>OW964577.2:12740429-17740429 GCA_943138885.2 Tholera decimalis
CTGACTGACTGACTGACTCACTCATTGACATAATTGTTCTCCCAGATGGTGGATGGGGAGGTGGGTATATTTTGACAGATTCGTAAACAAGTAACTCTGAAACCTACGGGAAAAGTGCCAAACCACCCCTTTCCCCCCCCCTTCTCCCACCCCCTATCGTATCTCGGAAACTACGAGACCCGTATTTTTTTCTTTTTACGGATTCGTATAGAGGAGGCTCGGTAAAGTAAAAACCATTTTTCAAAGTCCCCCCCCCCGCCCCCCTTCTCCCCCCCTTTAGGCGGATCTCGGAAATTAAGAGACTTGGAAATTTTTTTTTTTTCAAATTCGTTTAGAGGGGCAATGCTTTAGTCGAAAGGCTTCTGCAACCCCCCCCCCCTATCACCCCCCACTTCTTTTTTTTTTTTTTTTTCACAAGCACGTTTTTTTGCGTTTATTTGCGTGTTGCGCGAGGTGCAAGCACCTCGCGCAACACGCAAATACTAAACGCCCCCATCTCCCCCCATCACCCCCCCCCCCCCACTTTTTTTTTTCACAAGCACGCGAGGTGCTTGCACCTCGCGCAACACGCAAATACTTGATTTAGAGGGGCAATGCTTTAGTTTTTTTCACAAGCACGCGAGGTGCTTGCACCTCGCGCAACACGCAAATACTAGTTATACTATATAAAGCTAAATTACCACTCACTGACTCACTCACTGACTCATTGACAGAATTGTTCTCCCAGATGGTGGATGGGTAGGTGGGTATATTTTGACAGATTCGTAAACAAGTAACTCTCAAACCTACGGGAAAAGTGCCAAACCTCCCCTTTTCACCCCCCTTCTCCCCCCTCCCTATCGTATCTCGGAAACTACGAGACCCGTATTTTTTGTTTTTTACGGATTCGTATAGAGGAGGCTCGGTAAAGTAAAAACCATTTTTCAAAGTCCTCCCCTCCCGCCCCCCTTCTCCCCCCCTTTAGGCGGATCTCGGAATCTAAGAGACTTGGAACATTTTTTTTTTCAGATTCATTTAGAGGGGCAATGCTATAGTCGAAATACTTATGCAACCCCCCCCCCAATTACCCCACCTCTTTTTTTTTTTTTTTCACAAGCACGCGAGGTGCTTGCACCTCGCGCAACACGCAAATACTAACCCCCCCCCCATCTCCCCCAATCACCCCCCCCCTTTTTAATTTTTCACAAGCATGCGAGGTGCTTGCACCTCGCGCAACACGCAAATACTTTTTCTTTTCACAAGCACGCGAGGTGCTTGCACCTCGCGCAACACGCAAATACTTGATTTAGAGGGGCAATGCTTTAGTTTTCTTCACAAGCACGCGAGGTGCTTGCACCTCGCGCAACACGCAAATACTAAACCCCCCCCATCTCCCCCCATCACCCCCGCGCTTTTTTTTTTTTTTGTCACAAGCATGCGAGGTGCTTGCACCTCGCGCAACACGCAAATACTAGTTATATTATATAAAGCTAAATTACGACTCACTCACTCACTCACTGACTGACTCACTCATTGACATAATTGTTCTCCCAGATGGTGGATGGGGAGGTGGGTATATTTTGACAGATTCGTAAACAAGTAACTCTCAAACCTACGGGAAAAGTGCCAAACCTCCCCTTTTCCCCCCCCCTTCTCCCCCCCCCTATCGTATCTCGGAAACTACGAGACCCGTATTTTTTTCTTTTTACGGATTCGTATAGAGGAGGCTCGGTAAAGTAAAAACCATTTTTCAAAGACCCCCCTCCGCCCCCCTTCTCCCCCCCTTTAGGCGGATCTCGGAAATTAAGAGACTTGGAATTTTTTTTTTTCAGATTCATTTAGAGGGGCAATGCTTTAGTCGAAATACTTGTGCAACCCCCCCCATCTCCCCCCCCCATTTTTTTTTTTTTTTTTTCACAAGCACGCGAGGTGCTTGCACCTCGCGCAACACGCAAATACTTGATATAGAGGGGCAATGCTTTAGTTTTTTTCACAAGCACGCGAGGTGCTTGCACCTCGCGCAACACACAAATACTACACCCCCCCATCACCCCGCCCCAATTTTTTTTTTGTTTCACAAGCACGCGAGGTGCTTGCACCTCGCGCAACACGCAAATACTAAACCCCCCCCCATCTCCCCCCCCATTTTTTTTTCACAAGCACGCGAGGTGCTTGCACCTCGCGCAACACGCAAATACTAAACCCCCCCCCATCACCCCCGCCCCCCACTTTTTTTTTTTCACTAGCACGCGAGGTGCTTGCACCTCGCGCAACACGCAAATACTAAACCCCCCCCCCCATTTTTTTTTTGCACAAGCACGCGAGGTGCTTGCACCTCGCGCTACACGCAAATACTAAACCTCCCCCATCACCCCCCCCTTTTTTTTTCTTTTCTTTTTTTTCACAAGCAACACAACACAACGCAACACGCAAATACTAAACCCCCCCATCTGCCCCCATCATAACCCATTTTTTTTTTTTTTTTCACAAGCATGCGAGGTGCTTGCACCTCGCGCAACACGCAAATACTTGATTTAGAGGGGCAATGCTTTAGTTTTTTTCACAAGCACGCGAGGTGCTTGCACCTCGCGCAACACGCAAATACTAGTTATATTATATAAAGCTAAATTACCACTCACTGACTGACTGACTGACTCACTCATTGACATAATTGTTCTCCCAGATGGTGGATGGGGAGGTGGGTATATTTTGACAGATTCGTAAACAAGTAACTCTCAAACCTACGGAAAAAGTGCCAAACCTCCCCTTTTCACCCCCCTTCTCCCCCCTCCCTATCGTATCTCGGAAACTACGAGACCCGTATTTTTTGTTTTTTACGGATTCGTATAGAGGAGGCTCGGTAAAGTAAAAACCATTTTTCAAAGTCCCCCCCCGCCCCCCTTCTCCCCCCCTTTAGGCGGATCTCGGAATCTAAGAGACTTGGAACATTTTTTTTTTCAGATTCATTTAGAGGGGCAATGCTTTAATCGAAATACTTGTGCAACCCCCCCCCCCCCCCATCACCCCCTCCCTCTTTTTTTTTTTTTTTTTCACAAGCTCGCGACGTGCTTGCACCTCGCGCAACACGCAAATACCAATTTCTTTTTTCACAAGCACGCGAGGTGCTTGCACCTCGCGCAACACGCAAATACTTGACTTAGAGGGGCAATGCTTTAGTTTTTTTCACAAGCACGCGAGGTGCTTGCACCTCGCGCAACACGCAAATACTTGATTTAGAGGAGCAATGCTTTAGTTTTTTTCACAAGCACCTCGCGCAACACGCAAATACTAGTTATATTATATAAAGCTAGATTACCATTCACTGACTGACTGACTGACTCACTGACTCTCTGACTGATTGACAGATTCGTAAACAAAGTAACTCTCAAACCTACGGGAAAAGTGCCAAACCTCCCCTTTCCCCCCCCCTTCTCCCCCCCCCCCTATCGTATCTCGGAAACTACGAGACCCGTATTTTTTGTTTTTTACGGATTCGTATAGAGGAGGCTCGGTAAAGTAAAAACCATTTTTCAAAGTCCCCCCTCCCCGCACGCCTTCTCCCCCCCTTTAGGCGGATCTCGGAATCTAAGAGACTTGGGGAACATTTTTTTTTTCAGATTCATTTAGAGGGGCAATGCTTTAGTCAAAATACTTGTGCAACCCCCCCCATCATCCCCCCCCCCTCTTTTTTTTTTTTTTCACAAGCATGCGAGGTGCTTGCACCTCGCGCAACACGCAAATACTTTTTCTTTTCACGAGCACGCGAGGTGCTTGCTACTCGCGCAACACGCAAATACTTGATTTAGAGGGGCAATGCTTTAGTTTTTTTCACAAGCACGCGAGGTGCTTGCACCTCGCGCAACACGCAAATACTAAACCCCCCCCATCTCCCCCCATCACCCCCGCGCTTTTTTTTTTTTTTTAAACAAGCATGCGAGGTGCTTGCACCTCGCGCAACACGCAAATACTAGTTATATTATATAAAGCTAAATTACCACTCACTCACTCACTCACTGACTGACTGACTCATTGACATAATTGTTCTCCCAGATGGTGGATGGGGAGGTGGGTATATTTTGACAGATTCGTAAACAAGTAACTCTCAAACCTACGGGAAAAGTGCCAAACCTCCCCTTTTCCCCTCCCTTCTCCCCCCTCCCTATCGTATCTCGGAAACTACGAGACCCGTATTTTTTTCTTTTTACGGATTCGTGTAGAGGAGGCTCGGTAAAGTAAAAACCATTTTTCAAAGTCCCCCCCCCGCCCCCCTTCTCCCCCCCTTTAGGCGGATCTCGGAAATTAAGAGACTTGGAATTTTTTTTTTTCAGATTCATTTAGAGGGGCAATGCTTTAGTCGAAATACTTGTGCAACCCCCCCCCCATCACCCCCCCCTCTTTTTTTTTTTTTTTTTTTCACAAGCTCGCGAGGTGCATGCACCTCGCGCAACACCCAAACACTAAACCCCCCCCATCACCCCCCACAATTTTTTTTTTTTTATAAAAAGCACGCGAGGTGCTTGCACCTCGCGCAACACGCAAATACTTGATTTAGAGGGGCAATGCTTTAGTTTTTTTCACAAGCACGCGAGGTGCTTGCACCTCGCGCAACACGCAAATACTAGTTATTATTATACTATATAAAGCTAAATTACCACTGACTGACTGACTGACTGACTGACTCACTCATTGACATAATTGTTCTCCCAGATGGTGGATGGGGAGGTGGGTATATTTTGACAGATTCGTAAACAAGTAACTCTCAAACCTACGGGAAAAGTGCCAAACCTCCCCTTTTCCCCCCCCCTTCTCCCCCCCCCCTATCGTATCTCGGAAACTACGAGACCCGTATTTTTTTCTTTTTACGGATTCGTATAGAGGAGGCTCGGTAAAGTAAAAATCATTTTTCAAAGTCCCCCCCCGGCCCCCCTTCTCCCCCCCTTTAGGCGGATCTCGGAAATTAAGAGACTTGGAATTTTTTTTTTTCAGATTCATTTAGAGGGGCAATGCTTTAGTCGAAATACTTGTGCAACCCCCCCCCCATCTCCCCCCCCCATTTTTTTTTTTTTTTTCACAAGCACGCGAGGTGCTTGCACCTCGCGCAACACGCAAATACTTGGTTTAGAGGGGCAATGCTTTAGTTTTTTTCACAAGCACGCGAGGTGCTTGCACCTCGCGTAACACGCAAATACTAGTTATTATACTATATAAAGCTAGATTACCACTCACTGACTGACTGACTGACTGACTCACTGTAACTCTCAAACCTACGGGAACAGTGCCAAACCTCCCTTTTTCCCCCCCCTTCTCCCCCCCCCCCTATCGTATCTCGGAAACTACGAGACCCGTATTTTTTGTTTTTTACGGATTCGTATAGAGGAGGCTCGGTAAAGTAAAAACCATTTTTCAAAGTCCCCCCTCCCCGCACGCCTTCTCCCCCCCTTTAGGCGGATCTCGGAATCTAAGAGACTTGGAACATTTTTTTTTTCAGATTCATTTAGAGGGGCAATGCTTAAGTCAAAATACTTGTGCAACCCCCCCCCCCATCACCCCCACCCCCTCTTTTTTTTTTTTTTTTTCACAAGCACGCGAGGTGCTTGCACCTCGCGCAACACGCAAATACTAACCCCCCCCCCATCTCCCCCCATCACCCCCCCCTTTTTTTTTTTTTCACAAGCATGCGAGGTGCTTGCACCTCGCGCAACACGCAAATACTTTTTCTTTTCACAAGCACGCGAGGTGCTTGCACCTCGCGCAACACGCAAATACTTGATTTAGAGGGGCAATGCTTTAGTTTTCTTCACAAGCACGCGAGGTGCTTGCACCTCGCGCAACACGCAAATACTAAACCCCCCCCATCTCCCCCCATCACCCCCGCGCTTTTTTTTTTTTTGTCACAAGCATGCGAGGTGCTTGCACCTCGCGCAACACGCAAATACTAGTTATATTATATAAAGCTAAATTACCACTCACTCACTCACTCACTGACTGACTGACTCATTGACATAATTGTTCTCCCAGATGGTGGATGGGGAGGTGGGTATATTTTGACAGATTCGTAAACAAGTAACTCTCAAACCTACGGGAAAAGTGCCAAACCTCCCCTTTTCCCCCCCCTTCTCCCCCCTCCCTATCGTATCTCGGAAACTACGAGACCCGTATTTTTTTCTTTTTACGGATTCGTGTAGAGGTGGCTCGGTAAAGTAAAAACCATTTTTCAAAGTCCCCCCCCCCCGCCCCCCTTCTCCCCCCCTTTAGGCGGATCTCGGAAATTAAGAGACTTGGAATTTTTTTTTTTTTCAGATTCATTTAGAGGGGCAATGCTTTAGTCGAAATACTTGTGCAACCCCCCCCCATCACCCCCCTCTCTTTTTTTTTTTTTTTTTTTTCACAAGCTCGCGAGGTGCATGCACCTCGCGCAACACCCAAATACTAAACCCCCCCATCACCCCCCACAATTTTTTTTTTTTTATAAAAAGCACGCGAGGTGCTTGCACCTCGCGCAACACGCAAATACTTGATTTAGAGGGGCAATGCTTTCGTTTTTTTCACAAGCACGCGAGGTGCTTGCACCTCGCGCAACACGCAAATACTAGTTATTACACTATATAAAGCTAAATTACCACTGACTGACTAACTGACTGACTGACTCACTCATTGACATAATTGTTCTCCCAGATGGTGGATGGGGAGGTGGGTATATTTTGACAGATTCGTAAACAAGTAACTCTCAAACCTACGGGAAAAGTGCCAAACCTCCCCTTTTCCCCCCCCCTTCTCCCCCCCCCTATCGTATCTCGGAAACTACGAGACCCGTATTTTTTTCTTTTTACGGATTCGTATAGAGGAGGCTCGGTAAAGTAAAAACCATTTTTCAAAGTCCCCCCCCCGCCCCCCTTCTCCCCCCCTTTAGGCGGATCTCGGAAATTAAGAGACTTGGAATTTTTTTTTTTCAGATTCATTTAGAGGGGCAATGCTTTAGTCGAAATACTTGTGCAACCCCCCCCATCTCCCCCCCCATTTTTTTTTTTTTTTTTCACAAGCACGCGAGGTGCTTGCACCTCGCGCAACACGCAAATACTTGATATAGAGGGGCAATGCTTTAGTTTTTTTCACAAGCACGCGAGGTGCTTGCACCTCGCGCAACACGCAAATACTACACCCCCCCATCACCCCGCCCCAATTTTTTTTTTTTTCACAAGCACGCGAGGTGCTTGCACCTCGCGCAACACGCAAATACTAAACCCCCCCCCATCTCCCCCCCCATTTTTTTTTCACTAGCACGCGAGGTGCTTGCACCTCGCGCAACACGCAAATACTAAACCCCCCCCCATCACCCCCGCCCCCCACTTTTTTTTTTTCACTAGCACGCGAGGTGCTTGCACCTCGCGCAACACGCAAATACTAAACCCCCCCCCATTTTTTTTTTGCACAAGCACGCGAGGTGCTTGCACCTCGCGCTACACGCAAATACTAAACCTCCCCCATCACCCCCCCCTTTTTTTTTCTTTTCTTTTTTTCACAAGCACGCGAGGTGCTCGCACCTCGCGCAACACGCAAATACTAAACCCCCCCCATCTGCCCCCATCATAACCCATTTTTTTTTTTTTTTTTCACAAGCATGCGAGGTGCTTGCACCTCGCGCAACACGCAAATACTTGATTTAGAGGGGCAATGCTTTAGTTTTTATCACAAGCACGCGAGGTGCTTGCACCTCGCGCAACACGCAAATACTAGTTATTATTATACTATATAAAGCTAAATTACCACTGACTGACTGACTGACTGACTGACTCACTCATTGACATAATTGTTCTCCCAGATGGTGGATGGGGAGGTGGGTATATTTTGACAGATTCGTAAACAAGTAACTCTCAAACCTAAGGGAAAAGTGCCAAACCCTCCCCTTTTCCCCCCCCCCCCTTCTCCCCCCCCCTATCGTATCTCGGAAACTACGAGACCCGTATTTTTTTCTTTTTACGGATTCGTATAGAGGAGGCTCGGTAAAGTAAAAATCATTTTTCATAGTCCCCCCCCCGCCCCCCTTCTCCCCCCCTTTAGGCGGATCTCGGAAATTAAGAGACTTGGATTTTTTTTTTTTCAGATTCATTTAGAGGGGCAATGCTTTAGTCGAAATACTTGTGCAACCCCCCCCCATCTCCCCCCACCATTTTTTTTTTTTTTTTTCACAAGCACGCGAGGTGCTTGCACCTCGCGCAACACGCAAATACTTGATATAGAGGGGCAATGCTTTAGTTTTTTTCACAAGCACGCGAGGTGCTTGCACCTCGCGCAACACGCAAATACTAAACCCCCCCCCATCACCCCCGCCCCCCCCACTTTTTTTTTTTCACTAGCACGCGAGGTGCTTGCACCTCGCGCAACACGCAAATATTTGATTTAGAGGGGCAATGCTTTAGTTTTTTTCACAAGCACGCGAGGTGCTTGCACCTCGCGCAACACGCAAATACTAAACCCCCCCCATTTTTTTTTTTGCACAAGCACGCGAGGTGCTTGCACCTCGCGTTACACGCAAATACTAAACCTCCCCCATCACCCCCCCCCTATTTTTTTCTTTTCTTTTTTTCACAAGCACGCGAGGTGCTCGCACCTCGCGTTACACGCAAATACTAAACCTCCCCCATCACCCCCCCCTTTTTTTTCTTTAGTTTTTTTCACAAGCACGCGAGGTGCTTGCACCTCGCGCAACACGCAAATACTAGTTATTATATTATATAAAGCTAAATTACCACTCACTGACTGACTGACTGACTCACTCATTGACATAATTGTTCTCCCAGATGGTGGATGGGGAGGTGGGTATATTTTGACAGATTCGTAAACAAGTAACTCTCAAACCTACGGAAAAAGTGCCAAACCTCCCCTTTTCACCCCCCTTCTCCCCCCTCCCTATCGTATCTCGGAAACTACGAGACCCGTATTTTTTGTTTTTTACGGATTCGTATAGAGGAGGCTCGGTAAAGTAAATACCATTTTTCAAAGTCCCCCCCCCCCCCCTTCTCCCCCCCTTTAGGCAGATCTCGGAATCTAAGAGACTTGGAACATTTTTTTTTTCAGATTCATTTAGAGGGGCAATGCTTTAGTCAAAATACTTCTGCAACCCCCCCCCCCATGCCCCCCCATTTTTTTTTTTTCATAAGCACGCGAGGTGCTTGCACCTCGCGCAACACGCAAATACTAGTTATACTATATAAAGCTAAATTACCACTGACTGACTGACTGACTCACTCATTGACATAATTGTTCTCCCAGATGGTGGGTGGGGGAGGTGGGTATATTTGACAGATTCGTAAACAAGTAACTCTCAAACCTACGGGAAAAGTGCCAAACCTCCCCTTTTCCCCCCCCTTCTCCCCCCTCCCTATCGTATCTCGGAAACTACGAGACCCGTATTTTTTTCTTTTTACGGATTCGTGTAGAGGAGGCTCGGTAAAGTAAAAACCATTTTTCAAAGTCCCCCCCCCCCGGCCCCTTCTCCCCCCCTTTAGGCGGATCTCGGAAATTAAGAGACTTGTAATTTTTTTTTTCAGATTCATTTAGAGGGGCAATCTTCAGTCGAAATACTTGTGCAACCCCCCCCCCATCACCCCCCCTCTTTTTTTTTTTTTTTTTTTTCACAAGCTCGCGAGGTGCATGCACCTCGCGCAACACCCAAATACTAAACCCCCCCCATCACCCCCCACAATTTTTTTTTTTTATAAAAAGCACGCGAGGTGCTTGCACCTCGCGCAACACGCAAATACTTGATTTAGAGGGGCAATGCTTTAGTTTTTTTCACAAGCACGCGAGGTGCTTGCACCTCGCGCAACACGCAAATACTAAACCCCCCCCCATCACCCCCGCCCCCCCACTTTTTTTTTTTCACTAGCACGCGAGGTGCTTGCACCTCGCGCAACACGCAAATATTTGATTTAGAGGAGCAATGCTTTAGTTTTTTTCACAAGCACGCGAGGTGCTTGCACCTCGCGCAACACGCAAATACTAAACCCCCCCCCCATTTTTTTTTTTGCACAAGCACGCGAGGTGCTTGCACCTCGCCTTACACGCAAATACTAAACCTCCCCCATCACCCCCCCCCTTTTTTTTTCTTTTCTTTTTTTCACAAGCACGCGAGGTGCTCGCACCTCGCGTTACACGCAAATACTAAACCTCCCCCATCACCCCCCCCTTTTTTTTTCTTTAGTTTTTTTCACAAGCACGCGAGGTGCTTGCACCTCGCGCAACACGCAAATACTAGTTATATTATATAAAGCTAAATTACCACTCACTGACTGACTGACTGACTCACTCATTGACATAATTGTTCTCCCAGATGGTGGATGGGGAGGTGGGTATATTTTGACAGATTCGTAAACAAGTAACTCTCAAACCTACGGAAAAAGTGCCAAACCTCCCCTTTTCACCCCCCTTCTCCCCCCTCCCTATCGTATCTCGGAAACTACGAGACCCGTATTTTTTGTTTTTTACGGATTCGTATAGAGGAGGCTCGGTAAAGTAAATACCATTTTTCAAAGTCCCCCCCCCCTTCTCCCCCCCTTTAGGCAGATCTCGGAATCTAAGAGACTTGGAACATTTCTTTTTTTCAGATTCATTTAGAGGGGCAATGCTTTAGTCGAAATACTTGTGCAACCCCCCCCCCCCCATGCCCCCCCATTTTTTTTTTTCATAAGCACGCGAGGTGCTTGCACCTCGCGCAACACGCAAATACTAGTTATACTATATAAAGCTAAATTACCACTGACTGACTGACTGACTCACTCATTGACATAATTGTTCTCCCAGATGGTGGGTGGGGAGGTGGGTATATTTTGACAGATTCGTAAACAAGTAACTCTCAAACCTACGGGAAAAGTGCCAAACCTCCCCTTTTCCCCCCCCTTCTCCCCCCTCCCTATCGTATCTCGGAAACTACGAGACCCGTATTTTTTTCTTTTTACGGATTCGTGTAGAGGAGGCTCGGTAAAGTAAAAACCATTTTTCAAAGTCCCCCCCCCCCCCGCCCCCCTTCTCCCCCCCTTTAGGCGGATCTCGGAATCTAAAAGACTTGGAACATTTTTTTTTTCAGATTCATTTAGAGGGGCAATGCTTTAGTCAAAATACTTCTGCAACCCCCCCCCCCCCATGCCCCCCCCATTTTTTTTTTTCATAAGCACGCGAGGTGCTTGCACCTCGCGCAACACGCAAATACTAGTTATACTATATAAAGCTAAATTACCACTGACTGACTAACTGACTCACTCATTGACATAATTGTTCTCCCAGATGGTGGGTGGGGAGGTGGGTATATTTTGACAGATTCGTAAACAAGTAACTCTCAAACCTACGGGAAAAGTGCCAAACCTCCCCTTTTCCCCCCCCTTCTCCCCCCTCCCTATCGTATCTCGGAAACTACGAGACCCGTATTTTTTTCTTTTTACGGATTCGTGTAGAGGAGGCTCGGTAAAGTAAAAACCATTTTTCAAAGTCCCCCCCCCCCGCCCCCCTTCTCCCCCCCTTTAGGTGGATCTCGGAAATTAAGAGACTTGGAATTTTTTTTTTTCAGATTCATTTAGAGGGGCAATGCTTCAGTCGAAATACTTGTGCAACCCCCCCCCCATCACCCCCCCCTCTTTTTTTTTTTTTTTTTTTTCACAAGCTCGCGAGGTGCATGCACCTCGCGCAACACCCAAATACTAAACCCCCCCCATCACCCCCCACAATTTTTTTTTTTTTATAAAAAGCACGCGAGGTGCTTGCACCTCGCGCAACACGCAAATACTTGATTTAGAGGGGCAATGCTTTAGTTTTTTTCACAAGCACGCGAGGTGCTTGCACCTCGCGCAACACGCAAATACAAGTTATTATTATACTATATAAAGCTAAATTACCACTGACTGACTGACTGACTGACTGACTCACTCATTGACATAATTGTTCTCCCAGATGGTGGATGGGGAGGTGGGTATATTTTGACAGATTCGTAAACAAGTAACTCTCAAACCTACGGGAAAAGTGCCAAACCTCCCCTTTTCCCCCCCCCTTCTCCCCCCCCCCCTATCGTATCTCGGAAACTACGAGACCCGTATTTTTTTCTTTTTACGGATTCGTATAGAGGAGGCTCGGTAAAGTAAAAATCATTTTTCAAAGTCCCCCCCCGCCCCCCTTCTCCCCCCCTTTAGGCGGATCTCGGAAATTAAGAGACTTGGAATTTTTTTTTTTTCAGATTCATTTAGAGGGGCAATGCTTTAGTCGAAATACTTGTGCAACCCCCCCCCCCATCTCCCCCTTCCATTTTTTTTTTTTTTTCACAAGCACGCGAGGTGCTTGCACCTCGCGCAACACGCAAATACTTAATATAGAGGGGCAATGCTTTAGTTTTTTTCACAAGCACGCGAGGTGCTTGCACCTCGCGCAACACGCAAATACTAAACCCCCCCCCATCACCCCCGCCCCCCCACTTTTTTTTTTTCACTAGCACGCGAGGTGCTTGCACCTCGCGCAACACGCAAATATTTGATTTAGAGGGGCAATGCTTTAGTTTTTTTCACAAGCACGCGAGGTGCTTGCACCTCGCGCAACACGCAAATACTAAACCCCCCCCCATTTTTTTTTTGCACAAGCACGCGAGGTGCTTGCACCTCGCGTTACACACAAATACTAAACCTCCCCCATCACCCCCCCCTTTTTTTTTCTTTTCTTTTTTTCACAAGCACGCGAGGTGCTCGCACCTCGCGTTACACGCAAATACTAAACCTCCCCCATCACCCCCCCCTTTTTTTTTCTTTTCTTTTTTTCACAAGCACGCGAGGTGCTCGCACCTCGCGCAACACGCAAATACTAAACCCCCCCCATCTGCCCCCATCATAACCCATTTTTTTTTTTTTTGTTCACAAGCATGCGAGGTGCTTGCACCTCGCGCAACACGCAAATACTTGATTTAGAGGGGCAATGCTTTAGTTTTTTTCACAAGCACGCGAGGTGCTTGCACCTCGCGCAACACGCAAATACTAGTTATATTATATAAAGCTAAATTACCACTCACTGACTGACTGACTGACTCACTCATTGACATAATTGTTCTCCCAGATGGTGGATGGGGAGGTGGGTATATTTTGACAGATTCGTATACAAGTAACTCTCAAACCTACGGAAAAAGTGCCAAACCTCCCCTTTTCACCCCCCTTCTCCCCCCTCCCTATCGTATCTCGGAAACTACGAGACCCGTATTTTTTGTTTTTTACGGATTCGTATAGAGGAGGCTCGGTAAAGTAAAAACCATTTTTCAAAGTCCCCCCCCCCGCCCCCCTTCTCCCCCCCTTTAGGCGGATCTCGGAATCTAAGAGACTTGGAACATTTTTTTTTTCAGATTCATTTAGAGGGGCAATGCTTTAGTCGAAATACTTGTGCAACCCCCCCCCCCCCATCACCCCCTCCCTCTTTTTTTTTTTTTTTTTCACAAGCACGCGAAGTGCTTGCACCTCGCGCAACACGCAAATACTTGATTTAGAGGGGCAATGCTTTAGTTTTTTTCACAAGCACGCGAGGTGCTTGCACCTCGCGCAACACGCAAATACTTGATTAAGAGGGGCAATGCTTTAGTTTTTTTCACAAGCACGCGAGGTGCTTGCACCTCGCGCAACACGCAAATTCTAAACCCCCCCATCTCCCCCTATCACCTCCCCTTTTTTTTTTTTTACACAAGCATGCGAGGTGCTTTCACCTCGCGCAACACGCAAATACTAAACCCCCCAACTCCCCCCATCACCCCCCCCCACTTTTTTTTCTTTTCATAAGCACGCGAGGTGCTTGCACTCCGCGCAACACGCAAATACTAGTTATACTATATAAAGCTAAATTACCACTGACTGACTGACTGACTCACTCATTGACATAATTGTTCTCCCAGATGGTGGGTGGGGAGGTGGGTATATTTTGACAGATTCGTAAACAAGTAACTCTAAAACCTACGGGAAAAGTGCCAAACCTCCCCTTTTCCCCCCCTTCTCCCCCCCCCCCTATCGTATCTCGGAAACTACGAGACCCGTATTTTTTTCTTTTTACGGATTCGTATAGAGGAGGCTCGGTTAAGTAAAAACCATTTTTCGGTCGCTTCCTCCCGCCCCCCTTTTCACCCCCTTTAGGCGGATCTCGGAAATTAAGAGACTTTTGAACATTTTTTTTTCAGATTCATTTAGAGGGGCAAAGCTTTAGTCGAAATACTTGTGCAAACCGCCCCACATCTCCCCCCCATCACCCCCCCCCTTTGTTTTTTTCACAAGCACGCGAGTTGCTTGCACCTCGCGCAACACGCAAATACTAAACACCCCATTACCCCGCCCCAATTTTTTTTTTTTCACAAGCACACGAGGTGCTTGCACCTCGCACAACACGCAAATACTAAACCTCCCCCATCACCCCCCACTTTTTTTTTTTTGTTTATTTCACAAGCACGCGAGGTGCTTGCACCTCGCGCAACACGCAAATACTAAACCCCCCCCATCTCCCCCCATCACATACCCCATTTTTTTTTTTTTTCACAAGCCCGCGAGGTGCTTTCACCTCGCGCAACACGCAAATACTAGTCATATTATATAAAGCTAAATTACCACTCACTGACTGACTGACTCATTGACATAATTGTTCTCCCAGATGGTGGATGGGGAGGTGGCAGGCAAAATATAAACGATGCTTGGAACCGTATGTCTACTAGTATGGGGTTGCCAGTGAGCACATTAAAGATATAGATAGCACATTATTATACTATATAAAGCTAAATTACCACTCACTGACTCACTGACATAATTGTTCTCCCAGATGGTGGATGGGGAGGTGGGTATATTTTGACAGATTCGTAAACAAGTAACTCTGAAACCTACGGGAAAAGTGCCAAACCTCCCCTTTTCCCCCCCCCTTCTCCCCCCTCCCTATCGTATCTCGGAAACTACGAGACCCCTATTTTTTTTTTTTACGGATTCGTATAGAGGAGGCTCGGTAAAGGAAAAACCATTCTTCAAAGTCCCCCCCCCGCCCCCCTTCTCCCCTCCCTTTAGGCGGATCTCGGAATCTAAGAGACTTGGAACATTTTTTTTTTCAGATTCATTTAGAGGGGCAATGCTTTAGTCGAAATACTTGTGCAACCCCCCCCCCCCATCACCCCCCCCCCTCTTTTTTTTTTTTTTTTCACAAGCACGCGAGGTGCTTGCACCTCGCGCAACACGCAAATACTAAACCCCCCATCACCCCCCTCCCCTTTTTTTTTTTTTTTTTCACAAGCTCGCGAGGTGCTTGCACCTCGCGCAATACGCAAATACTAGTTATATTATATAAAGCTAAATTACCACTCACTGACTGACTGACTGACTGACTCACTCATTGACATAATTGTTCTCCCAGATGGTGGATGGGGAGGTGGGTATATTTTGACAGATTCGTAAACAAGTAACTCTCAAACCTACGGGAGAAGTGCCAAACCTCCCCTTTTCACCCCCCTTCTCCCCCCTCCCTATCGTATCTCGGAAACTACGAGACCCGTATTTTTTGTTTTTTACGGATTCGTATAGAGGAGGCTCGGTAAAGTAAAAACCATTTTTCAAAGTCCCCCCCCCGCCCCCCTTCTCCCCCCCTTTAGGCGGATCTCGGAATCTAAGAGACTTGGAACATTTTTTTTTTCAGATTCATTTAGAGGGGCAATGCTTTAGTCGAAATACTTGTGCAACCCCCCCCCCATCACCCCCCTCTCTTTTTTTTTTTTTTTTTTCACAAGCTCGCGACGTGCTTGCACCTCGCGCAACACGCAAATACCAATTTCTTTTTTCACAAGCACGCGAGGTGCTTGCACCTCGCGCAACACGCAAATACTTGACTTAGAGGGGCAATGCTTTAGTTTTTTTCACAAGCACGCGAGGTGCTTGCACCTCGCGCAACACGCAAATACTTGATTTAGAGGAGCAATGCTTTAGTTTTTTCACAAGCACGCGAGGTGCTTGCACCTCGCGCAACACGCAAATACTAGTTATATTATATAAAGCTAGATTACCATTCACTGACTGACTCACTGACTCTCTGACTGATTGACAGATTCGTAAACAAGTAACTCTCAAACCTACGGGAAAAGTGCCAAACCTCCCCTTTTCCCCCCCTTCTCCCCCCCCCCTATCGTATCTCGGAAACTACGAGTGCACCTCGCGCAACACGCAAATACTAAACCCCCCCATCTCCCCCCATCACCCCCCCCCACTTTTTTTTTTTTCACAAGCTCGCGAGGTGCTTGCACCTCGCGCAACACGCAAATACTAGTTATACTATATAAAGCTAAATTACCACTGACTGACTGACTGACTCACTCATTGACATAATTGTTCTCCCAGATGGTGGATGGGGAGGTGGGTATATTTTGACAGATTCGTAAACAAGTAACTCTAAAACCTACGGGAAAAGTGCCAAACCTCCCCTTTTCCCCCCCCTTCTCTCCCCCCCCCCTATCGTATCTCGGAAACTACGAGACCCGTATTTTTTTCTTTTTACGGATTCGTATAGAGGAGGCTCGGTAAAGTAAAAAACATTTTTAAAAGTCCCCCCCCCCCCCCCCGCCCCCCTTCTCCCCCCCTTTAGGCGGATCTCGGAATCTAAGAGACTTGGAACATTTTTTTTTTCAGATTCATTTAGAGGGGCAATGCTTTAGTCAAAATACTTCTGCACCCCCCCCCCCATCCCCCCCCCCATTTTTTTTTTTTTCATAAGCACGCGAGGTGCTTGCACCTCGCGCAACACGCAAATACTAGTTATACTATATAAAGCTAAATTACCACTGACTGACTGACTGACTCACTCATTGACATAATTGTTCTCCCAGATGGTGGATGGGGAGGTGGGTATATTTTGACAGATTCGTAAACAAGTAACTCTAAAACCTACGGGAAAAGTGCCAAACCTCCCCTTTTCCCCCCCCTTCTCCCCCCCCCCCCCTATCGTATCTCGGAAACTACGAGACCCGTATTTTTTTCTTTTTACGGATTCGTATAGAGGAGGCTCGGTTAAGTAAAAACCATTTTTCGGTCGCTTCCTGCCGCCCCCCTTTTCACCCCCTTTAGGCGGATCTCGGAAATTAAGAGACTTTTGAACATTTTTTTTTTCAGATTCATTTAGAGGGGCAAAGCTTTAGTCGAAATACTTGTGCAAACCGCCCCACATCTCCCCCCCATCACCCCCCCCACTTTTTTTTTTCACACGCACGCGAGGTGCTTGCACCCCCATCACCCCGCCCCCATTTTTGTTTTTTTCACAAGCACGCGAGATGCTTGCACCTCGCGCAACACGCAAATACTAGTTATATGTATATCTTTGCACTAACCTAATTTTTCGAACCATCGTAGTAAAGTACCTACTTATTAGATTAAATATGTTTTACTATTTATGTATAAATCAATGTTGTTCCTTAGTCTAGCTAAAACTCGGGAGTGACTGGACCGATTTGGCAAATTTTATGTATTTACAAATTACCTACAAATAGGTTGCCAACAGCTTCTACAGAATTTCTTATTGATTATTCTATGAATTCTTTTACAGAATAATCAATTTAATTACCTATGTCTTGTCTTTGTAATTTAGAGTTTAAAATTTTTGTAGAAGTCCAGGGAAGGTTTAAAAGGTGAAAAAATATTATAGAAAGTAAAGAAACCTTTTTTCAAAAATTTGAACCGCCTTCAAAACTTACAAAAAGGACTTGCACTACAAAGAGAGAAATAACCTTAAATATTGTTTTATCGGATGTCTAATTCCGTTAAAATTATGGGCTAGGTATCTACTCACATGGCTGAAGTGAACGCGATCGAAATCGGATCAGGAGTTTCTGAGAAAATCGCGGATATACAAACATATATACACACATACTGATTTTCAGCTATAAAATAGTACTCAGTGATACTGATCGATTACAGAACTTCCTTTTTTAAAATCGGTTAAAAAAATGGCGATACGTAGTTCGCCGTGTCTTCGGAAACTGAATAATTATTTAAACCGCCATCTATCACTACTACGGACGTAGCATGTCTAAAAAAGACTTTCGACGGTTGTATTCGCCGCTAGAGGCGCTAGTATAGCGAGACGTCAAATTTCATTGTTAACCCCTTGGCTGTAGAATGAAATTTGACGTCACACTACCCTAGTCAAAAGTCGCGTAAAAAAAACTTTTATAACATTATTAAAATATTAATTACATGAAATATATAGTAACACTTTACCATTTAGTAGCGCCATCTAGTGAGCATGAAAATAATAGCCCGACTTGAGCCTACTTCAAATCACAAAAAATTATGTTTATGACATGTCAGTGCAAATAACTTCTAGAATGTTGACTAGATGGCGACACATTCGGACAAACATAGAGTTCGAACTACTTCTAGTTTATTTCCCTGTTGGTAGATGGCGCTCATATTATACGACCACACGAAAGGTATGGCACTTGTACAAGTTTGTAACGAGGTCAATATGATTTTTAATTTGTTCGGTTAGTAGTAAAAGTAATGGAGTCAATAACAAAGCTCGTGTCTATGGCTCAAACGAATCCGTCTGGCAGTCTGTTGCCGCGTTTCTATGAAAGGTGGATGTGTCAGTTGTCGAGTCGGATTCATCGTGAAAATTCTGTGAAAGTGTTTTTTTACATCAATTGGTGACTGAAAATTTTACGAAATATTAAGTTCCAGGGTTGAGAACAATAGTGAAGTGTGAATTTGTGATTTTTAGTGGACTTTCATGTGTTAAATCGTGACGTAAAGCTGTAGTTGGTGCGATTACTTCGAGTTCGCCGGCTTATCTTGTTGTGGTGAGTGTATGATCGATATTTACCCCCTTTTATTCCTCGTTTTGGTTCCTTTTTATATAAAAACTCAATGTCGCAAGTTTGTATTAACCATTTGATTCAAGTAAATTGAGTTTTTGTATCATTACTCTTCGTAATTTCAAAGTTTTAAACGGTATTCTTATTGTAACAAAGCTTGCTTTATTTGGATTCGTAAAAGAAGTTGAGCGTATTGTTTATCTAGTTGCATTTTTTATAAGTTCCGGCTAATTACATGCTTACGGGACGTAAATGTAATTATTTTGCATATGCGTGGTTGCATCAAGATTGTTTTCATTGAATAAATCTTAAGTGAGGTAGATTGCTTAAGTGCATGAACGCTTGTTTAGTTCGTTCTTCATTTAAAAATTGTTTTGATTGCGTTAATTAAAAAATACAAAACGTTTTGATATTAGAACGATAGTGTTAATACAACATATTCGTATGTACATACCTAGATACTGATCTTATTTAAATTTTGGTAGCAGTATTTTGTTCCTTATGTCTTTTAAAGTGCATTTTGAACTAAGATTATGTGTGATATCAATAAAACTCATCATAATTGTTCAAATTACCATGACCAGCCTTCTTTTAATTTTATAATTGGACATAAAAATATATGACCTGAATTAAACAATGTGGTTTTGTGCCTGGGCTATATCTAATCATGAGCTACTTATTAAAATGTTAAACTTAAGTATTCAACTAAGCTTCTACAATTAATTTTATCAATTTTGAAAAAAATAAAATAGGTCATGTCATCAAAGTTACAATCATAACTGGCCAATTTTAAAATAATTGCTCATACTTGCTACATACTAATGTTTCTCTGCAACACATAGGTATGTACTATATTTTTCATGATCAAATTATGTAAAGAATTAGAATATCTTCAGTGCACATTTATTATTCAAGTATATTACTTATATACTTTTTACCATAGAGATTCCCTCTCATAGAGAGGGGGCCTGTGTCGTGGCAGTAGGAATGTAAAAGGCCGAATTATTACTTCACACGAGACATCATAAAATTAATCCTCAAAGCTGTTGATTGGTACTTAATGTATTTGCCCTAGAGACTGGTGGTATTGCCATGGTGTATGGCAATGCCTTTGGCTAAATTAATAGCCAGTCATAGACCACAAGAAGCATCAACAAGCCTTATTGAAAATTCTTTGAAAGGGCTGTGTGCACATGGGGCCCACAGTCTGAGAACCCCATATAGCTCGAAAATAAGAGCAGTGTCATTAAACAAAGTGCCTAAGTTTGACAATGGTAGTGCATAAAGCAAAATACCTGACTCCCGCTTTCCCATAGCCAGCAGGTGTGCACACTCAGCAGTAGTAGCAGATGTGGTAACTTATTACGTTATTGAGAACTCTGCAAAGCACCTCATCGTACCATCTCTGGGAAGATGATGTCAGGTAAGAATTCTGGCAAGCGAGTTTTCAGGGATGTACCTATATCCATGATGAAGCATGGCACATGAAATTCAATCAGTGTGTTCGCCAGGATATTCCTGACTAATTTCTCAGTCCTGTGGAAATGAAAGCATGTAAACTAGGTAATACAAGATTGTTTATTTTATTTAATTAGTTATTGCCTACCAATTGAAATATTGGAAAAAAAATAGATGTTACTTATAGTGACGTTTAGTAACGGCTGTCATCACATACACATGGTTGTTTTTCTTAACACCCCCATTCATTAACACAGGGTGTTTATCTTACAGTTATAATTAGATCAAAAACATGATTTACTAGTGAGACTGTAATTAAACTTGTAAGTGGGGATCTTACAATGATGGATAATGAGTTATATTATACCTTTTGATAATATGAAAATGTATCATGTCACATTTTCTTTCTCTAAACATAGCATTAAATATTTAAAGGGTGGTCAAAAGGTCCTAAAGGTTTTTTGGCTTTGTATTAAAATAAAAAAAAATATTAAAAATAAATTGTTAATTGTGGATCAGTGGCAGCCCAGTAGTTACAGTTACGACTTACGAGTCGTAGGTCATGCATTCTCTTGTAGATATCCTGAATAGGCCGAAATACTTGATCTGCTTCTAGAAAGAGGTAGGCTGTTTAGAATAATGGCCGCCATGGCCGACGTAAAGTAGTCCCACGCAAGGACCAACTAAGTGAATCTTATCCTAAAGATAGATAGGTCGCGGATTCGAACCCCTCCCATTACACTAAATATTGCCGTGAACCCACTCCAGACACAAGCATATTTGGCTAAGTTGGAGGGGTTGAAAAGATTGCTAGTAACTAATGTGAATTCTACCCACATTACGAACTAGCACTTTAAAAAAAAAACTTTTTGCAAAAAATAGAACCGACTTCCATATCAAAACACTACAAAGCCAAAAATAACTTTAATTTCGGTAGTCGGTGTTATTGGTTTTGGATTTTCTTTTTTTTTCACACCGCCTTCCGAAATTAAAGTTATTTTTGGCTTTGTAGTGTTTTGATATGGTAGTCAGTTCTAATTTTTGTAAAAAAATTTTTTCACGCACTTTAGTGGGTCGGTTTGTAATTTATCTAGTTACAAAAGCCATAATGTCAATCACCTTTTACAAAATATTGCTTTTCCCGATGCATAGCCGTTATATTTTTGAGGAGTTCTCCTGGTACTTGACCATCAGCTCTACATCACCATACTCGTATGTATTGCGACGAGCATAGTGTTTAACATTCGTACTCAAGTAATCGAATCGCAATCCACGAAATACTTATTATTGAGTAGTTTCAGTGGCCATCTGTGGTCTTCATCATCAGTTCAACTTCCCCAAATGGTACTTTTCGAAAGCAACTGCTCAAGGTACTATAAGAAATACCCAAAACGCTATAGATGTGCCTATAATATTTGAAGAGTTCCCTCGATTTCTCCAGGATCCCATCATCAGGTCCTGATTTCGTAACAATGGGACCAACTAGAAAGTATACCCTTTCAAACGCAAAAAGAATTTTCCAAATCAGTACAGCCGTCTCCGAGTTATGAGGTAACTAACTTACATAAAAGTTCAAGACGAATTGTAAACCTCCTTTTTTTGAAGTCGGTTAAAAATAGCCTGCTAGACTTGTAATTAACACCTATGCTTACGCCATTATTGCCTATGGTATACTAGCGTGCACGAACAGAGTTAGGTAAAAAATTACTCATTTAAAAAGTAATAAATAGTTACTGTCTTTAATGTAGCCGTATGAGTCGTTGTCCATTGTCTAAGACTAAATAGGATCAAATTTTGCTTTAAACGTAATTCAAGTCATAGCAATTATAGCTTCAATTGCACTTTAAATCATAGCCAAAGTAAAATAAATCCATAACTACTTACTAGGTAATATTAAAAATGATAAATATATGTACGGATGTTTTTTTTTTTTGAAAATAGGTTCGCCTTGACCACCATCTCACCTTATGGTAAGTGATGATGTGGTCGAAGATGGAGCACGCTTACCTAAAAGTAACCTATTCACTCTTGACTTAAAGACTCCTAGGTTGAAGCTATTGGGAAACAGACTCCGGCAGGGAATTCCACTTCTTAGCCGTACGCACAATGAAGGTATTCCCAGAACTTGTGCGTATGGGTGGGATGTCCACCATGTAACGATGGCGCTTCGCCGTTTACTTATTCACGTTACACTCCTTTGTGCTCTTTTGTTTGTATTTGTTTTTTTCTCTTTTAAGTGTCATGTCATTAAATAAATCAGCAACTGTGTGATTGTTCCAAGGGCTTTAAAGCATGCTGTGAGCTTGAGACCTTTCAGTCTTATAGATTACTTACTTCCTTCTGCCCGTGCTTTCGCTCACGAAAAAGCATTTTCTGCGAAAATTTTTGCCTATGTCACTCAGTAATAACGTAGCATTTTACTCGTGAAATATTTTTTTTTAATCGGACGAGAAGTTCCGATAATTACACCCCATATACAAAAACTTACAAATATACATACTCCTTGAAGTATATTAGTTATAGGCAGTTGGCAAGGACTACCCAATATGTCAACTTTCCTAAAAGATCATGCTGCTCATCTTCATGACTTAGCAGTTCTTTTAAGCATCTATAACATCAACTAGCAGTCAGGACTTCGCTTCCGTGTACTAAACATAACCCTCCTTCCTCAAGCTACTTTCAAACCAAATTTCATCCAAATCCACCCAGGCCTTTCGAAGACTAGCACATTTAAACAAACAAACTTTTCCGCTTTATAATATAAGTATAGATGGATGATCCAAAATTTTTCCGGGAACCTGCCATAAAATTCTCATATTACCTATTTCTTTCTCGAACTTCTCTCAAATCTTCTGAAAACATTTTACGCAGAAATTTTAAACGGCCATACCATTCAGACTCGTCATTTTCACTGACAGGTTTCGTTTACTATGTACTCAAAATGTCACTTTACTACGAACACGATATCCATTGTTTTCAATTGAGTAGGTAAGTTAGTTATTGCTGGCTTTGTAACCGAGAACCGAATCCCTTGAGAAATATGCAGAAACAAGTGCCAACTAGGTAGATGTTTATTAGATGGATTGCGCCTTTGTGCAATAAGTCTTCGAACACTTCAAATAGGTTGGTCGATATAGTAGAAAGTGGAATTTGCTAGTGGATTCTCAACGAATTTGTTTCCTTGGCGCCCCTTCCTCATCTGACACCCTAAAAGGGACGTGGTACTTCGAGGTAGGGGTTCTCAAAGTATCCGATTAATCTGGCAAATCTATTTACAGTTCCAAGTTACATCGCAATAAAAGTCAGAGTCTATTTAAACACCCAGTGATATGAACCAAACCGATTTGTGGATCGAATCCAATCGAATTTTACTCCATTTAATCCTACACTGTCGAGTCGTATCATCTGCACAGTTAAGCCTACAGTTTCAAGCAATAACAAATATCTCGACAGTGTAACATTCATTTATTTGGATCTGTCCTACTCATTCAAACATGATTCATCATTACCCTTCAGACTTTTCATTGAACCCACTCTTCAAATCTGTTCTTTAACAAAGTCTTTACAAAAAGTACCGTGAACCACATCAAAAGATTACAATCTTGATAGAATTTACTATTCCAAACATGTGCGGGGCAACGCCCTACCCCGTTCACAATTTTTTCCCCGCGATCTTTATGATTCTTTAGGGCATGATCACACATGCGGCGACCACGTCATAAATACGCACCCAAACAATGCTATCGACACATCTGGAGCGTCTAAAGGCAGTGACGTAACGACACTATAAAACATGGGTATCTTAGGTACTTTGCTGTTAGGATATTGACTCACAGGCTAGGGAATGGTGACATGGCAATTTTATGGCGACGGCGTTTAGGTGTCGCAATATGTAGGGGATTTTGCTGCAGTGTAGTACCGCTTGGTAAAACATATAAAAAATATACTTCTGCAATAAAACAATAAACGAACAACTTGATTTAAGATGTTTTGGTTTTATCCTCTAATTTAATACGCAAGTTCAGCCCTTGTTATTTTAAACCTGCTTGTTAAAAATGAATCATAGCGGACGTTTTGGAAGTAGGTAAAGAACGATGACAAACAGCAAATTAAAAAATAACGTAGAAAAACAAGGCCATTACAGGTTTTATTGCGTTGGCTGACACTCTTGAGAAAACAAACTCAGCTTACGTAAAGACCTAGACGGCTTACGTTACAGATTACGAACTTAGGAAATCAATCATAAGAAAAGTATTTATTTACCGGAAACTGTTAACAAACGTTTGCTGGCAAATGATGTTTCTTCAACCATAAAAAATAGAAATAAGTGACATCAGAGGCCACAGGATCATCAACTGAAGGGAAAAATACTTCTGTAGCTTAAAGCGACTGTGAGCCACCCATCAATTACCAGCTGAGATCGATTCAATGAAGTCTTGACACGGACGTTGATTTTGATCCGCCGTTTCCCCAAATCGAAAATGCAATTTCACACACAGAAACGTGCATCGTTTCGAAACGATGATCTCAAAGGAGAAAAGGATTGAAATCTCGGTCATTGTCATTCTGAACGGGTCATGGACTCATGGCACTGCTTTTACCACCGTCACCACTCCATAACGTACCTTATATGGAGTGACAGTTTTAGTAAATTTGTTTGTCTAACGTATTATGTTGTTCTTCCATTTGGGCAAGATGACTTCATTGGAAGTGATAATTTGAAAGGTATAGACAAAAACACTACATACTGTTATGGTATTTATGTGAACGAAGATGGTTTTGACGCACACAAATTGACGAATCATGTTTTTCCAGCGAACAGAATTGGTTCGTCTTGGTGCTAGCGAGTATAGGTCATAGCTAATACGTTGTACCGAGTGGATAAACTCAAGGGAATCTGTCCTATAAGATCGAACTGCAGTTACCGTCGGTCTGCCGAGCGTGTTGATGTATGTACTTGCAACTGTCTATAGGGTGCTACGGTCTATATGCTCGTGTCCGAGATTCAAGCTAAATAATTTAAGATGCTTTTGGGAACTGCCGCTTCAAGCAATAGAATATCTGAATATTACCGACTGTCTGACCACATACAGTAACCATTCCTATGTTTACTAGATCTTTTACGCAATGTTTTGCGCAAATAGCACTCGTGTTTTACTGGGCCATATTCTTAGGTCGACACGACAAATAAACCGTTCATGTGGAAATTAAACGGTAAACGAGTCAGTGAACTCGAATAAAAATGGGAATGCCAGTTCAATGAAAATAATGCGTTTAACACAGTTGTTTTTATTCATAAATGTGCCGAAGAATATGGGTCAAGTTTCTGGTAATTAAAACGCGAACGATGACAATATTCTATTGTCTCTTTTGCTCTGCCCTAAACAGTATGATGTAATAATTATGATAATCATAATTTTAAAATGACTATGATACAATCTAAACATAAAAGTAATTTCCGAAATGTTTTCACATTAAAATAAACAGCAAAAACTTATGTGAATCCACGATCAAGAAAACAATGGAATAGAATCGGCACAATCTTGATAATGTAACCTCTGTTTTCTGTTTTTCTGCGAAACAGGCCAAGTGCGACAGTAAACGGTGCACATCGACCAATGTAACTTGAACCCTGGGAGACATTGAAAATATTCCCGATGTAGTCAAACACGTGGGAGGCATCGTAGGTCAAGCATAACTGGGGCAGGTGTTTAATATGACCAGCCTAACGAGATCCACTGCATTTCGCCAATTTATTCTCATTGTAATAATCAGGGGGGATCTTATAATGATGGCGGTCGTTGACAATAACAATACTGTTGCAGTAGTAATGATAATGTCTGTTGCATCACGGGTCATTCAATTGTTAGTTTGTTGTTTGTTTAGATGGTCCATTCATAGTACAAATTGGTAAATTACCGTGTAATTTGAGTTGTGGAAAACAATAAGTTTGGGGAAAGTGACATTTTTCAGTTTAAATGAATTGTTACCTGTAACTAACTTTGTTATCTTTAATTTATATTAATTTGATGGACACGCCTAGTTGTGCATGATTTTTAACCCCGACGGAAACTTATATAAGTTTAACGTATGTATGTATCTGTCTGTGGCACCGTAGCTTCTAAGCGGATGAACCGATTTCGATGCGGTTTTTTTTTTGTTAGAAAGCAGGTTTTCCAGCAGTGGTTTTTAGACATGGTTTGTCAAAATTGGTTCAGCCATTTACTAGACATTTGCGGTTGAAAGTGGGGATAATTCATCGAATGTTGTCAAATATACCCAAGTGGGGTATTAAATGAAAGAACACAACGTGTATATTATGATCAGACATCTAAATATATATAACTCAAAGGTGACTGACTGACTGACATAGTGATCTATCAACGCACAGACCAAAGCACTGGACGGATCGGGCTGAAATTTAGCATGCAGGTAGATGTTATGACGTAGGCATCCGCTAAGAAAGGATTTTGCGAAATTCCCACGGGATCGGGATTTACACGGGAAAAACTTCCCACGCGGGCGAAGCCGCTGGCACAAGCTAGTGTTTTATAAAAATCGGTTTAGCCATTTACTAGATATGGGGAGTGAAAGTAGGATGAATAATTGAATATTGTCAAATATACCCCAATGGCGTATAGGAAATTGAAAGGGAACGACGCGTAACCACTATATTTCAAAAAATGACCATTCCATGAAATTGGTCAAATTGACAAAAGCTGTGGAAGGTGAAAAGTTTAATAAGCTTAAAATAAAAAAGAAATGACTTAACTATTTTTTTAAGGGATGTTTCTTAAAATACTTATAAAATTTAAAAAACGCAAAAAGTGCTTATATTTTTGCGTTTTTTCAATTTTTACCCGAATGGCTTTGAAATAGGGATAAGTAATGTTTTTCGAATTTGCAAATGCAGGTAAATCTAATCTGAGTGTACATGTAAATTTGCAAAGACATACATTTTTGCAAATTTTCTTCTGTTCAATCACTGCTCTAAACGGTCTAGATGCGATACGGAAATTGCATGATGCGAAATTCTCGTGCGAAAACCGCATTCCTATTGCGCTGCAACCAATATTGCCTAAAGCTCTTCAAGAATTCTTCTCGCGTATCTTTTTCGGTAAAGGTCTCAATATTTGAACATTTACAGAACTTTGATATAAATGAAATAGCTGTTGCCTGCGACTTCGTTCGGGTGGACCTTTCGATCACCTTCCCGGGATAAAAAGAAGTCAGGATTAACTCTTAATACTCCAGGTTGTAAACTATGACCTGAAAGCATGCAATCTCACAGTGTTATGAGTAACATAGAGGGCTATAGCCGACAGTGTCATCTGAGGGTATCGTACGATGTCCTACAAGGCGGCTTGCACTCTTGCCGGATCCTTGCCGTGAGATCTGGAAGCGAAAGCCTTAGCGGCACTACGTCAGTGACACGAGGAAGCGCGGACGCGAGGAGTGGCAACAGTGTAGCAGTAGATCACGCTGCACTGGTCTTCGTTTTGGAAGTGGGTAACAACCTATCCCTGCCAGCTGTGATGCGTTCAGTACTCAGTCATTTATTGCATTCCAAATGTGGTACCTACATGAGTGGTCGACAGCACAGCGTCATGGGGCGTGGTGATCTTCGGCGAAAATATCATGTCGCGTATTTTCCAACATGGAAATTTCGCAAATTTTCATATGTGCTCCAGGTTGTAAACTAATTACTTAGTTATTAGTGTTTGCTGGGAAACCGCTGATCCTAGATAAAACATTATGACGTAAGCTATTGGTAATAGGTAGATAGGTATCTAATAATCTCGCGTTGTTGTGGTCAGGACATGACACCCTGATCGTGTTACGGTCCAATGGTCATTTAGAGTTGCGGCATAGATGATGTTTTCAATTTGTGCACATATGATTAATTATTATTGGCATTTTTATCTCTCATCTGTCGTTTACAGTCATTGTCCAAACTAATTAATTTGATCATTCGTAGTGTGAAGTCATCAATTGCAAGACTGTAATTATGGCAATATGTGTGAGTTCAATCCATCTCTGCCTTGGGACTTTACAAGGAAACCGATCATCATGTATTTCGTAAGGCGTCTTCGGCATGTATCATATTCTTATCTCTTGACTTGTAAATCTTTTATAATATGTCATAGTCATCATCAGTCTTGCCGAATGATGTCCTCTGCTGGACATGGCCTCACCCAAGTGTCGATTCATCGATCGGTCTTTCCGCAACTTTACGAGGCATGCCTTTTAAGTTTTGTCGTTTGAAGAAAAAAAAAAAACAACTAGAACCTTATGGTACTTTTTATTGTTTTTCAAAGTATTCATCACGTAGCTTAATACACTTTTCCATTCGCTCAAACCAGTTATTATAACATTTATTCCACTCTAAAGTGGGGGTGTTCAAAATGGCTTACTTGAAAGCGTCGACTGCTTCTTCACCGGACTGGAACCTTTGACCACGAAGACTTCTTAATTTTAGGAAATGTAAAAAAAATCGTTAGGGCTTAGGTCAGGACTGTATGGAGGATGGTCAAGAATTTCTCCTTTTTCCTGCTTCAAATACTCAATCGTTTGACGAGCGCTGTGTGAGCTTGCGTTGTCGCGGTGCAAGATGATGCGTCGCTTTGAGTTAGATTTTCGAAGTTCGGCGATTACTTGTGGTAAAACAAACTGTGGTAGTTATACCACTCTGCGTTAACCGTTCTACGATCTTCAAGTGTAATAGGGCCGGTTTTTCCAACGAACAACAACTTTAATCGGCTTTGGTTCGTCTTGAAAGACCCAGATTGTAAATTGTTGTTTGGAATCAGGATCGTAGGCATCGATCCAAGATTCATCACCACTGATGATGTCGTAGACGTGATTTAACTCTCCTCGGTTGAACCTTTGCAGAATTTTCTAACACCATCTGACGCGGGCCGCCTTGTGATCGTCGGAAAGCAGATGCGGTATCCAACGGAAAACTAGCTTTCTCACACCAAGCGCTTCATGCAAGATCTTCTGAATGGTTGTCCCTGAGATGCCTAATAGAGCCTCTATCTCTCGATACGTCACATGACGATCTTCGAGAATTAGTTGTCTCACAGCAATGATGTTATCTTCAGTGAAGGCGGATTTTGGGCGTCCTTCGCGAGATTTGTCACTAACACTAGTATGTCCACGCTGGAATTCTAAATACCAGCGTTCGACAGTCCGCAGACATGGGCTTCATCACTGAACACAGATGTTAGCTCTTCAAAATACTGAAACCGTGTGAGGCCTCTTTTAAAGTTGTAGAAAATTATTGCACGAACATTTTCCTTAGAAAGATTCATTTTCGTACGTAACCTGACAGATTCCAATCGACGCTGTGACTAAACAATAGCATTAATCCTAATACTTTCAACTGTTTTGAGATTCAAAATTTAAATACATTCGAATATAGAACAGTTCCAAATTCAAAATTGCCGGGAAATATGGAAACGACAGAACTTAAAAGGCATGCCTCGTATCTAGGTCATAGGCTCATCTTGTCCTTGGCCTTCCAATGCTTCGTCGTCACTACTCCAGAACCTTTAGGTTCCATCGACTATCTGTCCTGCGAGCAATGTGCCGTGCCTACTAACACAAGCGTGATAATCGTTAATTCTAAATGTACAACGCTGCAGCACCTGTTTTGGCCATAGGGATCGCCGGAAGTTCTGCTGCAAAGACGTCATTCAGGATCACATATTTAGGCGAGCAATATGCTTAATTTTCCAAGGCTGGGCAATTTCTTGTCAAACAAAGGCATAATATTTATATATTACCATCAATGTCATAGCAGCTGTTCGAAGTAAGAATCACCTACTTAATGCGTTTATGCTGTATTTTTTGGCTCAGAATAACACGAGACAGGAGCAAAGGCTTGCTCACACTCGCATGACATCTCGTAAATATCATAATGACAGAATTATTATAGTGCGAAGATTGTGCGTTTGCATATTCATAACATTGCAAAGTCAGTATCGGGTGTGAATTTAAAGTCTATTTTAATTACAGGCTTAACTGATCACCACTTAACCACGCTATTCAAAATTGCATTAATGTACGTCATTATTAAATGCCTCTTATAGTTGATTTCCAATCCACACACGATATATACTAATAATCACCATCTTCACGTTTGCTGGACATTGCAACGCGTAACGCTTCGCAATTAGCAGTTTTTATAGTAATGGTTTAGTATCTGTGAGATACTGTGAGTAGTTTTCTCGTTTTCTATGTCGGTTTTATTTTTATTTATAGGTTCTTTCTTCTTGATAGTGTTTATAAAGGAAGCGTTTGTGTTTATGCGCATAAGAGCTCCGTGTATAGTTAATGGAAACATAACTTACTCGTGTTTCTGGCATGACAAGGTTTTCGCGATCCTTCTTTCAAGTCTTGTGGTTAGTACGTAAACCAGGAAAAAAGCCTTCCGTATTTTATGAAAAAAACAGAAAAACATAACCGACTTCCAATCTGAATAAACAGACACCAAAAATACAGAAAAACAGCAAAGACAGAAACTGCTTTATTATAATATGTAGCATCCATTAAAATTAAGCGTCGGTACTACTAAGTAAAATATACGAGTGAGTAAACACGCAGTATACCTGTATACCGCAGGGGTGGTAGATCTATGGTCATTGTGGCTAGCTGAAATATTGTGGACAAGCTATACCCGCTATATATACTTTGTGTTTAATTGACTATTATCTTGCACCGATTTGAAATCTAAACAATTTAAAGCTAACAGTACAGACGGACGGATTTTAATACAATGCAAGGAGTTGAAAACCAGCGTCAGGCATCTTAAAGTTATGTGACCTGTTGCTGAACTGCACCTCTTTGGGAGTCGCGAGGCACAATGTTTTTGGTGTTAGCTAAGATATGCTGCCATAGAGTCTCTGTGATATTACCTATGGCAGAATGACTTTTGTAGCACTAAACAGGATATTGAAACCGACGCGTAAGAAAGAGTACGGATATGGGTAGCTACTTGCTGTTTTAGTAAGAAGAGCGATCTCACTTAGGTGGCTTCATCTGAGGATCTCATAAACAAAAGGGATAGGTAGTGTGTCATGCTTGATACTTTCTTCTTTTATGGTTTTTTTGTAATGCTTGATATCCACGACGGGGATAGATACGAGTATGAGTACTCAAAATACGTATAATTTTAATAGTAAGTTCTTATAGTCTCTTCACGGGGTGACACGAGACCGACTCGTCAAAACTGAATCCAAACAAGAAAATAGATATAAAAAGAAGATCTATATGGTTTTTTGTGAGGTACAGAAAATTTCTTCAAAACGCCCTACCCTACCTACCTCGAATGGAAAATGAAGGGTAGTGTGACATCCACTGGGGTTGCGGGAATCATCTAATGATATACCGCGCCCCCGGGAACTGGCTGGGTTTTAAATCAGTAGGGCACTCCCTTCCGGTCCACTCAGAGCGGGAGGAGTTATTTGGTGACTTTCCCCCTGAAAAACTGTGTCATAGTGAATTTTGCACCATTCCTGAAACTCGTCAAAACTAAATCAGGACGCCGAATAAGGAAGAATATTAAGTACCTAACTCTTCGATAATGTGCACTTAGTTTTTCCCGCGAGCTCTGACACTAAGTACACGTGAAACTATTTCTCCGAACTTTTACTATAGACGTTGCAGCATTGAAACTAATGCATAAACTTTTAATACCGTTTGAGTGGCGCATTTGCTTAAAGATTTTCCGCTACTTAAGTATTTCGTGTCTTTAAGTAATCGTTATTTGTAAATCTCCTGACGTTTATTTCATTGAGATGCGGTTATCTTGGTTTAATGAACTAGAATATTTTGTTTATTAAAAGAAAAACTACACATTGCGTAATACGTGAACGCCACATGCTAGCGCACGAGCAAATATAATTGCAGAGAAGTTGAAGCGGTCACCGTGGCTGAAATCGGCCGAATCCGATCGTCATCTGGTTTTGGATTAATTTGATTTACTGCATTGAGAAGAACTTTGAATTAATCTGTATGAATATTGTACTTTCGGTTTTCCTGGATTCAGCACTGTTATGTCTAGATACTTTAGTGTCAAAATATACAAATCGTAGAAGTTTTAAACATTTTTAGATGTCGTAACTCACTTGACACCTGCTTGATAAGGATTGCTTAATGTTTATCTCGTTGTTGCTTACAGTAATTTTAAACATAGAAAAAGATATACGTTTCTGTTACTATAAATGTTGCCAGTTACCACATATCGCATGTTTACAAAATTGCTTAGGGTCTTCGTGTTCAACTGACAAACGGCTAATTAACTCTTGTATTTCCACATCGTGATTTTGACTCGACGGTGGCGTAGTGAACTGTGCAGCGTGACTTTGGAGTTCTTCATACAATAAAATATTTCTGTAAATTAGATTAGAACGTCTTATGGTATGTTACATGTTCTTCTTTTATTGGTTACTAGCCGTTACCCGCGACTTCGTTCGCGTGGAAGTTTCGTACTTTTTCACGGAATAGAAAGTAAGCCATGTACAACTTCTGGTTGTAAACGGTATAGTATCTGTCAAGTTCTGTCCAAGTCCCTTATGTTATTTTTTATTGGTAATAGGCTCGCGTTTGATCACCAACTCACCTGATGCTGATGGTAAGTGATGATGTGGTCGAAGATGAAGTACGCTTACCTACTTAGTTATAATATAAACATCTCATTTATAAAACTAACTGATTTGGAGACATTTTAATTTAAATATTGTCATATTAACTTCACAAATGGCAAATTGTGACTAGAGTGATGTCGAATTATAACTAATATTATGAGTAGAATTCGACACTGTCTGGCAGTTTAAATATTTTATGATGCGGCCAACCCATATGATCTTGCCTTGGTATTGTTCGTCAAATCGTTCAAGCTTCTTACAGTTTTTAGTTGAGCTTCACGGTAACTGGCAAATGCTTGTACTGTATGGACAGGTCCACTTAAATCTGTGTCTTGAACAGTTAACCGTTTACCTACATGGTTTTCATATGAAATGGTAGCAGGTACAGATTGAAGGAATTCAAAAGAGGCTCCCTCTCAGATTCTTTCGGTATTTAGGGTAGTAGCTAGGGAACACCGGTCCCAAATAGTTTACGAATAAAAATTGACGTGTGAAAGGGGTAATTTAGAACCAATTTGCAAAATAAATGCAATTTATCATTTATGGGATAAGTTATTCTGAGCGATGCCGCAATGTCCGTTTTACCCAGATGTGCCGCATATTTTCCTAACAGGTAGGTATAAGCCCGTTGTTTTTATTCTATTATTTATGCATTTTGTTTGGCGTAAATAGAATTTTATTTCTTTAAGTTACCTATTTTAATTTTAGGTAAATCAATCTACAGTAGCATTTGCGATTTGAATAGTTAGAATAGTTGCGTGGGGGGTAAGTTGGTGTTTTGATATTATTTTTTCCCATCTAATATTTCAATGTTATTTCCTGGTTTGGCTATTTACTGTTACTGGAATCCGACCCCTACAAAGTTAGGAAAAAGGATAAGCAGATGTCGATAAGTGTTTCAATGATAATTGTATTTATTGACTGCATGCTTCGTCATAAGACGACGACTACTACGTAAGTATTAAAATTTAAAATCTTACACAGCGGAACTGTGTTCTTTTGAGACAAAAGATTTATTGAATCTTGAATGTGGACCCTTACCGTTTAAAGGAAACCAATAATACGATTTTCAACCGACGACAAAAAGGGAGGTTATCAAGTCGATGCGTATTTTTTTTTATGTATGATCACCAGTGACCGGAATAGGTAGAGCTATTTAGGTTCATTGACCGCAAACATTGATGTTAATATGGATATTCCACGGGATTCCTACTGATACTATATTTTATTGAATTTCATTATTTTTGTCAATATGTATAAAAGAAATAGTTTGTATGGTAATATGTTTTTGTACAACTTCAGAATAAAAATGTTTAATTGATTGTTGATTCTTGAATAAGAAATTGTTACTTAAAAAAATATATGTGGTTTAATGATTCAAGTTTATCTATTTATTATACTATCCTTAATCCCGTCCTTCTTATATTTACCCGCCAGTAAGGAAGTGTAATCTTTCAATAGTCCTGAAGGCGAGAAAGTTTTTTTATGATTTTACTACTTAAAAACCAAATCCCGGGACTCGGGGAATATCCATATTATTCTATCCTATGGCAAGTACATAAAACAGCTCTACCTGTTCCGATCTATGATGATCACCGATTACTCGAAGACGGCTGACCCGATTTGGATAGTTCTTTTATTTTGTTTGAAAGGGTATACTTCGAAATTGGTCCCATTGTCACCAAGTCAGGATCTGATGATGGGATCTTGGAGAAATCGAGGGAACTCTTCAAATATTATAGGCACACCTATAGTGTATTGAGTATTTTTTATAGTAACTTGATTAGTTGCATTCGAAAAGCACCATTTGTAAAGTGGACCTGATGATATAAGTAGGAATAAATAATAAGTATTTCATATGTTCCGCTTCGATTACTTGAATGTGGTTATTAAGCACAATATGCTCGTCACAATGCATATGGTGAAGTGAAGCTGATGGTAAAGTACCAGGAGAACTCAATAATTAACGGCCCAACATTGGGAAAAGCAATATTTTGTGAATGATTATAAGTAGTTGACATTTAGGCTCTTGTAACTAGGTAAATTAAAAATCGACCAACTAAAAAGAGTGAAATAAAAACTTTTTAAAAACCGACTCCCAAAAAACACTGCAAAGTGAAAAATAATTATAATTTTGGTAGTCGGTGCCAAAAACGAAAATACAAAACTAAAGACACCGACTACCGAAGTTAAACTTATTTTTCACTTTGCAGTGTTTTTTGGGAGTCGGTTTAATTTTTTGGTAAAAAGTTTTTAAAATGATTTTTGCTTTCACGCTTAGAAAAGATGAAATGATTTTGTGATGAAATTTGGCACACAGATATAGATATGCCACATTTTATAAAATGAAAGGTTCAATTTCCTCTGAAAGCATAACAAACAGACACACTAGCATTTATAATACTAGTATGGATTTGTATTATACTATATTTCTAACTATACGAATAACACAATGTAAACTTTACAAGAATTAGAACATTTGGCTTTTATCCTTATCCCTGATTGCCTTTTCTGCCCTGCCCTGATTAACAACCGAAGTAATTTATTCATCACGTCAAGTCATAAATTTCAACGCTCAAGTTCATTAATTAGGCACTGAAATGTCCACACGGAGATGACATTACTTATTTATCTCGGAAATTAATCAAATATTCTTCTACATTAACTTGCTTTTAAGATCGTTCGAGGAGTTGAAGCAGGAACGACTTACGAATTACTTTGTGTATTGCTTGTGTATTAACATCATCACTACTGCTTTCAAGGTGGTAAAAAAAAAAACATCGTGAGGAATGTCCTTGGACCCAAAATCTGATCGCATCCGACATCTACACACTGTAGCGTAAAACCGCTACGGTTAAAACTTCCTCCAATTCTAATCCAAACTTTTCAATATAAATTTTTTCTTCTTAGCTGTTATTCACATTTGAACAAGGAATCGTGAAAAAAATCCTCGGATGTTTTGCCTTTTGACGGCGTGATTACATTTTTGGGACCCGATATGTGATGGTCGACCTTATTTTTTGATTCATACCGAAATTATGAAGTGAAAGTTTTTTTCTGTTGGTGTAAAGCCAATAAAAAATATAAAGTGTCCTAGCAAAAGGATAGTCTGTGGGTGATTTTCTGGTTAATTTGATCCCGTTACAAGCCAATTTTTGGCTCCACCCTACGGGCAAGCGACGTCGGTTATCGACGACGGAGGTCGGGGCGCTCTCGCCCGATATCCGAGCACATCCTGTGCCTGAGACGTCCATCTCAAAGGCCTGAAGCGAGTACGAGGTAGATGCGGACTCCGCAGCGCAGTGGCTCCGTGATTTCTACGTTACTTCGCACATTCGTGTCCAGCCGTCCAGGAATTACCGAGTTTTCGCAGCAGGAGTTTTATTTTAAATAGTGCACCTAATTTGTATATTTCTAATCTAAAAAATTATCACGTCAAAAACTCTTTCTAACCTAAGGCCTATCAAGACGCGTTGGATGCTCTTAGTGTTTTTGTAATTAAATTACTAATAATGCGTATTCGCCTAGCTATAACCGATTGCAATCGATTTTTTTGTTAGGTAAGTTAAAAATATTTGCATAATACTTTCGATAACATTTTTTTTTTTTTTTCCGCTAAGTTAACCCACGCCATCACTGAAAGGTCCCCAATAATAACTAATATTTAAATTTTTTATATTTTTTAATTAAGTACTTGTTTTCTATCTTTTTCCTTTTAATCAAAATTAAACGTGTTAAGTAGCGGTTGTGTTTTACTGTGCACTTAATTTTATTTACGCTACAATATGGCGCCCGAATTAAAGTAAGTTTGCATATTAATTATTACTAAAACACCTTTTTTTTTGTTATCTCGTGTGTGGTTGCTCTTGAGAGCAATCTTTAATTTTCATCTTTCTTATTGTGAATTTCAGGTTTTAGAATTGGTCAAATACCCGTATGGAAGTTAAAAGGATTACCTGTCTTGAATGTTTTCCCGATTCATACGACTGGACTACAGAATTGCTAACTGAATTTATGTTCTTGCTAAATTGTGTGATGTTTGTGAAATTCAATTTTAAAGATTAACTTTGTAACTATACCCAATTTCCCATTCTTTTATTTTCTCCCAAAATATACGTATCTATCCCGAGTTTTATTTTATCCCAGTAGATAGCGGTAATTAGTTTCCCGTAGAGTGTGTTTGATGTGTGGATGGTTAGGCATCGTGACCAAAGGTAAGCTTTTTGAATGGTCGTGTGCTAGTGTCTACCTTTCTTATTTCTTTTAGCCCGTCTGTTTGCTTGTCTGCTATTTGCTAGTATCTGTTTTGTTGGATTCTTAGCCCAGCCGATTCCTTTGACGTTCATGTTGTTGTCTTCTTCCCGCATCGATATTACGGCACGATATCTAACGATTTCCTGCTAAGTCCCGCTCTTTCATTTAACCTATTTCTATTTTGTGTTTAAAAATGTCCGAAGAAGGTTCTATCGTTGAGACTCCTTTACACGGAAGTATTATTATTTCTAGACCTCCTCCCATTCCGCCTAGGCCCACTCCGGGTACTAGTCGTTCTAACTTACCTTCTCCGATGAAATCCGAGGACTGTCCCGGTTACTTTCTAAAACGATTTTCGCTAAGAAAATGGAACATAAATTATACTGGAGATACCAGTGTTCGAAATTTTTTTACCAGTATCGAAGAGGAGAAGGATTCAGACGACATAACTGACAGTTATCTGCTTAAACGCTTCCACGAAGTGTTATCCGGTCGCGCCTTGAATTATTATAGGTCAATCCGTCGACCTGATATGACTTACCCTGAATTAAAAGAAAAATTCTTCAAAACATTCGGGGAAATTGATTTCGAATTTAAAACCGGTCAACAAGTTAGGAATACAAAACAGAAATCAGATCAACCTGTTTTACATTTTGTGCATCAGATTTCTCAATTGAATGATACATTACGTAAACCTGTCGATAAATCTGAACTATTAGAAATTATCACTCACAACATGCATCCTAGATATTTTCCATGCTTATCGATACATAAATTTACTGACTTAGATGCGCTCATTGACACTGCATCGCATTTTGAAAGTTTTTTGCCCAAATCTACAAAATTAGTTTCAAGTGCAACAAATCAATCACAAATCTGTCCAAAATGCAATAAAACGGGACACCCCTATCGTACTTGCCCTGATTTCCCTGGTATGCTATGTTTTAAATGCCGCACACCTGGTTTTATAACTCGTGATTGCCCAAAATGCAATCCAAAAAATGTTTAGCCCACCGGCGACACGCATTACTCCGTACAGTGTCACCGGTGATAGCGTCCGATTCATCTGATAACCGTCCTTTCATCGAGATCATATTGTGTAACCGGGTCGTTAAAGCCCTTCTTGACTCTGGTGCACAAATGTCCCTTATTAGTGATTGTTTAACCCAACAACTGGGTATTTCTTTAAAATCAAACGTTCAGTGCCCACGTGTTATTTCCGCTAATAACTCTCCTATTGATATTTTAGGAACTATCTTTCTCCCAGTTAAGTTTAATGGTACGACTTTTATCCACGAATTTTTAGTAGCACGTTCTATGTCTTCTTCAGTTATTTTAGGTATCGAATTTTGGAATAAGTTCGGTTTGACTTCAGTTTTTAGTCAAGCTTTTAACAAAAATATCAAAGGTAATATGTACCTTCCTCCCGACTCTAATTCCCTACCTCCTGACCCACATACCCTTCCTTCTGACTCTCAATCCCTTCCTCAGATTAATTGCATTAGCGAGGTTCGATACATTCACCCTCGTAACGTTTTATTACCAGACCAAGAGCTAAAGTTGCAACGGGTCATTGAGGAATTCGATGTCATTTCATCCGATAAAGTTGGCCTTGGTAAGACTACTTGGCTATCACACAAAATAAACACTACTGGACCACCAATTAGACAACGGTTTTACCCTCTTTCACCTGTTAAGTTAAAGTTGCTCAATGAGGAAATCGATAAGATGCTGGAGATGGGTGTCATTCGTCCCTCACGTTCTCCATGGGCCAGTCCTGTTGTGATGGTTACCAAAAAGGACGGTTCTGTACGTTTTTGCGTTGACAGTAGGAAATTGAATAGCGTTACTACTAGAGATTCTTATCCGCTCCCCCGTATTCACGATATTCTTGACAACCTTCGTGGTGCAAGGTATATAAGTTCTCTTGATTTTAGGAGTGCATTTTGGCAGATTCCTCTCGCTGATGATGAGAGTTGTGAAAGAACCGCGTTCATAGTTCCACAACGAGGTTTATTTGAGTTCGTCAGAATGCCATTTGGTCTCACGAATGCAGCTTCCGAGATGCAGCGCCTTACTGATATGATCGTTAATTTTGAATTCACTTCGACCAGTGATAATTGCGTTTTCGGTTACGTCGATGATCTAATCATAATATCAAAAGACTTTGATAGTCACCTCTCGCTCCTTAGAAAAGTACTAGACCGTCTCAAGGAGGCCGGTTTAACTATTAACCTAAAAAAATGCGAGTTCTGTAAAAGCGAATTGAAATATTTGGGTTATATCATCAACGAAAAGGGTTTACAAACTGATCCCAGCAAGCTCGATGCTATTAGGGATTATCCCGTTCCTACTACAGCTAAGTCACTACGTGGTTTTATTGGGTTATGCTCATATTATAGGCGTTTTGTTGATGGTTTTTCTTCTATAATAGCTCCACTCACTGCCCTTATAGAAAAAAAGAAGGGTCGTGACCCTATAAGTTGGGATGATGCCGCCGATCAAGCATTCCTAAAATTAAAGGATGCGCTCATCAATACTCCCGTTATGGCTTGTCCAGATTTCTCGAAGCCCTTCATTTTGCAATGTGATGCGTCAGCTGTCGGTCTTGGTTCAGTTCTTTCTCAAAAGTTCGATGGTGTTGAACATCCTATCGCTTATTATTCACGCTTATTCTCAAAAGCAGAACGCAATTATAGTACAACCGAACGTGAACTTTTATCCGTTCTTGATTCCATTAAGCATTTTCGCTGTTATTTAGATGGAATGAAGTTTTCTGTTATAACCGATCATATGGCCTTGAAATGGCTCCTCACACTAAGTAATCCCTCAGGGCGTTTGGCGCGATGGGCTACTGTGATTTCCCAATACACGTTTGATATCATTCATCGCAAAGGGTCGCAACACGTCGTTCCAGACGCTTTATCTAGAATGTACGCGAGTCCGGTTACATTCGATCAAGGACCTGACCATACCAATGATAGATGGTATAAAAAGGTGTATTTAGGGGCTCGTGACTCCCCTCAAACGTTTCCAGCTTACGCCATTCGGAACGGTGTTCTGTTAAGACGCATGCCAATCACTAACCCATTGTGCTCTGATCCTTGGCGCATAGTTTTACCCGTTGAAAAGGTTAAATCCGCTATATGGGAAGCTCATAATAATCCTCTCTCTATTCATCCTGGAGTTTCAAAGACTTATTTTAAGCTCAAGGATAACTTTTACTGGCCAAATATGTTTCGAGATGTTTCTGAGACTTTAAGGCAATGTGAGGTTTGTAAAGCTTATAAGATCGCGAATTCCCAACCACGTGGTCATATGTGTTATCCAAAGGAAGTTTCTTTACCTCTACAAATGATTTCTATCGACGTTATTGGACCGCTTCCAATCGCTTATTATGGGTTCAAATACATTTTATCTATGGTCGATGTTTTTTCTAAATATGTTTGGTTAGTCCCCCTTAAAAGGATTGACGCCAATTCAGTTATAAAAGCTTTGGAATCTGAAATATTTTTTAACTTCGGAGTTCCACGGTCTATTCTCTGTGATAATGCTACCGTTTTTCGTAGTAATCAGTTTTTAAATTTTCTTAGATCGTTTCGCATTGAATCCCCTACGTATACCCCTTATTACACTCCACAAGCAAACACGGTTGAACGTTATAACCAAAGTGTCGTTACTTGTTTGAGCATATTGGTTGGCGAGAACCAAAGGAATTGGGCTAAGTTGTTACCCAAGGTCAAACTTTACCTCAATTCATGTATTAATTTAGCCACAGGGTTTACGCCAAACTTTCTCATATTCGGTAGAGAAGTCTGTATGGATTCATCGCGTGCGAATATCCAGACTCTAAGCACTAATTTAGCTGAAAGTCGGGAACAACACGCGAGTAATCTGACTTCGCTCGCCGAGATTTACGCAAAAGTAGCGGACAATCTTTCTTCTGCTTTTCTCCGTAATTCACGAAATTACAATACGAACCGCACGGCTATTACACTCAATGCCGGCGACATTGTATGGAGGCGTAATTTTTCAAAATCGTCAGCTGCTGAATACTTTACAGGAAAGCTTGCTCCTCGTTTCATTAAATGTCGTGTGATCAGAGTCATCTCCATGACTACATATGTCCTACAAGACTGTGATTCTCATCATATTGGACAATATCATATAAAAGACATACTTAAATGAATTAATTTGTTCCATATTCTTAACTTGATCAGCATTACTTATGTTAGGCCATTAGTTTTCGATTAACGACACCTCTTTTATTATTTCGACCCTCATTCCTCCCTGGAGTTAATATTTATTCATAACCATTTCCTCTCATTAAGCGTCGTATTTTTGATTTTGATTTAAGGTCCACCCTCTTCAACTTAACCCTCTCTCTTTAACTTAACCTTCTAACTTATCCCTCTATAACTTAAGCTCTTGACTTTGAGTCGTGTTAGACTTTGAGTCGTGTTTCACTTTGAGTCGTGTTTGACTTTGAGTCGTGTTTGACTTTGAGTCGTGTTGGACTTTGTGTCGTGTCTCACTTCGAGTTATTATCTGACTTCGAGCTTTTGTGTTCGACTTCGAGTTTTTGTTTGACTTCCTTTGAAGTTATTTTTAGGTTATTTCTTAATCTCAACTCTTATTTGTTTCGTCTTGAATATTGTTCTTTGTTCCTATATATTTAAGAATATTATTCTAGTTCTATCGTTTGTTTTTCTATTCTAATGTAGGTTTAGGAGACGCATCTGAAGCTCGCACTGTTAACGTCTAAACTGGAGGCCGGCTTTCAATTTTATTCAGTATCAGCTGCACTTCGATGTCGTTGATTTGATGTATTTAGTTTAAAGTTAGTTAGGCTAGTTTATTTAATTTGTATATATTATGGTTTTCACTCTTGGTTGATGCTATCCCTTTTGTGTTGTCAATCTGTTATTGTGTTTTCAATCTGTTATTGTGTTTTCAATCTGTTGTTGTGTTTTCAATCTGTTGTTGTGATGTCAATCTGTTATAGCGTTGTCACCCTCTCACTGGGTTGATACATTCACTTGGGTTGATCTCTCACCTTTCTTTTAGGGTTGTCAACCACCTTTCTTTTAGGGTTGTCAACCACCTTTCTTTTAGGGTTGTCAACCACCTTTCTTTTAGGGTTGTCAACCACCTTTTTTTTAGGGTTGTCAACCACCTTTCTTTTAGGGTTGTCAACCACCTTTCTTTTAGGGTTGTCAACCACCCTTTTTTTTTAGGGTTGTCAACCACCTTTCTTTTAGGGTTGTCACTCACCTTTCCTTTAGGGTTGCCACTCACCTTTAGGGTTGCTACTCTCATTTTTTTTTTTACTGGAAATGGGGTACTGTAGCGTAAAACCGCTACGGTTAAAACTTCCTCCAATTCTAATCCAAACTTTTCAATATAAATTTTTTCTTCTTAGCTGTTATTCACATTTGAACAAGGAATCGTGAAAAAAATCCTCGGATGTTTTGCCTTTTGACGGCGTGATTACATTTTTGGGACCCGATATGTGATGGTCGACCTTATTTTTTGATTCATACCGAAATTATGAAGTGAAAGTTTTTTTCTGTTGGTGTAAAGCCAATAAAAAATATAAAGTGTCCTAGCAAAAGGATAGTCTGTGGGTGATTTTCTGGTTAATTTGATCCCGTTACAAGCCAATTTTTGGCTCCACCCTACGGGCAAGCGACGTCGGTTATCGACGACGGAGGTCGGGGCGCTCTCGCCCGATATCCGAGCACATCCTGTGCCTGAGACGTCCATCTCAAAGGCCTGAAGCGAGTACGAGGTAGATGCGGACTCCGCAGCGCAGTGGCTCCGTGATTTCTACGTTACTTCGCACATTCGTGTCCAGCCGTCCAGGAATTACCGAGTTTTCGCAGCAGGAGTTTTATTTTAAATAGTGCACCTAATTTGTATATTTCTAATCTAAAAAATTATCACGTCAAAAACTCTTTCTAACCTAAGGCCTATCAAGACGCGTTGGATGCTCTTAGTGTTTTTGTAATTAAATTACTAATAATGCGTATTCGCCTAGCTATAACCGATTGCAATCGATTTTTTTGTTAGGTAAGTTAAAAATATTTGCATAATACTTTCGATAACATTTTTTTTTTTTTTTCCGCTAAGTTAACCCACGCCATCACTGAAAGGTCCCCAATAATAACTAATATTTAAATTTTTTATATTTTTTAATTAAGTACTTGTTTTCTATCTTTTTCCTTTTAATCAAAATTAAACGTGTTAAGTAGCGGTTGTGTTTTACTGTGCACTTAATTTTATTTACGCTACAACACCCACACTGGTTCCGCGTGGTAATCATTAATTTTATTGATAATAATAGGCTTGCGTTTGACCACCGTCTTATCTGATAGTAAGCGATGATGTGGTTGAAGATGCAGCACGCTTACCTAGAATAAGCTAACTATTCACCCTTAATTTAAAGACCTCCAGGCTATAGCTAGCAGGAAACACAGACTCGGGTAGGGAATTCAAGCCGTAAGCATAATGAAAGTATTCCAAAAACGTTTTGACCGTATGGGCGGGATGTCATGTAACGATGGCGCATCGCCGTTCGTCTTGTAGTCCGGTGATGGAACGGGCTTGGTGAAAATTAGATTGTTCAATTCCATCTCACACTTCCCGAAATGTAACCGACAAATTGTCTCTCATAGCGAGGAGGTTTATGTCTCAGCAGTAAGAACTTTCAAGGCTCAGGCACGTTAAATGTAAGGAGTACTCAAAAATGCTTCAAAGAAACTCCTTAATTCTCCTAGAATGATGCAATATATTAATTGTCCCATGCCTTTAAGTTCTAAGAAAGATGCGACGAAGTCTTAATTTTTTTTGTTAGTGAATGACGATCAGCGACCTGAGATGTAGTGCACTGGTTATCCCGTTGCACACTCTGGATACCTTTTACTTCTAGACGAAGCAAACGATGCCGTCTTACACGGTCAGGAACCAAATTCGTAACCAATCGACCAAAGAGGCGATAAGCCAGAAACAATAGACCGATACTACCACGGTAAAAAAAACAATATTACAATTTAATATGTTTTTAAGCTTATTAAGTAAAGTAGTCGACCGTGGTGACCGGTCGGCCGGCAAGTGCCCGAAATCAAATTATTTCTCTTACGAATTTAACGAGCCAAAAATGATTTCGTGAAATCGTGACTGACACAAGCATTTTATTCGATTTGAAAGGCGACGCTGCTAAGGGCTCGTGGTGTAAATTGATTGGTATTTAAATTCTTTGTTAAGGTTTATGTAGAGTTAAAAGGTCTACGTTTGTTTGATGTTTTGTTTCTGTTTTTCGATGACGTCTTGGTTTTTTGTGGTTCTAGCTTATAGGTCTTTGTGTTTTTATTTTATTTTTTATTATGCAAGAGCCCGCTTTTGATATCTTCAATAAAGTATGTTTTATTTCATAAGGACGTGTTTAATATCTTACTTGTTACTAATACAATACTATGCTATATATATACTATACTTATATGTACTAATATTATAAATGTGAGCTTGTGAGGATGCATGGTATGTTTGTTACGCTTTCATGCAAAAACCACTGATCGAATCTGAAACGTTGCTTGCCTGTCTATCTTCTACAGATTGTACTTCGGAGAGTGTGCGCAGGAGCTCCACGACCTAATCCCATACCTATAGTTACATACCATCCACACTTGGTCGATTTACAGTTTTGTCGTACTAAGCGCTTTTCTTCAACATTCATTGTGCGCACAGCCAAGGTGTGGAACTCTCTGCCGGTTTCTGTGTTCCCTGCCACATATGACCCGTCAGCCTTTAAAGCAAGAGTGAATAGGCATTTTCTGGGCTCGCTCGTTCGATCGTAGACCTCATTTTACACTTACATCAGGTGTGATCGAGGTCAAGAACGGGATCGTTCGTGAAAAAAAAAGAATGAAACTTGGCAAGTAGATGGTTTACATACTGGAATAACACACAGGATACTTTTTATCCCGGAATTTCTACGGGATCGGGATTTTACGCGGGAAAACCCTCCCAGGCGAACGAAGTTGCGAGCAGAAGCTAGTGGGTTATAAACTTTTCCTCGCTGAGTTCTGTCACAGTCTTTGTCAACTTATTATAAAAGCGTATGCTGTTTATAAGGAATGACTTTCTTGTCTTGGCTAATCTCCATTTGGGTATAACAATTTCATCGACTTCAGTCAATACTTTAAACAGTCTACTTTTACAGCCTTCATCGACGAAATATCAGTTGGTGCAAAAACTCGAAAAAATCTGCATGTGACCAACGCGATTAATAGGTCAAAAAATTTTTTTTGCAAAAAATAGAACCGACTTCTATAAAACACTACAAAGGCAAAAATAACTTTAATTTCGGTAGTCGGTGTCATTCGTTTTGTATTTTATTTTTTTGTAAAAAAAAAATTTTCACGCTTTTTAGTGGGTCGGTTTGTAATTTATCTAGTTACAAAAGCCAAAATGTCAACTACTTATCACCTTTTACAAAATATTGCTTTTCCTGGTGCAGAGCCGTTAATTTTTGAGGAGTTCTCCTGGTACATCACCATCACCTCTACTTCACCATGTGCATTGTGACGAGCATAAAGTGCTTACCATCTATATTCAAGTAATATAATCGCAATCCACGAAATACTTACTATTGATTAGTTTCGATGGCCATCTGGGGTCTTCATCATCAATTCAACTTCCCCAAATGGTACTTTTCGGAAGCAACTGCTCAAGGTACTATAAGAAATACCCAAAACGCTATAGGTGTGCCTATAATATTTGAAGAGTTCCCTCGATTTCTCCAGGATCCCATCATCAGATCCTGATTTCGTAACAATGGGACCAACTAGAAAGTATACCCATTCAAACGCAAAAATAATTTTTCAAATCGGTTTAGCCGTCTCCGAGTTATGAGATAACATACATAAAAAAAAAAGTTCAAAACGAATTGAGAACTTCCTTTTTTGAAGTCGGTTAAAAAAGAGTTTATTATTTAGGCAAAGGTAAAAAATATCCACGTGCATTTCAAGTCGCACACAGTGATGGGGTCCGTAAGTACCCGTCCTGTAAACCATGGCAAAAATATACTTACGTTATGAAAACATTACAACGTTAGAAATGCTTTACTTTATGTAATTAGGTAATTTTAGTTTGCACAGATTTCAAGACATTTTTACTTACTTTTTAATATAATTATCACAGTTATATTTCACAAGTTACTCCAGTATTACTCATTAACCTGTTAAGCTTAAGTTTTTTTTTTAATTATACTGACATAATGGTTTAATTGTTAAAGGGTGGGTGGGAAAATTACCACTTTAAAATCTACATATACTTAACTACTGTGGAGTTCTGCTATGCGAGCGGTCAGCCTATTGCACTGGCTGGTACAGTTTGAATTTAGACCGCAATGTTTGACATGCGAAGGAATTGTTTTAAGAAATGGACAGAGCCGGCTGGGACGCAGCCAGCATAGCAAGCTCGACATCGTTGAAAAATATAATTAGATTAATCTTAATCTTCGTTAATCTTCGTTCCATAAATGTGAACATAATAATATACAAAGTATAAAACCTATTGCGTTTATATTGAAATTACCGAGTACACACACGCCCCCGTTACAGTACCTATGTGAGACAGAGGGAAGGTTCCTTCAATAAAAATAATTTTTGACTTTCACTTCCTTACTATGGAACCCTAAAAAGCTCACTGTCATGTTAGTGTACCGCTGTCCACTACGTTTATGTTTGTTCGTCCATTCCATCAGCTGCCGTTTCTACATGCAAATATGCGAACAAAAACTAGAGCTGCGGATCTAACGGTTTTACGCAAACACCGACAAAACATTCGCATTTTGTTTAATCATGAATCGATAATACTTGAGCATGATAGAGGGGTAACCACCTATTAACCATCATAGTCTGATGATTATGTCGTTAAAGAAACTCATATTTAATAGGTCATCTAACTACCGGTGAAGGGGCAGCGAAATTTATTCGGAACTATGTATTAGTCATAAAGTTACAAAATGACAAATTTACACTCTTTCCAATTATAAATTAAATAAGCTTATATAATTTTATGAGATCAGTTGTGGCCCTGTGGTTACAAGGACGACTTAAAACTTACTTAGATCGTGGGTTCAAATCCAGACAGGCACATCGAAAACTCTGGGGTAATGCGACATTCATCAGCCCCCACTGGGCCTTTGTGGTAGCCCATTCCTGCACATAGAGAGGACGTCTTTGTAACAACAATGGGAATGTTATAAGCTAATTATTCATTACAATTCTTAAGACGTTTTGAACCACGAGCGCTTGTGCTGCATTCTGGCGGCAGAAAGCTTCAGTAGTACTTATATACTAGGCCAGCGTAGGGCTTGAAATTTCCCTTCACCTACAAAGTTTTGACAGCGAAATATTTACAGAATAATGCTGCTGCCAGCCCATATTCTACGTGACCAATAAAGAGGCTTTTTAGCTGTGTCAGGGCTCCACGTAGTACTTGTACTACAGCTCATTGGGTATACGAGACGCAACTAACCCAGTCCCATTTCAACTTAACTATGCAACTACAAACTCGTCAGTGGGCACTTACTTTATATGCGGGCCATCATTTGATTAACCGTTCCCAAACTATGTTGGGTTAAGCTTTGATCTACGAGTAACTAGATGCACTTCAATATTAGTATGCTGAGTGAGTACACTCTTACCTCCGCAATCCAATTCCTTAGGAAAACCGATATTGTAAGGTTAGGACAGATCGGCAGACTTTCGGGGTTTTGGCATCTGAAACGACTATTCCGCATTGCATTTAACATTGTCTGGAAGACTTATGTTCTGTTAAAGCCATAAAGTTTTTTAGGTAATAATCTTCTAAAACTCGACCGTTTTTAGGGTTCTGTAGGTACCCAAAGCTTAAAAACGGGACCCTATTACTAAGGCTCTGCTGTCAGTCTGTCATCAGACTGTATCTCATGAACCGTGATAGCTAGACTGTTACAATTTTCACAGATGATGGATCTATTTCTGTTGCCGCTATGACGACAAATACTAAAAAATAAATAATTAAGGGATAAAAAAAACGGCAAAAAAAATGTGGGAGCCTACAACAAACGTGATTTTTTATGCCGTTTTTTAAAGATAATGGTAGGAACCCTTAACACGCGAGTCCGACTCGCATTTGGCCGGTTTTTTAGTCTGTCATGTACACCTTTTTCTTCATGAACTGGTCGTGACATCGAACAGTGATTTATATCAGATATTCGGTTCTACGATCTCTTTCAGCGGCAAGCTATGACTGTTAATGTCGCACATGTTCGTATATTACGCGATTTTACAAGGGAATCAAAACTTTTACAGTTGAGAGCACATGTAAACGAAAAAAAAAAACTAAGAACCGTAAATATGTGAACGGTACTATTAAATTGAATTGTTTTTCTAGTTATCCACATCGTCGATGCGGGTATTTACTTAACACGTAGGTAGCACGTCTATTAGTAATTGCAGTATTTGACAGTCGTTATGGTGAAAATGTTATCACATAATGTGTAATGTCGCCCATTAACGGGTTATCTTCATGAACTTTGCACATTATTTTGCTATTTGTACGTGTGGTATTGATTTGAAAGCCTTTGCCTTGTTTAATAGTATGATGCGGATCGAAAGGGTGAATGTGTCAAGGAATACTGATGAAGAAAGCTGTGTAAATGTGGGTACATTTACACAGCTTACACAGCAGGTGAAATAATACGAGGAAAATGATGGTAAAAATAAGTACATACTTACTTAGATACTTTAAAAATCGTTTTCATATATTTCGAAAGTCTGTTGTTTGGGCTTGAAATTTTTCTCTTAAGAGAAATGAAAAGTAGAGAAGTAGGTACCTATTGGAAACGAAATTGCCACAAATTCTTCCAACAAGGATAAACCGATACAACACCCAAAATATAAATAACTGGACCAAGGGAAAGGCTTGCAAACACAAGTATCGACATTACTGGCAGCCCGCCAAAATTGCACCACATTATCAATATTTAACCCACCATATATACTATGTTAACTAGAGTTTTAACACTGATTGTACACACTCTGTGGCGTAGCGTTGACTGATACAGACGTGGGCGAAGTCGCATCATCAAGTTCCCTTTACTTTCGTTCCTCACTCACTCATGATAGTGAAAAAATATGAATGCGCTGTGGGAGAATATTGAAAAGCATATAGATTTGAAAAAGTTTAATTATCAGTCATCTATGGTAAAGTCGGGGCATTGCATTTATAGGAGCCTTGTGAGACCCCTTATAGTGCGATGCCATGAGCGAGGGCCAACTTCACACTTGTCTAGCTACGCCACTGTACACACTGCTTAAATTAGGCTCTAGCGGGAAACTAACTATCCGTGTTAAGGAAGAAAAATAATGAATCACGCGCGCGACTCTTAATTACTGTTAAAGTTAAACGTACGTATTTACCTAATATAATAAATTAATCGTTTAAAAAACACTAGAAAAACACGCTTTTATAAATGCACGAAAAACAAAAAAAAATTGTTCTCTTCTCAAAAAAATCAGTCTCCATTTTCTTTGTGTTGCTGTTTCTTTTTTTGTAGTTTTTGCCATATTATTCCCACGAGTAGTGAACAATTAAACGGTAGATCCCCCAGAGGATTTGAAAGTGACAGCTATAAAAAAAATCTATGGATTACGCGGTATATCAAAAATTCAAAACCGATAACGGATTTTCTTTAGGTTTGTTATAACCTTGAAACCTGATCGTGTTCAAAGTCCATTACGTGGCCTTTCTCACAAGTGCAAACACGACTATGATACGATATTCCATCATGGAATACCAGTGCCCATCTTCCGGCTTCATCATCAGACCTTGAAACCTAATTCGTGGCCAAAGTTCATTACAAGACTTTTCTAAGAAATCCATAACAGCTATGATACGATTTTCCATCATGAAGTTCCAGTTCATATCTTCCGGCTCCATTGTCAGATGACTTCGACAGTACCATATTATTGTATTGTCATCAGAACTACATATAGCTGCCAATTTTCATTACGATACGACTCTTGGAAGATGGTTAAATTAGTTACCTTAGATTCCATTACATAGTTAGTTACATACAGGTCGACCTAATAAAAGCGTGTTAAAAATCACAATGCACTGTGTTATTTCTAACAACTATGATATTCACGTCTCCGATCATTATTTTGATTGAATAATAGGTGTAGTTAGCTTTATTATTATCGACTAGGCAGATCGTTCTTTTATTTTAATTTCTAACTAATGAATGAACAATGTGAAATAATACAAATAAAAACTCTTCAAATTGTAATAAAAATTCTGGTTTACAAGGCTATTAACATTTCACAATCATTAGAGTAGAATAAAAATTGAATACTAATGTAATTGAAAAATATCGATTAAACATATTACATAGGGTGACACAATGGGCGGTATTATCACTGAAGGCGATCGTTTAAAAGACAACCTTATTGCTACATTATTGTTTGAAGTATCTACAGTTACATGATTACTATAGAAAGTAACAGTTTTTGCAATCTTATTCTGTTCCAATGACACCTTTCAGTACAAAAAACTAGAATTTAGTTTCTTTGTCAAGTTTAAAGAGAACAAACCCGCGACTGTCTTTGTCTCGTCTTAGTGATAATTCCCGATTCCATCTACGAAAGAATTGGTGGAGATGTTAGATACCCTCTAAATCTTTAACAAATCCTAAACGTACCCGTGTCGGAGTTTAATCAGGCGTTAAGACCGTTCCCATACCCTTTTGGTTCTTCCATTTTGCTTCCAGTCAATTCTCTCTTAGACAATAGATTAGCTATCGAGACTCTCGAGCAAGTTTTGTCTCTTTGGTTAAAGAACTTTGTACTTAATAAACCCATGTTTTATTTAACAAAATTACTTAATTAGCACAATAGTCAAGCATAAAGCCTTTAAGTAACAATTACTCCTGCTGCCAAGTTCACTTGCGCGAAATTGAATTTAAGAAAACGTAACTTAAAAACAATGAAATTATTGTTCAATGTTCTTGGCCGACCTCGGCGGTACCGATAAATTATAATAAACTGACACAGTAACTTCCTACTCTAATAAAAATATAATAACGGTAATGCATAAGTCTGGCCTTAAATTTATACATTTAGACTTTCAATTTTATTCTGCTTATCAATCGCTTTCGTCTTAAACGTATAAAAACCATTTCAGCTTTCTCAGTGTGAAATATCTAAATATAATCGCACTGTCGAAAGTTGCAAATTCGTTTCACGCATGACTCCATTCCCAAAGCGATTCTCCAAATTGCAGTATATGAACTGGATCTCCCAAATGGCTGTTGCAAATCATGAAATCATCGCAGACTCCTTTTAAATGCTGTATAACATAAAACGTTCCATTTAGAAATGTGTCGTCTTCGAATATAGCATCAAAATATGATGAATGACCATTCGTGTCTTCGTCATCTTTGCGCAAAAAGGTCAAATCTGTTCTACGCGTTGGTACTTCCATATTTAGCGGGCTCGCTCCCACTGAAACGTAGCGTAGCGGTAACTTGTCTAAAATACATTTCTAATTTTTGACAGAACTGGAAACTGCGTTTTAAATTATATCCTGCGTAGGTATATTACATATAGTCGTTTTCATTCAGAGCTGGTTTCATATTTTTTTAGGCGTTGTTGAGTGTTTTAGCTTGTAAGTACAACTGTTTAGTCTTTAGATAATCACAGTATCGTTCTTAGGAAAAAAAAAATGTTTTAATCGTTTATGCTTGAACCTCAGAGTTCAGTTTTATAATAAGTTAACGAAATGTATCTAATAAAGACAATAAAGATAATAAAGACAAATAAGATAATATTAAAGATAGTCATTTAAAAAAAGGCTAAATTTATGTTTGTTTATTAAGTTATTATTTGTACTTATTCTCGCCTGATTGAATGTCTTTTGAGATGATTCTGTAGATATATTTACTACGTTTCTCATGTTTAAGGCAATGTGTGATGTGTTCTTTTTAAGAAATCATTTCTTCAAACTTAAATCGTTTAGTAACCAAGCAAATCTTTATTCTTTTGTTCCTGAACTTTCTTTCTTTCAAACTCTATTTGCTTGCACTATTTGAAAATATTTTCCAGATTATACAATAAACAAATTCCTTATTCAGAATCCAATTCTAAAAATGCACCGATTCCTATCTCCCCATTTTAATTTGTTACCATATACGATAAACACGGTTCTCAGAAAAACGAGAAGCGTAAAACTAAGCCGCATAACATATGCGATCGCGGTCTAATTCGGTGGCACACGGCGTAAGCGCATGCACTTGATAGATGAGTCACGGTCGCACACGGCCACTGCACTCCGACTGAGGTTTTGTTGTGATTGGGTGCACTGTTTTACGCTCGTAGCTGTCCTCGAATCATCAACGACGGCTTATTGATGTAACTAATTGTACTCTTAGTGCTGTCGCGTTCTTCATTGTTAATAAGTTGCATCTAGGTTGTTATGAACAAAATATTTATACGTTCTAAATTCGAAGAATTATAGATTGTTATTTTTATTTCGTGCTGCGTAACTTTAATCGCTGCGTAGTCTCGGTTAACATTCATCACATATGGTGAAACTGTTCATTAGATCGATGTTCGTTCACGCAACGGCTGTTGATCTCCCAAACAAAACAATATAAAAATAAACTTTGCCTTTTAGGTTACAAGTTTGAGACCGCTATTAATATTCAGATCGAAGCAGAGCTTATAATCTACTTCGACACTCTTATTATTCCTCATTGTGTCTTCATTAGGCATTCAAACTCATGCTTCCAATGGCGATCTACTTATAAGAATCTTTGTTATAAATTCTGTGAGAATCCAATTTCACAGTCTCTTACAATGATCCAAAATTGTACTGATTGGGTTTCGTCTCGGTTGATAAATAGTAAAAGGCTCACTATAAATCAGTGGTTGTTAGAAGCGGAAGTATCTGGAGCCAAGCCGGCACTTGATAGAATACATGAGGGTCGGATGATGACCGTGTTAAAATAAAACTACGCCCAAAGGATTGAATCGATTCAGAATCGTGATGGTATAAAGGATATGCTTCGTTGGCTATCAAACAAAATGTTGTAAGGAAAATGGATTTATTGGGCGTATTGCTTTCGAAAGGCTATAAAAGTTTCGAAGCTTATGTCTGTTTGGGACATTAAGGGCGTGCGACTAAAGACTTAAATAAAAAACTATCTTGGCGACGATTAACTGGAGTTGGGGAATAGTTTAACGATATACTCAGATTTTTTAACCGACTTCAAAAAAGGAGGAGGTTCTCAATTCGTCTTGAATTTTTTATGTATGTTAAAAAAAAAAGAAAATACAAAACAAATGACACCGACTACCGAAATTAAAGTATTTTTGGCTTTGTAGTGTTTTGATATGGAAGTTGGTTCTATTTTTTTATGCTACTTTTTTTTTGTTATATTCTTTAGTTATTGTAATTCTCGTAATATTGACTATAAAACTAGAGCACAATGGGTGGTGTTATGGCACAGCTATGATTGATCTATAATTCTATACATATACGTATGTATATGTACGAGTATTATTAATGCGGAAGTGTGTTTGCTTTTTTGTTTGTCCTTCTTTCACCTTAAATCGGAGTAACAGATCGTTGTGATTGTTGTTATTGAGATAGTTGAAGAGCTGGAAAAGTGTCATAGTTTATTTTATTCCTTCAAAAAAATATTTTGCCCTTAAATTAATCTTGATACGGTGGTTCTCCATCTAATGTAGTATGTCCTTACTAGCATTCCGATGAGCTTACCCCAAGAGCTGTGGCGAGTTTATTAAATACTTTCTAGCAACGTTCGGCTCCTCAGCTTGTTATTTCCAATGGGATTATAAGCGCCGGCATTCTGGCTTGTCCCATTACTTTCAGATCAGTGTGAAAGTTACTAAACATTCAAATGTATTCAAGACAAGTCTGTGTTGCAGCCGGGCAAAATTTCTTTGGAATGCATCCAGATAAATCCAAGATAATCCTCAATGTTTTCTAAATCTTATTTTTCATCTGATGACGAGAAGGCCTAAGCAAAGTATTTATTATGACAGTCCCTTGCCAGTAAATTTATGTATGTAAGGAATAATCTATCTATTTTAGTAAAGTTAATGAAATGCATCGTTTTAATGCTTGAAAAATATCAGATCAATCAATTTATACATTAGCTAAAGTAAGCACATGTTTCATGGGGTCATCGTCATGTGCTTAGTGTTTTTTTTTTATTACTGACGGGTCTACTCTTGAACTTGATCTCGCCTGATGGTAAGCGCTAGATGAGGTCTAAGATGGGACGAGCGAGCCCAGAAAATGCCTATTCACTCGTGCTTTAAAGGCTGAAAGGGCATAAGTGGCAGGGAACACAGAAACCGGCAGGGAATTCCAAAGCTTGGCTGTGCGCACAATAAATGTGGAGGAGAAGCGCTTGGTACGACAAGACGGTATATCAACCAAGTGTGGGTGGTACCCAGCCGTGCGTCTGGTTTTCCTAAATTTGTTGGGCTCGGCTTAAAGTCTAACCAGATGCAGCTTAGTATTTTTACATGGAGCGATTGCCTCTCTGACGTCCAAAACCCAGTAGCTGGGTAATAAGATCCGTAGAAAGGGTGGTGAAAGGTCATAAGTGGCAGGGAACACAGAAACCGGCAGGGAATTCCACAGCTTGGCTGTGCGCACAATAAATGTGGAGGAGAGGCGCTTGGTACGACAAGACGGTATATCAACCAAGTGTGGGTGATACCCAGCTGTGCGTTTGGTTTTCCTAAATTTGTTGGGCTCGGCTTAAAGTCTAACCAGATGCAGCTTAGTATTTTTACATGGAGCGATTGCCTCTCTGACGTCCAAAACCCAGTAACTGGGTAATAAGATCCGTGGAAAGGCTGGTGTTTGGTTTTTTGGCTAGGTTTACTATCCGTAATGACTGTCAAAGATGTACAAATGACAGCCGGAATTAACGACTTAGCCTGCTTTTCAAGGCACGGAGAAATTTCGATATGTTGAGATGGTTATCGATCCACATATAAACCTTGGCATGCGTTGGTCAACCTTGAAGATTGACTCGTTATTTTTTAAGGATGGGATATCATCCAATGACAGTCTCCCTATCTGGGCGAAGCGGGAGGGTGTGTCAGACTTTTACTGACTAAAACCCATCCGTGTTCCATCATTTGCCCTTCGTGTTCCGAGGCCGCGGTAACTCTTTCGAACAATTCCGCAACAAGATCGATCCGTGCGGTTGTTATTATTCAGCCACGATCTCCTCTCGCATATCTTCCACGAGGAAAAACTATATGACCAGAGGTTTGAATTGTGTAAAGAAACATACTTTGTAAAGAAGCATCATATAACAAACTAGCTTGTGCCAGCGGCTTCGCCCGCGTGGGAAGTTTTTCCCGTGTAAATCCCGATCCCGTGGGAATTCTCCAATCCACGGTAGCGGCATCTTTTTCCGCTGCTTCTATGCTAACCGCTAACTTATACGCCCTCCCGAAATCCAAATTGCTTTCGGCGAACAACCGTTGTCTTATGGTTTCATTCGCTACGCCACAAACTAGCTGATCCCTCAAGCTTTCTTCCAACCAAGATCCAAAATCACAAGTTTTGGACATCTTCTTTAAAACAGCCGCGTACTCCGACACCGTTTCCCCTTCTTTCTGCTTCCGTTGCCGAAACTTGTAACGCTCCGCCAACTCACTTGGTTTAGGTTGCAAGTGTTTTTCCATGACGTCACTGATTTCTGCAAACGTTTTGCTTGTAGGTTTAACCGGTGTGCACAAATTAACGAGAAGTTCATAACACTCCGCGCCCATCACAGTTATCAACGTAGGCACTTGCAATTCTTTCGGTATCTTATTCACTAAGAAATACTGTTCTAAGCGTTCCACATATAACCGCCAATCGTCACTGTGCACTTTGAACTCTGCTACTTTACCGATCGACATTTCATGTTATTTCTAATAACAATAATGTTTTAATTATTTTAATTAAGTGTAGCTCCCATAAATTCATTTGTCTTGTTACCCCCTGATGAGGAAGAAGTTTTCTTTCTAATTAAAGGATTAAAGGAGAAGTGTGCCACAGGAGTGGACCAGATATCTAGCAAGTTCTTAAAGAGGTATGCAACCTATCTTACTGAACCTATAACTTACATTTGCAAACTCGCTATGGAATCAGGGATCTTCCCTGAAGCCTTTAAAATCGCACTCATCAAGCCTATACACAAGGGGGGGGTGAGTGACTGTGCCGGTAATTACAGACCAATCTCTATTTTACCTACATTATCCAAGATCTTGGAGCGTCTTATAAATCGTCGACTAACAAATTATCTTGAAACCAATAATCTACTATCACCAGCCCAATATGGTTTTCGAAGTAATAGATCAACCAATGATTCAGTACACGAACTAATACACTCTATCATTACGAACCTCGACCAAGGGAATACATGTCTCGCGGTTTTTATTGATCTTGCAAAAGCCTTCGACACAGTCTCTATCCCGCACCTACTTCAAAAGTTGGATGGCATTGGAGTGCGAGGTATTCCTTTAAAACTATTGCAAGACTACCTTACTGAAAGGAAGCAAAGGGTCAGGATAGGCGAAGTACTGAGCGATGAGGTTTGTGTTGATTTTGGTGTCCCCCAAGGCAGCATACTTGGTCCAACATTGTTTCTGGTGTATATCAACGACCTCTGCCGCCTCCAGCTACACAATGGTCAAATTATTACTTTCGCAGATGATACTGCCCTCTTTTTTAGTGGACGGAGCTGGGAAGAGGTTTTTAACTCTGCCCAAAATGGCTTTAGCGTGGTGTATAAATGGTTGCGCACGAACATTCTGACTTTGAATGTTAATAAAACTAAATACGTTACCTTTGCTCATAGGTCTAATCTTTTACCGTCATCGTGTTTTTCAGTTTCTTGTCATGATTGTGTTACTGAAACCTCACCGTGCTCCTGTCCTATTCTTCAGAGAGTTGGTGATATTAAATACCTAGGAGTCATCATAGATCAATGCCTGACATTTAAATTACACACAAAACTCCTGGTATCCCGATTGCGGAAATTAATTTATATATTTAAAACTTTGAGATATGCAGCTGAAAGGCGGGTTATCAAGATGGTCTATGATGCTCTGTGCCAATCCCTAATCGAGTATTGTATTACTTCCTGGGGTGGTACCGGCAAGAGTCACCTGATTGAAGTAGAGAGGGCACAGCGTGCCATACTCAAAGTTGCAGCCGGTCTCCCCTTTTTTTATCCAACCGTCGATCTTTTTAAGGAATGGGACGTTCTGACTGTTAGGCAAATATTCATACTCCGTACGGTGCTAAAGCAACATTCATCTTTGCCTTTCGATACAAAACTCCACATGGATAAACGCCGAAAAGGTAGGGTGTGTCTAACGCAATCCACTAAAACTGCGCACTCTCATAATTTCTTCTTCTTTCTGGGGCCGTTCTTATATAACAAACTTAATAATAAACTCAATATATACCCCCTCACTAAATTAAAATGTAAAGATCAACTATTTAAATTTCTCAAAAGCCTTGACTACAAGGGAACTGAGGATTTGTTGGTCCCGCTGAAATAATACTGTTTTTCTTGTTTTGTACTTACTGTCATCACGCATACTCATACAGCTCTTTTTTCATACATTTACACTCTTCAAACTGCATAACAATCTCATACACCGATACACTTAACAAACTGGTTCCACGTCTTCTCATGTATGTAAACAATAATTTTCATATTTTTAGTCTTTAAGTAATATTGCTTCATTCTTGTATTCAATTCTCTATCCACTATTTAAGTTAGTTATCTCAGGCCGCGGGAGGGAACTGGTGACCTGTAATACAGGTTCTCGTTGAAACCCACTTCAGGCACCAGTCTCTCACAAAGTCAAACCCCTACTTTAGTTTACTGTAATTTTTAGCTTTAAGTTACTTTGTGTTGAGAAAATTAAACGTCTTATATTATTATTATTATTATAATTTCGCAAAATCCTTTTTTATCGGATGCATACGTCATAACATCTACCTGCATGTCAAATTTCAGCCCGATCCGTCCTGTGGTTTGGGCTGTGCATTGATAGATCACTATGTCAGTCAGTCAGTCACCTTTGAGTTATATATATTTAGATTAGAGTATTCATAGTATCTGATTTAATGGACAATTCAGGTTTTCAAGAAAATCTGTCTGGCTGATTTATACATACGCTATAAAAGTACCTTCGTAGCTTTATTTAGTTTGATTTGTTTTAATTCATTTTACATAGTTAATGTAGTACCTACTTAACTCATATGCTGATGTGTATATGTGATATGTATTGATTGTTGTTACTGGCATTAATCAATGACTGCTGTAGTTGTAAATACGTGGGTACCATGCAATTAATTAATTTAGTTGTGTTGGTACAAGCATTAGTATCCATAGTAGTGCTATTATAATAGACACATCAACCTAACATATAAGTTAAGTACCTAATATAAATACACTTCTGGACACATCTATTGGCCCACCTTGTATTTTCAGTTTCGTTTGGTCCTAGCTAAAATTTTATATTAGGTCGAGCAAAAAGTTTTTATGCAGTTTTGAACCTGGCACATTCACAATTTCATTCAATAGTCTTTTTTTGAATTTCGAACACAGAATTTAAAGAAACAAAAGACAATTTGGAGCCTGTTTGTTGATATCAAACAATCGAATACTAAGAAAACTTGGTTTTATTGGTTTACTTGGATTTAATTCTTGAAAAAGTGATTGATATCTTTGCTTTTGCAACAAACATTACTTATTCTTAACATTAAGGTGAGGTTCTATCAATAATCTATGGATACTTCACCTGAAGTCGCCGCCCAAGCTGTGGCACTTATTCAGGCCGGACACAGCCAAAGAAACGTGAGTGCTCAACTTAATTTAAGTCGATCTGCGGTCCGAAATGTTTATCGGAGGTACCTAGAGACTGGCGGCTTTGTTCGTCGCCAAGGAAGGCCACGATCTCGGGTCACAACTGAAAGGCAGGATCGATTCATCGTGACGACCAGCTTGAGAAATCGTCACCTTACCTCCATTGAGATACAAAACCAACTTCGCGACTTCAACGGAGTATCTGTGAGCGCTCGAACTGTTCGGAGAAGGTTAAAAGAACGCGATATGGTACCACACAAGCCAGCTAATGGGCCCAAACTAAAGCGAGCCCACCGAACAGCGCGCCTTCATTTCGCACGCAGTCATTTAAATTGGACACAGCAAGATTGGAGCCGTGTACTCTTTTCTGATGAGTCTAAAATTGTGTTACATGGCAATGATGGAAGGAAGAAGGTCTACCGGCGTAAGGGAGAGCGTTTCGCACAATGCTGCTTTGAAGAGAGGGTTGCTTATGGCGGTGGCTCATGGACTGTCTGGGGCGGTATATCCGCGAGCGGCAAAACTCAACTTGAGGTTGTTACAGGACCACGGCTGCCAACATTAAATGCTGAAAGATACATTCGTGAGTGCTTAGAACCTCACGTGATACCATACGCGGACTATGTGGGCCCAAATTTCCTTTTTATGCATGATAATGCAAGAGCCCATGCGGCCGGCATCGTCAGGGAATATCTTCGGGATGTGAACATCACAGTTATGGACTGGCCAGCCAGAAGCCCAGACATGAACCCCATTGAGCACATGTGGGACGAGCTAAAAAGGCGTGTTAGGGCTCGTCAGCCAGTTGCCCAGACGATGCAGGAGTTGAAAACTGCCATAGAAGAGGAATGGGAGATGATCCCTCAAAATTTCATAGAGCGGTTGATAAACTCTATGCCTAATCGTATGAGAGCTGTGGTAGATGCCCATGGAGGCAACACGCGTTATTAAATTAAACCTTTATTTGATAAAACATGTTTTTTATTCAAAAATTAATTGCCTTTAACAAGGCGCATATCCGACTTGTTAGGCGTAGGTCCATGTCGTATGGTATTCTGAATTCAAATTTAAAACTATACGATCGAAAAAGATGGTAAAATGTATCAGGTTTAAAACTGCATCAACAGTTTTTGTTCAATCTAGCAATCATATTTCGGTAGGGGCCATCGAAACCTAAACTCTAAGGTGGGCCAATAGATGTGTCCAGAAGTGTATATGTACTGAATATTTTAAAACTTTTAGGTAGGTATTTATAAAGTTTCTCGTCCATTATTTTCTATAAAAAATACTTTCGTGAATAGACATTACAAATCACTTAGTTATTTAAAACTAGCTGTTGCCCGCGACTTCGTCCTCGTGGACATGTCGCACATGCGGCAATGGACATAACATACAGACCTACAATCATTTATTTTCAACCGACGACAAAAAGAGGTTATCAGTTCGACGCGTATATTTTTTTTTTTTTTTTATGTATGATCATCGGGTACTCGAAGACGGCTGAACCGATTTGGAAAATTCTTTTTTTGTTCGAATGGGTATACTTCGAAATTGGTACCACTATCACCAAAGTCAGGATCTGATGATGGGATCCTGGAGAAATCGAGGGAACTCTTCAAATATTATAGGCACACCTATGGCGTTTTGGGTATTTCTTATAGTAACTTGTGCAGTTGCTCTCAAAAAGTACCATTTGGGGAAGTGGAACTGATGATGAAGACCACAGATGGCCGCCGAAACTACTCAATAATAAGTATTAAGTGGATTGCGATTCGATTACTTGAATATGGATGTTAAGCACTTTATGCTCGTCACAATGCATATGGTGATGTAGAGCTGATGGTGAAGTACCAGGAGAACTCCTCAACAATTAACGGCCCAGCATTGGGAAAAGCAATATTTTGTAAAAGTTTATAAGTAGTTGACATTTAGGCTCTTATAACTAGGTAAATTAAAAATCATCCAACTAAAAAGAGTGAAAAAAAAACTTTTTAACAAAAAATTAAACCGACTCCCAAAAAACACTGCAAAGTGAAAAATAACTTTAATTTCGGAAGTCGGTGCCAAAAACGAAAAAACAAAACTAAAGACACCGACTACCGAAATTAAAGTTATTTTTCACTTTGCAGTGTTTTTTGGGAGTCGGTTTAATTTTTTGTTAAAAAGTTTTTATTAACCTATACGTGTATAGATAGACATCCTGTTTAGGGTTCCGTAGCCGAATGGCAAAAAACGGAACCCTTATAGTTTCGACATGTCTGTCCGTCTGTCTGTCCGTCCGTCCGTATGTCACAGCCATTTTATTCCGAAACTATTAGGACTATACATGTAAAACTTGGTACGTATATGTATTCTGTGAACCGCTTTCCGATTTTAAGAGAAAATTTAAAAATATATTTAAAATAAAGGGGGCTCCCGATACATGGAACTGAAACTGAAAATATTTTTTTTCATGGAACCTATGCGTGTGTAGTATCTATAGACAGGTCTTTAAAAATGACATTATAGTTTCTAAAATGAGTTTTTCATAAAGTTAATCGTTAGAAGTTATACGCTTCCAAAGTGGTAAAATGTGTGTCCCCCCTCTAACTTCTATAATAATGAAGTGAAAAATCTAAAAAAACCATATGTTGTACCTAGATCTTAATGTAAACTTTCAACCAAAATTGGTTTGAACGAGATCGAGTCAGCAGTTTTTGATATACAGTATATTTTCAAAAACCGCAAATATAACTTTGTAATTCATACAAATACTATGAAAAACAAAGTTATTTGGCGTAGTTGTAAAAATTGTAAATAAGCTAGTTTTAAGAAAGTGAGGTTTTTTTTTTCAAATAAATATATTATTAAGTATGTTATATTTATTATAGTTACTACGGAACCCTTCATGGGCGAGTCCGACTCGCACTTGGCCAATTTTTAACTATAAATTTTGACGTATATCAGTCCTTTTCAATCGTCTAACTGAACGCGCCTCAAAGAGTTGTCAGTAATAGTGACGGGGCCCCATAGGGCCATTGCCTGCCTGTGTTGCGGTAATGTTCTAACGAGATACCGCGGCCCCGGAACTAAAGGACAGCTGAAGGAACAGGGTGGGTTTTTCGTCAGTAGAAGTCTGACACACCCTCCCACTTCACCCAGAACGGGAGAAGTCATTCGATAATTTTCCCACCCGGAAAAAAGAAGTTACGTATGGTAGAATATAACTTTGTGTAAAGATTCTATGACACGTGACATATTGTTTTTGGACTAAACCGTTCCTCTTCATTACCCTGTAGACTGACGCGGACCTCTGGCATAATATTAATTAATAGTTCCCGAGAGGCGAGCTGTCCCAAATGTCAGATGTTATGCTACACGTGTCTCCAGATTATTCGACGGTTCAACAAACTATGGCAATGCCACTGAAGTCGTGTTGGTTTTGTAAGCTAACATTGTCCTGTCAAAGATTTCGTACGGAATATGTATCATATAGATGATGTAATCGATGTTATACAGTTTTAGAATAATTATAGTTGCTTGTCCGATAAAGTAACATGTGAATTAGCACTGTTGTATATGTACATTTCGCTCATCTATACTAATTACATATGTAAAGTTTAGACGATTGTAAGGTGTTTGTTACCGAATCACGTCAAATTGGGAAAACGGATCTGGATGAAAGGAATACATATAGATATATGTATGCCTTTCATCCAGATCCGTTTAGTTCCATATAGTCTGTAATAGACTCCTTTTTTTATCCCGGAAAATGTGTGTTTCCACAGACGAAGTCGCGATCTCTACAAAATAAAGATATATCGTAATAAAAACTTTTTAGCAAAAAATAGAACCGACTTCCATATAAAAACACTACAAAGGCAAAAATAACTTTAATTTCGGAAGGCGGTGTCAAAAACGAAGATATATACAAAACTAAAGACACCGCCTTCCGAAATTAAAGTTATTTTTGCCTTTGTAGTGTTTTTATATGGAAGTCGGTTCTATTTTTTGCTAAAAAGTTTTTTTCACGCTTTTTAGTGGGTCGGTTTTTAATTTATCTAGTTACAAAAGCCAAAATGTCAACTACTTATCACCTTTTACAAAATATTGCTTTTCCCGGTGCAGAGCAGTTGATTTTTGAGGAGTTCTCCTGGTACATTACCATCAGCTCTACTTCACCATATGCATTGTGACGAGCATAAAGTGCTTAACATCCATATTCAAGTAATCTAATCGCAATTAACGAAATACTTATTATTGAGTAGTTTCGGTGGCCATCTGGGGTCTTCATCATCAGTTCCACTTCCTCAAATGGTGCTTTTCGAGAGCAACTGCACAAGGTACTATAAGAAATACCCAAAACGCTATAGGTGTGCCTATAATATTTGAAGAGTTCCCTCGATTTCTCCATGATCCCATCATCAGATCCAAACGTGACGACAATGGGACCAACTAGAAAGTATACCCTTTCAAACAAAAAAGAATTTTCCAAATCGGTCCAGCCATCTCCGAGTTATGAGGTAACATACATAAAAAAAAAAAAATTCAAGACGAATTGTAAATCTCCTTTTTTTGAAGTCGGTTAAAAAAACATCTGCAGTGCACCACAGTATTTTAACAGCAGTCAAAAATAAGTTCATTTAAGTTAAAATATCCCAGAAAGGTCATGTTAATTATGCGTCCTGCAAATTTTATTTAGCACTAAAAGCAGAGGTCGTGGTCCACGGTTTACTGAATCAAAAGACTAAAATTTTCCTCGGTCCTGTCTGGCGGCGCATTGGATGTTGAATTAGCATACATTTTAAATTTCGCTCTGAATGTATACTTGAATTCAGACTTAGCCAGCAGCATTTTTCATTGCGTGTCATCTGGGTAACATTATAGCTTGGCATTAGAACACTTTCGTGACTTAAATTTGTGTCTTGTTCGTAATGACCGATACTGTTACTATGCAATATCTGATTTATTGCACAAGTTCCGGCAGGGCGAAATTTATTCGTGTACAATCATTGATTTTAAGAAACATTTCATATCTACCAACGAACTTAAATATTCGCATTGGTCAATAAATCTATATTTAACATAAAACCAAATAAAAATGTGTCCATTTAAACGTGAATTTTCGTCAAATTTCCTCTTTTTGAACGGGAGAACAAACACACCTAAACAAAAGACCGTCATGAGCCTCAAATTAGCCGTGACACTTCTCTGTCCACTTTCCCGTCAAACATTTAGCCTCTTTATTTGATGAACCAAACAATGAAATGACAAGCTTTGAACAGGCTTGATTACTAACACAATTGCCGTCAAATTAAGTCTCAAAACCAATTTGACTTCTGTGTCTAACGCTTTTAAAGTAATACATATCGTTTGTAATGGAGCTCAGTATTTGAATGTCTTTGAAAACGATGTTTTATGAGGGCATTAACGGCACTAAGGAGTATTTATTGACGTTTGTTTTATTAGTTCAAACACTGAAACTAACGTCAGACCTGTGAGTGTCAAAAAAGTTGGGTTTGGTCGTTGCCCTCGGGTGAAAATCGATAGAAGTTCATTGAGGGGAAGGCCAACTTGTATTGTATTACGTTATGGAATTGTTTTGCGGAATGCCCAGCCTTTTGTTTGTTGTGTTATAGTTTGATTCGATATTGTGTATGCTTAGGGTTATTGACTTATCGGCTGTGATAGGCTGGTAATGTAGTTTCCGAATCGACGCATTACCAAATTACTTGTATTGATGGATTTTGGCGGCTTATCGTTGGAGTAAGCCTTTAGTGTTAAGTGTGTAACATTAGCTCTCAAAGACGCACTACATTGTACAGCTTCGGTTTCTTAATGGCCTTTACTAAGTAGTTCCGTGGATCAAGCGATGATATACACATGTATTGTAAAAAAATATGGAAGCATAAGTCCTGTATGTCATTTTCACCAGATCGGTACCTATGCATTCAGCCACTTTTTCCAGAATATTGTATGATATAACTGATCTTTTACTAAGTAATTAAAAGAAACTACTCTGAAGATTATAACAACGAAAGAGCAAACATAACGTCACCACACTGACTCAAAGCAAATGGCAAAGCAATTACTCTAATATAAGCCTCACACGGAATTTATCAAAAATGTATTACCGAAATCAAGCATTACTTTACCGCAGTGGATTTCTCTCTCAAAGCCAAATTATAACAAACTCCGTTACAGCTTGTGGGCCGTGTAATTATTGTAATGTCTACTCTCCTGTTACTAAGAGCTAGTAATATGTGTAACCTTCAGTGTAATTTATCGCTCATTTTTCTATTTAAATGAGAACTAGAGCGTTATAATTTGCTTACTCATGTTGTTGTTTAAATTTCGTTTTGTGTCTACATTCGTAATCATTCGTAATGTTCCGTGTTTTCCCCTATTCAAACATTAGCAACATTGAATAAACTTTAATTTTAGACGTTTCAGTGTTATTTTCTGTTACAGCTGATTTAGAAGCCATCCTCAGCAAGCCAGTTCGGCTAATACAATAAATGCTTTTTTTATTTACAACTGGTGTGGAACTCTCTGCCGGCTTCTGTATTCCCTGCCACATGTGACCCGACAGCCTTTGAAGCAAAAGTGAACAGGCATCTTCTGAGCTCGCTCGTTCGATCGTAGACCTCATCTTATACTTACCATCAGGTCTGATCGAGGTCAAGAGCGGGCTCATTCGTAATATAAAAAATAACTTGTACAGATACAGTAACTTAAGCTTTATCTAAGATAAGATCTGTAAGTCGGTTACACCACTGCTGGCACAGGCACACAGTCATCCTCTCTATTCGGTGGAATGGGTACTAATCCACCGCACGAGCCTAGTGCGGTTTTGTGGATGCGCATGTCTTTAGATTTTCGACCCTACAACATTTCCTAAGTCGTGATTGTCATCGTTAGGCCACCACTACTCAATTATATATCACTGTATGGAAATTCAAAGGCCATTAAGCCTAAATGTATTCCGAACTCAGTAATGCACACTGTACCTGTCAGTCATCTTGATTTACGTTTGGCATTCAATTGATCCATAATGCGTCGGTTATGTCCAATATTCAGTTTGACGCCGTTCCAACTGCCTTTGACACTATCTCTAATAGAATTATTAATAACTAGTTTCTGGTCGCGGAGTCGCTTGCATGGTAAGGTTTTTCAGCGAAAATAGTAGCCCATGTTACTCACTAATAATGTAGCTTTATATTGGTGAAATAATTGTTAAAATCGGTTAGTTTTTTGGTTTATAAATCCGACAAAAACTTCTTTCCGTCTTATGATATTAAGTTAGCGATCCGCTCCGGCTTCGCATGGGTTTGATGTGGATTGGTGATTTGGTTTAGCCAATGAAAGTGCACAAAAGTATGTTATTTTTTTAATCAGGAAAATCTTTGAAACTCACGGTTTATCTCTACAATATCTAAGATGTCTTATAATATTAAGTTAGCGATCCGCTCCGGCTTCGCATGGGTTTGATGTGGATTGGTGATTTGGTTTAGCCAATGAAAGTGCACAAAAGTATGTTATTTTTTTAATCAGGAAAATCTTTGAAACTCACGGTTTATCTCTACAATATCTAAGATGTCTTATAATATTAAGTTAGCGATCCGCTCCGGCTTCGCATGCGTTTGATGTGGATTGGTGATTTGGTTTAGCCAATGAAAATGCACAAAAATATGTTATTTTTTAATCACATTAAAATCTTTGAAACTCACGGCTTTTCTCTACAATATCTAAGATCTAAGAATACAGATAGTGCTAAGCGACTTTGTTTGATACCATGTAGTGATTATAATTATACATAGAAGTTGAACATTGTGCTTGTTATTAGAGCATGGAATATCGGAACCTTTTCCCAATACCGGTTTTGTTTTGATATTCAATTTTTTAATATCGGAACGCAATTCCTGAAAGTAGTTGGTTCAGAATCGGTTTCTGAATCGATTTCATCATAAAAAATAGGTGTTAAAATTTGACGAAAAAATCTTTCATTTGACTTAAAATGGAAACACAGTATCATGACAAATTAATACAATCCTTAATTCAAGGAAATGCGCTCGTGTGCGTGTCGGCCACTAACATTGCATGAGTGTACGCATATGCGTAAGGATATTGTATGACGCACATACGTTTTGCGGATAACTATTTTATAAAAAATGTCTAGGTTTTGTTTCAATTTATTTAGTTACGGATGTTGTTTTAGACTTATATTTTAATATTCTAATTAGGGTGTCTGAGGTATTGCGCTTAATCTGTTACACCTTGTATAAGTAAATATTACGATAAACGCAAAGAACTAGATATTCAATTGGAGGGAGAGTCATCTTATGGCTTTAAAGATGAAAACTATGGCAATTCACGAGATCGCTATTGTTGAAATATGGAACGTCAGTTTTAGAAATTCACATTTAAGAGGTCCATAAAGCCCTTTACAGACTAGACGTGAACAAAGCCAGCGGGCCGGACGGAATACCTGCTCGAGTCTTAAAAAGATGTGCTCTGGAGTTGTCACCTGTATTACACTCTTAAAATTAGAGTGATGCCAGTGTCCTGGAAGCACCAGGATGTGCAACCGGTACCCAAAAAACCTCAAAAATCTGCAAAGTGATGGATAGGATACTCAGTAATAAGCTGCTAGCATACCTTGAAGACAATGAGCTCGTTAGTCTCTTAATTGCGTACTTTATATGTATTAGGCTCATTAGGTCTTCTAATGTACACGTTTTTGGGTCATTTGGACACTCGAGCTAATGGGACATTGTTTGATCAGGAACGCCGTAATCGCACTGGGTGTCAGTTTGGCATATAATGCCCCATTTTGCTAAATTGTGCTTGCAGCGGCTTACTTGGGTTCACAGTCCATTGATAGCTTTCCAAATTGGCCACTGCAAGTTACGTCCGGGTGGCAGATGTTCCTGGAGCTGAACGGAATTAGGCGGTGGCGGAACGTAGTTTAGCTACTTAGTAACCACCAGTATGGCTTCCGCCTTAGTCGGTCGACCCGAGATCTTCTTGTGTATGTTACGCACAGCTGGGGCGAGGCCATTAAGAAACACGGCAATGCTCTAGTAGAGTCCCTCAATATCTCAAAGACCTTTGACAGGGTCTGGCACGCTACTCTACTGAGCAAGCTTCCTGCATTGGGTGTCCCTGCTGGCTTCTGCAACTGGATTTCTGATTTCTTAAGTGAGCGGTCAATCTGAGGGTCATCGATGGCTGCTCATCAGATCTTATGGCTGTCAACGTCAATGCGGTATTCTTAAGAGGTCTGTTCCCTTTGCGATTCTTTTGCTGCATATCAAGGACCTGCTCCAGCTCTTGGGTACGCGGATGACAGCACAGACTTAAAGATATACTTATCCAGTGCTAGAGCTAGCAGGGATGAAACAGACTGTCTTAGAAAGGCCATATTGGAGCGAATTAATTTGACCCGACAATCTGGTCAAATTCAATGCTTTGAAAACACAGGTTTATCTCTTCACTGCTAAAAGGAGCCAATTTTAATTATCTCCTACATTCCGAGGTGCATCTATACCTATCAGTTACTGACCGCCTGGAGCTTTTGGACATGGAGTTGACGTCTAACTTAAACTTCGGCTCAATCATTGAGTCAAAAGCTTTGACTGCAGCCAAAAAACTGGAAATCCTTCACAAGGTGAGGCAATACTTCACACCTGTACAGCTTTTAAATTTGTACAAAGCACAGGTCTGTTCTTGTATGAAGTACTGCAGTCACTTGTAGGATGGCTCAGCAAAATACCAGCTTGCTGCACTTGACTCGGATAACGCAGAGCTAAAAGACTCATAGGCGATGCAGTGTTAGCAGACAAGCTTCATAGCCTGGCTCATCGGCCAAACATTGTTAATACCGAAAACCTGTAAAATATTGAAAAACCGATATTTAAAATCCAATATAACTTTTTACGATATCGGATTTACGGTCCGATATTCCGGTTTTTCGATATTATCGAAAACCGGTATCCATGCTCTACTTGTTATGGTAACTTGAAGACTGTTACTGGACAGTAAGAAAAGTATATACTTACATATACTTTTCTCACTGTCCAGTAAATTACATGTTATAAGTCGCAAAAATATTCGATACGTTCTTTCTTTCTTCCTTTTATTGATTTTCTATACTAATAAATGCGATTGTTTTGGTTTATGGATGTATGAAAGCAAGAAAAATGTTTATTTGTTGGCATATGGATAGATAGTACTGGAAAAAACATGGAATACTTTTTAAATAAGAAAATAAAGAAAATTTTCACGCGAACGAAGTCGCGGAAAACAGCCAGTCTAGTATAAATGTGACACTTAGTGTTATTTTGCGCCAAATAGTTACTTTCAGTCTGCATTATGCTCTTTAAGAGCTCTTTCCTAAGCATTGTAAGACTGCCAACAATTGAGTGTTGCCCCAAATACCCTATGTAACGCAATATTCAATACATGCCAAACTCATTCGGAATATATAATGCTTCCATCACATGAAAAACGTGAATATATTTACAAATATGTAAGTAAATGTCGTCAGAAATATTCTAACATTCGTTACCAATTACTGGCTAACCGGGAGCCCGAATATATTGCAGCTCTATCGATCCACTGCACCCAGCACTTGCATTGCTTGCAGTAATATATAGTGGAAGGGGAGTTTCATTGCAGTCCTCTCTCACCACAATTACCACCCTTATTTTCACACTGGTAAGGTGTATTATTGAAAGTTAAAGGGTGCTTAAGTAAGGGGTTTGACCCACGTGTTACAGCTATTATTGCGTGATCCTATTTTTTTGGGATTGTTCGGTGTTGTAGGAGTTGCCCCTTACATTCATTTGAATTGCAACTTGTTGTGTCGTCAAAAATGGTACAAAATATAATATGGTATAACTACTAGTAGTGCCTGCGACTCCGATCGTGTGGGAGAGAGGAAATAGTCTATATGCTGCCCTAAAACCCCCGTATTGTCCAATGACTGTCCAATTAAATTTGTTCTAGAGATCGACCCGAATAAACAGATAGACAGACAAAAATTTAAAATAGTTTATTTATGTTTTATTTATTATGTAGTTTATTGTACACCTTACAATACATTTATGTATACAAATAATAAAACTAGTGTACAATGGGTGGTCTTATCGTTTTATCTTACAGATAACCTTTGGATGGACAGAAATTAAAGGAGATAGATTTAGGGCCCTCAATGTACAACATCATACATAACACTAATCAAACATAATAATATAAAATAAATACCACAAATATATACTAATACATATCACAGAAAGGAGGGGAAAAAAATTATAGTGAGGTAATGCTCCTTCACCATTCTTTTGAACGTAGATAATGTTTGAGCAAGCCTCACAACTATGGGTAATGCATTCCACAAACGGGCCGCTTGTATAGTCAAAGATTTATCGAAGAAAGAAGTGGAATGCAGACGGATACTTAACTCTAAATTTTCCGATGATCTCAAGGACCTTGAATGTGTGTCACAGAGAAAATGAAAGCGTTCTTTAAGATAAAAAGGAATGCAAGGACTAATTAGCACATTATAAAGCAGAGGAAGTAAATGAACATTCCGGCGAAACCTAATAGTAAGCCATTTGAGCTTAGTACGAAATTCAGAAACATGGTCATATTTGCGCAAACAAATATAAACCTAATAATACAGAGATTTTGAAGTCGCTCTAGCTTGCCGAATTGGTCTTCTGAATTGGGGTCAAATCAAGATAACTAGCATCAGCATAGTCCAATATAGGAAGAATAAGAGATTGTACAATTGCAATTTTAGTGGTGATGGGCAGAAAATTACGCAGTCGTCTCAGGGAGCCTGCAGAAGCAAACAGTTTACGACTGACTTCCTGCAGTTGCTTCGTCCAAGACAGTTTTGTCGATGTATATCACCAAGTTCTTCACGGCGGCGTGACTGAACGAAATAACGGTGTTATTAAAGGAAACTTGGGGAAGTGTCGACCAATCGATCTTAGAGATAGTCCGGGACCTACCAACAACAATCACTTGGGTTTTGGCAGGATTGATTTTCACTCCGAACTCAGTGCTCCAATCAACTAGTTCGAGCGAGGTCCATAATTGTCCCAATGGCATCAGGTAAGTCTACGAGGGGTGGGTGGGAGGGGGGGCATGTAAATTTGAAATTTAAAATCATCAGCATACAAGTGGTAGAAGGAAGATAGTCGTTGAGTGATAGCATTAATTCAATTAATAAAAAGTACGAAAAGTAAAGGATATAAAATGCCATTCTGCGGCACACCGGCAGAGGTGTCACACCAAGAAGAGAAAGAATCTTCAATTATTAGGTATTTTAGTATCGTTTAAATACTATAATAATCCTCCATGCCGTTTTCAGCCTTATCATTGGCTAGTCTCAATACTTATTACGGTATTACGCTCTCGATCAGACCAATGAATGTTTAGTAAGTTTTGTACGAAGGCATTTGAGATGTAATCGGTCCAATTGTCGAATGTGGCGTCGGTACGGTGTCCATGTCTCGGCAGAGTACCTATAAAAATATAAATACTATAATCACTTGACAAAACACAGTCATTATGAAATCACTGATAGACACTTCAATTTTATCAATATGTATGTAGTATATACAAATAGTATCGGGTATAGATACCAAACGGATGTAGTATCTTTTCAGATTGTTGGTTTTTAAGTTTAGTTTTTGTGCCTTATCGTTATATGACAAAACAACCTCTTATAATTCTCTTAATTTACATAATACCTAACTTGTTTGTTGTGTTTGTGTATTTCGTTTCCTGCTTGTGTTATTTCCTTGTTTAAGACTTCCTTAATATCCGTTATTAATAACATTTTGCATCCGCCTGCAAAATAGTATACTGTTTGTACTCTTCAACTTAAATTTAAGACAATCTATGATTAGTTTTAAGTTACTATATTGAATAAGATATTTTTTGTTTGATCACATGGTGTTGTAAATGTTTTGCTTAAAACTGAAGCATGCTAACTTACTAAAAAAATATAAATACTTAACATCGAAATAAATTAATTTTACAGAAAATCATTTCTACTATATAAATAATACCTTAGTAATTATCGAGTCGTTTATATACTTAATTTAATTGTTATTAATCATTTAAAATTTAACATTTAAATATTTTTTTATTTTTTTTCCGGTGTCACTACCCTATGTCCTCACATTACGCAACCTAGCTCTTCGTAAAGCTCATTCCGTCTGTTAAATAATGGCTGCATACCTACAATTTCACATACCGAAGGCCAACCGTCGCGTATGAACCTCAGTAACTTTTCTAATAATGGATCACGCCCTGTACAACTTTTAATTTCATTATAATCTAATAATAATTATGTTATTTATTATGTACACCGGCACACCACCAACACTTAACACTTAACCATATTCATTCATTATATATTCGCTGATCTAGATCTGATCTGATTTATTAAACGAGATAGTAGCAGTCAAGTGTCAATTCAAAAAAATTACAAGAACCACTGGGCGCTTGTAATTTTTTTATTTAGCCGTTGTTATCCCAATGCTGGGCAAAGCCCTCACCCAATTTATTTATTAAAGTAAACAAAAATCTACATTTACATTAATGCCAACTGTAATACAATACCCGTCCATTTGCGGACGAAAGCTTATCTCGAAACACTGGGAAGCCCAAATTCAATTTGACTCCAAATTGTATGCAGGTGTAAACTGAAACTTCCATAAATCTAGTCTACATACGAGCTTGCGTATATCAGTTTCTGAGCTTGAAGTGCTAACGAGGTATCATCCGCTATCTGACAATACACCCGAATATTCTGCTTTTAGTTTCGAACCAGTTTCGTACAGATTTTTATACGTAATAAAACCTAACATAGCTTATAACGTCTCCACTGCTGGGTCACAGGCCTCGTCTCTACAACGTGTAATTTAAAGGGTATATACATACCAAGTGCATGGTTTCTTTGGATGATAACAAACGATATGGCAAGGGTTTTGTAATCCTAAGTCTACGTGTGTAGAACTTATTACAAATTCCAATACACTGATACCAGAGACCGAATTTTTCAAATTAAGTAAAACGATAAGAATTATTGTGTTGTTGGCAAGTGACGTCGAAAGTTATTGACCCTCGTAGTGCTGTGACACGTTTGTTATGATTGGTATTCAAGAAATATATGAAACCAATAATTTGGTATCAATTCTTAGAGTCGGTTATTTTGTGCTGAAACTGTGCATAGAGACTCCATACCAGATGTTGTATTCAGCCCTTTTGGATAGATATGGGGTTTCCGTTACATGTTGTATGAGAAGGAATGGGTCGTAATCCACCACGCGGGTCCAGTTCTGGTTGATGGATACTAAATAATATGACAGATTTTTCCAAGTGACTAAAGGCTTAGTCAAAATCGAAAATAATGAAGGTCCTGTTCATCATTTTCGCAACCACCTCAGTGTCAGCTTACAATCTAACTGGATGCAGCCAGTATACTAGTATTTTATACGTAGTGACTGTCTCTCTAACCTTCATAACCCATCATAGGTAACCCAATAAACGTGATAGATGTTCGGCAGTAACGAATATCAACAAGTGATGGTTGGGAGCGATGGCCTGGCATGTGCTTTCTTGCTTGATATGTTACGATGTTCACTCATTCACAGGCAATCTAGGCAAGCGTTATTTATCCTTGATCAATCCATGTGACTGTTATTATTTCTCACTCACTCCTCATAATCAAAATAAAGAAATAGTGTTAATATCTGTAGGTATACTTAAGCATAAATAAACATTGTATTGACGGTGGCCTACAATTGGCTAACACGTGCTGAAAAGGAGATTACTATTGTGTAAAAATCCTATTCTATTTCATAATTCTTACCATTTATCAAAATAATATAATTACTACTTTACTGAAAAAATAAAACATTACTTGGCTTGTTACTATTTCAATAATACTTTGTGTTACGAGGCTATGGCCCCTACAGTACTCGTTCTGTTCACTTAGTATACAAACTTTACGCTTATTGTTCATTTAAATCGCTCTGCTGTTAAGTCATTAACATTGAACGTGTTTGTTTGATGTTGACCAATCATTTTATCTCTTGTGCAAATCAAATTTTCTGATTGCTTTTCGTTTGTTACAGGAAATGCTGTTCGACTCCTTTTGGTAAGATTAATTTATTTGTGACACTCCTGAATTAAGAGGGCCGGTGCTATCGAGTATCGTCTTCATTTTTAATTAATACCAAAATACCAACAGGTGTCCCAATTACGTTATTTTATTACAAAAGGTACAGGCTTTTAATTAAAATCCAGCTACAACTAGCCTCTAATCTTCTCAATGTTTATCTCAAGGAAGCTTCCTAAATTCCCTTTGAAACCTTATAAGAATTTAACACAAACAAAACCAAAACTCCCGAAAATTCAACATCAACTTTAGGCCGCTTCAGATAAATGTTTTTGTTTTCTTTTATATAATTGTTTTAGAATAAACTTTTGCTTTTAATGATAACCAACCGGGCAATAACCAGGGCTATCTTTTTGCTTAATTTGAAATTATTCCAAATGTAGATAAAGCTAATATTTTTGAATGTTTCTCTAACAATAAACTACCTGTACAAGATCTTGATAATCTAGACGATGCGTATATCTTTTCATCATAATTTTCAGTTGAATTTAGGCTAATCTGAATCTTTTGTCGTAATAATGTTGTATTCCCTGAACATTGACCGCCTACGGCAGGTTATTTCATGTACGGTGAGCTATTTGGTAATTCCATTTCGCAGAATAAACATGACATTATAGTATGCTTATCTGTTTACTATCAATTTGTTTTGACTCCTGCGGGCACGCCTCCGTAACGAGAATTTATACAGAGTTTTCAAGACCTCTTTGCTCTGAGTAATATTAGCTTCATTTATGGTTTTAACATTTATGTTCAGTGAATATTTCACTGACATTTCATCAATTACGCCTTAAAAAGATCGATCCATTACTTCTATAGATTCATCTGACACTTGCTCACTGCGTTTCTATTGGATAGTAAACATATCTTCGTCTAAGTCTGGATTCCAAGTTAATTTTCAAAGAACTGTTATTTTCTAGTCCACTGGACCCTCAACACACTTGCCTACCGACGTAGAAGTGTGAGTAATAAAAAACCCCCGACTAACTATGAATGACTAATTAATATAGGGGGACTGTATAGGCCCAAGTACTTTTTCAGAACCGGTGATTTTCTGTAGGACACACACATACACGTTGTTCACGAAGACAAATAGTCTTTTAATTGGGTAATAAGAGTGCTGTAAAGTTTGTTATACATATTATGGGGGCACTGATGTCATATGTGTTAGACCCCATTATTACCATAACATTTACAATTGATAAATCAATTACTTTCGTCTGTCCCGACTTACAAACGATTTTCTCAGTAAATTCTTTCTCTGTTAATACAACGTTGTATTCGTTTCCGAAATGTGAAGAGATTTCTCAACAATACGAAGTAATAATGCAATTCGCAATCCGATTTATATTTCCAAATATTTTTCGCGAACATTTAGTCTGCTTTCTTAGAAAGCAAAAAACATACAGTTTACTTAACATCTGTGTCCATACGTTCTGTTACTTTTATATGTGAAATTTATTCAAATAGAAGTCAGTGAGAATGTGTCCAAACAGTAGCTTCAATGAATGAATCGCTGCTTTTTTGTTACCGTTGGTAGTCCCGTAACGAGCATGGTACCATTTCCGAGATACTATTAAGATTGCCTTTGTGATAACTTACATTATGATACTTTTGAGAAAAAAATAAGTTTTCTGGCCTGGCATCAAAATGTATTTGGGCGTTTCCTTCTCATTCCTGCTTTAGCTTTGTTACTTAATGCCAGATAAACGATTTGTGCCTAAAATTGTCCAGTATAAAATTTTATGTTCGAAATTCTTTGGGAATTGGAGACGGAATTTATTTGTGTATCCTCGTGTTTAAGTAGTTGTGCAGGCACTCCGGCTCGACGTTTGAAAGCTTTGCACCATTTTTAACATTAGTTGACATTACATTTCGGACAGGTATTTTATTTCACGACTGCGAAAATGCTTTTTCTGGGAGAATATTGTGGAAAATTACATTATCTAGTGCGGAAATATGGTCCGAGAGACATAGGCTAGAAAGGGTTTCTGAGACTTAAATAACCTTCGTATATAAACACGATAACTACTTTCATACTCTCCAATTCAGACCTCCACTTCAGTACTAACCTGCTTAAGGTAATATTGTATTCACAATACAGTATTCTGCGTACATTACGTCGTGTAGCTCTGGCGAACTATTGATTCCATTGTCAAGTACTACTTCGACTTCTATCAGGTCATGAATTCAAAATGAGAATATGCCTATACGGTATCATGAATATTCATTTATTTATATGGGGCAGACATACTTTGTCCGTCATAATGATGTGCTTTTTGTTGCTAAACTCTTAGAGTGGAGGAGCAAAGATTTTCCACCATGTCAACAGCCTATAACAAACTAAACAAAAGCTTCTTATCAACAAGGAAGCAAAATAAGCGGTTTTCTCATTGCGAAACAGTGAAACACATATAGCACATTGTTGCTGATATAACATGGCGTCACGTTTAAAACAATGGCTTTTTAGTCACGCCTTGAAAAGTTTTCAAAGCGCTGCGTACAACGTTTATGTTGCGGTAAGAGTTCGGGCTCACGTGCGAGTTTTAATCGATGGTGTTACGTTGGTGGTTTTGTAACCTCTGTTCGTATATTCATTATAGTATTAAACTTTAATTAGCTTAGTTTGATCAAAACATAAGAAAGAAGACTCAGTTGGCTCAGCGGCTTTTCTGGTGGAGCTTCCCCGCTTCTGTAGTGCATTTGCAATGTTCGCTGACGCTCATGTATACTGCTTCTACGCAACAATGCGAATGAGGTGTGCTTCTCTAGTGCGAAGATTGCTTTAACAACATACTGAACATCATAGTGGAAAGACTAGACTGCGCTTCCACGGCTCATTGTTGTGCCTAGTGTTGCCCAAACGAGAGTCTCGCCAGAGTCTTGCAATTAGCGATTATCCTATTGCTATTTATTAAACGGTAGTTGAGATCTCAGAACAATGTAACAGACTCTGTTAGAACAATGTAACAGACTCTGTTACATTGTTCTGAGATCTCAACTACCGTTTAATAAATAGCAATAGGATAATCGCTAATTGCAAGACTCTGGCGAGACTCTCGTTTGGGCAACACTAGTTGTGCCATCTCGCATGGGATGAAGCAGCGTTGGTACATGCTAATGACTATATCCTATGTTACGTGCAAGCTAATGTTACTAACATAGTCTTTAAGTACATCCTACTAACCATATTTGAGTCATAGTCTCTCCAATAAAGAAAATATTCTATTGTATTCTATTAGCGAACGTCTACTGGGCTGCAGGTCTCAGTTTGATCTCCGCACGATATTAATATTATATTATTGTTCCGGGTCTGTTTGTGTGTGAGTTTAAATGTTTTATTAAACAAACATACAGGAAAACTCCATTTGTATCATTAAAAAGTAAATAGTAACACCCTTTGTAGTTGTTAAGTCCGTATTTAATTCTGTTATGGTGTACTATAAAGAACTACTATATATAAATAAACTAAAGCATTATCATACAGTAAGTTAAAGAAATTAAACACTTCATTCCAAGCTTCCATTTCGATGCAAGCCTTTTAGATCATTTATAGAACAATGAGTAACCCAACCTTTGCAATGTGACTTTAAGTCACAATAACTGTGGGTTTGTGTTATCTCTAACAGTTTGTTCGCACGCTAGTTTTCGATACATTAGACAAAAAGGTCGAAGTCGAAAACCATTACTCAGCACTGACCAAGGACTACAAAACTGTCGGTAAAGGTAAAAAGCATTTATTTAGTCCATTTTACTATGAACGAGTCTCGTGTGATATGATGTCTCTATAGATTTGGAGTTGGAAATCGTTTAACAGGTGTTAAAACGAATTTATATAGGCCGTAAATATTACTTCTCGTAAAAGTCCACCGCTGGACGTGGTCCTTCCCTGACCGTCAGAATAAATGTTCCTAAGGGAACAATATATTGCAACGGACTTTTATGCAGTCAGTACTAATTATCTGATTGTTTGTAGGCTCAGTGAACACGTGCCAAAGTGGCTAAATAAATAAAGCTACTGAAAATTGATTGTGTTGTGTAATTGCTAAATGTAGCTAATAATTTCAGTTGACACAACAACGAATTAAAATACATGTCTATGTATGTCGGTCCGCGTCTTCGTTTGCGCGGATCTTGTTTATAATTTTTCCCGGTTATAAAGTAGTCTATGCGATATTTCAGGTTGTATGTATGTGAAATTTCGTCCAAATCTCTTAAGCCATTTTTGCGTGATTACTAATATACAAAACATCTAAACTTTCACATTTTAATATTAATCGGATTGTGTTTAGTTTTGTGTGCTATACACATCTTTCTCATTCTTATTCCTCGTTCATACAAAAATCATAGTATAAAGATACTATGATATCCATTTGTATAGTTTCATTTAAAAGCAGTAGGTATTTTTATTTAATAAAGTTGTATCAGTTTTAAGTTTTACTGGGCAGTTAGGTTACCTGTACACTAGTACAGTTGTACACTGTCCGTAATATATTAATCTCTTTATCGTGGTGAAGTTTGCTGTAAGAAAATCTACCCGTGATTCAAGCTCGTCTTTGTACATACATACTACATTATATGTATATGCTGCCTATATTTATATTTCTGCTTGCAGACTTGTGCAACACAGAATATGAATAGCCTACCTAATCTAACTTAGTTTATAGAGCAATGATTCTTAATTCACAGTTCGTTATCTTGAATAAATGATAATAAACAGGTTTTTAGCTTCACGCTTAAAAACTACAGCTGTAAACTAGAATGGCGCCGAACACTTCTTAAACTCATGCAACTACCCCCAAAATAAAATTATGATAAAATAAAAGTTATATTGCGGTCGCCGTAAAAGACGATGATCTGATTTTGATAGCGGACTCCTAACAAAACAGTTATACATAAAACCAAAGAACGGGCTGTTGATGATTCTCAACATTTTAATAGTCTGTGCAGTGGTTCGATATAAAACGACGATAAATTCTATAAATAAGCCAGTGTTAGCTCCATCGGCCACCCTCCGCGTGGTTGGTGACTAATACGCAGGGGTAGATCCAGATATACGTATTATATTATTAATAAAGGCGCCGTGTCTGATATTTAATATTACAGGTCTTTTTATATGCTAAGGTTGTCTTTGAGCTGTGTAATCGATTCCAACGGCTGAGATTACATAGTAGGCTTAAGCATCCTCCAAACCATGTAATGTAGGATCTCGTTTTCGTATTACATTTTCTTAGAATTCTGAAGATCTATATACGGACGTCTCAAAGCATTATCCAGCCAATAACAATTCTCACATCAAAAAATACTAACACTTCTCTTGTTCACAGATTTTGTAGAAATTATTATATACTCTGCATGACAGTCATAACAGAATACAATATTGTCGTCAAGGTTCTGAGAGGCTCTTCAATATAATCCAATATATTCGCTTTAAATGCAAACTTACGTGTATTGTCCTCATAAACCGTCGACCTCCATTTCCTGAATAGTTACTGCACCTGTACTATTGCCAATATCGAGGGCTACGTCATCATTTCGATTATTCAAATGCTTTTTATACGAGGGGACGTAAGGGTAGGTCCGGGGTTTGACAAATTGCCCTAAAGCCAGACAGGGGGTCGTAGATGTGAGCGTGCTAGATACGTAAGACTGGGGTCTCTATAGCCTTAGGGTGTAGATTTTTCGATATATTTATTGAATTTAATGGGCCTGCTACCGTGGATATCGTAGTTGGGAGTTTCTCTCAAGATTTATAAAATGAAACAAATTTGTTTGACAGTAAAAAGGTGTTCATAATTCTTAAAGAAATCGCAAAGCACTGGAAAACTTTTACCATGTTGCCAATACTTTACCTTTTAGTTAATGTATCACTAAGCAACGCACGAAGACGTAAATGTTTGTAGTTTCTAAGCAAAATTTTGGTTAACATTAAGAGCTCAAGTTACAATAAATTAAGGTAAAACCAACTTTTATTTATTACTCATTCTGTTACTTACCACAACTTCGTTCTCCCCAATAACTTCTTATCCAACTCATTTGAGTGAATTTTGTTTACGAGGTTTGTTCGTGCTAGCTAAACAAAACCTTTAGTTCTTCATTCTAGACTGACGAGACGGCTTCAACCTTCCCTGTATTGCGTTCCCGTTTTCATGGCCCCACTGACTCCCCCTGCCTAGTAGACGTAGGCCCTTTCCTATTAGAACATACAGCCGACAATATCGACTCTTTCCAGTTCGCGTACAAAGTTCATTTTACTTTGACACCAAAACGTAATCACAGACATTGACGCCGAAACAAAGGAGGTAGATCTTTAATGTAATGATGTTTGGTTTTTGGTCTCGCTCTTATAGGCGTGAAGAAAACGTAATGGAAAATTGGTTTAGGTGCGTCCCGAGGCCCCATGTTGGGCGTCAGTTATGAGGTGTCGAGAGACAATTTATGAGAACTGTTAACAATGTCTTAGGAACAACTTGGTTTGGTTTAGAACGGAAATTATCGAAAACAGCTGTTTTATTCAACTTTGCTCTTTTGTCTTTGCAAGTTTAAATTGACATGGCGACTCAATTTGCAACGCTGAATTCATCGTATACTTATGCTCAACGATTGAATTATTCAATCGGTTTTGTATAGAAATAGACTTATTTAATCAGTGTACCAAAAGATCACAATACGGGTGTTTAGAGACAGGTTTTAGTGAATCCGATTTAGCTAAATTGAATGTTACGAAGCAAGTGAAGTTGTTTAAACAGCAGTTTTCTCTTGAGGACTGTTTTGTATTTTCTTGTTTCTTTGCCACTTGTTGCTTCATCTAGTTTCATCTATTTAAAATGATTCTACATTTATTTAAGTAGTTAGGTTATCTTACGTGTTAAAATCTGTTCTACTAGCTTAAACTTTGCTTTTAGTAATAGCAATTCTAATAAAACATTAAATTCCTAAAAATCGATTCGTAAATCAAGTTAATTTATCGGAAAACTTTTAGGGCGTGCCCTGAGATTTTTACTGCTTTTGAACTCATGGAATTTATTACCTCGCCAAAATTCATTTACTTGAAATTATTTTGTGTAGAACTTACATTATGAATATTTATGTGTGTAAGAAAAGTCTAAATTTTCCTTCCGGTTGGAAATCGTTTAAAATTTACGTGATTTACTTACACTTTCTAACAGCATGATTATTTCTTAAAAATCAAAAAATCTCGTACTTATATTACATACACACAATACGAAGCCAGAAAACACGATATTTCCAATACAGAATTTGAAATATATTCTCATTCTGTTTCATAAAAGCCTTAAAGAACTGCTTGCATACAGGTGCACCCGTTGAGAATTTAGAACTTGCGCAGAATTGCAAGTAGGCAATACATTTTGTATTCCCTTTACCATTCTGGAGGTGAAGTAAATATGCGAATAAGCATAACTTAGTTAAACTCGCTACATTTACCTTCTTTTGCTACTTACTTGGGTAGTTACTTAAACAGTAGCAACCTGCTTCAATGTATGTACATACAAATGTAAAGGTCATGGCGAGGTATATAATAAGTCAGAGGCAAGGAATAAACTTCACAACCTGTCTCAACGGCGAAACGTTGTTTGCCTGTCAGTCCTCTGCAGATTTTTCTTCGGACCGTTTACTTATGTCGAATAATTTACAATTTCATAAGAGAGTTAACTATCATAACATAACATAACTTTATGCCCTATAGGTTTTGATTCTTCCCGTTGACCTAGAATGAAGTTTTGCAAGACGGTAATCTGACGATAAGAGATGATGCCATCGAATATGAAGCACGCTTACCTTAACGAAACATATTCTCATAACTCTACTTCTTAATACGTGCTTGGTTTGTTTTTACGATAAAACTAGGACACAATTCAGCCATACAAGGAACTAGATACACTTCAACGCATTGATTGTTAGAAGTTACATTGAGTGGAACGTTGCTTGTAAATAACTGAGAGGCAATCTCGAGAATTTGGTCATGGAAAGATCCTTAATATTAGATTTATTATTGGTTTGTGGTAAATAGCAGATGTGTTAGTTTGTATGGCAAAGGTTCGCAAATGATTGATACTGAGTTGTTAGCTATGTCGACTTGGCTCATATATTTAGTAATTCAAAACTTTTTTGTATGCTTAGAAGATCTCTTTAACCTGCTCTGGGCCCGCGTGATGAATTGCGATCCCTTCCGTCTCATAGAGAGGAGAACTGTTTGCCAGCAATGGGAACGTTAATGGCTGATGATTAAGAGAATCTTGGTCAGTGACAACGTCGGCTGAAGCATATTTCGGAAATCGGGATTAACAAATATTATCCCGTGACGTGATTGATGATCCTATAATAGAACGCAAATTTCATCTTAAACTAGGGCATTGTAGCCATAACAGTATCTTTATTTATGTACATATAAGTATGACCTAATATCAGTCAATATCGCAAACTAGATAACTATTCCAAGTTCAGGATAAGCCTTGATGTGACGGATTGGAGATAACTCCAGATAATCTACTGATAAGCAGGCATTTGAAATTTCCATATTACGTACTTAGTAATCCGTTTGATCTTCATTCAGTGAAAACAAGCAAATGAACAAATAAACGAAGCCTGTTCAGTACATCAACACTTACTTAAATCTTATCGCGTAGCAGCAAGAAGAAAATAAACTTGATCTCTGTAGCAGCTTATATTAAATTCATGTTCCATTTTAAAGTAAAAATCCACGTAAAATATTTAAACCGCCTCCTCCGACCGAGAATTATGCAATGCACACGACATTTTTCATCCAATAAATTTATGAATGCGAATTACATAAAATTTTCCATAAGAGCGGTAGTCTGCTAATTAACATGGCCGTAATAAAATGTAACACCGCGTTAAAACCGCAAATAAGCGAATATTACCTTGTTTATTGGTTATTTCCTGCTTCGTTCGGGATGTAGGTGAACTGTATTATTAAAAGTGCCGTGTTTTTGCAACCATATGTTATTATTATACCAGCTGTGCCCGCGACTTCTTTCTCGAGGAATAGACAAGATATACATTTATTCGAGTACAGACACAACAACTACAACAGAGACTTACAACATCAAGTTCACAGCAAAAAATTGCGCTGAGCATGTCCAACCGTAACCAATCGAACCAAAAAAAAATATGTTACATACGCGGTTTTTTCTGCAATTGCCTAAAAGTAAGTGCGTTAGCAATAACAATACAAATTACAAGCACTTGAGAAAACAGTTATTTTGAAATCTCTCGCCTCATACTTCCATATTATTGTTATTGACATACTAGTCTAGAGGGGCTCGGTATTGATCATAGTCCTAAGCCCTTGATTACCATAATGGACTAGGCCGGCTTGCATCCAGTATTATCTTTTAGTATCAATTATGCTGTTAAACGATCTGGGTATTAACTAAGAAAAGCTTGGTCAAGGTATTTGGTATTGGTCACTTAATCATTGCTGGGGCTCGTTAGCTGGGGTTGCGGGAATGTCCGGTATAAAAGTACGGATGTTTGCTACTCAATCTCGTCAAAATAGATGAATGGATCTGTACAAAGCTACCTCTGTGCCAGGTTTCAGTCGGGATTGTTGTTTGGAATAGCACATTTTTGTCTCGAAATTATGTGTGAAATTGTCCTCCCGAAAGAAATCGCGGACAACAGCTAGTAAATCTATACTAATATTATAAAGCGGAAAAGTTTGTTTGTTTGTTTGCTTGAACGCGCTAATCTTCGAAAGTAGGTACAGGGTGGATTTGGATGAAATTTGGTATGAAAGTAGATTGAAGCTTGAGGAAGGTTATTATAGGCTACTTTTTACGCGACTGCAAAAAAGGAGAGTTATGTTTTTACCGTGATAGAATCCACGGGAGCGAAGCTCCGCGTGAGTACTAGTGTTATATATCGAGGGATATTCGCTCTTGACAAAGGGTAAAACAATTATTGGAGAATACTTCTTAAATGTCTTTCCGAAATTGTACTCCGATTAAAGTAAAATAACAACACGTCTCGTGTGTACTCGCAATTTTCTTTTCGCTTAAAGAGACAAGAACATTATGTTAAAGTTTTAGTCTGCACAATATTTCACTGTCTCATCTGGTCGTTAAACTCCAGTGCCAATCAAATCAATTTCATTCAAGCGTTTCTTATTCTATTACAATTACATCGGTATCCGGCTTTAATATATTTTGCGTTTTACTGAACTTTTTTTCCCATCTACTGTCCTGTTTGGCCTTCGAAATGGGGTGATCTGTTATTTCCCTCGGGTGTCGTTGGAGAAGACAAGCGGATTTTATCAGGTGGATCAATAGAATGATGTTTGAAATTGTATTCCACATTTTTATCAGTACTTCTTATGGCATTTCATACTAGGAAATATTTCTTTATCTATCTTTTTAAGGGCATTGGTGGCGCTGTGGTTGGCAAGGCGCGAATTACGAGTAGGTCGTGGGTTTCTGTCATTTTCATAACCACCTCTCCTTTAAAACGGTGCAGGAAAATATCGTGGGGAAACTGCCATGTCCTACGGCCGACATCCCGTACTTGGCTCGTAGTGGATTACGGCCGATAGCCTCTCATAGGTAGGAGACCTCTGTGCAAGCTGTGGGAATGTTATACACGAATTATTCAAATCAAATAAAATCATTTATTCATGTGACTTTTGGTAAATAAAAAGTCAGATAAAAATATGAAAGCGCTCAAAAGTCTACCCATTGGGCTTACACAGGTTAATAATGTTTGTAAATCTATACTAATATTATAAAACGGAAAAGTTTGTTAGTTTGTTTGTTTGTTTGTTTGTTTGTTTGCTTGAACGCGCTAATCTTCGAAAGTACTGGGTGGATTTGGATGCAATTTGGTATGGAAGTAGCTTGAAGCTTGAGTAAGGTAATAGGCTACTTTTTACTCGACTGCAAAAAAGGAGAGTTATGTTTTTACCGTGATAGAATCCACGGGAGCGAAGCCCCGCGTGAGTACTAGTTATTAATAAAAATCACAAATTGCTCAACTAATACAAAATCAAAAATAAAAACAATGTCAAATTATCCAGATTAAAAATATACAATAAACAAAGTCAGGAATTAAAACAATGCCAAATTATCCAGATTAAATATATAAATATCAAAGTCAAAAAAATAAATAATAAAATGTGGTTAAAGATACCAGTGTGAAATTACATATAAACCAGTCATTATCATTATATTATCAGATGTCACAATTAAATGTCAAATAATTTATAATAATAATTATATTCAACAAAATAATATAAAAAAAAAAAATAGCTCTATTTTGTCCTCCACAAACTCCGAAATATTATATAGGATCTACTTATGAGAAAGCTCTTTAAATGTTTTTTGAATAAAACTACGTTTAAGCTTTTCATTGTTTCTGGTATGTGGTCATAGATGATTGGCGCCATGCAAAAAACACTATTACGCATCAGTGCTGTTTTGGACTGCCTCGAACACAACATGTTGGCATTTTTTTATATATTACATATTTTATATTATCATTATTTATCTTTATAAATCTAGATGTCTTGTTTAAATAATTATGGTTCATTAATTTTTGTGGGATCAAATTTTATTAACACGTTGAACGCCAACGCGGTCAGTGCTGACCGACAGTGAGCTTTCCCTTTAGGCCAAGCAAAAATCACGGTTCTATCCAAATTCAGACCAAATGTTTTTTTAATTGTTGGTATGTCCGGAAGCCAACCTCAAAAAAAATTAGATACTTAGGTATATCTAATGTCCAAACTTTAGTCATTAATTGTGGAGATACTAAACGCCGGCTAGCACTGACCGACGCGACCCGAACGGCAAGTCTAGTTGTCGGCCATCACTGACCGACTCGGCCTGAACGAGAAGATGCATTTTTTTTCTTGGCGTTCAACGTGTTAAACTAATGATTTCCTTTATATTTCCAGTTAAAGTAGCTCGCATTAGATGTGGCTTCAAGCAAAGCAAGAGCCTTTCATAAAATCAAATATTTATGCCATACCATTTAGTCGCATAACAGCAAAGCATTTCGTCTTCATGTATCTAATTTTCTGCTATTATGACTAATAATATATTCGTAATAGATACTCTGTATTCACACAACGTTAATTCAGTCTTTACATGCTCATAATTTGTAAGACATTACACGTAACTACTCCATTTCTATTATGATAATTTGAATTACTTATGTCATTCGCAAAATACGAAAGTGGAAAGTAGAATGTAATTGCTTATTTGAAACAGTCGTTAAGGCCTGTCAAGCCAACTTGAGCTTGAAAAAGAGCATATTAAAAACGTAGTTTTCCAAGGCGAAGCGGTTAGTACCTACAAAGTTGAAAAGAGTACGGTTAGAAGAAATGTTCTCTGCACATTAGATTTTTAAAATATTCTTTGCATTTTTATTTCTTCGTCAGTGATCGGTGGAGTGTAAAAATTCTATTTTCACTCGTTTTTTTGCTCACGTTTTTATCAGCTCGGATCGTTTTGACATTTTTATCAGTATGTCAATTATTCTTTGGAAAGTAGGTACACTGTTTTATCTTTCAATATTACTGCTTGAAATTCATGAAATCTCTATTCAGATAATCAATTTACTCATTTAAACGAAGCATTCTTTTCAATTCTGCAATAGAAAATAGTTTCCGAAATAGGTATATCCAATTACCTAGGTACAGCTTTAAAAGCGAGGTGTGAAAGCAAAGTATCAATTTTGATCTGGCTTGAACTTGTATTGGCAAAGTGTCTCTTGTAGTTAGTTCGGAATTTCCGATACCGTGACTTCCCAATAAAGTCAATTACTTAAGTTTGCAGTTAGAAGCTAAATTTTATTTAGTTGCGAAATGTGCAACTTCTTCGATAGGTAGTACAAATGTTTAAGTGTTTAGTAGTAGTAAATATAATATTTAAACTAATAAAGTGAATAAAACTATAAACTCGCCTCATATGTTGAGTAATACAGGAGTTCGCAAGACGAAAACAAAACCAAAAATTTTACATGGCCAAAGCAACAGCGGAAAAGGACCAAATATTCCAAACTCGAACATAAAAACCATTACATTAACCAATAAAGAAGTAACATGTTCATATAAGTTGAAGGTGATAAAATATAGTCCATAAAAACGCTAAAAGTTATTTCTGTTACCGCTTTTTCTGCTGACTGCCACCCGATGACCCATATAAAGTGGAGACAGAGTCGGTTCATATTGATTTTCCTTGGCTACGTGTAATATACTTTTTAATGAACACGTTTCAAAACTTCCCTCTAGGGTATATAATGACAATATTTAGACGTTAGCTAGCCTGGGAACCGACCTGACCTTTACAAATTAACAAAAGTACTGGGTCGATGGGTAATAATCTAATAATGTAAATTTTGATAGGTTTGTTTGCTAACCCATCGAAGCAGATGATATAATCCTGGAATATTATATACATATATTTCCATTTCAAGTTATAAGTTGTTCCTGTTTTTGTTTGTTTGGCAACTGTCACGCTTTCTCTTCACCATCATTGGTTATACTAGATATAATACCATAATACCTACGGCATTAAGTCCGCCTTTGTATCAATGTGCATAAAGTATAATCTATATTATAGTACCTACCTACATAATACAGCTGTTCAGTTTGTTTGTTTGTTAGAACGCGCTAATCTCTGAAAGTACTAGGTGGATTTGAATGAAATTTGGTGTGAAAGTAGCTTGAAGCTTGAGAAAGACTATAAGCTACTTTTGACCCGACTGAAAAAGAAGGATGGTTATGTTTTATCGCCACGGAAGCGAAGCCCTTCGTGACTGTTTGCATAAAATTGCATTACATTGCGTAAATATATTCGTGTGAACCTCAGGTCCCGGATAAGATCCATTATCGTAATTAAGTACAAAATTTCTTGTGACAACGGAAAATTTCTGACCATGATACCGTCAGGATCTCTGCGACTGACACGCCAGTTCCCGAAAAGCTTTTCACTAGCAAAGACCCGTCAGCTAAACGCAACGCATCTGAAGCTGACAACGTTTTTACAAAACGTTTTGGAATTTCAATTTAAATAATCGTTTTCTTTATTCAGCCGCAAAATCAGGACATGGTATTATGTTATGTAGGCGTACACGAGCCAGGGATAAACCTTTATACCCAATAGTTATGTTGGTTACGTGGTTTAAATACTGATGCCTGCATTGGTTAGACTAGAAGTCCACTTCAACGTAATTAGAAAGGGATTGGATGTATGTCTGCAAAGTGATATAGGCTAATGAATGCAGAAATCTACATAAATATATATAAATACTCAAAACAAAAACTTTGACCTTTATCTTTTTACTACAATCACGCGAACGGAGTAGTATGAAATTTAGCCCAGTTAATGTTCTTTTTTTTTTCGAGATTGCAGATACCTATAATTATAATATAATATAATATAATATTCCACAACTTTCCACACAACGCCATCTAGTCCCAAACTAAGCAGAGCTTGTGGTATGGGTACTAGACAACAAATAAACATACATATATATTTCTAAATACATACATATTATAGATAAATTACACCCAGACAAAGAACAAATGACCGTGCTCATCACACAAACATTTGTCCTAGGTGGGAATCGAACCCACGACCTTGCGCATAGCAGTCAGGGCCACTGACCACTATATTATACTACTATATTGTACTATATTGTTTATATGTATATATTATTAATATATATTTATTTATAATTAAGTTCAAACTTTAAATGATTTATGATATGATTATATATGTTTTAAATCAATATTCAAAAGCTTTTCTGACCATTTTGGATTCGATTTTTTCTTATAAAGGATTAATTTTCCTGAATCGTAAGTTTCTTTGCTTTTAAGTCGTTTGGTGAAACCCAACCAGTACTATTCACATGCAGTTAGTTACTTATCTAATATACATTATCATTTATGTACTTGTGCCAAAAGATAATATGAATATGACTTCCGTATTAAAAAAATAAACTTTTAAACATGAGCATAACTTAACATTTTCTCCAAGTGATGTGAGACCTCTTTTACTTCAAAACGTGACATTTTACCTGTTGCATTTGCCTTTCAACTTAGTGGAAGATGTATGAATGATATTCAGAAAAGTCGGATGCTTAAATTACTATTCATATCCTCATTAAGATGTAGTGAATGTTCTTAGACTTTAAGACTTTAATGATGGTGTTAAAACAGACTTCTTCAGTGATTATCCGCCTTTCATTTCTTTGCTGCGCCGTCGCAGACGGCCGCAGCCGAGGTGGAACAAACATAAACAGTAGGCTTAATTGGGTAATAATTAAGTATTTATTTAACATAAGCAAACGCACAAAAAATGTACAATTTAATACTATATTTCTTATAGGCACTTAGAGTGGAGCGTCAATGTATGGTAAAAAAATGTTACGTTATGTTATGAAAATATGCAAAAATATATCCTGAGTGGAATTGCCAATTGCCAGAGTCTGTATTTCCTGACAGTCTAGGCCTAGACGTCTTCAAATCAAGAGTGAATACGTTACTTCATAGGTAAGCGTGCTTCATCTTCGGCCACCCATCGCTTACCATCAAGTGAGATAGTAGTCAAAAGCGAGCCTACCATCAATAAAAAATCTTCCTAATTGTAGCACATTCTTCACAGAGATCTAATTTATTATTTTAAAACGAACAAAGTGAACTAACACTATTTTTTTTCCGCGTCAGAAAATCGTCGAATGCCTTCTCCCGCTCGGGGTGGAGCGCAAGGGAGTGTCAGACTTCTACCGTCTAAAAACCCGCCCTCTTCCTTCAGCTGCCCTTGCATTCCAGGGCCGTGGTATCTCGTTAAAACATTCCCGCAACCCCGGCAGGCAAAGTGAGCTCACAATGGAAGAATCAAAGACGGTATTATAAATGAATGTCTTAATATAAATAAAACTAACTTAAATCCTTAGTAGAACTGCGTATTTATAACATAATGACGTAAAGAATAAAATAAAGTTGTAACAGTAAGAGATACAATACTAAGCGATACGTGCGCCACGCTTCGATGTGCCAATCAGTACGTTTCAGCGTGATTTGGACGGATCTAGTTCCATCTGTATACCTATATTATATGTAGGATGCTAGTTCAAACTGAATAGGTCTTGACTAAGGATGTTAGCAAGACAAGTTTGTGTAAATGAGGCCTTGAATGGCATGTGCATACGGCTTTACATGTATGTAGATAACTAACTGTTGAAGGCCGGGCTCGTGGTCGATATGGTATTCTGTTATTCGTATATACTTTCTTACCCGACTGTCCCCGAAGAAGGGGTAATGTTTTGTGAGAGCATGTGTGTCTGGCGTGTCCTGTAGCTGAAACGGCTAGACAGATTTTAAAAAGCTAACGATCGGTTAGTAGTCGAAATTGAGCCAAAATTTGAATGATTTATATAGCATTACATATTAGGTACATACCTATAGAATATTAGCGATCTATAGTAGGTACTAAATTCCATACTCCTCTGCAAATTTTTGGTAAAACTGAGTACCTACCTATAAAGTTTTGGTTCATGTATTAGGTACTACATAGAGGAGGTATCATTACATTCTTCTAAGTAAGAGAGTGACATAGGCAATACAAATTCTCAAAAAAAAAATGGCCGCCGTATATTATAGTTATGTAATATTTATATTTTCATGACTGATATATGTATGTTATAATTTCATGACTTCCACAGTGAATAAAAAAGAAACCAGTTGTATCCAAAACATGACTACAAAAAAACAAACAAATCATTTTTCCAGGGGTTGATATAGTTGATGGCATTGATAGTTTAGTCACAGAAGCCACAAACTGCATTACAAGGCATACTAACAGTTGAATTTTTAATTCGTACAGTACAGTTAAGTTTATAACCGACTTCACAAAAAAGGAGGTTTACAATTCGTCTTGAGCTTTTTTTTTTATGTATGTTACCTCATAACCCCAGAAGACCCCAGATGGCCACCGAAACTACTCAATAATAAGTATTTCGTTGATTGCGATTAGATTACTTGAATATGGATGTTAAGCACTTTATGCTGGTCACAATGCATATGGCGAAGTAGAGCTGATGGTGATGTACCAGGAGAACTCCTCAAAAATTAACCGCTCTGCACCGGGAAAAGCAATATTTTGTAAAAGGTGATAAGTAGTTGACATTTTGGCTTTTGTAACTAGATAAATTACAAACCGACCCACTAAAAAGCGTGAAAAAAAAACTTTTTAGCAAAAAATAGAACCGACTTTCATATAAAAACCAGGGATGGGCCGAAATTCGGTTCAACCGAATTTCGGCAGCTTGAACCGAGCTTCGGCATTCGGCCGAAATTCGGTTCAGATGCCGAACATTCGGCACAAGAAAAATAATACTTACTTGCACTATTTTGACTAAAATTTTATAGAATTAGAATAGCATTACTGTTATAAAATTATGTCTTTTACTCACTCATGGTCAGTTATTATAGTTACGAACACGGTAAATGTAAATCTTAAATTAAATCGGTTCTTCTTATTAGTCTCGATAATCTCTGCCTAATTAATTTGACATAATAATTAGAGATGAGCCGAATGTGGTTTGAACCGAATCCGAACTTCGGCCGAACATTCGGTTAAAATGTAAAGTTCGGCCGAAGTTCGGCCGAATTTCGGTTCAATTTCGCGCGCTTTACGAGAGCGACACGTCGTGACTTGTTTACGCATTTACTTCAATCTCGAATATATTAATCGTCTCCTGGAAGCTCTGTATGTTCTGAGCAACTTTTATCGGAGGCAGGAAACGTATACGAAAAAAATACGTAACAAACTTCTGCCAGATAAGGCAGAGTTTTTGGTGTTTTTGCACCATAGCCTGCCTCTAGTAAATTTTAAATATGAATGAGTAGATAGATGAGAAAAATTTGGTAATTTGAAAAATAAGTACCCTTTAGTAAGAGTTTAGTTAATGAATGTTTAGTTTGTGAATCAAAAACGTGATTTTTTAATTCAATTTACGAATTGTAATCCAGATGTTTGTTAGAAGAATAATAAGTTTATTTAATTTTTGTAATAGTATGTCTAATTAATATGTCAAATTAATTAGGCAGAGATTATCAAGACTAATAAGAAGAACCGATTTAATTTAAGATTTACATTTACCGTGTTCGTAACTATAATAACTGACCATGAGTGAGTAAAAGACATAATTTTATAACAGTAATGCTATTCTAATTCTATAAAATTTTAGTCAAAATAGTGCAAGTAAGTATTATTTTTCTTGTGCCGAATGTTCGGCATCTGAACCGAATTTCGGCTGAATGCCGAAGTTCGGTTCAAGCTGCCGAAATTCGGTTGAACCGAATGTGAACCGAATTTCGGCCCATCCCTGATAATAATTAAACATACTATTACAAAAATTAAATAAACTTATTATTCTTCTAACAAACATCGGGATTACAATTCGTAAATTGAATTAAAAAATCACGTTTTTGATTCACAAACTAAACATTCATTAACTAAAGGGTACTTATTTTTCAAATTAACAAACTTTTCTCATCTATCTACTCACTCATATTTAAAATTTACTAGAGGCAGGCTATGGTGCAAAAACACCAAAAAATCTGCCTTATCTGGCAGAAGTTTGTTACATTTTTTTTTCGTATACGTTTCCTGCCTCCGATAAAAGTTGCTCAGAACATACAGAGCTTCCAGGAGACGATAAATATATTCGAGATTGAAGTAAATGCGTAAACAAGTCACGACGTGTCGCTCTCGAGAAAGCGCGCGAAATTGAACCGAAATTCGGCCGAACTTTGGCCGAACTTTTCATTTTAACCGAATGTTCGGCCGAAGTTCGGATTCGGTTCAAACCACATTCGGCCCATCTCTAATAAAAACACTACAAAGGCAAAAATAACTTTAATTTCGGAAGGCGGTGTCTTTAGTTTTGTATATATTTTCGTTTTTGACACCGCCTTCCGAAATTAAAGTTATTTTTGTCTTTGTAGTGTTTTTATATGGAAGTCGGTTTTATTTTTTGCTAAAAAGTTTTTTTCATTTAATTCGTAAAATTTAATTCACTCTCCGCAGTCACCAAGATTCACGTATGTTGACAAATTCTGTAAAATTTAAGCATAATTTTAAGATCTACTGGTCTACCAGACGCACGGTTGGGTACCATCCACACTTGGTTGATATACCGTCTTGTCGTACCAAGCGCTTCTCCTCCACCTTTATTGTGCGCACAGCCAAGTTGTGGAATTCTCTGCCGGCTTCTTTGTTCCCTGCCACTTATGGCCTTTCAGCCTTTAAAGCACGAGTAAATAGGGCTCGCTCGTCCCATCGTAGACCTCATCCATCGCTTACCAGACGAGATCGAGGTCAAGGGTGGGCTCATCAATAATAAAAAAAAATACACTTAGATAATACGTTAATTCATGAAAGCATCTTAATAGGTAATGCATCTTTTGGTTTTGCAACGTCTGAATATTTCGCTCAATTTCATGTAACCTTTCTCTATTTAGTTTTACTCTATAACCTTTTATTTAATTCATACTTCTATTAAGAATGTTAAAGCGTATCTGTATGTCTGTTTCTTGGCTTGGTTTTGATGGTAAATGATCTTTATTTTGCAATTTGGTTATTAAATAACACTTTTACACGTCAATTTTTTCGTAAATTTAAACTAGATGAGGCCGGTGTTTTCTAACTGACTACCCTGAGAAGAAAGACCGAAACAAACTCAGGAGTCCGTTTATTTTGAACTTCATACAATTTATGCTGGTTAAATTTTATATGAGAACCTTGTAGGTTACCGTCTGAGGCGATCTTTTCAAGAAAGATGCTCACAGATTTGAGTCGGTCTGTGTGTACAGTGCAAGCATTTGTCCGATAACGTATAGCTCAACTTAGAACAAGGAGCTTAACGATTTGACGAAAATACCAAGGTAAGGATGTTGTGATGACAGTTATGTTTAACTCGTATAAAACAACCTACATTGTTCAAATATTTACAATAGGCTATGAATATTAAGAAGATTACAGTTAGATGAAGTTTGGCTTGGAGATAGTGGAGGACCCGGGCTCAAACTTAAGACATTACATTTTTTCACACAACAACTAGTTTTCACTTAAAATATAAAAAGAAAAAAGAAAGAAAAGGAGATGTCAAATATTTTGAATTTATCTCAGGTAGTACTTACATATTTGTAACCTCGCTCCAGGTTCTGCACATACAATTTACATATCAAACACCGGTCTTCAAAGTGAGTATTTGCGGACTATACAAATATTTGTTCAGATACGAAAATCGAATGGCAACCGAACAAGTCCGCGTTACGCGGTGCGGCGCTGGGTTCTCATTTCATTTCCGCTGTCACAGCCATTGAAAATACAAGCATCCTGTTCAAGTTGGCAACTAATTTGTTTAAGACGTCTATGTTCTATCAAGTTTATGTAAGGTGTGATCGAAGCCCTGCCAGGGTTGCTGGAATGTTCTAACGAGAAACCGCGGCCTCGGAACGCAATGGCAATTGAAGAAACAGGGTGGTTTAGGCAGCAGAAGTCTGTTCTGTAAGAGGCATTTGATGATTCCCCTCCCCTAAAAAGGTGTTAATCATAGAACTGTTGATAATTATAATAATTCAGACTATTACGTTTATACTGCTGGGACACAGGCATCCTCCCTGTGAGAGGGAATGGGCCGAAGTTCATTCACGCGGGCCCAGTGCTGATTGGTGGATGTCACACGTCTTTGAATTTTTGGTCCTAGGACATGCCTGTTTCCTTACGTTGTTGTTTCTTCGTCGATTTGAGAGCTGTGGTGATGAAATAAATTACACACAAAGTAATGGGTTCGAACCCACGAACTGCAACTCGCAAGTCAGACCCGTTACCATTGGGCCACCTCTGCTCTCGAACGTAATAAGCGTGGCAACCTTTCTCTCCCACTTTTGGTTCCATTTGGTTACACATGGAACGGGATCTATTTAGTCCCAAACTAACATGTACAACATCCAATTCAACCCTGCATATCCTAGCTACCTGCGCGATCGTTTTTCGTTCACTCGTCCTACTGATGCCCTTTGTAGATCCCACCTCCAAAGTCCATCTCAATTTCCCATCCCATAAAACCCGTTTCTATTCCCACTCCTCTTTTCATGCAGTACAAATGTGGAACTCACTTCCCGCTAAAATCCGCGAAGCTAAATCTATTAGTACTTTCAATAAAAACTTTTTACCAAAAAATTAAACCGACTCCCAAAAAACACTGCAAAGTGAAAAATAACTTTAATTTCGGTAGTCGGTGTCTTTAGTTTGCATTTTCGTTTTTTGGCACCGACTTCCGAAATTAAAGTTATTTTTCACTTTGCAGTGTTTTTTGGGAGCTGTTTAATTTTTTGGTAAAATGTTTTTATTTCACTCTTTTTAGTTGGTTGATTTTTAATTTACCTAGTTACAAGAGCCTAAATGTCAACTAATTATAACATTTTATAAAATATTGCTTTTCCCAATGCTGGGCCGTTCATTTTTGAGGAGTTCTACTGATACTTCACTATCAGCTATACATCAACATATGCATTGTGACGAGCATAAAGTGCTTAATATCCATATTCAAGTAATCGAATCGCAATCAACGAAATACTTATTATTGAGTAGAGTTGGTTTTTTCCTTGAGTTTCGAAAGCCATCTGTGGTGTTCATCATCAGTTCCACTTCCCCAAATGGTATTTTTTGAGAGCAACTGCATAAGTTACTATAAGAAATACCCAAAACGCCATAGGTGTGCCTATAATATTTGAAGAGTTCCCTCGATTTCTCCAGGATCCCATCATCAGATCCTGACTTGGTGACAAATGGTACCAATTTCGAAGTATACCCTATCAAACAAAAAAAGAATTTTTCAAATCGGTTCAGCCGTCTTCGAGTACTCGATGACCATACATAAAAAAAAAAAATATATACGCGTCGAATTGATAACCTCCTCCTTTTATTGTCGTCGGTTGAAAATCTAGTCAAAGATTTATATTATTTTTTTATAGATATATATTTTTATAGCATTAATATGAATATGTATTTTAACTAATAATAATATTTGTTTATTATATCATTATAGTTTAATTTATTAGCTAAGTATATTTTATTTATCGTAATTAGTATTTATACACTTTTGTGTCTATCATCTCTTCAACTCTCCTGTCGCAGGTCTGCTGGAAGAAATTTCTTAGGAAATAAGCAGCACCTTTGTGCTCTTTTGTCTGTATTTATATATTTTTTCTTTTGCAAGTGTCATGTGTGTACATAAATAAATAAATAAAACAGTTTTTCTAAACTCGAGGTAATTGCTGCTCGCTACGCTCAACTGACTAAAAATCCACCTTGTTCTTACAGTAGACCAAGCGTCCAGGGCCGCGGTCCATCTTAAAAACAGTCTCGCAACCTTATGCTAATGCTTTAACTAGCGTTTAATTGTGAAAAAGCTAGATGATGTTCTGACGAAATATTCATTTAATATAAATTAAGAGGCCAACAGTAGTAGTAAAACAATAAAGCAGTAATCACTCAATTACAACCTGGGACGCAAATTGCCCCGTTAGAACCATACTGCGTGTACTGGCGCACGCGCCGTCCGTGAAGCAATTGAAAGATTGCCCGGGGCCGCACTACGAAGTGAAGGGTGCAGAAGTACCATTTTTCCTATAAGGGTTTAGACACTCAAGTTTAATTGATTTCATAATGAACCAACATATAGATACTTGTAGTTAAAGAGAATCATTAGTTTCATGATTCTTAACATTAACGCGCTGCGTATTTTGATGAATACTTCAGAAATATTTAACGGTACATTTTGGCTGTAACTCCTGGTTGGCATATTGATTAAAAGTTCTCAATTCTTTTTCTCTCTGTGGTCGACTCTTCATGACTGAAGATCGTAATCACCAATCTTCACCCAGCGATATGTCAGACTTTTAAATTTTTGCGGTATTCTTTAATGCATACAATAATATTACATAGTTAGTGGGAAAATAATTATATAAGTCACTATTATGGTCCCTGTTGGGCACAGCATAGGACCAAGAAAGGAGGATGAGCGCATAGAATGTTTAATGCGTTTATTTGGTGATATGGTTAATTTTCCCAGACCAATTGATCTGGGAAAATTTAAAGTAATTTTAAAGAAGACAGCTAGTAGGTTTGTTTGTAAAATAGAAAAGCTAGTAACTACATTATATTATTTATTTGTATTACTTCACCAACACATGTGTTGTAAATATGTAAGTTAAGATAAGATGAAGATAGCAATCTTCAAACATGTTTAGACATACAATAACACAAATGCATGCAGTATAAAATGAAAAATATCCAATCGGCAATCGGGAATGGCATTCCAATTACTTAGTACGCATCTAGTTAGTGAGCTTATGTATTGTTTTTATGAGAAAAAATGTTTAAACTTTCAAAAATAAGAAAATTGGTTTCAGATTTATGTTGTCAAAATACTGTATGGTAATCCTACCTGCTATATGGTTAAAATACTGATGGTGGCTGCTTAGACGACCTGGATATACAAATGAAATCGAATATTTAAAATTATTAGGATGTATTAAATACGATTATTAGTTTAGCAAAAGATAATGTCAATACAATTTAAATACACATTCACCATTAATATGATTCACTGCGCTATTGGTGACAGGAAGAATATCTTAATATTGGTTCCGAACGACTACCTAATGATAAAACCGTAGAGGTTTATATTGCTCGAGTATGTAGGTAGGTACAGGATACATTTATTAGTTTTGCTTCTGCTGTTAAAACAGGATAGATATTATTACTCGTACCCACACAAAATGTATAATATGGTCGTTTGCCTCTCCTTTTTTTTTGCACTGTAATACCGTCGTAAACTTTTTTTTTATTATTATAAAAAAAAAAAATATCCTAACTGAATTTATGGTACTTTAGTTACGAGAAATTACTTATATACATATTTATACATATAGTCAATAATACGTATAGTATAGTATAACATACATGAAAGGAATGTATGAGACCACTCAATTATTCTTTAAAGTGTTGAGAATTTATAAATTCAATAGTTCAAATAATCAAAGAAATATCTTGTTTAAAAAAGCTAAGAAGCTAAGAGGTTAGAATATAATTGGAAAAGTTCTGTTAAGTTTTTATCCTCCAGCTAAGTAAACCTATGTCTCAATGGATATAGCTTGTCATAAATTTCCTTAAGCGCTATGTACTCTTCGTTACCCACGATGGTAAAATGGATGATACTGACAGAAATACCTACTCCTGATAATATAGACCATCTAAGAGCGGTTTCAGAATAGCGATCTATACAAATAGCAAATCCCTTCATCAGTATCCATGTTGATACTGACTTACCACTACCTTTTCGAGCGTAGACGCCGAAATAAGCCCGTGTACGAGAGTGCGGTTTTTGTGAAGCGTGAAATGCACGCATGTCGAAACGACTGTATAAGCGCAGAAAAAACGCTAGCCTGTAACCGCCCTAAGCTATAAGTATACCGGCTTATAATTTGGTTTGTCTTAATTTCATGCTTATAAAATGGAGTCTCTCATAATTTGTTCCTTTCTACAAAATTGTGGAAAATGGTCCAGCAATAAAAACATTTTGATTATATTAATTCCCTTTTGAATACATCCTACTCTTACTTCCACATCTTTATTGAAAACATAGGTACATTATATCCCAGGTTAAGATTTTATATATGAATTTGTACATTTATAATAACATGATCCCTTCATAAATTCGCTTCGTAAATATTCCTATCAAATTCAGTTACAAATACAATGGCCGAAAATTATTCTCATTCATTTCACATTTACTGGGTTCCGTATAAAATTGATATACATAGATCGTTTGCTGTCGCTCAAATTGACGGGTACCGTGGTAACAAAAGTGTTCACTCAATTTTGCCGATATTCGAAGCTGTTTTGTTAAAGCAATCTGAACTAAACTCGTCCTATAGACCGAGGTTTTTGTTGTGAATAACTTAATGTTTAGACTTTGATATATATTTCCCTTGTACAATGTGTTTCGAAGCCTGTCCGTTGTTGAAGTTTATAGTAGCAGATTACTAAGCAGTTTTCCTTCTGGTGTCCGCTAAGTTGCTAACACTTATATAATTTAAATACCTACTGTATGACTGACTAGTTTGATCATAAAGGTTATGTGACAGAAACTTCTTTGACTTATATTGTGATGTTGCCGTCCTCCAATGAATGGGCTCATTCGAAGTGTCAAAACGCCATAAATAAGTCTTTATACTAACCCTTTTTTAAATATGTGCAAATTAAAATCGTAATATATATATTACTTTATACTATTATTATTTATTTCACCACTAGCTGTAGCTCGCAACTTCGTACACGTGGAAATTATTCACGGATAAAAGCGTTAAGGCTTCTTCTATACTACCATCTATCTCTATGCTAGATTTCATACAGATCCGTTCAAGTATTTATGCTTGATTGAAACACAAACATCTAACCTTTCTCATATTAATAAATGAACACGGACTGTTATTTCTCTCTTTCGGTAATGGCCTTATTCAAGGTTCCAATTTTCCCTATCCATACCTACATCCGTTCACCTAAATCAGATAAAATCCATCTATCTTATCAATGAACTTTTTCGACCGTTCGCAAAACCTCACCTTACCAACCCTTGCAAAACGTTGACCTCTTTCTCTTCAATCGTACAAAATAGACTTCGTAATCTTATCATATAGGAAACTGGTAGCTTATCTAAACCGTCCAATGACGTAATGTGGGCTGCGTCTGTCGTGGGCGGGGTTCGGTTCTCGGCCTTATTACAGACGTTGTTTTGACAGACGGCCGTAAAAAAATACTCATGGCTCCGTTAGCGTAATGGCGATGCCAAAGTAATTGAATGAATGAAAGGAAGAGTGAACGATTGCGGAGGTGGCTATGATTTCAATTGGCTCAATGCTGTTTAGTTTTGGCGTTCGTAGTAGGTGGGTTATTGATGCTAGAATTGCAATTTTATTAATGGACCTATTTTTGGACTAATAGATTGATTTAAATTAAGTAATATGAGGGTGAGCTTTTCCTTATTTTTTTACATCATTTAAAGTTGGATATTTTTATGAAGAACCCTACGATTGGTTGTCTCTTAGAATTAGTTATTTTTTATGTTCTTAGCCCGCACTGGGCCCGCGTGTTGGATGACGGCCCGTTCCATCTCATAGAGAGGAGCTCTGAGTCCCAGCTGTGAGAACATTGAAGGTTAGTTATGTATGTAGTTTACAGATAAGTTTCTTTGCATAGAAACTAATTTCCTTTTTTTCTAGTCTACAAGTTCTAAGCACCATCAAAAATACCAATAATTTACGTGAACCAATTATTGGTATTTTGTAGCTACGAAGCTACAAAATGGTTTTCCCACCCTAGGTGGGCCTGCGTCCCTGTCTTCCAACAAATCGCGAGGTACGGAAACGCACCGTTACTTTATTATCGTATCCGAAACATTACCGACCACTTAAATTAACCACGAATCAAGTGAGACTCTCGACATACATCTGTTTGGCATTTTGAAAAAAGAGAAAAACCTACTTTAATCGCGTCCACTTTTTCGGGGAATTTCGAAACGGCACGGCAACTGCGTGTTCACCTTCAATTGTTGTAACCCTGATGTCGTCAACATTTGTTACAGTCAATGTAACACACAATAATTTGGAAACTAAATTCCAAGTATTTCTTTCTGAATACCAGTGTTACATTGAGCGACTGTCTGACCTCCACAACCCAGGTCCTGGGTAACACGATAACCCTTTGCAAGACCAGTGTCAGATTTACTGGCTTCTGTGTCATAATTTCTTCTTCCAGTGTCAGATCTTCTTCTGACGACTGTCAAATATGCACAAATGGCAGCCGAGACCAACGCTTTAAAGTGCTTAACTTATTTCTTTCGTCTCGATACGATTCTTAAAAACCCACGCACGGTTCCTCTATGTATGTCAACAGACATGTCAGATTTTTTACACTCGTTCGTCTATCGTGTCATCGGCCGTCAATAAGGCGCGCGTCGACACGCCTAGACATGCGTGCGCGCAGTTCCGTAGGATGTGACGTAGCTACCGCAATAGCGGTATGATATTGATACTCCGGCTCGACTTGCGTCGCGACCGGTCGTCTCTGATGCTTGTAGGACTATGTACATTATCTGTTACAGATGCTTCCGATTAATGTAATTGTAGGTGACAATAATTGAGTTAGGTACTGTTAACCGGGTATTTGCTGATAGGAAATTAAAAGTAGGTACTTAGAAGACATCAACAACATTTTATAACGTTTGCTAGCTTGTTTCTCAGTACTGGTGTAAGCAGTAGTATCACGTTGTAGGTCGTGGGTTTGAAACCAGGCCTATAATATTTCATTTATTGTAAAATATCGTGGGGAAATTATTATTATTGTGGTGAATTTATTGTAGAATATATCTCGCTCGGGAACGCAAGGCAACTGAAGGAGCACGGTGTGTTTTTAGTCAGTAGAATTCTGTCACTACTTTCCGCTCCACCCACAGCGGAAGGAGTTATTTGATGATTTTCCCACCCAGAAAAAAATACCAAAATACAGAAGACATACGACATTCACCAACCCGCGTGATGGATTACGGCTTTCTCATACAGAGGTCTTTTGTGTTATGGGAATGTTGTAGGCTAATTATAAGTATGGTTTATGTTGTTTATGCACCGATAAGTAAGGTTTAACTTACATAAAAACTTTTTGCCAAAAATAACTTTAATTTCGTTTGTCGGTGTTATTCGTTTTGTAGTCTTCTTTATTTTCACGCCGCCTTTCGAAATAAAGTTTTTTTTTTGGCTGTGTAGTGTTTTAATATAGAAGTCGGTTTTATTTTTAGCAAAAAAGTTTTTTTTTTTTCTCCATTTTTAGTGGGTCGATTTGTAATTTATCTAGTTAGAAAAGCCAAAATGTCGACTACTTATCACCTTTTATAAAATTTTGCTTTTCCCGATGCAAAGCCGTTAATTTTTGGGGAGTTCTCCTGGTACTTCACCATCAGCTCTACTTCACCATATGCATTGTGACGAGCATAAAGTGCTTAACATCCATATTCAAGTCATCGAATCACAATCCACGAAATACTTATTATTGAGTAGTTTCGGTGGCCATCTGTGTTCTTCATCATCAGTTCCACTTCCCCAAATGGTGCTTTTCGAGAGCAACTGCACAAGTTACTATAAGAAATACCCAAAACGCTATAGGTGTGCCTATAATATTTGAAGAGTCCCCTGGATTTCTTCATGATTCCATCATCAGATCCTATCGTGATGACAACGGGACCAACTAGAAATAACACCCTTTCAAACTAAAAAAGAATTTTCCAAATCGGTCCAGCCGTCTTCGAGATATGAGGTAACATACATAAAAAAAAAATTCAAGACGAACTGAGAACATCCTCCTTTTTTTTTGAAGTCAGTTAAAAAACATTCGTAGAAGTGTAATAAGTTACATTTTCCTTTCATGTAGTAAGTACTTGACATATATTTTGAAAGTGACTAATGACTAACAACTTGGCACAAATTAAGTAATCGAAGAACATTAACACAGATATTGATATCGCCCACATGCCACACGTGAAATGAGTTATCAGTCTGCTGTATATAATGAGGTCAAGAGTTAAAACACCAACAAACTAAAAGTTTAATAATGACCATAAAACATGGGTCGTTTTTTTTTTCGAATAATTTGATCAGAATTTTGGTTTTTAATGCTTTTATTTATAAACTTGACATCAAGAAGGCTGTGTCAAAATTTTCTTTTAAGTGTAAAATTAAAAACCACTACTTAAGGGGCTCTTATTCTTGGTTTGGTCTTCGTCATAATTATTATGAGCTCTCTTAATCAGAAAGAATATTATAAAGCACCGTATCTATTAGTTTGTCATTTTAGCATATATGTGTATTTTATTAGTATTATTATATATTAGTATTAAATATATTATTTCATTCCATTTTCTCGTACACCTACCACAATGTGTTTTTTTTTTACCCAAATGTTGACTGCTAGAGAATGCCTTGCTGCATTAAGGCTTGTATTCATGCCAATAACCTTGACCATTTGGGCGGATCTAGCGACCCCTCTCCGCGCGCCACTCCGCGCAGCTCTCCGCTACCCGCATGCAACAGAAAAGAGAGGCGCGCTCGGCCCGTGCCTGCGCCGCCAGCATGCGTCGTCGCTTCGCCTAGTCTCGGCACAGAGTATCGAAATCACAGAAGGTCAAGTCATCGTGAATGTTAAATTCATTTATATTTTTACCGCATTAAAAGTGGTCAAATTTTGTTTTTATTTATTATCTATTGATATAGATGCACTTTGAGTATGTACTATAGAAACTATACCTCTATTATAGATCAGCCTGGCTCGAAACTTGAGGTAAACAACTTGATGTATCTTTTTAACTAAATTATATATAAATAAAAATTAATGGCTAAATGTGTTGCTAAGCGCAAAACTCAGGAATGGCTGGACCAATACGGATTTTTTTTTTCGAATATTCGTTATAGTCTGAGGAAGGTTTCTATTAAGAGAAAAATGGTAGGTAGGTAGGTAAGGTAGGTATGTAGGTAGGAACTTAGAGTAAGGTAGATAGGTAGTATAATTATTACTAGTGTATGTCATATTATTTGTTACATTTTTTATAAACAAATAGATTATAACTAAAATTCACTGAAATTTAACTTTCTTTCACCAAGTATTTTTATTCTTTTGGTTGGTTGAACTTCTTCATCCTCATTTATTTCTCCGTGTTCACATATAATTATTTTTAGAAATTTTGATGGCCATATAAAATCTTGTTCATGTTTTCTTTTCGTCCTTCTTCGTTCTCGTTTTCTTCATTTTTCTCATGAATCTATTTTTCTTTCCTTAGTTCTATTTCCTTCTCTTCTTTCTCTTGTACATTATCTTAACTCTATCTCTCTATCTCAACTAGCGGCTTCGTCCGTACGAAGAGAAACCGGTGCATATCGGCTCAAGCCAGGCCTCGCTCAGACGAAGCGCACACACGCGCCTTGCTTGTAGTAGTGTACCTATCATAGCGCAGTTGTATGAAGCTTACCCTCTGTCCGTTTACTCTGTGCTATCTACTTTTATGCGAAGTAAGTAAAGCGATAGTTTATAATGAAATATGTAGATAAAACTTTAAGCTTACCTTGATAATAAATGTATACCCTTTTGTTTGTAATATTTTTTTAGACCTCTCTTCATTCGTTTCTGCTTATTCCCATGTTTCACAAACTAAATTTAAACACTACTAAAACTTTAAAATACTATGAGTTTATAACACTAACACTACTTATAGATACATAGAATACTCTTTAACTTATAAACAAGAATCAGAAATAAAACTTTTTGACGAATCGAAAGTCGGTTCTATTTTTTGATAATAAGTTTTATTTCACGCTTTTTAGTGGGTCGGTTTGTAATTTATCTAGTTACAAAAGCCAAAATGTCAACTACTTATCACCTTTTACAAAATATTGCTTTTCCCGGTGCAGAGCCGTTAATTTTTGAGGAGTTCTCCTGGCACATCACTATCAGCTCTACTTCACCATATGCATTGTGACGAGCATAAAGTGCTTAACATCTATATTCATGTAATCTAATCGCAATCCACGAAATACTTATTATTGAGTAGTTTCGATGGCCATCTGGGGTCTTCGTCATCAGTTCCACTTCCTCAAATGGTGCTTTTCGAGAGAAACTAAACAAGGTACTATAAGAAATACCCAAAACGCTATAGGTATGCCTATAATATTTGAAGAGTTCCCTCGATTTCTCCATGATTCCATCATCAGATCCAAACGTGACGACAATGGAACTAACTAGTATAAAAAATGTATAATCTTTCAAACAAAAAAAGAATTTTCCAAATCGGTCCAGCCGTCTTCGAGATATAAGGAACATACATAAAAAAAAGTTCAAGACGAATTGAGAACCTCCTCCTTTTTCTAAAGTTGGTTAAAAAGCTATTCCACTATTTACAAAATTAATTTTTGCAGTAATATTTTACGATATTATTTCGTAGTGCTTGAGCTCTCGCAACGCGACGTACGTCCACCTAGCAACACGATGCGCCCCGCACTGAATTTGTGGACGAGTGCGGGGGTGATGTAAACGCAGTCTTTAATTGGACGCATTTTTAATTTATTGTAATAAAAATAATACATATTTGTAAAAAGTAACAAAACCAAATTATTTTCATTTGTATTGCAAAGCAGTAGTATATTTTTTTATACTCTTTTGATAAGAAATTAAGGAGTAAAATGGTTTCATCTCAATGATTTGGAGGTGATTTGGCATTTTTTTTTTCTTATTATGTGATACCGATAGAAAAATTGTGGCTAAACCAAATTACGGTTCATATCATGTAGATTACTAACAATTTTTTTCAGATCTAATTTCTCTGTAATTGCCGACGAAAAGTTGCTTCATCTGAATGCTTTTTTCAAGCTTTTTTCGAGAGAGCAGCCTTAAGTCCGCCCATGTAACACAATTGTACATAAAGTTTAAATAAACAAATAAACAAACACGCACTTGGCCCACGTGGTTGATTACGGCCCATTCCCTCTCATAGAGAGATGGCTTCTGTCCCAGCCGTATGGATTTTTTAAGCTAACAAAGCAAGGTAACATTGTGACATAACATATAACAATCAGCTGATCGTTATATGTTATGTCATAATGTTACCTCTCACACTATCTCTTCACCACTCATGGTTGACGGGTAAAGAAAGCCTACGTCATTAAGTCCGCCTTCGTACCTATGTGCATGAATTGTTAATAAATAAATAAATGTTGTCCACTAAGGCATTATTAGCACTAATATTATAAATGTGAAAATTAAGGTGAAAAATGTGAACATAAATGTACATACATGTTGGTTATTCAATCGCACCAAAATGGCTGAACAGATTTGGTTGCTATTTGGCATACAGATAGATTTATACTCTAGAATAGCAGTCTTTTTATCCTGGGAAACTGCACAGTCGCTGGCAACAGCTATGTATTATAGTTATTTCCTTACGTTATTAGTTTGTAAATTTGATTATTAACTGTTCTCCAGGCAAACAGACAAAACTATTTGAAAACTATGTACAAACATGTTAGGTGGTTGTGAATATGTTACATACCACCCATTTATATCCTGTTAATAATATAGTAAGATACAAATTATGGATTTCGTAAGTTCACTAACAGTACTAACGACTATTTAGTGGATACCATTAGGGGATAAACCCCGCTCACAGCACTGATATTCACCCCCTCCGTCTGCCAAGAAGGATTTCGTCAATGACTTGTAAGTGTTACTCCTAATTTCTATTAATTTTTCTATGCTAAAAATAATATATAATTCTATGTTTTTAATACACTGTGTGTCCATGTCGTGGTCTCTAGTCTAGTCTCTTTCCGTTAGTAATATAAAAAGTTGAACATAACTCTGATATTGTTAGGTTAGCAAGACATAAATGAAGGCTTGGAACGAAATTGTCACGCAGCTTTGAGTGACAGATATGATTTACTACGAATAACAATGTCCATAGGTATGTGAAATACGGCGCGCTGTAAGTATTTGTCTTCAGAATTTCTCAACATATTCAGAAAATGGTGCCATGTTAAGGATTTGTAAAGTAATTACATACGAGGCATGCCATCTAAGTTTTGTCGTTTGAAGAAAAAACACAACTAGAAACTTATAGTACTTTTTATTGTTTTTCAAAGTATTCACCTCGTAGCTTAATAGTCATTATAACATTTATTCCACTCTAAAGTTTGGGTGTTCAAAATGGCTGACTTGAAAGCGTCGACCGCTTCTTCACCGGACTGGAACCTTTGACCACGAAGACATTTCTTAATTTTAGGAAATGTAAAGAAATCGTTGGGGCTTAGGTCAGGACTGTATGGAGGATAGTCAAAAATTTCTACTTTTTCCTGCTTCAAATACTTAATCGTTTGACGAGCGCTGTGTGAGCTTGCGTTGTCGTGGTGCAGGATGATGCGTCGCTTTGAGTTAGATTTTCGAAGTTCGGCGATGACTTGTGGTAAACAAACTGTGGTATACCACTCTGCGTTAACCGTTCTACGATCTTCAAGTGTAATAGTCGCAACATGGCCGGTTTTTCCAACGAACGTGGCCACCATCTTCTTTGAAGTGCTTCGAGAACGAACAACTTTAGTCGGCTTTGGCTCGTCTTGAAAGACCCAGATTGTAGATTGTTGTTTGGAATCAGGATCGTAGGCATAGATCCAAGATTCGTCACCACTGATGATGTCGTAGACGTAATTTGACTCTCCTCGGTTGAACCTTTGCAGAGTTTTCTTACACCATCTGACGCGGGCCGCCTTGTGATCGTCGGAAAGCAGATGCGGTATCCAACGGCATACTAGCTTTCTCACACCTAACGCTTCATGCAAGATCTTCTGAATGGTTGTCCCTGAGATGCCTAATAGAGCCTCTATCTCTCGATACGTCACATGACGATCTTCGAGAATTAGTTATCTCATAGCAATGATGTTATCTTCAGTGAAGGCGGAGTTTGGGCGTCCTTTGCGAGATTTGTCACTAACATTAGTATGTCCACGCTGGAATTCTAAATACCAGCGTTCGACAGTCCGCAGACATGAGGCTTCATCACTGAACACAGATGTTAGCTCTTCAAAATACTGAAGCCGTGTCAGGCCTCTTCTAAAGTTGTAGAAAATTATTGCACGAACATTTTCCTTAGAAAGATTCATTTTCGTACGTAACCTGACAGATTCCAATCGAAACTGTGACTAAACAATAGCATTAATCCTAATACTTTCAACTGTTTTGAGATTTAAAATTTAAACACATTCGAATATAGAACAGTTCCTAATTCAAAATTGCCGGGAAATATGGAAACGACAGAACTTAAAAGGCATGCCTCGTGCACATTTGTATTTGATAACGTTTTTACCCACGGGTTGTCTCCTGTTAAAGAATATATTATTTTTTTTTATTTTGTAATCTTTAAATATTTACTTAAGTAATTGAAAATTTTTAAATCATATAATAATGTGGCTCATAGAAAGTTTAATTTCCTTGATCATTCTTGATCATGAGCAGTTTTATTAAAAAATAAAAATCAAGTCAAGCCCCCACTTCTATTATTGGTTTAACATGCTTCAATTCTCTTAGCAAATATCAGAGGAAGTTTATACTACAGGAAAAAAATCCCATTTATGCGACAGCTAATCTCAACAATATTGAAAACCGTTAAAGGTGCAAATATTAGCGGAATCGTCAATTCAATTGGTAGTAATCGTTGGAAACGTAATAATATCTACTAAAGTTCAGAGTTTCACTCGAAAACATGTTTTGAACTGCGTCAAGTAACGCGGAAACGTCGTCTTGGGGATGATGGAAACCGTCTGGAAGGGGGATTGGGGTGGCCCCTACCCCCCGTTTCTCCCTTATATCCTATACGACCTTTGTCTCGTGCGTTTCCGCGTTTCGTATCCTGCTACGCATCCTGCACGATCGTTAGAGAAATTCTGTGCGTCGGAAAAATTTCAGTTTTATATTCTTGACGTGTTTTTTATGAACAAACGGGCTTACAAAATATGACTCATATTTTGTTGCATCTGAAACAATGATTAATTAATAAAATGAAGTATGCATAGCGTTTATAATTATCTCAAAAACTATGTCTTAGCAGGTCAAGATTTTCACCGTTTAATGTCTTGTCTTGCAATAAATAATACTTAATTTTCAGTACACTGCAAGCTAAGATCTACGATGTTTATCTATCCATAAATGACTAGTGTTTACTCTCCGCCTAGTGACTATTCCCTAATGACGAATTAAGCAAGTTATAGGTACTACCAATCTAGCTATATCTATTGTGCGTTCAGATGCTATTAATATATAGGAGGTTTATAAAATTAGTAGCTGTTGCCTGTGACTTCGATTGCGTTCGAAATTCGCAATTTTTTCCCGGGATGCGAGTAGTCTATGTGTTATTTCAGATTGTAATTGTGTGCCATGTTTCACACACCTACAAATATAAAAACTTTCACATTTATTATGTAAGTAGAATTATTGTTGTTGGAATAAATTTGCTAATTTCTATATCAAGTTGTTCCTATAATGCTAACTAAATAAGTTTCTCTAATTGATAAACTATAAGTAAGCGGTCGTTTTCCGTATCCTACGAATTTCGAGCTAAACGTTTAGGAATTATGTGAAAATCTATCGTCGGTTCGTCACCAAATGAAGACTGTCTCTGTTTGCGAAAATCTGCTACTCCCCTGGGCAACAACCCTGCCTCTTCATATAATCCCTTAATCGTCCTATACGGCACCCTTGGGAAGGCTTCCTTTATTCGCAGGCTGTATATTAAAGTCAGCTTTCATCATTTTCAGACCAATTTATGTTTATAATTTATTTAATTAAATAATTTTAACAACAGCAAATAAATTAGGTACAATTTTGAATACATTTCAGAACGAACAATCTGTGTTTTATCGTTCTCAAGTGCGTGATACTTAATTGTTATGATTTATTTATAATGAGGCACAACAAAATAGTACGGTTTTTTTATATAAAGTACCTAATCTATTTATTAATTACGTTTCTGACTGCTTTTTTATGAATATTTAGGACAATATTTTCTTATTGATAATCTCGCCAAGGACTGGATATCTGAGCTAGAATGTAGTACAGTAACAGCACCGCCTGCGTATGATGTGAAGTAACATGCAACCCAAACCATACTTTACTACGTGTTTCGCACCTGTCGTACCTATATGTAGGTACGAGTACGTGTTGAGTATAGATTTGGAGTGTGTGTTTTTACAAAGTTTTTGGCAGATTTATCACTAAATATACCCCTTCGGGCACGCCGCAATTGCGGCGGTAAGACCCCTCTTTGAGGAGTGGCTAGATCGGCGTCACGGCGTCCTGACCTACCGCATGACGCAGGTCCTCACCGGACACGGAAGTTTCGGGAGGTACCTGTGTCTGATGGGAAAGGAGGAAACGCCTGGGTGTCACCACTGCGAGGGTCGCCCTGAGGACACGGTAGAGCACACGGTGCAGGACTGCCCCGCTTGGGCAGAGCACCGACGTGTCCTCACGGCGGCGATAGGCGGAGACCTCTCGCGCCCGGCATTGGTCGAGGCCATGCTGCGGGGCGAGAGGGAGTGGGAAGCGGTCGCCTCCTTCTGCGAAGCAGTCATGCTACCGAAGGAGGAGGCGGGCCGCGTGAGGGAGAGGATGGCGTCCTCCCTCCAGCCCAGCCGCAGTGGTAAACGCCCACGGCGTCGGACCTCGGCCGACGATCTCCGGCCACCGTAGGCGCGGGCATGCAGACAGCGAGTAAAGGGCAACTCGCTGTCCGACCATGGACCATGCCCGGGTCGACGGCGCGTTGTGTTCCACGCGCGCCTCAAAGAGCGTCAGCAACATGACGAGGCCCCCCCTGCAGAGGGCCGAAGCCTGCCGGGGTCGTGGGACTTATCCCATTACCGTGACCCCGGTACGTAAAGGGTTATTGAAGGAACACCGTGGATTTTAGTCAGTAAAAGTCTGACAGTCCCTCCGACCCTGCCCGGGGTGGGAGGACTTATATGATAATTTTACCACGCTAAAAAAAAAATACCCCTTCCTCGGAAGTGCGTTAAGCCGTTCGTCCCAGCTGTTGTTTTGGTCATCTTTGATAGGCGTTACGGGTAGTCTAAAGCCAGAAAATTTGACACTGGTCTGACCAAAGGGTAGCGTGGTATCCAGCTACTGGGTTGTGGAGTTCAGATAGGAAGTCGCTCCATTTAAAACACTAATACTCAGCTGCATCCTGTTAGACTGGAAGCCGAACCAAACGTTGGGAGAAGGCTAAGCAGATTATTGTCCTAATTATTCATGTAATGGATTTCCGCTAAGTAACGCCTGATTCCATTCTGTTCCGCTTGTTTTCTTACCGAGTTATTTTTTTATTACTGATGGGCCCACTCTTGACCTCGATCTCGCCTGATGGTAAGCGATAGATGAGGTCTAAGATGGGACGAGCGAGCCCAGAAGATGCCTATTTACTCTTGCTTTAAAGGCTGAAAGGTCATAAGTGGCAGGGAACACAGAAGCCGGCAGAGAATTCCACAGCTTGGCTGTGCGCACAGTAAATGTGGAGGAGAAGCGCTTGGTACGACAAGCAAGTTGGCATTATTAAAACGTTTCTAACAGCAAACAAGTTTCTCTTGGAAAAATTAATATAAAAATGTCTTGTTTCCTATTCAGGTGTCTTTCAGGCTTATCGTTTATGCGATCTTTCTTAGTTTCTACCTTACAAAAGATTGCTTTATTTGACCTAGTTTTTGTCGTCTTTTGTCTTCTCTTTAAGCCTTCTATTAAGGCCGGTAAGTTTCTTAGTGGCCACAAAAGAGAGTTTTGTTACTTAGTTTTTGATATTTGAGCTTATAACTATTACGTTAGTCTTTAAACTTTGCTAAATGCTTATTACGGCCGGTTTAATTAACTTTGCAATAGGGTTCGCTTTGGCTATCCATTAAATAAATTTTGCTGATGTTGTATTTTATTAAACTATTGACTATGTTGCGTTAGATAGATAAGGCTTTGTGTTGCCATTCAACACAATTACTCGGAACCTTTTCAATAGTACTGAATCGATTCCCAATGCAAAACATTCTTCGCAATCGTTCCAATTTGCGCATTTCTTTCAAGCCTTCAAGTTACTACTAAGTGCTTAAGAAGCCAATAAAGTATTAGATAAAACGGTTATATCGCCTACCTTGCACACACCTGAGCCTCTAAGCCGCAGATCTTTTTATGATAGTTCTAATAATGGTGTACTCAAGTGTAATTCATTATTTTCTCGATACGTCAAAAAATTGCTTGCTCGCTCTAAGAATTCCCCTGTAGGAATCATGAGTGCTCTTACAAACGTTCAAACTTACATGCACAAACACCCAGATTATAAACAACTTATAAATAATATAAATATATATTCTTTGTTTTTTGTTATGGTGTACAATAGTTTATATATCTATATATAAAACATACATAGAATATAGTTGTTACTCGTGCATGTTTTAAAATGTCTTAGTTTAATATGTAACTTATATAAAATGGGGGTAACATAGTGGGTTACACACTTATACATATTGTTGCATGATAATTTAAGTTCATTTGCTGTGTGTAATTGTTTGTTTTCCCGAATAATAAAAATAAATAAACGTTTGTTCCGTACGGATAGCGAACCCGCGATACGCAGTGTAGCAGCTGATCGCTCAGCCACTGCGCCGCCCGTGTAGTCTAAACTCAAAGGGTAATTGGTTTCACATAGTGTAAAATAAACGTGTCAGTCAATATATTCTAAGACGAACGAGGATGAAGATGGGATGTAATTGAGTCAGGATTAGCTAAATACTTATGTATTAGGTAATCCTGAATACATTACATGTGTATATTAGTTTTTCGTCACTTGTAATAAGAAGACAAGTAACGAAAAACTAATCGACAGTGTAAAGGCCGAGTTTCTGTCCCTAATTGCTTTGGAGTCAATTTATTTTCCTAAAACTACTTTACGTTTGAAACATTAACCAACATCATTAAACCCCTTTCAGCTAGCAACGAAATAAAATAAAAATAGAAAAATAAAGCAATCAATCTTGATCTTATCAAACAAATATACAATGTAATCAGTTAATGTAACTTGAAATTGGGTTGCCAAATACTTGGGAGGTAACGCGTCATGCTAACTTGTAGTTAAAATAATCGATTTAAACACTATGATATTTAAGTAAAGATTCGAAGAAAATCAAAGAATTGTTTGAATATAGAGATGCCAAACCTGGACACAAACCTAACCAGGCGCCTTCTACACCTGGACAGAAGAAGCCTGCGAATGGTGGCGGGGACCATCACCGGGCACTGCTCACTGAACAAACACTATCACACAATAGGTATAATGGACAGTCCCCTGTGCAGGGCATGCATGGGGACGGAGGAAACGGTACACGTGCTCCCGTCTCACTTCACTTCACACAAATCACCGAAATACGGAAACGAACCCTCGGGTCATTAAATCCTGAATAGACCGAAAGACCTGATCTGCTTCTGGAGGGAGGTTGGCTGGATGGAGTGACGGCCGACACGGCTCACGCACAATGGTCTCGTGCAGAGACTAAGTGTGGAAACCACACTACAGAAGAAGAACAGTAACTGCAGAAGAATTGCAGCAAATCTTTGCAAAGTAAATTTAACAGTTTTGCACAGTTCTTTTTGTAAGTTGAGATGCGATTTTAAAAGATCGGGACCTATTTTTCAAAGTGATCCAGTTCCTACTGATAATGCCCGAATAACAAAAGTGTATGGTACTTTTACGTGCAAAACTAAAAACATCAGTTCGTGTAGGTACTGACATCAAGCAATCTACATTTAATTATAAGTACTATAAGATTTTTGTTAGTAAATTACGCCAAAATGGTTTCACGGAACTAGTTCAAATTAGTCGCAAATATAGATTATAGTCTGAAATGACAAATAGTCTACTTTTTATCCTGGGAAAATGTACCAAATTTCCAAGCGAACGAAGTCGCGTGTGTTAGAAGTGTAATGTATATAATATAACGATTATATATGTATGTAAATATATATAGAAAATGTTGTTATTTATAGAAGTAATTAATTATCAGTATCGATTTTTTATGTATTTACCATGATTATTAGGTATGTTGTATAGCAATATCAATGTATTCATTTACCGCACGGTTCGGAAATGGTTGTTTCCTATGGAGAAGAACCGGCAAGAAACTCCACAGTTATTCTTTTCAAAACATCATTCATTTTCACATCATTATCAAGTCATTTGTATCACCACAATGTGGGTACTTGATAACATATGTGGTTGCGCTGATATACGATTCTTTTCGTTTATATTTTTAATTATTGGCAACACGCATAATCGCTAATTGGTTAGACATTCCCCTTCCGCATATTATCCTTTCTCCCTTGCACTAGACCTTCGTCTATTCGAGAGTGAGGGAGAGAGACTATACCGCTCTAGAAAAATCGATCGCGTCTGGATCTTCCGATGGACAGGATCGGACCTTCAATGGCTGTCGAGTCGCGTTAGAGCACAAACGCATCGAATCGCATTCGAACGGTCGCGTCGTTTTGTGCGACCAATTCGTAGCAGAAGAACGGTTATACTGTGGTGGTGAACTGTGATCAGAGTGCTGGCAGTCCTGAATATCCTGGATTATCAAGGTTAGTGCTGCCTTTCCTATACGACGCTGGACTCTTATCTTTTGTTCCAACCAGCGCCGGTTCCCGTCAACTGTGTAACCGAAAACTTCTAAGTCGCATACGTTGCATTACCGCCCACCCATCTAATGGTCCTTCCCGAGTCGGATAATAATCAGCACAGCCATTCCCTAGAATTCGCTAGGTATATCGTAGTTTCGTATTCGTATTTCGTAGTCAACCCCGCATAGATACTTATTTGCCAACGCGTGGCAAGTAAGTACATCGTAATTCATTACGTCGTTTTCGTGTCTTCCTAGCTAATAATCGATTAGTAAGGAATTTCGCAACCCCGCTAGTAGTTAATTATCGTTACTTGTAAAGTAAAATACCAATCGGTCGAGTCAAGGTTACCAGAGACCGAGTCGCGCACCCGGCCGTTATTTCGCAAAACGGTGGGTAGTTACTAAATATTTCTTATAATAATTAGTTTGATTCATAGCTCATAAATATGGCACCGACCGATATTACTCTTAAAAGATTGATAGCAAAGAGAGATCGTATCTTTGCTCGCATGCAGAGTATTGCAGATAAAATAAAACACATTCATTCGGATGAAAGCGTTAAGGAATCATTTTTGTGCGACATCTCGTTAGTACAATCACTACGTGTGGATTTTGAAAGTGCTTTGGATGAAATTGTTATTCATGAGCTAAAATTAAACCCTGAATATGTTGTAGATTATCAATCGCTTTCTGCGTTCGAAGACCTTTTAGGGCGCATTTTACGGGCTGAGAAGAACCTGACGGCTCACTCTCATAGTGAGGTCCAAAGGTCACCTCGATTGCCGCCAATTGAAATACCCGAATTCAACGGAGATATTAAGAATTGGCCATTATTCGTCGCTAGTTATCGTAATGTCGTGCATAATAATGTTTCTCTAACAGACTGTGAGAAATTATATTATTTATTAGGTAAATTAACACATAAAGCTCGTACAATTTTCGCTGGTATTACCCCGTCTGCGGATAATTACCCACTCATTTTCGATTTGCTTTGTAAAAAATATGAAGATAGTCGACAATCGGCAACTTCATACTTAACTCAAATATTTGAATTTAAATCTATTACATCAGGTACCCCTAGTAGTTTAGAATTATTTATTGATAAGTTCGCTTCGTCGGTAGTTGCTTTAAAACATACAAAAGTCAGTGACCTGGCTGATTTTATATTATTGCATGTCGCGCTTAAAAAACTGGACCCAGACACCGTTCGTACGTTCGAATCCAATTATCAATTAAAGTCGAATGGATCCGAAATCCCATTGTTTTCCGATTTAGTTAATTTCGTTAGTGATCATATAAAGGTTTTAGAACGAACTTCGATACCTGTTGCTCGAGTCAATACTAATAAAAGGCCTTTAGATCGTAAATCAACTAACGCATATGTGTCCAGTTCTCAACCAGTCGCTTGTAGTTTGTGTAAGGAAAACCATGACTACATTTATAAGTGTACGGTTTTTAAGAGTTATAACCCCGATCAACGTTTTAAATTCGTTAAGTCAAACAACTTGTGTATAAATTGCTTAAGTAGTGGTCATCGCGTGTCTGCGTGTGAGTCGACGTCTACATGTAAAAAATGTAGGTACAAACATCATACATTGCTATGTTTTGGAAATAGGCCTGCGTCAAATATGTCGCCGTCACGCTCAGTCGAAGAGCCGAGCGCGGGTTCGATTCCCGCGAACTCGGATGTAGCATTATGCTCAAGTGCAGTCGGCCCTTATAAAGGCTCTAGAACTGTGTTGTTGGGTACCGCACGTATCGTTATTCTAGATTCTCGTGGTCACGAACATTGCGTTCGTGCATTGTTGGACAGCGCGTCTCAGAGTAGCTTTATTACTCGCGATTGCTGTCAACGTTTAGGATTAAACATAAATAATAGACCTACTTGTTCCACTGTTAGGGGTATAGGAGGTTCGAGTAAACCCATTCAAGGTTCCGTACAATTTAAAATTCATTCTCGTTTCGATCATAATATAACTTATGATATTGAGTCGTTGGTAATAGATAGGATTACCGAACGTCTGCCAACCGCGACAGTCGACACTTCGCGACTGTCTAACTTCGAAGACTTACCGTTGGCAGACGATACATATTATTCATCAGGCCCGATTCACGTATTGATCGGCGCTTCGATTTTTCCGCACCTGCTTTTGTCGAACAGAGTTCAAGGATCGACTTCGAATTTATCGCCGCTCGCATTAGAAACGGTCCTTGGCTATGTGATCGTAGGTGACGCACCAGCATGTACTGACGGTAATTCGACCGTATCGCATTGCTGTATCGCGGACACATTAGACTCTGCTGTCCGGAAATTCTGGGAATTAGAGGAAGTGAGTGTTCCCCCGGTATTCAGCCCGGACGACCAATTGTGTGAGGAATTTTACACCCGCACTACCACTCGGGATAGTGAGGGACGTTACGTAGTAGCTTTGCCTTTCAAGGCTGATGTCGAATCCCTTGGCAATTCGCGCCAAGCAAGTGAACGGCGGTTTTACTGCTTGGAAAGGAAGATGCAAGCTTCTCCACAATTAAGGGTCGCGTATGACAGTGTCATCCGGGAATATTTAGAAAAGGGCTACATTTCATCTACGAATCCTGATTCGGCGGGAAGTTCGTATTTTATTCCGCATCATGGTGTGATCCGAGATGATAAGGTCACAACCAAACTTCGTGTCGTTCTCGATGGTAGTTGTAAAACTACTACCCGCATCTCGCTTAATGATCTCTTGTATGGTGGACAGAACCTACAAGGGAACTTGTTCAATATTATTATTGGTTTTCGTTTGTTTTCGATAGCGCTTTCCGCAGACATTCGTCAGATGTTTCTCAGCATTGGAGTCCGAGAATCTGATCGGCGTTTCCAACGCATTTTGTATCGCTTTTCCCCGCAAGAACCTTTACAGGTTTATGAATTTAATCGTGTCGTTTTTGAGCTTAAGTCTAGCCCCTTTCATGCACTTCGAACTATTAAGCAGTTGGCTGAGGATGAGGGTGACTCCTACCCTCAGGCCAAAGATATTGTCGCTGCGGGGTTGTATATGGACGACTACATCCATTCCGTTCGCACGGAAGACGAGGGCATTTCCACCGCTTCGGAAATGATAGGTCTCATGAAGGCTGGTCAATTTGAGCTAGTTAAGTGGACCAGTAATTCCCAAGTCGTATTAGATTCGATCCCACCCTCGCACCGCCTGCCAGTTGTCAAGGAATTCGATGAGTCCGACCAACATAAAGTACTGGGCTTGTGTTGGTCACCTACGTCGGACAACTTCGGCATGAAAATTAATACTCCCGCTCAGATTTGTACTAAGCGTACAATATTGTCGTGTGTCGCTAAAATATGGGACGTCATGGGATTTGTCGCACCTGTTGTCCTGTACGCTAAACTTCTAATCAAGCAGCTTTGGCTGTCTGATTGTGACTGGGATGATACTCCACCTGAAGATATAGTCAGGCTGTGGATTCGCTTCAAAGAAGAGCTTCCCTTGCTCTGTAATATAAGGATCCCACGTCACGTTGGTATCGTCGGCGATAGTGTGGTTACTATATTGGCTTTCGCGGACGCCAGTGAGAAAGCATACGGGGGGGTTATTTACTTCCACGTTCAAAATAGTGATGGCAATATCGTTAGGTTGTTGACCGCTAAGTCGAAGGTCTCCCCTAAAAAGGTCGTTTCTCTTGCTCGTCTGGAGCTGTGCGCTATTCTTGTGCTAGCTCAACTCATAAAAAATGTCGTAGTCGCTTGTCAAAACCGCATTATATTTCGCAACATATTCGCATTTTCGGATTCAACAGTCGCTCTCTGTTGGGTACATTCGTCGCCCCATCGGTGGAACACCTTCGTGGCCAACAGAGTCTCGAAAATACAGGACGACTTATCGCCACAAAACCTGTATCACGTGTCCGGTACGGACAATCCCGCAGATTGTCTGTCACGTGGGCTCACACCTTCGCAAATCATTGATCATCCGCTTTGGTTCAGTGGTCCTCCGTGGGCCAGCTTAGACGTTTCAAAGTGGCCTGTCATCCCCTTCAATCCCTCTTCGGTATGCGAAGTGCCCGAAGAGAAGAAACATTCGTTGCTCTCCGCTACACCAACTGAAAGATCTACTATTCTTTCTTTGGTCGATCGTATCTCGTCTTGGAGTAAATTACTTCGAGTAGTAATTTACATTTGTCGTTTCGCTAAACTATTGCCTATTGGTTACCGCATGGCGGCAGCGGATTACAACTTCGCTGAATTGCTCATACTTCGCGAGCTTCAACGCTTTTATTTCTCCACTGAGTTGGTTAAACTCAGGAAAGGCAAACATTGTAGTCCTGCTTTTCGACACTTAAAACCGTTTCTCGAAGACGGACTCATTAGAGTCGGAGGCCGTTTAAGAAACTCGGATTTAAGTTATGATGGGAAACATCCCATTCTGCTTCCAAGCAAGGACCTCGTTTTGAATTTGTTAGTCGATTATCATCATAAATTGAACTGTCACGCAGGTCCCGACCTGCTAATGTCGCTCTTGCGTCAGAAGTATTGGATCCTTTCTGCACGCAATTTAATTAGGAATAGGATCCATAAGTGCCTTCCCTGCTTTCGGCTGCGCCCTAAGCAGAGCTTTCCTGAGATGGCCGATCATCGCTCTTGTCGTATCGTTCAAACCGCTAAGCCATTCGTCCACACGGGCACGGACTACGCCGGTCCGTTTAAGGTTACGATGTCTCGCGGTCGAGGTGTTCGCTCCACCAAGGCCTACGTGTGTCTGTTCGTCTGCATGACTACACGCGCGGTGCACATAGAGCTCGCTGGGGATCTTAGCACAGCTAGTTTTATGGGCGCCTTTAAACGGTTCCTGTCAAGGCGTGGCCCGGTTAGTAGAATTTATTCCGATAACGGGACTAATTACATAGGCGCTAAACGGAAACTCTCGGAACTTCACGCATTTCTTTGTTCGAAGTACCATAATTCGGAATATGGTCATACATTAGCTATAAATCGAATAGATTGGTCACTCAATGTCCCGACGGCTAGTCACTTTGGCGGCAATTGGGAAGCTAATATTAAAAGTTTAAAGTCACACCTATATCGGGTCATAGGCGATACTATTCTGTCGTTTGAAGAATTAAGTACCGTTCTTATTCAAATAGAATCGGTAATGAACACTAGACCTCTTTGTAGGACACTCTCTAGTGATCCTTCAGAGCCGCTCGCATTGACTCCAGCGCACTTTTTGAATCTCACGCCTCTGAAATACTTGCCTGCCGAGGAAATAGACGAGAGAACTCTTACTGCTAGACACGAGCTACTAGATAAGTTAGTACAGTCGTTTTGGAAGCGCTGGAGAACTGGATATCTCCATACTTTGCAATCTCGCCGCAAATGGAACACGCCGGTCGATCCGGTCTCTGTCGGCACGGTCGTGATTCTTATATCCGACAACTCGCCCCCACTACACTGGCCTTTGGGTGTCGTGGAGGAAATTTTCCCTGACTCAACCGGAGTCACTCGTATCGTTCGGGTTAAGACAACCACTGGATCCTACTTGCGTCCCGTGGTGCGTCTTTGCCCATTGCCTAACCAGTAGTTTATTTAATTCGTCTTTAAGGTTAGGTTAATATTACTTATTAGGTATTTAGTTTCGTAGTTATAGGATAGTAATTATCGAATAGATTAGTTTTCTTGTGGTTTGCCTCACTCTTGAAGGCATCCCTTCAAGCCCGGGGGAATGGTTGCGCTGATATACGATTCTTTTCGTTTATATTTTTAATTATTGGCAACACGCATAATCGCTAATTGGTTAGACATTCCCCTTCCGCATATTATCCTTTCTCCCTTGCACTAGACCTTCGTCTATTCGAGAGTGAGGGAGAGAGACTATACCGCTCTAGAAAAATCGATCGCGTCTGGATCTTCCGATGGACAGGATCGGACCTTCAATGGCTGTCGAGTCGCGTTAGAGCACAAACGCATCGAATCGCATTCGAACGGTCGCGTCGTTTTGTGCGACCAATTCGTAGCAGAAGAACGGTTATACTGTGGTGGTGAACTGTGATCAGAGTGCTGGCAGTCCTGAATATCCTGGATTATCAAGGTTAGTGCTGCCTTTCCTATACGACGCTGGACTCTTATCTTTTGTTCCAACCAGCGCCGGTTCCCGTCAACTGTGTAACCGAAAACTTCTAAGTCGCATACGTTGCATTACCGCCCACCCAATATGGCTATATTTACTTATCTACATACAATTTATGTTTATTTATTACACAATATTATTAGGACACCGATACAACGACATAATTTTATAAATAAAAATAAATCTTACCTTTAGTTGTTTACACTTCGGCCGTCTTTTTTTTTTTAACGTGGTAAAATCATCAAATAAGTCCTCCCACCCCGGGCAGGGCCGGAGGGACTGTCAGACTTGTACTGACTAAAATCCACGGTGTTCCTTCAATAGCCCTTTACGTTCCGGGGTCACGGTAATGGGATAAGTCCCACGACCCCGGCAGGCTTCGGCCCTCTACAGGGGGGGCCTCGTCATATTGCTGACGCTCTTTGAGGCGCGCGTGGAACACAACGCGCCGTCGACCCGGGCATGGTCCATGGTCGGACAGCGAGTTGCCCTTTACTCGCTGTCCGCATGCGCCCGCGCCTACGGTGGCCGGAGATCGTCGGCTGACGTCCGACGCCGTGGGCGTCTACCACTGCGGCTGGGCTGGAGGGAGGACGCCATCCTCTCCCTCACACGGCCCGCCTCCTCCTTCGGTAGCATGACTGCTTCGCAGAAGGAGGCGACCGCTTCCCACTCCCTCTCGCCCCACAGCATGGCCTCGACCAATGCCGGGCGTGAGAAGTCTCCGCCTATCGCCGCCGTGAGGACACGTCGGTGCTCTGCCCAAGCGGGGCAGTCTTGCACCGTATGCTCTACTGTGTCCTCAGGGCGATCCTCGCAGTGGTGACACCCAGGCGTTTATTCCTTCCCCATCAGACACAGGTACCTCCCGAAACTTCCGTGTCTGGTGAGGACCTGTGTCATGCGGTAGGTCAGGACGCCGTGACGCCGATCTAGCTTCGGCCGTCTAAGAAAAAACTCAACTAAAATACTGTGCTAAGGCCTTTTATATCGGTCAATGACAGATGATTCAGCACATAAAGAACGGGTGATTCCTAAGTAACAAATCAGTGTTTTATACAATAAAATTATTAAATTAATGTAAATATCTTTAGCAAAATATAATATTATTTATATATTATAATGTTAGCTAATAATTAGTTATTATTATCTAACACGTGCAACAGCTAATATTCAAATAATTTTTCCGTCTACCTCTTCAGTAATAATAAAATACTTTCCCAATTTCTCAAGCCAAGGTAACTATTCTAAGAAGGCGAATTACATAAATGCGTAACAAATTAAAAAGTCATATTTCGTCTATGAAACGAATTATAAGTTATTAACTTCACTAGACCTGACAAAGGGCAAAAAGTCTCCACTTCAAGGAAAATGGTACCAAGATTGAAAAATTTTGTCCTTAGAAACTAGATTTTATCGCGAACTTGGTAGTCTTCGTTATCTCTTTTTTTTGTGCGTTGAAATCCTCATAGTTGTTCTCCATCTTGAGGTAGACAGAGGAGTCTGTCTGACTCTATTGAACTAAAACCATGCAGAGTTTCTCATCTTCACTTCTTGCTGTGTTGCGGGACACATTGGCATTCTTCACAATCAAATAGCCTTCGGTACCTAGCTAGTACACCCACGTTCATTATTGGGTACTTTGCACAAGTGTTTGGTTTCATCGCAACTGTTTTTTTTTTATGAGCTAAGGTTTATCTAAGAGACACTTAGATTGGGAACATTAGCATCGTCAGCTACTTAGCAATTCTTATTTTCTAGTAGCAGTGCATACTTAATGTGCTTAAAAAGTCGCCTTTTCTTTAATCATTTTCACTACGTTGTTTGAACTGATGTTGATGTAACATTAGCATTTTCTTTATTAATGTGGATTTTGTTTGATTTGTTGAATTATAAAGGAAATTCTACATAGTTCCATTTTTTATTGTCTGTCTTTGTTTGTTTGGACACCATCTCACCTGATGGTAAGCGATGACGTGTTCGAAGATGCAGCACGATTAGTAGATAGATAGATAACCTAGAAGTAACTTACTCACTCTTGACTAAGACCCCCGGGTTACATTCGTCTATCTATACAGTCAACCAACCATTCAGCTATCTTCTTAATGTTCTGGTTATCATATCAACTTTATAACCATTCTGCCATCAGCTCGCTCTCATGTTCAGTTTGTTTTAATGAGTGACGTTTCGGGACTTCGATTCCTAAACAACACTATGACCATTTTGATTTATCTCGCTTTGATATTGACATAATTGAAATTTGGATTCAAAAGCACGTTTCGGAGTTCGTATAAGATTTCAGTATGCAGATCGATACTTACTACATACTGCATACAGTACATCAGTACAACATACTAAAGTTACACGATAATGTTCCCACTACTGGGACATAGTCACATGAGAGGGAATGGGCCTTAATCCAATACATGGACCTCATACCGTGAACGGGTGCGTGGAGGTCGCATGTTTTTGGATTTTTCTGCCCTAGCACATGCTGGTTTCCCTATTTTAAGAGCAGTTCTTCTTAATATGTCGATGACAAAAATATTTTAACTAAGTTTGGCCCAAAAAAGACTCAAGATTTTCTAAAAGGTTGAGCTAAGCTGGCTCTTCAGTTCTTGTACCGCTAAGTAATCTTTAAATTCTTTACTATGTCCTAGATTAAAAGTCTACTCTGAGGTACAAATTAAGCCTGTTCATTTATTTTTAAGCTAGTAACTAGCCAAAGCTGAACTAAACGAACGATCCTCGATCAAATTTGGCAGATTGTCGCCAAAAACAAGACGTTACTTTTATGTATACTGCTACTATGACAACATGTAGTAAATAACACTTTGATCTATTGACGTAATATCTTGATTTCCAATATATGTTGTAAGGGGAAACCAAGCCATATATTACGATTTTGGCAATAAAAACGATAAATAGCACTTTGTTTTGTAGCTAAGGACGATATGGGGTATATCTCATAAATAAACCTCTTCTGCGGAATGCCACATGCAAGTTACGTGACAATTTATCTGGAAAATGGCTACAGTTGACTTGGACATAAAATTATGGAACGGGAAATTGAGTTCTTATTCAACGGTTTCATCTCATATTTTTGTCATCATTATATTGAATATTTAAATAACTCGAGATCGAGCTCCTTTGAAATTGGTGATCCCTTTGTCTTGGCCCCGATGCGTTGCGAACCAATTATCTAGATGGGGTGCCACACTAAGACACAATCTGAAGCTTCGTTATCTAGTACATGAATAAATAATTTGTACCATTTGCTATGTGAGTAGAATTCATTGGTACTTCTTTGTTCTAAACTCTTCAAGAGAGAAATAAACTTCGCATCGCCTTAATTGAAGCTTCTTATATCTCATGCAACGTACAACTTCAGAAATCTAATGCATTTGTCATTGAATGCTTATGTTTGACTTTTCTATATTTCTCAGTTTTGAAGCTTACTGTGGTGTTCATGCAAACGGTCATTACTTTAGTTTCTCTTGTTTTCTGTTTTCTTGTTTATACTGAGAACGGTTTGGAGAGCGGTTTTGAGGTCTTGAATGCATCATCTGCATTCAAATTCACTCTAGACTTTGCGACAGGATCTCTGAAGAAGGTATTTCATTCCGTTCTTGCAACTCCGGCTTTATGTCTCCGAAAAATGCTGCTCCGTATCTCATTGAAAGGTTTCAACCATACATTTTTAATGTTTAAAAGTCATGCAGAGTAACCTAGTTTGTGTTGAATTAAAAAACTTACGTCTTAAAATATCATCGTATACCTTTTATATTTGTTAGATAACAATCTGACCGTATTCCAATATTAAAAAAAAACCAAGTCTATTTGAAATGTGATTTGTTTATTCCACTTTATTTTCTTTTTATTTATCTCTTAAAGAAACAGAGAAGTTTAAGGCCTAGTGATACTTGTGTTATCTGGCACATTTGTTTGGCGCAACAATCTATAAAAGCTCAGAAATTCTCAATAACTTAGATAAACATTTGCATCACAAGTCGGTGACACGACGTCGAAGTTAGTGCTATATATTAAAGTTAAAACACGTGGAAGAAGTTTTAAACTTGCGTTTTGCTAGCTTAGCTAAATATACCCGATCTAATGATGGATGAAATATTTGGACAAAAGTTGAATAACAAAAATATTTTGAAAACATTTCTTCAAGAGTGTCTTGATTACATGATGTTCAACAGTTTAGTTTCACAGAAGCATTACTTAAGTAATAATTGTTATAAATTTCTACTGCCTTAAATCAATTTAGTTAGTAATAAATTGAATAGCCCTTTGTCGTTAGAGTAATGACTCTAAAGTTAATTATTATATTTAAGAGTAGATGTGGTTTATCTGATTTCCAGTAAATAAACAATTCAGAAATTAAAATAAAAGTCTAAAAATCGTCCGGAAAGAAACTTTAATATTTATAAAATATCCAGAACAATTACCACCCAATGCATCAGACTACTTTAAAAGTAATTGTAACAATTTAGTAGATTATAAAAATGTGTTTGTTTTTATTTCGGCAATCTTTTCTTCGCTGTTTGCCATATGAAAAAAAGATTGCCAGAACACTTTACCTATAACCAGCCATAATACAGCTTGCAAACCAAAAATCTGCGCTACAGACAAAAATAAAATGCAACAAAAACCGAACCAGTTTATCAATACCATTACGTACAAATATCACTTACAATTCATAATCAACCCTTCTTAAGCCGCGTACATGTTTTATCCCTTTATTTGTATCTGCAGCAAACACGTGGGGTCATCCGCGACCCCCGAGTAGCCGCTCCAACCAGGCCCGGGTTAATATGTAACTAACTGTAAAATCTGTTTTTGTTATTCAAATTCAAATTCAAATTCAAATTCTTTATTTCAGATAATTAAAAATCCATAGATGTGTTAGTATACTGCTTACGCTAGGGTTAGTACATAATATTAACAAATAAAATTATAACTAGCTTTATGGAAAGGACCATCAATTTATGGGAAACGTGCCCCGGTTGATAGTCATTCCCATAAAGTGACTCATGAAAGGAGAGTTTAATCTCTCCGCCACAGTCGACAGAATGCTGTTGTTACTCGCCCGCACTCTGCTGACCAGCGAACAGAGTTTTTTGCGCATGATGGCGTGGAACCCATCTGTATGCGTCTTCGCAAACATCTCTGACGCACTACAGAAGCGGGGAAGTCTCAACAGCATTCTGAAGATATTATTGTATTGGATGCGCAAGACATCCAGCGCCTTCTTGGTATGCTTGACCCAGAGACTGCTCGTGTAGAAAGTCTGGCAATAGGCCTTAAACAACGTAATTTTGACTTCATCACTACAACGAGCAAATCTCCGGGCCAGCATGTTTCCTCGAACCGCCAGCGCCCTGCGCTCCCTATCAATGTCAACATTGTCTTTAAGGTCGTCGGTAAGAAAATGTCCCAGGTACTTGAACGCAGACACTCTTTTTATTGTTATGTGTTGTGTTATTTTATTTGCATGTTTAAATTCGTATCTGGTTTTGCTTGTTTGTCATATTATGGTTTTTGTAAGAGTATTTTTGATTTAAGACTGCATTCCTATATGGGTTTAACCAACCGATTCTTTAATGCAGGAAAAGTCTGCTTGGTCGGACTTTTATGAGGTTATATCATTGTTTGGTTCTTAATGTATTATAATATATGTAGTAGATATTTACCCGCCTGTAAATTAAGGCAGGCGAGGGTTTGGCCCTCAGATTGGCGACTCTGACCGCCCAAGCCAGGCTCGTGAAAGACCTTTTCAACCGACGACAAAACAGGAGGAGGTTATCAATTCGACGCGTATATATATATATATTTTTTAATGTATGATCATCGATTACTCGAAGACGGCTGAACCGATATGAAAAATTCTTTTTTTTGTTTGATTGGGTATACTTCGAAATTGGTACCATTTGTCACCAAGTCAGGATCTGATGATGGGATCCTAGAGAAATCGAGGGAACTCTTCAAATATTATAGGCACACCTATGGCGTTTTGGGTATTTCTTATAGTAACTTGTGCAGTTGCTCTCAAAAAGTACCATTTGGGGAAGTGGATCTGATGATGAAGACCACAGATGGCCGCCGAAACTACTCAATAATAAGTATTTCGTGGATTGCGATTCGATTACTTGAATATAGATGTTAAGCATTTTATGCTCGTCACAATGCATATGGTGATGTATAGCTGATGGTGAAGTACCAGGAGAACTCCTCAAAAATTAACGGCCCAGCATTGGGAAAAGCAATATTTTGTAAAATGTTATAAGTAGTTGACATTTAGGCTCTTGTAACTAGGTAAATTAAAAATCGACCAACTAAAAAGAATGAAATAAAAAAATTTTACCAAAAAATTAAACCGACTCCCAAAAAACACTGCAAATTAAAAAATAACTTTAATTTCGGAAGTCGGTGCCAAAAACGAAAATACAAAACTAAAGACACCGACTACCGAAATTAAAGTTATTTTTTACTTTGCAGTGTTTTTTGGGAGTCGGTTTAATTTTTTTTACTGTCTCCTCAGGTAGGTGCCCTGAAGGCAGTTCAGACACACAGGGAGATCCGTAGTAGTTTCTTAGAGGACACGGAGCTTCCCTCCATGTGCTGATGGTGTCCACCGCGCCCTGGTGTGGATTTTTCTCTTCTCGTCGATTTCTGTGTTGCCCTCTCACGATGCGTCGCCATGTTGGCAAAGCGAGAGCAATCATATACGGTTGAGCGGGTCACAGGTCTGTCCACTGAGTCGGAGCACGTACGTAAGACCTTTTGAACTTGACTTTCCCTTCGGGTGGTTTCAGTGAGCTAAAAACCCCACATTTTTCGGTCTTATCCCAAAAGACCGAGTGACTTGACGGTTTTCCCTTGACAACAAAACGTACTACACTATTTGTTACTCCGAAACTGGTACCTTTTTCACTTAGTGTGAACCGTAACTTAGGATAAAAGACGTACTTTCCGACCATCTTTCTTTCTTGCCTTAAAATTCACCGTCCCAAAAGATTCACTGTTGTTGTTCTATATACATATATTATTATTTTATATCTCACCACTCCATCCTGTCTACAATTTAATCCACTTCTAAGCTTCACCCAATCTGCTTTCAGCGAAAGCTTTTCCACAAAACTTAGCTCCGCTTACCCGAAAGATTATTCCCTCCCGGATATAAACCGTAACCTAATATGTAAATAACCTTCATCTTTCAACCCTATATTCTGTCCACATAATACCGATTTAATATCAAGTTCCATCTCTCGGGGCATAGAGCATTATACCAATAATTAACGCCCGCAGGCTTTAACCCTAAACTCCTCTGCATAATAATCACGAGTTTACAAAGCCAAAAACAGACTACGCAAATAGTCGTGGAAACGGCACAAACAGTGCAGGAATAATAAAAATAGCCAACAACAAAACTTAATAAATCGGCAGTTATTAAATACCAGGTAGACATAGAACCTGAGCGCGGTATTCTAGCTGCTAGATGATATGTGTATGTTGGCACAAAGGTTCGCTCGTAGTAGTGTAGAGCCTAAGATTACACTATACAAAGCCTACACCCAGAACTTCTGCACCGGCTCCCTGTGGGTCTACAATTAACTAATCGCTTCTAGCACTAGATGTCCTGCGAGTGCAATATAATAATGGTTTCAGAGTTACGCGATTATAAGAAACAATACGCCGTATAATTGAATAGAATACGAGTGATGAATCATTAAAATTTTATTTAATGTGTTGATGTGTCAAAAGTTTTGACAAATAATTGCTTTGTACTAAAATTCTGTATTTTACTAACCCTTAGACTTAAGTATTTACTAACAGCCTAGAAGATGCCTAATCACTCTTGTATACAAATATAAACACATAAGTAGCAAACAGTAAATCTTGAAATATCATTTATCTCAAGCACTGGCGCTAAAGTTTAACTGACAACGCCATCTCGTGGAATGTCCAGGAATTATCAAGTAAATAGAGGGTTGCAATTTTAAGGGTTGCAATTTTATGCACCCTAAATTGGTTCAGTTGTTTGGTGGAATTTAGGTGTAGTTTAAATGTCTATCGCTTTCGTTACTAGATGATACTGTTATCGTTTTTATAATAGACACTGTAATCAGTGTCTATTATGAAAACGATGAGAGTATACGCTACTGTCCTATCATTCGTTAATATAATAAAGGCGTTCTTTTTGGGGTGGGAAAATCATCGAATGACATTTCCCGCTCTGGGTGAAGCGGAAGTGAGTGTCCGACTTGACAGCTGCCCTAGCGTTCCGGGGCCGCGTTTTCTCATTAGAACATTTCTGCAACCCCGGCAGGCTATGGCCCTGTGAGGCCCGTCACTAGTGCTGACGGCTTGTTGAAGCGCGCGTGGAACACGACGCGCCGCTGACCCGGGCCTGGTCCTTACCGGACGGTGAGCTATCAATATACCACCCTAGCTAGACTTAGGTACTAAAACAATTACACTGAATTCAAACTAAGTCGTCAAACTGCCAGACTAAGTTAGAACACTACAATGCTTTAGCTGCAACGTGTCTAAACACTTTACCTGAACATGATTGTGATGCTACTACATAAGCTTTACTTAACCCCCGCGTTACACGCACGTATACGGCTTCACGCGATGTAGATTCTCATAAAACGCACATTTTACGTTTATCACCTTCAGTATAAGCGTAAAGTCTATAGTAATATTTGTACTGTTTCTACGATATCCATTGCAATCTTATACAAAGGTTTTATGGAACAGAAATGGCCAAGTAAGGGAGGGCTTGATGCTTATGGAATGCAATTGGACTTGGCTCTATTTTATAAATGGTTTGGTTTTATGTTTTGTATTGAAATTATTTGATTTCGCAACATATATATCTTATTTATCTATTGTATTGTATTATATGTACTTACATTATCTACTTAAGTTACATTTTGTGTATGTTAAGTATATAATTAAAGTAGGTACACTGACTTTCCCCACCCCTCTTTGTTTTATTTTTTTAAAGTCCATCCAAAGGTTGTCTGGATGATATCGCTATTAGCGACAAGACCGCCATTGTAACCATATTGTGAATCAGTTGTGTTTAAATTATTGATGTGCAATAAAGAGTATTCTATCTACACACATCAAAAGTGTCTAGGGATCAACATATATTTTTGCAATAACTTTTCTCCTGATTGATATTAATTAAAATTTTCTTTAAGGATTCATCAAATAAAGTGTTTTCGTTTGTCACAGTAACGATAAACCAAATCACCTTTGCATTAATAAAGAAATTTGCCATTTTCCTATTATAGGGATTTTTGACATTTGAACCACTTACATTAAAGTTCGAAAAAAAGACTGAAATAACAGTTTTCTTTAAAATTTTATTGGGTAACTTAAACAATTAATAATCCGTGTTTCTACCGCGAACACTAACAACACAAGAACATCGGTTTGGCATACTCAAAATGAGTTCATCCAAATCACGCTGTGGAATGGCCGCCCATGTTCGTTGCAACAACAAAAAAAGGTCTTCTTGCGACTGGATACCCTCCATATTCGGCAGAGCTCTTCTCTGTAGCATATCCCATGCATGCTCAATCGGGTTCAAGTCTGGCGACTGAGCAGGCCAGAGCAGGACATTGATGTTAGCTGCGGCGAGAGTCTGTCTTACAACTCTTGCGGTGTGCGGTCGTGCATTATCATGCATTAACTGAAATAAGGGACCGATTTGCACTTGTAGAGGAACGATGACGTCAGATACAATCGTCTCAGCATAAATTTGAGCGTTGAGGTTGCCTCTGATCCAAATCAACTCAGTTCTTCCGCCGATCCCAATACCCGCCCATACCATGATGGTTCCACCACTATAAGGATGGACTTCTTGGCAGGATTTTAATCGCTGTTGGCGTCCAGGGGTTCTCCAGTGTCGTATACGTCTTGTATCCGGTCTCATACCAAAACGAGACTCATCAGAAAAGCACACGAAACGCCATTGTTCTTCTGCCCAATTTCTGTGTTCAAGAGCCCATTGATATCGAATCCTACGATTGTGCATTGCTATAGGTGGTACCCGTAGCGGTCTTCGGGAATGAAGGTTCACTTCATGCAAGCGGTTTCTGACTGTTTGGTCGCTAATTAAGTTCCCTGAAGAGTGATGAAGCCTCACGGCTAACATCATGGCGGTTATTGTTGGAGCTCTTCGAGTTAAGATTTGAATGTATCGGTCTTGTCTCCGTGTGGTGCAGCGATACCGTCCTCCATGGCGCTCAGCCACGGTACCAGTGCTTCGGTAACGTGTCCAAAGTCGACTGATAACACTCTGACTTGTATTCAGAGCTAAAGCCACAGTACGTTGCCGGGAACCAGCTTCTATCATTCCCACGGCTCTGAGCATTTCTTCCCTGCTTAAATGACGTCGCCGCTCCATAATAACGTTGGTTTTAATCAGTAGTAGGGAAACAATAGCACTAATAATGTCTTCAATGCGTTGTATGTTTTTATAGGGAAAATATTGACAGCTGATTTTCATCTTTTACTCGAATTTGATTAACAGTTCCTGTTTCAAATTATGAAATGCACCAAAAAGGATCCATATAAATTTATAAAATCATAAATTTATTACAAAGCCACATCTCAATCTCAAGAAATCCGCATAAAAATGCTTGATCCCTAGACACTATTGATGTGTGTATCTATTTCAAAACGACTATTTTATTGTTTATTATGTTTGAGACATAATACGATAATCTTTTAAACGATTGACTAAGAAAAAGTGGTTTTAGAAATCTCAATGTCATTTTAAAAGACCTGTCTATAGATACCACACTCGTATAGGTGCCGGGAGCATGTATCGGGAGCCCCCCTTAATTTTATTTATTTTTTATTTTTGTCTGAAAATCGGAAAGCGATTTACTGAATATATCTATGTACCAAGTTTCATATGTGTAGTCTTAATAATTTCGGAATAAAATGGCTGAGACATACGACGGACAGACGGACAAACAGACAGATATGACGAAATTATAAGGGTTCTGTTTTTTGCTATTTGGCTACGGAACCCTCAAAAATGGCAGTCCATGGGTATCGGGAGCAGGGTCCAAGTGACCGGTCGTTTTAGGTCCCCAGAGAAAAATATTATTATTATTATGTACGCGGGGAAAACTCCCGCGTAAATTCTAACCCGCGGAAATCACGGGATCATAAATCGTATGAAGTCTAGATATTGTCCTATATCTTCCAGTGATAGTCCCATTAAAATCAGTTGAGCCTTTCCCCGATACTAAAACACAGATAAAAAATAAAAGTTTGTTTGTGTTTTAGTACCGTGTAAACAAAAATACCTTGAGAAAACACAGTTATTTTAAGATAACGGACAGACATTTTATTAACACGCTTTTATTAGGTCGACCTGTATGTAACTAACTATGTAATGGAATCTAAGGTAACTAATTTAACCATCTTCCAAGGATCGTAGCGTAATGAAAATTGGCAGTTGTATGTAGTTCTGATGACAATACAATAATATGGTACTGTCGAACTGATCTGACGATGGAGCCGGAAGATATGAACTGGAACTTCATGATGGAAAATCGTATCATAGCTGTTTTGGATTTCTTAGAAAAGTCTTGTAATGAACTTTGACCACAATTATGTTTCAAGGGCTGATGATGAAGCCGGAAGATAGGCACTGGCATTCCATGATGGAATATCGTATCATAGTCGTGTTTGCACTTATGAGAAAGGCCACGTAATGGACTTTGAACACGATCAGGTTTCAAGGTTATAACAAACCTAAAGAAAATCCGTTATCGGTTTTCGTAACTTTTTGAATTACCGCGTAATCCATAGATTTATTATTAGGTCGATCTGTAACGAACTAAATATGCAATAAAATCTATGAATCTGAATTAAACGTACTTCTAATTATTGTATCATCATGAAACTTAGCAATTATATGTAGATTAGACGACAATACAATATTATGGTACCATCGAGCTGATCTGACGATGGAATTGGAAGGTGGCTGATGGAACCTTGGACTGCCTACTAGTAAACATTTCTAATTTCTGCTCATTACACTAGTCTTAAAAGCGTGTTTTTGGTTTTTTAAACTATTAATTTATTTATATACATAGGTACAGTGTGAGTCTTTATAATGTGCACATATCGAAATGAAAATCTTTACTTAATTTTAAAAAAATTGTAAATTGTTTGTAAAAATATAAAAAAAATCACTTGAATTAAGGATTGTATTAATTTGTCATGAAAAAAATCCATCAAAATTTAACACCTATTTTTTATGACGGAAATCGATTCAGAAGCTGATTCTGAACCAACTACTTATAGCAATTGCGTTTATTCTGTTACACGTTGTATAGAGTATAGATAAAAGGAGATGTATAGATAAAAAAATTGTTTCAATAGAGAGAGCATATGACATGGATACGTGTCTATCTATTTCATACTCTCATGGGGACATTAAAAATACATGCTGTTGCCTAGACCTGCTCAGACAACAGAATATACGTCCACTAATAAAAATAAATTGCTTTCATCAACTCACTACCTTTATATTCTAATCGAACACTTTGTCTGAATAAAAAATAAAACGATAATCTCTCACGATTCCAAGAAATGAACTCAACACTATGATCACTACCGATACAAGATGTGTCACTAATAACGTGGATAATTTCTTGAGGATGGATAGACCGCCCATTGTAATACCCTTTGTAGTTGTCAAATGGTGTACAATAAAGAATATATGTATATATAAGTGGCACCTGTTATCTCGGAAATAACATATAAGTGTCACTTATATGTTATTTCCGAGATAATAGTTAATGTCTTAACTATTATGCTTATTACTTATTTACCAGCGACCCGACTCGCCTTAGCATGATCTTAATCTGCTAATTTAAACTTAATATCACGTAAATAACACTGTAGAAAAAAGTTTTGCTTTTTTATTTAAATCGTAGATAGATCCTTAACATTTATTTATATATGTGCGTAGTATGTATAAAAGATCTTACACGCCGAGAAAAATCTTAATGATGAAATTCGTTTGGTCAATATATTTTGTTTACGATGCCATAATATCATCGGTCCATAACTTCATCAAAGGATAGTTGCACAATCTAAAAGGCAGCATCGTTTCAATAAACAAACAAGTATGTTTCTGCTGCTTCAAACAGAAATGAAGTGACATCAAAACAGAATAAAACAAAGCACATCATAGGAGGAAGAAAACATAAATAAATAACATGTTACATTAGAAAGACTCAATAGGAAATGGTGGTGTATTCGATTACATATTACTATGTCATATGCAGTCATATTGAAATTCAGTATTCAGGTCATGTTGAACTGATAGACACAGTCTCGACCACATTGCCAATAAATGCAGCCGACAGGTAATTTGTGCAGTCCATATTCACTGAACAACCGCAACTGAAGCCTTTATTGTCTTCCCCTGTTGCCGCAAAATTTCAAAATTGAACGTTTTCTGTATATTCTAGCAAAAACTCTTTAGCTATCTAGAATCGGTTTTCATGTCTGTGAAGAGAAAACGGTGAAATAATAACTTTGTTTAGACTGCTTAATTGATATTCTAAATTGTGTCTACATTTTGTGTGTGGTGGAGAATTCTAGAATATGAGTGGGATTTTATGTAAACATTTGGATAAGTGATTACTTTTGCGTAGGTAATTGAGTCTTGAAATATATTTTACTCATTGGTTCTAACAGTATTAAAAGTCAGTATTAAATGTCTATTTATCTTACGAAATCCGTTCTGTTCAACGCTACTGCATCTTTATTAATTAAAAGCCCGGGAACGGCCTATTCATTTCATAGCCAGGCTGACCTAACTCGGATGGCGCGGGCGTCCCAATTTCTGTCATTAATAAATGAAACCGTATGCAAACATAGTAACTAAATACAAATAATAATAGCTTAATATGATGCTTGGTTAGTTTAACATAGCTTATCGCTGTACACGAAATAATATACAACATAATATTGTGGAGTATTAAAAGCTGTAGAATGAACTGCGTTGATTTTATCGTTACTCATATTAGAACAGATTAGAAATAACTTGTTTTTACAGTACACCATGAAAACAAGATAGGACGCATGATGGAGAGCAATGGTGGCCCAGTGGATCTAGGCATTTCTTATGTGGTAAGTCGTAGGTTCAAACCTAGGCAGGCACATTAGATTATTAAATTACAAAACGGTGAAGTAAAGTGAAAGTGAACATATCTTTAGGAAATCTGCTTGTCCCAATCCGTAATGGGGCCCGCTTGGTGTTACTGCTCATACCCTCTCATAGGAGGCCACTGTCCCAGCAGTGATAAATGATAAATGATCTTTATTTTGCAAATTGGTTATTAAATAACACTATTTTATTTTTTATTAACTAGATGAGGCCGGTGTTTCCTAACTGACTACCCTGAGAAGAAACACCGAAACAAACTCAGGGGTCCGTCTCTTTTAAAGTCCATACAATCTACACTGGTTTAATTATATGGGAACCTTGTAGGTTTCAGTCTGAGGCGGTCTTTTGAAGAAAGATGCTTACAGATTTGAGTGGGCCTGTCCATACAGTGCAAGCATTTGTCAAATGACGTATAGCTAACTTAGAACAAGGAGCTTAACGATTTGACGAACAATACCAAGGTAAGGACCTTTGGGTAGGCCGCAAAAAGCACTCAAACTGCCAGACAATTTATTATGTTTAACTCGAATAAAATAACCTACATAGTGCACATATTCACAGTGGGAACATTATAAGCTAGTTATGTTTAAAACGCATGAAAACTATATTTTGACTTTTTTATGCTAATGTCCACGTAAATGAGAGAAACAAGCAAAATAGATTACTTATCACATTATTTTTTATCCTTACTTTAAAGTTGTGGAATATTATTCTTTTGCAGTTTAACCTTGCTGAGATTTAAATGTGCCTTGACATGAAAGCTTGTCCCAGCCTTTCAGCTTTAAACCAAATCCAACAAATTTACGAAAAACCTTGAAAACACAGCCAACATGTCACCGAATAGTTTCCGCGATTAACCCAATAATACACTGTTCGTGAAGTCGTATTTCATATTGTTCTGTTGTGTGCTTCCAACAGTTAATAGGTTAATGTAGTTAGCTTCTAGGTCTGTCTGTCTTGTTCTGTGTAGCCTAGTTGTTCTAATTTCCTTGATACTCGGTTTCAGCAAAATATATTAGGCTATAATATTATTTTATTATATTATAAAATTTCTGGGTAAGCCTGCTTAATTTTCGACCACATCATCGCTTACCATCAAGTGAGATGGTGGTCAAATGCGAGCCTATAATCAATCAAAAATACTTTGTTTTATTCAATGTAGGTCTATTATCTATGAATTGCTGGTTTTTTTTTCCTCGGAATAAATTGGTCATCGTTTGTAGTTCAGAATTCTATATTAGATTTTTATATACAACTAGCGACCCAGCCTGGCTTCGCATAGTCTGTGTTCACACAAAACCTTAATAAATTATAGACTATAACCTTCCTAATTAATCACTTTACCTATTGCTGTAACCGCATGAAAATCTGTTATATCGTTTTTAAGGTAATCGAATAGACAGACAAGAGACTTTGTTCTATGATATGTAAGGATTTTATTTCAGAGCCAATTTCGCTGTAGACAAACAACTTTGTACATAGTCTAAAATAATTCTTAACAGTACAGAAAACTTCTTTAATCAAAATTAGTGTCTGAATAAGAAATTCTGAAATCTTATCAGTCATTAATTATACGATACATGTCTAACTTTTCCTACGTTAATTGTTCTTTGTCTGTTTTAGTGTATATTTAATTGTTAATTAAACATAATCACATATGAGTCACATTATTTATGTACCAACCTTACATTTAATTTTATATGCATATTTTGCCAAAGTGCGACTACTCCAAAAGTCTTTTGGCAGCAACATTTTGAAATAAACTAGTGGAATTGGTCTAGATTATGACAAGCTGCCAATTTTAAGCTATACTAAGTTTAGTGAAACTAGGGTTGTTTTCTTGATAACGAATCATTATTATTAAGCATATTTTTCGACTTTTGACGAAGTTTGAACATACATGTGTTAATTTACTTTCAATGCTTTTTTTTTCTTCAATTTTTGTGATTTAAATACGTTACAAAACATAGCTTTGTACATTGCATAAAAAAGCACAACAAATTGGGAAGATTTGATTCCTGCACTGAAACCAAATATTTTTATAGCATATAAATAGTTGTTCCGATATGAGTGTTTGTGAAATTCCAATCACAATACAGAAGAAACTCCGAGCGGTGGTCAATGTTTATGTAAACAAAAATATACAGCATTGGACGATGATGATAACATCACTATCCCACATCAGATCTAACCTCCAGAATCTCCAAGAAATTTCTCAGCAAAAACACCTCTTATAAATACGTTTATTAACAGCAAAATCCTCCTCCTACATTTATGATGACTGTGAATAATGCACCAGTTGTTTTTGCTAACTTCCAAGTAAAATCAATATAGGTATACTTAGCAAATAGCGATTTGTTATAATTAATAATATTATTTTTTCTTTTTCAGGTACGTACAACACAATAATCAGCCATGAACTAAACTATACTTTCACTAGCACAAGCACGTAAGTTTACCATTTTTCTTCTGTGTGGGAAAATCATCAAATGACTCCCGCTATGCGTGGAGCGGAAGGGAGTGTCAGACTTCTACTGACTAAAAACCCACTCTGCTCCTTTAGTTGCCCATGCATTTTAGGGTCGCGATATCTCGTCAGAATATACAATGGCCTTATCGGGGCCCGTCTAAGTTACGCTGTGACTGCGCTTTGAGGCGCGTGCCTCCAATCCGAACCTCGCGAGCCTGCGGACGGTGAGTTAACCCTACTCGCTGTCTGCAGGCCCGTGTCTAGGGTGGCTGAAGATCGGCTTGCGGTAATCTAATAACCTGGAATGAGAAAGTGTGCGTGCGTGTGCAGAAAATTTGCTAGGTCACGGAAAAATATTTTTTACCCCTCTTTACTGTTTTTAAACGTTAAATTACTCAGATCTGATTTTTTATCTTTAAAGTTTGAGTGCCCTGATCTTGCGTTTCTTTTTTAGTAAAGGAATAGACACTATCTTAATAGTTAGACTGTTTCACTAGTCATCAAACTGCTATATTGACATATTCATAATCAGTCCAGAACATTCCCAATGCTGGGCCGTAATCCATCACGCAAGCCCAGTGCGGGTCAAGTCGATGGATATAACACCATTATTCAAATTTGATCTCATGGTACGAGAACTGAGGAGGTATTCTTGGTAAAATATTTACACAACCGTATCGGAGACTATATCCTCAAAGATTAAGTTACAATCTATACAAGGCAACAAAAATTATTTGAATGGAATATCCGATTTATCTTCCTACAAGACTGTGTAAATATCATACTAACGAAAAATTCGTTCAGCCAAATACAATCTATATTTTATATAATATACAGCAAAACTGTATGTCCCTAGTGTCGAAGATACAGATACCAAATGCAATACAAATCTCAAGAATCGTGTGTTTGAGCTGAGTTTATTACGGCTTTGCGGGTTGCAATGCACATGATCAGGATTGGTGCCATTTGATCATGCGGACTGCGGATAGTATGGCTCAGGTTTCATACGATATTTTCATGCGATATAATAGTAAATAACAATAAAAAATAATAAGATCGGATAGTATGTAGATTAAAAGAAAGAAGATGGAATAGTCTGACAATATCGACTTCTGAATATGCACTTCGTTATTTTAAATTGATTAAGTAATAAACTGCTCGGGTGCAATGTAGATATGTACTAGTGTGGTGTAAGTATGGAGTGATTAATTATATTGTAATGGTTAGTCTGCGTCGGTCGCTCTGCCCCAGCATTTTAATCTCTGATACATTCTAAGATTCTCATTTTAATGATATGCTGTAATATTTTTTTTAAAAGGAAACTAGTAATGTGGGTAGAATCCACATTACTAGCAATCTTGTTAACCCCTCCAACTAAGCTAAATATGCTTGTGTCTGGAGTGGGCAATTTTGATCTACATTAAATGCTCAACGTATCAAACTTAAGTATTTAAATGATTAAGGAATAATAATGTATTGCTTAAAATAGGCTCGTAATTCGTAAATAACTTATTTATTTTTGTATTTTATACAAAGATAAAACCGGCCAAGTGCGTGTCGGACTCGCACACGAAGGGTTCCTTACCATTATGCATAAAATCGAAAAAAAAATCACGTTTGTTGTATGGGAGCCGACCTTAAATATATATTTTATTCTGTTTTTAGTATTTGTTGTTATAGCGGCAACTCAAATACATCATCTGTGAGAATATCAACTGTCTAGCTATCACGGTTCATGAGATACAGCCTGGTGACAGACAGACAGACAGTGGAGCCTTAGTAAAACGGTCCCGTTTTTACCCTTTCTGGGATGATATTATGTGTATATCCTGAGGAGATACACATAATATCATCCCAGACTTTTTTGTTAACCCTTTTAAGATACTATACCATTCCGTTGATTTTTTTTTCGCATCATATGGAGTAGTTGATGTTTTACTCGTAGTTGCAAGTGTTAATTTGTAAGTATGTACCTCCTTTATTTTTTCCTATAGGTTCTGTCCGAAATAAGTAACTGATATAAGATCTAAGTCCCACTTACCTTTGTTAAGTCCTAATGATGAAACACGCTAACACCCCTGGTAAATGAATCTTCGTTGTAATCAGATAACCATAAATAAACCCGGGGTAAAGCAATTTGCACAAGTTACTGCAAATGTTCTACCTTTGGATAAATTTAGTTAACGAATCACATCCAATTTTAACCAAAACGTGCGAAATCTGTATTCTGTGGAGATCTTCCAAGATGTCTTTGCGGTTGTAATCATTTAGAGGAGGGAAACCAATACTTGGTAGTACATCTGAACAATGTTAAATAAAAGCTTTTTGTGAGGTTTTTGTGACCATTTCAAGTTGTATAGTGTAAAACGATGTGGTATTTTTTTCTGCATAAGTAGCACGCATAAGACGTTTCACGCGGTTCACAGAGCTGCATCTATCATTCTCAGTTTTTCTTTAAGTTTAGTAAAATATTACAAAAAATAGCAACGCCATTAGTAGGTGTCCATTTCCACTCAGCATTCCCCATCACCCTTCTCACTAATATTCTTTGATGCGCGCTTAATTACCTCGTATTATTTTTGGACATGCACAAAAATAAAGCCGTTGACGTGACAACGCTTTTACGCGGGGATGGGTTGCGGCCAATTTTGCGGCCAACTGTACATCAAAGGCCCGAGTCCAGCCCTGACTGCCTCAATTTAGTGAGCCCTCAAAGACTGCTTTACCTGGCTCTTAATTACTATTCAAATATTCAGTGGGTATACTCCTGATTTTTTAGACATATGGTCATCTGTTTTTAGGCGAATCAGATTTTTTTAAAGCGTGGGAAAATGGATTTTTATTTAGAATTGGAAGTCGCGCGGGATTTCGCTCCCGTGGACTTTATTTCTATAAATATAGCCTATAACCTTTCCTCAAATATGATGCTACTTCCATACCAAATATCATACAAATCCACCCAGTACTTTCGAAGATTAGCGCGCTTAGACAAACAACATTTTTTTTTCGTTTTATAATATTAGTATAGACAATGATATTATAAGTAAAAAGGTTTACTTATAATATCATTGAGTATAGATATAGCAATCAACCGTAGATCTCTAAATGGATAGACTATAGTGAATAAGACGTAAACGTATATTTTTACTGTTCTTGCGAATCTTGTAGTGACACAAATGCAAACTTACAATAGTTCTTTAAGTCTATCCAAAGGTTTTCTGGTAGATATCGCTGTCAATGATAAGGCCGCCTGTATCTATAGAATTAAGTTTGTTTGTAAGAGTGGTTTAACTATTCTTGCCCTACAATCAAGTGTATTTGTAATCTATTCTACAGAGCCAATGAAAGCAAACTTATCTTGAAACAAAAGCGTGGGTTATTTTGTGTAATGTTTTTAATCTATGTATATTAAAAATGCATCATATTAATAGCGTTAGCCCCACTAAAGCTTGAACGGCTGGACCGATTTAATTAATTTTATTTTTTAACTATTTTCTTGAATACTTCATTTTTTAGGGTTCCGTAGCCAAATGGCAAAAAACGGATCCCTTATAGTTTCGACATTTCTGTCCGTCTGTCTGTCTGTCTGTCCGTCCGTCCGTATGTCACAGCCATTTTATTCCGAAACTATTAGGACTATACATGTAAAACTTGGTAGATAGATGTATTCTGTGAACCGCTTTCCGTTTTTAAGAGAAAATTTAAAAAATATTTGAAATAAAGGAGACTTCCCATACATGGAACTGAAACTAAAAATATATTTTTTCATGAAACCTATGCGTGTGTGGTATCTATAGACAGGTCTTCAAAAATGACATTAAGGTTTCTAAAACCACTTTTTCATAAAGTTAATCGTTTAAAAGATATACGCTTCTAAAGTGGTAAAATGTGTGTCCCCCCTCTAACTTCTATAATTATGGAGTGAAAAATCTAAAAAAAAATATATGCTATAGATCTTAATGTAATCTTTCAACCAAAATTGGTTTGAACGAGATCGGGTCTGCAGTTTTTGAGATACAGTATATTTTCTAAAACCGCAAATATAACTTTGTAATTTCATACAAACACTATGAAAAACAAAGTTATTTGGCGTAGTTGTAAAAATTGTAAATAAACTAGTTTTAAATAAAATTAAGTTTTCTTTTTTCAAATATATATATTAAATTATATTTATTATAGTTACTACGGAACCCTTCATGGGCGAGTCTGACTCGCATTTGGCCAATTTTTATTTCATTTCATATACAAACCTTCAAATATTTCGGCGATTAATTTTTATTTATACATATACCATAGATTATGTTGGAAAGCTGCGCGACAGTCTCACAAAAACTTGAATGTGGCTCGATAGATTTATAAAATATATTTTTTGTTTCATACACTTAAATGGGGTCGTTTAGTAAAACCAAATATACCGTGAAATCAATTGTACGTTGTACAAAGATAAAAAAATATCTAGTACTATAAATATAGTCACGAAGATCTAGGTTCGTTTAAGGTATCGCTAATAGGCTCGCTCCTTATTATATGGCACGAACCTAATCATAACCAAATGTTTTTACAACTATAGGTAGACTTTGCCTAACAGTTTGGGGAATTTAAACGTGATGACAAACTCATAAGAATTATAAAATACCTTTCCTTATTGTGTCATCATCAACATCGGCTTAGCGTTTTCCAACTAGGTTGGCTTCCAGTCTATGCCGCTGGATTACTAGTGTTTCACATAGAGCAAGTGCCTATCTGACCATAACCCAGAAACTGGGTAACACAATACCCCTTGGCAAGACTGATGTCAGAATTCCTGGCTTCTGACTACCCGTAAAGACTGTCAAAGATGTACAGATGCCAGCACATGAAGCTACCCGAAACTGTCAAATTTTCCCAATCAACCTTGAACCTAATTTGTTTAACAATAAAGTTGAAAATCTATTAAAGAAATTTGACAGATTGTTGTAGCTTGATGTGCTGGCGTCTGTACAAATGACAGCCGAGACTAAGAGCATATCATGCTTTTCCGAGGTACGGAGGGGTCTTGATATGTTAAGAGGGTCACTCATCCACAGGCCGATGTCCGCAAGCGCTTTTTAGTCTTGAAAATCGACTCGTGCGGCGGTTAATATTTAGCCGGGGATAAAAATAATAAATACTAGTACTCACGCGGGGCTTCGCTCCCGTGGATTCTATCACGGTAAAAATATAACTCTCCTTTTTTGCAGTCGCGTAAAAAGCCTATCCGTAGCCTATAACCTTCCTCAAGCTTCAAGCTACTTCCATACCAAATTGCATCCAAATCCACCCAGTACTTTCGAAGATTAGCGCGTTCAAGCAAACAAACAAACAAACTTTTCCGCTTTATAATATTAGTATAGATTATCTCAAAAAAATAGAACTATATATAAAACTAGCTTTTGCCCGCGACTTTGTTCGCGTGGAAGGGTTTTCCTGTGTAAATCCCGATCCCGTGGGAATTTCGGGATAAATACTATCCTATATCCTTCCCAGGGTCCTAAACTATTCCCATGCCAAATTTCATGTAAATCGGTTCAGCGGTCAAGGCGTGAAAAGGTAACACACAGACAGACAGAGTTACTTTCGCATTTATAATATTAGTATGGATTAATTAATAATTTAAAGCGTGAGGAATCATTCAGGCGTTAAATAGAATAAGCAACACTGAACATAGCACAGTTGTACGTACCTTATCGGTTTTATAATAAGACCAAAAATACACAAAACTGAAGGGCGTCGTTGAATATTTAGTGTCCAATGTCTCTAAGCCTCTCAAGCAAAGAACGTCTTCACGGTGCTTAACCGTCTCAAGATCTACTTCTAACAGCTAATACCTCAGTCTCAAATCACCGTCTTTAAGTACCTGTCCTTTTGAGGACTTGATCACAGCTCTCTTTCATGAAGACTACTTATACATGAAAATACAGGATTTAATATAGAAATAAATTCTGAACGAATAATAAATAATAATATTCCACAACTTTCACACAACGCCATCTAGTCCCAAACTAAGCAGAGCTTGTGGTATGAGTACTAGATGATGATAGATGAGTACTGATAAACATACATATATATTTCTAAATACATACATATTATAGATAAATTACACCCAGACAAAGAAAAAATGATCGTGCTCATCACACAAACATTTGTCCTAGGTGGGAATCGAACCCACGATCTTGCACATAGCAGTCAGGGCCACTGACCACTATTTTTTTTTAATGCGATAGAACAGGTTCACTCACTAAGAATAATGTGACGCCTTTATTTTTCTAGTACCTACATACCTACTAACTAAAGAAACAGGCAGAAGCTAGAGTACTATTTATTTTGAAGACTAATAGTGTTAAGACTATAGTGATTTTTCTATAACTGATATTATAGAAAAATCATAACATCAGATTATCAATAAGGGAAACAGTACCTTAACAAAAGTAACTACTCCTATAAAAGTCTATAGGAATTATTCAACATAACTAATTGTAACTTTGCATCACACTCCGACTCCGCAAGCGGATGGGATGGAAATTCTAAGAAAATTACTTAATTGAATACGCCCCTGTACTATGCGAAGCAACTAGTGTCGAACGACGCGCGTACTATTCCCCAGACAACCAAAGGCTTAAACTCCATTCATTTTACAAACTGAATACCAACTGTATTCCTAAACATATAAGGTTAATTTGGTGTTGGTAGAGAAACTCCAGGTCCCGGATGACCGGAACTAGCGGCTCCACTGTGCAATTATTAAGATTCATTCATATTATGCCAATGTGATTTATTGCAATTAGTAAAGTTCTACCGGAATTGTAATTTTGCGGGTTTGGTTTTGATTTCCGAATGGGCTGGGTTTTCGTTGCCTATTTAATAGCCACAACAACGAATTATTTATAATTTAGCTATAATGTCATTAACATAATTAAATGAGTGAAAATATATAATCCTTTCGTAAAAGGAGTGACTTTTACGAGAGGATCCTGTGTAAGTGAATCAGTTTTAGGTATGTGCACCTAATTAACTATTGTAATTAAATTAAATACTATTGAATTACAGAATATTATTATTAAACTACGATATTAATAAGGCGAAGTAGCAATGCAAGTCAAAGTAAAAATTGTCTTTTGAGCGTTTTTTTTTGCTTGTACAACATAGCAAATAATTAGAGGGTGCTACATTATTTGTATCATTTAAAGATTAAAACGAAAAATGACATGGCCTTTGCAAACTACTTATTAATTCTGAGTTGGTTGTTATTCTCAAAGCATTATTTGCAGGCCTACATAGCTTTTAGTTGTTTGTGCCTTTACCATTTACCGGTAAAATATGTGATTTCTGTGGTACCTACCTATAGTTCTATCATAATTTTTTGTATATTGATAGATTAGCATTTTGACTGTCAGTTTATTTTGTATTGTTTGTAACGATTCCCACTGATGACAAAGGATCCAATCTTCTCTTTCCACTTCTGTCATCTGTATGCTGTGGTAACACAATCAATTATCTGTCTAGTATATCGTCTCGCCATCTTCGACATTTTTGGTTTGTTATAATGTTTGTTTTGCAAGTTTGTTATAAATAAAAATTTTACACAACATTTGTTTTTGGTTAAAATAATCCAGGTAAGGCCAGTGTTTCCTGACTACCCTGAAAAGAAACACCGAAACAAACTCAAAGGTCAATGTCTCTTTTGAAGTCCATACAATCCGAACTGAGCAAATCATATGAGAACCATGTAGGTTTATTTCTGTGGTGTTCTTCTGACGATAGAAACAGAGTTATTCCGTTCGGATCCCCCTGATCTGATTGTCTGCTTGTTTTTTTTTTTGTTTTTTTCCGGTCTGATCCCCTACAAACTTTGACATTCCGGTCTGATCCCCTTTCTCTTTTTGCATGCTAAGTACAATCAAGATAATAAATTAATTTAAAAAAATACCAAAAACACGCTTTTAAGACTAATGTAATGAGCAGAAATTAGAAATGTTTACTAGTAGGCAGTCCAAGATTCCATCAGCCACCTTCCAATTCCATCGTCAGACCAGCTCGATGGTACCATAATATTGTATTGTCGTCTAATCTACATATTATAATTGCCAAGTTTCATGATGATACAGCAATTAGAAGTACGTTTAATTCAGATTCTTAGATTTTATTGCATATTTAGTTCGTTACAGATCGACCTAATAATAAATCTATGGATTACGCGGTCATTCAAAAAGGTTAAGAAAACCGATAACGGATTTTCTTTAGGTTTGTTATAACCTTGAAACCTGATCGTGTTCAAAGTCCATTACGTGGCCTTTCTCACAAGTGCAAACACGACTATGATACGATATTCCATCATGGAATGCCAGTGCCTATCTTCCGGCTTCATCATCAGACTTTGAAACCTAATCGTGGTCAAAGTTCATTACAAGACTTTTCTAAGAAATCCAAAACAGCTATGATACGATTTTCCATCATGAAGTTCCAGTTCATATCTTCCGGCTCCATCATCAGATCAGTTCGACAGTACCATATTATTGTATTGTCATCAGAACTACATACAACTGCCAATTTTCATTACGCTACGACCCTTGGAAGATGGTTAAATTAGTTACCTTAGATTCCATTACATAGTTAGTTACATACAGGTCGACCTAATAAAAGCGTGTTAAAAATAGTTCATGTAGTAAAATATTAGTTTTTATTTGTTTATAACCAACAGCCACTTGGTCTTTTAATATTTGACCATCTTAATTCAGTAAAAAAAAAATAACCTAAAATTACTAAAAAATAGTCACGAATTGTACCTTTATTATATATTTAATAAAAAAAAATTAAGATACCTACCTAAAACTATTGAATAATTATTATTAAAAGAATATCTCTCGAAGATGAATATCTGTCACTCCAGACACAAGCATATTTAGCTCGGTTGGAGGGGTTAACAAGATTGCTAGTAATGTGAATTCTATTATTCTATTTCTATTCTATTATAATTTTGAGAAAAGAATTGTATTATAATTCTAATTCCCACATTACTAATAATCTTTTTCTTTCTTTATTTTATAAGTTGACCAAGAGGAAAATTAAGTGTTTGTTTCTAAATACTACACGTATACGGTACACTACATGTTTCCATTGCTATAAGAAGTATGTACAAACAGTATTTTTAACCGACTTAAAAAAAAGGAGGTTCTCAATTCGTCTTAAACTTTTTTTTTTATGTATGTTACCTCATAAGAAAGAAAGAAATAATTTTGGGGAAGTTGAACTGATGATGAAGACCACAGATGGCCACTGAAACTCCTCAATAATAAGTATTTCTTGGATTGCGATTCGATTACTTGAGTACGGATGTTAAACACTTTATGCTCGTCACAATACATATGCTGATGTAGAGTTGATGGTCAAGTACCAGGAGAACTCCTCAAAAATTAACGGCTATGCATCGGGAAAAGCAATATTTTGTAAAAGGTGATAAGTTGTTGACATTATGGCTTTTGTAACTAGATAAATTACAAACCGACCCACTAAAAAGCGGGGAAAAAAATTTGTTTGCAAATATTAGAACCGACTTCCATATCAAAACACTACAAAGCCAAAAATAACTTTAATTTCGGAAGGCGGTGTGAAAAAAAAAAAAGAAAATCCAAAACCAGTAACACCGACTTCCGAAATTAAAGTTATTTTTGGCTTTGGAGTGTTTTGATATGGAAGTCGGTTCTACTTTTTGCAAAACAATTTTTTAATAACCCTGTACGTATATTTTTGCTAACGCTCCAAAAACTCTGTTAGAGTATCCGACCGGAAAAAAAATATTTAACTTTAATTGTGATACCCTGCGTGGTGGATCAGACCGGAATAAAAAATAATTATAAAATAAAACCGATCCCCCATGGGGTTCAGATCAGGGTATCAGATCGGAATAACTCGAAACATACAGATTTTACCAGATCCGTCCAGCAAGCATTTGTCAGTTATTGCGCAGCTCAACTTAGAACTTTAAGGAGCTTCGATCGGGGCTTATGGGAAGGAAACCTTCAAAAGGCGTGTGAATTTTTACCTTACTATAACCAAGCTGGTGGTCACCATCAGCTCATAGAAGGAAGTTCGAGAGTTCTTTTAGGAGGCCTCTCAGAAGCTTCGTATGCAACGATTTACTTCTCTGAATGAGAGTTTCTTTTGTGTCTCCCCTGAGCCTTGCTGAGTACGGTAGCACTTGACCACTGTGGCACTATTCTCTATGGGATTTCTGATAGCTATAACCTCTAGGGAAGGGAGTCTTTAAGTCTAGAGTGACTAGATTACTTCTAGGCAAGCGTGCTTCAATTTCGATCATATCATCGCTTACCATCAGGTAAGATATTGGTTAAACGCGAGCCTATCCACAAGAAAAAAAGAATCACTTACTGTGCGGTCAGAGTCCCCACTCGTAAGGTCCCACGACCCGCCACCTTGGTCTGGATCATTATTATGAATGGTTTTATCTTTTGAAATAATACTTCAGAAAAATATCTAGTGTTAATTCCGCCAAAAACAAGATGATCTTGCAAGATCGCCTGATGAGGGGCGAAGCATGTATCGAGTGTGGTTAGCTTGCATTTGGTATGTTTTTTATTGCATCCCTTCTGCATGTGCAAATATTTGGGGGCGAAAACGCAGTGCTTCATACTGCGTGCAAGATTGATCATCTAGTTTATATTATTACTTTGGTATGGATTTTCGCAAAGTAACGCCTGATTCCATTCTACATATTTTACCTTTTATCAAAACTACCTGTAACCACGTAAGGTGTAAGATGTAGAAGATTCATCAACTTTACTGTTTCACTGTCTCATACCATGTTGCATCGTTACTTAACTTCAAACTTATCAGTTATCGTCTTATTGTTAATTGTCTTCGCTGAACACAACTTTCGGTGCGTTCTACGTAAAATTATATAGTTTTACGATAGCTGAAGATAATTTAGTTAGTTTAAATTTCCTTTTGATGTTTTATTCAGTTTTGAAAAGTTTGACTTTTGGGGTGATTGGGATTCTGTTATAGATAATTGATGGCAGTATAAAAGTGATTATTTGAATACTCGATGCAATAGAAATGAATTTAACGGATAAATACAATATTTTGGGTTCATTCATAATGACTAGGTGGGACAAGTCCATAAAAAAATAGCACCTAAGTTAGACAAGTACGTGATGCTTTTAGAATTACGTAATATTTTATTTTTACTGAGCCTATGGTGTTTCAAGACGTGCTATATCATTGTTACAAACGACAAGGTGTCTAAAATAATTGGCACATCGTTATCGAGTAACGAGAAAAAATACCTTTGTGCGTCGTTCGTAACATCTTTCGGAAGAGTATGCACGCATCCTTATTTATAACAGTGTACTGTGATTTTCGCTATGATTCGTTGGTACACGGTGCCTTCGGGGGCTGCATCGAACGGCCCAGGAAAAGCCTGCAGGGCAGACAGGCCCCAGGGATTCATAGCTCGCTATCTGTCGAACGCACCTGACGTGTGCAGTGCTCAATAAATAATGCCCAATTAATTCTCCTAACATACTGTCTTATGATATTAATATGAGAAGTTATGAGTGGATTTTCGTGAGTTCGTGAAAATGTGCAGTGATTTGTGCGTTTTTTCCAAAAGTTGCAGTGCGTGTTAGTGATTTTTATTCAATATTCCTTTGTGTTACATAATGGAAGCCATCTTGAAAATCTGAGTACGGGACTTTAAGTTTAGTTTTAAAGTGCTTTGTTTGCTTTTCCATTGAAAACTAAATTCCATTGTGTTTTTTAAAAATTATTGTAACTTTTTAGTCCAGTTAACAAAGGTTGGGTTCCACTGGTTGGAGCGATGGGCTCGGCCTTTTCTATGTGTAGGTACTTGTTAATACAACAAGCTGAACATAAATAATTGTAATGTTATAAGTTCATGTACAATTTGTTTGGTTTAGTAAACTATAGTAGTGAGTTGCCCAGTTATATGACCACAGAGTACTGAATTTTGCACAGATTTTGCACGGCGCCCATAGCATCTACAAGCGATAGAGTCGCTTTATGATTTAAGATTATGGTAAAAAAATTCAAATGGGACGCTTGTTTCTTTTAGTGAGATATTGTGTATTGTCTACCTTTGTCTACCATTCAAGCTGCCACCAGCGCACATTGAGCTTGGTATTTTTTTCTAGAATAATGATGGTAATTATTAGTTTTAAAACGGAAAGTGTTCTTATTAAACTGGCGATGTTACTTTTTTATTAAGTCATTCATTTTCCAAGTCATCGTCGCCATCTTTTTTCTAGACATTATGTAACAAAGAGCTAGGAAGCATCTGGGCCTGCGCAGTGATTCAGTGCGCAGTGCCCAGACTGTATCTATGTCACCTAGATTGCTAGGACCAATGAGAGGGTGTCCTTACTGTTATAGAGTTGCGCAGTAGTTGTTTGGGCCTTAAATACCTGGGCATGCAGCGCAGTCAGCTCGCAGACACTACTGTAGGCTGTCATGTACACACATCAAAAGTGTCTAGGGATCAAGCATTTTTATGCGGATTTCTTGAGATTGAGATGTGGCTTTGTAATAAATTTATGATTTTATAAATTTATATGGATCCTTTTTGGTGCATTTCATAATTTGAAACAGGAACTGTTAATCAAATTCGAGTAAAAGATGAAAATCAGCTGTCAATATTTTCCCTATAAAAACATACAACGCATTGAAGACATTATTAGTGCTACTGTTTCCCTACTACTGATTAAAACCAACGTTATTATGGAGCGGCGACGTCATTTAAGCAGGGAAGAAATGCTCAGAGCCGTGGGAATGATAGAAGCTGGTTCCCGGCAACGTACTGTGGCTTTAGCTCTGAATACAAGTCAGAGTGTTATCAGTCGACTTTGGACACGTTACCGAAGCACTGGTACCGTGGCTGAGCGCCATGGAGGACGGTATCGCTGCACCACACGGAGACAAGACCGATACATTCAAATCTTAACTCGAAGAGCTCCAACAATAACCGCCATGATGTTAGCCGTGAGGCTTCATCACTCTTCAGGGAACTTAATTAGCGACCAAACAGTCAGAAACCGCTTGCATGAAGTGAACCTTCATTCCCGAAGACCGCTACGGGTACCACCTATAGCAATGCACAATCGTAGGATTCGATATCAATGGGCTCTTGAACACAGAAATTGGGCAGAAGAACAAATGGCGTTTCGTGTGCTTTTCTGATGAGTCTCGTTTTGGTATGAGACCGGATACAAGACGTATACGACACTGGAGAACCCCTGGACGCCAACAGCGATTAAAATCCTGCCAGGAAGTCCATCCTTATAGTGGTGGAACCATCATGGTATGGGCGGGTATTTGGATCGGCGGAAGAACTGAGTTGATTTGGATCAGAGGCAACCTCAACGCTCAAATTTATGCTGAGACGATTGTATCTGACGTCATCGTTCCTCTACAAGTGCAAATCGGTCCCTTATTTCAGTTAATGCATGATAATGCACGACCGCACACCGCAAGAGTTGTAAGACAGACTCTCGCCGCAGCTAACATCAATGTCCTGCTCTGGCCTGCTCAGTCGCCAGACTTGAACCCGATTGAGCATGCATGGGATATGCTACAGAGAAGAGCTCTGCCGAATATGGAGGGTATCCAGTCGCAAGAAGACCTTTTTTTGTTGTTGCAACGAACATGGGCGGCCATTCCACAGCGTGATTTGGATGAACTCGTTTTGAGTATGCCAAACCGATGTTCTTGTGTTGTTAGTGTTCGCGGTAGAAACACGGATTATTAATTGTTTAAGTTACCCAATAAAATTTTAAAGAAAACTGTTATTTCAGTCTTTTTTTCGAACTTTAATGTTAGTGGTTCAAATGTCAAAAATCCCTTTATTAGGAAAATGGCGAATTTCTTTATTAATGCAAAGGTGACTTGGTTTATCGTTACTGTGACAAACGAAAACACTTTATTTGATGAATCCTTAAAGAAAATTTTAATTAATATCAATCAGGAGAAAAGTTATTGCAAAAATATATGTTGATCCCTAGACACTTTTGATGTGTGTATTTGGTCTCACATAGCATTTACACAAGCGATTTTAGTTAAAATTACTAAATTCTTCCAAATGTGCATAATTATGTTTCTACAGAGTGGAGTTTAAGTCTATTATATATATACCTGTATGTGCTTTACATTTTATAATTACTTATTTACTATTTATTTACGATGCTACGTTACGGCATTTTATTAGCTATTTTATGTTTTTTTTTTTAAATATAAACCTTCTGAAGTGAGACCCCACCCACACCTGGAGGTCGGAAACGGTTACCAAAAGAAAGCCATCCTGATTACTTCTTGATGATTTCTTATGATGAGAAAGGTATTCATTGTAATATCATGTACAAGTGAATGGATCAGTTGTTGCTATACTAAGACCTATTTTGGCGGATTTAAACGTTTTGTATTTCTTTTACATTTGGCTCGCAATATTTGATATAAATGTACATTCAAATCGTTCTTGTTAAATATGAGCAGCACTTTACAAATAAACCCACATCTGCCATATTTAGCTAGCAGCGAATTGTGCAGTCTAAAGCAGATTTGTTCAGTTTGCACACATTCTGTGCTACGCGCAGTGTTATACAGAGAGATACGGACAGTGTTGCGGCTGACTGTCTTGATATTGTGGTTTGCTGTAAGTTACCTGTTGAGCAGTGGTTACAGACTCGACTTATTAGTTATAGATCGTGGATTTGAACCTAGGCGGGTACATTACTTTGTGTAATTTTTCGTCTCTCTAACCGGAGAAGGAAAATATCGTAAGAAAACCGACATGTTCTCGGACCGAAGATGAAAATCCAAAGACATGTAACATCCACCAAACCCGCACTGGGTCTGCTTGGTGGACAACAGCCCATTCATAATAATAGAGAGAAGGCATCTGGCCCATTAGTAGGATTGTTATGTAGTTACATGTTGCACCAATATCCTTACTTACATTTTTCTTTTTAATATATATTTTTTTAATTTTAATAATTTATTTTCAGGTTACAAATACCCATAGATATATACCTTTACCTAAAGTATACATAATAATTATAATAACAGTAGTTTTAAGGATATATTGACATAGTACACTTTAGGCAAAGCCACAAAGGTGTGGGCACTTGAACTGTAGAGCACTACAACACTTTGTACACTGAATACCCAGCTGAAGTATTCGCAGTTATTTTGGAACGAAAACTTTTTAGTTCTCATTCAAAAGTAACGAAACGTTGGAAACTCACGAAGACTCTTCAAATTAAATTAGTATTTGAAGCTTCACGCTAACCTAAATATGTTTTGGAAATGGGAAAACCGATATGGTTAACTATTTCACAAGTTCATAGTCAACTATTTGACGATAAAGTTTATAATTCTGTTCATAAAATAACGGAGTGTAAGTGTTTACGCCAGGTGCAATCTTACAATAGGTTGAATCAAATATTATCATTAGCTACATACCGTTCTATGATCGTTAAATTTAATTTAAATTTAATTTAAAAATACTGCTGGCTTTTCCCACGACTTTGCTTGCGTTAATATAATATATATATACGTAGTTTGTTTTTTGCGCAAATAAATGTAGTATACGATCTATATTTGTACCAAAATCCATCACAGACAGTCTGGAATTTAGGCGAGAAAGCATAACGAACGAATAAACTCACATTTGTATTTATAATATTAGTGAGAATTATGATGACTCATGTTAGCTTGAAAACTACCATTAAACCGCACTTCTATATTATGTAAATATTAATAAAAAAGAAACAAAAACTAAACTTCTGTTTTTAACTGAAAATACGAAATGCTTTTATTGATAGATAGATATAGGTAGATTTCTGTATGTCAAAATGAAAAGTCATTCATTCAAATTAGGTTATAAACAGCACTCTTTGATCGGCATTTTTTTTTAAACTAGTAACCAACATACTCTCCTGGCAACACTATCTACTGTTTTATCTTGGCAAAAGTGGCAGAAACCTCCCTCTATTTTGAAGTTATTGATAGAAATATTCAGTATTTAAATTAATTTAGTTTTGTAACCATGTAGTGATCTAATATGGTGACAATGGTTCTAAATATATGGTCAGAATGCCTATGGCATTAAGTCCGCCTTTGTACATTTTGTGTTGCATAAAGTTTTAATTAATGAATATTGCAGTTCGTCTCTTTTGTCTATTATGAATTTGCTGTGTATATATTTATTTTATATTATAATGTTTAATTAATAATTATTATGTTTTTGTACACTGACAGCCCTAAATCATCTCTCTTAAGTCTGACCATCCAAAGGTCGTCTGTAAGAGATCGCCCTGTGCGATAAGACCGCCCATTGTACACCAGTTTTATTATTTGTATCCATATATAATATGTATATTGTAAGGTGTACAACAAAGTATATAATAAATAAATAAAAGTGGAAATGCAATGAAATATCAAGGAAATGTAGGTGTTTATAAGTAGGGAAGCTATTTATTTATTTATTTTATTATTTATGTACACACAGTAAAATAAAATAGGACAACATAATTATAATATTTGAGTACAAAGGTACTGCTTATTTACTGAGAGAAAACTTTTACTCATAAAGTAAATTTAATATTCAATAAAACTTCCAAGTATAGTCGAGGACTTAAAAAACCTCGCCTCTTAGTTGTCTGTAAACTTAGTTTTACGCTGCAAACAATTCTGCAAATGGCATAGTTTACTTTTTAAGACAAAATGGTAAATGCTTCATCGAATAAGCAACGGCGATTATTCGAATTGCTTTTTTATGCCAGCTGAATTTCTCGCTTATACAACGTGTAATTTAAAGGGTATATACATACATACCAAGTGCATGGTTTCTTTGGATGATAATAAACGATATGGCAAGGGTTTTATAATCCCATGTCTACATGTGTAAAGTATAATAGAAATTTCAATACATTGATACCAGAGGCAGAATTTTCAAATTAAGAAGAACGAAGAGACTCACCGTGTTACTGGCACGTGACGTGGAAAGTTATTGACCCTCGTAGTGCTGTGACACGTTTGTTATGATTGGTATTCAAGAAACATGAAACCGATAATTTGGTATCAATTCTTTGTGTCACTTATTTAGAGCTGAAACTGTGCATAGAGACTCCATACCAGAGTTGTCTTCAGCCCCTTTGGATAGATATGGGGTTTCCGTTACACGTTGTATAGCTAGAATATTGCAAATCTACTACGTAGGACCAGTTGGCAGATCTAACACGTCTTCGGATATTTCTAGAACTTGCCGGTTTCCTCATGATATTTTCCTTCACCGTTTTGAAAATAGTGGTAATGATGATAATGATTACAAAGTTATGTGCCAGTCTTGCCAAAGGGGTATTGTGTTACCCAGCTGTAGAGGTCAGGTAGGCAGTCAGTCATGTAAAACTTTAGTGTTCAGCAGCCCCCGGTTTGACTGGAAACCGACTCTGACTTCGTTCGGAAAAGGCTAAGCTGATAATGACACAAATATTCAATACCGCAGTAACTGAAATAGACATAATTTAACGCTTTTATTTTACTTGCTACTTCAATGCTTAAAGATCTAAGATTTTAGTTAATTTATAGACTTAGATATTTTGTTCAGATTGTCGTAACGTAGTACTATCGATATTTCTCTGTATTGTAATTTGGTCTATAATATCATATTGAACACTATATAATAAAATTGGAGATAGTTTGCAAAATTATGTTTATCTCTAAAGTGGTTTTCTGATCTTAATGTTGTTTATTATTTTGTAACAACCAAATGTAACTAGTTTATATGAGTCTGTTCTATTTATATTAAAGATAGTTATGCCCAAATAATTTTCCTGATGTCATGAATTTCTAAGTTTAACAAAATCTTATTTGATTTTTAAACAAGTCAATTAGGTACTGTTAACAATAAATACCTTATCTATCCAATATTGTATGTGTCATGTTTCAAAAATGTGTACTTCACCTAGTTATGTTTTGTTTGTAAATAACTGTGAATCATACTGTGATAAGGTGATAACGTGTCCTACTTATTGCAATATTTAACCTTAATCTTGTGTTTAAGTACTGATTATGACGAATTTTATTGTTTTTTGACAATTGTTTCTGTAATGTCTTCGTTCGTTATAATATGCATTGATTGATTTATTATAGTTTGATGTTATAGATTGTACTACGGGGAGTGTGCGCAGGAGCTCCATGACCTGATCCCTCCATCTCCCTTTCACTACCGGTGTCCCAGACGCACTGCCTAAATTTAATTCTGTTTAATTAATAATCTGATTTAATTATGTTATGGTGTACAATAAAAAAGCATATCTATCTATCTGCTGGGTACCATTCACATTTGGTTGACATACCGTCTTGTTCTCATTTATTGTGCGCACAGCCAGGTTGTGGAACTCTGCCGGCTTCTGTGTTCCCCGCCAATTATAACCTTTCTGCCTTTAAAGCAAGAGAGAACAGGCATATTCTGGTCTCATCTATCGCTTACCATCAGGCGAGATTGAGGTGGCTGGGATCCGGGTGGGCTCATCCGGAATAAAAAAATAATTAACTTTAATTGAAGCATTTTCTCCACTTTCACCTGACCGCTAATAGTGTAAAGATAAAACAGAGGCCTTGTAGTGGCTCAAGGCTTAAAACTTATAAATTTTTGAAATAATTCAGGGGCGACCTTTGTCAACGTGGAACGTAAAAAGTGTTTCTGAAACGCGTAGTCATATTTAAGGATTAGGCCTGATATTCGGTAAAGAAACACGGCAAATATCTAAAAAGGCACTTTTTGTCTTCGAAATACACTATATTTAAATCACTTACAAGCCGTCCAATACAGTAAATCTGCTATTGAAATAAAATAAACATGTTTTTTTTATTGATAACTAGCTGTCCCGGCAGACCTTGTTTTGCCTTATTTCTGTAAAACAAAGTAATATTGCTTTTTTTAGTTAATAGCTGCCTCGACAGATTTCGTTCTGTCAAAAGTGATTGGCCTGTCGCAGTCTAATAGAAATAAAATAACATTGAAAGACTTCAGTAATATCTAATGTGGTGATAATTTAAGTCCATGCAGCCTCTTTCCATCCAAAATACTACACCAACGCTTATGTTCTGATCACTTATTTTCCTTAATATTATTCACGATTACTGATCATCATTAAGTAAAATAACACATTTTTTACACAATAAAAATTACTATAAAACAAATTTGAGGGATCTTGTTATATTATTTTCATTAATGACATGCAACCTCTAATCAACTTGAAGGCATACTAAAGATAATCCTAACACGGCTTTGTTTTGCTTTGATTGGCGTCAAATGTTTGACAGCTGGGGACAGAGTGGTTTGTATGGGAAAATAAAATTATTGTTTTTACCGTTTACCTCGTATTTTTTTTAAGTTTTTTCTCTCCATAAAAACTTTCCTCAGACTTCATCTAACACAATACAAAATAAATGAGTCAAATCGGTTCAGCCGTTCTCGAGTTTTGCGCTTAGCAACACATTTAGCGATTCATTTTTATTTATATAGATACGTTCGCGTTTGACCACCATCTCACCTGATGGTACGTGAAGATGTGGTCAAAGATGGAGCACGCTTACCTAAAAGTAACCTATTCACTCTTGACTTAAAGACCCCTAGGTTATAGCTATCGGGAAACACAGACTCCGGCAGGGAATTCCACTCCTTAGCCGTAAATTACAAGTACATAAGAAAAATATCTATGTCCATTAAGAAATCCTGAGGATACACATAAAATTTTCAGCTTCGAATTCTATTTTTTCATCAACTTAACGCTATCTTTATGTAAACAAAGCTAAAAAAAATATTTATCCTCCACTGGAGTAAACGATTTTACTCCAGTGGAGGATAAATGTTTTTTTTTTCAACGCGATCGCTAAACCATACTATTTCTGGAGTCGCATGCGCCGTCTTTGCTGCGCCAGGTGCGCTTGCGCATCTGCGTGTTCGCCGAGATCGCACGTGTGAGTTCGCCATTGTGCTGGACATTTTATGCCTCACCGTGATCTCGATATAAGATTATGAATACATTTAGCAGTTGTAAACAGCCTTTGTTGGTTTGTTATTTGTGCGTTAACAACATTAAAACAGGTATAGCGAGTTTTTAAAAAGGATTTACAAAATAAGACAATATTCCACACATCACTTAACATCAGGTGAGATAGTGGTCAAACGCGAACCTATTTTCAATAAAAAAAACTGTGTCAAAATGTCCATGAAGCGTTTGTAATCAAAATTAATATTATTCTTTCATTTTCATTATAGCTTGGACATAGATAGTAAAAAAAAATCTATTTACCAGTAGATATTTATTTATTTAAGAAGTATGGAGGACTAACAGCTATTAAATACAGAAAATATATAGTATATAGTAGACAGTGAGCCAACTAAAAGTCCTCACGTTTAGAGACAGGAAAATCTTAAATTGAACACTTAAAAGGTGTATAATCTTAATATAACCATATCATCTATACTAATATTATAAAGCTGAAGAGTTTGTTTGTTTGTTTGCTTGCACGCGCTAATCTCAGGCATTACGGTTCTGATTTGAAAAATTCTTTAAGTGTTAGATAGCTCATTTATCGAGGAAGGCTATAGGCTATATATCATCACGCTAAGACCAATAGGAGCGGAGCACTAATGAAGAATGTTTCAAAATCGGGGGATTTTTTTTCCACGCGGACGAAGTCGTGGGCGGAAGCTAGTAAATACAATATTCAAAATAAATAGATAGCAAATATAAATAACAGATACAACACAGTAACTACAGATATTAATTATTTTTGAAAAAATCTAGGCTTAGGCGTCTTCTGGCTGCAATCACACTTGTTATAAACGGGTCAAAATCGTGCTGGTTCAACCGGTTATCAAAGCTTCTGCTTGCACGCACAATAAATGAATTTTGCCTATACTTGGTTGAGCTAAAAGGTACCCGTAAATGTGGATTATACCGGGTTTTAGTCGGTGGTTGCGCTGATATACGATTCTTTTCGTTTATATTTTTAATTATTGGCAACACGCATAATCGCTAATTGGTTAGACATTCCCCTTCCGCATATTATCCTTTCTCCCTTGCACTAGACCTTCGTCTATTCGAGAGTGAGGGAGAGAGACTATACCGCTCTAGAAAAATCGATCGCGTCTGGATCTTCCGATGGACGATCGGACCTTCAATGGCTGTCGAGTCGCGTTAGAGCACACACGCATCGAATCGCATTCGAACGGTCGTGTCGTTTTGTGCGACCAATTCGTAGCAGAAGAACGGTTATACTGTGGTGGTGAACTGTGATCAGAGTGCTGGCAGTCCTGAATATCCTGGATTATCAAGGTTAGTGCTGCCTTTCCTATACGACGCTGGACTCTTATCTTTTGTTCCAACCAGCGCCGGTTCCCGTCAATTGTGTAACCGAAAACTTCTAAGTCGCATACGTTGCATTACCGCCCATCCATTTAATGGTCCTTCCCGAGTCGGATAATAATCAGCACAGCCATTCCCTAGAATTCGCTAGGTATATCGTAGTTTCGTATTCGTATTTCGTAGTCAACCCCGCATAGATACTTATTTGCCAACGCGTGGCAAGTAAGTACATCGTAATTCATTACGTCGTTTTCGTGTCTTCCTAGCTAATAATCGATTAGTAAGGAATTTCGCAACCCCGCTTAGTAGTTAATTATCGTTACTTGTAAAGTAAAATACCAATCGGTCGAGTCAAGGTTACTCGAGACCGCGTCGCGCACCCGGCCGTTATTTCGCAAAACGGTGGGTAGTTACTAAATATCTTATAATAATTAGTTTGATATTCATAGCTCATAAATATGGCACCGACCGATATTACTCTTAAAAGATTGATAGCAAAGAGAGATCGTATCTTTGCTCGCATGCAGAGTATTGCAGATAAAATAAAACACATTCATTCGGATGAAAGCGTTAAGGAATCATTTTTGTGCGACATCTCGTTAGTACAATCACTACGTGTGGATTTTGAAAGTGCTTTGGATGAAATTGTTATTCATGAGCTAAAATTAAACCCTGAATATGTTGTAGATTATCAATCGCTTTCTGCGTTCGAAGACCTTTTAGGGCGCATTTTACGGGCTGAGAAGAACCTGACGGCTCACTCTCATAGTGAGGTCCAAAGGTCACCTCGATTGCCGCCAATTGAAATACCCGAATTCAACGGAGATATTAAGAATTGGCCATTATTCGTCGCTAGTTATCGTAATGTCGTGCATAATAATGTTTCTCTAACAGACTGTGAGAAATTATATTATTTATTAGGTAAATTAACACATAAAGCTCGTACAATTTTCGCTGGTATTACCCCGTCTGCGGATAATTACCCACTCATTTTCGATTTGCTTTGTAAAAAATATGAAGATAGTCGACAATCGGCAACTTCATACTTAACTCAAATATTTGAATTTAAATCTATTACATCAGGTACCCCTAGTAGTTTAGAATTATTTATTGATAAGTTCGCTTCGTCGGTAGTTGCTTTAAAACATACAAAAGTCAGTGACCTGGCTGATTTTATATTATTGCATGTCGCGCTTAAAAAACTGGACCCAGACACCGTTCGTACGTTCGAATCCAATTATCAATTAAAGTCGAATGGATCCGAAATCCCATTGTTTTCCGATCTAGTTAATTTCGTTAGTGATCATATAAAGGTTTTAGAACGAACTTCGATACCTGTTGCTCGAGTCAATACTAATAAAAGGCCTTTAGATCGTAAATCAACTAACGCATATGTGTCCAGTTCTCAACCAGTCGCTTGTAGTTTGTGTAAGGAAAACCATGACTACATTTATAAGTGTACGGTTTTTAAGAGTTATAACCCCGATCAACGTTTTAAATTCGTTAAGTCAAACAACTTGTGTATAAATTGCTTAAGTAGTGGTCATCGCGTGTCTGCGTGTGAGTCGACGTCTACATGTAAAAAATGTAGGTACAAACATCATACATTGCTATGTTTTGGAAATAGGCCTGCGTCAAATATGTCGCCGTCACGCTCAGTCGAAGAGCCGAGCGCGGGTTCGATTCCCGCGAACTCGGATGTAGCATTATGCTCAAGTGCAGTCGGCCCTTATAAAGGCTCTAGAACTGTATTGTTGGGTACCGCACGTATCGTTATTCTAGATTCTCGTGGTCACGAACATTGCGTTCGTGCATTGTTGGACAGCGCGTCTCAGAGTAGCTTTATTACTCGCGATTGCTGTCAACGTTTAGGATTAAACATAAATAATAGACCTACTTGTTCCACTGTTAGGGGTATAGGAGGTTCGAGTAAACCCATTCAAGGTTCCGTACAATTTAAAATTCATTCTCGTTTCGATCATAATATAACTTATGATATTGAGTCGTTGGTAATAGATAGGATTACCGAACGTCTGCCAACCGCGACAGTCGACACTTCGCGACTGTCTAACTTCGAAGACTTACCGTTGGCAGACGATACATATTATTCATCAGGCCCGATTCACGTATTGATCGGCGCTTCGATTTTTCCGCACCTGCTTTTGTCGAACAGAGTTCAAGGATCGACTTCGAATTTATCGCCGCTCGCATTAGAAACGGTCCTTGGCTATGTGATCGTAGGTGACGCACCAGCATGTACTGACGGTAATTCGACCGTATCGCATTGCTGTATCGCGGACACATTAGACTCTGCTGTCCGGAAATTCTGGGAATTAGAGGAAGTGAGTGTTCCCCCGGTATTCAGCCCGGACGACCAATTGTGTGAGGAATTTTACACCCGCACTACCACTCGGGATAGTGAGGGACGTTACGTAGTAGCTTTGCCTTTCAAGGCTGATGTCGAATCCCTTGGCAATTCGCGCCAAGCAAGTGAACGGCAGTTTTACTGCTTGGAAAGGAAGATGCAAGCTTCTCCACAATTAAGGGTCGCGTATGACAGTGTCATCCGGGAATATTTAGAAAAGGGCTACATTTCATCTACGAATCCTGATTCGGCGGGAAGTTCGTATTTTATTCCGCATCATGGTGTGATCCGAGATGATAAGGTCACAACCAAACTTCGTGTCGTTCTCGATGGTAGTTGTAAAACTACTACCCGCATCTCGCTTAATGATCTCTTGTATGGTGGACAGAACCTACAAGGGAACTTGTTCAATATTATTATTGGTTTTCGTTTGTTTTCGATAGCGCTTTCCGCAGACATTCGTCAGATGTTTCTCAGCATTGGAGTCCGAGAATCTGATCGGCGTTTCCAACGCATTTTGTATCGCTTTTCCCCGCAAGAACCTTTACAGGTTTATGAATTTAATCGTGTCGTTTTTGGGCTTAAGTCTAGCCCCTTTCATGCACTTCGAACTATTAAGCAGTTGGCTGAGGATGAGGGTGACTCCTACCCTCAGGCCAAAGATATTGTCGCTGCGGGGTTGTATATGGACGACTACGTCCATTCCGTTCGCACGGAAGACGAGGGCATTTCCACCGCTTCGGAAATGATAGGTCTCATGAAGGCTGGTCAATTTGAGCTAGTTAAGTGGACCAGTAATTCCCAAGTCGTATTAGATTCGATCCCACCCTCGCACCGCCTGCCAGTTGTCAAGGAATTCGATGAGTCCGACCAACATAAAGTACTGGGCTTGTGTTGGTCACCTACGTCGGACAACTTCGGCATGAAAATTAATACTCCCGCTCAGATTTGTACTAAGCGTACAATATTGTCGTGTGTCGCTAAAATATGGGACGTCATGGGATTTGTCGCACCTGTTGTCCTGTACGCTAAACTTCTAATCAAGCAGCTTTGGCTGTCTGATTGTGACTGGGATGATACTCCACCTGAAGATATAGTCAGGCTGTGGATTCGCTTCAAAGAAGAGCTTCCCTTGCTCTGTAATATAAGGATCCCACGTCACGTTGGTATCGTCGGCGATAGTGTGGTTACTATATTGGCTTTCGCGGACGCCAGTGAGAAAGCATACGGGGGGGTTATTTACTTCCACGTTCAAAATAGTGATGGCAATATCGTTAGGTTGTTGACCGCTAAACTTCGAAGGTCTCCCCTAAAAAGGTCGTTTCTCTTGCTCGTCTGGAGCTGTGCGCTATTCTTGTGCTAGCTCAACTCATAAAAAATGTCGTAGTCGCTTGTCAAAACCGCATTATATTTCGCAACATATTCGCATTTTCGGATTCAACAGTCGCTCTCTGTTGGGTACATTCGTCGCCCCATCGGTGGAACACCTTCGTGGCCAACAGAGTCTCGAAAATACAGGACGACTTATCACCACAAAACCTGTATCACGTGTCCGGTACGGACAATCCCGCAGATTGTCTGTCACGTGGGCTCACACCTTCCCAAATCATTGATCATCCGCTTTGGTTCAGTGGTCCTCCGTGGGCCAGCTTAGACGTTTCGAAGTGGCCTGTCGTCCCCTTCAATCCCTCTTCGGTATGCGAAGTGCCTGAAGAGAAGAAACATTCGTTGCTCTCCGCTACACCAACCGAAAGATCTACTATTCTTTCTTTGGTCGATCGTATCTCGTCTTGGAGTAAATTACTTCGAGTAGTAATTTACATTTGTCGTTTCGCTAAACTATTGCCTATTGGTTACCGCATGGCGGCAGCGGATTACAACTTCGCTGAATTGCTCATACTTCGCGAGCTTCAACGCTTTTATTTCTCCACTGAGTTGGTTAAACTCAGGAAAGGCAAACATTGTAGTCCTGCTTTTCGACACTTAAAACCGTTTCTCGAAGACGGACTCATTAGAGTCGGAGGCCGTTTAAGAAACTCGGATTTAAGTTATGATGGGAAACATCCCATTCTGCTTCCAAGCAAGGACCTCGTTTTGAATTTGTTAGTCGATTATCATCATAAATTGAACTGTCACGCAGGTCCCGACCTGCTAATGTCGCTCTTGCGTCAGAAGTATTGGATCCTTTCTGCACGCAATTTAATTAGGAATAGGATCCATAAGTGCCTTCCCTGCTTTCGGCTGCGCCCTAAGCAGAGCTTTCCTGAGATGGCCGATCATCGCTCTTGTCGTATCGTTCAAACCGCTAAGCCATTCGTCCACACGGGCACGGACTACGCCGGTCCGTTTAAGGTTACGATGTCTCGCGGTCGAGGTGTTCGCTCCACCAAGGCCTACGTGTGTCTGTTCGTCTGCATGACTACACGCGCGGTGCACATAGAGCTCGCTGGGGATCTTAGCACAGCTAGTTTTATGGGCGCCTTTAAACGGTTCCTGTCAAGGCGTGGCCCGGTTAGTAGAATTTATTCCGATAACGGGACTAATTACATAGGCGCTAAACGGAAACTCTCGGAACTTCAAGCATTTCTTTGTTCGAAGTACCATAATTCGGAATATGGTCATACATTAGCTATAAATCGAATAGATTGGTCACTCAATGTCCCGACGGCTAGTCACTTTGGCGGCAATTGGGAAGCTAATATTAAAAGTTTAAAGTCACACCTATATCGGGTCATAGGCGATACTATTCTGTCGTTTGAAGAATTAAGTACCGTTCTTATTCAAATAGAATCGGTAATGAACACTAGACCTCTTTGTAGGACACTCTCTAGTGATCCTTCAGAGCCGCTCGCATTGACTCCAGCGCACTTTTTGAATCTCACGCCTCTGAAATACTTGCCTGCCGAGGAAATAGACGAGAGAACTCTTACTTCTAGACACGAGCTACTAGATAAGTTAGTACAGTCGTTTTGGAAGCGCTGGAGAACTGGATATCTCCATACTTTGCAATCTCGCCGCAAATGGAACACGCCGGTCGATCCGGTCTCTGTCGGCACGGTCGTGATTCTTATATCCGACAACTCGCCCCCACTACACTGGCCTTTGGGTGTCGTGGAGGAAATTTTCCCTGACTCAACCGGAGTCACTCGTATCGTTCGGGTTAAGACAACCACCGGATCCTACTTGCGTCCCGTGGTGCGTCTTTGCCCATTGCCTAACCAGTAGTTTATTTAATTCGTCTTTAAGGTTAGGTTAATATTAGTTATTAGGTATTTAGTTTCGTAGTTATAGGATAGTAATTATCGAATAGATTAGTTTTCTTGTGGTTTGCCTCACTCTTGAAGGCATCCCTTCAAGCCCGGGGGAATGGTTGCGCTGATATACGATTCTTTTCGTTTATATTTTTAATTATTGGCAACACGCATAATCGCTAATTGGTTAGACATTCCCCTTCCGCATATTATCCTTTCTCCCTTGCACTAGACCTTCGTCTATTCGAGAGTGAGGGAGAGAGACTATACCGCTCTAGAAAAATCGATCGCGTCTGGATCTTCCGATGGACGATCGGACCTTCAATGGCTGTCGAGTCGCGTTAGAGCACACACGCATCGAATCGCATTCGAACGGTCGTGTCGTTTTGTGCGACCAATTCGTAGCAGAAGAACGGTTATACTGTGGTGGTGAACTGTGATCAGAGTGCTGGCAGTCCTGAATATCCTGGATTATCAAGGTTAGTGCTGCCTTTCCTATACGACGCTGGACTCTTATCTTTTGTTCCAACCAGCGCCGGTTCCCGTCAATTGTGTAACCGAAAACTTCTAAGTCGCATACGTTGCATTACCGCCCATCCAGTCGGAATGTTTGATTAACGGTTTAGGTCTATATCAAATTGTGTAAGTACGTTTATTGTTTTAATTAAAATCTTGTCGTTTTATTTTTGCTGACTCAAGGATTAATTTTCAATATCAATTGAATTCGTTGTTCGAAACATTTAAAGGGCATTATTTAAATATTTGTTTTTATTATAAACCTAGCTGTGCCCGCCACTTCGTTCGCGTGGGAGGTTTTACCCCCTTCAATCCCGATCCCGTAGGAATTCCAATACAAAAAGTAGCCTATATTTTGCCCTATGACTTCCTCTATCACGTGTTCCATAAGCTGGACAAACAGAAAGACTGTCAAGAAATTGTTTATGTATAAATTATTCTCGTATTAATAATTTAGCACTTGAGAATATATAGTTCTTTTGAAATCACAGACAGACATTTTAATTTTATTTATGTACGGACGCCAGCACATCAAGCTACAACAATCTGTCAAATTTCTTTAATAGATTTTCAACTTTATTGTTAAAGACATTAGGTTCAAGGTTGATTGGGAAAATTTGACAGTTTCGGGTAGCTTCATGTGCTGGCGTCTGTACTAGCAGTCACGCGGGACTTTATCATTAGTCGCTCCCGTGGACTTTATCACGATAAAAATATATCCCTCCTTGTTGAAGGCAAAAAGCCTTCCTCAAACTATTTCCTTACCAAATTTCATCAAAATCCACCCGGTACTCCCAAAGATTAGCGCGTTTAGACAAACTAACTTTTCCGCTTTATGAGCATAGATATTTTTGTATGTATGGAAGATAGATTTTTTTTTAATAAAGAAAAAGACGGAACGTGCGTCTTAACGTTCTATTTTGAATGAGTAGATCTTATTTTAAGATTGACAGATAATAGCTATGTTTTAAAACGAAGTTTTCTAATCACTACTAAATTTTTCCAAGTCACTTTAATATTAACTCCACAATTAGCAAAATAGCCAAGTCAGTCATAGCAAAGAACATTGTAATTATAAATCCTGAAAGCAGGTCTCTGTTGGCGTTTAAATTAAAAATCGATACGATGGGTATTCCCGCTATAGATTTTCCAGTCTAGTGAATCGGCACCATAACAAACGGACATTAGGGTCGTCGGACTTGAGCGTGCTATAATGAAATGTGCAGTATTTTCCACTAGCACTTCGCCCGCGATTATGTCCGCGTAAATTTCGGAATAATTAATAGCACTCACAAATAATGTACCCTCCTAGCCATGAAATATTTTTAGGGTTCCGTAGCCGAATGGCAAAAAACGGAACCCTTATAGCTTCGATATGTCCGTCCGTCCGTCCGTCCGTATATCACAGCCATTTTATTCCGAAACTATTAAGACTATACATGTGAAACTTAGTAAAATAAAGGGGGGTCCCCATACATGGAACTAAAACTGAAAATATTTTTTTTCATGAAACCTATGCGTGTGTGGTATCTATAGACGTCTTTAAAATTATATAAGGGTTTCTGTAGAATATGCTGATTTATTTATATCCATAGTTGACACATATCCATAGTCCATAGTAGACACATTTCCATAGTCCATAGTAGACACATATCCATAGTCCATAGTTGACTCGCCAACGCACCACCGCACAGGACGACAGTCCGACAACGACTGACTTCCCATTTTTTTTTTGTGTGTGGCATCTCGCAGGTCAACCTCTGAGGTTGTCGGCTGCTTAACCGGACTTGCCTGTGGTTGCCTTAATTAATAAATTAATTAAAGCCTCCAGCCAGGGCTTATTAAAAAACTTACAAACTAGGCGACTACACGCTAAGGGCACCCCCTGTGGGGTACGGACCTCGGCTTAGGGCGTCGCAGGGGAGGGCAGCTAGGGACAGGCTGGATCATATCATTATTATTATTAATAAGGGAATTTAAAGCTACTGGCTCAGCGTCGCGGGCTGGCTCTGGCAAGGGTCGGGGTGGACTATTACGGGGACGTCGCGGTGGGCCTCGGCGGCGAGGACGGAAGGACGGACGGTTTTTGTGTTTGTGTGCCACTGTACTTGTTTCCCTACGGCTCTCTTGGAGCAGGGTGATTGCGTCATCGGGAGTGACTAGGGTATGCCTTGGTCGGCGAATCTTAGAGATACGCGAGGGTTCGTATTGGGCGGCCGATACGATAAGGGGATTCCTATGTTGGATTGAAATTTCAAAGAAACGCTTGGAGACACGTTTCATGAACTGCTGGATGGTGGGCATCTTGAGATCTACGTGAAGAAGCTCATTTCGAACATAAAAGGGGGCTCCCGTGACTCTACGGAGGAATCGGTTTTGGAGGGTCTGCATCTTGTGGAGGAGGTAGGGCTTTGCGTGTGCGAAAACAACGCAGGCGTAGGTCATGATGGGACGGATGACCGCGGTGAAAATACGCAGCTTGCACCTGAGTGATAACTTGCTGCGAGAGCTAAGAATGAAGTGGAGCCTACCTAGAGCGAAAGCGGCGCGCGAACGTGCCTGCTTTATGTGCTCAGCGAAGGAGAGGTGTCTATCGAGGACCACGCCTAAGTATTTGGCTTGCTTTTCCCAAGGGATCGGCTTGCCGTACATGGTAATCGGACGGGGGGAGGGTGGGTTTATCCGCGGTTTAGAAAAGAGGACTGCCTGGCTTTTATCTGGATTGACTTCGATTCTCCATTTCCGGAACCACTTGGCCAGAGTGTTTGCGGAAGTTTGGAGAGTGCGAGCGATGGCATCGGGTTTAAGACCGGTCGGCGAATAGGGCTAGCTGGGTATTTTTATGCTTGGGAATATCACTAGTGAATAGCGTGAAAATGAGGGGGGATAGTACGGAGCCTTGAGGAACTCCTGCGCGAATGGGATGGGGGGAGGAAAGCTCCCCCTCAATTCGATAACGAAAGGTACGATTCGATAAAAAGTCCCGTAGGATGAGCACGAGACGGTCAGGCACGCCGAGTTGGTATAGCTTATAGATTAAGCCATTGTGCCAGACTTTGTCGAACGCTTTCGCTATGTCGAAGAATAAGGCTCCCGTTATTGCGCCCCGTTGGAAGCCGGCGCTGACGTGTTCTACGATGCGGTGGACTTGTTGGATACATGAGTGTTCGGTTCTAAATCCGAACTGCTCATTGGGTATTAGACTCTTTGCTTCGGCAAAATCTTTGAGCCGCTTATATATAAGCCTTTCATAGATTTTACCGAGGACGTTGAGTAAGCTAATGGGACGGTAGCTAGACGGGTCAGACTTGGGCTTGCCTGGTTTGGGAATACCTATGACGGTGGCCTGTTTCCAGGTTGTAGGGAATATATTATTGCTCAATGCGCCATTGAAGATGGCAGTCATTAGCACTATAAGCTGGGCGGGGAAAAGTTTGAAAACACTATTGGTGATGCCGTCGGAGCCAGGGGCTTTTCGCGGTTGGAGACTTTTAATGATATCCTGGACCTCATCAGGAGTGATGGGGGCCAGTGGATTATCGGGATCTTCGACGGGCGGAAGGGAAGTTCTACGTTCGACTTCGGCGTTCACCATATCGAGGTGGGCTTGGTCTACTGGTTGAGAGCTGGGAGAACATTGGGACTCTAGGCTGTCGGCTAGGCATTCTGCTTTTTCAGAGTTATCGAAGGCGACACTCTTATCGGGACGAATGAGAGGAGGCATTGTGGCCTCTTCAGTGGATCGTAACTTCCTCTGAAGCTGCCAGAAGGCAAGATGCGTGGGCTCAAGTTCACTCAGCATCTTGTCCCAGCTCGCATTACGCTGCTCGGCAATGCGTTTCCTTACAGCACGCTGTAAGTTGCGCATGTGAGCTTTGTTTGCGGCGCAGGGAAAAGCGCTGTACGCACGGATGGCTGCGTTCTTCTCGGTTATCAGATTCCGTACATCGTCCGGGAGTTTCCAGCGGTGGTCTTCCACTACAGGAACTTCCCTTGAACAATCGTTCAGGACGGATTGTACGTGATCTGTAAGCGAGTCGATCGCCGCCGTCGTGTCAGCGACTGAGACTATGTGGTCAGGAATGGTGTCCAATTGAGGCGACGTGGTGGATTTCAGTTTTTCACTTACTTTCAAGCTGACTTCCCACCACGCGGACCGGTATTTATAACCTAGCGACGTATGCGCCCGAGGCAACGTTATATCAACGTTATAACGTTGTATCGTTGTTATCGATTTGTAGTGTGATATATTGATATCTACATACACTACATCCCTTCCTTGTTTTAATTAATTTTATTTTTAACCAGAAAGGTTTAATGAGGTATTTATTTCATTCATCATTAATTCACATCTTCAACTATTTACTTTTACCCTTGCTCTTCTTTTCTATTCCATTTTCTGATCTATTTGTATCTTCTCCTCTGTTAATTTCTTTAGTTGGACCACTCACAACTTCCCATTGGCCTTCAATAGTTTCCCAGTTATGTAGTTTCTAATACTTTTGTCTCCGCCTTTACTCTTCCGCAGTATGGGATGTTGCGTCCAAAACGCGTTGTTTAAACGTTGTCCCTTTCTTCTTAATACCATGTGTGCATAACTATATTTCTTTCAGGCATATTATTAACTCCTCACTGCAGATCTATCTATCATTATCAAATGGCAGCTGATATGGTACATCTCCAACTCTACTACAACCAAAACTGCCATGCTTACAGAAACCCTTGAGTAAGAGCTCTGACGCTATGGTTCTCCAGCCGACCAATAATCGCATTGCTGTCACACATCCAGCGCATGGATTAAAAGTTCTGTACGCATTTCTATGATGTGAATCGCCCGTGTCAAACATCGCCCGCCGACTATACTCTACGGTCTCTCCAGACCCCGACCTTCGCCATAGTTAAATCCGCATCGCGCACATACGGACTACTTGAGTTGCCTCAAGAGAACCCGATTCTTACCGGACTACGACTACGTAATAATTACTGGTACGGCCGAGCAAAATATGACCGACAGAACCCCTTACTCGAACTTCTACCACAACAGAAGGTTTCTCATCATCAACAAATTCAATATTATCAACATCAACATTAATCAACTTCAACTGGTACGTGACTTGCTGGCATCCTCCTTGACTTATTGGCATGTACATATTTGTGGGTACGCTTAAAACTTAAAGACTTCGGTGTATAACGGTCACCGTCCAAAATGGCCCCATGAGTTTTGGGTTAAATTTCGTCCAATTTCTCTCACAAACACTAATTTCATTATTTTATTGCCAATAACAACGTAGGTGCATCTTCATACCATAATGAACTTTGATTATGCACAATGCCCTGTTGCTAGGGTTTTCCACAGTGCTTCCTGCACAGTATTCTTCCTTAAAAGAAAAGGTCCAATAAACACGTTCAACAAAACGAAGTTCCTGGCAAAACCGTTACGTAATCTGTGAACAGCTATAGGCTGTAATCGTACCAACGATTCTCAATAGATACACTATCAGATATGTCCCTCATATAAAGCACCTGCCCATCATCTTACTGGAATCATTTCATCGATTCCTTATAAACAGATTCATCGCCACATGATACTCCTGAGCTGCGGTCAAGGGTTTTGACTATGAGTGCACACGCCGTTACCACTCATCACCTATGACATCTAATTCTCGAGGAACCTCTAATAAGCTCATGGAGGGTATTTGTTAACTCGCTTCGAGTCGAGCGCTTTTAGTCAATGTATCACTGTCTATCATATTTGAAATTTTTCGGAGTGCGGCTTGGTTAATTTTCAAGTGATACAATTATCACTAACTTCCTTGAAGTGTTCAGATATGCCCTCAAATATTCACGATAACAGACATCATTTTGTCGTCTCTTTTCATTTTTAATATTATTTTTTTAATTTTAAATTTCCTTTTATTCCTTCAGTCCCGTGTTATCATATCTCATTGTCTTTCAGTATTTTGTAAATGTCAGTTTGGCCCACATTTGTACCAATCTTAGTTGGTAATTTGCTGTCTTGAGACGCGAGTCCTGAGCTCCCACATGTTCCACATCCTGATTTTCTTTTCCAATTCTTATCATTATTTCTCTTTTTTTTTTTCTGATTTTATGCTCCTTATCTTGTCCCCAGTTGATGTGCTGATCCTCCAAAATCTTCTATATGTCGACTTACGGCTTCAAGAGTAGTTATATTTTACTTCAACAATTATAATAGTGTTATTGCGTCTCCTGTTTGTAGAATTCTCTTCCTAAACTCTTTTCTGAAATTAGATCGTCTTGCACAGCAGTGCAGCAAGTTTCTTCTCACAAACTCTTGATGTTAGCAGCTTCCAGGTAGGTCGAGACTGTCCGCTTCTAGCATTCTTCTAGCATGCTCATCTCGTTCCTACTGAAGGTAGGGAACCTCCATTAGTCCTCATATCGTCCTCATAATCAAATATCACCCACATTTCGTCCAATTTGTGAAGGCTCTTACTTCCAGCCACATTTCCAAATTTAATGGAGGCTCATAATTTCAGCCAAATTTTTCGATTTAATAGACGCTCATACTTCCAGACAAGTTTCCCAATTTAATGAAGGCTCGTACTTCTAGACAAGTTTCCCAATTTAATGGAGGCTCATACTTTCAGCCCTGGCTCATGCTAGCAGTCAAGTTTCTTCGATAACTGTCAATTTAATAACCCGTAGGAATTCTACTGCAAGTACCGTTATCCTTTGATAACTGTCAATTTAATGACCAGTAGATATTCTACTGCAATTACCGTTATCCTTTGATAACTGTCAATTTAATGACCAGTAGATGTTCTACTGCAATTACCGTTATCCTTTGATAACTGTCAATTTAATGACCAGTAGGTGTTCTACTGCAATTACCGAAATCCTTTGATAACTGTCAGTTTAATGACCAGTAGATATTCTACTGTAATTACTGATATCCTTTTATAACTTTCAATTTAATGACCAGTAAGTATTCTATTGCAATTGCCGTTATCCTTTGATAACTGTCAATTTAATGACCAGTAGGAGTTCTACTGCAATTACTGTTATCCTTTGATAACTTTCAATTTAATGACCAGTAAGTATTTTATTGCAATTTCCGTTATCCTTTGATAACTATCAATCTAATAACCAGTAGGTATATTCTACTGCACACTTCTAAATGTTATTTATTTATTTGCTCTTTGATCTATTTTTAAACAAATCATATCTCTCTCTGCAGTTGATTCTTCATGGCTGAAGATCGCGATCTCGAATAATGGTTATTCAGCCTCCAGTGGCTTGTTAGGCTTTTCCACTTGTTGCAATCAGTTGCTATACGGAGAACTTCTTTGAAACTGTGAGAGCTGTTTGTCTTCAGTTGCTCCGACCACCGTAACGGGGACCTCCCTGTTGATCTTTAGCCCTCAAAGTTCGCGTAAATGATCAATCAGCCTCTCCAGATCATCCTGGTGTCGAACAATGTGGCTGAAGTAGCTCAGGATGCTGTATATTGTGGACAGACGATCTTCGATACCTAGCTCTTTCAGAATAGACACATGTGTGCAGACACAAATTTCGATTGCATCAATTTTCTTCCTGTCAGATTCTCTAATCGTCCACGTTTTAGCATCATACAGAGAAATCGGGAAAACAAGCGCACGGACTAGACGAGTCTTCATTTTCTAAGAAATTGCTCTGTCCTTCTAGATTCTCTGCAATCAGGTCATAGCATCTTTTGCCGTTCCAATCCTCCGTCTTATATCGTGGCCACAACCACCATCATCCTTTATATAGACGCCCAGGTATAAAACCCCTTTAAGAGTGTCTATGCTAGGAGCAGGGTCGATATTACTAAGTGAGCCGGCGCTATCAACAATCATGAGCTTGGTCTTGCTTCTGTTGACGGATAACCCCAACAATTCACTTTATGTCTCAAGTTTCCAGCATTTCTCTCATTGTTGACGTATGTTGTGCAAGCAATACTGCGTCATCAGCGTATCTGAGATTAGAAATCTTCTTCCCACCCGTAGTAAAACTGCTGTTCCATTTTCCTGAATACTTGCATATAATATTTTCTCCGTAGATAAACAAATCATATATCACAAATTCTCCATTAGGATCTTCCCAATAAAAGAGAGAAGTCTGAACTGGCATCCGGTTAATGGCACACGGCATGCTTAACGTGACTGCTGAAATGTGGTGGCATCACACATCTCTGCCTATCCCAATTAAATCAGTATGTTTTTGTTTACCACCAGGATGGCATTTAATTAGTTACATAGCAATATTGTGACAGGCTTCTTTATTTTTTCGGAATATAACGATTCATTACTTATCTGCAGTTCCAGAAAAGAGAATATAAATTGTCCTCTTGTTTTTCTCACGTTCACTCTCAACAATAAATCCATCCACCCACCAGAGACACAATTATGCCATAAAGTCCATACAATGAATGTCTGATTCCTACCCCTAATAGGCAAACCCTCAGACAGACTGATCGATAATCAAAACAAGCGCCAGATAGGCTTTTTGTTTGTAAGAAAAACAAGTTTATTTCAATTTACTTTTAAAAATAAATGTTATTTCTTTTGAACACAACACAATAATCTCCCTTTTAGGTTGATAAAATTTGAAAACTCACGGTTTTATCCTCGTCGCCAATGTAGAATATGCTGATTTATTTATATCCATAGTTGACACATATCCATAGTCCATAGTAGACACATTTCCATAGTCCATAGTAGACACATATCCATAGTCCATAGTTGACTCGCCAACGCACCACCGCACAGGACGACAGTCCGACAACGACTGACTTCCCATTTTTTTTTTTTTTTTTTTGTGTGTGGCATCTCGCAGGTCAACCTCTGAGGTTGTCGGCTGCTTAACCGGGCTTGCCTGTGGTTGCCTTAATTAATAAATTAATTAAAGCCTCCAGCCAGGGCTTATTAGAAAACTTACAAACTAGGCGACTACACGCTAAGGGCACCCCCTGTGGGGTACGGACCTCGGCTTAGGGCGTCGCAGTGGGAGGGCAGCTAGGGACAGGCTGGATCATATCATTTTTATTATTAATAAGGGAATTTAAAGCTACTGGCTCAGCGTCGCGGGCTGGCTCTGGCAAGGGTCGGGGCGGACTATTACGGGGACGTCGCGGCGGGCCTCGGCGGCGAGGACGGAAGGACGGTCGGTTTTTGTTTTTGTGTGCCACTGTACATGTTTCCCTACGGCTCTCTTGGAGCAGGGTGATTGCGTCATCGGGAGTGACAAGGGTATGCCTTGGTCGGCGAATCTTAGAGATACGCGAGGGTTCGTATTGGGCGGCCGATACGATAAGGGGATTCCTATGTTGGATTGCAGTATCAAAGAAACGCTTGGAGACACGTTTCATGAACTGCTGGATGGTGGGCATCTTGAGGTCTACGTGAAGAAGCTCATTTCTAACATAAAAGGGGGCTCCCGTGACTCTACGGAGGAATCGGTTTTGAAGGGTCTGCATCTTGTGGAGGAGGTAGGGCTTTGCGTGTGCGAAAACAACGCAGGCGTAGGTCATGATGGGACGGATGACCGCGGTGAAAATACGCAGCTTGCACCTGAGTGATAACTTGCTGCGGGAGCTAAGAATGAAGTGGAGCCTACCTAGAGCGAAAGCGGCGCGCGAACGTGCCTGCTTTATGTGCTCAGCGAAGGAAAGGTGTTTATCGAGGACCACGCCTAAGTATTTGGCTTGCTTTTCCCAGGGGATCGGCTTGCCGTACATGGTAATCGGACGGGGGGAGGGTGGGTTTATCCGCGGCTTAGAAAAGAGGACTGCCTGGCTTTTGTCTGGATTGACTTCGATTCTCCATTTCCGGAACCACTTGGCCAGAGTGTTTGCGGAAGTTTGGAGAGTGCGAGCGATGGCATCGGGTTTAAGACCGGTATAATAGATAGCCGTATCGTCGGCAAATAGGGCTAGCTGAGTATTTTTATGCTTGGGGATATCGCTAGTGAATAGCGTGAAAACGAGGGGGGATAGTACGGAGCCTTGAGGAACTCCTGCGCGAATGGGATGGGGGGAGGAAAGCTCCCCCTCAATTCGGTAACGAAAGGTGCGATTCGATAAAAAGTCCAGTAGGATGAGCACGAGACGGTCAGGCACGCCGAGTTGGTATAGCTTATAGATTAAGCCATTGTGCCAGACTTTGTCGAACGCTTTCGCTATGTCGAAAAATAAGGCTCCCGTTATTGCGCCCCGTTGGAAGCCGGCGCTGACGTGTTCTATGATGCGGTGGACTTGTTGGATACATGAGTGTTCGGTTCTAAATCCAAACTGCTCATTGGGTATAAGACTCTTTGCTTCGGCAAAATCTTTGAGCCGCTTATATATAAGCCTTTCATAGATTTTACCAAGGACGTTGAGTAAGCTAATGGGACGGTAGCTAGACGGGTCAGACTTGGGCTTGCCTGGTTTGGGAATACCTATGACGGTGGCCTGTTTCCAGGTTGCGGGGAACATATTATTGCTCAATGCACCATTGAAGATGGCAGTCATTAGCACTATAAGCTGGGCGGGGAAAAGTTTGAAAACCCTATTGGTGATGCCGTCGGAGCCAGGGGCTTTTCGCGGTTGGAGACTTTTAATGATATCCTGGACCTCATCAGGAGTGATGGGGGCCAGTGGATTATCGGGATCTTCGACGGGCGGAAGGGAAGTTCTACGTTCGACTTCGGCGTTCACCATATCGAGGTGGGCTTGGTCTACTGGTTGAGAGCTGGGAGAACACTGGGACTCTAGGCTGTCGGCTAGGCATTCTGCTTTTTCAGAGTTATCGAAGGCGACACTCTTATCGGGACGAATGAGAGGAGGCATTGTGTCCTCTTCAGTGGATCGTAACTTCCTCTGAAGCTGCCAGAAGGCAAGATGGGTGGGCTCAAGTTCGCTCAGCATCTTGTCCCAGCTCGCATTACGCTGCTCGGTAATGCGTTTCCTTACAGCACGCTGTAAGTTGCGCATGTGAGCTTTGTTTGCGGCGCAGGGAAAAGCGCTGTACGCACGGATGGCTGCGTTCTTCTCGGTTATCAGATTCCGTACATCGTCCGGGAGTTTCCAGCGGTGGTCTTCCACTACAGGAACTTCCCTTGAACAATCGTTCAGGACGGATTGTACGTGATTTGTAAGCGAGTCGATCGCCGCCGTCGTGTCAGCGACTATGTGGTCAGGAATGGTGTCCAATTGAGGCGACGTGGTGGATTTCAGTTTTTCACTTACTTTCCTCCAGTCGGTGGTCAATTGGGTCGGAGGAGGTTGGGTAGGATCATGGTTACCCGAGCGGGAACCTAGGTGTAGGATAACGGGACGGTGATCCGAGTTGAGCTCGTGAAGCGCTTCTATGGAGTGTAAACGGAGGTTTACATTCTTTAGGAGCGCCACATCGAGGACATCGGGGTTATGGTTGGGGTCGTGTGGGTAGTGGGTGGGAGTCATCGGAGCGATGACGTCGTAGTTTAGAGTCGCGCCTAGGTTATACACGATTCTGCCTCTGGCATTTGTCGTGTTGCTGTTCCAAGCGGGGTGTTTGGCGTTGAGATCGCCCGCTAGTAAGACGGAGTCACTCAGGCCGAAGAGAGTCGTGAGATCGCTGGTGAGCGCGATAGGATCGTCTGAAGCAAGAGACGCGACCGATGGTGGGGGATGGTAGGCAGAGATGATGGTTATCGGAGGATGACCAGTCATGCCTAGTCGACAGGCAGAGTACTCTAGGTGAGAGAGAGGCGCGGGTGGGGTCAGAGGGATGCAGTATAACTCCTTTCTATAATAAATAAGGGTACCGCCGCCGTGGCAACGTGTTCTGTCATTGCGAACTAGACGGTAATTCGCAATTTTGGGATCAGCGCGGTGGGGTTTCAAAAGGGTCTCCTGTATAAGGAGGACGTCTAATTGGTGGTCGCGGAGGAATTTAGTTATCTCGGCGCGTTGGTTGAAAATGCCATTGGCGTTGAAAAAACCTAATTTGAGGGATCGAGGCCTAGTGTGGTTTGTGCGTTGGGAATCCATTGGATCAGTCCATCGCATCCATCTGGTCGAGACCTAGCACCACATCACTGTGTGTGCTGAATATTTGGCTGTACATTGCCGTCGTAATTTTGCCGTTATTCTGCTGTTCGGCAGCCAGAAGGGCATCGCGGAGAGATCTGGCTTGGCGGGTCATAAATAACCTATAATGGCGCAGTATAGTCTGGGCGCAAGCCTCGCCATGCGCGACGGGTGAGGGATTGGGCGGTTGTTTGACTGCAGGAGCAGCAGTGGTTTGAGGCGCGGGTTTGTGACTGGCTGTGGGCTCCGTAGCCACGGCTATAGGCAGGATCTGCGCTGCGATGGGTATATCCATCAGTGCCTGCAAAGGTTTGGCAGGGGCCAAGGAGGGAAAGGCTTTTTCGTGGTTTAGCCTGTTCCACGGGGACGGTCTCTGAGGAGCGAGACGTTGGGGAATTTGAGAAGAAGGTGCCTCTCTCTGTTGGCGGGCGTTGGCGCGCTTCGCTAATTTAGGAGCGAGTTTGGGGGCTTTGGGACAGCCGCGGTAGTTTGCCGGGTGACCGGTCTGGCCGCAGAGAACGCAGCTGGGTGGTTCCGAACAGAGGGTTCGGTCTTTAGGCCGTGGGCAGTCCGCAGTGCTATGCTCGCCCAGACACTTGACGCATCTGGGAGTCGCATAGCAGTTGCTCTGCGCATGGCCATACAGTTGGCAACGGTGGCATTGTCCCACTGTTGCGGTTTTGTAGGGCTTTTCTATTGAGATACCGGATAGGGAGCAAATAGACTTAATCTTAAATATTGGGTGATGACCTTCGGTTGGTTCACAAATGACAAGAACCATGTCGTACAATTCACCGCCTCTCGCTTTATGTAAGCGATGGACGGCGATCACTGGTATACCTTGATCGGCAAGGTCGTCTTTAATATCCTGTACTGGGATTTCTTTAGGGACACGTTTAATAATAACACGAGTGGGCGTGTCCTCGGGGAAGGAGAAAGTGTGAAAGGAAATATTCCTTTCACGGAGGGCGCGATATAATTCCCTATAGTCGTTCGACGTAGGGACGGTGACTTTAATGCCATTTTGGCAGGCACGGGCGTTTGTGTAGTTGATCTTTCGATCAACACACATCTTATACACATCAGTCCATTTCCCCTTGTCCTGGATGTAAAAGGGGGGCGGAGGGCGTTGCTTCCTTTGGGCTGAGGAAGTTTGGGCTATCGGGCTGGCGGGACGACTATTCTGCGCTCGAGCAGAGGTAGTTGGGACGGGGCTAGCGGGTCGAACGGGCGTTTGAGTTGGGGACGGGGGCGACGCGGTGGTCTTTTTGGCCTTGCTGGCCTGGGAGGTTTTCCCTTTCTTCCTCTTGCCACCGGTGACGACTTGAAAGTCGTCTTCCGAGGACGAGGGGCATGATGACAAATCATTGTCAGAGTTGTTATTGGACACAGGTTCGGTGGTGTCCATTTCACGGAATTCAGGTGCAGCGCACACCTGTGCGGCGTCCATTGTTTTATGAACAATGGGATTAGCAGGTGGGCCGGAAACAATGGGTGATTTCGGGAATCGGGCGATCGGCACGACTTTGTCGGCGGGCGGGGGCAATAAAGGGCTATCTACCTGGAAGTCGTTCGTTGTTTGACGAACAATGGGATCGGAGTTAATAAATACTTCCGTGAACTGACCTACCGGGATGCCTTGATCGGCAAGCGGGGGAGATAATGGGCTGTCAAGCGCGTCACTAAAATCAGCGACGTTGGCTTCGGTAGCCGGGGGACAATTAGCGATTTCACGCTGGATTTTTCCGCCATATTTGGCGGAAATTGTAGGGTTTTCCCTAAGGATTTCTAACAGAATCTCCAAAATATTGGAGGTCGCCATGATTGGCAAATGGATCAAAAATTGAATGGGGAAATTTTGGAGATTTCTCTCCCGCGGGGGGCCTATTTAAAGCCTAACTGGCCTAACTCCCCGGATGGATGGGTCCGGGGATGTGTAACCTCCCCAGTCGGGTAGAGACTGGGAGGTGAGTACCTAATGGTGAGCCCTAAGCTTGTAACCGGTCGCCAGTCTTATTGTGCGAACCGGGCCCTATTGGGTCTAGTGCGAAGGGGTAGACACACCCAACCGACACTAGGTGTGTAGCTGAAAAGGAAACTCAGTAACTAGGTTTGACTAGGAGATCTCCCAAGGCCAAAACCTAGCACTCGACTCCAATTTACTGCTTCACCCTGAAGGGGATCAGCGGGTGCGTCGGGTCAGCACCCCCTTGGTATTGTTGACACCGTGAGGTTTCCAACCAAGGACCACAAAACTGTGGTTTTACCCTGAAGGGGCCAAACCAAATTGTTTTTGACGATACTCTGTTATAGAAACAGGATATCCTTCACCGCCTCGAAAAAGGCGGATCCGGACCAGGCGTCGTAGTCGGCGACTACGAGTGACGTCACGGCGAGCGTGACGAAGCGTAGCGATGACTCAGGCACGGAACGATCGAGAGCGCGGAGCGGTACGACCGTCGCGGGCGAGCGTCGGAAGCGGAATGACTGACTTCCCATTTTTTTTTTTTTTTTTGTGTGTGGCATCTCGCAGGTCAACCTCTGAGGATGTCGGCTGCTTAACCGGGCTTGCCTGTGGTTGCCTTAATTAATAAATTAATTAAAGCCTCCAGCCAGGGCTTATTAAAAAACTTACAAACTAGGCGACTACACGCTAAGGGCACCCCCTGTGGGGTACGGACCTCGGCTTAGGGCGTCGCAGGGGAGGGCAGCTAGGGACAGGCTGGATCATATCATTATTATTATTAATAAGGGAATTTAAAGCTACTGGCTCAGCGTCGCGGGCTGGCTCTGGCAAGGGTCGGGGTGGACTATTACGGGGACGTCGCGGCGGGCCTCGGCGGCGAGGACGGAAGGACGGTCGGTTTTTGTGTTTGTGTGCCACTGTACTTGTTTCCCTACGGCTCTCTTGGAGCAGGGTGATTGCGTCATCGGGAGTGACTAGGGTATGCCTTGGTCGGCGAATCTTAGAGATACGCGAGGGTTCGTATTGGGCGGCCGATACGATAAGGGGATTCCTATGTTGGATTGAAGTTTCAAAGAAACGCTTGGAGACGCGTTTCATGAACTGCTGGATGGTGGGCATCTTGAGGTCTACGTGAAGAAGCTCATTTCGAACATAAAAGGGGGCTCCCGTGACTCTACGGAGGAATCGGTTTTGGAGGGTCTGCATCTTATGGAGGAGGTAGGGCTTTGCGTGTGCGAAAACAACGCAGGCGTAGGTCATGATGGGACGGATGACCGCGGTGAAAATACGCAGCTTGCACCTGAGTGATAACTTGCTGCGAGAGCTAAGAATGAAGTGGAGCCTACCTAGAGCGAAAGCGGCGCGCGAACGTGCCTGCTTTATGTGCTCAGCGAAGGAGAGGTGTCTATCGAGGACCACGCCTAAGTATTTGGCTTGCTTTTCCCAAGGGATCGGCTTGCCGTACATGGTAATCGGACGGGGGGAGGGTGGGTTTATCCGCGGTTTAGAAAAGAGGACTGCCTGGCTTTTGTCTGGGTTGACTTCGATTCTCCATTTCCGGAACCACTTGGCCAGAGTGTTTGCGGAAGTTTGGAGAGTGCGAGCGATGGCATCGGGTTTAAAACCGGTATAATAGATAGCCGTATCGTCGGCGAATAGGGCTAGCTGGGTATTTTTATGCTTGGGAATATCACTAGTGAATAGCGTGAAAACGAGGGGGGATAGTACGGAGCCTTGAGGAACTCCTGCGCGAATGGGATGGGGGGAGGAGAGCTCCCCCTCAATTCGATAACGAAAGGTGCGATTCGATAAAAAGTCCCGTAGGATGAGCACGAGACGGTCAGGCACGCCGAGTTGGTATAGCTTATAGATTAAGCCATTGTGCCAGACTTTGTCGAACGCTTTCGCTATGTCGAAGAATAAGGCTCCCGTTATTGCGCCCCGTTGGAAGCCGGCGCTGACGTGTTCTACGATGCGGTGGACTTGTTGGATACATGAGTGTTCGGTTCTAAATCCGAACTGCTCATTGGGTATTAGACTCTTTGCTTCGGCAAAATCTTTGAGCCGCTTATATATAAGCCTTTCATAGATTTTACCGAGGACGTTGAGTAAGCTAATGGGACGGTAGCTAGACGGGTCAGACTTGGGCTTGCCTGGTTTGGGAATACCTATGACGGTGGCCTGTTTCCAGGTTGTAGGGAACATATTATTGCTCAATGCGCCATTGAAGATGGCAGTCATTAGCACTATAAGCTGGGCGGGGAAAAGTTTGAAAACCCTATTGGTGATGCCGTCGGAGCCAGGGGCTTTTCGCGGTTGGAGACTTTTAATGATATCCTGGACCTCATCAGGAGTGATGGGGGCCAGTGGATTATCGGGATCTTCGATGGGCGGAAGGGAAGTTCTACGTTCGACTTCGGCGTTCACCATATCGAGGTGGGCTTGGTCTACTAGTTGAGAGCTGGGAGAACACTGGGACTCTAGGCTGTCGGCTAGGCATTCTGCTTTTTCAGAGTTATCGAAGGCGATACTCTTATCGGGACGAATGAGAGGAGGCATTGTGGCCTCTTCAGTGGATCGTAACTTCCTCTGAAGCTGCCAGAAGGCAAGATGGGTGGGCTCAAGTTCGCTCAGCATCTTGTCCCAGCTCGCATTACGCTGCTCGGTAATGCGTTTCCTTACAGCACGCTGTAAGTTGCGCATGTGAGCTTTGTTTGCGGCGCAGGGAAAAGCGCTGTACGCGCGGATGGCTGCGTTCTTCTCGGTTATCAGATTCCGTACATCATCCGGGAGTTTCCAGCGGTGGTCTTCCACTACAGGAACTTCCCTTGAACAATCGTTCAGGACGGATTGTACGTGATCTGTAAGCGAGTCGATCGCCGCCGTCGTGTCAGCGACTGAGACTATGTGGTCAGGAATGGTGTCCAATTGTGGCGACGTGGTGGATTTCAGTTTTTCACTTACTTTCCTCCAGTCGGTGATCAATTGGGTCGGAGGAGGTTGGGTAGGATCATGGTTACCCGAACGGGAACCTAGGTGTAGGATAACGGGACGGTGATCCGAGTTAAGCTCGTGAAGCGCTTCTATGGAGTGTAAACGGAGGTTTACATTCTTTAGGAGCGCCACATCGAGGACATCGGGCCTATGGTTGGTGTCGTGTGGGTAGTGGGTGGGACTCATCGGAGCTATGACGTCATAGTTTAGGGTCGCGCCTAGGTTATACACGATTCTGCCTCTGGCATTTGTCGTGTTGCTGTTCCAAGCGGGGTGTTTGGCGTTGAGATCGCCCGCTAGTAAGACGGAGTCACTTAGGCCGAAGAGAGTCGTGAGATCGCTGGTGAGCGCGATAGGATCGTCTGAAGCAAGAGACGCGACCGATGGTGGGGGATGGTAGGCAGAGATGATTGTTATCGGAGGATGACCAGTCATGCCTAGTCGACAGGCAGAGTACTCTAGGTGAGAGAGAGGCGCGGGTGGGGTCAGAGGGATGCAGTATAACTCCTTCCTATAATAAATAAGGGTACCGCCGCCGTGGCAGCGTGTTCTGTCATTGCGAACTAGACGGTAATTCGCAATTTTGGGGTCAGCGCGGTGGGGTTTCAAAAGGGTCTCCTGTATAAGGAGGATGTCTAATTGGTGGTCGCGGAGGAATTTAGTTATTTCGGCGCGTTGGTTGAAAATGCCATTGGCGTTGAAAAAACCTAATTTGAGGGATCGAGGCCTAGTGTGGTTTGTGCGTTGGGAATCCATTGGATCAGTCCATCGCATCCATCTGGTCGAGGCCTAGCACGACATCACTGTGTGTGCTGAATATTTGGCTGTACATTTCCGTTGTAATTTTGCCGTTATTCTGCTGCTCGGCAGCCAGAAGGGCTTCGCGGAGAGACCTGGCTTGGCGGGTCATAAATATTTTATAGTGGCGCAGTAGAGTCTGGGCGCAAGACTCGCCGTTCCCGACGGGTGAGGGTTTGGGCGGTTGTTTGGCTGCAGGAGCAGCAGTGGTTTGAGGCGCGGGTTTGGGACTGGTTGTGGCCTCTGGAGCCACGTCTATAGGCAGGATCTGCGCTGCGATGGGTATATCCATCAGTGCCTGCAAAGGTTTGGCAGGGGCCAAGGAGGGAAAGGCTTTTTCGTGGTTTAGCCTGTTCCACGGGGATGGTCTCTGAGGAGCGAGACGTTGGGGAATTTGAGAGGAAGGTGCCTCTCTTTGTTGGCGGGTGTTGGCGCGCTTCGCTAATTTAGGAGCGAGTTTGGGGGCTTTGGGACAGCCGCGGTAGTTTGCCGGGTGACCGGTCTGGCCGCAGAGAACGCAGCTGGGTGGTTCCGAACAGAGGGTTCGGTCTTTGGGCCGAGGGCAGTCCGCAGTGCTGTGCTCGCCCAGACACTTGACGCATCTGGGAGTCGCATAGCAGTTGCTCTGCGCATGGCCATACAGTTGGCAACGGTGGCATTGTCCCACTGTTGCGGTTTTGTAGGGCTTTTCAATTGAGATACCGGATAGGGAGCAGATGGACTTAATCTTGAAAATCGGGTGATGACCTTCGGTTGGTTCACAAATGACAAGAACCATGTCGTACAATTCACCGCCTCTCGCTTTATGTAAGCGATGGACGGCGATCACTGGTATACCTTGATCGGCAAGGTCGTCTTTAATATCCTGTACTAGGATTTCTTTAGGGACACGTTTAATAATAACACGAGTGGGCGTGTCCTCGGGGAAGGAGAAAGTGTGAAAGGAAATATTCCTTTCACGGAGGGCGCGATATAGTTCCCTATAGTCGTTCGACGTAGGGACGGTGACTTTAATGCCATTTTGGCAGGCACGGGCGTTTGTGTAGTTGATCTTTCGAACAACACACATCTTGGACACATCAGTCCATTTCCCCTTGTCTTGGATGTAAAAGGGGGGCGGAGGGCGTTGCTTCCTTTGGGCTGAGGAAGTTTGGGCTATCGGGCTGGGGGGACGACTATTCTGCGCGTGAGTAGAGGTAGTTGGGACGGGGCTAGCGGGTCGTACGGGCGTTTGAGTTGGGGACGGGGGCAACGCGGTGGTCTTTTTGGCCTTGCTGGCCTGGGAGGTTTTCCCTTTCTTCCTTTTGCCGCCGGTGACGACTTGAAAGTCGTCTTCCGAGGACGAGGGGCATGATGACAAATCATTGTCGGAGTTGTTATTGGACACAGGTTCGGTGGTGTCCATTTCAAGGAATTCAGATGCAGCGCACACCTGCGCGGCGTCCATTGTTCTATGAACAATGGGATTAGTAGGTGGGCCGGAAACAATGGGTGATTTCGGGAATCGAGCGAACGGCACGACTTTGTCAGCGGGCGGGGGCAATAAAGGGCTATCTACCCGGAAGTCGTTCGTTGTTTGACGAACAATGGGATCGGAGTTAATAAATACTTCCGTGAATTGAACAACCGGAATGCCTTGATCAGCAAGCGGGGGAGATAATGGGCTGTCAAGCGCGTCACTAAAATCAGCGACGTTGGCTTCGGTAGCCGGGGGACAATTAGCGATTTCACGCTGGATTTTTCCGCCATATTTGGCGGAAATAGCAGGGTTTTCCCTAAGGATTTCTAACAGTATCTCCAAAATATTGGAGTTTGCCATGATTGGCGAATGGATTAAAAATTTAATTGGGAAATTTTGGAGATTTCTCTCCCGCGGGGGGCCTATTTAAAGCCTAACTGGCCTAACTCCCCGGATGGATGGGTCCGTGGATGTGTAACCCTCCCAGTCGGGTAGAGACTGGGAGGTGAGTACCTAATGGTGAGCCCTAAGCTTGTAACCGGTCGCCAGTCTTATTGTGCGAACCGGGCCCTATTGGGTCTAGTGCGAAGGGGTAGACACACCCAACCGACACTAGGTGTGTAGCTGAAAAAGAAACTCAGTAACTAGGTTTGACTAGGAGATCCCCCAAGGCCAAAACCTAGCACTCGACTCCAATTGACTGCTTCACCCTGAAGGGGATCAGCGGGTGCGTCGGGTCAGCACCCCCTTGGTATTGTTGACACCGTGAGGTTTCCAACCAAGGACCACGAAACTGTGGTTTTACCCTGAAGGGGCCAAACCAAATTGTTTTTGACGATACTCTGTTATAGAAACAGGATATCCTTCACCGCCTCGAAAAAGGCGGATCCGGACCAGGCGTCGTAGTCGGCGACTACGAGTGACGTCACGGCGGGCGTGACGAAGCGTAGCGATGACTCAGGCACGGAACGATCGAGAGCGCGGAGCGGTACGACCGTCGCGGGCGAGCGTCGGAAGCGGAATGACTGACTTCCCACCACGCGGACCGGTATTTATAACCTAGCGACGTATGCGCCCGAGGCAACGTTATATCAACGTTATAACGTTGTATCGTTGTTATCGATTTGTAGTGTGATATATTGATATCTACATACACTACAGTTTCTAAAACCACTTTTTCATAAAATCAATCGTATAAAAGATATAAGCTTCCAAAGTGGTAAAATGTGTGTACCCCCCCTCAAACTTCTACAATAATGGAGTGAAATATCTAAAAAAATATATGTCTGTAGATCTTAATGTAAACTTTCAACCAAAATTGGTTTGAACGAAATCGGGTCAGCAGTTTTTGAGATACAGCATATTTTCGAAAACCGCAAATATAACTTTGTAATTCATACAAACACTATGAAAAACAAAGTTATTTAGCGTAGTTGTAAAAATGTATATAAGCTAGTTTTAAAAAAAAATTAAGGTTTTTTTTATTCGTCAAATAAATATACTTATTATATTATGTTATTATAGTTACTACTGAACCCTTCATGGGCGAGTCTGACTCGCACTTGGCCAATTTTTTTAGAATTGGAGCTTTATTTCTGGAGATCACCTCCTACATACAAACTTACAAACAAATTTTACCACTTAATATTAGTATAGAATAGTGTTTCCGATATAGGTACCTACATATTTACCTACGTTTTATTAAGTTCTCTTGAATTTGAATACACATTGTAGACAAAATAGACATAAGTTGCTTTAGTCAGGTTTATGTAATCGATGATAATACTTTTACTATAATATAAATATTTTTTTTGTTACGCATGCTTTTTGACGAACGATCTTTCTGAATCATAGAGATGTTTTTTCATCTATAACGCACGCCTATATCTGTATATTTATACACTGCATTTGCATGTTTCCTATAAAGTTTATCAAAAATGCATTTAATATTCTTACCTTGCCTTTGGCAACATCACAAATGTTTTATTTTCGTTTCTTATTTATATTTCGGCTCTGGTGTTTTTGAGATTCAGATTTAAACCTTTAGTTCATCTCCAATGAGCAACCAATCAGTTTTGGTCTTGACTAAAGGCCCTCTTTAATTTCTAATCTTGGTATAATAAAAAACTTTCAGGGTGTATCTGTTTCTAGGTCTAATTATGCTTATGACGGACTTTGCTGCAACACTGCAATTAGGATGCTGTGAATTCCTATTACATTGTTATGACAATATTTATCATAAGCTCTACATCGTTCTTCAAATTTATATCTTTGGGTGTATATCGCACTAGCAGATTCAAATTTTGATGTTATATTCGGGTTTGTTTGTGCGATATTACGGCCGGATACTGTTCCATCAGTTTCAGTGGAGATTTTGTTAATTGTGCTATCAACTTGTACACTGGAAAGTTTGTTTTGAGGATGTTGTATTTCGTTTTAGAAATTGTAAGATTTGTGTTTTCTTTCTGTAGCAAATTAGTAGGAAAGTAAACACACTACTAGGTCAATACTAAGTCAAGTCAAACTTGGGATCTTTAGTTATTCTTACATTCAAATGATCTGTGAATATACACACCTTACCAACTTAACAGAAACAATAAAATAGTAATAGATTGAGAGGTCATATCTTGCAACTTAATTATTCTAGTTTACAGGATGTGACTTCGAATGGAAGAATAACAAAAAGATTCAAAATTTTGAGCTGTTTCAGTTTAGATCTGGCAGAGCGATATATCGCTCTTTCTTCGGCCTTCGTTTCATATATTTTGTAATAGTCAAATTTTGAAAGGGACAATACTCCATACGTCGTAGGTCCCTACTTATGGTGATCTGCTGGCATGATATTATGACGCGGTTTCCCGAAGTTTCTTCATCACATCATTGTGGCAGAATCACAGTGGAGGCTTAGCTAGAGAAAATCGTCTAAATAGTGATGGACGATCATTGACCGTGATGATTAAAATATTTATCTTCAGTTGTGACGTCGCGAAAACCTGGTAGTTATTTTTGTTTATATTGTGTATATTTTTTGTTCCAATAACGATTTATAGTACAAAATATTAATGTGCACCATATTCAAATTTATTTTCGCCAGCGTTGGTTATTCTTTACCATTTTAGTACAAATTAAATATCGACTAAGTCAGATATAGTGAAATGATAACCATTCTTTTTAATTCCTTTTGTAATGTTGTGTTGTAACTACAAAATGCATCGTGATGCATTTTGTAGTTAACTAACTTTAACTTTATAATCGATTTTGATTATTCACGAACTTTTGGCTAGTTGTAGCACACTTGTAATGCAATGGAAACGTACACTGAGAGAAATCGGCTTAGCAATTTGAACAAGTTTGACTTGTTAAGTGGTTATCTGTTTGAAATAAAATTATTTTGGTCAACGGAAACAAACGCAATGTTGATAATACAAGTCGATTTTGTACAAAGAACAAGATTAAACTTGTTGGAAGTTATTTAGTTGAAACAACCAAACATTTGTTTGAAACAACATGCTTCTTATTGCTTTGACAAAATCGACTTGTTTAATCAACCAAAACATAAACTTGTAGCATTAACAAGTTGGTATAACATTAAACCAACAAGACTGTTTTATTATTTCAACATTATATCTTGTTGAAACTACATTACGTAACATGTTAAATGCTATCTTGTTAAAACAACGTTACAGGCGGTTGAAATAACATGGCGTCATTTGAAATTGACGTTCCCTTAATTGTAAAATCAACATTATACTTAACTTGTTAAAGTAACAAAATAAATGATAAACTTGTAGTAGTACCAAGGTGGCTTTTTTAAAGTCTGTTAAAAAGCATAAATAAAAATGTTATAACATAAGCAAAGAAATTTTATGGTAGCATCAGTGCACTATTGCTATCTATATTGCATTGATTCAATAAAATTAATTTCTTAAATTAGGTATATAATTTTCCGTAACCCTTCCTTCAACTTTCAAGCGACAACTTTATAATTAATTTTTTATTTAACCTATATTTTTTTCTAATTTAACGGTGCTTTTTTTTAATTAGAATAAATGGAAGATAAGAGTTTGAGTTTACATCAAACATTTACTATGAGAACATACATACATAAACGAATCACAAAATAGTTCCATCGAGCTCGATAGATGGCGTTGCCCTGTTTAAAATGTGGACCTTTAAATTTATAGAGGTCACCACAGGATCCGCCCGGGTAAGTAGTAACCAGCCTTAGTGTGCTAAACTACGGGTGGCCCTACAAAAAAAATATTATAGTAAATATATTAAATCTACTTGCTAAACTTATAAAAACAATCGGAAAATGTTAACGTAAATTCGACCTGACGTAACGTAAAAATAACATGATACGTAGCTTGTAGGATCAACAAGTTACACTTTACAAGATCAAACTTGTAGTTTCAACCAAACAGCACGTAAGCGTTATTTTAACCCGAAAACTTGTTGAAGCAACGTGAAATCTGGTTGTTTTTTTCTCAGTGTACATCGTTTCCATTGCATTACAAGTGTGCCTTTTGTAATAGTATTTAGTAGATTTTATTTATGTTTTATTATATTAAGAAATGTAATGTAGCCTGTATTAACCCTAAGTATAGATACTCTGCCTTATTATTAATGTTTTTTTTTTTTATTTTTGCAATATTATTTTATTTTTCTTGATCATAGAAATATTTATTTCCCAATTCTTGCATGTTTTTAATATATTCATTTGCATGCCTTTGGTGCAAATCACAGTCAGCCTATATAGTCCTTCTGACCGATTTCTATAGGAAACGTCGATTAATATTATAAACGTACCTATATAATAAATTTAATTAATCGCCTCTGCTCGCTACGAATATTATTCTCACATTTTTTCTTGTAGATGCAATAGTAGTTCATCTGCATCTCTACACAAATATTATAAAGAAGCAGTGTTTTTGTTTGTATGTAAAAACTCGAAAACTACTGGGCCGTTTTTAAAACTTCTTTCACCATTGTAGAGATGTATTATCAGCAAGGCTACTTTAATTTTTCTGAAAATGAAAACCTTTTTAAACCAGCGTAGCTGCGTGCAAAAGCTAGTGGATTAATGAAGTAATTTCCTTAGTTTAATGTCTTTCACCGCTAACCCGCACTGGACTCGCGTGGTGGATTACATGCGGCCCATACCCTCTCGTGGAGAGGGGGCCTGAGTCGCAGCTGTGCGAACGTTATAGACTAACATACTTATTATACTGTTGTAAGACTCAGTTGCGACATAATATATTTTAAATATTTTTAAAATTAAGTTCTATTTACCTTTTGTTTTCCGTTCTCGGCTCCTTACCAGCATGTTTTTTGAACAAAAGCCTCCTCCAAAGCTACACTTGTTTTAATTAACTTACTTCAAAGAATATGAAATCTATATCTACTAATATTATAAAGCGGAAACGTTTGCGTGTTTGTTTCTTTAAATGCTCATCTTCGAAAGTACTGGATGGATTTGAATGAAATTTTGTATTGAAGTAGCTTGAAGGTTAGCTTGAATAAGGTTATAGGCTTCTTTTTATTAGACTACAAAAGGGTTAAGTTTTTATCGTGATAAAGTCCACGAGAGCGAAGCACCGCACAACTTCTCATATAATTTACATATAAATACAAAGTTATATTTAGGGTTTTAGAAAATATGCTGTATCTCAAAAACTGCTGACCCGATCTCGTTCAAACCAATTTTGGTTGAAAGTTTACATTAAGATCTACAGCATATGTTTTTTTTTATTTCACTCTAGCATTATAGAAACTAGAGGGGGGGGGGGGGGTACACACATTTTGTCACACAATGTCACAATGCCTACACAATGTCATTTTTAATGACCTGTCTATAGATACCATATACCTTCTATTTTAATTTTTTTTTTCTTAAAATTGGAAAGCGGTTCACAGAATACATCTACCTACCAAGTTTCACATGTATAGTCCAAATAGTTTCGGAATAAAATGGCTGTGACATACGGATGGACAGATATGACAAAACTATAAGGGTTCCGTTTTTTGCCATACGGCTACGGAGCCCTAAAACCTGAGCATATGCGACATCAATTCTTACCTGCACTAGGCCCGCGTCCTGCATTACGCCCCATTCTCTCTCATAGAGAGAGGACGCCTGTGTCCTAGCAATTGTAATAGTGAATCACTCAAGAATATTATTTTACATTCTTCCTGTACAGCTATCACTATCTGTAGGGATCCCCTATACATTCTCATTATTTTCTTTAATAGTGTGCTCTTGTAGCCTTACCTAATCTTGTTGATTTTATCACGATATTTCCGATAATCAACGCGGTTAGGCAAGACAACAATGATGCCATACTTCAGCTACCTAATTTCTTTTAGTCGGTGTCTGTCTCCATTCGATTAGTCTATCGAAACGTCCGAGATTGCCTTAAGCGATAAGAGCGCCAATTGTCGATTTGTTTTTATAAATAATTGTTCTGTACTTATTATGAGGTGTGCGAAGAATCTCTGCTATAATATTATAAATGACAAAGTAAATCAGTCTGTCTGTTACTCTTTCACTGCTAAAGCTCTTACACGATTTGTTACATTATTAGATTTATTAGATTTGTTACAGAGATAAATTAGACCTAGGAGAAGGACATAATTTTAAGGATTAAGGATTCTTTCGGTGATAAAAATACTTTTGCACGGGTGAAGTCACGGGCAGTAGCTACATCAATAATAAACTCGCTGTTGGCCGTGACTGTACGCGTGGAAATTTCACATATTCACCCACGGTAAAAAGTAGTCTACGTACATAATTATTATTTCAGGTTGTAAACTATATTATGTGCGCCTAAACGTAACAATTTTTGCGTGATTGTAACACAAAATTCCGCATTTCATGTCATTTGATAAATATATTATTTATGATGTTGTACACTGTCAGCCTTAAATCTATCTCTAAGTTCTGTTCACCCAAAGGTTGCCTGTAAGAGATTGCCCTGTGCAATAAGACCGCCAATTGACAATAGTTTTATTATTTGTATCCATAATGTATGTATATTGTAAGATGTACAAAAAAATATGTAATAAATATGTGTCAAATCGTACTCTACTAGCTTAATATAACATACCTTTTGTAATCAATGCATATGATACGAAATAACGGTGTATTGTGAATGCGAAAGGTTTCAAGGCCGGTCTTTTGTTGATGTTCCCTAAGGTTGACTGACCTCGGACGACTGGCGCCGCGACCCACGCCCTCACCACTACTCCTTTGGAGTTGATAAAACCGAATCGTAATTTTTAATACCTCATTTGCATAAAATAACCGATCAATTTTGCGATCTATAAGGTCTATACGATTCGTTTTTGTCTTTCTATGTAGTTGTACAGCGCTCATGTTTTTACTTTTTTATAGTAACTGTTGAAGCTAATGTATTTGATGCTCGAGTTAGCAAAGCAAAAAGATTGTCATTGTGCTTGGTTTTGTTACACTATGGTAAGCTCTTTGCTTTCCACTACAATAAATTGAAGATTATATTTGATTAATGTTTTGAGTGTAGATAACAATATTTTAGTTTGTGGTACCAATACACTTCATGTTGGCCCCACCTGCTCTGCTTACATCCATCACATAGATTCTAATACTGATATGTGATGGTAAATCACACACTATCAGAAACTATGAACTTATCGTAGCTACCAAATAAAAAAAAGAATTGAACTTAGGACCCCGCTGAGTTTCTTGCCGGTTCTTCTCAGTTGCGGGTAGGTTTACGAACCGGTCGTAGAGTCTTAAAAACGTTAATAAAACAAGATAATAAACGTTTTCTTCAACATAAAGAAGTTTGTTTCTTTTAATATCATTGTAGGGATCCCCACTGGCTTTATTATAAGACTCACAGAACTTAATGAGAGAGACTTATTTTAAGTTCTCTAAAACAATTATGATGGAACAACACACCACACGAAGCACACGGTGTTTCTTTATCACAATAATATTACTCATTCACTACTATCAAACTATTAACAGTCGATACGGGTCAGAAACCTGAAAATCTGACACCACTCTTGCAAAGAGGTTTCGTTTTACTCAGATACTGGGTTGTGGAAGGCATCTAGGCAGTAGATGCTTGAAAACAGTAGAACCCACATTAAAACAATAGTAGTATCATTAGAACTTAAAACGGGATTTACCATGTGTATTTTTTGTTTTGAGTGTCCGATATTTCGGCACTGTTGCAAGCGCCATGATCACGGATGAACTGAAGTAATTACGGGTGGAAGTTTATAAGCAGACAAATCGGTCTACCCTCTTTCTCGTTTTCTGTTAGCGACACCGCTACCACTGTCACATGTATCACTAAACACTCGATTCTGTTCCCGACACAAAACTCACCGTGTCGACTCGCGAACTTTCTACGGAACTTTTTCGGTTTTTACACATTTGAAACACTGGATTCCATGCCCGTCGACAGTTGAAACCCATCTTCACGGTTTAAATTGTCGTATTTGGTAATCTCAATCGCTTCCCTTACCAGTCTTGGTATATAGTGGCGTTCTGTCGAGATGACTTGAGGGTTATGTAACTCAATCCAATGGTTCGATCCTGCGTTTAAAACATGTTGTGCTATTGCCGATTTTTCTACATCGTTATTTTTCACCGCCCTAATGTGTCCCGAGATTCTGCAAGCTACGGTACGTTTTGTCTGACCGATGTACGACTTTCCACAGCTGCAGTCCACTTTATAGACACCGAGTTTTTCCAGAGGGAAGTTGTCCTTCGGTGAAAGCAGCGTCTAAGAGACATTCTTGAACGGAGTGAAGATAGTTTTTACGGCATATTTCCGTAGAATATTTGCAACCTTATCTCTCACTCCTTTCACGTACGGCAAGAATGCTGGCTGCCTCTCAACCTCGCACTTCCGGTGTCTAGAACTAGGTTTATGCCTACGCTGTGCGATATTCACTGCATATCCATTTCTCTGTAGCACCTTCTGAACATTTGTTAGCTCATCATGTAAATGTTCCTCGTCAACAGTGCCGAAATATCGGAAACTCAAAACAAAAAATACCCATGGTAATTATCCCGTTTTAAGTTCTAATGATACTGTTAGTGACCATGCTAGCTTAAAAACTTATAAAACACTAGTAGTCTTCAGTCTTACCGGATGCACTCAGATGTTTCTGGTTAGACTGGAAGCTGACCTCAAAATAGTCGGGAAAAGGCTTAGTAGATGAGGCTGATGATAAGAACAAAACAATGCAGACTTATTTCTAAAATTTTGATACGCGTGCAGTATTTATTTATCACAATAACATTACTAATCCATTTATGTACAAGGATTACTCGTACTGTTATACCGATCAACTTCAACTCTGCCTGGTCACATAAGAATTTTGCTGACCCAGTCTTTACCTCTACTCACAATGCCTAGACATAATGTTCATGTATTATGTAAGCGACGACGAAAACAACAAGACTATAAGGAAAATCAAACCCCACAAATATCCCCAAAAGATCTCGAAAACAACACAAACATGCAGACTAATAACATTATGCAAGGCAGACAGTGCTTGTATGACAAGGAGAATCAAATTATGTCTCGTAAATAGAGAAGAATTGCTGTTGAGGTCATGGCTGATCTGCGAGCCAGAAAGATTGAAGGAGATGCTGATTCCACTGAATGCCCTAAATGCCCTTGGTTCTCGGGAGGAAAATAAAAAAAGACTACTCCCGCGTGTGAGCGTGAGTGTCAGACTATGAGTCTGACTCTGTCTGTCAGTCTGAATAAAAACCCACCTTGTTTCTTTCTTTCCTGTTCTTCCTGGGCTGCAGTATCTTATTAGAACATTCTCGCAACCCCACATGCTCTGGAATGCCTGAGGAACGATATCGATTTTCTTAGTGGCCCTCTTGCTAACCCTGCCATAGGAGTAAAAGAAGAGAACTGTGTAAATTTGTAAGGTAAGGTATTGTAAATTAACTAAAAATTCTGAAGCTTCCAAGGATAATAAATAGCCGTGTGGTAGTTCCTATACGGAAGAATATCGCGTTGAGTAAACTTGCCTTCTACCTGTCAGTTTAGAGAAAGCTCCCTTAATCCGATTCGTTGCTCTATTTTAATCGTGAAACAACGTGAATATATGCTATAAATTAGGTCCATGAGAAAATAACTGCAAGGTGGTCTGAGGGACCTCTGAGTCATAGAAGTGAACTAACTGCATTGCAACAAACAATAAATATCAAAACTCACAACATATATTTTACATAATTACCACATGCTATTATAATAAATCGTGGTGGAAGTTGTTTGTACTCGTAAATAACTCTTTATCTCAATTAATTCCCCAGCTAATGGAAAATTGTGCGGTGTGGGATCATTGATAGCCCTACACCGCAAATTGTTTTCAAATACTTTTATTTACTCTCACATTTTAAAATTATCATTTGAAATCAATATTTGAACCTTATTGACTGACTTTATCCACAAAAATCAAAAGGTTTCCCTAAATTATTAATGCTTAGAAATAATATTTTTCTATCACCAATTTGTTTTAAGCAAATTGCAATAGAAATATTGATTTCAACTTTGGATAAAGGAAGAAAGATTTTAAGAAAGAGGTGAGGGGAGAACTAATAGTTATGAGTTCTTACTTACCGTCGAACATTTTGATGTCAATTCTATACGTTCTAAGACTTTAAAGTTCTAAGTTGAGCTACATGATAACAGCATACGCTTGCACTGTTTGGACAGGTTCACTCAAATCTGTCCACTTTTCTACAGGTTCACTCCTTACAAGATCACGTTTCACGTTTGACATAGATCTGCAAGGTTCTCATATAATACACGACGGTACCAGTACGGATTGTAAGGACTTTAAAGGGGATTTATTGACCTCTGAGTTGGTTTCGGTGTTCCTTCTCAGGGAAAAGAAACTCACCACCCCCATCTCGTTTAAACTGAAAAAGAGAGTAACATGTAAAAGTGTTATTTGGAATTTTTAACCGACTTGAAAAAAAGGAGGTTTACAATTCGTCTTGAACTTTTTTTTTTTTTATGTATGTTACCTCATAACTCGGAGATGGCTGGACCGATTTGGAATTTTTTTTTTTGTTCGAAAGGGTATACTTTCTAGTTGGTCCCATTGTTACGAAATCAGGATCTGAAGATGGGATCCTGGAGAAATCGAGGGCACTCTTCAAATATTATAGGCATACCTATAGCGTTTTGGGTATTTCTTATAGTACCTTGAGCAGTTGCTTTCGAAAAGTACCATTTGGGGAAGTTGAACTGATGATGAAGACCACAGATGGCCACTGAAACTACTCAATAATAAGTATTTCGTGGATTGCGATTCGATTACTTGAGTACGGATGTTAAACACTTTATGCTCGTCACAATACATATGGTGACGTAGAGCTGATGGTCAAGTACCAGAACTCCTCAAAAATTAACAGCTATGCATCGGGAAAAGAAACATTTTGTAAAAGGTGATAAGTTGTTGACATTATGGCTTTTGTAACTAGATAAATTACAAACCGACCCACTAAAAAGCGTGAAAAAAAAATTTTTAACATAAAATAGAACCGACTTCCATATCAAAACACTACAAAGCTAAAAATAACTTTAATTTCGGAAGGCGGTGTGAAAAAAACAGAAAATCCTAAACCAATAACACCGACTACCGAAATTAAAGTTATTTTTAGCTTTGTAGTGTTTTGATATGGAAGTCGGTTCTATTTTTTGTTAAAAAATAAATTTTTACAATTATTTTTCCCTGTGCTAAAACTTATTCTACCTAAAATAATCGTCGGTTAATCTAAACCCTCTTTAAGTTACATACTTAAAATCATCCCCATACACGATTCTTTTTCTAATATTCTGTTAAACTAAACACAGGTGTCAGTCGAGCAAGTATTACGAGTACCTACCAAGTGTGAAGTAGATCAAAGATGCTCGGTAAAGACATTTCAAATGCCACTACTACGAAAGGTACATGACAGTGATATGTAATGGAGGAAATATTATTTTAGTCTTAGCTAGAAAGGTATTTATATCATCAGACTTGGGAATGTAATGTCTGTCTGTAACTCATATATCTTCATTGCCAGAAGGGGGGATATTAAGGGGGTTAACGTACCTCGTCTGCTTCGTCAAGGTAAGAGTGAATAGAGTTCTTCTAGGCAAGCGTGTTTCATGTTCAACCACATCATCGCTTACGATCAGGTGAGACTGTGGTCAAACGCGAGACTATCAACAATTAAAAAAAAACACTCATATAAAAAATAAATAAAATAAAATATTTTTAGTCTTTTATTACTCTTTTAGCTGCCCATAGTCTTTCTCAAAACAGTCCTCATGAGATCTCCAACGATTTCAAACTGACCTCTTCTGAAATCTAGTTTTATATCAGGACTAGCTTTTGCCCGCGACTTCGTTCACGTGGGAGGTATTTGCCGCGTAAATCTCGATCCATTGGGAATTCACGGATGAAAAGTAGCTTATGTGTTGTTCCAGAATGTCAACATTCTACATAATAATTTTCATTGGGATCTGTTCAGTAGTTTATGCGTGAAAAAGCTACAGACATGCATACATCCTCACAAACTTTCGCATTTATAATATTAGTAGGAAGAATTCTCATCTTCTATTTTTACGGCCCATAACGTGCATAATACGAGTATACTTATATTTCAACAAGCATACGCTTGCATTACCATAATCGATGCATTTCTTTAATAAAATCACAGGAAATATGGAACTATCCCTGTCAATATTTAATAATATTATTGTCCATAGGAAATACATTAATATGTGATAGGAAATTCATCAAAGTAACGCACTCTCTTAACATTCACAGCCAGTCTGATGCAAAATGATTTAGTCCTAATTAGGTATTATAATAGAATGCGGATGTCAACATCCTTTTATACATTGTAATGCAAATTGGTCAATAGTTAAAAGAGTTGCTAACAAGCAGGTGAATCTAGACATGGTTAATGCATTTTACGCCAGATTAGGCGTACAATTTTTACGCATGAAATATATGTAAAAATACCTTTGAAGCATTCATCTGTCTGTGGCAAAGCAATTAGTTAATGAAGTGGTATTTTGCGTTTAGTTCTGGCCCACTCCTTATGCTTATAAGACAGAAGGAGAAGATAATAGGTTTATAATATTATTTTTACAGTGGTACTCACAATGTTATTGCAAATATAAATACACTTATGAAAAGAACTGGATGTTCTTAACACACTAAAATAATAACATTGTTTACCCCACGGCAGCGTTAAATACATAGTTCCAGTTCAGGAAAATTATGTCAAGACAACTAGAGGTGGCCTGACGCTGGTTTTCAACAGAATCTTACGTAAGTGTACGGATGATTTCCAGGTTATTATGTTATAATAAAATCTACAAATAAATCAACACACGAAACATGGGCTTTTGAGCAAGGCTTCAAAAATGTTCGATCTTGGTGTTGACGTAACAATTCGATACGAAATTTTGATACTTATCGCCATGTCTGATAGCCCATAGATTAAGTCCATTTGACAGAAGAAACGGACTTTAGCTTTTTAGCCACGAAAAACGATTAAAAGCAACCAACAATACAAAACTGTTTTAATAATAAAATCCAGAGCTACATCTACTGTAAAGGGAGAAGTACCCTTATTGTGTACCATTATACACAATTAGTTAACTTTCAAAATCATCATCGCGTTGAGGAGCTTATGGGAAAACCTTAATCAGATTGTTTATAAACCACTTAAGTTAAAATATTTTGGTAGAAGGACGGAAAATTTCCAGGTTGAATAAGATTATTGGCACTTACTTAATTTTAAACTGAAATGTTTTGTTGCTAACCGAGAACGACAGCTAAAGTACTAAATTGGCTATTGTAATCGCTAATTACTAAATGCATTTAATGCTTAACTTCTTTAAATATCATCTTATCCCTGTCTTTTTTTATAAGAGTGAAAGAACTATAATTATAATTTAAATAGCGCTGAATACTTTCAGTGTAAAACTGAAGTCCTTTATCAATGGCATAAAGGAATTAAAGGTCCTTATTAGGTGAACAGTCAGCAGCAGTGACTGGGCCTGATAGCTCCATTGAGTGCCAGGGTTGTGGGAATGGTCTAAAGAGATACCACCAATCCTGACACAATGGCAATCGTCTGCTTTAATAGATTCAATGCTTCCAGTAAAGTCAAATCTAAACTAATATTATAAAACGGAAATGTTTGTTTAAACGCCCTAATCTGATTAAGTCCTGGGTGGATTCGGATGAAATTTGGTATGGAGTAGCTTGAAGCTTAAGGAAGGTTATATATGACTGCAATGCAAATGGAGGTTATATTTTATCGCGTAAAATCCACGGGAGCGAAGCCCCGCGCGACTGACAACTAGTTAATGTATATAATGTTTTAATAAGCACAAACACGACTATTGTTAAAAATATCGTAGACACGTTGTTGACAATGAGCAATTTATGTGTGAGAACTATTCAATTCAGAATGAAGAGATCAATATTCTATACCCGTTCAGTCAGGCATATTTTATATTTTTCTATAAATAGGGGGGCACGTGTGATATCTCTATGATAGAATTTTCATTTTTGGTGGCAGAATAATATAAATACCAAATCTCTCCACTTTATTAAAGCATGTAAATATGTTGGAAAATCTCTGAATTGTCATCAAAAACTTGCATTACATAGGCATGTAACCTGGATTAATAGTTCCCATGTGAATTTAAAGCAGATAGCTTCTTAATATTAGTGAAAGGAAGCTCTAACATGAGATAACATCTAAATACTACACAATCTAATGCTCTATTACAAACTGTGTCAAGTTATCTACATAATAAGCAGCTTTGTAATATTTAAGCTTCGCAACACACTGTAAATGAAATCATAAAGACTATGAAATATTTTCCCAGATAACTATAAACCTGAGAAAATATTACCAAAGGGGTTGAAGGTATCGACAACCTGCTGTCGAAGCTATTTTCTAATTCTTTTTTTTTTTAATTCGGAATGAGCTTACTTTTGACCTTAATCTCGCCTGATGGTAAACGATAGATGAGGTCAACGATGGAACGGGCGAGCCCAGAAGATGCCTGTTTACTCTTGCTTTAAAGCCTGAAAGAATATTTAATATAAGAATATTTTGATAATGCCCAGAACAGAAAGTATAGCATAGACTAGGAAACGTGTCACTGGCAGTTTTAGATATTAGAAGACAAGTGTACCTGTAACAATGTACTCAATTGTTTTAATGACACAATGCCGATACAATGTTCAGAGGAGCACGTGTCTTAATTACAACATGCACGGGTCGATACTTAAGGTTAGGTAGATAGATAGATACAACTTTTATTGGTCAACAGAAGACACAACACACAAAGTACATTAATATATAGCACATAAATTACAGAAAACAATCACAAATATTATAAAACTAGCGACCCGCCCCGGCTTCGCACGGGTGCAATGTTTATATTAAATATACTATAGAATGTCTTTATATACATCGTTGACAGCCTTTTTGTCATTCGACATACGTGTTCTCTTTAGTAATTAATTACTCTTGAAAGTGCGACACATAATTTACCATGGGAAAAACATTCAACGCTCAAATCTAAGCAACATAGGCACGCGCGCCGTGCCTCCGCCGGCACCGCGCCGCAACCGCTATATCCTTGCATTTTAAATCTAATATCTTCGAAACTATTTATTTAAATGTTATTCGGTAAAGGGCAATATTGATTTATATTAAATGCACAATGTATTATTGGTACTTGATTGGATAAGGATTAATGCTGTATTGCTTAAAATCGCTTCGTAAAATATGCTCATATTTCTCGTAAAAAGTAAAGGATAAAAATTTCTTGTTGTGGGTTATCTATAAGAGATAGACAGATGCCATCGAGGATTTTTTGTGACCTTTTTAAGGTGTACAATACTGTAGTACATTATCGTGATCTATCTCGTAGGGTTCAGCCAGCGTTTGCAAAGCAAGCTCAAAAAAAATGTGTTTATTTGCGACATCACATTAGTAACCTCAAAAATTATCAGTGTTCCTCTACTATATTATGCATGTTAATAATAATCCAATTTGTTAATTAATGAATATTAATATTGAAATCTAATTAGTAATATTGTTATAAATGAAAAATAACTTTTAATTATATTATTATATAATATTATATTGTAATTAATAATATTGTACATTATATTGATATTGTTAAGTTAGATAATACATTTTTGATTGCAATCATGAAAATGAAAACCAAACTATAATATTTATGAAACTGAATCAATTTATAATTGTTAATCTTATTTTATCCACGAAATAAAAGGCTTTTTTATTTTTATTGATTTATTTACTATGCATGTTATATACTTAAAAACCCTCCTATTGAATCACTCTTTCTATTGAAAGAAACTGCATCAAAATCCGTTGCGTATTTTTAAAGATTTAAGCATACATAGGGACAGAGACAGCGAAGCGACTTTGCTTTATACTATGTTAAGATGGAAAAAGAAAAAGAGTACAAACTTAAAAATGTAACACGAAAAATCGGTGTGGTGTGTGTCTCCGTATTGCACCAAATGGGAGTCGAGCTCAGCATGTGTCAAGCAAATATGCCTGACGCAAAGGTTAAGCAACGCTTGCTAAGGTCGGTACTTTGATGTGTGACTATTTTAACATTTCGAATACTCGTTGTTTGTTGTGCATCTTTGCTAGTCGTTAAGGGTAGTTCGAAGCTAGAATCTGACACCAATCTTGCTAAGGGGTATCGTGTTAGACAGCTACTGGGTTATGAGATAAAAAGTCTCTCCATGTAAAACACATCTGTTAGACTGGAAGCTGAACCCTTCATAATTAATAAAGCTGCAGATGATGTGATCTCCTGATGTCGACAGTCAAAAGTAATTAACATTTTTGTTTCATATGGATTTCCAATTTCAATCCATATAGATTTCCTCCGCCCTAGGGCGGGCAAAAGGGTCTGTTAAACTAATAGACTCTAACTGACTCAAATCACCCCGTATTCCCTCGTATATTTGCACCAGAGCAATCTTCAACGCAAAAAGTGAAACACCACGAGTACCACAAAATAACTCTTGGACTACAGCATGGTATTATTGATACTGTTGTAATTTATAACTAAATCAATGAAACAAATAATCATGTAACTTTCATTATTTGCAGGTACTTTGGACTTCAAAGCAGCATAGCAAACCACAGTTCTACGAATGGCAAGTATACATTTTTAAAGAGATCTAGTAATGTGGGTAGAATTGGTAGAATTGTGGATTGGTGACGTGTTGCAAGCCTATCAGTTTTCTATCGGTTACATTTCGGGGAGTGTGCGATGGAATTGCACAGTCTTATTCCGCCAAGCCCGTTCCATCATCGGACTACAAGACAAACGGCGATGCGCCATCGTTACATGGTGGACATCCCACTCATACGCACGAAATGTTTTTGGAATACTTTCATTGTGCGTACGGCTAAGGAGTGGAAGTCTGTGTTTCCTGATAGTTATAACCTGGGAGTCTTTAAGTCAAGAGTGAATAGGTTACTTCTAGGCAAGCGTGCTTCATCTTTGACCACATCATCGCTTAACATCAGGTGAGATTATGGTCAAACGCAAGCCTATCAACTATACATATAATAAAAAAAAAGAATTCACATTACTAGTATTCTTGTAAACCCCTCCAACTAAGCCTAATATGCAAGTGTCTGGAGTGGGTTCACGGCAAATGTGGATGGGGTTCGAACCCGTGACCTCTCGATAACAAGTTCGACACCTATACCCATTAGGCTATTGAAGCTTCAACATTACACCACTTTAATGACCACCCAATTGAATCAGATTCCCTTGATGCTCGTTAACCATTAAAGTAAACACTCGAGTGTTCAGAATTACCGCTAAGTATCAACAGACTGTTAAAGCCACATTATTTTTATGGCCTGTTCGGAACCACGACGTTGTAATGGTAAACAAAGATTTGCTAGACAACAGGTTGGTGACGTCAGTACACGAATCTAAAGTTTTGGTATGTAGCAACATTCGCGAAACAGTATACTAGCTGTGTCGCGGGAACTTCATTCGTATGGGGTATACGCGGTTTTTCTCGCACAAATCCCTAATCCTGTGGGATAAAAAGCCGTATGTTGCTCTTTTACCTCCCCTTTCTACAACTGAAATTTCTATTAAAATCGGTTCAGTGGCTTCAGAGATTAGCTCGGACAAACAGAAAGAGAGATACTTAGATAATCCTCGTTTGCTACAACTATTGAAGTCATGTTCATACCTATGTGATAAACTGGAACTTATTTAAATGTGCTATGATAGCTAATACATACGTATATTGTAATTTTGACGATGACCTAATAAAAACTCATGACAAAAAGGTCACTCCCGCTATATGTCGGTTATAAAGTTTGAAAGACCAGTATAGGCGGTTTGTGCACAAACGAGGTGTGATCGATATCGTATTTGTGAGATGATGTCATAACTAACACTTGCCGGTATATTTTTCCGTGTATCGTTGGGTAAAACATAGGATATATCCTTTGGCACGTTTGAGGGTTTGATAAAGATTCTATATTTAAAACTGCTAACATCATAGTGCAGTAAAGCTAGCTTGCCTACCGAGGTCGTAGAAACGTGCTTTCGAGATACCGTGGCCCCGGAACAAGGGAAAGAAAGAAACAGAGTGGGTTTTTAATCAACCCAGATCTGGAGGAGTCATTACCCCCAGAAAAAAAGCCTAGCTGCTCAAATAATATTAAAACTCAGATTTCAATAACGGTATAACCTTTTAACTTACAAATTCCAAGATAATAAACCTAAGACCAAAACAATTTAGCCAATTTGATAACAAAATCACAGTTCATGTTTCATCAAGAAATAACAAGCTTTAATAGAAAGCATGTCTTTTTGTTTATCTTTCATTTCAGAGTTGAGAGGCTTTTTGGTACGAGGAAAACCTTGCTGAATTTGTGTAATGAAAACGGAAGCGGTGTAAACGTTACAATTTTATGAACCACCTCGTGGCTGAGCGCCTGGCACGTAACCTTTATGAATTATCTATGGTTGGGCTTGTCGAGCAACTTTCAAGGATCGGTCGCGTTTATTGGTATGAGTGTTTTAAAGCTTTATGGACTATGGTTTAAGCTTTGTTTTCCTAGGAAAGCGGTGCCGTCATACAGCGGCCGTAATATTACGGACGCAAAAAGACGGCCGTCTTTACGGTGACGACATGTGGAAAGTTACACGGCCGTTTTATCACACTGTCTGCTTCATCGCTATCTAGTGTATTACTATCTCCTTGGAAACGTTCACGAAACCATCTGACACCGACAAGACGGCCGTCATGCAAATGGCGGCACCGCTTTTTGACGTTACGGTGTCAGTTACCGCTCTCTAGGAAACCGCGCCATTTTGTTTACATAGACAACGTTCTAGTGACGTCATTCACCGCTGTATTACGGCCGCTATATGACGGCACCGCTATCCTAGGAAAACAAAGCTTTAGGAGCACGTTTTGAGATTATCTCGACATACAAAGGCAGATTTCGGTTTATATTTACACGCTATCGAAGCAATACTTTTAGGAGCTAGTGGTTAAATTATTAAAGCCGCGAGTTGATCTTGTAGGTTAAGCGTCGCTTGCTGAGGTGGGCCGGTGGATGGGAGACCATCTTATTATATCGAGATATCTCTGGAGCCTCAGAAATCACGTTAAGCTGTTGGTCCCGGCTGTCATGTGGACATGTTTGACAGTCTTTAAGGGTACAAGTCAGAACATCTGACAAGTCTTGCCAAGGAGTATCCAGCTGCTGGGTTGTAGAAGTCAGATAGGTAGTTGCTTCGTGAAAAACACGAGTATAACACCTACCTCTGCTGCATCTGGTCATTGGGTTAAATTGGAAGCCGATCCTGACTAAGTTGGAAAAGGTTAAGCAGATGATAATGAAGAAACTTATACTTAGGTACTAGACCAAGGTATGACGTCAATTGTCTCGTTGTATTTTTGACATGACAACGTCTTATAATTCGATGAAGCTGGCTGCACGCACGAAAATACATGACTCATGCGGCGTTACCTCGCTCTGAGGCGTTCCATCGCTCTGAGGCGTTCCAAAGCAAATCAAATTGGATCTACAAGTTGACATTTATGTATGACTCAACGAGTCAAGTACTAGGCTATCATAAAACGCTAAGAGATGACGTCACTGTGTAGGGATTCTTCCATTGTCATGAGAAGTGCAGTAATAGTGGTGTAAAATTAAAATTTTCTTTTGTAAAATGCAACCATTCCATCAGTATTTTCTTATGACGTGGTCACGTTCAACTATCGTCAGTAAACCGACTTTACAGACAACCGTTTTTTTTAATAAGCCCACTATTGACCGTATGAAGAAACCGTAGACCGTATCAAAGAAACATTTGTTTGAAACATTGTTCATTCCATTGTTCAAGATCTTGTTTAAACCTAGCCAAGCCATGCAACTGTACATGCAATAAGACAGAAATTAAGATTTGTTGGCTAACTTAAGATTCACATTTCACCCACATCTGCTAGCTCCGACGGATCTTAGAGCATATTACGTTATGTTCTGAATGAATAATGAAGCGAGAATATTCTATTCTTTCAAAGTGTCGAGGGTCACACTCTTCGCGGAATAACGTATCTCTAGTGCCGTCGTTTATCACTGTCTTCACCCAGAGATTCGTCCTCATATGCAGTAGATTTGCCGACATCCACTTAAACCGTAAAGTCGAGACTGCTCGATTTTATCCTACATGCAGAATCGTGGGAAGTCGGTAACGATGTGTCTCCGGCATTAAAACTGACACAAATGGTGAATTTTTTATAGATATTATTCATTGACGAATTTTAAGAGACAGTTCATTTTATTTATTTACTTAGGTACCTACAAACGCGACATAAGATGATCAGCCTATAATTTTATCATTGTTGGGAGAAATTCCCTCTCTCTTTAAGAGGGAATGGGCTGTAATCCACCACGTAGACTCCATGCGGTGTCACAAGTCTGATTTTCGGTCCTCCTAGGACATCTCGGACTCACGATGTTTTCTTTGGCCATTTTAAGAATGCACTTTAAAGAAGAACAAAACCTACAAACAAAGGTGCATCGAAGCTTTGCTATTTCTAAAGAAAGTTTATGATTTAAGTAAGTTTAATTCATCGATTATTTTGAACTCATTCAGCTGTTTTCGAAGATACATTACCTACTTCTGAACCATAACAGGCGTCCTTGGAGAAAAATAATGCAGCAGTCTAATAACAGAATATAATATGAAACAGGCTAATTCAAATTAAAAGTCCAAGTTAAATGTCAAACTCAATTAGAAAGCAGATGCCTACTTTTCGACTTGACCTTTCACAAAAAAAAATAGCCAAAAACTTCGTTTCGGCTGTAATTATACCGTCGTCTTTAATTTGTCGAAAGTGAAACATTACGCAAATAGAAACACTATACTGTTCAGTACTCCAGTCACAAGTCTCAAACGTTTGAAGCATACCGATCATCGTAATGGCGATAAAACTCCATTGTTGATGCCCAAAGGATACTCCGCACCACCATACAAGTAATCTGGTGATTAATCGCTGGTGACACACCTGAATATATTGCGGTGATTGACTATTGTTGGTAAAATGTCTTTTGTTGATGGATTATGAACATTATGATCCAGTGCACGTGGGTATGATTCATCTACCTAGTTTAATAGCTTCAATTAAGGTCAATTCACCTTTGCTATTTGCAGTAGGTATGTATGCTCTGCTATCATTATTTAGTACGGTTGGTTGATTGTTTTTCCAGTGTTTATATCTGAAATGGATATTACATCATCTATTTTGTGACACTTAGACACGATGCTTTGACTTTGCTTTACGTTGATTCAGGAACCGACTTATTGGATTTGAATTTGGAGTCCAAGAAGGAAGGGATTAAGAATAGTATAATAAATAGATAAACTTTATTTATTAAACCACATATATTTTTTAACCGACTTCAAAAAAAGGAGGTTTACAATTCGTCTTGAACTTTTTTTTTTTATGTATGTTACCTCATAACTCGGAGACGGCTGGACCGATTTGAAAAATTCTTTTTGCGTTTAAATGGGTATACTTTCTAGTTGCTCCCATTGTTACGAAATCAGGATCTGATGATGGGATCCTGGAGAAATCGAGGGAACTCTTCAAATATTATAGGCACACCTATAGCGTTTTGGGTATTTCTTATAGTACCTTGAGCAGTTGCTTCCGAAAAGTACCATTTGGGGAAGTTGAACTGATGATGAAGACCACAGATGGCCACTGAAACTCCTCAATTATAAGTATTTCGTGGATTGTGATTCGATTACTTGAGTACGGATGTTAAACACTTTATGCTCGTCACAATACATATGGTGATGTAGAGCTGATGGTCAAATATCAGGAGAACTCCTCAAAAATTAACGGCTATGCACAGGGAAAAGCAATATTTTGTAAAAGGTGATAAGTTGTTGACATTATGGCTTTTGTAAATAGATAAATTACAAACCAACCCACTAAAAACAGTGAAAAAAAAATTTTGCAAAAAATAGAACCGACTTCCATATCAAAACACTACAAAGCCAAAAATAACTTTAATTTCGGAAGGTGGTGTCTTTAGTTTTGCATATATTTTCGTTTTTGACACCGCCTTCCGAAATTAAAGTTATTTTTAGCTTTGTAGTGTTTTGATATGGAAGTCGGTTCTATTTTTGGCTAAAAATTTTTTTTTACGTAACTATTTCTTATTCAAGAATCAACAATCATTTAAACATTTTCATTCTGAAGTTGTACAAAAACATTTACAGTTGTAAAATTTACAACGTCGCTCATGCGCTTATTGGCTCACATAAACATATTCACATTTTATACATATTGACAAAAATAATGAAATTCAATAAAATCCCGTAGTATCAGTCGGAATCCCGTGGAATATCCATATTAACATCAATGTTTACGGTCAATGAACCTAAATAGCTCTACCTATTCCGATCACAGGTTGTCATACACATGATTAGCGTATTATGTTCCCAAGACAGAGACACAGGTCTCCTCTCTATGAGAGGGAATCGGACGTTATCCATCACGCGGACCTACGGGTGCGAGTTGGTGCATGTCGCATGTCTTCGGATTTTCGATCCTACGACATGCCAGTTTCCTCAAGATATTTTCCATCACTGTTCTGAACAATGGTGATGATAAAAATTAGACAAAGTAATGCTGCCTGGGTTCGAACTCATGACACTCTTAACCACTACTCTCACCACCGTTACTATAACAAAACAAATGTCTTGAAGCATGTCAATTTAAAAGCAATAAAAAACATCATTTTCCGCCCTTTTAAATATCTACCGGCATGCCACCGGTAGTAAATCACGGGCATCTTGGTATGCGAGTCGTGGCGAGTGAAAACTGTGGCCGACGCCGCTGTAATAGGAATGCGAGTAAAAGTATCCAGACGCGGCTGTAGAGGCGCCATCGTTGTGGGCAGTTAGGAGACTGTCCTAGAGAATTGAAAGCAGACTCTATACAAAAGATACGGTGTAATTACTTAGCTGTAGGAATACACAAAGGTTTATCTGTAACAGTTTGGTAGACAATCCACAGAGAGAGAATGCAAGTAAACATGAAAAATATTTGTTGATAAAATAATAATTGTGTTGTGTTTTAACCCCACAAGTAGGTATAGAATACATAAACATACCATAACTAGCTATTTTTTTGTGTCAAGGGGAAAACCATTAATAATGACTTCTCTGGGTAGAGCGGAAGTGTGTGTCTGACTTCTATTCACTGAAACCAACCCTGTTCCTTCAGTTGTCTTCGCTTCGCTCTGGGGCTGCGGTATCACCTTAAAACATTACCGTAACCAACCAGCCACTGCCGCGTATCAGGCCTTCTCTCTCTCACTGCTCTGGACTTTTTCACTCCACTTTCTTTGTCTAGATGATTTTCCCTTGGAATGCACTCTCAAGAAGGCAAGCAGTCGGTTTTCCTTTATGATAAAGACACGTGAACACATTCGCAATAAGTTGGTAGAAGGATAATAACGTTGTATAGGTTTCGTTTTTCTCAATATCATTACATGGAGTATTTATCGAAAGTACCTGTAGTATTGTGTATCTCCTAAGATCGAATAGATAAGACAAAAACTGTATAAAGACCGCCGCTAAAAATTATTTTTTCTAGTGCATAAAATTTTAATTAATAAGAAAACTGACATAATTGTCTTGATTACGTAATTGAAGAAAGTATCCAAAATCCCTACTAGTAGCTAGCTAAGTAATTGATTGTAATGAAAACCTTAATTCAATTTGACAGTACCAAAATTTCCGACCCTCGAGAACAATAAGCGTGTAATTCGTTCTGGTCATTTAATGTTATTGTTTCATTTAATAAGGGCATGGTAATTGATACGTGGCCTTGAACCGCTCAATTCATTATTGTAGGTACACGAGTAGGTATACTTAGCATCGCGTGCGCAAGCAATATATCAATTAAATCCGTGTTAAACGGACGTAAGAAAATCCATTCGATTATGACATGCTGTGCTATATTTGGTGGGGGAATTCTGACAAGGTATTTTTATTACTGAATAAGACCTGCATTAGTCGTGTGAATCTGTCCAGGGTATAGAAAACGAATCTTTTTTGAGACAACAAATAATCAACCATATTATTATGGTTGATTATTTATTTATTATTCAATTACTTTGTTGACGTGATCAGTACAGTATTAAGTGTCTAACTTAAATCCAGTGTGATTTCTTGAATACCCAATAAGAAACATCCAAATTAAACACTACTTCTAAATCGATTTGTCTTTAATAGTCCCAACGATCCATCCAATCAATGTCGCCGTACTTATAAAATAATTCACCAAGGATTATATCATAAAATGTTTGCAACTCACTCGCTTTCATTTTATTAACCGACTTCAAAAAAAGGAGGTTCTCAATTCGTCTTGAACTTTTTTTTTTTTGTTTTTATGTATGTTACCTCATAACTCGGAGACGGCTGGACCGATTTGGAAAATTCTTTTTGCGTTTGAAAGGGTATACTTTCTAGTTGGTCCCATTGTTACGAAATCAGGATCTGATGATGGGATCCTGGAGAAATAGAGGGAACTCTTCAAATATTACAGGCAGACCTATAGCGTTTTGGGTATTTCTTATAGTACCTTGAGCAGTTGCTTTCGAAAAGTACCATTTGGAGAAGTTGAACTGATGATGAAGACCACAGATGGCCACTGAAACTACTCTCAATAATAAGTATTTCGTGGATTGCGATTCGATTACTTGAGTACGGATGTTAAACACTTTAGGCGTATAGACGTTTTGTGTAAAAAATTAAGTTCATCTGCATATGTTTTATACAGGTTATCTTCCATTGTCGATATTAAAACACTTCTTGCGGCTTATTACGGTATAGTTGAGTCTTACATGCGCTACGACGTCATTTTCTGGGCGAACTCAACTGATAAAGAGACAGCATTTAAGGCTCAAAAAAGATGTCTCCGATCAATGTTCAGACTAAAAACTACTGACAGTTGCAAGCCATATTTTAAGCAGTACAATATTTTGACACTCCCTTGTATTTATATTTTCGAAGTAGCTATGTTTGTTAAGCAGAATCCAAGTCGTTTTGAACGTATGGCAGATATATTTCCAAGAAATAGGCGTGACAATACGAAATTATGTCAAGTAAAGTGTCAAACCACCCTGATGCGCAAAAGTGTTTATTGCATGGCACCAAATATATATAATAACCTACCAAGTGCTTGGAAAGAGTTAAACGCGGTGCAGTTTAAGAGTAGACTGCGAAAATTATTAGCAGAAAAAGCATATTACAGTGTAACTGAGTTTCTAACTGACAAATTTTTGAAAAATACCTAGTACTTCCGTAAAGGAAGTCATAATAATGTGATTAAATTAATATAATGTGATTAAGATATAATGTGATGAAATTAATAATAATGTAATAATAATAATGTGATGAAATTAATAATAATGTAATAATAATAATGTGATGAAATTAATAATAATGTGAATAAATTAATAATAGTGAGATTAAATTATTAAAAATGTAATGAAATTTATAATTTAAAATTAATAATAATAATTTAATATTTGCATGCTGAATGGCGAAATATGGCTGAGCTGATGTATAAACACTTTCAACTTGTATATGTACTACCCATATTTGCAAAATAAAATTCTATTCTATTCTATTCTATTCTATGCTCGTGACAATACATACGAGTATGGTGATGTAGAGCTGATGGTCAAGTACCAAGAGAAATCCTAAAAAATTAACGGCTGTGCATCGGGAAAAATAATATTTTATAAAAGGTGATAAGTTGTTGACATTATGGCTTTTGTAACTAGACAAACCGACCCACTAAAAGGCGTGAAAAAAAACTTTTTAGCAAAAAATAGAACCGACTTCTATATAAAAACACTACTAAGGCAAAAATAACTTTAATTTCGGAAGGCGGTGTCTTTAGTTTTGTGTATATTTTCGTTTCTGACACCGCCTTCCGAAATTAAAGTTATTTTTGCCTTTGTAGTGTTTTTATATAGAAGTCGGTTCTATTTTTTGCTAAAAAGTTTTTTTGTCTTGTGCTGGAAAGACGTGCTTGAATGGTTAATGAATCATTTTCACCATTGCCTTTAAATATACTTAATGTTACATACATGACTAGCTATGTAATGGAAGGCAAAAGTTTGTTATCTGATTTTGTTTTATTGATAATAGGGCTCGCTTTTGACCTCCATCTCACCCAATGGTAAGTGATAATGAAGTCGAAGATGAAGCACTCTTACCTAGAAGTAACCACATCATCATTTACCATCAGGTGAGATGGTGGTCAAACGCGAGCCTATTATAAATAAAAAAAAACCTATTCACTCTTGAATAATGACACCCAGGTTAAAGCTATCAGGAAACACAGATTCTGGCAGGGAATTCCACTCCTTAGCCGTACGCACAATGAAATTATTCTAAAAACGTTTTATGCGTATGATGGGGAGATGTCCACCATGTATCTAACGATTGAGATTTAACATTGCAATGAAATTTTTACCTTTTCCAACCAAAAACATTACTGAGCTATTATATATTTCATGACCACTAAGACCTATTGTTTTTTCATATCACTAAAGTGTTATAGATATGTAGTCTAGTATATTACGTTAATTTAATTTCTCTTAATTATTATCTTTAATTATATTTGCAGACATACAAAATACTTCTATGTATATCTATAAGTGTAAATAAATAAGTATCACAAAACTAACAAAAGTTGTTTCCGTGAAACCATTGAGATAGACAGGTATCCACAAAACAATTGACTGGTGACTAAAGGGATCAGAAATCGATTGTTTTCGTAAGCTTATTCACGATCCTTAGCATGAAGAGAGGCACTTAGGATGAGCCCATCCTATATTTAATTTAGAGATGTGAGTGGGAAGATCATTGCTCCCAATATTATGTTGAATCTACATACTTATTCTTAATACGTGAAGCTAGATCTTTTAACCCCTTCTTTCAAAAATTTCGCGAGAAGGAATGCAGATAGCTAATATTTTTAGAATAATGTTCGTATTTAAAATTTAAATGTAGTAAGTATATACGTTTTCTATCGGTTTCATTTCGGGGATTCTATGGTATTACACAACCTAATTTTAACAAGCCCGTTCCTACATCGGACAACAAGAAGAACGGTTTTTTTTAACCCAAAGGTTGACTGCTAGAGAATGCCTTGCTGCATTAAGTCCGCTCATGTAACACTATTGTACATTAAGTTTAAATAAATGAATAAACGGCGATACGCCATTTCCATTAATTTCATCGGCCAAACGCCGATTCCATTAATTTCATCTAGGTACTACTAAAAATCTCCCAAGAAAACGACAGTTAATTTCAAAAGTTCAGATAAACCATTAAAACAAGAAAAGTGATCAAAGTAAAGACGACTTTTCTCGAAAGTTTAGTTAGCAACTCAATTACTGTAGCTACTATTTATAAAAAAATCTATTAATTAACCCGTGAATATTGTATGACCAATCATGTGGCGTGCGACTAATTATTAATTGGTCGGACGAGTAAACTTCGCATAAGTGTGGTCTTGAAAGTTTTTAAGGTTGAAAAACTCGTTTTAATTTAACTCTGTTTAAGTCAAGTATTTTGCAGGAATTTAATTAAAGCTTAGGGTAAAAAATTTGTTGCTAAGTACAAAACGCAAATACTCAAACAGCTCACTGATTGGGCACCAACGCTAATCTATACTTTCGTACCAATGTCATAACAGACCAAGTCCGTCTTTCTGTCGATCTGCTTATTTTTTACCCGACTGCAAAGGAAGGGTTATGTTTTTCGCGCGTGTCTTGTATGTATGTATGTATGTTTGTAATATTCTTTATTACCTCATATCTCCAGAACCGCTGAACGGATACACATAATTGAGGTATCGTTAGATTTGTCTTAGTAGCCCAAGCGTTCTTAAATGGGTGACATTTGAAAAAATCAAACATGGCGGCCGAGAGAAACCATTACACATAATGAAAAAAAAATTTTTTTTTCGAATACTGCAATATGGGTATCGAATTAAAGGACTTAACACAAATATTTCAAAAAGGTATATCATGGTTATAATTAGTGTAATACAAGCAAAAATAATACAAAGAGAAAGTTTAAAAATATGGACTTAGCTGTTTCACTTTCTGAATCCGGTGGAGTGCCATTGTGACACGACCGGTAAAACTATAAAAATGTTAATTAATATTTTAACTAAAAAGATGAAAAAAAAAAGTTATTTAAAAAAATCTAAATACCCGACTGTTCTACTGAAATGCAAGAAACAAGCACATTTTTATTTTAAAAAGTGACAAGCAGGCGGACCCATCCCATTAAAAAAAAGTTCAATTGGGTCTCGTCTGCTTGTCACTTTTTTAAATAAAAATGTGCTTGTTTCTTGCATTTCAGTAAACAGTCGGGTTTTTTAGATTTTTTTAAATAACTTTTTTTCACATTTAAATCGTTGATTGGATTCAGAAGAAATTCGCTAAATAGTCGAATTCAATGCGGGCGTAGTGGCGAGCCGAAAGTAAGTCTATACGACATGTATCGTAATTGACGCACACCCTAAAACACCCCAATTAGAAAATTATGTTATTATCATAATACATACTCTGAATTTTTAGTTTTACTTGTTTAAACAGTTTTTTTACACAGTTACTACTTTAATTTACGGTCCATGGTTGGTTAGTTTGTTTTTACTATACAGCGAAAGTGTAATTTACGTAGATTTAATTGTTTAGGGATAAAAATTATCGATATTAAAAACGATAAAAATCGATTCTGAACAAACTAATTTCAAGATGTGCATTAATTATGTTACATGTTGTATAACACAATAATTTCTATATTGTTTTTAGGCTTACTTTCCGTGCAAGCCCTTCACCAACAGTCTTAGGTCCGTATTACAGAACGTTCCTCAAGTCCAGTTTGAGCTTAATTCCCCCGATCTCAGTTTAAATATAGAATCTGTACTTGAGCATTGGTCTTATTCCAGAATGGTAATAAAACTACACTCAGATTCAAATCGAGCCTCAAGCAGAGAATATCTAATTGTCTATGCATCAGTCTGTTTTCGTTTACGTTTTATTTTCTTCGTCTCCGCTGTTCCGATCTACGAATGATCGTAAATAATTCAATTTACTTTAATACCAAATTTTTAAGAATAAAAAATATGTATTGCACGGTTTCACCATAGGAATTATTTTTAAGAATTTGTAAAAGCAAATTCAAAATTAAAAGGTGTTAAGGCAATATTTTCTAACATATAAAAATATAGCAAGAGTAACTTGTTCGTGGAACGGAGTGGATCCTAAATAATGTCTGTGACAGTGTTTTTTTAATTGCTCATTAATCATATAATAAGTAATATTCAAATAAATAATGGTTTGGGAACAACGATCAATAAAAATATTAAAAGGAAACAAAATTATAGTTAAAACAAAACAGAAATGCATATGTTTTACCAAACCTTGGTCAATAGATGGCAGTATTACAAATTGTCAAAAATCTTCATCTTGTGAAAATCTATACCATTTCTTAAAATAATTATTAGCAAAATTGTATGGGCCCTTCACATGGAACGCTGAAGTTCTGTTTTTCTGTTCAAATCATCGGTGAAAAAATCATTGTTAGAATCTGTTTAAGTTAGAAAACACGGGATTCATGTAGTAACTTAAAATGGCAAAAAATTACGTGTAAAAGTGTTATTTGTAACCAATTAGCAAAATAAAATGTGATTTCATCATCATTCGCCAAAAATTACCATTTTTATATCAAATAATAAACTGAAAAGCAAATAGTTAACTGACAAGGAAATCTCTGCTCGAGCGTGGTGTCGACCATACTTGGGTGATGAATCTACAACTGAGTAACGATCTAGAATAAAGCCGTACCCGGCTGAACTATGATTGATGAATCTATACTTGAGGAACATTCTAAAATTAAATCTCGACATTTTTTTAACGATTTTTTATGGCACGTGCATCCAGCTCAATGTTTTTGAGTGACTTGTAAATGATTTATTTGAAGTATATGCTAAGAGTAATAATAATTATTATTCACATAACTACATATAATAGGGATGTATCTAAAGTTAGTTTGTAAGAAATGACACAATTAAAATGTAAAACTAGTTTTAAACAGAGATCAGTGCTCGAGTTTCGTTCTGTAATACGGGCCTTAATTTCGATAATGCTGGTTCTATCGTCTTATAATAAATGTCTAAAACCTGATGAACAAAACCTTTCGCGAGATGGGAACGGCATTTTCAATAAGTTTTCTTGCAAAGAGAAATATGTTTATATATTTATTTTAGGATCACTAGTTTTGTAGGTAGTATAGGTAAATGTTGATGGATAGATTTACTCTGAGGTAGAGGACGGTTAAAGAAAATATGGATATGGATAGTGTTGTGAGGAAAGATATGAAAGAAGTCTGATGTGAGTCTGAGAATGAAAGAAGAAAACGTGTTGCGCCGACCCCAAGTAACAAGGCTGGCTGATAGTGAGTTTTTTTTATATTTTTTTTTTTATTCAGAAAAAGTTCAATAGTGTTATCTATATTTTAATTTGTCCCTCACAAGTCATCTTTTGAGTAATACGTGAGACGTGTCCCAGCACTGGGAACCTTATAAGCTGAAATCTGAATACGATCACGACGATACGATATGTTACTAAAATTAAACTCCTTGTAATACTTCTCTAAGGATTAGTTTATGTGTTCTGAAAGTTTTTTAGCTTCATTAGCGTCTATTTCTGCTTAATAACGTATGTTTTATTTAAATTTGTTGAGATTGCAATCATGTTGTTGGTCATTAACATTATTCAAGATTATCAAATCTTACGCTAGTACATAGTGTGGGAATGAGAATAAAATACATACATATCGATATTACAATCTGCATAAGTTATGGTATTTTGATTCAGTTATCCTGACTTTAGTTCTAGACTATTTAAGGAGGTCATAAAGAGGTCAGGAAAGGTTTTGCTTCTCACTGCTGGACAAAGGCCTATCTCCTACTTTCCTCTGTCCACTGCTACATCTGGACAATCCTTTGAGCACGAATCCAACTTGTCACGCTATCTCCTCTGGAACATGCAAAACTTTACGCATAAAATAAACGTGTCAATGTATTTCTCTGCCACATTCTACCAGTACATATTCATAGAATACTCATTCCAAACTATGAAGAAAACTAATTCAAACCTAATTTATGCCAATTTATCAAAATCAGCAACGCTTCCATTCAATCTAATAACGGATACATTTCACATTTAGCTGGAACTATAAAAGCGTGTCTTCCTTTAACACTTGTTCCAGAATTCCACATAGTTCCACTATGTTTACTTTACCGGCCGGGAATTGGGTGGGGGGGAGGAGTCCACCCAATTTCACTTTTGTACCAGGTAGATAGAACTTTTTTAATTGGTTCTCGATCGAGAAGGTCGTGTCAGCCATTTTAATATTTGTGACCTTTGTATAGTTCTGTTTGACTAGCCTAGATTAGTTTTTGGACTATCGGTGAGTTTTGCTGGTCGCCTGTATTTTTTGGTAGTATTCGATTTGTTTGAGGTTGACCTAGTTTGTTGGATTCTTTTTCTAGATAAATTGGACTTGGTTTACTTTTAATTTTGTGGCTCTCAATTAAACTTCTATCTGCAATCTGCTGTCTATAAAGCATGGAACTAATGACACGAACAGAAATACTCTTCATTATGTATACCATACGTTTCACGAAGAAATGAAAGATGAACCTGTGGCACAGATTGCAGAGGTGAGCTAGGTCTGTGGATCGATGACTACCGTATCACATCGCGATACTTGAATGCCCCGGAAGGCCCATCAAACCGTTAATCCTGGTTGTCATTTGTACATCTTTGATAGTCGTTAGGGGTAGCAGAAACAGAAGTCAAGAAATCTGACAGCAGGCTTGCCAACGGTTATCGATCTTCAAGGAAAAGGAACGCTTGTCGAGGTCCATGAATAGGTGACCGAGATTCTTCTGTACCTCGGAAAGCACGTTAGGTCTTGGTCTCGACTGACATTTGTATATCTTTGACAGTCATTACTGGCAGTCAGAAACCAGAAAATGTGACACTGGTCTTGTCAAGTAATATCGTGTTACCCAGCTACTTGGTTGTGGTGACGATAGGCAGTTGATCCATGTAAATACTGTTATACAGCTGTATCCGGTTGGTACTGGTAGCTGACCCAAACATTTTGGGAGACCGGTAAGCAGATGAGATGATGATAAATATCTTGTAGAGAAATATCGATTAATTAACATTACATGGGACGACACAAGGGGCAAGATTAGTTTAATAGTGTATAACTCAGATTATGTAACCAGTTTACTACGGGAACTTCGATAAACACACACCATATCGTGCAAGTAGAAATATTACAGGCAGAAAAGGAAAGTTTATTTGTTTGTTTGTAAGGGGGATCTCGTAAAACCGGCTTACTACCGTAGGGATCAATCGGTCATGAGAGGCAAATCCCGAATGGTCACTTGTTTAAAGTGGCTGGGGATACTTGAGTGGAAACGTGTAACGGAACTGAAATGTACTTTCTCAGATGTTAGCATGTGGACGGACCCGTAAGAGTATAATTATCAACCGTAGACAACTTAACTATATTTTGAAGTATTAAAGCAAAAAACTCGTCTTCTTCCAAATTTTACACGTTCGTAAGAGAATCCAGAACATGGAGCTGATTTCGCCTTTACACGTGATGTTTTAAAATAGTGTCCATTTTCTTCGTAAACTCAAAGATTTGCACGTCTATTTAGCGAACATTGGTGCGGTGGTTAAGCGATTGGCACCTACGTTACGTGTCGAGGGTTCGATTCCCGTACCGGAAGAAATGTTTTATGGTCTAAAAATAATTGTCCTGAGCTTGGATATTTGTGAAAATGCAGCCAATTATATTTGAATTCAATCCAATTATAATTCCTCCCGGGGCATCTGCACAAGGAATTTCTTCTGTATGTGTATATTTATTTTATTTATTTTAAGGTAGAGAAAGGATTGAGATATTAAGGTATTGGGAAGTTAGTAAATTCTACTTTTGCAGAGCGATGCGTAATCCAGGGGACAAATATTGAGTTTTTCAAAGTTCAGGAAGTTTGCAGTTTTACTTCTTCATGTTCATCAGTTCGTGTGTCTCATTTACTTCAGTCTTCCTTGTTCCGGGCTCCACACATCGTAAGTCAGTGGAAACGTATTTCCACTAACTTACGATAATGTGTGGAGCCTGCGTCAGTCGAGATATTTCCTGTAATTTGTAACCTGCGAGAATATTTAACAGTGAATGAAAATCTCGCGAGGAAACCTGCATGGCTTATGTATGACCTAAAATCCGAAGACATTCACCAACCCGCCTTGGTTCCGCATGGTGGATTACGGCCCATACAAGGGAAGCCTGTGTTCCTGTGTCTTGGGATAAATGGGAACGCTATATGTTGATTGTGTTTTGATAATATTTGCTTCTGCTACTGATCCTGTAAAATTTAGGTATACCAATTAGTACGGCAACCCGGGAGCTTAAAACTCGAAGAGTGTTGATGATAAAATAGTGAAGTTCATCGAGAACACTCTACGAGTTGTACTGAATTTCACACAATTCTTAATTTGCTAACAGTACAGTAACAAAAATAGTATTTAATGTTTTTATACTTTAAAAAAAAAAAATATTCGGAATTGGTTTGCGTTTGAACACCATCTCACCTGATGGTAAGTGAGGATGTGGTTGAAGATGGAGCACGCTTACCTAGAAGTAACCTATTCACTCTTGACTTAAAGACCCCCAGGTTATAGCTATCGGGAAACACAGACTCCGGCAGGGAATTCCACTCTTTAGCCGTACGCACAATGAAAGTATTCCCAAAACGTTTTGTGCGTGTGGGTGGGATGTCCACCATGTAACGATGGCGCATCGCCGTTTGTCTTGTAGTCCGACAATGGAACGGGCTTGGCGGAATTAGGTTGTGTAATTCCATCGCACACTCCCCGAAATGTAACCGATAGACTTGCAACTCGTCGTCGATGTTTAAGGCTCTGGAGCTTTGACTCGACCAGTGCATCGTTGACAATGAGTCTCTTGGCCCGCTTCTCGATAGACTCAAGCGCGTCCAGTTGGTATTTGGCAGATCCATCCCAAAGATGAGAGCAGTACTCCATACACTACCGAACCCTGGGCTTGATAAAGATTGAGCAGTTGTTCCGGTGTGAAGTACCGTCTTACCTTTGCTAGGATTCCCAACGTTTTGCTGCTACTTGAGCCTTAGTCTCGATAAACAGACCAAAATCGAGGGTGGAAGTTAGTGTAACCCCAAGAAGCTCAATACTATATATTGGTCTATCAGAAAATTTAAATAAAATTGTATTTATAGTACTTAGTTTCGTGGAAAATATACCTGGAGTATATCAAAAATAAATGATACCGGCTTAAGATTAACACAGGAAATTTTCTATTATACAATATCAAGCTGGTTTTATTGAGACAATAATGTTAGATAAAAAATAATTTATTCACGTTTTTCTCATGTCAACTTAGTAGTGTTCGTTAGATTATATTAAAACCAGTCATAAAGATATTAGTAGGCACTTAATTTTTACTATTTGATAAAAATATAGCAGGAGTAGTTTTAATACCGGTAGTAATACGACCGGATGATGAATGACGTAAGCAAGCCGGACATCGCTCCACCAATGACAACTCCTCCACTTCCGAAAACATACAAACAAACTAATAAAAATCAGTCACATACTCTAAATCAATTTTTCTTTTCCGAGCAAATGTCTTTACCGTCGTATGTGACTCAAACAGGACAGCTAACAGTTTTATTACACTTCCCACAGTTCCCACGAAGTAAATAAATCTCTGTTTGACGTTTATTGATAGTTCAGTACCGGTGGCGACATCTGTTAACGTAATGTTCACTTTCACCGTGTGTAACAGCTGATCGGCGCGCGAGTTTGGCGTTGTCGTAGATCTTTCATAGATGGCGTTAGAGGTTGCAAAGATTGAAGGATTGGAAATAATCTAAATTATTATTGTTGAATGTTATTAAAAACGAGTCACTAGAAAATTCTTTTACTTGTAGAATGCTACACATTTGATGAGTGTCAAATGTCGCTAAAAGTGAACGATTAATGTAGTGTTGAAAAAAGTAATAATCATGTCATCTACATATTTGTATACTTACATTTATTTTACCATTACCTTCTTTTCCATTTAAGTATTAGCCAATAATACAAGTATTACCTGCCACGCTATCTCTTCACCACCCTTGGTTGACTGGTAGAGAATTCCAAATTCTATAAACGAAAACACTACGATCAATACTTACCACGGTTTTTCATTTCTTGTATTCCAATTTTATTTTCCTTGCAATGTTTTACCACATCTTTTACAATCCTGACCACAAAACTTAGGATGTGAGAAATGCTGAATATTTGTGTTACAGCTCTCAAATTAAGTTCCTGAAACTTACAAACAAAATTGTAATGCTGCATTGCACCATTTCTTAATATACCTTATGTATCGCTCCCTCTATCTTCCCAAATATAATTACAGTTGCAGCTTGAAAGATAATTTCATTAGCAAGGCGTGTAAACTGTTAAACTGATTTAGCTTCTGTTTTTATCGGAATAACGTCTTATTTTGGTCGTGGTTTTCCAGCTGAGATAGATTTGTCATTAGGAGAGAGGCTTGGTTTAAAACGGCGGAAAGGAATATAAGCGGGTAACGGCCGATCAGGGGATAATAGAGAGTTATTATAAAAAGGAAAAGATTTTTGCGGCAGTTGTTTTCGTCAACTTATACTGCAATTCTGTTATTATTTATTTTATACTTTTTTATTTAGCCAAAAATAAAAGAGACACGGACACCTGTCTCTTCTTGTGAATGCTGACTTGAGCTAGTTTGAGTCAGCACCGCGAGATGGCACTGGTTTGTTTCGTTGTTAAGAAACAAATGTTTGAATACAAATACTATGAAACCACTTAAGTCCTCATTTAATTCTGTTATGGTGTACAATAATAGTACATTGTGTATTAAGGTTGGTAAGTAAGGAATTACGATCGTGGCTCTAGTAGAAGCCCGAAGTCGGAGACTGAGGGCTTTCTGAGTCGAGGTTCGTAATTCCCGTACCGCCCGCGAAACATACAATGTTTTTCATCACATTTGCGAGTTAGTAAATAAAATTATAGGGCAGAAAAACTTATTTATTAAAATTTATAGTCACTGTACGTCATTAATTGTTTTGCTGCATGGATAATATCTAGCGGTGTTGCATTTAAATCACACTCATCGGACGACGACGACGACGACATTTTTAGGGTTCCGTAGCCAAATGGCAAAAAACGGAACCCTTATAGTTTCGACATGTCTGTCCGTCTGTCTGTCTGTCTGTCTGTCTGTCCGTCCGTCCGTCCGTATGTCAGCCATTTTATTCCGAAACTGTTAAAACTGTACATGTGAAACTTGGTAGGTAGATGTATTCTGTGAACCGCTTTAAGATTTTATGAAAAAAAAAATATAATAAAGGGGGGCCTCCCCATACATGGAACTGAAACTGAAAATATATTTTTTCATGAAACTTATGCGTGTGTGGTATCTATAGACAGGTCTTCAAAAATGACATTGAGGTTTCTAAAACCACTTTTTCATAAAATTAATCGTTTAAAAGATATACACAAGTCGTCAGACCATAATAATTATTTTAGCACAAAAATTGACCAGATTTTGGATTTTTCCCTATGTTGGAGTCGGTTTGCAGTCTTACGGGAGGCAGCCGAGTACTAGTGTTTTACATGAGTTACTATCTATCAGCCCAGCCACAACCTAGAAGCTGGTACCGCGGTAACACGTAATAAGTAAATACTGGTAACACGATAAGTACCTCTTGGAAAACCAGTGTCAGATTTTCTGGCTTCTAGCAACCCGTAACGACTGTCATAAATATACAAAATGGCCGCTGGAACCAAGGGCTTAACGTGTATGTCACCTACTTCCTTTGATACCCTAGTGGCGAAAACATGAACTTTATTACCCGACAATTTCTTGAATCACTTGCACATAAACGCGTCTCCACTTTCAAGACGTGATTTGGTAACGAGATGAAACCTTATTTCGTTTTTAGCGGTCCGTATGCCTAAACAAAAAACGCAAACCACATGAGTATCCGTTTGTCTTAAGCTACGGGGCCTATTCAGATGAAATTTGGTACATTTATATACAATCTGTGAACCGAACAAGATGTGGAATGTAGATAATTAAATCGTGAATATCTATTTCTTTTAAGTTGTTGCAAATTGAGATTTAATTTCAGGAAAATTATCATAGTGTGAAAATGCCTTGTCAAGTGGGTCAAATATTTATAACGTACAAAATAAATAGGATTAAAACTGTGTTTATTTGTATTCTCACCTGAACTCTTCCTCTCGTCCTTTTCTTCTAGACTACTGAACCAGAGTTAGTAGAACTACCAGAAAAAACAACTTTCATAAATTACAGAAAACCCATTAAAGGTTAGGTTAGAAACGACTTGCTTTAAAAATTTGCACACTCGAACTTCGCCGGTTTGCATATCCCTCAGGAACTGCCTATCCGGGTTAGGTAAGAAATATTCTTATGGTACCCTTTCCCCCTTTGTGCAAAGTTTCATCATTCGGTGACGTTGTATGTATTCAATACTGTACGGACTGGTAATAAAAATATTGTGTCCATTCTTACGGATTTCGGTGAACTGAATTGATCTTGTTGCGTAATTGATGATTCTAAAGATTTTGATATTCTTGCTGTTGTGTGAATATTTCAATATGATTTACTGTTATTATATATATATATATATATATATATATATATATTTGTTATTAATATCATAACATAAGGAGCTCGTGGATTATAACAGCCGCACTGTTGGATCTTCATTCTTAAGCAACGCTTGCTCTGGTGGATTGGGAAGCACGTAAAGCACGTTAGTCCCGGCGGGCTGGAGTTCAGACTCACCAATTAGAGTGCTGAATCAAAGGAAGAATTGTAGATTTTGATGGAAGACTTCGTGCATAGCATTAGTTTTATTTTGTTATAATATTAAAAAAAATGCAAAAACAGAAACCGACTTCAAAAAACCATAAAAGCACTAAAAAGTTAAAAATAATACTATAACCTACCTATATTAATAAACCTAACCTACGATTAACCTATAATACAATTTATCAATTTTTTGGAGTCGGTGCCAAGCTACGTAATGCAACAACTGGTAATTCCAGAGTATTTTTCCATTTTAATCCTGGAACTCCTTGCTTTTCTTGCGTTGTTGCATTGTGTAGACTGTGTTTGCTCTGATTTTATTGATTAAGTATTAACGTTAGTATCTTTTCCTTTGTGTCTAAATATTAGGTATTAGGTAATCTATCTTAAAGTATTTTTGTATTTTTTTTTCCGATTTAAATTAATATTTAGAAGCTGTAAGATTTATGTTTTGTTTTTCTGGCCTTATTCTGTAGTTATATTATTTAGGTATCGTACATTGCTTGGCACCGACTCAAAAAAATTATAAATTTCATTATAGGTTAATCGTAGGTTAGGTTATGTTTATTAATATAGGTAGGTTATAGTATTATTTTTAACTTTTTAGTGCTTTTATGGTTTTTTGAAGTCGGTTTCTGTTTTTGCATTTTTTTTAATATTATAACAAAATAAAACTAATGCTATGCACGAAGTCTTCCATCAAAATCTACAATTCTTCCTTTGATTCAGCACTCTAATTGGTGAGTCTGAACTCCAGCCCGCCGGGACTAACGTGCTTTACGTGCTTCCCAATCCACCAGAGCAAGCGTTGCTTAAGAATGAAGATCCAACAGTGCGGCTGTTATAATCCACGAGCTCCTTATGTTATGATATTAATAACAAATATATATATATATATATATATAATAACAGTAAATCATATTGAAATATTCACACAACAGCAAGAATATCAAAATCTTTAGAATCATCAATTACGCAACAAAATCGTAGGTTAGGTTATGTTTATTAATATAGGTAGGTTATAGTATTATTTTTAACTTTTTAGTGCTTTTATGGTTTTTTGAAGTCGGCTTCTTTTTTGCAATTTTTTTTTGTCAATTTTTAGTGACATATTTTTAATCTTATAAAATATGGGTAGCGCTAGTAAATATGCTTCTCGTATGAGAAAACGGCGTCGAACTGAAACTGAGAATGAAAAACGATTCTATTTCTTTTTATTATTTGTGGTTCACCTGGAAAGTGCATACCGTTACAATTCCAACAAGCCCAAACACAGCTAAGATACATTGTCTTGTTATGGAGTTCCGGTGCCTGTATCTTGGATTCATCATCAGATCTGATAGTAGAATGGTTCTTATTGAACGAAAATGCTTCACTTGGTGTAGAAAATACCAAAATCGCTTTTCGTTTTCCTATAAACTTTGAAGAGTTTCCTCGATTTCGCCAAGATTCCATCATCAGATCCCGATTTTGTGACTATGGGACCAATTGGAAAGCATAGGATTTAGAACAAAAAAAAAAAAACGTAATGCAGAGTAAACGAAAAGATCGTCAATGTAGATTTTTTTAGACTTACTGATTTTTCAGAAACGGCTTGTCCGATTTCGATCAAATTTTCATGGGACCATTTGGGAAGTATACCCTTTCCAACAAAAAATAATTTTTCAAATCGGTTGGCAAGCGACGGAGTTATGCCCGGACAAACATAAAAGAAATACAAACATCCGAATTGAGAACCTCCTCCTTTTTTAGAAGTCCGTTAAAAACATTATAGATATGTGCTTCTGTATATGTTTATATATCGTAATTGATCGAAATGCAATTTTTTCTAAAAGTTATTTTTTCATTAGTTTTCTATGGGCCTTAGTTGCCTGAAATTAACGAATAAATCAATATTAAAAGAAAATGTTTTTATCATGCTTGTAACACGCTTGAAAACTCGCATTTTTACAGGAAGCTCTGACGATTTCAGGTAGCACATCTCGAGTTAACTCCATTGCAGATAGTTACCAAAACTAACTTTATTAGCCAACTGCTGTCGCCTCTCGAACATTTAATTAAATCCCGTTTTGTCTGCTTTCAGAAGCTTTTTTCAACCGTCGATCTATCCAAATGTATTTTTTTTACTTCTAGATAATTGGAAGTCGGACTATGTTGATTCACTCTCAAAAAGAGAAATGAAACTGTTTTCGGTTTGTTTTTGCTAACGTTAACAGTTTCAATGCCTCTGTTATGTAATCGGTACGAAAAGAATGGAGTTTAATATAAGTTTTCGCCAAAGAACAACATACTTTTACCCAAGTCAGGATGGGGGAAAATATCGAAAGAACTCAACGATATGAAACAATGCTTGCGTAACAATTGTGGGGCTCACTTGTAATTTCTTTTACATTAGAGGAAAGTTAAAGAGGAGGTCATGGTAAATTATATAGCGGCACGGGTCAATCTTCAAAGTTAACCAATGCTTGCTCAGTTTTTTTTTAATTTATGGTCAAAATCACATATCATATCATATATTTATTTGCATTCCACAATGTTGTTTTAGATGTTACAATAATTGCTTAAAGCTAGGATACAATCATGGACCCCGAAGGGCACAGCAAATCATAAAATTAATTTAATTTACAATAATAATTAAAGATGTCAATACATATTATATTCCCAAACTTATCAAAAGAATACTAAAAATGTCAATAGATTATTAAAAAACTCGATAGATAAAAAAAAAAAAAAACAATAGTGTCACAAAAAAAATCACAATATAAACCAGTCAAAATGTTAAATGTTAATATGTCTAACTGTCAACTATAAGAGACATGTGAAAATTTACTATTAACTATGCGGTTACAGTCAAAATAAAATACAAAAGGTCACAATTTCAATAAGTCAATACATATTTCGTTTACAGGTCTATATTAAGTCTTAAAGTTAAAAAATTCACCTATGGTATAAAAACAGTTCTCTATTAACCATTGTTTCAATTGCTTTTGGAACTTATGTAAGGGAAGTTCTCTTAACCGACGCGGAATATGGTTGCATACTTTAACGGACATCCTATAGCAATTTTTTTTATGTAATGCGCTTCTGCAAGTAGTGTGAATGTTCAATTTCGTGGGGTCTCTTGAAATATATTTACGGTTTTTATTATCGTCAACAAATAAATGTAATTGGTTTCTAACAAACATTCCTATTTCCATTATGTACATAGATACAAGAGTAAGCACTCCTAGTTTTTTATTTTTTATTTATTTATTTAGTTAAAATATTTATATACAGAGGTATCACTTAAATCTAAACTCGCCAAACTTTTACGTTTGATGGCGAGAGGCGCTCTTTATACGTTAACATTAACCATTCCAATTTCTTCTACACAATATGTTGCAATACAATCCTATATCTATAATCTATAATCTATAATCTTACAGTAATAATGTGTTAATTACCTAAATATATGATTAGCATTCCAATATATTTTTTAGTTTTTTCTTTAGCGTTTTAAAAGCGGCCTGCATGTTTCAAAAGGTCCGACGTTACTTATAGCTCGGAAACACTTTTTCTGTATAATGAAAGCTCTATTAGTGTGTGTTGAATTACCCCATAACAATAACCCATACCTTAAGATGGAGCTTACGTGGCCGTGATAAGCAGTAAGAGCTGCTGTCTCACTAACTGTTCTTTTTAACTGTCTTAAGGCGTAAACAAATCTATTTAGTTTCTTGCATACTGTTTCCGCATGAAGTTTCCAATTGCAGTTTTCGTCTAAGGTAATACCAAGAAATCTTATATTTTCGTCTCTATTTAGTATTTCGTCTTCGAATATTATGTTGAAATTATGTTACACAGTATAAATATCGTTCTTATACTAAAAACCACAAAAGCCCTTACTGGCTTATATATGGCTAATCAGTTCGGATAATTTAAATTCTTTATTTATTTAAGAAGTATGGAGGACTAACAGCTATTAAATACAGAAAATAAATAGTATAGTTGACAGTGAGCCAATTAAAAGTCCTCACGTTGAGACAGGAAAATCTTAAATTGAACACTTAAAAGGTAGTCTTAATATAACCATTATCATAAATACAATATTTAAAAAACTTTTTAGCAAAAAATAGAACCGACTTCCATATAAAAACACTACAAAGGCAAAAATAACTTTAATTTCGCAAGGCGGTGTCAAAAACGAAAATATATACAAAACTAAAGACACCGCCTTCCGAAATTAAAGTTATTTTTGCCTTTGTAGTGTTTTTATATGGAAGTCGGTTCTATTTTTTGCTAAAAAGTTTTTTTTCACGCTTTTTAGTGGGTCGGTTTGTAATTTATCTAGTTACAAAAGCCAAAATGTCAACTACTTATCACCTTTTACAAAATATTGCTTTTCCCGGTGCAGAGCCATTAATTTTTGAGGAGTTCTCCTGGTACATCACCATCAGCTCTACTTTACCATATGCATTGTGACGAGCATAAAGTGCTTAACATCCATATTCAAGTAATCTAATCGCAATCAACGAAATACTTATTATTGAGTAGTTTCGGTGGCCATCTGGGGTCTTCATCATCAGTTCCACTTCCTCAAATGGTGCTTTTCGAGAGCAACTGCACAAGCTACTATAAGAAATACCCAAAACGCTATAGGTGTGCCTATAATAATTGAAGAGTTCCCTCGATTTCTCCAGGATCCCATCATCAGATCCTGATTTCGTAACAATGGGACCAACTAGAAACTATACCCATTCAAATGCAAAAAGAACTTTTCAAATCGGTCCAGCCGTCTCCGAGATATGAGGTAACATACATAAAAAAAAAAAAAAAAAAGTTCAAGACGAATTGTAAACCTCCTTTTTTTGAAGTCGGTTAAAAATGACTAAATGGATAGCAGATATAAATAACACATACAACACAGTAACTACAGATATTCATTATTTATGAAAAAATCAAGGCTTGGGCGTCTTCTGGCTGAAACAGTAGTTAAGTGAATTTGTAAGTTGTACATTTAAAGATGTTAGTAAATAAGCTTAACTAAACTAATTCATTCTGTTGCAAAAAATGTTTTTTTAATTTACATATTGATTCATTCAGTCCATGGATTGGAGAAATCCTTATCACTGAGATTCATCCGTGCCTCGTAAAAACTCTATTTGTGCGGACACGGACGCCAGCACATCAAGCTACAACAATCTGTCAAATTTCTTTGATAGATTTTCAACTTTATTGTTAAAGAAATTAGGTTCAAGGTTGATTGGGAAAATTTGACAGTTTCGGGTAGCTTCATGTGCTGGCGTCTGTACTTAGATAGTTATTACAACACCAATCTAGCCAAGGTTGTACCGTTTGTACCGTTGTACCGAGTTACTGGGTTGCGGTAGTCGCTTCATGTGTAAAACACTAGTACTCAGCTCCGGTTAAACTAAAGTCAACTCGAACACAGTTGGGAAAATGCTATGCTGAGGCAGATTAAGAGGAGAGGAAAAAAATACTGCACCCATGCTTGGAATTAACACTAAAACCACTAGTAGGGTGTAATTGTACATTAACCACTTTGGGGCATACAACCGTTTCCGATGTGGACGAAGCGGATGGCATAAAATTGATGTTAGCTGAAAATATCCTCGTAATCCCCAGGGAACACGGAAATGTTATTAAAAGCCTCAAAACTCTTCAGCCCAATCCGGGATACAGTCTACCCTTGTGCCAAGTTATTGATGTATCAACAGTCAAACGATATCAACATAATTATGCCTAAAGACGTAAAGCAGTAACCAGAAATAAGGGAAATAAGGGGAATCGGAAAGTTCATAGACTCACAGATTGACATTTGTGTCAGCAATTCCGTTAATTAATGTTTCTGACCGCAGGTTATTAACCTCAAATTGCTAAACTACCCGCGCGAATGACCACACTTGTTTCGCAATTGTGATTCGTGAATCAAAAGACAATCTTCCCACGGATAATTAAAGGTTAAAAACTGAACTTTTTAAAACTATTAGTAGTAATTATTTGCAGACATGTTATTAAAAAAATATCTATACTTATATGTATTTTACTTTCCATTTTTTTTTTAAAGATGGTTGGTGAATTCGTGATTGACTGATTCGAGTTATATCGAATTGGTGTCAATGTTGCGACGGAAATGGCCAATTAAATATACATAAAGATGAAATCAGGTTTTTCTGTGTGGGAGGTAAGCGACTCGTCAAATGTGCCGAGGCGGAAAGGACAGAAATGATGATGAGCTAAAAGGGTTTACGCAAGCCAACAGCAATACTTTAACATTTCGCCAACTTTCCTCAGCTACTACTTTAGTTCCAAAGTTTTCCGTCCATTACAAGCTTATAAAAGCCTCAATTTAATCTACCATAAGTCACCAGACTCAAGTTGGAAAGGCTGGGGCTTCAAAGGGCCCTCGCCTTTAAAGCTAATTAACCTGATGTTTTCCGCCCAACTATATACATATAAATACAGGTATCGAACACTGCATTTAATTTTTTTTTAAACTTTGTGTACCTTTTCTTTTCCGGGTGGGAAAATGGAGCGGAAGGGAGTGTTAGACTTCTACTGACAAAAAATTCACCCTGTTCCTTCAGCTGCCCTTGCGTTCCGGGCCGCGGTATCTCGTTAGAACATTCCCGCAACCCCGACAGGCAATTGCCCTATGGGGCTCCGTCACTAGTGCTGACGTCTCTTTGAGGCGCGCGTGGGATACGACGCGCCGCTGACCGGCCGCCGCCGGCCTAGTCCTTACTGGACGGTGAGTTACCCCTGCTCACCGTCCGCAAGCCCGCGCCTATGGTGGAAGGAGATCGGCTCACAATTAGTGTTGTGAGAAATGAGCTCCGAGGTGGAAACTCGAGCTCCGAGACGAAGCTACTGAGTCTTCAAAGCTCGAGCTCTGAGGGCTCGTAAGTCTAAAAGGTTCGAGCCCTAAAAGCTCGAACCTTGAAGGCTCAAGAGCCTTAAATGAAGGAGTCGAGTCGAAGCTCGAGCTTTATTTATATGCCTGGTAATATTAAAATGAAATATTTTGGTTTTAATATGGTAAGTAAGTATGTATAAAAAAAATGAAATAAAAAGATAGAAATTTTTTAAATTTTGACACGAATGGCGTATACAAGTAATTATTACAATAATATTAATAGTAATGTGGGTAGTTCTAATAACTAGCGATAACACTGGATCGGCGCGTTTAGTTTCCTCTATAGGAGGAGGTACAAAATTTTAATAAAAATATGTTATTATGTAGTGAAGTTAGTTTATAAATAAAAGTACATTATTTTAATAACATATTTATTAGATTTATTTTGGAGCATAATATTGTTTAGTGAGCCTTTAAAACAGAGCTCGAGTCGCGACTCGAGCCTCGGAACTAGGGTTCGAGACCGGGCTCGAGCCTTCGAAATAAGGCTCGAGGCTGTAGCTCGAGGCTTCATAGGAGACTCGAGCCTTGAATGAGTCGAAGACTCGGGAGACTCGAGCCTTTTAACAACACTACTCACAGTCCCCGACGCCTGGAGCTTGCGTACCTAGCTTTGGAACATAATAGGCTGAGTGTGGTAATCAATCCGAAATCCAAATAAAAAATTAAATTGTTGTAACAAACAAGACTGTCGCATCACTATTTATCGAGAAAAGTGAAACTTTCCGAATTTATCACGACAAATCTTCACGCGCATTACGTCCAGAGCGGTGTTAATTGTAACATTAAGTAATTTCTCAGTGATTGTCAGTCGGCGACTCATTCATCTGAGTCCGTCCAAGGCGAACGACACCCGGAATTAAAGTTTGTTTGTGGTACAAACCAAAAATAGAAGCGTTTTGATAAGTGTATTAATTTTATTCATATAAGCAGAGTCTGTGTTTCCTGATAGCTATAATAACATTGGGGTCTTTAAGTCAAAAGTATATAGGATACTTCTAGGCAAGCGTGCTTCATCTTTTACCATATCATCGCTTACCATCAGGTGAGATGGTGGTTAACGCGGGCTTATCAATAATAAACAAAAAAAATGTAATTTTCTTCCAAAATCCATTCGGTAATGTAGATTTCTAAATCACTTTATAAAAGCGTTTAAATTCATGTAAGTATTCAAAATGTAGAAGAAGAAGCATAGAATAGTGATGTGTTTCCTTGAAATAAGTTATAATATCGAATATAATTAGGTTTAATGAATATTATGTGATTATTCCATACTAGCACTTCGCCCGCAACTTCGGCTGCGTGTATTTCGAAATTATTTATAGCACTCATCAATCATCATCAATGCACCTTACTATCAAAACAATATTTTTTTAGAATTGAATCATTAGTTCCAAAGATTACCCCCTATATATAAACATACAAAAAATACCTCTTTATTATATTAGTATACATTCATAAACGCATGTATGGAAAAAAGCCTATCATGCATCGCTTTAAACTTATAACTTAAACCCCACAACAGTTACATTTATCACGTATTCTTCCGGCCGGCAATGTAACTGATGCGTCGCTAACCGAGTTAAGAGGGAATTAATTATAAAATCACACTGACGACTAGATTGCGGGACTAATTAATTACTGTCTTTTACACTAATTTAAATATATTAAACGAATTTACTTAGTAAATGCAGTTGGAAGTCAAAATGCCAAACTTTTGACGTGAAATGAAACGTCTTTAAAATCGTTACCATACACAGAGTACCATGTCGTGTGCGTACGGCTAAGGAGTGGAATTCCCTGCCGGAGTCTGTGTTTCCTGATAGCTATAACCTGGGAGTCTTTAAGTCAAGAGTGAATAGGTTACTTCTAGCCAAGCGTGCTTCATCTTCGACCACATTATCGCTTAACATCAGGTGAGATTATGGTCAAACACAAGCCTAACAATTATAAAAAAAAATGTTAGAAAACCGAACCGTAACGAATTCTACTATATCGTATGGCCTTATTAACTACAAAAAGATTCATCGTAGAAACATGATTTTAGTGTCATTATTTAGCGTATATAGTCAGCTCGCTGCTAAGGCCGTAAGTTTGCATCGGGGCCGGGCGGGCCGGCGGCGGGGCACTGCGTTGAAATAGACGTTTCACGTTAAAACCAACGGCCATTTGCTCCGACACAGCTCCACCCGATTTTTTTCAGAACTATTCTTATCCGGGTATAGTTATACCTATACTAGTGTATAATAAACATGAAGCTGCTGCCTAATCCACAATCTAGTTACTAGGTCACACGAGAACCCTTTGCAGAACTGTTTGTAATGATCCTCACACATGAACAAACCCTAGGGTATTCTACAGAGTATAAACATATCTCGGTTTTGATGTAAATTAACGGTCAATGCCTATTCTAGGATTAACAAAGTTCAGAGTGGGTTAAGTAATTTGGTGCCTAGTTCTAACGCGCTTGGTATGAATTACTTTGGACCTATATAAACTAGTTTATCCCAATATTGAATTTGGTTCGTCTGGCACTTTAAAATTATAAATACGTTAACAACGGAGTAGTCAATGACATTAGTTACATTACACCATTCTCTAAAGAGGTTTTATGGACACCAGAGAGAATAGTACCACCAAAAACATGTCATATGCATTGGTTGCCAAAAATTGCTTGTGTGTTAAAAAGTTATCAGAGCTCGAGCCGAGCCAAACCCCCATAAATCTAGAAGGCTAATTCTAGAAACCCCACATCTCGATAAAACAGTTCTAATTCGAATGGCTTGGCACACATGCTCTTAAAATTCGTTTTGAAACGTCAATTGTCTCATGGCTAAGGTGTCGGATTTGTGATCGAGGGGTCGCGGGTTCGAACCCCACCCATTACACTATTGCAATCCAGACACAAGGATATTTAGCTTAGGTGGAGATGTTAACAAGATTGCTGGTAATGTGAATTCTACCCACATTGCTGGTTCTCTTTACAAAATAAAAGAAAGGGTTGCCAGATGGTCCCGATTCGTCTGGACTGTCCAGATATTTCGTACGATGTCTAGTGTCCTGAAAAAATACAAAATGTTTCGACAAAACAGAAATTTAAAATCATTATTGAAAATAGATTCACTTGATCGATTGGACGACGACTGTGTGTGCCGCTATGCGGTTCGTGACAGCCCTAGTACTTTACCAGCCGACAGCGTTGCGGACGATTAGGCTCCTAGACTATTTTAGGTTGTAGTTTAGCGTTTTATGTCAGTAACCTAATTTGTTAGTCCCACTTGGCATAAATATTTCGCATCAGCTATAAAATTTTACATTAAAAATATGCTAAAAGAGGCTGTCTCATGTCATTAAAACGCCCTATTCGTTGATTATTTCTAGACAGGTGTTAAAATAGATATTAATTTTGTTAAAGAAATCCTGAATCCGTGTTAATCAGCGATTCTAAATCTTGGTACCTACATTAGGTAACCTGCTTGTAAGGACAAGACAAGTTCTGCCATTATATATACGCTCTTCGACATTGTTATAGAGTGAGACCATGCTGCTGTTGATACTGCTACGCTGACATTGTTTCTTTGAAGATAAACGCTCGGTGTCGACGCACAATCGGTCATTTTACATGAGCCAAAATAAAACAGATAATATTTTCATAATACGACATTTGTATTGATGAATCACCGATCACATCCTATTTATATCATTTAAACTGCTTTACATACCGACTTGAACGAAAACAAAACATGATTCAGCGTCTAAAATACAAGTCAGCAAATATGTTAAAATATTCTACTTACTCAAAAGAATGTTTAGGGTTGAAGCAAGGATTATTGCAAACGTGCCTTTGCCATTCGTTCGGGCGCAATAACAGAAAGTTATGTAAAGAAAGAACTATGTACATCCACTGAAACAACCAATAAGGGAGAATAATTCCAGTTATTCATAGCACTGTATTATCATGCTCCGCGTAGTTGTAACTTCATACGTCTGGCATTGTATTCCGCTCACTTTATGAGCTGAATATTTTGGGTTCTCATACCAACAGAGCAATTTTATTTTCCACTCGGCCCTAACGCAATGATTTATTGTTTCAGATGCCAGCGATGTAGACTGAGCGAGTTGCAAAAATCGGAACGGTGAAAAACTTCGACGTATTTCTGTACAAGTGAACAGTTTTGGTATTCACATCCTTGTTTGTGTTGTGACGTGAGCGTTGAGTGATGTTCCAAATTTAAAATGTGCGATGGTGATTGGCTTCTGCGCCGAGTGTCGTTGTGATTAGTGATGTGCTGTGTCGATAGTGGTTATCGCTAGTCGTCAAGATGGCGACGATGGATCTCACCAATGAGGTGGTCCGCTTGCGGGCTGAGCTGGAGAAGGTGTCCACAGAGCGAGACATGCTCCTCTGTGAAGTCTCCAACCTGAGGCGGGAGCTGGAACTGAGCGAGTTGAAACATTTGCAAGATGACGTCAGGTGAGTCTTACGCTAACAATATGATTTAATAAAACGTTCTCACGAGGTAACTTTACATAGAAGATAGCGTTCCACATACAATCTTTGTACATAACAACCGTTTCCCAGCACACAAAGGGTGCCTACGTCTTGTAGGTCCTTTCAAAAGCTCGACAGTTCGTCGGGGACCTCTCATGCCACAGACAATGGTGAGGTTCAAGTCACACACTTGCAACCATCTTCAACATTGATTAGCACTAACGAATTCGGTGATGATTTGGTACAATTTGAACAATAAAATAGAAATGCTTCAATTTTAAGTCTCAGTGTTTTTTGCGGCAACTTAATCGATATTTGTTCCTGCATACAATTGTTATACGAACAAAAATCTTAGCTAGTACTTAAAACGTATTATGTTTTCCAGTCAATAGACCATACAAAGAAACAACTTAGAAGCTAATCGCTCTCTCCCCCACCTTAACCATCCTCGCAACGCGTGCCTATCACTCCCATTGTTCGGGAGGTTTCCGCCAACGGTGACGTCAGAAGGTCCTCCGCGCTCTTTCAAAAGGCCCTTTTACACGAGTCGACGTCTAGCAACGAATAAAGGAGCCGTTGACGTAACCGTGTATCTTACATGAGAGCCGTATTTGGGAATACAAAAATGAAATGAGTCATAACTATGGAAGCGATTTTGGCTTTTTAAGAGATGTTATAGGGTCTTAAACGACTATGTTTTAAGTTGTAGACGGATAAGCGTGAGCTATCCAAGGAGACATTTAGATGTCCACGAATCGATAATCGGCTTATGATGGTGATGTTTGCAGTCAGGGTTTGGTGTTGAAATTGATTTTTATATTGTATTGCCTGTTGGTCTAGTGGTCAGTGACCCTGACTGCTATGCTCAAGGTCGTGGGTTCGATTCCCACCCAGGACAAATGTTTGTGTGATGAGCACGATCATTTGTTCTTTGTCTGGGTGTAATTTATCTATAATATGTATGTATTTAGAAATAATATATGTATGTTTATCAGTTGTCTAGTACTAATAGCATAAGCTCTCTGCTTAGTTTGGGACTAGATGGCGTTGTGTGAAAATTTGTGGAATATTATTATTATTATATTATTATTATTTTGTTCGCCGAAAAACAGGAACTTGTAGTTTAAACACTTTTAAAAATTTGACCAAGTGCGAGTCAGACTCGCCCACGAAGGGTTTCGTAGTAACTACGCCAAATAACTTTGTTTTTCATAGTGTTTGTATGAAAAACAAAGTTATATTTGCGGTTTTAGTAAATGTACTATATCTCAGAAACTACTGACTAATATAGTTCAAACCAATATTCTTTGAAAGTTTTTATTAAGATCTACATCATATATTTTTTTTTAGATTTTTCACTCCATTATTATAAAAGTTTGTGGGGGGACGCCCATTTTACCACTTTGGAAGCGTATATCTATTAAACGATTGATTTAAGGAAAAACGGTTTTTGAAACCTCAATATCATTTTTAATTACCTGTCTATAAACACCACACACATAGGTTTCATGAATAAATAAATTTTAGTTTCAGTTCCATATATGGGGAGGTCCCCTTAATGAGGGTTCACTTTTTTGCCTAAAGCAGTATTTACTTACAACTATAATTACAGTAATACTATGTACACGTCATAGTTTAAACAAAAACAATCTTGTCACCCGCTAGTTTGAGTTATTTTCCTCAGCTGAGTCATTATTGCATGTGAAGATACTACATAATAACATGCATTGTGAGCCTTAGGTTTTAGCTTCGAATAACTACAATGATTTATGAATGATCATTATGACACATAGGTAAATACGTAAAAGGAACGTGTTGTGATTATTTGTTTATTAAATAACAATTGCTTCCTGTTGAAACTGTTTGCTCCTTGGTATATAATACTAGCTAACTATTAAGCATTTACGAGCATAAAACATAATAGGTACATACTTTGAGCATAGTCCTATCCTATGTACTATCTCCCGCTTACAGCCCAGCGGTCGAATAAGTAGTACTTATACGCTTTGTAAATCATTGGTGGTATTGAAGGTACAGACGTCAGCACATCAAGCTACAACAATCTGTCTCATTTCTTTAATAGATTTTCAACTTTATCGTAAAAGAAATTAGGTTCAAGGTTGATTGGGAAAATTTGACAGTTTCGGGTAGCTTCATGTGCTGGCGTCTGTACCAGGTTTGAACCCAAAACGGCAAAATACGTTGCGTGATTTCCATCATCACCACTATTCTTAAAGCGGTGAAGAAAAACGTCTTGAGGAAACCGGCATAACCTAGAACCAATAAATTCAAAGACACGCTATATCTATCAACCCGCACTGGGTCCATTGAGGTAATATGTACTAGGGTCTGCGTGGAGGATTCTCTTATGGAGAAGAAACCTGTGTCCCGGCAGTGGAAACGTTATAGGTGTACTATGACATTCTAAAAAGTTCAAATCGTAATCCTTTCCCTGACATGGTCAAGTCAAGTCAGACATACGCAACACTTTCCTCAACTGTATACCCCTTCAACAATTTCACTGAACCACATAGGTACTTAGCTATATTGCACGCTTAGTGAAGCTGATTGCACACAAAAATGCCAGCTATGCTGTGTCGACAGTATTACGTGACTGTTAAAGATCATAAAGATATGTATATCGGCCTCTGTGAAAAACAAACAATGCTGCGTAGCTGTTAATATTTATCTATTCTGTAATTTGTTAATGCTAAGATTTAAGGAAATCTGAAAACAATAATCTATTTATGACGTGATAGTGGTAGTCTTTACTTTAAGTGGATAGGTACACCAGATTTAGATAATTATGAAACAAAATCATAACGGGCTATTAAAAGTTGCTTTATTAAAAATCTTTTTACCAAAAAATTAAACCGACTCCCAAAAAACACTACAAAGTGAATAATAACTTTAATTTCGGTAGTCGGTGTCTTTAGTTTTGTATTTTCGTTTTTGGCACCGACTTCCGAAATTAAAGTTATTTTTCACTTTGTAGTGTTTTTTGGGAGTCGGTTTAATTTTTTGGTAAAAAGTTTTTATTTCACTCTTTTTAGTTGGTCTATTTTTAATTTACCTAGTTACAAGAGCCTAATTATCAACTACTTATAACCTTTTACAAAATATTGCTTTTCCCAATGCTAGGCCGTTAATTGTTGAGGAGTTCTCCTGGTACTTCACCATCAGCTCTACATCACCATATGCATTGTGACGAGCATAAAGTGCTTAACATCCATATTCAAGTAATCGAATCGCAATCCACTTAATACTTATTATTGAGTAGTTTCGGCGGCCATCTGTGGTCTTCATCATCAGTTCCACTTCCTCAAATGGTACTTTTTGAGAGCAACTGCACAAGTTACTATAATAAATACCCAAAACGTCATAGGTGTGCCTATAATATTTGAAGAGTTCCCTCGATTTCTCCAGGATCCCATCATCAGATCCTGACGTTTATGAAAATGGGACCAATTTCAAAGTATACCCTTTCAATCAAAAAAGAATTTTCCAAATCGGTTCAGCCGTCTTCGAGTAATCGATGATCATACATTAAAAAAAAATATATATATATATACGCGTCGAATTGATAACCTCCTTTTTTTGTCGTCGGTTGAAAATTGGCCATATAATGTCCAAGTCGATATTTGGTCACTTTGAAAAGCCTTTTTTTTTTTGCTGGGTGGGAAAATCATCGAATGACTTCTCCCGCTCTGGGTTAAGCGGAAGGGAGTGTCAGACTTCTACAGACTAAATACCCATCCTGTTACTTCAGCTGCCCTTAAGTTCCGGGGCCTCGGTATCTCGTTAGAACATTCCCGCAACCCCGGCAGGCAATGGCCCTATGGGACGGCTCTTTGAGGCGCGTGTGCAACACGACGCGCCGCCGACCCGGGCCTGATCCTTACCGGACGATGAGCTACCTCTGCTCGCTGTGTTGCAAGCCCGCGCATACGGTGGCCGGAGATCGGCTTGCGATCCCCGACGCCCGGGGCGTCTCCAGCGGCGGCTGCGGCGCCTCCTGCGGTGGCTGGGGCGCGAGGAAGAGATTTGCCTCTCCCTCGCGCGTTCGACCTCCTCCTTCGCTAGCATGACTGCTTCGCAGAAGGAGGCGACTGCATCCCATTTCCTCTCGCTCCGTACCATGGTCTGAAACAGGGGCCCCGTCATGGCTGCTGACAGCTAAGTGAAGCGCGCGCGGAACATGATTCGGGCCTGGTCCATACCGGACAGTGAGCTACCCCTACTCGCAGTCCGCAGGCCCGTGTCTACGGTGGCCGGAGATCGGCTCGCGATCCCCGACGCCCGGAGCGTCTCCCGCCGCGGCTGGTGCGTGAGAAAGAAAGTTGCCTCTCCCTTACGCGTTCAGACTCCTCCTGTGCTAGCATTGCTGCTTCGCAGCTGCTTCCCCGTACCATGACCTGAACCAAGGCCGGACGCGAGAGGTCGCTGCCGCCGATCGCCTCCGCCTGGGTTTGAGTTCTGGCATACAGAATAAGTAGTCACTTTGGGCCATCACCCAATTTAAATAAACATTTTATCTAATGATTATGCGCACGTAATCACGAGAAGAAAGGGTCTTTAACTCTTAATTGTTAAAACAGTGCCACTATAAAAATGGTTTATGCGTGCATACATATTTGTTTAAATAAATAGTACTCAACCAAAGACTTTCTACTGCTACTATGTAGTTACTTTACTGATTTGCATAGCTGCCACGTGAAAGTGAAACTATGGTGCTATGCTACAACATCACGTAATATATCATTGTTGATGATATTTTATTTATACCTAAGTGTACTTTACGGTAATCTCCCGTCATGCTTGTTGTACCAAGAAAGTGTTACAAATAGGAACAGTTGTCATAAGCGTAGATGTTTTCTCATGGTATTAGTTGATTTTTATTAGGGTTCCGTAGCCGAATGGCAAAAAACGGAACCCTTATAGTTTCGTCATGTCTGTCTGTCCGTCCGTCCGTCCGTCCGTCCGTATGTCACAGCCATTTTATTCCGAAACTATTAGGACTATACATGTCAAACTTAGTAGGTAGATGTCTTCTGTAACGCTTGCCGATTTTGAGAAAAAAATATATTTAAAATTAAGGGGGGCTCCCCATAGAACTGAAACTGGATATTTTTTTTTTTCATGAATCCATAGGTTTGTGTGGTATCTATAGACAGGTCTTTAAAAATTACATTGTGGTTTCTGAAACCACTTTTTCATAAAGTCAATCGTTTAAAAGATATACGCTTCCTAAGTGGTTAAATGTGTTCCCTCCTCCTCTAACTTCTAAAATAATGGATGGAAAAATAAAAAAAATGTGCTATAGATCTTAATGTAAACTTTCAACGAAAATTGGGTTGAACGAGATTAGGTCAGCAGTTTTTGAGATATAGCATATTTTCTAAAACCGCAAATATAACTTTTTAATTCATATAAAAATATTTTAGCAAAAAATAGAACCGACTTCCATATCAAAACACTACAAAGCCAAAAATAACTTTAATTTCGGTAGTCGGTGTTATTGGTTTTGGATTTTTCTTTTTTTTTTTCACACCGCCTTCCGAAATTAAAGTTATTTTTGGCTTTGTAGTGTTTTGATATGGAAGTCGGTTCTATTTTTCGCTAAAAATTTTTTTTTCACGCTTTTTAGTGGGTTGGTATGTAATTTATCTAGTTACAAAAGCCATAATGTCAACAACTTATCACCTTTTACAAAATATTTCTTTTCCCTGTGCATAGCCGTTAATTTTTGAGGAGTTCTCCTGGTATTTGACCATCAGCTCTACATCACCATATGTATTGTGACGAGCATAAAGTGTTTAACATCCGTACTCAAGTAATCGAATCGCAATCCACGAAATACTTATTATTGAGGAGTTTCAGTGGCCATCTGTGGTCTTCATCATCAGTTCAACTTCCCCAAATGGTACTTTTCGGAAGCAACTGCTCAAGGTACTATAAGAAATGCCCAAAACGCTATAGGTGTGCTTATAATATTTGAAGAGTTCCCTCGATTTCTCCAGGATCCCATCATCAGATCCTGATTTCGTAACAATGGGACCAACTAGAAAGTATACCCATTCAAACGCAAAAAGAATTTTTCAAATTGGTCCAGCCGTCTCCGAGTTATGAGGTTATGAGGAGGTAGGTAGAGTCTGACTCTCACTTGGCCAATTTTTGTTGTTAGGTTCGCCTTTGACCACCATCTCACTTGATGGTAAAGGATGATTTGGTTGAAGATGAAGCACGGTTACCTAGAAGTTATATATTCACTCTTTTCTTGAAGACCCGCAGGCTATATGGCTATTGGGAAACTTAGATTACGATAGGGAATTCCACTCCTCAGCTGTATGTATAATCTCACTAGCTTCGGGCCATGGCTTCGCTCACCTTTAAATCACTAACCCTTTAACTACATCATATCTCCACACCATTTGTTACTTTTATTGTTAGAATATTTTATATATTATTAGAAGCTGTTGGTAAACCTTTTCTGAAAAAAAAAATAAACAGTGATCGATTCGTTGCACCTGTTTGACATGAAACAAGGACAAGCAAATACACTCTTGTACTTATAATATTAGTATGGATTTTCCTGTGATATATCACAAAAAAGAAAGAAGAAACATATTATTTTTACGCCACAAACCAGACGTGCATCGATTCAAATGATAACCTCGGTACTGATATACCTACTACGATATAACATTAGTGGATAAATACCTAAGTATTGCAATACGTTTTATATTATAAATAATAGGCTCCCATTTGACCATCATCTCACCTGATGGTAAGTGATGATGTGGTCGAAGATGGAGCACGCTTACCTAGAAGTAACCTATTCACTCTTGACTTAAAGACCCCTAAGTTATAGGTATCGGGAAACACAGACTCCGTCAGGGAATAAAAAAACGAAATACATATAAAAAAGTTGATACCTGTCCAAGGACACTTGTATACAGCATGATGCTGGGCCATGGCTCCATGGGGGACTCACAGCACTGTACTACTATCGCTTTCGATTTAACCGGCAAAGGTTGCACCTTTGTCCACACTCGATGGTCTACAAAGACTCTAAAACCACTATATACCTACTCTCTGATGATCTCTAATAGCAGGATTGGAGGAGGAGTAGAGACATGTGTCTGCATTTGGCCAGTATTCTCAATACTAGACAAGTTTATTCTCTATCTTTGTTTTCGCTAACCACGAAGTAGCTGAATATTTATTGAGACACAGAAAGGAAATATATGTAATTACCTATACAAAAACCAATTACTGTTTCCAGTCATTCTCGACTTTAAAGTATTTCGACCATATCAATATTAAAAATCTTTAACGTTTTAAATAAATAGATTGACTTGGCAATCGCAAAAACAATCTAATTTATATATGTATGTATTACTTGTGAGATATATTGTGTTTTCTTGTGAAGGCCGTGTCAATCTATTTATTTAAAACGTTAAAGATTTTTAATATTGATATGGTCACTATAAGATGTTGTTAGGTTAGATAATAACGTAACAACTTAAGAGCGCGTATAAAGCAAAATTACCAATTTTCTATTTGATTATACATGAAAAATTCCAGACCAAATCTTAAAATAAAAATATATGAATAACTACATCATATTTTCAAGGGCTCTCTCTGATCAAAAACATAAAATAATAACATTTCCTTGGTAGAAAAAAATCACGAAATAACCTCTAATTCTCATGTTTTTCCGTTTTGTACTCGATATGGTAATGCCTATTGCGACAAAAATTTGATAAATAATTATATTTAAACAAGAGTAAAGGCTTTGCTTAGGCATTTTATGTAATTCCTTTTAGTTTTGGATTTATTACGATAAAACACTTTTGGCGCATACTACGTTTTTATTCCGCGCAAGAAGTCATCTTCCGTCGCTCGTTGCGGGAGCTTCAAGCATATTTCTATTTCACACATCAGTCGCTACCGCTCTGTTGAGACGAGAGGACTACGCTCAAGTGTTTTAACTGCGCCGAGTTATAATCATTTCAATCGTAATTGTTGTTGTTGTTCGAACTAAATAGTGAAATGGGAAACAAAAAAAAACATTGAAAGAGAACTAAAAAAGTTACAAATTGACAGGATGGCTAATTGTCGAAGGTAAGTTTGTGAGTTACTTGTTTGTTATATACTGAAAAAATAAAAATACATTTTATACTTTCGAGAAAGTTTATGCAGGTGATTTTAGATTTTATTTTGAGAGACACAAGATCTAAATTCGTTTACCTACGCACTTTCGTGGGCCGAGTAGGTAACTAGACATAATAATATGTGGGGACATTTCACACACGGCTGTCTGACCCCAAACTAGGAAGACCCTGTACTATGGGTGTCAGACAGCTGATATACATAGACAAATATATTTTTAAATACATACATATATAGATAAACAACACCCAGACACGACGATATCAAAAATTCGTGGTAGGTACTTTATTAGATTATTAGGATAATAGGTAATAAATTACATTCATAATAGGTAGCTATTTACTTTTCCTATTTTGTTATGTTATTCTTCACGATACAATTTTATGATCATTTTCCCATAATGTAGGTAGTTATGAGATCTTCTAAAAATCTAGATACACGGATGGACAACAATAATGATCTTGCGAGTATCCTATATAAAAAAAAAATTATCTACCTATACCACTTCTTATTTAATATTTCTATGGTCACTCGTAGTCGTAGGTAACGCGGGCAGAATAGTATATGCAAAATAAACACAAGCTTTTAGTTGGTATCCGTGTTTGTTCGATGAAATATATTTATATCGATTACGAACCTATTTAAGTATGCCCATTAGGTATTTAAACCCTATTTTTGTAGATCAATTTATTGCGGACGTTTTTGTATAACAAGGAATTTGTTTTGAAATAATATTTTATTTTCAGAATGTGGCCACCTCGCTCGCCAGATTTAAACCCATTGGACTTTTTTACTGGGGCTGTTTAAAGGAGGTAGTTTATAAAGAAGAAATCACTTCAGTTGAACAGCTGCGACAACGCATACGTTCGGCTGCTGACGAAATATCGTCGGCAGGATTTGCGCGCCGATTGAGACGGTCCTTCATAAGAAGGTGTAGAGCGTGTATAGCAGCTGAAGGAGCCCACTTCGAACATCTTGTATATTTTCTTTTTCAATAAATTTGTTTAATTACTAATGTCTTTTATGGTGTCAACAAACCCATAGTGATCAAATTTTAAGGAAATTCTCATTCTCTTTGAGTCTAAAATTAGTTACAGCAGTGTTAAAGTAATTTAATTTTGAAATCAAATTTGTATAAAAATTCTCCTTTAAGATTCGAACAGCAATAACTTTGTACTTTATCAAGATACTGGTTATTATTATACCATTTTAGAATTTGCATTAAATAGGCAATTATCTATACTTATAATAAATCTGTAGAGAGGTCAATTCTGTACATGAAATATATTTTTCAACAGTATTATAGATTGACATATTATATTTCCCTACTAAATTACGAAAGTTAATCTGTGTGTTACATCTAAATCACTGAACCGTGAGGAAGGACATAGGCTACTTTTTTTTACGAAAAACGACGGAAACGTGGACGAAGTCGCGGGCAACAGCTATCTATGCTAATATATAAGGCTGAAGAGTTTGTTTGTTTGTTTGAACGCGATAATCTCAGGAACTACTGGTTCGAATTGAAAAAAATATTTTTAATTAAATACTCAATTTATAGAGAAAGGCTATAGGCTATATATATCATTACGCTAAGGCCAATAGGAGCGGAGCACCAATGAAGAATGCTTCAAAATCGGGCTTAAATTTAACGTTAGCCCAAAGTAACTATTCCACGCGAACGAAGTCGCGGGCAAAAGCTAGTCTAAAATAATGAGCCACCGCAGTGTAGTACATTTTTTTTCGATATAGTCTGGCGGGAATAATTCCGAATCATTCCCGTCGTATACTTCGGAAGTATTCCGAAATATTCCGAAACTTTGGGAATATTTCAACTGCCAAAAGAAACTAGGAAAATCGACCTTTGAAGTCGGTTAATATACCAAAACCTGCTCCTACCTAAGTATAACAAATACTTTTCTGAAAACCGCATCAAAACGTGTTTGCTTGCAAGGTTTGCCTTTAATTGTTTTTATTGGCTGGGCTATTAAACGCGTTAAGTAGGTAGGTAATGATTAATACCTACCTATGCGACTCGCGAATACTCGCGATGCGTACAGAGCTACATACAAACTAACCAAAAACATAGGTAACCCTTTTTCAAAAAACAAATAAAATATGCTAGGCCTGGTTTTTTATTCAACTACTGACATTTATAAAAATAGCATTCAATTTCGAAATAAGTAGATTACCTACCTAGAAACAAAAGAATAAAAATCCTGTTAATCGCAGGCTAACATATCTACCTATAAAAATATCAACATATACTTAATCAATCCCATTTATAATAAAACTAGTACTCACGCGGGGCTTCGCTCCCGTGGATTCTATCACGGTAAAAACATAACTCTCCTTTTTTGCAGTCGCGTAAAAAGTAGCCTATAACCTTCCTCAAGCTTCAAGCTATTTCCATACCAAATTTCATCCAAATCCACCCAGTACTTTCGAATATTAGCGCGTTCAAGCAAACAAACAAACAAACTTTTCCGCTTTATAATATTAGTATAGATAAACGTGTGCGTTACCCCAGCAAAATAATGTCGAAAATAGTCATTTAAATCTTATAGATAATTAGTTGCCCAGCTTCTGTAATTGTTAAGCACATTTTTAAATTTGTTACACATATAGTTTTTTAGTTATTACACAAAAACATATTCTGCTGGGGTAACGTTTGAAACGTTACCGCAGCAAAACTTTTTTTTAAATAATGGGAATATTGAAATAAATATTAGCTATACATTTAGTTGTCTAGACGAGGTAAATATTACACGTTATTTTGTTTTTGTTCTTTCATCGGCTGCGAAGTTATTCGAGATTTTGCTGGAGTAACGTTTGTGGTTTTGCTGGATCTCTGAAACGGTTAAGCGGATTCTTATCATCTTTTGTACATGATTTCTTAGGAATTAGTTTTAATTTGTTTAGCAATAAAAATAATAAAATGATATACCGTTTAAAAGTTATTTAATAAAATATAAAAACGCTTCTTTAGGTCCTAACACTCTGAATATGAGCTCTAAAGACTTACTTTAAACGTTATTTTGTAGCTTTTAACTACCTTCAAATGTATATGAAGTTTCATTAGTATCCTGTAGGTAATTAACAAATTATGATGATATTAATTTCTCCACGTTCATGGTTACAATGCGCGCGGAGTTATTTGGCCACCGATAAACCTGTATACGGTTATATAAACTGAATGTTATATCAATATTTAGTTGCTTAATTCAGTTATATACCTGTAAAGTTTCAAAGCAGTACATACAATAATTAACGAGATAATTAAATAAAAGTCATTAGGAACTTCAAGACCGTGGTAATCCGACCAAGTTTAGGTGGTTACAAAAAAGCGACAGCGTAGAACATTATGCTATCTTCTAAAATATGTAGGATAATACACCTTAAAATTTCGGTACAGACATGTACACTGTTAAATACATAACAATATTATAATATCTGTACTATTAGTACCTTATTATTATTATTACCTTTCAGCTACTTATTAGATAGGTATATATTGTATTATGTGCACCAGTTCAATGGCACAGTTGCACGGGTTCCTTCTATTTGGCAGAATCTTGATACTCCGAAATTCATTTGGCATAACACACTTGGTATAATCTTCCTTAAACGAATATTTTTAAGGCATAAAAATTATTTAGTATGTATAATTATTATTTAGCCGAATGTTTATACATTCGAATTCACAATGGCATAAATTACTTTTGGCAGAGTTAAAATTCTGCATAATTTCGTTTAGCATAACTGCATGCTGCATGCTTGCTTGCATGTTTACATGTTTCTTTCAGGGAAATAAAAACCACGTATGTTCACAATCAAATGTTTTATTTAATGTATGCCAAAAGATGGTTCCAACTGTAAACTTTCTGAAAGAATGATGGTTCTACGTTTTAATTATTATGGATATGAAATTTATGCCTAAAGATGATTCTGACTTACATGATTATTTGACTGCAGTTTAATATTTTATTTTTGATCTGAGATTTATACTTATTTTAAGTTAATCTTAGAATACAACTATCTGTAATATATATCTAGGAAAAAATATTGTGTTATTTGAAATTTGTCTACAAAATGGTAGGAATTACTGCTTTTAAGTATAAATATTATTATTTTACCTGTAAATAAAAATTCTTTAAGAAATATGTAGTTTTTTAACACTTGTGTACACATCTCTACTAAACTTGTAAGACTATCCTACATATTTTAGAAGATAGCATAATGTTCTACGCGGTCGCTTTTTTGTAACCACCTAAACTTGGTCGGATTACCACGGTCTTGAAGTTCCTAATGACTTTTATTTAATTATCTCGTTAATTATTGTATGTACTGCTTTGAAACTTTACAGGTATATAACTGAATTAAGCAACTAAATATTGATATAACATTCAGTTTATATAACCGTATACAGGTTTATCGGTGGCCAAATAACTCCGCGCGCATTGTGACCGTGAACGTGGAGAAATGAATATCATCATAATTTGTTAATTACCTACAGGATACTAATGAAACTTCATATACATTTGAAGGTAGTTAAAAGCTACAAAATAACGTTTAAAGTAAGTCTTTAGAGATCATATTCAGAGTGTTAGGACCTAAAGAAGTGTTTTTATATTTCATTAAATAACTTTTAAACGGTATATTATTTTGTTATTTTTATTGCGAAACAAATTAAAACTAATTCCTAAGAAGTCATGTACAAAAGATGATAAGAATCCGCTTAACCGTTTCAGAGATCCAGCAAAACCACAAACGTTACTCCAGCAAAATCTCGAATAACTTCGCAGCCGAAGAAAGAACAAAAACAAAATAACGTGTAACATTTACCTCGTCTAGACAACTAAATGTATAGCTAATTTTTATTTCAATATTCCCATTATTTAAATAAAAGTTTTGCTGCGGTAACGTTTCAAACGTTACCCCAGCAGAATATGTTTTTGTGTAATAACTAAAAAACTATATGTGTAACAAATTTAAAAATGTGCTTAACAATTACAGAAGCTGAGCAACTAATTATCTATAAGATTTAAATGACTATTTTCGACATTATTTTGCTGGGGTAACGCACACTAGATAAACATTTATATTTTACTCTTGTATCGTACGTAGTCTCGCACTGAACAATAATTAACCCACCCACCACACAACAAACAAACACGTTAATTTCGATTGAATTATTCGGGCGAAATATTCGGAAACATTCGATTGCGGGGTACGAATCTTTCTCGCGGGGGGAAAACTTCTCCGGGGAGCATCTCCCCTCTTACCGCACCCCGCACCGCCATCGCAGCGCGGCGGCAGCGGCCGGCGCACAGAGGGCTTTATTTAAATTCATTTTGAATAATTCTGATTTAAAGAAACTTTCCCAGAAGTATTCCGGAATTATTCCGAATTTTTCAGAAGTTTTGCAACTATAGATACAGGGGCCCAAAATTGCGTAATTCCGTAGAAAAAAATGTTAAAATTTAAGAATAACTATTTTTTGCAATATTGATTTAGAATGTAATAAAAAATCTTGATACTGATCTGATAATACAAATATTCAGGAACAAAATGAAAAAAATATCACCAATTTTAGAAATGGTACCTAATTTTGTAAGAGTAAGTACGATTTTTATTTAAAATATTAAAAATATCAATAATTTGGTCATCCATGGGCATATGACGATATAAGTGGGGTAAATGGTAGATATTATCTGGCCAATCGACAGTTTCAGAGTTATCCATTATTTACGCCACACCAAAATCACGCGCCAAAATAATATTATATTATACATAATATAATATTACCTTTTGGTATTGATTTTATATTGATTCGTGTTCAGTATCAGTGGTATAGTCACCTCCTACTAACTTACTATTTACGTATTATTCGCGTACACATAATAACATTTCGTAATATTGTATAACGCAGTCATACTTTGAATACAGTTGTTTCATCTGAATATTATACGTATACTTACTACAGAAGATACGCGTCGAGCGAGCGCGTAGGTACACGCGCGATCGTATTCGATGTGAGGAGCGGGTAGGACAGTGCGGGTGAATTCTAAAATTTTGCTGGCTTTAGGCGCGCTCTTAAGACAGAAGGTCCCTTAAGTACGGAGGGACTGAATAATCGAATAACCGACTTGGTATTACATGGATCTCACAACTTTTTACGGTAGAAGAACTGAGTTGCGACACTTGGTTTTTTTGACAAGTATTGTTTTTTATGGGATAAGTAGTTATTTACAAGATACTAAAATACAATTTTTTTAAAGATCAGAATTTAATGGGTATAATAGGTCTATCTTCCTGTGATAATTTCCAGTTACATCGGAGGTTATAAAGTAACATGTAGGCCATTATATTTTCCCAGAATACCCGGGATATGGAATTTGACTTTACACGGGAGAAACCTCTCACGCGAAAGAAGTTGTGTAAACATCTAGTTTGTGCATAAAATAAATTGGCTTTGCGGTACGCAACAAAAGATAAATTCAATTAAAATTAAATGTTTATTCGTAAATATAAAATAACACAATACGAACACTTAATAAACTATAGTTAACAGCGGCCTAGTCCGCTGTGTAAATTAGATTCGTAAATAACCTTAAATATATATAATAAATTATTTTTGCATAAACATTAGGCAGTATGCATGGCTCTATGTCGTCTAAATCTGCCTCCACTATATTTGAAAAATGGTAATTTATTTTTTTCGGGTCGCTCCTGTTTAGGGTACACTGTGTGTATATTTAAGTAGATTAATTAATTACCTTAAATATTGAGACATAAAATAGTTTACAAAACCGTGTGATTTTGGTTACAAATTATGCTGGACAATCCATAAAACCTTTACCGTGGGTGCAAGCAATAACATTAATTCGAAAACCCACTTCTTAACTAATAATTATGTAATCATTGTAGAAACGATGTAGGAATAATACAGAAGGTATGCTTGTATTAATCCAGTTAATTATTAAACAGCATCGAGACTTTCTAATAGGTTACATCCGTCGGGATTGAACTTCATGACTAAGCAACGCCTGCCTCATAACACGCCGAGATTCCTCCATGCCTTTAAAAGCATGTTAAACCGCTGGTTCCATCTGTCATATTAACATCGTACAGTCGTTACGTATAATCAGAAGCCTGATAATCTGACAACAGACTTAGAGAAGGGGTACCATGTACCCCTTTGCGTTTATGTTTCAGCGTCAATAGCATAATGGCTAAGGTGTCGGTGCGCGGCGATATGACCGAGTGTTTGCGGGTTCGAAACCCACCCATTACGCTACTATTGCCGTGAACCCAACTCCAGACATAAGCGTATTTGCTTAGTTGGAGAGGTTAACAACATTGCTAGGTCTCTTTAACATACATACTGGGGCATGGAGCCGCTCAATGTAAAACTGTTAACCAAATATAAAAAAAGACAACACGTAATTTTTTAGTAAATCATGGGGAAGCAGATCTGTAGGTAGTCAAGCTATACGGTATGAGAAGGAACATACATTTCAAAGGCACCGCATTGTGAAGAGTTGGTTTGACAATTACTCTTTATTCTAGACTAGCTTTTGCCCGCGACTTCGTCCGCGTGGAATAGTTACTTTGGGCTAACGTTAAATTTAAGCCCGATTTTGAAGCATTCTGCACTGGCACTCCGCTCCTATTGGCCTTAGCGTAATGATATATAGCCTATAGCCTATCTCTATAAATTGACCATTTAATTAAAAAAATATTTTTCAATTCGAACCAGTAGTTCCTGAGATTATCGCGTTCAAACAAACAAACAAACAAACTCTTCAGCCTTATATTATTAGTATAGATAGCTGTTGCCCGCGACTTCGTCCGCGTTTCCGTCGTTTTTCGTAAAAAAAGTAGCCTATGTCCTTCCTCACGGTTCAGTGATTTTGATGTAACAGACAGATTAACTTTCGTAATTTAGTAGGGAAATATAATATGTCAATCTATAATACTGTTGAAAAATATCGCAATACGGATCCGCACAATATTATTGTTAATAGCTGTGCCCGTGACTCCGTCAGCGTAAGTTAATGTATTGATAATATTGTTTAGATCACGTTCACATGAGGCTTAAGTACCTATAGAACGAAATTTTATACCTATGGCCGCGAGACGCGTCGAGAGCGGCGACCGATTCTCAAAAATAATCCTTATAGCATGATTCAGTATTCACGCGCGATGGCTTATTATTAGCGTATTTCATGTATATCTTTGGTGTTTCTATACCGATTTATATGATTCTTTTTTATGGAATAGTTAATAATGTTAACTTTTTCAATTAGGTGTGACTGAGAGTGTTATAAACGTAAGAGTAGACAAATATTATAATCAGAAGGCTTCGAACTGCTAAGCTATCGGGAGTTACACGTGTTATTGTGAGTCAACCATAAAAGATAGACATATGCTGTCTTGGGATATTTTTTATATAATTTTAAGGAGCACACACAGGTCACGCGGGCAAGCGCGACAGGGTGGCAGGGAAAAGACTCCAAGACACAAATAATTTAGTTTATTTCTCTATACGGTGAAAATAATGGTAATTTAAAAAAGTAAATAACATAAGACCTGCTTTATAGTTAGTTCAATTAATATGCAAAGTTTCATTATCTAATTTGAAGTTATTTTTGAATACCAACGGTTTACTGTTCGGTTTGGAGGTAACTTTGGAATTTTGGTAAAATAGTAAAATGGAATCGTGATTTCGTCAAACATAGTACCTAACATTAATCCTCAACTTTACCATATATTTATTTCAAAATGATTGCTGCAGTATTTTCGACATAACGGAGGATCATGCTAAGCCATTTGAGGTAGTATAGGCCCTCAAGTTTTGATAAAAACTGTGTTAAGTAAATTTTTGTGTACATAATATCTCTGCCGTAACCAATATATTGGCTGGCCCTTTATACCTAATTCGTAATTCGGAGCCCCATTACCACGGGGATTTTTTTATTATTATTTTTATTATTTGGTGTTTAAGGTCAGTTTTTATCCAAACCAAAAGTCGCACGAATTTACGAGTTAGGTGACTTTTGTTTTAACATTGCAATTATATCCCTTATACCTTCTGCATCACCTCTGTATGGTGTAAGTAGGTACACACCGTAACACAGAGACCATGCGCCCCGTATGACGTCATAAGGCTCGTTCAAAACGTGGGCAGGCCCCTTTATTGCGTCATCCGTTCTTGCGACCTTGTTGTATACATTGGTTGGTCAGTGCGATTGCTTCCGATGATTGATTCCTTAAAATGCAGAATAGTGTGAATCTGAATAGTCTCGAAGTCGTCCTGCCTGTTTTCTAAGTAAATATAGACCGGCTTCGTTAGTTTCGAACGTTTGTCAGGGATAAAAAGTGAAATTATGCTATTCTGAAATAATAATCATTCTCAGTTTTGCGTGATTGAAACCTTTTTGGACGCAAAACCTTCCTTTATTCATTAAATATACTTTATTGTACACCTCACAATATTTCTATGGATACAAAAGGTAAAATTAGTGTACAATGGGGTCTTATCGAGGTCTATCTCTGCCTACAATAGGTATATTAAACTTACTTTCTTCAATATATAACATTGACTAACTGTTGCACGCGACTTCGTTCGGGTGTAAATCCCGATCCTGTGAAAAATTCAAAAAATCCTACACACCTCAAGGAACATACATGCCAAATTTCAGTTTCCTGCGCCCAATATTTTGGGCTGTGCGTTGTATGTCAGTTAGTAACGGAAGCGTTTTATATATATTGATTAAGTACATATTTCCATTTTGCAGAAAGAAATATTACTTACCGCAAAAATCTGGGGAAAAATACCAGACTTGACTCTACTCGTATTTACTAAAAATAACACAAATCCTTTTCTGTTTATCGTTTACCTACTTCAAAAAGTCCAATAATAAATCAATATTTTTTGACATACTTAATCACCCTAACAAGCCTCAAAGTAACATAAAACGTCAATACAAAAGAACAACATAATTGATGTATCGTTTCCATTAAAATTTGTACTTAATCAGAAGTAGCTAAAAGGCGTGCCTACAGTGCCAACATGAGATTTGCAAACACCACCTACACAAAAACGGCCTTGCGAGAAACGGCACTGTTACCAACCCAAAATGTAAGTAATCAGAACTTGAGAATAATTTAAATAATTCAGTATCAGTGAAACATGCGGGCTTTGACATTGTTTCTGTAACTGTTAAGGACGATAAAACAGTTTCATTTTTCAAGCAAAAATACGGCATTGGAGAATTCTTTGAAATCTATCTACTTACGAGAATACATATAAATAAAATTGAAGTAACTGGGTTTTATTTACATAATACATAATATTATTTCTAATGATTGTGATTTTAACGGGACTTTCACGGGATCGAGAAAGGTTATGGGCTACTTGTTATCCCGGAATTCCCACGGGATAGGGATTTTAACCCAGAGCGGAAGAAGTCATCGATGATTTTCCAAACCAGAAAAAAAAGGATTAGCGCTGTCTTTTCTTTTGGCGTCATTAATCTTAATAAGTCCATTAAAAAAGAAACACCTCTGAGAGCCTAAGCAGTACTTAAGTTCAGCTGATCTTAAAACTCATTAATAATTCCAACTCTAATACTACTTTGTCGTCAACCCGTCTTCTTGCAAAATCTTAATGCCAATCTCCTTATGATAACTTAAAAACACGAAGGCTGCGGGCTTGTTTGCAGTCGGGTAACCTTCCTTAAGCTTCAAGCTACTTCCATGCCAAATTTCATCCAAATCTACCCAGTACTTTCAAAGATAAGCGCGTTCAAACAAACAAACAAAAAATATTCGCTTTATAATATTAGTATTATAGATTTGTTCGTTGTGACAGGATGTGGCAAGACTGACCATCTTTCTACGGACCAACGACCTTAGAGCCAAGCTAACAACTGACCTCCACTGTCATCGCGGTCTCATCGCCTTTTGTGCCTACATAACCTACTACCGACCGCCGACCTCTACTTTCGCAATACTCTTGATCTATACACGGAGTTAACATTGCATTAATTGCTTTATCACAGAATATTAAAACATAAAGCAATACGCAGAAATTATTATAGTATTTCAACTTGAGAAACCCTGTCTGTTAAATATTCTAATATCTAACCTTGATATTAGAATATTGAGCCATCTTTATTAATGAGACGAAAACTAACAGCTTAAAATCACAAGATGTAAATGTACCATTCAAGATGTCTGTCTATTAACTACTCCAGCCACAAGTTATTCTTCTTAAATTACATCGGCCTGTTTCTTATTGAAATTGCTTGAATAATGTAATGATAATTTTATGTGTAATAACTGTTTTCTAGCGACTAGAGCGAAACCTATGGCAAAACACGTTACGGGACATCCTCTAACCGAGTAGTTCAGAATAAAGAGCTTATCATTATTATTAATTGTTGATATCAGATAGGCGGTCCCTCTATATAAAACACTAATACTCAGCTGCGTCCCGTTAGATTATTATAGCCGATCCCAAAGATGGAAAAAGGCTAAGCAGATGAAAGTAATAGCGGGTTTCTGCATGCCTTTTCTTTAGAATTGTGATATTTTTCATCGCAAGTACACGCTATAAATATCCATCTTTCCCTTGTTTTTTATTTTCTTTTGTGACACACAGAAAGCGTCCATCTTCTGACCGATGACTACTCAAGTCATCCATAACAGTACTACGATTCAATCAAACAAAAATCCAGAAACACACAGACCATCTCAAACGAAACCTCCATAAATTGCCCGGAGCTTAATAAAACATTATGTTGCCCCGAACCGGGGTTCGTCAAAAACATTCCCCTGGGCACGCTCCTTTGCTCTCAAACAAGCGAAATAAGCAGAATGCCCTCGCAATCATAACAGTAGCTAATATGCCGCTTTGTGTACGATTTTCTTGTTAACTAAATTAACTTTGCCGAATTAAATGTTTTGTATTCAGGTTTGTTATAAGTTCCAAACTGTAGTGGGTGGTGGATGAATGTTTCAGTATTTAAGTACGTGTATAAAGTCATAAACCCTTTGGGTAGGCTAGAGTGGAATAAGTTCTTCCTAACAACTACATAACTGTTGGGTATTTGATTAAATGTGAGTTGAGTAAATATGAATTAGTATTATGAAATGCTCAACTGTTGCTTTTTATGTAAAAAACAATGCCATAAAATGTCAAGATTATATTGAATAATATTAACCTTGAAGTGTACTGTGTAAGGTACTTTAAATTGTCTATATAATTGCAAACAAGTGTCTATCAGGAAGGTAGCTTTTAACATCGTTATTTAAATCATACACATTTACTTTAATGGCTGTGGTGTTTCTTACAACATCCGAAAACGGTGATGTGTGCTCAAATTTCTCAGTTGTTTTTTACAACAACTGAAAACGTGATGTCACCACAATACAACAAATTATGTTTTTTACGAGCAAAAGTTCGCGAATTATCATCATATTTATTTCACTTTATTTTCTTGTACACCTACAATATTGTGGCTACCACTACCACTTTTGAACCCAGAGGTTCATTGGTAGTGAATGCCTTGTTCCATTAAGTCCGCCAATGTTAGGGTTGCCATTCGTCCCGATATATCGGGACTGTCACCGTTATTAGTCTTCTGTCCCGACGTTCCGACAAAGCACTATTACGTCCCGATTTATGGCGCGGTCGCGGAAATTCGAATACGCGCGCCGAAACTTAAAAGTTTGGCGAGTTTAGATTTATGTGATACCTATTACCTATGTATGTAAATAAATTAACTAAATAAATAAATAAAAAATAAAAAAATACTTGGCCGCGCGCTGGCGACGAAAGTCGCGCCTTCGGCTCCGGAGATGGATGCAGTCATCAGGGCATCATAAACAATTTGAAATAATATTGTGTATCCCTTCCATATCATCACTATATACACTAATTGCTTTTTGTGTAGACAATTCACAAATGCAATGTTTTTCATAAAATAAATGAAGAACTCGGAAAACATTTAGAAGTAATTGGGTATACAGCCCATATTCTGCATAATACTGTATCTAGTACAGCTGGAATCTTATCTGTGGATGTAGAAATCATAGTCCTAAAAACAATATTTTTCCCATATTTGTATACTGTCAGGAGTCAGGACTGAGAAGTTGAAGGAATTTTGCGCTTATGTTGATATAAATCATCAAAATTTACTGTCGAACTCAAGAACTGGCTTTATCTGGTGCCCGCGGTGGAAAGGATCCTCCAAATTTAAGGCTTCGCTAAATTTTTTTTTTTTAATATTTCTGATTTTTTTAAGTCCATTCAGTGAAATTTATACAGTCCAATCTGAATTTATTAAATAAATATATAAGTTTTTTTTTTTAACGTGGTAAAATTATCAAATAAGTCTTCCCACCCCGGGCAGGGCGGGAGGGACTGTCAGACTTTTACTGACTAAAATCCACGGTGTTCCTTCAATAACCGGATATTATAATATTCCTTCAATAAATTACGTACCGGGGTCACGGTAATGGGATAAGTCCTACGACCCCGGCAGGCTTCGGCCCTCTACAGGGGGGGCCTCGTCATATTGCTGACGCTCTTTGAGGCGCGCGTGGAACACAACGCGCCGTCGACCCGGGCATGGTCCATGGTCGGACAGCGAGTTGCTCTTTACTCGCTGTCCGCATGCCCGCGCCTACGGTGGCCGGAGATCGTCGGCCGACGTCCGATGCCGTGGGCGTCTACCATTGCGGCTGGGCTGGAGGGAGGACGCCATCCTCTCCCTCACACGGCCCGCCTCCTCCTTCGGAAGCATGACTGCTTCGCAGAAGGAGGCGACCGCTTCCCACTCCCTCTCGTCCCGCAGCATGGCCTCGACCAATGCCGGGCGCGAGAGGTCTCCGCCTATCGCCGCCGTGAGGACACGTCGGTGCACTGCCCAGGCGGGGCAGTCTTGCACCGTATGCTCTACTGTGTCCTCAGGGCGATCCTCGCAGTGGTGACACCCAGGCGTCTCTTCCTTCCCCATCAGACACAGGTACCTCCCGAAACTTCCGTGTCCGGTGAGGACCTGTGTCATGCGGTAGGTCAGGACGCCGTGACGCCGATCTAGCCACTCCTCAAAGAGGGGTCTTTCCGCCGCAATAGCGGCGTGCCTAATATAAATAAATATAAATAAATATATAAATAAATATATATTCCACAATAATATATATATTCCTCAACCTTTTCACACAACGCCATCTAGTCCCAAACTAAGCAGAGCTTGTGGTATGGGTACTAGACAACTGATAAACATACATATATATTTCTAAATACATACATATTATAGATAAATTACACCCAGACAAAGAACAAATGACCGTGCTCATCACACAAACATTTGTCCTAGGTGGGAATCGAACCCACGACCTTGCGCACAGCAGTCAGGGCCACTGACCACTATACCAACGGTATATAAGTAGAGACGATATTACAGTGTGAGGTTAAATTCAATTGATTGATGACTTTATGTATTTGTTAAAGGACAGAAAGAATTACTTTAAAAAATTAAAGTCTTCAACAAAATAGCTCCAGGATTTTGCCTTTTTTTTCGGTGAGAAATTCATCTAATGAATCCTCCCGCTCTGGATGGAGCGGAAGGAAGTGTCAGACCTCTACTGACTAAAAACCCACCCTGTTCCTTCAACTGCCCTTACGTTTCGGGGCCGAGGTATCTTGTTGGAACATTCCCGCAACCCGGGCTGGTAATGGTTCGGTCGGGTCCCATCAGTGCTGCTGACTGCTGTTTGAGGCGCGCGTGAAACACGACGCCCCATCAACCCTGGCCATCTACCCCTGCTCGCCGCCCACAGGCAACAACCTTCTTTTTTTCCAGGGTAGAAATATTATCATATAACTCCTCTTGCTATGGTTGGAGCGGTAAATCCCGAAACCTGAAAAGCCCACAACAATCGCGATCCTCGATCTATAATCGTCTATAATGAAAATATTCATACCTAATTTTTTTTCTCGTTGTGTCCTGACACGATCCTTTGCAAATATGGCAACCCTAGCCAATGTACCACTATTTGTTTATTTGGTTTACTAACAATTGTTACATCAATGCTTAGTTAAAATACAGCACGTAACATTTAAACTAGTGTCCAATATCAAGCAGTAAACACTACATGCTACATGATATTTATATACATGAACATATCCAAAGAAAGTTGAAATAAATTTTTTTTTTTTTTTTTTTTTTATTTAGAATAGGTTCGCGTTTGACCACCATCTCACCTGATGGTAAGTGATGATGTGGTCGAAGATGGAGCACGCTTACCTAAAAGTAACCTATTCACTCTTGACTTAAAGACTCCTAGGTTATAGCTATCGGGAAACACAGACTCCGGCAGGGAATTCCACTCCTTAGCCGTACGCACAATGAAGGTATTCCCAAAACGTTTGGTGCGTATGGGTGGGATGTCCACCATGTAACGATGGCGCTTCGCCGTTTGTCTCGTAGTCCGATGATGGAACGGGCTTGTTGGAATTAAATTGTGTAATTCCATCGCACACTCCCCGAAATGTAACCGATAGAAAACCGATAGACTTGCAACTCGTCGTCGATGTTCATGGCTCTGGAGCTTTGATTCGACCAGTGCATCGTTGCCAATGAGTCTTTTCTCAATAATTAATAAATGAATAATAATAGCTTGACTTATCCCACTGGTGGGCATAGGCCTCTCTCCGCTTGTACCAAGATCTACGCTCCTGTGCCAGTTTCAATTATTTCGCGAATAAGCGAGATTAATTGAAATTTTATTTCAGTTGAAGCATCAAAAGAGACAAACGATTTCCTAGAAACGGTTGATTGTAAATGGGTTACATATTATTATTTAGTCCAACTAACTTTTGTACCCTTTGCGTCCTTGCTCAACGGAAAGGCCAGAAGGTGACCTAAGTACAGCAAACAGTAATAAACACAATCTTAGTGCTTGATTCGAGGTAGTGCATACGTGAATTTGAAATCCGACTTTTTTATTGATGATAGGTTCGAGTTTGACCACTATCTCAAGCGATGTTGTGGTCGAAGATGAAGCACGCTTACCTAGAAGTAGCCTCATCACTCTTTACTAAAATACTTCTAGGTTATAGCTATCAGGAAATACAGACTTCTAAGAAAACCGCTTTTTAATAAGTTTCTGGACTTGGCACTCCCTCCATCTTTGACCTCATCAATCATTTTAAAGGCAGGCGATATCGAAAAAAAAAAAACAAATTTACCTAATGCTTATAAAACAACCTCAGAGCCCCATAGACAACGATCCTTAGGGCAAAGACTATAAATACGTACGTCATCAGCAAAAAATTCTACAGAATGACGTATTTTATCTCGTTTCTGATAAGAAATCTTAAGCATCTGCAGGTATTTAATAATATATGATGTCACCAGACTCGATGATATCATGTTTACAATGAGTTTTTGCACCTTTTATATGCATAACCAAGTACTTAGTCTTACTTAAAGTCAAAGTCAGTTTTACAAGAAATCCATATACAGTATTAAGTTCTAAACTTCTTTCAAATTACAATACGCCTTCTTCAACGTTCAGTTTGCTGTTTTTTATTCATCGCTTCCTTGTATCCATAACTTTATTTTTTTCAGTTATCGGCGTCCGTCCATTTTTCTCTTCGTCGCATAATGAATTTTCGTTCCGCTTCTGATAAATTTTATTGCTGCTTGCTGTGACAAATGAATAGCTCAGCGCTTTGTCCATTCGGTCGTAATGAATTAGGCCAAAACAGACTTCATTCATTTCCTAGCTTTTATCTTTACAAAAATTAGGAATATTAATTAATGGCCATGACCGATATGTAAGTTGAAAGATGATGGGGGAAATGGGTTCTCCGATCTTGTTACAAATACTGGCCCCTTATTAATAAATGTCGAGAAAAGTGACAACCTGTATACTCTCGACTCGATCACCTTAATTGCATAACATAGTCATTTAACATTCGTCTGCTCGACAGTGTACCTATATAGAATAAGAACATGTTTATTTGGCATAACTACACAGATACAATGTTTATACTAAATTATATGACTCGCGGCTGCGCCAAAAAGATCCAGTTCTGCAAAATGCCAAGCTACTAGAAGTTGCCTGACGGTGGTTTTAAGCTAATCAGTCAGGTTAATTAAATCAGTCTGTAAAGTATTGAATCATCAAATGAAAGTTATCTTCATCAGAGGTATAATTATGACATAGTTTTTATAACGTTATGAATAAATCATTACTTGCTTTAAATATTTTATTAATATAACAGCAGTAGTGCGCATAGTAGGCTTCGCTCCGATTCGCTCCCGTGGACCTTATTACGATAAATCTCTCTCGTTCTTTTGCAGTTGGGGAAAAAGTAGACCTTCCTCCTGCTTCAAGCTACTTCCATACTTAATGTCTTCCAAATCCACCCAGTAATATTGAAGATTAGTGCGTTTAAATAAAGAAATGAACTTTTCTGCGTTATAATTTAAGTATATATTCAACCAGTAGACCAATTGCAGAACAAATTACATCTTCAAATGGAATTATATTAGCGGACAATGCAATGCAAAAGCAACTTCTTCGGAAAATGAGGGCACTAAGTTCTAGTCGTAACATTAAAGAAGTTTATTTATTAAACTTTAACGACCTTGAGGCAAAAATAAACTCTAGTTTTTTTTACTTTTGGGAGTATGTGGTCTAATGTGCTATGAACATTAAAAATGTTGAGCAAGCCAAGAAATGGGTCACTTCTGAGTCCTTTCGTGCTAACACCTAACGGTTTTTACAGTCGAATGGGCAGTAAGCCATACCAATAAAATATAAGCAATACTCTTCAGCTAATTTACACAGTTAGCCATCATTTAAAAAAGCAGTAGAAAGTAAAATAATGTGATTGGAAAGGGAAAACATATGCCTCCCTTTAAATAAATCATGTAATGTCGTACTTTCTATAGACAAATATATACGAAATATCCCTCAACTGAAAAAGGGCATTCCCTGAATAAGGGAGGTATTTCTGAACCATTTTATTTACAAAAAAAAATTTAACAAAAAAATTTTTTTTCACGCTTTTTAGTGGGTTGGTTTGTAATTTATCTAGTCACAAAAGCCATAATGTCAACAATTTATCACCTTTTACAAAATATTGCTTTTCCCGATGCAAAGCCGTTAATTTTTGAGGAGTTCTCCTGGTACTTGACCATCAGCTCTACATCACCATATGTATTGTGACGAGCATAAAGTGTTTAACATCCGTACTCAAGTAATCGAATTGCAATCCACGAAATACTTATTATTGAGGAGTTTCAGTGGCCATCTGTGGTCTTCATCATCAGTTCAACTTCCCCAAATGGTACTTTGCGGAAGCAACTGCTCAAGGTACTATAAGAAATACCCAAATCGCTATAGGTGTGCCTATAATATTTGAAGAGTTCCCTCGATTTCTTTAGGAACCCATCATCAGACCCTGATTTCGTAACAATGGGACCAACTAGAAAGTGTACCCTTTCAAACGCAAAAAAAAAATTCCAAATCGGTCCAGCCGTCTCCGAGTTATGAGGTAAAATACATTAAAAAATAAAAAAAAAGTTCAAGCCGAATTGAGAACCTCCTTTTTTTGAAGTCGGTTAAAAACAGATATAAATTGCCACACGGATATATTTTACGGATGAGTTCAACAGTTGAGCTAAAACTCATGACTGAGTAAGACAAAATAAGAGCCTAGAACACTAACAAATTCAAAGACTTTCTCCTCCAATATCCAAATACAAACTAAATCAGCAAATAAAGAACTGCGGCCGATGATAAGGCTGCAGCGTTATCTCTCGATAGGGAACCGCCCACTGGCAATGACGTCTGGACGCACAGACACATCCACCCACTTAAATACATGGCGTTATTGATTTTATATAAACCACCAGAATTTCACGCAGTTGAACATAGGAATACGGATGCAGGACATCGGAAAACTCAAGCTTTTCCTCAATTTTTCTTTTTGGAATTTTGGGACTTGTTGTGAAAATAAGGTGTATTATTGTGTGCATTTAGTTGTGTAGTGATAGGATAAATATGAGTGTAAGCATGAAAATAAAAGCGAACAAATTCCTTCCGTCCGTGTGTGTTATGGAGGAGTGCGAGTGTAGTTATAAAAGGTGAGTGTTTTTAATATTTTTATGTGTGAGTGAGATTTAGCAATCAAAATTGTATCGGATATTTCAGTTATTTGATAACCAACAAGCAACTTTAAGTGCTTATTCAATTTTCTTACGAAAATTACTTGGACAGACGCCTATGCAACTTGCCACGGTTATATTTTATATGAAGAAGGAGTGCAGAAAGCTAATATTTATATAAAATAATGCATTGAGAATAATTTATATAATGGACTAGTACTCACGCGGGGCTTCGCTCCCGTGGATTCTATCACGGTAAAAACATAACTCTCCTTTTTTGCAGTCGGGTAAAAAGTAACCTATAACCTTCCTCAAGCTTCAAGGTACTTCCATACCAAATTTCATCCAAATTCACCCAGTACTTTCGAAGATAAGCGCGTTCAAGCAAACAAACCAACAAACTTTTCCGCTTTATAATATTAGTATAGATATAGATTAATTTCGACCCTTAGGTGATCAGTACTATATAATATAATTATGACAAAAACAGCATTTGTTTCTATATGTCATAAATTTGGTAGTCTCTAACACTATTGTTTTACTCTCGGTGCGGATTTCCCCATCGTCTTCCTCTCAAGATGACACACCATGACAAATACGACATTCTTACCTCACTAATTATAATGAAGGCCGTTCTGTCTAGACAACAGAAAATGGTAACAAAAAATTATAATAAATAGCATCAATCTTCACTTATAAATAAATTCGCAATTTTCTGAGCGTTCCATCACGGCAGTGACGTGTAACATGGATCGTACGTGTTTATTTCATCTCTTCATCTCGTTCCTCAGCTTTAGTATCCGTAAAACAACTCTCTAGCTAGACCCTAAAGCAAATAATGTCACACAAGTGGAATATTTTAACCAATGTTTGTATGCTAGTCCTGTATGAGTTCCTAAATCATTGATGTAAAACTTGATGACTTGATGACTTGTGATATAAAACTTTGACTTTGTTCTGAAGAAACGCGGGAGGGTTTTACTGACAAAAAAACCAGTAAAAAACTTGCATTACGTGGCATCGCAATGCTTGCTAGGTACAGCTTTTATATCTATCACACAATATTGGTTCTAACTGCTGGAGAATTACAACATTGCAAAATGGCATCATATTACAAGCCCATTCGTTCCACCAGCTGAGAATCTGCCACCTGAACCTTTAAATAGAATCCGACCTAGGTTGGTTGAAGCAAAGAAAATTTCAGGTGGAAATTTATTGATGACTCTGCCCTGGAGTGTAAATGTGATGCTGTTCCACAAACCATGGCGCACTTAATTTCCTGTCCTGCATGTCCTGTCGATTGTTCACTGCAGGATGGAAGCCTCCGACAATCCCAAACTTGTTACCCAGCTTTGGGCAGACTCCATCTAGCCATTTGCTATTGACACGTCAAGATGAAGATATTTCAACTTAGAACACAATTAATATTGTTCATCCATGTGTTTAAAGTCAGTAAGCTCAGAACAAATATAATTTCTTTATACAGTCACAAGTTTCCAAAATACCAAACATTGTTGTAATACTCATTCAAACAACGTATTACGAATAATAATGCGGCAATATACCAAAGTACTGAGGATTCCTTCACAACTCGATAGAAGGAAACCGGAAGAAGACCAGAGGAGGGATTGAATGGCCTAGCCTAAAAATCTAAGAAACATAATCCTCTTAACGCAAGTACCAACCACAAGACATTTATGTAACACAGATCGAAACCTGCTCGTACATAACTGGAACGGTAATGTACCCTAAGGTGATATAAGACACGTAACTTAAGTCAAGCTTTGTGCCTAGTTTACATTGGTCGAGCGAGCGAGCGGAGATCTGATTGCTGCAACATTAGTTGGCTCCGATGGCCACTGATGTTTCTCAGTCTGTGCCAGCAAAGTTTTAAAGTAATTTCTCTTTAAACTAGCCACCACCAATTTTTATCGAGTCATTCCGTGCCAGTGCTATCCCGTCACCTAATTACTCGTTCAATGTAAACGCGGCTTTATGTAATTTATGTCAAGCTTTAACTTTTATCTTAAGAGATTACTTGGCACCATAAACGTCGCGTCGTTGCAAGACGTAATGCCGTCAGAAATGGAGGCTTAATTCTCGTTCGTTTAATTTCCGTGTTATTCGTAATAAAAAAATAATGCTCACTGTTGTATAACCGTTGAAGTCTAGTGGAACTTGTCACGGACTGTGTAACTTGAATTATAATGAAAAATAAAATTTAAATGTCACAGTAACTAATATTCTCGGCTTCTCCAAGTCTTATTCTTCTGTGACAATGAGCATTAGACTTTTTTTTCGGGTGGGAGAATCATCGAATGACTTCTCCCGCTCTGATTGGAGCGGAAGGGAGCGTCAGACTTCTACTGACTATTAACCCACCTTGTTCGTTCAGCTGCCCCTGCATTCCGGGGCCGCAGTATCTCGCTAGAACATTCCCGCAACCCATGAGCACACAAGTCAGCTAATTAATGTTTGAATTTTTAAGAATGCACCCAATCATACGTCGCTTTATCTAATCAATATCTATTTAAATTGCTCAAACCTTACACATTTTAAAACAAGCAAAATGCTTGCTTTCACACCGGACTCCCCCGAGTATAAATGAGAAATTAAAAGTTAAACTACATCATTCACATTACGTTGTAATGGTTGTGGAGTTGTTGTGGAATTACCGTCATAAAGTTTGATCAAGGGATACAGTAGATATTGACAACTCTATTTCCGGTTCCCCGAGGAAATAAAAAGTCCGCGGACCGGAATCTACTTAGTTATTAGAAGTGTGAAAACCTTGATATTTTAGAAGCAAACGCGCATTATAAATGCGGTCTGTCCCATTTATTCTGGGAGGCATACAGTTAGGAAACAAAATATATTCTTGAAAGTGAATATTTAAGTACTGCTAATCTACTTATAGTCCATGCATATACTCGTATCTACCAAAACTACAATGCAGTCTCACCTTCTAAGTCTGATTGAATTTCAATCCCTCAGAAATTCAAATGTCTTCTAATTAATACTTGAAATTAGATACAACTCTGTTCATTACGCACGAGTTGTTTCCAACACATAATAAACCGATAGTTCGAATTTTTCAAAGCCAGAGAATAATTTGCAACATTACCGTTGGGCAATAATTAATGCACCATGCCATGTGGTCTGAATTTTGATTGTTAGTTACGATCACGAATACACCGTTCTCGAATATTCTGTTATTTGAGACAGTTTTACGTACATTTCCGCTATGAATTCTTGAAGTTTTACACGAATACGTCGGTTTTGTAGGTGCAATAAAAATGCTTTGACATACTTATGTGGAAAGCTCTTTGATCTTTAACGGAGTAACAATAATAATTTATTTAGTAAGACAAGCTCAAACCCTTCCTCCTTTCAAAAATATGGTAAAAGAGCTGTATCTCTTTCCTCAAATTGTTATTATTAGTATGTGTCTCAGGTTTTTTATATAATTACACCATGGACTACCCGTGCATATTTATTTTCCTCTGCTGTGTCAAATCCATCTAAAGGTTGTCTGTAAAACATAGCTTTTAGAGATAAGACCGCTCATTTTAAAGCCCTTTGTACTTGTTAATTCTGTTATGGTGTATAATAACGAGTATATCTATGTATGTTATTTGTAAAATAGTGCAAAGACATACTCAATTTTATCTATTAATTTATATTGGAATATATTGGAAAAAATAATAATAATAACAAACCGGGAGAATCCATTCGTAACATTATCTCCGGTTGTTCTCGTCTGGCTAACGGAGAATATTTGCATAGACAAAACCTCGTAACCAGGATTATTCACCAGCAACTTGCTCTTAAATACAATCTTGTGGAATCAGAAGTACCATACTATAGGTATGTGCCCGACCCAGTTCTCATCGGTCGGTATCATCACTGACAGGACTATTGTTGCCAATAAGCCTGACATAGTGGTGATAGACCGATTAGAGCATCGCACAATGATAGTTGATATAGCAGTCCCCCATGACGAAAACCTCGTGAAAGCTGAGATAGAAAAAAAAATAAGTATCTTGACCTGGCACGCGAGGTTGTCGACATGTGGGATGTGGAGACAGCAATCATTGTACCGATAGTCGTCACAGTCAATGGTATAATAGCCAAGAGCCTCGACCAACATCTAAGGAGGCTCTCGTTGGGCAGCTGGATAAAGGGCTTCATCCAGAAAGCAGTACTTCTGGAAACGGCGCGTATTGTGAGGAGGTTCCTCTCTCAAGAGCCCTGACCACCGGTAGCTTCGACCCTGTTCTCGATACCGGTGGGCTACTATATTTTATATTTTTAAATGTTTATATTTTTTTTATTATTATTTAAAATGTAATTAATATGTCAATAGATTGAATAAATGAAATAATAATAGTGATAACACAAAAAACCTAATATCATAAAATCAAAGTATCATAAAATAGAAATCTACATAAATAATGATTTTCAAATTCAATTTCAAATTAATGAAGATTAACCTGTAATATAAAATATTTGCCTGTAATAGGTTGAAAACCTGTGCTTGAGGCGATAAAGTACATATTATCTTATGTGGTATACTCGTATACCACTCCATTAAATAACAAAAACTAAAGAAGAAAAGTAAAAAATAGGTTGTCTGTATTATTCTATTTACAGTAGTGACACATCTAAGACTATTGCTTTTGTGTGAAGAGTGGGGCCTCCGGAGTCTCCTTTTAAGTAAGAAATATACTTACTAGTATATTCTTACTTAAAAGTAGACTCTTATGTAAGATACATATGTTTTAGTAGAGTTACTGAAATATAATTTACATTTAAAAATATTTTCGTTTCTTTTCCTTTTATATTAATTCTTGGAACACTGTAGTCTCCGCTCTTGGAGGTGGGCGCTAATGGTCGCGACACAGTATTTCATACTAATGTGATTTTGTTAACGTACACAAACTTTTGTTAACTGTTTTTTGTTCCAATAAATATTTGTATTTGTATATTGCAATTAACTCTTTTGTCTATTAAAGCTATACATTTAGTGTTTTTTTTTTAAACAATAAGATAGTTCAAGTTATACATATTTTACGATTCTATTCAATTTGTTATACAAAAAATTAAACCGACTCCCAAAAACACTGCAAAGTGAAAAATAACTTTAATTTCGGTAGTCGGTGTCTTTAGTTTTGTATTTTCGTTTTTGGCACCGACTTCCGAAATTAAAGTTATTTTTCACTTTGCAGTGTTTTTGGGAGTCGGTTCAATTTTTTGGTAAAAAGTTTTTATTTCACTCTTTTTAGTTGGTCTATTTTTAATTTACCTAGTTACAAGAGTCTAATTATCAACCACTTATAACCTTTTACAAAATATTGCTTTTCCCAATGCTGGGCCGTTAATTGTTGAGGAGTTCTCCTGGTACTTCACCATCAGCACCATCTACATCACCATATGTATTGTGACGAGCATAAAGTGCGTAACATCCATATTCAAGTAATCGAATCGCAATCCACTCAATACTTATTATTGAGTAGTTTCGGCGGCCATCTGTGGTCTTCATCATCAGTTCCACTTCCTCAAATGGTACTTTTTGAGAGCAACTGCACAAGTTACTATGATAAATACCCAAAACGACATAGGTGTGCCTGTAATATTTGAAGAGTTCCCTCGATTTCTCCAGGATCCCATCATCAGATCCTGACGTTTATGAAAATGGGACCAATTTCAAAGTATACCCTTTCAATCAAAAAAAGAATTTTTCAAATCGGTTCAGCCGTCTTCGAGTAATCGATGATCATACATTAAAAAAATATATATATATATACGCGTCGAATTGATAACCTCCTCTTTTTGTCGTCGGATGAAAATGGATCAGACGAAAATAAATAGAATTATATTGAAGAATAATAAACGTGCGTAGGCATAAAAGCGTAAGTTTAACTTGATATTTATAAAACGTAACTTACAAAGCAAAGGTCAACTTTAAATGATCATATTTATGAATAATCTCAAGTCCAAAGCTGATAGTCCTTTATAGTAATCACCAATCAGAATTTTAAAGCATATTAGTTATACCTACATAGTTTATATGTGTATAAACTTTAGCTATCATTTTCGAAGGGATCAAGTGAACTAATTGATAATTTTGTAATTCGGTATTAACGTTTCTGTAATATTATACATCTATGATAATCCCGGATCGAGAAGAATATACAATAAGGGATTTTTCAGAATCTCAAAGTTATGATTTATTCAAATCCAAAACGTATTTTATTTGAAAGTTTAATTAGAGACTGTGTTCCAGCTGTAGCATACGTCACACATCCTTCACTTTGATAACCAATCGCTCATACAATGCACAAAGGAATATTATTCTAAGTGCTATAAATTAAATATAATATCAACAGTTATATGAGACGCGGGCGGAGGGCCGCGTTCTCTCACACAGTGACCACTGTTTAACTTATGTAAACACTACTATTATATATACACAATTCTATTTTAATAAAGAACATTCATTCCACATTCATTACTGCGACTTCACGCCTTGTCATTGCTCTCCCTAACTTATTCTCCAAAGTGCTGTCTAAAGTAAATCTCCGCTACCTTAAATATATTCTCTAAATTAGTGCTCCAACATAGCACTAAAGTAGTGCTACGAGTAGCGCTAAAGTGGTGACCTCGAGCTAAACACGCCTGACGCGGATAAAACCCGAAGCGAGCATCTGAAGCGGAGAAAACCCGAGCCAGACACATCTGAAGCCGAGGAAACCTCGAATCAGACACACCTGAGGTCAGTAAATCAACTAGCACCAAGACTACACTCGAAGAACTCGCACTACTCGCCGACAAAATGATGGAGCAGACCACATCAACAGAAGTCGCACCCGTACACTCATTCGCAGCACCTACATCAGCACCGCAGTCAGTTACGCAGTACCTCGTCAACGAGATAAGAAAACTCTCGCTAGAAATAGCCGATCTAAAAGCTAGACCACCTTATGATCACAGCTATCGCCGCCGCCGCTACCCATCTCACCGACGTAGCGCATCACGATCGCGAAGCCGAGAAACATCACCATCACCACACTGCTATTATCACCGACGTTTCAAGGATCAAGCTAGACACTGCACGTCGCCCTGCTCTTTCAAGAAACAACAGTCGGAAAACTAAACAGAACGTTGGCAGAGGCGGACACCGGCGTTCAAGAAAATTCACACCGCCTATACATTACCGACAAAAACTCTAAATTATCTTTCTTGGTCGACACGGGAGCAAACATATCCGTGCTACCGAGAAGAAAGGGTCAAGTCGCAACGCCGCTACCATTTCAACTTTACGCTGCAAACAACACAAAAATAGCTACGTATGGCGAAAAAACATTAACTCTCAACTTCAACCTACGACGCCCGTACAAATGGAAGTTCATAATAGCAGATGTTTCGAAACCAATACTCGGAGCTGATTTTCTCAAGTACCATCAATTTATCGTCGACTTGAAAAACCGCAGACTTATCGACGGCGTCACGAGCTTAAAGGTCAATGTCCCGGTACGTGTAACAGATGTTCCTACCGTACGCAGTATTGACATGTCGCAGTCATACCACGACATCCTAGCTCAGTATCCCGAAATAACGCGACTAACATCAATGCAATTGAACTGCAACATCAATGTGCAACATTGTATTGAAATTCGCGGACCACCGGTACACTGCCGCGCCCGTCCTATTCCACCGCATCGCTTCGAGATAGTCAAGAAGGAATTCGAAAACATGATAGAACAAGGATTATGCAGACCTAGCAAGAGTCCATGGGCATCACCTCTTCATATCGTGCCTAAAAAGAATGGCGATATCAGAGTTTGTGGTGACTATCGCCGACTCAACTCTATCACTGTACCAGATCGATATCCCGTGCCACGCATCAAAGATTTTATGCATCATCTATCTGGTAAAACTATCTTCTCTACGATAGACCTCAACCGTGCTTACCAACAACTGAATGTCCGAGAAGAAGACATAGAAAAAACCGCAATCATCACACCGATGGGATTATATGAATTCCCACGTATGTGCCCTGGTTTAAAGAACGCGGGACAAACATTTCAACGATATATCCATGAAGTACTACGAGGATTAGATTTTGTTTTCCCATTCATCGACGATCTACTTCTAGCGTCGGAAAATGAAACCCAACACCGAGAACACCTGCATATCGTACTCAAGAGACTCGAACAAAACGGTATCACGATCAACCCTGCCAAATGCAACCTAGGCCAATCAGAAGTTCAGTTCCTTGGTTACACAGTATCAGCACAAGGTATCAAACCTCCAAAACATAAAGTCGAAGCTATCACTGACTATCCCAAGCCGACTACCATTGAAGAGCTGAGAAGATTTCTCGGTATGATCAATTTCTATCGCGATCATATACCAAACGCCGCATCTCAACAAGCACCATTGAATGCATACCTACACAACGTCAAGAAGAAAGATAAAACACAAATCACGTGGACCGATGAAGCAACGATAACCAATCGCTCATACAATGCACAATCGCTCATACAATGCACAAAGGAATATTATTCTAAGTGCTATAAATTAAATATAATATCAACAGTTATATGAGACGCGGGCGGAGGGCCGCGTTCTCTCACACAGTGACCACTGTTTAACTTATGTAAACACTACTATTATATATACACAATTCTATTTTAATAAAGAACATTCATTCCACATTCATTACTGCGACTTCACGCCTTGTCATTGCTCTCCCTAACTTATTCTCCAAAGTGCTGTCTAAAGTAAATCTCCGCTACCTTAAATATATTCTCTAAATTAGTGCTCCAACATAGCACTAAAGTAGTGCTACGAGTAGCGCTAAACAGCAATATCTGAAGAAACCTGTTGAGATAAATGTTTTGTGGCTTTTTAAGACTGCCTTTCCCCGTTGTCAAGTTTACAACTTCTATGAAGATACTCGTAGCTATTCGACAAACAACAAACGAACTACAAACGTGCACTAAAACTTTACGTCCCTGACGACAAAACTGCGGTTAGCCACGAACAGAAATAGCGTAATCGCACTAGTGTGTTACTGCCTTCAATATTAACAGTTTGTTGTGAATGAGTGAGGAGTTTGTGGCTAAATAATAACAGTGGTACGGTCGACTTTCAAAGTTAAGCAATGCTTGTCGAGATCGTTCCGTGGATGAGTAACCATTTTAACTTATCTTGATTTTTTATTTGTTGTTGATAGGCTTGCGTTTGACCACCATCTCTCCTGATGTTAAGCGCTGATGTGGTCGAAGATGAAGAGCGCTTGCCTAGAAGTAACCCATTCACTCTTCACTTAAAGACTCCAAGTTATAGCTATCAGGAAACACTCTGGCAGGGAATTCCACTCCTTAGCTGTACGCACGATGAAACTATTCCCAAAACTTCTGTGCGTATGGATGGGAGGTCCACAATGTAACGATGACGCATTGCCGTTTGTGTTGTAGTCCGATGATGGAACAGGCTCGGTGGAATTCCATCGCACACTACCCGAAATGTAACCGATAGTAAACTGACAGGCTTGCAACACGTCGTCGATGTTCAAGGCTTTGGAGCTTTGTCTCGACCAGTTTCTCGTTGCCAATGAGCCTCTCGGACGGTTTCTCGATAGACTCAAGTGCATCAAGCTGGTATTTCGCAGATCCGTTTGTTGTGTATGAGTGAGGAGCTCGATTCGATCTTCAAGGTTTTTCAACGCTTTTCGAAGTCGTTCCGTGACTGAGTAACCATCTTTACATATCTAGATCCCTCCGTCCTTGGAAAGTATGCCTTGTCGTTTGGTCCCGGCTGTCAGTACATTTTTTACAGTCTTCACGGGTAATCAGAAGCTAGAAAATCTGACAACAGTCTTGCCAGTATTGGTCTGTGTTTCCAGATAGCTACAACCTAGGGTTCTTTAAATCAAGAGTGAATAGGTTACTTCTAGGTAAGCGTGCTCCATCTTCGACCACATCATCGCTTACCATCAGGTGAGATGATGGTCAAACGCGAGCCCATTGAGAATTAAAAAAAAAAACTGTATTACCCAGTTGTTGGAGAGTTGTGGAGGTCAAATAGGTTGACACTTCATCCAAATACTAGTACGCAGCTACAGCTGGTTAGACGATAAGACGACCCTAACATGGGTAAAACACTAAGCAGAAGATGGAAGATGGAGTTGTGTACAAGTTAACTAGTACATAATATTCTGATGAATACTACACGCACAGCTTTGGAATTCCCAAGGTAGGTTGCTAACTAGGAAAAATAGGACGTGGGTGCCAAGGCTCCATTCGAGTGTTGGATTGGTTTTGATCGTTCTAAGAGATAATATTATTGTTTAAGAATTTTAATAGAAGCTAATCTGATCCATTTGGTTCTTAATTAAAATAAATTAAGTGTCAAATAGGAATGACGGCTTTTTTTTCTGAAACAGTTTTGTTTTGTTAATGTGTATAGGTTCGCGTTTGCCTGTCATTTCACCTGTTGGCAAGCAAAGATGTGATCGAAGATAGATAACGCTTACCTAGAAGTAACTTATTCACTACGGACTTACAGACCTTCAGGTTATAAGCTATCAGGCGGGGAATTGCAACTCCTTAGCTGTACGCACAACGAAAGTAGGTATTCCCAAAACGTTTTTATTTCACTCGTCACATTATATTACGGCCAATATGGCCGTATATACATTTTAATTATAAAAGCTATCTTTATTTTAAATATCGTAAGAAAAAACTGTCTTAGACAGAAATAATATTTTTGGTCATTGAATATTACAGGCCCAAGATCACAGAGAATTCAAATTAGCTCTTTATGAATACGGAGCGCTTATGAATATTCAAAAATCTAACATTACAGTGGAAGGCAAACATTTCTTATTATATAAAACAATTCTCGTTATGTAACGCGAAAACATTTATTTTATTTTTATTTAATTATACAGTATGTAAAGAAACACTCTGTACACGCGTACGCATTCATAAATAAATTGCGACGTTGCCGTCCTTCAAGTACGCGAGTACAGAGTGTTTCTTTTACGTATCAATTTAACATTTTTAGTGAATATTTTAATATAAAAAAAAAAAAAAAACATTTTGTTTCCGAATAGTAATATTTCTTTAGCTTGTATTGATGCTATACTATATCGGGTTAGGCCGTGCGCGCACTGCCTTGCGGTGGCCGCAATTGCGGTAATTCTACCGCACCGGTAGAATAACCGCAATCTCAGGTGCGCGCACTGCGGCGAGAAAAACGCACCTTTTGTCTGACAATGTTGCCATACATACAGATTTCTTCGTATTTATACATATTTTCGATGTGTGATTCACAGATATAAGTACTAAACTACTAGATATCACAGATTTAAAATTACGCAGCCAAGAAATTCATTGCAGCGAAACGGCTGGCAAAAGACTGGTTCAAGATGAAACTTTATCTATACTAATATTATAAAGCGGAAAAGTTTGTTTGTTTGTTTGCTTGCTTGAACGCGCTAATCTTCGAAAGTACTAGGTGGATTTGGATGCAATTTGGTATGGAAGTAGCTTGAAGCTTGAGGAAGGTTAGGCTACTTTTTATGCGACTGCAAAAAAGGAGAGTTATGTTTTTACCGTGATAGAATCCACGGGAGCAAAGCCCCGCGTGAGTACTAGTTATATATATATACTTTAAATTAAATGATAGCTAAACGCACTTGTAAGGACGTACTATCACTGTCGAAGAAAACAATTGTTAAGTACCCCGTGCAAAGCCAGGCCAGGCCGCTAGTATATAGGTATTTTTCGTAAATGTAATTATTTTTGCCAAGTTCTGTCTTTAGTTGTAACCAGAGAGTGGTTTATTAGTCTTTGGTTGTAACAGTTAATTTTATAAATACAGTGTGAAATTTGTATAAAAATCTGTATCGAGTGCTATCTGTATCACACATCAAAAATATGTACTTATAAATACAAAGAAATCTGTATGTATGGCAACATTATCAGACAAAACGTGCGTTTTTTTTCACCGCAGTGCGCGGTACTACGTACATTCCTATGCGATACAAATTATTTGCGGTAGACTCACCGCAACTTTGCAGCGAGGGGCCACCGGTGACTCTACCGCACGCGTTTATTCCACCGCTTCTATTACACTCCATACTTCACAGATTTTGCGTTTCCAAAACGCAACGCAATGCGCGCACGGCCTTAGCGGGAACGCCCTCTGTTAGTTAACATACTGTATATTTTGTTTGCCTACGGAATTATAACCTCCTTTTACCGTATTTTATAACCGTAGTTTAGACTTTTCATAACTACGTTGGGGTTGTTTCCAGTCTAACCGGATGCAACTGTGTACTTACTAGTGTTTTTCATGAATCGACTGCCTACCTGATCTCCATATGCCAGTAGCTTAGTAACACAAACACCCCTTGTCATGACTAGGTAGTGTCAGATTTTCTGTCATCTGACTACCCGTAACGGCTGTCAAATATGTATGTACAAATGACAAATGGGACCAACGTCTTAACGTGCTTTCTGAAGCACAGAATAATCTCGATATGTTTAGAGGACCATCTATCCACGAACCAATCTTGGGCAAGCTGGTATTTTACCAAGATCGCTTAAATATATGAAAAATGTTTCTTTTAAAACTTTTTAGGGTTCCGTAGCCGAATGTCCGTCTGTCTGTCTGTCTGTCCGTCCGTCCGTATGTCACAGCCATTTTATTCCGAAACTATTAAGACTATACACCATCCCGTTACTGTGGCCCCGGTATGTAAAGGGTTATTGAAGGAACACCGTGGATTTTAGTCAGTAAAAGTCTGACAGTCCCTCCCACCCTGCCCGGAGTGGGAGGACTTATTTGATAATTTTACCACGAAAAAAAAAAAAAAAAAACTATACATGTGAAACTTAGTAGGTAGAGGTATTCTGTGAACCGCTTTCCGATTTTAAAAAAAAAATATTTAAAATAAAGGGGTGTCCCCATAAATGGAACTAAATCTGAAAATATTTTTTTTATGAAACCTATGCGTGTGTGGTATCTATAGATAGGTCTTTAAAAATGATATAAGGGTTTCTAAAACCACTTTATCATAAAGTCAATCGTTTAAAAGATATAAGCTTCCAAAGTGGTAAAATGTGTGTGTCCCCCCCCCTCTAACTTCTATAATAATGGAGTGGAAAATCTAAAAAAAATATATGTCTGTAAATCTTAATGTAAACTTTCAACCAAAATTGTTTTGAACGAAATCGGGTCAGCAATTTTTGAGATACAGCATATTTTCTAAAACCGCAAATATAACTTTGTATATCATACAAACACTTTGAAAAACAAAGTTGTTTAGCGAAGTTGTAAAAATGTAAATAACTTAGTTTTAAGAAATTTATAAGTTTTTTTTATTCGTCAAATAAATATACATTTTATATTATATTATTATAGTTACTACGGAACCCTTCATGGGCGAGTCTGACTCGCACTTGGCCAATTTTTATTTCTAGGCAATGTATCAACTTAAACTGCTAGAAATAGGTCGTCCCCACGATTCGCCACATGTCCAACACATACAGTACTTACTATGCGCACTATGTGTAAAAACTAGAGGTTCTTTGATGCGTAACGTGTCTAGTTTCTGGAATGTCGAGGTAGCAAACACAAGGGTACAAACATCAAAAGGGCATGAAACAACCCCGCAGTAATGTAAGGGTTTGTTTATGTTAAGGTCACGCCAAGAAATAACTTTAGAGAAAATACAGGTGAAACATGGTACAAACTACGCGAAAATGTTGTCGACGATGTATTTCCCTGTGGGTTGGTGTTTTTGGCTTCTTTATAGATTTCTTTTCTTGTTATTATGACTCAGATGTTTTTGTGCAATCATAGAGGACAGTTGCACGAAATGTTAATACAATCTAAAGTTAATTGAATAATGGCCTAACTTGATCTGCCATATTTGGTCCAGGCAGTCTTAATTTAAAAGAGCAACGTATGTATTAGTATATAATTCAACAAAGCTTGTTTTGAAACAAGAATTTCCTAACGAAAAAACATCACTGTATAATTTAGAAAGAGGTCAATGAGATATTAGACAAACATAAACTGATTAACGAGACATGCAACGAAGCCGAAAGCTTCCTTCTTTGTAATTAACTCCTTTCGTAATGAAATCAACAAATCACTCATTTTTAAACTTCAATACTTGCGCATTGAACGAACTAAACATAGCACAGTTAAAGGCCTTGCAAACATCAAAGCACCGCTTGCCGTTAACATAGTAAGTCAAAATGTTGCGGTATACTTGGAAAATAGTTTTTATGTGAAATATCTATGACTTATAAGAAATCTGTATAATATGAGCTTTGTAGTATTTTTTACTTCTGGCTGAATGTTTTAAACCTAAAACGTATAGTGCGTATTTATTTATGGATCACAACTTAAAAAGAAAAGAATTAAATAGTTAAACGTGGTATTATTTCAATGGATTTTATTCCAGTACATAGAGACAGAGATCGAAACGATCTATGTATGAAGCTTGTTTTTCGTAATGGTCCTGAACTAACTGGTGCTACTATGGCCGGTTCGAGGTGGCTAGGGAAAGGATTACTTGAAAGGTTATGATGGGAGGTCGTTGCAGCAGTGCGGCAGTGTTGGCTATATATATGTATAAATATTAAAATAAAATACCTGATATAAATTATTATTTTCTTTTATTCGTTTTCAATAATCCGATATGTATGTAGCTTATAAGCAATTTTTCTTAATTTATCTGCAACATAAACAGCGGTTACCGTCCAGTCCGGTTTAGTGGAACGCGACTTGCATAAATAGTGATGGAATTAACTGCTGGTTCTGAATGCTTTGATGGTCTTAAAGATGATGTTTGATCGATTGTGATGTAGGGTACCTGATAGTGGTCTAGTTGACAGGTGTGTGTCTCGCTATGTTCTTTTTTTTTTCTAGAAAGTAAGACAACAGGTCAGGTATAAATAACTATAAGGTCCTGATAAATAAAGCAATGAAATTCAATGGGTTCAAATCAAGTTTGGATAGACAGTTATCTGAATCAAAATTGTTTTTGAGTTTGATGCATTTTAAAGGAAAATTAATATAATATGTTTAAAGTAAATTAAGAACCATATTTAAAACTACAGGAATAATATTTTTACAAGCTTTTATTTTTCACCTTTCTTTGCTAGTTCGATCGTAATAATGTCCGGGTCACACCTTGCAAATAAATTTTCATCTTGGAAATGATTTTAAAAACAATTATCCTCAACCGATTTAGATGAAATTTTGCAGACACGTTTAGTTTGGACGACGATGCATGGTTAGCTTAGTCACGTCATAAAACTTACACTAAATTAAATGCACTATGGCGGACGACCCAATATGACAGTCTAGTTATTTTTGTGAACTGCTGTGATATGAAATGAAAGGGTTTGCTGAGAAGAATATTTTTTTTTACTAAATATATGTTTATTTCCAGTCAGATCTGCTTTTTTTGGCAACAACAGGAATAAGGTTATATACTACAGGGATTCACGCTTAATAATTTGTTGTGTATAAATAAGCCTATTTATCTTCTTGGTAATAAATGTAAATTGAAACGAATTAATCTAAATCCTAGAATAAAGGTACATACACCTGTAAACAAGTAAAATAGTATGTTGCTTGAAACAAGAGTCATATATGATAGAATTATTCCACAACACAGCTACGTTTATCATCAGTTTTATCCATTATTAATATCTGCATCCGTCACTTAATGACCAGCAAGTAATTAATACTCATTAAGCGAACTGTTAAGAATGTCAATAGTGTTAATCGCTATCGAATCTATATATACGTATTATAATTAAAATTAAAGCGTCCGTCTGCGATCTGTTTTCCCAAGTGCTTATAAAATATACGGGTTAGGCTCTATAGGCAATATACATAGGTTACTTCGGACTTAATTGGCATTTGCAATATACATAGGTTACTTCGGACTTAATTGGCATTTGCGCGGGAAAATCTGCGTCGGTAATATCGATATTACAACGCGAACGAAGTCGCGGGCACTGCTTGTTTCATAATACATAATAACAACATTATTTTTAACTGTACAGCATTAATGACTTGGAGACTCATTAACACCTGTTTTAAACAGCTACCATGTTACCTTTTCAAGGTTTCACAATCGCAAAACAAAGCGTTAGTACTAAACGTTTTTTAGATAAAAACGTGCTATCTATATTATTTCAAGCAGGTGAATAGTTCCACCTGTCATTACTAGTTACTATCAAACGAGTAAGATATTTGTAACCAAACTCGTATGAATCCCTCCGTCCACTTGTTAGACAGACAACCGCTTTATCCGTCACTATCTGTACGGTGGCTGTACTCAAACGGGTAACCGTAGCAGTGGGTCAACCGCAGTCCGGTGCGCCGGCGCCACATTAATGCTTTCAATAGTTTGAATTACTTGCGCATAAACTGACTACATCCTTTCGTTTACTGTAATTACTTTAATGTTATACTTATACCACTCAACATTTTCTTCGCCGTAATACGAATCCTTATTTTATATTCCTCTCGTAAAAAACGTCACACTAATTGTAGTAATTGTACTGTTTCTTTTAAATTGCGGTTGAGCTCGCTCATGAGCTCAATCAGCCCTGATGGTAAGCGATTGATGAGGTCTATAATGGAACGAGCGGGCCTAGAAGTAGCCTGTTCACTCTTGCTTTAAAGGTTGACGGGTCATATGTAGAAAGGAACACACAAGTCGACAGAAAGTTCTTCTTCACCTTGGCTATGCGCACAATAAACACTTAAGTACTCATACAATCCATCCATATTTTTCTTCAGCATTCCTCTCCGCTCTAACCCGCTCTAACTTTAAATTAAATACCTTTATTTTCTGACACTAAAGCCTTGCCTTTGCCTTTCAAAAGCTCAAATACAATAATAACAATTTAAAAAATTTAACACCCACATCATACCAATATTTTCAAACCGGACCCACAATTAGTCTCAGCCAATAAACAAACTTAAACAATTAGTATGTCGCTTGACATGTTCTATATTGGTCAATAAAATGTAGGTACAATGTTATTAAAAAGCGATCGTACAGTCGTATTCGGTCAGCGCAGGACCGGTTCACAAACGACCTTGCGTCCGCGCACGTTCACTTACTGATCTATAGATTGAGGCTTCGACATTTGTTTAGTGGCCGTTTTGTACCAATATGGTGACTGGTTTTTGGTCTGGTTCGCTTTTCCACAATCCTCAAAGCAGCTTTAGACATTCTGATTATAATTTATATTCAAGGTTTCTTGTCTGTTGTTTCACAAATCGTTGTTCGTTTCTAATGTCTTGAAAACAACCTCTATCATTATGGTGATCCAGTGTTAGTGTATGTGCGTGGGTGTCATCAGCCATAATATCACCGTGCCATTGACCTTCCTAAGCAAACAAATCACCTTGAGACTCTATTGTACTCGATTCACAGCTGGTCCAGGCTGTTCGTACAAAATGACGCACGAACACAGTTTGCGTTTTATGTAACAGGTGGTCATACTGCCCAAGTTGTAAGGTTTCATATTTAATGCAGACAGGAAGACCAGATGGTAAACGTTCACAGAGCTGTCCTGTGGCATGTATTTTGTTGTGTGTTGACATAACGAAGCTAAATGTAATGCCGGTATATCTGGTTACCGCTTATAGCAATCCACTTGATTACCTGTCAGACATATCTGCTTTTCCCCTATCAATATGTACGTGTTTACTGTCCATCGAGCAAAGAAACTGACCGCCTCTTAGAAAGCATTTCTTCAGTCTTTCAGCAAAAACAGCGCTTTTAATGCTATATCCTACGGTTTTATGCGCAAGAGTGTTGCTTTCTCTCAAGCGACGCGTCGCTGACTACGCATGAAACAAGCCAGTCGCTCACGGCCGTTCAGTGGGGCCGCACGCGTCGGTGCATCAGAAATTCGCGAATCGAACAGTCGGCGGGTCGTACCGCCGCCTTTACGTCAGTAGCCAGTGTCAAAGTGTCCACAGTGCAAAAACAAATATTTTGTGATTAAACACTTGGAACTTACCAAGGTTAGCAGTGTTGTGTTGCAAAAACAGGAGGATCTCAAGTGTATATATTTTTACTCAGCCATCGTCACGCGCTTTGAGTCGTTTTTATGTAGGTTTCTTATTTATGTGTTTCTGTAATTGTATTCGTAATTATTCTCGATTGACATAAGGACGTTCCAGTTAGATGATCTCTCGATTCATCATTATCTTTGTTGTCAATTTCCAGGTTAATGTTTTTCGGTGATTCTAAATAGTCTTTTATTATATTGATAATTCATGACATTGTGCAAAACATGCTCATATGCTGGATGACTGTATGCGTCACATACCTGCTTAAAACGAGATTTGAGTAGGAAGCTGTATCTCAGCACTAAATCACCTTGAGATCCGGTATTACACAAATCCGAACAGTTGAAAGTGAATCGTTTTACATAAATCTGTTCATTAACCGGGATATTATTTAATTCTGAACCAATTGATGACCCGGAAAAACTATAATATTAAAAATATACTACTTATAAGCCTAGAAACAACTACTTTACTAAAGCTAAAATATATTAATATCTTAAGACTTACTTTTAGTATTAAAAGTTTTAGCGTGCCGTAAACACATAATATAAATAAATTATCGTAACATTAATAATGTCACGCAGAATAAACGTGAATTTGATTAAAGGGAATCGTTATTGTTTTGATTAATAACACACTTAAACAGAGTCGCGCGTCCAAATAACTAATTTTAGATAGTTATCTTATAATATTCGTTATAAAATTATTGAGAGATAAGTTCGATATCGATTTTCTCACGGCTTATCGACGTCTTTTATCACATGCCACAATCGTAAGTGAGATAATACCTAAAGATCAAAAATAAATAAATAGGTTCATATTTACAAAGTTTTGAAAATAGGTCAGCTATGAGATATAAGAAAGATAAACAAACATGAAAGGCAAAAATGCTTCCTGAACTCTATAGTCGAGCCTAATTCTGTTATATCTATATATAACAGAATTAGGCTCGACTGGGAAAAAGCTATCGTGATAAAAGTATCAAAATACCAACAATTTTCTTTGATAAAGCGATAAGCTTTCGAGGGTTCCAACTCAAACAATTTCTGAAACAGATTACTTCCACAGTCCTGCGTGGCTTTTACCGCTCAGTTAACTTCAAAATTTGGGGGATAAAGAATCAAAAATACTTCTTTAAAAGTTTTAATAAAATTATAACGGCTCTACTTTAGAACTCGTAAAGAAAGTTAACGTTACCTTGTAGTAAACATCTCCTTGCTGGTATAATCAGTTTATATCCAGAAATATAATAATGAAAAAAAAAAATCCTTGGCTTTTGAATTGCTGTATCCATGCTTCTAAATTACACTCATCAATTTTGGAAACTTAAGTATCTTTGTCGAATTTGAAGTCATGCAACTTGTTTCAAACTACTGGTGTCATTTGTCATTGAGTTTCGGTCGTATCTGGCTATTACGTTCATGTGGCCAACAATTTTCTTTCATGTTCGTGTTTTCCTAACAACCCGTTCAATTACCTCTTGGACATGAAGTTTTTCTTACTTGCACATACTTTCTCGTTGTTTCTCTGTAATTAGTAGTTTCCCATCGACAAATTGTTGTTTTTATTCGTATACCACACTTAGCTTGTGTTTTATGGACTCTACTCACATATATCGCTTATATCCCCTTCACCTTCCCTGTTGAGTTTCATATTGCTAATTGATTTATCGTCACGCTCTTTTCCTTTATGGGGTAACCGCCAGTCTTAGCGGCACCAAGAATCCCGCTATTACATTAGGATATGTATTTATGTAGTATTTTATTTTGCTTGATTCCTCTTTAAGAAAATGCTTAGAATTCTGATTTAAAGCTTATTGTTTAATAATTATTTAATCTTTTTATATCCGTAATCTTTTATATGCTTAGTAATTATTTGAATAAAAATTTTCAGAGTATTTTTTGTCAGTCTCACTGATAAAGCCAAATGGTTTCGGTAACAGTTGAGTGTAATTCCTAAATTATTTATCACATAAATTCTTATAAGTCCTGTTATATGCCATGTTGGTCCGAACAACAATCAGAATTTTCTAGATTTTTAGCAGCATTTACATGGTAGATTTCTTGTACTTAATCCAATTAATTTTTAAACAATTTTATTGGAGAAATGCTATATTCTAAAAGAGCCATGTGAGTATAGGTAACATTTTCTAGAATAATTCATTTCCGACTGTCGCTAAGCTAAGTTTATAAAAACTCGTGTCGGTCGAGACGAAAACCGTTTTTGTTAATTTATTTGCTATATTTTTTTAATAATATAGTGTCGCATGCTCTGTAAGAGTTTTGAATAGAAACCATTTGTAAAAATCGCTGTTTGTTTGGATGAAAGACGTGATGATATTACATTTAATTTTGTAAGTTGCGATTACAAAATTAACAACGTTTCAAGTAGTCGTGTCGTTATTGAGAACGTTTTGTTGTGTAACTCTTACAGTTAGTGGGAAGTGTTTATATTGTTTATTGTTACACTAGCCCATAATAGATGATGATTGAGTAATAGATGTCACTTTAATTCAGTTGTTTTGATCTTATTACCTTCCATAAAGGTTATGAAACAAATTTTCTCTACTTTATCTATCTTATTTCATACAATGTATCATAAAGTATAACGATAAAACCTCACTCTTAGCTTCAGATTTATTTTTAATACCTCTAAACGCGTCAGGTGTGACGTAAGCGTATTATAAAAGTCTACTCAAGCTTATAATAATGTCGTCTATACCGCAAATAAACTAGTTATTTCCGACTTTGAGAAAAAAGAGGTAATTTTCTGTTGTCTTTTTAGGTAATTTGTCTTTATTGTCAAAATTCACAGTTCATTAAATGTAATTGATGGATAAACTATGAAATGACAAGTTCGCTATTTCTTGACTGTTTTTTTATACAAAATGGTTTTTCGTATATAGAATATTTGGACTGGATGGGATTGTATAAAGTTATTATTGTAAAGGTTTTGCCGCCCAGTCGCCTAGTATAATCGATTATTCGCTCCTTAAGGCTGATACGGCAAGACGACCTGACCTTTTCATGGTTTACTATTCTTAGGCTCTGACCACAATTTTCAAAAGTAAGAACGATTTTTCATTCAGCCTTTTAAGTCTCACACACTGTTTCTTCAATTTGTTTGGTTTTTCACGCTGTAAGAATCCCTTGATATGAAAAAAAAACTATTATATTTGTACTTACATTGTTTTATGTGTGATACAGAAAATAATAACACTTTTTCCTCTTTTATAAGAGCTACACAAAGGCATAAATCTCAATATGTATGCAAAGGTACGTATAACTTAATTATTTAATTTGGAATGGCATTTTAGGGTAGATTTATAATTCTCAATTACAAAGACAAGAACATTATAAACAATTTGGAACTAACCGCTACAGGTTTAGAAGACATTTTGCTTCGTCGACTCGTCTCAAGTAGAGAGAGCAATCCACACCGTTGCTGCCAACCAGATGTGTTCTGGCAAGTGACGCTATTGGACAAGAATCACGCAGTTGCATTTTACCTTTACACTTGTTATGTTTGCATCTATATTCTGACCGTGAACGTAAAACACTTGCGCAATGACAGTTGACAATAGAACACCAGCAGTTGTAGGTGTATAATGTACAATTAGTGCACTGTTCATATCATTTCCGTCTTCAATAATCCCACTCCTATTATTTCTTAATCATCGCCATTGTTCTTTTATAGTAAGGTACGTTATCTAACTTCTTTTGAGCCTTGGTTATCAAAATGATGTTTTATCTCAAAGAAAGCGTCCTTTATGATAATCAAGAGTCCTCTTGTCATGTACGTGGTTTACTTTCTTTCAGCGTTTTATTTTGATTATACGTATTAATACCTTTTACTAAATGAGATTCATGTTTGTATAGTTTTACAAGTCGGAATTACTCATGTATTTCGCATAGGCTTTTCACAGAGCAATACAGTTTTAATGTCACTTAATCAACCGCGTCTATCATTGGTTTTAACATTAGCACTAATTGTTAAGGCTTACCGATACGTTTAACGAGTATCGATTGCAAAATCGATACAGTTTTACAGCTGAATTTATGCTATCAGTTCGCTTTAGTGCCGATGCAGTTAAATAGATTCGATAAAACATATTCGAGTGGGAAATTAGAGTGTTTATCTCCGCTATCATGGAAATTTAACAAACATCATTGACAAAGAAGTGATAGAATTGAAGTTAGCAAACTATTCGTGACATCTGCTTTGTTCTGAAAACAACAAAAGAACTATAAATTGTCTTTGAAAATGAATACTTAACGCTACCTACCCATATCTCATTGAACTTTAAACTAAAGAGCATGTTTGGTTCTAAATCGGACAGCGTCCATTTTGTTGTTTAAGTAAAATGGCTGTCTATAAGTATTTATGCACACATACTGACACGAGTATTGAAGACGTCAAAACTTTGTGCTCAGGCGCAGATTTCTTGAAATCATGTCCGGTTATCTTATTATGGAAGGTTAGAATTTCATATATTTGCTGTTTTATGGTAAGACGGGTTTTCTGTACAGTGGATAATGTTTATATCCTTATATACATGTCTTCGACGTGCTGATGATGAAGTAAAAGTATGTTAGAGAGCTTTGCAATACTGAAATTCAAAATTTAAAAAAAATGTCACTTGAGCCTTCATTGGTACTTTCGTAAAAGTCAGTGGCTAGTGCATGGTTCGAATTGGTCAGAGCTTCCGTAGGCTTTGAAAAATATAATGATTTGTGCAATGTTTATATATTTTTTTACCTTATTAATGGAGGGCATTATAAATCATTGGGCCTAGTAACAAACGATTGTTTTTTTTTTGATGTCATGTAGACTTGGAAAAATGATGTACAATTAAGTGCGTACATATTCATGTCTGTCTCTGGAAGCAAAATTAATGGACGTACCATAATGGCAATAAATGGGCCACTGTGTACCATTACAGGTTAACGAACTATTGTCAAAAAGAAACATGTTTCCGTGCCCATCGCCATGATTAATGTCTTGGTGGCCTTACTAAGAGGAACTAACGGAAATGGGAAATACGTGTTTTTCGGAGATGTTGCGCCCTCGAGCGGGGAACCCTATCTTCTTATTTTAGGGGATGAAGTGAAGGTTTCTCTTAATACTGTCATTTGTGAAGATTTTGTATGTTCACTCAAATCGCTGCTGTAAGCTGGTTACAAATGAAACAGTTAAGTCAATCTTGTGTGTTTCAAAGTGGTGTAAATAAATCGATCAGAAATTATAAATATGTAACAACTAGAGTATCTTTGTATTCTTCAGCGCATCTTACACCTATCGTTGGGCATATGTCCAAGTCAAGTACCATGTCATACGTACCGGTTGATAAGAAATGCATGGCAACTGATGTTACCCTACTCTTCTTGGGTTCATAATCCCTGCATATCTTTTTAACCTATAAACACAGGTTTACAAACTGTAAGAAATGTCTCGTTGCAACATAAACAATGATTATTTCATAGAGAACTATGCTGATTATTGTTGATTAAAAGTGTAATGAAGAGAGTGGGAATTTACGTGAAAATTTTTCATATTGTATCTTACTAATATTATAAATGCGAAAGTTTGTGAGGATGGATGTATGTATGTTTGTTACTCTTTCACGCAAATATACAAAACGGCTCTGTATGAAATTTGGCTAATTGTATAGTTGACATCCTGGAATAACACAGGCTACTTTTTATCCCAGAATAACAGGATCGCGGGAAAACCCTTCCCACGCGAACGAAGTCGCGGGCAGAAGCTAGTGAAGTCGATCATATGCACAAGATAACATTCCAGGACACTCAAGATAGACGAGTTGTATCACATTTTTTTATTTATCAATAAACTATTAAAACTCAAAATGTTATCAGGTTATCACTATCAATCTAATCAACAGATCATTCAAAATCTAAAGCTGCCTGACATAGTTTCTTGGAGGCTATACACGCTATGCACTTTTATTTATAAATTGAATGTGGTGTTAGCTGCTGCAAAAACTGTTGGCTAGTGTTATCATACTCATAAAAGGCGATGAGTGTTTTTTTTTTACAACCAGGTTATTGTACGTATGTAACGATAGGTATTATCATCATTATTGTCTTATATTCCCTTTAGTTGTAAATAACAATACAATCAATCAGTATTGCTAACATTGCTTTCATTAACTTAAAGACTCCCAGGTTATAGCGATCAGGAAACACAGACGAGAGAGATCAGGAAACTGGAAAGTGTTGTCAGGTTTCGGAAATATCTTTGGTGGTGTGAAACTCCCGTATCCCGTGTGTGCAAACCAGTTATGTTGTTTCTGAATTCACTACAATCGGGTCAAATTTCTGTCCCATCGAACTAAAACACGAAAGGCTATCTGTTTGTATATTATAAGTTTAAAGAATGAAAACTTATCGAGTTTTACTCATAGTATGGGCTCCATTAGAACCCACGTGGGCTATGAAGTAGAAATGATTTATCTTGCTAATACATTGTCCCTACCGACACATACTGCCTCCGTTATCTAATTGTGTGATACGTTGTCCAATGTTTCTGTAAAATACGTAACAAAATGCTCTTCAAGTTTAATGATGGATTCGACAATAAAATATTATATATAATATGATAATTCTTATAATTTTTCACTATTTTCAGTTAAACTTCGTTCATTAAAGACAATGATAAGAAAATAATTGCCTTACACTGTTTTTGCCAGAAGCTGTATGGTAGCTTTTTAGATTTTTAAATAAAACTTTTACAAGTGCTTTCATATATTAAATTAAAATGACAAAGCGTAGTTTAACCTCGTCAGAAATATAAAAATAAAAGCTTGTTAGGAATGGAAAAATACTTCACACTATCATACAAATCTAATTAACATCACCAAGAGTCACCATTTACTTCCGTCAGACCAACCGCCATCCTAATCAGGGCTACAAAAGGATGAAAAACAAAGCTCTTCAACTGTTTTACAGGTGCCATCTACAATCTCTTTGCAAGCTTCGTGCGCCCACGCCATCATGGCCCACATAGGCCAACGTGGGCGAAATCTCCCTCGGGAGATACTGACATTTCGCTAATGCCGACTTGGGCATGATAAATTTTAATTAAAGGACAATAGACTTTTTGTTCGTATTAGGAAAAGAAATTCAATTCCTGGATTATATTTATTTAAACTTTATTATTTTAAGACGGACCTAATGTCTTTTATAGTTCATGAGATAACTGCGGTAAAATCTTTGTTAGTCTAATAGCGAGTGTGTTAAATAATCGTCAATCATCCTGATGGACTAGAAAGATCGTAAAGTCCTTCCAAAGGTTGTCTGGAAGATATCGCTCTCAGCGATAAGACCGCCATTGTAACCAGTTTTATATACAATATTGTTATTTAAGTGTGATTCAATTATTGGTGTACAATAAAGTATATTCTATCTATCTATCTAAGCCCCAAATTAGATGGGATATATGCTAAGCAGATTCATATTCATGTTAAATTATTTGCTTTAGAAAAATGTGAAGCAATATCTTCAAGTTTATTACTGTTAAGCTATGCACTGTCAAAAGCAAAAAATAACTAATATTGCCTACCGGTCGTTTGATAACTCAGAATTAAAATATTCTGGGGGCACGTAAGTGCCCCCGCCAAGTCGAGCAAAAAAGCGGTACTGCCGTACCATTCTTTTCTCGAAGCAATTCAGGCCATTTTCGACCCCCTATAACTTCGTTGTGGATAAAACTAGAAGCCTGAATTTTCAGTAACCAAACAGGCATTGTATAAACACGGTATATTTCAAATTTCATTCAATTTGAACCAGTAGTTTAAGAATTATAACGAGTCAAAGTTCCTTAATTTACAAAATTTTGTCACTCACTGACTGACCGATTATCAAAAGTCTAAGGCACTTTTAGCAGACATAGAAGCTTCAAATTTAGAATACAATTAGTGTTTAGTATATGAATCAAGGAAAAAATGAAATTTTTCAATTTCATTCCAGTTTTCTAGATACATCAACTGCATAAATAACTTTGTAATCCCATATAAATATATAGGATTACAAAGTTACATTTGCAGTTAATTAATCAGTGTACCTGTATAATATAATGTTATAATAAATGTAGATGGGTACTTTTTTTTTTCTTGGTGAAAAATATCATCGAATGACTTCTTCCGCTCGGGTGTATCAAAATTCTACTGACTAAAAACCCACCCTGTTCCTTCGGAAGCCCTAAAGTTCCGGGGCCGCGGTATCTCGATGGAACTTTCCCGCAAACCCCGACAGGCAATGGCCCTATGAGGCCCCGTCACTGGTATTAACAGCTTTTTGAGGCGCGCGTGGAACACAACGCGCCGCCGACCCGGGCCTGGTCCTTACCGGACGGTGAGCGACCCCTGCTCGCCATCCGCAGGCCCGCGCCTACGGTGGCCCGAAATCGACTCGCGATCCACGACGCGCGGGGCGTCTCCCCCGGCGGCTGAGGCGCCAGGAAGAGAGTTGCCTCTCCCTTGCACGTTAGGCCTCCTCCTTCGCTAGCATGACTGCTTCGCAGCAGGAGGTGACTGCATCCCATTCCCTCTTGCTTCGCACCATGGTCTAAACCAGAGCAGGGCGCGAGAAGTCGCCGCCGCCGATCGCCTCTATGAGGATACGACGGTGCTCCACCCATGCAGGGCAAACCTCGACCATATGCTCCACCGTGTCTTCCAGTGTAGATAGGTACCTAAATATAATAATTATGCTCAAAGGTAACTTGTTAAATGGTCAACGGAATAAAAAAGCAAGAAGTATTAAGAGTATTGGGGAGTATTAAGTAGAGTAAATTGCCCGAAATTGCATAATTACTTACTTATGGATTAACTTTAACCGAGACGTTTGACGAGTGCGGCATTAATTATTACTAACTAATGCAAAAGACGTACGTGCGTATTCATATGTGCGTATCAAAGCCTCCGAAAAAAACCCATAGAGACAGGGAGTGGGCTTTGAAAAAAACTTTAGCTGAAGTTCAAGAAGTAGTACTGGAAAATAAAAAAAGGAAGGCTACCTACAAAAATAAGAAACGCTCATAAGACAGAGAGAGGGCTTTAAGAAAATTCGTTGTTGGTATACAAGAAGTAGAAGGTACCGGAAAGGAAAAAAGTAGGACTTTCTATAAAAAGCAATGAGATCCCATAAAAAACAATACTTGTCAAAAAACCAAGTCTCGCAACTTAGTTGTTCTACCGTAAAAAGTTGTGAGATCCATGTAATACCAAGTCGGTTATTAATTTATTCAGTCCCTTCTTAAGGGACCTTCTGTCTTAAGTTGTTACGTAATTATCTAACCTAACGACATCTTATAGTGACCATATCAATATTAAAAATCTATACCGTTTTCGATAAATAGATTGACTTGGCAATCGCAATAAACAATTTAATTTATATATGTATTACTATTAGTTTTCATGCGATGGCCGAGTTAATCTATTTATTTAAAACGGTAAAGATTTTTAATATTGATATGGTCACTATAAGATGTCGTTAGGTTAGATAACTAATTACGTAACAACTTAAGACAGAAGGTCCCTTAAGTAGGGACTGAATAAATTAATAACCGACTTGGTATTACATGGATCTCACAACTTTTTACGGTAGAACAACTAAGTTGCGAGACTTGGTTTTTTGACAAGTATTGTTTTTTATGGGATTGAATTGACAGGAAAGGAATTTTTTATAAAGGAAATGCACCAAACTGATAATAATAAAGTTACCGAGGTGTACTTTACATGACATAATTGCAAAATAAGGAAGCCGGGTGAAAGTAAAACATCATATTTATAATAAATATGTTCTCGCTACAATAAAGGAAATAATACAATACTTATGTAATAACAGAAAAAATCACATGTTCGTAACATATAAAAATAAACATTATTTAAAATTCATGCGGTATTTTCCGTGAAAGTGACAGACGGGGCATCGCGGGCGCAGACCCTCGATTCCGTCATTTATCTTTCTTTACTTAAACTATGCAAATTGTATTATTATTCGGGGTGCAGTGTGCGTAAAATTTCAGACAGTTCAAAGTCCTTTCTAGACGGAAGACAGTAAAGACACCGGCTGGTGTCTGTTAGGAATATAAATTGGGAATAGCAACGGAGCTTTTTATCATTACACAACGCACTTACGAACCGCTGCTTTGAAATCGGAAATATTGTCCTCCTTTTATTTTATTTGGCTTCTGTTTGCGGCTTCATTCGCGTGACCTTTTAAAAAATATATTGTAGCCCGAAGTGAAAATATCACTCTTCAGCCCTTCAACTATCTGCATACCAAAAATCACATCGCTCTCTTGCTCCGTTTTGACGTGAAACAAATATTTTTCGCATTTACAATATTTTATTATAGTACATCCAGTAAAGATCTGTTCGGAGATAACTGTTTTAATATTTTGTTGTAGGCAAGGAGGAAGTAACATTTTAAGATGCGAATTTATGCGTATTTTTAAAAGAGGCCAACATTCTTAAATTAAAATGTATAGTCGTCTCTATTGCGTCTTCGGCTGCACAGCTTAGTTTGTTTATATTTCTACAGATAACCTATATTCATATACCGAAACGTAGATGTTGTGATTGTGACTTGTGACACACATTCCAAAATCCAATTGGTTCCTTATGTTTATCTTAAGTTTTCAACATGTCTGTGTTAAATAAGCATGTAATCACCACAACGATGCTAGTTAAGGACTATTAATCGTAGGTATACAAAAGCTGTGACGGCCTAGTCTACAATCTTAAGACACTCATTAGCCAATCACCGGCTTTGGTAACCCACAAGTCAAACGGACAATGGCCGATTTGCTACGTTACGTCACAGCTAGCATAGGATGACGCTCTCACTTTCACCGATTCAATCGGCGGGCGTGATCGGGTCGCGTTCATAAAATATTTCTTTTTTTAAATTCGGTACCATTCAGTTTATACTTTTTGCACAATTTTTTCAGTTGATGAAAGTTAATCTCTGAGTTAATTTCTCATGTTTTTTTTACTATTTTCTTGTTTTAATATTTTTTTATTGTAATGTAATACATGTAATACGTTTCGGATCCATTTACTTTTTATTGTTTTTAATTATTGTTAATTTAATCGCCAGTAGCGTTGGTAAATTAATTGCTAGATACGAAACCTTTGACATTTAAGCACGTTTCATAAATCTTACACATAACAAGGTATTGCATTTAGTAGATAGCTTTTAAGAGGAACCTCATCATTTCCTTATCGGAGGAATTTTATGTTTCTTTTTTCGCGGGAGGTCACAACGTCACGACCTCCGTTGAGGAGTGATTGAGAATAATAAATATTTTTGCCTTGCAATGAGATTTTAAGTGACTTTAAAGTATTTATCATGGATTTTTTAAATAATTTAGTAGGGTACTTGTCGACCTTTTTAATTAATGTTCTGCTAGACTTAGGAATATTTTTGTATGTTACTGTTTAAGTATTTCGAATGTTTTACAGGATAATAAGTAATGTATAAACGTATTCAGTCACAAATATACTATATATATTTGCTCAGTATTGCTGCAACACAAATAAATTGACAAGAATGTCCATATTTTTTTAAATTATTAATTAATACTTCTTCTCTTTAAAAGATTTATCTTGTTAAGAAAATCCCCTAAGACCGGAGAAAGTGACTACCAATAAGTGCACTATGGTCTTTGATTAATTGACTCGAATTGTAAAGAAACGTAATTCGTGTATTTTTAATTCAAATCTTTCTAGTGATGTAAGTAGATAATAAAAAAAAAAAATTGGCAAAAGAACTGTAGCTAGGTACTCACATATTTTTCAGCCAGCTCTGCGAAGATGTAAGAAAATATTCACTTGACAGATGACAAATTCCAAGTTAGAAATCCCAGCTATTTATTTATTTAGAGTTACCAACGTTTGATCATACTAATACAATTATATAAAAGTAACAAACAATTAGAAGTAACTACAACATTAACAAATACATAATATAGTTAATAACCCTTCCTTTGCAGTCGGGAAAAACAGTTAGTTAATAATTGCTATCTTATAAGTACTGGGCTTTTAAGGAATATCAAAAGCCGGGAAAAAAGTCTTAGCTATCAAATCAGTGTTATTATTTTTTTTAAACAACGTGCATGGCGAAGGCATCACGTCGCGTCTACACGGAACCATGGCAGAGGTCATTGCCGGTGTGACCTTCCGCGACCTCGGTGGCTCACCGAACTTCAAAACCAGTTCCTGACCAAGACATGTAATACAGTAGCATTGTTGGGCCTTGGTCTCGTGGGTGGAAAGATTTTTTGCATGTTTACGTACCTACATATTGTTGACATATTGTATGCATTTTGCCTGGGAATATGGTGGTAATTTTACGGGTAAACAGATTTTATTTATTAAAACTTTATGCAACACAAAAATGTACAAAGGCGGACTTAATGCCATTGGCATTCTCTACCAGTCAACCATGGGTGGTGAAGAGATAACAAGGCATATGCTAAAAAAAAAATCCTAAGTACATAATATATTCAAAGTAAAAGTCTTATTACAAGTATATCTTTAGGATGGATCTGCGAAATACCAACTGGATGCGCTTGAGTCTATCGAGAAGCGGGCCAAGAGACTCATTGGCAACGATGCACTAGTCGAGTCAAAGCTCCAGAGCCTTGAACACCGACGACGAGTTGCAAGTCTATCGGTTTTCTATCGGTTAGATTTCGGGGAGTGTGCGATGGAATTACACAATCTAATTCCGCCAAGCCCGTTCCATCATCGGACTACGAGACAAACGGCGAAGCGCCATCGTTACATGGTGGACATCCCACCCATACGCACAAAACGTTTTGGGAATACCTTCATAGTGCGTACGGCTAAGGATTGGAATTCCCTGCCGGATTCTGTGTTTCCCGACAACTACAACCTAGGAGTCTTTAAGTCCAGAGTGAATAGGTTTCTTCTAGGTGCTCCATCTTCGACCACATCATGACCTATCGAACCTACTTCGAATAAAAACAATATATATATATATATAAATACATAAATAACTATTATTAACTTACATACATATTTATCATAATACATACCAAATATATATATAATACTAGTACTCACGCGGGGCTTCGCTCCCGTGGATTCTATCACGGTAAAAACATAACTCTCCTTTTTTGCAGTCGCGTAAAAAGTAGCCTATAACCTTCCTCAAGCTTCAAGCTACTTCCATACCAAATTGCATCTCAATCCACCCAGTACTTTCGAAGATTAGCGCGTTCAAGCAAACAAACAAATTTTTCCGCTTTATAATATTAGTATAGATAGTATAGATATATATATATTTTTTTTTAGCGTGGTAAAATTATCAAATAAGTCCTCCCACCCCCACTGTCAGACTTTTACTGACTAAAATCCACGGTGTTCCTTCAATAACCCTTTTCGTACCGGGGTCACGGTAATGGGATAAGTCCCACGACCCCGGCAGGCTTCGGCCCTCTACGGGGGGCCTCGTCATATTGCTGACGCTCTTTGAGGCGCGCGTAGAACACAACGCGCCGTCGACCCGGGCATGGTCCATGGTCGGACAGCGAGTTGCCCTTTACTCGCTGTCCGTATGCCCGCGCCTACGGTGGCCGGAGATCGTCGGCCGACGTCCGACGCCGTGGGCGTCTACCACTGTGGCTGGGCTTGAGGGAGGACGCCATCCTCTCCCTCACGCGGCCCGCCTCCTCCTTCGGAAGCATGACTGCTTCGCAGAAGGAGGCGACCGCTTCCCACTCCCTCTCGCCCCGCAGCATAAAGATAAAGAAAGAAAAACCGTTTATTGACACGTGCCACAAGTACACACAGTAAAACAAATGATCACTTACAAATTTAAACAAAAAACATGATCGTCCTTATCCTTATATTATTATAAGGCCTTTAAAAGAGAATCATATTCAGGATAACTGCAATCATGTTGCTACGGAGGAATGTTAGTTTCCCTATAGGTGTTGGTATAATATCTGGGTACGTGTTTATTCATAGTAATTTTATTGTGTTATCCAATAGATATTGGATATACATGTTCATTTGATCAATAAAATAAGAAGCCTTTTTTTACTACTCGTAATGCATGATTTTGTAATATTTTCGTTAACTTTATTTAGTAAGAATGTAAAATTAAGTCCGCGTTTGTATCTTTTGTATTGCATAAAGTTTTAATTAATTAATTAAACGTTTTGTAAATTAAAAACCTAAATATCGGCAAACAGTAGTTAATGTGTTACAGCTTGAGGTCGGACTTAGGCCTACCCTAATTATTATTATTTTGTGTACCTCTACTTTTCTTCAAATAAATCATAACACGTACAAATTCCAGTAAAGTTACAGTTTATTATTGGCTGCTTCTCCATAGCTACATTTTAGACGGCATTCGAGTTTCATGAAACTGAATATTTCTAATCATAATAAGGTCAAAAACTGCCATCTTTTATTACCATTATTTTTAACCTTTCTCCCAAGTAACGCGTGCCCTCACAAACGTAAACAGTATCCAAACAAGTTGTTGTTTATAAACAATGGGTTATTGTAAGTAATATTATTTCAAGTAAAAACGTCTAAAGGTTATCGCGTTTCACGTAGGTGTATCGTAGGCGCCGAACTAGCTACCCGTCACTTTACCTTCATTGTGGCTTTAAGACTTATTTTTATAACTTGTTACAAATATCTCGTTGAACCCTCCATCCCTCCATCTCCCTTTCACTACCGGTCTGCCAGACGCACAGCTGGATACCATCCATACTTGGTTGATACACTGTCTTGTCGTATCAAGCGCTTCTCCTCGATATTTCTTATGCGCACTTCCAAGCTGTGGAATTCTCTGCCGGCTTATGTGTTCCCTGCCACTTATGACCTTTCAACCTTTAAAGCAAGAATAAACTGGCATCATCTGGGCTCGCTCGTTCCATCGTAGACCTCATCTCATTCATCGAGCTCATTCTGAATAAAAAAAATGGTGGTTAGGAAAGACTGTAGTAATACTGCTTTGATGGACAACACACTGCAGATACCTATTGTTGACATGGTTGATGCCGTCGATACTATTACTGTGGAAAACTTACACAGAAAATAAATTTCACCAGAATCATTATCATCTTAGCCTTTTCCCAACTATGATGGTGCCGGCTCCAGGTGAGTACAGTATTTTACGTGGAGCGTCTGCTTATCTAACCACCACAACCCAACATTGGAAGACATTGGCAAGACTGGTGCCAAAGGAGATGTTTCATTTTTATATGGGGCTCCGGCCATAACATGTACATTTCAGCAAAGCTGGGAAACTTACCCCTGAATAGAATAAAGTAAATTTTTTTTCATAATATCAAATGGTTTTTATGTACAAAATAAAAATTAAAAATGTTTGACGTTTGTCCTAAGAGTTATGACAGCCATGACAGGTTGTACAAATGACGTTTACTTAACCTTGTTTTGTTTTTGTTCATCAGAACTAACCCACAGAACACTATTACCCTAGCGGGGACCTGACTGACTGATAGAGTTTGAACTTTCAAACAACAAGCGGTTATTTTGAATTCGTTCAGAAACACATTTCTTAAATGGAGACTAAAGATTTTTGTAACGTTGAAATAGTCACACTTAATTCTGTTTACTCAAAAATATGTACAAGAGAATAATAGCAATTTATTTATAAAACTACAAGAATACACACATGTTTTAATTATCTTCTACGTAACATTGATTTGATGAGACATGATTTCAGAACGAATGAAGTATGCAAGCAAACGAGACGCCATGTTGAATAAAACATGGCAATAATTGAAAAACTATTATTTTTTGTACACAACAAATCAGGCTCAAATTCACCAGGGAATACTTTTGCCCAATTTGTAGTATTTTTCCTCTTTTTCGATAAATGTACATCTGATGGCCGAAAATGAAACATCTCCTTTTCAGATTTCTGACTACCCGTATCACCATACCTACCATCAAATAAGTTAATATCACAGCCGGTACCAACTGGTTACCGTGTCTAGCTACTATAACGATGGTCACCCAACCACACGGATTTAAAGATCGACCCATTCGGCTGTTATTAATAAGCAACGACTTTATCAAGTTGATACCAAAGCAACATACGTTTAGACCAAAGAAACTATAGTTACGCCCCAGACACAGTCTGTGTCTGGGGCGTACCTGATAGATATATAAACAAGCCAAATAAGAACCCCAAGTGTACTATATATCCAAAAGTTTCACCACAAATTCAAAGATTCCCAACGCTAATCTTGAATAAACAAAACTTTAATATGAGCAGCGTGTGGGTTTACTGTAAATCTACTTATTATACTGGTAGCATGAACGTCAGCGAGTCATATTTGCATTTCATTTATCTCCATATTGCTAGCGTGTTCAGCTATGAAACCTAAATTAAAATAAGATATGCATGTACTGTGCTACCATCTCTCCTACATGCAATCTAGTGCAGATCAAAGGACAGTGTAAAGTTATACATAGATTACAATACATCAATATTGCGATCATAACCCTGATGAACTAAAATTTGCGACTTGAATGTAATAAAAACGTTATCAGCATTTTCATGATCGTAATAGCAGTTCACTGCTGGTCACTCGAGCAAGCCAGGGAGAAAGTTGTAATCAAGTAGGTACTAATTCTGCTCAGAAATCGTTTGATTGCGGGCCACAAACTGCCAAAGCAAAACAAGAAGAACCTCCTATTTCTGTTTTTGTGGCAAAGCATAAAAATAGATTATCGCTCCATGCTGCAAAGCGTAACGGAAACCAAATCTAAAGTTTTATAACTCAAACTCTTTATAAGCCATAGAAGGCCTAGTTGATGATGATGGCTGTAATAAAATTGCTGCGCGTATCGAAGAATAGCGTACTAACGATTCAGATACATTTCTATTTGTTTCGCCACACTTTCCATAACGGAATGAACATAATTCTGCGGCCACGGAATTTATGTAAAGCAATAAAGGAATGGAAAAATATGGAACCATTAAAAACCATTAAAATTGCAATGTGAATTTATTGTGCGGACGTGTTTTCTTTGAAATTTTCAATTTAATTATCTACATATCTCTTTATTGTTATAAGTAAAAATTCCTTACGAAAAGTTTATATGTACATACCAACGTGCATATTGTTTTTTCGTGGGGAAAGTTATTGAATGGCTCTACCCGCTTTGGGTGTAGCGGAAGGGAGTGTTAGACTTTACTGACTAAAAATTCACCCTGTTCCTAACCTGCTCCGAGTTACTGCAACTTCAAAATGGCTTTTAGCTCTATAACAATTTACAATGACTCTTTCTTTAAGGGTTTTGCCAAATGAACTGGTACTAACCGCTAAAACTAGTTCAATAGCTGTCAGAAAACCGGCTTGATCTTCTAAAAGCTTTTTGTGACCTCTTTTCTATCTTTATATGATATTCGTATCAATCCACTTCTTTGGTTTTTATTGTTGTTATGTTTGTAAAAAATGATAAAACTTCCCTTTGATATTCTCGTTCCAACTATTCTTATTTTCTGAGCTGCCCTACATTGCTATTTATCACCCACTTTCGATATCTTTTTGTGACAGCTATGGGAATTTAAGAATGTTTAGCTATGTATTACGCATTTTTTTCGATTACTTTTGACAGTTTTATCTCTCTATCTTTCATATCATTTTCGTTTTTTTTTTATGGTTGGTATTTAATGTAGTCTAGACAAGGCATTTTTATTTATCAAATATAATACGTAGTTAGTTGCTAGGAGAATTCTCATAATTGTAATAAGCATTACAAATACGGCTAGCTCATTTTAGTAATTTGAGTTTAATTAATATTAATTTATAAATTGGTTCTTCCATCGCTGGAATTAGGAGCGAAACAATTTCAGTATTTTGAAAACCAAAACAAATGCATATTTCAACTACACCATCCGCTGCTGTTTGATAAACAAGATGCACCGACTCCCTAGCGTTTCATACAATCATAAATAAATGCATTTACGTAAGCATTGCTCAGTTTGCAGCTATTTCTATGTACTCCATACTGCCAAGAAAAAGTTTATTTACGTTAATTCGTTAACCAAAACATGTAATCAACATAGCACCTTAGATTGCGCGCACGCAGGTGCTCGCGATATGGCGTCGACTGCGCATGCGTGAGATTCGGGTTAATAGGCTGCTATTTCTGTCTAACGGTTGCCGAGTGTGGACGTGCCGTATTTTGTGCATGGTTTATTTAGGTTTTACCGCAATACGTAAGGAAAGTGTTGTTTAATGGACTACCTGGTGTTTACATTTTTTTGTAAACTTTAACTCATAAAACTTTCGCTACGTATGTTAGATTAGATAAATGATGGCGGTTTTTGTATGACTCAGATTTTTTCAAAACGAAATCTTTCGTGGTATTTATTGTGGTACAAGTATTTCGATAACATCTAAAGCTGATGATGTGGCAAATTGTGATAGTGTACATTGTATGAGATCGTTATTAAATTGCTCTTTGATTACTTTTATCCTTAATTTTAATACAAAAGCTAGTTATATTAATTGCCGTCTCCTAGCTCGTTAAATTATTATTCATACATACATTACATCCCTGTTTTCAATTTATTATTGCCTGCTCTAAATCGATTTTCTTTACCAATCTTTCACTTGCAATTATCAAGAATTTGCATCAGACTTACGTAGGCTACCTTTGATCAGTTAGCTAATACCGTCCACTTCCCGCTTCAGCATTGCACAACCGTATTGACCCATACCTACATACCATTTCACAACAATAGACAATTTGGGTACTATATTGCTAAATTTAATGGCACCCTGTTCATATTTCTTGTTACACAATTTTTTTTATCGCGAGCTTCTCATGGCTGTTACGCGATTCGCTGGTGTCAAGTGTGAACTGAAAACAATGAGGAACCGTTCGTGTGAAAGGGTCATTATTTTAGTCCCAATGTACGGTTGTTAGTTGATTATAATCGTCGATGTAATCGTTTCTACAACAATTAAGTTATTATCTTATGAATTTATTACTTGTGACATGATATTCTGCACTTGACTGTGTAGCTTTATCATTCTGATAAATGATGGTCCTTATTGAATTTGTTACCGAAATCTTTATTGCATTTCTAGGACTCTTGACATACGTATTTATGCTCAAAAGAACTTCCTTTTATACGCAAGGCGACTTGCTGACCGATCGGTAGACAAGAAACTGAAATATCATTGACTTATTTAATTGCATTGACATTTATAGATCGCATAGCTCCACTCTTTGTCTATTGCACTGACATTTTTACCTTTTTCCTTCCAGCAATCAAAATTGACATCTTAGCCAAAGAAGGTGATCGATCAAGACCAACTTCATGGTCGGTCATTAATTCGGTATCAATATATCATTAGCAATCCAAATACAAAGGCACACAAAATTCAAATTAACTGTGGGAAGTGATTGAGTAACAAACACCCACATTATCATACTGCAGGGCAGGAAAACTACCGTTTTCCGTACATTTATGTTATGAAACCGATCGGCATGCTGTTAATTTATACTTTATGTAATAACTTCAATAACGTTCTAATTAAATCGATACTAGCTTCTTTATCGATTGCATAGCATCGATCGAATGTCTCAGATAGGCCTCCTTGGTCTAGTGACCCTGGTTCTACCACGCGTGACATGCAAACGTAATATAAACTACCGTGACAAGTGTACGAGTGATAAATGTCGAATGATATGAAGGTTCATCACTTATTGTTGATGATATCATTTGTTACATATCTCTTGACAATGAATCTTAGTTTACTTTCTACAAAACCGTTACGCTACGGTGTGTGTCGAAGGCTTAAGCTTAAGCTTAGCTCTGAATTAGCTATCCGTTGTAAGTTGTTTATCTCAGGGTGCATAGTCTCCTGTCGTTCCAGGTCAAATGAAGGGATAGTATGAATTTTTAGTCAGTAGAAATCTGACAATCCTTTCCGTTCCACACATAGCGGTAAAAGTAATTTCATCATATTACCCACGAAAAAAGAACGGCGCATTATGTGTTCTTTATCAGGGACTTACGTTTGATCTGATAGCTCTATATAAGCTTACTTGACAGTTTGGTTTACTTTCCGTACGTTTTGGTACCATGATGACTTGTATCAACAAAATTAACGATGGTTCTTCAACAAAGATCTGCAATTATATTGCTATTTATGTGTAATGTGTGATGTGGCTAAGCACTTACAAGCTATGTAATCACAAGGCTGTATTTAAAGATGGGCTTTTTAATCACCTTGACATTTGTGACTTCCATGTAATTAACGTTATGTAATTTATCCTTCAGACATAGTTTAACCTCATGCTTCAAACAAATTCTTCATACATCATTATGAATTATCGTTTCATCATCACGAATTGAAAAATCTCCAAATATTTTCTCAAGAGTTAGCTTAATGAAGCATATTTTGCCAGCTCAATAGAGGGCAAGGGCGTTGTAAGTAGCTGCTGTGTTTTTTTTTTTTATCTTGAACATAATTCATCTTACTAAAAACAGCCATATCAAATATACATTACTTGATATGGAGCACAAAACATTGTCGTCTAATCCATTCTGCTCACTATTCTCATTTAGGTACCCCTACGACTTTGTTAATGCCCAGTACCCATTCTAGTAGGGTCTATTCAAATTCATGACTCATACCTGAATGTATATGGCACTGAATGAAACATCATGTTGGTCCAATTTAGGTGGCACAGAATATGGTGGCACTCTAACGTTAGAACCTCCATTTTCATACATCATTGAATATCTAGATTTTCCCAATAATATTATTATCTACGTAGCGTTATCAACTATTATTAATGTTTTACATGATTAAATCATTGGTTCACATGTAACCACGCTAATCATTGATATGCATTAATTCAAGTTGTTGGTGCATATTTTCGTATCTCGACACTGCGAGGATTTTGCTCGAGCGTTGAAAAAGAGATGTTTGTTTGTATTTTATTACCCGACTGCAAAGGAAGGGTTATGTTTTTCGCGCGGATCTTGAATGTATGTATGTAATATTCTTTATTGCCTCATATCTCCAGAACCGCTGTATGGATTTATTTATTTATTTATTTATTAAAACTTTATGCAACACAAAATGTACAAAGGCGGCATAATTGAGGTATCGTTAGATTCGTCTTAGCAGCCCAAGTGTTCTTAGATAGGTGACATATGAAAAAATCAAGCATGGCGGCTGTGCGAAGCCATTACTCATATCGAAAAAAAAAATTTTTTTTCGCTACCTACAACATGGGTATCAAATTAAAGGGCTTAACACAAGGATTTCAAAAAGGTATATAATGTTTTTCATTAGTGTAATACTAGCAAAAATAACACAAAGAGAAAGTATAAAAATATGGACTTAGCTCTTTCACTTTCTGAAATCGGTGGGGTGCCAATGTGACATGACCGGGAAATCTAAAAAATTGTTAATTAAGTAATATTTTAACTAAAAAGTTGAAAAAAAAAGTCTAAAAAACCCGACTGCTCAACTGAAATGCAAGAAACAAGTCATTTTTATTTTAAAACGGTCACGTTTTTATATGGTATGGGTTAGCTTTGACAAGCTGGCCGGATCCATACCATAAAAAAATTAGTTGAGCAGTCGGGTTTTTTAGATTTTTTAAATAACTTTTTTTTTGTCGTGTTTGTATTCAATGATTTCCATTTTTTAAACAAACGTTCGTAGTTCGTTTTGTGTCAGAATTTTTGTAAGCATAGGATGATATTCATTCTCGTGAACTGCAGTATTTCCCTCTAATGCACGTGCTTATAGTATTATGTATTATATAAAAGCATATTAATAACACATTAAAATAAGGAAAAAACAATAATTAAATACGTATATTATAATGTCGGCAATTATATTATATATATATATATATAAGTAGATACGTAATTCAGGAAGGATATTGTAACTGAAATAATATGCAATACGTTAGTAGTCACTGTGTCGCATTTTGATTGAGTAAGTTTTTGCGTTCGTTCACAATAACAAAAATACTTTAAAAATAATAGATGAAACTGGTTTCGATTCGTATCTACGTTTTTGCTGAAAATCCATGAAAAAAATTGTAAGTAACTACATAATTCATATTATATGTATTTCAGCTTTGAATATACACAGATAGGTATAACATGCATATTTGTACAACCATTTTAAACAATAATCATGGACACGTTTTTCTTACATGCCTCACAAATATTGAGCAAAAGTGACATTTTTACTTGTCCGTCACGTATTATGTGATAATAGCTGTATTTATGACTTAGCATAGTTTATGTACTGATATGTTTTACAGGTGCTAAAGACAGTATTTACAGAAGATTATGAGTCATATATTCCGTGTTTTTTTTTTTTTGTTAAAGACCAATTCATGATTTTGTTGAAGTGGCTACTACTATAAAAAATCTGTATGTTTTGAAAGCAGTTCCTAAAATAATATGTGTATAATATAAGGAGGTTTTCCGGTCTGGGTGGAGTGTTAGACTTTTACTGACTGAAATATAAAAACCCACCCTGTTATTTCAGCCGTCCTTATTTTCCGGGCCGAGGTATCTCGTTAGAACATTCCCGCTACCCCGGCAGGATAGTAACACACATTTAAAATTATTCTACTAGCCTTGTTGTCACAAAACCTTGTTTGTATTAAACGGCGTAAATTCACGTTAGTATTACTTTTCGGTGACGTAACTCGCAATTCGTTTTTATTTTCATGTCTTTTAAAGCGCCACTTCTCCGTAATGATTATGCAGCATCTTATTTTTTTCTAGGTTTTAGAACTGTAAAAAAAATTCTAGTGAAATACCCGTTTAGATAGAATATTGTAGGTAGAGGAGAAAATTAAAATAAGCTACATTAAACCTTTTATCATTAGAATCCGAAAGATACTTTATTAATCTAATAAAACAATAGTTCATCTTTCAGTGTTACATTTTTGTGTTTTCCATCAAAATGCAAAAATCTCTTTATCTTATTTACTTGCACAAACCAGCTTCTTCACATTGAACTAACTGAATTATTAACAGAAAATCTTATAGGTATTAATTATATCCGTTACGAATTATTTCCTACTAAAACTGCACACAGTATTCGTGAATTTTACACTACACCGGTGTAATTATCAGGCACGTTTTCGCTCCATACGCACGCGCAAAATCGCGTGATCTGCGCAGGCGCAGCGATTCGGTCTACTTGCCACTTTCATGTGCTTACCACCTATGGGCTTAATATTATGATCCATGGTTGAGTTATGGGTTAATTGGTCTATGGATTTGAAGATGTGGTTGCGAATATGATAAGATTAAACTGGTTTACAAATATTGGCTTCTCCAAATAGCCTCAGACAGAAAGAGGAGTAGGGATGCGTTCGCCCTGTAGAGAGAAAGCATTAACATTATTGACAGGCCTGTTAGTCTAGTGGTCAGTGGCCCTGACTGCTATGCGCAAGGTCGTGGGTTCGATTCCCACCCAGGATAAATGTTTGTGTGATGAGCACGATCATTTGTTCTTTGTCTGGGTGTGATTTATTTATAATATGTATGTATTTGGAAATATATATGTACTTATGTTTATCAGTTGTCTAGTACTCATAGCACAAGGAATATTCTTATTATTAGGTACCAGCCTATGACGTTCCCACTACTGGAACACAAGTCTTCTCTCTATGACAGGGAATAGGCCTATTCTAGTACTGAGAAAATAATAAGTATCAACTAGCTTGTTCCGGCGAGCAAATATCGAAATCCTTTCCGTAGTTTTTGATGATGATAGTAAATACCTGGTACCCACGAATGATCTAAATGATAGAAAATAATAGGTAGGTATATTCCGTATTTTCCGCAAGTTTGCTCCTGTGGTGTACCGTGTATCTCATCGTCAACGTGCATTTTCTTTTAGAGACAAAAAGTTGGCTATTTCAATAAAAAATAGCGTAGCAATGGCATTAAGCGATAGATCTTTTGATATTGGATTAGTATCTATTCGATAAATTAAACTCTTCAGACCTCGTACTTTTTATTATAAAATTTATATCAACCTAGTTGAGGCACAGCGCCGCGCCGCACGGTGGGCTGAAAATCGGCTTTCATAGACTTAGGCATTTTATTTTGCAAGTGCGAGTTTTTTTGCCGGATATCACTTCTATTAGTTATAACAATATACAAAAATGACACCAGAATTGATTCTGCACAGAAACGAAGGAATTATAATTTTTTTACGAAAATTTTGTATGGAGCTAGTATGAAAAATCGAAATATCTCTAAAACGGCAGCGATAACCGTAATATCCTTATAGGGGGTTATAGTACTAATTATTTATGATTTTTTGACATACGTTACATAATGGTTGTAGATGCCTTTTTTTTTTAAAAATCGTCAAAATATTTTTATTTATTTTTACATATTTAAACGTTCCTTTTAGTGTTTAAGTTGAAGAATTCAGAGCTTTAACAACTCTTATCATAAAATAGCATCACCCCTATAGACCTGAAGGACTAGACAGAGGTGTGTAGTGTCTTGTTGATCTTGTAAGATTTCCAACAATACCAAATAGTTGAATATCAGTGTCAAAGTGCCCATGCTGTCGCTTCTTTTTGAAAGATAGGGGAATGAAATTGTTAATTGATCATACCCTAAAAGTATGATTACAACATAACCGGACACATAATAATCATAATATCCTTATAGGGGATTATAGTACTAACATTATTTATTTTAACATATGAAACTGTTCAAAACGATCCATGAACTGTGTCAAAGTTAAGAACATCGTTAGGAAGCATGCTTTTTCCCCAAATATTAAGAATATGTGAAAAAAAAAGACTGTATATAAACTTTTTATTGATAGGTAATTTAAATAAAACAGAAGTAACAAAAATAATATCTAATAAATTCAATTATACAAAATACATATTTGAAACTATAATTTATGAAATTATTAACTAAACATATTGGTACAATAAACTAACATAAATAACAAAAGAACATAAAGAAAAATAATTAAATTTTACAAATTTTCTTTACAACTTTCGTTGTCGGACTCCAATTCCGAGTCAGAATCCAGATCGGATATACCTACAAACTCGAACTCAGTTTCCGGAAACTGTATTAGGTCGAGAGTTTCAGCAAAAAAGGTTGTCTTCCTTTTGGCATCTAACTTCGGCCTTTGTGCACTTAGAAAAGGATCCGAAGAAACAACAAGCATATTTAGGATATCTTGATTAGAATCTTGCCTGCTTCTTTTCCGCGAATGATGTTCCCGGAACCTCCTAAAATCTTTGTTTCGAGACTCTGAGGCTTCTTCCGAGAGAGTCCCAATCGGGACAATATCATTTTTTTCGATTATGTCAGCTCCGTGTATTAATAGTTTATGTACGGTTGATGACATGTAGTACCAGTCGTATAATTCCACGTACTTTTCTGCTGTTTTGCGAGCAAAATCTTTAAATTTGATGACATCGATCTTCTCACCAGATGTTATTGCTTGCAAAATAACAGCAAATCTTTTTATCAGGTTTTGATCCAACCCAGTAATAGCTGCAGTTTTATTGGGAAACTCGAAAAACTTCCTTGCGGTATTCCCGTCATTGGTAGTTCCCGAGCCTTGTTTTACTATATCAATTAACAGATTGAGCTCCTCTTTAAATTTATTTTGAATGTTTTTTTTTTCTGTTTTGTAACATATCTTTATGCTCATTACTTCTTGCTGCCCACTGTTTGAAGTCAAGTCTGTACGCAATGTGTAACAGACATTCCATGCAATTTATACGGGCATGTAGGGATGATAGGCCAAATTCATATATGTCAGAACACACAGTTTTTGATGTTACAGCATCTAAGTGGTTCATTTCTGTTGGTTTTGCTAAGCACAGGTAGCATGATGCATTTGATCTAGCTTCAGAAAGGTACGTGCAGGCTTTTGCGTCGATCATTGTCATCATTAGTTTATGAGTCACCCTGTTACTATTAATGCACTCTGTGGGGTTAAGGGCCTCAATTTCCTCATCCATTTTTCTTTTGTTATCAATGACAACTGCATGGCTTTCTTTTACAAAAGTGAACTGAACCGGACGACAATAAAAAGTTGAGCATGGTTTCGGGTTTGTCCATATAGTATTATCTCCATCTGTCAGTTTCAGTGGCACCAAGGAGGTCATGAAAATGCTTGAATCATCATGCTCGCCGTCCATTTTCTGCTTGTATCGGCTTTGATTGGAAGCACCATCAAATCCCCACTTCGATATCAGCTTTAACTGCTTATTTTCCACATTATCAGAAAGACTTTGAAGAATCCGCTTCACCGTGATGTCAAGTAAAGCTTGAAGTGTAATTCTAGCTGATGAATCCGTAACTGATACTGATTGATTAGGAGGGTAGCATGCAAGCTTAGTTTGTTGCAGTTTATAGTAGGATGGGTAAATATCCTTAGCACCTTCCCGAATGGCAGTCTCTCGCAACGTAATATATTGCCACTTTGAAAGCTTAAGTGAAAGAAGCAATCCAAGTGCTTTCTCTGGTGTAAATATTACTGTTTTCTTAATGCTTTCCTTGATTTTAACGGCAGCTTCTGGATTTTTGATCATATAATTGATTACAGATGCGATATCTTCATAACCTTCTTCTTTTAAACGTGCTGCAGCTGCATATGCCAATTCACAGGAATCCTCGCCTATGTGCTCACTAGATCTTCTCTTTTTCTGTTTGCTTCCCAGATCTTTGAATGGTTTTCGGGACCTTTTTGTCATTGTTCCAACAGTCGATGATGTCGAAGGTTCTGGAGAGACTGAGCGTGCTCTTGGTATCTCATCAACAGTTGGTTCTTGATTTATTAAAGTTTGCACGCAACTCGGCCAATCAATATTTGCTTGCAACCACTCTCCGTACGTATTTCTAAACTTATCAAAGAATCGTTTAGATTTCTGCCACCTGTTTAAAGCAGCTCGCGTGAATCTCCGGCAAAATTCTTTGAGAGTTACTTGATCTTCGGCAGAAAGGCAATCGCCTATGCGGGACACAATTGCACTAAACAATACTTCATGATTAAATGAAGGACACTCACTTTTTAGAAGAACAAACAAATCTAAGTTGGTGATTAAACTTTCCATTCTAAGATTTTGTAGTCGCAAAGCAAATAGTTTTAGTGTTAGCAGTTACACGGTTGTGAACAATCTAAATTATGGAACAAAATTATAGCCCTTTTATTGTATAAAGTCAATAATTAGTTAACTACCCTAATTAAAGTTATAAAAGATATGATAATAAAAATTTATAATCGTCAAAAACATTTCGTAGAACTCATAGTAGAACTAATCAACATTAGCAAATCACATTAGCTCACTAATTATAAAAAGGTGAATGCAGTTCTTAGTTGGTATTGTTGCGAGATATTTCAAATCATTTAATCACTTAATAGGCTCATTAGAATCAGAAGACTACAACCATCATTCTAATTACTTAATTACTTGTCATCAGACTCATTAGATGACTACACAATATGTTATTTTGTATTTTGAACGTATGCAAGGTTTTAAAATTCCTTTTGTGTCGATATTATTATGTGTCCGGTTATGTTGTAATCATACTTTTAGGGTATGATCAATTAACAATTTCATTCCCCTATCTCAAGGAACTTGTACCTCCCTATCTTTCTAAAAGAAGCGACAGCATGGGCACTTTGACACTGATATTCAACTATTTGGTATTGTTGGAAATCTTACAAGATCAACAAGATACTACACACCTCTGTCTAGTCCTTCAGGTCTATAGGGGTGATGCTATTTTATGTTAAGAGTTGTTAAAGCTCTGAATTCTTCAACTTAAACACTAAAAGGAACGTTTAATATGTAAAAATAAATAAAAATATTTTGACGATTTAAAAAAAAAAAAGGCATCTACAACCATTATGTAACGTATGTCAAAAAATCATAAATAATTAGTACTAAAACCTCCTATAAGGATATTACGGTTATCGCTGCCGTTTCAGAGATATTTCGATTTTTCATACTAGCTCCATACAAAATTTTCGTAAAAAAATTATAATTCCTTCGTTTTTGTGCAGAATCAATTCTGGTGTCATTTTTGTATATTGTTATAACAAATAGAAGTGATATCCGGCACAAAAACTGGCACTTGCAAAATAAAATGCCTAAGTCTATGAAAGCCGTTTTTCAGCCCACCGTGCGCCGAGGCGTATCCCCGCTGCCTCGAGAAGTCGAGGCGCGGCGGGAAGAGCTCCGGCGCGATCTCAGGGCAGTATGGAGGGGACGATTGTCGCAACCCACGGCTGGGCACGCCGCAATTGCGGCGGTAAGACCCCTCTTTGAGGAGTGGCTAGATCGGCGTCACGGCGTCCTGGCCTACCGCATGACGCAGCTCCTCACCGGACACGGAAGTTTCGGGAGGTACCTGTGTCTGATGGGGAACGAAGAAACGCCTGGGTGTCACCACTGCGAGGATCGCCCTGAGGACACAGTAGAGCATACGGCGCAAGACTGCCCCGCTTGGGCAGAGCACCGACGTGTCCTCACGGCGGCGATAGGCGGAGACCTCTCGCGCCCAGCATTGGTCGAGGCCATGCTGCGGGGCGAGCGGGAGTGGGAAGCGGTCGCCTCCTTCTGCGAAGCAGTCATGCTATCGAAGGAGGAGGCGAACCGCGTGAGGGAGAGGATGGCGTCCTCCCTTCAGCCCAGCCGCAGTGGTAGACGCCCACGGCGTCGGACGTCGGCTGACGATCTCCGGCCACGTAGGCGCGGGCATGCGGACAGCGAGTAAAGGGCAACTCGCTGTCCGACCATGGACCATGCCCGGGTCGACAGCGCGTTGTGTTCCACGCGCGCCTCAAAGAGCGTTAGCAACATGACGAGGCCCCCCCTGTAGAGGGCCGAAGCCTGCCGGGGTCGTGGGACTTATCCCATTACCGTGACCCCGGAACGTAAAGGGCTATTGAAGGAACACCGTGGATTTTAGTCAGTACAAGTCTGACAGTCCCTCCGGCCCTGCCCGGGGTGGGAGGACTTATTTGATGATTTTATCACGTAAAAAAAAAAAACCTAGTTAGTACTTACCCGCGACTTTGTTCGCGTAGATATTTCGTAAGTTATGTGCGTGCCAAGTTTCATGGAACTCGATGACGAACGAACTCAAACTGTTTTAGCGTCATTCAATGACGCAAAAATAGTTTGAGTACGAACCTACAAACATCCGAACTTTCACATTATTAATATTTTAGACATTTAAGTACGTACCTATGTTTTTATCTTAAAACGTACATAAGATCCAACTAATATTTTAAAAATTACTATCGGTTAATAAATTTATGTTTGTGATCCTTAAATTTTTCTTGTCAATGTATTGGGATGATCGGGTTTTTGTATATCAATGGGATGATCCCAATTTGTTTCGAACTTAAACGGAACACTTATCCATTCATAAGCTGATCGCAGAGTGAGGTTGCAAGCGAGCTGTCGGGGAGTTCTCTGAGCTATGACTTTCCTAAAGACGATCATTATGGCGTTAGAAAATAAAATAGTTATGACTGACAAGTTAGAACTAACATCAATCCCATTGCAAGGCAAGTTCTACTTATAGAATTTCAATGGCTCACTTTTTCAACAGATTAACATAATAATTTAATATAGATTGCACCGCAGAAATACTAAAAATGGTACACCGGTTACTAGTACACTAAAGTTCTCTTTAGTATCTCTCGATTTCTTTGCACTATCTCTCAGTAATCCTTGTAAAAGTTTCTATGGGTTGTCCGAGCTTTTATGCGAATTGCACATAAAACCTAACACAGCTAAACATGGCATACAACGTAACGATGCCGCTAATCTCTTAGACACCAGCAGACAGTGTTGAGGATAAGTTGATGCTATATTTTGTTTATTGTTTAGGCAGTTATATTGATTTTTTTATGGTTATATTCTTGCGTTTGACCACCATGTCACCTGAAGATAAGCGATGGTCGAAAATGATGCACGGTTACCTAGAAGTAACCTATTATATACTCTTAACTTAAAGACCCCAGGTTATAACTATCAGATACACATTGTCACACAAACTTACCGAAACCATTAAGCAAATCTCGTGCCGACTTTTTATTTGCTTTTAAAAAACAAACCAACTCGTCGATGCGATGATAGTACGTCTAAAGTAATTATAATTTCTCATCGTCTAGATCGTTAGTGTATCTGCATAAGATCTTTCACATGCCTTTGCTTGAGAATGTACTATTTGTTTTTATTTTTAATTGCTATTTTCTAAATGTTGATGCTAACTTCTTCCTGCAACTATATGTTATCTAACTTACCTTAGAAAAGTAGGAGGTTTTTTGTTTTAATATTATTTTAAATGTTTAATGACTAGTTCATACCTTAAATATTTGGCTCCAGAAAAATTTATGTGTTGATATTTATAGGTATTACTTATAGATCTGTTTGTCGTGCTTGACCGTGCTTGTATGAAATCCTACTTCCTACTATTATAAATGCGAAAGTTTGTGAGGATGTATGATACTCTTTAGGATACTCTTTGTTACTCTTTCACGCAAAAACTACGAAACGGATCTGAATGGACTTTGATAAGTTGATAGATGAAAATCTGTTATAAGACTCGTTAAATGGCTATGTTTCATCCCGGAATTCCCACAGGATCGGGATTTACGCGGGAAATACCTCCCACGGAACAAAGTCGCGGACAACAGCAAATAAGATTTAATACTGTCTATAAATTTATAATCAAGTCTACACACAAGTCTTCGAACTAAAGAGGTGAGCGCACTTCTCTATAAATAAACCACTTCTGATAAACATGACGGTTGTTTTATAACAGAGAAATTAAATTACCTATTTTCTGACAAAATTAAGTATGTTTAGATAAAATAAATTGAATAATTTACTAGTCTATTGCCACCACTATCTCTGTCACGTCAGCTGATATAAATAATTTAATTGTTTTTTATGTCACGAGCTAATGAGTAGGGGTAATAAATATTTAACTGTTTTTATTTATAAGTAGCCTGTAGGTAGTTGTTATTTTTAGACGTTTGTAATAATTAATTAACAAAATATAGTAAGATATCGAATTTAAATTATATATCAAGTTACGTGTTTTTATGCAATTTCGATATCTATTAAATGTGTCCACGTGCTTGTATAGGTAAATAAAATAAGGAAATTGATATCTAAATCGAATTTGTATTATCATAGCTTTTTCACGCGGCTTCGAAAAATCATCTTTAGGAAACATACGAACGGGATGAAGTCTCTATCTATTTTTCCAAGACATAGTCTAGCCCCGTGCCAAGTTTCAACTAAATCCGTTCAACCGCTTTGCTAAGTCGTAAAGAAACAGCAAACAAATGAGCATATCCATACTATTCTTAAAATCAACAGCTAACTATTAGTTGCCTTTCTTATAGTTTAAATTATTTATTCCCAATAACAGCGTCATCAACAAACAAAAAATAAAAGTAGAAACAGATTTCGTACCATTATCGTTATTACAGGAAAACGTAACGAGTTTGCAGACTCAAAACATGCTACCGACATCAAAAGGTAAACAGCTGACATTTACCTTGAAACTTAACTTTGATCAACATGCGACATTTATTTAAAAATACATCTTAAACTGTATGAAATACGGTGTAGTTTTTAATGGAAAAGGTTCGTGATAGGTGAATAATAACAGTAGTATGAACATGACAGTCTGTGCAAATAATACAAAATAGTGGTGTGCACTTTTCAACCGACGACAAAAAAAGGAGGAGGTTATCAATTCGACGCGTATATTTTTTTTTTTTAATGTATGATCTTCGATTACTCGAAGACGGCTGAACCGATTTGAAAAATTCTTTTTTTGTTTGATAGGGTATACTTCGAAATTGGTACCATTTGTCACCAAGTCGGGATCTGATGATGGGATCCTGGAGAAATCGAGGGAACTCTTCAAATATTATAGGCACACCTATGGCGTTTTGGGTATTTCTTATAGTAACTTGTGCAGTTGCTCTCAAAAAGTACCATTTGGGGAAGTGGAACTGATGATGAAGACCACAGATGGCCGCCGAAACTACTCAATAATAAGTATTGAGTGGATTGCGATTCGATTACTTGAATATGGATGTTAAGCACTTTATGCTCGTCACAATGCATATGGTGATGTAGAGCTGATGGTGAAGTACCAGGAGAACTCCTCAACAATTAACGGCCCAGCAGTGGGAAAAGCAATATTTTGTAAAATGTTATAAGTAGTTGACATTTAGGCTCTTGTAACTAGGTAAACTAAAAATCTACCAACTAAAAAGAGTGAAATAAAAACTTTTTACAAAAAAATTAAACCGACTCCCAAAAAACACTGCAAAGTGAAAAATAACTTTAATTTCGGAAGTCGGTGCCAAAAACGAAAATACAAAACTAAAGACACCTACTACCGAAATTAAAGTTATTTTTCACTTTGCAGTGTTTTTTGGGAGTCGGTTTAATTTTTTGGTAAGTTTTTTAATTCGCGTATATTCGAGAGGACCTCCTGGCTAAATAATAATCGCTGCACGAGTTGATCTTCAAGGTGAAGGAATACTTGCAGAAGTAGTCCGTGGATGGGTAACCCACTTACAATATCGAGATTCCTATGTCAGTGGGGCGGAATGCACGCTGTATGGTGAAACCATACACAAATGACGCACTCATGCTGATTAGTGCTTTTTAACTCATTTTACTTCTTAATATTAGTCGAGCACTCTGTAGTCTGTAGACACGATTGGCGGTCATTGTGTGTGCTCCCTCACTCCTTGATATAACTAAAGTTTGGTCTGAATAATATATTTAACTTATTTATAATCAGCAGTATCATTTGACCATCTTCCTAGCTTCTACACATGTTAAGTCGTTGGTCTCGGCTATCATAGTAGATACATCTGGTTTGTAGTACAACTTTGACCGTCAGAAGCTAGGAAATCTAAATTATTAGGCATCGTTGTTCCACATATTATATTTTTCATAGTTAAAGTCAATAGAATAAACTAAAATGTTACATAAGTTTACGGATGCAGTGTAAAATTAAAATAAAATTGCGGAAATGGCGACGGAAGACATCCACATGTTCCGCTAAAGTCATAATACACCGTGAATAATAAAGAGGGTCATGCATTCAAGCATATAAATGAATGTAAAACTTATATGTTGTATGATTTCACGTGATATCATACGTAATAACATTATCACCTAAACAGCAGATCTAGACAACCAGTCTAATTTACAAAATGGCATCTTTTGTTCTTGTTTGACGTCAAAAAGACAGTTTTACGCTAATTTCTTGGTCTATGTTAAGTAATACCTACTTGCTCGCAATAAATAAAACTAGATGTAACAATCGATTGACGTTCGGATTATGCTATCGAAAAAAGATAGATAGACGCTGATTTATTTGATCGATCGACATATAACATACTTATTACTTAAAGCTTTTGAAAGTCGATTCATATGTTATCAGCACAGAATTTATGATCTAATTATCCAGATATCGACTTTTACTTGAGCCTAGACGAACATCGAATTCACACTAGTGATTTTAATCGAATAATATTCGAATTAATCACATCACTATGCATTCATTGCCATGTTTGACCAACCGTTGGCAGGTAATTTTACACCTTAACCTGTTTTAGTTAAGGTGTCAAGTTGCTTAACTATGTAATGAGATATAGATCTTGGTATATTAGATGATGAAACGGTATGATTGCAGAACTGTTAATGTGGGTTCTGGTGTTGGTTTTGCCATCTATTTAGTACCAATTTAAATGACTTGTGTAAAACTTATAATAGAAAATAAAAAATAATAAAGAAATAACAGCGTCGTAACGATTGAAATCAATAAAACACACAAACAAACAAAATTTAATTTGTTGATAATCAAACAGAATTTTAGGAAATTCTGTTTAACAATAACTATCCTATAATGAAATCGACAACCAAATAGATTCTGTCCAACTTATGACTTCGAAATTCCGAGTGACATCTAACACCACTATAACAAATTTTATTTGGTGTATCAAACGCTAATTTAATCTCCTTTCAGTCAAATCCGGTTCGATTTATTTATTTTTATTACTCCACATCCTTATCTATAACCAGTTATAACCATAAACTGGTTTTAATATTATATCACTGGTATTATTTGTAACACATAGCAACATATGATTGTTACATAACATTTAACCTGCCAGACAAAGTGACCAGTATCTAAGGGGAGGAATCGACTCCACAAAAGTCAACCAGCCCAGGTGTTTTCTAATGTGTAGGTAAGTAAGAATAAAGCCATTTGATTTAAAGTGGAGAACTAAGTAAACTGCCTATCTGAGCTCCTAAACATGGATACTTGAAGTCAGACCTTTTTTCAAGAAGTACAAATGAGGGACCAACGGACTATCGTGCTTTCTGGCGCGTAGGAGCTTAGGCATTTAATGGATGATCAACAGCACACCAACCTCGTAAAGTCTGCTTAACACTCGGTCTGTCAATGACGGTTCACATCTTTTACTTAACCAAGGGCCAATTATAATAGTAGGTATTATAAAATAGTAATCGATAATTACCGAAAAGAATTCACATAATTATTATGTATATTATGACCACCGTTTCTTTACTCGAAATGGGTATTATTCCTATGATTTCTATATCAAACAGTTAAGTCGTTAAATTCACAACAACTAAAAAAATTTAAATTATAAATTTTTAATGAAATTGAGTTTCAATCAAATATGTAGACGAAATTAAAGTCTTAAATCCGGTTTGTAAGTACGAAAATAGATTAAAATTTCGGTTTTGAAGGATTAAATATGCGTCTTATTGGAAAGGTGTTAACATTTGAATGTTGGTTGCCATTTTGATTAGCGACAATGAAAAATCATTTTTATTGTCGGTTACGTTTGGTCTCTAAGTTGCACAAACGTGTATACTATTACGTTGTTGGGTTTTCGTCTTTATTGCTTATTGTGTAAAGTTTGTTTTGAGTTGATTGTGTGCTGTGTAAGGCGGCGACATCTCCGTAGTGGCCAGTATCGCTGTACCTGATTACTCTGCAATGTGACATAAGCTAACTGACTCCAATTTATAAGCGGAAGCGATTTACTAATAACTGCCTGATTATAGATAGGCTTTTGGACGTCCTTTTTTATTGCAATATCTAGTAGCTCGTTCATTGCTAATAATTTGCTGGAAGTAATTTGTTTCTTGCATTTGGGAAAACATAACAAGGTAAAAAAATATAAGTACATAATTTGTTTATACTGATTTACGAAAAATAGAATAATCAGTGAAAAAGTAAGGAAGAACACTTATGAAGTTATCTTTTTAACATAATCACGTAAAGCATCGTCGTTTGTTGCTGGATGGCGTAAGTTTACAGGGGCATGACTTGAGATTGACGTCACAAAAGAGCAGTGCTGTTGTCTCAGTGTATAACATTAAAATTATGACATTTTTCCTCTTAAAATCTAGTAAAAAAAACCAATTTAACAAAAGCACAATAACCCCAAAATTTCATTGAAGTTACTGATATATTTTTGATGCTGAAAACAGATAATTGTTTTTCGTGACTGGCAACTTTGCTCACGACTAAATTGTCTACCGCTTCAGACTAACCAGATTGATTAAGAAAACATTTTTTTTTACAGCCGCTAATCTTTACGGCAGATTGGACACGTTTTTTACGCTTACAACTTAATCCAAGACGATGTAAAACTTTGATTACTTACGAAGGCCGGTTGCGAGCCTTTAGCTCGACTTAACCTTTCAATGACACTTCGGAATAGTGCTGGCAAAATATTTAATTATTTTCGTTTAATAATTGTGCGATTGCACTGGGACGTCAAACAAGTGAAAATCAAAATAATCTATATATATAAAAATCAATTGCTGTTCGTTAGTCTCGCTAAAACTCGAGAACGGCTGAACGGATTTATCTTATCTTGGTTTTGAAATGTTCGTGGAGGTCTAGGGAAGGTTTAAAAGTAGAGAAATATTTAAAAAAAAAATCCCGGTATAACCGTCAAAACAGCCCTTTTCTATTTCCTATACAAACGTTTTCTAAATAAAATGGAGAGTAGGGTAGGGGTAGGGTTGGTGTAGGGTAGGGGTAGGGTAGGGGTAGTGTAGGGGTAGGGGTAGTGTAGGGATAGGGTAAGGGTAGTGTAGGGTTTGGGTAGGGTAGGGGTAGTGGTATCGGTTGGGTAGGGGTATGATACCACGCGAACAAAGTTGCGGGCAAAAGCTAGTGTTTAATAAAAATCGACAATAATTGCATTGCGTAAAGCAAACCCTTGAAGATTTTCGTGAAATTTATAATTATTTTGTTGTTTAACAATTTTTCTGCTTTAAGATTTTTTTAAGGTAGGTAATTAATGTATTATTAAGATTTTTAGTCATTTGATTTTTATAGTAAGCTTGAACTACGTTGTGAGTTCAATAATATATCAAACAGATGAATAGAAACCGCATCATTATTTTGTCCATCAAAACTTTCTTTTAATCTGATTGCATTGACACGATTTTTGCCTTTCATAACCAAGCAATATTTCAGTGTCCATCAAAATGCATGGAAGTCTGTGAGTTATTAGTCTGTGTTCATAGACGAAACTGTTTTTTAATCTTTTGGAATTGTTTTGAAAGTTTCTTATATGCACTGAGTAGTTACTTAATTACTTTTTCATTCGTCAATTATCCGTAGTTACCTATTTATCGATTTGATCTATTGTGTCTTCTGTTTCCTAGCATTCATTAGTCGTTGGTACTTTCTTCTATCTAAAAATATATATTATATTTTTAACGACATTCAATTAACCTAATTAATTTACTTTATTCATTTACATAGACATCATCTCCTCATGAGTGTCTAAAGCACAACCAGAGGTGTTATAAATTTATACACATTACAAACACACTTACCGTCTTACTCATTTAATACATTCCGTGCACACTCCCTTATGTAATAAAATTCATAATAACGTTTACTACTCCTTAATACTCACCCATACGTTTTGTCAATATCTAGTGACTAGTCAATAATAAAATGAAAATTGTTTAATGAATAAGTCTAAATGTCGTTAAAAATTTAGTTAAATGTCCCAACAAACTGTCTGAAAAACTTAAATCCAAAACCAGAAACAACAGCACCGGTTCAAATAAAAACATAGACACGCTTTGCAATCAAAACATAATCTTATCGGGCGCAGCCAGTACTTTTAAATGAACCCTGACTTTCTTACAATCACGTTTCGACACGTGACTATAAGAAACAAAAATGGCGATAGACTCTCAGCTGATTGAACAATTGACATAATCCAATGGCCTTGCATTAACTTCCCCGTTTCACTTAGGTCAATTTGGCCTGAATCTAGCTTTGTAAATGATTTGGTTTACTTAATCATTTGAGGTAATTGACACGCTATGTTGTTGAGTTTTTGTTATTGGCCCTGTTTTTATTTTGGAGTTGCGTTTGTGGGAGGTGTTACCAATGCGTGATGCACGTCAGTAATAATTACGTTTTTGTTAATTGTTGATTCTGTAGTAAACATACCTACATTTATGAACATAAGTATTATATAACTAATATGTCCTTTTGTTTGCTCTAGTTTCAAGTTCTTTGTCCACCTTTTGTAAAAGCTATGTGATAAATTTATTGTACAAACTTCTCCCCATAAATTTTTATCTTCATCAAAAATATTGCACTTTGAGAACGCGAAACTTATTAATTTATTCAGAGATATTTAATGGCTTACAAAGTCAATTAAAACTTTGTTGATAAAAATAGTATTTCTCTTTAGGATCTGATAACTTTCTCGTAGAAAGCCGACCACATTCCTTTACTGGATCCTTTCCGTGTTTGTCAGATATTTCTAAGAAATCAATGTCGAGATATATTTCTGGATTCATGTTTTATAACAGTTGTGACTTATTATAAATATGGTTCTCTTTGATCAATACTTGATTAGCTGGTACCGTATTGCCAAATTGGATTGGGTTCATCCAAGTGATGATACTGTTTGGTAACCAATCTTCTAGATATGTATGTATATGAAGTAATGCTGTAACAAAATCATTGAATAAATTTTAACTAAATATAAATGAAAGAAATAATATTACATATCACTGCCAGAACCTTCTTTCACAAGTCTGATGAGGCTATGCAAAGGCTCATTGCCTTCAATGTCCCTACAACTACCTTTACAGTATCAACACAAATCGTGTTGATAGTTATTACAACAGATAATGTTACTAAGAATCTGGTCAATAACGCTAAATATCTCAAGGAATGGCTATTGAGGTTAAATAATTACAATCACAAGTAGGTCCGTCTTGAACTATACAAATTAAATACATTTTGCAATGCTAAACAAAATTAACACTCAAGTTACAGAGAACAAAGTGCAAATTGTATTGTTAGTTACTATAAATTTGCTCCATAACAAGGCTCCGTTGAAATGTAATCGGTTTCATGAACAACGACTGGTGGTTCTAACCTGGCACATTTGATTTGGGTAATATTGTGGTTAGTTGCTGTAACGAATCTTCGATGTCCTCGATTCGTGGAGTGGAAGCCTGGTTTTGTCGACATGTGGGTAGTTAAGCTCAGATTTGCTTGTAATATAATTGATTCGTTTGTGATCTTTGAGGATTAATTAAATACGTTTGTAGTCTTGATTATAGGAATTAAGGAATATGAAGCGAAAATTTAAACTAATACAGAACTTAGTTTCTATTGGTTGATTTTCGTTCATAGTGATATGTATGCACATATGTCACGCAAGAGTAAGCAACTCCACGACCAAGCGCCCATTTAGCGTACGGGTACTTATAACAAATAAAACATTCGTTCGATCCAAGCTCTTCCTAGAAAGGCGAGCATCGCCCTGGTTTTACTTACCATTTCGCGGTGGGTACATGGGATTCCGAAGTATTTTTCCCTGTAATCTGCGACTACAGGGCAGCTTAGTAGCAAGTGATAATAATCAGACCTTTTGAGATCATCAAGTTTTACAATAATTTTAGTCTCAATAACACGTCTCATTATTTTACAAAAATCCAATGAGTCCCAAACATAGTAAATCACTTGGTTTGCTGTATTTCCACCATATTTGATTTCCAAAACATTCCAGTTAACTGTAAGGCAGTGAACACAGACCGAATCCAATAGTGGGCCATTTATCTAAATCGTTTCAGCCATTTAGGAAGGCGGTAAAATACGTGCGTGTACATACCAAGGCGTAAAAAATGCCATTCTTATAGCCTTCCTGTTTTGGGTCATCTGAGTGAATGTTATCCTGAATAAGAACTGTAAAATTGACTTAAATAATGGTTATCTTGCGGAGAATAACTTGACTACGAGCTTCTGCCCGCGGCGTTGCTCGCGTGAATAGGTTATTTTTAATGTAATCACCAGTGATTGGAATAGGTAGAGCTATTTAGGTACATTGACCGCAACCATTGATGTTAATTTGGATATTCCACGGGATTTTATTGAATTTCATTATTTTTGTCAATATGTATAAAAATGGTTTATGTCAGCCAATAAGCGCATGAGCAAGGTTGTAAATTTTACTGTAACTGTAAATGTTTTTGTACAACATCAGAATAAAAATGTTTGAATCATTGTTGTTGAGTGTGCTCCATCTTCGACCACATCATCACTTACCATTAGGTGAGATGGTGGTCAAACGCGAGCCTATTATCAATAAAAAAAAGAAATTGTTACGTAAAAAAATATATGTGGTTTAATGAATCAAGTTTATCTATTTATTATACTATCTTTAATCTCGTCCTTCTTATATTTACCCGTCAGAAAAGAAGTGTAATCTTTCATTAGTCCGGCGAGAATAGTTTTTTTATGATTTTACTACTTAAAAACCAAATCCCGGGACTCGGGGAATATCCATATTATTCTAAACTATGGCAAGTACATAAAACAGCTCTACCTATTCCGATCTATGGTAATCACTCAGTGATAAAGTAGCATTCTACTGGTGAGAGAATTTTTAAAATCGGATGAGGTGTTTTGACAATGTCCTCCTGCAAACTCACTCACAAAAATTGCCTCTTTAAAATATTAGTATAGATATGGTGTTGATAATGATCTGTGTTTGATTAGAACTCTATAAATATGAACGTGGAGGAAATAAAACGAGTTGGCACATTCGTTATGTTTCTTTGGGTAGTTACACGTAGATTCTACTGACTAATATGGGGCAAAATGAACATACGTACATTATATGAAAAGACTCGTCAAAATATATGGAACAATGGTTATTGAAGATGCAAATATTATACAAAAGCAACAGACGGTTCGTTTGTAGTTAGTAAGGACCAGGAAAATGTAAAGCACTGAATATGACAATACAGCCTAATGACGCAACAATACATGGTATTACGTAAACTCACGTGAATGCGCAAAATAATAAAAACGACATCGAAAAGACCTTTGTTTTGGACGTAAAAATAAAAAACTACAAACATAAACAAATACACTGGGTTTCCCTTTCAAATTTCGCCAACGAAATACGACCTATTGTGATCATTCCGATTCACGCGCCGTTGCTCGCAACAAACTATCAAAACAGAATACCTAATAGTTTTTATACAGGGGTTTTACTATATTCTTGTTTTTACTGATTGTGGTACCGAAACATGGGCTCAATAGGCTGTAATTTTTAATTGTAAAAGGCTTGAAAATATATCAACTAATTTATTTATAATAATATATCGTAGTTTAATAATAACTACCGCACCGCTCGTTCTCAAGGGGATTGACTGTATCCGGTGAGACTGCAAGTTAACATAGTTAAAACATAGTTGGAAAAAGCGAAACAGATGATAAATTATAAAAATAGTTATTGCTATTGGTGATGAGGACCATTATCAGCAGGCCCACCACATTTTTAAAATCGATATGTCACTCCAAAGATTCTCTCTGAAAGTTAAGCGTTTGAAAGGCCCTGTATTAAACCGAAAGGCATTGATTTATTTCTGCTCGACCGAGATACTCTAAAATAAAATCGCCAGCGAAGAAAAAGCAACAAAAAGGAAGACCGTATGCATAGCATTAATACTAAATGAAACTTCCTAAGAAAAAACATAGTTTGGCCCCAATCCAACTACTACACGCCTTATAGGGCCTGATATATTACTATTTCCTACATATATAATGAACGGTAATATTTATTCAGTTACTATCTCGTTTATAGGATTTTCTTTACTAAGGAAAAGTCTCGTATTTGTTTGTCTCAGAATGTCGGAATTAGATAGTATTATACGGCTGTAGTTTCGGAGATCAACACTGTTTTGCTCTTTGAAACGTTCAATGACCTCTCTGCTTTATAAGATAAAATGTTTGTTACGTCTACGAGATGTTGGCAGAATAATGTATTTTACTTTGTTTCCTTCTAAACATTTTGGAGAAAGCTAATTGTAATTCCTGAATCGGATGGTAGTTTTTTTTATAGATACAAATATACACTATACAATAGAACTTACTTACTTACTTTGAGTGCCTCAAACTAGGCATAGACTGCTAGCCCAAGCATATCATAGTTTGCTTCAATTGAGGAGACATGGATTAAACCTTAAAACAATATAACTCCAGCAGCAAGACAACTGTTAGATATAAAAAGAAATTCATATATCAGAACCGTTTTTAAACAATGAAACGTATTCATTAGTTACACATCAAAGAGTTTGGGCATGCGTAAGCTTCTGTGTTAAGTCAGCTGAAACGTGTTCCATTAGCTCTCTCATTATTTTCAATAACTGTTGCTAATTATCTTGTACATATATGATGTGCCACATGTTAAGACTGTCAAGGTACATAATACTTAATCCACTGTGAAATAACAGCATAATTTCAAGACTTTCAATTTACAATTGAAAGAAGAGATAAATTATAGAAAGTCAGTAACATGTAGGTACTACCAGTAACATGTAGGTACAATAATTCTGATCCTAGTAATTTATCTTCATTTTCTATATAGTGTCTCAAAACGGATCTAGTCACGTTGACTAGGATTAGAAACGTGGAAAACGTGCGTGACATCACTTATTTCTGTTATATTACTATTTACAAAACGTTTAAGGTAAAATACACGGAATAGACGATAACTGTTGAACAAATACAATTTCTAGTCGACTATTATGTTTGAGGACAAAGGACACTCGTGAGGACAATGTTTTCAACTTCGGTACGCTATTTTGTCAGGTATTTTTTTTTTATTAGATTATAATAGGAAACTCTTTAGAAGGGAATATATAGAAAACGGGCAGATATTTTTATACAACTGCCTACAACATACGGTTAGATATAAACTATTACCGTCTTTATAAAAAAATATTACAATTTATTTATCGCGCATTATTTCTTATTTTTCTGTACTATTCACTTAAAAGTACTGCTTACTTTAAAGTAGGTAATCTCTTCCAACAGACCAGCTACAGAAGAGTCGATGAGAAACGTAGAAATACTATAAAAAACATACAGATAAGGGAACTTAAATTATTCATGCTATTCTTTTTAATTAGTTGGAGAAATATCTTCTTCTAATGACTGTAAAATCGAACCGAAAATAAACATCTTATTCACGCCTCGATAACATTATAATCCCAATAAATCTAGATAAGGTTTAGGTATAAAGATACCTTTACCGTGGGATCTGGAGACGACAGGCCTCGCGCGCTTATACGAATGGCGTACGGAGGCGCTCAGCCGGGGTGAAACTCCACTGCCGCGGCAAATTGCAGAGCAGCGGATAGAGCTTCGCCACGATCTCACGGTGGCATGGAAAGAGCGACTATCGCAACCGAGGGCTGGGCACGCCGCAATCGCGGCGATAAGCCACCTCTTTGATGACTGGCTTGAGGGACGCCACGGCGTTCTCACCTTCCCCCTCATGCAGGTACTGACCGGACATGGCTGTTTCGGGAGGTACCTGTTTCGGTTACAGCGGGAGGTCACGCCCGGGTGTCGTCATTGTGAGGACCACCCGGACGATACGGTCGAGCAGTGCCCTGCTTGGACGGAGCACCGTCGTGTCCTCGTAGAGGCGATCGGCGGCGGAGACCCCTCACGCCCTGCTCTGGTTCAGACCATGGTGCGGAGCGAGAGGGAATGGGATGCAGTCGCCTCCTTCTGCGAAGCAGTCATACTAGCGAAGGAGGAGGCTGAACGCGCGAAGGAGAGGCAACTCTCTTCCTCGCGCCCTAGCCGCCGCTAGAGACGCCCCGGGCGTCGGGGATCGCAAGCCGATCTCCGGCCACCGAAGGTGCGTGTCTGCGGTCGGCGAGCAGGGGTAGCTCACCGGCCGGTAAGGACCAGACCCGAGTCGGCGGCGCGTAGTGTTTCGCGCGCGCCTCAAAGAGCAGTCAGCAGCATTGACGGGGCCCGATAGAGCCATTGCTTTACGGGGTTGCGGAAATGTTCTATCGAGACACCGCGGCCCCGAAATGCAAGAGCAACCGAAGGAGCAGGGTGGGTTTTTAGTCAGTAGAAGTCTGACACTCCCTTCCGCTCCACCAACAGCGGGATTTGATGATTTTCCCACCCAGAAAAAGGGTATAAAGATACCTTATTATAAATAAACTAAGCGCTTTTCTTCAACATTCATTGTGTGCACAGCCAAGGTGTGGAACTCTCTGCCGGCTTCTGTGTTACCTGCCACAAATGACCCGTCAGCCTTTAAAGCAAGAGTGAATAGGCATTTTCTGGGCTCGCTCGTTCGATCGTAGACCTCATCTTACACTTACCATCGGGTGTTATCGAGGTCAAGAGCAGGATAATTAGTAATAAAAAAACACAATACATCAGTTTCTTGAGAAACTAATAGCGCACATATATAGCTCACCAGCATTAGTTGCAATTTTAGTTATAAACAAGTTACACCTTCAATGCATTCATTTCTTCAAAAGTACTTTATTTGTACTGTAATTATACTGGCTAAGTTGTGTTTTGAATGTATGAAAAAAAAAAAAAATCCAGCAACGAAATGAAATACATGTGGAAAAAAACAGAATCCTGAAGCTCATTAATCCAAGGCAGTACCTAATCTAAACAACGGATCTCAGTAACTTTATTTACGCTTTACCTGTTATGGATATATCTTGAGGCTACTTAAGGCTCCTTGAAAGCCTCCAAGGGACCAACGATGCTTCAATTTGCATTATGTTATCCTTCCACCTTCTTTTTCGGTATAATGTCCTTTTAAAGTAAGCTTTTCTTTCAAGTTATTGTTTTTAAGAAGACTGTTTGTGAAATCGAATATGGACGGAGGTTTATAATTTTCATAACAGTTTCTATAGAAAGTAAAATTAAAGTAAGCTTTTATGCTAAAGAAATAAATAACATTATGGCTAATAAATATGATGGAATTACATTGCTTCTAAACACATAAAGGAGAGAGTAGACATCATAAGATATCTCAATTGCTAACTTTGCATAAATTCCAATATCACGAATGGTGAAAACATCTTTTGATGGTATACATAGGCCATTATTGTAATGTTGGTCAGTATTTCACGCCAGTCATATATGTTGTATGGTAATGTTTGAGATGAATGTACGTCTTCTTTCTGTGTTATTTCTATTCGATAATGTAAACTTGATGTGTTGCTGTCTCATTGTTGGATGGTCTTTGATGTTACCCCTGTTTAATATATCATCAGCTCTTTGATGTTTAACTTCTAGAATGTTAATAAGTTCTGCTTGAAATGTTGATTTCTGTATCATTTTCAATGGCTTCATTCATTACGAAACACAAAAACTCGCAGAAAGCGTGATACACATCTGAACACCTCGTGAAACCTAAAATGGTCATTCATTACCTCATCATATCGTAACCACAAATGATTCGTCCAGTTTATTTGATCGTTTGTATCGATACTCATTACGAATACAATCGCGTTTATTGCTAGCAATATCAGGTTACGACCTCCGCGTGTTGATGGCGTTAATTATAACAACTTTATTTCATTTTTTATAGATCCATTCTTAAGAGTGTAACTACAGTTCACAACTGGACTACAAATATCTGTTAACGCGTGAATATAACAAAAATTAAGTTTCGACACCTACATCTTATGTTAAATGTAAAGCCGAATCATTAAACTGAACAAAGAACGGTTGATGGAAGTGATTTAAATACAATATAGCGTTGAAATTGCGGTTTTGTGGGCAATGTGCGTTTGATGTCCAAAGTGGCGAAGTCAGAGTCGCGAGTTGTGTTAGTGGGTGATGGAGAAGGTGATGGATGCTGCTCCTGCGCTGGCATGAGGATCGGTGACCTTGGAGGCGTGTTGCTAGAAGCTGCGAAGCTTACCAGGTCCTGGTTTTGTCAGAAGCCTGGGTACGGGTAAGTGTCTGGACATTGCTAACGTAAACGCTATTAACTGTTCTAAAAGAATACATTTATTTTTATTGTTGTTTCATATGTAGTTTCTGGCATAATGTAGAGTAGTAATGTGGTATGTAAAATGCTTATTTTAAAAATATTAAATAACACTTGTTTAAATTAAGTTCTTCAAACGTAATAAACAGATTTATTGCTGGGGTAAGTGTGGCGCCAATTCGGAGAGGTTACGGCGGCGGGCGGTTAGGTACTGTTTTCATGTAATTTTTTGCCGTTCAAAAAGGGCTGACTTCCAGCCTAGTTTAAATAAATCATAAATAAGCCTAGTTAAAATAAACATTTGATTTTGCTTTGATACTTTTAAAAGCTAGTAAGTTAGTAAGCAACTGTTAGTTTAGTAGAAACCGGCTAGCTTGATAAATACATGAGTACCCAACTAAATAAAACCTCAATAATTTCATTAGTACAGGCCATTGACCAACACTACTTTTAAAATGTCACTGTCAAAATATGAATTCTGCATTGACAAGCAACCACACTATATTAAAACGTACTTTTGTGTTCCTTTAAATAAATCGTGAAATAATGGTATGGGTGAAAACTTCCACGGGCATTGTGGGTATGGCGGTACACCCAAATCCTCATCACACCTTAGAATCGCTGTATGGCAAAATTCTTAGAGTTTTAAAAAAGATGCCTGAAAAAGCTGCTTACCGTAAATACACTGAAATGATTGTCAAAGAAAGGTCCGAAATATTGAAGCAAACTAAGAATGCTTTTGATATAGAAGTGAGGATGAACTGTGGTCAAGCTGAAGAACTGATCATCCAGGCGGAAAATGAATTGAATTTGGCAAGGCAAATGCTAAACTGGAAACCATGGGAACCGCTGATTGCTAAGCCACCCTCAGGCCAGTGGGAATGGCCTCCTATAAAGGGTGTTTAAATGCACATTTATGTTTTATTATCATGTTTTTAATTAACATTAAATTCATATAACAACTTTTATTGTATTGCGTTCCTATTTTATAGATGTTCTATAGTTTCTGCAGTCTGTACTCGACGCCACCACGTCATCTATTACGAGTTTAGAATCCAAAATAATTATGTCCGTAAGGATTGAGGAGCCACATCAGATTTTTTAAATCTGATCTCACCAATATTTAGCAGCAATGTAGCTTATTTTGCAGCACGAATTCTAGATTTAGCAGCAAAATATATCACTAGTTATTTTAATACAAAAGTGGCTCCTCAATCTAAATGTCTGAATTGAGGAGCCACCTAGAACTCGTTAAGTAATAGATGAAAATTTTGTATCATTTAGTAGTAATTTTGCATATTACTGTCTAAAAATTTAGCTTCTGTAGCGCTAAAATGAAAGAAATTAAAATACTTTTAGTATGGCTCCTCAATCTAAACTCAAGAGGTGAATTTATATTGGATAGATATAATCTGTTATGAAAATATAAATTTAATATATACTACTATATAATTTAATAAATTACTTATCCTGGTTTCATTAATACGAGTATAATATGGTCACCCTACACACTGAATTTACAAGAAAATAGTTAAGTATTGTTTTTTCAGAATCCAAAATATATACATTGCTTAACTGTGCAGGTATATTTAGCAGACATTTCTGCTAAATGTTAGTATCTCTGGCTTTAGATTCCGTTGAAATTTCAGGTGGCTACAGTCAAACATATATAATTAGAACGTCAGGATTGAGGAGCCAAAGAAAATGCGTTCATATACAAAATTTACTCTGTTTTACTATTTTATTCCTATACTGCAAAAACAAACACAACAGCTGCTAAATGATCATTATGTCCAATATATTAATTGATCGCTCACATCCAATAGAAAATCACCTCTTGAGTTTAGATTGAGGAGCCATATTAAAAGTATTTTAATTTCTTTCATTTTAGCGCTACAGAAGCTAAATTTTTAGACGGTAATATGCAAAATCACTACTAAATGATACAAAATTTTCATAAATATTCATCTATTACTTAACGAGTTCCAGGTGGCTCCTCAATTCAGAGTTGAGGAGCCACTTTTGCATTAAATTAACTAGTGATATATTTTGCTGCTAAATAATTCGTGCTGCAAAATAAGCTACATAGCTGCTAAATAATGATGAGATCAGATTTTAAAAATCTGATGTGGCTCCTCAATCCTTACGGACATAAATAATTACTAAAAGTTGGTACAAGCATTTCCTTGGTATTCAAATTCCTCTCAACGTCCTTAAATTAATATCATTAGCAAACTAAGTCAATATAGAAATTTCCGTGTGACATTATGAATAAAATTCAGAAACTCTTGGAGAATATGAAAGTTTTCTTAACTAACGGCAGGGTTACCAGCTCTTTTTCACGTGTATTTGGAAAACTTTAATTAAACCTCACCAACAAGACTTCAAATTTAGCAAGAAATGCGTCAAAGGAAATGAAATTGCAATTTTTCCGTTTTTGTACGCCTTATTCTATCTGTAGTTATAACTTTGTTTGCAGGGTACTTTAAATTGAACTAAAAACTATATGTACAGTATATTAAACCTATAGTATTTATTGAAATTCACTGGTCCAGATAACCTAGCGTAGTTATTAATTTTACAGCAAAATAAAAGAAAATATGTCTTCGTAATCCCACACAGACCTTTTGATACAGGGCAAAATCTTGTTCAAAACACAATTATCACTAAAGCCTTTGTGAGATTACAAAAATGTTTCAGCATTTTCCACCCATCCATATCATCCATTAAAAGAAATGTGAAAACGTAATAATTTCAGAATGGCAGTAGGTGCTCATATCTTTGTTCGCAGAGCATTATGTGCTCAGATACTGGTCGAGATAAGTGCACTATCATAAATTCAACACGGATGATATCTAGCTGGTAATATGAAATCGAATAAGATATTATTAAGGAGCGATTACAGTTTTGCTTTGATGTAATATTACAGCAGATATACATAGGTGCCTTACCTATTAATATCAACTTGATAATCGACTGTTTACCTTTACATAACCTTTAGATCTTCTTACATGGAATGTCATACTTGCTGAATCTATACAGTAAATTAAATCCTTTTTACTATTCTATAACTTTTAACATCATCATCAATAACATACAAAAGACAGAAAAGAAAAGAAAGAAAATAAAATTTATTTGACCCAGATGTAAAGGCACGCAATAAATACAAAAAAAATAAAACTAAAATCAAAAAAAGTAATTCAATAAAACTAAAACAACAACTTAATTAAATAAAACAGCGTTGCGTGTGCCTCACGGCTGTGCCAAATAGGCCCAGTTCAGCAAAATGCCAGACAAATACAAATTGCCTGACGCTGGTTTTCAACTGGACCTTATGTAGTGAGGACGTGCTACAGATGTAAATCAGCTTTAAAGTGACTTAAGAGTGTGTTTGTGTGTGTGTGTGTGTGTGTGTGTGTGTTTGTGTGTATGTATGTGTGTAAGCGGGTATGTATGTGAGTGAAATACGAAGCATAAAATTAAACAAATACGGGTAGCAGATAAAAATATAGTAGAAGTAATAGTACTTATTAGTTAGTAGATAAACGGTGCAAAATAACGGGTGTTAGTATAGAAAGATAATAAGATGGAACAGAGACGGAACAAGACATCTATACGAGCGAAACATTCTGGACTGCCATGTCTAGCTTTCGTTGTGCGTCTATGAGGTACTGTCGTAGGCGTCTTCTAAAAGTGTCGATGGTGTTAATCGCTCGAATGGGAGGCGGTATGTTATTCCATATTTTAGAAGCCGCATAACGAAAGCTACCTCTGAAACCTGCTGTAGAATGTGAATGTGTCGAGAGTTGCTGCGAGCATTGTCTTCTACCGCATTCTCGTTTACTCGCTATCCAGCTCAATTTTTTTTTGAATAGATACGTTTCTGCCACCCCTACGTCTTTTACGTGTCAGGATTCACTGGTTTGTGTGAGTCTTCTAGATACAGGTCTTGGCTGCCAAGAGTTCTACCGTTTACCGTTTCTTGTTAACTTACACTGCCTCATAAGTATTCCCGTATCATCACCTCTTGAATTCATGTTACATTTCAAATCAAAAGTTGGGGTTATACCAAATACTTCAACCTCACAAACACCCAGTTTCCTGGTGTAATATTTAAGACTAAACTTGGCAAGCCTACGGACTATCTGCTAAACATGTTATTACAAAATCAGGAAGGATTTCGAAAAGCAAACTCAAAGAGAAATATTATTGCTTCGTGTAGTCTGAAATCGCATGTCATTCGCTTTAGTCTTACATGACCCAGATCGGGTACATGTAGCCCTCGTCTTGATCTGGTATTGTAAATCCACTCTGAAAAACCAGACCGCTTCCCAGAAAGGCTTAGTTTGGCTAGCAGTCTGGACGTGTGCCAACGGACGCAGCTAAGTTTTAAAATTTCATGATCTCGCGCGGGATGCCGGCAATTTATCGTAACAGCTGAAGAGCAATCAACGAGGGCTCTTTGAAACTTTAAGGTTTTCTTAACTATTCCTTTACTTGAATCGTAGTTATTAATATTCAGTTCTAATAATTTACTTTGTTCTCAACGTATTTTACATACAAAGCATATTTTCAAGGTTATTATGTAATCAGTCTGTGTGATATTATCTCAGTAGTAACTGCCAAAATACGCCCAAACCGTATGTCAAAACCCACCAGAATGGCCAACTCAATAAATATTAATACACGAAATATGCAAATTATTGTTTAGACAGCAAAAAACAATTTCGGAGGATTTTAAAATTCACACTCGCTGTATTGTGCTCGGTTAAAAGGCGGATGATGAAAGCAACAGCTCCCATTTTGTTTTTAAAACCGCGCAATCTCGGCCTCTCGCAGGCATAGGCATTGCCCAGTCTAATAACCTACAATTTTTCTCTGGGCCCAGAAACTGGGTCGTTTCTGCAACGAGCGCGCGCATTCAGGCGTATTAATCAAGTCGGTGCAACTGAATAGAGGATCTCCCAACTCCTCCCGCCCTCCCCCTCAGTGACAATGGGGGAATGTCGCGCTCCATTTGACAAATAAACTGCACTTGAGACACTTAGTGCTCCCGCAGTTCAGCTAGTTCGATTTTTTTTTGTTTTATGTAGTCCAGTCTTTCGCTAATGACTTGTGTAATTTGTAAGATGAAACATTTGTTCATGTTTTTTTAGAATGGCTGTTTCATTTCAAATTATCTTCGTTTTACGGCCTCTAGTTGCCTTGGACTGACTTGCAAAAAAATAACTACCTCCTTCCAAAATAAGTTGCGGACTTACATGCCTTAAAAATGGCACGCATGTTGCTGACATAAAAATCTCTTCGTAAGCTCTATTATAAGTTACTATTATAGGGATAGCTCCACTTCCACAAGGCAATACTTGGCGGATTGCCAGCATGAGAGAGCCTAACGGACTAATTGGCAAGCTTTATCGCGAAATTTAAACGTACAATAAAAAATTACGACTCTTAACATTGTGCCGGCGACACTGAATGGCAAATCTTTAGGAACCGCTTCGTTTTTATTGTCAAAGGTCCGTAAGGTTATTTGTTTAGATGTTTTAAGGCTTGACTTCTGGAGAGTCTGTAGGTATCTATTTTTATTGGCAATAATTCCGCTTAGTTCTTCAACTTACCCTTAATTGAAGTACTTCGTCAACCAGTGTTGACGAATTAGATTATTATTTTGTTAAAAATGTGGAACTAATGAGGCAATATTGGCTGTAATTACCAGCTTATTTAAGAAATATTGGCTTGCCACTAAATGTGACATATGTGGAACGTTCGGGATTCAATGAAATAAATAGCTTTTTGTTGGTTTTCGGAATGCAGAGTTGATATTGCTTGGTAAAATAATAATGAAGTTTATTAGTCTTGAAATTTATATATTAATATGTCATTAAATAAAACTGTGTTCTTGAGGAAAACATGTGTCTGAAAGAAAATCCTTTTTAATGCCAAGAAGATTTTACGGATTATTAGCTAAACAACCCGTGTATAAAACACGGTTCTCAGACTATATATAATAAAAACGGAAGCAATTATAATATTAAATTAATTTAAATGAGGAAACCAGTTCTCTAGCTTATACTATTTATAACATAAAGTGGATCTTATTATAAGATATTTTCACACGTAACGACGAGACTAGATCCGTATACTTATTATATGTAATTTAAAGACCACCCAAGTTCTTACAATTTCCACAGAACGAGTCAAAATGATCGTAATATGAGTGTCAAATTGTATATATGAGTGTCACGGTGGTCTTTTGTGGCATCAGATGAGGCACCTGTGTTCGTGTGAATGTTTTTACCTAAAAAAATATATTCATATCTGTTTCCTTGTATGTGGTGTCTATATTCTCCTTACAGCCGTTAGATTCATGCCATGGTAAGAAAATGAGACATGATTTCGAGAATTCAGTAGATTTCTTGTTATGAACACACGCAAGTAGAGTTTTCAGGTACAAAGTCATCAAATGAATCCTGCCGCTCTAGTTGAAGCGGAAGCGGGTTTCAGACTTCTACAGACTAAAAAACCACCACTTAAAAATGCAAATTCTTTTTCAATTTAGAACCAATTCGCTGAACTAACATTTTCTGTTCTGAAGTTTAGCAATAAAGTTTCACTATAAGTTGCATGTGTAGTGTTTGTTTCCATTACTCAGCTTTAAGTTGGAAAAGCTGTCTAGTACTGGGGAAGCGTTTGATGTTAGGAAAGGATGTGTACAGGAGATGGTTTTGGCAGAAAGAAAGTACAGCATTACTTACTTACCAAACGACACATTTACTGGAAAACAAAACAAACAGAAATAGAAAGAAACGTATGTAAAGTCTGAATTCTACCAAATATTAGGCCAGTTCAGCATATAGGTATGCCAAACAAATACTGTCTGACACTGGCTTTCAACTGAACCTGTGATTGTGGTTGAGTTCAGCTTATCTTGTAAAAAAAATGTAGTTATTTGGAATGAAGAATTTTATGGATGATTGTAGTCTCGTGTGATTTTATCTCTGTTTTTAAAGTTGTTTGAACGAGTTATACCAGATTTGTCATCGCACAAAATATTTTATTTTGCATTGTTCCGATTCGTCATCAGTACTTTATTTTTCTAACTAGCTTTTGCCCGCAACTTCGTTCGCGTGGGAGGTTTTTCCACGTAAATCCCGATCCCATGGGAATTCCGAGATAAAATATCTTATGTCCGTCTCCTGGTTCTAAGCTCCCTACCAAGTTTCAGCTAAATCGGTTCAGCCGTTCTTGAGTTATAAATATGTATGTATGTAACTAACACGACTTTCTTTTATATATATAGATTTGTGTGTTTATTTTTTGTTTATGTGTAAATGTATCTCTATATGGACTTTGGTCTGAAAATAAAGTATTTTATATATGGTAATCGGACGGGGTAGCTGAAGAAGCTCGCGCTCGGACGCCCCGCCTTTTTATACCTTCGACCGCGAGACGCGTCGAGCGTGGCGACCGATTCTCAAAAATAATCCTTATAGTATGATTCAGTATTCACACGGGGGATATTTTTTATATAATTTTAAGGAGAAAATTTCCGACATGAAATGATTTCTGTGTAGCTTTAACCATTAAGGTTGCACACGCGACGGAAGCTTAAAAAATGGAGTAACTTCTCCCGTTTTCCCAACATTTCCCTTCACTGCTCTGCTCCTATTGATTGTAGGGTGATGAAAGTATACTATAACCAGCACAGAAGTATGAAAAATAACTGTACCAAGTTTCGTTAAAATACGTCGAGTAGTTTTTGATTCTATAACGGTTATACAGACAGACAGACACAAATTTTAATTGCATTTTTGGCATCAGTATCGATCCCTAATCACCCCCTGATAGTTATTTTGGAAATATATTTCATGTACAGAATTGACCTCTCTACAGATTTATTATAAGTATAGATAACAATAAAACATGTTTACCTAACGTAAAAATGTATTTAAAAATAAAACAACGAGAAAATATAATAATATACTTAATAAGAGATTATATAAACTGTATTATAAGTTCTTCCCAAGCTATAACCGATTTAACTGAATAAAGCAACGTTGCATTAAACAGAAATGTACGAGTAAGGATTTTCCACATAATCCTCGTGTCTACGTAAACCAAGGTATCAAGTTGAAAATCTCTCGATTCCCAGTCGGAAGCGAATCGGTTCGTCTATTCGGAAATTGGCACATCTCTACATCGTCGATTTTCGTGGTAGCCGTAGGAAACCGCCATATCGCTAAGGGTTGCCTCACACAGCGTTTCAATATATAAAAGGAATTGTTCAGTCCGCAGTTATCCGCAGTATAACTCACTAGGAGCCTTACTTGACTTATTAAAACAATTATTAAGCTGAGTAATCTATCCATAAGAACTGATATACTTGGAAAGGGGTTTCTTATACCCAGCTACTGGGTTGTTGTTGGGTCAGATAGGCAAAAAAAAAAAAAAAAAAGATAGGCAATCGCAACACTAGTAATCAGCTGCAACCGGTTAGACTGGAAGCCGACCCAAATAGTTGGAAAAAGGTTAAGCAGATCATGATGATGATGTGAATACTGATACAAAGAAGTCTTGATGGCATTCGATTTTCCTAGTTGCTTTTGTTACCAACAATAAGTAGGTACCTACTTTTTGAATGTATGAAAATAATACTCGACTCTAACAAAACACTAGTTAGATAGGGAGTCCTATATCGCTTTTGTGTTTTAATATAAATTCACATTTTAGTTTCATACTTGTTTTTGGTAACTGGTCTTTGGAGTGCGGGTTGTTGATACTGTGTGTTTTGTATTTCGATGTAGTTTCGGCTCGACTTTAGTGTGTTTTGTAAAAACAAGTACACATTTACTTTCATTTTTATACAGCAACCTTTTTAATAAAAGCAGTGTTTCTCTTTCATTGCTCTTTAAAACAGAATTTCTGTCGGTTATCATAATAATAATTCAGTATTTTACGTTCACACTGAGACACAGGCCTTCTCTTTATGAGTGGGAATGGTCCGTAATCCACAACGCGAGGTCAGTGTGGGTTGATGGGTGTCACATGTTTTCGAATTGTATATCCTAGGACATGCCGGTTTTGCCGGGGTTGCGGGAATGTTCTAACGAGATACCGTGGCCCCGGAACTTAAGGGCAGCTGAAGGAACAGGGTGGGTTTTTACTCAGTAGAAATCTGACACTCCCTTCCGCTCCACTCAGAGGAGGAGAAGTCATTCGATGATTTTCCCACCCGGAAAGAAAAGGACATGCCGCCGGGTTTCCTCACTCGGTTTTTCCTACACCGATTTGCTATAAGTAAATAAGTGGGTTATATTGACATAGCTGGTTATTTACCACTCAAATAACAGTACTCATGATATTTACTGCAAATAATACAGCGTTTGTCATGAACTATCATACCGCTCTTCATGCCAATTTCTCCCGCCTCAAGCCTCAATTGATATCAATTTTTCGATACCTCCTCAATTATCGCAGTTCCGGCACAGACTTATGTTCCGTTTTCTAACCACGAGTTTGAAATGCTAAAAGCTATTATTTACTTGCTAGCTTTTGTCGGCGACAGCGGCAACGGCGTGAAAGTAGAAAATAATCCTAATAACGCCGGGATAAGCGATCTTCACAAACAAACTTTAAACTTTTTTTTTGTAATGGCTTTTAGTATTTGTGTTTGTAAGTAGTCAAAAATATTATGTCTTAAGTTAATTTTTAAGTAGCCATTAAGCTGCCAATTCTCAAGAATCCTTGTGATGATCAGATTTCTTTGTCGAAAATCTCAAAATATATCCCTTTTGCCAAATTTCTTTCGAATGTATTGAGACGTGATTGATAGAAAAACATACATACAGACTTTCACACTTACCTATTCAAAAGGATAGCATTCGGCAGCCATAGATAGCTATGTATTCAAAATTGTGGTGTTTCTAGAACTTTCTCCGTGTTCGTGACGACCACTGATTGATGCAGTCGAGTACCTACTAAACGAAGAAACACGATGAGTTCTACGTGAGTTCCTTGTCGTACTGTGTTATAGTTGGGAAGACTGATTTGTGCTATTGTTCGGATCTTGTCTGCGGCACTTAACATGGCATTGTTAATTTATTTTACTGACATCGTTTTCCTTGTAGGCTTTGTTAGGTTAAAGTAGAATCACAGGATTTAATTAGTGTTTTTTTCTTATACAATAAATATTGTGACGGACACCGTATTAGTTGATTTTAAGATTTTTTGTGGAAAAGATTTTGAAGGTATTCAACCTAAATAAAAATATGCGGTAAGATTGACGTAAGAAATTTTCAGTAGTATCATGGCAGGCCCCATGTTTTCTTATTACTAAACTAATTGTAATTGTTATAAGTAAGTATGAATCATGTGACATTTATTTTGTAAATAGCATTTTTATTTTCAATATTGCAAACAACTATCTGTTTCACCCAAAAGTTGTCTGTGGCAAAACGTCCGCCCCTGTACTTGTATACGTTAAGTGTTAATTACTTAAAATATAAGTGACAGGATGTGACCGATTGAAGAAGAAAACGACTCGTGCCGTTTTTGATTAACTTGGACAAGAAACCGAAAGATGATGATGACTTGTCTAGTATCAAAGTATAATTATGATTTATTACATGACTAACAATTGCGCGGAGCTTCGCTCTCGTGGACTTTATCGCGATAAAAACAGAACCTCCTTCTTTTACAGTCAGGTAAAATATAGCATATAACCTTTCTCAAGCTTCAAGCTACTTCCAAACCAAATTTCATCCAAATCCACCCAGTAATTCCGAGGAAGAGCGCGTTCAAACAAACAAACTGCTTCATAATATTACATATACCCGGACTTTTACTTGACTTGTCTTTGACTTCTGATGAGCTTTTTCATCTAAACCACAAGTTTCACTTACCAAATATTCAATACCGTAGACTAACTAGTAGGTACGAAGTTTTGCACAAAAAGGTAACAAACTATTGCCAATATAATCATGCTAACACTTGCACCAACCAGTTTTTATCAGACGTTTCAATATGTAATTGGGTTCAGTATTCGACATAACAGATATCTGCAATTAGAAAGTGTCTTTTATTAGGTACACGTTTTGTGTTTACAGGAAATAGGCATTAAACGAATAAATTGGACTACAAGACAAACGGCGATGCGCCCTCGTTACATGGAGGACATCCCACCCATACGCACATAACGTTTTGGGAATACTTTCATTACGTACGGCTAAGGAGTGGAATCCCTGCCCGAGTCTGTGTTTCCCGATAGCTACTTATAACCTGGGGTTCTTTAAGTCAAGAGTGAATAGCTTACTTCTAGGTAAGCATGCTCCATCTTCAGTCACATCATCACTTACCATCAGGTGAGATGGTGGTCAAACGTGAGCCTAATCATCAATAGAAAAAAGTAAAAGGTTTTACATCAATTTATCCTTGTACTAGGAAGTAAACAACTAGAGGCTGAACATTGTTTTTAAGAAAATCTGTAACATGACCGATAAGTTAATAGCTTCTATTCGCAATCTCATCCGCGTGTTAGGCAATCGGCAAAAGTATTCTTCCATGCGGCGACTAGCCGTCTAGATGGGCTAAGTAGCGGCCTCAACGCCCAGGGCGTCGGGGCTCGCGTGCCGATCTGCAGCCTCCGTAGGCCCTAGCGCTCCACCCAGAACAGGAGTCACTAGATGATTTTCCAACCGAAAAAAAAAGTAGCGGCGTCAAATAACCATGCGGCTTTTCCATTCCTTATCTAAACTTCTAAACTAATATTATAAAGAGGAAAAATTTGTGTTTTTGTATGTCTGTAACGATTTCACACAAAAACTATTGAACTGATTTCAAAAATTCTTTCGCCATTAGAAAGCTGCATCTTCACTAAGTGCCATAGGCTATCATACATTAAAAAAAAATAGGGAACCCTAATAAAAATGGTTACTCTTTCACGCAAAAACTACTGAATGGTATTGAATCAAATTTGTCAATTAGATAGTTTACATCCTGGAATAACACATAGTCTGATTTTTATCCCGGAATTCCCACGGGATCGGGGTTTTACGCGGGAATACCCTCCCACGCGAACGAAGTCGCGGGCAGAAAGCTAGTCATCCTATAAGTTGACGTCCCTACCAGTTACAAATAATTGTATAAATAAACAGTTTTACCTCCTCTTTTAGCTACGATAATAAGATAATTTAGCTGGGTACTTAGCATCGACTCAAGTGTAAGTAAACTACTTGACTCAATAGTAGGTGCTCGGTAGGTATAGATCAGCGATCTCGATTCACAAAAAGAGAGAGTACTAATTGCTTTCTGTCACTCACAAATTTTTAGGACGATTCCTTTCCTTACTGCTGCTGGCACCAGCGATCTACATAATATGTGCGATTATCCTACTTCTGACGTCGCTATGAATAAAAGAATCTTATCTAGAAATCTTCAGTCAATTCTACGTCACTGTAGCCACAACTATGTTATCACATATTATTTTATTAAAATATGCTGTAATGTTTTAATAATAATAGTGATTTATTACATTGACCACTGATAATGATATTAATAAAATAAGCTCGTGGACGTGTGGTCTGGGTGATTGACTCGCAAATTCTGCTAATCTATCGATAATGTCATTGTAACAGAAAGTATTATTTAATAATATTTTCTGGAACTATTTTAAGATCTTTATACATTAATTTATTTTTGACTGGAGTGGGTTCACGCAAATAGTGTAATGGGGGTTCGAACTTCGAACCCAGACCCTCTTGATCAAAATCTGACACCTTATTCATTAGGCTATTGACGCTTACTTCCTATTTGCCTAAGATCTTTCGTAAAATAAACTGAACAGTACTTGCAGATATTACTTTTAGCATATGTACATACCAGTACAAAGCATATACAACGTGTAATTTAAAGGGTATATACATACCAAGTGCATGGCTTCTTTGGATGTTAACAAACGATATGACAAGGGTTTTGTAATCCTAAGTCTACGTGTGTAGAACTTATTACAAATTCCAATACACTGATACCAGAGACCGAATTTTTCAAATTAAGAAGAACGAAACGGTGACGTGGAAAGTTATTGACCCTCGTAGTGCTGTGACACGTTTATTATGATTGGTATTCAAGAAATATATGAAACCAATAATTTGGTATCAATTTTTTGAGTCAGTTATTTTGTGCTGAAACTGTGCATAGAGACTCCATACCAGATGTTGTCTTCAGCCGTTTTGAATAGATATGGGGTTTCCGTTACACGTTGTATATTGCCATATTACTTCCTCCTTCTTCTATCTTCCAGTGAAAGTCCTATTCTAATCCCTAATAGATTTAGCTGTGCCAGAGTTTAGCCCGGACAAACGGGAAGACAGACACGCAGACAAACATTTAAATAAGTTTGTGTGTGTTTTACTATCGTCTAAATAACTATGTCAAATGATAAATGATCTTTATTTTGCAAATTGGTTATTAAATAACACTTACACGGCATTTTTTTGTAAATTTAAACTAGATGAGGCCTGTGTTTCTTAACTGACTACCCTGAGAAGAATCACCGAAACAAACTCAGGTCCGTCACACACACTATATAACATTTGAAATCATAGACAGACACTTCAACTTAATTTATATGTACCTATAGATTTAGGTAAGTATTATCGCCTTCTGACGCAATTAATTATCTACAATAATCGTGATATGACGATAGCTTGAATCCGTTTGATTGGAGTATGCCAAGCTTCGTCACACCCTGTAACATTAGTTTAAATTTACCTTCAATTTACTCACATTTATAAAGCTTTACAGTTCCCTAATCCTCAACTAAGTCCAAACTTAAGAGAATAAACAATTCTCACAACAAACATGCAACCACTTACCTTCCTGGTTACCTTTTTAACTAGTTTACACAAACTAGCAACTTCCCAGTAAGCATACTAACTAATATTAAAACAAATGGTTTGTTCATACCACAGCCACTTTCATTAACTCAAGAAAATTTAAACTTAACATTTGTATTTTAGAATATTGTTTGCAGCTTAGTCCGCGTCTTCTGAATTTTTCTTTGAGTTGAAGATTTATTTAATTACTTCAGAATTCTATTTCTTTAACTGTTTGCGGTAGCCGTTGGGATGTAGGGTAATATTTAGGGAAAATAGGGCGTCGGTAGATAAACAGAAGGAACATTATTGGGTTTATATGTCGAGAAGGAAAGCTGGTATTATCAATTTATGAGTCACATCATACCATTATCAGACTTACAGAAGTATCATCATGTCCATGTTATACTTATCAGTGTCACCTTTTTTGATCGATTGTTAAGTAAACAATCCCTAATTCCCTACTAATATTATAAAAGCGAAATGAATTCTGTGTGTCTTTTTGTTACTCTGTCATGACTACACCACTTAACGGATTATCCGAAATTAGGTTCAGACATACACTTTTTTTTCCAGAAAAGCTTTTCTCGCAAGTGAAGCCGTGAGCAGAAGTTGTTCGATGATAAATGATTAATTTGTCACACAGTCTGGAGTATCGGATAGAAGCTATAAACTCAAGAGAGCTTCAACCGCCTAAATATAACTAGATCCTCAATGTTCTTCATTAACCCAATTCAAGATGAAAACATTTACAAACACAAGCGAGATAAACGATCTTCTTTCTCGCTTGTTCTTAAGACAGGAGCCCTATTTACAAAGAGTTGCAAAAGCGTCCCAAAAACGTCCATGCAAGCAAATATTTAACTAAGATAGTGAAAATATTTACTAGGACGAGTTGCAAAAGCCCGGGATAGAAGCGAGGAAAACGTTGACTGTCTCTGATACTTGAGACTAGCCTTTTGAACTGATACGTCGTTATTTTGTGTATTTTTAAAGGAGAAAGTGTAAATCCTGTGTTTTTTTTTAAATGAAAGTGATGTGACTGCCATGCCAAGTTATACTGTGAGGCTTATTTTAGTGTATGTGTGTAATGTTACTTCTTTTTTATAAATAAACTTTGAGAGTGTGGTTTCGAGCCCGTTCTGGTACTATACTTTGTGTAGTTTTCATTATCGCCACTGCTCTCAAAATGGTGACCGAAAACATCGCGGGGATCGTAGGATCGAAAATCCGATGAAATGCGAAATCCACCAACCCGCACTCGGCCCGCGTGGTGGATTACGGCCCATTCCCTCTCATAGAGAGGAGACCTGTACCCTACCTATAGTGGGAACTTTATAGGCTGATAATTTTATGTTATATAGAAATTTTAGACTCGACAATGAAAATAATTGCTCCCTGGAGTCGGATCCGTAAATCATCTTTTAACCGAAACTTTCCTTTGTTCACAGCTTCTCTCAAAAGGTAGACGAAGAAGAGGGGACGGGTGGGGTGGCTCTGCATCCCCCCGACGGCTTCTATACCCACCAGCACTCGATCCACGCCCATCATGCTAACACCGCGGAACCCGACCGAGGATATATGGAAGGCAATCGATATGTCACTGCTGTTCATCGACCATTACCTGGTAAGTGTTTAATAGTAGATTAGTAGCCAAGGGCTGTAAGGCATCAATTGCAGCCCGAGATATTTAGGCGCACGAGCGCAGCGAGGGCGTCTAAAGTTCGAGGGTGAAATTGATGCTTACACCCGAGCTAACTACTCTGCTTTACATCTCGATTGTGAGGTAAGTAGAAAAAAACCGGCATTACAAGAATAAAACATTTTATTAGTTAAAATTTATAGTGAAATGAGAACAATTTTCAAATTTTTCCATTTTCATTGAATCGGGAGTGCAGCTTATATCTTCATCACTTGCAGAACTCATGTTTTTTTCCTAATTAGCACGTAATTGTAAAAAAATCCCAAAAACAAACAATATTTAAAGTAAGTTTTCTATTCCCGCCTTTTTTCGTCTCTGTTTTTTAATTTTTTTTTTCAAGAACGAAATTGAGCTTCGCCGTTCGATATTTAAAATTGATGACTATTATACTCATACGAAGACAAGGCTGAATAGCGAAGCGACCTCTTTTGTCATTGGGCTGAATGCATGATGTCTATTGCCAGTATGATGGTTAGATGTAGGCGAACTTTTTGAAAGAGTGAAGAGATTTTTTTTAATTTACTTACCGCCCTAGGGCTTTTCTAGCTACATTATTACCCTAGAGCGCTAATTGGTTACCTACAAACCCCATTTGGGGGTAATAAGGACCTATTTACCGAATATGAGAGATGTAAAAAGTCTTTAGTCTTTCATAAATGACTCTCCCAGAGAAGTTCTAACGTATTTATCTGAAGAGGCAGTTTTTTTAACATTGTCCCATATTAGGAATTTCTACCGTATCGAGGGTGCATTTTGACAAACACCCTTATCCAGAAGAACTTTTGTAGGACATAGAAACATTATTGTTTCCGTGCGGGTATCAAACCTAAGACACGCAGTGCAGCAGTCACTCGCTCCACTGCGCCAATCGTGACGTATATAATAAATCAGACCGTCTTAAGGCACTAGTGAGGAGATATACTCTTTTCTTTGTTTTTCATATCCTAATGCAAACTTAGGATGCCAGACGAGGTATTTAGTGACAGCCAGAATGGAAATAAAACCCACTTATCTCGTAAAACCTTTGGTGTACACTATCTGCCTACTTGTATTGTAATACTTGGAGAGTTTGTATAAGGTTGATAAGCGAAAAGTGCTAACTTAGCATAAGATCCAAAACCAATATTTGTGAGTTGGACTAAAGGCGAATTCAAGAATTGGCCAGATACCAGGAAAAATGGAAAGATGCAATGTTTTGCCCTGATTAAACAATATTTATTTCGCAAATTGGTTATTAAATGACACTTTTATACCTCTTGTCCTTCCACAGTCTTCATATTCACATTTACCAGTTATAATATGAATCCCATATAACGTGATTCCAGCTCTAAACCACTCGAACTCGTCATGCTCGTCGGCGTCGAACGCGTCCACGGGGGCGGGGCTGTGCGTGGGCGCAGCCGAGCCGGCGCCGCCGTTGTACATCGCCGCCCCGCCAGAGGGCTTCGGACACGCCGTTCATACAAACAGGTCAGTGGAACACTAACACGGCAGTATAGCCGCTCAGGCGCATATTAGAAATAGAAGGTGTCAGAGGAACGTCAGATGCTTTTGTATTTGTAAATATGTGATCTGGATGTTGATTTTAGATTCCATGTGATTAATATTTATCGCATATTTTGTTGCGCTATTTGTAAATAATGTCTGTTTGTGTGTAAATAAATTTATTCGGGTCTGGTTCTATGGGAAATTGGGAAAATTGTATTATTAACAATTTGTGTATTTATGTTTTCTTTACTTTTTAATTCCTTCCATAGGCGAGGCACAGATGTGTCCATCATGGGCATGGGATCGACGGGAATGACCCAAAAAGATCCCACGTTACCCCAAAAAAGGGGTAAATTGACTAGAGGGTATGTCGTGAACCTCAGGAATGTGTATTGTGCGCCCTTTAACATTTAGATAACACTTAACTCCTATCTAAACTTGAAAATAAAATTTCCTGCTCCTTCTTACACTGATAAAATCAAAAAATCGTATTTCTAATCATCACTGATACAAATTACATACTTATGTAGCTACTTTTCAGAAACTAATATACTTATACTAGATCCACTGAGAGGCATTAAAACAACTCCTGCTAGTTTTTTTTTTTTTAAGAACTAGCAATATGAGCAGAATTGACATTGCTAGCAATCTTGTTAACCCCTCTAACTAAGCTAAAATATGCCTGTGTCTGGAATGGTGTAATTTGTGGGGTTCCGTTCCAGTCCGAAACCTTAGCCATTAAGCTATTGATGCTTCATACTCTAATCCAGTCAATTCCAAGTTAGATGACTGAGTGAAACTGACACTAGGAATAATTTCTAAAGGACCACTTAATATTTCTTAAGCGCTGCACTCGATATTTGAGTGCTTATCATTTATCAATGATTAGCACTCAAATATCGGCCTCTATGTTATCATATGCATCAAAAACGACAGCGAATTAATAATTGGGTCTTTCGCTACGAACGTTTTTGGTCCTGTCATTCTTAATCAGATAAAAAGTTATTGCACCTCAATGTGGATTTAGCCTTGTCCGAATGTAATTTGTTTCAGCTTATAAGTAAATTAAAAACTTTTGACAATTAACTTTTTATTCAAGGCATGTATTTTAAGATAGTTTTAAGGCCATGGTCCACTTTAACGCATGTTTTGACTTTTATATGCAGCAACTCTAGACCTTTTTAAGTAAACATTGTAAGAAAAAAGTATCTGTTCTGCAATGTTGTGTTCCTTGCCTATCAGAGGTATTAAAATGTCTTAATAAAAGTATTAGACTACTTAAATGAGTTGCAAATTGATTCCGACAATTTTGTGTTTAAACAAATTATCTTTTTCGGAATTGTTGTTGCCACTAAAATGCAATCTGTATTTATTTTTAGATAATATTAATGACAATTTAGTCACTTACATAATGCAGTCATTGTGGACTTTCCAAGGTTATACAATGTCGTAGAGAATGGATTCTCTCACAATTTACTAAAAACTATTCATGAATATAATTATAGATTTGAATATTCAAGTCGGCATGCGGTTTAAGTGGATCTTTACCAGGAAAATTATTTGTTTTGCCAATTAACGAATTTCTCTTGACCTAATCTACAACGCTAACAGCATGTAGTTACTAAAAGTTTGACTTGTAATTCGATAAGCTTCTTCTAGAATTGGATTCATTCATCAAATTGTCAATCACTGTCTTTTTCCAACAATGATACTGTCTATTAGAATTTGTCAAAAACTTCATTAGTTAAAGCGTTCACTTTTTCCACGAATTTAACTAAATTACAAGCCTTTCTAAAATGCAATAGTAAAAAATTACAACATTTATTATAAAGAAAATCCGTGACCTAGAAACATTCCTCATCGAAACCCTACTTAATTAAAAATATTAAAATAAATACTCATCCGACCTGCAACAACCTTATCACCGAATTTACACATTAACCTTTTTTCAACCCTGCTTTAACGGTAAAATGAACATCACTCGAAACCCGCCATACTGCAAGCCACAAAACTTTCCTTAGTAGCCAAACATCTGAATGACCAATCGCTCCAAAGCACACATATAATTTTAACAGCAAAAAATACCCTTTCAAAAGCAATCGATCATTCACTACCATTCATTGTTTATTCAATCACAATATTTAGAGAACCGATCTTTACTCTGGCATGGATCTTGAAAACCTCGGCTTAATCTTCCGGATGTTCATTTTACCCTCCCACTCAAAACCCACAGCATATTCATGGGTTATTCCAACTTCCAGCCGTTATGAGATGTCCCAAGACCTGCTGGACAAACAGACAGAGATCTTAGAGCGAAGGTACGGAGGTTTACGAGCAAGACGGGCAGCTGTCACCATCCAACGAGCGTTTAGGAGACGACAGCTGTTAAAGAAGTTTAGTGCCATCACAGCGATGGCGAAAGCGGCAGACTCCAATGCGAGGAGGATGCAGGATGGCCCTGATCATGGCCAACTAGTCAATGGTAAGAAACTTAGCTACGTATGAAGCCTGAATTAATGTGTATCTTCAAGATAAAGTTCAGTTTTGGTCAATAATCCAGAAGCCTTTCAGAAACTGAACGTGTGTCATTCTACCAATTTAAAATTCTCGATTAAATCATGATTTAAGAACTGGTGGCTAAATTCCATGTTTATATTACAGGAACAGATATATACGCAAACACACTACTTCAGAAGAGTCCTGGCGGAGCTGAGAAGGTTCTAGCACTCACCAGGCCCATGCGCTCCATGTCATTACGGGAACGTCACGATATGGACATGAGGTAAGATCAACACAACTATTCTAGCCTCAGGCAGCTAGGTTAAGGTGGAACTGGAAACAATAGGTCCCAACTCACTCAGAGGGTCCCAATTGGCAGGAATCGACAGCGCGGTAGACCCGGAAACAGAAGGTGGAGTCAAATTTCGAGAATAGGCCTATTATCACAATCATCATCATAATATCATAATAATATCATAATAATATCATAATAATCTGTGGCCCGGCTGTCAACAAGCACGTCAAAAATTTTTTCAACCCGATTTTATTAATAATTTTGATACAAAATAGTTATTTAAAATGTTCGATAAAACGAAAATAGTAAAAAAGAAACGACTACTACTACTACTATTAATCCCACACTACATCTTCTATATACTATATCTATAAAAATGGACTAATGCGAAAGAAAACATCGTGCATTGAAAACCATGTTGACCAGAAACCGGGCACGATTGCTCAGAACTACACGCCCAAGATCTTCGGATTCGTCGCTCAGCTCCGCCTCGCAGCCGCCGGGACCAGCTCCAGCCGTGAGTGAAGAGACTCCGGCCGCTGCAGTTGCGTCGAGCTCGAGCGACGAATACTTCTCGCCGCCGACGACACCACCACCTGCGCGTCGACGGGGAAGAGGCCGACCTCCGGCCAGCTTGGAATCCCGAGGCCCGCCGGCTTCTGATAGGGTTCCCGCTGCCGGTGGAAGTGTGCAGCGCATGCGATGGACTCAATCCATTAATGAGAACGTCATGCGCTCATACTATGGGGCTACAGAGGGGGGAACTAACCTGACTGCGTACCGTGGTCGGATGCTCTCTCTGTTTCAGGTACTTGAGCCAACTGTCAACGTTTCGGCCCAGCGTCTATCGGATCAAGTGCGTGTCATCCAACGTAACCATATGTTGGATGAAGCCGTACTTGATCGCCTCCGTTCGGAAATGAGTAGCTGTGTCACTTCACATCCGACGCCGACTGTGGTGGTACCACCACAGCCCAACATCCAAGTTGAGGAGAGTAGTGACAGAGTTACAAACGTAAGTACCCAGTATAATGAGCAATTGAGGAGTGCTTTGGAGTGTGCTATTCGGGAATATCGCAACATGCCGCCTGAAATAAGACCACGCTTACCTCGTTTGCCCATGCATAATAGGAATAGGGCACTGGTGGCTGCTCTGGATTCGCAGTTGTCAGACTATTTTGATAACTGCGAAGACCTCGCCGATACCCACTCTGTCTTATACTGCACAGCTGTCGCGGCATGTCGTGTAGCTAATGTTAAAATTCCTAATGACATAGCTACACGACCTAAACCCGCTGTGCCAGCTTGGCAGTGTAGGATCGAGCGCCGTATTGGTGAGGCCAGGGCACTCATCGGAAAACTTCTTTGCTTTAGGGGGGGCAACAATCGCCCGAGAGTGATGCGCTTTGTGAGACGGGCGTTTTTGGGAACCAATATTCACCCACAAAATTATATGTCCTGTGTCACAGAGCGCATCGACTTCCTAAAGCAGAAGGTGTATGCATGGGCAAACCGTATTCGGAGGTATGGACGGCGTGTGGAGCGATTCGTCCAGAATCGCACATTCCGAAGTAACGAAAGGTGCGTATATAGGGCTTGGGAGCGACCGGAGCAAGGTGCGACTGATATGTGCCTACCTGATGATGACGCCTTATGTACATTCTGGCGCAACATCTGGTCGGTACCTGTCAGTCACACCGAAGGCGATTGGACTCGGGAGGTCGAGCGAGTGTGCGATCCAATACCAGAAATGGGGGCAATCACTATCAGCCCCCAAGATGTAGCCCATGCAGTCCGTCCGCTGCCTAATTGGAAGTCTCCAGGGCCGGATGGACTGCATAACTTTTGGATCAAGTGGCTAACAAGATCGCACGCCCGCTTGGCGTCTCAGTACCAATCTGCCCTAGAATCTGGCTCGCTACCTGAGTTCTTTACCACTGGAGTTACCCACCTGCTCCACAAATCTGGTAGCACCGCGGAACCCAAAAATTATAGACCAATCACGTGTCTACCAACGGTCTATAAGGTTCTGACATCCATTTTGAGGGTTAAAATTAACAAACACATTGAAGACAATCACATCATGTCTACCTCTCAAAATGGATGTAAGAATGGATCCCGCGGTACTAAGGAGCTACTCCTCATTGATATGGCCATTAGCCAACAGGTTCGACGTTCCAAAAAAGATCTGTCGACATGTTGGATAGATTACAAGAAGGCCTATGACTCAGTGCCCCATACATGGCTCATGAGGGTGCTGGAATTGTATAAAATTAATGCAACTTTACGCACCTTTCTGACATCATGTATGGGACAATGGAGGACAGTTCTTCGCTATCCAGGATGTCGATATATCCCAAGGTACAGCGAACCGGTAAGGATCGAGCGAGGTATATTTCAGGGCGATAGTTTGAGTCCGCTTTGGTTTTGCTTAGCCTTGAATCCTCTAAGCACACTGCTGGAGAATTCAGGCCTAGGCTATAGGTTGAAAAGAGGTGGTCAGGTTATTTCTCACCTCCTTTACATGGATGATTTAAAACTTTTTGGCGCCACTAGTCTACAACTGACGGAACTACTGAAGGTAACTGAAACTTTCAGTAGTGCCATTAGGATGGAGTTTGGTGTCGACAAATGTGCGATTATGCATGTAAAGCGAGGGGAGATTGTGGAATCCGTGGGATTTCAACCCTCGAATTCCATAAACCTGAGAAGCCTCTCCCCAACCGAAACCTATAAGTATTTGGGAATGTCGGAAGCGTTAGGTATCAATGAAGTTGACATGAAGCAATCGCTGAAGGAGCGCTTCTTTGGACGCCTAAAGAAGGTATTTAAAAGCCTTCTATCGGGCGGAAATAAGGTGCGTGCCTTCAACGGTTGGGTCATGCCAGTGTTAATATACTCTTTCGGCGTACTCAAATGGACTCAAACTGAACTTGACGCCCTGGATAGGCGAGTTCGTACATTGCTGACTGCATATCGAATGCATCACCCACGCTCGTCAGTGATGAGGCTGTATATCCCGCGGAAATGTGGAGGTCGAGGCTTTTTGAATGCTAAAACTCTCCACAACCGCGAGGTATACAGTCTCAGGGAACATTTCCTTGCTTCTGAAGTGGGTATGCATCGAGATGTAGTAGCAGTGGACAAGGGACTCACCCCGCTTTCCTTAGCTAATGAGAACTGGCGCAAACCTGCAGTGCTGGACACTAACGATCGAAGGGGGATATGGCAGAGTAAGGAGCTACACGGACGTTTTTTCCGGGCCCTTCATGGGCCCGATGTAGACCAATTAGCGTCCGTAGCTTGGTTGCGCTTCGGTGACCTCTTTGGGGAAACCGAAGGTTTTGTCTGTGCAATTATGGACGAAGTTATCATGACGAACAACTACCGGAAATTTATTGTGAAGGATGGCACGGTTGACATGTGTCGGGCATGTCACCGTCCGGGTGAATCAATCCGTCACATTATCTCTGGTTGTTCTCGTCTTGCTAATGGAGAATACTTGCATAGGCACAACCTTGCAGCCAAGATTATTCATCAGCAACTTGCTCTGAAATATTCTCTTGTGGAATCGGAAGTGCCGTACTATAGGTATGTGCCCGACCCAGTTCTCGATAATGGCCTTATCACATTATACTGGGATCGGTCCATCATCACTGACAGGACTATTGTAGCCAATAAGCCTGATATAGTGGTGGTGGACCGAAACGAGAGGCGTGCCATGATTGTCGACATAACCATCCCGCATGACGAGAACCTCGTGAAAGCCGAGAAAGATAAGCAAATCAAATATCTTGACTTGGCGCATGAGATTGTCGACATGTGGGATGTGAACTCGGCAGTCATTGTACCGATAGTCATCTCAGCCAATGGCTTAATAGCCAAGAGCCTCGACCAACATCTTAGGAGGCTCTCGTTAGGCGGCTGGATCAAGGGCTTGCTTCAGAAAGCGGTACTCCTGGACACGGCGCGTATCGTTAGGAGGTTCCTCTCTCTAGAGCCCTGACTACCGGTAGCTTGGACCCTGTTCCCGATACCGGTGGGCTACTATTTTTTATATTTTTAAATGTTTTTTTGTGTTTTATAGAAATATTTAAAAATGTAATTTATATGTGTATAATTAGAAATAAAGGTCATAATAATATCATAATATCACATTAGATCGCTAATGGTAGAAGGACCAAAGAGAGGCATTTGCCCTGCAGTAGGACAGCAAAGGCTCATAATTATTTTAATAAGGTCTAAACGATATCTGGGATATAGCAACCAACCGGCTAACACTAAGCATTAGCGAAAACTAAAATGAAGAATAATTTAAGGAAAGTGTAAGACATAATAACGAGTTGTGCTATCAGCGTCTTTGTTATTCAAGTATTTAAGCGGTTACTGAACCGGGGTTTTTTATTTTAAGTGTTGTAATGGTTTGACTGAAAAAACAAAGTTATTTTTCAATTGGAAAATATGTTCGTGGAAAACATAATAATTTGTTTGAGCAGTCGTGTAATGGACCAAAGAGGACACATGAGATTTATATTAATAGACGTTTTTATCTGATAATTAGATTAATTACCTTAGTTACCTTCAAAAATTTTTGTGGTCTTAAAAATCGAACAAGAGATTCATCTTTGCTACAAATCTTGGTCCTTTTAGTTTTCACCTCATGTAAAAGGTGTTATATAAACATTTTACATATCTCTTGCTCTGTAAGTACACCCTTACACCCCTGAATGCCGGGGTGTATGACTATCATTACAGCATAGGTTTTGGAATTTGAAAAAAGAACTGTCATACTCATACTGCACGAAGAATATTTTTAAAAAGTTAATTTTTTTTTCTCGGTATCGATTAATTACTCGAATCGGAATCTAGACAATTTATTTTATAAAGATTTTATTTTAAATATGGAACTATTTGTTTCCATATCGTATGTTAGATGGAATCGATTTAAAAATCAAACTGGCCAGCAAGATTTGACGCGCTTGCGTGCGTGAAAAAAAAAGGCAGTCTATTAGTAGGCGCGAAAGCATCGCGAAAATAATTAATTTTCTTGTTTGAGTTCTTTTTCAAAAGTTTTAAACATGTCTAGTGACGAAGACATAGATCTAACGCCCGATTTTATTAAAGAAAGGGCAAAAACAGTTGTCGAAAATATATTACCGCCGAACTCGAAAGAAAGATATGTAAAGGTATACGACGAATTTATGAAATGGCGGTCAGAAAAAAAAGTGAAATCTCTTTCTGAAAGTGTTTTTATATCATATTTTGATGAATTATCTAAGAGGCTACAACCTTCCAGTTTATGGTGCTTTTATTCCATGCTAAAATCTACAATGATGACAAAACATGACGTGAATTTGAAAGATTTTTCTAAACTTACTGCTTTCTTGAAAAGGCAGTCTGACGGCTTTAAAAGCAAGAAATCGAAGGTATTTACTGCAGAAGAAGTACAGAAATTCTTAAATGAAGCTCCGGATGAAATTTATTTAGCAATAAAGGTACCTACGTATTTACTTGCCCTTTTTAATAAGTTACCAAAATATTTCACAGAAATACTATGCGAATTTGGTGCCTTTAATACAACTTATGTCTTTTTTACAGGTTGTTCTAATTTTTGGGATATCGGGAGCCTGCAGAACCGTGGAATTGACAAACTTGACAATAGAAAATGTAGAAAAACATAACAAATTACTACTCATAAAACTGCCTAACACGAAAACTAAAATTGACCGGTCATTTGTTGTGCATGAAGAATTTGCAAATTATGTTGAAAAATATCAAGCTCTTCGGCCTGAAAACGTGGATACAAATCGTTTTTTTCTTAATTACAGTAAAGGAAAATGCCACAGACAAGTAATAGGAAAAAACAAATTTACAGGCATGCCAAAGCAAATAGCCACATATTTAAAACTGAGTAACGTAGAGTTATACACCGGGCATTGCTTTCGCAGAACATCAGCGACTCTATTGGCTGATTCGGGAGCCAACCTCACTCTGTTAAAAAGGCACGGCGGCTGGAAGTCCAGCAAAGTGGCCGAAGGTTATATCGAAGATTCGATGGCAAACAAAAGCAAAATTACTTTTAAAATAACAGAAAATATAAACTTAAAATCACCACGTCAAAGCACATCATCTGAGCCATTTTTTAATGAAGAAAATAGTACCAGTCAACTGCCGCCATTTACGATGCAAGAACCTCAAGTCACTCAAACTCAAGTCTTATCATCACAAACTCATATTCAAACTATAAATATACCTAAAAAGAACGTGACCATATCTCTTACAAATTGTAATAATTTTACTATTAATTTTAATTAAATACACATTTTTTTCTTCTTAATAAATGTTCATTGAAACCTGCTGTCTTGTTGTTTACTTACCTCACAATCGATATGTAAAGCAGAGTATTTATCTCGGGCGTAAGCATCAATTGCATACTCGGGTTAATTAGCGCCTTCGCTTCGCTCAGGCGCCAAAAACCTCGTATGCAATTGATGTCATACAGCCCTTGGTTAATAATCTACTATTGTAACAGGGTTTAATAATCTCATTGTTTCCACACCGATCGTTGTGAATATTAAAACAGCCAATAATGCGTAACACAGGTTGTACTTGTATCGTTAATTTATAATCCAGTCGAGTCCCTTATCTTTACTGCCTAAAAGAAACTCAGACATTTAAATATTTTAACGTACGAACCAATTTAATACTTTATTATGTAGGATAGAAGACTCAATTCAGTGCGAAAAGGCTAAACTCCACTTCTAATAAAAATCAATTTGAGACTTTATCATCAAAGAGATAAAGCCCAATTTCGTGTAAATAGTATTCATTACGATAAGTCCCAACTGAAATACTCTGTTTTTTTCGGGATCTTGATTACTAGGGTTTTAATATTAGAGATAGGTACTACTGTTTGGGTTATCCTTTGAGATTTTGAGGTTATAAGTAAAGGGATTTTATGGTAATAACTTATTTAGTTGCTAAAAATATTTTTATAAGATGTGGTAGATGACCTGTTATAGCCCACTTTGATTCATCGGTTATACCTATTCATTGTTCAATATCAACGGGGATGAGCTATAACGTTATTGTTTATTTAAATAAGATAGCAGTCATATGTAGATAATTTAAATCTATTCTTCTGATATTAATAATTATATATACGTAAATCCTTGAACTCTACCGATCAATAGCTGCAAATTCAGAATCATTCAATCATCTACAAATTCGACCTTTTATTAAAATTATTTCTATATTTTTTTTTTACAATATTTTTTTATTTAAGCGTATGCACAATAGTGTTATATGGGCGGACTTAATGCAGCAAGGCATTCTCTACCAGTCAACCTTTTGGGTTAAAAAAGATAAGCTTTCTGCACTCCTTCTCCATATAAACTTTAATTTTTTTTAATTTTTTTTTTAATTTTTTTTTTTAATTTATAATTTGTTTATTGTCATAAAAAATGTTACATTAGCTGTTGAAGCCCTCACTCCTGAGCTAGGTAATAACCTGTGTTACAGGAGCCAGTGTCTTCTCCCATTTTTGTTACTTTATTACATTTTTACAACATAAAATATTTATAAGTATTCGTAAAACCATATAATTATAAAAACGTGTGTGCATGCGCGCGTGGCGTGTGTGTGTGTGTATGTGTGTGTGGTGTGGGTGTATGTGTGTGTGTGGGGCATGATTCTTGAATAGTTGTATATAGGTAGGTATGTATGTATATTACAATTGCTGATTATTGTAGAGTTTGTATTAATACGTTTTCGGTTTGTGTATAATCTAATGTTTGTAGCCACATATTTGTTCTTTTCTTAGCTTCATTTTTTGAAAGGGAAAACTTTAAATGTGCCTCCTGCCTAATTTTCGTAAAAAGGGCTACAAAGTTTTTGCTTTATCTATATATATAAATGTTATAAATTTTACATTCCTGTTTTCAGCAACCACATGGTATGCGACCCGCAGAGCGAGGTGGAAGCCATGGTGGCAAGAGTACAGCACTCAGCACATCAGATCCACATGATTGCAGCTGACATGCCGCCCCTGCATCGTGGGGATGCTGATAGCGGGGTAAGAATGATATACAATTGTTTATAGTATTAACCATACGTCAATTCATTAACTAACGTAATATTTACAGTTAATTCCGCCAAAAACTAGTTGTTCATGCTTGAATATAAAGAATGAAAAATTATGTTTATACTACACCTGCTTGGAAAGTACCTTGATACTTTATCAAGTTTACGGTAGAAAGTACGTCATTGCATATCGAACAAATATGCGGGGAGAAAACGCATCTGAGCGGGAGAGAAAAGTGTATGAAAATCCATTTCTTACGTGGTTTTTCTTTTTTAATTTTGGGTAAGACTATGCGCCGGTAACCTAAATATCAAAAGCCAAAAAGTTTTTACAGTGAGTTTTTATCTCCAAGTTCGCAAAATGACACTGGCCACTAGCTGTGTGTTGGATGGTGTCGGGCTGGCAGTGCGACCCTGCGGCGGCAGGATAAACAATTTGAAAAAAGAACATGTGAAAATTGCAGACGCCATTGGCGCCATTTTCAATTTGTGTGTTGTTTGAGGATTCAGTTTTCGTAGAAAGTAAAATAAAACTATCAAAATGATAAGTAGTGATAGTGATGATGAAGATTTTTATACTCCGCCGCAGTTGAAGGAAACAGCAAAAATACTGATTGATAACCTTTTACCACAGAAATCAATTAAAAAATATAATAAAACTTATGACGATTTTTTGCAATGGAAAAGTGAAAAAAATGCGGCACCTTTTTCTGAAACTGTTTTGCTAGCTTATTTCAGTGAAAAAACGCAAAAATACAAACCAAGTACGTTATGGTCTATGTACTCAATGTTGAAAAGTACTATTTATTTTCCTCGTAGGTGTAGTATAAAGCACTATGTATCACTCGAGAGAAAGTGCGATTCCCGATCGGTCACTTTCTCCTCTCGGTTAACAATGTACTAATTTGGCACATGCCACGAAACGCACAAGTTAAAAAAGAACTGTATAAGATATAGTCCACCTCTTGTCATGTCTATCGTGCACGGCCTGCACCTTGCAGGATCTTAACTAGGCCAATACCAGAGCTGTGCAGGTAGTTGCATACTGGTCTAAAGACGTTTGACCTTCGACTGGAAAAGAAAAAAAAAACTTACTAAACACCGTAAAAAAGGTTATGCGTTAAAAAGGGCCGGTTCAACAAAATGCCCGATAGGTAATACTTGACGGGGGTTTTCAACCGGACCACGTCTTGAAATGAGAAAGGGCAACTGTAGTATGCAGTGCTGCCCTCACGCACGCAAATATGTACATGCGTGTATTATGCAGAAAGTGAGGTAATACAGAAGAATCCTCAGAACTCGTCGACCGATCGCGCGAAAATTTGCATCTTAGTCGTATTTGAAGGAGGTGCAGGGGGGGGTCTGCATACTGCATTCAACAATGAACATATAGGTTATGGCGAAATTAACACAAAATATTATTATTTTGTTATGGATTTCTGCAAAGTATCACTCGATTCCATTTTGTATTTTAACCATACTCACCTATACTGCTCATTCTTTTTGGAAGGTTCAACTATAATACATCTTATTGTATAGGCTTTATACCGTGATGTAAATGTGTATATACTAGTAAAAAAAGTGGTAACAGTTAACAGCCGTGCCGAGCAACAGGGTGTTTTGGGGATACAGTTAGACAAAAGTCAGTATCAGACTTAATTTTATTAAATAAAATGAGTTTAAACGGATTAAACCGCTAAAAAGTATTTAATATACTTTTATTTTGTCAATATACGTCAGAGTAACAGTCTGGAACTGCTTTTTCTTGCTGACTCTACATTTGTGCACACAGTTCACCACTATTGCATGCTATTCCACTTGTCTGCACATAGAAACTTGTTTATATCGGTAATGCAAATTAAATATAATGGTGACGTCATCACGCATTTTAAGCTTGAATAAAAGAATGCGAGCAATGTGAAGATTAGATTAACATAAGCACGTAATATTCAAGTTGTAGATGATAACATTCTTATCGATAATGTTGAGGGATAAAAGTATTTTGACGTCAAATTAAACTCGCATTTGTTTATTATTAAACGTTTATTTCAGATTCATAAGTAAACCAAAATATAATTTTAAAAAATATAAATCACATAGCTAAAATTACATTACACCAGAATAAAATCACAAATGCATAAAAATATGTCAAAACAAAATCAAAATTCAAATAAAATTAAATAAACATAGCTTAGTTTAGGTTCAAAACAGATATTTAAAAATGATTTCAGGCAACTTACTCGTTAAACTATTCCATTTATTCTAATCCTACATAATATTAAAGATATAATATATTTTCAGGAAGTTTCATCTTTGTATCATACTAAGAAGTGAAGTTCTTACCAACACCTGCTTAGTTTTTACTCACAAAAAACATAATTCTGTGAAATATCAAAACCATAATCAAACAAAAACTTCTGTCTCCAACAAATAAGAATTTTTTTTTTTCGAAAGTTCATTCATAACATTCCTATCATAGCAAGTAAATAAACTCTTATCACGCACCTGATAACAGGCTCCATAAAACAACATAGCTTTACTAATTATTATAAATTATCTGATATCTCTTATCATTGTTACTTTTGGCGTTGACTCGTAGCGACGTCTGTGCGAAAAAATTCGATTAAAGCCCTACCCTTCCTGGGTAAGTGGGGTAAAAATGGACCGGTCGCGAACTAAAGATCTTATTAGGAGTATAGTGAAAAATAAAAATGTCATGTTAATAAAAGTGAAAAAGCTGAAACTATGGGGTCTCACCGGAAAGTATAGTGTGTGTATTTTGTTGTAAATAATTGTATATTAGTGAAAAAAGGTGTCTCATTGAAATATCTCTACTAACATTATAAATGCGAAAGTTTGGATGTATGGATGGATGTTGGTTACTCAATCACGCCAAAACTACCGAACGGATTTTGATGAAATTTGGTATGAAGATAGTTGACATCCTGAAATAACTGGGGTCTGGATTTACGCGGAAAAACGCCGGCAGAAGCTATTGTTTTCATAATTGCTAATAATATTTAAAAACGTGTGTATTGCTTAGTATATAAAATGGTTGGTATGGCATTTGCCCAAGTGAGCAAATTAATAAAAAAAATGTTGATATAAATCAGTATTTTTTGTTTGCGATAGTCATATCGCCCTTGATAATTAATTGCATGTGTTTGATAACAGCTGTTCATATGCAATACATCGAATATACAATATATATGGTAAAGTAACATCTCCACTTTTAACCAAAAACTAGTTAGAAACTTTGTTAAATTAATTTTAAACACTAGTCATTCTGGGGATTTCATTCAAGTGCAAAAATAATTAAAACTTACGTTCAATTTTAGTTTTTGACAGTAGTGAATGATGAAATAATAATTATTAGAATTAACGGTACTGTTCACTTATCAACTTAATTGCTTTGTTAAATTAATCTATCTTTTTAGCCTTAGAACAACAACGCATAGAAGAGGCATCTAGAACAAAACACGAGCGATTTCGTGTGTCCACTTCATTTTCTTTGTGTGCGTGAGCCGAATGTGTCTACGTTCTTCAAACGCACACAAATATAGCTTTCAGTGATACCATTACCAGTACCATTACCACAAAAATGGGAAAACGCACTATTATGTTGCTGGATCAAATCAAGTATTTTATGTTATGAAACTAAATAAGATGATGTTTTTTCATGTAATATGACTTATATGACATATATTTACGGAAGGTAAACGAAATGAGATATCGTTTATTGCGTTTAGAATGTTTGATGTGTAATGTGTTATAATGCTATTATAGAAATGTATTAATTGCTTGAAAAATCTCGTTTGATATCAATTAAAAGTATGTGTTGTATTTATGAAATAGAAAAATATTATTGAGAACATTACTTAAATGAAAAAAATCTTAATCAATAAAATTGTCATCTTTATGATGCCACTCTTCGAACTAACAGTAACTTTTAGTTATAAAACACTGTAGGTAGTAGCTGTAAATAAATATAGTTTAGTTTGACGCATACATAATTGTCGCCAAAACTATATTTTTTTTAAACAAAAATAAGCACAAAAGAAATCGATATGGGTATTTTTTTCCTCACGGATAGCAACATTGAATTGTGATAAGTTAGGTTATTAGAATTTTTGTTTGATGGTCGATTTACTTAAATATAATGTATAAAATGTAAGTATTTACTTGTGAAATGTAATTTGATTACACGTTTTTTGTTTTCCTGAAGGACTATGACATCCCTTTACGCTACAAACGGTAGTTTTAAATTATTTACTGCTGACGGCTCGTCGAGCAAAGTTAGCCAAAAATGGCTAAGTTTTAGTTGCCTCACTTTTTGCACTCGTACTATCCTTCTAAGCGTTGTTGTTCTAAGTTATTATCCATTAAATATGTTAATAGTGTCTGTTTCCTACAGCCGATTATGTGAGCGGTACAGCAAAATATGACTCATTGTTACATGGCGTTTAACCTTTCGAAAACCATATATATCACATACTAACTAATATTATAAATGTGAAAGACGTCATGTGTGTACTGTTTATTTTGGAACAATTTAACTTAAGTATTTCTATATTTAATAAAAAATATATACAGGCGAAAATAAAAATAAAATATAGGGCATCGAAAAATTCATCAACATCGCTATCAATGGGAAAAGTGCCCAGAACACTGGCCGCATTGCCACGTTGAATGGCAATGCTGATTCTCTGCCCAAAGAAATGGCCAGCCCTCTGGTCACCTGTGGAGTCGACTAATCGTTTGCCGATGTTTGAAAGTGTCTGTGAGGATGGATGTATAGATGTATGGATGTATAGATGTATGGATGTTTGTTAGTCTTTCACGCAAAAACTACAGAACAGATCTGAATGAAATTTGAAGAAAAAAAAAGTTACGATGAAATCTAAAAAAAAAATCAAAAGCAGAAAAGTTGCTTTTAACGTTAAGACCGCCCATCGTATCACCCTTTTAATTGTCAAGTCCTTATTTGATTCTGTTATGGTGTACAATAGAGTATATCTATCTATATATCAAAAGCCAATGTTTCCATATTCAAGTGTAATTTTTCCGCCGAGTCATTACCTCTTCATAACTAATAATAACGTTTATCTTGTTCAGGTGTGCAGCTGTTCCGTGAGTGGGTCCGTCACAAACATATCTACGTCATCGTCGCACAATGAATCTCTACATAACCACCAGTTGCTGAATAATACAGGTAACCATTAAAGCTATTTATTATTTTCACATTAGTTTAAAGAGGTTTGCCTCGTTGGTCGAGTAGTCGCAAGCAAGACTGCAGAGCACGAGGTCTCGGGTTCTATATCCGGGTCGGGAAATAATTGCTATTGGAATTTTCTTTAAGAAATTTTAGATTGAAAGTTGAGTCATTAGTTTAAAGAGGGTAACAAAATTCAAGTCTCATAGCACATAGGTACGTGTCTATTTGTACAAGATTCTATAAAAGTCCGGGGTATTGTTTAAAGCTGATGTTCTTTATCTGATATACTGTTAAAAACAAATCCAAATCTTTTTCAAGAAACTCTTCACTTTTCAGGCATCGTGATGCATTTGCTGGCATACATTTTATTTCATTCACACATAATAAGAAATAAGAAAATACACCCCTTTAATTTTTTTTGTATCTGAAAATCAAATTATTATATATACAATAAGTACTACACTAATGGATTTTCGACTTAGCCAAAGTTTAAAATCCAGTGCTATTCATTCCAATTTCAATTCTTTGTGGCAACATATACATAGTTATTGCCAGTTGTAAAGTATGTTGCGCTTTATAATCGTTGGTGGATACTTCCACCAACGATCATAAAAAAAAAATATTGAAATCCAAACCCTCATGTGTTATTTTCAATCTTCATAGAAGTAGTTCAGCCAATTTTTCAGTTGACGGGAACTTTCACAATGACCGAACATAACCACCGTATTATATCGCTGTCCTATAAGTCCACCTAAGTATTCTCAAAACTGGACCAAATCTAGATGATCTATGGATCTATGGATAGAACTGGATCAAAGATAGGCGTTTTCAAGGTGGGTTATAATGGGGGTTCCCATTAAAACCCACCTTGAAAACACTTATCAAAACAATTGATTAGAACGCTACAAAAGATTAAAATATTCACTTCCGCATAAAAACTAATCCCTTTCATCATAAAACGTTACAAAAACAATAACCTTGTTGATCTAGCAAAAAACATTTATATTGAATTCCAATGTCATTTTTTGCGAATTTCCGCGACATTTTGTCGTCATCAGTAGGTAAACGTTGCATTATCGTAGGAGAATTTTATCTTGCGCAGACGTTTTCTGAACACCTGGGCCTGTTTACTATCAGATAGAGTAAACAAATATGCCATACATTACCGCGTGAATTGTTTACATTTTCGATCCTATAGTGTATATTGCATGGCATATATTGTGTATTATATTGCATCATCGTATCAAATCTAGGCTTCTTTCTTTGGTCGCTTCATGGGCCCAAACGCCGGTAATGTATTCTTTTTAAATCATAAGTATATAGAAGTTTTTGTGTGAGTTCATCTATACATAAAATAAAAAGGAAGTGTATGTCTGTGATTTCTAAATGTGATTTCTCTAGTTATACTGTTATAGTTATTTGCAAACTTTACTAAAAAATGTGTCTTTTTTTGTTCGGGCGTGTCCCTGGCCCTACTACTTTCACTGGAAGATATAGGAGGTTATAAGGCTACTTTATCCTGGAATAACTGCGGGATATACGCGGGAAAAGACTCCCATCGCGTGCGCCACCAGTATTTTTTCCATGGTACCCAGCAGTAGACCGGTAGTGAAAGGGAGATGGAGGGCTATTCTCGATAAACTTAAACGAAACCCTATTTGTAACTACTGCAATACTATTCTAACACAATACTACATTTTAACACATTTAGTTTCAAATGGTTTTCAGGTCCAATATACGGTAACCTGCTGTCTTCTGGCGGCAAACCACTGTCGTCTCCGACGGCACGACAACAGCAGCAACTGGCTGCAATACAAGCCGCTAACGCCAGGCGACTGCCTCCAGAAGTACCCAAGAGGACTAGCAGTATTACACTCAAGTAAGACGATGAAAAATATGCTTTAATGTTTAGAACATAGAGTTGTTTTTGTCAACTGAAGTTGTAGAACAGAATAGTCCCCTGCTATTACTGGAAGTTGTTTCTAGCAGCTAATGGCATAGTTCCTTCTTGTTTGTCTCGAGATGCATTCCGACTGGGGTATGCAAACTTGTCAGACTCTTACCTGACAACAAACATATGTGCGCCGAGGGTTGCGAGAACACTTCAATATTCTTCAACGCAGCTCCTAATGCCATTCTGTCTCAAGTGGCTTCCAGTGATGACCATTATTACAACTTATGGCGCTTGATGCCAGTGCTTACGGCAAGTTGGTACTAAAACTTATGAAGCTGGTTTTGAAGTACATGCGATTTAATGCGCTAGGTGTTTAGGGGCAGTTTATAGAAGCCACTGAAAACTTTAACGTCTATTGAATGTTGTTGAGGAGCTCGGGGCTAGATAATCAGCCACAAGGCCGATCTTCAAGGTCAAGTAACGCTTGAAGAAGTCAGCCCATGGATGGGTTACCATCTTTACAAATTTTAGGAAAATTATATCGAAATGCTTTCGTGATTTGGCAAACTCGGTAGGCCTTTGGTCCCGTCTGTCCTTTCGCCAGAACAAGAAAATGTGACACTTGTACCCAGTTACTGGGTTTTGGAGTTGTCAAATTCTAGTTCTCAGCAGCGGCCGAAGACTGAAAGCCGATGCATCGCGAGTCTGCCAAATTATGTTTTATTAATAAAAGAATTTCGTCCTGGCAGTGCCGAAAGCCCTGTCTCCCTCCGTCGTGCAGAATGCGGAGGTGCAGTAGTACGAGGAGGCTCCATGTCCTCGGTACAATCTTCATCGTCCTCCTCGTCACAGGAACACCGCCATCATTACCACCAGCCCTACCAGCCTAGGGCTCCGGTAAGCAACATTGTATTTATTTACAGGAATTACATATTATATAATAATTATTATTTATAAATAACAGCCTAATAGTCTAAATAAATCATTTATTGTCAAGTTACAAAGACCCATAGATACCTTAACCTAAACCTAAAGTATACATAATGTAATAAAAGATTGTGTTAGTAAATAAAACTTAAACTAAAGGTTGGACTTGTGATCGAGAAGTCGCTGGTTCGAAGCCCACCCATTATACTTTTGTCGTGAACACGCTCCAGACACAAGCATATTAGGCTTAGTTGGAGGGGTTAACAAGGTGGCTAGTAATGTGAATTCTACCCACATTGCTCGTTGTCTTTTTGTGCCAGCAGTGCGGGTTAGTGGCAGAGGAGGATACGTGTCTTCGCACTGGGCCTGCCGGTTTCCTCACTATGTTTTCGTTCACAGATTTGAAAGGAGTGGTGATGATATGGGTTACAAAAAGTAATCAGCCTGATTGGGTTGGAACTCACGACCTGAAACTCGTAAGACGGGTCTTTAATCACTGGGCCACCACTACTCTGATATATTATAATACATTATAATAATAATAAAAATGAATCGCTAAATGTGTTGCTATGCTCAAAACACGAAAATGGCTGGACCGATTTGTTGGAGTTGTGTTTAGTTTCGTCAGAAGGTTCTTATGAAAAAAAAAGTGGGAAAGGTCTCAAGGGTAGGGGTAGGGGTAGGGTAGGGGTAGTGTAGGATTTGGGTAGGATAGGGGTAGAGTAAGGTATGTGTAGTGTATCGGTAGGATAGGGGTAGTGGTATCGGTTGGGTAGGGGTAGGATACCACGCGAATGAAGTCATGGCGGGTCAGCTAGTTGTATATAAATGTAACAAATATATTACTGTATATAACTAACTATGTATTTTAAAACATGGTATGGGTGGTATGGATCACTATAAAAATATCTGCAGAAAGACAAGATTACTAAAACAAAGCTATTTGTACAGTATCTAGATCACCCGCTCAGTATTTGGGTTAATTGGCTTTGAAAACCATTGGTAAAAATGTCTGAAAGTCTGACGCGTTATCAAAATAATACAGCAAACATTAGTGAATTGAATGTTGTTAAAAACAATAAAGAGTGGATCTTGAGCACAAATGTCCTGCATTTTGGAGTGATTGGCATGTACCCTAAAACTACATATAGATTTTCTATTATATTGTATGAGTGAACCTCTAATTATAAAATTCATTTATATACGGTACGATATATGGTCAAATATTCCTCATTTTTCATATTCTAAGCAATTTTAATTACTTGCTGGGAGTCCGACTAAATTGCCATGTCGTATATAAGTGAACGCCCAAACCTAGGTCAGTACCATTAACTTTTAACAACCATTAAATACATAGATAAAAAGTTTTTTCTTTATGAAGCCAATCGTCTTCGAAACACTAATAAAATATCCCTATATACATAACATTGAAGTTTGAAACATAAATGTTAATTTAAAAATACTTTCTTCATACAAATGTGCTATGGCGTATCTATAATGTGGACTGAAGGCTGAAATGCTGCGAAATAATAAATCACATAGTTCAGTGAAAGTGAGCATTTAACTAAATCCTGCTGAGATTGCAGGAATTTTCTAATGAGACACCGGGCCCGGAGCATAAGGGAAACTAAAGGGTGGGTTTTTAGTCAGTAGAAGTCTGACACTCCTTTCCACTCCACCTAGAGCGGTAGGAGGCATTTGATGATTTTCCCACCAAAAAAGCATATAATTCAATTCTTGTCCAGTACCTCTTAGAGAAAGTATTTACATGCGGCTACTGAAAAAAGTTAATGGTAACCCTACCCCCGCACCTCAGGAGCCGCACGTGCATATCCAAGAGCCGTATCAGCACCAACGTACAGCATCAGCGTCTGGGGGCTACGAGGCAGAGCGCTACGCCGTGTGGAAGCGTCAGGATGCCCCGCCGTACTACGAGGCGCCTCCCCCTCCTGCCACCTGCTGTCGTCCGCAGCATGACCATCACGCGCACACCCACCAGCCTTTGAAGGTGATTAAGGGCTTTGATTGATAGGCGTCTTAATTGATAGGTCAACGAGATTAGGGTTTCGAGGCTGCCGCTTGCCTTGAATGAGATTAAGGAGTTTGGTAGGCATCAGGGTTACGAGACTGCCGCTGCAGCTCGCTCGCTATAAGAGCATCACGCACACACCCACTAATATCTGAAGGTGATTAAGGACCTTGATAGGCATCAGAGTTACAAGACTGCCGCTGCCCCTGCAGCAAGATCATCACGCGCACACCCACCAGCCTTTGAAGGTGATTAAGGGGTTTGATAGGCATCAGGGTTATTAGGCTACCACTGCAGCTCGTAATAAGAGCATCACGCATACACACATCAGCCTTTGAAGGTTTTGATAGGCATTGGGGCTACCAGTTTAGAGTTTCGAGGCTGCCACTTGCCTTGTATGTGATTAAGGAGTTTGGTAGGTATCAGGGTTACGAGACTGCCGCTGCCCCTGCAGCAAAATCATCACACGCACACCCACCAGCCTTTGAAGGTGATTAAGGGCTTTGATTGATAGGCGTCTTAATTTATAGGTCAACGAGATTAGGGTTTCGAGGCTGCCGCTTGCCTTGAATGTGATTAAGGTGTTTGGTAAGCATCAGGGTTACGAGACTGCCGCTGCAGGTCGCTCGCTATAAGAGAATCACGCACACACCCACTAATATCTGAAGGTGATTAAGGACCTTGATAGGCATCAGGGTTACAAGACTGCCGCTGCCCCTGCAGCAAGATCATCACGCGCACACCCACCAGCCTTTGAAGGTGATTAAGGGGTTTGATAGGCATCAGGGTTATTAGGCTACCACTGCAGCTCGTAATAAGAGCATCACGCATACACTCATTAGACTTGGAAGGTTTTGATAGGCATTGGGGCTACCAGTTTAGAGTTTCGAGGATGTCGCTTTCCTTGAAGATGATAAAGTGTTTTGATAGGCATCAGAGCTTTCAATTTAGGGTTACTAGGCTGTCGCTACCCCTCGTTGGAAGACTGTCACTCACCTTTGAAGCTGATTTTTTTTAGATTAAAGGGTTTAAAAGACATCAGGGTCACCTGTTTATTTTCCATTTTCCCAAATTATATTATACATCTTTAACGAATCCTTGTTGCACGTATAAATTGATCATCAAAAACGATTGATTTGTGTCGATTCTAGTGTTCTATGGATCCTTTTTTGCACTTTTTACTAGTTGTATATAAAACTTGATAAAAGCGTTTCAAGAACATCATATTCATATTTAGAATCCAATTCTTAAACATAACTATTATATTTTCAGGTATCCGAAACGGTCCGTAAGCGCCAATACCGCGTCGGACTGAACCTTTTCAACAAGAAGCCTGAACGTGGCATCGCGTACCTGATCTCCCGCGGCTTCCTCGAGAACTCCCCGCGAGGAGTGGCGAGGTTCCTCATCACTAGGAAGGGACTGAGCAAGCAGATGATCGGGGAGTACCTCGGAAACCTGCAGAATCCTTTCAATATGGCTGTGCTTGAGTGAGTTTGTATACCAGTATATTATACAGAATGGAATCAGGTGTTACTTTGCGGACATCATACCAAAACTAATACTACAGAAAAATATCTAGTGTTAATTCCGCCAAAAAACTGTTTTTCTTGCATTTAGTATTTGTTGCTTTTTAGTATGGGCCCATGACCCACAAACTACATAAAGGGATAAATGTGTGTGCATGCAAGCCACAAATAATATGCATATGCAGATGGGATGCAATAAAAACCGATAGGAGACATGGATACATATAGGCGTCATTTTATGAGTTCACTCAAGACTGCCTTCTTGGTTCAGTGGTTTTAAACAACCCTGCTTAATATTGGCTTTAGTTTGATTACCAGTACAGATGTAGTGTTACCCGAATTTTTATTGAACGGTCCATGCACAAAACACCGGCACTAAAGCCCGATTTACACTTCAATAAGTACAGTAGCCAGTTAAGAACTCAGGCAGTTAAGTAATAAGTAGTAAGTAGCGTCCAAATGTAGGCGAGTGAGTAGTCATAAGTTGCCCGAGAAGAAGAAAAGAAAATAACACGTGTTCGCGGCCGCAACCTACAAATTTATGGACTGTACTAAACTCGCCCGTCTACATGCCAGCCAGTTAAGTTGGAGGGGTGCAGGAGACGCGAGAGAGGGGGCTACTTCGCACTGGACTCGCCGAAAAATAGGATCGCAATCTATTTAACTCAACTTAATCAACAACTTACTATTTAACTCGCTTTTGCCGTTCAAACTACAATAACAACTTAACTCGCCGATGAAGCAAGTTAACTCGCTACTGTACTTATTGAAGTGTAAATCGGGCTTAAGGCCAACCAGATAACAAAGGACTATACAATGTACATTAAGATTTGTTATAGAATGCTTTCAAATAGTTAATTTTATCATCTATGACATTGACAGCCTCCATCCATCTCTCTCCCCGATAAGGGTCATCTCCCTCAGTACATACATTCCACTTACCTTTCCATACCGCAAAAGATGATATATCTTTTGCACCATAACCTTCACTACTCCCACTATTCTCCTTCTGAAAACGAACCTATTCTCCACAGATGCTTCGTCAACGAGCTGGACCTATCAGGCATGGCGGTGGATGTAGCACTCCGACGTTACCAGGCACACTTCCGTCTGCCCGGCGAAGCGCAAAAGATCGAGCGTTTGGTGGAAGCCTTCGCCAGGAGATACTGCGTTTGCAACACCGACTTCGTGCAACGGTTGAGGACTCAGGACACGGTAAGTTAGGCTGAGGGTAAATCTTCAGCTAGGTCTTGTGCGAATGTTGCAAAGAGAATCCCAGGTACGTAAAGTGCAGCTGATGGAAAAGACGTTTGTGAACTGACAGACGTTTACTGACTGAAAACCTACCCTGGTTTTTAGTCAGTAAACATCTGACCTCTGTCACGAGACACATAAGTTGAACCAAAATGGCGGGCGTCCGCGCAGGTACAGGTATGGAGAAAATTGTTAGACGCATGCTCCACAGTTGTCCGGGAAATTCAAAAAACTAAAGTAATTTAATTAAACGCAAGTTAAAAATAATCTCGGATTATGCGTTGAAGGCTTTTTTCAGGACATTCATAATTTATATCTGAACGTTGCACGAAGTTTACCAACTGTCGGTAATTCGTTCTCAGTTAATGGAAACTGTGAATGCGTTGTTTTATTACCCCCTTGTGAAAATCATCTATGCCTGTCACTGATTTTATTCGTCTTCTCTTTTTACCAGGGGTCATAAATGCGATAATTAATACTGAACTTTGACTTTCTTAATATTCTTTTAACTGTGGATATAGACTTTTTCGTAGCTTCCGCAGTTTTATATAGAGAATCAGTTATATTATTTTCTTTTAAAAAGTAATTCTAAACGTCACATATCATTCTCCTCCCCTCTCTCCTAATAGTTCGTTGAAGCGGACTCATTTTTTTTAAATTAAATTCAATGATCACAGATTAGACGGAAACAAACTTTAAAACTTTGTGCGTGGTTGTACACTAGGGCCGCGCGGAGAGTGTGCGGGCAGCGCGGGGCGGAGTGAGACTGCCTTTTGGCTAGCGTTGCCGCGTTGTTATGGCACGCCGCACGTCATACCGCACTTCGATTGAGACCTAAAAATGTGTTACTGCGCATTCAAGATCATAGTCCAACTTACGTGTCCCGTACTATAGCAGCTGTGGGTTGCCGGAATGTTGTCACGAGATACCGCAGTCTATGTACGCAGGTGCAGCTGAAGGAACAGGGTGGTTTGTTAGGCAGTAGAAGTCTGACACTCCCTCCTGCTCCAGCCAGTGCGAGAGGAGTCATTTGATGATTTTACCCTCGACAAAACAGGACCAATCTTCAAGTATAAGCAACGCTTGCTGAGGTACCTGAACCAACTGAGATGGTTCATTGCCTTGAAAACCACGCTAAGTTAATCCAGGCTGCCATTTGATAACCAAAGAATCTTATACCAGTTTTGCCAAAGGATATCATGTTATCCAGCTATTGGGTTGTCAATATCAGATAAAGTCGTTTCATGTAAAATATATCTAGGTAGACTAGAAGCCAAACCCACCATAGTTGTCAATCAGCCTAGTTATGCTAATTGATTTTTAGTTTTGGCTTGATATATTCATAATCAAGAATATATTTATTTGAAACCAGCTCAAAGGAACACGAATTCAGTTTCTGAGGTGTAACCGATTCAAAACCGACGTCCCGACCGACTTTTGCACTGTTCCTGTTAAAATCTCAAAAGCTTCTGCAAGGATCAACCAACTAACGTACAGCAATATTGTTTATATTGCAGTCCAAACTGCTAGCTATAGGCTGAAAAGTACGCAAATTAAATAAAACCTATTCTAATGTGTCTCTTTCTATTATCCACAGATATTCGTGCTAGCCTTCGCGATAATAATGCTGAACACAGATCTGCACACACCAAATCTGAAGCCGGAAGCCCGGATGTCTTTAGACGACTTTGTCCGCAACCTGCGCGGTATAGACGACTGTGGCGACATCGACCGGGACATGCTGTCCGGAATATACGATAGGGTCAAGTCTAGCGAGTTTAGACCTGGCAGTGATCATGTGACGCAGGTAATATACATACTCTAATTTATACCACATAAAGAGCCGACTATCCTCAATCTGTTAGCAAAGAATCCTCACTTTGGTCATATCGCCCGAAAGGGAACAGAAAAAAAAGGTTGTCTAATTTGATAAGCTGGTCTTAGTAGGAAAGGGGGAAGGCAAAAGACCGCGTGGTTGATCTCCCGTTGGTGTGACCAAATAACAATCCTCATCGGACTTACCTATTTATAGCAACCGCCTTGAAAGCAGCAGATAACCGGACGAAATGGAGGGTGCTATCGCTGAGAGCTACTAAGGACTACGCATAAGACACGACTTTTATTAATGAAGATAACGAACAGGAAGAAGAGAATTGATACTAGTCTTGTTTTGGTACTGACTTGGTAGTTTCTGAAATCAAACAGAAATTGGAATTGAGTGCAGAAAAATATAGGCATAAGAGCTCTAATCGTGGCTTTAGATTGAGAACTTGTCAAGCTTAAAAAATAAAGCCAGTGACGATAAACATAGTTATGATGCTGCACAAATTTGTAACAAGTTGACAGAATCTATTTATTAGCTAAATCTAGATCTAGATAAGCTGTAGGCATTTTAATGGTGATGTTCCAATGAATTTATCACCAGACCTATACTAATATTATAAATGCGAAAGTTAAGATGTATAATTATTATATGGATGTATGTTACTCAATCATGGCAAATTGACGGAACGGATTTAGATTAAATTTGATACAGAAATATTAATTATAGTCTAGAATAGTGCATGGGATACTTTTTATCCGTGGAAAAGTATGAAATTTCCACTCAAAGAAAGTCGCGGGTAGCAGTTGTATCGAATGAATATTATGTTTTCTCCATTAAAGCTTGGGGTGACCTTATAATATATTAATTTTCCTGTTCAACGTTTTCTTAAAATTGCTTTTAACCTTTCAGGTGATGAAAGTCCAAGCCACAATAGTCGGCAAGAAGCCACACCTTGCGCTACCTCATCGGCGATTGGTCTGCTATTGTCGCCTCTACGAGATCCCAGATATTCACAAGAAGGAGCGTCCCGGAGTCCATCAGAGAGAGGTAACACACACTTGTAATAACAGAAATGGACATTTTAATAAACAAAACTGGACATATCTGCCGCGGTAAACAACGAAGAAGATAGTAAGACGACTTAAAAGTTTCCCTACAGAATTGGCAAGAAGTAATGCAGAACCTGGAACAATAGAATGAATTAAGAGAAGCCTTTGCCCAGCAGAGTTACAGTTTAGACTAAAAATATTCAGGTTTTAGGTCTTAGGACAATTGTCGGTTATCATTGACGGGACCCGATATGCATTGACAGGGCGCGATAGGACCATTGCCTGCTGGAGTTGTGGGAATGTTCTAGAAAACAGGGTGGGTTTTTAGTCAGTAGAAGTCTGACACTCCCTTCCGCTCTAGGTGAAGTCATTTGATGATCTTCCCACCGGAAAAAAATTATAAAAAGGACATGTCGTTTCCCTCACAATGTTTTCATTCACAGTTTTGAGTTAATAATACAACGTGTAACGGAAACCCCATATCTATCCAAAAGGGCTGAAGACAACATCTGGTATGGAGTCCTCTATGCACAGTTTCAGCTCCAAATAAGTAACTCAAGGAATTGATCCTAAATTATCGGTTTCATAATTATGTTTCTTGAATACTTTCACTTAATCATAACAAACGTGTCACAGCACTACGAGGGTCAATAACTTTCCACGTCACTTGCCAATAACACGAAAATTCTCTTCGTTCTTCTTAATTTGAAAAATTCGATCTCTGGTATCAATGTATTGAAAATTCTAATAAGTTCCACACATGTAGACATTGGATTACAAAACCCTTGCCATATCGTTTGTCATCCAAAGAGAATGTAATACACTACATCGGAAGAAGCCGTGTACTTGGTATGTATATACCCTTTAAATTACACGTTGTATAACCGTTTTAAAATGTTTTCCAGGTGTTCCTCTTCAACGACCTGCTGGTGATCACGAAGATCTTCAGCAAGAAGAAGTCATCAGTGACGTACACATTCCGGCAGTCGTTCCCTCTGTGCGGCATGATCGTCAATCTGTTCTCTGTGCCACGTAAGTCTATTAATCCACCAACAGTCACGCGGGGTTTCGCTCCCGTGGACTTTATCACGACAAAAACGTAACCCTCATTTTGGCAGTTGGCTAAAAATCATATAACCTTCCTCAAGGTTCAAGCTACTTCCATACCAAATTTCATCCAAATCTACCCAGTACTTTCGAAGATTAGCGCGTTCAAACAAACAAACTTTTCCGCTTTATAATATTAATATAGTATAGATATGCTCAAAACGTTTTGGGAATAATTTCATAATGCGTACAGCTAGAGAGAGGAATTCCCTACCGGAATCTATAAGCTGACCTGTCTCGGTGCGGTGATTCTAATTTCTAGAGACATTAAATGTAGCAGGTTTCATGGCAGTTATTGTGAAACGTAAAAAAAAAAATTCGAAACATCTATAAATCTTTACTGTAATATAGCTTGTGATCAGAATAACACATATGTATAGGTGACCGGCAGATTTTTTATGTTGTATTTACGCCTCGGAATTGGCGAAGTTTCTGGGCTAACAAAATATAAACAGTGTTATGCCATTGACACGAAGATGTAAAACATTTAAGCGTAATATTTTCACAAAGCTTAGAAAAGTCTTCAATGTTTCCTCAACGGGTACTAGTATAACACAATATAATCATTAATGAGCAAAACATTTTACAGTATCGACGATTTTCTTAATGATGATTCACTTACTGATTGATATGCTAACCTGTATGACATTTTGATTGAAATTTCTAATGCGTTTTTTATTACATTTTTCATTTAAATTATTATATACTGACCTTAATCAATTTACTAATACTGATATGATTATTATTCCTTTTATTTGTGACTTGGCTAACATTTTTATTATATTACTTTTAAAATAATTGTCAATATTTAAAACAAAATGGTCTGTACTGTATCAAAAACAATCAATTTCCTATTTGTACTCATACTTGCAAAGAAATATAATGATTATAATTATAATCATCATCTTTAAGTCAAGAGTGAATAGGTTACTTTTAGGTAAGCGTGCTCCATCTTCGACCACATCATCAGTTACCATCAGGTGAGATGGTGGTCAAACGCGAACCTATTTTTAATAAAAAAAAATTAAAAAAAAAAACATTATTTCCAGACTATCCATTCGGCATTCGTCTCTCCCGGCGAGTAGACGGCCGTCGTCTCGCCACATTCAACGCCCGCAACGAACACGACCGCTGCAAGTTCGCCGAGGACCTGCGCGAGAGTATCGCAGAGATGGACGAAATGGAGGCGATGCGGATCGAGGGCGAACTCAACAGGGGCAAGGGGAGGGGCGCTGGGAATAGTGCTAGGAATGGTCAGTATATCGGCTTTTTAAAGGAAAAGGAAGAAAAAAAGAAAAACATAGGCATCTGTTTACCACGAACACATATATATGCAAATACAAGTAAATAAATAACTTTGGACTATTGTTGGGACTTAAGACCAACCAGAGCTTCGCCGGCTATGAGGTTTGAGATCGAACTCAACAGGGGCAAGGGGAGGGGCGCTGGGAACAGTGCTAGGAATGGTCAGTATATCATCTTTGTAATGGCTTTTAAAGAAAAAGCATTGGTTTGGGATCATTTTGCCAGACACACACATGCACACGTACACAAATACAAGTAACTAAATAACTTTGGACTATTGTTGGCACTTACGACCAACCAGAGCTTCGCTGGCCGTGAGGTTTGAGGCCGAACTTAACAGGGGCAAGGAGAGGGGTGCTGGGAACAGTACTAGGAATGGTCAGTATATAATCCGTCTAATGGCTTAACGACCGGCTTTAGGACATAATTGGTCTGTAATCTCCTCTCATACCTATTAAACCTATATTATGGATACATTGTGAAAATTTGTTTTGAAAAGAGTAACCGTGTAGTTTCTTGCCGGTTCTTCTTCTCAGGAAGCAACCAATTTGGAACTGTGCACTAGCTTTTGACGTTTTATTAGTGCCCATGTAGGCTTATTTCAAATAAAATATTTCGAGTTTAAGTTTTAAGATTAACTAGAGGTCGCAAGAGCAGTCCAAACTTCTCACTCTCCCGCTCGACAAGACGGCACAAATCGGGGACGTATGTATTTTTTCCTACTGCGTCAAATCCATCCAAAGGTTGTCTGAAAATGATCGCTTTTAGCGATAAGACCGTACCTTGTAACATTTTACTCTGTCGCCAAACTTTACAGTGTTATATTATGAAAACCTGAGCTAAATAAATATCCCTGCATCAGAATAGATAACAAAACACATTAGTGGTGAAAACAAAAAAACTTATGTCTTTTTATCTGTAATAATTTCTCGATTGCACTATGAAAGATTGCTAAAGTAGAATGGAGTAGGTAGATTGCTTTATACATCTAATACGTACTCACACTGTTAAATTCATAGTTTGATGAGATGTGGTATTTAATTATTCATCTACGTAATTATTCAATTTCAGTAATGGAGAACCGAGACAGTGGTGTGGCTGACGTTGAAATTGATCATCAGCAGTGCATGGACCATGTCCATTTGCATGGGTAAGTTATCTGACTATTGTCTGAATTTGCAAAAGTAAACTATAAAAAATGAAGATAAATACTGAAATATTAACCTCTTGCACATATAAGGTTGTCGGCTGCTTAACCGGACTTGCCTGGGGTGGCCTTAATTATAATAAAATTAAAGCCTCCAGCCAGAGCTTATAAGAAACTTACAAACTAAGCGACTACACGCTAAGGGCACCGCGTATGGGGTACGGACCTGGGCTTATTGCCTGTTTAAATTGGACCAAACATCCATCTCACCTGATGGTAAGTGATGATGTGGTCGAAGATGGAGCACGCTTACCTAAAAATAACCTATTCACTCTTGACTTAAAGACCCTTAGGTTATAGCTATCGGGAAACACAGACTCCGGCAAGAAATTCCACTCCTTAGTCGTACGCACAATGAAAGTATTCCCAAAACGTTTAGTGCGTATGGGTGGGATGTCCACCATGTAACGATGGCGCATCGCCGTTTGTCTTGTAGTCCGATGATGGAACGTACTTGGCGGAATTAGAACGTGTAATTCCATCGCACACCCTCAGAAATGTAACCGATAGAAAACCGATAGACTTGCAACTCGTCGTCGATGTTCAAGGCTCTGGAGCTTTGTCTCGACCAGTGCATCGTTGCCAATGAGTCTCTTGGCCCGTTTCTCAATGGACTCAAGCGAGTCCAGTTGGTATTTGGCAAATCCATCCCAAAGATGACGAAAAGACGTCTATAAACCAGGAGAGCGGAATTTCTATTTCTTCTTCTAATTAAAATTTATGAAACATAACTTCTTTATCTAATCTCTTATTATTGCTCCTTATTGGTCTAGTGGTCGCAAGGAAGACTGCTGAGTTATATGTAAATTATGAGTGTAACTAAAAGCCTTTTTCCTCTACAGCGTGGTGGTTCCCCCGCCGCCCTCGTGCCCCGCTCCGGCCGCTCCGCTTCGCTCCAACCCACCGCCCACTAGCATCATCAAGAGGAACGTGCTCAGCAACTCGCTCGTTGATATCAATGACCCTGGTAAGCAAATTCACCATCATCCATCTGATCTTATCCCATTTACTCGGCGTAACACGTTTTCTTTTTCCATTCATCCCTGTCAGACGTCATAGAATCATTTATTCCTTTTTCTTTCACATGAAAGGAAACAAGTTAGTGTGAAAGGTTTCTGTTGATTGGACAAAATATTGCTGATAAACTGAAATAAAACACATATACAACGTGTAACAGAAACCCCATATCTATCCAAAAGGGCTGAAGACAACATCTGGTATGGAGTCTCTATGCACAGTTTCAGCACAAAATAACTGACTCAAAGAATTGATACCAAATTATTGGTTTCATATATTGCTTGAATACCAATCATAACAAACATGTCACAGCACTACGAGGGTCAATAACTTTCCACGTCACTTGCCAATAACAGGGTAATTCTTTTCGTTCTTCTTAATTTGAAAAATTCGGTCTCTGGTATCAGTGTATTGGAATTTGTAATAAGTTCTACACACGTAGACTTAGGATTACAAAACCCTTGCCATATCGTTTGTTATCATCCAAAGAAGCCATGCACTTGGTATGTATAAAACCTTTTAAATTTTTCTTTAAGTTTTTTTTTTAAGCTGTATCTTAAAATTATATTTCTGATATTTTCAGTGGCATTAGCAGCGGAACGCTTACAACGTCGCGGTTCAGTGGGATCACTAGACAGCGGCATGTCGGTGTCGTTCCAACAAGGCAGTCGTAATGCATTGCACGCTACTTCGCCCAGGCATCCGAACGAGCAACGCTCCCCAGGTAAACTATACTTGAACTTAAAGTGCAAGACAGTTAAAAATCTGCTTAGCCTGTTTCCAACTCAGGGTCGGCTGCCAGTGTAGCCCATGACAGAAGGCGATGGAGGATCACTGTAGACGCCCTCTGCATGTAGCACTTAGGACATTAAGTCAAGTCACTTAGACGATGCAACCTCATGGTCCTCAAATCATTTTCTGTCTACTGACTACCATTAACGACTGTCAATGATGTCTAAATGACAGCCAAGACTTTGCATTCCTTTCGAGGAACGGTGGTATACACCTCCAACTTCCAAACTTTGGGCTACTACTGAGAAATTTGTTATAGAAAATCCCACAGTATATTACAAGTATAAAAATTACATTCGTAAGAGTGACCTTGTGCCGATTATATACTATAAGCTCTGTTTTAGTATTTTCTATTAGCAACAACCAATGACGTATTATAATATAGACGCGTCATATTCCCACAAATCACCTCTCAAAAACGGCACGAAACACACAGAGAATTACTATCTAATACGTGTAAAGAAAGGGGAAGAAAATAAATGCCACCTTTAGGACATCAGATGTTAGGGAGAGATGAATATACATCTTGAGTTACGTTCCGATGAAACGCTACATGCTTATTGGTCAAGCGCATGTGTGACATAACATTCAGAGGCATGTGGGGAAAGAAGGACACTTGATTTTTGTATAAAATAGTATTTTTAATTTATAAATATTAATGTAATATTTCACAACAGTAGTTGTTGTTGAGGTGCAGTTATATAATGTTGTATATTATATAACACCTGCATGGAACTGTTTTAATAAATTGTAACAAAAGTTATGTTTTTTTTTATGTTATACTTAACATGTTGTAGCAAAATGTTACAAACTGTTATGAAACGTTATGGTGTTATACAAGGTTATAAACCATTATTAATTGCTGTGTGGGAGCACCTTTAAACATTTATTATAAAACAAACATTAAACACCTTAATTTAATTTATAGATAAAATAAAAAATGGGGGGTCTGTGTCGACAATCTGAAATATAAATAAACACTACCTATACTTAATATATATAACATGGAATATAATAAAAATATTATATTCATTCAATATAATAATTAACAATACAAAAAAAAACTGGTGCAATAGTTCCCCGACCTCCCCTAACGTCACGTGACTGACTTCATTCAAACGCTAGCTGCCATTAGCCGCGTTGAAAAAATAAAATAAAAAATGTATTTCTGTTGATATTATACCTATGAAATGACTCATTTTGGCCTCTCGTCTGGAAGCAGTATAATTAGTGCAACGTCTGAAATCGCACAAAGGCATGCTTTTTTCCTAATTTTCTTATAAAACACATTTTTTTCTTAAGATGTGGTTCGTGGATTGGTTTGTGCGCGAACAACGCATCTATAGTTTATTATATCTTTGGCAACAACAGCCAAAAAAGAATCCTTACAACTTTCTCAAGCTATCTGATGCAAATTACAGTTAAATCATAGTTATTATGCCAGCAACTGCAGTAGACTGTACTACAGTTGTAACTATAATAAATACCGCCAACTTGTATTTGTTTTTCCACGCACTTCTAAAACAACCTAAATCTTCTCGGCTCTTGATTAAACGTAACATTTTTCTTTTCTAGGTCGTCTGTTCAGCGGAATTGGCGGTATTAGCGGCATTAGCGGCATATTCCCCGGACGTATTCGCAAGCTCAGCGCTTCCGGCATCCCAGATCCAAAGCACGGACAAGTCGGCAAGAGCACCGAAGTCTAAATACATCTCAACGATATAAAACATCGTTATAATTTGAATTTTGAACTCCCAACGAATTCGATAACCTGTTTGGTCGGATTCTACCCGAACGTTAACGAACGCCTTCGGGAATTGTCGTTTCTTTCTTTGAATTCAGAGCGAGGTTTCCTCTGAAAGGTGATTGTCGAATTCATTACAATAATTTTGTAGGTTGATATTTAAATGGTCGGGTACCTCATTTTCTAAGTGCCATCTTTATTTTCAAAGCACTGTTTATTGTATGGGATTGAAATCTTCGTACAAACTAATATGATTTGTTAAGCTGATATAATTATACGTTGTAATGATATTCACAAATGATATTATGCATATTATAGAAGGGTTAAAATTACCCAGTAATCGGACTTTGTCCAAAATTGTAATACATTGAAGGAAATCTTCAGAAACTATGATTATACTAGTTTCCCTGAAGATGACACGCACATAATTTTAGCGTAAACTCCTTTGTGAATATTGGACTATTCACATTGATTTCTGAATATGGTATTTTGACAGATATTCTGAGCATTATAATTTTTACGCTCGTAAAAATCTCTATCAATGACTTCAATTTCTCGCCCTTAGCACTTCTGGAAAGACATGTAGCTTTATAATCACATGTGACATCTTATGTATATTTTGACATTTAAACTACATGTCACACTTCAAATACATTTTGACACTTAAGCTACATGTCATAATTCAGATACATTTGAAATATAAGCTACATGTCCCATTTCAGATACGTTTGACATTTTGTATTCTTGTGGCTCTACCAGGGTAGGTTATGGTTGATAAGCATTTGGGTGGTTTTGGATAATTTGTATTTACTATACAAAAAGTGCCAATTTCAGTATGGTACTCGAATTTACTAATGTAACAATGATACATTTGAATATGATACCGACTCGAAAAATTATGGAATTTACAAAAAAATATGACAAAGGCTACTTACATTTGTTTTTGGTAGCCTACATAGAGTAAAAGAAATTTTCTTCAGAAAAATAACCGTAGATTAACATATTAGAGAAATCATTGGCGTTTATTTTCATAGGGACATTCGTAGAAAATACGCAAGGACTTGCATATATTCAGAAAAGCTTATAAACCTCATTTGTAATAAAAGAGGTATTTATATCGAAAATGAAAGGCTATTCGTATGAATCGAAGACAATTTGGGTCCACATTTTGGATGTAGGCATATTTCTTAGATGTTGGAGGGATACCACGCACTATTCCTGGGGCTAGTTACGACTTTTCTTAAAATAAATATATTCAAAGTATTAGTAAATAATTTAGTCGTAATAAAGTTTGAATCATTAATAAAATTATGGCAACGAAATTAATAAATTGGCGAGTTTGCAAACTATTTTTCGTATTGACAATGATTAGTCAAATTTTGAAATATTTCTTTCTAGTATATTTATAATCGTCCAGGAATAGTGCAGTGGTTTCTAATCTAGGTAGAGATACATGTGGAATTACTAGACGGCTTACTGACAGATTCTATATGAAAACAATTTATTAAGTTTTAAATTGCGTCAAAACAATATTCGCTTCTTAGATTCACATGAAAAAAATAACCTTCATTGCATGTTACCAACCGAAAAGTATTATAAAGATTACTTTAATAGTAAAAAATGAATAAATTATCTTAGAACCCATGGTATTTCCTTTAGAATAATTGTACATACGTTTGGATTAGCGAATGCAATAGAGGTTTTAAAGTACACAACAAATAATTAATTTCAGCACAAGAGCAATACTCACATCACAGCTATAAATTAAATATATTTATAATAAAAATACGAATTTATTCACTATTGTTGATGAATTTTATTAGACTAGGTCGTTTGAGAAATTTTAATAAAAATAGGCTAGTACTTTTTGTCTCCTGGCGTGCAGTAAAGGAAACCTAGTCGTCGAAATTGATGCATTTCCGATTGTGTCCATAAAGTCTATGAAAAATAAAGTATGTATGTAACATTAAGAATTACCTATATCTTCCAAATTTATGTACGATTTTCTGTATTCGAATACAATGTAAAGGCTGCTTTCGTTATTTTTTATTGAATGAGTGTATTTTACATTGTATAATGTATTACTTAACGTTACCGATTCAATTTTTCCTTGGATTTTACCGTAACTTAAAACTAAATAGTATAAGTGTATAATGTAATATGGATGGCCGGCCTGAAGTGGTAGTTTGTTCTCGTCTTTCAGACGCAAGTCTGAAGTGCTGTGGATTTTCTCAAAATATATTTAATAGTACTACATTAACAAACCCGATTAAAATGAAATGATCTTTAAGTTTTTTTTTCAACTTAAATATTGATGTATGCAATGAATTCATAGACTTATTGATAAATACACACATTAATTTCAACCGTCTTGTATGCTGGCTGAGTAAATTTCGAAATTATAGTATTTTAGAAGTTGAGAGACCAAAATTAGCCAGCTAATCGTGACGTTATGTATACCATATCTCAAAAAGAAATTATGTGTTTATATTCAAATTTTTCCATAAAAACCCAGGTCGGCCATGTTAAGAGATGTTGACTAATCTAACGTAGCTACTGTTGACTTTATACCGGTTATTTAGGCTTGTTGTTTCTACTATTTGATACGAGGGTAGATAGAGAAAATAAAACGACTGGTTATAAACGGAGGAAATGGGATATAACGGACCTGTCTTAAAAATTAATAGTCTTTAATAAAAATGTCCATGTATTGTATGGTTAAAATTAATACTGATATCACATAAATACAAAGAATTTGAACATTTATATGAAGTGATGTTGATATTAATTTTAATGCATTCTTATAATTCTATGTCATATTTCCAGAATTAAGCTGTCCAATATATTTGATTGTGAATCTCTCAATTCGTAATTATTCCTGTGTTTGTTTATGATGAAGTACAGTCGAGCACACACAATTTTATTTTGTCATTTTTTTTATCAAATACTTTTTCATTCATTCCTGTGTTCTGAGCTTTTTCAAAGATCTTATCAATATTGTAACATTTTTAAACTCTCAGATAATTTGTGTGTACAACTGTACCAGAAAGTGTTCTACACATCTTTCCTAGTTCTTAAAAAAATGTAATGCATGACAAATTGAAAGGAATTGATGTAAAAACGTTTCTTCGTTGGATTTTGATCCTAATGTGTATTGTATTAACGATCTTTTTGAATTAAAATAATTATCCCATAAAGTTTCTTCAAGAGACTCGAATGTAATGTTTATAAGCGTATTTCAAGCGAGATGCGTCTTTATTTTAATAGGGATATGGTATGGTTTGTGGTGACGTGGTGTATTTCTGTGCTTATTACTTATCTAACAGCAGAAAAAACAACATTGTGGTTTGAAAATACCAAGCTTATTAGCCATGCGTACATGAAATCTGTCTTACGTAGATGTAATAAGGTTCATTTTATTCTGTAGCTTAGTAAGTCATAATTTTTATGCCATAAATATACCATGCAGAAAATACACCACGAATCGTTTGTGTGGCAAGACAAAATGTTTGAATCGCTTCTGTAGATTTCGCTTGACGCCAAAGATTATAAAATCCTTGTGTTCAATCTCAATGAATACCTTAATTTTAAACAATCTTCATACATTGTTTGTAATTAAAATAATTTTCAAGTAATTCGCCTCATATGAATATATTTCTAAGAAGGCAGTGTGGTTTTATTCATAATTATTATACTGTCGTTAAAAACTTAATATACGATATTCTCATTGGATAAAATTACAAATCACTTGTAATACCAATTTATTCAATATATTAATTACTTAATAGGCCATGACTTTAAAATGTAATTTATGAATAAAACTATACAAATCTTATAATAAGTTGTAATAGATTTAAGTGGTTTTCAGTTCTGTAACATACACCAACTAACTTATTTCTATGTATGTATATTAAAGAGTTCTTTCTAATATATATTCTTTAGTTAAAAGTTGTTAAAAAAAACCTTAGATCTTAAGCAATAACGCGTTTGCGTCTACATGTTGTATCATATTAAAGTTGTTGAGAGTTGCTACAACTAAGTCACTTAATAATAGTTTTATTTAAAACATAAAACGATGAGAATGTATTTATTTATTAAATATGAATTAACATTCATGAGTAGCTTGCTGTTTTATTCCTCCTAATATTATTCCAACCCTTGAAGACATACTACTTTCTCCCACCTATATTGAGGTCGGCTATTTTTCATTGAGTGACTGCTTTGCTGATCCCCGCAACTCAGTAACTGTAGGCAGTTACTGAGTTCTAGACATTAGGCAGGGCCAATTACTTGGCAAGACTCAAATTATCTGGCTTCTAACAGCTATCGTAACGACTGTCAAAGATCTATCGATGCCAATGCGCATCGAAAGCGCTGGGTGCCGCGGAAAATGGTACGCGCGCGGCCGTCCTTGATAATATTTAAAAAATATATTTTAAAGTAAAAACGTAATTTATATAGTTTTATGTTAATGTTACGTATAAATAGATACTTAAACTTTATTTTAATTACCTTTTACAATAAAAAATGATGAGGTATTTATTATTTTAGAAGGGTTTCTTTCGGCATGAAAATATCAAATAATAAACAGTTACAATAGAATTACTTCAAATTTCTTTTTTTATTTACTAAAGCACATGTAGTATGATACATTACATTTAGAATAAACATGGTTATAAAATAAAAACTAATAGAAACTGTGGTTTGAAAGTAGTTATCACTATCAATTGATCGAACGTAGATATACGTTCCGGCGCACGGTGGGCTGAAAAACGGCTTTCATAGACTTAGGCATTTTATTTTGCAAGTGCCAGTTTTTGTGCCGGATATCACTTCTATTTGTTATAACAATATACAAAAATGACACCAGAATTGATTCTGCACAAAAACGAAGGAATTATAATTTTTTTACGAAAATTTTGTATGGAGCTAGTATGAAAAATCGAAATATCTCTGAAACGGCAGCGATAACCGTAATATCCTTATATTATATATAATATATATAATATAATATATTTATTTTTACATATTAAACGTTCCTTTTAGTGTTTAAGTTGAAGAATTCAGAGCTTTAACAACTCTTAACATAAAATAGCATCACCCCTATAGACCTGAAGGACTAGACAGAGGTGTGTAGTATCTTGTTGATCTTGTAAGATTTCCAACAATACCAAATAGTTGAATATCAGTGTCAAAGTGCCCATGCTGTCGCTTCTTTTAGAAAGATAGGGGAATGAAATTGTTAATTGATCATACCCTAAAAGTATGATTACAACATAACCGGACACATAATAATATCGACACAAAAGGAATTTTAAAACCTTGCATACGTTCAAAATACAAAATAACATATTGTGTAGTCATCTAATGAGTCTGATGACAAGTAATTAAGTAATTAGAATGATGGTTGTAGTCTTCTGATTCTAATGAGCCTATTAAGTGATTAAATGATTTGAAATATCTCGCAACAATACCAACTAAGAACTGCATTCACCTTTTTATAATTAGTGAGCTAATGTGATTTGCTAATGTTGATTAGTTCTACTATGAGTTCTACGAAATGTTTTTGACGATTATAAATTTTTAATATCATATCTTTTATAACTTTAATGAGGGTAGTTAACTAATTATTGACTTTATACAATAAAAGGGCTATAATTTTGTTCCATAATTTAGATTATTCACAACCGTGTAACTGCTAACACTAAAACTATTTGCTTTGCGACTACAAAATCTTAGAATGGAAAGTTTAATCACCAACTTAGATTTGTTTGTTCTTCTAAAAAGTGAGTGTCCTTCATTTAATCATGAAGTATTGTTTAGTGCAATTGTGTCCCGCATAGGCGATTGCCTTTCTGCCGAAGATCAAGTAACTCTCAAAGAATTTTGCCGGAGATTCACGCGAGCTGCTTTAAACAGGTGGCAGAAATCTAAACGATTCTTTGATAAGTTTAGAAATACGTACGGAGAGTGGTTGCAAGCAAATATTGATTGGCCGAGTTGCGTGCAAACTTTAATAAATCAAGAACCAACTGTTGATGAGATACCAAGAGCACGCTCAGTCTCTCCAGAACCTTCGACATCATCGACTGTTGGAACAATGACAAAAAGGTCCCGAAAACCATTCAAAGATCTGGGAAGCAAACAGAAAAAGAGAAGATCTAGTGAGCACATAGGCGAGGATTCCTGTGAATTGGCATATGCAGCTGCAGCACGTTTAAAAGAAGAAGGTTATGAAGATATCGCATCTGTAATCAATTATATGATCAAAAATCCAGAAGCTGCCGTTAAAATCAAGGAAAGCATTAAGAAAACAGTAATATTTACACCAGAGAAAGCACTTGGATTGCTTCTTTCACTTAAGCTTTCAAAGTGGCAATATATTACGTTGCGAGAGACTGCCATTCGGGAAGGTGCTAAGGATATTTACCCATCCTACTATAAACTGCAACAAACTAAGCTTGCATGCTACCCTCCTAATCAATCAGTATCAGTTACGGATTCATCAGCTAGAATTACACTTCAAGCTTTACTTGACATCACGGTGAAGCGGATTCTTCAAAGTCTTTCTGATAATGTGGAAAATAAGCAGTTAAAGCTGATATCGAAGTGGGGATTTGATGGTGCTTCCAATCAAAGCCGATACAAGCAGAAAATGGACGGCGAGCATGATGATTCAAACATTTTCATGACCTCCTTGGTGCCACTGAAACTGACAGATGGAGATAATACTATATGGACAAACCCGAAACCATGCTCAACTTTTTATTGTCGTCCGGTTCAGTTCACTTTTGTAAAAGAAAGCCATGCAGTTGTCATTGATAACAAAAGAAAAATGGATGAGGAAATTGAGGCCCTTAACCCCACAGAGTGCATTAATAGTAACAGGGTGACTCATAAACTAATGATGACAATGATCGACGCAAAAGTCTGCACGTACGTTTCTGAAGCTAGATCAAATGCATCATGCTACCTGTGCTTAGCAAAACCAACAGAAATGAACCACTTAGATGCTGTAACATCAAAAACTGTGTGTTCTGACATATATGAATTTGGCCTATCATCCCTACATGCCCGTATAAATTGCATGGAATGTCTGTTACACATTGCGTACAGACTTGACTTCAAACAGTGGGCAGCAAGAAGTAATGAGCATAAAGATATGTTACAAAACAGAAAAAAAAACATTCAAAATAAATTTAAAGAGGAGCTCAATCTGTTAATTGATATAGTAAAACAAGGCTCGGGAACTACCAATGACGGGAATACCGCAAGGAAGTTTTTCGAGTTTCCCAATAAAACTGCAGCTATTACTGGGTTGGATCAAAACCTGATAAAAAGGTTTGCTGTTATTTTGCAAGCAATAACATCTGGTGAGAAGATCGATGTCATCAAATTTAAAGATTTTGCTCGCAAAACAGCAGAAAAGTACGTGGAATTATACGACTGGTACTACATGTCATCAACCGTACATAAACTATTAATACACGGAGCTGACATAATCGAAAAAAATGATATTGTCCCGATTGGGACTCTCTCGGAAGAAGCCTCAGAGTCTCGAAACAAAGATTCTAGGAGGTTCCGGGAACATCATTCGCGGAAAAGAAGCAGGCAAGATTCTAATCAAGATATCCTAAATATGCTTGTTGTTTCTTCGGATCCTTTTCTAAGTGCACAAAGGCCGAAGTTAGATGCCAAAAGGAAGACAACCTTTTTTGCTGAAACTCTCGACCTAATACAGTTTCCGGAAACTGAGTTCGAGTTTGTAGGTATATCCGATCTGGATTCTGACTCGGAATTGGAGTCCGACAACGAAAGTTGTAAAGAAAATTTGTAAAATTTAATTATTTTTCTTTATGTTCTTTTGTTATTTATGTTAGTTTATTGTACCAATATGTTTAGTTAATAATTTCATAAATTATAGTTTCAAATATGTATTTTGTATAATTGAATTTATTAGATATTATTTTTGTTACTTCTGTTTTATTTAAATTACCTATCAATAAAAAGTTTATATACAGTCTTTTTTTTTCACATATTCTTAATATTTGGGGAAAAAGCATGCTTCCTAACGATGTTCTTAACTTTGACACAGTTCATGGATCGTTTTGAACAGTTTCATATGTTAAAATAAATAATGTTAGTACTATAATCCCCTATAAGGATATTATTATTATTATGTGTCCGGTTATGTTGTAATCATACTTTTAGGGTATGATCAATTAACAATTTCATTCCCCTATCTTTCAAAAAGAAGCGACAGCATGGGCACTTTGACACTGATATTCAACTATTTGGTATTGTTGGAAATCTTACAAGATCAACAAGACACTACACACCTCTGTCTAGTCCTTCAGGTCTATAGGGGTGATGCTATTTTATGATAAGAGTTGTTAAAGCTCTGAATTCTTCAACTTAAACACTAAAAGGAACGTTTAAATATGTAAAAATAAATAAAAATATTTTGAAAATTTAAAAAAAAAAAAGGCATCTACAACCATTATGTAACGTATGTCAAAAAATCATAAATAATTAGTACTATAACCCCCTATAAGGATATTACGGTTATCGCTGCCGTTTTAGAGATATTTCGATTTTTCATACTAGCTCCATACAACATTTTCGTAAAAAAATTATAATTCCTTCGTTTCTGTGCAGAATCAATTCTGGTGTCATTTTTGTATATTGTTATAACTAATAGAAGTGATATCCGGCAAAAAAACTCGCACTTGCAAAATAAAATGCCTAAGTCTATGAAAGCCGATTTTCAGCCCACCGTGCGGCGTAAGGATAAATAGCGCAATATTTTAGGTTCATTCGGTCATATCGATGTCACGTAATTACGCGTAGGGGACGGTCGGGCAAGAAGGTGACGGTAGGCAAAAAGGGTACTGCTTCTATCTATGTTCTAATGCAAGAGCGAGACAATATTCTTACGTATAGCGCTAGTGTATTCCCCCCGCTGGCAAATTAGTACGTCGCGGCGAGCGGCACGAGCCAGTCGAGTGCATCGGAGTCTGTACAAGTTTTCGCGCCAAATAATAAAAAAAACGAAAGGTGAGTACGCTGTGTATCCTATCGTTTATGTGAAATTTACTGTGCATCAATGCTAGTCACGATAAAGCTTAGTCCTTAATGTATCTGATGTGAGTACATTTACCTAACAAAATACTTAATTTTGTGTGTAATTTTTAGCGTTAGCTCAGACTTTAGGGTGGAGGGCAAAACGGGTGCGGGCAAAACGGGTAGTACCCTTTTTGCCCGCTTGTTGTTTTGTATAAATGTAAGGCTACAATTTAATGTAATTATTGCAGATGGTGTTTAATTACAAAAGGAAAACCCAAAGAGCTTCTTGGTCGGAGCACACGTTAAGAGAAGCAATCAATGAAGCCAAGAAAACTAATATTAAACAGGCTGCTATCAAATACGGAATATCGTACAGTGTATTGCAGCGACGTGTTAAGACAGGTTCGTGTACCAAGAGTCTGGGCAGGTTCAAGCCTATATTTACTGATGCTGAAAGTTAGTACAGCATTTGAAAGACCTAGATGCACTTTTCTATGGACTGACAAAATCGGAATTTTTGCAATTAGTGGGTGAATTTGCTAAACGCAAAAATAAGCAAACGACATTTAAAGATAATGTTGCAGGCAAGCAATGGTATAAAAACTTTAGGAACAGACATCCAGAAATCGTATTGAGAACCCCAGAATCGACGTCCATTGCCCGGCTACAAGCATTTAATAGACCAGCTGTGAACAGGTTCTATGATTTACTAGAACACATTGTGGAATCAGAGAAGATTCGTCCAGATATGATTTATAATATGGACGAAACGGGTGTCCGAACTTCATCCACTAAACCCCCTAAAGTTTTATCCGTTTACGGCAAAAAGCAAGTGGGTATAGTTAGCAGTTTAGAAAAAGGAACATTAACAACAGTTGTCTGTTGCTGCAGCGCTTCTGGTAATTTTGTATCACCTCCATTCTTTATTTTCAAACGCAAAAGATTCCAAGCCCGATTGCTGGATGGTGCAGTGCCAGGTAGTGAAGCTTCTGTTTCCGATAGTGGGTGGATTCGTGGTGAAATATTTCTAGAATGGCTCAGAGTTTTCGTCAGCCGTGTTCGACCAACTCAAGATTGTAAGGCATTGTTGCTGTTAGATAGTCACGAATCCCAGAAATATTACCCTGCATTAGAATATGCCACTAAAAACAATGTCATATTTTTAACGATTCCACCCCACACCTCACATAAGCTGCAACCCCTAGACGTGGCCGTATATGCACCATTTAAAACTTTTTTTGAAATAAAAATTAATAAATTTCAGAAGGAACATCCTGGCAGAGTGATTGGCCAGTACGATATTGCTAAACTTGCATCCCAAGCTTATCTTAAAGCAGCAACGCCGCAAAACGCTTTAAGCGGCTTTCGAGCGGCAGGTATTCAACCATTTGATCGATATGCGATTGGGGAAAACTATTTTACGCCATCTACTGTATACAATTCTAAACTGCCAGCTCAAGAACACGATCAGGCTGATTACCGTAACCTTGCTACGTTGACTGAAAATGTTCCAGCTCAGATTTTTGAACAGGAAATAGAGGCACCAGCTGCTAGATCGGAAAATGTACAACAGCTGATGGAAAACGTTCAATATACAGAACCTATACAGACTCAGATAGCTCCATCAAACATCAGTTCTGAAAATTTACACCAGCAGCCTGCAAATGCCCTAGTTATAGAACCAATGGATCTATCTGATCTGAATATAACAAACGTTGAACATGGAACAACTACGCCACCACCAATCGGATATCAGAATACAGGTATACTTCAGGAAATATACCCATTGCCACAAAACACTGTTAGAAAAACAAACAGAAGCAGACAGCCACTAAGATCTGAAATTCTGACTAGCACTCCAATAAAAACTCATCAAAAAGATAAATTTGAAAAATCACAAACAAAAAAAGTTAAGACCACGAAGCTAAAACTATCAACACCTACACAGGGGAAAGTTAAAGATCCGAAGCCATCATCATCATCTGGGCAAATAAAACGTAAGAAGGCAACGGATAGCACGGATAAAGAAAATGGTGACTTTTTTGTATAATGTGCAAGGAAAAATACGCAAGTCCACCCTGTGAGGACTGGATTCAATGCTCACAATGTTGAGAGTGGGCTCATGACTCATGCTCTTCTTATAGTGGGCATGGATCTTACTTCTGTGATCTCTGTTTTGATTAGAATGTAAGCTAGATATTGTACTCTTTTTGCCCGCCTATGATACCCGTTTTACCAACCCCCTAAGGGCAAAACGGGTTTTTTGCAAATAAATAAAAAGGTAATGTTGTTCAAAAATTGTGATTATTTGTTTCATTAATTATTTTGATTATGATAGCCAAAGAGGTTGTGTTTAAGAAATTTTATTTTGTTCAATAAATATCTTTTAATTTATATGGGTTTTAATTGATCTACCTTAAGGGGCCCGTCTTGCCCGACCGTCCCCTAGATATACGCTCCGGCAGATTAACACTAACTTATTTTGAGCGTAGATCTACGTTCGAGAGGTTAAGGAGGCTCGATATGAAACGGATAGTCCTGGTAACCTATCCATTGGCCGACCTCGGCAAAAGTATGGTTTTGTTATGAATTGTTGCATGATACACCAATTACCAATAACAAATTTGCATCTGGATTGAGGCCCTGATTTTATTTATTGGCGAAGCAAACAGACTTCAAAAAGGAATTTAGTTAACTCAGAAATTTCATAAACTAGATAACTTCGCCTCGATTTAGTCGCAGCTCGGCCTCTTCTGTGTCGGTAGTTCGAGATCTAGAGCACGAAGAAGGTGATGGGATGACCTGGGGCTATACTATGTCGTGGCTCTCATCACAAAAGAATTAAAATTAGTTCCATGATGAGACTAGCCGTTCGACCCTCAGGGAGAAATTGGATTTCGCCATAACGTGTTTGACAATGTCCTCTGCCGTTGTAGAATGATGCAGATGGGACACGTCAATTATTAATGTTGTAGGTGTGGCCGGACGCAGCAGGTGGTTCGGCCCGGCCAGCGCAGTGCCATACTGGTTTCGACAAGCTGGCTTTCTCTTCAGCAGCCAGGCTTGATTTCAAGGTTGTGATGTCCTTCAGTAGTCTGGTGACATCAACGTTGTCAAATATGACTGGGGGCAGTTTGTGTAGCTCCTTCGCCACAAAAATAGGCACGTCGTCTGGCTCGTCACTTTTAAAATGTCACAATGTCCTGGATAATTTTCTCGGTGCCATCTCTCCTGCGAGACGGCATTTCGTCGAGCTTCCCGAGTGACTGAAACCGCAGCGGCTTTCCACTGCTTATCTCCGTTTCCGTGAAGTTGAACTTATAGATCTGCAAAATGCTTACCTCGTCTATGGTATCGATGGCATGCTGTATAAACGCCAACAGCTCGTTGACTATAAGCTGCGGTGAGCCCACGGTGACAATAACGAGCGACACAGACACAATTATTCTTACTGTAAAAACGAGCGTGCATAAATTTATAAATTAAAATAAATTATATAAGCCGTTAGTCTCGGCAGTCATTTGTATACCTTTGACAGACGCAACGGGTAGTCAGAAGCCTGAATATCTGACACTGGGTATCGTGTTACCCAGCTATTGGGTTGACTGGTAGTATGATGATGATTATTAGTACCGATTGCCGTATCAGCCCATTGCTAAATAGTCATGAGCCTCTGTCTAAACCTCAGGAGGTTCTCGTTAGACAGCTGGACAAAGGATACATTTAGAAAGCGATACTTCTGGACACGGCGCGAATATTTTGGAGGTTCCTTTCATTGGATCCCTGACCAATTATAGCTTGAACCCTATTCCCGATACCAGGGCTACTATTTTATGTTTTTAAAGTTTTATTTGTATTTTTTAATTAAATATCGAAATACAATACGTAAAAATCTCGTGTTTGTTATCGAACTCCTTCGAAGCGGTTTGATCGATTTTTATGAAATTAATTGATCGTAGGCTATGTTTACTGAAATAGATAAATAAGCCGTTATATAGAGAAAAACAAAACCAAGTAATCAACGCTATAATCCTTCTACCTTTTATTGCGAACGTGTTCACATGTCTTTATCTTTAAGGAAAACCAACTACATGCCTCCTTGACAGTGCATTCCAAAGGAAAACCGTCTAGACACAGAAAAGGGACTGAATAAAGCCCAGAACAATGAGAGGGACATCATATTCATTCATATTGTAACGAGATATCGTGGCCCTGGAATGCAAGAGCAACTGAAGCAAAAGGGTGAGTTTTTAGTCAGAAAAGTCTTCTCTCGTTTTTTCCACACCACCAAGAGCGGGAGAAGTCATTCAATGATTTTCCCACCGAAAAAGGCTATTTTTTTATTCTAAAAAATAATTTATATGGCAAAACAACGTTTGCCGGATCAGCTAGGTTATTTATAAAGAATACTTATTAGTTAATTTGTGTAAATAACGAAGCTACTCTAACCCACACATTATGTTACTAAGAATATAAGAAATGTCTTGGGGCTTTCGGATTTTGCTTATTTAGATAAGTGTCAAGTAATGTATTGACAACATTACTTTACAGAAGGATTATTTACTATCGAGAGAAAGAAGAGAGAGGGGTAACATGGAACTCTACACAAAATTAAATCAATTCCCCCCATTCGTGAAGCATCGAATGTATAGCTTCGTAAAACCCGCAATAGATCTGAAGCGACACAACAGCACTTGTAGGTGCTCCCGTCCCTAAGCCGCGCTTAGCTCCGGAACGAACCTGCGACCCGCGGTATACGTATGTCGGTAATAGTAAACGTCATGAGTTTTCTAGGCAGGTAGGACAAAAGATGTAGAGTGGTCAATTTTTTATATTTTTTTTTTATTACTGAGCCCGCTCTTGACCTCGATCACGCCTAAGCGATAGATGAGGTTTACGATGGGACGAGCGAGCCCTTGAGCGAGTGACTTTATTTTTAACTAGCAGTCACGGCTTCGCTCCCGTGGGATTTATCATATTTCGCTATATTCATATTCATATTCATTTATTTGCTTTGCCACAATGTATATACAGTAGATGTTTAGTCTTAAAGATAAAATGAACAATTATGGACCCTGTTAGGGCACAGCAATTATATAAAATAGAAAACTAGAAACTTAAAACTAAAACATAACATTATTTAAAATTTATTGTTTGAATAAAAAATTTAGAAAAAATACTTAAAAAGAAAAACCATATTTCGTTATAATTATTGAGATCAGTTACAAACAAGTAGGTACAATTATATTATAAGGTATGCAGAAATTATAATAACTAAAGTATTACGTGTGTAGATTATGTGGGTAGTAATTATTAGCTGTATTTTATTTATTTATAGTTTATCGGTTAAATATTCGTTTATGTTATAGTATACTTTGTTCAGTAGAAATAGTTTTAGTTTATTTGTAAAAGTGTTATAGTTATTTATGTTCTTAATTTCTTCGGGTAGCTTATTATATAGTTTGATTGACATAACATAACAACTAGAGGAATGCATTTTCAGTCGTGATGTAGGTATGTTTAATCTATTTTTGTATCTTAGTGTAATTTTTGTTTGTATATAATATTAAAAACAGAACCTCCTTCTTTTGTGGATAGATAAAAGTATATTACCTACCTTAGCTTCAATTAAGCTACTTCCATACCAAATACCATCCAAATCCACCCAGTAATTTTGAAGATTAGCGCGTTCAAACAAACAAAGTAACAAACTATTCCGCTTTATAATATGTTTGTATTAGTATAGATTGAAAATCATTAATCATAATTGGACATAGACAGGGTAGAAATCTTCCTTCAGCAAGGAAGCTGCTCCTTATTTATTAAGTCTTAATATATTAATACTGGTCTAAATTGTTTGTAACCACCCATGTAACACATATGGAATACAATAAATGAGTCAATATTGAAGATCCTAAATAAGTTGTAATTTAAGCTTCAGACATTCATTGTTTCACATAACGCTGTTCCTAGGGTGTTATGTGCTTTTATAGGGTCTTATTTAAGCTTTGAGCGTGAATTGGACATCAGAAACTATTTTTTTGTACACCAAATTTCTATATCTTCTATTCCTTAAAGAGAATTTTGCATAAGCTATGTGATACTTATGTGATAGCATGCTGACTTTATTATTATATATATATTTCTAAATTGTAGCTGGCTGTGTGCATTACATTAGTGTGAACTATCTAAGACTACTTTAAGCTGTATCAGAACGGTGATGAGACAGCTTCTCAAGATAATGACACTACAGAATCTAAGGCATAAGGGATTACTTATGGCTTTTCTTTATAGCTTCCATAAAGGCTCATATCAAACTATGGGTGTGAAAAACTATAACGATAGACTGTATCCTAATTATATGTAGGCATAAATATGCCTAATTATTTGAATTTCATCAAAACGCAGTCAGTAGATAAAAGATAAACACATACATAAAGTCAGGTAGTCCCTTGGGTGTATACAAAAACTGCTAAATGCCACCTGCGAGCCTTACGTATCTACCCGTCGCAGGTCTGCTGGAAGAAATTTCGTATTAAAAAAAAGTAGAACCTTTGTGCTCTTTTGTCTGTATTTTGTATTTATCTTTTAACTGTCATTATGTGTAAATAAGTAAATAACTAAATACTTAGTCCTTTTGCTCTGCTTATACACAATCTTAAAACACAAAAGGCACTTTTCACTGAATAAATACTATCACTATTATTTTTTCTCACCGACCGCTCTACAGTTTTCCCTGTTCTATACAGCTAAGCGCTTCCCCCGTTGCTCAGTCCAGTACAAGTGACCACGTGACAATAGTTACATCCTTCAGTGACAAACGACTATCACATTAAATTCAATAAAAAAAAACATATTTCAATGTGCCGATAAAAATTGCTTGAGTTTGCTTGAATGTAAGTTATTTATGTAATTTTTTGTATTTATTTTTTATGGTGTGTTATTAAAATTAACGTGATCTGAATACTATTTTCTTCTGTTAAACCTACAGTAAGTATTTAAATACCATATAATTTAAGAAAAACATGTCTTCGTCGTAACTAAAATTGGTCCACCTACATGTGTCCAGTCCAGTCTCTTTGCGTACCTACATGATTTGAAACTTTATAAGCAGTCCACAAAAAGGGTAGAGAAACCATCTACTGTGCAACTTTATAAGTGTGCAAGAGAACATGATAAAATCATGCCTATACGTAATCTGCATAAGTTTTTATATTCAATTCGCTAGGTAATCACAATATTAAAAACAAAATAGGTTTTAAGCTTCAAATACATTTCTGTACCTTTTTTATTATCTGGGGAAAACTTTCAATAGGTTTGTGTGGTGGTCACAATCAGTATAGTATAACATCAGTTGCCATGGGGGCAACCTCTAGGTCCTCTTAGAAGACCGCTGCGGAACACCTTGTACATCCCCTGTTGGACACCTTACTGAGAGTGACTATAAAATGGCTCCTAAGAGCCTCGCTGAGTAGGTACAGCGAAAACATATATATATGTTACCTTGTGTTGTTTTGCAGAATGTAAAACTGTTGCGAAAACTTGTAAGATTAGCCTGTTAAAACGAATAACTGTCTAACTCTTAGTCTATTGTTCGCTGTAGAAAATAAAATACGTGAAAAGTCAGTCTTCTCCAAATTCTTCAATTAGCACATATTATACACGTAAGCCCAAGGGAAGAGGAGTTGACAGGCAGACGCTGAATCAAACCAAAGATTCTTCGGTATCGTCGTTTCTAATATTGAAATGAACTTTCTTATGCCATTTCCAATATCCAATCATATTTCAATAACCGATCATATTGAGCTTCTTGGGGTGACTTTAACTTCCACACTCAATTTTGGCCCATATATCGAGGCTAAGTCTCAGTTAGCAACAAAAAAGTTGGGAATCCTAGCCAAGGTGAGACGGTACTTCACACCGGAACAGCTGCTCAATTTGTATCAAGCCCAGGTTCGGTCGTGTATGGAATACTGCTCTCATCTTTGGGATGGATCTGCGAAATACCAACTGAGAGAGAAAGAGAGTCATTGGCAACGATGCACTGGTCGAGTCAAAGCTCCAGAGCCTTGAACACCGACAACGAGTTGCAAGTCTATCGGTTTTCTTTCGGTTACATTTCGGGGAGTGTGCGATGGAATTACACAATCTAATTCCGCCAAGCCCGTTCCATCATCGGACTACGAGACAAACGGCGAAGCGCAATCGTTACATGGTGGACATCCCACCCATACGCACAAAACGTTTAGGGAATACCTTCATTGTGCGGACGGCTAAGGAGTGGAATTCCCTGCCGGAGTCTGTGTTTCCCGACAGCTACAACCTAGGAGTATTTAAGTCCAGAGTGAATAGTTTACTTTTAGGTAAGCGTGCTCCATCTTCGATCACATCATCACTTACCATCAGTTGAGATAGTGGTCAAACGCGAACCAATTTTCAATAAAAAAAAAATCTCCTAGCTTGATATGCAAGTATTTGATTCATCATCATCATCTACAGCTTGATTTCAACCACTGCATGTGTATATGGGCCTCCCTTTGCTTGTCCCAAGCTCCATGGTTATGTGCCAGTCTCATTCAGGATATACCCACGATGGCAACAATGTCGTTGTTTTTGATTACGGTAACACACGAAATTCGAATGCCAACAAGCACGTTGTCATGGATCATAAAAAATACGTTGTTTTTCACTTTGTAAATATTTAATCACTATCACACAATATCTAAAAAACTTTTAAACTCATTAACATAAAATCTAACGATATCAATAAACGCACAAACAATTTATTCTTTACTTTTGTTAAAACCACAAAATATTAAACACTTTTCGTAATCAATTCGCGAACGCACTTCGCGCCAATTTTCCTGTCAAAACTTTTAACTTTTCGGCGGCAAAATGGCGTGCCTACGCGAACAAACCGTCTAGTTGCAACAAGTCAATAGGAATACGACACAAATTATACTCATTTAGTGGTAATTTAATAAACTTAACTAAATTATAGGCATTTAATTCAATTTAAGTGGACTCGACGACACCGAGGGGAGGGTCAACCACCTGGCTGGGGTATTGTGTTACTTGTACCACAGGTTATTAATTCGATAATATGATTTTCTTTGAATCCTTGCTGGAAATTGGATTATTACATACTTATTTTGACATGCAGACTTTAGAGCTTCGGAATGCAATTAATTTTTTATGTATAGAAATAGATATTCATTCAAAACGTCGAGCTTTATAATACATTGTACGTTACCTGGGATTGAGTCTTCCAAATAATGAATAAGTATTGTTGATTTTAATGTATTATTTTGCGAACTTTTAATGAGCTATTCTCGTCATCCAACTGCAAAGTTTGGTGAGTTAAAATATTAAAAACAGTACATCGTTTAAGAACAGTAGTGGCCTAGTATTTAAAGGTACGACTTACTAGTCCTGAGTTCAAAATCAGACAGGCACATTACTTTGAGTAATTTTTATCATCATCAAAACGATGAATGAATACATCGTGAGGAAACCGACATGTCCAGGTTCGAAAATTCCAAGACATGTCACATCAAGCAACCCGAACTGGGCCGGCGCGGCGTTGTCTTTATAATGGTATTACGGTCCATTGCCTTTCATAGAGAGGAAGAGAAGAGGCATGTGTCCTAGCAGTGAGCTGATTATGTATCATTATTTGTGAATAATGAGCGGTTTTCGGTCGAGTTTGGCAAGTTAAAAAAGTAAAATATGTTCGACATTGACAGGGATTGTTTTAGTACCTATTAATATGATTTCTATTCATAATAAAAATATTTTTTGTTGGTATAATCCACACAGCAATCATGATCCTGGCTTGAAAGATAATTATCTCAGAAGAATTTTATACCGAAGTTGTGGTCTTGGTGTTTAATTTCGATATGCGAGTAATTGGACTTAAAAACTATAGAGTACTAGCTTCTGTCCGCAACTTTGTTCGCGTTAAAAATATTATCTGATGAAACAAAGGGTAGCTTAAGTTCTTCTCCAAGGTCTAATGAAGAATGAAGGATGAAGTTTGGTACAGAGATAGGTACCAAATTTAATCCATGTCGGTTAAGTGGTTAAGACGCGAAAGTGTAACAGACAGACTGAGACTGAGACAGACTGACCACATTTATAATATTATTAGGGATTATAGTACCAGCGAAACACATGTGAACCAGTTAATGGAAGAAAGGAGAAAGAAAATAAATTTATTCGATCCAGTTTAGGGCACACAATAAAACCAAAAATAAAATATAATCGAAAACTTAATAAAATGAAAAAGAACAGCTGGTAACTATCTCCGTCTGGGATAAAAATAGGCGTAATGTTATGTTGTAAAAACTTCATAATTCTTAATATTCTTATGTTGCGCCGAGACATTTTACAGCTGTTTGTTTAGCGTAGTGTTGTAAAAACTTATGTGTATAGATGAACTAAGCTACAGTCAACTGGCATTGTTAACAAGCGTTTTCCTTACAAAGGGAATTCTAAACTTCCACTTTTTGGCTGTTTAGTTTGTTTCTTTGTGAAAACAGTGGACAGCAATTTAGGACACGGTTCCTTCTTGGCGGATGCTATTATTTTATAGGTACTACAAAAATATTATGTACTTTTTCTTAAAACATAATAAAATAAAATGCGGCAGTTGCAGATCACACAAGAAAATATTACGCACTAATGGGCTGCCTTAGTGCTTAAAGTTTTAAAGACCAACTTTCAAAGTCTACACTGCAGGCATTATTTGCTTCCTGCCAGGGTTATATTCTAACGAGATATGCGACCCCGGAACGTAATCGCAATGGAAGGAGCAGGGTGGGTATTTAGTCAACAGAGGTCTGACAGTCTCTTCCACTCTACCCACAGCGAGAGGAGTTATTAGATGTTTTTTCCATCTAAAAAAGGCATTACATTTAGTAAATTTTATACCTAACATACAACAGGCATCTGGAGCCGACTGCCCTCCAGCGCGTCTATGAATGGCGCGTGGAGGCGCAGCGCCGGGGCGTATCCCCGCTGCCTCGAGAAGTCGAGGCGCGGCGGGAAGAGCTCCGGCGCGATCTGGGGAAGTAGCGAGGGCAGTATGGAGGGAACGACTGTCGCAACCGACGGCCGGGCACGCCGCAATTGCGGCGGTAAGACCCCTCTTTGAGGAGTGGCTAGATCGGTGTCACGGCGTCCTGACCTACCGCATGACGCAGGTCCTCACCGGACACGGAAGTTTCGGGAGGTACCTGTGTCTGATGGGTAAGGAAGAGACGCCTGGGTGTCACCACTGCGAGGGTCGCCCTGAGGACACAGTCGAGCACACGGTGCAGGACTGCCCAGCTTGGGCAGAGCACCGACGTATCCTCACGGCGACAATAGGCGGAGACCTCTCGCGCCCGGCCTTGGTCGAGGCCATCCTGCGGGGCGAGAGGGAGTGGGAAGCGGTCGCCTCCTTCTGCGAAGCAGTCATGCTTTCGAAGGAGGAGGCGGGCCGCGTGAGGGAGAGGATGGCGTCCTCCCTCCAGCCCAGCCGCAGTGGTAGACGCCCACGGCGTCGGACGTCGGCCGACGATCTCCGGCCACCGTAGGCGCGGGCATGCGGACAGCGAGTAAAGGGCAACTCGCTGTCCGACCATGGACCATGCCCGGGTCGACGGCGCGTCGTGTTCCACGCGCGCCTCAAAGAGCGTCAGCAACATGACGAGGGCCCCCCTCTGCAGAGGGCCGAAGCCTGCCGGGGTCGTGGGACTCATCCCGTTACCGTGGCCCCGGTACGTAAGGGTTATTGAAGGAACACCGTGGATTTTAGTCAGTAAAAGTCTGACAGTCCCTCCCACCCTGCCCGGGGTGGGAGGACTTATTTGATAATTTTACAACGTTAAAAAAAAAAAAAAAAAACATACAACAGGTAAATTTTATACCTAACATACAAATGCTATAATGGCAGAAAACTTATGGTAAGTGGATTTCGGAGAGAACAGTTAAGGTTTTCATTTCGCGGTTTTTTTTAAACATTATACCGCAGCCCCGGAATGCAAGGACAGCTGAATGAACAGGTGGGTTTTATTCAGCAGAAGTCTGACACTCCCTTCCGTTCCTTCCAGAATGAGAAGAGTCATGTGTTTCCAACCGAAACAAGAATGTAGCTGCGTTTCTGTACATAAACCCATATTATCTTAACGTAATGCTAATGATATTAACTTAATGAAATGGTCAAAAATTACTATCATACTGAATTTAATGTTTTATTTTTCTAAAGATGGAGGAATCATTGGACGGTCGGGAGAGCGGCGCAGGCGCAAGTGGATTCGACTCGGCAGCCATTTTGAATGACGACGTGTCTCCCACCACGAGCTTCTGCTATAATATACCGAATCTTTTTAATAGGTAAGATGAAAAACCGCGTTTACATGAGGCGATGCCTCCGATTGTGTTTGTGAAGACACTCAACTAGTTATGATCATACATATTTCATCGTCTGCTTAGTCTTTTACCAACTATGTTGGGGAATGACAGCCGGCCCAACTAGCAAAATGCCCTTACAAACAAAAGCTCTGGTTTCATAAAAGGTTTATACGTGTTCTGATTAAGCCAGAAACCCTTAATACCCTTACAAAAAAAGCTTGTAAGAGCTATGGTTTCATATAAGGTTTATATGTGTTCTGATTAAACCAGAAACTCTTACAGTGTTATTTTATAAGTCTATTTAAGTTTTAAGAGCTTGTAACATTACTCTTATAGACGTATATAAGAAAACGTTATATAATATTAATAAGAGCAGTGGTATTATAAGCACCTTTTATAAGTCTAATTGCCTTTGATACTTAATTAATACTTATAAATACATTTCATAAGTAGGTACATTCAATCTTAGAAGTGACTATACTAAGTGTTTTATTAGACTTCTGTAAAACTAGTGTTTTAAATGCGATTTATCTCACCTAAGACATATTAAAGAGTAAGTCTTACAAGTGTCTTAAACAATTCTTTATTAAGGGTTATTTATTTTCCTTGTTGTGTCTGACACGAGAAATTATTATAAAATCAGGTACATTGTTTTTACTTATTAAGGAACCCTAAAATTATGAGCAGTATGGCCGTGTAGAATTAATTGTTCTAGGTTTCATTTGACTTTTACGAGTGCGATATAAACCTTACACAAGAATACTGGACTTATATTGTTCCGATAAATCACTTATTACATTACTTGAGTCGTGGTTGATCTTAATGGCGACATTTCGATATTATTTCACAAATAATTAAAATAATACATAATAAAAGAGACATTGTTGAAAAGGCCCGTGAAAATACTGTTATTCAAATTTCAAAATAATCAAGAAAAAACTACTTCGCAACCTAATAATCACATAAAGTGCGTACCAAACTAAGCTTACACACTAGCATATTGTAGGAAAATAAAATAATATATGCGACTTTTTAATATTTTCGTAAAGTTTATCTTTAGCTTACGGCGGTTTGTGTTTACACTCTTATTAGGAGATCACAAAGAGGACTACAAGCGATATTACACTTAAAATAGCATTACTAAGAGGACTTTAAGCTTATTTTCCCTTAAAGCATGCCCTTGTAAGTCACTTCTAAGTTTGTTTTTCCTTATAGAAGTATCAGCAAGAGTTTAGTAAGTTTTAAAATACACTTTGCGAGACCATTACATGGCAATTGTAAGGGTGAATATACTTATTAAGTGCGCCCAAACCCACACTTATATATGTCTATAAGTATGATATAAGACTGGAAAAAATATGGTCTTGGGATATTTGTAAGATTATTTTTTGCTAGATGGGGGGACCAACGACGACCAAACAATTTCTAATAGAAAAACCTAATAGCAGATTTTGTTCGACCCGGGAATCAAACCCGAGACCTCTTGCTCAGCAGTCGCGCTTACGACCAACGAAGCAGTATGATCGTATTTTTTTGTTTTAAATTCCCAGTACCTCTCTCACAAAAAAGACAAATCTAATGACGGCATTCATGCTAAAATCCAGCATTTTTAGCTACACAGAGTGCTAATGAAATATACATACATCGGCACACACACATTCGCAAAACCCTTCTTTTGTTGTAATTTGATCAAAACATTTACCCATTCGACAACATTCATTTATCAACGTGCGTGCACTTTCTGGTCATTTGTCTTAATAAACAAACGTACGTTCTGATTTATTTAACCCTTAGTCTCTTTCGCCCTTGACTTTGAGCTGGCTCGGTTTTTTGTCGTTAGGCGCCTTGAACTTTTATGCCCTAAGCATACAAAGAGCACTTACCAAGATATGTTCAATAGTTTGTAACTAGTGGAATTTGTGTAAAAACTTTCTAGACTAATCGAAAAGTGAAAATGTCATGTATGTTTGCATCATACAAACACATGCACATAGAAACATACTCATATTTTTATTTTATTCAGAAATCATTTTCGAACAATGGGTATTTTCTTATTCTGTGCATTTGTAATCTGAAGGACAGTCAAAGAAATTAATCAGCTAAAAGACTCATGAGCAATAATGCATTGGTCTCGTCAAACCTCCAAGGCCGTATCGACGTCGAACTGCCAGCCTATCGGTTTTTATGTTCTTTTTATCTTACTAATAATATAAATGCGAAAGTTTAGATGTCTGCTTGGATGTTTGTTTCTCAATCACACGAAAACAACTGAATGGATCTGAATGAAATCTTGTATATAGATAGCTGTGATCTTGGAATAACACATACGCTACTTTTTATCCTGGAATTTCTTCGGGATCATGGTTTACGCGGGAAAGTCGCAGGCACAGCTAGTGACAAGTAGGGAAACAAAGAAAATAGTAATAACAAGAAATGATGCATGCATACTTGCATCATATATATAGATTTACATTTTGAATCTTAAACCTTTCCGGCTAATGTAGTCACTTCAATAGTGATATTGGTTTAGCAGAAGTATCTTTTCTTTTTTTTGTTAGCGTGGTAAACCTTCAAAAACTGCCTGAACTTTTTCGGGATAAGAGATAAATGACTGGGAAGTGTTCCCACACTTCCCAGTCCTAAGGTCCAGGTCCAGTTTTTCACCCTTAAAACACCCCGTTACCAGTTAAAAGACCAATACATAACCCCTAATGTTCAAGTCTATTAGGGCATATCCCTTGGGAGACTGTAATACTAGACTGTGTTGCTGAAGTACCTAAACTTAGAGCACGTAGGTAACTGAAGTACGTCCCTATTTACATGCTTTCAGTTTATGTGATTTTCACCTACTAAGCTCTCTTATCTTTTCAGCCTGGGTCCTGGCTCCGTGCTATGCGATCGTCCAGACACGGAACCAAGTGAGACATACACGCCCAGTGCGGAACCCGCGGAGGAAACCACTGAACATCAGCAGTATGAAGATGATGAGGAATATTCTCCGAAATCTAGTAAAGACACCTACTCAAAAACTCATAGCGCTTGAATTATGTATATAACAACGAGCTATACGTGAATTGAAATAAGGCAACAAGGCACCGATCGCGATTAGAAAATTATGTATTTGACCATTCACGATATCGACCAATCGCTATTTTGACGGTTTTACAGTCATTTGATCGATTGAGAATTTGACTATATTTTTTTTATTTAAAGAGAATTAATTTATTATTTATTAAAATCTTGTTGTTAGGTGATTGACGCTTTCAATGAAACTGCTATATATGAATATGCTACAAAACGTCGTGAGCAAGACTGACATGCAATTATCCGGTTTTTTTTTTAATACACAAACATGTAAGCATTATGATTAATTTCTAAACTAGTATCTTTGCTTGCAGATGCCAAAGGAGACATACCTAAACGGAAACAGAGGCGATACAGGTAGTTATCTATACTTATATTATAAAGATGGTTATAAGCTACTTTTAACCCGACTACAAAAAAGGAGGTTATGTTTTATCGTGATAAAATCCACGGGAGCGAAGCCCCGTGCGGCTGCTGGTTATATACAAGTTTATAGATTAAGCGCATTACCTGAGACCCCCCAATTAGAATATTAAATCATAAGTCTAAAACAACATCCGTAACTAAATAAATTGAAACCAATCCTAGACATTTTTTTATAAAATATATAGTTATCCTTACTAAACGCAAAACGTTTGTGCATCATACAATATCCTTAAGCAGACGCATACACTCATGCAATGATAGCGGCCGACACGTACACGAGCGCATTTCCTTGAATTAAGGATTGTATTAATTTGTCATGATACTGTTTCCATTTTAAGTTAAAGATTTTTCCGTCAAAATTTAACACCTATTTTTATGACGGAAATCGATTCAGAAGCCGATTCTGAACCAACTACTTTCTTGAATTGCGTTTATTCTGTTACATGTTGTATGTACAGGTAGAAAACATGAACCCTGTTGGTATAAAATCAAGAGTTTTAAGTAGGTAGTTTACTCCTTACAAACATTGGTTTTGAGCCCGCATAGTTTGAGATACTCTTAGTAAACCCCTAGTCCTTTTTAGGGTTTCTTAGCCGAATGTCAAAAAACGTAACCCTTATAGATTCGTCATATCTGTCTGTCGGTCTGTCCATATGTCGTAGCCACTTTATTTCAAAACTGCATATTACAACTGCAAACTTGAAATTTTGTAAGTGAATGTATTCTGTAAACCGATTCACAATTTTTGAGGTTTGTAAAACCATTTTTCCAAAGTCAACCGAAGCGGGCCTGTATCTGTGTTTTTATTTTTCAATAGAGCACCACAGACACAGATATAAACCCTCTCACATGATTTGATCAGAACGGATTGTATGAAGTTCAAAAAGAGACGTTGAACTCGGAGTTTGTTTCGTTTTTTTTTTTTTCAGGATAGTCAACTAGGAAATACTAGCCTCCTAGCTTAAAGTAACGATAACTTTTCGCAACTTATACTGGGGTCCCAGTTTCTGAGAAACATTGGTAACTACCGTAAATGTAGTCTGTAAGAGATTGCCTTGTGCGATAAGACATTGTACACTAGTTTTATTATTTGTATCCAAACATACATTTTGTAAGGTATACAATAGAGTATATATATATAAATAATTTATAAGTAAATACCGTAAAGTCTACGACCAATCTCATTGTAAACAAACATCAGTCATAGTCTTGTGAACCCACTGCAATATTAATTTCGAAGTTCGGTCCACCACGACCCCGTGTGAGCACGATTAAACTTAATGAAGCATCTCTTTTATGAAAACCAGACTTTTAACTTTGCAAACAAATTTTGACATTCCACGCCAAGTTTATTTTCCCAAGCATGCAAAATATTCTTCTTGTACACGGGGTGTGACATGAAGACCCAACTATTTCAACGTAAAAAAGAGAAAAAAATCGGTTGTTTAAAATTGTTTATTGGTTAAAAACTGTGTTTCTTCACAAATTAATTTGTGAAGAAACACAGTTTTTTTTTAATAACGCCTGCGGGTGATGTCTTTGCGCTGACAAAATTCATCAATTTCTAAAAGCTTTCTGAAGAGGATGTCTGGAAATCGTATAATTTTGACAGGCCTGTTGGTATAGTGGTCAGTGGCCCTGACTGCTATGCACAAGGTCGTGCGTTCGATTCCCACCTAGGACAAATGTTTGTGTGATGAGCACGATCATTTGTTCTTTGTCTGGGTGTAATTTATCTATAAAATTTTATTTATTATTTAGAAATATATATGTATGTTTATCAGTTGTCTAGTACTCATACCACAAGCTCTGCTTAGTTTGGGACTAGATGGCGTTGTGTGAAAGTTGTGGAATATTATTATTATAATATAATCAGCCAATAACAACCCAACTGCTGGGGCATAAACTTCCACCCTATGGAAGAGAATGGACCGTATTCCACCGAGCAGTCCAGTACGTGTGGGTGGAAGTCGCATGTCTTTGGATTTTTGGTTCAAGGACACGCCGCCGGTTAATCACGATACTTTCCTTCACCCTTTTAAGAGCAGTGGTATACTGGGTTCGAACCCACAACCTACAAACTCGTAAGTCCAACTTATAACCGCTGCGCCAACACGTTCTCATTTTCATGAAGTCACCAAATAGCAATAATATATATCTAGATTCGGTCGAAGTTTAAAACAAACAACACTTTAGAATTAGCACTGTAACAAGAATCATACTGAAAACAATAACATAATCTCTGTTTATTTCAGAACTACGTTCTCCAACGTGCAACTGGAGCAGCTCGAAGCCGCTTTCCATAAGACCCATTATCCTGATGTGTTCTTTAGAGAAGAATTAGCTATGAGGATAGATCTCACTGAGGCTCGAGTTCAGGTAATCTATATTCAGTCTATACATCTTTACATATAACCATTTTTTTTAAATAATATAATATCTTTATTTGAAACACAGCCAGAAAAATACATGTGTCTAAATAGTTAGAATAAGTACATGAATTTGACAGTAATACATAGCCTGCTGTCTCCCAAACTAGGCAAAAACCTGTATCTTGGGAGGCAGTATAAAAGTGAAATTCTCAGTAAGCCTCTTTGATGCTAATGACCATTAACAAAGCCAGATATTATCTGTTGCGGGTGTAGACCTCATTTTTGAGTGCTTCTTTAATGGCCAACTTTATGTTGTCATTGTTTCTCATTGGATAAAATTAAATGACACAATTAATGATTTAATGATCTGTATTAAATAACTAGTAATTTATTTCAAATGGAAGTGGAGATAAATTTCCTTGCAATTACCCTCTTCTTAAGTCTGTAGTGGTCTGGTAATACAGGATATACTACTGATTGTACAAACTTTGTTGATACAAACTTTAAAGTTGGCTCTGTCTTTCTCTGTATTTAAATTTTGGCTGCCTGTCTGTCTTTCTGTATTTCCGGGCTAATCTTTGGAATGTTTGAATAAATTTGATTGGGCTTTTCACTGGAAGATAGTGTTCTATACAAAATACTCGTATTGTCTACTTTTTATCCCTGAATTCCTACGGGTTCGAGAATTAAGTGATAAGTGAGAGACGTTGAGATCTGAGTTTGTTTCGGTATTTCTTCCCAGAGTAGTCAGGAAACACCGGCCTCATCTAGTTAAACTAAACCTATCACGCAAAAAAAACATAACGTGTAAAAGTTTTATTTATAACCAATTTAAAAATAAATATTTCATTTCAAAAAACCGCTTAAATAATGTCTCCCTCGCGAACGAAGACGCGAGGTTCTAAGCAGTGGTAGCGACTGCCGAAGATGTACAAATATCAGCAGGATTAATGGCTAAACGTGATTTACGAAACACTGAACTCTGAAGATTCTCGATTAGATTATGATTATGGAAGATTTTTGAAATTTTGATGACTCATTAAAGTGGGGAGACCACTTTAATGAATGTTTTGAAAGTCCTTCCAAAGGTTGTCTGGAAGATATCGCTTTTATTGATAAGACCGCCATTGTAACCATTTAATTAAGAAATTATGTTAAATAGGTGTGTTTAAATTTTGGTGTACAATAAAGTATATTCTATCTATCTAGGCGAAGATTGTGACGCATCCATAAATTAACCTTGGCATGACTTGCTTAACCGTAAAGATCGTTTCTCGCAGCTGTTTTAATTTAGCCACGAGGACACTATGAGAAACCAAAATACTATACTGACAGTTACAGATATTTCGTGGTAATAATAAACACTGACGTTGAAATTAATCCGTTTTCATTTTGGGCGTGTATTCCGAACGCAGACGCTAACTGTAGACTGCAGAGTTGTCACAGTAGTCAGCTCCATAAATAACTAATTAATTTTAAGCTTAAACGATATTTTCAGGTCAATTTGACTGTGTCGTAGTTGCAACACTCTAATTTATATTCACAGACTGTTTTACTTAGAGATAATTACGTTAATTAATTAGTTGGCACTTCTCTATTATAGTTTAATTTATTAGCCAGGTATGTTTTATTTATGGTAATTAGTATTTATACACACTGTGTATATCATCTCCTCTTCAAAAATTGAAAAAAAATCTTAGGAAATAAGCAGCACCTTTGTGCTCTTTTGTCTGTATTTATATATTTTTTCTTTTGAAGTGTCATGTGTGTACATAAATAAATAAATACTTTGCGTTTCATACTCTCCAGCCGTGTAATTTTCGTAAAAAGGGGTACAATGTGTTTACTTCACGTATTCTAGATGTGAATATTGATAGTTCACATTATTAAATTCCGAACATCTGATAGTAAAAGTATACATTTAATCTTACAAATTTCATAACGGGTGAGTAACATTTTTTTTTAAATAATCTACGCCTCTCTAAGTGGTTGCATAGATGCGATATGATCAGGTAACCGTTTCCTGCCATAATAATACTTTAACAGTCATTTGTTTTGGTGGAGGTGTAAATTTTTATGGATGTCGTCCGACTCTGACATTTTTCAGGTTACAAAATCCCATTGATTGACCTTGACCATAGTATACATATGTATAATAACAATAGTGGTAGTAAACAAAACTAAAGATAATTTTAGTATCATATAGTTGCACTACGACTTTGTGCGTTCCTATGGCGCTTGTCCGAAAAGCGGTGGTATACCATATCCTATAGCCAAAAGGTTTCCTCCATCACCTGAGGCAGGAAGCATGTTAGTATGCGAGATTTAATAGAATACAAAATGTTTAATTACTTTAAAAGTCTCATATTAGTCGATGATGCCTGTATTAGTAGACTTCGCTCTTTTAGTAACTTAAATTTCTAAAACTTGCAGAATAGAATGGTTTAATATTTAAGCTTAACGATGAGTATATGAATGCTGCAGCAGCGCGTATACTTTACTTACTGGTGACATTGCACTGCATTCACACTATTTTATTCATAAAAGTAGCGAGCGACCATTCTCTTCAAAGTCGTTTCTTCGTCTATTTCTATTTGTGTATATGCCCACGACATAGTTCGCATGGTATGATTTTCCCGCGTAGATCCCAATCCCGTTGGAATACCAGGATAAAAACTATCTTTATACGTTACCCTATAACCTCCTCCATCTTCCAGTAAAAATCCCATTAAAATCGGTTCAACCATACCAGAGATTAACGCGGACAAGCAGAAAGACAGACAATTTTTTTTTACGTTTTTCGTGTCGTGTAAATATGTAAATAATACAGACACTTAATTTTATTTACATGTATGTAGATAATGTGATAAACTTTATGGACATTGAATACAACACTTACAGGTAAGGGGACATGGTGTGATAAAAGGTAAGTAAAAAGGTTTAATATGAGTATCTCTTGTTCTCCAGGTCTGGTTCCAAAACCGTCGCGCAAAATGGAGAAAACAGCAGAAGGCTGGCTGCGAAGGATACCCAGTTACTCCACGCGGACCAAGGTCGCCAGATGAGAGGTCACCGTCAGCTCTTGCGCTGGAAATGAGGGATTTTATCACTATACCTGGTAGGTTCACTGCGTAATTATGCAGGCTCGAATAATTAATTAATCTATACTAATATTATAAAGCTGAAGAGTTTGTTTGTTTGTTTGTTTGCTTGAACGCGCTAATCTCAGGAACTACAGTTCTGATTTGAAAAATTCTTTCAGTGTTAGATATCCCATTTATCGAGGAAGGCTATAGGTATATCATCACGCTAAGACTAATAGGAGCGGAGCACTAATGAAGAATGTTTAAAAATCGGGGGATTTCTTTTCCACGCGGACGAAGTCGCGGGCGGAAGCTAGTTTATTATATAAATAGTACTTTGAAATAAAATTAAATGAAATAATTGGTTATAAATAACACATTTGTACGTCATGTTTTTATCCACTGTTAGTTTAACTAGATAAGGCAGGCGTTTCCTAACTGACTTCTCAGAGAAGAAACACCGAAACAAACTCAGTGGTCATCGTCTGTTTTATATCCATATATTTCGTATCGGTTCAATCATATGAAAAACATGTAGGTTCATGTCTGTGGTACTCTTTATACATCTTACAATATTTCTATAGATACAAAAGTAAAACTAGTGTACAATGGGCGGTCTTATCGCACAGGGCGATCTCTTACAACCTTTTAATGGACTGAACTTAAAGGAGACAAATTTAGGGACACGTTTACTGTATAATATTAACTAAGTGAATATCGCTGTTAGTAAATTAAGTTTTTAGGGTACCTTAACCGAACAGTGACGAACGTAACCTTATCACTACCGTCACAGATAAACGTATCTCCGTCTGTCGGTGGTATACATCTCAAATGCAACAAAATAATTTCAAATATACCAGTAATACTGAAAAAATAAATAGGAAACCAGTCAGGAGCGAGTGGGACTCGTAAACCGAGGGTTATGTACAAACAATCTAAGCATATAAGTGGAATAGTTCGCCCATAGAAATTGTTTTCATTTTCCGAACACCTATGTTTTAAGTTGTTGATTGCAAGCGACAATTAAGTACCCATACATATACCATACGTATATTGGATAGTTCGATATTGAGCTAGCACAAGTTACAGGATTTTAACCTTAGTGGAGTTTTGGTTCCTATTTAATATAAATTCTATTCTTTTGTATTAATGGTAAATAAACTAAAAAGAGTTTCCCCTTCATAAGTTTCGAACTAAATTATTACGGTTTTCTGATTTTTACTTATGTTATGTGGTTTGAAAAATTGTTTCCTGACAAATTTCATGATCCTATGTAAACGAGAATTACCTACTATAAATGCAGTACGGTTTGGATTATCTTGTGAACTCGCTTAATTTTGCGAGATATGTGACAAACGGTCATATCGTTTAATTGCGTTTACTTACAAGTTTGGCTTTCTTGAAAGAGACTGTAGACTCGAGACCCTACAAATATTATAATTTGACAATTAAATTGAATACATTTTATTTTGACTATATTTTTGCTATGCTAAACAGAGTCCATAATTGTACCTAGCTATTAGCACATTTAAAACTTTTACACAACACATACGGAATGCAAAAAAAAATGAACGTGACCTGTACGCAGTTTTTGGGGTGAATCACACCATAAGTATAGATTTTCCAAACAACAACAAAGGGGTTGTTTTGGAAACTTTATCATATCGGTCCTTTTCAACTATTTTTATACAAAAGTAGTATTCGAAGTGCGCGCAAAAGGTAGAAATCTGTTTTGTCCAAGACCTTGTTTATTTAAAGGAACTATTACGTTTTTATTGTAGCAGTACTTCAATGATATCAAAACTTTTTCAAAAGTGTCATCCAAAAATATAGACCAACTTTATAGCTTATAATAGTTTTATTACTCTTTGGAGTTGAACACCAATAATAGAAAAAGTTTAATGAAATAAAATATGACCAACTTGTTGCTCACTTCGTAAATTATATTTTTAATAAGTTATTGCATTGAATAAAAGCATTGTTGAAACTCAGTTCGAATGTTATAATATTTTGTTTTGTTAGTAAGTTTATTATTTTTCTTATTGCAGTCTCATCAACACAGATGATAAACCTAAACGATACTCAAACACAAGTATACGCAACCAAGTCAAAGCCATCACCACCAGCAATCCACATCTCAGCACTACCAACAAGACAGAACTCTCAAGTGGACCTCCCATCGTTTTCCATACCTTTGCAATATAACCTAGGAAGCTTCAAAAAGATTGGCGAAGACGTGCACTTAGATTTAGAAACAACAGACCAAACTAATTGGGACACTAGAATGCTGCCTAACTTTAACCTTATGAATCTAAAACCATTAATAGAAACGAGAGATAACGTTGATATGGAACTAAAATATGAAGTCAAAAATGAGAGCAGAGTAAATTTCAATGAAATACAAACAGTTCAAGCTATTGATACTGATGAAATTCTAGGAAAAGACAGAGTTAATGAAGGACAAACTATAACACCCGATTTTGAAATACAAAGGTACCAGAATTATCAAAATGAGAGCGATAAAAGGTTTAGAGAACAGAGTTTTGAAGACTCCATTATGGAAGACGGTAGAAATGATTTTGTTTGTGATGGTGATTTTCTGTGTAAAAATAATTTCGATAAGGTTGATGAAAAACGTAGTGAATTTGAAGAGTGTCATCTTTTAGATAATGATAATACCGTCGGTATTAGTAATTTTGACAGTAATTTGTAAATAACTGAAACCAATTATTTATAATTATAGTGATCTCAATACAGTACGATACACGATTACTTGACTCTTTACATGACCAGACAGCTGAAATTTTTTTCAGTCAAAGAATCAGCATTGCCATTCGACCTGTGTCAACTTTTCCAATCAACAGGATGTTGACGACCATTTGATCCCAATGATTTTTTCTATATACACCTGTACATATTTTTTTAATATATCCTTGAATTAAATTTCATTGAAAAATTACCAAAATACATGTACATACTTCTTGTGATCTCATGAATGTATTGTAAATAAATATTTAATTAAGAGTGACTATCAATATTATAAAGAATTAATGTAAGCTTGTATGTTGGGATGTTTGTGCCTCAACTACACAGATTTTGATGATAATTAACAGACGGGTAGACGATGTCTTGCATTTTGTGTAGAAACTCATATAATTAAAGTTTAGACTTGAGAAAAGCAATTGAATTCTGTACATTATAATTTAAATTGTTAGTTTAAGTTTACGAGGCATGCCTTTTAAGTTTTTTCGTTTGAAGAAAAAACACAACTAGAACCTTGTAGTAATTTTTATTGTTTTTCAAAGTATTCACCACGTAGCTTAATACACTTTTCTATTCGCTCAAACCAGTTATTATAACACTAGTACTCACGCGGGGCTTCGCTCCCGTGGACTCTATCACGGTAAATACATAACTTTCCGTTTTTGCAGTCGGGTAAAAAGTAGCCTATAACCTTCCTCAAACTTCAAGCTACTTCCATTCAAATTGCATCCAAATCCACCCAGTACTTTCGAAGATTAGCGCGTTCAAGCAAACAAACAAACAAACAAACAAAAAAACAAACAAACAAACTTTTCCGCTTTATAATATTAGTATAGATATATTCCACTCTAAAGTGGGGGTGTTCAAAATGGCTGCCTTGAAAGCGTCGACTGCTTCTTCACTGGACTGAAACCTTTGACCACTAAGACTTTTCTTAATTTTAGGAAATGTAAAAAAATCGTTAGGGCTTAGGTCAGGACTGTATGGAGGATGGTCAAGAATTTTTACTTTTTCATGCTTCAAATACTCAATCGTTAGACGAGCGCTGTGTGACCTTGCGTTGTCGTGGTGCAAGATGATGCGTCGCTTTGAGTTAGATTTTCGAAGTTCGGCGATGATTTGTGGTAAACAAACTGTGGTATACCACTCTGCGTTAACCGTTCTACGATCTTCAAGTGCAATAGTTGCAACATGGCTGGTTTTTCCAACGAACATGGCCACCATCTTCTTTGAAGTGCTTCGAGAACGAACAACTTTAGTCGGCTTTGGCTCGTCTTGAAAGACCTAGATTGTAGATTGTTGTTTGGAATCAGGATCGTAGGCATAGATCCAAGATTCGTCACCACTGATGATGTCGTAGACGTGATTTGACTCTCCTCGGTTGAACCTTTGAAGAGTTTTCTTACACCATCTGACGCGGGCCGCCTTGTGATCGTCGGAAAGCAGATGCGGTATCCAACGGCAAACTAGCTTTCTCACACCAAGCGCTTCATGCAAGATCTTCTGAATGGTTGTCACTGAGATGCCTAATAAAGCCTCTATCTCTCGATATGTCACATGACGATCTTCGAGAATTAGTTGTCTCACAGCAATGATGTTATCTTGAGTGAAGGCGGATTTTGGGCGTCCTTCGCGAGATTTGTCACTAACACTACTATGTCCACGCTGGAATTCTATATACCAGCGTTCGACAGTCCGCAGACATGGGGCTTCATCACTGAACACAGATGTTAGCTCTTCAAAACACTGAAGCCGTGTCAGGCCTCTTCTAAAGTTGTAGAAAATTATTGCACGAACATTTTCCTTAGAAAGATTCATTTTCGTACGTAACCTGACAGATTTCAATCGACGCTGTGACTAAACAATAGCATTAATCCTAATACTTTCAACTGTTTTGAGATTCAAAATTTGAACACATTCGAATATATGTAGAACAGTTCCAAATTCAAAATTGCCGGGAAATATGGAAACGACAGAACTTAAAAGGCATGCCTCGTACATAACTATGACTTTAATGGAATGTGTGTCCACACAAATATTATTTAATTGTGATATACCTACTGTTATTTCTGTTTACTCTTATTAACGATAAGAATTTGTTAGATGTGATTCTAGTCAAAAATAAAAATAGATTAAAAACAGTTTTATTTGGTTTTATTTTCACTTTGATTTTGAAGCACATTTAAACAACCATAATTAATACCTATCGTACATAAAAGGTGTCGTTGACGACTTTACCTCTTATATACCAGTGCGACATTTACCTCTTATATACCAGTGCCATCGCGTATATTTTTCTCTTCTATGTAATCTCAGGTTAGAATTAACTTGGATCAGTTAAGTTTGGTCATACTTGGGTTCGGTCAGAGATAGGTCTGGTCAGATATAAGTTTCAAGACTTTTATGCAAATATCTATGCTGCAAAACTATCTATGCTGTGGAAAAGGATATTTTTTTAAGGAAAATAATTCAATCTTTTCTCTGCTGCCTGCAGGCCTACGCCAGAACAGGGCAGTTTATGTTACTTCAGAATTCAGAGCTCCGGAGACAAGTAGTCTGCCAGGGTTGTGGGAATGTTGATTTTTAGTCAGCAGAAGTCTGACACTCCTTTCAAGTCATTTGATGATTGTCCCACCTAGAACAAAAGCTCTGCATGACAAGTGAACGACCTTCGTTCACTTCTTCTTCGGAGCTTTTTTTTGTACACCTGTCACCATCATAAGCGAATGATTTTCCCGATTTTCCCGAGTTTTTATAAATGGAAAGAACTGCTCAAAAGTTCTGAAGCGACATTTTCTTTAGATTAAAGTATGATTTAAAAATTGTCTCTTTAAATGACAGTGTTGCATCGAGTTGCCGCGGCTACCATATCACGGTTAAACCGTCGATGGTTTGTTTCGGTATCTTTTCGTACTCCACAATGTATATATTAGAATGTTTTGATAAACAAATAATTAAAAAAATCTGTAAGAATCTGACAGACCTCTCTACGAATCTCATGGCGTAAGACCTCCATGGGGATATTCACTCCGAGAGAAAAAAAATTCTCTGAATCTAACTTGTTAGTCACAGTCCATTCGGAATTTAAACACCATTTTCTTCTATATTCTTTTTTCGATGCAAGGCTAGGACAAAGACTTTAACGAAGTGTTCAATTATTTAGCAAATTTTAAAGTGTTATGGACTCGTGTTACAATGCAAATAGACACTATTCTCAGTTGTAACATAATCTTTTACATAAAATATATTATTTGAGTTTCTTTAAAACGAAATAAGAGTTAAATTGCCATTTGTGTTTTTTTTTTAAGTCAACAGAAACTTAATAAGTACCTATTAGTAAAAATTATGACAGTAGATTATCGTCATTAATATTCAATCTTGTTATCTGATAAAACGAAAGTGCTATATGGTTTTTATATTAGAAATTTTTCATTAGAGGCCCGGAGTTTGGAAGATAGCTTTGTGATACCCGCGCCCCTCGTAAAGCAAGTTAAGTCGTTGGTTCTGCGCAACGCAAAATCTGTGAAGTATGGAGTGCGGTGGAATAAACGCGTGCAGTAGAGTCACCGGTGGCCTCTCGCTGCAAAATGTAAGTAAGTAACGCGCACTGTAGTGAAAAAAACGCACGTTTTGTCTGATAATGTTGCCATACATACAGATTTCTTTGTATTTCTACATATTTTCGATGTATGATACAGATTAGCACTTGATACAGATTTCATTTTATGCAAATTTCACACTGAATTGATCAAATTAACTGTTACAACTAAAACAGAACTTAGCAAAATAAATTACCTAGATACCGTATTTATTACGTTACACACACACCAGTGTACGAGTAACCATAAGGTTATTTTTTATTTTTTATTTATTTATTTATTTACTATATGGAGGACTTACAGCTAATAAAAACATAAAAAGAGGAATACATAGTCGCCAGAGAGCCAATAACAAGTCCTCACGTTTAGACTTATACTAAAATAATGTTACAAGCAATAAACAAGCAATAATAAAGCTAATCATAAATTAAAGATACAATTTACACAGTAAGAAACAACATTAATTTAAACATTCTAATTAAGTATTTGTATTATAGAGAAAATTCCATATTTTGGGATGATGCCGCCTTATCTAGCTACAATAGCCAGAATGTAAATTTTTGCATCACTCTGGGTTTTTAGATTAATATTAAATTAAATAAAAGTTTGTACCTATGATATTAATTATTCACGTATTTTAGGTTCCTGAGCACAGCAAATTAACGTTGTTTATGAAAAAATTAAAAATAATAAATGCGGTATCCAGGGTTGGGCAGTATTTGAATTACTTGTAATTAAAATACGTAATTGAAATACAAATACGTATTTGGTATTTGTATTTCAATTACTTCTTTGAAATGTAATTTGTAATTCGTATTTCAAATACCTGACGCCGAGGTATTTTGTAATTAGTATTTCAAATACTTGAGACTTTAAAATACATTTTAACATTAAAATACATTTAACCTTCATTCATATAGCGATCGTGAGTGTGAGTGCGAGGTGAGACCGCGAGATTGTAATGATGGTAAAGCAGCCACAAAACGCAAAAAATGGACTTACGTCAAATTGTCAATGTCAAGCTAAGATGTCAATTTGTCAAGTCATAACGGTTTGTTTTAGTTTTTTCCAAACACGGAATAAATAAAGCTTCTGTTCTGTGTAGAACGAACGAAAATGTGTTCAAACAATTTAACACAAGTTTGTGCTCATCAGGACCTGTGGACCTGTGGTAGAAGCGATGGTCACTAGGACCTGTGGACCTGTGGTTGAAGCGATGGTCACTTGAACGAAATGAAAATTTTCACATTAATTAATTTGACTTGAATCGCAACAGTAGTGTCAACAAGAAGAATCTGAATAGTCAATTGTAATTGTTAGTATTTAAAAAAAGCAGCCAAGTGCGAGTTGGACTAGCCCATGAAGAGTTCCGTAGTAGCAAACATATAGGGTTTGTATAAATGACAAAGTTATATTAGGGGACAAGGATTAAAGTATGTCATTGCTGATTTGAAACAAAAACTATGAAAAATCCTTTTTTTCTAAAATGTAACATACTTATTTAATCAACATATTTACCCTCATTATCTGTACATTGTTGCCATCTAATTGCAAAGTTATTTAAGCCTTAACGATAGACCTTTCGGGATCGAAATTCTACAAACTGTTTGAAAGCATTTCGTACTGCCTCTTGGACAGAATTTTTTGGAATAGTTGAATATTTACCAAATCACAAAAAAAATACTTCCGTTGGAGCAAGATCTGGCTTCTCGGTCTGGTTGGTACCTAGGATCAGCTATGGTTTAACATAACTGAAGCTTCTGTGCAGAGTAACAACGGTTTCTCGTGAAGTGTGATGCCCCTTGCGTTATCATGGTGAAGATCGATTCACGAGTCGGGGTTATTGCACTACTAGTTTCACCATCATTATTCGAAGTTCTGCACACTAAACATCGGCCGTTATTGCCAGATCAGACCTGAGAAATTAGTAAATAACACCACAAACAGTTACCAGTATCTAATTATTGTTAAGCTTTCCAGGCACTGTTGCGGCGTTCTACCTGGGGTCAGCCATTGCATTTTTGCTTCTAGTTTTCGTAGAGAATCCACTTTTCGTCACATGTCATAATTTGATCCAATATTCTTTCATTTCTGTACCGATTCAACAAGGCAACGCAAGTTTCAACACGCGTTTTTTTCTACAAATCAGTCAAATAATGAGACACCCATTTTTCGTATTTTTTTATCTTATTGATTTCATGCAAATGAGTGAATGAACGTGAATGTGAATTGTAGGTAAGGTAACGTTATACCATGCCACCAATTCCTGGATAGTTTGACTCGCATCGGCTTCCAGAATCTCCTTTCACACATTTTCACCTATTATTTACGGTTTTTGAAAATGTGCTTTATCTCAAAAACTGCTGACTATATCTTGTTCTACTTTTATGTTGAAAGTTTTTATTAAAATCTACAGCATATTTTTTTTAGATTTTTCTCTCTCTTATTTAAAAAATTAGAGGGGGTGCTGCCACATATTTTACCACTTTGGAAAAGTTTATCTTTCGAACGATTGATTTGGAGAAAAAATAATTTCAGATACCTCAATATAATTTTTTTAAACCTATCTATTGACCTAACACGTCATATAGGTTTGATATTTTTTTTGTCATTGGTCGCAAGCAACTGTATAACATGAGGTCTCGGGTTCGATTACCGGGTCGGGCAAAAAGTGCTATATATGGGTATTCTGTAAGAGAAGTCTCAGTAGGAGCCCAGAGTTTGGAAGTTGGCGGTATGATACCCCTATGCCTTGGAAAGCACGTTAAGTAGTTAGTCCTGGCTATCATTTGGACATCTTCAAAAGTCGTTACGGGTATGATACTTGTCTCGCCAAGGAGTATCGTATTACCAAGCTACTGGAGTGTAGAGGTCAGCTAGGCAGACGCTCCATGTAAAACACTAATTTGCAGCTGCATCAGGTTAAACTGACCTCAACATAATTGGGAAAAAGCTATTATATAGTTTACGCGGAGCATTCCACGGACTTTTCTTTTTTTTTTTAATTTTCGCAAAGTTGTTTACAGAATACATCTACTTAACAAGTTTCCACTCTGTAGTCTTAATAGTTTCGGAATAAAGTGGCTGTGATATACGGACGAACAGACTCCTAACGACGAACGAACGGAAGCCTAAAAACTTACCAACTACGAGTGTGACTCGCCCATGAACGGTGTTTGTGTAAATGGCCGGTAATATTTGCGGTATTAATAAAATGTGTTATATCTCTCAAAAACTGCTGACTATAACTTGTTGAAACTATTTTTTGCTTGAAAGTGTTCATTGAGATCTACAGAAAAAAAAAATGTTTTAATTTTTCACTTTCTTATTTTAAAATTTAGGTCTTTTTTAAAACGATTTACTTTGAGAAAACATCGATTTAGAAACCTATCTCTTAAACTATTGACTTTGAGAAAAAGTCGTTTTTGGAACCTCAATGTCTCAATGAATCCACTTATTTATCTTTTTATGCTCCTGCCATGTTATCTCTTCACCACACATGGTAGAATGGTAGAGAATGCCTAAGGCATTAAGTCCGCCTTTGTCCATTTTGTGTTGCATTAAGTTTAAAAAAAATGTCGTTTAGACAGAAGACATCTACAGGCACCCGGCACGAATAAGTTTGAAAAAGCAATTATTTCAGCTCCTTGTATTGGAAACGGGAGGGGTTTCCAATACAAGGAGCTGAAATAATTGTATTTTTTATTCTTGTAAAAATACATCTACATACTAAGTTTTAACTGTGTGGGTGTGAAATACTGATGGACAGACAGGCAAACAGATATGATGAATCTATTAGGGTTCCGGTTTTTTGCTATCCGGCTACAGAACCCTAAAAACCTTTGCACGAAAATATCTGTTTAAACTAAAGTCGAGAATGTTTGGCATTTTTTCGGCGCGCACCCATTTGTGTGGTTACTTGAAAGTGAACGACACTTCGGCGGTCCATCCCCATGAGATGAGACCTCCAATAGCCTGAAGGCAGCCCAGCGGGGTCAGACAAACGCAAAAACATGGGCGAAGGTTATTTTGTTTCTCTGTCCGTATGTCACGGCTACTTTCTTGGTAGATGTATTCTATGAACCGGTTTATGGTTTATATAAAAAAAAAAAATAAGAGCGAAGGAACGAGGTTTCTAAAACCATTTCCTCACAAAGTCAATCGTTTGAAAGATATAAACTTCCAAACTGGTAAAATGTGTGCTCCCCCTCTAACTTTTAAAATAAGAGAGTGCAAAATCTAAAAAAGTATATGCCTAACGAAAACTTACAACGAAAATTAGTTTCAATGAGATAGGTACTGCCAGCTCAGTGCATGTGATTGATATAGAACATTTTGAAAAACCGCAAATATAACTTGGTCATTTATACAAATGATTGATGAATGAACTTCGTAATTTATGAAAATCCTTTCATGGGTGGGTCCGACTCACACTTGGCCAGTTTTTAATTTTTAACCTTTGTTAGTAAAAATTCTGGGGTGGGCACCAGACCATTCTGGGGTGGGCACGGCCCACCCCCCCCCCCCCCCCTTCCTACGCCCATGATAGAAATGTAGTAAAACTATACAATTCAATAATATTTTAGCTGTCAAAGTCAAATGTGACATTACTGCTTACTGACGTTTTATCTGTTTCAAAATGGTGCTAGTTGACCAAAATTCGGTTGGAACTGTAAAAATTTTAGCAGATAACCACGTAAGTCAGTCATTCATTTGTCATTGTGTACGAGATTACCATTCTAAGTCATTTCTTTCAATGGAGTGTCAGTGGTTGAACATTATAATAATAGATTACCAAACTTGTCAAAATCAACAAATAAAAAATTGGCCAAGTGCGAGTTAGACTCGCCCATGAAGGGTTCCGTTATAACTATAATAATATAATATAATACGTATATTTATTTAACGAAAAATAAACGTTACAAATTTATTAAAAGTAGCTTATTTACATTTTTTACAACTACGCTAAATAACTTTATTTTTCATAGTGTTTGTATGAATTACAAAGTTATGTTTGCGGTTTTAGAAAATATGCTGCATCTCAAAAATTGCTGACCCGATCTCGTTCAAACCAAAAATTGGTTGAAAGTTTACATTAAAATCTACGGACAAATATTTTTTTTAATATTTTTCACTCCATTATTATAGCAGTTAGAGAGGGGGGGGGGGGGGGCAATTTACCACTTTGGAAGCTTATATCTTTTAAACGATTGACTTTATGAAAAAGTGGTTTTAGAAACCCCTATATCATTTTTAAAGACCTGTCTATAGATATCACATACGCATAGGTATCATGAAAACAAAAAAAAATCAGTTTTAGTTCCATGTATGGGGAGCCCCCCTTTATTTTAAATATTTTTTTAATTTTTTTCTTACAATCGGAAAGCGGTTTATAGAATACATCTACCTACCAAGTTTCACATGTATAGTCCTAATAGTTTCGGAATAAAATGACTGTGACATATGGACCGACGGATGGACAGACAGACAGACAGACAGACAGACAGACGGACAGACATGACGAAACTATAAGGTTTAACTATAAGGGTCAGAACCCTAAAAATGAATGATCCACCATTCCGACACTATTGCAATAGCAGACTCGGCCCCTGGTCTAGATTACGTATTTTGTATTTTGTAATTTGTATTTCAATTAAAAATAGCTAAAATACTGTATTTTGTATTTTATATTTCAAATACCTTACTTAAAGATATTTTGTATTTCGTATTTTAATTACTTGCGATACAGTATTTTGTAATTTGTATTTCAATTAAAGCAAAGCATGTATTTTGCCCAACCCTGGCGGTATCTAGGTAATTTATTTTGCCAATTTCTGTCTTTAGTTGTAACAGTTAATTTTATCAATACAGTGTGAAATTTGTATAAAATCTGTAGCGAGTGCTAATCTGAATCACACATCGAAAATATGTATAAATACGAAGAAATCTGTATGTATGGAAACATTGTCAGACAAAAGGTGCGTTTTTCTCGCCGCAGTGCGCGCACCTGAGATTGCGTTTATTCTACCGGTGCGGTGGAATAAACGCACCGCGTGCCACCGCAAGGCAGTGCGCGCACGGACTAAAGGAACAGAGAATGCACCTGTGCGCACATATGTACTTGTGCATTATATCTCCTTCGCCGCTGGCTAATCTCAGCTGAGATTGGCAGCCCGTGGCCGAAATCGGTCTGGAGGACTATTTTTCAACCGACGACAAAAAGAGGAGGTTATCAATTCGACGCGTATATTTTTTATTTTATTTTTAATGTATGATCATCGATTACTCGAAGACGGCTGAACCGATTTGTAAAATTCTTTTTTTGATTGAAAGGGCATACTTCGATATTGGTCCCATTTTCATAAACGTCAGGATCTGATGATGGGATCCTGGAGAAATCGAGGGAACTCTTCAAATATTATAGGCACACCTATGTCGTTTTGGGTATTTGTTATAGTAACTTGTGCAGTTGCTCTCAAAAAGTACCATTTGAGGAAGTGGAACTGATGATGAAGACCACAGATGGCCGCCGAAACTACTCAATAATAAGTATTGAGTGGATTGCGTTTCGATTACTTGAATATGGATGTTACGCACTTTATGCTCGTCACAATGCATATGGTGATGTAGAGCTGATGGTGAAGTACCAGGAGAACTCCTCAACAATTAACGGCCCAGCATTGGGAAAAGCAATATTTTGTAAAAGGTTATAAGTAGTTGATAATTAGGCTCTTGTAACTAGGTAAATTAAAAATAGACCAACTAAAAAGAGTGAAATAAAAACTTTTTACCAAAAAATTAAACCGACTCCCAAAAAACACTGCAAAGTGAAAAATAACGTTAATTTCGGAAGTCGGTGCCAAAAACGAAAATACAAAACTAAAGACACCGACTACCGAAATTAAAGTTATTTTTCACTTTGCAGTGTTTTTTGGGAGTCGGTTTAATTTTTTGGTAAAAAGTTTTTATATTATATCATGGAGGAATCTTAGTATGTTAAAATGTTCACCCATGAACGGACTGACCTCAGTAAGCGTTGCTTTACTTTGAACATTGACCCGTTGGCTGTTATTAATTAGCCACAAAATTCTCTAGATAGTTCTATTGATATACGTATAAATAAAATCAATGCCTAAAAACTTCCAATGGATAGGTAGAATGTTCTTTAAGTTCTCTAGAGATCCCTTTGAATATTCTTTGAAAGGTAAACAAAAACTTGGAATAAACTTGTGTTTCAGTTTTTATAGTTGGTCTTATAAAGTTTGGCAAACTTTTTGGCACTTGTTAGGTTGAAGGTGTACCACAGGTGTTTATGACGTTCTTTTTGAAGCGAAACTATAGTTTTTCTTAGAAAACGGGTGCAATATAGACGTACGGCCCGACGACGGCCGCTCTGCCACCCCACTTTAAATCTTTTATGTCTTAGATATTAATTTTAATGATTGAGTAATTTTGATCTACATAAATGCATAATGTATTTAATTGGATAAGGGATAATACTGTATTGTTTAAAGTAGCTTCGTAAATAACCTATCGGTTTTTTACGGAATTGTGTCTCAAAAAGAACTACACCATTTTGATCTTGCGACGCAAGTGGAGATGGATGGGCCACACGCTTCAGAGGGATCTCATACCTAAACAAGCAATGATGAAAAAGGAAATATGGCCGTCCTCGTAAAACCTGCCGTTACACCGTGGTGGTAGAAGCGGCGAGCAGATGTATGAAGTGGAGCAAAGTGAAGCGAGAAGCTCAAGATTGTTCGCGATGGAGGACTACTGTAGACGCCCTCTAGCCCATCTAGGGGTCATAGGAAAATAAGTCAAGTAACTCATGTTGATCGATCTCTTTTCTGTGTTTCTTGAGTTTTTAAAGTCCTTCCAAAGGTTGTCTGGAAGATATCGCTTTCATCGATAAGACTGCCATTGTAACCATAGAATAAGCAATATTGTTAAATAGGGGTGTTTAAATTTTGGTGTACAATAAAGTATATTCTATCTTGCTACCTATTATAACCTGGGGGTCTTAAATACACTGCACGCATATTATCAGGTTACACACTAAACTGCTTCTTTTAGCTCCTATTAAGGTTTTTTTTTTGACATTTTTAGGCGATTGCGGTGTTTACAGGTTATTGGCCGGAGAAGGCGAGAAAGTAGAGATTTGTTCAGTGAGTAGTGGGACGACATAGGTGACACTGAAAGTTATTTCTAGAAGTAACCGTGCGTCATATTCAACCCCCACCATCAGGTGAGACGGTAGTCAAATACGAGCCTATTATCAATAAAAAAAAAAAAAACATCACATTACTGAAATGAAATTTTCGACTTCTCTCTATTATGTATATGCAGGTATTATCTATACTAATATTATACAGCGGAACAGTTTGTTTGTTTGTTTGCTTGAACGCGCTAATCTTCGAAAGTACTGGGTGGATTTGGACGAAATTTGGTATGGAAGTAGCTTGAAGCTTAAGGAAGGTTATAGGCATATTTTACGCGACTGCAAAAAAGGAGAGTTATGTTTTTACCGTGATAGGTTCCACGGGAGCGAAGCCCCGCGTGACTACTAGTGTAGTATAAAATTTCCTCTTTAATCAAATTTTCTATTGTTGTAGTATTATCATCATATAAGTAATCAGCCTAAAACGTTCCTACTGATGGGACACAGGTTTTCTCTCTAAGAGAGGGAATAGGTTGAAATCAATTTTCGGACTAAGGATAGCCGGTTTCATCACGATATTTTGCCTCACTAATTGGAGAGCGGTGCAGTTGTAAATTATAAAGAATAACACGCTTGCCCAAGTTCGAAATCACGCCCTACAACGGCGTTCCACTGCTCTATTTATATTAAGTCTAAGTTTATCTCTTTAATGAATATGATGAAAATATCATTTTAAGGTTTTGATTCAGACACGGGAAAATTAGGGATCAACGGAGGGGAGGATAAACTTTAGATTATTTAGTATCGTTTGCTCAGACTCGATTGCTCAATTCCGAATCAAGTGAACACGGTATGTACCTCAGAATCGTGTCGTATTGGAAATGGCTGTAATTTGGCGGCTCGCCAGCGGTCTGCGATTCGAGTCTCAATGTGTCGTGCATTGAATGTGATATTTATGAGTTGGTTTCGTTTTAGGAATCCTATATTACCAAACATAATATGTCTGGTCGACATGGATAACGATAGGGCCATTTCAGGGAGGGTTATTTTAATCTGCTAGATTATACTTTTACTGATACTTAGTTAATTAGTAATCGGTCACCCTTTCCCTAAATCATTTCTCCATAAATTGTAACATGTTTATGATAAAAAATAATTATCCTGCAATTACATATTAACGAAGTAGAAGGCACAAAACATCACCCTTAAAAATATCTTCCGTGACACTCAGTATTAATAAAACCATTTCATTATTTAGTCCTTATCAAACTTAATTTTAAAACTAATGATATACTGCAAAAAAAAAAGAAATCACGAGACTACTTTGTTGCTATCAAAACAATCAATTGAATTATATAACAAAGCTTTTTTAGTTAAGATTTGAAAAAAAAATCAAATTCAGAGTTTTTAAAGTCCTTCCAAAGGTTGTCTGGAAGATATCGCTTTCATCGATAAGACTGCCATTGTAACCATAGAATAAGCAATATTGTTAAATAGGGGTGTTTAAATTTTGGTGTACAATAAAGTATATTCTATCTTGCTACCTATTATAACCTGGGGGTCTTAAATACACTGCACGCATATTATCAGGTTACACACTAAACTGCTTCTTTTAGCTCCTATTAAGGTTTTTTTTTTGACATTTTTAGGCGATTGCGGTGTTTACAGGTTATTGGCCGGAGAAGGCGAGAAAGTAGAGATTTGTTCAGTGAGTAGTGGGACGACATAGGTGACACTGAAAGTTATTTCTAGAAGTAACCGTGCGTCATATTCAACCCCCACCATCAGGTGAGACGGTAGTCAAATACGAGCCTATTATCAATAAAAAAAAAAAAAAACATCACATTACTGAAATGAAATTTTCGACTTCTCTCTATTATGTATATGCAGGTATTATCTATACTAATATTATACAGCGGAACAGTTTGTTTGTTTGTTTGCTTGAACGCGCTAATCTTCGAAAGTACTGGGTGGATTTGGATGAAATTTGGTATGGAAGTAGCTTGAAGCTTAAGGAAGGTTATAGGCATATTTTACGCGACTGCAAAAAAGGAGAGTTATGTTTTTACCGTGATAGGTTCCACGGGAGCGAAGCCCCGCGTGACTACTAGTGTAGTATAAAATTTCCTCTTTAATCAAATTTTCTATTGTTGTAGTATTATCATCATATAAGTAATCAGCCTAAAACGTTCCTACTGATGGGACACAGGTTTTCTCTCTAAGAGAGGGAATAGGTTGAAATCAATTTTCGGACTAAGGATAGCCGGTTTCATCACGATATTTTGCCTCACTAATTGGAGAGCGGTGCAGTTGTAAATTATAAAGAATAACACGCTTGCCCAAGTTCGAAATCACGCCCTACAACGGCGTTCCACTGCTCTATTTATATTAAGTCTAAGTTTATCTCTTTAATGAATATGATGAAAATATCATTTTAAGGTTTTGATTCAGACACGGGAAAATTAGGGATCAACGGAGGGGAGGATAAACTTTAGATTATTTAGTATCGTTTGCTCAGACTCGATTGCTCAATTCCGAATCAAGTGAACACGGTATGTACCTCAGAATCGTGTCGTATTGGAAATGGCTGTAATTTGGCGGCTCGCCAGCGGTCTGCGATTCGAGTCTCAATGTGTCGTGCATTGAATGTGATATTTATGAGTTGATTTCGTTTTAGGAATCCTATATTACCAAACATAATATGTCTGGTCGACATGGATAACGATAGGGCCATTTCAGGGAGGGTTATTTTAATCTGCTAGATTATACTTTTACTGATACTTAGTTAATTAGTAATCGGTCACCCTTTCCCTAAATCATTTCTCCATAAATTGTAACATGTTTTTGATAAAAAATAATTATCCTGCAATTACATATTAACGAAGTAGAAGGCACAAAACATCACCCTTAAAAATATCTTCCGTGACACTCAGTATTAATAAAACCATTTCATTATTTAGTCCTTATCAAACTTAATTTTAAAACTAATGATATACTGCAAAAAAAAAAAGAAATCACGAGACTACTTTGTTGCTATCAAAACAATCAATTGAATTATATAACAAAGCTTTTTTAGTTAAGATTTGAAAAAAAAATCAAATTACTCTATTTATTATAGTTTTGGCATTGCTTTCATTCTGCGTACTTCTAAGGAGTGGAATTACCTGCCGGAGTCTGTCTTTCCTGACAGCTATAACTTGGGGGTCTATAAGTCCACAGTAAATAGGTTCTACATTATGGCTTACTATAAGGTGAGATGATGGTCAAACGCGAGCCGTTTTATACGAAAAAATAAAACTGAAGTGTCTGTCTGTGATATCAAAATAATTGTATTTTCTAAAGTGCTTATTTACAAGATATACTATAATATAAACATTAAAAAAATTATCTGTTTGTTTGTCCGGATTAATCTCTGGAACGGCAGAACCAAAATGAACGGGACTTTCACTGGATGATAGAAGAGGGCATAAAGCAACATATAGGCTTCTTCTTATTCCTCCCTCCCACACTATTGTGTTATTGGTATTGATAACTTGCTGTGTCCCCAGTATTCATATTTGAATACGGGGGACACAGCAAGTCATCAATAACAAGAAGTCTGTATTAATCTGTTGTTAGTCTAATTTGCCAATTAATAAGTACAAATTTTCCTTAAATATCAATTTGAGCTTACTGAATTAACAATTTAAACGGGATTTTTATTTCAATCTTGGGCGCAAATCAGCCGTTATGCTTGATGTAAATACCATTTGTAGTGAGACGATAGACGTGGAATAGATGTGCGACTTTGCGATTTACGTTTTTTTTAAATAATGGTGCCTCATACTAGAAATATTTGTAGTACCGTAAGTCCATTTACAGACGACGAGGATATTGAAGATGATTGATATTGAAGGCAATGCTTACCAAGGTCGATTTGTGGATGGATGACAACCTTAAAATATCAAGATTCTTCTGTACCTCGGCAATCACGTTAAGCTTTTGATCCCGGGTGTCACTTATACATCTTTGATAGATCTAGATTTTTCCGGCTTCTGACTACCCGTAGTGACTGCCAAGATGTATATATGACTGCCGAAGCCAACGGCTTACTTTCCGAGGCACGGAGGTATCTTGATATTATGTTAAGACAGCAGTTACATAGTATTACTTTACAACGTGTAACGGAAACCCCATATCTATCCAAAAGGACTGAAGACAACATCTGGTATGGAGTCTCTATGCAAAGTTTCAGCTCAAAATAAGTGACTCACAGAATTGGCACCAAATTTTCGGTTTCATATATGTTTCTTCCAATATTAACAAACGTGTCACAGCACTATGAGGGTTATCACTTTCCACGTCACTTGCCAATAAAACGATAATTCTCTTCGTTCTTCTTAATTTGAAAAATTCGGTCTCTGGTATCAATGTATTGAAATTTCTAATATGCTCCACACATGTACACATAGGATTAGAAAACCCTTGCCATATCGTTTATTATCATCCAAAGAAACCGTGCACTTGGTATGTATATACCCTTTAAATTGCACGTTGTATATCAATACTCAATCATTTATTGTATTCCATATGTATTACTTGGCTCGTTTCTTACAATTTAGATCAATATGGACCTTGTCGGGCACAGCAAAAATTTGAAGAGAGGAAGAGGGCTAATTATAAGCTAAGATAATAAGTAAAAACTATGTTCTTAGCTATGATAATAAGTACTAACTACATTAACATTTCCAGTACTTTTGTATTTCGTTAAGAGTTGTCAGCAAAATTGTCAGGGCCTATTAGGGGGCCGTTGTGTGCTGGGGTTACGGAAATGTTTGAAAGAGTTACGGAGTGGAATTCCCTGCCGGAGTCTGTGTTTCCCGACAGCTACAACCTGGGAGTCTTTAAGTCCAGAGTGAATAGGTTACTTTTAGATAAGCGTGCTCCATCTTCGATCACATCATCACTTACCATCAGGTGAGATAGTGGTCAAACGTGAAACTATTTTCAATAAAAAAAAAAACCTCATCCTCAGGACGCGAAGGGCAAATGACGGATCACGGATGTGTTTTAGTCAATAAAAGTCTGACATACTCTCCTGCTTTCATATTCTTAAAAAAAAATACCTTGTGTTAACAACAAACGCGAGATAAAATCACAACTGTATCGCTGCCCTTAACTCTAACACTTCACACATTACTATACAAAAAATCGATACGCTACTTAATAGTAACAACATGCGTAATGGCCCTAAAACTAATTCTTTTAGCTAAAAATATAAGTTTTAAACGCAAGCAGTAGTCGCAAGTTATGATTCTAATGTCTCTAAATAAGTTAAGTAATCTAAATAAGTTTTAATACACATGTTGTTGAGCTCCGCGTTCGCGCGACAACAATGAGTTCCGAGTGGTTGTGTTGAAAAAGAAAAAAAAAAATTATATGCCTACATTGTTTTCAACGAAAGCATGCACAGCGCGGGCCGCCGCGCTTCAGAATAGGTAAATAGGGGTTCGTCGCACCTGCACGTGTGCCGGCGACGACGCGACGGCCTGCGCTGTCACAACAACTGTCTGTACCTACTTAGTTTTATTGTGTATATTAGTACCTCAGAGCCAAAATATTGTAAAAACAAGCGCCAATCCCGCCGACAAACTGCTAAGCAGTTTGGTGGGTTTTTAAATTAATTCTCATGTTTGGTCTCGAATAAACGTTTTATTTATTTATTTATTTATTTATTTATTTTATAATGGCGGTTAGCTTTATGTAATCACGCCATGCAACCACAAATAGCTCGTTCTTTGTATAAAATGTTATAATATTTAGACTGAGGAAATTGTTTTGATGGAGAATTTGACTGATAAAGCTTTGTAGATTGGTGGGATTTTAGTTATAAGCGAAATAATTATATTTAGACTTTAAGAAATGCCCATTGCATTCTAAATATTTATTTTCACTTCATGCACATAGATACAAAGGTGGACTTAATGGCTTAGGCATTCTCTACTACCGAGCTTGTGGGAATGATCTAACGAGATACCGAGTACTTGGAACTTAAGGGCAGCTGAAGGAATAGGGTGGATTTTTAGTCAGTAGAAGTCTGACACACCGCGGAGGGTGTGCCAGACTTCTACTTTCTATTCACCCAGAGCGGGAGAAGTCATTCAATGATTTTCCCACCCAAAAAAAGGCATTCTCTACCTGTCAACCAAGGGTGGCGAAGTAAAATCATTTCATTGGGAACCTGATGACCTGATTAATAATCTATTAACACATATGCGAAAGTCTCTCTCAGTCTGTATGACTGTCTGTTACGCTTTCACAGATATCCTACTGAACCGGTTTCGACGAAATTTGCCGTAGAGATAGTTGAGAAACCAAGGTAAAATTTAATCTCAATGGTAGGCTACATATTATTTAAAAATATAACCTTTAAGGGGCTGAAAATTACCCTAAAAGAAACAGTAACAGCTAGAAGAAATCCAAAAAAGAGTCGGCGTTAATTGCTTGTGATGTCACTTGCATCCAGTACGAATAAAGTTTTGCATGGCAATAGTAGAAGAACAATTTCAAAAACATGTTACTCTCTCTTATTTTTTCTTTTTTATATTCTCGTAAATTGTACTAATTTTGTAAGTTTTTCAAATACGATGGTTCATTGATGTGTTTAGTTGATAAAAATTAGATATACATACATCTCAAAGATGGGCAGGGACATCCAGTACTTCTGCCGGGTTGCGAGAATGTTCTAGCGAAATACCGCAGCCCCGGTATGTAACGGCAACTGAAGGAACAGGTTTGGGTTTTTATTCAGTAGAAGTATGATACTCCCTTCCACTCCACCCAGAGCCGCCAGTCATTTGATGATTTTTCCCATCGAGAAAAAAAAGTTTACAATGAGTTCAAATGTATGGGTTAGCGCGAAAACATAGCAAAATGAAGTATTTTATTTAAAAGTATGACGTCTAAGTTTACTAAAGGTCAATAATTGTGCAATAACCAACTAATAACCGACTTAATATACCTGCAAGATGCTTACGGCGTAGCTGACGTAGTGACGTCACCGCTACGCCAGCTACGCTCGTAGCAAATGACCGTAGACTGGTTCGATACGATAAGTGACTATTTTTGGACCATTGTTGCATTGGGGTAGCGAATTAAATATATCCAGCCTTCTCTATGTAAGCCTCTCTTCTCCATATCTCCTGTGGGGGCTATTCCGGGATTAGCATTTGTACAAAAATACTGTAGGTACAGGTAGAGTAACAGGAATGCAGCTTTTACTTACTAAGTAATCCACATTAATACGAAAGTCTGTCTGCCTGTCTGTTACGCTTTCACGTCTAAATCGTTGTTTGACACAATTTGGTATTGTGATAGTTGAATATACGAGGTCAAACACAAGCTAAAGGTTTCTAAAAACCAATCCTAATGGAACTAAAATGGGGATGAAAGTGGCCACTAAAGCTCCACGCGCTGGAAGTCGCAGGCCACAGCTAGACAAAAGTAGCTTCTTTTTCTTGTTCTGGATAAATTAGGGTCAACTTGAACTTCCTGTTTATGATGCAGCTGGGATATATACTACTATCCATTGCATGCTTCGTCACTAGACTATGTTTTTTTTTGGTATGGGGATCGGAAGTCGCTGGTAGAAGCAAGTTATTGATAAACTGTAATCAAGTGGTCCGTATCAGGTTCTTGTGACAAATAAAGATTCTTTAAAACCCATATGCAAGGTAGCGACTATTTTGGCTTTATTTCTTATTCAGGCTTTATCCAGCTCTACCAACTAGAAAACCACAGTAGCAGTACGAGGTATATTTGCATACAAATAGCGATAGTCATATTTCTCTGTGCGGTGACGATTCTCTTGAACGCCTGTTGGTGTAAGCCAAGGTTGAGGGCACCAAAACACGTGGACGATCCCCAATGAGATGGACAGACCAGGTCAAAGCGGCCGCTGGCAACACCATGCACGAGTGCCGCAGGAAGGCATATGTCAGAGAAGAATGGCGGTGGGTGATAGAACGGGTCACTCAACACACAGATACTACGTGACGACCACGTTTACTCCGTCAAGAGTGGAGCGACTAAGAAGAAGAAGCGATAAAGATGTGCTAAGAACGCGAACAAGGAACCCATGAAAAAATAAATAGAATTGGATCGTAACTTCCGGTGAATACAAACTTATAAACAAATTTTACTTCTTTATAATATTGATACAGAAAAAACACTATTACATAACATATAACACTTTATCAGTAAGATATATAAAACAAAGACCACAATATTGTCCACATATGAACAAAGAACACTATCTGGAAACTTATCTTGCTAAACACAGCGTTTTTTCGTCACCGCCAATTTTCTTTTTTACCTTTTACAGGCACAATATAGTTTTACATGGTCAAGTGGCATATAATGGTGGCTGGTGGCTAGTGGCTAAGGGTGGCTAGGTGGCCGTGCGTGTCGACAACGTCGCTACTTCTCAGAAGCAATCACGCCAGTTTATATCGCGGTAACACTGGCTTTTGTTACAAGACGTCATTCTTTGCGTTTTTGTGTAATGGATTTTTGTATTTATGCTTGAACTTTTACGTTGAGTACCAACAAATATTGTAACGTAAAGAATGGTAGAAAAATAGGTTATGAATAAAAAGACATGATTGAAATTTTCACTTTATTACCGTACTATTTTCATGAACCACTATTTAAATAAGTCTCACCTAATAAAGAAGAAGAGGGAGATATCACTATCAGCGATAAGACCGCCATTGTAACCATATTGAGCATTATTGTAAATCAAGTGTGTGTTTAAATTATTGGTATGCAATAAAGAGTATTCTATCAATCTAATGTGTAGAAAACTACAGAACCCGAAACTAGTGGAGCTACAAAAATAAAATTAGTCTCAATTACGTCAATCTGTAGTTCGTGGAGGAGTTCTTGGGTAAATAATAACAGCCAGACTGGTTGATTTTCAAGGTTAGGCTGAGGCTAGTCCGTGACCCTCATTACGTATCGGGATTCCACAAGTCCACATTTGCATGAAGTTAGACGGGTAGCCGACCCCAATATTGCTGTAAAAAAAAATAATGATATAATAATTACAGGATTAATAATTTAAGGGATAATTAAAAATATCACCACCAATTCATTACAACCAAACATACAAAAAAAAAACTATACAAAAAAACAGTGACATACAGCACACGGAGTATGAACAAGTTACAGCTATATTGTTTGAGGGAGTACGGCTGTACAATGATCTGCCGGAGGATTTGAAACGAATTAATAGTGTCAATATCTTCAAAAATAAATTTAAGAAACATGTGCGAACAATGTAACATAACGCTTCCAACATTCCAAGAGTGAACGCTACTTAATAATTAATATTCAAATATATCAATACTTTGTATCTTATTTTAAGTGAACCATAATGTTATTATGAGAAATAAATGTCTTTAAACCTAATTAAGCTAATAATTACAGTTTTGTGCCGTTTGGGGTCGAAACGCTTGGGTCATGGGGCCCAAGTGCGCGTCTCTTTTCTAAGGAATTGTCTCGCCGGCTGATCGATTCCTTGCGTGATCAGAGGGCTGACTCGTTCTTTGCCTAAAGAATAAGCATTGCCATACAACGTGGCAATACTGCCAGTCTTCTGGGCATGTTTCTGGACGAAAGCGATGTGGAGGAGTACTTTGACGCCTAAGTTTATTTTTTTTATTTTTATGTACATAGTTAAGTTAAGTAGTGTTTTTAAAATTTAATGTTTTAAATCCCAATAAAGCTAACATATATAAGAATAGTTTTAGGGATAATAATAACATAATTATGATGATAACATAGACCTATTAAAAGCCCGATTTTTAGAAGTTCCAAGAGCTCCTACAGCCTGGTCCCCTTTTTCCAAAGAAATGAAACTAATTATTTTATCTTGATACGTCCACCAGAAGCTAACAAAAAAGAAAAAAAGATGAATATTTTTATTAAAATACAATGACCACCTATTCGGTTTCACCGGAATACGGTATATGTAGTGTGCTCTTTAATCTTTTTATTCCTTTTTGTGTAAGATACCGTTTTTGGTTGCCCTGTGACACACATTCCAGGTCCTTGAGTTAATCAAAAAATTCAGTTTAATGTTTGTATGCATTCCATTTCTTTCTTTGGTAAATCTTTCACCATTTAAGTAGCTCTTTTGTGGAATGCATTACCCATAGAAGTGAGGCGTACTCAAAACTTCTCACAATAACTTCGCCCTTCCTTTATAAGTTATTATACATTCGATATTTATGTGTATTTTTAATTATTTCGGTTTTGTATTTTTTTAATATTGGGTAGTTTATTTAGTTTTTTTGTTAGTCTGCGACCTGTCGGTTACAAGTCCGACACGTAAGCCATTACGCTATTGACACTTCAAATATATTTTATTACTAGCTGTGCCCGCAACTTCGTCCGCGGGGAATAGTAACTTTCGGTAGCATTTTTAATTTTTTAGGCATATTATTTTGATAATAAAACTCATACATTATTTGAATGTCGTATTTATTAATATATAATTAAAAGTCTACAAAATAAGTTTCAAGCTTCTAGCTTTAAAAATGACGTAATTTCCATACAAACTTTCATCCCCTATTTCAACCCTGTATAGCCCTTTTTTCGCATTAAAAAGCAGCCTATGTACTTTCTCAGGCTCTAGACTATGTCCGTACCAAATTTCATTAAAATCGGTTCAGTAGTTTAGGCGTGATTGCGTAACACTCAGACAGACAGAGTTACTTTCGCATTTATAATATTATAGTAAGGATTTTTGATGATATTTGTACACTGAAAGTCCTTAATCTATCTGCTTTAAGTTCTGTCCATCCAAAGGTTGTCTGTATGAGATCGCTCTGTGCAATAAGACCGCCCATTATACACTAGCTTTATTTTTTTATCCATAGAAATATTATATGGTGTACAATAGTTATTTTACGTTAGTTATTTTAATTTTAGATATTGCAATACGTAGCCGTTCGTAGATTTAAATACCTATGTAAAAATGCAGCTGGTTGTCGTATTTTTGATACCTGGGAACACTGAAATATACTGAATTAAACTTCCGTATTCTCTCCAAGCTAAATCTAGGACATCAGCCAGAAGTTGGGACAGATGAATGTAAGTCCGTCACTCTGTAACTTACGGTAACTATGGACTAGTTTAGTTCCCGGGTTTAATGTTTTAGTAAAAATATGGAATGGAAATTAATTGAGTTTTTATAGGAAAATAAAGTTCTCAATAATCATCAATGGAAACAACATGGCAATGCAGCCAGTCTTTTGAGCACATTACTAGTGGACAGCGATGCTCACGAATTTCTGGACGCTATATTTTAGATTATTTTTAGATATTTGTAGTTTAGGGTCTTTATTAAAGTGTATATTTTCTGATTTGAACTAAAGGAAATTTAAATTAATTTATAATCATCATCATCTGTTTTTTAGACTTTTGCAATTCTGGGATCGGCTTCCAGTCTGATCATTAATTATTAATACGTTTTAATATTTTATTTTATAATTATATTAATATAAAGTAGACTTAATATTATAAAGCGAAAAAGTTTGTTTGTTGAAAACGCGTTACCTTTAAAAGTCCTGTGTAGATTTGGATTAAATTTTGTTTGTAAGTAGCTTGAGGAAGATGGGCTACTTTTTACCCGACTGCTGAAGAAGGAGGATTAAGTTTTTATCGTGATTAAATCTACAGTAGTGAAGCCTCGCGCGGCTGTTAGTAGGTTATATTTAATGGTAAAAATGTTTTCATTATGGAAACCTCATAGGATGCCCAATCTTTTTCACACTCAATTCTGTGTCGTCCTTGGAACTTTTATTCAAATCACAAACATGAAACATGTTTTACACGAAAGGGATGGATTTTCATGGGATAATATCTGATAGTGAGTTTGTACGTAGAAAGTAATCTTCAAAACTAATCACCAGATTTAATCAATTGTTTCACTAGTAGAATGTTACATACGTTATCACTAAGTAACATAAATTATTTTGTTTGCAGCTTGAGCCGCAAAAAAATTGGCGGAGTTCCTCGGTACCGTAAAATATAAGTTTTCCGATGACCTCAGAGATTTTGCATGTGTGTCATAAAGAAACTTGAATCGATCTTTAAGAAAAATTGGGGTTTTAGGATTGAACGAGAGTGATTAGGTTACTTTCTAGGCAAGCGTGCTTCATCTTCGTCCACATCATCGCTTACCATCAGGTGAGGTGGTGGTCAAACGCAAGCCTATTTATTTATTTATTTTATTATTTATGTACACACAGTAAAATACATTAAGATAAACATAATTATAATATCTGAGTACAAAAGTACTGCTTATTTCTTAAGAAATTTCTTCCAGCAGACCTGCGAAAGGAGAAGTGAAAAAGAAATGTAGACAATAGTGTGTGAGAACAAGAAGAAAAATAAATATGAATATGTGAAGTCTAAAACTAAAATATTAAATATACTTACACATACTTACAATGCAATAAAAATAACATATACTTAAATAAATACATAATGTTAGAATATATAAACATATAATATAAATATATACATAAATAATTAACACAGTTAAGAGGAAAGGTAATGCTCTTTTAATCGACATTTGAATAGAGATATAGTTTTTAAATCACGAATGCTAGGCGGAAGTGAGTTCCACAATCTAACAGCATGGACAGAGAAGGAATAAGAGTAGTAGCTAGTTTTATGAGGATGAGATTTAAGGAGGGATCTAAGGTGTGATCTACACGGTACGTCGCTAGAACGAGCGTAAGAAAAACGCTCACGCAGGTAGGAAGGGTAAGACGGGTTGTGTAGAATGTTGAAGAGGAGACACAAAATCCTAGTGTTCCTGCAAATACGGATAGGGAGCCACTTGAGTTGCTTGCGAAGGTGAGAAACATGGTCATACTTTCGAAGACCGAAAAAAAAGCGAATGCATAGATTTTGCAAGCGCTCAAGCTTGTTTAATAGCTCCTCGGTAGCATCCAAATAGCAGGCATCGGCATAATCTATAATCGGCTAAATAAGTGTTTGTGCCAAAGAAATTTTAGTCTTCAAGGGAAGAAGACTTTGAAGGCATTTCAGCGAATGAAAGGAAAAATTTACCTTTCGGCTGACCTCGTTGACCTGAGCACGCCACGAGAGATTGGAGTCAATAACTACACCCAGAACTTTAGCGGTTTCGGTATATTCAATGCGAACACCATCGAGATATAAAGGCATCAGAGATGCAACATCAGCCGCACTGCGAACGAATCTGCTGCCAATGATTATGGCCTGGGATTTAGTTGGGTTAATTTGCAAACCAAATGACTTAGCCCAAACGCTGATGCAAGCCAGGTCATGATTCATTGCAGCAATTGCAGAACCCGCGTCAGCTACAGTAAAATGTCGGTAAAGCTGCAAGTCATCTGCGTAAAGATGAAAACTAGAGGAGATTACTCTGGTAACAAAGTTTATGAAAATTGAAAAAAGAAGATTAAGATTTATAATTAAAATTTAAAAAAAAAACAGAACATTGCTCATGCTCATTAGTATAGCTTAACCACAGGAAAAAGAGGAGTAAAGAGGAAATAATCTTTTAATTCATCAAATAAACTGAAACCTTAAAAAAACGAACTTTTTAAATATTTGTCTCAAAATGGACAAACACTTTCTAGCCCATTTCAATATTTTATTTCAGGCAAAGAAATCTGTAGAAGTTTTATTTCAAACTGAAAAACCGAGCGGTGAATTTTAATAAAATTGTGGATGAAGTGTTCTACGTCTAACTAAATTAAATATAAATATTTTTAGTACTGCACTCAACAAGAACAGATAAAACTAAGCTTATACTTTTTAAGTGCTAAGAAAACCCTTTATAGGGGAAAATCATCACATGACTTCTCCAACTCTGGGTGGAGTGGAAGGGAGTGTCAGACTCCTATTGACTACAAACCCACGCGTATCTAGTTAGAACATTCTCACAATCTCGCAACCTAGGCAGACAATGGTCCTATCGGCCCGTCATTACAGATGACTGCTCATTGAAAAAGCGCGCGTGGAACTCGTTCGCCCGTCGACCCGGGTACCGTTATATATCATTAAGATCATGGTGTACATGTAAATTGTTGAAAATGGTGAAAACAGCAGAAGCCTATAGGGCATAAGCCTATTTTCTTTTAATATTAAAATTTTCAAGACAAAGAAATTGATCTATCAATAAATACTATATGTATACTTACTTGAAAAAAAAAACGAAATTCAAATTATACGTATCCTATTAAATTCACAGAATTTATCCATGAATTTGTACCGCGCTCCTATTCTTTGAAGCCGGCCGATATGTGCTGTCATGCGTCAGTCTCTCTGATATCCTTTCGCAGGCGCACGAGCCGCTTGCGCATAAATTCTCGTATATGGCTTCTGTTCCATTTACACAATACACGATATTATTTTCGAGACGGAAAAAGTTTCATTCTATATATGAACTGAAACTTTCATGCTCCAATTTTTAATTTTATTTATTATGGACTCACTTGTGACCACCATCTCATCTGATGGTAAGCGATGACATGGTTGAAGATGAAACACTCTCACTTAGAAGTAACCTATTCACTCTTGACTTAAAGTCCCCCAGGGTAAACTACGACTGGAGGGTTTCATTACTAGGTTGCGCAGTGTTATTCGGTTTTTCATTTGAAGTTTTCAGTAGCGGCATGAAGTTTGAAATATGATAATATGAGACGCCCGTGCCTCGGAAAGTATATAATGGAGTTGGTACAGAACCTGAGCCTTCACAGTCATGGTCAATTGTCATCCCATCGGACTATGGGAGTAAAGGAACAGCACATGTAGCGAAGCTGCGGGAAAAACCTAGTTTAACAATAAATTCCCACACATCACCACCGTCAAACTAACGACCAGTCGACTACTTTGGTCCTGGACAGAACCACCTGAAAATCATGGGAAGAGTCTTTTGCCCAGTAGTGGGATGATGCAGGCTAACAGTAATAGTAACATCACTATCATCTGGCAACAAGTTATTTGATAATTTAAGATTCACCTCCAAGTTAATCGTTTACAGATTATAGCCGCAAGTAAACAGAAATTTACCTCTAAATGAACTTCGCGAGAAATACCTGAATGATTTACTATTGTTAAGACTGACACGCATGAATTGGCTAACGTAAGGCTAGTTACAATTCTATAATATACAGTCTTAACACCTCTATTAAGCTATACTTAATCAGTATGTATATAGCTAATTGCTAATCTTTTTAAAATAACGTGCTGATAATCATCATCAGGTTAGCGCTTTCCCAGTGGCGGTACCTTCATATAAGCCCAAAAGCCTGCCTAAACACAAAACATGCCTTACTAAAAAATGCTCGATAGAGAATCAATGTCAAACCCGAACTATTTAAAAGTTCGCGCGCTTAATTCTTATCAAAATAACACAATGTATTCTACTGAGTACTGCTAAACTACTACGCATCGCGATTGTTCGCGCGCAGAGTTTCGCATTTGTAGCATCTAATGATCTACATATTGCTATCTCGCTTACACGCACCGGCTTTTACCGGGCTTTCAAATACTATATCTGTCACTTTCGCACTTATAGCGATGTGCCGTATAACGAGTTAGGCCTTAGGCATAGAACAAATCGATCACTATGGCAGATATAAGCAGGGCATTCGTATGAAGTTGCATGCGTATGCGTGACCTTGTCAGCTTGCCAACTCTGCAGTGTTGCCGTTTTAGCCACACGTTGAAAGATCTTGGAGATTTTTAACGTGTTTGGAAACTTTTTTAACATTTATCAACAATAAAAACTAGCGACTTTTAAAATAACGAAATTAAATACAGTCAAAACCGTTTACAACAACATCATTTAGAACAACATACCGGTTATATAGACCAAAATCATAGGTACAAAGGTGAAAACATCACCGGTTATTACGACTATCGGTTTTTACAACCAAATATGAGTGGTCCCTTGGATGTTGTTATAACAGATTTTGACTGTATTCAAGCAATATCTTAAAAATAAAAAAAAATTTGCTAGATTTTTCATATACCTGGCGACTTTTTTTGCCTAAATGACAACACTTGAGTAGTTCCCGACATCCTAGAGTGCAACTAACTTCAGTTTCATTTGCTTGAGTGGGAAAAGGTTTTGTTGTTAAAGTTTTTTGTTTGTTTTCTAAGATTTTCTCAGTGATACAATTGTTTTGGTGATTTACCTACAACAATGGAGGTAATTGTACCTTGTGAGGATGCGTTCAAGTTTTGATTGGCGAAGATAAGGTAAAATCTTTAAACTTTGCTCAGAAAAAACAGTTAATTTCTTCATTAAAACCGACGCCTAATCTGTGTATTTCTCAGACTAGTAAATCGCATAAACGAAAATTTAATAGATCAGTCAATCATTTCATTCATGAGAATAACCTCGAAGATGCCTTTCCCGAGCTGTTAAAGTTAGCGTATCTTGTTGTAACTATTCCGGCTACAAGTTCTTCCGCGGAACGTGCTTTTTCGTCTCTTAAACGTATCCATACCTATCTGAGAAATACACAAGGTCAAGAGCGTCTTTCCGAATTATCAATGATAGCTATTGAAAAACAGTTGTTGGTAGAATTAAAACGATCACCAACATTTTACCCTGATGTAATTAAATCATTTCTTAAGAAAGATAGACGATTCCAATTAGAATATAAATAATTTATTTAAATTCCTTATTACATTCTATCTAGCTATTATTTAACTTTCGTTTTGTAACTTTTTGTTTTGTTTTTTTTTTTTTGTCTGTAACCTGGGTTCTGTTACGAAGGAAGCAACTACTTACCATAACTTTGTTCCCTCAAGCAATGAAGCAAACCAAACGGCTTTTTTCAAAGCCACCGGAGGTATGCAATTGCTGATATGTTTATTATATTCAATCTACCACTAGCATGCCTTCAGTGTGCTTTGGTTACCTCATTCACCGCACGACAAGCAAGAGTGAAATTGAAGAAAGAAGAGGAAAGAAGAAGATGGATGAATTCACTTTTAATTTATTGTACCTAACCAGTAGTTTATGAGAAAATTGCGATGATACATACGTAGGTACCTACATACTCAGTCGAAAACTGAACTTTCTTTTTTTGAAATCGGTTAAAATTTTATTGGGCTTGCGTTATTTTGAAACCCTAGGTACGCCACTGCGCTGTCCCAATGATTGAAGACGGCTTCCAGACTAACCAGCGACTTCTATAGGAAGCGACTGCCTATCTGACTTCCACAACCCAGTAACTGGGTAAACCGATACACTTTAACAAGACTAGTGGCAGATTTTCTGACAACCCGTAACGACTGTGAAAGATATTAAAATGACAGCCGGGACCCATGGCTTTATGTGCTTTACGAAGCACGGAGAAATCTGCATATGTTAAGATGATCAGCCATCCGTGGAACTCAGCAAGCGTAGGTTACCCTTGAAGATCGATCTGTGCACCTTTTATTAGGGTAAACAGTATAGTTATTGGCCCCTACATAGTTATTAACCATTTCAACATCGGTATTGAAAAACTAGCAACCCACATTACTACATGGTAAATTTTAAAATGCACCATGATAACACAATTGTTGACTGTCAAAATGTTTCGGTAAAACACCACTAGGTGAATTCGTTCTTTTGTAGTCTGTGGTTTTTTCGTGCCGGTATCAAAAATAGGTAAGTTTGTTTAATAAATGTTAAGATCATACAATTTTAGGATGTCATATTCTGAAATTAATTTACAAAGTACAGTGATTTAAAATCCGTACAATTTAAAGAGTATTATGCATAGTACGCGTATTTGAAATGTGAAACGACAAAATCATAAAATAACCTTAAAAAAATGTAGTGGCCAATTACTGTCAATAATTTAATTAACATTACAGTAAATGGCCCCCTATGTCAATTACTATATTCATTTCACTCAAAACAAAATGCGTTTATAGTGATAAAAAACTCTACTGTCTGTTATACCTATTTAATCACGAGCTCCTCTCATAATGTAGCTTTATATTAGTGAAACAATTCTCAGGCGTGATCTAAATACCTGGTGATCTGTAACACAGGGCCAAACCTAACTCAGACACCAGCTGTGTTATTCTGTAAGACCTCATTCTAAACTTCGAATCTGAATCCGCTGTGAGTTTAGTGATTGGCATTCTAAAAACTCGGTTGTTAATTCGAATTTACACTAGCGCTACCCTTGCGAGCGTGTCAGCGAGTTGAACTAAAGATTTTGTCAGATAAAGTATGAGATGACGTGAGAAGTGGCATTCGGTAAGGTAATTCTTCCGTCATTTCGACGCTGTTTACAGAATGCAAAATCAAGGTCACTTTGAACTTTGAACCATAAGCGAAGTGACAGTGAATAGCTATGTGAGATGCGAGTTGTTGTTCGAATTTTACAGATTCGACGTACTGTTCCTCTCATACACAAAGCTGTAACATATTAAGTTATTTTTTATATAAATGTATATACCTGTGTTGTGAGGAGAAATAAACGCATATATTATTATTATTTCAGTTATTTAATCCATGTACATAGAAATTAAATTTTTAAATCTATACTAATATTATAAAGTTTGTTTGTTTGTTTGTTTGCTTGAACGAGCAAATCTTCAAAAGTACTGTGTGGATTTGGATGAAATTTGGTATGGAAGTAGCTTGAAGCTTGAGGAAGGTTATAGGCTACTTTTACGCGACAGCAAAAAAGGAGAGTTATGTTTTTACCGTATTAGAATCCACGGGAGCGACGCCCCGCGTGAGTACTAGTATTAATATAAAAATATAATCATTTAAAAATATGAAAAATAGTAGCCCACTGGTATCGGGAACAGGGTTCAAGCTACCGGTGGTCAGGGCTCTTGAGAGAGGAACCTCCTCACAATACGCGCCGTTTCCAGAAGTACTGCTTTCTGGATCAAGCCCTTGATCCAGCTGCCCAACGAGAGCCTCCTTAGATGTTGGTCGAGGCTCTTGGCTATTATACCATTGGCTGTGACAACTATCGGCACAATGATTGCTCTATCTCAGCTTTCACGAGGTTCTCGTCAAAGCTGAGATAGATAAAAAAAAATAAGCACATATTATTATTATATTGGTATATTTGATTATGAGTTTATTGACAATTTTTTATTTCATAAGGGAATAAAAACATATAAGGTACTTTCCGTTGACCGAGGTAGAATCATGAAATTTGGTAACAAGTAATGACGTAAACACATGCAAATAAAGTAAAAAAAACTATAAACCGTAAACATATGTAGCTAGTTTGGTTTAATTGAACCTATTATACTTGTTTGGGTACTTTATTTATCATACTTATAATACACACTTATGTTTTCAAAAGACTGACATAGTTACCACGTTGTATGACAATGGTTAACGTCTTAATGAATTAAAATAAAAACAACTAAAAATCGAGTAAAAAATAAAAAATGTGCTTGTTTCTAGCATTTCAGTTGAGCAGTCAGGTTTTTTTTATTATATTTTTAATGACTTTTTTATTTTAGCTTTTTAGTTTAAATATGTTGAAGATTTCGAAGATTTTTTTAGAAGTTTATTCATATAAACTACACAAACAGCTAAGCTTTCTTTCTAGTGACCTAACTCTGATCAATGTAACGTAGGCTCGATGTTTGGAAAATAAATTTGAACTTTAATCCATCACAGCTAAGGACGACCCTTGCAGTTAATGTATTGTTACTGCCCAGTTTTATAATGTAATAATCGTCTATTGAATGTTTTAAATTCAAATAAAAGAAGGTCTAAAAGCAAACGTACTGCAATAAAACTCTACTAATGGGATGAAATTATATTTACTTAGTAAATAGGCCAATGGACAGGGTCAAAGTCTTTTTTAAGTCCATACAATTCGAACTAGTCAACTCATAAAAAAACCATTTAGGTATGTATATTCCGATTCATATTCATTTATTTATCAAATATAAGTTAACAGTTTACACCAAATCGCTTATATCTATGCAAATTCTATAAAAGTACATTAAAATTTTAATTAAAACATGTAGGACTAAAAATAAATACAAGAAAAACGGAGTAACATAAAATATGTAAGGTAATATATTATGTCTGATTTAATTATTTGTGTATGCTTGCATTGAAACGCCTTGCAGCAATTACATCAACGGAGAACGATACAATCTACTGATTTCCAACATAATATGTGGACTAGTGGACATCGAATGGATTGACGATGGTTCACGTACATTTACTTACGCAGCATCGGGCCGCAGCATCACACTGTGAAGGCGTTAATGTTTTATTGGCCTCTGAGCTGGTGATGCTACCGCTTATCCTGAAAAAGCGGAGGCCTAACGCTGCGTAAGCGAGTATACGTAAGTAGAATAATAAATTTTTCATTATTCTTTGGTTTTCAGACTTTTTCTGTCAGTTAAACAATTTTTCATTTCTATCAAGTTTTAAACATATTTATTTTTAAATAACCTCTTGAAGCCTTTTATTTTTATACTTCACTCAACCGGTAATCCTGAATATGGACTTCTAAATCCGTTTTAAAACGCTATATCTATATTTTGAACGGTTGCTTATTGAAAAATTGTGAAACGATCCTCCGAATCATTTTAAAGACCTATTCAACGATGGCATAGTTTGTCGATTTTTTTTATTTTGCAATACGGTGTCTGGTTGTCTTTGTGGTGAATTTCGATAACTGTCACGTCATTAATGACACTTGCAAGCTTAAGACAAATTGATTGACGTAAGAATTATTAAAATCGGCCCACACGTTTTTCCTCTATAACGCAACCTTTTGTACCTAACAAACATACAAAAATACAAAACATAGACTAATAAACATAATACCATACTTTGAGTCGCGCAGTATAATAGCCACTTTTTTGAAATACGACGCATTTATATTGAACCTGATAATAATTGATTTCCTTTACAGGTAGAACCAACAATACCATGGTAAGCATCTGTTCTATATTAGTTGTGGCTTGAATCAGGTCAACCCGTCTGGGTCATACAGTTTAAATATACTTCATGCTTCATTCATCTTGAATTTCAATCTTATTGCAAGCAGATTGAGTTGTAAATTCGTTGGCAATAATAAAGGTGCTATAAGTAGGAAAAAGTTAACACTGAGATTCGAAGCTCATCGCTTTTTTCAGTTTGAGTGGGCAAGTTGGTTCTCTATTGTAACGGGTTTTTTTTATAGTTGTTTGCTTGTCTTTACACTTATGGAGTTATTGTTTTGATTACAAGTAGAGGAATTTACACCTACACACGATTTTTGTCACAATCCTTTTGTAGTTGAAGCATTTTTTTTAAACTACATTTTTAAGTGTCAATAGCCTAATACAGGGCTTCCCAAACTTATTTTAACTGTAACGCCCTTGGGAAGTTGCAATATTTTTGCGACGCCCTGGCCTTCTGGCCATACATTTGCCTAATAAACATTTGTCAAAAAAACTTTTTACCAAAAAATTAAACCGACTCCCAAAAAACACTGCAAAGTGAAAAATAACTTTAATTTCGGTAGTCGGTGTCTTTAGTTTTGTATTTCCGTTTTTGGCACCGACTTCTCGAAGTTATTTTTCACTTTGCAGTGTCTTTTGGCAGTCGGTTTAATTTTTTAGTAAAAAGTTTTTATTTCACTCTTTTTAGTTGGTCGATTTTTAATTTACCTACCCAAAAGCCTAAATCTCAACTACTTATAATCATTTACAAAATATTACTTTTCCCAATGTGAGGCCGTTAATTGTTGAGGAGTTCTCCTGGTACTTCACCATCAGCTTCACTTCACCATATGCATTGTGACGAGCATATTGTGCTTAATATCCATGTTCAAGTAATCGAAGCGGAACACATGAAGTACTTATTATTCCTACTTATATATTGAGTAGTTCCAGTGGCCATCTGTGATCTTCATCATCAGGTCCACTTCACAAATGGTGCTTTTCTAATGCAACTACACAAGTTACTATAAAAAATACTCAAAGAGTTCCCTCGATTTCTCCAGGATCCCATCATCAGATCCTGACTTGTGATAATGGGACCAATTTCGAAGTATACCCTTTCAAACAAAAAATATTTTACAAATCGGTTCAGCCGTCTTCGAGTAATCGGTGAACATACATAAACATTTTTGTCGTCGGTTGAAAAACAGAAAGAAGCATACTTTCAGCCGACAACACTTTATGACTAACAACACATTGAGGAAGTTCTAAATTTCCTTTCGTAATGTAGGTAAATCCGAAATTAAATTCTATTGGTACTTCTTCCGTTTTTCTATGTTTTGTATTTATCGACACAGCCAGCCAACCTATTTAGATCGCCTCACGACGCCCCTAGGATAATACTGCGGAGCCTCAGGGCGTCGCGACACACAGTTTGGGAAGCTCTGTCCTAATGGTTAAGGAGTCGGACTTGTGATCGAAAGGTTGCGATTTCGAGACCCACCTACATATTTATACTATTGACACATTGCCGTGTGCCCACTCCAGTCACGAGCATATTTAGCTTAGTTGGAGGGGTTGCAAGATTGGTAGTAATGTTAATTCTAACTACATTGCTAGTTTTCTTTTTTATAAAAGAAAAATAATGATAGGATTATTCATATCCCTTGAACAATCTATACCAACACTATAAGTGCAAAAATCACGTCAAAACAGAGCAACGGTTCGAGGTGATTTTTGATGTGGACATTTATTTTGGTGTGTGAAAGGCTGGAGAGTGGCGTGGTACACATACTTTTTTAGCTGAACATTTTTTACGCAAGCAAATCCGCAGAAACTATTCATTCTTGAAATCCAACTTCTTGTATATTGTGTGGTGATAGTGTTATTGTTAATAAAAATATGTATTATTTTACAGTTTAGTGTGTAAAGAAATGTATTTTATTTGTATGGGCCAAGTTGCCTATTATGTAATAAGAAAAATGTGTATTAGTTTATAGTTACTTAATTATTGGGGGGTCCGTGCTGGCAACACTGGTGACAGGTCGTGAAAAAACGGTCTCTTAGTTAAATTTTTAATAAATATTCTTTAATTGTGTAGTAACTAGTTTTAGATGTGTTATTTATCTTAGATTAAATGTATAAAGTGACTCAGTCAGTGTTTTTGCCGTGTTTTTGTTGAAAAAACTTCAAAAATCCATAAAACAATAACTTTTGTACGTGGACCGGCTGTCAGTTTGGATTTGAAATCACCAAACCCGGGGAGTATATTTTTTCATATTATTATTACCTATATACACTTCTCAACACCTTTAAATACTGCTCAGATATCTGAGCTACGTCCAGCACACATTGGCACCGTTTATGTCTCCTTTTGCTTGACAAACTGTGGAAGCAAAATCGATGACGAAAACATCCGCCCCAGACAAAAGTTACACTGCATATTTACTATACATTATTACTGTTACATTCTCACTATTATATTCTCATTAATCATCTATTAACTTCATTTAAACCAGTAACTTTGTCTATTGTAAAAGCAAGAAACCCATGTATAACATTACATACTATTTATTATTTAAGCTAGACCAATAACTTTGTCTAAGCAAATGACTTTCTTAGAAAACCAATAAGTAATGTGTTAGTTATATAGTATACATGTAATAAACATAAATAAGAAGTTAATAGTAGTATAATTTTCTCTTTTTTCTGCTACCTACTTTCTAATTCATTGTACCTACTTTAAAAAAAAAAAAAAATATTGTCTGTTATTCTTTTGGTTTTTCATTTAATTTCAATCCTTAGTTGTTTTCCTTCTAACATCTACTGTTCTAAACTTCCTTAGTATATCCCCAAAATACTCAGTTGATTCTTGTCACATTCCAGGAGCGGTTTGGTCAACTTTTTCAATATGATGACCCGCGGAGCTACTGTACGTGACATGAATATCAAACTGATTGCTGCACTGAAGGAGCTTGAGGTCTCAAAGAAGACCTGCAGTGACCTGCTGCAAGAAAGAGAAGAAAGCGAGGTGGAAGTCAGGAAGTTAGTCAACAAAAACACAGAACTGAAGAGACAGCTCGTGGAACTTCACACCCAGCACATGGACATACTGGACCAGCATCACCATCTCCGCAATCTAATGTCTGAATTTCAAGAATGCAGTGACACACATGATCAGGCACTGAAACGTATATCAGGACTTGAAGCGGAATTATACAAGGCTCATAGCACAATATCTAATATAGAAACCTTGAGAGCCAGTGAACAATTGGCCAACACAAACAGCCTTTTCGACGAGCTGGTGGGTAGTGGATCCGGACTAGAATGTAAGAAGCCCACCTGTACCATAGACTTAACTGGGGACGATACATTAACAAACTGTCCTGTTTTAGGTAGTCACAACAAAATAAGGAAGTATATTAAAATTAATAGAAACATTAAAAAGTACAAGAAACTTTTAAAATCAAGAAGTGTGTATAAATATAACATTGAACTTAGAAAGCAGCGTGTTATCCTAAACAACCAATTAAAGGAATGTAGTTGCATGCTGGATAGTCAAAGAAAAATGTATGATATTGACATAAATAACCTTCAGAAGGAATTATTGAGTAGGGAAAATACACTAAGGGATATTTTTTGTAAGTATGAGTCTAGCCAAAAAATGTTAAATGAGCGCATGCAGGAGGCCTGTGACCTGGTGGACTTGGTTAAGCACAACGCAGAGAGGTATGAGTCATTGACTAATGACCTCACCTGTAGTTGTGCTTCAAATCACCCGGCCATCATGTTACCACAGATTATTCCTGCATCCTCACACATTTTACCTCATACTTTGGAAACCACAAGCCCAGCTCAAAGTAACATTTTAGTTTATTCAGATAGATTAGGCACAGGTTTTGGCTCACTATTAAATAATTATTGTGATCATACTATAGTAAGTCATTGTTACCATAACCTGCATTTCACTGAGCTTATTCATAAAATTACACAATCAAATTTGAATGAGCAGACTACAGTCATTCTTTTATTTGGAAACAGCCTTAATGTGACAAAACAGGACATTGTTAATGGTATTGGCACCCTCCTTAAATTAAAATTAGGCAAATTAATGTTATGTGCATTGCCTTATTCTAATAATTTGACATGTATAGAAAATGAATATATTTTTAGACTTAATAATTTGATGCATATGTTAGTATGCCGTCATAGTGACCATTTATTGTATTTTGATACTAACAATTTTGTTAGAGATTTTGTTTTGATTCGGGAATATATGTATCTTCCCAAAAAAAGTCGACATTTATTGGCTACTTTGTTAGCGTACAATATACACTCATTTATTGATAATTTTACTGATCCTAGGTTAAGTGAATATTCAGTATTATCTAGGGTATCTAATAATACTGAAATTAATTATTGCATTGACAGTTTACATAACTCAACCAATTGCTTGGTTGCAAACAATTTTACTACGGAGAATTTAAATTAGAAATTTTGACAACAGAGGGAATCTCTAGCAGTAATGAACTTTTAAACTGCAAAGAGGACACAAATATAGTTTTAAAATCAATAAATACTATTAACCTGGTACATCAAAATATTCAAGGATTTTTAAACAAAGATTTAGAAGTAGAGTTTTTTCTTAATTTTAACAATATTGATATTCTTTGCCTAACTGAACATTGGCTTCAAAGCCATCAATTTATTTTCAATTATAATAATTACCAGGTTGGTAGTTCTTTCAGCAGAGTGAATGCTATACATGGTGGCTCTTTAATATTAATAAGTAATAATCTTAAATTCAAGAACCGAATGGATATTGTGAGCCTCTCTGTTGAACGATCTATTGAAATAGCCTGTATTGAATTGGAGCAGTTTATTATATTAAGTGTGTACAGACCACCTTCAGGATTGTACGATTGCTTTGAAAAAGTAATGGATGAAGTTTTGCATAAAATCTGTAACTCGAGTAAATATGTCATTGTTTGTGGTGATTTTAATGTTAATTTATTAGAAAATTCTGGTTTGAGCACTAACATTATTAGTTTATTCCAATCATACAATCTTGTAAACCTATTTATGGAGCCCACTAGAATAACTCCTACTAGTGCCACTTGCTTAGATAATATTTTTACGGATGTTGTACCAACTCACAAAAAAATAATTAATTAAATAGACTCTGATCATTGTGGGCAATTAATTACTTTACCAAATAAAGTCAATAAAATGTTAAAAAAGAATATCACTGTAAATCCAAAAACTAAATATCGCCTGGAAGCATTCAAAACTAAACTCTTAAATAAAATGCCCTGTTTGTTAACTAATGAGGACCCTAATAAACATTATAATGATTTTTTCAAAATATATTGCCAAAAATTCGATAACACATTTATTCCCAAAATTGCTTCAGTAAATAGTAACACTTCTTTCAGTGACTGGGCCACCACTGGTATTTATAAAAGTAGAAATCGGCTTTATGAACTCTATGAGGAGCGGACTTACACTAACTCGGTAGAATTTAATTTATATGTTAAGAACTACTCTAAATTATTTAAAAAAGTCTGTTATATTGCCAAGTCTCGCTACTTGAGTTCTAAAATTAAAAATAGTAGTAATGTAATTAAAACGACTTGGGATATTATAAAAAGCGAAACGGGAAGGTCTTGCAACCGAAATATTGATTACACCCTCACTATTGATGATAATATAATAACATTAGATTCGCAAGTCGCCACAGAATTTGAAAATTTTTTCACTGACTTTCCCGTATCGACAACCAAGTCGCTAAAATCATCTCCTATTGCTGCAGAAACATTACTTAAAAAAAATGTGCCAGTTTGTAGTTCCCAGTTTAAATTCCAACATGTTACTTCTAATGACATCATCAAAACTTTTAATTCTTTGAATATTAAAAAGACTGCAGACCTGTGGGGTAATTCTGTTGAAGTTACTAAGTCAGTTATACACATTATTGCTCCTACATTAGCTGTTATATTTAATAATTGTATTGATTGCGGTGAGTTTCCTGATCTAATGAAATATAGTAAAATAATCCCACTTTTTAAATCGGGTAGTACATCTGACCCTACTAATTATAGACCTATTTCTGTACTGCCCACTTTCAGTAAAATTTTTGAGAAAATTATTTTAATGCAGATGCAAAGATATTTTAATAAACACAAATTGCTACATAATAAACAATTTGGTTTTACAAAGGGTCGTTCAACAACTGATGCCGGTGTTGAACTTTTAGGACACATTTATAATGCATGGGAAGATAAATGCGATGCGTTGGGCATTTTTTGCGATTTGTCTAAGGCGTTTGACTGTGTTCCCCATGAGACATTAATCAGGAAACTGCACCACTACGGATTCCGGGACTCCTCTCTGAATCTTTTAACCTCATACTTGAGTGAAAGGATTCAGAGAGTCGATGTGAACGGCAAAAGATCGCCGGGATCTGTGGTCAAGATGGGGGTCCCCCAAGGCTCAATTTTAGGTCCCTTTTTGTTTCTTATTTATATAAATGATTTGCCGTACCTGATCAAAAATCATGACATAGTGTTATTCGCTGACGATACTTCTCTTTTATTTAAAATTAAACGTCAACAGCAGGTTACTGAAGAAGTAAACAGAGCCCTTGCGACTGTAGTTAGCTGGTTTAATGTTAATAATCTTCTTCTTAATGAGAAAAAAACCAAATGCCTAAAATTTACGTTACCTCATGTTAGACAAGTGAATACTAGTGTATCAATAAAGGGCGAAATATTGAAACCCGAAGATACCACAGTATTCTTGGGCATAACTTTGGATGCGAAGCTTCAGTGGGGCCCCCATATAGATAAATTGTCAAAAAAGTTAAGTTCTGCAGCATATGCCGTTAGAAAAATACGTGGATTAACTGATATCGAAACAGCACGTTTAGTCTACTTTAGTTACTTTCACAGTGTGATGTCATACGGCATTTTACTTTGGGGAAATGCTGCCGACATTCACACAATATTTGTATTACAAAAAAGGGCCATTCGTGCAATTTATAAATTAAGTCCTAAGCACTCCTTAAGAGACAAATTTAAAGAGATTAATATTATGACTGTGCCATCTCAGTATATTTATGAGAATCTCTTGTATGCACACAAAAATATTAATCTGTTTAAAAAATACAGTGATATTCATAGTGTAAATACAAGGAACAAAGACAAATATGTCATTCCTAAAACAAGGTTGAAAAAAATAGGTGGTTCGTTTAGATGCCAATGTATACGTTTTTATAATAAAATTCCTAGCCATATTCAAGAACTAAGTATTCATAAATTCAAATTGTTTATAAAACGTAAGCTATGTCAGAAAGCTTTTTACAGTGTTAAAGATTATATTGAGGACAAGAAGGCTTGGGAATGAGATGCTCCAGTGATATACGTGTGCCTTTTTTATTTCTTTTTAAAATTATGATTGATGATTTATTTTTGATTAATTAAAATTTTGCTTTCTCAAGTATTGTATATACCTATTAATTTTTGTTTTTGTTTGTTGTTTTTTTTTATATTGTTGTTTTTTTTTATATATATATAATTATTTCATTATTGTAAATGTGAGGACGATGTAGGTTATTCTTTCTTCATTGTTTTTGCTTTCACTATAATTTATTTAATGATGTCAAGCAGTTTGAGTACTTGTGTGGCCTACCCAAAGGTCCTTACTTTGGTATTGTTCGTCAAATTGTTGAGCTCCTTAAGTTCTAAGTTGAGCTACACGATAACTGACAAATGCTTGCACTGTCTGGACAGGTCCGCTCAAATTTGCGTGGTTATTTCCTCAAAAGAATACCACAGACATGAACCTACATGCTTCTCATATACAAATACAAATTGTCTGGACTTTAAAAGAGACTATGACCTCTGAGTTTGTTTCGGTGTTTCTTCTCAGAGTAGTCAGTTAGGAAATACCGGCCTCATCTAGCTAAACTTAACACGCAAAAAAACATGACGTGTAAAAGTGTTATTTATAACCAATTTACAAAAATAAATATTTCATTTCATTTCATTTCATTTCATTTCATTTCATTATGTATTTATTTTTTCGATGGGCCTTAGGAGATTCAAATAAATAAATATATGTTAGAGGGATACGTAGTCTTAAAATGAGGTTTCAATTAATTACGAATTGCTGTCAATAATCACAAATAATGTTTTTTTTTGAGACTTTACATGTACAAATTATATTAAATAAATCATAACTTCATTTGAAATGGTCGTACGACGTCTATTATTTGGTCTTCGTACTTAACATTAAGTCACATAATGTCCTTAAGACGGTGTTACTGAGATATCTTGTCTTGTGGCCTAGCCGGCTTTGAATTGAGGCCTACCGAGTATTACTTTAAGTCCTTAGTAGATCGTTGTAACTTGAATTTACGAGAACATTTGAATGGGTGGCTACGGCATAGCTTGCTTGTGCTACGGCGTAGCTTGCTAGCGTTACGCTTGCTACAGCGTAGCGCTTGCGAAATAAATATGCATAGTATTAAATATTTTTAATTTAAGTGCAATATAATCCAGCCGGTGTTATAGGAAAGTTTTAACGAGATACCACATGGTATCTCGTTAAAACTTTCCTATAACAAAAAAAAAAAAGTTCCGGGAACATTCCCGGAACTTTTTTAGTCAGTACAAGTCTGATACTCCCTTTCGCTCCAGCCAGACCGGAAGAAGTCATTTGATGATTTCCCAACTGAAAAACAGGGCACAGGAGCGGCGCAGAAACTGTAGTTTCTTATGATTTTACGATAGAGTGGTTTTCATTAATTAATATGAAAATATTAAAAAAAAAACACTGTTAATAAATGTGAAATTATTCTTTGAACTAATATCTAACGCAAACATAAAAACGAAAATCATGCTTACACTTTCAAGCGCGATTGCATAAAATTATAATCAATAAAAACCGTGTTATCTACATTTAATTGTTTTAAGTAAATTTATGAGAAACTATGCTAAAAAATGGTGTCAGTTCGTTAGGCTTTTCCACGTATTGCGATCGGAGGCCATATGAAAAACTTCTTCGAAACTGTTTCACTTCAGTTTCGTTCGATCACCGTAGCAAGGATTTTCCACTTGATCTTTTGCCCTAAACGTTTACGCAGATGATAAGCCTCTCTAGATTCTCGTAACTCAGGATACGGTGTATATTGTGGATAAACGGGGTTTGATACCGAGCTCTTCAAGGACATATTTGTTCGGAACGCGCCGTCAGTGGTATTCGGAGCAGGCGTAGCCAACACCACATTTCTAATGTACTTATTTTCTTACTTTCAGAGTTTTCACGTTATCCGTACGTTTTTTATTCATTAAAATCTGTATTAGAATTATAAATGAAAGTTATATTAAATAGCTGTTTGTATCAAACAGCTATTTAATATAACTTTCAACTCAACTCTTACTGTCAAATCTTTCCTGATTTGGCATCAAGACTATCGGCTGGTAACACGCCCAAGACATAACCATTTTGTATGGCAATGCTTAGCTTATTTGAAATTTATTTGAGGTTTCTTTTTACAATAAAACAATAGGTAGTAACTGCGATGAAGTCGCGAGAAAATCATAGTTTATGTAACCGTATATAATATTATAAATATAATAGTAACTCAGTTACTACTTCAAGAAGTGGATGACAAAGATAATATAGATCATAAAAATAAATATATAATTAATCTGAGACAATTAACTTTTAAAATAAACGAATAATTTGACGCTAAAGAAGATAGGTTTTATTATAAAAATGAGATGAAAGGCAAAAAAAGAATAATATAATCTTTTTACAAAAGTAGACAAACAATTTTATCAAAATGAATTACAAAATACATTATTGATGCGAAATATTTTCGTTCCAATAAAAGACCGTTTTCACAATAAGAACATCATATTAGGGTAAATAATCTTTTAATAAAAAAAAATCTCCCTGAAAAACATTTCTGAAAAACTTTACAAATTCATGCAAGGGCAACTACACACTGATAAAGCCTTTTTGTTCGTCTAGAGGTCACTTAGCCTTCGACACAATATGCTTATGATTTTATAATGGAGTTTAGCTAAAAGATTTGTTTCAATTTAGAATTCTTAGACTGGATTTGAAAGGTGTGAGTGGTATGTTTAAAACTTTATTAATTATAGTCTAGTTTGTTTATAATATAAAGGTGTTTGAATAATATTTTAAACTAGCTGACCCGATGTACTTCGTACCGTCTTCTTTTTCTGTTCGATTTTGAAATAACTTTCTTTTATATTTAAAAACCTTGTCCAGATAATAAGCAACACAAAAAAAAAGTGGTCGTTCGGAAGTAATGCGAGTAAATACATTGTGGTGTTTCGTTTTTATTTGTATAGGTGTCAAAGTTAAAAAAAAAAAAAATATACATATTCATTCATTATCGCATGCTCTATGAATTAATATGCTTCTACCCCCTCTAAGACTGCAATTATTAAAATAATAATGTTAAAATAATAGTTTTAACTTTTTTTAAAGTAAAAGACATTCTATAGCGTTGGTAGGCTATTGGGGTGGTCTGAAACACTGCGAGTCTTGTTTATAAACCGTTTATTGTAAAAAAAAACTAGACATCGAACATGAAACCACACTTCTTAAACAATCTCTGGCGCAAGCGCGGGAAAAACAGTATGATACGTGGGTCGTGGCACCGCGCAGCGCGTCTCGAAAAGCACTACCGTAAACTGCACGCGCATCGGCGCAGGGGAAAATCACCCCGGGGTTGCCAACTACATACCTTACAATGTGCCAATGGTCTCACGCTATAGACTCCCCCTCGAGTCGTGAGAACACCCTCGCTCACGAACTCGCACAACACACAATTTAACAAACGGGACAAACGTGCTTCCGTGGGCGTCCTCTGTGTCTTTTCGGGATCACGGGACGAGGAGGCGCGTCACCGCGGGAATGAAAATGCGTGAGCTCGGATACATGAAACTTACCTACAACACTATCCGGATTATCTAATTCTGCAATGCAGTAGGCTGTAGGACTAACCCTTTTTTCAATAACATAAGGACCATCTCTTTTAGGAATGAACTTGGCAGATATATTCCTAGCTGCATTACTAAGCACATGAGACTTTAAGAGCACCTGATCTCCAATCTCGAAAACTTCGGCAGGCTTCTTGGACTTGTCCGCACATTCCTTGCGTCGATCCTGCTGAGTTTCAACTCTTTCTCTAACCGAAACCAGACGGTTAATAAAACTTTCCAAATAGGGAGTAATTTGAGGAACAAAATTATCCTTGTTAAGAATCGACCTAATGTCGTGCTGCACGTCGATTGGCGAACGAAGCTCTCTAGCAAACATGAGGTAAGCAGGAGACGAACCAGTAGTTTGACAAACCGACGAGTTCATGGTAAACCTTATTGCGGAAAGGTGCTGTGGCCATGACGAGTGGTTGGTATCAACTAGACGTGACAACTGAAACTTCAAATCCCTATTTTTACGTTCAGCTGGATTGGCTGACGGGTGGTATAAAGGTAACAACTCTTGACCTATACCTAAAATGAACATACACTGCTGCATAACGGCTGAAACAAACTGGACGCCATTGTCCGATATAATGCGTCGAGGAAAACCGTAACGGAGAAAATATTCTTCAATTAATGTACGGGCGCATACCTCCGAGGTTGCCTCCTTCAAGGCGTACAACTCGGTCCAACGGGTCGCTGTGTCCTCTACCAACAATATCCACTTCTCATTATTGTTTCCTTTAGGAAGCGGGCCAAACAGATCTATAGCCAGCACTTCTCCCCTTTGGTTCAAAACAGGAGTCTGTAAGAGTCCCGACGGCTTCGTGTTTGAGGACTTATACCGTTGACAGGTGGTGCAGGTCTTGATGTAGTCTGTGATGACCCTACGCATACCTGGGAAATAAAACCCTTGAGCGACTTTACTGTACGTTCTATCGACTCCGTGATGACCCCCTATGTCGGAGTCGTGACACTGCTTTAAAATTTCTGAGCGGAGGGAAAACGGAACCACCAGCTGCGGTTCTTCACTATCCACATCAGCATTATACCTATATAAGACGCCTTGCTGCAAGAAATAGCCTCTTTCTGACCAACGCTTAACTCCTATAGATTTAGCATCAGACGTATCTTCCAGATCACTAATAATTTTCTTTAGTTCCAGGTCATCGAGCTGCGCACGCCGGAGATCAGTTGGACTTCTAGCAGGTAAGTCGACAACGACAGAACAAATTCCACACTGACTTCTATTTTCTTCTTTACAGGGCGGACGGCTGAGTGTATCTGCGATCACATTAGCTTTTCCAGGCGTATACTGAAACTGAATGTTAAAACATTGTAGTTTAAGAGCCCATCGAACGAGCCTACCGGACGGCGACTTCAGAGTAAGGAGCCACTTTAACGGCTGATGGTCGCTACCTATAATGACCTCATGACCTTCGATATAACCTCTGAAACGTTCGACAGCCCACACAACAGCTAGCGCCTCTCGCTCTGTAGTACTGTAATTCCTCTCGGCTGGGATGAGCAGACGGCTAGCATACTCTATTGGGCGCTCGTCTTTACCTTCGCCCTGCAACAACACCGCACCTATGGCATAGTTGCTAGCATCCGTCCTTAACACAAATGGCTTACTATAGTCTGCTTGAACAAGAATCGGTGCCGAAGACAACCGCATCTTCAACTCTTGAAAGGCACGAGCCTGGTCTGATCCCCAAGACCATGGCTGATTCTTCTTCAGTAAGCGTGTCAGCGGCTCAGCGACAGCAGAGAAACTGGGAATAAATTTTCTAAACCACGAGCACGTCTGTAAAAAGGTCCTAAGATGACGCAGCGATGAGGGTGCCTTCATGTCCAGGACAGCACGGACTTTATCTTCGTCAGCTGACACACCATCCTGTGTTATAACATGACTGAGATATTTTACCTTGTCTCGTGAAAAGACACACTTTTCTCTGTTCGCGCGTAACTTGAACAACCGTAACCTCTCGAATACAGCGCGCAAATCTGAGATATGCTTCTCGAAGCTACCATCTGAAATTAATAAAAGATCATCTTGGTACGCTAGCAGGGTCACGTCTTTCAGTGAGGCACCTGCACGAAGTCTGTCTATGAGCCGCTGGAACGTTGAGGGAGCGTTTTTCAAACCAAACGGCATACGCTTAAAACGGAACGAACCAAACGGCGTCAGGAAAGCTGTTTTATCCCTATCCTGTTCACGGACGGCAACTTGCCAAAAACCACTGCGCATATCAAGAGTACTCATGATACAATTTTTTTTTGTAGACTGAACAAGCTCGTCTATCAATGGCATCGGATAGACGTCGGTTTTCGTAACCGCATTGAGCTTCCTATAGTCAACACAAAAACGTACCTTACCATTAGCTTTCGGCACTAGGAGCGCGGGAGATCCCCAAGCGGACTCACACTCCTCGACTATATCGTCAGCCAACATCATGTCGAGCTCTGCCCGCATAAGTTCTTTCTTAGCAGGCGTCAACCTATACGGCGGGACTGCAATGGGGGGGTTATCACCGGTATCAATAACATGCTCGGCATACGGAGTCGCGTCTCCCCCTGGCTCAAAGATATTCTCATATTCCACGAGGAGGTTGGCAAGAACCTGACGTTGTTCGGAAGTAAGCGAAGTCGCCTCATAGTCCCGGAGCACCTCTAAAGCAGCACATGAAGATACAGGTGACGAAACCTTTTCAAACTGTATTTCGAACTTTTGTTTACTATCTTCCGCAAAGTACCATTTACTTTCACCGAAATTGAACACAAGGTTAAATAAGGTAAGGAAACTTATACCTAACAAGCTTTCATTATTATTAGTTTCAGGAAAGATCAAAAACTTTATGACTCTAATTTTATGGTGTAGCGTCACCTTTACCTCCGTGGTAAGTACATTCATCTCCCTACTAACACCATCCGCCAACCTAACATTTTGCGTTGACGGCACTAACGGCTGTCCTAACCTGAGTAGGAGAGCGTACAGCGTGTGACCGGCAATACAGCTAGTAGCTGCAGAATCCACGAGCGCAGTACCACAATTTCCCAGAATGTTTATATTTAACACGGGGCGCCGAAAAGGTAAATTACAACTATAACCATCATCTAAACTAGATACACAAGTATTATTAATACACGAAACACTTTTATCAACATTAAAGTTACATAAATCTCCTACAGCACATGTAGGGTTAACTTGAACGGACAAACTAGTGTCATTGAAATGCGAAACATTTTCATCAACATTATTACAATTAAATACATCACCCACGGCACGCGAAGGGTTAAATTTCAATGATAAACAAGACTTATCGTAAACATCACAATCATATACAACATGATCAATACAGTGACTTAAATCACCCGCGGCACGCGCAGGGTTACCTTGTATAAACATACGCGTTGGCAGGTTAACTCGCTGCGACGACGCGGGGACTGCTTCGGCGGTCGATCGAGCCGCGGGCCTCCGATGCGCGTCAGCGCGGACGTCGCCGGGGGAAGCGGCGGCGGCGCGGGCGGTGGCGGCCGAACGAGCGGGGACCGGCACGGCGGCGCCGGCGACGGGTACACGCGCTTTATAACAAACGTTGCGGCGAGCCAGGGCTTCGCTATGCGACGTACTGTCAACTGAATAAAACGCTTGCTGAACCGAACAGTTTTTACACTTAGATTTAATAACGTTCGCGGCACCACAGCCGTAACACTTTATTTCACTTTTTAGCTTTAAGTTACTCTCAATACTGTTATCACTATTATCACTATTGCGCTTTAAAAGTTTCTCACACATATCCTTTACGTGGCCTGAACGTTTGCAGTACGTACAGAACTGCTTCTTGTCCTTGACAACGGCGGCGGTGGCTGTCCCGGCGGACTCGGCGGCGGCAGCAGCGCCGGCGGCCGGTACATTCCGCGGCGATGATGACGTTGGCAACGACACTACGCGTGTACTCGTCTGCGTACGTGATCTCGCGGGAGACGAGCTACTAGCCTGACTGGGACTAGCCTCCTTCAGGGAATCCTCCACGTTACGGCACTTGTGCAGTAACTCTTCGAAACTGTTGACATTTTCTCTGCATACACGCTTCCTAATGCGTTGACTGAGCAGCCCATACGCCATATCCAGTTGTACCTTTTCCGATAAGTCGTCCTTCGGGAACTTGGCCAACAGTGCACGTACCTTGGCGATGAACAAGTCGGTATGCTCCTCTCCTTGAGTCAACGAAAACATTTTAACGTAAAGTCGGTGTGGCGGGTCACGGTCGCCGAAGGCACTCTTTATTCGTTCTAGGGCTTCCGACCACGACTTGGTAGACCGCTTTACCCCTTGCCACCATACTGCAGCAGGCCCCTCCAACAACATCGAAAAACCGCGTAGAGCATTTTCGTCAGAAACAGCGACGCAATCTTTATAGGTAACTACCGCGTCTACAAAATTTTCCAAAGATTCGTCCGCGCGGCCGCCATAGCGTGTCGTGCACTTCGCGAAGTTTCCATTCGCGCCAAATCCAAAGCCCGATGCTTGGACCTCCGAAACGTTACTATGCGGCGTTGACGATCGCACCTCGCGTAATAATTGCTGGCAGAACTCTTGTTGGGTTTGCTGCATGGTATTAAGCAAACTTGTGAGCGTTTCTTGAGACATTGTAATGTTGGCAACGGCGGCCGAGCTGCCATCATTGTTCGATTTCACGCGATCTTCAGACCGTGTTCGCGGCATTTTCGATACGATATGCACACGCTACTCGTATAACACCGACGAAACACAACACAGGGTTCGATATAAGTCCCAGATAGTCACTTGTAGTGTTAATTGTAACACATGACAAACTTTTCACCACGAGTTTTATATACCTACACACGTTAGGCAGCCACTTATAGCGTTGGTAGGCTATTGGGGTGGTCTGAAACACTGCGAGCCTTGTTTATAAACCGTTTATTGTAAAAAAAAACTAGACATCGAACATGAAACCACACTTCTTAAACAATCTCTGGCGCAAGCGCGGGAAAAACAGTATGATACGTGGGTCGTGGCACCGCGCAGCGCGTCTCGAAAAGCACTACCGTAAACTGCGCGCGCATCGGCGCAGGGGAAAATCACCCCGGGGTTGCCAACTACATACCTTACAATGTGCCAATGGTCTCACGCTATAATTCTTTTTATTTATTTGAAGCATTAATAGTTTATTGGCTAAGGTGTCGGACTTGTAATCGAGAGATTGTGGGTTCGAACCCCATCAGTTACACCATTGCCGTGAGCCCACTCCAGACTAAAATATATTTAGCTTAGTTGAAGGGGTGAACAAGATTGTTATTAATGTTAATTTTACCCACATTGCAAGTTTTCTATAAAAAAATGAAATAATCTTAATTCAGTTATATTCACTACTAAACCTAACTATGGACATTAAAAAAAAAACAAGAATAAACGTAGGTGCCAAAATACTCCTCCAAATCGTCGTCTTTAAATTGTTATAATTTAAATTTAAATTGCTTACCACATTAGGCAGTGAGCTAGTAACTATGACAATAATCGTTTTTATGTATTGTAATGATATTTTTATGTCTGATACTAAACTGATTTAGTCGGGTCGGTCGGTCGTCGGTTCGCAAATTTACGACCATGCGCATCAAGAAGATGGGAATGGGGTCTTCTTGAAGAAAGCGAGCAACGCTCTGATTTTTCTAATAATTTCTCGGAGGGTTTCACCTGGGTTTCCAAAGTATTTAGCCCTCTCATCAGCAACCAAGGGCAGCTTCATGCAGGATTTGCTGGGTTGTCTGTAACTCCTATGACTTACGTTTATTCAAATTCAAATTCAAATTCATTTATTTGCTTAAATAAGGTACAGAAGGTTGGTAAAACGTACAATATTGATCTCTTATTCTGCCTTTAATTTCGGCGTGCAAATATAAAAATACATAAGAAAGAATCTAATTAGAAATGTATCATTGAATGAAATAAATGTCAATATAATAATTAAAAGTAATCAGTTAATCCTAAGTTTCAATAATAATCACGTCAATAATGGTAGAGATTTGTCACACAATAAAAAAAAAACTAAAAAAAAAAACACTAGATCATTTACATAATAATATAAAAGAATAATTCTTGGTCTTACCCATACAGTCATTAAACAAATAATCCGATTAAAATTACAGTATTCAATTATATAAATGTCAAAATATTAGTCAATAATAATCCTGAATGTTAAAAACAATTATGTCAATAATGGGACGATTTGCCATACAATAATAATTAAAAATGACCGTGCAATTAAAGACTTGTGACCTGAAATGTCGGCTGTGACCATCAGCAGTTCAGCAGTTACAGTTTCACAGTCTTAGGGACATTTTTGTGAAGTAGTCATTACTAGGATAGGTTACTTTTCACTATCAGAATTTAGGTTCCTTGACATAATAGTTAAACAAAAATACACTCTTAAACTGCGAACAAAAACTAGTTTATATATGAACTAACCTTTTTCAAAACACAACCATCCTTCATCTCCTGAACTGCAGAGTACAATCTTGACTTGGTTGATATACCGTCTTGTTGTACCAAACGTTTTTCCTCCACATTTATTGTGCGCAAAGCCAAAGTTTGGAACTCTCTCCTGGCCACCACATTATGACCCGCCAGACTTTAAAGCAAGAGTGAACAAACATCTTCTTGGCTCGCTCGATCCATCGTAGACCTCATCGCATCAGACGCGATCGAGGTTAAGAGCCCTCTCTTAACTAACTTAAAAACTAAAAAACAAAAATATCGAGCAACTTTTTTATTATATAAAAGGAATATGGGAGCTCGTGGTTAAATATTAGGCCCACACGTAAAAATATGTATTAAACTTAAAAAAAAAATTGGTTGTCTTTTCCAAGGTCTAATCTATCAATGTACCAAGTTTCATCAAAACTTACATGATCTGTGGATCATGTAAGAGACCTATGTTGTCGAGCAGATGTAACAGTGGACCCAGACTTTGACTTCTGTGGCAAGTCGGCCATAGATTCGTCTGCTAGTCTAGTACGAGGCAGACCGTATGGAGGTGTTGCTGTGCTGTAGCGTAAAAGTGCGTTTAGTTCGGTTACAGTGATCTCGTGCAACAGTGTGCGTCTCGCGGCAATTAAGGTCGTTGTGTGCGATCGCTCGTTTGTCTTATTATCTGTGTGAACTTCAATGAAAACTTAGTGGATTTTACTGACTGTCTTAGTGAGATAAGCACTATAATTGAGAACACTGAAGTTGCTAATATATTTCAATGCTAGTCCTTGTTCTTCATTTGGAAGAGAACTTCAAAAAAATTGTTATGAACAGCAATGGGTATGTGCGGACTTAGAAAAATTAAGAAGTTCGTTTGTAAGCGATGACCACGGCAGCACAAACTGGCTTGACCACTGTGTGGTAACGGAGTCAGCGTGGCGGTCGATTCAAAGCGTGAAGGTGAACTACGACTGTACTTGATCAGACCACTATCCTTTAGAAATATGTTGCTGTAATAAAACCTCAGTTAGTATTATGTGTTAATATCCCTAACGGTGTGCTGTGGTCCCATAGGGACGAGCAGCAAAAACAACTGTACCATAGCTTATGCAATGACCACAGTGTACAATGATATTGTTACAACTATGTGTGAGGCGGCTGTCATTAATTTCAATTGTAAGAAAAACATGATGAAACGAAAGCGTGTATTGGGCTGGAATAAACATGTTCGTGGTGCTCGCGTAATAGCCAGGCAACATTTTTAAACTTGGTTACTATATGGTAAGCCCACATGTGGACCAATCTATAACATGGTGGAGTCTCGGCGCATTTTTAAGTCAAAACTGAGATGGTGTCAAAATAATTCCGAGCGAATCAAGATGGATATTCTGGCATCGCACCATTCAGATAAAAAGTTCAAAAGTTTTTGGAAAGGCACGAGAAAACTGAACAGCAAACTCACAGTCCCTTTAAATGTTAATGGAATTATTCAGCTGCGTGACATAGCGAACATGTTTAAAAGACGTTTTCAGCTGGAACCTCCTTCCTGCAGGCTGGGAATGCTCAATACTCATGAAATCAAGCCCCTTGGGTGTGCGGTATTACCATCTTTTACTGCTAAAAATGTATATGCCAATATAATGCATATGACGAGAGGTAAGTCCCCGGGATACGATGGAATTAGTATTGAGCATTTGCAGCATGCGGGAATTCCCGAGAGTTGTAGCTATGTTTTATACATTCTGTTTAAGACACTCTTACCTGTCAGATTAGTGTATGAAGACCGTTGGTGTGCCAATAATCAAAAATAAAACTGGTGATGCTTGTGACAACAGTAATTATAGGCCCATTTCATTAGCTACAACTGCGAAAGCGGCGAAAGTGTTGGATAGCTTGCTTGAACGTATTTTGAATAGTTATAAAAAACTTAATGACGCTCAGTTTGGATTTAGGAACGGGTTGTCGACATAAACTGCAGTTTTATGCCTCAAGCACACTATCCGTTATTACACAGATAGGAAAACTCCAGTTTATGCTTGTTTTTTAGATCTTTCAAAAGCTTTCGATTTGGTGTCCTATGATGTGCTGTAGAACAAAATGCGAGCTGAAACCAGCGTTTCGGAAGAAGTCATTGGCATTTTTGATGATTGGCACAACAAGCAACTTAATGTTATAAGTTGGGCGGGGGCGTTTTCCAATGCGTACAGGCTGAAGTGTGGAGTGAGGCAAGGTGGTTAAACATCACCTCGTCTTTTCAACCTGTATGTAAACGGACTCATCGAGAGGCTCAGCAATACACAAGTTGGCTTCTCTATTGATGGGAAATTCGTCAATAATATCAGTTACGCTGACGATATGGTGTTGCTGGGCCCCTCCATTAGTGCCGTTCGCCATGTGTATGGATTATACCTAGACTCATGGGCTCAGGTATAATGTTAAGAAAAGCGAACTCTTTGTGTTCCAATCCTCAGATCATGAGGTGACGCACGAGCCTCCCCTTCTCATAGACGGTGTTTGCATATCCAGAGTTTTGTGATTCAAGTACCTGGGTCACTGGGTCTCGGAAGACTAGTCAGATCATGATGACATAGAGCGGTAGCGCCGGGCGTTGGCTGTCCGATGTAATATGCAGGCCCGTAGATTTGAACGTTGTAGTAAAGCAGTAAAAAATACATTATTTCGGGCATGTTGCCAATCATTTTACACGTGAAGTCTATGGATCAGGTATACGCAGAACACATTTAACGCCCTGAGCATTCAGTATAACAATGCCTTTAGCATGTTGATGCGGCTGCCGAGGCATTCCAGTGCGTCGGGCATGTTTGCAAACGTTCATGATGGCTTCCATGCCATTGTTAGAAAGAGAGCAGCATCTTTGCTCAGGCGTGCCCGAGAGAGTCGTAACAGCATTCTCAGTGTTGTGGCAGGCCGATACGGCTGTCCAATTTTGTCCCATTTCGTTCGAGCTCCTTAAGGTTCTAAGTTGAGCTACGCGATATTTGACAAATGCTTGCACTGTTTGGACGGGGCTGCTCAAATCTGTGTGATTCTGTCCTCTAAAGGGCGCCACAGACATTGACCTACATGGCTCTCATATGTTTATCACTACAGACTGTGTGGACTTTAAAAGAGACGTTGACCTCTGAGTTTGTTTCATTGATTCTTGTCAGAGTAGTCAGTTAGGAAACACTGGCCTTATCTAGTTTACATTTACGAAAAAAAAAAATACATGTGAAAGTGTTATTTATAACTTATTTGCAAAATAAACATCATTATTTCATTATTTCAATACTGTGGTATTGTATACGTGTACATAGTTTTAAAAAAAATATTATTTATTAGTTTCCTAAAAGGGAAATGCTCGTTCGATAAAGAAGTTTTGGCCAAGTGACGCCCATGAAAGAAACAAATTGGAGGCATTAGAGTTGACATCATAGATAAAGAAACAAACACTAGTTTTTACATAGAACTCGGTTGGACTTTTATAAACCATAACATAAAAATTCAAGTTTAACAAAAAACGGTACTTATAGATTTTAGTAGCTATGCAATATAAGTTGTTGAGTATGCAATTTGTATATTTTTTATAGTTAACTTACTTATTGTGGTGCAATCCATTGCTGACATATAGACCAAACTTCCACATTGCTCAAGGTAAATCTCTCTCGTCTTCGTGTATCCACACCACAGTTGACACAGAGATGGCTCCATGGTAAACAGGTAAGTTCGTGTAAATCAGGTTTCATAATCCTGTCAGGTCCTTTGTGAGAAACAGGTACAGTCTGCATTGGCAAGCTGCTATCGTCGTGGGAAGCGGTTATAGAATCCAATGTGAAGCCAAGGTGATCATTGGCAGCGGTTACAGGGTCCTTAATCGTTATAGAAAAGAAATCACGAGTCGCAAATAAACAGAACCAAACAAAATGTTAAATGTCAGTCAGTTGGCAATTATGATTTTCTTGATATAGGGATGACGCTAAGAAATCAATTTATCAAAAAATCTATATTTTTGAGAAACTGGAAACACGCAATCGGTTAAATGGTCCGTATTTAGAAGCTCGATAATGGACAAACCTTGTTTTGTCTCTAAATAAAACAATAAAAGCGAAACAACTACATAATAAAAATAGATTTTTCATAAATCGATTTTCGGTAACCGGTTTTAGTGTATCGATTTTTTTTTCAGTAAATGTTACCATCCCTACTTTGACAGGATTGACCAGCGACCGGAAGTGTTAAATAAGGCAATAAACGATTGAGTTTCGTGATTAAATCGGCTTTTAGTTCCGGAGTTTTCATTACAAAAAAATAGTAGCAATATCTTAGTTACTAAATGATTATTTTTTTGTATTTATCACATTGATGGGCAAAATATGGCCAAGAATAGGCGTTTCCTTTTATTATTTTGTTTAGATTATTTTCGAAAGTGACATTATTGTATTTTATTTTATTTTTTCTTGTTGTTATTATTATTTAGTTTAAAAAAGCCACTTGAGATCAACTTGAACCATTGAGACTGTAATGGAAATTATTTATTTTTAATTAATTCAACCTGATTATGATTAATTCATGTAAAATAATTTTGTGCTGCGTTGCGTGTGTGTTAACTAAATTTAAGATACTAACATTAATTCTAAGTGCACTTAGAATTAATGTTGCTAACAATTTCATGGATATTTTTTGGCTGATAAATAAATAAAATAATAATAAAAAGCCGTTAAGTGGTTTAGATGTGAAAATGTAATACATAGACATAGTTACTTTCACATTTATAATATTAAAAGCAGCAGGAATTGAAATAGGTGAACTAAAGGCTTCTTTCTTTTCAAGTTTTACACATACATATAAACTTGGGCCTTTTAACGGCTAATGCTGAAAACACCATTTATGAAAATGCGCAAATCATGAAAATCGACTAAAGGGGGCGTATCCATTTTAGAACTATTAGATAGTGAATGTGTTGGCTTTCAGTCAAAACTGGGTTATCAACGTTCTACCCTAGTAACTACGAAATGTGATGTAGATAAGGATTTAAGTTTTAGTTTTCAAATTTTAGCAACGGTATTTCGATAGGAAAGAGGTACATATGTTATGTTAGTGCGATCATCATAGTCTGCTTTTTTCCCAACTACACGTATTGGAGTCAGCTTCAAGTCCAACTGGATGCGGCTAATTAATGGTGTTCTTCATGGAGCAACTGGCTGTCTGACCTTCATAATCCAGTAGTTAGCACTATGTACGAAACCAACGGGCCTTAAAACCAAATTAAGCTGTAGGACTGTAAGATTTCTAGATCCACATCTTTACAAAATGTTTACGCAATGATAAAAGAGGAATGTAAAAAGTATATCAGTACAACTTACGAAAATTTTATTGTAATTTTTCTGCAGAAGTATGATGAACTGTGTGTGTATCGATAAAATTTACAAACATCTATATTATCGATACACACACACTTAACGTTCATCGACAACTTACCTATACTTATAGCTCAATAACACACCTCACACACGCCTTGCTCACACATTGCATCACCCTAACACACTCTCATACAACCTCTTTTATCCCTTCTTTCATGTCACCAATCTCAACAAACTCAACAAAGGACAGAATTAAACTATTTTTATTTCAATATAATTTTAATATATTTAATTTCTTCGATTATGTTTAATTGTGTTTATGTCATAATTGTGTATATTTTGTTTATGTGATTCTGCTGAGTATTGGCGCTGATAACTGATGTATTTTTCGTAAGAACATAAAATTACCAAATAATATAACTTTAATAAAAGAACTTATTAATATTATTTGTAATAATATGTTACACGGAATTCATCATTACTATACAAGATATATGCAACAAAACGGTGATAACATTATACACATTTAATTTTTCCTAAATAGTAACTTGATAAGAATGAATATTAAAGAAGCAAGTAAGAATTTGACAAACCAGCTACCATAAAAACCCCAGGTGTCGTCATTGTGTGGACCACCCGGAGGACACGGTGGAGAATACGGTAGAGGTGTACCCCGCTTGGGCAGAACTTCGCCGTGTCCTGGTTGAGACGATTGGCGGCGGTGACCTCTCGCGCCCGGCCCTGGTTCAGACCATGGTGCGGAGTGAGAGGGAATGGGATGCGATCGCGAACCGATCTCCGGCCACCGTAGGCGCGGGCTTGCGGACGGCGAGCAGGGGTAGCTCACCGTCCGGTAAGGACCAGGCCCGGGTCAGCGGCGCATCGTGTTCCACGCGCGTCTCAAGGAGCTGTCAGCACAGGTGACGGGGCCCCATAGGGCCATTGCCTGCCGGGGTTGCGGGAATGTTTTAACGATATACCGCGGCCCCGGAACTTAAATGTAGTTGAAGGAACAGGGTGGGCTTTTAGTCAGTAGAAGTCTGACACCCAGAGCGGGAGAAGTCATTCGATGATTTTCCCACCAGACAAAAAAAACAGCTACCATAAAAATACCTAAAATATCACGTTCACCTAAGAGTTTAAAAATTCTAAGACGAATCTAGCATAGATCTTACTAGACTGCGCAGATGACCTAGCTACAAGACCTAGCCGCTGGAACCTTTTGACTCAAACAAACACGAGTTTTTATAAAAGTCTTTCCGTGGAAGGCCGTTTTAAATGATAGGTCGCTCGTAGTAAAGCGCTTTAAAACTTAGAGTGTGCATTAAACTCACTATGGAAATATAATTATGATATAACGTGTAGTCATGATACACTACAGTTTATATGATAAAAATAATATAATAAATATGCGAGTAAGCAACTTTAATACTATTATGTACCATACATCAATTTTAACACAATGTTTTAGTATTCTACCCACTCCCCTAAGGCAGAGTCGTGATGATACTTGTAATGTCCTTTGAGGACAAAATGCATCTCCTCAGAAAGAAAATGCACTTCTTATGATACTCATTTGACAAAATCTACGTCGGCATTAATACCAGTCCCTTGGTGTTAAATTTCGATTTTTCTTGTTACTTAAACTCATTCCAAATTATGTTTTCGCTTCCTAGTAATAAGTCGTAAAATTGAACGGTCATTTTCCTAAGCTCTGTACCAGCTAATATGAACTGTGGAAAGCAAACAGTACACTCTGAAAGTATGTGAAGAAACACGAAAAAGACCCTTATTATGAAACTAGTAAGAGCTATTATTACGTAACACAATTATACCGTAATCGAATTCGGACGTTTGTGTACAGCACACACATATACATCGCGTTTTAGTAACCTTCTTTATTAATGATTAAAAGTCATCCTTAAAGCTAGAGTAATTAAGTTGAAATTCGATTATGATTAATATAAATTGTACAACCTATTGACTCGCGGGACGACGTGCATTCGGTTTTCCGACACGTAGCCGAAGTATGGCAAAAATAATCTTTTCAGTTTCAGATAGAGTTCAATTCTGATTGCAGTGTTTCAGTGGAATACTATATTTTGTGTGTGAAGTAGTAGCCACGGCCGAGGGCTGAAAGGGGTGCCGGCGGGTGCGGGGGGAGGGGTAGGGGCAGCTAAAGCCTTTCCAGGTCTACTACGTTAGTACCGCCGCGTCTGTCGTAACGTACGCACGGATGGCGCGCAAATACACGCGCGTGCGCTTTACGATTTTTTTAAAACGTAATTTTCATCATCTTTCCTTTTCTAATAGCTTCTATGTTTTTTTATTGGTTTTTAAACTTTATTAGTTGTTTGTGAGCGTGAGTGCTGGGTGAAAGTGCCGTGAGGGTTGCATTCAGCAGCAGAGTTTAATAGATGCGATGCGATCGTATGTACGTACGATTGGTATACAGCTAATGTATGACCTACTTATGTACGTATGGAAATATACAGGTGGCAATATTTAAAAAGAATGGAAGGCTGAATGGACCGAGGGGCGAGTACACTTGAAATTAAAAATAGAACTGTCTAGCGAAAGCGCGGGAAACCACACACGGCGGGTGAAAAAAGGCGGGAACAGTATTATTATAGTAGCAAGTGTGCGTAAGGGAGAATGCCATCTTATTAAAATTTCAAGTAGAATTTAAAATGGAAATTGTTTTGTAATCCTGCAAGCTTCTGAACCGGGTACAAGGGAAATTGGGAATTAAAATATTAAGTAGGAACCTGTTATTGTTAAGTTTATGATGAAGATGAAGTACTCTTTAATTCTGCGGCCTCAAGTACATATTATACAGGATGTTTGTTCGTTTTCTTTCTTGAATTTTAGAATTTCTTATTGCCGGCATGATTTAATATCTGAAGTTAAGCTTCATAAAAGTGTTTTGAATGTATGGTGAGTACATTTTTAAAATGAAGAAAAAAGTTGAGGGTCCTTATTTACGGAATCGCTAAATCCTTTTCTAATTTGCTTTTGAGTAAGTCTTGGCAAACCTTTCCATGTTGAAATTAGTATAGATTACAGATAATAATTATTTTTTTAAAAGTCAAAATAACCGGAATTTATAGCGGTGATAGTATCATATAAGTTTTTTAGGAAAGTATAGAGTACTATCATCTTCTTAAAAAATGAAATCTTGACTTTTTACGACCCCCAGGAGAATAAGAGGAAGAACGGGATTATAGTCCAATAAAAACTATACAGGATGTATCTTCTTATCAAACCACAAAATTTTACTAGAGGTTCACAAAATTTGAGATTTTGTTATAAATATTAATAGGTATTCTGTTTGACCCACCAATTTATGTCAAGCGTGGTTTGAGGAGTACTTTGGCGTTAATTTCTATTGCTCGCTGAGTTAATGAGTCATTAACTTAATCATTTGTGAATAATGTTATTGTTATATTCTTACCAGTAGAGCTAATTCTACAACTTTCCGTTTTAACATCTTTGCTTGCTTCAGGAGTTATGTAATCTTCTTTTTGTACTTTTAAATCAATTAAACTAAATATTATTGGATTTTGTTTTCTATTTTATTTAGGGAAAGCATACAAATAGGTTTTGTATGCTTTTCCATGGAGGATAATCTAATGTTTATGTATATAATTTCACTATAATTTTATTTAGTCTTGTTAAAAATTTCTTACGTTTGCTTTCCTAAGTTTTTTCTGGAAAATTCAGACGTAACCAAGCATTTGAAAATTAATGTACAGTCAGTCTTTCTAGGAAGTAATATTCTACATATTGCACAAAATTCGAAAAACATAAAGTATACAGCATTTAGCTGTCATTTCTATTGCAATACCTTCAAGAAACACATTCAAAAGTCACTAAAATTACGTATCCATTTACTCAAACATAAGTGCTACGGTAATACCGTCCCTTTACGCAAGCCCAACTCTAGTTTACTAATACTAGAGATGATCCTCAACATGTCCACATAAAAAGGGGAAACATAAATATTATTTTTACCACGACATTTTACGACGAAATTTATCGAGATATACATTAAATGTCGTAGCAAAGGTCTACGAAAGATCGTAGCATCGTAGCAGTTTCGTAGCGCGCTACGAACTGTGTAATTGGGTAGTTTTTCATTATTTGGAGAAGTGTGTATGTGTATTGTTATTATTATTTTGTGTATTATTCAGACTTATTCGGTCTTTGACATCTCGGTAACAATATTAAGTTGATAGGCTTCGTACTAATGGTCTGAACTATATGTTCTATGATACTAACACAAATTTGAATATAGTTTTTTATTATTAAGACTGCGCAAAGTCTCTAACAAAAAAAAAAAACAAATATCAATGATTCCGATTTAATCTTTTTCTTTGTAACTAGCATTATTCTTATATAAAATCAAGCTTAAAATTATAACAATTATTTAAGTGGTAGACTATTTTAGTCCATGTTTGGCATAAATTGGATAGGTTGGGAGTGGATTTTACCTGTCTAATGGGTAGATCGGCATCTCAATTATTTAACTAGTCCCCTGTAGAAAGTCGTTGAGTGGATTTTGTTGGATTACAGGGGACTTATTGTCTTTCTTTTAGTTTTGATAAGTGTGGAAGATATGTTGTTTTACTCGTAAAATAAATCTTAGAGATTAAAAACCAATAATCGTTTTGAGTTGAATTTATTATAAGAATTATTACCTTATGATTATTTTAGTACGGATTATTCGATTCTGTGTAAATATTTTGAGCAAAAAGTTTGCTAATCGCGATTCTATTTTTCTTTTATATTTAGAGCAAAAACAACATTTTTTGTGAATTATCTTAACTATATAGAAGCGCCTTCATTTAAAGCACTTTAAAATTAGAATAGTTCAAATTTAAATTAAGTACGATGATCTCATAAAATCTATTTTGTTTTTTGCTCTCAGCGATAAGATTGCCATTGTAACCATAACCTAAGTAATATTGTTAAATAGGTATGTTTTAATTTTGGTCTACAATAAAGTATCTATATCTATCTATCTATTATCGAGCTTCTATGTATATGATACGTAGTCTCGTTTCTTGGCATAACCCAAGAACTATTTACTATCGGGTAGAATTTTTACCTGCATGAATATCTTAACCAAACTCTACCCCAGGGAGTACTGGTTGCCCCCGTCGATTTCCTCCACGCATTGATTACGTAAAAATGGTAAAAACGGGAGCCATGCTCCGATTTCGCTATCGAGATGTGTATTCATGATTCCGAATAAGGTAGTCCTTTTCAAATTTATCTTTCTTAAATCGTTTCCTGATTGTTGTGAGAGAATTTTGGAAATTTATGTGGTATGCCTGGTTTTAAGCTGTTATATATCATTAGTATTTTATGGATGTTTAAACTTTATTAAACATTGCTATTTACTTGCAATTTAATTTCCTGTTATGTGGAAGCGTTTAAAAAATTATTTCAAATATAACACAATACACTAAAATCCGGTACAATTATCTGTAAGCTATACAAACATTTGCAGAAATCGAATCTGCGACACGCAGGGCAGCCCCTAATCGCTCGATTACTACGCCAACCATGTCGTATAAAGTAAATTTAAATAAAATTTTATTATGAGAATCAATGTCAACGGTCAATCTGAAAATAAATTAAGACGAGCCTTCAGGTGTCATTCTTAAGGCGACTAAAGCTTATAACGACATTGTGGTAGTTAAAACAGACAGTTGAAATACACTTGGGTGACCTTAGTTTTCTCGAAAAAATAAGTAAGAAATTATTATTTCGCTTCAAAATAAAAAACCCCGTATTTTAATTTAGCCACTGTCAAATAATCTTATAATAGTTCTGTTACTCATTATTTTTTTCAAAACATGACGACTAGTTTTATGATGTGAAGTTAAATTTCAAAACCTTAAAAGTCTTATAGCCGTTCCTTAAAAATGTTGGTACACTGACAGCCCATAATCTGTGCCATCCAAAGGTTGTCTGTAAGTGATCGCCCTGTGCGATAAGACCGCCCATTGTACACTAGTTTATTTTTTTTGTATCCATAGAAATATTGTAAGGTGTACAATAAAGTATATAATAAATAAATAAATTAAAAGGATTTATTAACAACTGAGCTTATATATCTTTAGATGACTATGGCCCTTTACTTCTTACATTTATAGTTATAAAAATAATATAGTAAGTAATTAGTCAATATCAAATAAACCTTAATATATCACCAATACCTACTACGTGATCACATAAAATCAGCCCTTCACTGCTCGGGCATTTTTTCTTGTGTAAGTACAAATATTTTCGATAAAAGTACCAACGTCAGAATACATACTCAACTTATATCTTAACCCAAACAAATCCTCCATGAAACTAATAAATAAACAGGCTCTCAAGAACTTCGTTGCTCAATACATCTTAGATCCCTAAAAAAACCTATCCCCTTTTACGTCTCCCGTTAAAAGTATCGAGACTTTTCCAATATGTAGTTTTGCTGGGGAACCAATCGAAATAAATCACTATATCTCTATTGTCTCGGAGTCGGTCGTACCGAATAATCGAATCGTTTTGTACAATCGATCCATTGCAAGGGCACCTCGTAATCGATAGCAGACTGAACGCCGCTTATATTTTTTCGTGTTCTCTTTTCAAATGGTAAGTTTTGTTTTTCATAAATATACAATTCGTTTTGTAAAACATGAGTTACTGGATGTGAGTTCACACAGCAGAGCTCGTGTCTAAATGCCGAAGTCAGTCCGTGCCTCAGAAAGCACATTTCATTTGGACAACAATAAGAGTCGTTATGAGTAGTCAGAAGCCAAAAAATTTGATACCAGTCTTGCCAAGTTATATGACCCAGCAACTGGGTTCTGGAGGTCAAATAGGCATTCGATAGTTAGTTAGACTGGAAGCCGACCCCAAAATAATTCGGAAAAGACTTAGGAGATGATGACAGAGTATACGTTTTCCCATGAAAGACAGTGAAAATTAATTTTGATGATAATTATACAACGTGTAATGTAAAGGGTATATACATACCAAGTGCACAGCTTCTTTGGATGATAACAAACGATATAGCAAGGGTTTTGTAATCCTATGTCTACATGTGTGGAACTTATTAGAAATTTCAATACATTTATGCCAGAGACCGAAATTTTCAAATTAAGAATAACGAAGAGAATTATCGTTTTATTGGCAAGTGACGTGGAAAGTGATGACCCTCATAGTGCTGTAACACGTTTGTTATTACTGGTATTCAAGAAACATATGAAACCAATAATTTGGGGTCAATTCTGTGAGTCACTTATTTTGAGCTGAAACTTTGCATAGAGACTGCATACTAGATGTTGTCTTCAGTCCTTTTGGATAGATATGGGGTTTCCGTTACACGTTGTATAAAGTTTAAGAGGAGATTTAAATAATCTCTGAAACTTATTTGTGAGCAATAATGTTTCACTGATCGAAGTCTGCTTAATAGCAACATTTAGGTCATTAAAATGTTTAGTTATACTATAAAAATATTTGACTAACAACACGTAAATCATATTTCTGTGTAAAACTCTGTTTGAAGTTAATAATATTGATTAAATGCTGGCGGAATGTAATAAATTAGTGTGATTTACATTTTAAAGGGCAAATGAAGGCAGTAAATCAAACCGTGTGGGTAGAAACAAAAACAAAATATAATTTCATGTTCTCAAAGCGGTTCAAAAATTGGGCATGGATTGTTTTTCTTTAGGCTAAGACTAAGTGTGGGTTGATCGACATCTATAATAATTTTAGTCGTCTGGTTGATGTTTGATAATCCTAGGATTTTTTGTGTTGTTTTATGTCCTATGTGCGTCGGAAATAAATATTTTTCTTTTCTTTTTTTTAGAATTGTTTAGTTGTTTGATAATCCATTTATTGAGCTTGATAATGTGTATAGTGACGCTTCAAAAAACTGTTAAGGTAGCGGAATTTTATGATTAACTTATTTAACTTGGCATATATAAATTACAGAGATGGAATCGAATGCGATAAGACCGATTTTTTTGCATATTATGGTCAACAATAAAGTAGGTAGGTGTTTGTGGTAGATTTGTTTAGCTTTATTTATTTATTCCTTACTAGCTTTATGCCCGCGACTTCGTTCGCGTGGTAGGGTATTCCCGCGTAAAATCCCGATCCCGTGGGAATTCCGGGATAAAAATCAGACTGTGTTATTCCAAGATGTAAACTATCTACTTGCCAAATTTGATTCAAATCCGTTCAGTAGTTTTTGCGTGAAAGTGTAACCATTTTTATTAGGGATCTCTATTTTTTTATTATTATTTAATATAGCCTATGTCATTTAGTGAAGACGCAGCTTTCTAATGGCGAAAGAATTTTTGAAATCAGTCCAGTAGTTTTTGTGTGAAAACGTCACAAACATACAAAAACACAAATGTTTCCTCTTTATAATATTAGTTTAGATATAAACTTTTCTCGTGGTCGTGGCTAAATAATAACAGACGCGTGAGTCGATCATTAAGGATAAGCACCACTTGTCGAGGTATGTCCATGGATGGATGACTATAACGTATCGAGTATTCCTATTATTATATTATTATTCGTATTCCTCCGTGCCTCAGAAGGCATGATAAGCCGTAAGCCCTGGCTGTCGTTTATACATCTTCGTAATTAGAAGTCAGAAATTTTAACACCAGTCTAGTCATGGGGGGGGGCGGGTCTTGATTTGTGGAGATCAGATCAGTAATCGCTTTATGTAAAACACTAGTACTCAACTGTATCCGATTAGAATGCTGACCCCAACATAATCAAGGAAAAGTCTAAACAGATGACGAGTCTGTTATATAGTTGCCTCATGTTATTAATGATGTGTTGGTAGGGACTGCTCTGCCTGTGAGTTTCCTCCACTGCCTTCCATTTTGCTCTTTCACTCGCCAATCTATTCTCGATGATTCCAACCGTGATAATCATGTCATCATTCGATATTTTTCATGGTTTTACGTTTCGTCTTTCCTCTACATTAAAATATAGTATAAATATAATAATTTAATTTAAAATTAAGAACACCCTACGCAAAAAATACTTATAAGTAATTTAAGAAACTTTCCTTAAAAAGTGACAAAGTGATAGTCACGGTCACGGCGGGGTATCACTATGTAACAAACTTTAAATATTGATTCTAAATTGGCGATACCCCGCCGCGACTATAATTTAAAAAAGCATTGAAAACGGTTCACCCGCTATGAAGCTACGGTGCCACAGACAGACACATATAACGGTCAACCTTGACACACTCGTCTTTATGCGTCGGGGGCTAAAAACGAACGAAACGCCACTAGATTTGATTCTTATGCAAGTTCAAAACCTCAGAACTTGTTGTACTCTAATCTTAGTTAAACATTACGTACACAAAATTGTAAATGAAGAAATTAAAAGCATTTGATAGATTCAGTTCTCGTTCAAAATGCCAACGTTATTAAAAAAAAGATCCAGTAGCTGAAAGCCAATAAAAAGAAAATACGGTTCTAAATTCAAAACACACCATCAATAAAAAGCCCGCGAACTTTAAAAAAAGAACACCGCAAACAGTTTAAATCATGAAGAATGAGCGATGTATTTATTACGGAGATCGGTTGGCTCACGGGAGGGTTACCTTCGCCGCGGTCAGTGCGTGCCTTGACCGGAAGTCGGCCATATTTTATTTATAGCAATGTGTACCGTGCGCGGGAAAAATAGCAGTGAAGACCTTTTATGCTTATTGATTTTGAGTATGAAGGGTTTTGGAAGTTGGGGTGGTTTCGTACAAAACTTACGTTGTATGTTGCGTTTGGGGTTAGAACTATTGTGTTTTCGTTTTCATGTGAATATGGATGTGTAAACTCACCAATTTGATGATTTATTTATTTATAGTTAATTAAAACGGTAAAACACGAAGTACATTAATTAACAGAGAAATACATTTAAGAAAAGAATAATAATAATTGTTTACAATAAGTTCCCATAATCATCCTATTTTTCAATTTCGATACTCATTCCTAAATAATCTGTTACCTGATTAACATATTTTAAGGCAACCACTGAAAAACAGCGCCTTGGTGTGGGCACGCCCATGCCATAGCATAATGCTGAGCGGAGAGCCTTGTTGCCACGACCATAACGTACATTTGCCTTGTTTCCTTCTTTCGTAAATTGTTAATCTCTAACTCTAAATCTTTGTTTTTACCTTTTAACATAATATAAGTAACAATTACTAACACTATTCTTAAGCAATTATAATAAATTTTTAATATTGTTTGCATGTCGTTGGTCTGTTGGCAATAAATACTTTTTCTTTCTTTCTATCTGTCTGTAGCACGTCGTCAATATTTAAGGTTCTGTTGAAAGTGTTACAAATTGCTGAAGGAGGCCTATTGGTCATTTCTGTGTGGTACACACAATGCTGTTTTGTTTAATTATCTTTTGTATGTGTACTTATTGTGTGTCTTTGTATCTGGGTCAAATAAATTTATTTTTTTGTCATTGACATAATTGTCAACATTAACACGTTACCATTCTAGAAATAAAAATACTGGCAGAATAGACGTAAAACATTATTTAAATATTTTTTCTCAGAACGAGCAGAGTGTCATTTATCATTACAAAATTCATTTTCTAAAAGAAAGGTAATCAAAAAATTGGTTCAATTTAAATACGGAAATCTTATCGAAATAATAATTCAAAAGATTTATTTATAGAAAAGCTGTCGAAACGTCGGAATAATTCCCGTGATGCTTTGCTGATTGAAAAAACAAAACATTCAAAGTTGTCGAATTCTTTTTTGTATTTAATTAAATCTGACATTTATAAGGATACTATTTCTATCCCAACTTCGTTCGCGTCAGAGGGTTTGCTCGCGTAAATCTCGATCCCGTGGGAATTTGGGGATAAAAAGTAGCCCATGTATTATTACAGAATTTCAACTATCTACTTACTAAATTTCATTCAGATCGATTCAGTAGTTTTTACGTGAAAAAGTAACAAACACCCATACATCTGTACATTCAACCTCACAGACTCGCATTTATAATATTAGTCAGATTAGAAAAAAATAAACAATTATGCCGCTAATATCTTGTATGCAAAATTGTAAGGCTATGTTGGACTGTCACTAAGGTAGAAAAGTCCGGAAGCGTACACTCTTATCGACTTAATCCACCACTCCAATTCCAACCCACTCTTGGTCTCGATCTTGCCTGGTTGAATAAGCGAGCCCAGATGCCTGTTCACTCTTGCTGTTAAAAGGACATACGTAGCAAAGGTTGTTTTTTTTTTTCATAATCATTCTAATAGAATGATGACCAAGTGTAAGGGGTGTAAGTGGTGGGCTTATAATTTTGTTTGTATCTGATTTAGAAAAAGAGGACGAAGACTTGCTCTTACTGTATTTTTTTTTAACTTTGCCCCATAATAGGATTTTTTCCTGTCTCGTAAGCACCCAGACCCCGAAAAACTATTTGCAGGCCATACAAATATTTATCCTGGTGCGAGAATCGTACTCACGATACTTAAGCCAATCAGCCAATTGCTCAAACACTGCACCAGCCATGTCACCGTAGTTATTTTGTTTACCTTAATTATTATAAATTACTTTTTACTCGCCATTTTGTCCGCGTTTGTACTTAGATTCCGTACATTTTTTCAAATACAAACCTGGTCCTGACTAATACACAATAAAATCTATTGTGCCACGTCAATTGGTATTATGTTAATTGTTTTATGTCAACAGGCCTATAATGTCCTCTCATACCTAAAAAAATTGTATCTACTATGCAATGATTGTGAAGTTGAACATTTTTTTTAAAAGAGTAACCGCGTTGTTTCTTGCCGATTCTTTTCCATACGAAACGACCAATTGAAAAAAAAATAATCATTGAATTTAGTGCAGGCCTTCCGAAGTTATGCGCGTACATATGTACATTTTGATGATTAATTTTATTTGCATAGATACTATTTCAATAGCAACATAGGTCATAAGTCTGAGACGTCATTACGTAAGGTCAAGTACAAAAAGCAGCTAAGATATTAATACAAAATCTAACTTAGAAATAATTTGTTGAATTAAACTTTGATATTTCAGCCGGCTTAGCACTTAAGTTCACTAAGATCTATCAATTTTGAGGTGAAAACCAAATTATAATTTTATGCGAAATCCTGAGAAATTAAATGTTTTCGCTTTATTGTTTAGGGTTAGCAGTTTTATCTAATTAACAACGGGAATTATTAACGTTTGACGAAATTACTACTTAGGAAAGTACTCAGCCAACTAAGTTAAGTAAATCTTACTATAATATTATAAATGTGAAAGTTTGTGTTTTTGTTACTCTTTCACGCAAAAACTACTAAACGGATCTTAATAAAATTTAGTAAGTAGTTTGTTGACATCCTGGAATAACACACACGCTACTTTTTATCCCGGAATTCCCACGGGATCAGGATTTACGCGGGAAATTCCTCCCACGCGAAATAAGTCGCGGGCAGAAGCTAGTATAGCATTATAATTTTCAGTTTCAAATTAACAAAATACCATATTTTTCATAATTATAATGAGATAGATAGATAGATATACTCTTTATTGTACACCATAACAGAATTAAATAAGGACTTAAAAGCTAAAGGGTGTTACAATGGGCGGTCTATAATGTTCCTTATGCTGGTGGCCCAGACCTTCTCTATATGAGGGAATGGGCCCAAATCCACCACGTGGGCCCAGTTCGGTTTGGTGGATGTTGCAAGTCTTTGGACTATCGATTGAAAAGCAAAAATCCGCACGTCTTCCTTCACAATTTTGAGAGCTTTAGTGATGTTGAAAATTATACAGTGATGTCCTGGAAGCCACGACCTGCGATTCGTTAGTCGTGCTTGTAATCTCTCAGCCACCACTATTCGGTACCATATGAGTATTGTATATAAACATATGTACCTTTTAGCAGTTAAGAAACAAAATCATTTAGAAATTTTTACTGATTAAATTGCTTGAGAATGAACGAACGGTGATGCGCCATCGTTACATGGTGGATATCCCATCCAAAAATGATTTTTGGAATACTTTCATTGTGCGTCCAGCTAAGGAGTGGAATTTCCTTCAGGAGTCAGTGTTTCCTGATAGCTAGAAAATGAGTGAATAGTTTACTTATAGGCAAGCGTACATACTTCTACACGTGGTCAAACGCGAACCTATGAAAAATAAAAATAAAATGAAATATAAAACCTACTCGATTGCTTGAGCAATTTGCTTTACCCAGAAAAACCTACCAGAGTTAACTCGCAAAACTGCTTTTTAAAATTATTATTATTTCCAAACTGACAGCCCTATTCAGAAACTCACTAATTGCTAAAGTTGATCTTGATGCTCAAAAGAAATCATCTAACTCCGTGGTTATGTCTTGAACGTTTTCGTGACGAGTGCGCGCTTTGCCAGACATTCCTGACTTTATTATTTTCTTTATTAAAATCTGTACAAGCTGGGTCTTGGAAGAGTCTTGGTAGAGTTATTAAGGAAATGCCGAGTTAAAGGTTTTTATTTCTCTTAGGGAAACTTAACCTTACTTAAATTTATTTATACTGATTTTGTTTTTTGTCAATATTTACTTTCAATGTTTTTTCAATGCCCGTTATTGACCTTGATAACGCCTGATGGTAAATGATAGATGTGGTTTACGATGAAATGAGTGAAGAAGATGCCTGTTCACTCTTGCTTAAAGGCTGACGGATTATGTGGTTGGGAACAAAGAAGCTGATAGAGAGTTCCACACCTTGCCAGTGCACTATGGTGTATTTTCTAGTTGTGGAACGTCATTCTGACTTTTTGAATACAAAACCAGATCGTCACACCAGCAAGTAATTTTCCTCTTTTTTAGAATCAAGTTGTTTTGACTGTTGGTAAAAATATTATCGTAAAGGGTGTTAAAGTCCTGCTGAAATTGCACCGATACCTGAAAATATTATAAATCCCGGCTTTAAAGCACTAATTCAATTGTTCAGTCGTCAAATTTGACACGAAAACTAATTATTTAAGATTTAATTAAACGTGATTGACGTCGTGTACGCACTATTAAATTATGAAAATTTGAACCAGATTAGGGTTGTCAAATATTTTATGACAAGTGTTAGCTCGTAAAGCGTTTGTTGAAAATTTACGGTGGATAATAAATGAACACATATAATAAAAATACAGAACATAATACCCCCTCATTAGCCCAAGTTTGCAACTCGTAAATCACATCTTATTACTAAAAAACAAGACATTATTAAAGGAACAATCTACGAAGCCAAGACTTTCAAATAAAAAGAAAGCAAAAATCTTTGGAAGAATTACAATTAAAATAAATTATCACATCTCAACGCGAAACAAAAGGGAATGGATGAGAAAAAAAATCTTGGCTCATTTAATGAAATTTCGACGAAAATAGAAGAAGTTTTCGAAGTAGGTAGAAAAGTAATATGCGTTAGGATTTCGAACAAAAAGTTAAATAGCGTATTAAGAATTCAATTTGTTTAATGCCCTCTTAACTTTAGGACGCTTACACACAGCCTGAGTTTAAACTTTTTATAATCTCTGGCACAAGAATTATGGGTCCTGCCTGAATGGTTTATAGATGAGAACATTATGGAACTATGTCTGGAGAATAAATGTTTGCAAATTTATTTTTATGATAGTATGAGAGTCGCAGAAATATTGTTTTAATTTTTTATTAAGTTGAATCATCTTATTATTTTATTTATTTTTTATAAATTACGTGTCCCTTTCACATTCTCTTCTACAGATTTAAATAAATACAAATATTTATTACAAATTATTATACAATAAAAAAATCAAGCGTGAGTTCCGTGCGTTTCAAGTCAATTATGTACTTATGAGTTAAGTGGGCGACGAAATAAATCAATACATATCATTAAAAAAATAAGTAGCAAAATATTGATGTAACATTTTAAAAAGTGTAATGTGAAGAGTGTCAGATGACAGAAGAAAAGGACATCTGCAATGATAATGAAAGAAAAACGGTGCGTTGTAAAAAAGAGACCGAAACATCTATTCAAGTGCAAAAACAGAGCGAGATAGAAATAGAAACAAGTGAAGGCCAATTCGTATTCGGAGACGAAAATCCGAAATTCGAAAAAGATCGTTTTTATCCAAAATTGAGAGCTCGCATCACGCGTTTACCAAAATCGGTATCTCCCTGTCGGCCATTTGCAAAATCGAGTGAGTTATTCAAAGTGAGTTGTTGTTTCGGTTTAACCACGTCGATGTCTCGTGGGTGTCTCAGGTTGAGTGGAATATGGTCCGTGGTGGGTGTGGTGGTGTTGTTAGTGGCATGGGTGGGGGGGAGTGAGTTCCCGGAAAGGGAATGCTGCGATCCCGTGTACCCCCCGAACACGGCGACGACGGCGGCTGCACCGATTACTCCACCGATACCGAAGCTAGCAGGTCAGTGGTTTTATTCGATTTTGTTTAAGCATTATGTACGTATTAAAGTATGCTTAGAAAAAGTGGCTGTATTTAAATAGTTACGGTGGTTAAACCTCTTTGTTTGTATGCCATTTTCGTGTTTATTTTTTACCTTGAAGCCACTTATGTTTAGTAAACAAAAAAGTTAATTTTTAGAATAAAACTTTTGTGTGGAATTACATAGGTACTAAGGAGTAACAATGTACATATTTACACTTTTGTTTATTTATTAAAGGATAACCTACAAAGCATAAAGCAATTTTTTTTTTAAATTTCGATATTTTTATATTTAATAGCGCAGCCTTAATTAAAGGCTGCCACGGCATGCATATTAAACATAAAAGTAGTAAATATTGAGATAAAGAAGTTACCAAACAATGCGATGGTTAACAATTGATGATAATATTAACAGTTGGTGCGACGTTGAGCCAACTGTTAAAAAATGAAGACAAAAATAAATTAAAAGCTACTTAATTTACTTAATTATAAATAGTTATATTTTTCAAGCCAAATTGCATTTTTATGTTACTTTAATTTAAGATTGAATAGTTCTAATACTTCTTAGAAAGCGTGTTCCATCATCGATCATATTATTATCTTTTGCCATGGGGTACTTCATCTGGTGGACAACCATGAGTCAATGACAAAAATATCGGCCATGAAGGGTTCCGTAGTAACTACGCCAAATACCTTTGTTTTTCATAGTGTTTGCATGAATTACATAGTTATATTTGCGGTTTTAGAAAATATGCTATATCTCAAAAACTGCTGACCCAATATCATTCAAACTAATTTTGTTTAGAAGTTTACATTAAGATTTATAGCACGAACTTTTTTTTAGATTCATTCATCATAGAAGTTAGAGGAGGGGACACAAATTTTGTCAATTTGGAAGCGTAATTTTTTTAACGATTCACTTTATGAAAATGTAGTTTTACAAACCTCAATGTAATTTTTAAAGACCTGTCTATAGATACCACACATGCATAGGTTTCATGAAAAAAAAACATATATTTTCAATTTCAGTTCCATGTATGAGGAGTTTATTAATTTTAAATATTTTTCTATTATTTTCTTAAAATCGGAAAGCGGTTTACAGAATACATCTACCTACCAAGTTTCATGTGTATAGTCCTAATATGTAGTTTCGGAATAAAATGGCTGTGATATACGGAGATATGACGAAACTATAAGGGTTCCGTTTTTGTCTTTCGGCTACGGAACCCTAAAAACAAAGCCTGATCTAAACATATAAATAAAATTTAAGTGCCTGTCTGCGATTTCAAAATAACTATATTTTTCAATTTCTTTTAGGTATTAAAAACCAAACTAACTTTTTTAATGTTTTTGTCTGTCTGTCAGTTGAAAAAGTCATTGAAATCGATTTTAATGGGACTTTCTCTGGAAGATAGAGTAATTTACTGGGCAATATATAGGCTTTTTATCCCGGAAATCCCCCGGGATCGGAATATACGCGGAAAAAATAGCGGTAGGTAATATTGACGACTACGTGAATTAAGTTGCGGGTACATCTAGTAATTAATATTGAGGATTGCGGGATTGTTCGAACGAGATACCGAGGCCGCAGACCACAGGGGTTATTCAAGGAGCTCGTTGGGTTTTTAGTCAGTAGAAGTCTGACACTCCCTTCCGCTCCACCCAGATCGGGACGAAAATGCTAGTAACTAACATTAAAAAAATAATCAAGTTGTTTAAAAAACCAAAAATCTTCAAAAATACAGACAAAATCTTTTAGAGAAATGTCTAAACAAATGTTAAGACGTTGTTAAATAAGGCACTTGCAGACGTTTAACTTGCTTGTTTAATCGTGTTATAAGTATCTTATGGCGGCAAAAAGGAAATGCGGCAAAATGGACGCCTACTCCAATTGAGCTTGCGTGGGTTTCATAAGCTTGAACTGTGTGGCCATTAAAACTACAGATTGAAAATAATTACGCTATTAATTTTATTGTATGCTCTTAGAATTGTAATTGATGATTAGGTGAAACTATGAGCAATTATATTGACAAGGAAAGTTACTTACTTTTTATATAATTGTATTTTATGTCATGGTCATTCAAAAATCACCTATTCTATACCACATGCACTCATGGTTATTAATTTGCACAAGTTATATGTATAAAGATATAAATATTTCTTGAAAAAGACAGTTGCGTTGCTTGCATCTCATTAGAACATTCCCGAAACCATTTTCTTTTCTGGGTGTGAAAATCATGTGGAAAGGAGTGTCAGACTTCTACTGACTAAAAACTCACCCTGTTCGTTCAGTTGCCCTTGTGGTCCGAGAACGCTGTATCTCTTTAGAACATTTCCGCAGCCCCAGTAGGCAATGGCCCTATTGGGCCCGCTGTTATACGGTCTTCTCTTTTGGGCAGATCAATTTGTCCTGTCAGTTAGATTACCAAGTACATATAGGATACTACAAGGGCACGAGCCCATCCGAAGACTAGCAGCAGTAGTTCACAGACACATTAAAAAATAATCAAAGTCTACCACCACGTCTGTCCATCTAACTGTTCAAAATAAACTTACAGATTCTGATTTGAGTTCTACCAATGGATAGAGTGATTCATTAGGATGTTCTAAGTGTTTATTTTATGAAGGTTATATTATTTATTTATTATATACTTCATTGTACATCTCACAATATTTCTATGAATACAAAAATTTTAACTAGTGTACAATGGGCGGTATTATCGCACAGGGCAATATCTTACAGACATCTTTTGGATGGACAAAAATTAAAGGAGACAGATATAAGGCTATCAGTGTAAAAACAATATAAATAATATTAATTGAAAATTAAAATTAAATTAATAAAATTAGCAAAGTAAGACCGTGTGAATACGGGCTGGATTGCTAGTATAGTTATGTTTAATAATCTCTTCTTCAAATACAAATACAACATGACTTTTCAAAGAGTTTGCTTATCAAACGAACAAACATTTTCTTACTTTCTAATAAAACCAAGACTGAAATTTCCTTCAAGTAATTGAGTTTGCGTAAAGGTTTCCTATTTCAAGGCTAACACAGATAGCGTCTGCACTTTTCAAGTCTTCATTGGCATTTGAGTATTCTATAAATTTGTATAAAATACCCTTATTTTTCATGTAACTTTTATCCTTGAAGAAAATGTTATGGAAGCGTGATCCTCTATCGTTATAATTAAAGTGGTTTGCAGTAAACACTTCTTTAGGAAAACAGTAACGTTACTTAGAACCATTTTATTTGAATCGACACGTAGCCTTATAGCACTGGATACAGATTATGTTTTTATATTACTTAGAGAAAGGTTTTTAACCGACTTCTAAAAAAGGAGGAGGTTCTCAATTCAGATGTTTATATATATATTTTTTTTTATATTTGTCCGCGCATAACTCCGTCACTTACCAACCGATTTGAAAAATTATTTTTTTCTTGGAAAGGATATACTTCCCAAATAGTCCCATGAAAATTGTATCGAAATCGGACAAGCCGTTTCTGAATAATATTTACATTGACGATCTTTTCGTTTCCTCTGCATTGCGTTTTTTGTTCGCGCATAACTCCGTCATTTACGAACCGATTTGGATAATTCTTTTTTAATTTGATAGGGTATACTTTCTAGTTGGTTCCATTGTTAGGACAGATCCTAACGTGATGACAATGATGATGGAATCATGGAGAAATCGAGGGAACTCTTTAAATATTATAGGCACACCTATAGCGTTTTGGTTATTTTTTATAGTAACTTGTGCAGTTGCTCTCGAAAAGCATCATTCGGGGAAGTGGATTAGATGATGAAGACCACAGATAGCCACCGAAACTACTCAATAATAAGTATTTTGTGGAATTCGATTCGATTACTTGAATATGGATGCTAAGCACTTTATGCTCGTCACAATGCATATGGTGAAGTAGAGCTGATGGTGAAATACCAGAACTCCTCAAAAATTAACGGCTCTGCATTGGGAAAAGCAATATTTTGTAAAAGGTGACAAGTAGTTGACATTTTGTAACTAAATTAATTACAAACTGACCCACTAAAAAGCGCGAAAATAAAAACTTTTTTGCAAAAAATAAAACCGACTTCCATTTCAAAACGTTGTTATTGGTTTTGTATTTTCTATTTTTTTTTTCACACCGCCTTCCGTAATTAAAATTATTTTCGGCTTTGTAGTGTTTTGATATGGAAGTCGGTTTTATTTTTTGCAAAAAAGTTTTTATTGAATTGACGATTTGGAGACAAGAACGTTTCAAGCCATTCTTGAACGCCAAAGTTTCTCAAGTTTTCAGTGGCGACTGCGCAAGTCACAATACTAGTGTAAGCACGTTGTTATTGCTATCTTCCCTACTTCAAAGTTTGGCAGAATAGAGGAAGCGCATATCTTATAGGTTCACCCAGGTCCTGATTGAACATGGCTGATCTTACGATGTCGAGATTACTTCTTGCCTCAAAATGCTCGTTAGTTGGTCGTCGTTCCCAGCTGTCATTTGTACATTACAGTTGTTAGGGGTAAGTCAGAAGCCAGTCAATCTGACACTAGCCTTGCCAAGGGTCGTTTTACCCAGTTATTGGGCCGTGGAGGTCAGAAGAAGCCGACCCTAAATGATAGGGAAAAAGCTACGCAAGTAATGATGAATAAAAGCTTCGAGACATTTAACACGTAGGCCAACATAAGCTACTAACTGTAATTAAAATTGTAACTAACATTAGGAGGTAAACTGTGCACAGATCAGTGCTAACCTTTTGTACTACTTCGGTTGCTTCCATACTGCCCACCCGGTATGGTGACGCTGTGTTTCACCTGTACTGGCATGCATTTTTTTACTGCATAGAGGCGGCCCAAATTTGGCCACCTTCTTCGGGGAGAAGTGCCCCGCATGGGCCTGTGGTTACTAGGATCAGGCGAGGCCTGTCTCTGTCAGACTATGTTGGTGGAAGTGTACAAATCGGATGAAGGAAGCTAAAGTTTCGAACTTGGGATAGAAAAGTCGCGGGTTCGAACCCCACCCATTATACTACTGCCGTGAACCCACTCCAGACAAGCATATTTAGCTTAGTTGTAGGGGTTAACAGGATTGCTAGTAATGTGAATTCTACTCACATTGCTCATTCATTCATCATTGGTCTACCTTGTTGGTATGTGGTCGCCACTCCAGAATATTCCCATCCCTTTGACTATCTATTCTGCAAATAATGTGCCTGCCATTTTCAGTTTTGTACACCGGTAACCTTAGATCTTCTCCGGACATTTTCGTGTCTGATTGGATCACGAAAGAAAACTCCGAAACATAGCCTTTTCCTACCATTACCATTTCGGTAACTTTAAGCCTTCTGAAAATAACATACAAACATCCTTCTCATAGAGAGAAGGCCGTGGAAACGTTATGGGCAGATTATGTTATAAATAACCCTTCTGAAAAGTACTATTTCAAAATTAATAAACAAAATAAAATAGTCACTTTTCCTCTTATCTCATTAGATTTAAGCGAATATTTAATATTGTTTCTTTATTCCTTACTTGTAAGTGACTGCTCACTTTAACCGCTAGTTCAATGGCCCCATTAGAGTAGTACGCTGAAACAATGGAATAGTAAGCTCCACTCAACGGTATGGATGTTGAGCAAAGCTCATCACAATACGCCTACTAAGCTCAAACTTACTGTTATGATACGCCATCACGTTACAGAACGACTTATTGGTTTTTCTGTCAGACTATTTGTTTATTATTTGTTGGCAAATATATGTATGCTGTTGTTGGTCTAGTGGTCAGTGGCCCTGACTGCTATGCGCACGGTCGTGGGTTCGATTCCCACCCAGGACAAATGTTTGTGTGATGAGCACGATCATTTGTTCTTTGTCTGGGTGTAATTTATCTATAATATGTATGTATTTAGAAATATATATGTATGTTTATCAGTTGTCTAGTACTCATAGCACAAGCTCTGCTTAGTTTGGGACTAGATGGCGTTGTGTGAAAGTTGTGGAATATTATTATTACTACCTACAAATAAAAAACGTTGCTTGCCTGTCTATCTTCTACAGATTGTACTTCGGAGAGCGTGTAATCTCTTCATCCCCCTTTTACTATCGGTCTACCAGACGTACCGCAGGGTACCATCCACACTTGGTCGATATACCGTCCTGTCGTACTAAGCGCTTTTCTTCAACATTCATTGTGCGCACAGCCAAGGTGTGGAACTCTCTGCCGGCTTCTGTGTTCCCTGCCACATATGATCCGTCAGCCTTTAAAGTAAGAGTGAATAGACATTTTCTGGGCTCGCTCGTTCGATCGTAGACCTCATCTTACACTTACTATCAGGTGTGATCGAGGTCAAGAGCGGGCTCATTCGTAATAATTTTTTTTTATTAATGATTAAGGATTAATATTTCCCGCCGGGGTTGTGGGAATGTTCTTACGATATACTGTGGCTCCAGAACGTAACGGCAGTTGAAGGAACAGAGTGAATTTTTAGTCAGTAGATGTATGACACCCTCTTCCAGAGCGGGGGGGAGTAAATAGATGATTTTTCCCACCGAAAAAAAAGATGAATAATTGTTACTCTGTCACTTAAACTACTATTTAGACTTTGATAAAACTTTAATGTTTGCTTATATTTCAGAACAACAGATTCAAATACATTAAAATCTCAATATCTACTAATTTCTGTATGCCATACTATTTGTATGATGGCCTACATACTTATAGAGAGAAGTACTTTTTTTTTTAACGTGGTAAAATTATCAAATAAGTCCTCCCACCCCGGGCAGGGTGGGAGGGACTCTCAGTTTACTGACTAAAATCCACGGTGTTCCTTCAATAACCCTTTACGTACCGGGGTCACGGTAATGGGATGAGTCCCACGACCCCGGCAGGCTTTGGCCCTCTACAGAGGGGGTCTCGACATGTTGCTGACGCTCTTTGAGGCGCGCGTGGAGAGAGAAGTACTTTTTTTTTTTTTTTTTTTAACGTGGTAAAATTATCAAATAAGTCCTCCCACTCCGGGCAGGGTGGGAGGGACTGTCAGACTTTTACTGACTAAAATCCACGGTGTTCCTTCAATAACCCTTTACATACCGGGGCCACGGTAACGGGATGAGTCCCACGACCCCGGCAGGCTTCGGCCCTCTGCAGAGGGGGCCTCGTCATGTTGCTGACGCTCTTTGAGGCGCGCGTGGAACACGACGCGCCGTCGACCCGGGCATGGTCCATGGTCGGACAGCGAGTTGCCCTTTACTCACTGTCCGCATGCCCGCGCCTACGGTGGCCGGAGATCGTCGGCCGACGTCCGACGCCGTGGGCGTCTACCACTGCGGCTGGGCTGGAGGGAGGACGCCATCCTCTCCCTCTCGCGGCCCGCCTCCTCCTTCGGAAGCATGACTGCTTCGCAGAAGGAGGCGACCGCTTCCCACTCCCTCTCGCCCCGCAGCATGGCCTCGACCAATGCCGGGCGCGAGAGGTCTCCGCCTATCGCCGCCGTGAGGACACGTCGGTGCTCTGCCCAGGCGGGGCAGTCTTGCACCGTGTGCTCTACGGTGTCCTCAGGGCGACCCTCGCAGTGGTGACACCCAGACGTTTCCTCCTTTCCCATCAGACACAGGTACCTCCCGAAACTTCCGTGTCCAGTGAGGACCTGCGTCATGCGGTAGGTCAGGACGCCGTGACGCCGATCTAGCCACTCCTCAAAGAGGGGTCTTACCGCCGCAATTGCGGCGTGCCCGGCCGTCGGTTGCGACAGTCGTTCCCTCCATACTGCCCTGAGATCGCGCCGGAGCTCTTCCCGCCGCGCCTCGACTTCTCGAGGCAGCGGGGATACGCCCCGGCGCTGCGCCTCCACGCGCCATTCATAGACGCGCTGGAGGGCAGTCGCCTCCAGATCCCAGGGCAGCAATCCGGCAAGGAGGTTGGCCGATTCGCCGGCGATCGTGCGGTATCCCCGGATCATTCGGATAGCCATGACCCTCTGGCATGCGACCAACTTTAGTGGTCGCGTCCGGATGCACAGGGCCCACACTGGGGACCCGTAGAGGGCCATGGACCGCACGACGCCGGCGTACAGCCTTCGGCAGGAGGCGTTTGGCCCGCTGAGATTAGGCAGGAGTCGCCTGAAGGCGGCTGCTGCCCGGTTCAGCTTTGGGGCCAAACTCAGGAAGTGCTCCCTGAAGTTCCACCGGCTGTCGAGGACGAGTCCCAGGTACTTCATCGTCCTCCCGACGCCGATGCGAACACCCTCCACCGTTATGTGGGACTCGGACCGTGGCGCGTTCCGACCGCCATGGAAGCACATGGCCTCGGTCTTGTGCAGCGCCACGTCGAGTCCCAACTGCCGGATCCTACGAACGACTGTCGCAACCGCTTGCGTCGCCAGGTCGGCCGCCGCCTGGTGCGACTCTCCCTGCGCCAGGACGAGCGTGTCGTCAGCGTAACATACTACGCTGACGCCGTCAGGGAGGTCGCCGCGCAGCACCCAGTCGTATCCGATGTTCCACAGGGGCGGCCCCAAGACCGAACCCTGTGGGACACCGCACGACATCTCTCGCCGGTTCCACTCTCCCCGGTGACCGGGGTAGATGACGGCTCTGTCCGTCAGGTAGTCCTCGACTATGCGACGGAGGTAGGTCGGCACCCGGTGATACCGGAGTGCCTCCCTGATGCAACTCCAGGGCAGGGTGTTGAAGGCGTTGGTGATGTCCAAAGACACCGCCAAGACGACCCTGCCCCGGGATACCGCGTCCCCCGTCGTGAGGGCTCTCACGCGCATGACAGCATCCACCGTCGAGCGCCCCCTGCGGAAGCCAAACTGGCACTCCGCAAGATCCGGGCCCACCCGATTCAGGTGCCCGAAGAGGCGGTCTGCAATCACTCTTTCCAAGAGCTTGCCCACCTCGTCGAGCAGCACGATGGGCCGGAATGCGGACGGAGAGTCCGCAGGGCGCCCGGCTTTCTGGATCAGGACCAGCTTTCCCGTCTTCCAGCGAAGCGGAAACTGGCCCCTCTCCAGGCATGCGCTAAAGAGCCCCCCTAGTCGAGGCCCGAGAATCTCCGAGGCCAGGACCCACGCTTTCCCTGGCAAGCCGTCGGGTCCTGGGGCGGTATTTTTGGCCTTGAGCCGTTGTACCGCCACTCTCAAGTCTACCTCGGTCACCTCTGGAGCGTCGTAGACGTCGTCGTCGCTGTGGTCCGCGTTTGCGCCAGCTTCAGGTTCCGTCGGAGACGGAGCCATGGGCGGGGGAGCGTGCTCCGCTCGCGATGGGAACAGGGCGCTCACCACGTCCTCCAAGAACTGAGGCTGGAGACTCTGCGTCAACGGGGGAGCCCAGGGGCGGAGCTTTTCTCGCACCCACTTGTAGGGGCGGCCCCATGGGTCCCCGTCCAGAGTCGCCAGCATCTCCTCCCGGGCCAGTTCCTTGGCCCGCCAGATCTCGGTCTCGGAGGACGGCCTTCGCTGCCCTGTAACCCTCGTACAGCTCCGCCTCTACAGTCGCCGCATCCGGAGGTCGGGTGCGGCGCCTGCGGAACCTGGTGTACCGGCGTCGCGCCGCAACGCACGCTTCGCGCAGCGCTGCTAGCTCGCTCGACCACCAGTACAGCTGACGCCGGGCGCGTCCTTGCCGGACCCGGGGCATGGCCACGTCGCAGATCTCCGACATGGCCTCCCGGAACCACTCCGCCTCGTCGTTTATGTCGGCAGGCCTGTCCGGGGGTGACACCCAGGCCTGCACGATCGAGGCTTCCAGGAATAGCTCCCGGTCCATCTGCTTCAGCGCCCATCGCGGACCACTCAGGTCCCGTCGGACCGGCGCGTCTGGGGTCTGGGTGGAGACGTCGAACCGGATATACCGGTGGTCGGAATAGGTCTCCACCTCCTCCATAACGCGCCAGTCGGTGACGCGCGGTGACAGGCTGGGGGTGGCGAACGTAACGTCCACCACTGACTCGCCCGTAAACCGCACGCACGTGGGGACAGAACCCCGGTTCTCGATCACCAGGCCCTGCGCACGGGCCCAGTGCTCGAGCATCCTGCCCCGCCTATAGTCCGTGGACCGGGAACCCCAAGCCGGACTCTTGGCGTTGAAGTCCCCGAGGACGAGGGCGGGGAGGGAACCGAGGGCGACGACGACGTCTCCCAGCTCCGTTAGGGAGTTCTGGAACTCGGCGAGAGTTCGGTTCGGGGAGAAATAAACGCCTACCACAGCGATCTCTCCGAACCGTGCTGCGACGATCCCACGCCCTCTCTTGACGCGATCGAGGGGCGGGGTACCGGCGGCGGCCGACGAAACGAGGGTCACCGAGCCGTCCAAGTCCGCCACCCAGTCGTTCCTGGGCAGGACAAAATACGGCTCGGCGACCACGGCGACGTTGATCAACCACTGCGCCATGCTCTGGAGCAAAAGTTCCTGAGCAGCGGCGCAGTGGTTGATGTTCGCCTGGAGGAAGCGCAATGGGGCCATTAATCGGGATCCATTGCAGCCTCCTCCAGGGCCCCTCGCGGGGGTTCAGCCACGACGGCGACGGCGGTGGCAGTAGCGACGGCGGCGGCGGCGGCGGCGGTGGCGGTAACGACGGCGGCAGAGGGCCTACCTCTGCGCCTGGCTTTGGTGGGTGGGGCGCAGGACTTGCCCCCAGCCCGGTGATCGGCCGGCTTGCCAACCGCCTCACATGCGAAGCAGTGAGGCGGGGCGGAGCACGAGCCGGCCTTGTGACCGGGCTGACCGCAGCGGAAGCACCTATCGCTGCGGTCTACCTCCGAGGTGCACACGCATGCCGCATGGTTGCCCACTTGGCAGCGGAAGCACCTCAGGGGTCTGGGGTCCAGGACTTTCACCTGCGCAGACACCCAACCAACCAGGAGCCTTCGGCCCTCCTGGATCTTTTTGGCCGCCGGGACGGGGCAGCTAACCGTAATGGTTTGCCCCCCCGTGAAGCCAGGACGCAGGGCGCCCGCCCTCACCTGATCGGGAGGGCACCCCCCAGTCCTGGCTACGGCGGCCACCACTTCCTCGGCCGTCACGGAGTCATCCAGACCCAATATGCGCATGTCTGCGCGCTTGGTGGGTCTGGAGACTCGGGCCTCCTCCGCATTTAAGGACGCTCTGAGCCGTTCGGCCAGAGCGTCAGCGGTAGGGCCACTGTCCGCGCCGGGGATCTCTAACATCCGAGCCCCCGTCGCAGTGACCCGGTGACGGAGGCCACCGGTGATGCCGAGCTCCGTGATGTCTATCACCTGCCGCACCTTCGCGAGCACGTCGCGGTACGACACGCCCCTCTTCACCGCGTCCGGCTGCAGTGTGATCACCACAGCCGCGGTCTTGGGGGCGCGCAATCGCGCCGCGGCGTCTCGCCGCCGCCGTCTTTCCCTACGCCGCGAGGACCTGGCTGCGCCAGCAGCCTTCCTCTTCTCCCCGGCCACTTGCCAGTTGGCGCCGGCCGGAGGAGTCTTTGGAGGAGGCTGCTGGGACGGCTGGTTCCCGGCCTGGGCCTTCTTCTTTTTGGCCGCCTGCTTCTGCCCCGCAGGTGTCGGGGTCGGAGGCGGCTTTGATGGGCCCGATTTCGGCTTGGCCGGGGCCGTTTTTGCCCTCGCAGGGGCCGCCGTCACTGGTGCCGTCCGCACCGTGGCCGTCTTCGCCTGAGGCGGCCTCGTCGTCGTCTGGGGAGGCTTGGACGCGGCCGCAGCCGCGTACGAAGTCGCCGCCAGCGGGGGTCGCAGCACGCGGCTCTCCAATACGGAGAACCGCTGCTGGAAGGCGGCCAGCTCCTGTCGCACCAGGTCGAGAACCGAGTCCTCCGCTGGTGTGGGCCGGCCTTTCTCCTTTTGGCCCCGCGGCGGCGCATTCCGCTGGCCGGCTCCCCGGATTGCGGCCAGGTCCGCCTTGAGGGCGGCGTTCTCCCTCTGAAGAGCGTCTATGGCGGCAGTCAGGCGGGTGACCTCCGGCCGCAGATCGGACATGTCGTCCCTTGCAGCCGGAGCCCCGCCGTAAGTCCGCGCGGCCGCCTTTATGGAGGCCATGGCTTCGCCGATCGCGTCCTCCTTACTCTTCCGGTTGCGCTTCCGCGAGATGGTACGGATGGCAGCCGCCACGGCCTCTTCTAGTTTGGCCTCGCTCGGGGCCAGACCAGTGTTGGGCTCTCCAGAGGGAGGCCCCCTCCCCGAGGTCTTGCCTCGGCCTTTACCCCGCACACTAGTGGGGATCTTACGGGCCGAGACAAGCCCCTCCTCCGACGACGACTCATCGTCGCGGGGGCGCTTGAGGAACTCCTTCCTCCTGTCGGCGCCCCCCTCGTCGCTCCTCACTGCGCTTCCAGAGATCAAACTCTGGAAGCTCTCGGCGTCCGATGCCGAGTCGGTCTCCGACCCGAGCACCAGCGCCCCCTTCCTCCTCGGAGCGGCGCTCTGCGCTCGCTCAATGTTCGGTGCCGGTGAGGTGGACGTGCTGGACAAGTCCAGCGACTCCACCTCACGGGCACGTGAGCCTCCCTGGCTCGATGCGGCGACTGCCGGAAATCTGGGAAAAAAGTTGTTGCTGTCCCCCCCAGAGTACGGTGGGACTGACCGGACGTGTCCGGTGCGGGACTCCCCAGCTGCGGAGCAGCTGGGACCCGCCTGGGTATCTTTAACAAAAACCTTATCTGCCATTTATTTTTTACTTTTTTAGAGAGGTGAGTTCCTCTATCCCTACACCCCATTTCCCTCCCCTAGTTCACTTCACGGTTACGTCTAAAGATTAGACGCATACCGGAAGTGAACCTTTCCTCCCCCTTGGCCCGATCTCTGAGACCGGGCCCCGCGCCGCCTAGAAGCTCGAGCTAGCTGCTCGATCCTCCAGGCGGCGCGCATTTCCCCCGGTGTGTCCCTCTTGGTCTGGTTTCTCCCTCTGGGCCCGTCCGGCATGAGTGCCTCTACCGGCATGGCCCCAGAGATCATCGAAACACGCAAGCCCCACCACGACGACAACGTGGGGACACAGTTGGTGGGGAGAGAGAAGTACTTGGATTGGTTTTTATAAAAAAAAAAAAAAAAAAACATTGCCACACATTTAAATTCATTTGCACAAACTTTCGGATCCGGAACGTATCTATAGGCTATTCAAATATTTGTTGCGGTGTGGGAATTAAACCCCCGACTGTCAAGCAGTATCTATAGCCTCACTACTGCGCCATGTTATCTCGGGCACGCCGTTATTGCGGTGGTAAGACCCCTCTTTGAGGAGTGGCTAGATCGGCGTCACGGCGTCCTGACCTACCGCATGACGCAGGTCCTCACCGGACACGGAAGTTTCGGGAGGTATCTGTGTCTGATGAGGAAGGAAGAAACGCCTGGGTGTCACCACTGCGAGGATCGCCCTGAGGACACAGTAGAGCATACGGTGCAAGACTACCCCGCTTGAGCAGAGCACCGACGTGTTCTCACGGCAGCGATAGGCGGAGACCTCTCGCGCCCGGCATTGGTCGAAGCGATGCTGCGGGTCGAGACGGAGTGGGAAGCGGTCGCCTCCTTCTGCGAAGCAGTCATGCTATCGAAGGAGGAGGCGGGCCGCGTGAGGGAGAGGATAGCGTCCTCTCTCCAGCCCAGCCGCAGTGGTAGATGCCCACGGCGTCGGACGTCGGCCGACGATCTCCGGCCACCGTAGGCGCGGGCATGCGGACAGCGAGTAAAGGGCAACTCGCTGTCCGACCATGGACCATGCCCGGGTCGACGGCGCGTTGTGTTCCACGCGCGCCTCAAAGAGCGTCAGCAAGATGACGAGGCCCCCCCTGCAGAGGGCCGAAGCCTGCCGGGGTCGTGGGACTTATCTCATTACCGTGACCTCGGAACGTAAAGGGCTATTGAAGGAATACCGTGGATTTTAGTCAGTTCAAGACTGACAGTCCCTCCGGCCCTGCCCGGGGTACCCATTTGAAGATTTTAACACGTTAAAAAAAAAACCATGTTATTTGGTTTATGTATAGAATGTTTTTCAAAAACCCATGATACAAGGCTTGGTTAAAAAAAAAGTTACTATCCAGCTACTGTTACTGATGTTCTGACAGAAAATATTCCGACTGCATAATTGCAGTGGTCGTAGCTACTGTACTTCTAGTTTACAAATACCACAGCCCCGGAACGCAAGGGCAGCTGAAGGAGCATGGTGGGTTTTAGTCAGTATAAGTTTGCAGAAGTTATTCAATGATTTTCCAACCTGAAAGGGGACGGGGGGAACCTGAAAAGGTTACTGAGGCTGTTTTAATTTCACCTAGAAAACATAAATCAACATCGTATGCCTTTACCTATGTTGGGATCGGCTTCAAATGCCTCCCCCTCCCTTTCACTACCGGTCTACCAGACACACGGCTGGGTACCATCCACACTTGATTGATATACCGTCTTGTCGTACCAAGCGCTTCTCCTCCACATTTATTGTGCGCACAGCCAAGCTGTGGAATTCTGTGCCGGCTTCTGTGTTCCCTGCCACTTATGACCTTTCAGCCTTTAAAGCAAGAGTAAATAGGTATCTTCTGGGCTCACTCGTCCCATCGAAGACCTCGTCTATCGCTTACCGTCAGGCGAAATCGAGGTCAAGAGTGAGCTCAACCGTAATATAAAAAAAAATAGAATAGTGTTTTACGTTCAGCGAAGGCCTATCTGAGCCCCAAGACCCAGTAGCTGAGTAACATGTTACCAACTGGCAAGACTATTATCAATAAGAAAAATACTAATGTCTGATTTTCTGGCTTCTGGCTTAGCTCGAATAGAGGCTGTTTTAATGCCCGATCATTATTTACCTAGAAAATACACGATAACACAGTTTTCCTAGCCTATTGCTTTCACGGTAAACAGCCACAAATCATGGCGAACCATGTTTGAATTGACTGTGTGTTTTAGCGTAATACCGGTTCACTGTGAATGCATTTACCTTGGTCGGTAAATTTAATTATGGGGTTTGATAACCTTGTTTTATGGGACATGACCCAGTGGATTTGAATATGGGAATTGTGTGTTAACTAAGTGTGTGTTGTGTGCAATCGTGAAATAATTTAGAATTAGCTGAAAAGCTAGTTTGTGTGAAGGATTGTTTTTGTCATCTACACTAATATTATAAAGATTTTGATTTCTTTTTTAAGGTTTTGATTATTTATAATGGATAAACTCAAAAGTACTGGACTTTAAACATGAATGAAGCCACGGGCAGAAGCTGGTTTCTTATATTCTGATATGTCTTTTGGAAATTTTTCTTTATGGAATTACCGGCCAGAGTATGTCTATTAGGATGTTTCCACAGCTAAGATGTTTGTACAGCTAAGGACTCTGATAGATTATAAATAATCTACCAGAAATACGGAGTCCTTAGCTGTACGCGTAATGGAGGAGTTTGATAATCTTTTTTTGCGTCTGGTTGGGCAGTCTTAAATGTACCGCTATGTATATTCAACACAAGTTTATCTATACTTAATAATATAAATCGGAAGTTTTTTTTGATTGTTTGAACGCGCTAATCTTCGAAAGGATTTGGTGGATTTGAATGCTATTTGTTATGGAGGTAGCTTGCAGCTTGAGGAAGGTATAAACTACTTTTTACCTAACTGAAAAAGAGGAGGGTTATGTTTTTATCACGATCAGGCTCACAGAAGCGATGCCCTGCGATTTCTAGTGATTAAATAAAATGAATAATTAAATGTTACCCTATCTTCTATCGCAGAATTCCTCGCCTTTACCTACCAATTTATAACCAAGTCAGTTCTCAAACTAAGTATAATGCATACATTATATACTTTTTTTTCTGACGGTCCTTAATACAGATTACTCAGTAATCTAAATAGGACGTCTGAATCTAAACTGTTATTCCTAATTAAGATTGTAATAACACTGTACAACCTTTTTTGAGATTATAATAATGTAATGTGAAACCTATGTCCAATTTGTATTGTAGTGATTGTGTCTATCATCTGTATTCGAATAAATGTATTTCTATTCTATTCTATTTTATTTATACATATTAATATTATTAATTTGAAAGTGAGTTAGTTCTCCTTTCACGTCAAAATAAGCAACGAATCGGTTTGAAGATAGTTGAAGGGCTGGAAAGTGACACAGGCTTCTTTTACTGCTAAAATAAAACTTTCAGGCCACCGAAGCCACGTGCAGGCCCTAGTCTTTCTTTAGAAAGTGGAAGCGGTTTCTTATCTGAAACTCAATAATTACTCTATTCAGAACTCTCTTACCCTTTGATTTTTCACTGTTTTATGAAAATCTTCAGCTTGGGTATTCTCATTTACATAAACGAATCTATTTGCGATGATAGCCTGATTGTTATTATATGTTTAACATAAATTATTAATTACTCTATGCTAAAGACGAGACCCTTTCTATGAGAGCTGGGATTCAAATTAATTCTCTTGGAATATTATTATAGAATATTAGATTGTAGAGTTGGATTGAGTAGAAAAATAAAAGGGGTTTATTAATAGTGTGTATCTTAATTAATTTGGTGTACACGTGTTGAAATATCATGATTTTTTCACGTTTGATTGTCTACTGAGAGAGTTTACTGCTTACCGTGGACATGAAATGGTTAATATTTGTTCTTTTTTTTTATTTCTTTATATTTTTAATTTGGGGCTTTTGTCCAATAAGGATATGTCAACCCCATAAATTTGTTAAAATAAAATTTTTATTTTTTTAAGTTTGTTCTTAGAGGTCCTAAAGTTTTCTTCAAGCAGATTATTTCTCGACCTATTTTTTACTATAGTTGCTAACCTAAAAGAGCTGTTAGCAGCAATGACGATGCCATTGTTCTTTGGGGATGCGGGAATGTTCTTACGAGATACCGCGGCCCCGCAAGGACAACTGAATAAAAATTATCAAATGACTCCTCCACTTCGGGTGTAGCAGAATCCGTGTCAGACTTCTACTGACTAAAAACTCACCCTGTTTCTTTAGTTACCCTTTCGTTCCGTGCGGTATCTCGTAATAATATTTCTCAGGTCCAGCACGATGCCAGCACTACCTTCTCATCAGCTATTCTAACTATACTATGGGTTCAGCTTCTAGTCTAACCAAGTGCAACTAAGTACTGATGAATGATAATGATAAAAAAAATGATCTTTATTTTGCAAATTGGTTATTAAATACCAAAGCTCACTGAAATTGTTTTTATGTTAAACATTTTATGTTAAACATGTCAAATCTGTATTTGATGAAATAAAGATATATTATTATTATTATATTATTATTATTTTTTTTTTTTTTTTTTTTTTTTTTCGTAAATATTAACTAGATTAGGCCGGTGTTTCCTAACTGACTACCCTGAGAAGAAACACCGAAACAAACTCAGGGGTCCGTCTTTTTTAAGTCCATACAATCTACACTGGTTTAATTATATGGGAACCTTGTAGGTTTCAGTCTGAGGCGGTCTTTTGAAGAAAGATGCTCACAGATTTGAGTGGGCCTGTCCATACAATGCAAGCATTTGTCAAATGACGTATAGCTCAACTTAGAACAAGGAGCTTAACGATTTGACGAACAATACCAAGGTAAGGACGTTTGAGTAGGCCGCAAAAGCACTCAAACTGCCAGACAATTATGTTTAACTCGAATAAAATAACCTACATAGTTCACATATTCACAATCGTTTATGAGGATTATGTAGATTAGTCTGAAATGGCCTGTGTGAGCTCCACAATGCTGAGCCTGCATCAGCTGGGTCAAATTTTCTGGCTTCTGAATCATTACTTTACCCTTCAATATTAATAAAAATCCCTACTAAAGTAATCATACCAATACCCTTGTATTTATGTATCAGAATACGATTATAAATGGGTTATAGGCAACATAACCCTGCAATATGCGACTAACGGGGCCCAAATTGGAGCTAACATTTGTATTCATAAACGCGAAGCGATGGTCTGGACCGATAGCCTCGAGACTTGGTGCTACTGCCAGCGATAAGATATGCAAATTGCATATACAATGCACGATGCAATTAAATTTTGATTATTTTTTGTGATTTATGTGGCTTATTTTGCAATATTATTGTAACATGACGTCTGTATTTCTCGAAGAGTGATTCAAGATTCATATATTATTTAGGTTTCCTTTTGTATTGGAAAGAATCACACAAATCTAAAGAGTGAGATACAGCAGAAGATCTATTCCATATTTTGGCGGAGTATGTTCGGAAAAAAACTGATAATTATTAGCGAAATAAAAAACGTTGAATTCGGGAATAGGAATTTAAATTACTAATCGGGCATTTCCTCTGTTAGTCGGCTCCAAAAACCTTTTTTTTATTGTTTATTTAGTTATTAAACGTACTTAGGTAAATGGTAAGAAGAATGGGAAGAATTTCTGATTGGCCCATTTTTGACCTCGACCTCGCCTGATGGTAAGCGATAGATGAGGTCTAAGATGGAACGAGCGAGCCCAGAATTCCTGAAAGTAATTGGTTCAGAATCGGCTTCTGAAACCATTTCCATCGTAAAAAATAGGTGTTACATTTTGACGGAAAAATCTCTCATTTAACTTAAAATGGAAACACAGTATCATGACAAATTAATACAATCCTTAATTCAAGGAAATGCGCGTTTAGTAAGGATTACTATTTCATAAAAAGTGTCTAGGTTTGGTTTCAATTTATTTAGTTACGGATGTTGTAATATATAATTAAAATTAATATTATAATTTAATATTCTAATTGGGGTGTCTGAGGTATTGCGCTTAATCTGTTACACACTGTATAGTCTATAGCAGCTTGGGGTCTTGGTTAAATTCTGATGAATGGCAATAGGTATGACTCATAGAAATTAAGACGACGAGCCACGATCGGCGCAATATTTGAGCAATTGGTAGCTCCACTGTATCGCGGGTTTGATTCCCATAACGGATTGTTTTGAATAATTTTTCTATTAATTTATACTAAAAACACTGATTCAATAATACATGGCCTGCACACGTTGATTTGGCTCTGACTCTACGGATAAATGCACTCACGATACAGAAGAAATTCTTAGTGTGGGGCAACATTTTTTGACGTAAAAGAATCATAGCATAGGTTCATACCTTACATACACCTTTATTTCTCGAAACGTGAGGCAGTATCATTACCGCCTCACGTTTCGAGAAATAAAGGCGTGATGTTTTGTTATTAATTTAATTCACTCAGACACTTCATTCGAGATTACTTAGTTATATTAATTAAAACCTTAACTTTAAGAAAATAAGCTCCTATATCACATAAAAAGTAACGCAACCCCATTATCTCATACGCTAACGCCCTTGAACACAAACATTCATAGCATAAACCTGATATGAGCCCGGTGATAATACTCGAAACACACCTTAAACTAATCTGCGAAGTAGCGCATATAGCATCGCTATCAGTACGACCATAACGCTAATGCTCCGAACTGATTTGTTCGTCGAAATAACCCTATAATGGTCGGGCCATTTCAACCTCTAACTAAGGCTGCATGCCTATTGGAGCGGAGCGCTTGGATGGAAACGAAATAAAGAAAGAAAGGAATAGAGAGAAAGAAAAAAAAAATATTTAAACCAAACTTAAGGCTTCTTCTTCTTAGCGTGTCGTTGCCAAAAATATTTTAAATAAGTTTGGCCCAAAACTCAGCTACGCGTACTCCACTTGCTGATGCAGACATAAGATCATCAAGAGTACACGTGCAATGCAATGCGGAGCAAGATAGTGCGGAGCAAGATAGAAGGTGGCCCATTGTGGGGTCACGACGCACATACATTTGAGATCTGAGCCATCAAGGATTGTAACTTAAGGCTGATACATGCAGAAAACTTTTACTCAACAGTATAAGTTTTCTGCATGAAAATATAATTCAAATTGATAGCCTCTTTTAAGTCAGTTAAAAAAAGTTGCGACTAGACGCTTATACCGTACATGTTATCGGGCACTGCTTTGTTGACGATCCATGGGTGAGATGCATTCTCCCCATGGAATTTTGAGGTCATTGCATCTAAATCACAGGGGCAGAAAAATAAGAGATGATATATCGAAAACAACCAAAACAGGTTCAGTAAAAGTAAAAGAAATTTTATCAGTATTTTTTCGTATTCAAGAAAACTAGAATTTAAGCCAGTGACCAGTAATGAGAAGTGTTTTGGATAAATAATGTTTAAGATTTAGTTTAGTATGTTAGAGCAGAATCTTTCGCTATCGGACCCCGCTCTAATGAACAGCAAGCTTTATACCACACTAAGTTTCGGGGCGAATTGCATTTTACTATGAAAATGGTTTTTTGTTTGTTTGTAGTTATTTGCAAAATATGAAAAGCTCGCACAAAAAATTAATTTGTACCACCACAAATTTGGGTCAAGGTATCGTGTAGTTCGGCATATTTTTACAATGGATTTTTTCACTGAATGTGGGGTGTGTCACCCCTTTTGGGGGGAAAATATGTGTATGTGTATATTTGAAAAGGTGAACGTGGCAATAATACATTAGAGGGGTATTTATGTGAAAGGAATGGTTTCCTTAAAAGAGGCTTTTGGGCGGTGCGCGGTTATGGGAATGTGGTTTAATATTATTATCGGTACATATGGCTAGAATGTTTGCGTTTAATACATCATTGGGAATATAAATGTTGATATTTGAAGTATAAATTCATTTAAGTAAGTTTTAAAAAGGTTGTCACCAGACCTAGCTGTCACCAAATTATTGAAGACACTTATAATGTAATAATGAGGGTTGATGGCTGGAGAGGCACAGGACGGCTAATGAAGATTGATATGAAAGAAAAAGAAGTAAAAGATTTATCAATCATCTTATTTATTAGTTTATTATTTTAGCATATAAATGTATTTTATTGGTATTACATATTTATTCATTGGATATTTCTTCCATAGTCCCATAATTTATTTATTTTAATTTGGTTCATAATGTGGTAGCATTGTGGTCTTTTTAACCCAAAGGTTGACTGGTAGAGAATGCCTTGTGGCATTAAGTCCGCCCAAGTACCACTATCTAAATATAAATAACTCAAAGGTGACTGACTGACTGACTGACTAACTGACTGACATAGTGATCTATCAACGCACAGCCCAAACCACTGGACGGATTGGGCTGAAATTTGGCATGCAGGTAGATGTTATGACATAGGCAGCCGCTAAGAAAGGATTTTGCGAAATTCCCACGGGATCGGGATTTACACGGGAAAAACTTCCCACGCGGGCGAAGCCGCTGGCACAAGCTAGTTGTACATAAAGTTTAAATAACTAAATAAATGGTGTTGTGCCTATATTATCGAGGGGAAAAAGTTTACAATTTCACTCACTTTATATCAAAATTACTGTGATTATAAATCTGTGGCACATCTATGTATGTTTGTTGGGAAATATCATCTCTCTCTTACTCTCTGTCTACTTAACCTTTTCGAACCTATATTGGGGTCAGCTGCTTGTCTTACCGGACGCAGCTGAGTATTAGTACATGTAGCGCCTGCCTATATAACTTCTAAAACCCAGAAGCTGGTTCAGACAATACCTCTTGGCAATAATGGTGTCAAATTTTCTGGTTCCTACATAGAGATACAAGAATAGAGTGCAGAAACGGTTAAATATAAGGATAGAGGTGTAACCGTGCCGATAACCGACCGTATCGAGCTTCTGGGGGTAACACTAACTTCTACCCTCAATTTTGGCCCGTTTATCGAGGCTAAGGCTCAACTAGCATAAAAAAAGTTGGGAATTCTAGAAAGGTGAGACGGTACTTCACACCCGAACAGTTGCTCAATCTCTATCAAGCCCAGGTTCGGTCGTGTATGGAGTACTGCTCTCATCTTTGGGATGGATCTGCTAAATACCAACTGGACGCGCTTGAGTCAATCGAGAAGCGGGCCAAGAGACTCATTGGCAACGATGCACTGGTCGAGTCAAAGCTCCAGAGCCTTGAACATCGACGACGAGTTGCAAGTCTATCGGTTTTCTATCGGTTACATTTCGGGGAGTGTGCGATGGAATTACACAATCTAATTCCACCAAGCCCGTTCCATCATCGGACTACGAGACAAACGGCGAAGCGCCATCGTTACATGGTGGACATCCCACCCATACGCACAAAACGTTTTGGGAATACCTTCATTATGCGTACGGCTAAGGAGTGGAATTCCCTGCCGGAGTCTGTGTTTCCCGATAGCTATAACTTAGGAGTCTTTAAGTCAATAGTGAATAGGTTACTTTTAGGTAAGCATGCTCCATCTTCGACCACATCATCACTTACCATCAGGTGAGATGGTGGTCAAACGCGAACCTATTTTAAATATAAAAAAAAATAGAGGCGAAGAGAGAGACAAATGCTGATTATTCATCTGTCTCTCTCTTGCAGAGTACTGTGATTGGCTAATGAGCAGTGTTTGCTAGAATATCCTATTGCTTGTATATTGAGAGTGCAGCAGACGCGGAGCTGTTTGAAAATCGTGTATACATACGTATACCATATATAGTAACTATATAGGCACCCTTTTGTTTTCATTTGTAAACGAGTTAGTAAATAAAGGTATGTGACTAATTGACAATGCAAAAACAGTTACTGTTAAAACTCCTACTTCACCATCTTCAGTAGGGCCAATCACAACGCTCTGCAAGAGAGAGATAGATGAATAGTCAGTGTCTGTCTCTCTCCTCGCTTCTATCGTTCCCACTTACAGGCTAGTGTAGCACTTCTGCACTCTATTCTTATATCTCTACGGGTTTCTCACTACACGTATTGACTGTCAAAGATGTCAAAATGACAGGCGATGCCAACATTGCCTTGCTTTCCGAGGACTTTGAAAATTAAACCGTGTGGCTTTTATTATTTAGCCACAAGCTCCTCTCAGATTAAAATTAATAAATTACTTATTGTATACAATCTCGTTGGTCTTGGTCGCAAGACTGTTGTTGAAGTGACTGCTGAGCAGCAGAGAGTTTCTCTGTAAAGAATTTCTTTATTTATTAAAAATTTATGCAACACAAAATGTACAAAGGTGGACTTAATGCCATAGGCATTCTCTACCAGTCAACCATGGGTGGTGAAGAGATAACATAGCAGGTGTTTAAAAAAATAAACTAAGTAGATAATATATTCAAAGTAAAAGTTTTATTACAAGTGTAAATATACATATACAACGTGTAAAGAAGCGGCCATACACATACTAAACGCACTGCCTCCCTGGGTGATATCAAACGATATTGGAAGGGTTTCAACTCAAAATAAAATACTCTAAAAATTGAAACCAAATATTCGGTTTCGTATGTTTCTTAAATTGAAATCATAACAAACGTGTCACCGCACTACGTAGGTCAATAACTTTCCACGTCACTTGCAAATATCACGATAAATCTCTTGCGTAATTCTGTACGCCTAGTACTGTACTGAGTATAGGTACCCCTCTATCTGTAGCCTACTTACTGTAGGTAGAGGCGGTGTTCTTTTGTCAGCGCGAACTGACGAAATAAAAGACGCCGCCGCCGCGCCGCCAACGCGATGACGCGCGCGCGCAATAAACCATACCTACTACCTACTTTGTTTACCGTGATGTAAAAATTAATGCGTAATTATTGATTTACAGTTTACTCGTTAATATCAAGCCCGAAATTGCACGTAAACACTGAGATAACAAAACTTACGTAAAAAATCGAATCAAAGTTTAGGTAGGTTAACTAGTTTCATCCCTTATTATTACTTATTACCGAGTAAACAGTAAAATCTTAAAGCTTTGCTTAATTTAGTAAACTGACTTACATTTTTAAAGATGGGGTTCGATGTGGTGACCTTGGTATTGTATGCACAAGGCCGCTCGTTTGTTGACAGATATCTGAACATTGCGTAGCATTTCTGGTGTTATTGTCCTGATTTCCTGAAAGCGGCCTCAATCCGCACTTTCATTAGGGCCATCGTATCACACTGCACTGCACACACACCCCTGAGACGACCCACTGACCCGACATTTTGCAAACACAACAAAAAAAAAACAATTAGGTGTAGCCGTACTGAACTGATATGCGTATCACAAGGATAAACACGAGTGCAATAGCTAAACGCGGAATGTCGACTGACTAGCAAACCAATAATGCTAAATAAATAAAGCTCTGCTATCCTGGTACCTAAATATTATTTCGTTGTAGGGTAGCTGTCCCAGTTGATGTCCATCCACTACTATTAAAAAATATTGTTCCAGAATTCAAGATTATTTTACATAATAACAGTAATTTCAACTAAACTCCGTTAAACTGTTAAGTAAATCTAACACACCAGAGCAAACTAATTACGCAATTCAAATTCAAAATTGAAAAATCATTCATTTTTTTTGGGTGGGAAAATTATCAATGACTCTGCTCCCGTCCTGGGTGGGGCGGAAGGAAGTGTTAGACTCTTACTGACTAAAAACCACCCTGTTTCTTTAGTTGCCCTTGCATTCCGGGGCTGCGGTATCTCGTTAGAAGTTGAATTTACCAGGAATAAATAATTGAAACTACATGGCCAGCAATTGTTTCACATACCCGAAGATCCTAACCCATTAGGTTTACACACACTATGATGTACATTGTGTGTGTAATAACGTAATCAGGGTTCTGTGAGCAAAGGATTTTCAATTCGGCATTAACAATTCCTGTTACTCATGCGGTCTTGGTACTTTTTATTAATTTCTTTTCACAGTTAGATGCAGTTTTGCGATATTTTTTATTGACTTAATTTTGAATTAAATAAAGACTAAATAAACTAATGCTCAAACCAATAAAACCCATTTACCACTCAAATAGTACCGACAAAACGTGAACTTCCGATAATTATTTAGGTTAGTCCTACAGACAAAAATCATGCGTGCTTGCTATTATTTTGTAATAAAAAAAAACTATTAACTTGTTGTTAATAATTTTCGTCATAATTATAAAAATAACTTTATTTTAAAAATTACGAACGGAACCCACTGTAATTTTATTTGCCTACCAGGAGAGGAATAAATTCCGAAGAGGTGTATTGAAATGATGTTTTGGGTTCAGTTGAACTTTAATTGTTACTAAATCCTTTTTCTATTCTAAGTTCTAATGGCAAATAATAATGTTTATTTAAGCAATTTGTGGTAGGATGCACGTAAGGATTCCATTTTTATTATCAATTCAATGGTACGAGCTGACGATTTTTCGAAACAATAAGCAACTCGATTCAATAGTAAGGTGAATCGAATCTCCTGGATCGTATGTGTAAAAATTATTATGATAAGGGCATATAAATAAGTTCATATTTGCCCAAAGTATTGTGCTGACAATCATAAACAGCGAATAGGTAGGTTTATCTATTTCAAACAAGATTAATTACATAATATGCCGACACTTTTTAACTTGTCCGCATTGTTTATGTTAGCACTAAGCAAAGATTGAAACATTTTACGGTTTGATAGAAGTTCTTATTTCGAATGACATAGCTGTATTTAATAAATTAATCGCTCGGCGTCGGTCGTATTCTGTATTAGTTTAGTTAGTATTGTTATGTTAACCGACTACATCTGTAGCTGTATCATCTGTATGAAAGTCATTGAATTACGCCGGAAAGGTTATCAATTATTATTTATTAAAAGTTTAGACGTGCCTACCTACCTGACTGGCAACTGTAAATATGTCATAAAATAAAGGTGTGTTAAATGTTATTTAAAATTTTGATTCCAATTTTTAATGAATTTTTAGAAGATCGATTCAAGAGCACGGGATTCGATCTGTGAATTGAATAAATAGGGGGGTGGAAGATTACTTTGTAAATAATAATTATCTACAAAGTAATCTTCTACAAAAGGACAACTACGTAAAAAACCAACAAGTGTGTAAATGATACACGTGACAATGCAAGCAGGTTTATTTAGATAAATTTGATACCTAGACTAATTAATTGTATTGTAGCTAGTTCCCAAAAATAATCAAAGTTTAGGAAAAGTCAATAATAATATTTTGTAAACAAAAAATAAAACATGCGGAACCTTTTATTCAGAAATACCAGGAGTAAGAGGTTTATTTTTATTTACAAATAGTTCACTGACACCGATCAGCTGACTTAGTGCTAGTAATGTGCTTATTTCAATTTGAAAAGTTCGGTTTCTGGTATCAATGTATTAAAAATTCTAATTACTTCCGAACATGTAGAGATAGGATTAAAAAACCCTTCCAATATCGTTTGATATCACCCAGGGAGGCCGTGCGTTTAGTATGTGTATGGCCGCTTCGTTACACGTTGTATAACTAGAATAAACTTACGTACATGTTTATCATAATACATACCAAAAATATAATAATAAGTTATAGAAAGGGGGTTATGAAAACTCTGCTTCCACTATTTGTTAAGAAAATAATCCCGCAACTTTCTCTTAAATGCACATTGATTGGTGGCCGTCCTGATGTCGAGAGGTAGTGCATTCAACAGAAGAATAGACTGTATATAATTTCTCAGTAGTAGTAGAAGTAGTAAGAATAGAATTTCTCAGTAGTAGACTAGAGTTAGGAAGTTTGTGGTGTGACCCCCGTGCCTCGGAAACCACGTCAAGTCTTTGGTACCGGTTGTCATATGGACGTCTTTGGCAGTCTTTACGGGTAGTCAAAAGCCAGAAAATCTGGCACTGGTTTGATCAAGGAGTATCGTGTTACCCAGTTACTGGGTTGTGGAGGTCAGATAGGCAGTCACTGTATGTAAAAAACTAAAACTCAGCTGCATCTGGTTAATCTAGAAGCCGATCCCATGATAATAGGGAAAAGGGTAAGCAGAATACATAATGTATAATACAGTATGCTAACTAATAGAGGGCGTTCCCGTTAACCCGCAATAGTATAGCATTCATACATGCTAAAAAAATATTAACATTCGAAAACAAAATGTTTTTATTATTTTTTTAATATTAAAATATTCACTAAAAATGTTAAATTGATACGTAAAAGAAACACTCTGTACATGCGTACTTGAAGGACGGCAACGTCGCAATTTATTTATGAATGCGTACGCGTGTACAGAGTGTACTTGAGGGACGGCAACGTCGCAATTTATTTTACCCGCTTATTTTTAATGACCCTGTTTCTATTTTTGATGACATTTAAATTTATTATTTTTAAGTTCTTGACATACATAGAAAAATCCAAATTTACTTATTTTATTTTATTGTAATATTGTAATTTATTTATGTTTGTAAATTCAAATACAAATTACTTGTTTATGAATAAATGATTATGACTATTAATAAGTCGTAGAATATGTACAGTGAAATTACAGACAAGAATGCGGAACGTACCGTCAGGCAGTTATTTTTATCGTAACCGGTTATTTTTGTACAGTTATTGTAAATACATCAAACGAAGTCGTGGATAAATAAATACGGTTCCGTTTAGTTTAAATGTCAGCTTTCTTTGTATTGTTCGTATTTGTGACATATTCTTTTGATTTTTAATGTACCTAGTTGGTTGCTGTAGGCAGTTAAAGAGTGGAATTCCCTACCGGAGTCTGTGATTCCTCATAGATTTTTTATTTTTAAGCTATAGCCTAGGGGACTTCAAGTCAAGAGTGAATCTAATAGATTACTTCTTGGTTAGCGTGCTTCATCTTGGACCATATCATCGCTTACCATTAAGCGAGATGGTGGTCAAAGGTATACCAATAACAGAAAAAAAAAACAAAAAAAGGAGTGGAGATAGATAATATATATACATAATACTTAACGCTTTCTAATGTATTAAAATTATGGACGAATGTAGTACTTGGCGTCCTATATGAAGTCTATTAAATGATACATATGGAAACAACTTTGTACCTAAACTAATAATACAACTAATGGCACGGTTAAAGTTTATATTGAGAACAAAAAATGAGTTCACAAAGCTAATATTTTAATAATTATGGTAATACTTTAAAAATAATTTAAATTCTGGGCAATTTCGTCCAATGAGCGACATGTGTTTGTTTAAAAAAAATGAAAATCCTTACTTACAATTTAAATAGATTCTAAATACAAATTCTTAATGGAAAGTTTTGATAATTATTAAGCGTCAATAGCGTAATGGATAATGTGTCGGACTTGTGATCGAGAGGTCCAGAGTTCGAACCCCACCCATTACACTATTGACGTGAACCCGTTCCAGACACAAGCATATTTAGCTTAGTTGGAGGGGTTAACAAGATTGCTAGTAATGTGAATTCTACCCACATAGCTAGTTATCTTTTTTTATATAAAAATTATAATTTTGCTAACCAGTATTTAAATTAACCTCATGGTTAGATTTATTTTTAAACTTTTCCCTACTATGTCAGGGACGACGTCTAGCCTAACTGAATGCACCTGAATAGGCCCTGTGTTAACCCTGGGGCCCTAACTAGGCTTGTGGGTAACACGATACCTTTCGGTGAAAAAAATCCAATTTTTTTATTTTATTCTAAATATAAAAAAGGTTTTTATATGAAACTAGCTGACCCGCCACGACTTCGTTCGCGTGGTATCCTACCCGTACCCAACTGATACCACTACCCCTATCCTACCGACCGATACCCTACCCATACCTTACTCTACCCCTACAAAATCCAAACCCTACATTACCCCTACCCTTGAGACCTTTCCTACTTTTTTTTTCATAAGAACCTTCTCCCACAACAAAAAAAGAATCAGCCAAATCGGTCCAGCCGTTTTCGTGTTTTGCGCTTAGCAACACATTTAGCGATTCATTTTCAACCGACGACGGTTTTGGGTATTTCTTATAGTAACTTGTGCAGTTGCTCTCAAAAAGTACCATTTGGGGAAGTGGAACTGATAATGAAGACCACAGATGGCCGCCGAAACAACTCAATAATAAATATTTCGTGGATTGCGATTCGATTACTTGAATATGGATGTTAAGCAATTTATGCTCGTCACAATGCATATGGTGATGTAGAGCTGATGGTGAAGTACCAGGAGAACTCCTCAACAATTAACGGTCCAGCATTGGGAAAAGCAATATTTTGTAAAAGGTTATAAGCAGTTGATATTTAGGCTCTTATAACTAGGTAAATCGACCAACTAAAAAGAGTGAAATAAAAACTTTTTACCAAAAAATTGAACCGACTCCCAAAAAACACTGCAAAGTGAAAAATAACTTTAATTTCGGAAGTCGGTGCCAAAAACGAAAATACAAAACTAAAGACACCGACTACCGAAATTAAAGTTATTTTTCACTTTGCAGTGTTTTTTGGGAGTCGGTTTAATTTTTTGGGAAAAAGGTTTTTATTTCATTCTTTTTAGTTGGTCGATTTACCTAGTTAGAAGAGCCTAAATATCAACTGCTTATAACCTTTTATAAAATATTGCTTTTCCCAATGCTGGGCCGTTAATTGTTGAGGAGTTCTCCTGGTACTTACTTAGGTTACGAGGTTGGAAGTTTGCGGTGTGATACCTCGTGCCTCGAAAGGCATGTTGAGTCGTTGGTCCCTGCGGTGATTTGGATATCATTGACAGTCGTTACAGACGCTCCATGTGAAACTCTAATACTCCGGTTAGACTAGAAGATGATCCCATCATAGTTGTGGAAAGATTAAGCAAATTTTGTCTATACTTAAAATAAATCTGTAGAGAGGTCAATTCTCTACATGAAATATATTTCCAAAATAACTATCAGGGGGTGATTAGGGATCGATACTGATGCCAAAAATGCAATCAGTAAAATTTTTGTCTGTCTGTCTGTTTGTCTGTATAACCGTTATAGAAACAAAAACTACTCAACGGATTTTAACGAAACTTGGTACAATTATTTTTCATACTCCTGAGCTGGTTATAGTATACTTTTCATCACGCTACAATCAATAGGAGCAGAGCAGTGAAGGAAAATGTTGGGAAAACGGGAGAAGTTACTCCATTTTTTAAGCTTCCGTCGCGTGTGCAACCTTAATGGTTAAAGCTACACAGAAATCATTTCATGACGGAAATGTTCTCCTTAAAATTATATAAAAATATCCCACGACAGCATATGTCTATCTTTTATGGTTGACTCACAATAACACGTGTAACTCCCGATAGCTTAGCAGTTCGAAGCTTTCTGATTATAATACTTGTCTACTCTTACGTTTATAACACTCTCAGTCACCCCTGATTGAAAAAGTTAACATTATTAACTATTCCATAAAAAAGAATCATATAAATCGGTATAGAAACACCAAAGTTATACATGAGATACGCTAATAATAAGCCATCGCACGTGAATACTGAATCATGCTATAAGGATTATTTTCGAGAATCGATCGCCGCGCTCGACGCGTCTTGCGGCCGAAGGTATAAAATTTCGTTCTATAGGTACTTAAGCCTCATGTGAACGTGATCTAAACAATATTACCAATACATTAACTTACGCTGACGGAGTCGCGGGCAAAGCTTCTAACAATAATGTTGTGCGGTTCCGTATTGCGATATTTTGCAACAGTATTATAGATTGACATATCATATTTCCCTACCAAATTACGAAAGTTAATCTGGTTGTTACATCAAAATCACTGAACAGTAAGGAAGGACATAGGCTACTTTTTTTTTACGAAATACGACGGAAACGCGGACTATATCGCGGGCAACAGCTATCTATACTAATAATATAAGGCTGAAGAGTTTGTTTGTTTGTTTGAACGTGATAATCTCAGGAACTACTGGTTCGAATTGAAAAAATATTTTTTAATTAAATAGTCAATTTATAGAGAATATTTATCATTTCGCTAAGGCCAATAGGAGCGCAGTGCCAATGTAGAATTCTTCAAAATCGGGGTTAAATTTAACGTTATCCCAAAGTAACTATTCCACGCGGACGAAGTCGCGGGCAAAAGCTATTTATAAATAATATGCTTGCTAATTGTTTATGTTGCGGCATAAGATGCAGTTGTGTGTCTAGTTAGACATTGGAATGTTATCCAGAGGCGAAAGTATTTTAGGTTTAATATAAGTCAGCTATATATATATGTCATTAAAGAATTTGTTTCTTAGGTATGAAAAAAAATAAATAAAAAAAATGGTATGAATCACCTAAAGCTTTTTTATCGATGATAAGCTCGCGTTTGACCACCATCTCGCCTAATGGTGGAAGTAACCTATTCCCTTTTGAATTAAAGACCCCCAAGTTGTAGGTATCAGGAAAAAAGACTCCGGAAGGCAATTCCACTTCTTTTTTGTATGCTCCATGAAAGAGCCGCCATAAAGTTTGCATCAAACTATTATATATTTGGTTGTAAAGTTATTTATAAAGCCTAAATTAGACACAAGTTACTCTATAAATAAATGTCCTCATTTTATGTATAACTACAACTGAATTTAGTTTCTGCGAAACCCTTTGAAAGCGGTAAAATAATCAAGTTTATTTAGTTCGTAGTTCTGCGTATTTTAAAAGGAATCTCTTCAAAAATAACTTTATTTTGCATACTAAATTTTACTCCACCCACGCTATGATACACTCTATTTTAAGTTAATATCTATATAATTATAGAATTCTCGGAGGTGAATTCATGGAGCAGCATATTAGGTATACCTTTTTTGTTTCTTGGTGGGAAATTCATCAAATGACTCCGCCCGTTGTGGATGGAGCGGAAGGGAGTGTCAGACTAAAAGCTCACCCTGCTCCTTCTGTTGCTATTGCATTCCGGGACCGTGGTATCTCGTTAGAATATTCCTGAAACCCCGTAAGGCAATGACCCTATAGGGCCCCGTCAATGCTTCTGACTGCTCTTTGAGGCGCGCGCGGAACACGACCCGCCACCGACTCGTGCTGGTCCTTACCGGACAGTGAGCTACCTTTGTTCGCCGTCCGCAGACCCGCGTCTATGGTGGCCGGAAATCAGCTCGTGATCCCCGACGCCTGGGGCGTCTCCCGCGGCGGCTGGAGCGTGAGGAAGATAACTGTCTCTCCCTCATGCGTTCAGCCTCCTCCTTCGCTAGCATGACTGCTTCGCAGAAGGAGGCGACTGCATCCCATCCCGCTCCGCACCATGGTCTGAACCAGGGATATTGGTTATACCTATAACTACATATTTGAATAGCAGTGGTCTTTCGGTTACAAGATTTTGCATCTTTCTTTTTTTTTTTACGTCAAAATATGTATTACTAGCCCCGTGACTTCGTTCGTTTAGCATTTTCAACATTTTTTCGCGATATTTTATTTTATTTCATAGGAATAACAAACAGCAGTATAATTAAGATTACACATAGGATTGAATCATTGTGAAAAATGTAATACTCACTACGTTATTCACAGATTTCAATAAAGAGTAGCTAGCTGTTGATTAATTTAATTATATTCTTAATTTAGAGCTTACAACAACATTAATTTAATTATAGTCTACTATATTTTAAAGCAGATGTAAAGTAGCCAATATATTATACTGATCTATAAGCATATACAACGTGTAACGGAAACCCCATAACTATCCAAAAGGACTGAAGACAATATCTGGTATAATATGGAGTCTCAATGCAAAATTGTTGATTTCGTATGTTTCTTGAATACCAATAATAACAAACGTGTCACATCACTATGAGGGTCATCACTTTCCACGTCACTTGCCAATAAAACGATAATTCTCTTCGTTCTTCTTAATTTGAAAAATTCGGTCTCTGGTATCAATGTATTGAAATTTCTAATATGCTCCACACATGTACACATAGGATTAGAAAACCCTTGCCATATCGTTTATTATCATTCAAAGAAGCCGTGCACTCGATATGTATATACCCTTTAAATTACACGTTGTATGTTACAGTTAGGGTCTATTAAATCCGTTCTGTAGTTTTTGCGTGAAAGAGTAACACACATCCATGGATCCATTCTCACAAACTTTCTAATTTTCATCTGTGAATCGCTGATAATGTTGTTTTATATTCGCGACATAACTTTTAGAATCGGTCCAGTGGTTTTAGAGTTTATCCATTGGAAAAAAAAACACAAAAGATAAAACAAATTCTTCTTTATAATTTCTTCTTTATTGCGATTTACAGGTCGTGGGTTCAAACCCAGTCAGGCACATTACTTTGTGTAATTTATATCGTCACTTCTACTCTCAAATTGGTAAAGGATAGATAGATAGATAGATATGCTCTTTTATTGTACACCATAACATAATTAAATGAGGACTTAAAAACTACAAAGGGTGTTACAATGGGCGGTCTTATCGCTAAAAGGAAAGTATCGTGAGGAAACCCGTACTGGATCCGATTGGTGGATTACGGCTCATTTTCTCTCTTAGAGAGAAGGCCTTCGTCACAGATATAGAAACGTAACAGGCTGAATTTTTCTTTCCTTTTACAGTTGTGTTACTGTATACCTGACTAGCACTTCTCTCGTGACTTCGTTTGCATGGATTTTGAAATAATTTATAGCCCCTTAATACCAAGCATTTTTTTTAATTGTATCATTAGTTCCGGAGATCCCTACATACAAACATACAAAAAAATAGCTCTTTATAATATTAGTGTACATAAAACAAAACGATATCGACCCACTTTTGATACAATCTGTATACAACAAAGTTTCAACACCACCGTACGTATATGTACATCACTTGTTCTACAACTTACCTACTAAGGACCTGTGCTATACCTGCAGAACTACAGGTTACCGAGTAAGGACTAAGTACAATGAAGCCAGTGTAAGAAGGCTGCGCGCACTTGTGTAGAACAAACTTCCCTCGCCCGGAACAGTAGCAGTAATTAAGTCGGCATTATTATTTGAAGCGGCGGCGTATAGCAGGAGGTTTAATGTTGGCTAAGTATATTTTCGGTTCGTATAGAACTGAGCATATTAAAATGCTATTTGGGTCTGATCTGGAAATCTGTGGTATATTAAGAGGGAATTGATTGCATGTGGTGTCACTTGCCATGTTTTGTGTAAAGCCTGCAATACATGTTGGCCGAACTTAGGCCAACGCGAGCGTTGGCAAATAGATACAAGGCAAAAAATAATGTCCACACGTTCGACAAGTTCGTCGAACGCCAATACAGACGACCAATGTAGAAGAGGGTCTGTAGAGCTGCCCACACGTTGGCCGAGCGCAGACGAGTGCCTTTGATTGTGACCAAAAACCGACACCAATCCGAAGTGAGGCAAGTGATCACGAGCAACGGCGAGCGAAGACAAGTTGCACCAAATGAGCTCTATACACGTTGGCGCTGGCCTACACTCGGCCAACTAGACAAGTGACACCGAGCGATAGCAAGACAAGGCAAATATATGGTCTACATGTTGGTATTGGCCTTCACTCGACAACGCTCGGCCAACATGTATTGCAGGCTTAACAAGGATGGAATAATTATTATAAATGCGTGTAAATTATCTGTTAGTCGTTAAACATTATAAAACGTAGCCTAAAATAATCAAGTCAGCTCATTCCTGTTTTTGCGTGTGTTTGAGTTGCGGGAATTTTCTATGGAGATATCGCGGCCGGAAAATAAGGGAAACCAAAGGAATAGGGCGGGTTTTTAGTCAGTAGAAGTCTGATACTTCATTCCATTCCACCCAGAGCGGGAGAAGTTATTTGATGATTTTCTCCCGAAAAGTAAATAAAAATAAAGTCTATTTCTGTTTAATCAGTCTATGGAAAGTCATAAAAATATCCTCTCCTCTCATACTCTCTGTCATGGCGTATTTACGGATGATATTGTCAAAATCAATTAAATATACTACTTTTCGGGAATGGAGACAAGCGCTAGAGGACAATATTAACAGATTAAACGCAATTCCTGAGAGTAGTTGGTTCAGAATCAGCTTCTGAATCGATTTCTGTCATAAAAATAGGTGTTAAAATTTTACGAAAAAATTAATTCATGGAAACACAGTATCATGACAAATTAATACAATCCTTAATTCAAGGAAATGCGCTCGTGTGCGTGACGGCCGCTAACATTGCATGCGTGTATGCGTTTGCGTAAGGATATTGTATGACGCACATATGTTTTGCGTTTAGTAAGGATAACTATTTTGTAAAAAATGTCTAGGTTTGGTTTCAATTTATTTAGTTACAGATGTTGTTCTAGACTTATAATTTAATATTCTAATTCGGGTGTCTGACGTATTGCGCTTAATCTGTTACACCTTGTATATTTATGGGCTGCATACTGTTAGATTGATCATCTAGATGTTGGCGAAATTGACACTAGATATTTTTGTAAAGTATCAGTTTAGTTTAATATAGTATTTTAATACAATATGAGTAAAAAGTGTTTGCCTTACATGTTTCTGCCTTACCCTTCCAGTAGTTGAAGCATGATGATATCTATAACATTTTCTGTATTAACCCCAAGAGTATTATAGCTTTAGTATTGCTACTAAAAGACTTCGGTTAAGAGTTCAAAGTGCTTATGAATATAAAACGGTATTTACTTTGTTATGATAACGATTATCTTTAAATTCATTGGTTTAAGGTTCCTTTTATTTCATTAATTTTCTTTGATTAGCAGTTCTGTTAACAAAGCATATCATTTTTATGATTTAGGATTAGAATTATGTACTCCAATTACTGTTTCCTACCAACGTTAATTTTAGTTAAGCGAATTTCAGATTTGCGGCTGTGTAAATTAGGTTGTATTGAGCATTGCTCCTTTTGAAAGTCTAAAAACACTAGAAGTGGTCGTGCTGATGTTAACTTTAAATGTATATTTGCTTATGTTTTTGTTAACAAAATGAAAACATAGAATAGATGGGCCTTTGATATGACATGTCTACTCCATATGGTGTTCATTTTTTTATATTCTTTTACGTTCCTAGATTTATTTAAGTTAGTTCTAGCCTAGATAATAATATCTAATTGAGAACAATCTGGTAATCTTTTCAATTGAAAAAATACCTAACAGTTCTCCCAATGAGAAAACTATGCATCGTACAAAGTATTCGTGTACGTCTGGAAGTAAATATTTTTTATCAATAAGTACGTGAAATGATGATGATAGTTATAAAATAAGATTGTTTTAAATCAGTAAATATAATACTATATTTCGTAGACAAACAGTTTTTTGTAGTGTAATTTAACAAATGCATGCAAATTTGGTATTTGAAAGATGATTCAACCTTTGAGTTTGTTGCGGTATTTCTTCTCAGGGTAGTGAGCTAGAAAAACCGGCTCCATCTCATCAGTTTGAACTGATCAAGAGCATAATGTGTGGAACTGTTACTTTTAAACTACTTTAAAAATGAATATTATTTATAGTTTATCAAAAAAGTTTTTTTATTGATAATAGGCTCGCGTTTGAATCCCTTCTCATCAGATGGTAAACGATGATGTGGACGAAGATGAAGCACGCTTACCTAGAAGTACCTAAGTAGTAGAAATAGCTATCAGGAAATACAGATTCCGGCAGAATTCCGCTCGTTAGCTGAACGCACAATGAAAGTATTAAACGTTTTCTATTTAAATGTTATTTTCTCCTGTTTTATCTACTCCTATTTACTTTTGAATGAAAATACTTCAGTGCAAATTAACACAAATCTGTATAACATATTTATTAAAAACAACACACATACACACCGCACAACATAACACAACACCGCATGAAAGTTTAAAAAGCTCGACACACAATGCATAAAGGACAGTTGAGACTTTACTACACTTGCGATTCTCGTAAGACTTGCAAGTACCGTGTTACAAGAACGGAGTCTCACCTTTGTCACGACGCACTGTCACTTTCTGTAATTAATTCTGTAGCTGTAGCGAGAGAGTTATACTTCTTTCTTAATGTTTTTTTTCTGTGATGTCTCTTTTGATATACGTTTATTCTTTAAGCTGTGTCCTTATTTGTGAAAGAGGTTTTAGTGTTGAGTGCAGACTGCCAGTTTATTGTCGTTATGGCGTCTTGAATTGGTGGGTTTTGGGGTTCTGGATAAGCAAGCGGAATAATAAAAAGTTTATCAACAAACATTTTTATTGAACGGCTGTTCAATCTAGAATATAATAGTAAATAATCATATTCATTTATTTGCAAGAATACTAGTAGGTACAGTAGGTTAAACGTTATACATGAAATATTCCATCATATTCAACCAGGTCACTGTTATGCAAATACATATTTAAGATGTTATTATTATGAACAAACAGAAAGCTGATACAGTATGTTAACTAACAGAGGGCGTTCCCGTTAACCCGCAATAGTATAGCATCCATACATGCTAAAAAAATTATTACCATTCGAAAACAAAATGTTTTTATTAATTTTTTTAATATTAAAATATTCACTAAAAATGTTAAATTGATACGTACAAGTACGCGTGTACAGAGTGTTTCTTTTACGTATCAATTCAATATTTTTAGTGAATATTTTAATATTAAAAAAATTAATAAAAACATTTTGTTTTCGAATGGTAATAATTTTTTTTTGCATGTATGGATGCTATACTATTGCGGGTAAACGAGAACGCCCTCTGTTAGTTAACATACTGTATAAAATACACAGTTTCAAATCAAATCGTTATTAATCTAACAAATCAGAATTATTACCTGCTTAGGTTTTTCCCTAGAATGTTGGGCCGTTGGGGTCAGTTTTCAGTCTATCTGGATGCAGCTGAGTGCTAGCGTTTTTACATTGAGTGACTGCCTTTCTGACTTCCAAAATCCAGTAGCTGGGTAAAAAGATACCCATTGGCAAAAGTGTCATTGTTTATGGCTTCTGACTACTCTTAATAACTGTTAAAGATGTTGACGCTCCCAATTAATAACACGGTAATCAAAAAATGAAAATTTTACAGGAGAAAAGACTTACTGATTTTATCAAATATGTTTTCAACGAGTGGGACTATTAAAGTAATAGATGTATAAAAAAAAATAGCAAAAAATAGAACCGACTTCTATATAAAAACACTACAAAGGCAAAAATAACTTTAATTTCGGAAGGCGGTGTCAACAAAAAAAAAGAAAGTACAAAACAAATGACACCGACTACCGAAATTAAAGTTCGGTTCTATTTTTTGCTAAATTTTTTTTTTTCAGGTTTTTTAGTGGGTCGGTTTGTAATTTATCTAGTTACATAAACCAAAATGTCAACTACTTATCACCTTTTACAAAATATTGCTTTTCCCGGTGCAGAGCCGTTAATTTTTGAGGAGTTCTCCTGGTACATCACCATCTGCTCTACTTTACCATATGCATTGTGACGAGCATAAAGTGCTTAACATCTATATTCAAGTAATCTAATCGCAATCCACGAAATACTTATTATTGAGTAGTTTCGTTGGCCATCTGGGGTCTTCATCATCAGTTCCACTTCCTCAAATGGTGCTTTTCAAGAGCAACTGCACAAGGTACTATAAGAAATACCCAAAGCCCTATAGGTGTGCTTATAATATTTGAAGAGTTCCCTCGATTTCTCCAGGATCCCATCATCAGATCCTGATTTCGTAACAATGGGACCAACTAGAAAGTATACCCATTCAAACGCAAAAAGAATTTTTCAAATCGGTCCAGCCGTCTCCGAGTTATGAGGTAACATACATTAAAAAAAAAAAGTTCAAGACGAATTGAGAACCTCCTTTTTTGAAGTCGGTTAAAAATGAAAGCTATTTTTTTTCCAAAATGTAACTGTGTCATTAATATGAAATTCCTTTTGTTCAAAACCTGATTATTTAAGAAAAAGAAAACACTTAAACTTGTATACATAAAATATCATGTGTGTCATGATATCTTTATGAATATCATTAGGAAAATCTGAAAAAAAATTGCTAAGCTGTAGTCCAGTCCATAGATGTCAAATTTGACGTAACAGCATAAAGCCCATAATGGCACATTACCGAGTTCTTGCTTGGGGGTGTCGATGTATAAAAAGCATACGTTAAAAGTAAACAAAATAATGTTAAAAAATTTTAACTCTAAAAATATACTTGAAAACCAATAGTAAAACCTTGTATCAATACTTCGTCCGTAAGAAACTCAGTAATATTATAATAGATTTTTAATAACATATACACGGAAGGACATAATTAGTCTATATTCAATATATCAAAATTCAAGTCCATAACTAAGTTTTATATTTATTTAGTAGCTAGCAGCCAGCTAAGCATTGCTTAAAACAGATATTTCTTATAACAAGATAAAAAATTAACAGTTAATTAAATCTTAATAAAACACAACCAAAAGTTTTGACAGATACTAAACAACATTAATTAGTTGGCACCCTAGCATGCTATAAGTTTTATAGCACATAAAACTTAATAAAACTCTAACTGTAATGTTTAAGCAATAAGCTTGTGCTATAATCTTATGAATAAACTGAGGTATTTGATACCAAAAGTACAGTGTACTCGAGGCATGCCTTTTAAGTTCCGTCGTTTCCATATTTCCCGGCAATTTTGAATTTGGAACTGTTCTATATTCGAATGTGTTTAAATTTTGAATCTCAAAATAGTTGAAAGTATTAGGATTAATGCAATGACGTATTATAATAGACGCGTCATATTCCCACAAAACACCTCTCAAAAACGGCACGAAACACACACATAGAGAATTACTATCTAATACGTGTAAAGAAAGGGACAGAAAATAAATGCCATCTTTAGGTACACCTGATGTTAGAGAGAGATGAATATACATCTTTAGTTAACAACCTCCCCTAACGTCACGTGACTGACTTCATTCATACGCTAGCCGCCATTAGCCGTGTAGAAAAATTAAAATAAAAAATGTATTTCTGTTGATATTTACCTATGAAATGACCAAGGAAATTGTACCTAAACTGGAATGCGGACGCGAAGCTCAAATCCGTTCCGAAGAGAATACCCTCGAAGGACCTAGCTATCTCTTTCTAGTAGTGTGGATATCAATTCGCGATAAACGTAAGGACAATTTTATTTGATGCAATATTTGCAGGTTTTTTAAAACACTTATTATTAACCTTACAAATTATGTATTTCTGTTACCGCTATAACAAAAAATACTAAAAATTAATTAAAATAAATATTTAAGGGAGACTCCCATACAACAGTTGTGATTTTTTTGGCGCTTTTTATAGGTAATGGTTCCGTACCATTCATTACCTACCTATAAAAATACCCTTCATGTGCGAGTCCGACTCGTACTTGGCCAGTTTTTTTCTTAACAACGTATTAAATAGAAAGAAAGAAATAAATTCAATTATAAATACAAAGGTCTGTATCGGTCTGTTACGCTTTCACGGTTAAATCACAGAGCCGCTTTCGAAAAAATTTGGCATGGAGATAGTTTAAAACCCTGGGAACTATATAGGGTTCTTTCTATCTCAGATTTTTGAACAGTTGCTTGGTAGCGCGATATAACAGAATTCTACGTGGGCGAAAAGCTAGTTCTCAATATATATATCTGAGGAACTTATATTGAGCGCGCTAATTTCTATAATAAACCCTTCCTTATGCGGGCTATATGCAAAATTGGTTTTGCAAACTTTATTGCGTTGAATTATAAACTTTCAAAGTGGTTAAGACCCGTGATACAAATACAATTATTGCAGATACAGAATTAATAACAGAATCACCAGCTGGCAATTCTTCGAAGGCTTGGCCTTGATAGGCAGTGGTATAGACGTCCAAACAAACGTGCATTAATTGGTAATCTATGTTTATTCGACACTTGTACGGTTAGAGCCAGTAGACTAAAATAAAATGATGCAATGTTTATATATAATTAAAACTACTAAAACCCTTCATGAAAGACGATGATTATAAATAGAAAGAATAACAGAAGAGATATAATTTATTTCTGTATATATTTATTTAGGTTAACCTACAATTGTTTACACTATACATTTGTATGAAACAGTCATATTACATTTATAAGTGTAAAAATTAATTACAGGCTAACACCACATGTGCTATTTAAGGTTAGAAATCAATATTATTAACATACATAATTCTAAACATAAAGGAGGCAGATCGAATGATAATTATAAGGTTATTACTATTAGGTTGGTTCTATATTTTCTAGTTCCTCATATGTTGCAGCTGCAGGTTTGTTACAAGATTGGCTTGACACACAACCCTAAAAATGTATTACACTATTATTAGTTAAAAGTATGGAAATAATCTTTAAATTATGAATTACTAGCTTCTGCCCGCAACTTCGTCCGCGTAGAAGTCGAAAATATTCCACGGGATCCCGTCCCCGACTTGCTTGACAAAGATTATATTAGCTCGGCTAATATGCATGATATAAAGATAATTTATAGCCTATAGCACTCAGGGATAATGCAGCTACATGTAAGCGAAAGAATTTTCAAAATCGGTTCGGTAGTTTCAGAGATTACCCCATACATACAAACTTACAAATTTTACCTCTTTATAATATTAGTATAGATTATTATTTGTCGACATTAACTAACTGCAGTGGATAAAAGTTAAGTAATTAAGTTATAAGTAATTATTAATATAATAAACTACACTTGTAAGCAAGTTTGCGTAGCTGAGTTTTTGGCCAAAATGATATAAAATATTTTTGCCATCAATTTGCTAAGCAAAAGTAAATAAAACAACTAAAATGTCGACTTTTATGCTCATTAATTTGACTCCTTTCATAACTTTCACTTACCAGATCTTTGAATGTGCCCAGTACAGGTTGTATATTCTTTTCTTTAGTGGGTTTTAATATTATAGTACTTAAAACATTTATTTGTTTCGCTGACAGGAATCTAAAATAATAATAGATTGATGAGAACAAAATTGTAGTATTTATGGTTAAGATAGATTCAAAATGAAAATTCATCTTGCTATGCTCATATTCTACATATTTCGAAACGGTGATCTTCATGTCATTTGTAAAGATTGATAACTTACTTTAGGGAAAATGGACGGAATTGCATCATTTGATCTTGTTTCGAAATGCAATATTACTTCGGGCTTGAAATGGCGGCTACAAATTTTGGAACCGTTTCTGACCCTTTTCTGTGTAGAACACTGAGCCACCGGACTCGAAGATCATCATTTTTAGGAAAGCTTAAAATAACAAAAAATAATATATAATGAGAAGAAAGAAAAATAATAAATAAGAAGAATAAAGAGAAGAACATCCACTTTTACATTGAAAACATAGTCACCCTAAATGCAATTTGTAAACAAAGTCACAAAACTTACTTAAAAAAGGAAATTCCAGACCCGGGGTACCCTTTTCACTATTGCAATTAACCACAAAACACGTTCTTACCATGGTTACAATAACTTGCACTTTAATATTACGAAAACTCACAAAATTAAATATAATTCAAATTTACAAACATACAGATGTCAAGTAAACGTCAGTCGGCAACGTAGTAATTGCCAGGTATAGTATAATATATCACTACTAATTCTTGCAAATTCCATTTTTTTTTGGTTTAAACATCTTGTGTTTGCATGGTAAAATAACTTTAATTTTCATTAATATGCATACAGTAATAATGGTAATTCATTTTAAAGATAGAATTCCAAAGAAGTTTAAAACTAGGTGTTATTACTACAACAGACAGGTCGAAAAAATTACCATTGAAATAAATATTTTTAATCTGACACACAGAAGAAAGGGACACAGCAGTCCACACACGGCACTGTCTCGCTCGGAACGAATAGTTCCTTCAGTTTTATACGTGCAAGTTTATACTCTATTGTTTAACTGCTAAGAAAGACTTTCTGTATTCTTTGAGTCATTCGTAAGCAATCCAGTTAGTAGGTAGAAGATCCTTGGAAATGACACATTTTGACCTCTCACGGAAGCAGTATAATTAGTGCAACGTCTGAAAACACACAATGGCATGCTTTTTTCCTAATTTTCTTTTAAAACACATTTTTTCTTAAGATGTGTAGTGTAGCGATCGCGACACAGGTTCGTGCGTAACTAAACAGAAACGAGGCACTTACCTTGATTTCAACTTGCCATTTTAGAGCGCGGACAACGTATCTATAGTTTATTATATATCTTTGGATTAATGCTATTGTCTTGTCACAGCGTCGATTGGAATCTGCCAGGGTACTTTAGAAGAGGCCTGACACGGCTTCAGTGTTTTGAAGAGCTAACATCTGTGTTCAGTGATGAAGCCCCATGTTTGCGGACTGTCAAACACTGGTATTTAGAATTCTAACGTGGACATACTAGTATTAGTGACAAATCTCGCGAAGGACGCCCAAAATCCGCCTTCACTGAAGATAACATCATTGCTGTGATACAACTAATTCTCGAAGTCGTCATGTGACGTATCGAGAGATAAAGGCTCTATTAGGCACCTCAGGGACAACCATTCAGAAGATCTTGCATGAAGCGCTTGGTGTGAGAAAGCTAGTTTGCCGTTGGATACCGCATCTGCTTTCCGACGATCACAAGGCGGCCCGCGTCAGATGGTGTAAGAAAACTCTGCAAAGGTTCAACTGAGGAGAGTCAAATCACGTCTACGACATCATCAGTGGTGATGAATCTTGGATCTATGCCTACGATCCTGATTCCAAACAACAATCTACAATCTGGGTCTTTCAAGATGAGCCAAAGCCGACTAAAGTTGTTCGTTCTCGAAGCACTTCAAAGAAGATGGCGGCCACGTTCGTTGGAAAAACCGGCCATGTTGCGACTATTGTACTTGAAGATCGTAGAACGGTTAACGCAGAGTGGTATACCACAGTTTGTTTACCACAAGTCATCGCCGAACAACTCAAAGTGACGCATCATCCTACACCACGACAACGCAAGCTCACACAGCGCTCGTCAAACGATTGAGTATTTGAAGCAGGAAAAAGTAGAAATTCTTGAGCTTCCTCCATACAGTCCTGACCTAAGCCCTAACGATTTCTTTACATCTTAAAATTAAGAAAAGTCTTTGTCGTCTAAGGTTCCAGTCCGGTGAAGAAGCAGTCGACGCTTTCAAGTCAGCCATTTTGAACACCCCCACTTTAGAGTGGAATACGTACTAATATAAGTGGAATAAGTACTATAAGGTTCTAGTTGTGTTTTTTTCTTCAAATGACAAAACTTAAAAGGCATGCCTCGTATTTGAATCCAAACGATCAGGTAAAACCGACTCTAAACCACTCCAAAACAAATCGACTCGACATCTATCCTCCGTACGTTCTAGTAAACCGAGAGACTTCAACTGTCAACTGTTTTAGTTTGGGTCTGAAGCACAGAGTAGACGAGAACAAAAGGTTAACTCTATAGACTAGTTAGTATAGACTATAGGATAGTTACAGTTACAGCTCTAGACGGTATTGTCTAAACTCATATAAATAAACTACAATGCTGCTATTTTTAGTGTTTCGGTCATTGTCTGTTTTTTAGCTGTGCTTTCTCATGAGGGAAGAATAGAATCTTATTTACGAATTGGATTGTTCAGATTGTATGGAAAGTTTTAAGTTACCTTTATTATATTCCCAAAACTGCCCCCCCCCCCTCTGGATGGCAGTTGAAGGCCAATGATGATACCAGATTTTTTCGGAGGATATTTATCAAATGATTCCTCCCGCTCTGAGTGGCTGTACGGGGATTTACATGGCAAACTTCTACAGGAAATAAAAATACCCTGTTCCTTAAGTTGCCTTTGCCGTTTGCCACGGTATCTCGTTACAACTTTCCCGCAACTCCGGCATTGATGAATGGGATTCGTGGAATTTAATTGCGCAATTCCGATAAACACTACCCGAAATATACATTTCAATAAATAAACTACATAATAAAGTATATAGTTTATTTATTAAGTTATTGTAATTATTTTTGATACTTGTATCGATTGCACCTTTTGTGTTCTGCCTATTCTGTGACTGAAAAACGTTGACTGATTCCAACTGTCGACCTGTGTTATTCTAGAGATAAGGTCAATGTGATGTTGACTTTTTGCGAGCCATCTCAGTTTTTGGAGCTGTAACGGTTTATCGTTTGAGTTGAACTATGAAACGATGTAGTTTAAATATTTTTTATAACATGGTTCACCGTGAAACGTTACTCAAGGTTGGCTAGAAATGTAAAGTTGATAGATTCAAGTGTGACTGATAAGTAACTAGAAATCTTGCAGGAGAGTTTCTATCTATGATTAGGTAAAATTTCACCAGTCGAAAATCTACAACCCTATCCATAAAAAATACCCCTTTTCAAGTTCTAATGATACATATAATTAGTGGCCATGTTAGCTTAAAACGTCTGTTTGTATTTATGTATAATCTAATTATGTTATGTTTTGATGGCATTATATTCAATTAGATTTTGGTAAGTGGATTAGATTTGGTTTTGGGTAGTTATTTAAAGTCGAATCTAATCCTATCATATCAGGCATAATTTTTATCAATAAACCAAAGATGAAGCTATATCTCCCCACTCTCTCCCCAAGCCAGACAGAAATCAACATAATCCTAACTAGAATGGATACCAATAATCTATTCTGAATAAAAATGCAACCATAGGAATAACCAGCGATCGCGTGGCGGTTTGATTAGAAGCGTAATGGTGAATGTATTATGTAGGTCATGCGTGCTTCGGAGTTAGGCCTTTTTGACTCTACGAGGGGAATATGTTGTGTGTTTGTGGCATTTCTGGGCTTTTGTGGGAGTGGACAGGCCCGCGTAATATTGTTCAGAATACAAGATGGTGGTTGGGTATTTTTTAGGGTTCTGTAGCCGAATGACAAAAAACGGAACCCTTATAGTTTCGTCATGTCTGTCTGTCTGTCCATCCGTATGTCAAAGGCATTTTATTCCAAAACTATTAAGATTACACATGTGAAACTTGGTAGGTAGATGTACTCTGTGACCGCTTTCCAATTTTTAAGGTTTCTACAATAACTTTTTCTTAACTTGCAACGAAAATTTGTTTGAACGAGATCGGGTCAGCAGTTTCTGAGATATAGCACATTTTCTAAAACCACAAATATAACTTTGTATTTCATATAAACACTATGAAAAACATCTTATTTGACGTAGTTACTACGGAACCCTTCATGGGCGAGTCTGACTCGCACTTGTTCAATTTTTTAAACAATACGCCTAGATAAAGAGATAAATAGAAAGATATGTCATAATAAAAGATTATTATCACAGTGACAATAGAACAGTGACTCCAAAGTCGCAGAATATCATAGTTTTCTCAAACTAACTGTATGTTTTTTTCATTAACATAAATTTATTTGTCTGTATTCTATGTAATGTTGAAGGAATTTGTATGATAAATAAATAAAAAAAGATTATTACTATTTGGCTAAAAAATGGTTACCATCGATCGGTCCAATAGTTTCGGAGCCTGTGTGGTACAAACAAACTAATACAATCAGATTATTGCAATGTGTATACAACGTGTAACGGAAACCCCATATCCATCCAAAAGGGCTGAAGACAACATATGGTATGGAGTCTCTATGCAAAGTTTCAGCTCAAAATAAGTGACTCACAGAATTGACCCCAAATGATTGGTTTCAAATGTTTCTTGAATACCAGTAATAACACATGTGTTACAGCACTATGAGGGTCATCACTTTCCACGTCACTTGCCAATAAAACGATAATTCTCTTCGTTCTTCTTAATTTGAAAAATTTGGTCTCTGGTATCAATGTATTGAAATTTCTAATATGCTCCACACATGTACACATAGGATTAGAAAACCCTTGCCATATCGTTTATTCTTTATTATCATCCAAAGAAGCCGTGCACTTGGTATGAACATACCCTTTAAATTACACGTTGTATAGAAACTGCTTATCGTAATGAAAAAAAAAGACGTAAACTTAGGTAGGTATGTATAGATAGATAGATATACCTACTCTTTATTGTACACCATAACAGAATTAAATAAGGACTTAAAAACTATAAAGGGTGTTACAATACTTGCAGCTATGTGTGCAGATAAATGAGAACTCAATAAAGCGCGTATCAAGCAACCGATAGCAAAGTTAACTGATAATAATATAGACTTTGAATCTCAACTTTATGGAAAATCAGCAAAATTAAGTTTAAGCAAATTTCTACTTATGATACTCCAAAGTTTCTTGCTCGATATGCAGATTTAAGCCGTCGTTAATATACAGGGTGTGGAACTTGTGGATAACTTTTGAACGGTCTCAATTAGTAATCAAAACGTCTGGTATGACTTTGGGCTTTATACAACGCTGATGGAGATGGTTTGTAGATAGGTGAACTTTCATTGCATACACTTATTGTTTGTAGATTTGACAGTCATTTCAAGTAGGTACTTAGAAACTAGAAATACTGAAACCGGGCTTGCCAAACGCTATTCTTGTTACCTACGCATACTAAGTAGTGACTAGTTTTTATTATTTTATTGTTCATGTAATGTCATTACCTATTGTGCCCTTGATTATTTTGTGTATATATCTGTATATATTTGTAAATTCAAGATGCAGTACATTTTAAGAATTAAATTACGATTTAGTTTTTTAAACGCACTGCTTAACCGCTTGGCTAACAGTAATGTTATGCATCTGTACTTACACTAATAAGTAATGGATTGATCTTGTGACAATTTGACAACATCGTTACTCAATTATATTGATTTTGACAGTTTAAAAACCTTTAATACGCTGCCCCTGACAGCATACCACTTGTCACACAGTTATATTCAATAATAGCATTCAGGTATCGTATAACGGTGTAAGAATAATCGGAAGCGGACCAACAATTCGAGAGTACTACTTTTTCACACATGTATGAACAATCAAACATTATATGAGTTTACTAGATGTGCCCTAACTTCGCTCACGTGGGAATCGATAATATCTGATCAGCAAAAATATCCTATATGTTGCCCGACAAACTTGCTCATCTTGCAATGAAAATCCCATGAACTTCGAGCTAACCTGGACGAAAAGCAAGACGGACACCCAGAAGCATTTTTTTTTGTTTTAGTATAGTTTAATACACACTTCAATTTTACTTAGGTAATATATATATCATATATATATATATAGTATTGCAGCCACTTGTGGGATGGCTCTGCAAAGTACCAACTTGCTGCATTGGACTCGATAGAGTGCAGAGCTAAAAGGCTTATAGGCAACGAGGTGCTGGTGGACAACTTCATAGCCTGGCTGATCAGCGAACCGTTGCTTGCCTGTCGGTTTTCTACAGATTGTACTTCGGGGAGTGTGCGCAAGAGCTCCATGACCTGATTCCTCCATCTCCCTTTCACTACCGGTCTACCAGACGCACGGCTTGGTACCACCCACACTTGGTTGATATACCGTCTTGTCGTACCAAGCGCTTCTCCTCCACATTTATTGTGCGCACAGCCAAGCTGTGGAATTCTCTGCCGGTTTCTGTGTTCCCTGCCACTTATAACCTTTCAGCCTTTAAAGCTCGAGTAAATAGGCATCTTCTGGGTTCGCTCGTCCCATCTTAGACCTCATCTATCGCTTACCATCAGGCGAGATCAAGAGTGGGCTCATCAGTAATAAAAAAAATGTATTGAAGATATGTGGAGATTTTTCGTCCTGGGATAGCAAATATTTTCGACTTTTATTTCTATTTTTAATAGGCTCATGTTTGACCACTATCTCACTTGATGATAAGCGATGTGGTCGAAGACGGAATACGCTTACCTACAAGTAACCTATTCACTCTTGACTTACAGACCCCTAGGTTGTAGCTATCAGTGTCACCAATGTCGTCCCACTGCCCACTGAACAAATTTCCACTTTCTCGCCTTCTCCGCCCAATCTCTTGCAAACGCCGCAAATGACTATTAATTCTAAAAAATCTTAACAAGAGCTGACTGAAGTAGTTTAGTATTTAACCTGATAATACAGGTGCAGTGTATTTGAATTAACTTTAATTTACTCGAGCAAGGTGTTCGGCACATTGCCAGATACTCAAGAAACTTATCGCTCGCTCACGGCGAAGCATGTGGCTATTTCGTCTTTTATTATACGGATATTTTTTAGTTTTAAGACTAGTACCTGCTGTAAAACTAAATAAATTAAAAAAAGATCAAGTAATGTGGGTAGAATTCACATTACCAGCAATCTTTTCAACCCGTCCAACTAAACTAAATATGCTTGTGTCTGGAGTGGGTTCACGGCAATAGTGTAATGGGCAAGGTTCAAACCCGCGGCCTCTCGGTAACAAGGCTGACATCTTAGCTATTAGGATATTGGTTGTAATTTACCACGCGAGCCCAGTGCGCGTTTGGGGTCTTAATATGTCTTAATGTGTCTTCGGATCGAATGACTTCTTCCGCTCTGGGTCAAGCGGAAGGGTGTGTCAGATTTCTACTGACTAAAAACCCACCCTGTTCCTTCGGCTGCCCTAAATTTCCAGGGCCGCGGTAACTCGGTAGAACTTTCCCGCAAACCCCGGCAGGCAATGGCCCTATGAGGCCCCGTCACTGGTGTTGACAGCTCTTTGAAGCGCGCGTGGAACAAGACGCGCTGCCGACCCGGGCCTGGTCCTTACCGGACGGTGAGCGACCCCTGCTCGCTGTCCGCGGGCCCGCGCCTACGGTGGCCGGAAATCGGCTCGTGATCGCCCGGGGTGTCTCCCGCGGCGGCTAGGACGCGACGAAGAGAGTCGCCTCTCCCTCGCGCGTTCGGCCTCCTCCTTCGCTAGCATGACTGCTTCGCAGAAGCAGGCGACCGCATCCCATTCCCTCTCGCTCCGCACCATAGTCTGAACCAGAGCAGGGCGCGAGAGGTCGCCGCCGCCGACCGCCTCTACCCAGTTTTGTTGCAATGGTAATGATGAAACTTACACAAAGTCATGTGACTGTCAGGGTTTGAACTTGCAACCTACAAATCCTTAGTCGTATTTGTTACTGAGCCACCATTGTTCTAATGTACAAGTAAATATCGACCAAAAAGCCTTATATAGGGTGACACAATGGGCAGTTTTATCGCTAAAAACGATCAGTATTATTAATACGTATTTCTAGGGATTATATAGAATCAACGATTTTCAGTACCTGCTAAGGTTTTCAGTAATTTGTAATTCTTTTAACTTTGCAAAATTTGAGATTTTTACGCAATAATAAAAAAACATTTTTCAACGATACCCTACTTGACATAGTTTGTCGATTTTTATTTTAATAATATTGCGTCTGGATGTCGATGTGGTGAATTTAGATATGTCATGTCTTTCTTCTTCTTCTTCTTCTTAGTCGTATAACTATTGCCAGAGTGGTCGTGGTCAACATGCAGTAAATGCTGGATTGTCATGATGTCCTGCCATCTCTCCCTATTCTATTAATGTCTTGTACTGTATTCATGTCTCTAGTGACAAACAAATTAAAAATATTCCCGTAAGAATTATCAAAATCGGCCCACGCGTTAGGCATCTACAACGCCATATGTTTACAAACATACAAACAGACTGTATTAACTTCCTTTGCGTCGCGTAGACGGATAAAAAAAAAACGACCTCCATGGTAAGCTGCCTGGGCATCACCACTAACAGTCTCCTGAGCCTGTTCATAGACAGGTGAAGCCTCCATCCACCGGTGAAGGATCCATACCTGTTTAGGATAATCCTCAACTGGTATGGATCCTTATTCAGTTTTGTTATTGAGTATTACTTACACGAGAGTTTATTTTCATGAAGTTATTATGTTTACTGACACTATGGATTCATGATGGAAATAAATAAAAAGAAGTATTTGAATTTGAAAATCATCAGTGAAGAATCGGATTTGCTAATGTCCCAAACAAGCTCGCATCTTATTCGAAATCAAACACCGATATATCGGATCCGACAATCGGAAACAAATCGGATACACCAGTCGAGCCCAAATACGTAGCCGCGCCAGTCCTATTAAATATTTATGCCCATCAAATAACCTGTCAAAGAAACGCCTATATACGAAGTATTTTTACCAACAAAAGTAGTAGAATAAGTACTGCTTGGTACAAGATGAGGGTTTCTTTTGTCCTGCATATTTTAAGATGGGTCATCATTCGACAGTTATTTGTCTTAGATCGAGGGCATGTTGGGTGAGGATCGAGCAGTTTACAGGTCTTGTCAAAAGCGTTTGAGCTTGTTGGTGTATAAAAGGAACAACCATATGCACGTAACGTTTTGGGAATACTTTCATTTCGCGTACGCTAAAGAGTGAAATTCTCTGCTGGAATCTGTTTCCTGATGGTCTTTTAGTCAGGACTGAATAGGCTACTTCTCTAAAAAATAAACAATTAGCCAAGGGCGAGTCAGACTCACCCATAAAGGGTTCCGTAGTAACTACGCCAAAGAACTTTGTTTTTCATAGTATTTTTATGAATTTCAAAGTTATGTTTGCGGTTTTAGAAAATATGCTATATCTCAAAAACTGCTAACCCGATCTCGTTCAAACCAATTTTCGTTGAAAGTTTACATTAAGATCTACAGCATATATTTTAGATTTTTTTAGATTTTCCCTCCATTATTATAGAAGTTAGGGGACACATTTTTAGCCTGCCGGGGTCGCGGAAATGTAGTAAAAAGATACCGCGGCTCCGGAACTTACGGGCAGCTGAAGGGACAGGGTGGGTTTTTAGTCAGTAGAAGTCTGACACTCCCTCCCGCTTAACCCAGGGCGGGAGAAGTTATTCGATGATATTCCCACCCAGAAAAAAAAAAAAAAAAAAAAGGGGACACATTTTACCTCTTTGGAAATGTATATCTTTTAAACGATTGACTTTATGAAAAAGTGGTTTTAGAAACCTCAATATCATTTTTAAATACATTTCTATACATACCATAGACGCATAGATCAATGTAAAAAAAAATCAGTTTCAGTTCCATGTATGAGGAGCCCCCCTTAATTTTAAATATTTTTTGATATTTTTCATAAAATCGGAAAGCGGTTCACAGAATACATCTACCTACAAAGTTTCATGTATATAGTCCCAATCGTTTAGGAATAAAATGGCTGTGACATACGGACGGACCGACAGACAGACAGACATGACGAAACTATAAGGGTTCCGTTATTTTCCATTCGGCTACGGAACCCTAAAAAGGGATGTTCTTTGCATTTTATTAAATGATAAATGATCTTTATTTGCAAATTGGTTATTAAATAACACTTTTATACGTCATTTTCTTCGTAAATATTAACTAGATGAGCCCGGTGTTTCCTAACTGACTACCCTGAGAAGAAACACCGAAACAAACTCAGGGGTCCGTCTCTTTTAAAGTCCATACAATCTATACTGGTTTAATTATATGGGAACCTTGTAGGTTTTAGTCTGAGGCGATCTTTTGAAGAAAGATGCTTACAGATTTGAGTGGGCCTGTCCATACAGTGCAAGCATTTGTCAAATGACGTATAGCTCAACTTAGAACAAGGAGCTTAACGATTTGACGAACAATACCAAGGTAAGGACGTTTGGGTAGGCCGCAAAAGCACTCAAACTGCCAGACAAACATGTTTAACTGGAATAAAATAACCTACATAGTTCACATATTCACAATCGTTTATGAAGATTATGTAGATTAGTCTAAAAAATGGCCTTTTGAGAAAAGAACCACATAGATTCGGGGGTTATATCTTCAAATGAATTTGGACTTCTACTGGCTAAAAATCCACACTGTTCCTTCAACTGCCCTTACGTTCCGGGCCGAAGGTATCTCATTAGAATTCTCATTTGATTCCCACGGGTTCACGGGTGATGTTTAAAGCTGGAATATGATTTCACTGACTTTTGGCGCTTAAACCACATACTCGTAACTTTCTGATATTAAAGATGAAAATGTACAGGGTTAATTTTTGATATGATGACAAATAGAGATGTAATATCAATGAGTAATGCAGATGTTGACCCCGAATAAAATCAAAAAGGGTAGGACGCTGATGTTGATGTATTTAAAAAGTAGATCATCAAACTAAGAGAATTTATAAAAAATAAGTAGGTTTTCTGCCAATTTTACCAACTCCTAGTAAGGAGACAAAAAGACAATAAGGTTCCATTTTTTTTCCGGGGTTACGGGAACGTTCTATCGAGATATCGCGGCCCCGAAATGAAAGGACAAATGAAGAAGCGGAGAAGGTTTTTAGGCAGTAAAAGTTTCACACTCCCATCCGTTGCACCTAGAGTGGAAGGAGCCTGAGAGATTTTTCCCTGAAAAAGGGTCCATTTACTAAAGTAACCTAACAGTGGAATATATAGTTCTGTTAGATAAAAAACTTTTCTAAAAACTGATTTAATGGCCTACTGATCCCAGCTCAGTGCCCTCTTCTATTTCGCTCCTCACCTTTGGCATTTCGTACCGTTTTGTCTTTTCTATAAATACCTATCCATAGGGATTTAGGGGCTGTATTTAAAGTAGCGTAGCGAGAACTTTCATTGAGTGGTTTCCATTTATAAGGTATGTGCCATTAAGGCCGTTCAGAGATGGGTCAGGATCAGAAGCTGCTTTTCATTAAATAGAGTAGAATTGATAATGTAGGGAGCATTTTTATTAACTGGCCCAACCGGGCCATAGCCTGCCGGGGTTGTATATATTTTGTTGTTATACCCTCTATTACTTATAATAGATGATATAACAACAAAATCTCTAATATTAACAACATATAACAACGGAACCTATAATTTTATTTAATATAGCGATTAGTTAATATAGTGAACGATTAATATAATTTTACAATAAATAATTTTTATAAGCATAACATACATTAAATATAACATCGTTTGACATAACATACATTAAATATAAAATCGTTTGACAAACCACTCAAAATATATAAAACTTATTTGGTATATTTAAAAGTATTTTTTCTTTGTTTTATTCTTTGTAAGTTCTATCGTAGTTATAGGTAATAGTAACCTAAGTAGTTATTAAACATAACTAGTAACTGATTACCACCTGTGCTAAGATAAGTCGACGGAGCCTCGCTTCGGGGCTCCTATTTCTGGGTGGTTTAAAACAAAATAACCACGAAGGCTAAGGCGGGAGCTCCGATCCGCTTCACTCCCGCCTTAGCCTTCTAACCTAACCTATCCGAGTCGGGGTACACTGAGTCCCCGACTCAGGGACCATACTGACGTTTTTTATATACAACGTGTAACGGAAACCCCATATCAATACAAAAATGGCTGAAGACAACATCTGGTATGGAGTCTCTATGCACAGTTTCAGCACAAAATAAGTGACTCAAAGAATTGATACGAAATTATCGGTTTCATATGTTTCTTGAATATCAATCATAACAAACGTGTCACAGCACTACGAGGGTCAATAACTTTCCACGTCTCTAGCCTATAACACGATAATTCTCTTCAATCTTCTTAATTTGAAAAATTCAGTCTTGGTATCAATGTAATGTAATGTATGTATGTATGTTGAAATTTCTAATTAGTTCCACATATGAAGACATAGGATTACCAAACCCTTGTCATATCGTTTGTTATCATCTGAAGAAGCCGTGCACTTGGTATGTATATACCCTTTCAATTACACGTTGTATATTAAACGTTAGAACAAATGACTTTCGATTAAATAAACAATATACATACTAAACGTTACACCCAATGATAATAGATTACAGAAACGTTATATCAAACAACGTTATACTAATTAAGTTTTAGAATAAATAAATGTTATATGTAAAGAAATTATACCAACAGTTGGTATATCTCACGTTGATTATATCTAATGAACGATAACAAAATGAAATTAGACCAAATGAGTTTATACGTTATGAGACGCACTCGATACCATGACTCCGGAATGTAAGAGCAGTTCAAGGAACTGAATGGTACTCCACCCGGATCGGGAATAGCCATTTTAGATGAGTTATCCACCGAAAAAAGGATGCATCTCTAGCATGCGTGTTTGTCTCTAAGCAAATGTCAAGAAATGAACAACAGGATGAGTCTGAATAAAAGTAGACCGACGTAAACTACGCCTCGAACACTAATAATTAAAATGTTGTACAAAAATGCATAGAACAACGCAAAGCATGTCAGTGCACTGTCAAATTTAGGTCGCGTTTAAAATCATCATCGAGCCTATTTTTAGAGCTATTAAGACTATCAGTGAATTGTAAGGTAAGGCAGCTATATGTGAATGGGAGAAGAAGCTAGAACAGACCCATAGCTCTTCCTTTCCCACACACGGCATCATGACTGGGATAAGCACTTCGTAATAGGGATTTTCCAGTCATCCAAAACTACGGGGGACAATCGAATCGCAAAAAAGCCGACTTAAACTGATAATGGAGGAGTAATTTGTCAGTCCTTCTTCAATGTCACGTATTGACATCGCGTGCCCCACGGCAGTTACCGACCAGTGGCCTAATTCATTTGTTTGTCCCTGACTTTCGCCGACGAAGATACGGCAAGAGTTTGATTTAGGTGCGTTTGGGTATATTGGATTGCGTTAATGGGTTTTTCCCATTTCAATCTTGGTGTGTATTTGTGGGTTTAGTTATAGAAGAGAATAAGCCTTTAAATGTCAGGGCAAACCATATGATAATAAATGATAAAGATAAAGATGTGTTTTATTTGCAAATATGGGTTTTACAACAATAAATGATCTTTATTTTCCCAATTGGTTATTAAATAACACTTTTACACATAATTTTTTTCGTAAATTAAACTAGATGAGGCCGGAGTTTCCTCTGAGAGACCTTCAGAAGAAACACCGAAACAAACTCAGGTGTCGAAGGCTCTTTTGGAGTCCATACAATCTGTACTGGTCAAATTGTATGAGAACCTTGTAGGTTACAGTCATAGGCGATCTTTTGAGGAAATACGCACACAGATTTGAGTGAGCCTGTCTAGACAGTGCAATCATTTATCAGGTAACATAAAGCTCAACTTAGAACTTTAAGGAATGCCACGATCCAACGAACAGCACCAAAGTAAGGACGTTTGGGTATACCACAAAAGGTACTCAAACTGATGGGTAAAGCCAATTCTCTTAATTGAATCAAACGCATAGAGTGTGGTGTGGTTGAGGATGTGTACCATGTGTTGACCGAGAGTGTCCGGTACGAGACTAAAAGGGTCACCTTAATGTTCAATTAGAATTTAAATCTGCGGGAATTAGGTAGGTGCAGTACGATCCTAGCCCAGCGTCTGTCAGAAGGTGAAAAGAGGATATATACATTTCAAAATTGAGCGTAGGCGTAGAGTAGAATTAAGTGTAGAGTGCAAGTTATTATTTTGGGGCTCATGACCATATCTGATCAAACCGTCTTTAAAATGAATAAAGATTAAAATTAGGTCAAGGCAAACAAGATTAAACTGTGTAAGTGCTGAATGGTTCGTGCACATTTCATTTCACAATTTTAATTTGAAAGAAATACTACGATTGTACTCTTACATAATTTTATTTAGTATTGCTGAAAAAAAACATACCTCTTTATAACAAGGTGTTTTCTTATATCTTACTTTCGATCAATCAATGATATCTTCATTTAGTGGATGCGTAGTAAACTGCGTTCTACCAATCTAGATATGCAAAATTATAAAATGGCACAACTTATTTTTTTTTTTTATTGATAATAGTCACGCGTTTGACCACCATCTCACCTGATGGTAAGAGATGATGTGGTCGAAGATGGAGCACGCTTACCTAAAAGTAACCTATTCACTCTTGACTTAAAGACCCCTAGGTCATACCTATCGAGAAACACAGACTCCGGCAGGGAATTCCACTCCTTAGCCGTACGCACAATGAAGGTATTCCCAAAACGTTTAGTGCGTATAGGCGGGATGTCCACCATGTAACAAAGGCGCATCGCCGTTTGTCTTGTAGTCTGATGATGGAACGGGCTTGACGGAATTAGATTGTGTAATTCCATCGCACACTCCCCGAAATGTAACCGATAGAAAACCGATAGACTAGCAACTCGTCGTCGATGTTCAAGGCTCTGAAGCTTTGATTCGACCAGTGTATCGTTGCCAATGAGTCTTTTGGCACGTTTCTCAATAGACTCAAGTGCGTCCAGTTGGTACTTGGCAGATCCATCCCAAAGATGAGAGCAGTACTCCATACACGACCGAACCTGGGCTTAATAGAGATTGAGCAGCTGTTTGGGTGTGAAGTACCGTCTCACCTTTGCTAGGTATAAGTAAAATAAGTAATAAAGTATTGCCACACAGCGTGCAATGCCACAACTCTTTTGGCCACATTACCAGTGGACAACGATGCGTACGATTGTACATAATAATATGATTAAAGCTATACTGGTTTATTATGAAAAGAAAATTAAGAATAAAAAAAAAGTATTTAAAAAAATAAAAAACCCGACTGCAACCTTATACTAAAACTAACTGAAAAGCTAATAAAAACAAGCCCATTTTAAATTAAATAAAAGTTGGAAGCAGGCGGGGCCCATACCATTATTATAGTTTCAACCTCAAATGGGTCCCGCCTGCTTCCAACTTTTATTTAATTTAAAATGGGCTTGTTTTTATTAGCTTTTCAGTTAGTTTTAGTATAAGGTTGCAGTCGGGTTTTTTTAATTTTTTAAATACTTTTTTTTATTTCCAGCTTTTTAGTTTACAAATGTGAAAGATTTCGCAGACGATTTAGTTCTTGATACGTGTTTTTTTTTACGATTTGTCACTTTGAATTACTTTTAACCATATAAGTTGTATATATGTTTGTAATCACCTTTTAAAACCCTTTATTTTGATACCCCACTCGATAGGTTATGAGAAAAAAAAAACTTTTTTGAAGGCATAATATGACGTCAAAAATCCGCCATTTTGGTATTTTTTATTTTGATATACCCAGTGTCACTTTCACAGTCAATACGAATCTAACGATACCTCTCAAGCTAAAATCCGTCGAGCCGTTCAGGCCACAGAGCGTGCCAAACAATTATACATACATACATTCTCGAAAAACATAACCCTCCTTCTGGCGCAGTCGGGTAAAAAGTAGGTAAGTTAAATAACCAAGTAGGTACAAAACCTACAAACACTCATCATATGCTTAGGCTTTTCCTTGTTGTTCCTAGGCTTGTTTTACATGGAGTGACTAGTTATCCGACCTCCTCCACAACCGATACCACTTAGTCAGACCAGTGTCAAATTTTCAGGTTTATGACTAGCCGCAACAACTCTCAAAGATGTTGAAATGGCAGCCGGGATCCAATGGCTTGACGTGTTTCTGAGGTCATAAGTCATAGGTAATTTATTTCATAACAATATATTATGTATATTGTGTTGAAAATATTAATAATAAAAAAAAAACATAGCAATTTAATTAAAATACATTTAGAAAAGTCAATTAATAAAAACAATAACAGTCAATTAAAAATTCAAGTACCTACAGAAATGATAAATGTCAGTTTAATAAAATTTGTCTATAATATTATTATTTTTTTTTGTTTTGAAAAAATAAATAATTATTTATTGAAAAAAACAGTTTTCGTACAACATAGCATAGTGATTGGAGCCTCCTTTTAGACAAACAATGTCTGTATTAGGAGACTCCGCTCTTCCATAACTAATAGATACAATTAAGAATAATACTATTAAACACTGTAAAAGGAACTTAAAAGTAATTTAAAAAAAAATTGAAAATTTGTGAACGTGTGTGTTTAAGTTGTGATGTGTGTCTGTGTGTTTTTGAGTAGTGATGTAGCGTTGTGTGTATATGTCGTGTGTGTGTGTGCATGTTTGTATGTGTGATAGAGGGGAGGTGAAAGGTTGTATGTGTATACATGCAATTGGTAGTGTTAGTGTGAATGTTGGAGAAGTTTCTCAGTCTCACTGTAGGTAAGAGTTTTCACCCATTCTGTATCTATAAATTCATTTATACTATAATAACCTTTCCTCAAAAAATGGGTCCTCAATTTGTTTTTAAATAAATGAACACTATAAATACTTTTAAATTCTATCGGCAACTTGTTGTATAAAAATACAGATTGGTACCTTGGTTGATAACGTTGAGGACAACGTTGGAACGTGAAGCACGGAAGGAACCCGATATATTAAATTAGTCACCCATCCACGGGCAGACCCCGGTACGCGTTGCTTAACCTCGAAGATCGATCATGCAGCTGTTATTATTTAGCTACGTGCTATAACTACTACATAATGAGTTTAGGGATGATTTGAGGGATGAGTTATGCGGGATGAGTTGCGGGATGAGTTGCGGGATGAGTTGAGGGATGAGTTGCGGGATGAGCTGAGGGATGAGTTGCGGGATGAGTTTAGGGATGAGTTGCGGGATGTGTTGCGGGATGAGTTGCGGGATGAGGTGCGGGATGAGCTGCACGATGAGGTGTGGGATGAGTCTCTACACATAAACAAAACATAAAAACAATAACATTTTAAAATAAGTCTGACTCGTCAAATATCCACCAAACGCGTCATATTTTCATATTTACACAAGTAGTCCTATTGTTACACTTATTTAAATTATAAATGATAAATGATCTTTATGTTGCAAATTGGTTATTAAATAACATTTTTACACGTAATTTTTTTCGTAAATATTAACTAGTTGCGGCCGGTATTTAAAGCTTTTCATGAATACTTTAAATTCTTTGCAGTCTAATAAAGGTTTTTGTCGTTTATTATATACTTGGCCATACCTAAGAAAATATCTCGTATTTTATCACTGTCGGAAAAATTCAGAAATGTATTTGAAGACTACAACTTTTTTACTATTTACTATATTTCATTTGTTTACTTTTTGTCCATAAGTCCATAATTGGCTATAAGATTAGATATTAGATACGGAAAACGCTTTTTTTTAAGAGCTGTGGAGTTATGAATAAATAACCCTATAATTGAAAAAGCAAAAGAAAAAAATCGAATAAAATATCTACTAAGTTTCAAACTGTATGAACAGTCTACATAGAAACAGTAGGCCGATGAAATTCTCAGCACCCTAACCAATCAGATTTTTCTTTTGTTTGCCTAATTTATTTCAAGGTTAACCCTAAAAGCCTTCTAAAAGCTATTAAGTACTAACAGTGGCTGCTTGATATTTTTTTAGTCATTCTATATTACAATGAAGGTTTTTCAATATAGATTATACATTCGTTATAATAACTCAACTTAATTCTAGGCAGTAATTTCTTTTTAGTGCCTTTTGTTTAATCCTATTAATAAATGAACGAAGTTCTTATGAATAATCCATACTAATATTATAAATGCAAAAAGTAACTCTGTCTGCCTGTTTGTAACCTTTTCACGCCTACACCGCTGAACCGATTTAGATGAAATTTGGCATGGAAATAGTTTAGAACCCTGGGAAGGACATAGGAAAGTTTTTATCCCGGAATTAGTACGGGATCGGGATTAACGCGGGAGTTTTCCTCTCACGCGAATGAAGTCGCGGGCTGGATTATAAAAGAACAGTGGTGGTCCAGAGGTAAGGAGCCTGACTGGCGAGTTGAAAGTCATGGGTTCGAACCCAGTCAAGCATTTCATAGCATAGCCTACTAGGCTATGCCACTCTTCAGCCCTTTACTCATCTTGATGGCTCGGTTTTGACGTGAATAAAGGACAAACAATCAAGTAAATACAAATTCGCAATTAATATTAGTAAATTAATTGATTAATATGCTATTGTTTACAAAAACGAACAGAGGACTTTGTACCGCATAAATTATATTAGAATTATAAATCATAAAAAATTAAGAAACCAAGTTTCAAGACAAAACTTCAATACGTTTATTTTTCGGTGGGAAAATCATCTACCTAATGACTCATTTCGCTCTAGGGCGGAAGGGAGTGCCAGACTGACTGAAAACCCACTCTGTTCCTTCAACTGCCCTTAAGTTCCGGGGCCACAGTATCTCGTTAAAACATTTCCGCAAACCAAACACCAAAATACTATTCCAAACTCACCAAACTGTTGCCCCCAAAACTGTTCTAATTTACTTTACTGCCATTACAAAAATACCGCACTAAGTTCTGATGCAACTCACGTAGACAGAATTACTTCAATTAACTAAAAAGCTCCTGGCTGAGGAAGAAAATAACCTGGCGAACGTATTTTTCAGGATAAAGTTCACCAGTATGTACTTCAGTTGTAGATCTAACGTTGTTCCAATTTGTACCAGGAAAACAAATTGCTACAGAGATGACGACTAATGGAGGAGAGAGAGTTTGAAGAATCTATGACGTGTGATGTCAGAAAAAATGCTGTTAAATTATTTAAAATGTTATTATCCTTACTAATATTATAAATGCGAAAGTAACTCTATCTGTGTGTGTGTTACGCAATCACGCCTAAACTACTCAACCAATTTTAATGAAATTTGGTATGGACATAGTCTAGAGCCTGAGAAAGGACATATGCTACCTTTTAGTGCGAAAAAAGGGCCGCAAGGGGTTGAAATAGGGGATGAAAGTTTGTATGGAGATTACATCATTTTTAAAGCTAAAAGCTTGAAACCTATTTTTTTGGACTTATGATTAGATATTAATAAATACGACATTCAAATTATATATGAGTTTTAATTTCAAAATAATTAGCCTTAAAAATTAAAAATGCTGCCGAAAGTTACTATTCCGCGCGGACGAAGTCGCGGGCACAGCTAGTAGTACATAAAGGATTATGCAAAAGTTAACGGTTAGGTAAGTTTTATTTTGACAATTTTAATGGCTGATCTGTATGTAAACTTTTTGGTGTTAGTTTTACAATATCTATTTGACATAATTTGGACTTTACATTTTTGCTAATTTTATTGATATTATTATATAAATTTTGATTATTATTATTATGTTTACTTCTGACTTGTAATGGTTGAATTTGTATTTGTTTATTTTTTTACATTGTTTATATTTGACATAATTATATGATTTGTGTAACAATGCTATTCTAAGAATATTATTTGAAATGGAATATTGTAACTTATTTTATTTTGATTAGTTTGTGCTGTATAGTAATAATGCCTACCTGTAATTTTTTTATGTTTGTGTGTATTTAAGAGCGATGATTTCAACACAAAGTTAAAATTGTTTATGAAATAAATGAATGAAAATGAATAACAAATTATTTGAACATAAAATCAATACAAAATATATACAATTTCTTCATCTCTTAAAAGTCTTAAAATATCCGATTTTATAACGCGTAATGGAAACGATGAAGGTTATAAAGATAAAAGTAAATGCTAAAAGGCAAATAATAGTGACCTTCGAAGTTTAGGGCTATGAAAAAAAAACCGTTACAAAAATTTAAACCGTTATTGTTTTGTGGTTACGTATCATACTTACAAGTTGCAGGTTTGAGTTCGAACTTATCATTCACAGTCTGACTTCAGCCATTGCTGGGTATAGGCCTCTCTTCGCATGCCAAGTGCAAACTCAATCAGGCACATTCTTAGGTAATTTCGGTCATCAGCACTGCTTTCAAAACGGTAAGGAAAAACAGCGTAAGGAAATCGGTTTATCCTAGGACCAAACAGTCGAGGACTTGTGAAATCCACCAACTCGCAATGGCCTACGTGGTGGATTACGGCGCCTTCCCTTTCATAGAGATAAAGCCTGAGTTCCAGCTTTGGACGTTATAGGCTGAAATACAACGTGTAATTTAAAGGGTATATACATACCGAGTGCACGGCTTCTTTGGATGATAACAAACGATATGGCAAGGGTTTTCTAATCCTATGTCTACATGTGTGGAGCATATTAGAAATTTCAATACATTGATACCAGAGGCCGAATTTTTCAAATTAGAACGAAGAGAATTATCGTTTTATTGGCAAGTGACGTGGAAAGTGATGACCTTCATAGTGCTGTGACACGTTTGTTATTACTGGTATTCAAGAAACATATGAAACCAATAATTTGGGGTTCAATTCTGTGAGTCACTTATTTTGAGCTGAAACTTTGCATAGAGACTCCATACCAGATGTTGTCTTCAGTCCTTTTGGATAGATATGGGGTTTCCGTTACACGTTGTATATTATACAAGGTGTAACAGATTAACCGCAATACCTCAGACACCCCAATTCGAATATTAAATTATAAGTTTAAAACAACATCCGTAATTAATAAATTGAAACCAAACCTAGACATTTTTTATAAAATAGTTATCCTTACCAAACGCAAAACATATGCCCGTCATATGACATCCTTACGCAGACGCATACACTCATGCAATATTAGCGGCCGACACGCACACGAGCGTATTTCCTTGAATTAGGGATTGTATTAATTTGTCATGATACTGTTTCCATTTTAACCCGTGAGAAAGCGCGCCTCTGTTTGTTACATGGAGAGGCGCGCGCGAGCAAATTACTCACACTACTTTAAATGCTCATATTTCTACTTTTATAGTACTTATTGACTTATAATGGATTTACATGAATAAAACAAGGTTTAATATGTAGAAAATAAGTATTTTTATTAAAAATATGAAACATAAATGCAACTTCTAAAACAAATAACTAATCAACTAATTTTTATTTTCTAATTTTGACAGTCTTCAAATAAATCACAATAAAAAATCTTACATAACAAAAACTTTAAAAAATTACTCTTCTATGAGATCTGGACAAGTGTGCCTCTCGAAACACATTAAACACATATATGTGATATGTTCGGTGCAGAGTAATTGCTCGCACAAATTGCAAGCATTTTTTGACCGTCTATTCCTACGTCTAGGACATATAGAACAGAATCCGCTTGGCCTAGGCTCTGAAATAGGTCTAGAAGCCGACACAAATCGCTTCATTAGAAACTTGAGACCTGACCATATGTTCTCCATGCAAATTCGGCGTGAAATATGTGGTTTTAACAGCTCAAGCGCCACTTCTTTCAGGAATGTACGTCTTTCAATCAAAGTTTTGGTGTTAGCTTTATATATTACTTCATCCGAAGATTGCTCTGTATCTGTTGCATGAGAACTGCAAATGATGGAAGTATCGCTTTCTATGGTGTCAACACGATGTTTTTCTACATTCTGAAGATCCGCATCCGCGCGCGCTTCATCACCAGAATCTTCTTCCAGCCATGAACAAATTTGTAGTTGACGTCGGTCGCCCATTTTACATGTGTGTTGTAGCTAAAAACAAAAAATATTATTATCAAAATATTACTATAGAGTATTTACGTAATAATTAACCAATTTAATATAAATAAATAAAATAATACAATCTAGAAAATACAATTATACTTTTTTAATTGGAAAAATAAATACTTACACGGATGGGTGCGTGATGAGCAAATTACCGCACGATGGTACGCGGCCTCCACAAACACTTAGCTGTGCGGTTGCAACAGAACTGACCGGCACGAGAGTTGCGTCACGGGGGAGGGGATGAATAGTTAGGAAGGTAACGTCTCAAGGGCCTAGCCCTTGAGACGTTAGGGCGTCGGTATCACCAAAAAATTTTTGCTTTAAATTTTTGTGTGAGTAAATTGCTCATAGCGCGCCTTCTCACGGGTTAAGTTAAATGAAAGATTTTTCCGTCACAATTTAACACCTATTTTTTATGACGGAAATCGATTCAGAAGCCGGTTCTGAACTTTCAGGAATTGCGTTTATTCTGTTACACGTTGTATAAAAATATAAAGCGCCAATGGCCTAATGGCTAAGGCTACCCCACCCATTTCACTATTGTCGTGAACCCTGACTCCCGACACAAGCATATTTAGCTTAGTTAGGGAAGTTAACATCTGCTAGTAATGTGAATTCTACTCACATTACTAGTTCTCTTTTTAAGAGACAAAAATTATGATCAGTGCATAAGTGAATATTTAGATTCAAGTTATTAGCAAGGTCTTTTTTTTTCTGGTCATCAACCGGTCTGCCAAGTATGAAAATTATGTCCATACCTTAGCCTTCAATATCGTTTTTGGAATGACTGGTTGGAGGTATTCATATCCAGCATTAATTTCAGCTACATTAGTTATAAGAAAATATACAATGCAAAAATATGTAAAGCAATAATTTTTCAAAAGGATACACATAATACCTACTAACAGTGAAAACAGACTGAAAATCAAACTAAAATCAAACCAGTTACATAACAATTTTGAACAAATATATCTGTTGTTCCACGAAAACGCTTTATTCTATAGCATCTTGTTCTAATAATGAAAATATTTCGATATCGCTTACTTTATAACTTATATAATACTTTATAACAAATACATAAGGATATTAGTAAGTAATAAAAATTATATTAACATCTCTATCATTATTATTATTAGTTATAGGGTATATTCGTGCATGAATATCAACATGTAAAAGTAAATTAAAACTGGATTACATAATAGTGATTGTATTTATCATCGTCAACCAGAAACTCACGATCCAAATGCACACAAAATAACGACCCAAAAAGCCAAGAAAACTTGAATTTAAAACAACCAGTTGGTAATAACATCCCTATTGCCATTATAATGAGGAAATAAATCAACCTCGCAGAAAACTGGCAGGCAATTGCGTTGCCAGACCTGGTTAGGTGCTGGCGGCCATTTTGAAATGACCTCTGTGTTGCTACCAACATTCACTTGCCTCATCTATATTTGGTGTTCAGCAGCGAAGGGAGGAAGGTTATTTTATGCTGGTTTTTTATTTGTGGCCTATCTCTTAAAGTCAGCTAGAGCTTCTTTGACATTTCGTGAATCCAGTGTTTTATTTGCTATTCGCAGTTTAGTGTCGCCATTTTCAAGTGCGATTGTGTTTTGATGGCGTCTGGTATGTCATGTGGATTGGCTTTGTGTTTTAGAGGTGTATTTTAAACTTAGTGAAAAAATAAAATTTTGTTTTTACGCTATCGAAACGCAAAAACTTATAATAAGTTGTTATACTATTATCATGCTAAAAGTTCTTGATTAGTTTTTGTCAGTATTTAATAAGTAGTAATATAACTTTGAAACTAATCCAGCACCCAAACAAACTTTATATCAGAAGAAAACAAATAAACAAGGCGAAAAGTACTTCAACAAAATAACTACATAATGTAATAATCTCAGTATCAACAGCTCTATATAACATTCAAGTAATAAATTGTAAATCAAGGGTCGGCATTACCTTAAAGCTTTCGTCTTCATATCATAATATTACGAGTAGGTACTAGGGAATATTTGATGAATGCAGGAATACTGGGAACCAGTAAAATATAGTATTTGAATATTCAATAAAACTGAGTATCAAAATACTCAGCAGTTTTTAGTTGTGGTTATTTTAAAGGAAATCTGGCTTTGGTAGAATATACAAAAATGTAAGATTTTTTAAATGAATAAAGAACATTTTAGAGATAATTGTTACTGGAATTAGAAGTGTCAACATAATGTCACCATTTTAGACATTGTTCAAATATTTGACTAAGTTTAGGTTTAAAGAATTGATTTATTCATTAAAAATACGGTTTGACGAGATGGCTGGCGCTATGAATAAGCGATTGACTGCTAAGCTACGTGTCGCGGGTTCAATACCTACACGGAACTTATATTTATTTGCCCTATAGATAGTTGTTTTGGGTCTGACTGTTTGTTATTATACATAACTAACAACCCGGAACGGTTTCGTATAGTCCAATTCTGCTAATTCACACAAAGCCTTAATAAATCATACACCTAAATTTTCCTTATGGGTCACTCTATCTATTGGCGAAATTCGCCCTGCGTCGGTTTTGGCTGATTTATCACTAAATATTACCCTGTTTTTCCGTGTGGAAAAATCATCGAACGACTTCTCCCGCTTTTGGTTAAGCTGAAGGGAGTGTCAGACTTCTACTGACTAAAAACCCACCCTGTTCCTTTAGCTGCCCTTAAATTCTGGGGCCGCGGTTTTTCATTAGAACGTGTTATTCTCGCTACCCCGGCCCATTTATTTGGTCAGTTGACGCATTGGTCGACGTTTAATGACGCGATATCGAAGCGCTTCCTCTTACTTGTCCTATAAAAATATCGATAGTTATAAAAACGAGTTTAATTATAACGTTGGCCTCGCTAGGAACCTTCATTTTACGTAGTTAACATCAGTGCCTTGAGCTTTTAATTTTTATCCCATAATTATAGACATATTGAAAAGGTTCCGCTGATTGTAAAATTTCTAGGTGACAGGCGTCCGATACAAACACTATCGCTAAAGTTATTTCGACAATCAGAGAGAGAGGTTGGCAGAGACATCGACGCCCAATCGCTTACCATGGATTCAATACATAATTCTGGACCCCGTGCGTTGAATTTTTTCGTCGGCTTTTTCTTAATTTATTTACTGTAAACTGTATAATATCATTATTTCTATCTAACCCAATGAGATTTTAATAAAAAAATAAAATACACTTGTTTCACTTAAAACAGTAATGTAAATAAAACTTGAAAGGGTTTATTTACATTGTTATTTTAAGTGAAACTGTTTTAAGTTATTTCGTCGAGTTTTTCATATTTTTATTAAGTTGTTACCTGTACTGACTCGCCTGTATCGCCTTTCCCTCAAAACAAGAGTGGTGCCAGTATCCTGGAAGCTTGCTAATGAAAAGACTTGCTAATAAAAACCTGTACCCAAAAAGGGTAGCCGTGCCTATCCTACCAATTATAGACCAATCGCCTTAACCTCTATACTGTATAAAGTAATGGAAAGGATACTCAACAACAAGTTGTTGGCATACCTTGAAGACAATGAGCTTCTCAGTGACCACCAGTATGGCTTTCGCCGTGGCCGGTCCACTGGAGATCTTCTTGTGTATGTCACGCACTGTTGGGGCGACGCCATTGAGAAACACGATGAAGCCTTTGCGGTATCCCTCGACATCTCAAAGGCTTCTGACATGGTCTGGTACGCTAGTCTGCTGAGTAAGCTTCCCGAATTCAGTGTCCCTGCTGGCTTATGCAACTGGATTTTCGACTTCGTGAGTGAGCGGCTGATCCAAGTGGTCATCGATGGCTGCTCATCGGATCTTATGGTAATTAATGCCGATGTTCCTCAAGGGTCTATTCTTTCTGCGACTCTTTTTCTGCTGCATATCAGTGACCTACTTAAGCTGGGAGCAGTTGGGTTCGCGGATGACAGCACAGTCTCAGAGAGATACTTATCCAGTTCTAGAGCTGACAGGGACGAAATTGCCACTCTCAGAAAGGCCAGTGTGATGATAATCTGATCAAATTCAACGCTCTGAAAATACAGGCTTGTCTTTTCAGCGCTAAAAGGAGCTCTTTTGAATTGACCCCTACTTTCCGAAGTACATCTGTGCCAGTTACCAATAGCCTGGAGCTTTTGGGCATGGAGTTGACGTAAGACCTCAACTTCGGCTCAACCATCGAGTCCAGAGCTCAAACTGCAGCAAAAAAGCTGGGAATCCTACATAAGGTGAGGCGGTGCTTCACGCTTGGATAGCTTCTAAATCTGTATAAAGCACAGGTCCGTTCCTGCGTGGAGTATTGCAGCCACTTGTGGGATGGCTCTGCAAAGTACCAACTTGCTGCATTGGACTCGATCGAGCGCAGAGCTAAAAGGTTTATAGGTGACGAGGTGCTGGTGGACAAGCTTCATAGCCTGGCTCATCGACGGACCGTTGCTTGCCTGTCGGTTTTCTACAGATTGTACTTCGGGGAGTGTGCGCAGGAGCTCCATGACCTAATTCCTCCATCTCCCTTTCACTATCGGTCTACCAGAAATACGGCTGGGTATAACCCACACTTGGTTGTCTTATCGTACCAAGCGCTTCTCCTCCACATTTATTGTGCGCACAGCCCAGCTGTGTTATTCTATAAGACCTCATTCTAAACTTCGAATCTGAATCCGCTGTGAGTTTATTGATTGGCATTCTAAAAACTCGGTTGTTAATTCGAATTTACACTAGCGCTACCTTTGCGAGCGTGTCAGCGAGTTGAACTAAAGATTTTGGCAGATAAAATATGAGATGACGTGAGAAGTGGCATTCGGTAAGGTAATTCCTCCGTCACTTCGACGCTGTTTACAGAATACAAAATCAAGGTCACTTTGACCCATAAGCGAAGTGACAGTGAATAGCTATGTGAGATGCGAGTTGTTGTTCGAATTTTACAGAATCGACGAACAGCTGTGGAATTCTCTGCCGGCTTCTTTGTTTCCTGCCACTTATGACCTTTCAGCCTTTAAAGCTCGAGTAAATAGGCATATTTTGGGCTCGCTCGTCCCATCTTAGACCTCATCTATCGCTTACCATAAGGCGAGATCGAGGTCAAGAGTGGGCTCATCAGTAATAAAAATTAAAAACAAATAATAATTGAGAAAAAGCCGACGAAAAATTTCAACGCAAGGGGGTCTAGAATCATGTACTGAATCCATGGCAAGCGGTTACACGTCGATGTCCCTCCCAACTAGCACAAATGGGCTGCATTAGAGCTTTAGAGCGTATCCGATTATTACTTATGGTAATAGACGTAAGCGCTAGAGCGTCTACTGCAGACTTAAAGCAGCCGCTTTAGCGCTATTTGAGCGCCATTTTATGCAACCTAAAGTTCCATTTAACCTGCACAACGGTTGCATAAAGGTTCCTTAATAGCTATAACGATTTATTAACGCTATACTAAAGCTCTCGTAGCGCTACTTTTGAATGATTTTGAACTACTTTGAACGAATGAATTGATTATAGTTCTTTATTGTATATCTTCAGTTGACATTGTTTGTAATATTTTGGTAAAGTGTTTTCGTCGCCATCATGAAAATAAAACATAAAGAAGTAAATGTTTGTATTCTGTATTAGCAAGATATATAAAGATACTTAAAACGCTGTCCAGTTTACTGTAGATATATAAGATAATTTTCGAGTAATTTTAACGCGCTTTTATAATATTTAAAAAATTAACAAAAGTTATGTGATATTTTTTATTTGTTATCTATACTAATATTATAAAGCTGAAGAGTTTGTTTGTTTGTTTGTTTGTTTGTTTGCTTGAACGCGCTAATCTCAGGAACTACGGTTCTGATTTGAAAAATTCTTTCAGTGTTAGATAGCCCATTTATCGAGGAAGGTTATAGGCTATATATCATCACGCTAAGACCAATAGGAGCGGAGCACTAATGAAGAATGTTTCAAAATCGGGGGATTTTTTTTTACACGCGGACGAAGTCGCGGGCGGAAGCTAGTACAGAATAAATTTTATTTCCGTATTTTTACGTGTCGATAACTTACTATCCGCAAGGGGCTGATTGTTTACCGGTACATTTAATGCACATTTAACTGAAAAACCAATGTATATCAACTCAATTTTGCAAGTGAATTATAAGTTTTCTTAAAAAATCATGGCGTCATTGTACTGTAGTCATAACCTGCAGTTTGAGCTCTAATAACTCCCTTTTGAGAATCATAGTGCTAATTTTCACCCTTCTAACGCTTCCAATGATTTTTGTTCCCCTAGTGCAACTCACAGCCACAAAAAGCTCCTATTTTCTTGTTTTTGAGGTTATAAGATTAATTATTTGTATCCTTAAGTGTATTGTAAGGTGTACAATAAAGTATATAATAAATAAATAAATAAATAAGATCCAGTTACGTACTTATTCCTTTAGCATCCATTTTATTAAATGTTTTATAATAGTTACAAAAGTGGCTATAAAATGGCGAATGGATTGAGCCTGCAAGGAATGACTATTGCTACTAAAGGCCTTAGTTACACTGATGATTTTTTTGTAACTATAGTATGCATAAGAGTTTCTATTATTTCTATAATGAAACTTATAGTAGTATAATAGTGGTTACTATAACTATAACCTATACAAGTTACAATGGAAACTACTATGCAGCTGTGAGTGGCAGAATGACCTTCGTAACTCTCATATAAAGGTGTAAGTGGTAAATGAGTTCTACCGTGGACTACTGTGAAGGCTAGGGTAGTATTTGATTCAGCTTATAGCACCTTAAGTAACTTTTATAACTATAGACGTTTACGGATGCAGATATGCAACTCTGAACTGCTTTTTGAACCCTTAAAGCGCTATTTTACAGCCCAAAGTAACAAAATAGGCTGCTATTTCCACTAATGTGCTCGTTGGGCTGCCACCCTGTATACATCATCTGCTCAGTTTTTCTCAACTATATCTGATTTCCACAACCCTATAGCACGATTAACCTTGCCATGTCTGACGTCAGATTTTCTGACCTCTGACAGCCAGGCCCAAAGGTTCAAGCCATCCTCGGATCGACCTTGGCAAGCGATGCTTAACGTTGAAAATCGAGCAATGATGTATTATTCTCTTCTCTTTGACTAATTTTACAGTGTAATGAAAATGCAGAAAGAATGGGGCACCTTCCTATAGAAATACTGGGTTACCACTTAAGTGCAAAGCTATTTGAAATAATAAATCGGCCGTTTTCGATTAAGTGGTGGTATTATTGCTAAGTGACTTCTTGTGCTATTTTTTAAATGTTGGTTAGTCATCAGATAAACTGTGCAAACGAATTTGTGGGGCTTCTTCTTAAATTAATATTTTACGTATAACTGTTTTAATGAAATAGATAAATAATAATAACATTTTAGGTCCAAATGTAAACTAGGTTTTTATAATCAGGTCTGAATCTACCCGCGTTTGAAATACCCAAATTAGTTTACACGCTGAGGTATGATTAGTAAAACAGACATAGTTATTCTTGACAGTTAGTTAAACCTTTTTCCATCCCCTTTGGCAATCCTCTAGCAAGCTATGTCCCCTACTCTCCACCATTTAAGTTTCATAAAAAATATTATTACTGGCTAGAAAGTTTCGTAGGTCTGATGGTCAAAAGCGAGACTGCTGTGCATGAGGTCTCGGATTCAATTCCCGGGTCAGGAAAAAAGCGCTATTGGGTTATTTTATAAGAAACTAGCTTTTGCCCACGACTTCGTTCGCGTTTTTCAGGTTTTCCACTTGTATTTGCTGATCCCGTGGGAATTCCGGGATAAAAACTATCCTATGTCTTTTCCAGGGTCCTAAACTATTCCCATGCCAAATTTCATCTAAATTTGTTTAGCGGTTTAGGCGTGCAAGGTAACATCCATACAGACAGAGTTACTTTCGCATTTATAAGATTAGTATGGATTTCTCAGCAATAGCCCGGTGTTTGTAAGTTGTCAGGGTGAGCCGGGTGAGGGTTGACCCATGCTTCGAAAAGCACGTCAATCCTTTTATCCGTGATGTCTGACTAACGGCTTAGCATGCACACACAACTGTCAAAGTCGTCGACAGTTATTTCAGGCAGTCAGAAGCCAGAAATTTTGACACTAACCTGGCCATGGGGTATCATGTTACCCAGCTAGGGAATGATAGATGGGAAGATGATTACAGTCTAGAAAGGAATAAACCACACCGTACAACCTATTTTACAAATAGAACTATCACAAAAGGCACAAACTCAATATCCAATAAATTATCGATATTGAACATCTAATTCAAAATATTCATGAGTTTCGTGTGTGCTTTATCATCCCACATATAACACAGAGCAATTAATACCACGTCGATAATAGTAGTGGAGGTAATCATTTGATAATTTTAATGTGGTTTTCATTATTTTGGGAGATAAATATTTCTTGTTTTGGATGAAATTCGTTTTTATTTTAAATACTGTTGACCTAGGATTTTTTAGTATGTAGTGTTCAATTTTTCACGTTGGTTAATTCGAATGAAAACACAGGCGTGACCCTAGAACGCAAGGGTAACTAAAGGAGCATAGTGGGTTTTTAGTCAGTAGTAGTCTGACACTCCCTTCCGCTCCACTCACAGGGGGAAGAGTCAGTTGATGATTTTCTCACCCAGAAAAAAGTCTTTGCAGTTTATGCATTTGAAAACTCAACAGCTTATTAATAAGTTACATGAGTAATGAATGTAAACTTCACTATCAATGAATAGTTCGATGTAGTTGTGGTAAAGTACGGTAGATTGTGAAGATTTTCAGCGTGAGCGAAATGGTTGAGCGATTGGCTGCAGCGCTGCGTGTCGCGAGTTCGATTCCCGCACAGAAACAAATGTTTGTATAGCCTACAAATAGATGTTCCGGGTCGAGGTGTTAACCACTATGCAAAAGCAATTCCTATTCTGCGCAATATTTAAAGAAATAATTATAAATTAACTAGCTTTCTCCGCAACTTTGTTCGCGTGGGAGGATTTTTCCACGCAAATCCCGATCCCAGTGGAATAAAAAGAATTTCAGATAGGTACTTACTTACCAAATTTAATTCCGATACATTAAGTGTTTTTTGTGTGAAACATTCTTACAAACTTTTACATTATAATGTTAGTAAGATTATATTAAACAAAAACAACTAACTTTGAAACATAAGATCCGTGCGATTGGATCTGGGGGCACGGCAGTGCCCCCGCCAAGTCGAGCAAAAAGCGGCACGGCCGTACCATACTTTTCTCGAAGCAATTCAGGCCATTTTCGACCCCCTATAACTTCGTTGTGGATAAAACTAAAAGCCTGAGTTTTCAGTAAACAAGCAGGCATTGTATAAACACGGTATATTTTAAATTTCATTCAATTTGAACCAGTAGTTTAAGAATTATAATGAGTCAAAGTTTCTTAATTTTGTCACTCACTGACTGACCGATCATCAAAAGTCTAAGGCACTTCTAGCAGACATAGAAGCTTCAAATTTAGAATACAATTTGTGTTTTGTGTATGAATCAAGGAAAAACTAAAATATTTTTCAATTTCGGTCCAGTTTTCTAGATATATCAACTGCATAAATAACTTTGTAATTCCATATAAATATATAGGATTACAAAGTTACAATTACAGTTAATTAATCAGTGTACCTGTATATAATTATGTATAATATAATGGAATAATAGGTGTAGATAGGTATCTAGATATATTTATGTTCAAAGGTAACTTGTAAAATGGTCAACGCAATAAAAAAGCCAGAGATTTTAAGAAAATTCGTTGTTGGTATACAAGAAGTAGAAGGTACTGGAAAGGAAAAAAGTAGGACTATCTACAAAAAGAAATGAGATCCCATAAAAACAATACTTGCAAAAAACCAAGTCTCGCAACTCAGTTCTTCTACCGTAAAAATTTGTGAGATCCATGTAATACCAAGTCGGTTATTAGATTATTCAGTCCCTACTTAAGGGACCTCCTGTCTTCAGTTGTTACGTAATTATCTAACCTAACAACTTCTTATAGTGACCATATCAATATTAAAAATCTTTAACGTTTTAAATCAATAGATTGGCTTGGCAATCGCAAAAACAATCTAATTTATATAATTATGTATGTATTACTTGTGAGATACATTGTGTTTTCATGCGATGGCCGAGTCAATCTATTTCTTTAAAACGTTAAAGATTTTTAATATTGATATGGTCACTGTAAGATGTCGTTAGGTTAGATAATTACGTAACAACTTAAGACAGAAGGTCCCTTAAGTAGGGGCTGAATAATCTAATAACCGACTTGGTATTACATGGATCTCACAACTTTTTAGGGTAGAAGAACTGAGTTGCGAGACTTGGTTTTTTGACAAGTAATATTTTTATGGGATTATGTTATTTAGCTTGTTACATCTTCGAACTGCGTATGGCTTTGGACATACTGACAAATAGTGCTTTATTAAAATTTTCCTAGGTTGACATAAGGGGAGGACTTTGTTCAGTAGTTCTATTACAATTGTGAAACATGCTGACAATGGATAAAAATAGATAAAAACCGTCTCATTTAATGGCACCTCCACACCGAATAGTTTGACGGTGTCACACATTTTCAAACAAACAATCTTTTATGTATAAAAATCATTATAATAATAATGCCATGTCGCAGGGCACTCCAGTGGGCCTCACGAGTGAGGCCAACGATAACGAGGCCCTAACAGACTATATGAGAGAGACAAGGACGGTGATAGGTTTATTGATATCGATTTTTTGTGACCTCCAAAATGGTTATTATGCGTTGTCATGTACTGATGAGGTTCTTCAGGTGATGTGGTTGGAGATAAGCTGATTCGGTAACTCAGCACAAACTAGACTGGACGATATTTGTTTAACTAATTGCGTTAACTAATTTTGTCAAATCTGAGACTGAGAGATTGTTTAATTAAGAATAAGAATAATTTTAATGGATCAGAGTTACAGTAGTTTTCTTAACCTAAAAAATGATAACGAGCATATTCTTTTCTGTAACAAAACAATTTTTTTATTCAAAAGGATGTCAATGGCCTCCAAATTAGGCGGCGTCTGTATCTTGGAGACATGGAATAAAAAAATTCAAGAGAACAAGATATAGTGCTTTTTACAAGGCTTCTTTTCAATGAGCAGACTTATCACTGACATACATTTATATAAACTTTATCACACAGTAAAAGTACTTTGTAAAATCAAATTCATTTATTTCAGGCACAATAAAAAGAAATAAAATTAAAATTCAATTCAATAATAATTCCATTCAATAATGTCCTAATTATTTTATTTAAATTCCATTTAATAATTCCTACGGCATTCTTTACCAGTCAACCATAGGTGGTGAAGAGTTGATATGGCAGGTGAAATAAAAATTAAAACTTGTTTGTAGATCATATATGTATATTTAGATGACCATTACATATCCAGATTCCCCCGTGCTTCGAAAAGCACGTCAACCCATCGTTGGTCCCAACTGTTGTTTATACACCTTTGGCAATGTTAAGGGTAGCTAGAAGCCAGAAGATCAGAAAAAGTTTTGTCAAACGGTGTCGTGTTACCCAGTTACTGGGTTGTGGAGGTTAGATAGGTAGTCAGAACAGTTGTAGTACTCAGTTGCATATGGTTAGACTGGAAGCCGACCCTAACATAATTGGGAAAAGGCTAAGTAGATGATTTGATAATATATTTTAAAGTAAATGCTAGACAATGTTAATGTTTTAACATTAACATTGTCTAGCATTTACTAACATTTACTACTAAGCAAGAGTAAATAGGCATCTTCTGGGCTCGCTCGTGCCATCGTAGACCTCGTCTATCGCTTACCATCAGGCTAGAACTAGGTCAAGAGTAGCTATACAACGTGTAATGGAAACCCCATATCTATCCAAAAGGACTGAAGACAACATCTGGTATGGAGTCTCTATGCAAAGTTTCAGCTCAAAATAAGTGACTCACAGAATTGACCCCAAATTATTGGTTTCATATGTTTCTTGAATACCAGTAATAACAAACGTGTCACAGCACTATGAGGGTCATCACTTTCTACGTCACTTGCCAATAAAACGATAATTCTCTTCGTTCTTCTTAATTTGAAAAATTCGGTCTCTGGTATTAATGTATTGAAATTTCTAATATGCTCCACACATGTAGACATAGGATTAGAAAACCCTTGCCATATCATTTGTTATCATCCAAAGAAGCCGTGCACTCGGCATGTATATACCCTTTAAATTACACGTTGTACAACTAACAACATTAAAACATATTTCTAATAATACTTGATACGAATATACATATATAGATATATATTGGATTTCATCGCAAATCATGTTTAATATAAAATGCATTTCTCGGTATATATATTTATAACATTAGCGCCACTTCTTTAAACCTACGAAGTAACATATTTTTTGGAAATAACCATTCTGACATACTACACACCGGAGATAACCGAACATTTCCAAAGATTACGATCTAAATACGCGCCCTGTTTTGTTGCCAAAAAACGTGTCAATGAACATCTATGACAATGAAGAAATGATTAATGAAATGGTTCTTTTTTTCATTCTTTCAAATCGTGTCTTTAATCGGTATTTAATTTTAGTTACCTGTGTGGCCGCCGACAACGTATTTGCATTGAAGGTTCGTTGTCTTCCTGGTGCAATACTACTGCTGGCGTACCACAGGGGGGCGTTCTCTCTCCTCTTCTTTTCGCCATATTTATAAATTCTATTTCAAATGAACTTCTCTCATCCTACCACCTTTATGCTGACGATCTGCAAATTTATTCGCAAGCTCCCGTTGAAGATTTATCTGAGGCGGTGAAGGCGGTGAATAAAGATTTAGCGCGTATTTCCGATTGGAGTTTGTATCATGGTTTGAAGGTTAATCCTGCGAAGACTAAAGTCATTATTGTTGGCAGCCCTAGGCTACGTTCCAAAATTGACTGGACGACCCTTCCCCAAATAATTTTTGATGGAACTGTTATACCCTACTGTGACTCAGTAAAAGACCTTGGCATTTATATTGATAAGGATTTGTCTTGGGGTCCCCAGTTGCAGGAAGTGAGCCGCAAACTGTTTGCCTCTGCGGGGTCTTTACGCAGATTGCGCAATTTCCTACCGACTGCTACTAAAACTGCGCTTGCCCAATCTCTTCTACTCCCTATCCTTGACTATGCTAATGCAAGTTATCCAGATCTAACTGAAGTGCAGCTAGATAAGCTTGAGCGACTCCAAAATTTTTGTATCAGATTCATATTTGGTTTGCGCAAATATGATCATGTTTCTGAGTTTCGCACCAAACTCAAGTGGCTGCCTATCCGCCTTCGCCGGAATGCACATATTTTATCATTACTCTACAGTATTCTTTTCAATCCAACGACTCCCTTTTACCTCAAAGAACGTTTTAAGTTCCTTCATGACACACATGTTAGAGATTTGAGATCATCAGAGAATTTGAGACTTTTGATGCCTACCCATTCCACAAAATTTTACGACCATTCGTTTACGGTGCAGGCCATTCGGTTATGGAATGGATTGCCGGTGTCAGTAAGACAAGCTCAGTCACTTGCTGTTTTTAAAAGCTCGGTTGCCAATCACTTTATTTCAAACTTATGATTATTCCTTTGCTTTCTCCACACGATGTTAAAGAACACATTATATATTTATTTATTTTATGTACTTATGTATATATTTTTTTGTTGTATTTTTATTAGTTTTTCCGTTATTAATGAATATTTGTACAGTAGTACACTAATATAGCCCTCCCCATTTTAAATAAAGCTCATAAAGTCCTTCCAAAGGTTGTCTGGAAGATATCGCTCTCAGCGATAAGACCGCCATTGTAACCAATTTTTTTTTTACAATATTGTTATTTAAGTGTGATTCAATTATTGGTGTACAATAAAGTATATTCTATCTATTTATCTATCTATAAATGCAGATATAATCCCTACTAACATTATAAATGCGAAAACACTTTGTCTTTCTGGCTGTTAAACTTTTACGTTTAAGGCACTGAACTAATTTTGATGACATTTGGTGTACAGAGATAAATTAAGCCTTGGAGATGAATATAGACTACTTTTATTTTTATTGATAAAACGAAAAAGAAATCTAAAATCTTCAATAAAGGGGGTATGAAATGCACCGATAAATTACTATTATTTTAGCTATAGGTACTTACTTAATGAAGATAAAAGGAAGATGTAGCTTAGTCTGGGTTATACTTAAGACTTGATCACGGGTACTTACTAGTAACTAGTGGGACGGACGAGTAGGTATTTCCACGTATAGTGTGTAAATAATAATAATAATATCGAATCAGTTACTCAGGACAGTTTCAACGTTGCGGACTGAAGGGATAATGGATCGCAAAAGGATGATTATAAATTTTACCTGAGTGCATATTGATACCCATTGAGTGGGCAAGCTAATCAGTGTAGTAAAGTCTAGAGAGCGACGATCTAGCAAATAGAACAAAGTCCGCGTGACAGTCTCGCCCTTTAACTCCGTATTTTCACAGTACATATTTTTTGTATTCCCGCGCGTTTTTTGCGCACCTGAAATATATACATATTATGAAATATATACAGAGAACGTTCCCGTTAACCCGCAATAGTATAAGCACATCAATTAGATCGCCGCACACGCGGCCCGTCGTTCATAAATAAATTGTGACGTTGCTGTCCTTCAATTACGCGTGTACAGAGTGTTTCTTTTACGTATCAAATTAACATTTTAGTGAATATTTTAATATTAAAAAAAAAATAAAAACATTTTGTTTTCGAATGGTAATATTAACACCCTCCGTAAGTTAACATACTGTATATACTTATATGTACTAAATATATATAAACAAATATTTAGTACAGTCATACTAAAACACAAAAAAAAAACATTTGTAAAATGTTTGCCTGTTGTTCATTTTGTTTGTCCGGGCAAATCTCTGGACTGTCTGAACTGATTTTAGTAGGATTATCACTGGAAAACAGAATAGGTGAAAGGGCAGCGTATAAGCTATCCCGGAATGTTTACGGGATCAGGATTTATGCGGTAAAAATCTCCCACGCGAATTTTCATTCACGTATATCCAGTAGATAATTGCCTCTGTCTCGTCGATCAAGTGGTCGCAAACGCGACTGTTGACCACGAGGTCTTGAGATCAATTTCCGGGTTCGACAAAAAGTGCTATTGTGGTTTTCTGCAAGGAATTTCTCAGCAGAAGCCCAGAGTTTGGAAGTTGGCGGTGTGATACATGATACCCCTGTGCTTGGGAAAGTACATTGAGCAGTTGGTCCCGGCTGTCAATTGGACATCTTTGACAGCCGTTACTGGTAGTCAGAGGCCAGTAAATCTGACACTGGTCTAGCCAAGGGTATCGTGTTACCCAGTTACTGGTTGTGGATGTCTGATGGCAGTCGCTCTATGTAAAACACTAAAACTCAGCTGCATTTGGTTAAACTCAAAGTATTCAGGGAAGGCACTGGTCTTCCACCAGAGATTCCACCGTTCCTCCAAGCCACTGTGGCAGCCGGGGTACATTCGCCACCCACGCTCTGCACACACCTAAACAAATGCAACCTTAAGTATTATGCAAATTGGATTAGAATGCCTTTATGGGTCTCTGTTTCCTGATAACTATAACTTGAAGCTCTTGAAGACAAAAAATAATAGGTTTCTTCCAGATAAGATGATTGTGGTGTGATTTGAATCAGGTCCAGAACAAATGAGAGGCAATCAATAACAATAAAACCCTCTAAAATCAAATAAAAAATAAAAAAAATAAAAGAATCCTCTAAAATCTATCAAAATATTTACATACAGAGATTCGATCGTAGTCGTTCACTCATTAACTCAGGAACAGAAATATTTTCTAGCGATCCTAACGTAGTTGGGAGAAGACTAAGCTAGATTTAGTAGATAATTTTATATTTTTTAAGAGAGAAGATCAAGGTTTGTCAAAATTTAAGATTCTAATATAAAGACCTAATTATTACCTAATTACCTTGTGGGCCTCAGCAGTCGCGGCTGCTGCACCAGCACAGCTCGCCGTACTTGGAATATGAGATGGTGCAAGAGTGTCGACACAAGTTGCGTCCCACACTAGAGGCCTACCCATCTTCCAAGGCACCAACGTCATACCATCTGGTCTCTTCCCATCGTCACGTACTAAGCCGCTTGGTTCTAATATCGCAGGTGTACTGGCGGTGGCAAGAGCTCGACGAATAATGTCATTAATGCTGGCGTGCCGAGCTATGCGCCCTGCACTCTCTCATCCCTCAAGCGGCGCAAATACTGTAACCTTTCTATAATTACAGTTTCGTGCCGTTTGGGGTCGAAACGCTTGGGTCATGGGGCCCGAGTGCGCGTCTCCTTTATAAGGAATTATCTCACCGGCTGATCGATTCCTTGCGTGACCGGAGGGCCGGCTCATTCTTTGCCCAAAGAATAAGCATTGCCATACAACGTGGCAATGCTGCCAGTCTTCTGGGTACGTTTCCGGATGACAGCGATGAGGAGGAGTACTTTGACGCCTAAGCTTGTTTCTTTTTTATTTTATTTCTTTATTTTATTTTTTTTATGTACATAGTTAGGTTTAGTATATATGTATATATATGGCGGGATTGTTACTAGTTTAATTAAATAAAATTCATAATATTAATAAATAATTAGAGTAATTAAATAAAAAAAAAAAAAAAAATTACCTTGTACCTAATTAGTACCTATATCAGAGAGATATTTAAAGCTGAAGTGGATAATGTTCTAAACTTGTTAGTTTTGCTTAAGTTAAACTATGGTGTAAATAGATAGCTATTATTAGCCGCTAGTTTCATCACGTCTAGAGTCTATTTTCGCCAAGCCCAGTTTAAGTTAACTTAAAATTTGCTTAAAATAGTACTAGTGTAGGAATAATGTTTTCTATCTCAGAACATTGAACTAACAATCTCGCGCTTAGTCTAGATTATTTTAATTCTTTTAGTTAATAACTAAGGCTGGCGGGTGTTTGTGGTCGTGGGTTTTCGAGTGGGGTTTCCGATGGCCCACTAAGTGACCCCAGTGAGGACAGAGACACAGTGGTCACGTGCTATCGAACTCATCGAGGAGTAAGGAAGACCTATTTACAGTCTCTTCAGTGCCTTTACAGGCGGCCTTGCACTGGATAGCTCCGCAGTGACCTGTAATAGGACCGGGGCCTTCTCTCTATACGCGGATAGAGACTGGGTTGGCAAAGGTAAAAAGCCACTACTTCGCGTACAATAGTATAGAAATTCCAAAAATCAACTAAGTGTCAATTTCCAATGAAAAAGCAGGGGCGCGCAGCGGTTGTAGGAGCATGTGGCTGGGCGGTCTTAACACACAAGGCGATCTCTTACAGACAGCCTTTGGATGTACAGAAATATTAGCTTTTAGTTGTTATGTAGAAGTAGTGCTTTTACATATAACCTTTAAATGTAACAAATTTCATAATCTTTCGTCAACGTAATTTTCGTATTGCTTCACGTATTAATATATAGAGAGGTAGGTACTTATATATATAAAGATTTATGTCCACGGCAAAATCAAATACATTCATTATTTTAATCAGATTGAAAATCCTCACGGATGTCTTTCACTATGAGGTGGTGACTATCAAACTCGTACTAACTACAAACAACTACCCCTGTTCTTCCACGTTCCTGTGCTTTCGGAGCTGAGGGTACGGATGTGGCTTCCGCTGCCCACAAAAATGACTGCAAGGTTGAAGAGGATAACGTGCTTTTCAGAACACTCGCGAATCTCGTCATGATAAGGCGGTTACCCATGACGGGGTCCAATAGGGCCATTGCCTGTCGTGGATGCAGGAATATTCTAATGAGATACCGGAGCCCTAGAACACAAGGGTAATTTAAGAGCACGGTGGGTTTTTAGTCAGTAGAAGTTTGACACTCCCTTTACTTTTTCGTTTGTTCCTTCACAATGGGAAGAGTAATTTGATGATTTTCCCACCCCGAAAAAAAGGTTTACCCATCCACGAATCGACCTCGCATGCGTTGCTTATCGGCCGCCCCTAAATGTGATTTTTTTTTATAAAGTATCGCGTAACATTCCTATATCCTGTATCGCTATTTTTATAACATTTCAGTAGTCTTGTCAATATAACCAATGTGTATGTGGTAGCTCACTGAATTGTGTGAATATTCCAACTTTGCAGAATACCCGTCCATTATAATATTCGGAGGGATCCTTTGAAGGTGTGAAAGGGTGCATAGATATATGTAAGTAGGTAATATTTTTTCCTGTAGGGCAAATTTAGGAGAGAGGTAGCAATGGCAAAATTAGAATGTTAGAAAGACAGGATTTTGGTGGTTTTGAGTTTGATTTTGAACTGAAAAAGTCCATATTTTCGCAGTGGAGATGTGGGCAGCCTCCTCTGGGCTCTCCCTCCTGAACAGAGGAAGCGTCCAGACATGCGTGCGGCGGCAGAGTGGCTCAATAGTGGACGTCACTTTCGCCACCCTTGCGTTGGCCGCGCGCGTGTTGAACTGGCGGGTCGAGCCGGTGGAGACTATGTCGGACCACCGCTACGTGCGGTTCGACATCTCCACCGGTGGCCCTGGGGAGACACGGCCCCCCTCAGTGCGATCGCCGTTCCCGAGGTGGGCCAGTGGTGTAGTGGGTTACTTGAGGTATTTAATTTACACTTTATGCACATAGCTATAAAGGTGGATATAATGCCCTTGACATTTTATTTTTTTTACGAACAAGCCCGCTTTTGACCTCGATCACACCTGATGGTAAGTGTAAGATGAGGTCTACGATCGAACGAGCGAGCCCAGAAGATGTCTGTTCACTCTTGCTTTAAAGTCTGACGGGTCATATGTGGCAGGGAATACAGAAGCCGGCAGAGAATTCCACACCATGCTACAATAAATGTAGAGGAGAAGCCGCCCTTAGTGCGACATTCTCTATTAGTCCACTAAATGTGGTGAAGAGATAGCGTGGTAGATGCAATAATTATGAGTGGGAAATGATAAGTAAAACCAGTTACATACAACGTGTAATGTAAAGGATATATACATACCGAGTGCACAGATTCTTTGGATGATAACAAACGATATGGCAAGGGTTTTCTAATCCTATGTCTACATGTGTGGAGCATATTAGAAATTTCAATACATTGATACCAGAGGCCGAATTTTTCAAATTAAGAAGAACGAAGAGAATCATCGTTTTATTGGCAAGTGACGTGGAAAGTGATGACCCTCATAGTGCTCTGACACGTTTGTTATTACTGGTATTCAAGAAACATATGAAACCAATAATATGGGGTCAATTCTGTGAGTCACTTATTTTGAGCTGAAACTTTGCATAGAGACTCCATACCAGATGTTGTCTTCAGTCCTTTTGAATAGATATGGGGTTTCCGTTACACGTTGTATAATAGCAATGCAATTATGGATAATTTAACATTCTATCCCAAGATAAAAAATTGCCAGTATATTATTTCAGGTTTCACATAACTGTGATGGAAAACATAGTGACATCGGCATGTCTTAGCACCGAACAACCCAAAAATGTGTGCCTTCCACTAAACGCGTACTAGGCTCGCGTGCTGGATTAGTCTTAGCAGTATATAGCAACGTGTTAGGCTGATTATATATAGGTTAATTTTCAAAAAGATAAGTATGTCCTTTCTTCCTTGCTAACAAAGATACAAACATAACTAGAAGTCTGTTTAAAATACTTAAGCTAATACTATAATCAAAAGAATTTCAAAGAAAAATAAACTTCAATTAAACACGAAGATATACCAAAGCTTAACTTGACCTTGACCTTGAGAAAATTCGATTTTATTTGACGATAAATCTAATATAATATCTTTATGGCTTGCGAAGGTTGTCGGGTCGGTATTTTTTTATATCTTATTCTCTTTTTATGACACTGAGAAATTAGACTCAGTTCTGTTATGAAAGACTGAAGGTATGAAATAAAAGTTGTCACTATTAGTATTTTTACGTTTCATTTAGTTACGAAGAAATTCATAGTCATGGGTAATGCCATGACTATGCCAAGACTATATATTAATTCAGTTATCAGTTTAAATAACAGAATAGTTTTGAGGCTGTAGTAAGCAAAGCCTTTAATTAGAGGTGGTATTTACCTCAACCCTATCATATATTTTAAATATTTTTTAAAGATACCTGATGCGGGTAGAATTCACTCTTCAATCTTGTTAACCCCTCCAACTAAGCTAAATATCTGTCGTGTGTGGAAAGAGTTCACGGCAATAGTGTGATGGGTAGGGTTCGAACTAGCGACCTCTCGATCACACGGCCGATACTTTATTCATTAGATTAGTATTATTAAAATAATACTAACTAAATAATAATATATAAATAATAATACTAAAGAACGTTTTAAGTTCCTTCATAACACACATGTTAGAGATTTAAGATGATCAGAGAATTTGAGACTTTTGATGCCTACGCTTTCCACAAAATTTTACGACCAGTCATTTACGGTGCAGGCCATTGGGTTGTGGAATGGATTGCCGGTGTCAGTAAGACAAGCTCAGTCACTCGCTGTTTTTAAAAGCTCGGTTGCCAATCTTTTTATTCCAAACTTATGATTATTCCTTTGCTTTCTCCACACGATGTTAAAGAACACATTATATATTTATTTATTTTATGTACTTATGTATTGATTTGTTGTATTTTTATTAGTTTTTCTGTTATTGATGAATATTTGTAAAGTAGTACACTAATATAGCCTTCCCCATTTTAATTAAAGCTCGTAAAGTCCTTCCAAAGGTTGTCTGGAAGATATCGCTCTCAGCGATAAGACCGCCATTGTAACCAATTTTTTTACAATATTGTTATTTAAGTATGATTCAATTATTGGTGTACAATAAAGTATATTCTATCTATCTAGATTGAAAGGCTTTAATAACACTAGTTTACAAAATATTATTGATATTTGGTTGGAACCGCAATTATAACTGAATAAATAACTATGCATAGCGTGTATAATATACTATATGACTATAAGCTCTAGAATTTGAGTGATCTGATGTCAATGTCCAAAACTTTCATCGTTTCTGCACATTCATAAAAATATCAGTAAACAGGTTGTAAAACATTAATCCCTATATTCCTCATTTCACTTTGATTCAACACTACGATTTTCCGTTTATGCAACATACGCACTGTAAACTAATCTAATAGTACTGTATAAATTAAAAAATAAATTATGAGAAATGGTTTAAAGAAACGCGAGAAAAGAGCTCATGGGCGGTATTGAAAGGCCTTCTCTTTTCCCAGCAGTGAGACAGCCTTGATTAAAAAAAAGGAAATTAATTTTAAAACATCAGTGTAATTAATAAAGAGAGGGGACCTGGGTCCTAGTAGTGGATACGCTATAGGCTGGATATCGTCGTTGCGCGTGCAAAAGTCGCTATCTGTTATTTAGTCATTTTCGTTTTTTTATGCAGTTCCAATCGTTATTTGAATACACACCCCAACGAGCACATTAGTGGAAATAGCAGCCTATTTTGTTACTTTGGGCTGTAAAATAGCGCTTTAAGGGTTCAAAAAGCAGTTCAGAGTTGCATATCTGCATCCGTAAACGTCTATAGTTATAAAAGTTACTTAAGGTGCTATAAGCTGAATCAAATACTACCCTAGCCTTCACAGTAGTCCACGGTAGAACTCATTTACCACTTACACCTTTATATGAGAGTTACGAAGGTCATTCTGCCACTCACAGCTGCATAGTAGTTTCCATTGTAACTTGTATAGGTTATAGTTATAGTAACCACTATTATACTACTATAAGTTTCATTATAGAAATAATAGAAACTCTTATGCATACTATAGTTACAAAAAAATCATCAGTGTAACTAAGGCCTTTAGTAGCAATAGTCATTCCTTACAGGCTCAATCCATTCGCCATTTTACAGCCGCTTTTGTAACTATTATAAAATATTTAATAAAATGGATGCTAAACGAATAAGTACGTAACTAGATCTTATTTATTTATTTATTTATTATATACTTTATTGTACACCTTACAATACACTTAAGGATACAAATAATTAATCGTATAACCTCAAAAACAGGAAAATAGGAGCTTTTTGTGGCTGTGAGTTGCACTAGGGGAACAAAAATCACTGGAAGCGTTAGAAGGGTGAAAATTAGCGCTATGATTCTCAAAAGGGAGTTATTAGAGCTCAAACTGCAGGTTATGACTACAGTACAATGACGCCATGATTTTTTTAGAAAACTTATAATTCACTTGCAAAATTGAGTTGATATACATTGGTTTTTCAGTTAAATGTGCATTAAATGTACCGGTAAACAATCGGCCACTTGCAAATAGTAAGTTATCGACACGTAAAAATACGGAAATAAAATTTATTCTGTATAACAAATAAAAAATATCACATATCTTTTGTTAATTTTTTAAATATCATAAAAGCGCGTTAAAATTACTCGAAAATTATCTTATATATCTACAGTAAACTGGACAGCGTTTTAAGTATCTTTATATATCTTGCTAATACAGAATACAAACATTTACTTCTTTTTGTTTTATTTTCATGATGGCGACGAAAACACTTTACCAAAATATTACAAACAATGTCAACTGAAGATATACAATAAAGAACTATAATCAATTCATTCGTTCAAAGTAGTTCAAAATCATTCAAAAGTAGCGCTACGAGAGCTTTAGTATAGCGTTAATAAATCGTTATAGCTATTAAGGAACCTTTATGCAACCGTTGTGCAGGTTAAATGGAACTTTAGGTTGCATAAAATGGCGCCCAAATAGCGCTAAAGCGGCTGCTTTAAGTCTGCAGTAGACGCTCTAGCGCTTACGTCTATTACCATAAGTAATAATCGGATACGCTCTAAAGCTCTAATGCAGCCCATTTGTGCTAGTTGGGACATGCCGTAAATAGTGTTGCCCAAACGAGAGTCTCGCAAGAGTCTTGCAATTAGCGATTATCCTATTGCTGTACGGTAGTTGAGATCTCAGAACAATGTAACACTTTGTTACATTGTTCTGAGATCTAAACTACCGTAGATACTAACTACCTAGACTCTCGTTTGGGCAACACTAGCCGTAAAAACAGTTATCTGATAAACGCAATATTAGTTCGGAAGCTGTGTACCTAGTGTCTAGACACTACATAGCTTACTTAGCATACATTATAGCATACATTGGAACTGCATAAAAAAAGAAAATGACTAAATAACACATAGCGACTATTGCACGCGCAACGACGATATGTAAAATTGGAAAGAATAAAGACTCATTGGCAACGATGCACTGGTCGAATCAAAGCTCCAGAGCCTTGAACATCGACGACGAGTTGCAAGTCTATCGGTTTTCTATCGGTTACATTTCGGGGAGTGTGCGATGGAATTACACAATCTAATTCCACCAAGCCCGTTCCATCATCGGACTACGAGACAAACGGTGAAGCGCCATCGTTACATGGTGGACATCCCACCCATACGCACCATACGTTTTGGGAATACCTTCATTGTGCGTACGGCTAAGGAGTGGAATTCCCTGCCGGAGTCTGTGTTTCCCGATAGCTATAACCTAGGAGTCTTTAAGTCAAGAGTGAATAGGTTACTTTTAGGTAAGCGTGCTCCATCTTCGACCACATCATCACTTACCATCAGGTGAGATGGTGGTCAAACGCGAACCTATTCTGTTCGGTCCGACGTGAAACAGAACGCACCTTTTGGCCGGCAACATTAATTATCTGTGGACTTGACATAACCTCTCTTGACTTGACAGATTGACTTTGCTTGTTGGAAAAATGTCCGCACGTTTGGGACTTTGATTTGATTGTAATTGGTAAAATATTGTTGAATTCGCCTGTTGAGACCGATAATTGGGTCGCGAATTATTTGTTGGTTGAAGTGTATTCCCCATTTGTTGAAAACCCCGGGATTTTGTTGAATTATACGCCGCCTTGTCGTCGGTCGGCCGGCACGCGGAATTTGCTGTAAATCGTATTGGATCTCACGAGATATGAACAGATTAATTGTGTTCAGTGAGTGATTGAACTTTGTAGTCTCGGATTAACAAGAATCCAGTGATATTTCTCGGAACACATCGCCTTATGGTCTACCACGCGTAGCGCGCGCTTGCTGGAAACGAGTTAGGTGTGATGCTGTTGTGACCGCGCCATCTGGAGATCGGCGCCTTGGGAACGTTCTACAACACTTGACTTACATCACACCTTTCAATTACTCACCCTCATTACATACAAACCACACTTGGAGCGTGACCTTGGAAGGTCGAAGTTGGCGTCCCCAGCACTCAGGTTAGTGGTACATTTTTGTTTATTGAAATAAGGCCTAAGAGCCTACCACAACGTAGGGCTCCGCGTAATCGCGGACAGTTCGACATACCAGTTACCGTTGGCTGGGCTTGGGGTCGAACAATTTGGTAGCAGAGCGTGGTTCTTATAATATAAGATCCACTGGTTTAATTGGAAGTTTTGAATATTGTTGAAAACTTAAAACTTGAGTTTAATTACTTAACACAACTTATAACTTGATAAGTTTGAATATATTGCTTTGTCAGCCGGGCTCAAATAGTACTTGTGGTTTGTACTGTAATTTGTAGTGCTAGCCCCTTAGAATTGAACTGACAAACAAGATTTGTTTGTGAAATTAGGAATTATTGGTATAATTTGGTATAATTTGGTACATAATTTGGTACATAAGTTGGTATATTGTTGTAAAAGTTGTTTGGTATTTGTTGCAATTAATAATTGAATGTCATTGATCTGAATTTGAAAGGTTATCTAAATAATAATTACACATAGTCTAACAACATAGGACTTGAATTGTGTGTATTGCTTATTGCATTTATTTGTATTTATTGGATTTTGTTAGAGATTGTCCGGCTCAATATTATACAGACAATTGTTGTGCTTATTGATGTTTAATTTGAGGTTGATCCAGCATTGTATTATACATTGAATTGTTATTTATTTTGTAACTAGCCATCTGTACCAAGCTAGATTCATACTTGGAATAAGTACAGGGTTGAATTTGGACCTGAAATAATTGAATTTGAATTTTTATTTTGTTGAAACCATTTGGCCGGCTAACAAGTCATTGCTGTTTGTTTAATATTTGATTGTTGGTTGTTGATTGTTGTTTTGTATTAATATTTGATTGTTGCAATAGCCTCATTAAGGGCAGTGCCCCGCCCCCCGTTTGGCTGGCGCCCGGAGTCCTCGGGCTAGGGGGCCTGTTGATGATCGCCCCGCCCCCCGTTTTGCTGGCGCCCGGAGTCCTCGGGCTAGGGGGCCTGTTGATGATCGCCCCGCCCCCCGTTTGGCTGGCGCCCGGAGTCCTCGGGCTAGGGGGCCTGTTGATGTTCGCCCCGCCCCCCGTTTTGATGGTGCCCGGAGTCCTCATCATTGTGACTTTTGTAAGGCAACGGGGCATGTCATGGCGCGTTGCCCGGATTTTTTGAATTTGCACGTAAGTGCCCGCCGCCGTATTGTCAACGCACGCCGTTTGTGCTTTTCGTGCTTGGGGGCCCACTTCCATCGGGACTGCCCCGACCCCCGCCCGTGTAGAATTTGTGATGGGTCCCACTTGGAGATTTTGTGCGCCAACGCGAACCGCTCCAGCAGACCAGCTTCTGAGGGGGGTTCGCGCAGGGGGGGGTACCCCGGAGACGAGCACCGGGCTGAGACCCGCGATTCCGTACGCCGCTCTCCACCCCCCGCGCAAGTTGAACGGGAGCCCCACGAGCGCCATTTGGTCTTCCCTCGTCAGGGAGAACGCGCATTGGCTGCTAGGCAGCAGTGGCCGGGTCGGCGCCGCTGCCTTTCCCCTCCGTTGGCGGAACGTCCCCCGCTGGAGTCGCGGCCTCCGCCATTCGGGCATTCGGTGGGATATGCCCCTCCAGTGATGGCGAGCGGCTTGGGACACCGCGTGGACGAATGGTTTGATTGTTGGCCTCGTCGTGAACGAAGGCAGCCTGGAAGCGGCGATCGGTCGCCGCCCAGACATCACTAAGAGATTGACGCCTGCCCCGCTAAAGGAACCCCCCGATCAAGACGGTTTTGTTGCCAACGGCCTCGGTCACGGTCTGGGGACCCTTGGGTGACTCGATTGTGGTCTGTGCCATTTTGGAGACGGGAGTCCGGGGTTGCCTTTTGTCTTCTTGGTTAGCGGGACAGGTTGGCCTGAAGGTGAACGACCTTTCAGGCAAGATTTGGGGAATTGGCGAACCGGCTGACACCACTGTTGAGGGAAGGACCTGGTTTGAGGTCACCCTTGTGAGTTGTCCTTACCCTAAAATTGGTGCTCCTGCCCTTGTTGTAACTGAACTTGGTACAATTGTTGGTGACTGATCGTCACACTAAGAACTCGCATGCCGGTTGCAATGCGCTGTTGGCCATTCTGCAGCGAGAATTTTGGACTTTGTCGGCTGATCGCGTCAATGAGGCGAGGCCCTTTGCTGGCGTCGTAACGGATTTTGTTGGTCCCCCTTTGTTGAAGACGTCCACCCTTCGTAATAGCAAGATTGTTGGGGCTTATTTGTGTGTTTGTCTGCCTGTCAACCAAGGCAGTACATTTGGAGCTGGTAACCTCCCTCTCGACAGAGGCCTTTGAGGCGACTTGGGAAAGATTTGTGTCTCGCCGTGGGTTACCTTCGTTGATTAGGTCTGATTGCGGTACGAATTACAAGGGTACAAGTAACTATTTGAAGGAGCTATACGCCTTCCTTAATGAGAGCCAGGTTGATATTGGTAATAGTTTGGCCCGCCGAGGGGTCACTTGGTTGTTTGACCCGCCAGCCTGCCCCCCATTGGGGGGGTATTTTTGGGGCCGCGGTGAAAGCGGCAAAGGGACGCTGGCGGAGATTGTTGGGAGACACCGTTCTCACCTTAGAGGAACTAGCTACGGTATTTGGCCGCATTGAAGCTGTGTTGAATTTGCAACCTTGTCAAGACTTCCAATTGATTAGCGGACGGGTAGGCCCGTCCGGGGGGGGTAGATGTTCGGTCCGACGTGAAACAGAACGCACCTTTTGGCCGGCAACATTAATTATCTGTGGACTTGACATAACCTCTCTTGACTTGACAGATTGACTTTGCTTGTTGGAAAAATGTCCGCACGTTTGGGACTTTGATTTGATTGTAATTGGTAAAATATTGTTGAATTCGCCTGTTGAGACCGATAATTGGGTCGCGAATTATTTGTTGGTTGAAGTGTATTCCCCATTTGTTAAAAACCCCGGGATTTTGTTGAATTATACGCCGCCTTGTCGTCGGTCGGCCGGCACGCGGAATTTGCTGTAAATCGTATTGGATCTCACGAGATATGAACAGATTAATTGTGTTCAGTGAGTGATTGAACTTTGTAGTCTCGGATTAACAAGAATCCAGTGATATTTCTCGGAACACATCGCCTTATGGTCTACCACGCGTAGCGCGCGCTTGCTGGAAACGAGTTAGGTGTGATGCTGTTGTGACCGCGCCATCTGGAGATCGGCGCCTTGGGAACGTTCTACAACACTTGACTTACATCACACCTTTCAATTACTCACCCTCATTACATACAAACCACACTTGGAGCGTGACCTTGGAAGGTCGAAGTTGGCGTCCCCAGCACTCAGGTTAGTGGTACATTTTTGTTTATTGAAATAAGGCCTAAGAGCCTACCACAACGTAGGGCTCCGCGTAATCGCGGACAGTTCGACATACCAGTTACCGTTGGCTGGGCTTGGGGTCGAACATATTCTAAATAAAGAAATAGTTTGAAAAAATACGGGTAGGTAGGTATGTCAAACCAGATGAAGCTGAGTATTTGTGTTTTACATGGGCGACTGCCTAATTGCCTATTTCACATTAGACTAGACCAGTCTCAGATTTTCTAGCTTCTCCCTACCCGTAAAGACTGTTAAAGATGTTAAAATGACAGCCGGGACCAACTGTCCACCGCATTTTCCGAGGCACGGGGGTATCTCACTATCAACTAGTATCTCCGGGCTACTACTGAGAAATTTCAAACCCTAGACCTCATGTCCCGGGCACGCCGCAATTGCGGCGGTAAGACCCCTCTTTGAGGAGTGGCTAGATCGGCGTCACGGCGTCCTGACCTACCGCATAACGCAGCTTTTCACCGGACACGGAAGTTTCGGGAGGTACCTGTGTCTGATGGGGAAGGAAGAAACGCCTGGGTGTCACCACTGCGAGGATCGCCCTGAGGACACAGTAGAGCATACGGTGCAAGACTGCCCCGCTTGGGCAGAGCACCGACGTGTCCTCACGGCGGCGATAGGCGGAGACCTCTCGCGCCCGGCATTGGTCGAGGCCATGCTGCGGGGCGAGACGGAGTGGGAAGCGGTCGCCTCCTTCTGCGAAGCAGTCATGCTATCGAAGTAGGAGGCGGGCCGCGTGAGGGAGAGGATAGCGTCCTCCCTCCAGCCCAGCCGCAGTGGTAGACGCCCACGGCGTCGGACGTCGGCCGACGATCTCCGGCCACCGTAGGCGCGGGCATGCGGACAGCGAGTAAAGGGCAACTCGCTGTCCGACCATGGACCATGCCCGGGTCGACGGCGCGTTGTGTTCCACGCGCGCCTCAAAGAGCGTCAGAAAGATGACGAGGCCCCCCCTGTAGAGGGCCGAAGCCTTCCGGGGTCGTGGGACTTATCTCATTACCGTGACCCCCGAACGTAATGGGCTATTGAAGGAACACCGTGGATTTTAGTCAGTACAAGTCTGACAGTCCCTCCGGCCCTGCCCGGGGTGGGAGGACTCATCTGATGAATTTACCACGAAAAAAAAAGACCTCATGTCCAGCAGTCGTACTTGCGACCACTAGACCAACAGGACAGTAAAAGACAGTAAGCAAATATCCAGACTGAAATTCTAAAATTGGGGTCAAAACAAAACAGTTTCGAAACAACTCAAGGTAAAAATCTTCGTATCGTAGTTTGCGGTGTCAGCAACCAATAACGCTCAGAACAGAAAAATTATATTCAGGGAGGTTATTAAACGATAAATTTCGAAGGATTTTTCCTTTACGGGGAGTGCTTGAATATAAATACATGAATAATATATGCCCTCTCAGTCTTAAGCTTGCTTTTCTTTTCCGTATTTATATTTATTGATGTTTTTTCTCTTAGGAAAGGAGACTTTTATTCGATATCGGTCTTTGTACTTTTAAAAGTATTGTTTTTAATGTTTTTGTGCTTTTTGTTGGGACTAAGCCGTTGTTTTGGAATATGTGACTATAATACAAAGGGGTTCTGTTATAGTTACGTTCTCGACTTAATACCTCTTTCGACCACAGCTAATTAATTGAAAACGAACTCTTTCGTTTTAAAAATAAATTGTCGTGATTTCATAGCGTTTTGAATTTCGAACTGAAATAATATAAATAAAACATTTTATTTCAGATCAACAAAAATAAGGAATCCATAAAGTTAATTTCTAGTGTTAGTGCATAAACTCTCACCTATCTTTTTCAGAATGCTGTTGCGACTACCCCACACTCTCTTCTGTAGCGAATCTGCAGTTTTCTTGCAAATAATGGCGTGAAATAAAGCTATTTAATTTTCAATATTTATTCTTTAATTGGAATAGTGTTCAAAACAATGGCAGAAAATGAATTCTTTTCTTGTTTCCTTTTACGTAAATTAGTTTATATTCCAGAAACTGGGGGCATGATAGTGCCCCCGACCCGAGCCAAGCGAAGCGCAAAAGCATCTAAAAAATCAAATTTTTTTTCGAAGCGCTCCGTTGTTTTTTTTTAACACTCAAAACTTGGATTTAGATTATACCTATTAAAAAATTGTGGAGATATGATGGCAATAATCTATACTAATATTATAAAGCTGAAGAGTTTGTTTGTTTGTTTGCTTGAACGCGCTAATCTCAGGAACTACCGTTCTGATTTGAAAAATTCTTTCAGTGTTAGATAGCCCATTTATCGAGGAAGGCTATAGGCTATATATCATCACGCTAAGACCAATAGGAGCAGAGCACTAATGAAGAATGTTTCAAAATCGGGGGATTTTTTTTCCACGCGGACGAAGTCGCGGTCGGATACTAGTAGACTTATAAAATGCATAAAGTTTCAATAGCATAATTATCTTAGAGTTTAGATTTTATTAATGTGTAAAAACCGCGATTTCGTCACTCACTGATGAAAATTCTTAAGGTACTACCTGAAGTCCTTGAAAGCTGAAATTTGATATGTACGATAGTATTAGTACCAAAGCAACAAAAAAACTACAAATAAAAATATGGCCTCGTCGTGGCAAAATTTTATTTGAAAAAGTTTTTGGTGGGAAGTCTAGATAAACTTTGATTTTTTTCGGACAACAATATAATTATGTAGTTTAATTATTAGTTCTTTAGTGAAATTACTTATTCCTAATTTTGTTTTTTGAAAGTAAAAACTAATTCATTGTTTGTTTTGAGATTGGATTTGAGGATTGGCGCTACGTCTTACATTTAGTATCGGAATCGGTATTTACGCGGAAAATCCTCCCACACGAACGAAGTTGCGGGCAGCAACTATGTAGTAATGAATAAATATTTAGAAAGTCATTATTTCTGAAGTACAAGCTCATAAAAGACTAGTCGTTCAACTTCGATTGATACTCGTAATAATAAGCCAAGGTATTAAACTCACTGTCATAATTATGTAGGTATACATGGTACAGTATTATAGAAAGTCGATAATTTCTAGATGCTAAACAGAATTAGTAATTAGCCTTGTGATCGATAGGCGAGTTATGCAGTTAGTAAGTCTGACTGTACGGGTATGTTATCTAACAGTTCTGGAAAATTGTTAGCTTTTGTTTAAATTTTAATGAATTTACTTTGAAGTGATAGCTAAGTAGGTTGAACAGGCCTTTTAGGTCTAATGGTTGCTGTGATCGGGAGGTGTTTGATTCCATTTCTTAGTTACATTAACAACTACATTAACCAAAATTAATACTTATAGTAGTACAGAATGGAATCAGGCGTTGCTACCCATACGCACAAAACGTTTTGGGAATACTATCATTGTGCGTACGGCTAAGGGCTTGAATTCCCTGTCGGAGTCTGTGTTTCCAGATAGTTATAACCTGGGCGTCCTTAAGTCAAGAGTGAAAAGCGTGCTCCATCTTCGACCACATCATCACGTATCATCAGGTGGGATGGTGGTCAAACGCGAGCCTATTATCAATAAAAAAAAAACTTTGCGGAAACCCAACAAGCCCACGACTTGTTTCCTCCATCTCCCTACCATCCACAGTTGGTTAATATACCATATTGTCGTATTAAGCGGTTTTCGCGCTTTATAGTGCGTACAACCAAAATATGAAATTCTCGGTCGGTTTCTGTGTTCCCCTTACCACATTATTCTGTCTGTTATGTGTATGTTAAAGCTGACGGGTCATATTGGACCCGTCAGCTTAAAGAACAACAGCTTCAGCGTCAGCTTGAAGACAGAGTGAAAAAGCATCTTCTAGGCTCGCTCGTCCCATCGTAGACCTCATCAATTACTACCAGACGTGATCGAGTTGAACACCGGCTCATCCTAATCTATACATATAATAAAACAGTCAAAAAAGTGTGTCTGTACATTTAAATTTTATACAAAAATAATAATTGGTGAGAATAAGAAACGGTAACACGGCAAAAAAATAAAAAAAGGTCTGTCTGTCTGTTTGTACACGCTGATCTCCGAATTTACAACATGGATTGTAATGAAATTTGGTAAGTAGATAGTTGACTTCCTCGAATAACACATAGGCTACGTTGTATCTCGGAATTCCCACGGGATCGGAATTTACGCGGGAAATCATCCCACGCAAACGAAGTTGCGGGCAGCAGCTAGGTACAAATAAATAAAAATACTTCAGAAAACATGTTGTGTTAACTGCGCTAAAAATCAGTTGTTCATGCTTGCCTGCAATATGCAGCACTGCCCTCCCAATCGCAAATATATTCACATGCAGAAAGCTATGCAATGCAACATGCAAACAAACTGATAGTCATGATCTCTGGCCCATTTCACCACTTAACTCCATGTGCAAGATGAAATACAAAGTCGAGATGATCGGAATCCTACTAATATCCTACTAATCCTATTACTTTACTTTACTTTACTATTACTACTACTTTACTTTACTAATGTTATAAATGCGGAAGTTTGTGAGGATGGATGGATGTTTGTTACTCTTTCACGCAAAAACTAGAAAACGGATCTGAATGAAATTTGGTAAGTTGATAGTTGACGTCCTGGAATAACACATAGGCTACTTTTTATCCCGGAATTCCCACAGGATCGGGATTTACGCGGGAAAAACCTCCCACGCGGACGAAGTCGCGGGCAAAAGCTAGTAGTTTATATTTGACCTCTCATTGGAGAAAATTTTAGAATTGGTAGTGTAATTTGTTTTCCTGCGCCTATTTAGTTAGTTCCTTAGTGTAGACACTTTCCTAACTGACTAACCTGAGACGAAACACCGGAGCAGACTGAGAGATCAAAGTCTTCAGTTGTAGACGTAAGTACATCTCTCAAAAACCAACACAAATATAGTTTATTTCATAGTCTTTTTTTTTCGAAACAAAAAAACGCTATTTCATTACTTAAAATACTTATCACCGAAGTTAAAATCGTTGTAATAACCTCAATATTTTCCATATATTAACTAATAGGTATGCTATGATCACCTAATGACTCATCCCGTTTTTGGTGCAGCGGAAGGTAGTGTCAGACTTTTACTGACTAAAAACCTACCCTGTCCTTTAAATTGCCCCTACGTTCCGGGGCCGCGGTATGTTAGAATATTTCCGCAACCCTGGCAGGAGATTTGCTATAATAAGGACTCATTCATCAACATCCAATATCATGCAGGTGTCTCCTTTTAATTAGATATTTATGAAACACCTGTGCTAGAAGACTAAAAAAACTAAGTCATGAAAAAAGCACACTAAACCAAATCTTTCACAATCTGACACAATAATAACCAAACCAGTCAATATTTAACCACGAAAAGTCCAGTTAAAACTAACTGCAAGGTTTTCGTGTTAGACTAAGAACTGTAAATGGACAGGGTATAAGCGACAGCGGGGCACAGTAGGTTAGATGCGAGTCGTCTTAGTGAGCTACGTCTGGGGAGCTAAATACGTGGTATAATTAAATAATTCAAAACTAAATAATTCGCCCCATAGAATTCGATACCCGCACGGAACAAATATTTGTATGATCTGCAAGTAGTTGTTCCGGGTCTGGGTGTTTCTGTTTGAGTTTCTATGTTTGTAAACGCACCCACGATACAGGAAGAAACTAGTGTGGCGCAACGTTTTATAACAAAAATAAAAAAACAAAATCCCCCACGCTTCTATGAGAGACGCACCGACATTTTACGACGCGACCACGGTGCGGGACGAGGCGGTCGCTTCCTTCTGCGAAGCAGTCATGCTAGTAAAGGAGGAGGCAAAACGCGTGAGGAAAAAACAACTGTCATCCTCACACCCTAGTCGCCGCGGGAGTCGCCCCGGGCGGGATCGCGAGTCGACGTAAGCATGGGCTTGCGGGCCGTAGCTTACAGTCCGGTAAGGACCAGGCCCTGATCGGAGCGTCGTGTCGGAACTTAAGGGCAGTGAAGGAACACAGTGGTTTTTAAGCAGTAGAAGTCTGATACTTCCTCCACTCAGAGTGGGACGAGTTATTAGATGATTTTTCTGATAAAATTAGTTAGCCTTTAGCCCAGATCTGAATAAAAGAAGTGGTATTCTTTAACCACCACGCGTCCGCTTTTCACTCAGACTTACCACTTATATAACACACGTATTCAGACTCGTCGGCGCCTGGCGGGTATCGATCATAGTACGTAATTACTGACTCACTTTCTACTTCACTGTTTGTGGGAGTACGCTTTGAATCTTTTGGAAAGTTAGGTTTGTTTAGAATTGTGGTGGAATGGGTTTAGGGTGTTAGTCTCAGCTTAGAAATTCGGGTTATAATTTGGATTGTCCTGGTTTCATTTATGTTGGTGCACATACTACAAGCATACAAGATAAAGAGATATAAAGGCAGAAACATACCCGGCACAGTTTGGCTGTTTGTACGGCCCATCCAAATGTTTTCTTTTTTAAGTTGAGCCACGTGATGTCTTCTGTGATGTGTTTGTTTTCTTTTACAAAAATACACCTCAGACATCAAACTACATGGTTTTCATATTTTATGATTTGACTAGTACGAATTGTATGGACTTCAAAATAGAGTTTGTCCTCTGGGATTGTTTCAGTCACTTCTTTTCAGGATTGTCAGCTGCGAAACACCGACCTCTTTTAATTTATATTAGCGTAAATATTTGGCGTGTAATAGCGTTATTTATAATGTTACATAATATATTTTATATGGCCTGTCTGACCTTCACAACTCAGAGACTGGGTGACATAATACCCCCTGGCAAGATAAGTGTCAGATTGTGGCTTCTGATTTCTCGTAACAACGGCTTAACGTGTTTTGCAAAATTCAGGTATCGCGATATTATGTTTAGATAGGCACTGATCCAGAGACGGATCTAAACTTGCTGCTTAACCTTCAAAATTTATCCTTGTGGGTTATATTATTTATGCTCGATTCTTGTTTGTTTTTTGAATTGAATAAAGACATTTTTAGGGTTCCGCAGCCAAATGGCAAAAAACGGAACCCTTATAGTTTCGACATGTCTGTCCGTCTGTCTGTCTGTCCGTCCGTCCGTATGTCACAGCCATTTTATTCCGAAACTATTAGGACTATACATATAAAACTTGGTAGATAGATGTATTCTGTGAACCGCTTTCCGATTTTAAGAGAAAATTTAAAAAATATTTAAAATAAAGGTGGCCCCATACATGGAACTCAAACTGAAAATATTTTTTTTCATGAAACCTATACGTGTGTGGTATCTATAGACAGGTCTTTAAAACTGACATTAAGGTTTCTAAAATGACATTTTCATAAAGTTAATCGTTTAAAAGATATACGCTTCCAAAGTGGTAAAATGTGTGTCACTTCATTATTATAGAAGTTAGAGGGGGGCCTCTAACTTCTATAATAATGAAGTGAAATATCTAAAAAAACTATATGTTGTAGATTTTAATGTAAACTTTCAACCAAAATTAGGTTGAACGAGATCGAGTCAGCGGTTTTTGAGATACAGTATATTTTAAAAAACCGCAAATATAACTTTGTAATTCATACAAATACTATGAAAAACAAAGTTATTTGGCGTAGTTGTAAAAATTGTTAATAAGCTAGTTTTAAGAAATTTTTAAGATTTTTTGTATTTTTTTTTCAAATAAATATATTAAGTATTTTATATTTATTATAGTTACTACGGAACCCTTCATGGGTGAGTCCGACTCGTACTTGGCCAATTTTTCTTACTTACTATCCACATTTGCTCTCACATCCCTAAATATTTTGTTCTTTTCTTTTTTTAAAAGAGAACTGGTAATGTGGGTAGAATTAACATTACTAGCAATCTTGTTAACTAACCAACTAAGCTAAATATCCTTGTCTGGAGTAAATAGGACCATTGGAGTATACATTTTTTTTGGAAAGTATATACATAGTTTTATCTCTACGGTTGCCAACATATGCCCATCCCTTGGGCAGCATTAAAAAGTTTCCATCAGTTGTTCATTGAGCGCAGAGGTGGTACAGTGGTTAAAGTCACGACTGGCGAGTTATAGTTGTTGGGTTCGCAACCAGCCTTACATAACTATTTTTTATAATTTACTTGATAATCATTGCTCTCAAAACGGATTCCCTCTCATAGAGAGTAGGCCTGCGTGCTAGCAGTGAGAAGTTAAAGTCCGGATATGTTTGAATCAATAGATAGGCCGGTAGTATATATCTTTTTCTTGAAAATTAAGCATAAAATTTGCTTCTTTCCCAACTATGTTACACCATCAATACTTAGGATACATAATAGACACATTTATCCCTAACTCTTTGGAACAACAGGTTTGGACTCCTCAAAATGCATTTTTTTAACTGACTTAAAAAAAATGAAGTTCTCAATTCGTCTAAAACTTTTTTTTTTTTTGTATGTTACCTCACACCTCGTAGACGGCTGGACCAATTTGAAAAATTCTTTTTGCGTTTGAATGGGTCTACTTTCTAGTTGGTCCCATTGTTACGAAATCAGGATCTGATGATGGAATTCTGGAGAAATCGAGGGAACTCTTCAAATATTATAGGCACACCTATCGCGTTTTGGGTATTTCTTATAGTACCTTGAGCAGTTGCTTCCGAAAAGTACCATTTGGGGAAGTTGAACTGATGATGAAGACCACAGATGGCCACTGAAACTCCTCAATAATAAGAATTTCGTTGATTCGATGATTGCGATTCAATTACTTGAGTACGGATGTTAAACACTTTATGCACGTCACAATACATATGGTGATGTAGAGCTGATGGTGAAGTACCAGGAGAACTCCTCAAAAATTAACGGCTATGCATCGGGAAAAGCAATATTTTGTAAAAGGTGATAAGTTGTTGACATTTTGGCTTTTGTAACTAGATAAATTACAAACCGACCCACTAAAAAGCGTGAAAAAAAAACTTTTTAACAAAAAATAAAACCGACTTCCATATCAAAACACTACAAAGGCAAAAATAACTTTAATTTCGGAAGGCGGTGTTAAAAAAGAAAGAAAATACCAAACCAATAACACCGACTACCGAAATTAAAGTTATTTTTGCCTTTGTAGTGTTTTGATATGGAAGTCGGTTTTATTTTTTGTTAAAAAGTTTTTTTTATTAAAAATAGATTCGCGTTTGACCACCATCTCACGTGATGGTAAGTGATGATGTGGTCGAAGATGGAGCACGCTTACCTAAAAGTAACCTATTCACTCTTGACTTGTGACAGGGAAGGCGACTGTCTATCTATCATTTAAAACTGAAATCCTGGTTTCAGTTTTGTTGGCTTTTGTCTACAGCGATGAGTGAATACTGGTTATCGGATATTACTGAGTATTGGTTGGTATACTGTCTTGTGAAACCAAGCGCTTCTCATCCACATTTATTGTGCGCACAGCCAAGTTGTAGAACTCACTGCCGGCTTCTGTGTTCCCTGCGACTGACCTTTCAGTCTTGAAAGCAAGAGTGAACAGGCATATTCTGGGCTCGCTCATTCCATCGTAAACTTCATCTATCGCATACTATCAGGCGAAATAGAGGTCAGGAGTGGACTCATGCGAAATAAAACAAAAATACCTTATTTGTTACTTCCTTAAGTTCAACTCACCTTTTAGCCCAAATGAGATCGTGACCTTAAACATTACGGGAAAAAATTCCACACGAAAAAGTCGGTCAAAACTATGCTAAAGTAAATGGCGCAGTTTTTAGGGCAAAAGACCTATTGCTTAACAAGTAAGTAGTTTTACGGGCCCTATTAGGGTAGATACGTGACGTTTTAAGCTAATAGTGTACCCGCGAGAGAGTGCCATAGACATGAGTGGAACAGAAGGACAGTCCCTTGCTATGATGTGACTTCATTGCGAATAAATTTACAAAAAAAAAACATGAACCGACTTCAAAACAAATAAAAACGAAAAATAAACCAAATTTGCTAAAGAGTGGAATTCCCTGCTGGAGTCTTTGTTTCCTGATAGTTGAACAACAATTGTTTTAGAAGATCGAAAAACAGTTACTACAGAGTGGTACACTAACAATTATTTGCCACTTGTCTTGGAAAAAGTTCGGGAGAAATGACCTCGCAGTAGGATCTTCCTTCACCACGACAACGCCTCGTCGCACATCGCCAAGCAAACAATCGACTACTTGGCGACGTCAGACGTGGAATTACTGGGTCACCCGCCCTATAGCGCCAACCTCGCACCTTGTGATTTTTATTAATTTCCGAAAATAAAAGAAAAATTTCGAGGAAAACGTTTTATGGATGCCGAGGAAGCAGTGGCTGCGTTTCAAAATGCCGTCGATGAGACCCCTAAGGACGAGTGCGTAAAGTGCTTTTCTCAGTGGTCCCATCGAATTCAGCGGTGTATTGATGTAAATGGACACAATTTTGAAAAGATATAAGACGAATAACTTGCTAGTTTGTTCAGTTTTTGATTTTCTAAGAACTTTCAGTGCCACCCTCAAAGGTATCCTATTTCTCAGACAAGAAGTCGGTTCCTAAAACCATTACAAAATGTAATACTCTAGCATTTTACTTGATTGATAAATGGATGTCGCCGAACATTTTTCTTTCCAAGTCGAAATATTAATTCAAGAGATCTCGAGAGTAAAGTTACACAAGTGTTTACAGGCATGACTTACGATTACAGTCGTGGGTTTGAAACTAGGCAGGCATGATACTATGATTAATTCCATCACCAACACTTTCAAAACGGTGAAATTGAGGAAATGAAATTTTATCATGAGGAAACCGGTATGTCATAGTACCAAAATCCAAAGAATTAGTTGCGATATCCGAATTAATAATTATAAATATATCCCACCCATACGCACAAAACGTTTTGGTAATACTTTCATTGTGCGTACGGCTAAGGAGTAGAATTCCCTGCCGGAGTCTGTGTTTCACGATAGCTATAACCTCTGTGAGTCAAGAGTGAATAGGTTACTTTTAGGTAAGCGTGCTCCATCTTCGTCCACATCATCACTTACCATCAGGTGAAATAGTGGTCAAACGCGAGCCATTATCAATAAAAAAAGGTCTAGAAAACAACCATGTTTCTAGACCCTTAAGTTACTAAACAGACCTTTTGTACTTTCCTCCTATGCATTGCAAAACAATGTGTACAACACTTAACAGTCATAAACGAAGGATTTCTCCCATGATCCCTTTGTGAAACATGTATATTATTATATTTAAAGCACTCTCTAAGGCTTGTTTAATCTCCTGGCTAATTATCTTTGTTAATTGTAGAATTGTGTTCCCGACTTTGACTTTGAAGTTTAAAGTTTTTAGGGCTATAACTCTCGTTGGAAGTTTTTGAACTATGAGATACTGTAACTGTTCTTATTTGGGGTGTTAATGGTGAATGGGTGGCTTTGTTCGACGTAGTTGCTTACAAAAGGATCATGCAGAGTGAATGTGAGGTAATATACAGCATATTTATCGTCTGCTTAGGGTTTTCCTAACTATGTTAGGGTCTTTCTACTCTATTCGGATGCAGCTGACTACTAGTGTTTTACAAAGAGCGACTGCCTATTGTGACCTCTCCAACCTAGAAGTGGGGTAATACGATACCCCTTATCAAGCCTGGTGTCAGATTTTCTGATTTCTGACTAGTTACCCGGATCAACTGTCAAATAATACAGATAGACTAGCTTGTGCCAGCGGCTTCGCCCGCGTGGGAAGTTTTTCCCGTGTAAATCCCGATCCCGTGGGAATTTCGCAAAATCCTTTCTTAGCGGATGCCTACGTCATAACATCTAACTGCATGCCAAATTTCAGCCCGATCCGTCCAGTGGTTTGGGCTGTCCGTTGATAGATCACTATATCAGTCAGTCAGTCAGTCACCTTTGAGTTATATATATTTAGATAGAATATACTTTATTGTATTTATTTATTTATTAAAACTTTATGCAACACAAAATGTACAAAGGCGGACTTAATGCCATAGGCATTCTCTACCAGTCAACCATGGGTGGTGAAAAGATAACATGGCAGGTGCATAAAAAAAAAACCTAAGTCATAATATATTCAAAGTAAAAGTCTTATTACAAGTATACATAAATAACTATTATAAACTTACATACACATTTATCATAATACATACCAGATATATACAACGTGTAACGGAAAGGGTATATACATACCAAGGGCACGGCTTCTTTGGGTGATATCAAACGATATTGGAAGGGTTTCAACGCAAAATAAAATACTCTAAAAATTGATACAAAATTTTAGGTTTCGTAAGTTTCTTAAATTGAAATTATAACCATCGTGTCACCGCACTACGTAGGTCAATAACTTTCCACGTTACTTGCAAATATTACGGTAAATCTCTTCTGTGATGTGCTTATTTCAGTTTGAAAAGTTCGGTTTCTAGTATCAATGTATTAAAAATTCTCATTACTTCTGAACATGTAGAGATAGGATTAAAAAACCCTTCCAATATCGTTTGATATCACCCAAAGAAGCAGTGCCCTTGGTATGTATATACCCTTTCCATTACACGTTGTATAATATATACTATATATTAATAAAAAGTCATAGAAAGGGGGTTATGAAAACTCTGCTTCCACTATTTGTTTTGAAAATAATCCCGCAACTTTCTCTTAAACGCATATTGACTGGTGGCCATCCTGATATCAAGAGGTAGTGCATTGCACAGAAGAATAGATTGTATTTAAAAGGAAGAATGAATAAAATCAGAAGTATGAGAAGGACAGAGTAAGAGAAGAGCGTAGACTTTTACACCAAACACACCTATTTAACATTATTTCGAATTACAACCGGGAACGTTTAACGTGCTTCCCGAGGCAAAAATGAATCTTGATGTATAAGAAATCTGTACTGTATTTCTCTTAGAACAATAAAGATTTTATTATTATATATTAGCTTCTGCCCGCGACTTCGTTCGCGTGGGAAGGTTTTCCCGGTAAATCCCGGTCCCGTGGGAATTTTGTGATAAAAGGTAGCCTATGTGTTATTTCAGGATGTCAACTATCTACTTACCAAGTTTCATTCAGATCCGTTCAGTAGTTTTGCGTGAAAGAGTAACAAACATACATCCATCATATATTAGTAAGTCTAAGATGGTCAGCCATCCCTGGCCTGACCACAACAAGCATTGCTTAATCCTGACAATCGACGCATTTGGCTGTTTTTATTAAGTCAGAAGTTATTATCAAGTAATATACAGCGATCGCAAATATGTCATATGCGAATGTGATTCGAGTTATTACTAAGGACATGGTATGTTAAAATAGTAATTAAAACACTTAATTATGGATAAAACATGAAATGAAATGAAATATTTATTTTGTAAATTGGTTATAAATAACGCTTTTACACGTCATGTTTTTTTGCGCGTTAAGTTTAGTTTAGCTAGATGAGGCTGGTGTTTCCTAACTGACTACTCTGAGAAGAAACACCGAAACAAACTCAGAGGTCAACTACTCTTTTAAAGTCCATACAATTCGTGTTGATCCAATCATATGAAAAACATGTAGGTTCATGTCTTTGGTGCTCTTTGAGGAAATAACCACACACATTTGAGTGGACCTGTCCAGACAGTGCAAGCATTTGTCAGTTATCGTGTAGCTCAACTTAGAACTTAAGTAGCTCAACGACCTGACGAACAATACCAAAATACGGACATTTGGGTAGGCCACACAAGTACTCAAACTGCTTGACATAGTATTATATACAAGGTGTAATTTAAAGGGTATATACATACCAAGTGCACGGCTTCTTTGGATGATAATAGACGATATGGCAAGGGTTTTCTAATCCTATATGTACATGTGTGGAGCATATTAGAAATTTCAATACATTGATACCAGAGACCGAATTTTTCAAATTAAGAAGAACGAAGAGAATTATCGTTTTATTGGCATGTGACGTGGAAAGTGATGACCCTCATAGTGCTGTGACACGTTTGTTATTACTGGTATTAAAGAAACATATGAAACCAATAATTTGGGGTCAATTCTGTGAGTCACTTATTTTGAGCTGAAACTTTGCATAGAGACTCCATACCAGATGTTGTCTTCAGTCCTTTTGGATAGATATGGGGTTTCCGTTACACGTTGTATATGTAAATGCAGTAATTACTTAATTCATGTACAAAGCCGAGCTTGACCCAAAGTTGAGTATTCCTCTTTGCAAACCTTTGAGTTACAAAAAGAGAGATCCAGTGTACATAAATAAAATTACTTAGTCTTAATATTTTTTTAAACATAACCAGCAATGTGGGTACAATTCACATTACTAGCAATTTAGTTAACCCCTCTAAATATGCTTGTGTCTGGAGTGGGTTCACAGCAATAGGCAATATAGCAATGTTTAGGGTTTGAACTCGTGACCTCTCGATCACAAGTCTGACACCTTAACCATTAGGCTATTGACGCTTAAATAAAATAAAACATATAATATACACATACTAAATATTTTAAATATCGTAATCTTTTATCTAAAAACTGTCTTGGTGGCCTAGTGTTCGCAAGCGTCTCGAATTCCATTCCCGGGCAAACAGTGATATTAAGTTTTCCTTAAGAAATTTTTCAGTAGTAAAACGTAGTAAAACCTCGTGCATCAGAAAGCTCATCAAGTTGTTGGTTTTGAGCCTGATCTCTCTCCGATTGTGTCAGATTGCCATCCCATCGGGCTATGAGAGTAATAAACTGAGCCTGCTCCTGTACCTGTGCGTGTGCACATACCTGTGCACTATAACATCTCATGCGCAGATGGCTAATCTTCGCTGAAATTAGTCGCCGTGGCCGGAATTAATAAACTATCTTTGCCCGCGATTTCGTGTGCGTGGAAGATTTTTCTCGCATAAAACCCAGTCCCTTATGTATTCTGATATATACAGTAGCCTATATGTTGCCATATGACGTCCTCTATTTTTCAGTGAACGTCTCCTTAAAACTGGTTCGGCTATTCTTGAGATAAATCCGGACAAACAGGAAGACCGACACAAAAAATTTGTGTTTTAGTATTGTGTAAATAAGTATAAGCACTTGAGTAGTTACTTTGAAATCCCGAACAGACAGTTCTATTTTATTGATAAATAGATAGATAGAATATACTTTATTGTACACCAAAATTTAAACACACCTATTTGATATTATTTAAACATAAACATTTTACACTAGCAGCCTGTGGGCTAACCATACCCAAAAAACTGCCAACACCCTGCGAATTCAATACAATAATGCTTTCAGGGCGCTGTTGAGGCTTCCTCCTTATTGTAGTGCGTCGGCATACGGATGATTATTATGCGATCATGCGTAAGACAGTCGCGTCTATAATACGCAGAGTGAGAGGAAGCAACAATAGCGTTCTGAAAGTTTTTGCGGAAAGACTAGAAGGGCCTACTTACAATGGATAGGTTTATCAAGCTACATGTTAGACATGAGGCTATAAAACCACGGGGCTATAATCCTTCCTGTGATTGTGAGTTTTTTTTATTTTGTTTTTGTTTTGTTACGTCCTTTATAATTGTCTGTGTATGCCTAATTGTTTCTTACTAACATAGTTATTAAGTAAATTGTTTGACTAACACTATGGGCCTTAGAAGCCTGATAATAAAAGATTTTTTATTTTTTAATTCTATGGTATCCGTGTATGTATGTGTATATTTTATACACAACGTGTAACGGAAACCCCATATCTATCCAAAAGGACTGAAGACAACATCTGGTATGGAGTCTCTATGCACAGTTTCAGCTCAAAATAAGTGACTCAAAGAATTGATACCAAATTATTGGTTTCATATATTTCTTGAATACCAATCATAACAAACGTGTCACAGCACTACGAGGGTCAATAATTTTCCACGTCACTTGCCAATAAAACGATAAATCTCTTCAATCACTTTTTTTTCTTTTTTTTTTTTTTTCATTTCACATTTGTCTTAAACAATCTATCTTACGCAGGGGTCTCCTTTTAAGTATTTGAAACACCTGTGCTAGGAGGCCCCGCTCTTCATAACTGATATAGTATGAATGACAAGGTTTGAAACTATAATTAATAAGAATAAAAATAAAAATAATTACAAAGTGAATAAAAGATACTATGATAATATGTTTGTTTGTGTGTGTGTGGGTGTATATGAATGTAAGAGTGTAAGTGATAGTGTGCATGTGTGTATGTGTGGGTATGTTTGTTACATGTAAAGTGGTTGTATGTTATCTACATTATTTAAGTGTTTGCAAGAGAACTTCTAGGTCGTGGTAGGTCTTGCTTTGTAGCCACTGTACTAAAGTTTTTTTGCAATCTTTACTAGTCGTAGGATAAATGTTTAATATCTTATTTATTTTATTGTATAGATTTGCGGATAGTCTAGTATACTGCCTTTTAGCGTAAATTGATTTAGCTGATACTACGTTTGCCACTAAATAATTCCTTCTCTTTTTTGTAGAGACAGACTCATATGGAAGTATTTTGTGAAGTTTTAAAATAACCCTTAGGGTATACAACTTCCTAACCGTTAGTAGTCCACTTATCGTGTATAGGTTTTCAGTGGGGAATCTCCATGGTTTGAAAAACATAACTTTTAGGAGAGACCATTGTGTACGCTCCAGTTCGAGAAATTTCATTTTGGTAGCCCTTCCCCATACTGATATACAGTAAACTAGGACTGACTGACCTAGTGAGACGTAAATCTGTTTTAAAAGGGTTTTACAGGTAACGTACCGTAAGGTCTTGAAGATCCATATGAGTTTTCTAATTCGGTTCATGACTGTTTCTATGTGTGTATGCCAAGATAGGCGTTGGTCGACAATAACACCTAGATATTTAATGTTAGTGACTTTTTCCACCTCATTGCAAGAACAAGTGTTATTTGTGCTCAAAGGCGTGTGACAACTGTGAATCCTAAGAGAATTATCAGCCCCCGGTTGAGTATTATTATATTTGGTGATTAGTGGTTTGTGTGTGGTTCGTTCTTCTTCATTTGAAAAATTCGGTCTCTGGTATCCAATGTATTGAAATTTCTAATAAGTTCCACACATGTAGACATAGGATTACAAAACCCTTGCCATATCGTTCATTATCATCCAAAGAAGCCGTGCACTTGGTAGGTATATACCTTTTAAATTACACGTTGTAGAGTAGCCTGTATGTTGCCGTATGACGTCCTCTATTTTTCAGTGAATGTCTCCTTAAAACTGGTTCGGCTATTCTAGAGATAAATCCGGACAAACAGGAAGACAGAACACAAAAAAGTTTGTGTTTTAGTATTGTGTAAATAAGTATTAAGCACTTGATCAGTTACTTTGAAAATCCCAAACAGACACTTCTATTTTATTGATAGATATATAGATAGAATATACTTTACTGTACAACAAAATTTAAACACATCTATTTAACATTATTTCTTAATTCTATGATATATGTATGAGTATTGGATTAAAATTGTATTTGGCCAACCAACAGTAATAATCTGCTTATTCTATAGGAATAATACATAATTATGTACTAAAAAACTTAAAATACAAACTAGAATAAAGCATAAAAAATTGATCCTCAACGCTGTCGGCTGGCAACGTACCCAAGATACTGGCGGCATTGCCTCGTTCTATGGCAATGCTTAGCCGTTGACCAAAGAAATAGCCAGTCCTTGGGTCGCGGGAAGCGTCAGCGAGCCTTTTCGATTTGTCTTTAAAAAGTATAGTAGTTTGATGTATATATTTCGGTGTATCGAGGTGCTTCCCGTGATTTTGTCGATATCTTCAGCCTAAAGCGTTTTTGGAGTTCATATATATCTTCTTTAAACCAATACAGATCATTTTTATGTAATAAATTAAATGTTAACTTGTATACAAACTACGTAAATATAAAATCTAAACTACAAACGAATTTCTGGATGCCATATTTTAGTTTATTTTTAGATGTATTATGTAGTTTAGGGTTTTTATTTAAGCGTTTAAAGTATTAAAAATTAAAAAAATAAATAATGCCAAAAGTAAACTACAAACTAAAAGCATAAAAATATTTTCATATATATTATCAATATCTTCATCGCTGTCGACCGAGACTGTCGGCATTGCCACGTTGTAATTGCCATACAACATGGCAATGTCGACAGTCTCGGCTTACTACTCGGCTAAAGTCATATGGAAGTGTTAACCAGCCAGCAATTTAAATTTACAAAAAAAATTACGTGTAAAAGTGTTATTTAATAACCAATTTGCAAAATATCTATACTAATATTATAAAGCGGAAAAGTTTGTTTGTTTGCTTGAACGTGCTAATCTTCGAAAGTACTGGGTGGATTTGGATACAATTTGGTATGGAAGTAGCTTGAAGCTTGAGGAAAGTTATAGGCTACAATTTCCGCGGCTGCAAAAAAGGAGAGTTATGTTTTTATCGTGATGTAATCCACGGGAGCGAAGCCCCGCGTGAGTACTAGTCTGATATAATGATCCTTTCATTTATCATTTAGTCATTTCAGATACTGGTAGCCTTACAGAATCACCTTGTTATCGGTCTGTTAGTCAAGATCTTTTTTCTCGAAAATATGCAGAGATCTCGAATTGTCATTGAGATATAAAACACGGATCTGCAGTTTCCTAAAATATGAAAAAAAAACGAAAATAAAATTATAATAAAAAAGATACTTCTACTGTAATATAATGAAAAAAGTGACCTAATTAACCTGCGAACGACATAAGACTAAACCTTTATAACCGTAAAACCAGACCGGCATAAAAATAATCAATTTTACGTTTATATTCCTATAAAATTGGAATCGAATCCCAAACTAAAGCCAAGCTAATCAATTTTATAGCCACCCGGCTGGTAGGTATCGCTTATTACAAGCACGGATGGTATTTAACAAATCCTCGTTAGTAGTGATTGGCTAGGATCTGCTTTGGAGACATTGTTAATGGAAACAATTTGCTTGATTAACTTTTTCATACGGGAATCTTTTGAAATTAAGTCAGTCAAACAGTCACTCAAATACACAATTGCGTTAACACACTCTAAAAATACTGACTCAACTCCAGAATTGGTATTATTGGGGTGGAACTAGTACCTAAGTGTTATAAAAAACAGTTTTGAGTTGTTTAAATGTCCAAATCTCTCCCGTGACCGCTGTATTGGCTTTCCTTTTATTTGTCATAATTCCGGCCTCTATTACCGAGGGATTTAGAACAGAGTTATGATAAGCTCGCGTTTGATCACATGGTTGAACATGAAGCACGTTTACCTAGAAGTAACCTACTCACTCTTGACTGAAAGACCCCATTTAAAGCTATAAGGAATTACAGACTCCAGCAGGGAATTCCACTCTTTAGCTGTACGCATGTAACGAGGGGGCATCGCTGAACTTCTTGTTAAGTTATAGGAATCTAAATTTTGGTCACCTTTATTTAAAGAGCGTGATAAATATATTCTTTGTCTTTAACGTTGCCGTGCTGTTCATCTTAGATATCTGCGCAGGAGAAATTATATTACACAAGTATGTATGCAGGTTCCTTTGTTCCTTCTCTTATTGTCCGATGGGACGGCAATCCGACACGACCAGAGAGATTTTACGGGGGTTATCACACCACCAAACTTCCAAATTCCGGGCTACTACCGAGAAATTTCTAACCGAAAAACCCAATAGAACTTTTTGCCCTGACATCGAACCCGTGAACTCATGCTTGCAGTCGCGCTTGCAAGACTAAGAACACACAACACAACGAGGCAGTGATTTATCAATGTGCTGAAGACCTAGATTCCATAAACTCTAGTGCACTACACATAGAATCTGACTCAAGTCTACGTTGCCACCTTGGTCTACATAAAACATTCATCATCCCTCTGAGGACATTACCCAAAATATCTTCACAAGGCTTACTCTCGGCATGTGTTACTTTTATAGCTAGTTTTATCCACCTCGTAAACACAAGAAGCCTGAAGACGTACAAACTTCTCGGGCCCGTTAAAAACTTAAGTAAGACGTAACGTCATTGTCGGAGTTTCGGCACTTTTTGTGTATATTCGGCCTTGCCCTGTGCCTACTTTGTTTATGTACCGTTGTATTGTTACTAGCTGTTGCCTACGGCTTCGTTTGCTTGGAGATTTCACACTTTTTAGCATCTTTTTCTGCTTAGCGAGTCGATGGCAAACATACTGTACCGACATCTATCTTGCATCGTACGATCTAACGATAGAAATTCTGTATCAAGCGCAAGCAGAGTTTACCGCACAACTAGCCTCAATAAATCACCTGATAAAAACATCAGGTAGTTGCCCACCAGACAAAGAGGTCTGGACGGAGGATCCTCCCTTTCGCACATTCCCAAAAACATAAAATAAATTTGGCCCAGTATTTAATATAATCAATATCTAGTCTAAACGTGGTGAAAGAATTAGCCAAACGACATGGTCGATTACCCAGTGTGCGTCAGACCTAACAGAAGATAATATCGTCACTCGTGGAAGCTCCTTTCTTAAGGAGAAATGTCGATATGCCAAAATAATTGCCCATCCACGGGCCGGCCTCGAAAAGCATTGCTTGACATTGAAGATCGACCAGAGAGGCTGTTACTGCTTAGTCATGAACTGAGTGATATTCTAAGAAATTTTTAACACGGGTAGACTATGTCCTGAATTGGGATATTTATTTTATTACGAATGAGCCCGCTCTTGACCTCGATCACACCTGATGGTAAGTGTAAGATGAGGTCTACGATCGAACGAGCGAGCCCAGAAAATGCCTATTTCACTCTTGCTTTAAAGGCTAACGGATCATATGTGGCAGGAAACACAGAAGCCGGCAAACAGTTCCACACCTTGGCTGTGCGCACTATAAATGTTGAAGAAAAGCGCTTAGTACGGGAAGACGGTATACCGACCAAGTGTGGATGGTATCCTGCGGTACGTCTAGTAGACCGGTAGTAAAAGGGGGATGAAGGGACGATGCCGGACGTCCAAACGGGCAAATCTACGGGCAAATCTACTGGCAAATGGTAGTATATACTAAGGTACAAAATACTCATTAATAATAACTTTGTGGGTGTAAGATTTTCGTGGTTTACGCTACAAACAACATAGTAATAGTCGGTAACGAGAGTTTGTTAGTCAATTTGTAATAATTACACTTAGCGTGTTGATTAAGTGGTTCTAATTGGTCTGTTGTGTTTATAATTTCGGGTTTATTGATGTCGAATATTTATTTAACATTTACCCTTTTAAGTACATAGGATTCGGCTTCCAGTTCTACCGAACGTTGCTGAGTACCAAAACCCAGTAACTGGGTAACACACGTCGCATCTCGGCAGGACTGGTATCAGACTTTTATGGCTTGCAACTACCCGTAAGGGCTGGCAAAGATGTACAATGAAATCTCTATTATTTTTAAACACCTCTCGTTCGGCTAAATAGAATTTTCAGATGATAAACCGTCGTCTAGGCTTTTATTGGACAGGTCTTTCAAAAATCGTTTTTCGATACTTTGATCCGTTTGTGAAGTATTTAGCTATAAATTGATATATTTGTTACAATCATGCGTCTGTGTGTCTTTACCAACCAAACCACTATGTTTTTGAGTGTGTGAAAATTATCCATGATCTAAGAATAAACATACCTACATATTATTTGTAATATCAAAGTTAAAAAAAAAAACAACTGTCACCGTTGTCTAGATTTATCTAGATAATGAGTAATATTCGATCAAATTGTAAAACGTAATTGCATAAGTAAATAGAATTTCCTTATAATCCCATAGAAAATGGATAATGATGTAGTACATTTAGAACTTAATTTTGATAAAATTTGTTTTTGGTCTTGGTTTACGGGACGAGTTACTACGGAATCGTTACATTACGATGCCCGACACACATTTTAAATTAGATGTGATCCAAATACCTGATAACAGAATTAATGTATCTCTTTTATTTTATTGCTATAAACAATTATTTTTCGTAGAAGTATATTTTAACATTTGTATACAACGTGTAACGGAAACCCCATATCTATCCAAGGGGGCTGAAGACATCTGGTATGAAGTCTCTATGTACAGTTTTAGCTCAAAATAAGTGACTAAAAGAATTGATACCAAATTATCGGTTTCATATGTTTCTGGAATACCAATCGTAACAAACGTGTCACAGCACTACGAGGGTCGATAACTTTCCACGTCACTTGCCAATAACACAGTGATTCTCTTCGTTCTTCTTAATTTGAAAATTCTGCCTCTGGTATCAATGTATTGAAATTTCTATTATACTTCACACATGTAGACATAGGATTATAAAACCCTTGCCATATCGTTTATTATCATCCAAAGAAACCGTGCACTTGGTATGTATATACCCTTTAAATTACACGTTGTATAGATCTGTTATCAAAATAAAATATTACTACTCTCACAAAGTACAATCTATACTAATATTATAAAGAGGATAAGTTTGATTGTTTGTTTGTTGGAACGCGCCAAACTTTGAAAGTACTGGGTGGATTGGTATGGAATTAGATTGAAGATTAAGGAAGGTTATAGGCTACTTTTTACCCGACTGTAAAAAAGAGAGGATTATGTTTTTATTGTACTGCTAGTACAAAATAAGTGCAGAAATATAGCCCAGTTTCATCTCAAATCGCCGAAACCTTGGGATGGCCTACTTAGCATGTCGTGGTGACTTGATGGCCAGTGGGGATGTAAAAAACGTTAATGTGGCACTGTAAGCGGCTCATAAAGTCGACGTGGACGCATTAAGCTCTGTTAGTGGGCCAAAGGGGCAATCCACCGGCTAATTTGATAGCTACAGACAAACGAGGTGACTTTATGCTGACGTGTGAGTGACAACAGGACGCGGGAGCGGAGAATTTTATAGAAAAATTTCTCACGTACGTTTTGTTAGCGCAAGCATTACTTTGGCGCAAGTATTACTTTGACGCAAGCATTACCTTTGGCGCAGGCGTTGCAGAAACAGTACTAGTATTGATGCTGTTAGCCTGCATTATATTACTGCTGGGCAAATTCCTCTTCCCATGACTTCCAAATTGTTCTATGCTGGGCCAAAGTGACTCTTGCCGCCATCTTCTACGAGCTTTGCCGCGACGTCTTTTGGCTGTGTCAGGGCTCCAAAAAGTGGTTATTTTGACCCAGAACTCATTGGACATGTGACAGACATGGCCAGCCTACTTCAGCAGTAATTATAAATACTAAATGATAAATATACGTAGATATCGACACGCATTTGTATTGGCCTAGATTGGAGGAAAGATTTCAATTTATAATTATTTATTAATCTTACCAACATGCCTTTCATAACCACTATAGTTTCACGGAGGTAATTATTACAATATGGATATAAAAATGTAGATATAGAGACAGAGGGAGTTCATATACGTGGGTGATATAATATCATTGCTTTCATTGCTGTCTCTTCAATGAAAGATACATATATGTATATCACCCACGTATATTAAACGTTGTTTTTTAACATGCATACTCGCACTAGTGAAACAATGTTACTGTATGATGAAATTGCTTGCAGTATTTCCGGCGTAGCGGTAATGTTCTGCCGCGGTTGCGGGAATGTTCTAACGAGATACCGCGGCCCCGGAACTTAAGGGCAGCTGAAGGAACAGGGTGGGTTTTTAGTCAGTAGAAATCTGACACTCCCTTCCGCTCCACCCAGAGCGGAAGAAGTCATTCGATGATTTTCCCACCCCGAAAAAAAAAGCGGTAATGTTCTAGCAAGATACCGTGACCCTGGAACGTAAAGGGCAATTAAAGGTATAGAGTGGGTTTTGAGTCAGTAAAAGTCTGACACTCGCTTCCATTCCAACCACAGCGGGAGGAGTATATGATGATTTTGTCACTACAAAAAGCCTGAAATACAATAAATTCGTTTCGTGTCTTAAAGCATTGGGATAGGAACAAGTTTTTAAGAGAGTATGTTGAAAATATACTTGATTACGACTAAAAAATAAGTTCATCGTATAAAAATAATATATTTTTTTTCGTTGGAATGTCATACATGGCCAACGAACAATGAAGAGTGAATAGTGAAGCGAATAGTAGAATTGGGACATCACAGTGATAGGAATCATTTATTTAAATATGTTTTGCTCTTTAAATTTAATTAAACGCTTAATTGATACAATAAATTAGCTAGTCGCATCATATTGAACAATTTAAAACATCTTAATGTATCCCAAAGCCTTGGGCGCATATAAATGGCGCCTATAAATCAAAGTGAGTGAGATATTATGTTTTATACGTCCTTCTCACATTGTGAGGGTAGTAGCACTTTGTTTGTAAGTCAAGCCGAAGGGGTAATCTGCCGGTTAATTTGATAGCTACGGTTATGAAAATAGCTAAGTTATAAGCGGCAGCGGGAGCGTTTTATGTCTAGTTAAATGTTAGAAACTCTTCGTAGCAAAATTCTTTGCTGGTTCAAGTCATTGCTAATATTATAACGTCTCCAGGAGAGGATCTTCCATGGTTTTTTTTTGTCCATGGTAGGTATCTCGTTAGAACATTTCCGCAAAATGTTCTAACGAGATACCACGGTCCCGGAACGCAAAGGCAACTAAAGGAGTAGGGTGAGCAGGGGCGTGCATAGGATTATGACAGGGCATGCGGCGGAGTAAAAACACACAAAAACTTCTTCTTTTATAGATTTTTAGCATAGCCACAACCACCCATCGTGGCATGGTGGCGATGCGTGGCTGTGGCTATGCTAAAAATCTATAAAAGAAGAAGTTTTTGTGAGTAATCGGTCACAAAAACTTCTTCTTTTATAGATTTTTAGCATAGCCACAGCCACGCATCGTAGCAAGGTGGCGATGCGTGGCTGTGGCTATGCTAAAAATCTATAAAAGAAGAAGTTTTTGTGTGTTTTTACTCCGCCGCATGCCCTGTCATAATCCTATGCACGCGCCTGAGGGTGAGGTTCTAGTCAGCAGAAGTCTGACACTCCCTTCCGCTCCACCAACAGCGGGAGGATTCATTTGATGATTTTCCCACCTAGAAAAAAAAACAAAAAGAAAGGATGGGATTTTTAACTAGGAGGAGCTAATTAAATAAAAAAAGCTAGAGGGCTACATAATTATAGGCGAACGGACCGATCTATAAGGTAAAGCAACGCTTGCTGAACTCCATTAACCTCTAGAGCCTCAGCGGCACAAAAACGTGCCAGTAAACAAGTATTAGTTGAGCCCCGCTGGCACAAAAATTGTGTGCCAGCGGGGCTCAACTAATAGTTGACGTAAATAATGGCGGTCCTTGAGAGGTTAAGGACCATCTTAATATATCGAGATTTCCCTCGGAAATCTGAAGAATATCGTGAAAAAGAAGTATCGTGTTACCCAGGTATTTGTTTGGGAAGATCAGATAGATGGTCCATGTAAAAAAATAATACACAGTGGCATCCGGTTAGACTAGAAGGCGACTTGAACATAATTGAGATTCTCAATTATGTTAAGGCCTTCTTCTCAATTTGAGAAAAGGCTAAGTAATGATGAGGAGAGGATTTTTAACACTTTTTTATTTTATGTTCATTTAGTAAATTTTCGTTCAATTATCTTAATTATTTGAGCTTCGTTTTGTTCTAAACGATAAATTACATTAACCTTAATCTATTTACATAGCTAATGTTCAGTGTTTTCAAGCTGACTACATTGAGAAGAAAGGATTAAGGAGGAAGGAAGGAAGTCTTAAGAGACTTTTTTTTTTTTAGCGTGGTAAAATTATCAAATAAGTCCTCCCACCCCGGGCAGGGTGGGAGGGACTGTCAGACTTTTACTGACTAAAATCCACGGTGTTCCTTCAGTAACCCTTTACGTACCGGGGTCACGGTAACGGGATGAGTCCCACGACCCCGGCTGGCTTCGGCCCTCTACGGGGGGGCCTCGTCATATTGCTGACGCTCTTTGAGGCGCGCGTGGAACACAACGCGCCGTCGACCCGGGCATGGTCCATGGTCGGACAGCGAGTTGCCCTTTACTCGCTGTCCGCATGCCCGCGCCTACGGTGGCCGGAGATCGTCGGCCGACGTCCGACGCCGTGGGCGTCTACCACTGCGGCTGGGCTGGAGGGAGGACGCCATCCTCTCCCTCACGCGGCCCACCTCCTCCTTCGGAAGCATGACTGCTTCGCAGAAGGAGGCGACCGCTTCCCACTCCCTCACGCCCCGCAGCATGGCCTCGACCAATGCCGGGCGCGAGAGGTCTCCGCCTATTGCCGCCGTGAGGACACGTCGGTGCTCTGCCCAAGCGGGGCAGTCCTGCACCGTGTGCTCGACTATGTCCTCAGGGCGACCTTCGCAGTGGTGACACCCAGGAAGTCTTAAGAGACTTAGTCCTTTCTTCTTTAGTTAATTAAGATTACATGCAATCCGTACTGGTCAAATTATATGAGAACCATATAGATTAATATCTGAGGTAATCTTTTGAGGAAAATCCACAGATTTCATTGGACCTGTCCAGACAGTTTTATTATATTATTATTATTTATTTATCTTCTATTTTAGTATAATAAGCAAACAAATAATACTAACAAGTTTTCTAACCTACACAAAAAAGTGGCTGGCAAAGAATAAATGACGTGAACTACTCAGTACAGCGCGGTTTAAACCATCGTTTACTATAAAATACAACAGCCTGGATAAATAGCTTGTCAAGCTATCACCACAACAACTGACATGCTGTAATCGTTTGTAGTTTTAGGATTTTATTTGTAAAAAAGAACACTAAATGGATGCTATGCTTAAATCCCTCTGATTTACTGTATACTGTTTACTGTATATTTTGGACTTGAAAGAAAAGGCACAATTTTGAACAACCGATGTTTACAGGTTTGACGGCGTAAAGCCAAAAAAGAGATGACAAAGAAAGGGGGCGTAGTCCAACTAAATGAGCAGACTAGATCCATGCAACCCTGATCACCTATCTACTAGTCGTTTTCGAATTTATCAAAGGCAAATCGATCAGGCAAGAGATCATAGCACTTCTGTACCTATATAAAACGTGTAACGGAAACCCCATATCTATCCAAAAGGGCTGAAGACAACATAGGGTATAGAGTCTCTATGCACAGTTTCAGCACAAAATAACTGACTCAAAGAATTGATACCAAATTTTTGGTTTCATATATTTTTTTGAATACCAATCATAACAAACGTGTCACAGCACTACGAGGGTCAATAACTTTCCACGTCACTTGCCAATAACACGATAATTCTTTTCGTTCTTCTTAATTTGAAAAATTCGGTCTCTGGTATCAGTGTATTGGAATTTGTAATAAGTTCTACACACGTAGACTTATTTAGGATTACAAAACCCTTGCCATATCGTTTGTTATCATCCAAAGAAGCCATGCACTTGGTATTTATATACCCTTTAAATTACACGTTGTATACACGCACAATTAATAAAAGAGATTGAAATGTCTCCTCCTGGTTTGGGTGACGTAGAGGAAAGTGTCAGACTTTTGCTACCAAGCAATCCATCCTGTTCCTTAAGTTGCCCTAGCGTTCCGGGGCCGCGGTAGCTCGTTATAACATTCCCGCAACCCCGGCAGGCAATGGCCCTATCGATCTCAGTCAACATATTTACATCTACAGGCCTGTTTATGCGTTTTATAGTGGCCTAATGTCACAGGCGGCAAGATTGCCTTTGTTTCTGCTGTTGATTTTTTCCTTCGAAAACAGGCTTTGCACTACTCATACAGTACCTTTATTGATGTTGCAGTAATACTCGTAAAATGTCAAAAATTAGTGCATGGCTCGAATTGAAGCATCAACCGACACCCTAAGGCATCCTATGTAGAACAACCGACAATAACTCTACGATTATACTGTAAAAAGGAATCTTCGAAAGTACTGGTTGAATTTGAATGAAATTTAATTAAATTAAAAAATAATGTTTTTATTGTGATAAAGTCCACGAATGCGAAGCCTTGCGTGACAGCTACTAAAAGATAAAAATAGACATTGACACATGACAAAATTATATATCACTAAATCTTTTCCATCATTGTTCTTGCGACCAAATCCTCCTCGTTCATTACACCGCCGTCGCTCATAAATGGCACCATAAGAAGACATTAGTCCGTGACACGCCCCTCGCGTCATCCGGCCGTGTGTCATATTGTCAGTTTGTCGCATAGAGCACAGAATCGCCAAGCTGACACCGACCAAAGCCGCCATTAAGAGCGTCCACATCTCAAGGTGTTTCATACAAACTTTCAAGGTCTAAACAGTTGTAGGTGTAAAAAGGCGCAAAGTGTAAATACCCCTGGGTATTTACATTAATTAGTTGTTAAGAACTTTCTTTAAAGAATTCAGAGGGAAAATTCTTTTTTTTTAAAGAGCATTGAGTTTCTTGCCGGTGCTTCTCTATAGGTAACAACTAATTCGAACCGTGCACTAACTTCAGACGTTTTATAAGTGCCCATGTAGGGGTTATGTTAAATAAAATAATTTGCATTTTGAGAGTGATTTTATACTTTCTTTAAAAAACTTAAAATCGCTCTAATTTTCTCTCTGACTTCTGTTAGACTAGCCACTAAGTTTTTTTTAGCTGCAAAAAAGTGACGTAACGAACTCTACGCATATTTATAATGCCAAAGAGTTTCTTAAACGGTTTGAAATGTTACTGGATTTAGTGGTTGTGAGACGTACAGGACCGGTATATGTGGCAAAGATATTGGAGATATTTATGTCTGTCTGTACTTTTTCATCATTACCACTGCTCTTAAAACTCTGAAAGAAAACATCAAAACCATGTTGAAAATTCCGCACTGAGGCCACGAGGTTGATTACGGCCTTCTCATAGAGAGAAGGCTTTTGTCCCAGCAATGGGAACGTTGTAGGCTGAATATGATATGTAAAGGTTAAATTTAAATAATATTATCGCAAAAAAAATCATTACAAACATATTTCTTTTCTTTATAACAGAACACTGTCAAATATTTTTAATACCTACGTACAGACGCCAGCACATCAAGCTACAACAATCTGTCAAATTTCTTTAATAGATTTTCAACTTTATTGCTAAAGAAATTAGGTTCAAGATTGATTGAGATAATTTGACAGTTTCGGGTAGCTTCATATGCTGGCGTCTGTACATTTGTGTTCTAATTGTATACAGTATTATCAATAAGACGAATAGAATTGTGAAGTATCACACATAAACCCAAGAGGTTTATTTTGTTAAATTTGCATGTAAACATTCTTAAATAAATAAATTCCGTACGTATATTTAATAATACCTCTAGCAATGGCCATTAAATCATCTTGTTACTCTATGGTTTGTCGTGTTACTAACTCGGCTTCTTCATTTTGTTTTCTGTCTGACTGATTTGGGTGGTGGAGCGAGAAAATCGACTTATATGCCACAAAGAATATGTAATTATTACTCTTTTTAGGTTGTTATTGGATTCTAGATTACGTTTAGGTTGTACTTTTTTGGCGTCAAGTGTAATCAAGTGAAATTGAAATAAGAGAGTATTTGATTTTGAAGAAATCATTAACGTCAGTATGAGATTTTTTGTCAAAAAAGAAAGATGGTGAAATTAACCAAGTCATATAGATCGTTGGTATAGCAGTTGCAGTAACTATTTTTATATATTGAAGTGCTAAGAGGTAGTACCTTTACAGAGTTGCCTGTGGGCCTGTTTGCAGGTGATAACTGCTGCCTGGTTCGCAAACCCACATGACCTCTTCGCTAGTGGCTCCAAGAAATTTGCTGTATGCGCGACGGCCACGCCCCAGTAAATCACGTCGAACTGTGGGCAAAGCCTAGTGAAGAGTGCTTGAATGCGTAGGCGGTCGATCTTTCGCAAAGTGCACATGAAGACCTTGTTGGTTTTACGAATGGAATGGACAATGTCGATGGGCAAACGATTCCGATTTCTAAAGCGGTATGGCGAGATTTCTTTTCGCATAATTATATCTAAGACTAGCTGCTGCCCGCAACTTCGTTCGCGTGGGAGGATTTCCCGCGTAAATCCTGATCCCGTGGGAATTCCGGGATAAAAAGCCTATATGTTATTGCAGAATGTCAACTATCTACGCTTACCAAATTTAATTAAAATCCATCCAGTAGGTCCGGAGATTAGCGTCTACAAACAGATAAACAGACTTTTTTTTTACCGTGTTACCGTTTCTTAACCCACCTCAATTATTATTTTTGTATATAATTTTAATGTACAGACACACTTTTTTCACTCTTTTATTATATGTATAGATAGATTTACATTTTACAGACTCGAGTTTGACAACCATCTCACCTGATGGTAAGCGATGATGTGGATGGTAGATGATAGTGGGAAGATGAAGCTTACTTACTGTAGCGTAAAACCGCTACGGTTAAAACCTCCTCCAATCCTAATGCAAACTTTTCAATAAAAAATTTTTTCTTCATAGCTGTTATTCACATTTGAACCAGGAATCGTGAAATCGTCGGTTGTTTTGCCTTTTGACGGCGTCATTACATTTTTGGGACCCGATATGTGATGGTCGACCTTATTTTTTGTGATTAATATCGAAATTATGAAGTGAAAGTTTTTTTTCTGTTGGTGTAAACCCAATAAAAAATATAAAGTGTACTAGCAAAAGTATAGTCTGTGGGTGATTTTCTGGTTAATTTGGTATGTATTGTCGTCTTTTTTCTTTTCGATCCATTTCGCACTAGTTTCATAATTAATCAAAGATTCAGCTTGCATCGGTGGTCTGAAGTTTCTTTTTTGTTTAGATCCCGTTACAAGCCAATTTTTGGCTCCACCCTACGGGCAAGCGACGTCGGTTATCGACGACGGAGGTCGGGGCGCTCTCGCCCGATATCCGAGCACATCCTGTGCCTGAGACGTCCATCTCAAAGGCCTGAAGCGAGTACGAGGTAGATGCGGACTCCGCAGCGCAGTGGCTCCGTGATTTCTACGCTACTTCCCACAGTCGTGTTCAGCCGTCCAGGAATTACCGAGTTTTCGCAGCAAGAGTTCTATTTTAAATAGTGCACCTAATTTGTATATTTCTAATCTAAAAATTCTCACGTCAAAAACTCTTTCTAACCTAAGGCCTATCAAGACGCGTTGGATGCTCTTAGTGTTTTTGTAATTAAAATTACTACTATTGCGTATTCGCCTAGCTGTAACCGATTGCAATCGATTTTTTGTTAGGTAAGTTAAAAATATTTGCATAATACTTTCGATAAGATTCTTTTTCTTTCCGCTAAGTTAACCCACGCCATCACTGAAAGGTTCCCAATAATAACTAATATTTAACTTTTTTATATTTTCTAATTAAGTACTTGTTTTCTATCTTTTTCCTTTTAATCAAAATTAAACGTGTTAAGTAGCGGTTTGTGTTTTACTGTGCACTTAATTTTATTTACGCTACAATACCATCATATTGTAGCGTAAATAAAATTAAGTGGACAGTAAAACACAACCGCTACTTAACACGTTTAATTTTGATTAAAAGGAAAAAGATAGAAAACAAGTACTTAATTAAAAAACATAAAAAAGTTAAATATTAGTTATTATTGGGAACCTTTCAGTGATGGCGTGGGTTAACTTAGCGGAAAGAAAAAGAATGTTATCGAAAGTATTATGCAAATATTTTTAACTTACCTAACAAAAAATCGATTGCAATCGGTTATAGCTAGGCGAATACGCATTATTAGTAATTTTAATTACAAAAACACTAAGAGCATCCAACGCGTCTTGATAGGCCTTAGGTTAGAAAGAGTTTTTGACGTGAGAATTTTTAGATTAGAAATATACAAATTAGGTGCACTATTTAAAATAGAACTCTTGCTGCGAAAACTCGGTAATTCCTGGATGGCTGAACACGACTGTGGGAAGTAACGTAGAAATCACGGAGCCACTGCGCTGCGGAGTCCGCATCTACCTCGTACTCGCTTCAGGCCTTTGAGATGGACGTCTCAGGCACAGGATGTGCTCGGATATCGGGCGAAAGCGCCCCGACCTCCGTCGTCGATAACCGACGTCGCTTGCCCATAGGGTGGAGCCAAAAATTGGCTTGTAACGGGATCTAAACAAAAAAGAAACTTCAGACCACCGATGCAAGCTGAATCTTTGATTAATTATGAAACTAGTGCGAAATGAATCGAAAAGAAAAAAGACGACAATACATACCAAATTAACCAGAAAATCACCCACAGACTATACTTTTGCTAGTACACTTTATATTTTTTATTGGGTTTACACCAACAGAAAAAAAACTTTCACTTCATAATTTCGATATTAATCACAAAAAATAAGGTCGACCATCACATATCGGGTCCCAAAAATGTAATGACGCCGTCAAAAGGCAAAACAACCGACGATTTCACGATTCCTGGTTCAAATGTGAATAACAGCTATGAAGAAAAAATTTTTTATTGAAAAGTTTGCATTAGGATTGGAGGAGGTTTTAACCGTAGCGGTTTTACGCTACAGTACCCCATTCCCAGTAAAAAAAAAATGAGAGTAGCAACCCTAAAGGTGAGTGGCAACCCTAAAGGAAAGGTGAGTGACAACCCTAAAAGAAAGGTGGTTGACAACCCTAAAAGAAAGGTGAGAGATCAACCCAAGTGAATGTATCAACCCAGTGAGAGGGTGACAACGCTATAACAGATTGACATCACAACAACAGATTGAAAACACAACAACAGATTGAAAACACAATAACAGACTGACAACACTAAAGGGATAGCATCAACCAAGAGTGAAAACCATAATATACAAATTAAATAAACTAGCCTAACTAACTTTAAACTAAATGCATCAAATCAACAACATCGAAGTGCAGCTGATACTGAATAAAATTGAAAGCCGGCCTCCAGTTTAGACGTTAACAGTGCGAGCTTCAGATGCGTCTCCTAAACCTACATTAGAATAGAAAAACAAACGATAGATCTAGAGTAATATTCTTAAATATATATAGGAACAAAGAACAATAATCAACACGAAACAAATAAGAGTTGAGATTAAGAAATAACTTAAAAATACGACGAAAACTCAAAGGAAGTCAAACAAAAACTCGAAGTCGAACACAAAAGCTCGAAGTCAGATAAAAACTCGAAGTGAGAGACGACTCAAAATCCAACACGACTCAAAGTCAAACACAACTCAAAGTCAAACACGACTCAAAGTCAAACACGACTCAAAGTCAAACACGACTCAAAGTCAAACACGACTCAAAGTCGAACACGACTCAAAGTCAAACACGACTCAAAGTCAAACACGACTCAAAGTCAAACACGACTCAAAGTCAAACACGACTCAAGACTGAATTTAAGAGCTTAAGTTATAGAGGGATAAGTTAGAAGGTTAAGTTAAAGAGAGAGGGTTAAGTTGAAGAGGGTGGACCTTAAATCAAAATCAAAAATACGACGCCTAATGAGAGGAAATGGTTATGAATAAATATTAACTCCTGGGAGGAATGAGGGTCGAAATAATAAAAGAGGTGTCGTTAATTGAAAACTAATGGCCTAACATAAGTAATGCTGATTAAGTTAAGAATATGGAACAAATTAATTCATTTAAGTATGTCTTTTATATGATATTGTCCAATATGATGAGAATCACAGTCTTGTAGGACATATGTAGTCATGGAGATGACTCTGATCACACGACATTTAATGAAACGAGGAGCAAGCTTTCCTGTAAAGTATTCAGCAGCTGACGATTTTGAAAAATTACGCCTCCATACAATGTCGCCGGCATTAAGTGTAATAGCCGTCCGGTTCGTATTGTAATTTCGTGAATTACGGAGAAAAGCAGAAGAAAGATTGTCCGCTACTTTTGCGTAAATCTCGGCGAGCGAAGTCAGATTACTCGCGTGTTGTTCCCGACTTTCAGCTAAATTAGTGCTTAGAGTCTGGTTATTCGCACGCGATGAATCCATACAGACTTCTCTACCGAATATGAGAAAGTTTGGCGTAAACCCTGTGGCTAAATTAATACATGAATTGAGGTAAAGTTTGACCTTGGGTAACAATTTAGCCCAATTCCTTTGGTTCTCGCCAACCAATATGCTCAAACAAGTAACGACACTTTGGTTATAACGTTCTACCGTGTTTGCTTGTTTTGATTAAAAGGAAAAAGATAGAAAACAAGTACTTAATTAAAAAACATAAAAAAGTTAAATATTAGTTATTATTGGGAACCTTTCAGTGATGGCGTGGGTTAACTTAGCGGAAAGAAAAAGAATGTTATCGAAAGTATTATGCAAATATTTTTAACTTACCTAACAAAAAATCGATTGCAATCGGTTATAGCTAGGCGAATACGCATTATTAGTAATTTTAATTACAAAAACACTAAGAGCATCCAACGCGTCTTGATAGGCCTTAGGTTAGAAAGAGTTTTTGACGTGAGAATTTTTAGATTAGAAATATACAAATTAGGTGCACTATTTAAAATAGAACTCTTGCTGCGAAAACTCGGTAATTCCTGGATGGCTGAACACGACTGTGGGAAGTAACGTAGAAATCACGGAGCCACTGCGCTGCGGAGTCCGCATCTACCTCGTACTCGCTTCAGGCCTTTGAGATGGACGTCTCAGGCACAGGATGTGCTCGGATATCGGGCGAAAGCGCCCCGACCTCCGTCGTCGATAACCGACGTCGCTTGCCCATAGGGTGGAGCCAAAAATTGGCTTGTAACGGGATCTAAACAAAAAAGAAACTTCAGACCACCGATGCAAGCTGAATCTTTGATTAATTATGAAACTAGTGCGAAATGGATCGAAAAGAAAAAAGACGACAATACATACCAAATTAACCAGAAAATCACCCACAGACTATACTTTTGCTAGTACACTTTATATTTTTTATTGGGTTTACACCAACAGAAAAAAAACTTTCACTTCATAATTTCGATATTAATCACAAAAAATAAGGTCGACCATCACATATCGGGTCCCAAAAATGTAATGACGCCGTCAAAAGGCAAAACAACCGACGATTTCACGATTCCTGGTTCAAATGTGAATAACAGCTATGAAGAAAAAATTTTTTATTGAAAAGTTTGCATTAGGATTGGAGGAGGTTTTAACCGTAGCGGTTTTACGCTACAGTACCCCATTCCCAGTAAAAAAAAAATGAGAGTAGCAACCCTAAAGGTGAGTGGCAACCCTAAAGGAAAGGTGAGTGACAACCCTAAAAGAAAGGTGGTTGACAACCCTAAAAGAAAGGTGAGAGATCAACCCAAGTGAATGTATCAACCCAGTGAGAGGGTGACAACGCTATAACAGATTGACATCACAACAACAGATTGAAAACACAACAACAGATTGAAAACACAATAACAGACTGACAACACTAAAGGGATAGCATCAACCAAGAGTGAAAACCATAATATACAAATTAAATAAACTAGCCTAACTAACTTTAAACTAAATGCATCAAATCAACAACATCGAAGTGCAGCTGATACTGAATAAAATTGAAAGCCGGCCTCCAGTTTAGACGTTAACAGTGCGAGCTTCAGATGCGTCTCCTAAACCTACATTAGAATAGAAAAACAAACGATAGATCTAGAGTAATATTCTTAAATATATATAGGAACAAAGAACAATAATCAACACGAAACAAATAAGAGTTGAGATTAAGAAATAACTTAAAAATACGACGAAAACTCAAAGGAAGTCAAACAAAAACTCGAAGTCGAACACAAAAGCTCGAAGTCAGATAAAAACTCGAAGTGAGAGACGACTCAAAATCCAACACGACTCAAAGTCAAACACAACTCAAAGTCAAACACGACTCAAAGTCAAACACGACTCAAAGTCAAACACGACTCAAAGTCGAACACGACTCAAAGTCAAACACGACTCAAAGTCAAACACGACTCAAAGTCAAACACGACTCAAAGTCAAACACGACTCAAGACTGAATTTAAGAGCTTAAGTTATAGAGGGATAAGTTAGAAGGTTAAGTTAAAGAGAGAGGGTTAAGTTGAAGAGGGTGGACCTTAAATCAAAATCAAAAATACGACGCCTAATGAGAGGAAATGGTTATGAATAAATATTAACTCCTGGGAGGAATGAGGGTCGAAATAATAAAAGAGGTGTCGTTAATTGAAAACTAATGGCCTAACATAAGTAATGCTGATTAAGTTAAGAATATGGAACAAATTAATTCATTTAAGTATGTCTTTTATATGATATTGTCCAATATGATGAGAATCACAGTCTTGTAGGACATATGTAGTCATGGAGATGACTCTGATCACACGACATTTAATGAAACGAGGAGCAAGCTTTCCTGTAAAGTATTCAGCAGCTGACGATTTTGAAAAATTACGCCTCCATACAATGTCGCCGGCATTAAGTGTAATAGCCGTCCGGTTCGTATTGTAATTTCGTGAATTACGGAGAAAAGCAGAAGAAAGATTGTCCGCTACTTTTGCGTAAATCTCGGCGAGCGAAGTCAGATTACTCGCGTGTTGTTCCCGACTTTCAGCTAAATTAGTGCTTAGAGTCTGGTTATTCGCACGCGATGAATCCATACAGACTTCTCTACCGAATATGAGAAAGTTTGGCGTAAACCCTGTGGCTAAATTAATACATGAATTGAGGTAAAGTTTGACCTTGGGTAACAATTTAGCCCAATTCCTTTGGTTCTCGCCAACCAATATGCTCAAACAAGTAACGACACTTTGGTTATAACGTTCTACCGTGTTTGCTTGTTTTGATTAAAAGGAAAAAGATAGAAAACAAGTACTTAATTAAAAAACATAAAAAAGTTAAATATTAGTTATTATTGGGAACCTTTCAGTGATGGCGTGGGTTAACTTAGCGGAAAGAAAAAGAATGTTATCGAAAGTATTATGCAAATATTTTTAACTTACCTAACAAAAAATCGATTGCAATCGGTTATAGCTAGGCGAATACGCATTATTAGTAATTTTAATTACAAAAACACTAAGAGCATCCAACGCGTCTTGATAGGCCTTAGGTTAGAAAGAGTTTTTGACGTGAGAATTTTTAGATTAGAAATATACAAATTAGGTGCACTATTTAAAATAGAACTCTTGCTGCGAAAACTCGGTAATTCCTGGATGGCTGAACACGACTGTGGGAAGTAACGTAGAAATCACGGAGCCACTGCGCTGCGGAGTCCGCATCTACCTCGTACTCGCTTCAGGCCTTTGAGATGGACGTCTCAGGCACAGGATGTGCTCGGATATCGGGCGAAAGCGCCCCGACCTCCGTCGTCGATAACCGACGTCGCTTGCCCATAGGGTGGAGCCAAAAATTGGCTTGTAACGGGATCTAAACAAAAAAGAAACTTCAGACCACCGATGCAAGCTGAATCTTTGATTAATTATGAAACTAGTGCGAAATGGATCGAAAAGAAAAAAGACGACAATACATACCAAATTAACCAGAAAATCACCCACAGACTATACTTTTGCTAGTACACTTTATATTTTTTATTGGGTTTACACCAACAGAAAAAAAACTTTCACTTCATAATTTCGATATTAATCACAAAAAATAAGGTCGACCATCACATATCGGGTCCCAAAAATGTAATGACGCCGTCAAAAGGCAAAACAACCGACGATTTCACGATTCCTGGTTCAAATGTGAATAACAGCTATGAAGAAAAAATTTTTTATTGAAAAGTTTGCATTAGGATTGGAGGAGGTTTTAACCGTAGCGGTTTTACGCTACATTACCTAGAGGTAACCGCTGATAAACATAACTGTCCAAAATAACCGTCATTTCTTCATACTACCATCATTATTGTAGCCAAAAGACGTCCATGGCTATACATAGTCGTAGTTATCTTTTTATCAATCAGATTCTCGTAGACGAAATATATCTCGTATCAATCAGATTCTCGCGGACGAAATAAGTCTTCTCTTAAGGCGCTGCCCATAAAGAGGACCGTTAAACGACCTTTTTATATTAGATTATGAAAGATATTTCGCAGTTATATTGATTGTCTGCTTAACCTGTTTCCCAAATACGTTTTAGTCAGCTTCCAGTCTGACCGGACGTAGCTGAGTATTAGTGTTTTACATGGAGCGACTGTCTACCTGGAGGGAGGAGGGGGGGTTCTCTAGAGGAGGCCTTCACCCTCAATATTTGGAGGTTCATGCATGCATGCATGTTATTTTCTTTCTTAAATTTCTGAATCCATTTATAATAATCCAATTTGTTATTTAGTGAATATTAATATTAAAATCTAATTAGTAATATTGTTATAAATAAAATATATAAAAAAGGAACTTTTAATTAATTAATATTATATTGTAATTAATAATACTGTACATTATATTGATATTGTTAAGGTATATAATATATTTTTGATTGCAATTATGAAAATGAAAACTAAACTAAAATATTTATGAAATTGAATCAATCTATAATTGTTAATCTTATATTATGCATGAAATATAAGACTTTTTTATTTTTTTATTATTATTTATTTATTTATTTTATTACATGTAGTGACTGCCTATCTGACCTCCACAACCCAGTAACTGGGTAACACGATACCCCTTGGTTACCAGTGTCAGATTTACTGGCTTCTGACTACCCGTAATGACTGTCAAAGATGTCTAAATGACAGCCGAGACCAACGGCTTAACCTGGTTTCCGAGGCACGGGGGTATTACACCACCAACTTCCAAATTCCAGGCTACTATTGTACTATTCCTTTCAGAAAAACCTAATAGCGCTTTTTGTCCGACCCGGGAATCGAACCCGAGACCTTGTGCTCAGCAGTCGTGCTTGCAACTCGACCAACGAGCCATTAACCTTCTACTACAACTACAACTTCTGACCCGTTGGTCACAGCAACCCATCTGCTCCCCCGGCAAAGCCCGAGCCTATAAAGGAAGTGGATCGGGCTGATGACGGCTTTGTGACGGTGCAGAGGAGGAAGCGTCGCCAGATTAGCTGTAAGTACCGCTGCGGCAAGGCTCCTACGAAGCCCAACTAGAAACTGCGTGCGGCGAAGCCGAATACTCCGGTGTACATTTCCCACCTTCACTACACCACTGACGCGGAAGACATCGTTACGCACGTGCGCCAAAGGCTGAAATACGCGACGAGAGTGCAGCTGCTGGAGTCGCATCGCAATGTCAACTTCAAGGCATTTGTGGTGCGCATACCAACATGTTTCCTGCCTCAGGTGATGGAAGAAAGCTTTTGGCCGCAGGATGTGGTATTCCGCCGGTTTCGCGGACAAGTGCCACCGGAACGCACAAAGACCTAGTGCAATTTAGTGATACTAACATAGTATTAAGTTTTATTTACTAACACTATTGTTATTATATTATGTATACTTTAGGTTAAGGTATATTATAATCTATGGGTCTTTGTAACCTGAAAATAAATAAATAATTATTATATTATTATTATTAAAAAAACTGTTATGTTAAAAGTTTTTTTTTTAAGTCTTATTGATATTTGATTAAAGGATTTAGCCGGTTAAGCATATGAAACACTGAAAAAACGATTTGGTTCCTAGTTACCGAATTTTCATTAAATAGTTACTTAAGTATTTAGTTGCTGTGGTGACTGCCAAACGTTTGGGTACAGTAACAAAACAAATTTAGTTACCTAATTTAGATCTCATTACAAAACTGTTTAGTAAGATATAACATAACAGTTTGGTTAACGACTGCAGAACTGTTTGGTATGAGATAGCTGAACTGTTTGGTATGAGATAGCTAAACTGTTTAGTAAGATATAACATAACAGTTTGGTTAACGACTGCTGAACTGTTTGGTATGATATAGCTAAATTGTTTAGTAAGATATTACAAAACAGTTTGGTTAACGACTGCTGAACTTTTTGGTATGAGATAGCTAAAGCGTTTGGTAAGATGTAACTCTATAGATTGGTTAACGTTAGCTATTCTGTTTGGTAATAGGTACCAACCTATTTGGTAAGATATCTTTGGTAAAGGGTACCTAAATTGTTGATTACGACCGTGCTGTGATTACGGCCGAGCTATTTAGCTAAAACAGCTAAATAGCTCGGTCGTAATCACGGCCGATTTGTTTAGCTAAAAACAACAATACGTCTTGTGAGAAAAGTGATACGCGGCGCTAATTCATTTTTTGGCCTTTGCTCACGAGATTTATTGTTGCTTTAGTTGAAGAGACTGAAATCAAAGAAAATATACATCTATAACTTTTATTATTCGAGTACAAACGAAAATATTATATAATTAATTAACATTTACTTATTTAAATTACAAATGACAACATTATGATTAAGTATTAACTCACAACATATCTATTTTTTAAGAAGAAATAGGTGTACCTTTCGCGCATAATGATTTTTTGCTATTCACATTATTTGAGATTTATTATTTACACATTTGATTTATTGAATCATGGGGTATTCACTATGATGGTCTACACTGCTTCTTCGCTTTTGGTTTGCGGATAGTACTTGGTGTCATCAAAAACGCCAGCGACATGAATGCAGCAGTGTTAATTGTATCATTGTCCACACCTGTTAAGAAATATACATTTGTGTCAAAAACAGTATTTAAGGGTGAGTATATGGTAGGGTAGGGATCCTTCTGTAAAATTATGTTATTTCCAATTTATATGGGCCACAGTTTTCTGTAATATGTCACAATCAAGCTTTTAAGGAGTTCTTGTTATGTTTGAGGTGCAGGACCCTAATTAATACACCTTTGTGCATTTAAAATAGAAAATCAACCAAATCTTTTATGTATTGTGATAGAAACCATGTAGATATATTACCTTCATCATCAAGGCAGGATAATATTTCTTTTAGCACTGGATCATTTCTCTTCTTCGCAGCTTCAAGTATGTTTTCACGGTACAGTGGCCAGTTTTGAAACAGTTTGTCAGCATTCTCAAAATACAGGTGGTTGAAATCACTCAGCAACTATAAAAATAATTATAAATTCATGTTTATTTAAGTTTAAAAAGTAAGGAGTTAATAAAAAAAATTTAAACAATGGATTGGCATCATCAGCATGATAATTTCCACAGTTGGGCAGAGCCTCCTCCAAAATCTGATGGATTGGCGATTGCCGTAAACGTATTAGTGTAAGTACTCTGGCTTAGTCACTGAGGGGTCGATTCTTAAACCGGGACCGCCACAGAATTGGAAATCAAATTCAAATTATACATACCAAGTGTAGACCTTTGGGCTGTCCCTGTGCTCTGAACTCATTACAGTAATCTGCAATTTGCATATTAGATTCAGCATATTTTTGCAAGCGTGCCTTTCTTGTCTGATCCCAGTATAATTCAACTGTTATCCATGGGTCACACGAGTTTCTTAGCCATAAAAGATTCTCTTCTGTCTCGTCACTTGTAGGCTCGGGTAGACTTTTTGTGGCATCTTCAATTCTTGAAGCAGAGTATGGTGATGGTGGATTACTATAACATGATGAACTTGATGATTTTCGTTTTCTTGTGGTGATCAGGCCAGCTTTTAAAAATACTCTCCGCCGCTGCCTAAATGTGTCAAGTAATTTTCCCTTAGCTGCTATTTTGTGAGCCGGACTGATGGAAATGTATGGTGAGAAATAGACTGGGGCACTTTCCTTTTTAAATATTTTTACAACATCATACGCCAACTGAAAGAATTGTTCACTTGTGATTTTTGCATCTGGGTTTTTTTGTAATTCTCGGTTTATTATAATATTGCAGAGTCTTCGTCTTGCTGTGTTGTCTAACAGTCCACTCTTCTCATAATTCATAAGAAGAGCTTTTCCTTCATTTATAGATGAGAGGTAGTTACGTAGGCTTTGGCCGCTCTGGGCATGTCCTTCAGTACATGCTTGTTCAGCATCGATTTGATCTGTTTGAGACTCCTCAATCGTTCTTTTTTTTGGTGTTTCACAACTGTTTAGTGTTTCATGCGTACTAGTTGATGCTACTGGTATAGTTATGAAATTTGAATCATTTAACAGGCTTGAGAAGTTAAGGTCTTCAACATTATCAACTAATTCCTGGGAGAAAAAAAAATATTTATATTTTGTAATTGTGCTAGGTGTATGGTACATAATTATACCTACTACTAAGTGACAAAAATTAAGCCTTCTCAGTGATATTACTAATTTCTAGTCACAATTTGAAACTTACATATGTTAGGAGCGGTTTTTTGTTTATTCCGTCTTTCAACCCTTGAATATGTGCTTCGAGTAAAGCACGATCTCCTATGGCAGAAACGAGAGCTTGTATGTGTTCTTTGGATAACACAAGCAGCGCATCCAACGTTATGCCTTCCTCTAAAACAAAACAGAAATAAATAAACTGACAAACACAAATTTTATTGGATAACTAATATCCTATAAAACATATCACACTTAGCCAATTTTAAACTTTCTAAGTTTCGATATTGAGAAGAGAGTCCAGGACTCATCATCATCATCATCATATCAGCCCGGAATCACCCACTGCTGGGTATAGGCCTCCCCTTTCTTCCGCCATACTTTCCGGTTCTGTGCGTACGACTCGATGAGGAGATATTATTATGTTTTCTATTATAATTATGTAATTTTAATAAACATTTTAATTGTTTGGTACCTACCTTTAAACTTCTCTTTGTATTTTGAGAGACCCCAAGAGTCCAGATGGTCTTCTACAGATTTATCGCCCATGACACGCTTTGCGCTCAGGAAAATAGGTAGTTATTCTAGAAGACCGCGCAAGATACCTACCTTGGCGGGCGTGTGTGAACTTCAAGACTATTTAATAATAACAATGCCAGCACTTGTAGTTACTTTGGAAAACACTGAACACATCACACTCTCTTGACACTTTTGATATAATATAAACGTTTAGGTTGAGATGGCAGCAAACGAGTCTTGAAGTTCAAGTTCAAACTCGCACGCCGCCGTTACTTTGCTGTACCTATGTAGTACAACAGTAGCTGACGTTAAACTAGATAGCGACAAACAAGCACGCAGTCTATAGGCAAAAAACGTCACTCCGCGGACAATTTAAATATTGTGTTAAATAATAATTGTCAGAGCTTCACAAAAAATGGTGTGGAACATGGGCAATTGGGCACAAGTGAACGCGACGAACCTGTTACTAGTTTGGAAATAGAATGAGCTAGAAAACAAAATATTCTCAATGCAAGTTCAAAATAACTAAATTGTTTAGGAAAAAATACCAAAACATTATTTACAAATTACTAATGTGTTTAGCACCAAATTGCATAGACACTACGGTACCGAACTACTAAACATTAGTTAAATTGCTGCTAAATTTTGGCTGGACATTTCCTAAGTGGTTTAGTAATCTATTTACAAATGAAAGAGCACAGAACTACTAAATAATAATTGGATATTACAGTTAGTTGCTGTCTGCAAATGAGTTTGGTACGGTGGTACATATACAGTGGCCCGTGTCTGTGGCAGCTCAATCACGGGAAATTTCACTTATTTAATTTTATGAGAACCGAGATCTGTACCTACCTACCATACTGCACTTGCCTACCTCCTTAGGTGTTGTCTTGTCAAAATGGGTAGGTATAAAGCGGGGTCCACAACGATCACAATCAGTCGTCACAAAGGCATCCCCAAGCTTGGCAAACGTGCCGATGCCAACTAGGGCGCCCCATGGGTACTTTGTAGTATTTTTGACGGGATAAAGTCTTGAAAATCGATGAACACCGGCTGTTACACGCACGAAAAAGTGTCACATCGTTCCGATCCGGTGATCAACGCCCAGCCCAAACCATTGGACCTAGACAACTGAAATTTTGCACAGTGGTTCCCTTTATAATGCAGACAAGGAAAATGGAAGGATTTTTCGAAATTCAACCCTTAGGGGAGTTAAATAGGGATGAAAGTTTGTATGAAAGTCCGTCAGTTTTAAAGTTAGGATCTTAAAATTTTGTGTTTATGCTGACAATTGAAAATGAATTAATACGTGTCTCAGCGTTTTTGAGAATTTCACCCCCAAACAAACCCCCGACAAAAAAGAGGGATGTTTTAAGTTTGACATGTCTGTGTATCTGTCCATCTGTATGTCTGTCAGTGGCATCGGAGGTCCTAAATGAATGAACCGATTTGAATGCGGTTTTTTCGTTTGAAAACTGACTTGATCAAGAGTGTTCTTAGCTATAATTTATGAAGATCTGTTCAGGTGGTTGATAATTACAACTCATTTTCTACTTGAAAAGACGGGGCCTTTTTTATATTTTAAATTTAATAAGTACTTGTTTTTAAAAATATATATTTGATGTAGGTAATATAATACCCAAACACATAACAAACATCAATGTTCACCACAAAAATGTTTGTCCTAATTGGGAATCGAACCCACGACCTGCAGCATGGCAGGCAGGGCTACTACCAACCGAGCTGTGAGACCAGCCAAACAGTGTTGCTATCAACTACTAACGGAAGTTAGTTATTATTATCTCATTTATAAAAACAGAGCTAATAATAGCCAAGCGGTTTAGTAAACACCTACAATTTAGTAATTAGTTACCAAATACTTTAGTTGTTGGTAACTCAACAGGTTTTAACAAAATAATAAATGTAACCACAGCCAAACAAATTTTGAAAACTGAGCTGAACTTTAGTAACAATTAACCATTAGTTAGTAAATATTCAAGTAGCTGAACTGTTCAGTTAACTTATTTTTTTCAGTGAAACTGCACTCGCGTCTGATGAAGCATTCTTACCTTGTTTTTATTGTTTTTCATCTAAAATAGCTATACACTAAATCTCACACCCCTAACCCCTATAGTAAAGTAATAATGGGGGTGACTCTTAACGAAAAATATTTTTTTCACGTACCTATTCAAGATATCTTCATGGAATCTAAACCGTATATGACTATCAATAAACTAATTAATCATTTTATTTGAATTTTTTGCAATATTAGAAACTGTAAAAAACAACTTATTCAGTACAACATCCAAACCTGTGGCTAGCCCAGGTGACGCTCTTTCTGTACCACCTTCTACACGTGCAGCTAGTGGGAGAAGTTTTCGCAGGCATCGTATGGGGCCCTCCGTGTCCAATTCAATAATGTCTTCAGAAAACTGTTGGTGTTGCCATGGCGTTGCAGTGCGTCAGGGATGTTTGCAGCGGCGCGTGTTGAATGTTTTCACACAATAATGCGCAAACGTGCATAATCGTTGGTGGCTAGTGTCATGGCTAGTCCCAACAGGATTCTGAAGATGATCGCGGATAGAGTGGACTGTCCATATATGGTCCACTGCTGTCAATTACATGTCTTCGTATCGTGGCTCGAAATAAAGATATTTGAATTTGAAAAGACAAAAAGTAATTAGTTTTTCTTGCATTTTTTTTCGAGATTCTGGCCACTTTAAGAAAATATTTTTGTTTAGGTATTTTACTTATACATTTGACTTAACACTGTATTGTTTTAGGACTGGTATTTTATTCATGTATTCAAATTACAGTATTTAGTCGATTTATAATGTATCAATACGGCCTACTGTGCAATGATAAAGTGGTCATTTTACCGTACCCTCTCTATAGGAAGCGCCTTAATAATACAACTTCCTACTAAGAAGCCTGCCAGTCCCAAAAACAAGTACATATTATACACATACCCCTCATCTAGTCGTAAGCGAGTTTGTCACGTTCGTTCGTGCCGTACGTCCGATCTTCCATTTGCTGTATATGTGTGTGTATCTGACAACGTGTGTGTATGTATTGTTACATAATCTGTGTTTTATTGTATTGGTGTTGACGTGTGTGTGTGTTTTGTATGGGTACTTTTGCACTTGATATTTGCGAAGTAGTTAGTTGTGAGAATATTTAGCGGCGGCGCTGTGAAACTGTATTTGTTTTGATTGGGGTGAAGAAATAGTGGACTATATTAATATAGGCATAGTTTATTGTCGTGCAAATAATAATAACATCCTCGGGAAACAATTAATGAATTTATGTTTGAGAGATTCGTCCGTCGCAGTGGTGTCCTTGGATGAGAGTAGACATCGAGACGGACCGGCCGATGTCAAGAATGTCATCTGTTAGTATACAAACTTTTGCTTCGTGTGGGAATGAAACTCGTGGTACGCAGCGCAATGGCCAATCGTTCTACCAATGTGCAAACAGTACAATCGAATGATCGAAGTAATTTAGAAATCCCTAAATTGACAAACCAGTATTAGATTAAAATTGGTGACCTTATTTAATTCCCACCTAGTCAGAGAAGGTTTTTTTGATAATAAGTAAGTAGCCTTTAACACTAAAAACTCTTTCAGGCTTTGTAGTCGTGTCAGACTTATTATGTTTTGAAACTAACTTTTTTCGTGTGTACATCTAGAGGGTGGAATTCCTGGCCAGAATCTGTTTCCTAAAGGCTAACCTTGTGGTCTTTAAGTCAAGGGTGAATGGGTTTCTTCTAGGCAAGCGTGCTTCATCTTCGACCACATCATCGCTTACCATTAGGTAAGATGGTCAAGCGCAAGTCTATAATAATAAAAAGCAAAAAAGTCCTATCAAAAATCAAACACCCAACTATTAAAACACTTACCTCATTTCTCAACATAACACTCGACTATATGTACATATCTTATTACCAAAAACCCTTTTCACGGTTAATATTTCACTAACTTGTCCGACTTACACGGCCATCTTAAGCCTTCGGGAGCTATTTAGGGCTATAATAGGTTCTAAAAAGTACGTTCGTGCTTTTAGATTTCTGAAAAAGTGACGTATTTTAGTGTAGTATCAGTAAGTTGGTTTCTAAGCCTTTTTTGGCTTTGGTGGAGAATTATTAGTGGTAGAAGGCAAAATATCCGGGCTATGAATTGCGTTCAAGTTTAAAATTTGTTAAAATATTTAAATGGCTTAGTTTTACAGGTTTTCAAGCTAGACAATCTGTAAAACTAAGGAAGAAGTACAAATCTCAACTTTATTTGAACTATAGATATAACCTGGGGGGGTCTTTAAATCGAGAGTAAATAGGTTATTTCTTAGTACATAGCGTGCTTCATCTTTGACCATATTGTCGTCTATCATCAGGTGAGGTGAAAAATGATCTTAATTATCTGTATTAAATGCATATGAGTTTTTTTATAATTTCCATCCTATGCTAATAAACAACTAAATTCTTTACCAAAATACTTATCAGTAACCCAGTCCCCATATACACGTGTCACGGTTTTGTTTGAATCACTCAAAACGAACGAACGAAGATGGACAAAACTTGATACACAAATAGCTAAGAACCAGTTTTGTTTACTGGTCATCTACTAGATGAATTGGATGCAGCTGAGTATTTGTGTTTTACAAGGAGCGAATGCCTGCCTGTCCTCCACAACCGTCTGGCTTTTAAATTCAGAATGAGCTCACTCTTGACGTCAATCTCACCTGATGGTAAGCGATAGATGAGGTCTACGATGGAACGAGCGAGCCCAGAAGATGCCTGTTTACTCTTGCTTTAAAGGTTGAAAAGTCATAAGTGGCAGGGAACAAAGAAGCCGGCAGAGAATTCCACAACTTGGAAGTGCGCACAATAAATGTGGAGGAGAAGCGCTTGGTACGACAAGACGGTATATCAACCAAGTATGGATGGTATCCAGCCGTGCGTCTGGTAGACTGGTAGTGAAAGGGAGATGGAGGGATCAGGTCATGGAGCTCCTGCGCACACTCCCCGAAGTACAATCTGTAGAAAACCGACAGGCAAGCAACGGTTCGCCGATCAGCCAGGCTATGAAGCTTGCTAGCGCCTCGTCGCCTATAAGCCTTCTTACTGTTCGTAACGACTGTCAAAGATGTACAAACAGCCGGGAAAAACGTCTTAACGTGTTTTCCGAGGCTGGAGGGTCTTCATCACCCATTGAAAGACTAACCTTGGCAAGCGTTGCTTAACCTTAGAGATCAACCCGTGTGGTTATTATTATACAGTATGTTAACTAACAGAGAGCGTTCCCGTTAACCCGCAATAGTATAGCATCCATACATGCTAAAAAAATATTACCATTCGAAAACAAAATGTTTTTCTTTTTTTTTTTAATATTAAAATAATCATTAAAACTGTTAAATCAATACGTAAAAGAAACACTATGTACACGCGTACTTGAAGGATGGCAACGTCGCAATTTATTTATGAATTGATGTGCTTATACTATTGCGGGTTAACGGGAACGCCCTCTGTTAGTTAACACACTCTATAGCCGTAAGTTCCTTTACTTATTTTTAATCTTTCTCTTATTAGAATAACACGCTATTTTTTGTCCCGAGAAAATGTGCTTCCACGTGAACGAAGTCACGATCACCAGCTAGTATCTACTATCCTTTTCAGATTAAGGTTCATATCAAAAAGCCTGTACAGCTTTGTATTAGACGGCTCCAAAACAATTAAAACAACGCTTTCAAAAACGGTAGCCTATTTCAAAAGGTGTCATATGCCCTTAATAAAATAGAATAGTTTAATTAAGACCATTTAATTAAAATTCTGTTACGCAGAAGCGTAGTCTTTTATAAAAAGTACATGATTATTCTCAAACCATTTTTTTATTGTTTTTTATTACGAATGAGCGATCGATCACATCTGATGGTAAGTGTAAGATGAGGTCTGCGATACGATGAAACGAGCAAGCCTAGAATATACATGTTCGCTATTTATTTAAAAGCGAATGAATTTGACGTTTAACCGAAACTTAAAAATGCTTGAATAATCTGCCCGCAAATTGAGCTCGAAACATACTTTTAACTAAAAAGAGCCTATACGAGCATAAAATACGACAATGTTTTCAATAAAACCTCTTTAAAACGAAAGCTCCGAGTTGTTTTAACTGAATTACTCATAAATTTAATGCTACACGATTTTATACTTTAATATATTAGTAATAAAGTCCATATTTGATTAGATTAATATCGAATGAAGCTCTAACGAGGTGACTTTACGTTTGAAGTTAAAAATATATTTTGTTTATGGTATTCTGTTTTTAAAATATGGCGTTGGTAATGAGTTTAGTAATTATTGAGAGATGATTGGATTTCTGAAAGGAAATGTTGAAAATATAAGTTAACTGTTAAAAATTACTTCAGTGTCAGTCGTATTTATTTATTTATTTATAAAAGGTAGCTTCACAGCTTGCAGGTACAGATGTCAAAACAGTTACTTAAAAGTTACGCCAATTATGAAGTACACAGATATTAGAGGTAGATTAAATACAAAGTAGACAAGTCTATTATTATAATTTACAGTGTATGTGTAAGTGTATCTGAATAGTGTGGATGTGTATGAATGTTTGGGTGATGTGTGTATGTATAAGTGTATATGTGTAGTGTAAGGGTATATTTCATTTTTTAACACGCTTTTATTAGGTCGACCTGTATGTAACTAACTATGTAATGGAATCTAAGGTAACTAATTTAACCATCTTCCAAGGGTCGTACGTAGCGTAATGAAAATTGGCAGTTGTATGTAGTTCTGATGACAATACAATAATATGGTACTGTCGAACTGATCTGATGATGGAGCCGGAAGATATAAACTGTAACTTCATGATGGAAAATCATACCATAGCTTTTTTGGATTTCATCGAAAAGCCTTGTAATGAACTTTGACCATGATTATGTTTTAAGGTCTGATGATGAAGCTGGGAGATAGGCACTGGCATTCCATGATGGAATATCGTATCATAGTCGTGTTTGCACTTGTGAGAAAGGCCACGTAATGGACTTTGAACACGATCAGGTTTAAAGGTTATAACAAACCTAAAGAAAATCCGTTATCGGTTTTCTTAGCATTTCTTTGTTTTTACGTGCATTTATAAAAGCGTGTTTTTTGGTGTTTTTTAAACTATTAATTTATTTCAGTGACCTCCCACTCTGGGTGGAACGGAAGGGAGTAACAGATTTATACTGACTAAAATTCTACTCTTTCTTTGATTGCCTTTAAGTTGCAGGGCCGCGGTATCTACTCCTGTATCCGTTAGAATTTTCCTGCAACCCCGAGAATATTCTAATGAGATATAGGAGTAAGTTTCCGGAAACTTATATTATAGCAAGTGGCGCTAGTTGCCACGTCAACATTAGCTCCGTATTTAAATTACTGTTAAAAATAGTTATCTTTCGTTTTTCAGTGTTCTAATGCATTTGGTCAGTACTATTATATGTGATGATCAACGTCTATTGTTAACAAAGAAGTATATAATATAATATGTGAATAATAGTGTGATAACAAAACAGCGTCTTGAAGCGTCATTATAAACAATAAGGTGCAGCTAAATACGTAAACATTGTCTAAACTGAGTGAGAAATTATAACATAAACATTATTTACAGTACAAAACAGTGCCATAAATACATAAAAGTGAATAACTTTATAATTTTCTAAAACGTGTACCGTTAATTTCATTTAAAATTTGTTGAAGCGGGACGCTAACTCTTGACCAATCAAAACAAAATAAACCAACGTTACGTCATAAAATAAAATTCATAATACATTCAGTTATTTCGCAAGGAACTGTAAATAGAGTGTAGTCGAGTGCGTGTGACTTTTACAGTCTGTGTTGATGGTATCTAGTTCAAAACCTGTCGTGAGCGTGTTCTTTTTTTTAATTTCTTATTTCTATTTTAGTGAATAATTGTGTAAGACTTTTATAAAAGAAGTAACCTGAGTTATAATTTCCTGCTTTTTGAACTTTTTATTTACATTTATATATATGAGTGCACGGCAGTTATTTGCAATTTGAATATTGAATTTTATTTTATTTCGCAATAACCAAAACAATGCCTAGCTGCGGGGCTTGCGGCTCAATAATAGAGGATCGCTACTATATGGAATGCTCTATTGGAAAGTGTAAGAAATGTTATGATTTAGCATGTCTTGAAGTAAATCTAGACGTATTTAAGTCTTATACTGAAGAATATAAAACAACTTGGGTGTGTCCAGAGTGTATCTGCTTAATGCCTAAAAGAGGGAACATGGAAACCCCGCTCATAGTTAAGACACCTTTATTTAAGACTGCCATCACCACCACCCCCACGAATAACATAAATACGCAGCGAGGTAGTCAGACTAGATTTTCACCGACAATAGATTCTCATTCAATGCTGCTTGAGGAATTAAGAGAGTTTCGAGCCGAAATGACGGCCCGTATGGACAGCCAGGCTGAAGCAATTACACTCTTGTTGAATCAATTCACCCAAACACGATCAGATTTGGATAATATAGTAAAAATGATGAGTGTACTGGAAGAAAAGGTATATACTAAACAAACTCAAGACAGTATAAGCGATATAGTCGACAACCCTCCTTCCACATTCGCAAAAGTGGTTAGTCAACAGAACAGTTCTGACAGTCATAAAATACAGAAAATGCCTAAAAATGCCACCAACAAAACACAAATAAAAGTAAATAAAGGTGGGGCCACGAAGCCCGCTGTATTACCGGTAACGGAAACGGCTATTATCACTACCCCACCAACAAGCGCACCTCATGAACAAAAGGATGTCGAGGAAGGCGACATTGGAACGGGCTGGACAACAGTAATTAAGAAAAAAAATAACAGACCACCTAAAAATATAGCAGTAGGAACAAATATGGAACTGAAAGCTATTCAAGCAATGGAACGAAAAAAACACTTGCATGTGTGGCGACTGCATCCTGAGACTACCATTGAAGCTATAACAGATCATGTAAAATGTGTATGTGGCCCAGATGTGCAAATAAAAGTGGATAGAATCAATCATAAAACCAAACGAGACTACTCCTCGTTTATAATAGGAGTGCCTGAAAACTTGTTCCAGAAATTGCATCAGCCAGAAATCTGGCCCATGAATGCTGAATTTAATGAGTGGATTTGGTTTCGAAACTCCACCAAAAACAGATCAAATTAATACCATTGATTTATATTACCAAAATGTTCGAGGCCTTCGAACAAAGCTGAACGACTTCAGAAATAGCTTAGAATTAATGGATGCAGATTTATACGCAATAACGGAATCGGGTTGCAACCCTTCCATACATGACCCGGAATTAATCCCGCCGGGATATCAAATACTTCGCTGCGACCGAGTGGACGGTCGTAAACAGGGAGGAGCGCTTCTAGTGGCCACACATCGGTTGGAGCTGCGTCAAGTGTACGTGAGTGACGTATTTATAGACACCTGCGTTTTTGAATTAGTCAATGCAACGGTTTACTTAAATAAAAGATTTTTATTTTTGTGCTCAGTGATTTACATTCCGCCTGGTAGTTCTGAGAATGACTATATGGTTCTGTTTGGCATAATAGAGAAATTGTGTACTAAATATAAAGAAATAATTGTGTTAGGCGATTTTAATCTTTATTCATGTCCCATAAATGTGAGGCATTATTATGAATATTTTATGTCCTATTGCGGATTCACTCAAAACAATAATGTACCTAACTGTTTAAATAGACAACTAGATTTGATATTAAGTGCGGGTCTTCGTGAGGTGTCAGTGGTGATGGCGGATGGGTCGCTCGTGCCCGTGGACGGACATCACCCGCCGCTCGCGGCGATCGTGCGACTCGCGGGAGCGAGCGCCCCGCGCCCCGCGCCCGCCGGTGCAGTCGGCACATGCACCGCTACTAGGCCGCGTTGGAATTTTTATAAAGCGGATTATGAATTGCTATATTCTATGTTAGCATCTACTGATTGGACCGATATATTTGAGCACAGCGATGTGGAAGATATGTTGAATTTATTTTATGACAAACTTAATGATATTTTAGATGCAAGTGTTCCTAGGAAAACAGTTACTGTCAAACAGCGATATATTTACCCCAAATGGTACACCAGAGATATAATAAAAAACTTAAAAATTAAAACAAGACTACATAAAATATATAAAACAACTAAATTAAATAGTGATTACGACGAATATTCGAAATATAGAGCACATGTTAAAAAAACAATAGAAATTGCACGCAAACAGCATCAAAATAAGATTCAATGTCAGTTCGCGAAAGACCCTAAGTCATTTTGGCAATACATACGATCGCAGAAAAGTACAACGACTAGACAGGACATTATAAAGGACGGTCAGTATCTGTCAGACGAGGAGTGTGCTGAGCAGTTCGCGACTTATTTTGAGTCGGTATATAGTAGTGTGCCGCCACGACTAGACTCAGAAGTGGCGGCAGCGGAAGCGGGGAACACTGGTAGTACATGCGTGCGAATTAATAATCTAAGTCTTGGAGAAGTTAGAAGTGCACTCGACCGCCTCAAGCCTAAGCGATCTGCGGGCCCGGATGGTATACCAGCTTTTCTTTTTAAAGATTGTGGTAGGGTACTCGCGGAACCGTTACTTTATATATTTAACGCCTGTCTTCATTCTGCGAAGTTCCCAGCTCGGTGGAAGATTACGCGAGTCATTCCAGTGCCCAAAGGCAGGGCGGGATCTGACATCGGTGGGTATAGGCCGGTGGCGGTGTTGTCGACGCCGGCAAAGGTGTTCGAGTCTGCCATTCAGCGCTGTATCCAAGAGCAAGTGCGCGGACAGTTATCGGATGCTCAGCACGGATTCCGGCCGGGGCGCAGCACTGCTACCAATCTCCTTGATTTCATGGGACGCGTGGTGCCGGCGGTAGATGCTGGGGTGCAGGTGGACGCAGCTTATTTTGACTTCAGAAAAGCTTTTGACACCGTCGACAATGAAATCTTGCTGCGGAAGCTAGCAGAGGTCGGATGTACCCGGCATCTATTGCGGTTCTTCACCAGTTACATGCAAGGCAGACAGCAGTATGTGGACTGGAACGGATATGAATCTGACTTATATTACACCTGGTCGGGTGTGAGTCAGGGCACCAACTTGGGGCCTCTAGAATTCATAATAATGATAAACGACTTGCCAGAAGTCGTAAGACATGGCTCTTGTTTATTATTTGCTGATGACCTCAAGTTGCTGCTTGAGATTAGGTCCGAGTCTGATTGCAGGCGCCTACAGGAAGACATTGATCGAATAGTACAATGGAGTCATGAAAACAAGCTGAACTTCAACGTATCCAAGTGCTCGTTGATGAGTTTCACTCGTGCTCGTGCACCTCTGCTCTATGAGTACGTGGTGGACGCGGCGCCAATGCAGCGAGTCACGGAGGTGCGAGACTTGGGTGTTTTCATGACTCCCGATCTGACATTCCGTGAGCATATAACCAGGATCTGTAAGAAGGCGTACAGAAACTTGGGATTTGTTCTGAGACAGACACAAAGTTTCACAAACATCACAGCAGTTAGGGTCCTGTATGATGCACTAGTCAGGAGTCATCTGGAACATAGTGCGGTCATATGGGCTCCACATGAAACTAAGTCACGCGCCATTTGTATAGGAAACTATATGGGGTATATCCGTTCTACCCACTGATGTATCCTACTCTGTTTGTCCTGGGCATGGTTGGCTATAATCAACTGCATGTCCGACGGGAGTTTACGCTGGTCGCCTACTTGGTGAAGGTGCTTCGTGGAGTGGAGAGTAACCCGGGAGTATTGCAGCGCTTGAGTCTGTGTGTGCCGGACCGCTACGTGTGGAGGCGGCGCAGCCCGCCACTGCTACTGGTACCTACAGCCAGAACTAACCTGCTTGCCAAGGCACCCCTTACCAGAGCTATCCGTACCATCAACGACCTTCAAACCCAGATTGATGTGTTTACATGTTGTTTGAGTGAATTTGCAAGGGTATTACTATTTATATTATGCTACAAGCAAAATAACACTTAATTTCTGTTTTATATTGTGTTTGTACTATGTTTATGTACTTATGTAATTATGTTTTGCTGTGTTTTGTGTTTTGATGGTATAATAATTTAATGATGTTGTTAGTGTTAATTTTATTTCTAATTTGGTTTTTTAAGCATATAGTTTAAGTTCTTAACTGTCGCATTAGGGTAAACCCTGTAATGATAGTTTAAGCTGTTATAAATAAATAAATAAATAAATAAATAAATATTATGCAGAGGTTGATTGCGGCAATGGTAATTTTTTGATCAGATTTGTTGCTGGAGAAAACTTGTCCAGTGGTTGAAAGATAGAATAGTCTATGAAACCAAAGGGGCCGAAAAATAACAGGGCCACTTTAAGCGCATCTAGAGGCGTATGCCCACGGTGGCTGACGATATATTGAAGAAAACACAGGTATCGACGTAATTTTTGAAGCGCAGCTACAGAACGGAATATAAAAATATCAAGCGTCAATAGTCTAACGGCTCAGGTGTCGGACTTGTGTTCGAGAAGTCGCGGGTTCGAACCCGACCACATTGCACTATTGCCATGAATGCCCTCTAGAGAGGGCACTAGAGAGGGCACTCTACCTCGGGTCTTCAGTGAGGTCCCGCCAGCATATGTAACTCGGAAAACTCACTGGTCACTGTCTAAAGACATATACGGATACCTGTATTTCAATCAGTAACAGCAAACATCCCCATTCTACCCTACTAATATATTCAAAAATCCATAAGATAGAGCTCACCCATTCTTCCTCAATTCTTCGTACCGACATTTTCTGACTCATGATCCGTCTTGCGCCACTCACAAGTATTCCCATATAATCTAAGCTATACATAATATATGTTAGTAAGAGTTTCTGAATGTGCGTTTACATACTACGCACATATGCCGCTGTAGAATGAGGAAATCGGACGTTTGTCAAAATGGCTAAATTAAATATTTTGAATGGTATTTGAATCTTCTGTTTATAAATACGATCTTTAGAAAAAATAAATAGTATTTTATACAGATGATAATCTTACAAAGTAAAAGAAAAATGTGTTTATAGACGTAAAAAAAAAACAAAAAGATCCCAACACGTTATTTAGTTCCAAAAAACAACAAGAGTTTACTTACCCCAGTTAGAAATTGTTTATTTACAAAACAACATTTTTTTTTTTGCTAAATCTTAATTGTATTCTCTTTCTTTGTTTTGCAATACAAATGCTTTACAGAAATGTTTCGTCATACTCTAAACTTTTTGAAGTAAGTCATAATATACCACTCGGGTTATAGCAATAAACAAGTTTATTTGAATATCAACATAATAGAGTCTGTGGAATATCCTGTAGTAGCGGATATTCTGTTACACTAAAATGCTAATAGGATTTCTGAATAATTATGCTTTACCAGATTTCATAATGGCTGAATATTTTGTACGCTCCACGACTAATTTTAGCGATATTTAAATAAAGCCTAAATTTTATGTCTGACTCAACCAAGCGACTAATACGATGATGTGGCGATGAATAATAAGTTTGTGGGTTATTAACCATTTATGTTTTTATTTATAATGTTTTCATTAGGACCTTGAATGAGATCCCATCCCACTGCTTTTTGGTGAAAATTAATGCTTTATTTAACAACAAATTATTTATTGCCTGTCACTAACCACTAGTCGGTCCCATATTTCTCATACAAACAAGCTTTCGGGAAAAAGTATCTAATTAAATAGTTGGGCTTTCAATAAATTAACATACTAATGTATAAATATTTGTCGCAAATCTTAACATTTATTTTTAGACCATACCTAATCAGAGTAAGATAATACAAACAAGACATAAAAATTATGTTTAGCAAACAAAAATAAGTAGACAAAACTTCGAAATAATTCTGTTCATACTAAAATATGTTAATTCGCTCTCTTAACTTTTATTCAGTGTAATTAGACATTATTATTTCGGGCCAAAACATCTCACTGAGCAATCTCCCCTAACTCATAAATATGCGAAAAAAGGGAGAACTTGAAAAAATCCCTCATTTATGAGTGTTGTTGGTAGGTAAGGCAGTTGGAAATGCGACTGCTGAACGTTGATGTCATGTTTCAATCCAAGGAATTTGCGAAGCGACGTGAGTTTCATTGAATTTAATCTTAAAAGCACACCAAAGCTACGGTTGAAATTAGCTTGACCCTGAGTAAGATTTTTTTTTTACATTTCAGTTTGATTTATTTTAAAACTACACAGTTGCTGAATATTATGTGTTACTTTTCATCCTAACAAAATGTACCATACCCGTAGAACAGACATGTCATGATTGGTCAAAACCTATGTCTTTTGTATTGTTTTCTCTAGTCCTAATTAAACATAGCTTTGAATAAAAAATGGTTAGGAAGATACATTGCAAAAAAATGCTGTAATTTGTATTGAAATTACCCTAGAAGACCATGACCGTATTCTATGATTAAACTACCCCCCAGCATAGACTTATATATATTTATTTTCCTGTAATTTAAAAAAAATGCCAATTTCTAAAGAGTGACAGTAACGTATACAGCAACTCGTCAAAGTTTGCAAAATTTATTAAGTCGTAAAGCCGGTGTGTCGGGCCCCAGCAGTAAAATACAGACCTTTGGCCATTACATAACGTATGCTTGAGCCAACTTGTAAAGGCTGCAGTTAATTTATATATTATGAATTTCCACTACCCTTTTGTTAAAACACAACTGAATATCATTGGAGTGAATTGGTTTGACTGCTAGTAACATTTTAATGATAATCCAATATTATTAAGCGCTTGTTTGTATACAGTTTGCAAATAAATAGTTATAGCTAAAGGAATAATCGTTTATATTCATTGGAAATCATTTTCGTTTGTGTGAACATAATTTTCACGTGGCACGTTTGCATTGCAGTGTCGCATCGGAGTGATGGCGTCATCAAAACTAGGGGATAGAGAAAAGTGGCGCAGTTGTTAGTATGTACGGTTCATCAGTTAGTCTCGAGGACGATTTGATACGTACACATGTTTTATACAGTACTAGTACTCACACGGGGCTTCGCTCCCGTGGATTCTATCACGGTAAAAACATAACTCTCCTTTTTTGCAGTCACGTAAAAAGTAGCCTATAACCTTCCTCAAGTTTCAAGCTACTTCCGTACCAAATTTCATCCAAATCGACCCAGTACTTTCGAAGATTAGCGCGTTCAAGCAAACAAACAAATAAACAAACAAAGGTTTCCGTTTTATAATATTAGTATACTAGTACTCACGCGGGGCTTCGCTCCCGTGGATTCTATCACGGTAAAAACATAACTCTCCTTTCTTGCAGTCGGGTAAAAAGTAGCCTATAACCTTCCTCAAGCTTCAAGCTACTTCCATACCAAATTTCATCCAAATCCACCCCGTACTTTCGAAGATTAGCGCGTTCAAGCAAACAAACAAACAAACTAACAAACTTTTCCGCTTTATAATATTAGTATAGATATTCACTAAAAATGTTAAATTGATACGTAAAAGAAACACTCTGTACACGCGTACTTGAAGGACGGCAACGTCGCAATTTATTTATGAATGACGGGCCGCGAGTGCGGTGATCTAATTGATGTATAACTGTGTCTATAGCTAACATCAACCGAAGTAGCATTTTGGAGTACCCAAATATCTTGAGGTCGGCTTCCAGTCTAACCGGAGGCATGTTTGTAACCGACTTCAAAAAAAGGAGGTTTACAATTCGTCTTGAACTTTCTTTTTTTTTTTCTTTGAAGTGACTGCCTGTCTGACTTCCACAACCCAGTAACTGGGAAACACGATACCCCTTGGCTAGACCAGTGTCATATTTACTGGCTTCTGACTACCCGGAACGACTGTCAAAGATGTTCAAATGAAAGCCGGGGCAAACGGCTTAACGTGCTTACCGAAGTACGCGGGTATAACACCGCCAACTTCCAAACTCCGGTCTACTTCTGAGAAATTCTTTACAGAAAAACCCAATAACACTTTTTATTCAACCCGGGAATCGAACCAGAGACCTCGTGCTCAGCGCTGATCGTTGAGCTCAGCAGTACGCATGTTGGCATGGCCTCAAATATAATGTTGTAAAAAATGAGCTCATGATATTTAAGGCGGGTACCAAGTCTCCGGAGCAGGTCCCTCCCGTTACTTTAAACGAAATACCTATGAAGGTAGTCACCCGCCTTAAATATCTTGGGCACATGGTCACTGAACACCTGCGAGATGTCGAGGACATAGACAGGGAGCGCAGGGCGCTATCGATCAGGGCAAATATGATAGCTCACAGGTTCAAGCGTTGTGCTGCGAATGTAAAATTAACATTGTTTAGAGCACACTGCACATCGCTTTACACGTGCAGCCTGTGGGCTAATTATACGCAACGAACCTTTAGCGCACTGCGCTTCCAGTATAACAACGCGTTCAGGGCGTTGTTGGGGCTGCCGCGCTGGTGCAGTGCGTCGGGTATGCTCGTGGACGCACAGCAAGCAATAAGCAGCCGCAAACGATACGCCGCGGCGCTCTGCAGGCTGCGCGCCAGCACTAACAGCATCCTGGCCGTTATAGCGGATAGGTTGGACACGCGGTATGTCCAACACTGGGTCACGACCCATATGTTAAAATAATAATAGTTTAAGTGTTTTCTTGTATTCTTTATTTTTCTTACAAACACTTATTTTAAGTTCCTACTGTACTAACATTCAATGGATTCCGTATATCTGAAATAAATATTTCTTATTTTATTTTATTTTTATTTTTTTATAAATAAATAAATAACGTTTATTTTCACCACAATATTTAACAGTATCACATACATAGTTAATTGCAAAGATAACAACAAGATAATAAAATACCTACTAGGCCAGAGGCCTGTGTTTCAGGGCACCAGGTCTCCACTCCGTATTACGAAAACTGACTTACATTAGTACTAGAGTGACAATTTTCTTAAGTTAGAGTTACAACAACAACAATTCAAGAATACTGTGATGTGTGTAGGTATTATTATATTTTAAATATCTAATGAAGAGGTTGGTGTTACTGTATAGCACATGTTGTATTAAGTGTAATGTTGTGTGTTATTAGACCGTGTCAATGTATTTACGTATTGATTGTTAAATACAAGGAGAAATAAAGGAAGGTCGGGTGTGAAGGTTGTTTAATTTTATGAAATTATGCCAAGAATGTCTTCAGTGTTTTGGTATGTTAAGTTGCGCTTGTGACTACTCGATCAACGAGGCAATCAAATAGCGCTTTGGAGTGTTAAAGTGCAAAAGAGATTACTTATAGCAATAAACTATAAGTAATCTCTCTTGAATTCCACGTAATACAACACTTTTTTAAATGGGCGGTTTTATCGCACAGGGTGATCTGTTATAGACAAACTTTGGATTGGAAGATAAGATCTAGTTTTAGTCTGTTAGCGTCTGTCTGTGTTTCCCGATAGCTATAACCTAGGGGTCTTTAAGTCAAGAGTGAATAGGTTACTTTTAAGTAAGCGTGCTCCATCTTCGACCACATCATCACTTACCATCAGGTGAGATGGTGGTCAAACGCGAACCTATTATCAATTAAAAAAAGGACAATTAATGTTAAACATAATCTATCATCTGTTCTGTTCCATTTTCGAACTATGTTGGGCTTCCAACCGGATGCAGCTGAGTTTTAGTGTTTTACATGGAGCAACTGCCTCTCTGACTTCCACAACTCAGTAACTGGGTAACACGACCATAATCATTGCCAATACTAATATTAGACTTTCTAGCTTCTGTAGTCGGTATCTGGTTACAACATTCCCGCAACCGCGGCGGGAAAAATAAGGTATTAATTTTGTGTAATCAAAAGTTATACTTTTTTATATCTTTATTTTTTTTTTATTTGTGTTTTTGTCCAATATGGATATGTTAACCCCATCGTACCTTATAAAAAAATTAATCCGCTAAGTAATATAATAAAATGCAACATTAAAGTACTAGGCTCCTCACTGCTGAACGATTAAAACTAAAATACATAGTTTTCGATTTTGGGTTTGCCAAAATGCTTTGAACTAGTCCTACATCCAGTATGATTAACTTGATGTCGTTCAGCAGCGAGTTGCGTTCATCTTTATTCCGGACTCATTCCATCAACAAATGCTGAACATTTTATTGCAAATTATGCAATTAGGAGAATTGGACTTTTTCATTAAGAAAGCAAACTTTGCTGATGGATAGTGTCCGGATCTAAGTCTAAGTGCTAATTTAACATAATTTCTACTCAAAATAATGCTATCAAACCAAGGGACACGAGCAAGCTCACTTTGTATGGTATTGTATTATAAAAGTTATACTTATTGACGAGTTTTAATGAGAACTTTACAAGAGAGTAGATTAAAGTCAAACAAGGTGTGCCACAAGGGAGTGTTTTGGGCCCTCTGCTCTTTATAATTTATATAAATGACCTTCCAAGGGTAACTAATCATCCCACTATACTTTTTGCTGATGATAGTACTGTCGTTTTCACAAACAAGAACAAGTTATCCTTAGAACAAGATATAAACAAAACTTTAAGTGATATTATAAAATGGCTTACAAATAATAATTTAAAAATGAACTTTGATAAAACTAAAATTATGATATTTCGCAATCGTAAAGCCCAATTTACTGACATTAATATAAATTATACAGGAAACAAAATAAATGAAATAGAAACTACAAAATTCTTAGGCATGTCAATTGATTATAATTTAAATTGGAAGACACATATTGATGCTCTAAACAAAAAATTAAATAAGCAATCATACGCCTTACATATGCTAGCAAAAACAGTAAGCACCTCTGCTGTACTTACAGCGTATCATGGCTACGTGGGATCCCTGATAAAATATGGTATTATATTCTGGGGTCATTCCACCAATAGGGATATGGCATTTAAGGCGCAAAAGCGGTGTATTAGGGGTATGTTTAACATCCACCAGACCGATAGCTGCAGACCCTATTTTATCAAGCACAATATATTAACTCTGCCTTGTGTCTACGTCTACGAGATTGCTGTCTTTGCAAGAAATAATAAACATCTATTTAATAAGTTTAGAAGTAAGCGACATATTGATAAAATTTGGGGCAAACCTAAAACGACGGCTTTGTATGCTAAAAGTATTTTCAGTATGGCACCGCGTATTTACAACCACTTACCGAAGTCTATAGTAGAAACTCCATCCATCAATGTGTTCAAAAAGAAATTAAAAAGATTCTTGCTTTATAAATGTTATTATACTGTTCAGGACTACTTAAGAGAGGATGTAAGGACATATGTTAATCCCATAAATAATGCTGTTGGCGTGATATGATAATATTACATAAATTTTAAATATTGACATTGTTATATATTACTTTAATATTTATCAATAAATAATACATATATCTTGACATTCTCGTTTAATACTTTATGACATTTTAATTCTTTAAGTGACATTATAATTATTATTGTTGTTTTTTTATTACTTTCTAATGTTTTACAATTAATAATTTTTGTACTAATGTAACTATGTTGTAATTGCTTGAGATTTGCATGCCGCAAGGCGTAATATGGTTGAACTGTGCTCTGTTTCTTTTACCAACTGTATACCCATAACCCATATTAGCAAATAAATGAAATTTGAATTTGAATTTGAATTTGAAGGTATTCTACACATTCCCAATTCTAGAAAAAAAAAATCTTGGTAACAAAATGTTTCCCCCACTACAAAATTCTCCTGTTATGTTGGTGCATTCACAAAAATTTAAGCCCCGGAGCAAATCTCTGGTCATACAAACACTTAATTCGGTGCAGAAGCAGAATCGAAAACCCGCAGCATAGCAGCCATCATCAGTGTCATGAGTGTAAGTTAGTAAGTTATAATCGTAGTTGTAAGTTACTGGAATCCGTAATCTACTTGACGGTCCAACCTGGTAATTAAATCAAGAATTAACAAACAAAGTAGCGTTGGTTTTGACTTTTGAAGCGACTCAGACTGAGGTTTAATCCAATCCGCAAACACCCCAACAACGGGGCTACAGACTAATTTTAGGGAGTCTGATCAGCCCTGAATCCAAGATTTGTAGTACTACACTACATCTTTATATACACACTAACAAACACGCGGGGCTTCGCTCTCGTGGATATTATCACGATGAAAACATGATCCCCTTCTTTTGCAATCGCGTAAAAAACTTATAAGCTGCCATAAGCTTCAAGCTACAAAAGCATACAAAATTTCATCCAAATCCACACAGTACTTTCGAAACCAAAAAATCTTTTCCACTTTATTATATTAGTACATATAGACCAAAAATCCAGAAAATAATCCACATCTTTTTTTTTTGTTCCGAGGTGGATATCCTCATGGTAGTCCTCCGCCCTGGGGCGGGCGAAGGGGTCTATCAGACTCATACTGACTAAAACCACCCCATGTTCCTTTGTACACATGCGTCGAGGGTGCGGGAACACATAAGTATTCTTCAACGTGACCTCTGACTAGTGCCGGACCGGCCCACCTGTGCGGGCCCCATCTCTTTAAGCGGGGAAAGTGAGGTGTTTTGCTCCCCCTGTGACTACTGAGAAGGGCGCGCGTGGAACAAAACGCGCCGCCATCTCGGGTCTCGTCTTATAGAGGACGGCGGGCATCCCCAAGTCCACCGTCCCTGGACCCATTTAGGGGGGCCGAAAGAGGGCATTGTCGGCCCTCTGTCGACGCCCGGTGCGCATTCTGCGGGCCGGGAGAGCGCTCAAAATCTCCCTCTCCCTTTCCGCAGAATAATCCACATCTGTGCTAACTTTCATACAGTTCAGTTATTTTGACAGGATTGAGTAACAAAATTACTTACATCTATAGTAGTATTCAAATAACTTGGCAAGAGTCGTTCAATGCGCAGAAGTCGATTTTTAGGTGTCAGCGGTTGTCAGCGGGACGCGGGGTATGACGTAGCGCCGCTTCGAGCTCTTCTATTTTATTTATAATACCGAATTAACGAATGAATTCCTATTCTTTCTTTAACATTCTTCTGAACAGACGTGATTAAAAATAAGTGATGGCAATAACCATAGAATAATGCCAAGCAGTAAAAGTGACCACTTTTTTTCCACTAAGTGCACGATGCGCGTACTTACCCCCACTACGCCAAAACCTTGCCAAATTACGTGACGAGGACTATAACCTTATACAATTACTAGCTGTTGCCCGCGACTTCGTTCGCATGGGAAAGGTTTCAGCTATATATATACAAAAATTCATTCAAATCCTTGTAGCTATTTCAGCGTGAAAGAGTAACAAACAAACATCCATTCATCCATTCACAAACTTTTGCATTTATATGTAAGGGTTTCAGCTATCTATATACAAAAATTCATACAGATCCTTATAGCTATTTCTGCGTGAAAGAGTAACAAAAATCCTATTCATCCATTCTCAAACTTTTGCAAAATATAAATATGTATTTATATTTTGCAATCTCAATTCACGACTTTATACCAATTTCTTTTTGTTTGAAATAGTATACTTCTCATGTGTTCCAATATTTTTTTTTTCGAAATCAGTGAAGTGTTTAGGTTTTGTAAAAAAATTAAAAATTCCAGTACAATTGGCGAGCCTATTAAGTTATACTTCAATTAATACATATAATTCAACTGTGTTTTTCAGTTTATTTGCGTATCAGGCTAGTGGTTTGCATCCACTTTACAAAATACAAAATCATAGTAACAAATTATGCAATGATTAAAGCTCTGGCTAGACAAAACCACATTATTTTGCCCAAGAGTGTTTTATACAACAGAAGAGATCAATATGATGTTGATATCACTTAATTTACCAGATAGTTATTATATAGATAGTTATACTCTCTATTGTACACCATAACAGAAATAAATAAGGAAGGAAGACAGACAGACTATAAAATAAAAATTTAAAAAAATATGATAAAAACGGCATCATGATCGTTTAGGAGCTACGATGCCACAGATAGATACACAATCAACCTTATAACACCCCTCTTTTTGCGTCGGGAGTTAAAAACGGGTGATACAATGGGCGGTATTATCGCTAAAAGCTATGAAGCACTGAAGTATGCTGACAGAAAAGAGCCAATGGCGCATCGTGTTCCACGGGCGCCTCAAAGAGCATTCAGCAGTCCAGCATCACATAATGAGGCTCGCAAGAAGAAGGAATGTTCTTACGAGATATCATGACCTCAGAACGCAAGGGTAACTGAAGCAAGAGAGATTTTAGTCAGTAGAAGTCTGACTTTTTTATTCAGACTCAGACTCGCCGATGAAGGGTTCCGTAGTAAATTCGCAAAATAAAATTGTTTTTCATAGTTTTTGTATGAAATACAAAGTTATATTTGCAGTTTTAGAAAATGTGCTATATCTCAAAAACTACTGACTCTATCTCGTTCAAACCAATTTTCGTTAAAAGTTTTTATTAAGATCTACAGCATATATTTTGTAGTTGAAATGTAGCGCACGATTTAATAATACGCCTTTAAAAGCCGGTAGAATGATATCCAAATTGTTCATGAACATTACTCAAAAAGCCAACCACCGATTACCAACGATACGTTTAACTAAACAGTCAAATTCGGCCGACGCCTACAAAGTAATTTATTATTTTTCAAATGTAAAGTAAAACATTTATTACATTTGAAAATTACGCGATGCTCAAAGGGTTGCCGCGGGGCTCCGTAATTAGTCCAGCGTTTTTTTTTTGTCCAGGGTATTATGTTCCGGAATCATATCGTGTTTATACGCGAGCGTTTTTTTAATATGTTTTAAATGCGGCGCTTTGCTGACTGCGTTTCCACCTGTGAAGGGATTAGCGCAGTAATTTTTGTCAGTTGAGTTTTGTTCCGTTTAATTGTTTTGAATACGTGTGTTTCTATTAGTCTAGCAGAGCTGAGACATCATAAAAAATATTTAAGGAAACGTAGACAGTAAGCGCGTATACTCGTGCAATATCTATAAGTGCTGCCTGACACTGAAATACTTGAGAAAACTATTTCTACTACTTTAGAAAAATATCTCGTATTGATTCCACAAAAAAAAAAAACGCATTTTTGCTTTTACTCAGAAGTTTTTTTTTCTGAAGTATTAGTTTGGTATAGATTTCCGAAAAGTAACGCCTGATTCCAATCTGTATATCACACATTATTTGCCTAAAAGGAAGATTCAAAATACTGATATATAAAAATACGCTTGCCTTGATCTGCTTCGCCTTTTCCCATGTATGGGATTGATACGGGGTCTGCTCCCATTTCCCGGTTCCTCCCGGATCCTCCCGGTTCCTCCCGGATCCTCCCGGTTCCTCCCGGTTCCCGTCTAACCAGATCCAGCTGAATACTAGTCTAATAGACCTGCACTACCCAGTACCTGGGTAACACGATAGCCCTTAGCAGGACTGATGTAAGATTTTGCTTCTGGACCACCTGACTGACAAAGATGCAGATGTCAGTTCGGACCGAACTCGTCAAGCGCTGGTTAACTTTGAAAATTTACTCAAGCTGTTCCTCTATTTAGCCAAGAGCTAGCTCCTCATGCAAAATAACGTTGATTATTATGACATTATTTTAAGTCTTAAAGTTCACACACACCGACACAGCACTTTTCCAATCTATCGACGAAAAAAAAAACTTTATTTTTTTATTAATTTCACCTGGATTCCGGGAGCTATTTGAAATGAAATAATATAAAATACCTATTTGTTTTGTTCCTAACTGACTACTCTAACAAGAAACACCGAAACAAACTCAGAGGTCAAAATTTCTTTTAAAGTCCATACGATTCGTATTGGTCAAATCATATGAGAAGCCTCCAGCATTTCATTCCAGTCAAAAAGTTTTCACTTCACACGGTAATTTACAACATATTGTCAAATAAATCGTTATGTGAAATATCCAGTAGATTTCTGCAACCTTACGCATGTTTTGCCAAAAGTTCAGACAGAGATGTTCAGGTGTTACACCTGCACGGTGCAACTCCTACGCCAAACTTAAGACCTAACATTTTAACCTTTGAAATTCAATATTTTAGGTATACCTCCAGGCACAAAGTGCCTAGTTTTAGCTGTGCCCATAAAGCGGTTAGTGAACTTGATACTAGCATAAAATTTAGCTTTGAAACACCCAACAAATCTGAAGTTATTGTGAAGTGGTTATAAAGACAGACGTGTGTACCAACATGAGGGTTTGTATTTTTGTGGCGTTGGCACCACTGACTCTGTTGGGCCCTTGGGAAATTCGGTGGCTGATCTAATGGGCGGTGGGGTAAGGGGAAGAGACGAGCGGTTGCTATTATCGTTTGTGTTTTAAATAAATTCGTTTCACTTTGCTAACTTGGTTAAAAAAATGTTTTTGGTTTAAGAATTTTAATTAATGCTACTTGTACCTGTGACTTCTTTCGCGTGGTAGTCATATTTATCAGATGGTTTTTCCAAAGTAAATTCCGATCACGTAAGAATTTCGGTAAAAAGACCTAAATGTTGCCCCATAATTTCCTCTGTCTTCCAGTGAAAGTACCATTAATATCATCACAGCCGTTCGAGAGTTTTAAAAAAGGTTTATTTGTGCAATAGTATCGTATAAATAACAATAAGCACTTGAGAGAAAACACTGCTATTTTTTTAGCTTCCTGGGGGTTTCTGTTTCCTGTATCCTGGGGGGTCTATAAGTCAAGAGTTAGGTTACTATTAGCGTGCTTCATCTTCGACCACATCATCGCTTATCAAGTGAGATGGTTCTCAAACGAGATTTTAACAACAATAAAAAAAACCTACAATAGAACGCCCAGCTCGCGAAGCATAGAGTGTCACACTGGCTGTAAGTTAGTATCTGTTTTAAATACTTTTAATTTTTTTTCTATTTTGTATCGTTTTATTCATCATTATTACCTGCTTATTCTTTTTCCAATTATGTTAGAGTCGGCTTTCTGTCTAAAGCTTTGTTTTCCTAGGATAGCGGTGCCGTCATATAGCGGCCGTAATACAGCGGTGAATGACGTCACTAGAACGTTGTCTATGTAAACAAAATGGCGCGGTTTCCTAGAGAGCGGTAACTGACACCGTAACGTCAAAAAGCGGTGCCGCCATTTGCATGACGGCCGTCTTGTCGGTGACAGAAGGTTTCGTGAACGATTCATTAATAGCGATGAAGCAGACTGTGTTAAAACGACCGTGGAACTTTTCACATGTCGTCACCGTAAAGACGGCCGCCTTTTTGCGTCCGTAATATTACGGCCGCTAAATGACGGCACCGCTTTCCTAGGAAACCAAAGCTTAACAGGATGCAATTGTGTATTAGTGTTTTACGTGCAGCGAGTGCCTCTCTGACCTAAACAACCCAGGAACTGGGTAGCACGATGGCCATTGGCCGGACTCATAGATAAAAATTTTTGATTTCTGTGGCCGGACTAGTATCAGATCTTATGGCTTTTGACTACTAGTAGCGACTGTCAAAGGTGTTCAAATGAGAGCTAGGACCAACGACTTAGCGTGTTTTCCGAGGCCGTGGGTATTGAAAATTTCTTACAAAAAACCCAGTAGCACTTTTAGCCCGATCCGGTATAATCGAATCTGAGACCACGTGCTCAGCAGTCGTGCTTATCTTACTTCTTACTATAATCTATGCGCCATCGTTACATGGTGGACATCCCACCTATATATACGCACTAAACGTTTTGGGAATACCTTTATTGTGTGTACGGCTAAGGAGTGGAATTCCCTGCCGGAGTCTGTGTTTCCCGATAGCTATAACCTAGGGGTCTTTAAGTCAAGAGTGAATAGGTTACTTTTAGATAAGCGCGCTCCATCTTCGACCACATCATGACTTATCTCCTTACTTACTTACTGACTTATGACCTTTTGTGACTTTTGAGATATTAATCAAATCGCGTTTTTATTGATGTTAAGAGTATTTAATAAATTAGTTGCAAATTGTTTATGTTTTATGATAGATATTAACCTAAGTTATTAAGTAACGTGGTGAAGTTATCCAAGTAGCATACAAGTCACTCGGATCACAACTCCATAATTAACAAATTATGTTTTTAATGGCTATGCAGAAATTTAAAACATAGGAATTTGTTCGGAAAAATGGCTCGTACCACTTGGATTACTTCTGCACTGACTAAGATCCAATCTAGTCCAACGGAGAGCAAAAAGTGACTCAACTCTGTTTTGACAAAAGGGTCACTTGGATTACTTCTGCTCTCAACTGGCCAAATTTGAAAGTTTCTGAGGATGGATGGAGGTTTGTAACTCTTTCACGCAAAAACTACTGAACGGATCTGAATGAAATTTGGCAAGTAGATAGTTTACATTCTGGAATAACACATAGAATACTTTTTATCCCGGAACTCCCACGGGATCGGGATTATACGCAGGAAAATCCTTCAACGCGAACGAAGTCGCGGGCAGAAGCTAGTATTTCATATGATAACTATCTTTTAGTGCTTTAAAACATATACTTCTAAACTTTCCATTCGCTTTTAACTTGACACATCATACTGAAAGCTCAATGCAGTAAACAGATAATGTACTCAAAGGGGCTAACTCTATAATCGTTTCCACCTTAAAAATATAATTTTAAGCCAGCAAAAGGTCATTCACCCCACGACCTTATGCGTTTAACCTGACGCTTCAAATTTATGTTATGTGCAAAACTTGTCGTGACTTGAAAACTGAATAAGATCTAGATGCAATTCTAGTTCTTAGATTTGAGATAAGTACGCGATAAATTTCCAATGTTTATTTCTTTTGAAATTCGATGAATAATGAAAAGCGAATAGTTTTACGTGGGGTATATAAATAATGGTAAACAAAGCTATGCGCAGTAAGTGAAGCACATAAAAGATTCGTAGCGCGTAGCAATTCAAATAGTTGGATTGATAAGTGGTACGTGGCGTGGCTCGTAGAGGTTTAGTGTAGGTTATGTTTAGAGTTCGTTGGCCTTTCGCGTCGTTCCATTTTCAATAATCTTTATTCCTTATTTCTTACTAGAGGCCTGCGGTTTCACTCCCGTGTAAAGTTCTGCATGAGGAGTTTCAGTTTCCGAAACCAACTATAGCCCATATTTTGCCTAGACTTAGCTAATGTCTATGTAACAAAAAAGTTCCATTCAAATCCGTCCAGTAATTTCCGAGATTAGCGATTACAACTATTTTTTATCAATCTTCCCCTCCTTTAATATCTTTGGCCAAAATTTAATGCAGTGATCGTGGAAGATATCTCACTTGATGAAAATAGATGATGTGGTCGACAATTGGGCGCGCTTGTCTAGAAATAACCCTTTTACTCTTGACTTGAAGTACCTCGGGTTGTAGTTATCAGGTACCACAGACTCTGTTAGAGAATTCTACTCCATGCTGGTACAATACCAAATTGTCAAATACCTTTTATCTTAACTGAATTAAGTCATCGCTATATCTGACAGTTTTAGTGCTTTTTGCGGCCTACCCAAAGGTATTGGTATTGTTCGTCAAATCGTTAAGCTCCTTGTTCTAAGTTGAGCTATATGTCATTTGACAAATGCTTGCACTGTATAGACAGGCCCACTCAAATATGTAAGCATCTTTCTTCAAAAGACCGCCTCAGACTTGAAACCTACAAGGTTCCCATATAATTAAACCAGTGTAGATTGTATGGACTTTAAAAGAGACGGACCCCTGAGTTTGTTTCGGTGTTTCTTCTCAGGGTAGTCAGTTAGGAAACACCGGCCTCATCTAGTTAATATTTACGAAAAAAATGACGTGTAAAAGTGTTATTTAATAACCAATTTGCAGAATAAAGATCATTTATCATTTATAGTATTCCACTATATTGAGGGTTTGCACGAAAAAAATGGGGAATAGGACTTGTGCACCGCGGGTCCTGTGCAAAGTAGTCTAAGTATATTAGTTTAATATTTTTCCATTTGAAAAATGCTCTGCTTATCCAATATTTTATTTACCTACTACATATTAACAGAGTCCAGATTTTTTTCTTTACATTGCAGTTTGCATATTCCTTCTTGAAAAGTTTCATGATTCTTGGTCAAAATGAGGCGTAAAACCTTAAAAAAGGCTTTGATTACTTTGTGAAATCGCAAAATATGCGACATAAACAAGTTAATTTATAAGTTTATAAACTTATCTAAATTAGATATATCATAGCTAAAATCCCTACTAACATAATGCGAAAGTGACTATTTCTGCCTGTCTGCTACGCTTTCACGCTTAAATTACTTAACCGATTTGAATGAAAGATTTACAGATGACCCTTGTCATCTGGATAAATGTAGCCTCCCTTTCCCTTGCAAGGGAGGCTACATTTATCCCGGAAAAACATCATATTTCCGCGAGATATCGTCGTGTAGTTCACGCGGGTAAAGCCGCGGGTGGAAGGCTAGTTGATATGAACGCTTTGATTTCAAAGCTTTACTGAGAATAAGAGGTTTGACAAACGGTTGGACAAAGAAGAGATCCTAAAAGAGTTCAGTTTCTCTTTTCAAGCTACAGTACTTCAAAATTATAGAATTGTTTTGTTTTATACATTATTTAAAAAAACATTTACAGACATGAAGAAAACACAGTATAGAATTAGATTTAATTTGTTCCGGGCGAGTCGTAACAAGTAAGTTTAATGGCGCCGTAAGTAATAAAAGGCCCGTTGCTAACGAATTTCAAAGAGTGTATAATACGTATTGTTTTGGGTTAAATCTACAGGATGCGCGAGTTCGTAATAGCTGGTAAAAAACCGGCCAAACGCGAGACTGGCATGCAAGCTTTATTATTATAAAATAAAAAATAATAAGTCAACGGGACTTATTATAGGTTTATTATCTTTTGAGAGAAAAAAATAATGAGCTCACAATTTCGATTCAATAATAGTGCATATGGGGGCACGGCAGTGCCCCCACCAGGTCGAGCACGAAGCAAAGATTGCCGTACCATCCTTTTCTGGAACCATTTCATTGTATTTTCATGGCTGTTTCGGGAGGTACCTGTTTCGGATACAGCGGGAGCAAACGCCTGGGTGTCGCCATTGTGAATGGATTGTTGCCAATAAGTCTCTTGGCCCGTTTCTCGATAGACTCAAGCGCGTCCAGTTGGTATTTGGCAGATCCGTTCCAAAGATGATTTTTTATATTCCTGAATATTTGTAAAGTAAATTACCTACATCTAAATATAGCTGTTTTAAATTGGTTCACAGGAGTAGATTAAGTCCCGAGTCAGGACATAATTTCATATTAACATCATACTTATTATCCCAAAAGTTAGCTCTCTTGGGATAATTTCAAACTTGGCCATCGAAAATCTGTATGTTGAGTTCAGTATTCAGGATAATTTTAAAATCATTGAACACTGAACTCAATGTCCGAGATATTAAAATTGTAATTCCAGTACAACCTATAAGATGGGATGAGATCAAGAAAATAAATAATTACCTAAAGAAAACATGTTTATTTGTTATAAACTGTTGCAAAAAAGGATAAGTCCTTAATTTCTTAATTACAACGACAGCATTGTGCGCCTTTTGGCTGCGATAATCAGCTCCGCTTTATCAAACATCACAAACTAAAACTAGTGTTACGCTGGTTTTCAACTGAACTTAATCATCATCATCATCATCATGACCTGCACAACCCAGTTACTGGGTAACACGATACCTCTTTGATAGATCAGTGTAAGATTTTCTGGCTTCCGACTCCTTGTAATGAACCAACCGCAATGAATAGCCGGAACTAACGGTTTAACGTGTTTCCCGAGGCTCTCGATATGTTAAAATTTTCACCCATCCACAGATCTTCGGAAAGCATTGCTTATCTTCACATCCCGTAACAACGAAGAATTTAAAAATGCTATTGTTGAACCACAAATCTTAACAATAAAAGCGTAAAACTAAACTAAATGTCGTAATTTTAATCGTATTTCCCAACCTCGTATGTAGAAATATCAATCAAATGTCAAATTATCATATAATAATGTGTATTTGAAATTTTATTTTAGAATAGTACTCACGCGGGGCTTCGCTCCCGTGGATTCTATTACGGTAAAAACATAAATCTCCTTTTTTGCAGTCGCGTAAAAAGTAGCCTATAACCTTCCTCAAGCTTCAAGCTACTTCCACACCAAATTGCATCTAAATCCACCCAGTACTTTCGAAGATTAGCGCGTTCAAGCAAACAAACAAACGAACTTTTCCACTTTATAATATTAGTACAGACTAAGAATACAATATCTACAGAAAAACATTATGCAAAACTAAAATGCTTAAAACAAAGCTAGAATAAAGCATAAAAAAATAATTCTCAACATTGTCGGCTGGCAGCGAGGTGGCGGCATTACCTCGTTGTATGGCAATGATAGCCTTTGGCCAAAGGAAAAGTCAGCCCTTGGGCCACGGGAAGTGTCAACGTCAATGTTAAATTAACAATAAACATACATTTTTATCTATGGTTTAATTATTTTTTTTTATAAATAATTTACGTTAAAATAAATGAGCCTTCCGATATTGAGTATATTTATAGTGAGCTTTAATATAATAGTTAGCTTTGATAATAAGACACCTCTTATACTTCAATTTAACATAGCATAATGTAGATACCTACTCATTGTTTGACACTTAGGATTGTGAAAATGAAAACCAAAAAATATAAAGTGTAATTTTTTTGTATAAATACATTTTGTATCGTAATATACATAGTTAGTACCTTTTTATGGTAATTCTGAAACAAATGTTCACTTGAAAATTAACTTAAGAAAGTTAATTTTAGCTCAATACGACGGACGATTATTTAGATCACAAAGGAAGCCAATAGGCATGTCTCACTTTTCCAAACGACCTGTGCATTGACCTTCACAGATTCCTACGCAAAAAAGTTTCCTTTATCTCCGACATTATTATACATTATTATTATAACATAACTAGATACTTTTTCCGGTTATGTCTGAGAAGAAGTAAGAAATCCATACTTATACTTATATCTTATAAACGCGAAAGTAACTCTGTCTGTCTGTTACCTTTTCACGCTTAAACCGCTGAACCGATTTAGATGAAATTTGGCACGAGAATAGTTTAGGATCCTGGAAAGGACATAGGTATTTTTATCCCGAAATTTCCACGGGATTGGGATTTACGCGGGAAAAAAACCTTCCGCATAAACGAAGTCACGGGCAAAAGCTAGTGATATATATGTCTAAGGATACATTAAAGTTTGTAACTATATTAACACGTTCGCTGACAGTAAGCACATACCCTGACACCACATTACGACACTAGAATGTTCCATACTAAATTACAAAACAACGTAGTACTCGTGCACAAGCAAGCAATATGAAACTACCCACAAAACACTCGCATTACGGCAGTAAGAAATATGAAATTGCTCATAATATGACAGTGGACACTGCTCTTCATAATACATATATGAAAAATTACCGTGAGACGACGTACTCTTAAAAATAAGTGGCCCGTCCCTCAACGTACTGTCATAACGCACAATTTTAATTTCCCGCCACACGACGTACTGTCAGCGAACGTGTTAAGCTCATGACTAAAATAACAACAGCACCTTTTTTTTCTGTGTGGGAAAATTATCTTCGCTTGCCGATGTTGGTCCGTAGTTGGGTAACCATTTAAACATATCGATATTTCTGGTGCCGGGGAAAGCATGTTGGTCCCAGCTGTCATTTGTACATTCTTGACAGTCGTTAAAGGTAGTCAGAAGTCAGAAAATGTAACAACAGTCTTGCCAAAGGTTTTAGTGCTACTTAGCTACTGGATTGTGCAGGTCACATTGGCAGTCAACTCCATGTAAAACACTAGTACTCAGCTGCACCTAGGTAGCCTGGAAGCCGAGCCTAGCATATTTGGGAAAAGGCTTTGTAGATGTCGTATATCTAATTTGTAGGTGCTAAAGCGGAAAGTTTTCTACCTATGTTCGATCGAGCGCAGGGCTAAAAGGCTTATAGGCGACGAGGTGCTATCGGGCAAGCTTCATAGCCTGGCTCATCGTCGAACCGTTGCTTGCCTGTCGGTTTTCTATAGATTGTACTTGGGGGAGTGTGCGCAGGAGCTCCATGACCTGATTCCTCCATCTCCATTTCACTACCGGTCTACCAGACGCACGGCTGGGTACCTTCCACACTTGGTTGATATACCGTATATCGTACCAAGCGCTTCTCCTCCACAATTATTGTGCGCACATCCAAGTTGTGGAATTCTCTGCCGGCTTCTGTGTTCCCTGCCACTTATGACCTTTCAGCCTTTAAAGCAAGAGTAAATAGGCATTTTCTGGGCTCGCTCGTCACATTGTAGACCTCATCTATCGCTTACCATCAGGTGAGATCGAGGTCAAGCGCGGACTCATCCGTAATTAAAAAAAAATCATTAAATATACAAACTTTCACATTTACGGTATTAGTAGGAATCGGATCCTATCTTCATACAAAAATATATCTGCAATATACCTAGGCCTGTATTATTGACAGTAACTGACATATTTGTAACTTCAAAAGGACCTGGGGATAACATGTCTTTCCCTGTAAAGGCACCCACACTCTGTCACTTGTTTTCTGGAACCATTCAACCAGTAGTCTTGGTTTATGCTTCGCATTTTTAGCGTAAGTTTAAGATGGAAAAATATGAGACTATGTCGTTGTGTCGGTTGGTTAATAGTCTAGAATGTATTTATAGGTAGTAATACTATGATTTAATACCAATTTTTGTAGAAACCCTATACTACTCGTATATATATCTAGAAATAATCTAAAATATAGCGTTCAGAAATTCATGAGCATCGCTGTCCACTGGTAATGTGCCCAAAAGACTAGCTGCATTGCCACGTTGTATGACAATGCTAGAATGAATTTTGTTGGAAGCCTAAAGTGTTTGTCATTTAATTTTACGTAACCCTCTTATTTAATCACGGCTGTCTGTCTGACAACGGGCTATAACTCTTAGACGTAAAAGGTTAATAATAGTTGAAATTTTAAGTGTTGCTTTAATGTGGCTATATCAACAAAATAATAATTATGATTAAAAAGATAAAGTGAATAGTGATGGCAGTGACTTACGGGTGGTAAGTCTTGGGTTCGAACGCAGTCAGGCACATAACTTTGTGTAATTTATAATATCATCACCATTGTTCTCAAAACGGCGAAAACATTGCGAGGAAAACGACATGTTCTAGGACCATAAATTCGGAGACATTGTGTTATCCACAAACCCGCATTGAGCACGCGAGGTGAATTTAGAATATTTTAAGTTGATTATTTACTGTTTAAAAAATAAAACTGTATGGTACGAAACTTCCTACACTAGTGCATATGTTGATTGTGTTTCAGTCATAGAAAAATGGCTCATGCGATTTTGACGAGTACACCAACATAATTTTATTATAATTTTAAATGGGATTTAAAACATTAAATTTTAACACTGCTAAACCTAACCTTGTACATAAAAAATAATAAGAATAAAACAAGTATAAGCGTCAAAGTACTTCTCCACATCGCTGTCGTCCGGAAACGTGCCCAGAAGACTGGCAGCATTGCCACGTTGTATGGCAATGCTTATTCTTTGGGTAAAGAACGAGCCGGTCACGCAAGGAATCGATCATAATCGTTTCTCTTTCTGGACAATGTCCACGCGAGCATAGTCACTGGAAACAACTATTATTTATAAAAAAAAAAAGTGTGTGGTTTGAATGTTGATGAATGGAGACGTAGAAGAGGTCAAAGAAAATATGGATGGATTGTGTGAGCAATGATATGAAAGTTAAAGGAGTAAATGATGTTGTGGCGTTTGATAGAGTTGAATGGACGATGCAAATGTGTTGCGCCGACCTCAAGTAACTGGGATAAGGGCAGGAAAATGATGATATGTGCAGTTTATTTAAATCTCCGCGGATCCGAAATGTAATTTCCACAGTTTTTATTGTGGCCTAATATTTATGTAATATTGTAAAATATATAATAAATAAATATACTAATCTCTATATATAACAGCAAAATACCACTCACTGATTAATCAAGAAATCTCAGAAACTACAAGTAGTAGGGCTCTCAAATTTTGCATGGGAGTTCCTTTTAGTACGTAGATGCTCGCTAAGACGGAATTTTGAAAAATTCCCACGGGATCGGGATTTAAACGGGAAAAATATCCTACGCGAACGAAGCCGCGAGCAACTGCTAGTAGTATTATAAAGATGAAAAATTTGTTTGTTTGAACGCGCTAATCTTCGAAAGTACTGGGTGGATTTGGATGAAATTTGGTTTGGAAGTAGCTTGGAGCTTGAGGAAGGTTATACGCTACTATTTTTTACCCGACTGCAAAGGAAGGAGGTTATGCTTTTATTGTAATAAAGTCGACGGAAGCGAAGCCCTGCGTGACTGCAAGTAATTTAATATTAATACGCGAATATTATTTAAAATCAATAGGAACTAATGAGAGCTAAACACACGTGTAATTATAGATTCCTATTTACGTTACATAATTATAATTAAGCCACGATTAATATTAAATTAAACTAGCCTTGATTAATTCTGCCTGCGGCTTCGGATGCAAAAGACCACAAATTGTTCGAAGGAAATAAACTAAAATCAAAAGTACTATATTTTATCTTCAAAGTTAGACAATCTATCTATGCACCAATACGTTCAGCGGTATACGCGTAAAAATCTTAGAAAATTCGAGTATTTATGTATATTTAAGTTCTTTTTAATTATCGTCAACGAAAACATGAGTACTCAAGCGGACCAAAATTGTTCTAAAATGTAAGATTGTCGCTCGAGCAGTGTGATATTAGGGGATTCTGCTTAGCTGCTGCAACTATATTAGTATAGTAATAGTGGGCTTCTAGGCTAACCAAATGGATCGGAGTAGGTACAAGTATTTTACATGGAGTAAAATAGTAAAACAATACATCTTGGCAAGATCAGTGTCAAATTTTAAAGCTTCTGACTACTTATAACGACTGTAAAAGATATACATACAAATTACTGCTGGGATCAACGGCTTAACATATTTTATGAAGCACGGCAGAATTTCGATATGTTAAAATGGTTACCAGTCCACTTATCAACCTGAGCAAGCGTGGATTTACTTTTAAGATCAACCCATTCGGCTGTTACGAGGGCGACACTGAAAATTTTTATAACTGGCCACTTTTAAACGATATAATAAAAAAATAAGACCAAATTTTTGAAAATGGAACTCTGCCAATATCAGCAGATTGGGCAGTTCACCGATAATCTGCGTGAGAGACGGCCAGAGACGGCCTTTTACGGCGATGACTGAAGATAACGGCGTATGATAGAGACTGACAAAAAACTTTTTACCAAAAACTTAAACCGACTCCCAAAAACACTGCAAAGTGAAAAATAACTTTAATTTCGGTAGTCGGTGTCTTTAGTTTTGTATTTTTGTTTTTGGCACCGACTTCCGAAATTAAAGTTATTTTCCACTTTGCAGTGTTTTTGGGAGTTAGTTTAATTTTTTGGTAAAAATTTTTTATTTCACTCTTTTTAGTTGGTTGATTTTTAATTTACATAGTTAAAAGAGCCTAAATGTCAACTACTTATAACCTTTTACAAAATATTGCTTTTCCCAATGCTGGGCCGTTAATTTTTGAGGAGTTCTCCTGGTATTTCACCATCAGCTCTACATCACCATATGCATTGTGACGAACATAAAGTGATTAACATCCATATTCAAGTATTCGAATCGCAATCCACGAAATGCTTATTATTGAGTAGGTTCGGCGGCCATCTGTGGTCTTCATCATCAGTTCCACTTCCCCAAATTGTATTTTTTGAGAGCAACTGCACTACTACTATAAGAAATACCCAAAACGCCATAGGTGTGCCTGTAATATTTGAAGACTTCCCTCGATTTCTCCAGGATTTCAACATCAGATCCTGACCTGGTGACAATGGGGCCAATTTCGAAGTATACCCTTTCAAACAAAAAAAGAATTTTCCAAATCGGTTCAGCCGTCTTCGAGTAATCGGTGATCATACATAAAAAAAAAAAAAACAAATATACGCGTCGAATTGATAACCTCCTCTTTTGGTCGTCGGTTGAAAAGAGTGACTTTATCAGCAGATTCGGACAAGCTTAGTTATCGCATATGAGTCAAGTGCACAAAATCCTCCATGAACATTTAGCGGGCAGGAAGCTTTGTGCCTCAAAATTTGACAGAGGCCCAAAAACTCCGTCGTGTTGATTGGTGTCGTGAAATGGTTCAAAGATATAACGGAGGTAACTCAAATGCTGTGTTCGACATACTTATGGGTGACGAAACCTGGATTTATTGTTATGATCCTGAAACTAAGAGACGATCTGCTGTCTGGGTGCTTCCTTCCGAGGAGTTGCCAACTATAGTGAAGAGAGGTCGAAGCGTGGGATAAAAGATGGTGGCCTCGTTCTTCGGAAGGACAGGCCATAACGCAACAATTGTTTTAGAGGATCGAAAAACAGATACTGCAGAGTGGTACACTTAAAATTGTTTGCCATTTGTCTTGGAAAAAGTTCGGGAGAAACGACCTTGCAGTAGGATCCTCCTTCACCACGACAACGCCTCGTTGCACACCGCCAAGCAAACAATCAACTACTTGATGACATCAGACGTGGAATTACTGGGTCACCCGCCCTATAGCCCCAACCTTGCACCTTGCGATTTTTATTTATTTGCGAAAATAAAAGAAAAATTTCGAGGAAAACGTTTTGTGGACGCCGTAGAAGCAGTGGCTACGTTTCAAAATGCCGTCGAAAAGACCCCTAAGGACGAGTGGGTAAAGCGCTTTTCTCAGTGGTCCGATCGGATTCAGCGATGTATTAATGTAAATGAACACTATTTTATTTTATTTTTATATAATAAAACTTGCTAGTTTGTTCAGTTTTTTGATTTTCTAAGAATTTTCAGTGTCAACCTCGTATTATTTAACCACATACTCTTTAATTTAAGTGCATTTTAATAATGTTGTATAATAATGAACAGTTTAACGCAAAATTTTATCAAACCAGGTAAGCTCATGATAGGCCTGTGTAGTTTAATTTTATTTTATAAAATAACAACTGAAAAGTAATTTAACAGTGCGTGTTATAAATAAAATAACTATTGGCTGTCACCCCTTTTAATAGCTTGGCGATAAAATAGCCTACCTTGGGAAATAGCCGACGGTTTTATAGCTTGGCTATCGTATTATCGTATAACGAACAAAATACAATTATTTCTTTGTTTTAAGTATTCATAAAACCGGTTGCAGTAAAATTGTTCCTACATTTGTACGAAATTTGAAGGATCTGGGTCCTGAAATTGGTAATTAAAGCATATAATATGTACGTAAATTATTCACTTCATTGAAGGACCAGATTAGGTTTAAAGACATTTATTTCTCACACTTAAAATGAGATACAAAATATTGCAGTTATTTGAATATTAATTATTAAGTAGCGTTCACTCTTGGGATGTTGGAGGCGTTATGTTACATTGTTCGGACATGCTTCTTAAGTTGTTTTTGAAGATATTGACACTATTCATTCATTTCAAATCCTCCGGCAGACCATTGTACAGCCGTACTCCCTCAAACAATATAGTACTTTGAGCGTAATTAGTCCGTGCACGTGCGGTCATTAGCTGTAACTTTTTTATACTCCGTGTGTTGTATGTCACTGTCTTTTGTGTAGTTTTATGTTTGATTGTAATGAATTGGTGGTGATATTGCAATATGCAACTGATAAGAAAGTTTAGTGTGTCATTTCACAATGACGAGCACATGAGCCTTCACAATGGCTCGTACGAAATAATTACAACATAGTAAAAAATAGACTTGGGGGGAAAAACATTGTTGCACGCTGGATTTGCGTATAACATTCATAGAAAAAATCTAAACTCTCTCTCTATCTCTCTAACATTTTTGTGCCTGACAGTATATTGGATCAAAAATTGCTTTGAAATAAATTAATCGAATCGGGGGCGTCGGCCACAGATGCCTCGACCACTGGGGGCTTAAGCCACAAACCCGATATTTTTAGATTTCTAACAAAACCTCTATTATACCTGTCATCTATTTATGTAACTGCCTCGTTGTTCTAGCGGTCTCAATCGCAACTGTTGAACATGGGGTCTCAGGTTCTATTCCCGGGTCGGGTGAAAAAGTGCTATTGGATTTTTCTTTATGAAATTATTTAAGTCAAGCCACGTTAATCGGTTTGCCGCATCAGATTGCCGTCCCATTGGGCTATAAGAGTAAACGATCAGAGAGTGCACCTGTGCCTGCGCACATACTAGTGCACTATAATATTATGTATCTCCTGCGCAGATCCATTATCTCTGCTGAAATTGGCCGCAGTGACCAAAATCCTGGGAATTCCGTGCACTATCTTGCAGTGAAAGTTTCATTAAAATCGGTTCAACCGTTCCAGAGTTTAGCCCAGACAAACAGAAAGACAGACAGACATAAAAAGCTTTTTAGGGTTCCGTAACCGAATTGCAAAAAACGGAACCCTTATAGTTTCGTCATGTCTGTCCGTCTGTCTGTCTGTCTGTTTGTCTGTTTGTCTGTCTGTCTGTCTGTCCGTCCGTCCGTATGTCACAGCCATTTTATTCCGAAACTATTAAGACTATACATGTGAAACTTGGTAGGTAGATGTATTCTGTGAACCGCTTTCCGATTTTAAGAAAAAAATTACATGGAATACATGGAACTAAAACTGAAAATATTTTTTTTCATTAAACCTATGCGTGTATGGTATCTATAGACTTTAAAAAAGAAAGAAGTCTTTAAAAATGACATAGGGGTTTCTAAAACCACTTTTTCATAAAGTCAATCGTTTAAAAGATATAAGCTTCCAAAGTGGTAAAATGTGTGTCCCCCCTCTAACTTCTATAATAATGGAGTGAAAAATCTAAAAAAATATATGTCTATAGATCTTAATGTAAACTTTCAACAAAAATTGGTTTGAATGAAATCGGGTCAGCAGTTTTTGAGATACAGCATATTTTCTAAAACCGCAAATATAACTTTGTAATTCATACAAACACTATGAAAAATAAAAGTTATTTAGCGCAGTTGTAAAAATGTAAATAAGCTAGTTTTAAGAAATATTTAAGATTTTTTTTATTCGTCAAATAAATATACATATTATATTATATTATAGTTACTACAGAACCCTTCATGGGCGAGTCTGACTCGCACTTGGCCAATTTTTTTGATACTAGTATCGACGGTTATTTTGAAACAAAGACTAACTGATACTATCCTTAACAAATTAAAAAAAAATGTGTGCATGTCGTTTTCAGTCGCAATAAATACTTTTCTTTCTTTCCATTATTTATTAAATTATATATGAAATTCCATACTGAAAAAAAAAATTATACGGATTTTGTGAATTTATTATCATACACTCGACTTGTCGTTTCATTTCAAAATTAAATAATCAAGGAGTTAGGAATGTGTTCAATGATAGATAACGGTTGCGTAACATCCAAAAAAAACGGTCGAAATACCTATCAATTTAAAAGAGGATATTATGTAGTGTTTTAACATTGCGTCATTAATATTTATCCTGTACCATTTGTGCATTTTACAAACACTTAAACCCCGAACAACTATTTGTTTGCCATACTAATATTTGTACCGGAGCGGGAACCAAACACACGACACGCAACGCAGCAGCTGATCGCTCAACCACTGCACCAACCGTGTCATCGAATAATACCAATGTGCCTAGTGGGCTTAGTATGAGCTTGAAATATTTTTGCCTTCTTCGAAAACTATAGCTTTGTTTCTTTCACTTGCACAAAACTTCTAAATAAGTGTGAAAGAGACAAAACGATCGTTTTTGAAAAGGATAATATTAAGTATGAGAAACTTACAGCCCCCTTTTTTTCGGGTGGGAAAATCATCGAATGACTTTGTAGCGACATCTATCTCGCAACATACAAACTAAAACGATAGAAATCCTGTATCGCGCAAGCAAAGTTTACCGCTCAATTCATACAAATCACCCGATCACAAACATCGGGCAGTTGCCCACCAGACAAAAACACCTGTCTGGTCGGAGGATCCTCCCTTTTCAATAGGATTGCGGGACTTAACACCCTGTTCCGCATATTCCCAAAACTTCTTCCGCTCTAGGTGGAGCGGAACTGAGCGGAGCGGTGGACTGACTAAAATACCACCCTGTGCCTTCAGCTGCCCTTAAATTCCGGAGCCGCGTTTTCTCGTTAGAACATTTCCGCAACCCTGGCAGGCAATGGCCCTATGGGGCCTCGTCTCTATTGCTGACAACTTTTTGAGGCACGCGTAGAGCACGACGCGCCGCTGACTCGGGCCTGGTCCTTACCGGACGGTGAGCTACCCCTGCTTGCCGTCCACAAACTCACAGCCCCTGGTTACTTAAAATATACTGATAAATATAATCAAAATATAAGCAACGTGTCGAACTTTTTTAACAAGATAAAATTCTATAAAAAAGCAAAAAATTCTGCAGATTTTTATCGAGAATGAATTAATAAGTGGAACAAAGGCGGCTTTTAACTAATGACCTTTGAAATGAGATCGGCTTTCTTTCAACCTTATTATTATTATTTCAACCTTATTAGGAAGTCTTTTGATCTTGTAAAGTTTTAAGACGGAGCGCACATCGGAGACTATGGACAGAACAGGTGGTTAGTTTGCTATTTTAATAATATTTCAATTAGTTACATTACTATGACGAGGCTTTATATTTTTAAACTTGCAATTCATGTTTTTAATTTTGAAAGCAGATGAAAATAAGATTTCTTTGAGACATTTCTTTTCCTGTTGCAAGTAGCAATTTTTCAACAAAACTTTTTACCAAAAAATTAAACCGACTCCCAAAAAACACTGCAAAGTGAAAAATTACTTTAATTTCGGTAGTCGGTGTCTTTAGTTTTGTATTTTCGTTTTTAGCACCGAATTCCAAAATTAAAGTTATTTTTCACTTTGCAGTGTTTTTTGGGAGTCGGTTTAATTTTTTGGTAAAAAGTTTTTATTTCACTCTTTTTAGTTGGTCTATTTTTAATTTACCTAGTTACAAGAGCCTAAATGTCAACTACTTATAACCTTTTACAAAATATTGTTTTTCCCAATGCTGGGCCGTTAATGGTTGAGGAGTTCTTCTGCTACTTCACCATCAGCTTTACATCACCATATGCATTGTGACGAGCATAAAGTGCTTAACATCCATATTCAAGTAATCGAATCGCAATCCACTCAATACTTATTATTGAGTAGTTTCGGCGGCCATCTGTGGTCTTCATCATCAGTTCCACTTCCTCAAATGGTACTTTTTGAGAGCAACTGCACATGTTACTATAATAAATACCCAAAACGTCATAGGTGTGCCTATAATATTTGAAGTGTTCCCTCGATTTCTCCAAGATCCCATCATCAGATCCTGACGTTTATGGAAATGGGACCAATTTCGAAGTATACCCTTTCAATCAAAAAAAGAATTTTCAAATCGGTTCAGCCGTCTTCGAGTAATCGATGATCATACATAAAAAAAAATATACGTGTCGAATTGATAACCTCCTCTTTTTGCCGTCGGTTGAAAAACTTAGTTATTAAACAATATTTTTTGCAGTCTAACTGGATCAATATTTTATAAGGCCTATTTTTTAGACGTCAATAATCCAATGCTACTCATTAGCAAGCCTATCGGTTTCAATAAAACAAACGGTCACCTATCACCAGGCTGAAAATTGCGAGAAAAGTTTAACCTTGAATTTTGACCGTAAGGCTGTTATGAAGTAAAATCCCTAACACACTTGACGTTACTAATAATGATAGAAGACACTTCCACATATCCGAGGATGACTTGTAGCTACAGCCGTCAGCGAGTGATTGATGCGGTACATCGGTACGGTAGTGTGTATCCACCTTAATGATACATCGTTATATGATTGGTGGATGATGTGCTGTTATTATCACGGCCTGTGATGTAAATGGGAAGGCAGGGTACTTTTTAAGTCAATATTTGTCAAATACTCCAGTGCAAATATGGAAGTGACTTAAAATCCAGAAATATAAAACTTCCGGCGTTGCAGGAATGTCCGGGGTTGTGGGAATGTCCGGGGTTGCGGGAGTGTTGTATTGAGATACTGCGGCCCCGGAACGCAAGGGCAGCTGAAGGAATAGAGCGGGTTCTTTCCGCTCCACCAGCAGGAGAAAACATTCGATGATTTTCCCACTCTAAAAAAATACATGTATGTAATACTTAAGCAAACTTATCGGTAAAAAAAGCCTTATTATGATAATACGATAGACACAAATATTTTACAGAAAGAAGAAAAATTATTAAATGATAAATAAATAAATAACCCTACTCGAATATGTCTGTCTGTTACACTTTCACTTCTAAGCCACTAAACCAGTTTTAATGCAATTTGAGACGGATTAGAATTTGGAGTAGGACATTGTTTTTTTATTAATAACAGGCTCGCGTTTGACCACCATCTCACATGATGTTAAGCTATGATGTGGTCGAAGATAAAGCACGCTTACCTAGAAGGTAACCTATTCACTCTTGACTTAAAGACCCCTTGGTTATAGCTATCAGGAAACACAGACTTGCATGAAAAAATAACTTATCACGCGATCGAAACTGCGGGCAGAAACTAGTCTTACTTCTTATCTTACTTCTTACTATCTTACTCTTACTAATACTAATATTATAAATGTGAAAGTTTGTGAGGATGGATGGATGTTTGTTACTCTTTCACGCAAAAACGACTAAACGGATCTGAATGAAATTTGGCAAGTACCTAGATAATTGACATCCTGGAATAACACATAGGCTACTTTTAATCCCGGAATTCCCACGGAACCGGGACTTACGTGTAAAAAACCTCCCACGCGAACAAAGTTGTAGGCAGAAGCTATAACTGTATAAAAAACACATATGTTTCGATTGAAATTTATCCCCAACAGCAACCAAACTCTAGATGAAAACTTCCTCTATTTCCCAATAGGAAATAGACATGACGTTATTCCACGTTCAATGCTGAATTGCTGATTGATGTTAGGTTACGTAAACGCGAAAATTGACGTCAGCTGCTGTTCAATTGACGTTGATTTGGTTGTTTTGTATTGGGAATATGAATTGGCCATATTAAAACTAAAACAAATCAGAAGTAATTTATTCGCGAAATATGCAAAGTACTTAAATAGTGACATTTTCATATAAGTTCCCATACGCACAAAGCGTTTTGGGAATACCTTCATTGTGCGTACGGCTAAGGAGTGGAATTCCCTGCCGGAGTCTGTGTTTCCCGATAGCTATAACCAAGGAGTCTTTAAGTCAAGAGTGAATAGGTTACTTTTAGGTAAGCATGCTCCATCTTCGACCACATCATCACTTACTTACTTACTTTTAATTAAAAAAAAAGTTCTTATAACCGTATCATGGTGGCTATGCAAACTCTTCTATGTTCAAGTACGTATAAATAAAATTGATGTGTCCGCCAGAGACTTTAAATAACTGTCTGTCTTCGCGTGCTTATTGTTATTTACACTTCACTGAAATACAAACAAACTTGTTTTTCTTAGTTGTGTGTCTTTTTGTTTGTCCGGGCTAATCTCTTGTAGATACAGTTGACCTGATTTTAAAGAAACTTTTACTAGAAGATAGAGGAAGTTCTAAGGCAACATAAAGGCTATTTTTTTTATCAGGATTCCCATGGAATCGTGATTCACGCGGGAAATACCTTCCGGGCAAACGAAGTCTGGTGCTCAGCTAGTTGGAAATATCACTTTATTTATTTACTAGTACTCACGCGGGGCTTCGCTCCCGTGGATTCTATCACGGTAAACACATAACTCTTATTTTTTACAGTCGCGTAAAAAGTAGCCTATAACCTTCCTCAAGCTACAAGCTACTTCCATACCAAATTGCATCCAAATCCACCCAGGATTTTCGAAGATTAGCGCGTTCAAGCAAACAAACAAACAAACTTTTCCGCTTTATAATATTAGTATAGATTTACACTTCATGCACACAGGTACAAAGGCGGACTTAATGCCGTGGGCATTCCTATGTTGAAGAGAAAGTGTGGGAGGTGCAATACGTACGTGAAAAGTGAAATTAACAAAAAATTTATTAACACAAGACCATATCATAAAATAGAAACATATTAAAACAAACAAACAGGACATTTATTTACAAAATGCGGAACGTAAGGGCAGTAAAGGAACATGGTGGGTTTTAGTAAGTAGAAGTCTTATACTCCCTTCCGCTCCACCCAGCGCGGGAGTAGTCATTTGATGATATTCCCACCGAAAATAGGGGTAGTAAATGAGGTGAGGTTTTTAAAAGTGGTTGGCATATTCACGTGGATAAAAACCCCTTTAAAATTATACAACGTGTAATTTAAAGGGTATATACATACCAAGTGCATGGCTTCTTTGGATGATAACAAACGATATGGCAAGGGTTTTGTAATCCTAAGTCTACGTGTGTACAAATTATTACAAATACCAACACACTGATTCCAGAGACCGAATTTTTCAAATTAAGAAGAACGAAGAGAGTTATCGTATAAGTGACGTGGAAGTTATTGACCCTCGTAGTGCTGTGACACGTTTGTTATGATTGGTATTCAAGAAATATATGAAACCGATAATTTGGTATCAATTCTTTGAGTCTGTTATTTTGAGCTGAAACTGTGCATAGAGACTCCATAACAGATGTTGTCTTCAGCCCTTTTGAATAGATATGGGGTTTCTGTTACACATTGTAGAATAAAAAAAGAGATACCTCCGTGCCTCGGAAAGCTCGTTAAGCCTTGGGTTCCGGCTGTCATTTGTTTACAGTTTGACATTCATTACGGGTAGTCAAAAGCCAGAAAATCTGATACCAGTCATGGCAAATTGTATGGTATAGTTACCCAGTTACTTGTTTGTGGAGGTCAGATAGCCTATCTGACTTTTACTTAATTGCAACGGGTAAGACTGCACACCAACCCCAAAATAGTTGAAAAAAGTTAAGATGTTGATGACTTGAAAAAAGAAAACTATATCTTTCAAGAAATTGTTTACGCTAGCCTTGTAACAACCAATTACATTTCAATAACCTACTCCAGTTCTTATTGTCTGATCCTCAATTTCACTCTACGTGTAATAAATATTGACGTAGAACATACCGGTATCACACTAACCCCAAAATCTACAACCTCGCCTCTATGGCAACAACGAGTATTTGTTCTCAAAACATAGTTTATGTGACAGTGATGTATCGGCGACATAAGTCAATAAAGTCGTGATATACTTACCAACTTTGTATTTACAAGTATCGAAGGGAGAAATAAGGGATGCTTCCCAAGCTTTTTTTCTACCAATTTGGTAGTTTTTGAAACATTAAATAGTCTTTAATTAATGATTATAGAGAAGATATTTTGATTCTTAGTAAAATACCAAGCCATTTAAGTTTAGTATTGTTGAAATTTAAGTTCTTATATGGTTATTTTATTTGCTTTCATTATTTTAAAATATAAAGATATATTTATTGCATAACAGACTGAGTACATACATTTTTATTATAAAAAATTCTTTAGTTTTAATGGTCTGCCCATGTCAGGTATGCAATATTTTAACCTATTAGGACAATATTTATTTTTTACAATTACTATAAACATATGAATGTTGAATGTTGCTTTATATACATACAAACGTTATCTCTCTGTCTGTAGCCAACCCCTCATGACTGAAGATCACGATCACCAATCTTCTCCCAGCGGTCTGTCAGGCTTTTCCATTTTTTGCGGGCAGTAGCTAATCGGACCACTACCTCAAACCTATGAGAGCTGAGCGGATCTCCCTCTGAACCTCTTGTCCTCCAGGTTAACACAGATGATCAGCTTTTCAAAGTTTTCATGTTGGCGGCGGATAATGTGACTGAACTGAGGATTCTGCGTCGACGTACTGTGGTCTGACAAATACATGAGAGATCATATAAGGTTCAAAGTCAAAGTCAAAACCATTTACTTGCATTCAATGCAGTACAACAGATGTTAGCAAGTATATTCTAAATGGTACAAAGAAATCAAAAATTTTAAATATGAGGAGCTTAAAAAAAAACAAAATGAACACAATAATATTTTAAAGGGTTGCCGTTTTACAGTCGAATTATTTGAACACAAACGGTGTTTCAGATTCCTTAACAATCAGCACTGGATTTGCGAGGGGCATATTGGCACTAATTTATTTAGAGAAATTCTCGATAGTACAGTCCATTGTTCTTAAGTACATGGATGTAATAGTGTGTTTGTAGTAATATAAACCCTGCCACAAAACTATGTACTGGTGTAAAGAGAAACAAAGTGCCGCTACAGACAATCACAGGCAGCGTCGCGTGCTAGAAATATCTTCAACAACAAGATTAGGAAGGCGAGCGCGTCTGTGACGGGTATGCATGTGTGTGTATTGTGCTTGTGTTTAAGCTAGGGATGGGGTTTGATGTCGATATTTTGTTCGTAAAGCAGAAGTTTACAAGTTATGTTTGTTTACTGAGATTATATTTCATCGTATTTTATTAAGTAAAATAGAGCAGAAGAGGCTTTTGTTATATTATTAAATTATTGTTTTAAATTAGCAACTTTACTAAAATCAATATTATATATATAACGTAATGCACTAATAGGATTATAATTAGTGTTAATTTCGGTAAATATATATCTGACTGAACTGATAATGAAATTGGATGCACTTTGTCGTAAATTAAGACTTAGCAGATCATCCTACTGCAAGGGTTCCGGAAATGTTCTAACGAGATACCATGGCCCTGCAACGTAAAAACAATTGAAGAAGAAGAAGCAATGGGGGGGGGGAGGAAGTCGAAGAGAAGAAGAAGGAAGAAAAGGGATAGCCAAGGAATATTTACAATAAGACAACTTCTAAAATTATTTTTTCTTAATGTCTTAATTAAGAAAAAACAATACAAATAGAATAACGAAAATAATGTATGAATAACAATTTCTGGATATAGTCTATCTGTTTGCCAAAGCGGTACCGGCTTCAAGGCGTCGAAAGATAACAAACTGATAAACTGCATTTTTATATCATAGTATTGATTGGTAAAAAATTTGTCTACTTGTCTGTGACTTTCAGAAAATGTAACATATTTTTCTTATCACAAATAGGCAAAAGCTTTGCTCTAATTATCTTATAACCAAAAGCTGTTAATATTACTGTGACCTCACTTGTTTACTTGATAAGGTTTTAAGAAGTTCAGCAGCACTTACTATGAACCACTTACTGTTGAAATGGAAGAAAATACAAATAGGTTTAGTTTTACTTGACGGCTTTCATGGAAACACTTACAAAGTTATTCAGTTTGACATTATGTAAGTTTTTTAAGTGACGTTTTGATTTTTGTCAAGTAACTAGTATAAAATAAAGTAAATATCGACGTCTCTCTGTTTTGCTGGCTACTTTTAACTTCGCGATGGATTTTGATACGGTTTTAATAGATACAGCAATTAACGTGGAAGATTTTTGAAAGAGTACTCATGGGTAGAATTCATATTACTAGCAATCTTGTTAATCCTTCCAACTAAGCTAAAAATGCTTGTCGTTATTTTTTTGGTGGGAAAATCATCTAATATCTCCTGCCGATCTGGGCGGAGCGGGCCAGAATGTCAGACTTCTACTGACTAAAAACCCACCCTGTTCCCTCGGTTGCCTTTGTGGTCCGGGACTGTGGTATCTCGTTAGAACATTCGCACAAAAATATGCTAGTATCTGGAGTGGGTTCACTGCAGTGTAAATATGGGTGAGGTTCTCTTGATCACAAATCCGACACCTCAGCCATCAGACTTATGTTTATAGGCAATTAAGTATTTTTCGATTGTAAATGAAAAACAGCACCACTTGACGTGACGGTTTCGTCGATCTCAGTAAGGTACCCTAATAGGTGTTGTATGTACAATCTACAGGGAGCTCTGGAGTGACCTGTGAGGAGCCAGGATTTCCCTTCATCTGCTAACTACCTGAGTAATTTTAGTGAGGTATAAGAACCACATTTCTTTGTCTATAAATATATAATGTCAAAAAACTATTATTATATATCGTCAATTATGTCAAAACTTGCTTTCATTGAGATACCGCTTTTTAAGTTAGGCAGTAAATAACATTGTCAACACAACAAACAATAACAAAAAATCTGTCTTTGCATTAATGGTTAAATAAAATATAATGTTGGTGATATACGACTATCAAGCCAGTTAGTTTCATAAGATATAATTTTATCGATATCTGACTATCGAGCCAGTCCCATCTCTATTTTGTCTTGGAGAGTGCTCAAGGGGGGGTCCGCAGCCTATGTATGTACGTTTCATTTGTTTCTCAATCTGCTGAATTGTCTCCTAGCTTGGCCTAGCCTAGGCAGACTTATCTAGCGTTAGATATTCTTGGCAGTACGTGCCAGGGAGGAAAATGGCGGATTAAGTGTTTGGAGTTTGCTGTGAAGGGATGCAAAAGTTAGGTATAGCCCAAGTAATTCTGTTATTTTCATATACTTATTGGGAGCAAATGTATAACATCCTTTTTTGGTTAATCTAATTCATGATCTTGATGAGATAAGATAAGATAAATGAGAAAGATAGTTAAGTTTCTACCCATATTTGCAAAATAAAATATCTTATCTTCGGATGTTTGTGATTCAATCACGCAAAAATTACAGATTTTTTGATGACTTATTGTGATTACTCTCGTTAATTTATTTAAAACATTTTTGTAAATACCTTAAAATATCTGAAAGCTTTAATGTCTTAATAATAATCTTTAAGAAATTTGAACACCAATCACCTGGTAAAATATGATGGAATCTTTCATATATACCTTTCAATTTAAGTACTTGTATTGTTCCGCATAAATATGAGCCTATTCTTTTCCATTCGAACTATTTTACTTACTGTTTCTTCTAGGCCATTGGAAATGAGAAAATTTCGGTACTATTAGCAGTAAAGGTAAGGTACGAACAAGCCGTAATGTCCCCCATTTCCATTGAAAAGGAAATATACTCTGATCGAATGGGTGCGGTGTCTCATGGCCAGATGCTCAATGGTTGTCATCGGACTGTCGTCTAAACCCGAATCGCGCGTTGAACTTTTCAAACGCGATGTAGGTATTGTGATCGATGTATAAATGATATGTTTTTTGTGAGTAGGTTAAAATAACACTTACATAAAAGTTGAATTAATTTATTTGCAAACATAACTACAAAACTGTGTAATTTGTTTACAAATAAATGAACTGAAGCAGAGCTTTTATTTAACTACATAAAAGTTCCATCTCCTGAACTAGGTAGTAAGCTTGTATCTCAGAAGCCAGATCCCTTCCCAATTGATAACAAAGTTGGTTTTTTGGTTATTTTAGTCTGACATTAGTGGTGGCCTAGTGGTAACTTGTCCAACTTGCGAGTTACAAGTCGTAGTACTCTTTATTGTACACCATAACATAATTAAATGAGGACTTAAAAACTAATGCGATCTTTTACAGACAACCTTTGGATGCATTTGACATAGCAGGAGAAAATAAATACGCGGGTAGTCCATGGTGCACTATTCACTTATATACAATACATAAGTAATAACCTACATACACAATACATATATATTATATACAGTCAGGCTTTATATAATAATTTAAAATGACTTTATCTAATTTATATCATCACAACGGCTTTCAAATCGGGGAAGGACAAATATCGTGAGGAAGCCGCTATTTCCTAGGACCAAAATTCCGAAGTCACGTGAAATCTATCAAGCCGCAATGGACCCGCTTGTTGGATTATCACTTCTTCTTAAATAAGATGTCTAATGTATGTAGGCAACTATGTATTTATGTCTTATTAGGCATAGTAAGTAGGAATGTAGGTCGTCGTGACGTAATTCTCATGTGTTGATTTGATTATGTGACGTGTTGAAATTAGCCTGTTTCATGTTAGAGCTTATAGCTTTACCTTGTTCCAGTTTTAAAACATTTTAATTAGGTTTATAGGAATTATGTCACTGTATTGGCGCAGTGGTAAATCAAATGTAAACAGAGGTTTTAATTTAACATTGTTCTAGATTATGTGTTCGTATCAACAAAAATAACGTCGAACTTTTTTTTTAACGGCTTTGGATTGAGCACCATCTCTCCTTATGGCACGTGATGATGTGGTCAAAGATAAAAATACTTATAAACTATTCATTCTTGACCCAAAGTGCCCTAGGTAATAGCTACCAGGAAACACAGACTCCGTCAATGATTCCACTAAGTATTGGAATCATTGACGGAGTCTGTACAATGAAATTATTCCCAAAACATATTGTGCGTATGGGTGGAATATCCATTATGTAACGATGGCGCATCCATTCGTCTTGTTGTCCGATCTCTATCTCTTTTTTTAATTTGTTACAATTTTTTATATATCCCAGCTTTTTTATGTATATTTATATGTGTATTGTGTATGTAGGTTATTACTTATGTATTGTTTATAAGTGAATAGTGCACCAAGGACTACCCGCGTATTTATTTTCTTCTGCTGTGTCAAATCAATCCAAAGGTTGTCTGTAAAAGATCGCTTTTAGCGATAAGACCTTTGTAGTTTTTAAGTCCTCGTTTAATTCTGTTATGGTGTACAATAAAGAGTATATCTATCTATCCGAAGATGGAACGGGCTGGGTAGGATTAGATTGTGCAATACGATCGCACGCCCCTTGAAATGATAGAAAACTGATAGACTTGAAACCCGTCGTGTGTTCAAGGCTGCAATGAAAATGAAATGTGATATTAAGTATCTTTTTTATTTTAGTATTGGTGTAATTTAACCAACCGAATAAAAAGGCTAAGCAGAATCATCTCTACTTAGCCTTTTTCCAACTATGTAGGGGTCGGCTTCCAGTCTAACTGAGTAGGTACTATATCGATACCTTTGGGGTAGAAAGGTCGTAAAAGCCATAAACACATTATCGCTTTTACGACCTTATCTTGGGGTAGAAATATCGTAAAAGCCATAAACACATTATGGCTATATTTCTCCATGATTTCATAATCAGATCCAAACGTGACGACAATGGGACCAACTATTTCTAGTTTTTTTCTAGTTTTTTTTTTGATTATTTTGTTTGAAAGGGTATACTTTCATATACCCTTTCAAACAAAAAAATATATAAATAATTTTCGAAATCAGTCCAGCCATCTGCGAGTTATGAGATAAAATACATTAAAAAAAAAGTTCAAGACGAATTGAGAACCTCCTTCTTTTTTTTGAAGTCGGTTAAAAATACAATCCACATAATAAAAAGAAAAACAATAATGACTCACAACAAAACAATAACAAAAGAAATAAAAACTTTTTACCAAAAAATTAAACCGACTCCCAAAACCACTGCAAAGTGAAAAATAACTTTAATTTCGGTAGTCGGTGTCTTTAGTTTTGTATTTTCGTTTTTGGCACCGACTTCCGAAATTAAAGTTATTTTTCACTTTGCAGTGTTTTTGGGAGTCGGTTTAATTTTTTGGTAAAAAGTTTTCATTTCACTCTTTTTAGTTGGTCGATTTTTAATTAACCTAGTTAAAAGAGCCTAAATGTCAACTACTTATAACCTTTTACAAAATATTGCTTTTCCCAATGCTGGGCCGTTAATTGTTGAGGAGTTCTCCTGGTACTTCACCATCAGCTCTACATCACCATATGCATTGTGACATAAAGTGCTTAACATCTATATTCAAGTAATCGAATCGCAATCCACGAAATACTTATTATTGAGTAGGTTCGGCGGCCATCTATGGTCTTCATCATCAGGTCCACTTCCCCAAATGGTATTTTTTGAGAGCAACTGCACAAGTTACTATAAGAAATACCCAAAACGCCATAGGTGTGCCTATAATATTTGAAGAGTTCCCTCGATTTCTCCAGGATCCCATCATCAGATCCTGACCTGGTGACAATGGGACCAATTTCAAAGTATACCCTTTCAAACAAAAAAAGAATTTTCCAAATTGGTTCAGCCGTCTTCGAGTAATCGGTGATCATACATTAAAAAAAAAATATATATATACGCGTCGAATTGATAACCTCCTCTTTTTGTCGTCGGTTGAAAATATATAAAGTAACACTTACGTACATTAAAAAAAGACGTAATAAGTGCGGTGTGTGTCTCACGATTATACGTCCCTGCTGTCATTTGGATGTCTAAATGACTAACGGCTTGATGTGCTTTGCGAGGCACGGTGGTATCACCCCGCCAACTTCCAAAGTCCGGGATACTACTGAGAAATTTCATATAGAAAAACGCAATAGAACTTTTTGCCCGACTCGGAAGTCGAGCTCGAGACTGCTCAGTAGGAGCGCTTGCAACCACTAGACCAACGAGGTAGTCAACCCCATTTATACAGAAGTCATAACAAAATCATAATGAATGAACTGTATATACAAACGGAAACCCCATATCTATCCAAAAGGGCTGAAGACAACATCTGGTATGGAGTCTCTATGCAACAGTTTCAGCACAAAATAACTGACTCAAAGAATTGATACCAAATTATTGGTTTCATATATCTCTTGAATACCAATCATAACAAACGTGTCACAGCACTACGAGGGTTAATAACTTTCCACGTCACTTGCCAATAACAAGATAATTATATTCGTTCTTCTTAATTTGAAAAATTCGGTCTCTGGTATCAGTGTAATGGTATTTGTAATAAGTTCTACACACGTAGACTTACGATTACAAAACCCTTGCCATATCGTTTGTTATCATCCAAAGAAGCCATGCCCTCGGTATGTATATACCAATAATATCAATTGAATCAATTAATAAAGTAATGAGGTACACTGGGTTCAACACTATGATCTAAAACTTTCACTTATTCTCACTTCAATATTTAATATCTTACTAATATAATTAATGCGTAAGGTTGTGTGGATGGGTGGATAGAATACGCTTGTTACACTTTCACACAAAAAACATCGAACGGATTTAGAAGAAACTTTACAGTAATACAGCTTATATATCAGAATAACTCATAGGCTACAATTTATGAATATTTTGTGGAATTTTGCCATAATATTACGATAAGTATTAAGTGAGTCGGAAAAATTCCTGCTCTCTGAGAGCTATCTTGGCGTACGCTGCATGAAATGGTGGAGTTACATGAAAATAATTATACTAATATACAACGTGTAACGGAAACCCCATATCTATCCAAAAGGACTGAAGACAAATAAAACGATAATCCTCTTCGTTCTTCTTAATTTGAAAAATTAGGCTTCGGGTATCAATGTATTGAAATTTGTAATATGCTCCACACATGTAGACATAGGATTAGAAAACCCTTGCCATATCGTTTGTTATCATCCAAAGAAGCCGTGCACTCGATATGTATACACCCTTTAAATTACACGTTGTATATACCGTTTTTTTCAGCAAAATACATTTTATTCTATGTAACAAATAACCTTCTTACCGCATAAAATCGATACAAACAGTGATATACAACGATTAATAATCCCATTTCTTCGCACAAGCCAAGTCATGCTTGTCGAGCCTCTGTTTGTAGTGTACTTAGCCGCGACCTGACCGACCTAGCTTGTTTACCCCTGGTTGTTTACCCCGGCTCCTGCGTTGCCTATTTGTTTTAAACATTAAATTATTGTTTTCAAGTAATATGGCGTCATCTGGGACCTTGTTTGTTCAATTTACTTAAATCCGTTTGTTTAAAGTTTAATACTTTTGCATTGATTTGGTTTGGCTCTTCAGTAACAGTTTTATTTTTGTGACATTTTACTCTTCACGCCTTTTCAGTCTCTATCTGTATTCTGATTTAATACATAATGGTAAAACGTAGAAAAGTCGCGAATTCGGAAGCTTTTTTTTCTTGGTGGGAAAATCATCAAATGACTCATCCCGTTGTGGGTGGGGCAGAAGGGAGTGTCAGACTTCCACTGACTAAAAACGGGTAGGTTTTTAGTCAGTGGAAGTCTGACACTTCCTTGTTCAATCTTGTCAATACTGCTAACAACTCTTTGAAGCGCGCGCGGTACACAGCGCGCCGCCGACCCGGTCCTGGTCCTTACTGGACGGTGAGCACACCTTACTCGCCGTCCGCGGTCCGCGTCTACGGTGGCTGGAAATCGGCTCGCGATCCTCGACGCCCAGAGCGTCTCCTGCGGTGGCTGGGGCGTGAGGAAGAAAGTTGTTTCTCCCTTACGCGTTCAACCTCCTCCTTCGTTAGTATGACTCCTTCGCAGGAGGCGACTGCATCCCATTCCCCCTCGCCCCGCACCATAGTCTGAAACAGGGCCGTACGTGAGAGGTCGCCGCCACCGATCACGCGTATTCAGAAGATAGTGGATTATATTTTTACACGTATTTCTTATTTTTCAGGTACATGGCATCAGCTTCATGGCACGCTAGAGGATAGAAAATCGCATAGAGGTAAAAATTATAGATATTTTTTTCTCATTTATACTATAAGTATCATTAGAGTTATATTTAATTTCATATATTTCAATCAAAAGATGGCATAAATGGGTCTAAGTGCAACCATAGTCTTGTATGTAACTGTGTGTATAAATTTCGATTCAGTGTAGAGTGCCATGCATATTATTTGCGATTGGCATACTAGGTTACTAAGTTAATACAGTGGACAAAAGCAGTATTATAGTTACTCACTTTCAGATCAGTCATAGTCTGCTGATTTTCAATCTTAAATCTATACCAAAATACATTACTGTAATTACACTAAAGCACATCTAAGTATATTGGTATCAAAACATAGGATTAATAAGCACTCAAAACCACGTAACTTCAAACCACTAATATAGATGAATGTTTTCACCAACTTCTAAAATCCTTAGAGTCTATATTTTCATTAAAACCATTTAGTAAACAGCTATTAAGTCTATTTTCGAGCTGTGTTCCTCGGCTATTTTAGAGGCACAAAGTAAGAATATATTTTAGTAGGAAGCCTGGATTTTGAACGGTAATTACGACGGCATCCGATACGGATACGGTTAACACATTACCACGTTTAAAAATGAGGTTTTTCGGATATTATGCGATAGAGTAAAAGGGGTTTTAACGAAGTTTTATGTTAGGGTGAGTTGGGGCTTAGACACTGATGTGTTGGGGCAATAGGTTTTCCGCATTGAAATAACTTGTGGCAATGTTGTTGCTGCATAAGTGTGCAAGGTGGCAATAGTTTTGCCACTTAAGAATGTCGTGGCAATAGTGTTGCCTAAACATGGCGGTATTGTTACACGAGCTTTATATTGTGGTGCAACATATTATGTAGATATATTTAAAATGTATCTGTTTCGAATTATTTGATATATTATGATTAAAACTAATATATTGTATATTGGAATGCAATAAGGAAATATTACATCACGGACTATCTGCGCATTTATTTTCTCTTGCTGTATCAAATTCATCCAGGTCGTTTGTAACGATTGCTTGTAGCGATAAGACGGCCCATTGTAACACCTTTGTATTTGAAAATCCTTATTTAAAGCTGTTATGGTGTGCAATTAACAGTAAATATATGTATCTGTCTATACAACGTGTAACGGAAACCCCATATCTATCCAAAAGGACTGAAGACAACATCTGGTATGGAGTCTCTATGCAAAGTTTCAGCTCAAAATAAGTGACTCACAGAATTGACCCCAAATTATTCGTTTCATATAATACCAGTAAACCACTAATAACCAGAATACCAGTAATAACAAACGTGTTACAGTACTATGAGGGTCATCACTCATCACTTTCCACGTCACTTGCCAATAAAACGGTAATTCTCTTCGTTCTTCTTAATTTGAAAAATTCGTTCTCTGGTACCAATGTATTGAAATTTCTTATATGCTCCACACATGTACACATAGGATTAGAAAACCCTTGCCATATCATTTATTATCATCCAAAGAAGCCGGCACTTGGTATACTCTTTAAATTACACGTTGTATATAATTTTAGCCGTAGTCACTAGACATTCACTAAATGCTCAGGTTAGTGATTTAATTAAACTTCACAAAACTAATTCTATTTTGTACACTCAATGTTAGATTCGGTTGAAAACTAGCGTCAGGTGACTTCTAGTTATGAGCCATATTGCTGATTTGGATCTGTGTAGGGCGTCATTTACTCTGCCTTTTTCCAACTATGTTAGAGTCGGCTTGTAGTCTAACCGGACTCAGCTAAGTTCTAGAGCTTTGACATAGAACAACCGCCTATCTGACCTGCGCAACCCTTAAGCTTAAGTAGTAGTTAAGTAGCTTGGTAACACGACAACCCTTGGCAAGACTAGTTAGATTTTCCGGCATCTAGCTACCATAGGCGTAGGAAGGGTGGAGGGCCGGGTGGGCCGTGTCCACCCCAGAATTTTTACTAACAAACAATTACGGCTGAAAAATTAAAAAAAGCTGGCCAAGTGCAAGTCGGACTCACCCATGAAAGGTTCTATATCCAAGCGATAAATAGCTTTGTTTTTCATAAATTACGAAGTTTGTTCGTCAATAGTTTATTGACTTTTCAGATTCTTCTTGTTGCGATACATGTTAAATTGACTTGGTTCTTCTACCGTAAAAAGTTGTGAGATCCATGTAATACCAAGTCGGTTATTAATTTATTCAGTCTCTACTTAAGGGACCTTCTGTCTTAAGTTGTTACGTAATAATTTAACCTAAAAACATTTTATAGTGACCATATCAATATTAAAAATCTTTAACGTTCCGTAATCGTAAGAAATCAAAATTTTCAAATTTTGATTTCTTACGTTAAGCGTTGACGCAACTTCGATAAGCGAACAACGCTTCTACCACTGGGGGCCGCCCCCCCCCTGGAAAATATCTCTAGATACGCCAATGCTAGCTATCCGTAACGACTGGCACAAATAACAGCCGCGACCAACCGCGTCACGTGCTCTTCGAAGCACGCAGGAATCTCAAAATGTTAATATGGTCACCCACTCACAGACTGACCTCGGCAAACGTTGCTTAACCTTAAAGATGGACCCGTGCATCTGTTATTTTTTTTTAACCTCTAGAGCTCCAGCGGCACAAAAACGTGCCAGTAAACAAGTATTAGTTGAGCCCCGCTGGCATACGCCCGCCCGCGGTGCTTGACGGATGGTTGACGTAAATAATGGCGGTGCTTGAGAGGTTAAAGATTACTAGCAATGTGGGTAGAATTCATATTACTGGCAATCTTGTTAACCCCTCCAACTAAGCTAAATATGCTTGTGTCTGGAGTGGGTTCACGGCAATAGTGTAATGCATGGGACTCGAACTCGTGACCTCCCGATCAAAAACCTTATCCATTAGGCTATTGACGTTATTACTTAGCCATGACTTGTTTCTATCTATGGATGCCAAATAAACATGTGATGTGGTGTGGTTTTTGCTAATAAACTTGGCGTAAGGCTAAAATCAATGTCAATTGCGTAGAAAAAAGAGTAACTTATGTTGTCATGGCTCCGTCCAAGGTCCATCGATTTCCGATAGCACTGTAAAGATGGCGACTGTACTAGTTAATTGACTAGCTGGCAAACACTTCAGAAATTTATGTCAAGTTTCAAACCTTTATAAGGACCTATAATAACATTGAAGTCAGTTGAACTTCAAAATACTCTTTCGATGTGTGCGACCTTATCGCAATTCACTTTTCTATTTATTTTACCTACTATATATTTCGTTTGATATTTTAAACTAAACATGTTTATTTTATTAAAAATAATAATCAGAATGTTTAGAAGTAATACTTCTTTTTTTTTACGTGGTAAAATTATCAAATAAGTCCTCCCACCCCGGGCAGGGCCGGAGGGACTGTCAGACTTGTACTGACTAAAATCCACGGTGTTCCTTCTATAGCCCTTTACGTTCCGGGGTCACGGTAATGGGATAAGTCCCACGACCCCGGCAGGCTTCGGCCCTCTACAGGGAGGGCCTCGTCATATTGCTGACGCTCTTTGAGGCGCGCGTGGAACACGACGCGCCGTCGACCCGGGCATGGTCCATGGTCGGACAGCGAGTTGCCCTTTACTCGCTGTCCGCATGCCCGTGCCTACGGTGGCCGGAGATCGTCGGCCGACGTCCGACGCCGTGGGCGTCTACCACTGCGGCTGGGCTGGAGGGAGGATGTCATCCTCTCTACTACTCTACTACTAAAACTACCAAAGTATCAGTTTGTAGATTAAGGGGAAAAATTATATTCATACATACAGGGTGGCAGGGACATCGACGCACAAACGCTTACCCCATGGTATCCATCTGAATCCATATTCAGTACATGATTCTGGACCCCCCTGCGTTGAAATTCTTCGCCGGCTTTTTCTAAATTTCAGGTTTTTCTGCTTTTTTACTGAAAACTGTTTAAATTATTTTTTCTATCTAACCCAATGAGATTATAATTAAAAAATAAAATTCACTTATTTCACTTAAACAGCAATGTAAATAAAACTCTAAAGGGCTACCTGATCAGCTGTTTTAGAGTTCATTTGCGAGGTCAACACAGCAGGTCAGGTAGCCCTTTTGAGTTTTATTTACATTGCTGTTTTAAGTGAAACAAGTGAATTTACCGATTTTTTTTTGCATCGGCTTTTTCTTAACTTTGTTATATTAAGAAAAAACCGACGAAAAATTTCAACATAGAGGGGTCCAGAATCATGTACTGAATTCATGGTAAGTGTTTGCGCGCGATGTCCCTGCCACCCTGTATATTATAAATGCAAACGTGTGTCTGTCTGTCTGTTGTGCTTTCACGGCTAAACCGCTGATCTGATTTTGATGAAATTTAGAATAGACACAACCCGGTGTCAAAAATAGGCATTTTTATGTATCCTTCTGGAGCTGAAACAGAGAATGAAATTTTGTTTAAAAATGAAGTCTCAAGAAACAGCTGGTTTTAATAATTACTTAACTTTTTTTATTGGTAGAAAATAATCAAAATATCAGCCGAGAGATATCCACTGCTAGACTTATGCTTTGATTAATTTAACTAAAACAAACTCTGAGTCAAATCATTATTTTGAGATCACGCTTAAATATGCCGTGCATCATTATCATATTTAAGTCTTTTTCCAATATGAATGACCTATATTCAAAATTGATTTATGTACGTTCTACGTTCGTCTTTAGGTCATTGAAGTTCATGTAATGTCGATGAAATATTAAGTGACTCGGTCCAGGTGATTTGGAGAATAAATTGTTAGGACAGACGGCCAGACAAACACACGACTGATAAGGAAAATCCCGTTTTTTAAACTAATTATATGAATTTTGAAAGCCAGTTAACACTGCCCGTGACCCAATAGCTAGCTTTTATTTTAAGCCAAAGGCTAATAAATATAATTGATCAATGCTTAGGTTAAAAATAGCACTTTCATTCATTAATCTTTTTGGTAATTTTATATGAGGTTGGTTTTTTCTACATGACTACACTGAGAAGAAACACCAAAACAGACTCAGAGTTCAAGTTGGTGTTTTTATTGTTAAAAATTTCATGGGAGCGAAGACCCGCGCAAGTGCTACTATCTATTTTATAGAAAACTCGCTAAAACTTGAGAACAGCCCTATAATACAGGGAAGGTTTAAAAATAAAAAAGACAACGTCCGCTAATCTTATATATAAAAAATAAAAAGCTGTGTTCGGAGCGATTTTATTCATTCTTTTTGTATTATGTCCCTTTCCTTACAGGGAAGGTTTAAAAAGTCAGACAGAAAACGTCTGTTGGAAGGAATAGGGTGGGTTTTTTGTCAGTAGAAGTCTGACACGCCCTTCTGCTTAACCCAGAGCGGAAGAAGTCATTCGATGATTTTCCCAACCATAAAAAATAAAAATAAACGTTACGTCTATACATGTGAAACTTGGTGGGTATTCTGTAAACCGCTTTCCAATTAAAAGAAAAAAATTAAAAAATATTTAAAATAAAGGGGAGCCCTCCTTATACATGGAACTGAAACTGAAAATATTTTTTTTAATTAAACCTATGCATGTCTGGTCTTTATAGACAGGTCTTTAAAAATGACATTGAAGTTTCTAAAATCACTTTTTCATAAAGTTAATCGTTTAAAAGATATACGCTTCCAAAGTGGTAAAATGTGTGTCTCCCCCCCCCCCCCCCCCTTTCTAATTCTATGATAATGGAGTGAAAAATTTAGAAAGATGTATGCTGTAGATCTTAATGTAAACTTTCAACCAAAATTGGTTTAAACGAGATCAGGTCAGCAGCTTTTGAGATACAGCATATTTTCTAAAACCGCAAATATAACTTTGTAATTCATACAAACATTATGAAAAACAAAGTTATTTGTCGTAGTTACTACGGAACCCTTCATGGGCGAGTCTGGCTCGCACTTCGCCAATCTATATTTAATAGAAATAAAGAATCATGTTATAATTATTATGTATTTTATATCATCTTATAAGGAGGATAATTTGTATGAAACTCAGAACCAATATCTGCATTTGCCATCCAAAACATGAAGAGTCCTAAAAATAAACACCAAATATCTACGATAAATAAACGGGTATCGACCTTGAAAGTAGTTACGAGTAAATGCGAGCAACGATCAACCTTCATACTCCATTTTATGTGCTATTAAAAGACCTTATTACGGAACTAGCGAAACTCAAGTCTTTTATATGAGATGCTACGCTCGTTAGATTCACAGTAATCGTTGAGTATTGAAGCAAAATGACGGAATAAGAGCCTATATTTTTTGTTATATTCACTCGTAGTATCTATGTACACATTAAAGCTAATTGAACGGTAGTTATCTTGGAAAACGCCTCGGAACTGTTTAATATGTTTGTTTTATTTTCATTCACGCGAAGGAATAACGACTCATTCGAATTACATGACAAAATTGGTGCAGTGGTTGGTTGTATGATTCCCGCACTGACTCAAACGACTCCTAAGAGGGGTGCGCTTGTGGATACGCGTCAACACTTCGGGTCTCGTATCATGGGAGGATGGTGGACGTCTGCAAGTCCATCGTGCTTGGACTAAGGGCAGCTAACTATTTTTTTTAAGAGGTGGACGTACTTATTAAAACCAACCCGTGTTCCCTCGCACACATGTACCGAGGGCTGCAGCAACGTGTGAAACAAAACGTGCCACCACCTCGGGTCTCGTGTTATAGGAGACAGCGGACGTCCCCAAGTCCGCCATCTCTGGACCTACTTAAGGGGCCGCCTGAGGGCATTGTCTGTCCTCCACCGACGCCCGGTATGCCTTCTGCAGGCTGGGAATATGGTCGAGATCTCTATTTACCTTTCCACAGCCTCTTTCTGCGACATGACAGTTTCGCAGAAGGAGATCACCGCGTCAGAGGGAAGCTATCTAACCCAACCTAACACTAAAATATAAGTGTACAATCTTTAAAGTTAATCTACATCTAACGCTCTAGACATTAATTTAGCAACTTCAGCGAATATTCCCCAGTTTTTTACGAAATCATATCAATATGGTAATACTTAGAAAAGCTGCTTTCTTAATATTACATTCTCAGTAGAATTTTATACATTTCTTTAGAAACTTTGAAAAGTTCTGTGAAACACGGAAATAATTGAGGAAAGGGTCTAAGGACTCAAGTACTTAATGATTTTATTACCGAATAAGGTTCTCTTTTATACAAGTAAGTTACTTAAATTCGGACATTTGTGAAGCTACTGGAGAAGTAGATATTTAGGATAAGCTGTGCCGTCCTGTGGGAATTCCGGAATGAAAAGATTACCTTTTCAATCTTCTAATGAAAGTCCCATTAAAATCGTTTCAGCGGTTCCAGAGAATAGCCCGGACAAACAGAAATACAGACAGATGGGCACGGTGTAAATAACTGTAAGCACTTGAGAAAACACAGCAATTTTGAAATCACATACGACGACACAAAATTTATGCAACGGGTGGCGCAGTGTTCGAGCGATTGGATGCCGCGCTGCGTGTACCAGGCTCGATTCCTAACCAAATATTTGTATGGCCTAGAAATAATTTGTAAAAAATTTAGTCACGATACAAGAGAAAACCGATATTCGATTCATGAAATAACAAGAAACTATAGTTATTGAAATCACAAGAGAGAAAGTCGGATCGGAAAACATGACTAGGAATATGGGCTTAAATCCTTACATTCCAAACCCTCCACAATTCATTGCTACTGTTCAATTAACTTATCTAGACACTATAAACTTTCAACGATATCAAACTAGGCCTATCTAAAACATAGTAGTCTAACCTTCACATACCGAACCCACATCTCCATATTACCTCACAAAGCCAGTTGATAACGACCTACGAGATGAATGTAGCGGATAGTGTTATCAGTCGCATAATGCAAATAACATAGTCATTTCAGTTCCGCATCTTAATTAAGAAAACCTTGGAGTTAGTCCCCCTCAGGAAGAGCCGCGAAATCAGCGGATAAATCACTATTGATTTGAAGTCTTCGAGAACATCATTATTCTTCAGTATTCTATGTTGTTCACTCTTTTTATTAATGAAAACTGCATCAAAATCCGTTGCTTTTTTTTTTTTTTTTTTAGCGTTGTAAAATTATCAAATAAGTCCTCCCACCCCGGGCAGGGTGGGAGGGACTGTCAGACTTTTACTGACTAAAATCCACGGTGTTCCTTCAATAACCCTTTACGTACCGGGGTCACGGTAACGGGATGAGTCCCACGACCCCGGCAGGCTTCGGCCCTCTACGGGGGGCCTCGTCATATTGCTGACGCTCTTTGAGGCGCGCGTGGAACACAACGCGCCGTCGACCCGGGCATGGTCCATGGTCGGACAGCGAGTTGCCCTTTACTCGCTGTCCGCATGCCCGCGCCTACGGTGGCCGGAGATCGTCGGCCGACGTCCGACGCCGTGGGCGTCTACCACTGCGGCTGGGCTGGAGGGAGGACGCCATCCTCTCCCTCACGCGGCCCGCCTCCTCCTTCGGAAGCATGACTGCTTCGCAGAAGGAGGCGACCGCTTCCCACTCCCTCTCGCCCCGCAGCATGCCTCGACCAATGCCGGGTGCGAGAGGTCTCCGCCTATTGCCGCCGTGAGGACACGTCGGTGCTCTGCCCAAGCGGGGCAGTCCTGCACCGTGTGCTCGACTGTGTCCTCAGGGCGACCCTCGCAGTGGTGACACCCAGGCGTTTCCTCCTTTCCCATCAGACACAGGTACCTCCCGAAACTTCCGTGTCCGGTGAGGACCTGCGTCATGCGGTAGGTCAGAACGCCGAAAATCCGTTGCTTGGATTAGAAGAAATAAGCGGAGAAACAAACAAAGGCAGCCAGCAATCTTGTATTATTCTATTTATCGAAATATAGGCTTGCGTTTGACCACCATTTCACCTGTTAGTAAGAATAGAATAGAATAGAAGTTTTATTAGCTCAAACATGTGTACACATACAGAATTTAATATAATACATGCATGCAAGATCTTAAAAATTGATTGGTTCACGACATGTCTGCCATTTCTCATGGCGTGCAAATATGTTTACATACAGGTATAATGATTATTTCAATTCTACACACAATTTTACAATATAAATTTCATAAATTAAATCATTTTACACTAATAAATCATAAACAAAACAAATCATAACATTATTTAAATTCTATACTTACAATATAAATTTCATAAATTAAATAATTTAAAACAAACAAATCCTTAAACAAAACAAATCATAACATAATCCAATTTTACTAATTAATTTATTATTTACATGAGTCCTTTAAAAAATCTGCGATGCTTTTTGTGCCAAAAATAATTTCAGTGTTTGTTTAAACATAGGTACTGTTTTTTCTTTCCAACTTTTGGGCAATTTGTTGTAGACAATTGGTGCCATGCAAAAAACACTCTTGCGCATTAGTGTAGTTTTTGATGTGGGAACACATAGTAGGCTATCGTCACGTCTATTTCTTGGAAATTTGTCTGCCATACGAGGAAACAAATGTGGATTAGTTTTTACGAACATTGCTATTTCCAATATATAGAGAGAAGGTAACGTTAATATTTTATATTTAGTGAAGTAATTTTTACAGCTATCAGTAGTTTTTAGATTAAACATAGATCTTAAACAACGCTTCTGTCTTTTAAAGATGATATCCGTATTGGTGGAATTACCCCAGAAGATAACACCATATCTGATTATAGATTCAACTAAACCATAGTAAGCTGTTAATAGCGCTTCTGTATTTAGAGTACGAGATAGTTTATATAACGCATATGCAGAACTGCTTATTCTAAGCAGTGATGTGATACTAAGCAGTGATATTTTCGAAGATGAAGCACGCTTACCTAGAAGTAACCACTTCACTCTAGGCATAAAGACATAAGGATCTCCAAAAGAAGTAGCGAACAAGACAATGCGACTGAAAATAGGATTTAAACGATTGAATGACAAAAAATTGAACATTACGACATTTGTTTCTTGTTTTCTACCTTCATTTTTCTTCGTCTTAATTGTTGTTTTTAACCTATTTAAATAATAACATGCAAGTTTCGTCATGTGGTTTTCCTTGTCCGTTTTGAGAACAGGCATGGTGATGAAAATTAATGTATGTTCTGCCTAGGACCAAAATCAGAAGACATGTGGGATCCACCATTCGTATTGGGCCCGCATGGTGAATAACGAAAAAAAATTCTCGCACATAGAGACGAGACCAGTATTCCAGCATTAAGAACGTTAAAGACTGATCATGTGATAAATATCAATAATTAATAAGTAGTTGTTGATATGTATCACATGATCAGTAAATTATTTATAATATACGAGTATGTATGTACGAACGATCAACTCTCGACTACGGCTCTACAGATTTGGCTGATAATTTTTTGAAGTAATTTGCTACAGCCCACTATACAATAAACAACTTGAAGCTAAATCCGACAGCTTCTGAAACTTCAGAAAATACTCAAGACTTTTTTGTAAAAACCTGGCATTAAAAACAGTACAATCTAGACAATACAACCGAATTGCTAAAAAGTACCTTTCAAGTGAAAATATCTAAAATACCTACTCACTTAAAATCCTTACTCATTCCCAACCACTTGAAAAAAACCCACAGCCCCAAAAGAGAAAAGAATTATTCTCATTGCGTACCCCGTTGTATTTAAGGCCCCTACTTTAATGTCACTGACGTAACCAATTCGATTTAGATCCCCTCCCCCGAAGAGGGGGTGAAATAATCTCGAAGACGACAAATCCCTAGTAAAATCGACGTCTTATGCCTGCGTGGACGTGTTACGAATTAAAAGAATCGCTGCGGTTCATATCAGCTTAGAGTAGGATGTAGGATTATGGGACGGGATAGCATTTCCATTTATATATCGATGGAATTAAATGGAGGTGATCGGTTTTAATATGGAACTCTTTGAGAAATTTTGGGTTGTTGTATAAAAATAATGTAAGTTTAAAGAGATTTATTAAAAAAAAAAAGTTACTTAAAAATGTTAATAAATTTTAGAAAAAGGTTGTATATTGTGAGTGCTCGATATAAACCGAAACACTAATTTCTTTAGGTTTGCATCATTATTAACTCTATAAGCTAAGGTACAATGTGCGGTTACTGACAGTACACATGTAGATATTTCTTTATATAAGATTTATTGAAATGAGTTTATAGCTAAAAGCGTAGATCTTCAAGTCGGTGTCGGTCGGTGGACAGGAGACATAATATCGATACTCCTTCGTGCCTATACTGAGGTCCTAAAACAAAAGGAAAGAAAGGAACTGGATGTGTTTTAGTCAGTAAAAGTCTGTTACTCTCTCGCGCTCCACCCAGAGCAGGAGTCATGTGACGATTTCCTGCCGAAAAAATAAAATAAAGTCGTTGATCCGGGCTGCCATTTCTACATCTTTGGTAGTCCTTCCGAGAAGTCCTTATCATTATGTAACACTGAAAGCCAATCCCATGCAGACCATAAACGAAGATATTTCTTGGTAGGAAAGAGACAGAGATCTAAAGCAAAAAGGGAGATTTTCACTACATTCTTTATACATACACAGTTTGTAGGCTGACTATCTATCTATTACATATATAGACAGTTTATACATTATCCACTACGCGGGTCCAGTTGGTTTTTAGCTAGTTCGACTTCCTTTTAGGACTTGTAATTTAAAATTAACTTTAACATAGGTACATATATATATATAGGTATATTGACTGTGCATAGTTTTAAGTATACACATGTATTGTGATTTTGGTATAGTTGCAGTCATTTTTAAGATAGGTACATGTTGCTTTAAGTTGGAAACTGTTTATTATATCTAATTTGTCAAGTTATGAAGTTCAAATCGTAACAAAATTTAAATAACTTTCTCTTAATTTTCTTTTATTTTTTTCGAAAGTTTTTCTTTGAATTTACGAGTACATAGCAAGATATTATCTTGCGTACATATACCAAGATTCATTAAAATCATTTAATTAATTTAAAAAATACAGGAATAAAAAGTAAACGGAGCAAAATTATTTATATTTTTTATATAATTATTATTTCCGACTATATGATATTTTGGTCAACGAAAGTTCATTCTATTTTGGTCCTGAAATACGCCAATTTTCGAACGTTAAAAATTTTTAAAATATAAGTTTTGTCTCCTATTAATATTCCCTTTCACATATTAATTTTAAAGTCGATTGAAAGCTAGGTACACTGCGTGCCGCGTGTTCGATTTCAGAACCGGAACAAATATTTGCATGACATATAAATGGTTGTTGCGTGTTTTTTTTTAATCATCTATTACATAGTAAAATGACATTGAGTTTTCAATAAAAGATCTTTAAAAATTACACAATTTTTCATTTGTCACGTACCCGTGGTGAGAACTGCCCCTAAAACGTTCAAATTCGCAAGTAGTTCTCAGCTAATTTCAAGAGGCCTATTGCACGTTCCGCCTATCAGGAACCCAGTTAATAGGAATGCTCAATAACAGGATAAGACAATAATCAGGATAGGAAAGAGGTAGACCCTATCGGCGTCAGAATCGATCTTCGATATAAGGTTTACGGTTTTGATTTACCGTAATTGCGGGTACCTACAGTTGAATTGCTGTTACTTTGTGAATCGTTTTTGCCTTTATTTAGTTCGGATATATTGTTGCTAATTGCGCCTTAAAAAATAATTTGGATTTTATCAGGGTTTAAAAAGAAAATAACTCGGTCCTTTAAAATAGGTAGAAATTTGACGTGCACCACAATTTTATTTTAATTAAATGAATGCTCCAGATTGAGCAGGAGATTGGTGTGATGATTGGTATTTAACTATTATTTATTAGCTTGTAGTACATTTACTGAATGAGAACCTGATGGCTAATGACAGGGATAGTAACAACCTCACGAATTGATCTTCAAGGTTAACACGTTCGCTGACAGTACGTCGTTAGGCGGGAAATTAAAATAGTGCGTTATGACAGTACGTCGAGGGACGGGCCACTTATTTTTAAGAGTACGTCGTGGAAAATTCTACTGTCGTAATGTGGTGTCAGGGTGAGTGCTTACTGTCAGCGAACGTGTTAAGCAATGCTAACCGATGTCGTACTGTAGATCTCAACTGTCATTTGAACATGTTTAACAGTCAAGCTGACACTGGTTTTTTTTATTACTGATGGGCCCACCCTTGACCTCGATCTCGCCTGATGGTAAGCGATAGATGAGGTCTGAGATGGGACGAGCGAGCCAAGAAGATGCCTATTTACTCGTGCTTTAAAGCTTTTAAGCCGGCAGAGAATTCCACAGCTTGGCTGTGCGCACAATAAATGTGGAGGAGACGCGCTTGGTACGACAAGACGGTATATCAACCAAGTGTGGGTGGTACCCAGCCGTGCGTCTGGTAGACCGTTAGTGAAATGCAGGAATCAGGTCATGGAGCTCCTGCGCACACTCCCCGAAGCAGAGTCTGTAGAAAACCGACAGGCAAGCAACGGTTCGCCGATGAGCCAGGCTATGAAGCTTGTCTACCAGCACCTCGTCGCCTATAAACCTTTTAGCTCTGCGCTCGATTACCAAGAAGTACCGTGTTACCCTGCTACTGGTTTGTGGAGGTCAGATTTTTGTTTTACATGGATGGTAAAACACGAGTACTCAGCTTCATCCAGATAGAGTGGAAACTAACCCTAACATAGTTGGGAAAAGCCTAAGCAGATGAATACAGGGTGTCTCAAAACAAGTTTATATTTGTTTAGCTTACTTCGTAAACGTAACGATTTGGCGGGGTTCGAAAGATATGTCAATCGATAGCCTGGCTCTTTAGAATTTAGTCACTATAGAGTGTTTTTCAGAAGCTTATCACGCGTTGTGCGTACGAGAATTTTACAAAAATGGTAATTCTGCGACGAAATTCGAGGTTTTTGTCACTTCAATGATGCGCCAAGCGTTCCTCTCATTCGGAAATGGGTAAAAAAAGTTTGAGGAGACCGGTTCAACTCTAATTAAACTAAAACCTGGGTACCCAAGGTTATTGAGAGAGGAAAAGAACGTGGAACGGTTAACCGGTCTGTTCCTGGTGATCCCGACTTCTCCATTCGGAAGCGTGCAAGTGCTTTTAATGTGCATAGATCATCGCTACAGCTCATTTTACACACAGATCTAAAGCTCTCATATCTACAAAAAATTGTATCTACATATCTTGAAGAGATTGTGAAATTCAATATTTTTTTTTAAAGAGTTTTTTTACGAAGTTATCAATTTCAAACCATGCACTAACTTCTGATGTTTTATGAGTACCCATGTAGGCCTGTAGGCATGTAGGTATGTGAAATTGCCGGGGTTTGCGGGAAAGTTTTATCGAGATACCGCGGCCCCGGAACTTTAGGGCAGCCGAAGGAACAAGATGGGTTTTTAGTCAGTAGAAGTCTGACACACTCTTCCGCTTAACCCACAGCGGAAAAAGTCATTCGAACAAAAAAAAAGGGTATGAAAAATAAAATAATTTTGGTTATTGATTTTGCTGAATCCCTTTAAAATTCAATTGAAGCAATTGGAAAAATTTATTCGCGCCACAGTCGCAGAATTAGTATTTTTGTAAAATTTGCGTACGCACAACGGGCGATTTGCTAGCGAAAAACGCTCCATAGTTACTAAATTCCCAAGAGCCAGGCTACCGATTGACATGTTCTCCACGTCCCTCCTAATCATTGCTTTCACACAGTGAGCTAAACAAATACAGATTGTATTTGTTCTTTTGAGACATCCTGTACATACATTTACTAGATAATTATTATGTTTATTATTACCTATTTTATTTGTATAATTATAATATTTTAATGATATTTGAATTACATTCGCATGGCAACTACTAGAATAGATATTTCGCATTTATTATTGCTATCACCAATAGGTAAGATACAATCCTAAACGTTGTAAGAAACCATAATTTTGTCCATTCACACGTCTGAGCCTTTATAAAAGCTCTCGGTCTCTTGAGAAACGTTTCTCAAACCACTCATGTCCGACTCAGTTATTGCGAACGACTCATTGTGTGCCTTTACTTTTTGTACGGAACACTGGTATGGATAAAATGTATCGGGGTTTTTAAACGGGTTATCGCATGAATGTTATTGGGTTAGTTTATAGCATTTTGTGGGTTTATAAGGCCACTTAATCGTTATTAAAAATTCTATTAAAAACGTATAATATTTATCTTTTTCAGGTTCTGTTCCTCAAACGAAAACAAAAACGAAATTTCTATCTTAGGGACAACAAAGTGATCCACCGTGAAAATCAAAACGGCGTTTATGCTGCAAAAAACGCATATTTCGAAACTCAAGGGAATCAAAATTGATAAGATACTTCTCGTTGACCTAAAACTCTGGAACTCGGCAAGTAACATCGTTTTATAGTATACATTCGAGGAAAAATCTGAAAAATATTCATTTGTTATTAAACTATATAGGGAATAGTCTTTTAGGGTGCGAAATTTCAAATTAAAGCTACTACTTCAAGTGAGGTACTTACAACCTTTTTTAAATTTCTAATGATTGTCCTTGTAGCTAAATGTCATAAGATTCTTGAAACAAAACTAAAATAAATGAAAACTATTGTTTTTCAATTTGAGTCTCATTAAATGTATTGTATTTATGCATTGCCTTCCGCCGGGGTTGTGAGAATGTATTAACGAGATACTGCGATTGTATTTGACACTAAGTGTAGTTTATATGCAATGAATACAAATAATTTTATTCCCATTGTGCCCTGTACCAAATAAAAATGACCAAATAATTAAAAATAAATTAAACAATTATATAATATAGGTACATACCCACATCTACAAGTGACAAGGCGGCCAGCCATTTTGACGTAGGGCGCGCAATGTAGACGATTATGACGCAAAATCTGTTCATCCCCACAGCTCAATAGGTAATAATAACATGCCAAATGTCCTAAAGTCAATATCGAATACTACCTATGTAACACAAACAGGCCACCCAAGTCAGTCGGTAGTGTGCGCCCAAACTTATCTATAACTTGCTGCAAACTCGTTAGTCAGTAAGTAATAAGTTTCGGAGTTAACATGCTGCTGAAACCATATCTGGTAAGGGTGGCTGCACATTGGCGATTTGATATATTAAGATTATGACTTTCATTGACAAGATTGCTGTTTTACGTAGGTATGTATCTGAATATAATAAAATCAATTGATGTTCATTAGGCTTGCTATTTAAAAATGTCTAAATATTTTTAAATTGCAAATATAGTTTAAAAGGTGAGAAAATAAGGAAAATAAATAATAAATATTTAACTAAATTAAATTAATCTTTATTTGGAACAAAAATACATGTTACACAATTATATTAACGATAATGGCTACATTAGTTACAATCTGTGTTGTAGCTATTAACGCTCCCCTCTAGAATTTAAGAGTGAGAGAGTACAAAAGAAAAAAGAAAAAATACTATTAACACGTTCGCTGACAGTGAGCACTTACCCTGACACCACATTACGACAGTAGAATTTTCCACGACGTACTCTTAAAAATAAGTGTCCCGTCCCTCGACGTACTGTCATAACGCACTATTTTAATTTCCCGTCTAACGACGTACTGTCAGCGAACGTGTTAAACTAAGAAGAAGTGACTTATAAACAAAGCATTTAGCAAATAATGATTAGCACTAAAACCAATTAAAATTATTTATTTATGTACACACATGACAATTAAAAGAGAATTATACGAGCGGCTTAACGTGCATTCCGAGACATTTTAAGACTGTCATCCATCTAAAGACCACCCTCGGCAAGCGTTGCTTAACTTTGAACCTTGTTACTTCTTGTTATAAACTTTCTTTTAGTCTAACTAATATCAAACTCCTCAGGCCACGTTATTTTTTTTATTACTGATGAGCTCCTCTCGACCCGGACCACACCTGATGGCATGCATTAAATGGCTTGCTCGTTCCATTGTAGATCTACAATGGAACGAGCAAGCCCAGAACATGCCTGGTCACTCTTGCTTTAAAGGCTGTTGGGTCATACGTGGCTAGGAATACAGAAGCCGGCAGAAAGTTCCATTTTCGTTATAAGGTGTGCAATGTATTTGCTTCACTTATTCATATCACCATTGTACACATAATGGACGGATGGATAACCCCTATAACACAGGTACCACCTAGCATTGGGGTTATTGATCAAATATACTGTGCATATAATCTGTATTATACTTTGGAAAAAAAATTATATTAAAACTATAAAGATTCGTCTCAAAAAACGACAGTACGCAGCGACCCTTAGGCGTCAACTTTAACAAGGACATTGTCATTTCATTAGTTTACAAGTTTGTAGCCACTGAAGAGGTATAAAGAGACACGACCCATATTCCTGAGATAGAGTGCAAAATTTCCCAAGGTCATGAATCCAAAGTAGACCTGCAAAATGTGACTTCAAACAAATGTTAGGCAGTATGCTGTGTAAATTGAAGGTAACGTGTAAAAAAGGTAACTTGTAAATAACTCTCCTCTCTCTCCTCCTTCGAAAGCATGACTGCTTCGCAGAAGGAGGCGACCGCTTCCCACTCCCTCTCGCCCCGCAGCATGGCCTCGACCAAGGCCGGGCGCGAGAGGTCTCCGCCTATTGTCGCCGTGAGGACACGTCGGTGCTCTGCCCAAGCTGGGCAGTCCTGCACCGTGTGCTCGACTGTGTCCTCAGGGCGACCCTCGCAGTGGTGACACCCAGGCGTCTCTTCCTTACCCATCAGACACAGGTACCTCCCGAAACTTCCGTGTCCGGTGAGGACCTGCGTCATGCGGTAGGTCAGGACGCCGTGACGCCGATCTAGCCACTCCTCAAAGAGGGGTCTTACCGCCGCAATTGCGGCGTGCCCGATATTGGTATAGGCTAAGGGCATTATAACTAAGTTTGGTTCAACTTCCAGTCTAACCGAATGCCCTTGCCGGGGTTGCGGTAATGTTCTAATGAGATACCGCAGCCCCGGAACTTAAGGGCAGCTGAAGGAATTGGGTGGGGTCTTAGTCAGTAGAAGTCTGACATTCCCTTCCGTTGTGCCTAGAGCGGGAGAAGTCATTCGACGATTATCCCACCCAGAAAAAAAATATTAAAAGTTTAACTGAATGCAGCTGAGTATTAGTGTTGTTAACATGGAGCGACTGCCTATCTGACCTCCACAACCCAGTTGCTGGGTAACACGATACAATAATATTATACGAAATAATTAGAATATTACAATAAATAAAAAAAATGGGTTGTCTGTAAAGTCGGTTTACTGACGATAGTTGAACGTGACAACGTCATAAGAAAATACTGTTGGAATGGTTGCATTTTTCAAAAGAAATTTTTAATTTTACATCACTATTACTGCACTTCTCATGACAATGGAAGAATCCCTACACAGTGACGTCATCTCTTAACGTTTTATGATAGCCTAGTACTTGACTCGTTGAGTCATACATAAATGTCAAAGAAGCCTTACACAGTGACGTCATCTCTTACCGTTTTATGATAGCCTAGTACTTGACTCGTTGAGTCATACATAAATGTCAACTTGTAGATCCAATTTGATTTGCTTTGGAACGCCTCAGAACGATGGAACGCCTCAGAGCGAGGTAACGCCGCATGAGTCATGTATTTTCGTGCGTGCAGCCAGCTTCATCGAATTATAAGACGTTGTCACGTCAAAAAAAAATTGGCTTATGTAAATTCATTTATTTTGGAACAATTTAACTTAAGTATTTATATATTTAATAAAAATATATACAGGTGAAAATAAAAATAAGTAATAGGGCATCGAAAAATTCGTCAACATCGCTATCAATGGGAAAAGTACCCAGAACACTGGCCGCATTGCCACGTTGAATGCGGGAATAAAAAAATAAAATTACAACTTAACTCCAGACATTTTTGTGTGCCTCTCGACTGCAAAAATTGGCCCAGTTCAGCAGTATAGCAGAATTTTACCGCCTTTTTATCAATTTAATTGAAACAATTATTTGAAACAGGACATCGGCCTACACTAGAAACTTTGCCTGTACTATGAGTGAATTTTTACTAACACAACCGTGAGGTCCGAAACAACTATTTATAGGCCCTGCAAAGATTTGTTATGGTGGGGAAATCAAACTCGTGACACACAGTGATTACATTATTAAAATACGACGAGATGACCGCTTCGATGGGAATACAAAGGGGAAGTGGCCCAGAGGCAGAAATAAAAATCTGAAAATGAATAAATTATTATATTATAAATATTATTATATTATACAATATAAATAAGACAAAACAAAAATCATTTTATTTTAGCGTTTCTTCCTTCCCCATCAGACACAGGTACCTCCCGAAACTTCCGTGTCCGGTGAGGACCTGCGTCATGCGGTAGGTCAGGACGCCGTGACGCCGATCTAGCTACTCCTCAACGAGGGGTCTTACCGCCGCAATTGCGGCGTGCCCGAACGTAGATGTTCTAGTATAACTTTTCCAGATTCTAGGAAAACCTCTTTATCCAATCACAAACTAATATTATAACGAGGCAAATCTATACTAGTAATTTAAAGAGGTAAAGTTTTTAAGTTCGTATGTTTGTATGTAGGGATTAGTCTACGAAACTAATGATCCAATTCTAAAATTTTCACACTGGTAGTAACGAGCACTATTTGTGAGTGCTATATATAAGATACAAATTATTTCTAAATTCAAAGCACTAAGGTGATTGCAGAAATCTCGCTCATGTTATTCGGGTCGGGATACGCACAGTAAAGGGTAACGAAATTATTCGTCAAATTAACCATGGCAAAAAAGAAGCAAATTTTACTACATGTGGTTGCAAATGCACCCAGTTTTAAGTAATTTTCTTTATAATGAATAAGAAATGTTTACCTTTCAGTTTATAGATAAGTTTCCTTCGTTATATGGTTTTAAATTGACTTCTAGGTAAGCGCGCTTTATCTTCGACCACACCATCGCTTACTGTCAGGTGAATAGGTGGTCGAACGTCCAGTTTGTATGACGTGTTTGTCACTTTCCTTCGATGTCTTTATAAACTAGTTATTATGGTTAACGGATTATATACATATAAGAGCTCTTTAAGTGTTGGTTTCAAGGTTTTCTGACGACATATTCCGTTCCATCATTGGACTACAAGAATAACGGCGATGCACCAACGTTACATAGTGGACATTCCAGTCATACGCACCAAACGTTTTGGGAATACTTTCATTGTACGTACAGCAAAGCCTGAAATTCTCTGCTGTAAACTGTTTCCTTAAAGCTATAACCTGGGGGTTTTTAAACCAAGAGTGAATAGCTTACTTCTAAGCAAGCGTGTTTCATCTTCTACCACATCATCGCTTACCATCAGGTGAGATGAATGAATATAAAAAAATCAGAACGAAAATCTACTAAGCATATATTACGTGCAAACTGAACAAATTGAGCAATCATTTGTAAATCCATTCCAGTCGCAATTGTAAACGTAGCCTAACGGAAAAGCGCGGTTTGGATCTGATAAACAAATCCAGGTTGAATTGTATAGCGTATGACCAGTAATCGAGATCTAATCAGCACTATTTAATAGCTTTAGAATATTGTTATATGATTACCATTCCGTGGAACTGGGACACGGGAAATAGGACTTAAGGGGGAGGTGACTGTGGTTTTCGAAATGTATTATTATGTGGTATAAAAATAAAATTTGATAATTATTTAGAACTAGCTTCTGCCCGCGACTTCGTGCGCGTGGGAAGGTTTTCCTGCATAAATCCCGACCCCATGGGAATTCCGGGATAAAAACTATCCTAGGTCCCATGGCACTATTCCCATGTCCAATTTCATCTAAATCGGTCAAGCGGTTTAGGCGTAAAAAGGTAACAGACAAACAGACAGACAGGGAAACAGAGTTACTTTTGCATTTATAATATTAGCATGGATTTCCTGTAGGGAAACTGGAGAGAGGAAAATTGTGCTGGTGATTGATTGACATGTTTCTTTCTTAGTAAGATTTGAATAATTTTTAAGAAGTCTGTCTTTTTTTAAATAGAAATCAATTAAGTAGTTGGTTGATAAAAATAGTTTAAAAATAAAGTTTCTTTATTTAAATGTATACAGTACACTACAACTACAATAAATACTTACTTAAAAAATAGATATATAGTTAACTTAACGTAATCGGCCTATTACGTTCGCACTGCTAGGTCACAGGCGCCCTGTGGATGTGAGGGAATGGGCCGTAATGGTCATGCTTTCGGATTTTAGGTCCTAGGAAATGCCTGTTCCGTCACAATATTTTCCTTCATTGCTTTGAAAGGAGTGGTGATATATTAATTACACAAAGTATATATGCCTATTGTTTGTTAGAGTGGTGATATATATGCCTGTCTTGGTTCGATCCTATAACTGAAAAGTCGTGCTTATAACTAGTGTAACTCTTTAAATTATAGTTAGTGGAATTAATAACATGATTTCTTTGAGGAGTTCTTAAAGCAACCTTCCAGCATCATCAGACTCGCTTCTGAGTGCCATAAAAATGATAAATGATCTTTATTATGCAAATTATTAATTAAATAACGCTTTTACACGTAATTTTTTTCGTAAATTTAAACTAGATGAGGTAGGAGTTTCCTAACTGACTACACTGAAAAGAAACACCGACACAAACTCAGAGGTCAGTCGCTTCTGAAGTCCATACAATCTATACTGCATTATAATTGCTGTGTCTCCCAAGTTCAATAAGTAGGTATATTGTACTGGTTCTGAGTGATAACCAGTGATCGGTGTAGGTAGATTGAAATGGGGTCATTGATCCGAAACGTATATATTAATATGGACATTCCTCCGGAATTGGTGGATTATTAAAAAAAAACCGGAACTTATGTAGGAATTTTATTCTGCCAGAGTGGAAGGAGTCATTTGATGATTTGCCATCCTCAAAAAAAAGGTAGGAATTGTAATAAAATGCTAAAAATAAAAAAATAAAAATTAAAGCTTCGATCGGAATTAGATTGTTTTTATTATTCAACAGATAAATAATGAATTAATTTAGTTTTTATACCTTCCTTTAAATTTTGAATTGAGTAGGAATAATATCACTACCAACATTAACAATGTTTAATTGATTCCGGAAATACCGGAATTACTTTCCGGGAAAATGGCTTATCTATGTTATTCTTTCGGTGTGCATTTATGATACAAGTACCAAAAATCAATCTACCTACTCCGATCACTGGTGATAACTCACAAATGCCTGCACTGTTTGGACAGGTCTACTCAATTCTGTATGATTGTTTCCCCAAGAGATAAACTTCCAATTCAACATAGTTCAGATGTTACAAGCACGGATTTTGTGTACTTTTAAAGTGGCTTTGACTTTTGAGTTTATGTTGGCGTTTCTTTTCAGGGTTAGGCTGTGCGCGCATTGCGTTGCGTTTTGGAAACGCAAAATCTGTGAAGTATAGAGTGTCATAGAAGTGCGCGCACTACGGTGGAATAAACGCGTGCGGTAGAGTCACCGATGGCCCCTCGCTGCAAAATTGCGGTGAATCTACCACAAATATTTTTGTATAAAATCTGAATCGATTGCTCATCTGTATCACACATCCAAAATATGTATAAATAAATCTGTATGTACGGCAACATTGTCAGACGAAGGTGCGTTTTTCTCGCCACACTACGCGCACCCGAGATTGCGTTTATTCACCGCCAGGCAGTACGCGCACGGCCTTATTAGTCAGTTAGAAAATACAAGCTTCATATTTAAAAATTAATGATTAAATAATGACGTGTAAAAGTGATATTTAAAACAAAGAACAATGGCGAAAGCTTAGCTGACTTTAATTTGAGCGTCTAAAAGTAACTTATATACGGAGGCAGTTCTATTATTTTTCTCCGTTTTTTCAAAGTATCACATTACCTAGTTAAGTCCGGATAAAAAAAAATTAAATGAATAGTTATTTGATTTTTTCATTGACAATTAGTCATGCCATTTTGTATTTATTCTGCCAAGTTACAGTAAGTGCAATATTGTTGTAATAAAATCAGTTTTAGTTTGTTATTGTAACAAAAAGGAGTAAATGAACTAACAATAATGTTTATTTATAAGTGGAAGTGTTCTTTATAGGGAGGTAAAAATATTGTAGTTTAAAAATAAATTAATTACTTCAATTAATATCTGGCAAAAAGACTAATATCCGAAGTAAAAAAAAATATAACTTGGTTTGACAACTGTTGATTGTTCATGTCACATTACCCTCAAGAAAAATATTTATATGTATAATCTATGGTTAACTGATTACTAGGCAGCATGGTCTAAGACCTTAGCCTGTTCCATCAGGAACTAATCTACTTTAAAAAAATGTTCATGTCGCAGACGATTGCATATTGTGTCTTGTGTTGCTCTCGATTGTTTTCCGTTTTCTTTAATGTTCACTCGACCTGGACATAACCTACAAAAGTTCATGACTGAATTTCTATTATTCTCGGACTTCTCGAACAAAATTCTTGCACAAACTAATTCAGAAGTTGACGCCGGGTTAAACAAGATATTTTTCATTTAAAGACGAAAAAATTTAATCTCAGCTAAATTAATGTATGGGTGGCTGCCATTGTTCTTTGGACAGTAAATGCTCATCATCTGCTTAGCCTTTTCCCAACTAATTTGGGGAGCATCTAGTCTAAGCGGATGCAGCTGAGTTGAGTGTTTTACTTGGAGCAACTGCCTATCTGAACTACACAACCCAGTTGCTGGGTAATACAATACTTTTTGACTAAACCAGAGTCAGAAATGTCCAAGTGGCTTTTGGGACCAACGGCTTAACTTAACTCACGAGGTAATTTTCAATAGCAGTCAAATCCATTTTATGCTAAATTGTGAAAAGTAAACTTTTGTATGCCGTCATGATGTACGCTGTTGTGACAGTTTGGATGGTAAGTATTGAATACTATGGAGTTCAGAAGTATTAAACAATAACAGAAATAAATTAAATGCTTCTATTTATTGAGAAAACTGTGATTAAAAACGGATTTGACTTCTTTTGTTTCCAAGGTGTGGATTTGACTAATTGTGTTAGGAAGCTGTCAGGATTTAACTACTTTTGAACAATCCGACTAAACGATTCAAAGAGAGTTGTCATGGGTTCTATGTTATAAGGAAAGTTGTTAAATATTAAATAAAACAGTTGACATGAACATCAGACCCTACCAATTATAGACCAATTTCAGTACTGCCCACTTTTAGTAAAATATTTGAAAAACTAATTTTAGAACAGTTACAAAGGTTTTTTAATAGACAACAATTATTTCATGCCAAACAGTTTGGTTTCACAAGGGGTCGTTCAACAACTGATGCTGGTGTTGAACTTTTAGAACACATCTACAATGCATGGGAAGACAAATGTGATGCTCTGGGCATCTTTTGTGACTTGTCCAAGGCATTTGACTGTGTTCATCATGAAACATTGGTCAGAAAACTACACCACTACGGAATTCGGGACGCCTCTTTGAATCTTCTTACTTCTTTTATTTAAGTGACAGGATTCAGAGAGTCGAAGTAAATGGAAAAATATCCCCAGGATCGGTTGTGTCTATGGGTGTGCCCCAGGGTTCAATTCTTGGACCATTTTTGTTTCTTATTTACATAAATGACCTGCCTTACCTCATAAAGGATAACAATAAAATTGTGTTATAAATAAATTTAAATCGTTTGTGAAGCAGAAACTTTGCCAGAAAGCTTTTTATTCTGTCAAAGACTATCTTGCTGACAAAAATGCTTGGGACTGAGCTGCTCCAATTACATTTATGTTGTAATTCTGTTTGTTTTTTTTTTTTCTTATTACTTTTACATTACATTTTTCTTTATTTTATTTTATTTTATTTTAATGATTATTTGACAACATTATTTACTTTTATAAGTAATAGAATATACTTTTAATTTTTTTTTATTACTTTATAGTTTTTAATTTTGTTTGCATAAAATGACAATATTTTTTTATATTTTTTGTAATAGCAAAAGCTTTATTGTGAATGTGAGAGCAATGTGGGATAACAACAAATATTATTAATAGATTACCGCAAGGTTAGATTACCGCACTGTCTGGCAGTTTGATTGCTCTATACGGCCCACCCAAATGTCCTAACTTTGGTATTGTTCGTCAAATCGTTGAAGCTCCTTAAGATATAAGTTGAGCTACACGATATTTGACAAATGCTTGCACTGTTTGGACGGACCTGCTCAAATCTGTATGATTCTGTCCTTTAAAGGGCGCCACAGGCATAAACCTACATGGCTCTCATATGATTTGATTACTACACATTGTATGGACTTTAAAAGAGACGTTGACCTCTGAGTTTGTTTCAGTGTTTCTTCTCAGAGTAGTCAGTTAGGAAACACTGGCGTCATCTAGCTACAATTTACGAAAAAAAAAATGACGTGTAAAACTGTTACTTATAACCCATTTGCAAAATAAACATCATTATTTCATTATTTCATTAGTTATTATTGGCCTGATGGCTATGCACTTTCTCAACACTTTTCTCCATTTTATTCACATATTTATTCGGTTTTTTCTAATAGAAAAACACTAATTAATACGACACAAAAATAAACCTTAGGCGCCCACGCGTCGCCTCAACGTATGGAGATAGCAAGATGGCGGTTGGGGTTTGGAGCGACGTGATTGGCTCATACGTATTTGACAATGTTTGAAAGTAAGCTGGTCTGGAATAGGCTAATTTTGAAAGTAAGTTAAGTTTTATTTTTTATTTTTAAGGTCTTTAGGCTGGATTTGGCTAGTTATGAATGTTATAAGGCAATGAAATTCTGTAAAATGATGATAAAGAATTCTGTAAAAAAATATGTTGTGTTCTTACTTTAGAATCTGTGTGAATTTGACCACTTTTGAAAATTACCTTCTAAACTATGCTTTCCGAGGCACGAGAGTATTATACCACCAACTTCCAAACTCTGGACTACTACTGAGAAATTCCTTAGAGAAAAACCCAATAACACTTTTTGTCAGACCTGGGAATCGAACCTGAGACCTCGTGCTCAAAAGTCGTGCTTGCGACACTCGACAAACGAGGCAGTCAGTTAGAGAGTAAATGTTATTTATCATTATTATTTAAGGCTATGTTTCGGAGTCAACGGTTGAAAAATGCTTGTAAATTGGATTTATAACTGAAAACATGTTAATGAAAGAAGCTATAGTTTTCTCCAATAATAAACTTATTACAATACCAGTGCTATTCAATACAAATCACTGCGCAAAAACTTAGGTGAAGTGTATAAGAAGTAAGCTGCCAAGCTATACAATCTAGGTGAAGTGACAAAGCTAAAAGCTCACTTCTCCTAAGGCTTCACGTTGATATGTTCCTGATAGATCCAGCTGGTAACATTTCTACATTATTCAAAACATAAGACCACTACCAATCAAACCATCACAATAACGCTACAATAAACATAAACACCACACCACATACTTATTCTCAAACTTCTTATAAGTTCGCCATTGATTAACTAATTCTTATTGTCAGTGGTCAAACAAACAACAAACTTTTGTCGCCGAACAAGAACAAATCTTGCAAGTTTTGCCGCTGGCGACAGTTTCCGTTATAGCATAGATAGGTTACAGAAGGCTCACTTCAAGTGAGCGAGGGCTTACATAGTAGCTTGGCGTTACGCTGGTATAAATATGCTCGAGGACTTACAATATCGTGCCAATAGTTATGATTTCAGTATCATTAGAACTAAAAACGGCATATTTACCATGTGTATCTTTTGTTTCGAGTTTCCGATTTTTCGGCACTTTTGCAAGCGCCATGATTGTGATCGACACCGCTCCCACTGTCACGTGTATCACTAAACACTCGATTCTGTTCCCGACACACAAAACTCACCGTGTCGACTCGCGAAATTTTTAAGGATCTTTTTCGGTTTTTATACATTTGAACCACTGGATTCCAGGTTTAAAGTTCTAAGTTCAGTGACCATGTTAGCTTAAAAACTTATAGTTAGGATTTCGTTCTATAAAGACATATTATTATTATAATTTTGTTTCGTTCTCCCTAAAATTTTAAGGTTTTTAAAAGCTTATAGAGGGGTCCGGCTAGCTCAAGAAAGATGAAAAAGAATATGATCATTTGAACAGCAAAAATGGGAAATCTCAGTATGAACTTTATTCCATTAAAAATTAATTCGTATATCGGTAGGGTTTTTGTTCAAAATCCAATGAAATGTATCAAACGATTTGTAAGTACGAAATATAAGCATATTAGCGTAGAGAGTAAGAAATGAGTATATAATAAGAAGTTTAAAAGTGGCACCTATTACGGAAAATATTGAAAGAAAGTCGCCTATCTTGGTATGGACATGTGATGTGGAGGGATGACACGCATGTAACTAAAAGTGTGATGAGTTTGAACGTTGATGTATGGAGAGGTAGAAGAAGGTCAAAGAAAAGATGGATGGATTGTGTGAGGAATGGTATTAAAGAAAAAGAAGCAATTGATACTTTGGCGTCTAAAAGGGAAGAATGGAAGAAGAAAACGTGTTGCGCCGACCCCAAGTAACAAGGATAAGGGCAGGAAGATAATTTAGAATGTAGGTTTATATAGCGGTCGAAAGCGTTTGCGACGGTCGTTTGTTTAGGATGGTACCTAAACTTATGTGTGCGAGTGTTTATCGTTCTGTTGGTAGTGGACCTTCTGCAATATTCAACTCTATTGTTATTTTGTTGTGCTCACGACAAATTCCCTCAGGCGGGATTAGGAGGTCTGATCCTATAATAAAATCGGTCATCTGTACCGATCCGTTGTTAGATAGACGGATTATATGGGTTTTGGTTTTAATGTTTGTTTATTTACTTGATTTTTGATACAATAAGCGGGTCTTTGTACAGTTACAAGGAAAAATATCAACATTTTCTGACCCTTGTGATGTTTTATTCTTAGAAATACAACTTTTATGACAATAAGCTATATGTGAGATTGCAGTATGTATAAAATAAGTACTAATATTTCACAACAGTTTTGCTAGCGTGAAATGTGAAGTTATCTAACGAGAACATATTTACGGGATGAAAATTGGTCTGTTATGTGCTATGCGTACAAGGCTCTGGACATGAACTAACTGCGTGTGCGCCAAGTTTCACTTGAATCCATTAAGACTTTAATAGCCTTACAAATAAAAATGTGTTATACCGCATCTATTCCATCCTTATACTAGGTATAGTTATATCAGTTATAACTTAAGAATAAGTCGAGAATAATTTTTTTACAAATAAACCAGTTATATCTTTGATATAACAACTCCTCCGTTATGTCAAAATGCACGATCTGGCAACAGTGCAACCAAAGAGAAACTACTAAAAAAATGCAGTTTGTCTATGAATTTCTTTCTTTTGAACTTTGTCAACTTGACGTTTCTCGAGTCTCGACCATATGTTCTGTTCTTTGTCATCATTCATTGTATCATCTTGTATCTGAAAGAGATGGATGAGAAATGAGTTTCATGGAGCAGAACTGATACACATAGAAAATTACTTGTATGAGTAGGTGAAAGTTCTTACCTGATTACGTCCCCAGTACCTCAGAGCAATCATTATTTGCAAAACAGAAGATAATCCACCGCCGCGCGTGTCCATATTGAGATATCTACCAATTAATTGGTCTAAAAACGTTACACCACCTTTAGAAAATCGATATTTTAACCGGAACTGCTCATCGCTATATAAAACAAAAGGATTTTCTCTTTTTTAAATATTTTAACTTTTCTTTGAACCTGCATTAGATTTATAATGTTATTTACTTGTTCTACTTCTTCTATTGCATTTAATTCCATTATGAAAACTAACGTGAAATACTTAAATGCCCGTAAACAAACACAAACTGTGGTATTTTTAAGGTTATACTAGCTTTATACAAGGGTGAAGGCGTGAATAACTTCGGAATAACGGTTGTATGAATACAACTGTCAAAGTTATACTTGATATAGGCTATTCTTTGTTTATGTGTAGACATTTTGCTTATTCATAATTTATTCTCGAGTATAACTTTTATACCACGTTTATTTGTAAGGCTGTAAGAATTAACAGAGACAGTTTCACTTTAGTAATATTTGTATGGGTGATTGGCGAACCTTTTATTATACAGGAAAACCAAATATTTTTTTACAAAGACCGCCAAATTTATACTACAAATCGTACTAAACGGTCAATAAAAATTGGCCAAGTGCAAGTCAGACTCGCCCATGAAGGGTTTCGTAGTAACTACGCCAAATAACTTTGTTTTTCATAGTGTTTGTATGAATTACAAAGTTATATTTGCGATTTTATAAAATATGCTGTATCTCAAAACTGCTGACCCGATCTCGTTCAAACTAATTTTCGTTGAAAGTTTATATTAAGATTTACAGCATATATATGTATATATATTTTAGATTTTTCACTCCATGATTATAGAAGTTAGAGGGAGGACACACACATTTTAGGCCGTGCGCGCACTGCGGTGGAATAAACGCGTGCGGTAGAGTCACCGGTGGCCCCTCGCTGCAAAATTGCAGTGAGTCTACCGCAAATATTTTGTATCGCATAGGAATGTATGTAGTACCGCGCACTGCGGTGAAACAAACGCACGTTTTGTCTGATAATGTTGCCATACATACAGATTTCTTTGTATTTATACATATTTTTATGTGTGATACAGATAGCACTCGATACAGATTTTTATACAAATTTCACACTGTATTGATAGATAGATAGATAGAATATACTTTACTGTACACCAAAATTTAAACACACCTATTTAACAATATTGCTTATTATATGGTAACAATGGCGGTCTTATCGCTGAAAGCGATATCTTCCAGACAACCATCGGAAGGACTTTAAAAACTTTAATTAAAGTGGGGAGGGCAAAATTAGTGTACTTACTACTCATAAACACAGAGATTTTTTTTTTATATTTTATTAATTATGTTTTTCTCTGTTCATATATATATAGTATATATATATGCAGATAACTGTTACAACTAAAACAGAACTTAGCAAAATAAATTACCTAGATACCGCATTTATTACATTACACACACCATTATACGAATCTATTCTTTATGGTTATTTTTTATTTTTTATAAACAACGTTAATTTAAACATTCTAATTAAGTATTTGTATTATAGAGAAAATTCCATATTTAGTGATGATGCCGCCAAAAAACCAATTTTCAAGCTCTTACATTGCAAGTACTACGTCAATAGATACCTATGTTAAAATAATGTACTACGGAAATGTATATATCATAAAAAGGCCTACAAAAAATCCGCGATAGCGTAATTATATCTATCTCATATGGTTGACTCACAGTAACCATTTTTATCTCTAAAGAAGTTCTGTCCTTAGTTGTAACAGTTAATTTTATCAATACAGTGTGAAATTCGTATAAAAATCTGTATCGAGTGCTAATCACACATAGAAATATGTATAAATACGAAGTGATCTGTATGTATGGCAACATTGTCAGACAAAAGGTGCGTTTTTCTTGCCGCAGTGCGCGCACCTGAGATTGCGGTTATTCTGCCGGTGCGGTAGAATTACCGCAATTGCGGCCACCGCAAGGCAGTGCGCGCACGGCCTTACCACTTTGGAAGCGTATATCTTTTAAACGATTAACTTTATGATAAAGTGGTTTTAGAAACCTAAATGTCATTTTTAAATGCCTGTCTATAAATACCACATACGTATAGGTTTCATGAAAAAAAAAAATATTTTCAGTTTCAGTTCCATATTCCAAGTATGGGGAGCCCCCCTTAATTTCTAATATTTTTTGCTCAAAATCAGAAAGCGGTTTATAGAATACCTACCTACCAAGTTTCACATGTACTTACGGACGGACGGACAGACAGACATGACGAAACTTTTTACCATTCAGCTACGGAACCCTAAAAATCAATTATCTCTTCTTTCCTCCTTATACATAGTGCACAGTTTGTAATCCCCTCAATAAAACAGAAAAAGTTTTTTTTTTAATATAGAGAAGCAGCAATGTGGGTAGAATTCACATTATTAGTAGCAATCTAAAATGAACCACCAACTAAACTGAATATATTTGTGTCTGGAATGGGATCAGGGCAATAGTGTAATGGGTGGGGTTCGAACTCACGACCTCTCGAACACAAGGACGACACCTTAGCCGTTAAGCTATTGACGTATTCACAAGAAAAAAACACTACTGCTTATACATTGCTTGTGTACACCATTTCTCCAACCTCATGCCAGACCAGACCAGTCAATCGATACAGTACAATTTGTAAAACTCGTAAAGAGGTCATTACATGACCTGACCCCTTTACTTACCACGGTATTTATTAATCATATCCACGACTATAGTACACTGAACTCATTTTTTTATGTTTCATAATAACAAAAGGAGTTGACTTTGACAAATTATAGACGTGAACTACTGAAATGAAACCAGTGGGGTACAGTAAGCGAAACAGACAAGTTAACAGGTAGATAATGTGTGCAACTAATGGTCACGTTTTAGTTCTGGCGTAGCAAATCACTAAAGCATAATATTATTCGCGAAAGAATAACAGGTAGCTACTATTTAGTTTTGTACAGTTCTGTTTTTTAAATGAAAATAAATGTTAAAATATGCCATAATGATGTCCATGATGTCGAAAACAACATTTTGTTGAAATGTGTGTGGCTTATGAATAAAAAAAAAATATTACACAATACTTTTTTTAGTTTTGTTCTTAATTTGTAGTAAAGAGGTCACTAATTGAGAAAGAAGCAAATAGAGATTTGTGGAAGTAGGTAGATGCCATGTTACATATTATCTCTATGAATTTAGGTAAGGGGAGGAGGTGAATAAGTCTTTATATTGAAGACTGTGACTATGTGTGACTCTGATCGTGTATTCTCAATAATAATGAGTTTTAAACAACATTGTAGTGTTACATATCGATACCTGTGTTTTTTTTAATTGTTGATAGGCTTGCGTTTGATCACCATCACACCTGATGTTAAGCGATGACGTGGCCGAATATGAAGCACGCTTGCCTAGAAGTAACCTATTTACTTTTGACTTAAAGACTCCCAGATTATAGCTATCAGGAAACAAGACTTCGGCAGGGAATTTCACTCCTTAGCTGTACGCACAATGAAACTATTCCCGAATTGCTTTGTGCGTATGGGTGGGATGTCCACCATATAACGATGGCACATCGCCGTTTGTCTTGTAGTCCGATGATAGAATGGGCTTAGTGGAATTAGATTGCGCAATTCCATCGCACACTCCCCGAAATGTAACTGATAGAAACCCGATAGGCTTGCAACACGACGCCGATGTTCAAGGTCTTGGAGCTTTACCTCAACTAATTTCTCGTTGCCAATGAGCCTCTTGGCCCATTTCTCTATAGACTCAAGTGCATCAAGCTGGTATTTGGCAGATCCGTTCCAGAGATGAGAGCAGTACTCCATACATTTCATCGAACTTGCACTTGATAAAGGTTGAGCAGCTGTTCCAGTGTAAAGTACCGTCTCACCTTTGCTAGGATTCCACACTTTTTGGAAGTCAATTGAGACTTAGCCTCGGTAAATGGACTAAAATGAAGGGTGGATGTCAACGTAACCCCAACAAGGTCGATGCGATCAATTAACGGCACGGTTACACCACGGAAAGAGGGAGCTGGTTGAAATTAGCTCCTTTTTGCGGAGAAAAGACATACTTGGGTCTTAGCAGCATTAAACTTGACCAAGTAGGCGTCGCCCCATTCAGACACAGCCTTCAAAGTCAAGTTCAAGAGCCCAACCATATCCTCTCGGAGAGACTGGATTTGTGACTCACTAGCACGCGCGCTGGAAATATATCTCTCAGCAACAGTGCTGTCGTCTGCATACGTAAAGAAGTCCAGTGGGTAAACCGAACAAAGGAAGCTTAGCAATAAGGCTATCGTGCCACACCCTACCGAAAGCCTTAGAGACACCGAGAGAAATAGCAAGTGCTTCCCCGTGCTTCTCAATGGCCTCTCTCCAGAAATAAATGGCATACCCCCAGTTGACCGCTCTCTGCGGAAGCCGTATTGCCGGTCGCTGAGGATGACGTTGGCTTCTAGGTATGCTAGGAGCTTACTATTGAGTACTCGCTCCATATTCTTACAGAGTTTGGACGTGACTGAAATAGGCCTGTAGTTGGCCGGATCTGCACGAATGCCCTACTTGGCCACAGGCTGCACGTTAGCTAGCTTCCAAGCTTTCGGCACTTTTCCAATCTGAAGTGAAAGTCGGTATAGTGTTCACCTAAGTCTTTTTTCGACTGTACATGCTATTAGCCATTAGGCACGAAGTATAAAGCATCGGCTATTTTCGTATAACAGGAATAGTTCCGAAGTTTTTGGCATGATGATTCATGATGCTTATTAGAAAGAAATAAACATTTCATTGTAATGCCTATGCCTTGGCATTTTAAACCTTATCATTTGTGCGATAAAGATAATAGTTCCGTGAAGGTCCTTCTTAGTATTCGTTAGTCGCGTCATGGCTTAATGTTAAGTTATTTGAGTCACGATTGTAAATGATTACATATTTAGGTAAAGCTACAAAATAAGCTATATGTTTCTTTCTAACAGCAATTTTTTGTTTGTGTCCTCCATCAATAAACATTATGAACTTTTAGACATTAAGTATATAATTTTTATGCAAATAGTGTCATTTTATCTCTTTTTATTTATTTATATATAGCACAAAGCATTTTTACCAGTTGACCAACGAAGAGATAACATGGTAATTATGAATCAGTAGAAAGTAAAGAAATAAAGACGAAAAACTAAAAAAAAGTTATCTAAAATGGTTCAATATACAACCTACTATATTTTCGAGCCGTTTGGGGTTGAATCTCTCGGACCGTGGAGATTTTGTACTCCCAACCCTTTCAAAAGAATTTCAAAAAGGCTGGTTGACACTTGTCCATATGGGTGGGTATTACTTTGGCCAAAGGCGATATATGTATAACTGATGTATATGCATTGATCATTGTTGAACAAGCATTATATTCACAGTTCATACTTATGTTTTGAGTATCGTGTAACACTTCTTGTTTTTCGGTTGGATAGTCATCTAATAAGTCCTCCTGCTCTGGGGCGCAACTCCAGGAAGGGAGTGTCAGACTTCTAATGACTAAAAATCGACCTTGTTCCTTCAACAGCTGCAGTGGCGTAGCTGAAGGTCCGCAGACCCCGCGGCGCGGGGTGCCTCCAGCTTTAGGGGGCCTCAGTGTCTTAATTTTTTTTTTTATAATCTACGTGTATACATTTTAAACCCCAGGCGAGCTAACCCCATGTAACCCAGAACTTCGTGAATCCGAAGCAATCGGAACCTATTAGGTAGGTTCCGATTGCTTCGGATTCACAGGAAATAAATAAATAAATTAAAAGGGAATTTTAAATAAATTTAGTAAATTTTCGTTTCCCTCGTACCAATGAATATAAACGTTATGGAAAATGAGCTAGTTTAGTAAGTTCTAGGTTACGTAGGGTTGACTCGCTTGGGTCTTGGGCTTTTTGGGTTATCGCTGGATTATAGAGGACCTTATTGAGATTTTGGCGGGGGGGCCTCCGAATAATCAGCTACGCCACTGAACAGCCGGGCCATGGTATCTCGTTAAAATATTTCCACAACTCAGGCAGGCAATGACACTATCGGGCCCCGTCATAGCTGCTCTTTAAAAAGCATTTAGAACACGACGCGCCGTTGACTCTGGGTTAGACAAAAGCCTGATATCGTTATTTAAGAACGCTAAACAGTGAAACTACGAAGAAACAGCAAATTAAATCAACCTAATACTAGAGCTTGTCTCTAAAACAGCACAACATATTCTGAACAGCATGGTATCCATCCTCATTTCTTAAGTAACTAAACAATTAGTATGTATAGCCAACACCATACTTATCCGGCCTAGCGTACGTATGAAAAACAAAATTGTTCCCTTTCGTATAATCTGTGGCTGTGTACGTTTCATTGCATTTGACGAACCACCAAAATCTTCAGCAAAAAAGTACGATTGATTTTGAACCTTGCCGCTAGGGAGTAACGTCCAGATTTAATCGCAGTGGAGAGTAGTATCTTAGATAACATCGGTAGAACAATACTAGATGTAAGATAAATAACGGTAGAATCACTACGTTTGTATTGAATTTGGTGTACTACATCGAATTGAAGGTTTCTCTAGGTTTCATGAATACAAATAAATAATAAGTGTTCTGAGCAGGGGTGATATTGTAGAGACACATTTTTTCTTAAATTTTGTACAACTTGAGATATTCGCTCCGGTTATTATAGGGTCTGCAAATTATAAATTGACGTGCACAAACACATGAAAAATATAAATGGCTATCTGTTTCCGAGACTATTCTAGTTTTCGCAAACATCCATGTGGACATTAGTGTAATTATCAAGCGTTTTTTTTGTATCTTTCAGTTTGAATAGTTAGCTTGATTTCTAACTGGCCAGCTATATGTTTTATTTCTCTAAAATATTTCAATGTAATTTAAATTATTTATTTATTTTTTCATCATTATACGATAACCATTGTTTTTGACAACTATTGTTGTTCTCAGATAGCTGAGAATATTCTTTAGAGAAATAAAGATTATTTAAACCTAAACCTACATTAATATACCTATTCACCAGCTGCCCTAAATTTTTCTATTAATGAATAGTAATCGTAGACATCCAAATCTTTTCTAAAAGGAGTAAGTAGAGAAACTGAAAAGCGGAGAAGACTTTGTGTTAAGTTATTTCAAGACTGAAATAAATAGATATAAGTCTTTTGCCTTCTCTCTCTTCTCCAATCTCTTCTTGTAATCACAAATAAAGACAGACTCGTGGAATAGGAAAAGCCGGATGAAATAAGCTTCCAAAAAAATTGTGAAACTTGGCACTAACTGGAGGAGGCGATTACCCAAAGAGGGGTCCTCAATTTAGCTTATTTATTTCTTCTCTTCCAGGGTTAGTATGTTGATAGTTAATCACCTGCTATATATAGTTCATGCCTTGGAATCGGATTGCACGTTTAACCGATGGTTCCTGTCATTTTGTACAGTTTTATAGATTGATAGACGCAATAAATACTTGAGAGTAAATCTGACCCTAGTCTTTCCGAAGGCAACCGTAAAATACTAGTAATCAGCTGTTTCAGGTTAGATTGAAAGGCGACGAGAACATAGCTGAAAAAAGTCTGGTAGATAAATTTCTTGAGTAGTAAAACTCTAATATTATCGCATCTAAGACTACCAATCAATCATTAATATTTTCATAAATGTACGTTTCTTACTATGTTTTGTAATTATATTTGAATCTTTTTTTCATAATTCACTATTTTATTGGAACTCGTTTAAGTGTTATTATAGTATCTACTTTATGCTATTTAATAATGTAATTTCAATCAGGTGGGGACCTGGTGACCTGTATCACAGGTGTTAATACCTACCTCAGGCACCAGCGATCCACAACCAGAAATGATATGAACTAGCAATTGTAATGTGTTATATAACCTGTATGTTTTTTGGCTTGTGGTGAGAAATAAACTTATATTATTATATTATTCATAAACCTTATTCTTTTTTTTAAAGAGAACTAGCAATGTGAGTAGGATTGGCAATTTTGGGAACCCCTTCAACTAAGCTAAATATGCTTATGTCTGGAATGGGTTCACGGCAATAGTGGTAGGTTCGAACCCCCGTAACTCTCGATCACAAGTCCAACATCTTCGCCATTAGGATATTGATACTTGATTCTGATACAATAAGATCCTTATAAAGTTAAAAAAAAGTATTTATTGCCAACAGACAAACGACATGCTAACAATATTAAAAACTTATTTTAGTTACTTAAGAATAGAGTTACTAAATTGGATCTTATAATTATGTTAGTAGGTAAGGACTAATATTTATGCAAGGTATAACAGATTAAGCGCAATACCTTAGACACCCCAATTAGAATATTAAATTTTAAGTCTAAAACGGATGTTATGGATGTTTCCGTAACTAAATAAATTGAAAACAAACCTAGACATTTTTTTTTAAATTGTTATTCTTACTAAATGCAAAATGTATGTGCGTCATACAATATCCTTACGCAGACGCATACACTCATGCAATATCAGCGGCCGACACGCACACGAGCGCATTTCCTTGAATTAAGGATTGTATTAATTTTCCATGATCATGTGTTTCTATTTTAAGTTAAATGAAGGTTTTTCCGTTAAAATTCAACACTTATTTTTTAAGACAGAAATCGATTCAGAAGCCGATTCTGAACCAACTACATTCAGGAATTGCGTTTATTCTGTTACACGTTGTATATTAACAATTTATGAAAAAAAAAAAGAAAATATAACAAAAAACAAGGCAAATACACGACGTGGCCGTGGCAACAAGGCGAACTCAGCATTATACTTTGCCATGGGCGTGCCCTTAGCACGGCGCTGATTTTCAGTGTTCTTGCTAGCCGATTCAGTGTGCACCCTCTAAAATACCAACTCCACCAATAAGGAGCCCAAACTTCAATGCAAAGTTAGCTACACTCAAAGTAGAACTTCTGTTGTATTTGCCCAACTACCTCTCTGATTAGTAAACACGGAGGCGCGTCGGTGACGACTCGTCCTAATGATCAGCCAGTCAACAGACCGCGGTTTGATTGTCTTGTGTTTAGCGGGGACTTGCCACACATACATAATTTATTTTGACACCCTTGGAATAGACAAGATGTTTCAAAATAGGGAAAAGGTTCGCAAATATATTTATTACTAGCCATTGCCCGCAACGTTCGTTCACGTTAATTTAATATATAATATTTAGTATACCTATCTTATATATATCAACGCCAAAATAAATCAATAAAATCAAGTTTGTGATTCACTTGACATACTATTTTAAATTCACACTGGCTTAAGGTAAATTCGAATGTTTGTCAAACGCTAAGTCTTGAATCCATAAGTCAAAATGGTAAGAATGAACATGTTCTTGATTTTGAGCTTGAGCGGCAAAGGAAGGTTTCCTTTCGTACTACCAGTTTACCAAATAATATACATACCTAATAATAAACATACCTATACCAACATAAACATAATACTAACAATTCAAATATATATTTTTTGATTAATGATTCATGAATAAAAAAGCCTACAAGATAGGCTCGTGTTTGATCACCACCTCACCTAACGGTAAGCAGCGATAATGTGCTATCATTATAACTTAAATTTATGAAAAAAGAGATCTATTATTTATAAATACCCGTTTTAAGTAGTAATGGTAGTATTGGTGACCATGTCAGTTTATAGTCTAACATATACAGCGATGATGTGGTCGAAGATGTAGCATGCTGGCCTAGAATATGTAGCCAGGTATATATTTTCAACGAATACACCTGTCACTTATTTTTACGAATGACCCCGATCACACCTGATAAAGAGTTAGATGAGGTCTGCGATGGAACGAGCGAGCCCAGAAGATGCTTTAATGGCTGACGGGTCATATGTGACAGGGAATACAGAAACCGGCAGAGAGTGCCATACCTTGGCTGTGCGCACACCAAATATAGAGGAGAAGCGGTTAGTACGACAAGACGGTATATTGACCAAGTGAGGATGTTTCCCTGTAGAATGTTTGGTAAACCGGTAGTAAAAGGGGGATGAAGGGTTTAATTAGGGAAGATTAGGTCGTGGAGCTCCTGCGCACTCTCCCCGAAGTACAATCTGTAGAAGATCGACAGGCAAGCAACGTTTCGCCGGTGAGCCAGGTTGTTAAGCTCGCCTGCCAGAACCTCATTGCCTATGAGACTGTTAGCTCTGCGTTCGAATGAGTCAAGTGCAGCTTAGCTCTCGCAAAAATGCTCTTTCTATAGGAGTTGTATGGGCATGACAGATTGTGTCATTATTGTCAATGACGGACTTCAGGCTTCTGGACAAACAGAAAGACAGATAGACAGACCGACAGACCGACCCTAATTAAAAAAAAGTTTGTGTTTTAGTAACGTGTGAATGACAGACGCATACATTAATTTATTTATATGCAGTTATTACATCACGTTTTCTTTAAGGGTTAGACTGAGGTGACATAACAGTGAACGCTCGCAGTTTGCGCAAGTAATTATAATGTCAAGTTATTAACTAAGTTATTTTCTAAAACTAAAGTTATCAGTAATGGCTAGGTTGCTATACCTACAATGAGTCAGGGTCAACGAAATTCTGTGATGGACATCGTCATAACGTCCTCGGACACGGAACGTCATATCACGCGACAATTATACAACGTGTAATTTAAACGACTTCTTTGATGATAACAATCAATATGGCAAGGGTTTTGTAATCCTATGTGTACATGTCTGAAACTTATTAGAAATTTCAATACATTGATACTACAGACCAAAGTTTTCAAATTAAGAAGAACGAAGAGAATTATCATGTCATTAGCAACTGACGTGGAAACTACTGATTGGTATTCAAGAAACATATGAAACCGATAATTTAGTATCAATTCTTTAAGTCAGTTATTTTGAGCTGAAACTGAGCATAGAGACTCCATACCAGATCTTGTCTTCAGCCCTTTTGGATAAATTGGTTTCTGTTACACTTTGTATAAACCTAGGTTTATATAAGTGTAGTTGTAACTGAGTTTAGAATAGTGAGAAGCTTGTGGTTAAATAATAGAAGCTGTGTAGCTCGATCTTTCAGGTAAAGCAACGGTTGCCTATACCCGGACTTTTAATTCGATACAGTAACCTGACATAAGGTACTGTCTCTTACTAAAATAATGATACACTATTTAATCTAATTGAATCCATCACGGATTCAATCAATCGAATAATAAATGATCGATTTTTATTCGTGAGAAATATAAATAATTGATAAAATTTATAACTATTCTCTTTTATTTTGAAGTAATAACTAATTTTTGTTATAAATAAATACATTTTTTATCTATACTAATATTATAAAGCGGAAAAGTTTGTTTGTTTGTTTGTTTGCTTGAACGCGCTAATCTTCGAAAGTACTGGGTGGATTTCGATGAAATTTGGTATGGAAGTAGCTTGAAGCTTGAGGAAGATTATAGGCTACTTTTTACCCGACTGCAAAAAGGAGAGTTATGTTTTACCGTGATAAAATCCACGGGAGCGAAGCCCCGCGTGAGTACTAGTTAAAAATATTCATATTTAACCAGACATGATAAAAGCCACTCTTTTGGAAATTGATTCATGTGATGAATATTTTAATAAATAGCGCAGTATTACTATTAAAAATACTGCCCCGGCACCACTGCGACCTAAACCTCGTTGGAATGGGTACAGGTACAGGGGCATGTTGCAAAAAATAAAAAAAAATTATTATGATCTTTTCATTTTATTTTTCACGTCCCGTCTAAATCACATTTTACTTATTGTTAATTTCACACTATATTATTAAAAAAATCGTTTACATCGATATTCGATTTTATTCGAGGATCGATTAATTTAGTTACATCACAATTTTGGAGTCGTCATTATCTGACAACTCAGAAACTGTCAGTCTACTGCATCGAATTAAAAGCCCGATTATAGGTCGGTTTGAGTATCAGTGATACCGAGATTTCTCCGGGCATCAGTAAGCATATTAAGCTGCTGGTTCAGTCTGCCATTCGATTACCCTAAGTGGGTAAGCACTAACAGCCAAGCGACCCTACAACGACCAATCCTGTAAGTATCCCACTGTGTATTTAAATGGAGTCAGCTTGATGTGAACTGACATTCCTTATTGAATGTAGAAATTAACAGCTCACTTTATGTAATATAATTCAATAGACAAAAATGGCGAGATACATCATTATACGAAGAAATAAAGTATACTCGTTCGAGCTGCGAAAACTGACAAATGCTTACACTGTATGGACGGGCCTGCTCAAATCTGTGTGATTCTGTCCTCTGAAGGGCGCCACAGACATAAACCTACATGGCTCTCATATGACTCGATCCCTATAGATTTTATGGACTTTAAAACAGACGTCGACCTCTGAGTTTGTTTCAGTGTTTCTTCTCAGAGTAGTCAGTTTGGAAACACTGGCCTCATCTAGTTTACTTTTACGAAAAAAAATGACGTGTGAAAATGTTATTTAGAACCTTTTTGCAAAATAAACATTATTATAAACTTCTTACGACTGTTTAGTCTTCCGGTTGATTAAAAAAACTTAGTAATGGTCAAAAAACTTTTACTATAGAGCATTTAAAATTGCTTTTTGTCTCACTAAATATTTTTCTAGGAAATTCTAAACATCTTTTCAGAATTTGCGTAAGTGTGTTAAGTTTCATTGAAATCCGTTTATGAAATTCCAAGAATAAGAAATTACCAGTTAATATGTTTAAATGAATACCGCGTGGGGTTAACATCTTTAAGTCTTTTAAACAAAGCTAGTATTATAACTAATTACAATACTCTCCTTAATTATTCCTCGAAGGCAATCAGGGTTTTAATTGCATGATCTAATCAGAACTGAAGTTATCCGATAAGCCCAAAGAATCGACAAACGTTAGTGGCAGACTACATTTCTCGCAGAACAGATAGTCGATAGGGCCGAAAGGTCCTAGAATGACCGAGTAGGAGAAGACCGAAGACCGCTGAAGTTGCGAGAATACGCTGGTTGAGAGGTTTATGTCTAACACTCTACATTATCATCATCAACATCCTGCCCTTATCCCTGTTACTTGCATCGACGCAACACGTTTTCTTCTTCCATTCTGTCGGATATCGTAAGACATCAAAGTATCATTTAAATGATACAGTAAGAACTAGTTTAGGGACCAGGGGAATCATGGGTGCTTCTTCGCGTAAGGCATTCTTTGGTGATTTTCGTGGGAATTTTCAAATTCAATTTTTTTTTTCAATAGATGTCAGAATCTTAAAATATACGTAAAAGTAATACTTTTTATAAAAAAGGCACCCCAGAGAGCGATATACTTACAGAGATAATCGAAGATAAAAAAATGGAGGCAACGCTAATCACAAAACACCCCACGAAAATTAACTTAACTTAAGTTTAATTTAACTTCCTCACATGAGTTACTTATTGTTACTTAAAGAAGTTATTTTATTACAAGACAAAAAATAGGTAGGTTACTAAGGCAGAAAACTTTTTTTAGTAGAATCAGTCCAATATTATTTGTTATTTGTTAAAGAAATTACAAAACTATAACACTAATTTACACATTTCAAAAAAATAAAACTTTATCAGTCATTTGTTAGGAACATAATCAGTATTTATTATTATATCACAATCATTTACTTCCTTATTTATATAAATTTTTATAAAATTGTCAAATTGGAATCACTCGGATTTTCGTCGGCTTTAGGGTCATCAGTTCTTCGTATTCTTTGGTCAAGCCTGGAACTTAGAAACTGTCATTATCTGACAGTTCAATATCATCCGTTGATCGTTTCAAATCATATTCTTATGTGGCATTTTAGTTTCAACTCTTATTTCTGGAATAAACTATTTAAGTAATAAATTATTCTATTCTTAATATTATTAGGTACTTATAAAGTCAGAAACCCATAGAATATGACATTTTAAAGTTTGATTAAAACGAATTTACATTTAACTAAAGTAAATAAAAAATATTTTCATTCATAAGTAGTACAAAACTCAAAGTTATTTCATTTGCATGGTCAAAAATTGATTTGCGTGGGTCAAAACTACAACGTAAACCACGCAAATCACGACCACGGAAATCAAAATAAATCCTTTGTGCAAAAAATATACAAAAACTGTTTAAGCAAATAAACTGTGTTTTGATTATAAGTTACGTTACCTTATATTTGTTCGCTACAATATTTTATTAAATAAATAAATTCTCAGACACCGGAGATAATTGTACCACGCAAATCAAAGTTTTGAGAAACCAAACCCACGCAACGAAGTTCTTACCATCTATTTTTTGAAAACTCGACGCACCATCACACAAGCACCCCGGCCAGCTGTCGGAGCGCGACTAGTCGTAACTTTAATTAGGATGACGCATCATTGGGCCGCGAATTTAGAGATTTGTTAATGAAATTATAATAATCCACGCAAATCAGCAATTACCTCGGGACAGTTACATTTTTTTTTTTAGGAATTGTAGTTCTTTTAGAACTATGGTCTATTTTTTCATAGCATTGTAAACTTCTTAGGACTTAGTGTTTTTTTTTTGGTAAGCATGTAGCGTTTAGTTTAAAATATATAATTTAGTAAGTGACCAGACCGGGGCTTGGGACACTACACGGAAATCAAAGAATGGGGGTATTTTATTTTTTAATGATATTTAATTATAAAGATAATTGAATAATAATCAGTAATCCTGTTAAGAGAGGATATAAGGTTTGCGCGAAAAAACATGGCTTGCTTACTTTTCAATTTCTATTATTTTTAAGTAAAGTCGCTTGAAAAACCTGTCTAAAAGAATGACCCTCATACTTCATGTAATTAATCTATGTCAATAAACATTATTTTACTTTACTCCCTTTTTAGGGTTCTGTAGCCGAATGGCAAAAAACGTAACCCTTAGGGATAAGTACATAGAACTGAAATTAAAAATATTTTTTCATGAAACCTATGCGTGTTTTGTATTTCTAGACAGGTCTTTAAAAATGACATTGAGGTTTCTAAAACCACTTTTTCTTAACGTCAATCATTTTAGAGATATACGCTTCCAAAGTGGTAAAATATGTCCCCCCCCACTCTAACTTCTATAATAATGGAGTGAAAAAAATATATACTGTAGATCTTAATAAAAACTTTCAATGAAAATTGATTTGAACGAGATCGCGTAAGCAGTTTTTGAGATATAGTACATTTTCTAAAACCACAAATATAACTTTGTATTTCATACAAATATTATGAAAAAAGTTATTTTCCGTAGTTACTATGGAACCCTTCATGGGTGAGTCTGACTCGCACTTGGCCAATTTTTTCTTTCATAACTAACAATCAAAGTATTTCAACTAAAAAACCAATAATGATAAAAATCAATAAAGATCACTAACAACATGCTAACAACAAACAATACTGCGTTCACTCAACCCTTTAAAAAAGGTTGAATCAGTCACGAAATGAACTCACAGTGCGCCCCCATTATACTAATCATTGATATAAGTCATAATCTATCGAAATAAATAATTAAATGGCACCATTTTGACTTGCTACTTGAACTTAATAATCGTTTGGCACTTTTATAAATCGATGTAAACACGCGAGCTACTCACGGGTTCAGAGTTAATTACAGCCGAGCTTTGTAAAACAAAAGAAAGTGAACGAAAGGCTTCAACATGATTTTTGTTTAGAAGTAGTTTCTATTTTGTAGGTACTCGTTTTCTGCATAAATACGTCGTACTGATCAAAGGCTGGCTGTGTTATTGGCTTTTTTACCCGACTACACGACACAAAGGAGAGTAATGTGTTTATCAGTTAATGCATGTATATATATGATTCGTCTTAACCTTGCGACTGTCACTTAAGACATGACAGATATAAAAAAAATACCACCACGACAATTAGACGCCAAATTATCAAACTGAAAAAGTGGGGTGTCAAGGGTATCGTTGATCTTTAAAAAAATTATATATAGGTTCCTTACACCATTTTTCATTTCAAGGAACTGTTAAAGATATATTATACGTTACGTTTTAAGACGGATTTAGCCATTGAGTGGGGTAGTTAAAAAAGTGACAAACAGGTGGGACTCAATGGACATATATGTAATTATGAAAATGGGACGGGTTCCACCTATATATACAGGGTTAAATGTAAAACACTGAAAACCTCTCAGGACTATGTTACTAACATCATAATCAACAACTTTTGTTCTATGACTTTTAAGAATTCGTCATATTTTAGTTCACCAGATTTTCATATAAAAATAAAAATATTTAAATTGAACGCCCTAAATGTTACGAACTCTATGCGAAGCAAAAGAAAGCAATTTATACTATCGCTTTCTTTTGCTTTGCATAGACGCTACATGCGTTTAGGGCGTTCAATTTAAATATTTTTATTTTTGTATGAAAATCTGGTGAACTAAAATATGACGAATTCTTAAAAGTCATAGAACAAAAGTTGTTGATTATGATGTTAGTAACATAGTCCTGAGAGGTTTTCGGTGTTTTACAATTAACCCTGTATATATAGAATTATAAAACCTTTTTTTAATATAATTTTTTCTATTATTATATTTTATTGCTCTACCCGAACTATGTTAGGATCATCCAAATGCAGCTCGTTACCAGCATTTTACAGGTATCGACTGCCTATCTAACCTCCACTACACAGTAACTGGGTCACACAAAACCCGTGTCAGATTTGTAATGGTTCTGACTTCCCGAACGATTGTCAAATCTACAAATGAAAGCCAAAACCAACACCTTACGGTGCTTTTAAAGAACACAAGAATATACAACGTGTAACAGAATAAACGCAATTCCTGAAAGTAGTTGGGTTCAGAATCGGCTTCTGAATCGATTTCCGTCATAAAAAATTGGTGTTAAATTTTGACAGAAATATCTTTCATTAAAACTTAAAATGGAAACAGTATCATGACAAATGCACTCGTGTGTGTGTCGGCCGCTAACATAGCATGAGTGTACCTATGCGTCTGCGTAAGGACGACTATATACTCTATATTGTATGACGCACATACGTTTTGCGTTTAGTAAGGATAACTATGTTATAAAAAATGTCTAGATTTGGTTTCAATTTATTTAGTTACGGATGTTGTTTTAGACTTATAATTTAATATTCTAATTGGGGCGTCTGAGGTATTGCGCTTAATCTGTTGTACCTTGTATAAGGTGGTTCCATCCATGGTCCCAAGTCAACAAGCGTTGCTTAACTTTAAAGATCAACTTACTCGGCTACTACGATAATGGTTATTCTTCTTCTTATCGTGTGGGTAATAAGGTCTAACGACCCCATACACCCTAAGTGTCAGAGTTTCTAGACCGCCTCAAGGGCCTCTGAAGTGGTTTATTTTGACGACCACCATTTGGCAACCGGGACCACCGGCTTATACGTGCCTTCCGAAGCACGAAACCACCTTTTTATCAAACAATTAGGTGATTCAGGCATACAATGTCCTAGCCAAACTGGAAGCAACTTTACAAAGTATGCTTCCCGTGGAACCCACGACCACCGGGTCACAAGGCAAACGCCTAAACCACTCGACCACGGAGGCAGTTATTATTCCACAAGCAATGCAGCATCAAAATTTAAAATTCAGTTGACACCAGTCCCACAGCGAAAAGATTACTTCCACTGAACATAGATTATATAAAATGTAGCGAGCGATAGTGCAGATTTAGGTGGCTCAATTTTCAAAATCGGATCAGGACTTCCACAGATTACCTCTTCTTTTCTTCTTTTGTTTTCTTTCTTTCTTTAGTTCTTATCAACATCTGCTTAGCCTTTTTCGAATTATTTTGGGGTCGGGTTCCAGTCTTACCGGAGTCAGCTGAGTATTAGTGTTTTACATGTAGCGACTGCCTCTCTGACCTCCACAACCCAGTAGCTGGTTAATAGGATACCCTGAAGTGGTTCGATGTACACTAATTTGTTAACGCCCCTGATCACCTCATGTGACGTAGGCGATCATACGATCCTGTGCTGCGTTGAGTCGTGTGCGAGTACTTGCCTACTCGCTACAACCCCTCCGCTAGACCAGTGCCAGATTTACTAGCTTCTGACTACCCGTAACAATCAAAGTTCTTCAAATGACAGCTGGGACCTTCGGCTTAACCTACTTTCCGAGGCACGGGGGTACTGAAAAATTCCTTACAGAAAAACCTTATAACACTTTTGCCCGACCAAATTGAAGCTGAGACCTCGTGCTCAACAGGAGAGCTTGCGACAACTCGACCAACAAGGCAGTTTTTTTCCAATTCTTTAATTCAAGCATTCTGTTTTCTTTAATTATTTTATGAATTCTATTGGTTTTTAATATAGGTTTTGCGTTATTACAATAACAAACGAAAAGACGAGACTCAGTACTGTATAAAAGATACAGAGTTGTAAGTTTGATACTCTTACAATAATTATAAATGCAGAAGTGGATAGAAATTTTGGAATTTCCATCTATAATTGGGTGAATAATGGGACAAAATCTGCACAAAACATTTGTGTTCTTTATGTGTATGTACTCTGAACCCAATTCAAGTAAGTTCTTTTTAAATTCATGAAAGGTTTCTCCAAAAACACATGTAAAGTTACTAATTATAATTTTCTCCCTCCTACAAATTAACAAAAACTAGAATCTAGACCAATCTAGCTCATATCTCAACAACTATAGTATTATATTACTAAACACAACGAGAACAGTACCCCAAAAAAAAGTAATTAACAACGGCGCACAATAGCCCAATGCGCCCTCAACAATGGCTGGACAAAATATAGCCCCAACAAAGGAGTTCAATTTAGCCAAGAAACGCGACGTGGCTAGTGGCTCATGGTTACACACGTTAATCCGATAAAGAAATCTTTATATCAACACGCTACCGAAATTAGGGGATCTAACTATGTCATTTTTAACCCAAATGTGTCAGAATTATGGGTTTTTCATGTGATTTAAATGGACGTGATTCGGTGTTTTAGTTGTGAATAATGTTTTTTTTTTCTGGTGTAATTTGCTTCTGGGTAGGTTGTTCTCTTGTAATAAGGTTTAAAGCAATAAACTGTCATTAGTACGAGTATTTATGTAAGAATAGCTTTTTTTTTCTTTTTTTTTTATCGTGGTAAAATTATCAAATAAGTCCTCCCAACCCGGGCAGGGTGGGAGGGACTGTCAGACTTTTACTGACTAAAATCCACGGTGTTCCTTCAATAACCCTTTACGTACCGGGGTCACGGTAACGGGATGAGTCCCACGACCCCGGCAGGCTTCGGCCCTCTACGGGGGGGCCTCGTCATATTGCTGACGCTCTTTGAGGCGCGCGTGGAACACGACGCGCCGTCGACCCGGGCATGGTCCATGGTCGGACAGCGAGTTGCCCTTTACTCGCTGTCCGCATGCTCGCGCCTACGGTGGCCGGAGATCGTCGGCCGACGTCCGACGCCGTGGGCGTCTACCACTGCGGCTGGGCTGGAGGGAGGACGCCATCCTCTCCCTCTCGCGGCCCGCCTCCTCCTTCGGAAGCATGACTGCTTCGCAGAAGGAGGCGACCGCTTCCCACTCCCTCTCGCCCCGCAGCATGGCCTCGACCAATGACGGGCGCGAGAGGTCTCCACCTATTGCCGCCGTGAGGACACGTCGGTGCTCTGCCCAAGCGGGGCAGTCCTGCACCGTGTGCTCGACTGTGTCCTCAGGGCGACCCTCGCAGTGGTGACACCCAGGCGTTTCCTCCTTTCCCATCAGACACAGGTACCTCCCGAAACTTCCGTGTCCGGTGAGGACCTGCGTCATGCGGTAGGTCAGGACGCCGTGACGCCGATCTAGCCACTCCTCAAAGAGGGGTCTTACCGCCGCAATTGCGGCGTGCCCGATGTAAGAATAGCTACGGCCTTTTTTTCCGGGTGGGAAAATCATCGAATGACTTCTCCCGGTCTGGGTGGAGTGGAATGTCAGACTTCTAGTGACTAAAAACCCATCCTGTTCTTTCAGCTATCCTTGCGTTCTAGGGCCGCGGTATTTCGTTAGAACCTTCCCTCAACCCCGGCAGATAATGGCCGCTGCTGATCCGGGCCTGGTCCTTAGTGGTAGGTGAGCTGGTGAGCCTAGCCTACGGCTTTGCTTACAAAAGTGAAAAGTTATATTTGAGAAAAAATAACTAACTTATGACATTCTTAAAGGTTTAATCTAACTCTGTACCTTTCGGTTTAGATGCGAAAGCGTAACAGACAGACGGAGTTACTTTTGCATTTATAATATTATAAACAGTGGCAATTCAGTCCTAAAACATATTCTTAGATAAAACATTAGCAGATTCTAAATTTATATTCTCCAAAAATTCTAAGCATATGAAAGATTTTTGAAAAGAACTGAATAAATCCTTAATATTTCAGTTTGAAATTTCAGCATTGTTAATTCGGAACAAGTAACGCCATCTGGTACTGTTTCCCTGAACACATTGGTTTGGCAAATCTCTGAGGTGTCAAAAGTTGTTTTACATTGTAGCTAAACGGCCATCTACAGTGTGTTTTAGGAAACTAACACATTGAACTTTCAAAGGCTTTGTAGATATATGAGGAAAATAAGGGATATTGTAATGTTTAGTTGGTCTCATAGCCATAATGGCTATGGAAAATATTATAAGCAGGATTTTTATTGAATTCAATTCAATTAATTTATTACAAACAAGTAACAAAACTCAATTGGTTAGTAACAATCTTTCTTAATCCTATATTTAAGTACTTAACCTAAATTACAGGGTTGGTTACGAACACATAGTCGAGCCTGCTTGCCACACAACGTAAGATTCTGTTTAAATGACTTCGACCACATCATCGCGTAACATCAGTTGAGATTGTGGCTAATTGCAACCCTACTGACAATAAAAAAAGACTAATCTTTAAATTCTACGATCCACCGTTGATTGCCGTTTGGAATCATCAGCGTATCTTGAGTGAATCCATCAAGTTGCTCGATGTGCAGGAAAAATATTCATTATCACACACAGTACAGTACTTCTTCTGCCAGGGTTGTTCTAACGAGACACGGCGGATTCGAACCACAAGGGTAACTAAAGGAACACTGTATTCCTTCAGTTGCTTTTGTGGTCTGAGGTTTTTAGTCAGTAGAAGTCTGACACTCCCTTCGGCTCAACTCTGAGCGGGAGCAGTCATTTGATGATTTTTCCACCAAAAACGCATGTCTTTAGCCTAAAAGACGCTGCACAGCTCTGTTCATCAAAAAATTGCCACATCTAGTAGTAAGATACTGATTGTATAATGTATTGAATAATTAATGTAGCTTTATAACTAAATTCATCATCACAGAGAAGGAAGATATTGTGAGATGCCGGTGAAAATCTGAACACTTGCCACATCCACATATCCGCATTAAGCCCACGTGGTGGATTACGGCCATTCTCATAGAGAAAAGGCTTGTTTGTGTACCAACAGTGGGAATGTTATAGGCTACTTACTTATACTTTTAATGTATTCTTGAATTACATTATTAAATTAAATAAATAAAAATGTTTATTAGACACTAAGCAAGGATATACGTTTAGTAAATAATACAGTCAATTAATTTAGATAGTTGTTATAAATGTATCGTCACAAAATGGTAGTAAGGAAATGACAGAATATACATCTCAATATATATGCATAAAACGCGGCGTCCCCCAGGGTAGCATACTGGGCCCTATTTTGTTTCTACTCTACATAAATGACATCGTTAATGTAACCAATCATAAATGCATCCTTTTTGCCGATGACATTTCTATAATTGTTACGACCGACAAACAATATAATTCAATTACGGATCATGAAGCAGACATTAATTATACAATAGATAAGCTAATTAACTGGTTAAATAATAATAATTTATCTATCAATCTTAATAAATCAGTATATATACAATTTAATCAATCTTATAATAATAAATTTAATTTTAAAATGGACATACCGAAAATTACACAAGTGACACAAACTAAGTTTTTAGGAATAGTAATTGACGAACACTTAGACTGGAAAACATAGGTTGATAGTATATGCTGTAAAATAAATAAATTCGTGTATGCTTTGAGGCAAATAAAAAAAAGTAACTAATATAAAAACGGCTGTGATGTCATACCGCGCATATGTTAAGTCCTCACTACGGTATGGACTAATAATGTGGGGTAATAGTACTGACCGCAACAGAGCATTTGTCGCTCAGAAGAAATGTATACGTGCTCTATACGGGATCCCATCTGACGAATCATGTCAACCAATATTTGAACTTGGTTTGCTACCGTTACCTTCATTATATATATATGAAGCATGCAAGTTTGTACAAAAACACAAATGGCTATTTAAAACAGCGGATGAAATAAGCTCTTGAAGTCGCCGTGACCAATACAGACTTGTACGGGATGAGTTGCCCAGATTAGCAAAATATAATAAAAACTGTTTGGCTACGTGTATTCGTGTATATAATAAATTACCCAATATGTTTAAAATATTAAATTGCAAATTATTTAAAATCCAATTATATAAATGGCTCAATAACAATAATTTCTATTGAATTAATGATTATTTAATATGAATTTTAATGCAATATATTAATTTGAATGTAATAATGTACCTACCTTTAGTAAGTAAGTTTGCATGCTTTAGTTATAAGCAAGACATGTTGATCTCATATTTATAATAACAACTTGTATACCATGTTTTATGCAAATAAAATATATCTTATATCTTAAAAACTGGTAAACTGGCTAACTCCCAAACTAGGCCTAGGCCTGTGTTTTGGGGATTAGTGTTGAGAAATGACACATTTGGTACAATTATTCATTATTGTGAGAGTGCTGGTAGTTATTTATATACAAATAGTGATCTTAATTTAGAGTGTCAACTTAATACAAGTACATGACAATTATACAGTAATGAGAAAAATTTGTGCATGTGTGTGAGTGGATTGAGTAAGTGTATGTGAGATTGATTATAAGATGAGTGTAGTGTATGGGTGTTCAGTGTAATGTGAGTAGTGATTGGTGGGGTGCGCGCTTACATATATGTGTGACAGATAAAATGTGAGCGCATAAGTGAGGTGTGCAATATCTATACTAAGTGATGAAAGTGAGTAAAACTTCTGTCTGGTGATAATCTAGACATTGGAGCCAGTCCGCAATTTTCTCTTTAACTTCACGTCGGTTTAATCCAGCAATGTTTAGTTTTTTATTTACACTGTTGTAGAGCTTACTGCTTAAGCTATTGAACTGACGTCCGGCAAACGTAGTTCTGCAGGGAATAGAAGGGCAAATGGATGATCTACTCCGTTTATTTGGATCGGGTGTAGGTATGTGCGGATGTAATCTTTGAATGGACCTGAGCACATAGAGTTGACGCACTGTAAGGACTTTAAGTTCTGCAAACAATTAAACAGTTGGAAATCTAAAAGGCTTCTTGGTAGTGACCTTTAGTACTGCTCTCTGTGCTCTTTCCAATCCAAGAAGATAAGTCTTGGCGGCACCTCCCCATACTGTTATGCAGTTTTGTATAATGGACTGACATAGGGCCAAATAGACCATCCTCAGCTTTTCCAGTGGTGCTGAGTCCCTAAAGGTTTTGAAAACATAAATCAGTCGCCAGATTCTGGAAATAACTGTGGTAATCTGCCTATTCCACCTCAGTGCGTCATCTATCTGCACGCCCAGATACTTGACACAATCTACCCGAGAGATTACTGTGCAAGTGCACTCGTTCTGGTCACCACAGACATGTACCTTAATTGAGTAATCAAGTGGTGGCTTAGTGTTAGATCTGAGAGAGAAGGGAAGAAAATTGGTCTTTATAAGATTAAGTGTGAGCAGATTTTGTCTTAACCAAGCCATTATTTTAGAGAAGGAGTATTCGGCTCTCTCCTTAACTGACTGCCAGTTTGGTCCCCATACGAAGACTGCAGTGTCATCTGCGTAAGTAAAGGTCTTAGTATTTGGAAAGAACAACGTGCACAGGTCATTTATAAAAACCAAGAATAAAGGAGGACCCAAGATGCTTCCCTGTAGGACACCGAGAGTGCCAATTCATCACTCAAGCGGTCCCCTATCTTGACTCGTTGTTTTCGCTGAGAGAGATAGTCCTTGAAGATGTTAAGAGCAAAACCTCGTACTCCCACTCTTTCCAATTTAGACAAAAGGATGGGAACAGAAACCGCGTCAAAGGCTTTAGATAGATCTAGAAATATACATAGACATCTATTCCCTTCGTCTAGATTCTTAACATGTAAATAATTTTTTCAAGAATTTTCGACATCGCAGACAGTACCGATATAGGCCTATAGTTGTTGACGCAGTCTCTGTCTCCACCCTTGTGTATTGGGTGTACTATAGCTTTTTTAAAGGCATCGGGAAACACACCAGTAGCAATGGCTCGATTGCATATATGAGTTATAGGGGGATCAAGACATCTCGACACCCTCTCAGAAAGAGGACGGTATTCCATCCCACCCAGTGGCACAGTCCGGGCGGAGTTGTAGGATGATAGATTCAACCTCAGTTGCGTCCACCTCTAGAATTACAAGCGAGTTGGGTATGTTAGCAAGGCATTCAGGCATGTTGTCAAATGAGGTCTTAGAGCTAAGAATAGAATCGGCTAGGTTTTTCCCGACGTCTGTGAAGAACTTGCAGACTTGGTTAGCAGACGTTTTAGGGTTGTTGGATATACTTAGCAGTTCCAATGGGCTATCCATGACTTTGTGTGTGTTTGTAATACTTTTGATAGCTTGCCATAATTATGGCTTTAGGGTCTTTTCCGGCTTTGTCGAATTGCTCTTTCTCGTTGGCTATTTTTAGTTTTCGCAGGAGTTTAGTAACAAAATTTCGATAACGAGAGTAGGTTAACTTAAGTGTCATGTTATCTGGGTTTTTTTTCATCTTAGTGTGTAGTCTAACCCGATTTCTCATGCAGCGCAGGAGACCCAGTGTGATCCACGGTTTTAATATCCTATGTTTTTTAGGTACGGTGATTATTTGTGTCTGTTCATTTATCATCATAGATCGGAATAGGTAGAGCTGTTTTATGTACTTGCCATAGGTTAGAATAATATGGATATTCCCCGAGTCCCGGGATTTGATTTTTAAGTAGTAAAATCATAAAAAACTATTCTCGCCTTCGGAACTAGTGAAAGATTACACTTCCTTTCTGACGGGTAAATATAAGAAGGATGGGATTAAGGATAGTATAATAAATAGATAAACTTGATTCATTAAACCACATATATTTTTTTAAGTAACAATTTCTTTTTCAAGAATCAACAATCATTTAAACATTTTTATTCTGAAGTTGTACAAAAACATATTACCATACAAATTATTTGTTCCTCAGAAAATCAAAACATTATCAAATAGAACAATTTGTATTTACAATAAAATCTTAATTAAAATAATCAATAAAGTCGCTCATGCGCTTATTGACTTACATAAACCATTTTTATACATATTGACAAAAATAATGAAATTCAATAAAATCCCGTAAAGCCGTAGTCGGAATCCCGTAGAATATCCATATTAACATCAATGTTTGCGGTCAATGAACCTAAATAGCTCTACCTATTCCGATCACTGTTTATCATTGATGAAATTGTTGAGATCAGATTATTTGCAGCGTTGTTAGCGTCATCCATTTCTAAAATATGTGTAAATTGTGTGTTTTCTAGTTCCGATTTAATAAATAAACAGTCAATGCGAGGTTTTGTGATAGTATACTGGCATTTAGAGTGCACATTCTCTATGAACAGAACGAGAGGCATGTGATCGGTTATGTGTGATTCTAGTACTAAGTTGTTGAGGTTAATTTTGATTTCCATAAGATGTGGTCTAGACACGTTTTGATTCTAGTAGGGAAGGTGTGAGTTGGGAGAAATCCATGAGATGCATGGAATGCTAAATATTCCTGTGATGTGGAGTCTCGGTTTTCACTGCAAATGTCAATATTTATTTATTAATTTGTAAATAAATAAATAAAATGATTTATTGTTGCAAAATCTTTACAATTATGTAAAGATTTTGCAACAATAAATTGTATTATGAGGCTGCGCCATTAAGTAATTATTAATACTTGTATTTGAGCCGACTGGCCACTTCCCCTATTTTACATTTACATAATGGAAACAAACAAAATAAGAAAAATAAACTGTTCATGATGTTCGCGCGTCAGTGAGATCTTGTTTCTAATATTTTGATTAGTTTAGATTTATATTTTTTATGTAGCTGTAATGTGTACTGTTATGTTATGACTCAACGAGGCTGACATGTTCATGGAATAAAAGTCCCTAAAACAAAAGTTTAAAAATAAAAAATAAAAACAAAATAAGAAAAATATTAAAAGAAAGAAAACAGGATGCAAATTAAAAACTATGATATACACTTCTCATCAGAAAAATCGAAACACCCTGCAAGTTTATGTTTTGTTAGGATCATCAGAAAAATGTATATATTTAGGAATACACGTCAAATGTCATTTAATAGTGAATAATATAAGGATTTCAAATCTTAATGTTAATGTTCTAAATTCAAATTAAATTTTTATAGGTTTCGTATTTTGTTTAACAAGTCATTTTTACTCTGTATGGAGTATGAAGGAAATTAATAAAACAAAACACGTAAAAGAAAAAAAAAAGCTAAGAAACGTTTACTTAATAACTTGTATTCCCTCCCCGAGCTTTTATTACTGCTTTCATATGGTTCTTCATCGATTGGATGAGAGTCACGATGTGGTGGTGTCACGGTCACGGTGGCATTCAATGGAATGCCACCGTGACCGTGACAATGAACGTGAAAATGCAATGGAAGAATGAGAGGAATGGAATGCCATTCCTCTCATTCTTCCATTGCATTTTGCAGCTGGCTAAGCGTTTCTGGGGCAGGATCTCTTGCACGAATTCGTCTCTTTAACTCATCCCATAAATGTTCAATCGGATTCATTTCCGGGCTTCTTACTGGCCATTCCATAATGGAGATACCGACTTCGGTAGCATAATCTCATACGACGCTCGCGGTGTAAGCCCTAGCATGACGTGCAAGAATATGAAACCGTTGCCAATAAAATGTGCCTGTGAAGACACTGTTCGATGTACCAATGACTGTTTAGTTCAGGCAGACGTGGCCCAGACACAAAGACAAGCTCTGTCTTACCGTCAGCGCTGATTCCTCCCAAAACCATCCACGAACCGCCACCATAGGTGAGCTTTTCTTCAATGCAGCATTGTGCAAAGCGTTCTCCATCTCTTCTGTAGACCTTGTTCCTTCCATCTTTACCATACAGCATAATTTTACACTCATCAGAAAAGAGGACTTTGTTCCACTGAATGTATGACAATTTAGGTGCTCACGTGCAAAGTTAAAGCGCGCTCTTCGATGATATGCAGTTAATTTCGGCCCATTCGCTGGCTCGTGCGGTACCAGTCCACATTCCTTCAACCATCTTCTAATTGTAGAGTCACTTACAGCCACTCTACGTATAACTTGAAGCTGTTGCTACAGTTCAAAAGCATTAAGGCGTCGATTTCGTAAAGAAGTTGCTACAATAATTCGAACGTCTCCCTTAGAAGTTACACGATTCCTGCCAGATCCTGAACGGCGCGTGAAAAATACAGTCTCCCGATAGCAGTTGTAGACGCTATGAACAGACGACAGGCTTAGAATCAGCCACAACACGCTGACTAAGTCCAGAATCCAGCAATACTGGGGCGGCTTCTGCGGGGAAGTATCTATATGTTTTAGAAAAAAAAACTTTCAGACGTCCCAAAGTCACAGTGAACAAATAAAGAACAAAAAGTTTCAAGATAAGCGCTAATTTTTAGTTTTCAAAGCTGAAATGTACTCCGACTCCAAACACACAAATGAAATTCTAATTTTGAATTTTCGCTTATCACTGTAATGGCCAAACTGCCAGCTATACAATCATATGATTTTTTTCATGGAATGAAAACTCTTTTGTATTAAATTAGGACAGAAACCATAAAAAAAGGAAGTGTTTCGATTTTTCTGATGAGAAGTGAACTTAAAGGGTAGCAGCTCAATTGTGTGTGTGTGAGTTTAAATGAAACAAACTTTCTAACAGCAGGAAACCATAAAATTCCCAAACCACTTAATATCTATACTGAGTTACGGTATCCCAGTTAACCCAGCGTCCAACGAAGGCTTCATTAATAACGTCACTAACAAGACGTATCGGTTCACTTTGAGATTAAACAAAAGCCGACGGCTCAACGTATTAACTGTAGTTAAGTTAACGGTGACTTTGACGGCTGCGGTGAAATCGACAGCGCGGTTTCAGTGTTTGTTTTATACATATTATAAAGGAGCTAATGAAATAAGAATGATTTTTTATTATTTTTTTAAGCTGAAATTACTTGGAATATGGAGGTATAGGTGTATCTCTACTTAGGTTTCCGAAAATAAAATAGATAGGACAAAAATAAGATATAGGTACATTTGAACCGTCAACCGTTTGATTCATTTTTTAAGTTTATAATATACAACGTGTAACGGAAACCCCATATCTATCCAAAAGGACTGAAGACAACATCTGGTATGGAGTCTTTATGCAAAGTTTCAGCTCAAAATAAGTGACTCACAGTATTGACCCCAAATTATTGGTTTCATATGTTTCTTGAATACTAGTAATAACAAAAGTGTCACAACACTATGAGGGTCATCACTTTCCGCGTCACTTGCCAATAAAACGAAAATTCTCTTCGTTCTTCTTAATGTGAAAAATTCGGCCTCTGGTATCAATGTATTGAAATTTCTAATATGCTCCACACATGTAGACATAGGATTAGAAAACCCTTGCCATATCGTTTGTTATCATCCAAAGAAGCCGTGCACTCGGTATGTATACACCCTTTAAATTACACGTTGTATAACGAAATATAATTCCAATTTCATCACTATATTATTTTAATAAATCTGTTGACGTAAAATTCAAATCTATAGAGACTGGATTTTAAATAACTTTGCTTATACAAGTCATATTTTTTCGTAAATTTAAACTATAGGAAGCCGGTCTGACTACCCTGAGAAATAACACCGAAATAAACTCGGAGCTCAAACTTTGTTTTGAAGTCCATACAATCCGTACAAATTATATGAGTACCATGTAGAATATTTTTTATGGCGATCTGTAGAGGAAAGAAACTATCCAGACGTAGCAAGGATTTATCAGTCAATCTACAAAATCTCGGGATACATTAGATGACATTTGGATAGGTCGCAAAAGTATTTAAATAAATATGTTTATTTAATGCTGTTCAGTTACTTCAAACTTCAAGCTAAGCAGCTATGTCAGAAAGCTTTTTAAACAGTTAAAGATTATATTGAGGACAAGAAGGCTTGGGAATGAGCTGCTCCAGTGATATACGTGAGACCTTTTTATTTTTTAAATATTGGTCACTTTAATTTATTTAATGATGTCAAGCAGTTTGAGTACTTGTGTGGCCTACCCAAATGTCCTTACTTTGGTATTGTTCGTCAAATTGTTGGACAGGTCCGCTCAAATTTGCATGGTTATTTCCTCAAAAGAACACCACAGACATGAGAACATGAGAAAGAGACTATGACCTCTAAGTTTGTTTCGGTTTTTTTTCTCAGAGTAGTCAGTAAGGAAATACCGGCCTCATCTAGCTAAACTAAACTTAACACGCAAAAAGAACATGACGTGCAAAAGTGATATTTAAAACCAATTTACAAAATAATGTTTCATTTCATTTCAGTAACGGTATTCATTATATTTTATTTTACATAGGCCAACCAACATGTGTACTTGTAATTGTCAACAGCTGCGCGGGTTATTCTTCACGGTTAAGCAATACTTGCCTAGTTCGGCCTGTGGACGGTGTGTGTGTGGACCAAGCAGTCACCTCTTTCTGCGAAGCAGTTATGCAAGCGAAGGAGATGGCGGGACGCGCCAAGGAGAGGCGGGTCTCAAGGCCCTCACAGCCCTTGCGCCCCAGCCGCCGCAGGAGACGCTCCGGGCGTCGGGAGTCGCAGGGTGACTCCCAGCCACCGTAGGCGCGGGCCTGCGGGCTGCGAGCAATGGGTAGCTCGCCGCCCGACTGAAACCAGGCCCGTGTAAACGGCGCCGAGTGTTCCACGCGCGCCTGAAAGAGTGTCAGCAAAATTGTCGGGGCCCACAAGGGGGCCGTTGCCTGCCGGGGTTGCGGAATTGTTCGAAAGAGTTACCGCGGCCTTGGAACAAGAAGGACATATGATGGAACACGGATGGGTTTTAGTCAGTAAAAGTTTGACACACCCTCCCACTTCGCCCAGACTGGAAGGCAGCCATTGGATGATTACCCATACTTTAAAAAAAAGACTTTTACCGACTAAAACCCATCCGTGTTTCATCATTTGCCCTTCGTTTTCCGAGGCCACGGTAACTCTTTCAAGCGATTCCGCAACCCTGTTGCTCCCGGCTTGCCATTTGTACAAAAAGGTACCCTGTGACTAACCCTTTGACGGTCGTTACGGATAGTTAGAAGTAAGAAGATCTGATGGTCTGAAACCTATGCGTGTATGATATCTATAGAAAGTTCTTTAAAAATGGCATTGAAGTTTCTAAAACCACTTTTTCATAAAGTCAATCGTTTATAAAAACTTTTTTGCAAAAAAATAAAACCGACTTCCATATCAAAACACTAAAAAGCCAAAAATAATTTTAATTTCGGTAGTCGGTGTTATTGGTTTTGTATTTTCTTTTTTTTTCACACTGCCTTCCGAAATTAAAATTATTTTTGGCTTTGTAGTGTTTTGATATGGAAGTCGGTTTTATTTTTTTGCAAAAAAGTTTTTATTTTCGCGCTTTTTAGTGGGTCAATTTGTAATTAATCTAGTTATAAAAGCCAAAATGTCAACTACAAAAAATAAAAACGCGCGAACAAAAAACACAATGCAGAGTAAACGAAAAGATCATCAATGTAAATATTTTTTTAGACTTTTTAAGATTTTTCAGAAACCGCTTGTCCGATATTGATAAAATTTTCTCCAATCCAACAAAAAAGAATTTTTGAAATCGGTTGGCAAGCGACGGAGCTATGCCCGAACAAACATAAAAAAAAAAACAAACAAACATCCGAATTGAGAACCTCCTCCTTTTTCAGAAGTCGGTTAAAAAGATATACGCTTTTTAAAGTGGTAAAATGTCCACCCCCTCTAACTTCTATAATAATGGAGGAAAACTCTAAAAAAAAATGCTGTAGATCTTAATGTAAAATTTCAACGAAAATTAGTTTGAACGAGATCGGGTGAGAAGTTTTTGAGATATAGTATACTTTCTAAAACCGCAAATATAACTTTGTAATTCATACAAATACTGTGAAAAACAAAGTTATTTGGCGTAGTTACTACGGAACCCTTCATGGGCGAATCTGACTCGCCCTTGGCCAATTTTTTAAAACTGTTGAGTTTGGTCCGTAGACGGGTAAGCATCATCACATCATCATCTTAACATCGAGATTCTTCTATGCCTCGGAAAGCACGCTAAGACATCGCATTGGTTCCCGATATTATTTCATCAAGCTACAACAATCTGTCAAATTTCTTTAATAGATTTTCAACTTTATCGTTAAAGAAATTAGGCTCAAGGTTGATTGGGAAAATTTGACAGTTTCGGGTAGCTTCATGTGCAGTACATGTCAGTACATTTTTGACAGTCATTACGGGTGTTCAGAAGCCAGAAAATATGTCATCAGTCTTGACAAGGGGTATCATGTTACAGTTTTTTTTCTAAGGTTGAGAAATGATCCAATGACTGCCTCCCGACCTGGACGACGCGGGAGGGTGTGTCAGACTTTTACTGACTAAAACCCATCCATGTTCCATCATATGCCCTTCGTGTTCCGAGGCCGTGGTAACTCTTTCGAACAATTCCGCAACCCACAGTTACTAGGCGGTGGAATTAGATAGGTAGTCGCTTCATGTTGAAAGCTAGTACTCAATTGCATCAGGTTAGGCTGGAAGCCGACTCTATCATAGTTAGGAAAAGGCTGAGCAGATAATGATGACTATTTATCAAAACTTGATAGATTGTTTTGTACATAGCGGTATTAAGAAGGCAGTACCCATTCAACATAGTAATATTTAATACAATGTTTCCATATTACAGTATTAAGTAAGAAAGCAGCGTATACCATACAACATAGTAACTTGTAAGTACATAGCAAAAACTGCCGATATAGGAAAGTAGAAAATATAAGAGTCTACAGAGCCTACACTATTTTCCAGCTCAAATGTTGAAAATATTTCCATTCTAGACCAAAGTTATCTAGGAGGCAAAACAGGTGAAGATACAGAACTTCCCGGATATACTATCTCACTATTTAAATCCTCTCCAAAACTTTATCTACCCTCCGAAAAATATTTGAATTTTCAACTTGTGTTGTGAAAGTTATCGACATTTTTAAAATACACCCAACTTATACATAAGTTTTATTTGCTCCTAGTGTTGTTACTTTGAAAGTTTTGTCGATAAACTGGAAGAGTTTATAAAACTTTCCACCCTGTATATTTTTCATTTGCATATATGAGGTTTTTTCTTTATTAGCTTTTGTGAAGTTCGTTGACTTTTATGTTTTAGTTGTTTAATTTTGCGACACTAATCTAGGTAGATTAGCTCTCTAGGAATTTGAGGATGGATATAATGAACAAGGTTTCCAATAAACATTAATTATGAGAGGTCTTTCGGTTGAAATTATTTATCTCATCCTACCACCTTTATGCTGACGATTTGCAAATTTATTCGCAAGCTCCCGTAGATGAACTGTCTGAGGCAGTGATCATTGTGAATAATGACTTAGCACGTATTTCTCAATGGAGCTTGGATCATGGTTTGAAGGTTAATCCTGCGTAGACCCAAGTCATTGTGGTTGGCAGCTCTAGAATGCGATCCAAAATTGACTGGATGAACCTTCCCCAAATTGTTTTTGATGGTGCAGTAATACCTTATAGTGATGTAGTGAAAGATTTGGGTATTTACATAGATAAGGACTTGTCTTGGGGTCCCCAGTTACAAGAAGTGAGTCGCAAACTGTTTGCATCTGCGGGGTCTTTGCGTAGACTGCGCAATTTCCTGCCAACTGCCACTAAAACTGCGCTCGCCCAATCTCTCCTTCTTCCTATTCTTGACTATGCTGATGCAAGTTTTCCAGACCTCACTAAAGTGCAGCTAGATAAGCTTGAGCGACTCCAAAATTTCTGTATCAGATTCATATTTGGTTTGCGCAAATACGATCATGTTTCTGAGTTTCGTATTAAGCTCAAGTGGCTGCCTATCCGTCTTCGCCGGAATGCGCATATGTTATCATTACTTTACAATATTCTGTTCAATCCAAGAATTCCCTTTTACCTCAAAGAACGTTTTAAGTTCCTTCATGACACACATACTAGAGATTTGAGATCATCGGTAAATTTGACACTTTCAATGCCTGCGCATTCCACAAAATTTTATGATTCATCGTATACGGTGCAGGCTACACGTCTGTGGAACGCATTGCCGTTGTCAGTTAGACAAGCGCAGTCACTTGCTGCTTTTAAAAGCTCTGTTGTCAAACATTTTTATACACTCCTATAATTTTACCTTGTATTTCTTTCCTTATGACATATTTATATATATGAAACACATATATTTATTTATACTTATTTATGTATTGTATTGTATTATATATACCTATATATATAGTTATATTAACTACTTTAGTTACTTTTTGTGTATGTTATATATTTGAAGTAAGTACACTGACTTTCTCCTCCCCTCTTTGTTTTATGTTCTTAAAGTCCATCCAAAGGTTGTCTGGAAGATATCGCTATCAGCGATAAGACCGCCATTGTAACCATTTTTTTTTGCATTATTGTAAATCAAGTGCTTGTTTAAATTATTGGTGAACAATAAAGAGTATTCTATCTATCTATCTATCTGTAACTGCTGGACAAAGGTCTCTTTCCAGGGCTTTCAAAATTTCCTGTCTAGAACCAAAGTGGACCATTGTTCGTTAGGAGAAGACATTTTAAATAAAGAAAAACTGCAGTCACACCCTTATTTCTTTCATCATTTTCTTTAATTCATCCGTGACCACGTTACAACCACACGGAAAAAAATAAAACGAGACATTTTATTGTTGTTGTACAGTAAAAAAAAAACGGTTCAGAAAACTTATTTTTATGTTAAAATAATTGATTACTGACAGTGCACTGAAATGAGCACAAACAGTAAAGAGCTAAAGTGTTATTTCAATTGGATGAACATTAAAGTTTACTGAAACAAACAGATCATTTAAAGTATTGCCGTTTTCAGAGCTTTACTGATATCGTAGCAGTTATTTTTACTGCTTCTGAACAGTTATTGTAGCATACAGGAAAGAGCTAAACAGTCATTTCAATTGTTTGAACATTAATGTTAACTAAAACAAGCAGTTTTTTTAAGTATTTCCGTGTTGAATAATTACTGTCTTACAAACAGTAAGAATAGCCGACCAGAAAACAGTTGCAGATGCACAGTAAAATCTACTGTTATAACTCAACTGTTTTTTTTTTCACTTAGTGTGCAGGTTTGGCATCCAACAGAGCGCGGAGAGTGTGCGAAGAATAAAAAATGACACTAGGTACGACTCCTTAGCACGGTAAACTATAAATAAGAGGCACCGATTGTGCCTCTTATTCCGGCTATAGTTGATCCGAGCAAACAGATGGGATAGTTTGTCGTGAAGATTTGAAAAAATTGATTTGCCGCGAAATATTTAGAATGATTTGATGTATTTCCTTCAACTTCGAGATAATTTTCTTGAGAGGTTGTATATGAGTAGTTGAATCCGTGACTTCGTTTGTGAGGGAAGTTTATCTTGTTTAAATCCCGATCCTGCAGTTCAGCCGTTCCAGAGATTAGCACGGATAAATGGACAGAAAGATAATAATTTTATAAAATTTGTTTGTATTTGCATGATCATAATATCGTGTTCACTTGGGAAAACACAGTTTTTTTATTAATGTAAGGCTCAAGTTTAACCACTAATGGTAAGCGATGATTATGGTCGACGTTGAAGCACGCGTACCTAGAAGCAACCTATTCCCTTTTCACTTAACGACTCTATTATTTCAGTGGGAAAATCAACTAATTATTTATTTATTTATTTATTTACTAGCTTTTGCCCGCGACTTCGTCCGCGTGGAATAGTAACTTTGGGCTAACGTTAAATTTAACCCCGATTTTGAAGCATTCTTCATTGGCGCTCCGCTCCTATTGGCCTTAGCGTAATGATACAATATAGCTGTGCCCGCGACTCCGTCAGCGTAAGTTAATGTATTGGTAATATTGTTTAGATCACGTTCACATGAGGCTTAAGTACCTAGAAAACGCTTTAACCGCGAGACGCGTCGAGCGCGGCGACCGATTCTCAAAAATAATCCTTATAGCATGATTCAGTATTCACGCGCGATGGCTTATTATTATAAGCGTATTTCATGTATAACTTTGGTGTTTCTATACCGATTTATATGATTCTTTTTACGGTTTCGTAGCCGAATGGCAAAAAACGGAATCTTTATAGTTTCGACATGTCTGTCCGTCTGTCTGTCTGTCTGTCTGTCTGTCCGTCCGTCCGTCTGTCACAGCAATTTTATTCCGAAACTATTAGGACTATACATGTGAAACTTGATAGGTAGATGTATTCTGTGAACCGCTTTCCGATTTTGAGAAAAAAATTAAAAAATATTTAAAATAAAGGGGGGCTCCCCATACATGGAACTAAACCTGAAAATATTTTTTTTCATGAAATCGATGCATGTGTGGTATCTATACACAGTTCTTTAAAAACGACATCGGGGTTTCTAAAACCACTTTTCCATAAAGTCAATCGTTTAAAAGATATAAGCTTCCAAAGTAGTAAAATGTGTGTGTGGCGGACACAACCTCTAACTTCTATAATAATGGAGTGAAAAATCTAAAAAAAATATATGTCTGTAGATCTTAATGTAAACTTTCAACCAAAATTAGTTTGAACGAAATCAGTTCAGCAGTTTTTGAGATACAGCATATTTTCTAAAACCGCAAATATAACTTTGTAATTCATACAAACACTATGAAAAACAAATTTATTCGGCGCAGTTGTAAAAAATGTAAAAAAGCCAGTTTTAAGAAATTTGTAAGCTTTTTTTTTTTCAAAACAAATTTATTTGGCGCAGTTGTAAAAAATGTAAATAAGCTAGTTTTAAGACATTTGTAAGGTTTTTTTTTTCATCAAATAAATTTGCATATTATATTATAGTTACTACGGAACCCTTTATGGGCGAGTCTGACTCGCACTTGGCCAATTTTTTTATGGAATAGTTAATAATGTTAACTTTTTCAATTAGGGGTGACTGAGAGTGTTATAAACGTAAGAGTAGACAAATATTATAATCAGAAAGCTTCGAACTGCTAAGCTATCGGGAGTTACACGTGTTATTGTGAGTCAACCATAAAAGTTAGACATATGCTGTCGTGGGATATTTTTTATATAATTTTAAGGAGAACATTTCCGTCATAAATGATTTCTGTGTAGCTTTAACCATTAAGGTTGCACACGCGACGGAAGCTTAAAAAATGGAGTAACTTGTCCCGTTTTCCCAACATTTCCCTTCACTGCTCTGCTCCTATTGATTGTAGCGTGATGAAAAGTATACTATTACCCGCTCAGGAGTATGAAAAATAATTGTACCAAGTTTCGTTAAAATCCGTCGAGTAGTTTTTGTTTCTATAACGGTTATACAGACAGACAGACAGACAGACAGACAGACAAAAATTTAACTGACTGCATTTTTGGCATGAGTATCGATCCTTAATCACCCCCTGATAGTTATTTTGGAAATATATTTCATGTACAGAATTGACCTCTCTACAGATTTATTATAAGTATAGATTTACACTTTATGCACATAGGTACAAAGGCGGACTTAATGCCGTAGGCATTCTCTACCAGTCAACCATGAGTGGTGAAGAGATAGAGTGGAAGGTGCAACATGTACGTGAACATTATATTGGAAAAATAATTATAATAATAGTGATAAAACAAAAAAATCTAATATCATAAAATAGAAATCTACATAAATAATATATATGAATAAATACTTATATAAATACATATACATACATATATACTTAAGAAGCAAATGAAAATTAAATATGGAAATTCTGCTTATTGGTGAAGAAAGTGGATCCGCAATTTCTTTTTAAATGCGTAGCGATTGTCAGCCGTCCTGATCTCGAGAGGAAGCGCATTCCAGAGGAGAATCGACTGGATATGAAAAGAAGAATGAACAAAGTCAGAAGTATGAGAAGGACAGAGTAAGAGAAGATTATTGGATGAACGTAGATTCTTATTGTGTGAAGAACATAAAAATTGAAAGTGAGATAATAGATAAGAAGGTGGGCTGGGAGAGTTGAGTAGTGAGAAAAGCGTTGTCAAAGCGCGCAAACTTCTCCTCTGACGAATGGTCATCCATTTAAGCTCAGACCTGAAACTTGAGACATGGTCATATTTCCTTAAGTTAAATATGAACCGAATGCAGTTATTAAGAATACGGTCAAGCTTATCCAGCAAGACCGCATTAAGGTCGTAGTAGCACACGTCACCATAGTCAATCAAAGGGAAAATTAAAGTCTGCACAAGCATAGTCTTTGTCTTAACAGGCAAAAAGTTCCTCAGACGATACAAAGAACGCAAAGTGCCATTGGCCCTTTGGCTGACACTAGATACTTGACTTTGCCAGCCAAGTGTCGAGTCAAGATGCAAACCGAGATCTTTTACGCTGGGGCTAATGGGAATGACGACACCATTAAAAATAATAGGAGGTAGAGAGATAGCCGCCACTCTACCCATCATACGTGAACTACCAATAACGATGGCCTGACATTTTGAGGGGTTTACTGACACTCCAAATCTATCAGACCAGTCATTGATAGCCTCCAAATCCCGGTTTACATCCCCTATAGCGTCTGACAAACCTTCTACCCGCACAGCTGTATATAATTGAAGATCATCGGCATAAAGATGATACGAACACCGAAGACAGTGAGTAATAAAGTTAATGAAGACAGAGAATAATAATGGAGAAAGAATACCGCCTTGTGGAACACCAGCATCCAGGCCACGCCAACTCGAAGATCTCTCATCAACGCGTACCGACTGCTGACGTCCCCGAAGATAAGAAGAGAACCATTCCAGCGCCTCGGAAGAAACCATAAGATAGGAGAGGATAGCAAGGAGTATATCGTGACTGACCGCGTTAAAGGCATTGGAGAAATCAATTAATACTAATACAGTAACTTTAGTATCCTCCATAGCTTCTCTAATGTCACCAGTCACTTTAAGAAGAGCAGAGGATGTACTGTGCCCGGGTCTGAATCCAGACTGGAATGGGCTTACAAGGTTATTGCGGTAAACAAACGCAGAAAACTGCTTGTGAACACAGGCCTCGAGCACTTTTGACAGGAAAGGGAGAATGGATATAGGTCGAAAATGATTAGACAGGGAAGGATTCGATATTTTAGGAAGTGGACGGACATAGGCCATACGCCATAAGGACGGAAATTGCCCGGAATCTAAGGAGAAGTTAATGATATGGGTAATTGGCGGGAGAAGACAGTCAAGGATCAAGGTAACCATACCACGACTGATGTTATCATGGCCTACAGCTTTGGATTTAATGGACAGGATAATCTTTTTAATTTCTTCCAAGGTGGCTGGCGAAAACTTAAATGGTTCAATGATTGGACCAGGCAAACTAGTGACAAAATCAACCGTCTGAGATAAAATAAGGGGGTCCAAATTACAAGTGGTAGTAAAATGACGGTTGATATCATCCAAAATGATTGCTTTAGGAAAATCAACATGACTTGGCCTGCCAATACCGAGAGTTCCAAGGAATTTCCAGATATCAGCAGGCGAAGAAGATGAAATGTTTTCAAGAATATGGCGGCGTTTAGCGTTGCGTATCACCTGATTACACCGATTCCTTGCAATTTTGTAGGAGTTTTTATTCTGTTCACTGCGATCCTTTTTAAACTTCCGAAAGGCCCGATCCCTGCACCTCCTCGCTAAACGAACCCCTGGTGACATCCAAGGGGCTGGTGCTCGCCTAAGTTTAACCCTACGAACAGGAGCATGCTCATCGAAGAGAGCAAGGACAGCCTGATTGAAGATACGCAGTTTGTCATCAATTGTCGTTGCCGCTGCAAGCAGGTCCCAATCAATTTCTGACGCATCTTGATGCAGCTTTTCAACATCCATGCGCGCATAACAACGCATGTGCAGAACTTTAGGAAGAGGTTTAGGTGGCTTTAAGATATAGGAGAGGAAAATGAGATCATGATGGGAAAAACCAGGTGCAGGACATTGGCCATGAGATGAAACCAAGGAAGGAGTGGATATTAGGATCAAGTCGAGCCACGTATCATCACCAGACACATTAAAATGAGTGGGCTGCAGTGGAAGAACATGGAGACTAACGGACTCAATGATGTGAAGGAGATTTCGGGAAGGAGGGGTTGAGCGAGAAAGGTCTGTGTTGAAATCACCCATGATGACGCAATGTGCATACTCAGAACCTATAGATTCAAGTGCCAGTTCAAGGTTGGAAAAATAATTAACGGCAGGCGGGCAATAGACAACGCCTAGTAGAGCCTTGACACCCTTAACGCAAATTTCCAGGAAGAGGTACTCTGCAGAAGCGCAATATTGTGAAGGAGAACTGGCTACTATTTTGAAAGAAAAATCACTACGAAGATAGATAGCTACACCACCTCCACCCTTTCCAATTCTATCATTCCGGATGAGAATGAAACCGGGAAGAGAGTAGGCAGTGGAAAGAAGATGGGGTTTGAGCCAACTCTCAGAAACCAGAACGGCATGTACATTTGCATTAGAAAAGGTGTCATACAGATCGCTATAATGACTAGGAACACTCTGTGCATTTATATGGCAGACATTGAAAAAGCTTTTATTTTGTTGGCTGAAGCTGCGATGCACAAAGTCACTGACAGTGTCAGGCAAGGAACAGAAACTTGCATTAGCAGAGGAATTTTCGGAATCAAAAGCAGAATGAAAGGAGTCATCAGAGGACATAGAGAAAAAAATATATAAATATAAACAAATATATGCTTAAACTACCTAATTACCGTCCGGTGATACACTACTATCTGTGCACCACCCACCAGCCACACTAGTGTACAATTGTTTATAAAACATAATAAAAATAAGTATAGATTTTCGCAAGCGAGGAACAAAACTACATACTAAATTACACATTATACAAAAACAAAACGGAAATCTCAGGCTAAGAAATTAAGAAATAGGGATAATACAAAACGTGGAACAGAATAACATAAAATAACACATTTCATTACTAAGAGATTTTTAAATTCTCCAACGTTATGATATTAGCAATTATTGAAGTGGCTGAAAAGCCACTTATTTAGAGTTGAATATTAAAAACATTTGATGTAATTTAATGACTGACAAGTGACAGTGACATTGTTACACACGAAAACAAAATAAAATTTTACCATAACTTCAAAGAGCAAAAACCAAATTAAACTTATACAAAGGTCACAACTATATGATGTGGGTAGAAAAGTACACTACCTAATCCGAGAGTTGCTCTATGTGGAGCGGAAGGGAATGTCAGACTTCTCCTGATTAAAAACCCACCCAGTTCTTTCCATTGCCCTAAAGTTCCGGGGCCGCAGTATGTCGTTAGAACATTCCCGCAACCCTGACTGGCGATGGGCTTGTCGGGCCCCTTCAATGCTGCTGACTGCTCTTTGAGGTACACGTGAAACACAACACACCGTTGACTCGGGCCTAGTCCTTACCGGGTGGTGAGCTACCTCAAGCAAGCCCGCGTCTACGGTGGCCGGAGATCGGCTCATGATCCCCGTCACCCGGCTCGTCTCTCTCAGCGGCTGGAGCGTGAGGAAGAGAGTTGTCTCTCTTTCACGCGTTCAGCGCCATAACTAGATCTAACATGACTGCTTCGCAGAAAGAGGCGACTGCATCTCACAGACTCCCAAGCTCATCTACTGATCTTATGCGTCTTGAATCTCACGTATACGAGTGGCCTCTAGCAGACAATGGCTCCAAATTGTGAAGAAGAGAAGAAATAGGGTCAGTAACATGAGCACCTAAGTCTTTCCAAATTCAGGACAAGTAGTTTCTCAATGTTTGTGTTTAGCATCGGGTCATATAAAACTAGCTGTTCGATTACTGGCTGACTGTTCAACCTCTTACGGTGAGTTACAAAAATGGGAATGAATGGTCTGTTTATGCATCCTTGACGAATCAAACGATTTAATGAACTGCTTTTGCAAATTATCTGCTGGTTTGTTCCAATGTTGTCATTGTTACAATGATGATCTTATTTTATACCATAACTAGCTTGTGCCAGCGGCTTCGCTCGCGTGGGAAGTTTTTCCCGTGTAAATCCCGATCCCGTGGGAATTTCGCAAAATCCTTTCTTAGCGGATGCCTACGTCATAACATCTACCTGCATGCCAAATTTCAGCCCGATCCGTATAGTGGTTTGGGCTGTGCGTTGATAGATCACTATGTCAGTCAGTCAGTCAGTCACCTTTGAGTTATATATATTTAGATTACTGCTAATAATGGATAAATATTTTTTTAAATAATCCAATGTTTTTAATATAACATTAGATAGGTTTGTAGATAGATAGAATATAATTTATTGTATACCAACATTTTTACAATATTGCATTTATTTATTGTTTACATAGTTATCATTAACATTAGCTACAATCATCAAAGCTACATAAAATCTCTTTTACTTCCAGTTTCACTTATATTCGTGATCGTTGCTAAATTACGTGAATCTAAAGAGTTTCAATAGGAATTTTCCTGCGCCCTGTAATTAGGTGACTCCGGTAAGTCAATGACCTGATGATCAGTGACCTGACCTGGACCGGTGAATGAGGGTTAGAAGAAGACGAAGCATATCTGTAGAAAGAGACGAAGCATAAAAGAATTTTCCCCTTGAAAGTCGGGGTAAGGGGGGAAGGGGAATAAATCTCTTAAAATCTAAAACATAAATAAAGATGTATTGAAGCTAAGTTCACACTTTCATAATTATATGTTTTTATGCAGATTTTAAGATTAAAAGTCGCCGGGGCTACATAATTTTGAGTTTTACCTAATATTTTATTTTATTATCTGTTTTATGTAATACAAAAATATAAGCTTTTTCTTGATTTCCCGTCTCTTTCTTTTCTTTTTATAGAAAATTTAATAAAATTAATTTAAAATTATATTGACTGTGAGTTACTTTCCTTGATTATTTATTAAATTATTAATTGTTACTTGCTACTTACTCTAAAACAACCATAAGTCCTAAGATATCGACGATATATTTTATCTTTATAAAATAGTTATACGTAAGCCCGTAATATTTGGCAAAAAAATAAACATTACTATTTAAAACAAGCTACAAGTCGCGCTACAGAAATATTTAAGAACGGTAGCTGCGTAAAAAATACACGCACATGTCATCAAATGTTAAGTTCGGTTGTTGCGTCAGGTATCCGTCAACGTTGGATAAATATCTCAAGAGTGCGAACCCTGCGCGAAACGTGCCAGCCTAGCCCGCTGCAGTAGGGCGACGTTCATATAGACACCGAATTCATTTAAATGACAGTTTAATAACCGCCATTTTTTTGTTAAAAATGTTTGTGACGTCTGAAATGGCCGCCATAATGTTTTGGTGGGAAAATGATGTTAGTATATTTGAATTACGAAGTTCGTTTTGTTATTATTTCGTTTTTTATTAAATTTGATATTTTAAAAATAAGTTCTGAATATTTTCTGCTATAATATAAGTTATAATATTTGTGACAGTATTCTTAAAAAACGTTTAAAAAAAAACGTATTAAAGTAAAAGTATTAAATATAAAACTTGATTGAAAATAAAAACTCGAAAGAATTTTGTTGAATGTGTGGCGAAATAAAACAAACTCCAATGAATTAGAAATTCAGTTGCTAGAGTAAGCACCAAAATGAGTAATTTATATGTATCTCTCAACAAATATCATCAAGTTTTACGAACTCGTCTAGATAAAATAAAAATACGGAGACTATTTTTATGACTACTACTTCACGTAATAGAACAAAGCGTACCACTAAAAAAGAATACGAGAACTCATTGAATTTTATGTCACTTTTATTAAGTAAATAAAATTTTATCTGACAGAGCCTACTTCGGTAACCACGGCTTAACAAAGTACGCATACGGCAATGCCTACTGCGCATGTCCGGGCCTCACTCATTCCGGACTATTTGTTTTGTCGTTACACTATCAAAAAGCTTCGGATTGCTCGCATAGTAGCATCTTCCTCGCTAATTGGGTGATAACCAAACGTTCCTTGGCTGTCTGACAGCTCGTAGTGTTGTATGCAAGTGTGTGCAAGAATCCAAACGCGCGAATCAATCAGCCGTCTGTCAAGAGTTCGCGCCAATAGTTGACGTTTGGCCGCGTGCGGTCGCTCGTTCGGAATTTGAATAACTTGACGTTTCGTGAGTGCTCTTTACCGGTGATTTGTTCAAACTTTCTAACCTGTGCTATCTGCAATACGACAGCCGCTGAACTCAATATACATCTGTACATCCTCGAACTGTAAACTTTGGACTTTTAAGCTAAAAACATTACGAATAAGTGTTCGCCCAGTTTAAAAACTAAAAGTAATTTTTGTTGACTCAAGATGAATATAACGTCTACGACGGACGGTGAGTATGAACTTTTTAAATTGCGAACATCTGCAATGTTAAAAGTACCTAATTGCTTGCATTCCCTAGATGCGCACCTCTGCGGAATTCACAGCACACACTGAATTGAACTTTAAAGCTGCCGCATTAGGACGAAGTTTTATCAGCAGCTGTTTATCACTTCTTTTTATCGTTTGAGTTTTATCTCAGTAGTAATAAGGTTGAGAATTGTGTGTAATTTGTGTTAGCTGTCATTAGGTATGGTGATATATCTTTGCGCGTTTCCGAGCCTAAATGAATGTTAGCGTGTGTGGATGTTTCAGTATGGTAGCGTTGCGGTATTTACTATTGTTATTTTTCTTAAATTGCTTTTGTCAGGCGAATGTTATCTTTGTTGAGCAAACTTTGGTACTGTAATGACTTTATTATGGGATCTACGAAGAAAATGGGGTCGGTTAGAAAGCAAGCCTCACTCCTAGTTCGTTGGCATTGCAGATTCTGAATATTTAATATAGTTCTGACCATGTTGGGGTGTTCCGACGTCTATTAGTATGCAAGAGGTCAATCAAAGGCATTAGTAATCCATTAAAAGATGGGAGCCGTACAAAATTTATGGTAATGAACTTAGGCTGCGTTTATAGGAGGGAATACATTGACATTGACATTTACGGATGAATATTTGATAGAATGTACTGTAGGCACAGACCTACCACAGTGCAAATAAGAAACGTCAGAAGAGCTACTATTCGGCGAGGTGTCTGGGTCTTTGACATTTGGTATGCCTCTAACTATAGTGACACTACAGGAATTTTTGTATTTTTTTTTAATGCAAATCTACGTAGTATGTGTTTATGACAAAAGATAACTTCTGTTAAAACTTAATACATCAATACTTTAGCAACATTTATAATTATAACGCTTTCTTTATTTTTTTGAGGTGGAAATTGTCATAAATGTTCTGCACCCCGGTGGGGTGCAGAACATTCAACAATGAAGGGGTCTGTCAGACTGTAACTGACTAAAACTATCCCAAATTTGGAATGAATTTGGGGATGTTTTAGGTAGGTAGGGATTGCTAACGTAATTATATACTCTTCCACGCAGTTAATGACGTTATATAATCCAACAATCATCGTCGTTGAAATATATCTGTGGACTTACAAAAATCCCAATTACAAAAAGCACAATTAATTTTAATTAAGAACTATTTCCTCCTATGTAAACATTATTAGAACTATTATGAACTTTAAAAATAATAACCAATTCAATTCAGCCGTTTTCAAATGAGATGCTTTTTAATTACTATAATTTTAATTTACTTAAAAAATTGCAAGACTTGGCTTTCGTCTATCTGGGCTGTACTGTGTAAAGTTAAAAGTCATCTCTATTTCTATAGAAACAACTTTGAGTGTTCGTTCAACACCGAAGTTGAATTACTTTATTTTATATGTACTGTGGTTTGAACTGCAGTATCTGGCGGAGAGATTACGACATTCGGTTTGCCCAAACCACGCTACCCGAGACACGAAGTTGGAGAATTTTCAAGATAAAAGTTTTATCTGCTGCTTCAAGCTATACATTTTTAGAGGTAGGCAGAGACATTTATTATGTTCATATTAGAATATTAGAAAGGTTTCTTTTTCTATATATTTTTTTAAATCAACGTTCTTCTCTGTCATTTCGAGTCCGACTTACATGTTGTAGGTATTGTAGTTCGAACGTTGTCAGGCACATTAATTTAAGGAATTTATTTGATTGAAAATTACGATAATGAAAACTACGTGAAGAAACTAGACTTAGGACCAAAAATTCGATGACATTTTTGACATCCACCTACCCGCATTGGGCTCGCATACTGGTTTACGGTCTGCTCTGTCCTCTCACAGAGACTAGCCTTGTGCCTAAATCGATCCCAGTACTAGGAAGTACTGGGATCGATTTAGGCTGAATTATTATTATGATTAATTAATCGAAATGCCTTTCTTAGCGATTAGTCACGTGACATACTGGCGGCGTTTGTCAATCTTTTTTGACGGCTTGTCAATTGCCTTTGCCACGATACCGCTGTCTCTTGCAGGTTTGATCAAATCAAATCAAATCAAAAATATTTATTTGTCAGAATATGGTACAATAGATGTTACAATTCCTGGTTACCAGCATATCCTGCCATGACATGGCGTACAAATATGTCTTAAAAAATAAACACAAAACTTATATTAAGTATTATCTTATAAATAATTACAATTAGGAATAAAAATATCTAAATCTTAAATAATTAATTTATATCATTGAAATTGTATTTTAATAATAATAGAACATGAATAGAATTGTAATTGTAGCATATGATCGAATAACAGTTGATTTGTTTTATTACATTAGTGACTTATCCTCTAAGTATTCTTGAACACTATAATAGTTTTTTTCTAATAACAATCTGAACAATAATCTTTTGAATAGCTGCAATGGTAAATCCTGAATGTTATTTGGCAAATGGTTAAATATAATAATTGCCATGCAGTATATATTTCTCTTAAATAACTTTAACTTTATCTGTGGTAATTTGAATTTATCTTTGTACGACACAAAGATAAATTCAAATTACCACAGATAAAGTTAAAGTTAGTTCTGCTGTTTGTTTTGTAACTGTTTTTTTCAAATAAATTATTATTTTTCCTGACAAAGATGCATGTTTCAAAAATATATAAACATGGTAAGGACAGTATTTTATGCTTTTGAAACAATGGTTTACAGCTATCTAAAAAATGGTTAAAAAAAATGGGTAAACTCCACACATTGCCCGAATGCACTTTTTTGTCCTTTAAAAACTCTCTGCACGTCTACTGAGTTTCCCCAAATTATAAGACCATATCTGAGTACAGATGCTAGATAAGCATGGTAAGCAACTACTGCAGTCTTTAGATTAATCGATGACATGAGAAGACATCAGAACGCATGTTTATAAAAGAATCACGCAATAGATGGTGTTTTATGGATGCAAATTTTATAGAATCTGTGACTGACATATCTTAATTGTTGATTCAAACTATGAAATTCTTGGTTCATAGGTTCTTACATAATTGCTGAAAGAAAAAACAAAACAAGAAAGGTAAGAAAGGAAGAATTGATTGATTGATTGATTGAGAAACTGCTCGAATCAAAGCTTCAGAGCCTAGAACATCGACGATGAGTTGCAAGTATATAGGTTTTCTCGCGGTTACATTTCGGGGAGTGTGCGATAGAATTACATAATCTAATTCCGCCAAACCCGTTCCATCATCAGACTACAAGGCAAATGGCGATGCGCCATCGTTAGATGGTGGACATCCCACCCATACGCACAAAACGTTTTGGCAATACTTTCATTGTGTGTACGGCTAAGGAGTGGAATTCTCTGCCGGAGTCTGTGTTTCCCGATAGCTATAACCTAGGGGTCTTTAAGTCATGAGTGAATAGGTTACTTCTAGGCAAGCGTGCTCCATCTTCAACCACATCATCACTTGCCATCAGGTGAGATGGTGGTCAAACGCGCGCCTATTATCAATAAAAAATAGAAAGAATATAGGCAGACAAATTAAAAACTTATCTATACTATCTTAATGATAAAATTAGTAATAAGTACTTTAATTATGCGAGCTTGCGGACGGCAAGCAGGAGTAGCTCACTGTCCGGTAAGAACCAGGGTGGATCGGTGTCTCGCCGTGTTCCACGCACGCCTCAAAAAGCAGTCAGCAACATTGACGGGGTCCGACAGGGCTATTGCCTAATGAGGTTGCGGGAATAATTCAACGAGATACCGAGGTCCCGGTGCGCAAGAGTGACTATAGGAACAGGGTGTGTTTTTTTTGTCAGTTGAAGTCCGACACTTCTGCTCCACCCAAAGCAATTTGAACATTCCCCCACCAGAAAAAAGGCAATTATGAAGGACGTATATTTAAAGATCACATTAGTAAAAGAATACAATAATTTAAAAACAAGGCAGATGCTCGTCTCGTGGCCGTGGCAACAAAGCTCTCGCTCAGCATTATGCTATTCTAGGGGCGTACCCGTAGTACAGCGCTGTTTTTCAGTGGTCAGTTAGGAAGTTTTTAGGTCATAATTTCTTGGAAATTTCCAAGGTCATTCATCGTTACTAAGCTCGTAGGTTAGTAGTAAACGCTGCACGTGTCAATGCTAAAGGTTAAGCAATGCCTGTCAAGGTTGGTCAGTGGATGAATGACCACTTGTTAAATACCGAATCTCCTACATGCTTTGGAAAGTTGTTAAGTCATTGCATCATTGTTGTTATTAGAAGAACCAATGGAACTCAAATAACACACACGCACACCATACACTACTATACCTTTTGTGGCTTCATTTCGGGGAGTGTACAATGGAATTGTACAATCTTATTGCACCAAGCCCGTTCCAAACCATACAAAGGCGGACTTAATGCCGTAGGCATTCTCTACAAGTCAACCATCGGACTACAAGACAACCGGCGCGGCGCGGCGATGCGCCATCGTTACATGGTGGATATCCCACCCGTAAGCACAAAACGTTTCGTGAAATCCCTTGCCGGAGTCTGTGTTTCTGATAGCTATAACTTGGAGTCTTTCAGTCAAGAGTAAATAGATTACTTTTAGGTAAGCGTGCTTTATTTTCGACCACATCATCGCTTACCATCAGGTGAGATGGTGGTCAAATGCGAGCCTATTATCATTAAAAAACCGCGAGATGGATCAATTTTCCTGTACATTTGCTAAACAGTATCTTATCAAAATAAAACCTACCTATAGGTAACGTTATCAGTGAGATTACATTAGATTTTATTTTCCGGGTTTTTTCACGGAGTTTTTCCTTCTATCCGTTTGGTCGTAGTCATAAATTGTGTATTTCCTTCTGAAAAAGCATTCAAGAATTGGGTATGGTTAAACTTTTTGTTATTTCCCGTTAAAATGCGAGAAAAGGAGACTCCGCTCTTCCAAGTTATCGGAAGAGAGAGTCTCCTAACACAGGCATCAATATGCTTAAAAAGAGATTCCAATCATCAACAAATTTAAGACTTTGGTAATTTAATAACAAAACATTTAGTATTTTTGTAAAAAAAAATATGACTATGTATGTATATAATGTTTTTTGCTGTTGTTTTATTTCGTATGACGTTATTTTTTACTAACATAATCGTTAGTTTTACAAATCACGTTTGAGTCTTGGATGCTTTAATAAAGTTCAATTTGTTACAAAAATAGTACACAATTATAATAAGAAGGGGTAGCCTAGTGGTAATGGGCCCGACTTAACGAGTTATTATTCATATATTCATTAAGGGTTTCATCACATATTACGGTCCGTTAGGGTTTAATTTTTGCCAAATAAAAGCAAGAGCAAGAGTAGTGGTGGTCCAGTGGCCCGACTTGCAAGTTGCAGGTTGTGGCTTCGAACCCAGTCAACCACATTACTTTGGTTAATTTATATCACCACTGGCCTCAAGATGGTGAAGGAAACCTACCAGACGCACGGCTGGGTACCACCCACACTTGGTTGATATACCGTCTTGTCGTACCAAGCGCTTCTCCTCCACATTTATTGTGCGCACAGCCAAGCTGTGGAATTCTCTGCCGGCTTCTGTGTTCCCTGCCACTTATGACCTTTCAACCTTTAAAGCAAGAGTAAACAGGCATTTCTGGGCTCGCTCGTTCCATCATAGACCTCATCTAACGCTTACCATCAGGCGAAGTCGAGTTCAAGAGGGGGCTCTTTCTGAAAAAAAAAAATGTCCTACGACTAAACACTCGAAGACAATGTGATATCAAACAGACCGCATTGGGCCAGCATAGTGAATGACAGCTGATTTTCTCTCTTAGACAGAAGGCCTATGTATCATCAGAGGCCTTCTCCCTTCTTCCCCTCTTTCTTCTTCTTCCTTACCTTCTTTATATTATTAACAATAATGTAGGTTTGTTACATTTTTAGTGTTAGAATATTTGTATAATAAGTAAAACCATTTGCTTAGTTTTAATATCAATCATAGCAGATGCCTATTTCGTTTTGTTCGTTTTGAATAAATAATTTACTTTTTTTTATTGAAAATAGGTTCGCGTCATCACTTACTATCAGGTGAGATAGAGGTCAAAACCACTATCTCACCTGATGGTAAGTGACGATGTGTTCGAAGATGGAGCACGCTTACCTAAAAGTAACCTATTCACTCTGGACTTAAAGACTCCTAGGTTGTAGCTGTCGGGAAACACAGACTCTGGCAGGGAATTAGCATTTAAACTAAGCTAATTATAAAAAACTATGAATAGAGCTGTTATTCACTCATAAAAATCATTGCATGCTCTGTTGTTCACACATAGCGGCACATTATTTTATTAATTTATTAGCTCGGCAGCTTGAAAGTGATAATAACAGAATACAATTAGTAGCAAGTCATATCCCAAATAAAACAAAACCTCACGTTATGGAAAAATACAAATATTTTCTACGCTAATGCTTCTTGCAACCAAGCCGATTTTTATTTACATTTCGCCAAGCCCCTTAGGAGGCAAAAACATAATAATTCCATACATGAGTGAAGGATTTGACCCTTATCCTCATGACATAAACATTTTTACGATGTTTCATATTAGGGGGTAACGATGAGTGGCATCCCGCTGTCGTGTGGATAACTGGGATTATGTGTGTATACATACGTGTGAATTCTGTGAATTCTTGCAATCACATGTGGGGTCTTGAATAGAGAATAGCACGTTGACTAGGGTAGACTCTAGTGGTGAGCGGGCTATCTCCTCCAACCAAGTGATCCCTGGAAAGACGGTGGCACAGTGATCACGTGCCCTCGTGCACAGTGATGCTTAGGGAATACCTCTTTACACTCTCCCAAGGGATGTGCCGTAACAGGCGTTGCAAAAAGAGCGCTCCAGAGAGGAATTTTTTAGAGGTAACGGGACCCTTTCTTTGGTCTGATGGTGATCACCGGGTTGGTTTTCGTGAGGTAAGAATCCCATACTGCCTGGTCTTCTCCCTTATGTCTAGGCACCTTTTGAAGATTTTCAACCGATAACAAAAAATGACGTGCGGTTCATCTCATGAATTGTGGAGCGCGTGGCTAAGAACATCAACTTTCAACGCCAAGCTAAAGTTTTTTTTTATAAAATAATAGGTTCGCGTTTGACCACCATCTCACCTGATGGTAAGTGATGATGTGCTCGAAGATGGAGCACGCTTACCTAAAAGTAACCTATTCACTCTTGACTTAAAGACTCCTAGGTTAGTGTACGTCAGAACCGCGGGTGTACTTTTCAGATTTGCCTAAATTTATTGCAATTATTTGGTACCTTCTATGTACCTTTACGTACCTCTTTTGAAAATCTGTGTACCTACACACGTACACTGATATTTTAAAAAATAGGTACACTCGCCATCCTGATGTCATAACCGCGGGTGTACTGCTAACCAATATATGTAACTAAGTACACTCTATAAGTAGATTTGGTACCTCTTGTGTACCTGCAGAAACACGTATTAAATAAACAAAATACCGTCAGGTTGATGCGAAAAGTAAAAAAAAAAAAAACGATTTTCTTTCTACGACGTTGTTGTTATTATTATTTAAAAATCCTATTAGAAAAACAAACAACAGTTTGCTTATTTTAGAATTGTGAAGGATTTATAGAATTAAGATGTTTGTCAGTGTTTTCCAAATTAAAATGAAACAAGGGAGTGTTAAAGGATTTTTGAATTAATTTTAAAGGTCACACGATAATGTGCGTTTCATCTCACGTATAATAACAACTTGCGGATCACACAAAGTAATGTCCTGAGTATGTGTATAATTTGTGTCCGTTAATTTCATGTTTAGATTCCCGGTATGGGCACACAATTACACTCACAAATATTATAAAGGCGAAAGGTTGTGAACCGCGGGGCGCAGCTAGTATAGTGACTAAATGTTATGCGGAGGTTCTGGATCCGGGATTCCTAGTATAGCCACAATACATGCTTAATGTGGAGGTTCAGGGTTCGATTATCGAAGATTGTTATTTATTCTTTGACGTCGTTACTATTTTATAAAATAGTATGAACGTCTAAGAAAGAAAATTGATTTTTTTTACTTTTCGCAGCAACTTGACAGTATTTTATTTATTAAATACGTGTTTCTGCAGGTACACAAGAAGTACCAAATCTACATATAGAGTGTACTTAGCTATATATATTGGTTAGCAGTACACCCGCGGTTCTGACATCAGGATGGCGGGTGTACCTAATTTTTAAAATATCAGTGTACGTGTGTAGGTACACAGATTTTCAAGATAGGTACGTAAAGGTACACAGAAGGTACCAAATAATTGCAATAAATTTAGGCAGATCCGAAAAGTACACCCGCGGTTCTGACGTACATCTAGGTTATAGCTATCAGGAAACACAGACTCCGGCAGGGAATTCCACTACTTAGCCGTACGCACAATGAAGGTATTCCCAAAACGTTTTGTGCGTATGGGTGAGATGTCCACCATGTAACGATGGCGCTTCGCCGTTTGTCTCGTAGTCCGATGATGGAACGGGCTTGGTGGAATTAGATTGTGTAATTCCATCGCACACTCCCCGAAATGTAACCGATAGAAAACCGATAGACTTGCACGTTAGTACATGGACAGGTGAACATACCGAGACTCCTCCATATCAGCTATAATTTTCAAATCTGTGGTAGTCGTCACAACCAATCAGAAGCCAGGATATACGATATGACGACTGTTTTCCCCAGGGGTATCTAGTATTATCTATAGATATATGGTTGATAAACAGTTGCTCCATAAAATGAATACCTACGTCAATCTTCAAGGTTTTTTTAAGGATGGGAATTCATCCAGTGACTCCGATCTGGGTGAAGCGGGAGGGTGTGCCAGAGTTTTACTGACTAAAACCTATCCATGCTCCATCGTATGCCCTTCGTGTACCGGTAACTCTTTCGAACAATTCCGCAACAATCTTCAAGGCTCAATGCTTGTTGATATAGATCCGTGGATAGTATTTTTGTTATTCCGTATGAGCCCAGTCGGGACCTCGATCTCGCCTAATGGTAAGCAATAGATGAGATTCACGATGGAACTAGCGAGCCCAGAAGATGCCTATGATCTCAATATACCAAAAATCCTCTGTGTCCAGCAAAGCACGCTAAACTTTTGGTCTTGGCTGTAGTCGTTAGAAGCCACTATACCTACAATTTATTTTACGATCAGTTAAGAAGTGAAATTTCCCCCCCCCCCCCAGGAGTTTATCTTTCGTTTTACAACTTGGAGGTCTTCAAATAAAGAGTGAATAGGTTACTTCTTGACAAGCGTGCTCCATCATTATTTACATCAATTGTTAGACAGATTCGTAATCTTAGATTAGTAGTTGCTGCTAGCTATTTATGATACAGTGATCCTTGGAACCCGTACTTGCTCGAAATATAACACATTTACGAATTAATTGTATAAGTATAAGTACCTACATAAAGTAATAACTTTAAACCCCGTTTTATGCAAAGAACACGGATGAATAAAGTTCATATGGTGTAAGAGCATCGCCACATTATTTGTATTGTCTTAGTTTTTATATGAATAATCATTTGCTAAGGTGCTTATTCGTATAAAAACTAAGTAGTAGTAAGTGGTAAGTAATAATTTGTGACTAGGGTATTACACCCACAACAAGTAACTTTCTGTATTATATAAATTAATATTTTTACTAATAAACGGTTAATCATTAACGATCATAAAACAGTGATTTAAATAACTTATGATGTAATTTCAATACTAAGCGATCACTTTTTTTTTTAAATTGGTAAAATTATCAAATAAGTCCTCCCACCCCGGGCAGGGCGGGAGGGACTGTCAGACTTTTACTGACTAAAATGCACGGTGTTCCTTCAATAACCCTTTACGTTCCGGCGTCACGGTAATGGGATAAGTCCCACGACCCCGGCAGGCTTCGGCCCTCTACAGGGGGGGGGCTCGTCATGTTCCTGACGCTCTTTGAGGCGCGCGTGGAACACAACGCGCCGTCGACCCGGGCATGGTCCATGGTCGGACAGCGAGTTGCCCTTTACTCGCTGTCCGCATGCCCGCGCCTACGGTGGCCGGAGATCGTCGGCCAACGTCCGACGCCGTGGGCGTCTACCACTGCAGCTGGGCTGGAGGGAGGACGCCATCCTCTCCCTCACACGGCCCACCTCCTCTTTCGGCAGCATGACTGCTTCGCAGAAGGAGGTGACCGCTTCCCACTCTCTCTCGCCCCGCAGCATGGCCTCGACCAATGCCGGGCGCGAGAGATCTCCGCCTATCGCCGTCGTGAGGACACGTCGGTGCTCTGTCCAGGCGGGGCAGTCTTGCACCGTGTGCTCTACGGTGTCTTCAGGGCGACCCTCGCAGTGGTGACACCCAGGCGTTTCCTCCTTTCCCATCAGACACAGGTACCTCCCGATACTTCCGTGTCCGGTGAGGACCTGTGTCATGCGGTAGGTCAGGACGCCGCCGTGACGCCGATCTAGCCACTCCTCAAAGAGGGGTCTTACCGCCGCAATTGTGGCGTGCCCGACTAAGCGATCACTAGTGCACATTATTACAAAAATCTTTCACGACTTAGATATTAATAACAAACTACAACTTAATTCAATTCCCAAAACAAATCGTCATCCATGTTAACATCGCAACAAATTACGAAAAAAAGATAAATAAAAAGCTACAATTTCGATATTGACTAATGCTACCTGTAACTTACCAAGAACTTCTACTAGAATAATATATCATGGCCTTACTTTTCCAAACTATCTACGAAAGAACGATAAAATTGCGGCTTGCAATTTCAAGCGTTAGTCTGAGACAATAAAGTATAAATTCAATTAAAACTTTTCTTTACTATGTACTGTGTTGAGAAAAGCAAATATCCCACAAGTAATTACAAACTTTAAGGTTAGGCTAATAACGTATTTATTTGAATAACATACCTAGGACTATTGGTTACTACGGGGCCACGTTGTGTAGTAAAATCGTAGCGCTACGACGAGATACTACGCGCTACGACGTAGCAGTCTACGCATGCGCATGGAGTCTCCTTGTTATTCTCCTCAATAACATCTCCGCCCTTAGAGGTTATATTCAGGCTTCAAATGTATAAAAGGGTATTCAGAATAATATTGTATGTCGAATTCGAATGTCTGCAATAATTAATTGCTTAGGTCTAAAGATTTTAATTAATATTTTGACTCGGCTAAGAGAATCCTGTATTGTTAAAAGTTCAATTTCATCAATTTATATTCGTAATTGCCTGAAGGCTTATTGAAATTTCTATGTCTGAGAATCCAAATATTTCACTCCGGTTTTGTCTATTTTCTTTAGTCTTTTGACGGTCGTAAAATATGAAAAAAGCTAGGAGGACGCAAATGTTTCCCAAATAAATACATAACAGCTACCATCCTTGGATCCACCCTTTACATTTTTAAGATGGTAATATTAACACCTCCGGGAGTAACTTTCTGAAACTATATAACTTCTCATAAAATGAAAAAATATAGTTCGTCTTTGGCATCAAGCAGAAAAACCATAAAATATCCTTTATGTTTTAATACGTAATAGTTTTTGGGGTTAATAATCCCCATCAGATAGCTTAAAGTTACCCAAAGGGCTATGGGCAAGGCTTGGAGTTTCCTTCCGTGATCAATACAAAAACCGAAGACATCACAGAAGAAATAAATAAAAGATATAGCCCTAGTAGGCTTCAAGGTATATCGATGGTCTAGTTTGGTTTCTAGTTTGGTTACATGGCGGAGCACCATAAAGAAAAAGCTAATTCTACGGGAGATTCACGACCCTCAGCATTAAGGAACTCGACGCGAGGAGGAGGAGTTAGATTAACAATTACCAAAGGCTACTTTAATTTCGCTGTAAAAATCCTTTTCACGCAACCTGATGCATGGGACTTACATTTACAAAATGTGTAAAGGATCTCTGATTGACCCTTCAAGGAAGACAGGGGTGATGTTTTGCTGTTTCTTCAGTATATGGAATTTAATGAAATTACCATAAAACCGCCGATTAATCAGAAAACATTAAATATTTACTAGTTGAGTGACGTCACTATATCAGGCACGCTTTACCTGTCTAATGCAACATAATATGAGATAAGCCCTTGAAAGGGGATGGAATATAGAAGGAAGATTATTATGTGTCTTATATTTTCAAAATAAAGAGGGTAGTTTGAAATTTTACTTAGTAAATTCTGTCGTCATTATGTATTACGTCATTAGTCAGTACCAAGTTTTGATATTTATCATAGTCTATCTAAGTCTAAGGCGTTATTATAATGCAATATTATAAACTAAGTTATATAGAGTATAATTATATGTAGTTGTGGTAAGTAGTTGTTTTAACTTACTGTTAGAATAGTGTAGGTCGTAGTTTCTAACCCAGGCAGGCACATTACATAACATATCCAGCCTATTGCTGGGACGTAAGCGTCTTCTTCATGAGCAGAAATCCACCCCAGTCCGGGTACCAACCCGCACTGTGGTGGATTTCTATGGTGTATAGCTATCACATGTTTCCGATTTTTTAACCCCAAGACATGCCCTGACGTATTCTGATGTTTGCTACTCAGTTGAACCGAAATGGCTGAGCGGATATGTGGATGTTATTTTGCTCAATGAGAGATCTTCGAAAAACTTGAATGGTACATAGAAGTTACTTTTTGAACACCCTCAACCTTGAAAAACGTGCGACATTCCAACACAAATGAAGATTTTTTGTTGTTTATTAACACGTTCGCTGACAGTACGTCGTCGTTAGGTGAGAAATTAAAATAGTGTGTTATAACAGTACGTCGAGGGACGGGCCACTTATTTTTAAGAATACGTCGTCTCACGATAAATTTTCATATAATTATTATGAAGAGCAGTATCCACTGTCATATTATGAGCAATTTCATATTTCTTACTGCCGTAACACGAGTATTTTGTGGGTAGTTTCATTTTGCTTGCTTGTGCACGAGTACTACGTTGATTTGTCATTTAGTATGGAAAATTCTACTGTCGTAATGTGGTGTCAGGGTAAGTGCTCACTGTCAGCGAACGTGTTAATTATGCCATTTCACCTGATGATAAGAGATGATGAGGTCGAAAATAAAGCACGCTTGCCTAGAAGTAACCTTTTTCACTTTTGACTTAAAGACTACCGGTAGGGAATTCCACTCCTTAACTGTACACCCAATGAAAGTATTTCTAAAACATTTTGTGCGTATGGCTGGGATGTCCATCATGTAACGATGGCGCATCGCCATTTGTCTTGAAGTCCGATATAGAACGGGCTTAGTGGAATAAGATTGTGTGGTTCCATCTCACACTCCCCAAAAATTGTGTATTATTTACAAAATTTTCCGTATTTACTGGAAAAATTCTCGGCCTCATAACTGGTACGATTCCGGGGTAACTTAATTGGATGAAAAGTGACCATCCGCCAAGGTACGGCTGGCTACTGAATATTTGATGGGTACCCCTTCATACGCTGTAGAAATCCTCCTGTTGCTGGGCAGCGAGGCAGAGCATTAACGCGTTATGTAATGTTACGTACTTCTTTCATAAAGTTTATATGACCTTCAGAGGTGGCGGGTTTATTTATTTAAGAGTTGTTTTATTAATTACTCATTTCTACTTACCAATATTTGAGTGACTTGTTAGTCTAGTGGTTGCAAGCGCAACTGTTGAGCATGAGATCTCGGACTCGATTCCCAGGTCGGACAAAAGTGCTGTCGCGTCTTTCTTTAAGATTTTTTCAGTAGTAGCTCGGAGTATGAAAGTTAGCAGTACGATACTGTGTGTCAGAAAACACGTTCTAACCCATCAATCCCGGCTGTCCTTTTCAACCGACGACCAAAAGAGGAGGTTATCAATTCGACGCGTATATTTTTTTTTTTTTTTTTTTTTTTTTTTATGTATGATCATCGAGTACTCGAAGACGGCTGAGCCTATTTGGAAAATTCTTTTTTTGTTCGAATGGGTATACTTCGAAATTGGTACCATTATCACCAAAGTCAGGATCTGATGATGGGATCCTGGAGAAATCGAGGGAACTCTTCAAATATTATAGGCACACCTATGGCGTTTTGGGTATTTCTTATAGTAACTTGTGCAGTTGCTCTCAAAAAGTACCATTTGGGGAAGTGGAACTGATGATGAAGACCACAGATGGCCGCCGAAACTACTCAATAATAAGTATTGAGTGGATTGCGATTCAATTACTTGAATATGGATGTTAAGCACTTTATGCTCGTCACAATGCATGTGGTGATGTAGAGCTGATGGTGAAGTACCAGGAGAACTCCTCAACAATTAACGGCCCAGCATTGGGAAAAGCAATATTTTGTAAAAGGTTATAAGTAGTTGACATTTAGGCTCTTGTAACTAGGTAAATTAAAAATCATCCAACTAAAAAGAGTGAAAAAAAAACTTTTTAACAAAAAATTAAACCGACTCCCAAAAACACTGCAAAGTGAAAAATAACTTTAATTTCGGAAGTCGGTGCCAAAAACGAAAAAACAAAACTAAAGACACCGACTACCGAAATTAAAGTTATTTTTCACTTTGCAGTGTTTTTGGGAGTCGGTTTAATTTTTTGTTAAAAAGTTTTCAACATTCTTGACAGTCATTATGGGTACTCAGAAGACAGTAAACCTGATACTGGTCTAGCCGAGGGATATCGTGTTAACTAACTACTAGATTGTGGAAGACAGAAAGGCAGTCGCTTCATGAAAAACACAAATATCGGTCGATAAGACTGGAAGCCATAGTTGGGAAAAGGCTAAGAAATTGATGATGGTGATTTTTAACCGACTTCTAAAAAAGGAGGAGGTTCTCAATTCGGATGTTTGTTTGTTTTTTTTTATGTTTGTTCGGGCTCCGTCGCTTGCCAACCGATTTGATAAATTCTTTTTTGCTGGAAAGGGTATACTTTCCAAATGGTCCCATGAAAATTTTATCGAAATCGGCCAAGCCGTTTCTGAAAAATAGACCAAAGTCTGAAAAAAATATTTACATTGACGATCTTTTCGTTTACTCTGCTGGTGAAGGTGATAAGTAGTTGACATTTTGGCTTTTGTAACTAGATCAATTACAAACTGACCCACTAAAAAGCGCGAAAATAAAAACTTTTTCGCAAAAATAAAACCGACTTCCATATCAAAACACTACAAAGTCAAAAATAATTTTAATTTCGGAAGGCGTTGTGAACAAAAAAGAAAATACAAAACCAATAACACCGACTACCGAAATTAAGATTATTTTTGGCTTTGTAGTGTTTTGATATGGAAGTCGGTTTTATTTTTTGCGAAAAAGTTTTTATACTACAAATATTTTAATTCTATAAGTATTCTATTTTATTTATTTACTTCAAACAATTTTAATAAATAGTGTCAAGCTCTCCCGCATAGCCACCATCTTAGAAACCTTTCAACTTTGACTTACTTGACTTAATTTCCTATGACCCCTAGATGGAGCAGCGAGCGTCCACTTTAGTCCTCCTTCGCGATCGATCTTGACCTTCTCGCTTTACTTCACTCCACGCCATCTCGATGCTCTGGTGAGCATCATGAGTGGAGGCAGAAATGGTCTTCTGCCTCCACTGTGAGATACCAGGATTGGTTCTCGTCGCATTTTGCTTTTTGCTCCCGTAGAGCAGTACGGGTTTGACGTTGGACATGAAGATTTTGAGTTTTACCCTCCGGGTCAGCTCCCGCGATGTACGTTAGACGTACATAATATACGTATGCTGTTATTACTGTACGTGACATGCATTAGATACATCAGTACCTAATGCATGTTAACGCAACACAACAGAGCAAGAATGACCTAACGCAACAGAGCGAGAATGATTATTTCATCAGAAATAATCATTCTCGCTCTGTTGCGGAGCATAATCACTAGCAGAATCACAAAGAACATGTCCTCACGAAAGACGCTTTTGTTTTGGATGCAAAATGTTATACGAATAGTGATTATTGCATACTTGTTAAAGACTATCACTACAAAACAGCGGTTTCTTTTCCTTACTTCATAGAAAACGAAACAAATATTTGTATGCCATAAAACACTTGTTCAGCTGCGGGAATTGAACATGTGTAAGTTTCACAATCAGTTGGAACGAAAGTTTCAACATGTACATGTTGATACTTTTTATATTGTAATCTATTTATTGTTTTTTAATACAATAGCGAAGAGTTATTAGTTTGTACACGCTAATCTCTGGAACTCCTAGACGAATTTGAATAACAGTTTTTTTTTTGTTAACGTCATGTACTTAGCCTTTTCCCAATTATGTTGGGGTCAGCTTCCAGTCTAACCGTATGCAGTTTATTATTAGTGTTTTACATGGAGCAACTGCCTATCTGACGACCATAACCCAGTAACTGGGTGACACGTTACCCGATATCTGGGCAACGTATAGGCTATGAATTTTATTTTATTGAATTCAGAAACTGGAACTTTATACGAGAGCAAAGTCGCAGGCAAAAGTTAGTAAATAATATATAAGTAACTCGTGTGTCTCTTCAGTGTTTTAATTAGGTCATACGTTGAAGCTACGAAAAACATGAAGCATAAAGATTTCAAAACCAAACCTTAACAAAGCAGTAGGAAAGACGAATAATTGCATTATTTTACATCAATCACATGAAATTGTTAAACAGATGCCGACAGGATTCTCCTAAAAGGCACATTAAAGCCTTGGAAAGTAATTACCAATTCAGTAGGTAAGAAACATTGACTGACAACTTTGTAATCCTACTAATCCTACTTCCTACTTCCTACTATCCTATCCTATCCTACTAATATTATAAATGCGAAAGTTTGTGAGGATGGATGGATGTTTGTTACTCTTTCACGCAAAAACTACTGAACGGATCTGAATGAAATTTGGTCAGTAGATAATTGACATTCTGGAATAACACATAGGCTACTTTTTATCCCAAAATTCCCACGGAATCGGAATTTGCGCGGGAAAACCTTCCCACGCGTACGAAGTCGCGGGCAGAAGCTAGTTAGGATATAATATTTATGCAATCATCATGCCAAATTTTACTGCTAAACAAGTTAGATGATAACCTTAAAACATAATCGAAATTTATTGCTCTAAAGATGCACAGCCACTTTTTTGTTATTTTTTTTTTATCATTTGTAATATTTTTAAAGTGATCTAGCAATGTGTGTAAAATTCACATTACTGACAATCTTGTTAACCCTAAACTAAGCTAATTTGCTTGTGTCTGGAGTGTGTTTACGTCAAGAGTGTAATGTGTGGGGTTCGAACAAGAACTCACGATTACAAGGCCGACAACTTAACCATTAGACTCTTGACGCCTCAAAATAAAAAAAAGACTGGCTTACCCCCTCCTGGCTCCCTTAGGAAGCGATTGAGATTACCAAATACGACAATTTCAACCGGGAGGATGGGCCTGGAATCGAGTGGTTCAAATGTGTAAAAACCGAAAAAGTTCCGTAGAAAGTTCGCGAGTCGACACGGTGAGTTTTGTGTGTCGGGAACAGAATCGAGTGTTACTTGTGACAGTGGTAGCGGTGTCGCTAACAGAAAACTAACGAGAAATAGGGTAGACCGATTTGTCTGCTCTTAAACTTCCACCCTCAATTACTTCAGTTCATCCGTGATCATGGCGCTTGCAACAGTGCCGAAATATCGGAAACTCAAAACAATAAATACACTTGTTAAATATCCCGTTTTAAGTTCTAATGATACTGTTAGTGACCATGTTAGCTTAAAAACTTATAATTATTTAAAAAAATAGTAGCTCCCCTAGGTATCGGGAACAGGGCTCAAACTACCGGCGCGCGGCGTTTAGGCTCCCGAGAGAGAAACCTCCGTACTATAAGCTTTGTGTCCACGAGTACCGCTTGTTTGTAAAACTCACCCAAAAAATTATAGTTTTTTTTTAAAGAACTGGCAATATGGGTAGCTTTCACATTGCTAGCAATCTTGTTAACCCCTCCAACTAAGCTAAATATGCTTGTGTCTGGAGTGGGTTCACGGTAATAGTTTAATGACGGATTCGAACCTGCGACCTCTCGAACACACGTCTGATACCTTAGCCATTTGGCTATTGTCACTCGAAATTAATTTAAAAGCACTAAAGCGATACTTTATCCTAAAAGAAATTTCTTAGGGAAGAAATGTGACAGAAGAAATAAAATATTATGAAGAAAACAATACAACGTGTAACGGAAACCCCATATCTATCCAAAAGGGCTGAAGACAACATCTGGTATGGAGTCTCTATGCACAGTTTCAGCTCAAAATAAGTGACTCAAAGAATTGATACCAAATTATCGATTTCGTATGTTTCTTGAATACCAATCATAACAAACGTGTCACAGCACTACGAGGGTCGATAACTTTCCACGTCAATTGCCAATAGCACGGTGATTCTCTTCGTTCTTCTTAATTTGAAAATTTTGCCTCTGGTATCAATGTATTGAAATTTCTATTATACTTCACACATGTCATGTAGACACAGGATTATAAAACCCTTGCCATATCGTTTATTATCATTCAAAGAAACCGTGCACTTGGTATGTATATACTATATACCCTTTAAATTACACGTTGTATAGGTAGGTGGGAGGGATAAGTAGTGTAGGTATAATTATATATGTGTGCATTCAGAGTATTTGTAAGTATGCACCAAAATATATTCCACAGCCAATCTTTATTTTATTTTATTTTTATTACATAGAACAACAAACAGTTACATTATAAGAACTTCCAACTAGTTTAACAAAAAATGAAGTTTTGACTATAATGGAACCCACTACGATGTCCACAGATAAACATTAGAGTTTAGTAAAATAGAATACCTAATCACTAAATGTTATTTCACATTTACTGTATGGAATAAATAACCCTACTTATTCTACTTTATCCTACTTTATTTATTCTGGGTATGGTAGGATACAATGAACTAAGGGTTAGGAGGGAAGTGGCACTCACTTCATATTTATTTAAAATATTGCGTGGGAAGGTGCATAATGCGACGATTTTAGGGCAGATGAGCCTGTGTGTCCCGGACAGGTACGTGTGGCGACGGCGGCAGCCGCTGCTGCTGGTGGTTCCGAGCGCTCGTACCAACCTTCTGAGGCAGGCGCCTCTGACGCGGTCACTCAACACAATAAACGTTATTGCTAGGGAGACAGACCTATTTTTTGTTCTCTGGGTGAATTTACAAGGTCAGCACTGTTTGTAATATGTTATTATAATTAATGTTTGTGTATGTTTTATTTTTTTTTACCCGACTGCAAGGGAATGATGTTTTTTTTTTCCTTTTGCTACGCTATCGCATTGGGTTAATACCTGTAAGGATAGTTGTATGTGTATATGTAAATAAATAAATAAATATTAAACGCCACGGACTGAGTTCAGAGGAAAATTCACAATGTTTTTACTTTATCATTTTATCAATCAAAGCTGGCATTAAATCGACCGGTTAACAAAGGATATATATTACAATAATTTAAAACAATCGCAATAACAAATGGACGGCACTTACGTGAAATAGGTATTTTGATAATTGTATGTCATCGAGCGTATTGTTTACCACGTAATTAATAAAAAACGCTAAAAGTAAAAACTTTAACAGTTGTCATTTAAAACTGTTATCTATCTAACTTTTATTAGAAAGAAATATATAAGCGTCAATAGCCTAATGGATAAGGTGTCGGACTTGTGATTGAGAAGTCCCCGAGTTCGAACCCCACCATTTTACTATTGCTGTGAACCCACTCCAAACACAAGCAATTATTTTAGCTTAGTTGGAGGGGTTAACTAGATTGCCAGTAATGTGAATTACCCACATTGCTAGTAATCTTTAAAAAAAAAAAAAAAATATATATATTTATCGATGCCTCCCACGTAACTTGTTGTAAACCACAAATAGCAATTTTACAGGAGAGTGTTTCAAAGATACTATTAGCAATAAAAACTACATTTTTCAATTAATCTTTATACAATTCAATATGTGAATAGTTAGTAATACTGAATTGTATAAAAATTAATTGAAAAATGCAGTTTTTATTGCTATTACTTTGTAACGCTCTCCTGTAATGTTGCAATTTATGGGTTACAACAACGTACGTGGGAGGCATCGATAAATAAAACGTGTAATTTAAAGGGTATATACATACCAAGTGCATGGCTTCTTTGGATGATAATAAACGTTATGGCAAGGGTTTTGTAATCATAAGTCTACGAGTATAGAACTTATTACAAATTCCAATACACTGATACCTGAGACCGAATTTTTCAAATTAAGAAGAACGAAAAGAATTATCGTGTTATTGGCAAGTGACGTGGAAAGTTATTGACCCTCGTAGTGCTGTGACACGTTTGTTATGATTGGTATTCAAGAAATATATGAAACCGATAATTTGGTATCAATTCTTTGAGTCAGTTATTTTGTGCTGAAACTGTGCATAGAGACTCCATACCAGATGTTGTCTTCAGCCCTTTTGGATAGATATGGGGTTTCCGTTACACGTTGTATATATATAAATTCTATGGATTTGTTTACACAGATTAATTTAAAATACATACATACATTAGGTACATTTATACTTGTTTTTCGGGTTGTAAAATCATCTGAGTGGAGCGGAATAGAGTGTCAGACTTCTACCGACTAAAAACCCACCCTGTTCCTTCAGTTGCCCGTAACTTCCGGGGCCGCGGTATCTCATTAGAACATTCTCGCAAACCCGGCAGCAGTACATCTATACTAATTCTTAAAAGAAAACCTTTAGATGTATCTTGGATGTTTAATGGATGGATGTGGATGAGCTCGTGGCTGAAAAGAACAGCCGCACTGGACAATCTTCAAGGTTAATGCCGAGGTCGATCTGTACATGGTTGACCTCTAGGTGGATGGCTGATAGATAGATAGATAGAATACTCTTTATTATACACCAATAATTTAAACAAACACTTGATTTACAATAATGCAAAATATGGTTACAATGGCGGTCTTATCGCTGATAGCGATATCTTCCAGACCTTTGGATGGACTTCAAGAACATAAAACAAAGAGGAGAGGGGAAAGTCAGTGTAATTACTTCAAATATATAACATACACAAAAAGTAACTAAAGTAGTTAATATAAGTATGTATATAGGTATATACAACGTGTAACGGAAACCCCATATCTATCCAAAAGAGCTGAAGACAACATCTGGTATGGAGTCTCTATGCACAGTTTCAGCACAAAATAACTGACTCAAAGAATTGATGCCAAATTATTGGTTTCATATATTTCTTGAATACCAATCATAACAAACGTGTCACAGCACTACGAGGGTCAATAACTTTCCACGTCACTTGCCAATAACACGATAATTCTTTTCGTTATTCTTAATTTGAAAAATTCGGTCTCTGGTATTGTGTATTGGAATTTGTAATAAGTTCTACACACGTAGACTTAGGATTACAAAAGCCTTGCCATATCGTTTGTTATCATCCAAAGGAGCCATGCACTTGGTATATACTTAATCGGGCCATAAATTCTGTCACATAGGTAAAATTTCGAATTTAGAATGCAAGCCAAGGAAAATATTATGGGCATTCGAAATTTGAATATTTAAACAAAATGAAAGCAAAGAATTTCTCGAATTTTGGTCATTTTCTAAAATGGAGTGGACGCGCAAAGAAGACAGAGTCGCAGTAATTGCGTTGCGTCGTTGCGGTCACGCGCCAACTGAGATTTTTAAACTGCTGAAAAATTTTGAAAATTCCACTGAGATTTATTTATCGTACTATCAAAAGATTCAGGGAAGATTCAAGATTAGAAGATAAACAAAGGAGCGGTCGACCTCGTACTGTTCGGACTCCAGCGGTCATCAAAGCAGTAAAGGCGCGAATCCAACGAAATCCTGTCCGCAAGCAAAAAATGTTGGCTCTGCAGATGGGACTAAGCAGAACTACTATTAAAAGGGTGTTAAATGAAGACCTAGGGCTGCGTGCTTATAGAAAAAAAACAGCACATCTTCTTAACGCACGGCTGAAAAAAATCAGACACGAAAGAAGCAGGGTTTTGTTAAGGAGGTACGCGGGAAAAAAATACCGCGAAATACTTTTTTCGGACGAAAAAATTTTTAATGTTGAGGAGACTTTCAACAAACAAAATGATAAAGTGTATGCACACTCTAGTGAAGAAGCGAGCAGACGTATGCCACGTATTCAGCGTGGTCATCATCCTTCGGCATTCATGGTTTGGCTTGGGGTGTCCTATTTGGGTCCAACGGAGTTGTCTTTTGTGAAAAAAGGAGTGAAAACCAGTGTCCTCGTATATCAAAACACAGTCCTTACAAACATTGTGGAACCTCTTTCACAAACAATGTTCGAAAACAAGCACTGGGTATTCCAGCAGGATTCTGCGCCGGCTCATAAGGCGAAAAGTACCCAAAACTAGCTCAAGACCCGTGGAATCGACTTTATCAGGGCATGAGGATTGGCCCTCATCCAGTCCAGACTTGAATCCCTTGGATTACAAAATATGGCAGCACTTAGAGAAGAAGGTCTGCGCTAAACCCCATCGCAACTTGGAGTCACTTAAAGCATCCCTGATTAAAGCAGTCGCCGATATTGACATGAAAGTCGTGCATGCTTCGATTGATGACTGGCCTTGCAGATTGAAGGCTTGTATCGAAGCAAAAGGAGGACATTTTGAATAATTTTAATGTGTTTTAAATCTGTCTTTTATATCCATTCATTTGATATATAAATAGTTGTAGTGCGTAACTCATTGTGTCATTTATTTAACTTTCCATATGTGACAAAACTTATGACCAGATCCGAGTATATACCCTTTAAATTACACGTTGTATAATACAATACAATACATAAATAAGTATAAATAAATATGGTGATGTGAATACATCGAGATTTCTTCGTGTCTCGGAAACACGTTAACCCGTTAGTCCCGGCTGTCATTCACATACACATAGACATCTTTGACAGTCGTTATGAGTAGTCAGAAGCTGGAAAATCTGACCCTGGTCTTACCAAGGGGTATTGTGTTACCCAGCTACTGGGTTGTGGAGGTCAGACAACTGTCACTCTATGTAAAACACTACTACACACACTACACTATAGTTAACTGCATCCGGGTAGACAGGAAACGATCCCAGCATAGTTGAGATGATGATGACTAATGGATGGACGTATGTTTTTTCACTCAATGAAGCCAATAATAATAATAATATTCCACAACTTTCACACAACGCCATCTAGCCCCAAACTACGAGTACTAGACAACTGATAAACATACATATATATTTCTAAATACATACATATTATAGATAAATTACACCCAGACAAAGAACAAATGATCGTGATCATCACACAAACACTTGTTCTTGGTGGGAATCGAACCCACGACCTTGCGCATAGCAGTCAGGACTACTGACCACTAGACCAACAGGCTTGTCATATATGGCGTATAATATGGCACTGTTATAATATCCAAATTATTCCGATTTCTCTAAAACGATTCATTTGTGGTACACATGGGAATTTCTGTCAACCTATAATGGACGCAAAATAAAATAATATTCAATATGGGGTCACTAGTATGAATTTGCAAACAGTGACTTTAAAACCTCCTGTTCTACTGACCTGCATGGTATAAGAACGCGGAAATTGGTACACGCGAAGAGAGTCAAGCAAGTCGATGAAAATGACGTTAAAACCAAAATATTTTTGTATGAATCTCAAAATATACCCGTATCCTTGTAGAATAATTAGATGATCAAAAATGAAGCCTCTTTTCAACCCTGAAACCATTTAACAGAACATTTAGACACGAAACCTTTCCCTCCTTACATATACAAGCTCATTGGAAACGTTTTACGTTAAAAGCCAAACTCAAATATTTATTCTGTAAATAGGTAGTTTCCAACCGTTGGGTCGGGTTAGAGCGTCGCCACACGGGCGTTGACGATCCGCTGCGTTGTCGCTACGCTACAATTTCAATGAACAGGGTGAGATCTGAGCAAATGTGGTGGCACAACGCTATGTACCATTCTGCAGTATAGCTGCGTGGGTCAGTCTTTGAATGATAAATGCTGCACTGCGTTTAGCGTGGCCGCAGTAAACTTCGCTTCGTCTCTATTGTTCCTTGAACGCTGCGTCCTTCTGTCATCCCACGTCGTTTTAGCCGACTGTGCAACGCAAAGGAGGTTAATGTATTTATCAGTCTATGTATGTAAGTATGTAAACATACATATGTTTGTACCTATGTAGCGTTGTAGAGGGCAACGCGTGGGCTGATTTTAATCATTTTTACGTCAATCTATATGTCTGAAGCTTGCGAATATAACTAAAACACATGATAGTTATCATAATATACCACAATAACCACCAAACGCCATATTATCAAATTTAAAAAATGTCAAGTGGAAGACAAGCCAGCTCATTATTATAATTATAATATTACTAGTACTCACGCGGGGCTTCGCTCCCGTAGATTCTATCACGATAAAAACATAACTCTCCTTTTTTGCAGTCGGGTAAAAAGTAGCCTTTAACCTTCCTCAAGCTTCAAGCTACTTCCATACCAAATTTCATTCAAATCCACCCTGTATTTTCGAAGATTAGCGCGTTCAAGCAAACAAACAAACTTTTCCGCTTTATAATATTAGTATAGATGTTCAACTGGGCCCCGGCAGCTTCTCACTTTAAAAATAAAAATATGCTTGTTTTATGCATTTCAGTTAAGCAGTTGAGTTTCTTTTTTAACCGACTTCTAAAAAAGGAGGAGGTTCTCAATTCGGATGTTTGTATTTTTTTTTTTTTTTTTTAATATTTGTCCACGCATAACTCCGTCGTTTGCCAACCGATTTGAAAAATTCTGATCTTGTTAGAAAGAGTATACTTCCCAAATGGTCCCATGAAAATTTTATCGAAATCGGATAAGCCGTTTCTGGATAATCAACAAAAGTCTAAAAAAATGTTTACGTTGATGATCTTTTCGTTTACGCTGCATTGCGTTATTTGTTCGCGCATAACTCCGTCATTTACGAACCGATTTGGAAAATTCACTGACCCACTAAAAAGCACGAAAATAAAAACTTTTTTGCAAAAAATAAAACCGACTTCCATATCAAAACACTACAAAGCCAAAAATAATTTTAATTTCGGAAGGCGGTGTGAAAATAAAGAAAATACAAATCCAATAACACCGACTACCGAAATTAAAATTATTTTTGGCTTTGTAGTGTTTTGATATGGAAGTCGGTTTTATTTTTTTCAAAAAAGTTTTTTTAAATTACAAGAGCATACGGGTGATAATTATTTCAAAAGACATTTCTTCTAGTAGATCTGAATCAGGACAGTTCTATAAAAGATGAAAAATTCAAACACAGTGAGTATAAAAAAATGTTTGCGTAAATTATAATAAACTTAACTGAGAATATAATCCCATAAAAAACAATACTTGTCAAAAACCCAATAACCCGTATTGTTTTTTATGGGATCTCATTGCTTTTTGTAGAAAGTCCTACTTTTTTCCTTTCCGGTACCTTCTACTTCTTGTATACCAACAACGAGTTTTCTTAAAGCCCTCTCTCTGTCTTATGAGCTTTTCTTATTTTTGTAGGTAGCCTCCCTTTTTTTATTTTCCGGTACTACTTCTTGAACTTCAGCTAAAGTTTTTTTCAAAGCCCACTCCCTGTCTCTATGGGTTTTTTTCGGAGGCTTTGATACGCACATATGGATACGCACGTACGTCTTTTGCATTAGTTAGTAATAATTAATGCCGCACTCGTCAAACGTCTCGGTTAAAGTTAATCCATAAGTAAGTAATTATACAATTTCGGGCAATTTACTCTACTTAATACTCCCCAATACTCTTAATACTTCTTGCTTTTTTATTCCGTTGACCATTTAACAAGTTACCTTTGAGCATAATTATTATATCTAGGTACCTATCTACACTGGAAGACACGGTGGAGCATATGGTCGAGGTGTGCCCTGCATGGGTGGAGCACCGTCGTATCCTCATAGAGGCGATCGGCGGCGGCGACTTCTCGCGCCCTGCTCTGGTTTAGACCATGGTGCGAAGCGAGAGGGAATGGGATGCAGTCACCTCCTGCTGCGAAGCAGTCATGCTAGCGAAGGAGGAGGCCTAACGTGCGAGGGAGAGGCAACTCTCTTCCTCGCGCCCCAGCCGCCGGGGGAGACGCCCCGGGCGTCGTGGATCGCGAGTCGATTTCGGGCCACCGTAGGCGCGGGCCTGCGGATGGCGAGCAGGGGTCGCTCAACGTCCGGTAAGGGACCAGGCCCGGGTCGGCGGCGCGTTATATTCCACGCGCGCCTCATAAAGTTGTTAATACCAGTGACGGGGCCTCATAGGGCCATTGCCTGTCGGGGTTTGCGGGAAAGTTCCATCGAGATACCGCGGCCCCGGAACTTCAGGGTGGGTTTTTAGTCAGTAGAATTCTGATACACCCGAGCGGAAGAAGTCATTCGATGATATTTTTCACCAAGAAAAAAAAAATATCCATCTACATCTATTATTTCATTATATTATACAGGTACACTGATTAATTAACTGCAAATGTAACTTTGTAATCCTATATATTTATATGGGATTACAAAGTTATTTATGCAGTTGATGTATCTAGAAAACTGGAACGAAATTGAAAAATATTATAGTTTTTCCTTGATTCATATACTAAACACTAATTGTATTCTAAATTTGAAGCTTCTATGTCTGCTAGAAGTGCTTTAGACTTTTGATGATCGGTCAGTCAGTGAGTGACAAAATTTACAAAATTAAGGAACTTTGACTCGTTATAATTCTTAAACTACTAGTTCAAATTGAATGAAATTTGAAATATACCGTGTTTATACAATACCTGTTTGGTTACTGAAAATTCAGGCTTCTAGTTTTATCCACAACGTAGTTATAGGGGGTCGAAAATGGCCTGAATTGCTTCGAGAAAAGAATGGTACGGCCGTGCCGCTTTTTTGCTCGACTTGGCGGGGGCACTGCCGTGCCCCCAGATACATCAAGTTACAAGAAGTGGATGTACACAAAATATGAAGACAATCGTATTCGTTCTGTTACTTGTAAAATGGCTCAGCGTCATCGCCCAATCGACGCAGCACCAACGTATCGTGTGGCATCACTCTTAGTCTCATCTTGCGTGTAAAGGTACTAAACTTGAGCATTTACTTGTAATGAGCATTCTTGTGAATGTTACATTACAGAAAATAAACGAGATCGTTTTAGCGAGTATTCTATCGAGTGTTCTGGCGAGCATTCTAGCGAAAGGACACAAAATTTGCGTAGAGCTTTTTGTCGAGCCCAGCTTCTGTCATTGTTCCACCGCCGCGCCATCCTTCCCCACACCCATATTTTATGACGAGCATCGACCAGAGCGATTGCTATGCTTGGCTCTGTTCGTTGTTCAGTTCGGCAAATTTAAAAACGGCGAATGCTCGATGTTCTGTTAAAAGTGAATGCTCAAGTCTATCAGCACCTTAAGAAACGCTAAGTGGTCGCTAGTAACATACGCCAATGAATATACCTAATAGTGCTAAATACCGATATTTTTGAATTCTGAATTTGACAGTTAAAAAAAGACAATTCTTAGTAGTACGAGATCCGGCTGCTAGAATCTGCAAGTATCTGTATTTTTAATTAAACTTATTTTTTATGAATGATACGTGGTAATAGAATAGATAACAGCACTGTTGCCGGCCAAAATTTGTTGTTATAATTCCATTACCTGTTTAGTTTGTCCATATAAATAAAAATGAATCACCAATATAATGCGACAGGCCTGTTGGTATAGTGGTCAGTAGCCCTGACTGCTATGCGCAAGGTCGTGGGTTCGATTCCCACCCAGGACAAATGTTTGTGTGATGAGCACGATCATTTGTTCTTTGTCTGGGTGTAATTTATCTATAAAATGTATGTATTTAGACATATATATGTATGTTTATCAGTTGTCTAGTACTCATAGCACAAGCTCTGCTTAGTTTGGGACTAGATGGCGTTGTGTGAAAGTTGTGGAATATTATTATTATTAATAATAATTAATGCGTTGCTAAGCGCAAAACTCGAGGTTGGCTCGACCAGTCTGGCTATGTTCTTTTAATATTTTTGTTAAACCGCGAAAATGTTGTTTTCAAGGACAGAAATATTTTTTATTGATAATTTCATTGAATTGGCTCGCGTTTGACCACCACCTCACCTGAAAATAACTAAAAATAACGAAAAAAAATTTTATTTTCTTATATGACCTGTTCTTAGCTGCATTTTATGTTCATTAGAAACTAAATAAAAGCGCAAGCAAATTCATATAGCTGATGTATTACTACAATATTACTACTAAATTGTAATTATTAACCTACACATTCAAAATATTAGTACTTCTTATACACATTTAATTTCAGCCTGAACCCAATCTTGAACGTTCACGCAGACAAAGTGATGGACACAAGCTAGTACAAGATAATGATCAATTAAAATACACAAAGTTGAAGTCGAAACTTGGAGTTAATGCCAATGGTTTTAAATTGCTTAGAAATTTAAATAAAACTATAGACGAAAGCATGTTTTTTTAATTAGTTCCACCAACGATTAAATTATTTTGGGCTTTGATCATTGGCCACCCGATATTTAAATACTTTAGGGATGGTGCTTAATACGAAAATGTTAATCTAGTCATACGAACTATGGCGCTTATTAGTTCAATATTCCTGGCTGTGTTAAATTAATGTTAAGGTAAGTCAAGTGCCACGAGAGCCCAATCGATGGCCAGATCAAGTGCCGTAAATGGTAATGGATGGGCCACGCGCTTTGCAGGGATTCCGATCACATAGCTAAACAGGCGTTGGATTGGAATCCTCAGGGTAGAGAGCGTGGTCATCCCAAACAAACGTAGCGACGCACCGTGGTGGCAGAAGCAGCGATAATGGATTGACGTGAAGTGAAATGAAGCGTAAAGCTCAAGATCATACGCAATGGAGGACTACTGTGGACGCCCACTGCCCCAATTAGGAGACATAGGAAAATAAGTCTAGTAAAGTTGCTGGAGGTATTCTTAATCTTCTTGCCCTTATCCCAGTTCAGCTGGGGTTCGGTCTCGTAGCCATTGACGCTAGTAATTTCTATCCTGGGTTGTGTCTGGAGGTAGGTTCAGGGATTTCAAATCCTTCGGAACGATTTATTTACCACCACGTGGCGCTTTGCCTCTCCCACTTTGTTGTTTGCTGACCTTGAGCTCTATTTTCATGGAATAGTTATCATCTCGTCGTATTATGGTCATACTAACGCAGTCTACCTTCTTTGTTCTTTTAGGGTTTTAGAGTCACTTTAAAAGATTATCGGGTATGTTCACTGCGAACTTTATCGAGACACCGCCAGTCTTATACCTAAGTATTTTCATTTCTGCTGTATGTTGTTGTGGTTGCTGGAGGTGGACATAAATAAAGGAAATAATTTTATTTTTATTAAAAATTAAATTAATTTTATTAAATAGTTTGAATCGGTTACAGACTTATACTAGAATTATAGATTGAGCGTGCGAACAAAATGTTACACTTTTTACGCAAGGCGCCTACGCACAGCTCGCATTTTCATATCCAAATTACTTACTTAGAGCAAAATTGTTTTGAGCTAGTTTTTCTTCTATTATATTCGATCAACTGTCAGGGCGTGACTGCTTATGCGGGTTATATAGTCCTTCAATATCTATAATAACTTTATTTTCTCTAGTGCTTGTAAAAACTACAAGCACTTATATTAAACACAAACAAACCTTTTTAGGGTTCCGTAGCTGAATGGCAAAAAAACGGAACCCTTATAGTTTCATCATGTTTGTCTGTCTGTCTGTCCGTCCGTCCGTCTGTATGACACAGCCATTTTATTTCGAAACTATTAAGACTATAGATGTGAAATTTGGTAGGTAGATGTATTCTGTGAACCGCTTTCCGATTTAAGAAAGGGAGGCCCTCTTTATTTTAAATGATTTTTATTTTTTTTCTCGGGCTCGCCCTATACATGCAACTTAAACTGAAAATATTATTTTCTCGTGAAACCTATGCGTGTGTGGTATCTACTATATACAGGTGTTGTAAAATGTGTCCCCCCCCCCCCTCTAACTTCTATTATAATGGAGTGAAAATTTTAAAACATATATATGTCTGTAGATCTAAGTGTAAACTTTCAACCAAAATTAGTTTGAACGAGATCGGGTCAGCAGTTTTTGAGATACAGCATATTTTATAAAACCGCAAATATAACTTTGTAATTCATACAAACACTATGAAAAACAAAGTTATTTGGCATAGTTGTAACAAAATTTAAATAAGCTAGTTTTAAGATATTTGTAAGGTTTTTTTATCGTCAAATAAATGTACATATTATAATATTGTAGTTACTACGGAACACTTCATGGGTGAGTCTGACTCGCATTTGGCCAATTTTTATTTTTGTCAGTCAGTGTGTTTGTCTCCGCTAATCTCTACAACAGCTGAACCAATTTTGGGTCAGGTTTTACACTGGAAGATAGAGAAGAATATAAGGCAATATACAATAAGCATACCGGAAATTCCATGGAATCGAGATTTACTTAGGAAAAACCTATCACGTGAGCGAAGTTGAAGCACAGCTAGTATATATATTTTTTTTATTATAATAATATTTGAGACCGTCACAAGAACCTCTTTGATTTTGTATGGCAGTTTGAATAATTTTTTATTTTATTTTTACTTATTTGTCCTTCAAACGTAATCATATAAAAGAAAATATTCTGGTCAATTAACAGAAGTTTATAAGACACCAAATTGCAACTTAATTGGTCTAGTAGGCTCGCGGATAATTTATAGAAGGACAGACAGAGAGACTATTTATGTATTTAGACTTCATGCATTATGTAAGTACAGGTGAACTTATGCTCTAGACTTCCTCTACCAACCAACTAAGGGTGGTGGAGAGGTAGCATAGCAGGTGTAAAGTAAATCTATCAGGTTACCTACTAAACCTACCGCAGAGTACTATTTACTTTTGTTTGATAAACCATCTTGTTATAAGAAGCACTTTTCCTTCACATTTATTATGTGCACAGCCGAAATGTTGAACTATCTGCCGGGTTCTGTGTTCCTTACCAAATGTGATTCGTCAGCCTTTAAAGCAAGAGTGGACAGGCATCTTCTGGGCTCACTCATTTCATTGTAGACACATCAGGCATGAACGAGATCGAAGAGCGGGTTCATCTGAAAAAAAGCGATAATAAAAAAAGGTAAACAAAGGAATGACGGCTTCTTATTTTAGTACAGATATTTAGCACGAGAGATGATCCTTTAACCAATTATCCCTGACGACATAGGCTTTCATTAACTGGCAATATTAATTACCTACATAGCTACATACCCGCCGAGAAATTGAAGGTAATCTGATTTAATCGGTGCTTCGTAATTATTTAATGCGTTGGCTCGTATAACTAGTTCACGCTTATAAACACGTTATGGAGTAAATGTTTTCATCAGGTGAGATGTCTGCGAGATGGAGTGTGGAGTGGGAAAGATTACTTGGATTTGATTGGTTATAGGTACTTTATTACGGAGGTTCAAAGTGTAGGTAAAGGGGAGGAGGGAACTAAATAAAAACCGGCCAAGTGCGAGTCGGCATCGCGCACGAAGGGTTTCGTACCATTATCTATAAAAAACGGCAAAAAAATCACGTTTCTTGTATAAAAGTCCCCTAATATATTTTTTTATTCTGTTTTTAGTATTTGCTGTTATAACGGCAACAAAAATACATCATCTGTGAAAAGTTCAACTGTCTAGCTATCACAGTTCATGTGATACAGCCTGGTGACAGACGGACAGTCAGTGGAACCTTAGTAACAGAGTCCCGTTTTTACTCTCTGGGTACGGAACCTTAAAAACAAGCGCACGGCTATCTTCAAGGTCAAGTAACACTTGCCGTAGTCGGTCTGTAGGTAAATGACGATTTTAGGCTCAATTTACACCGCCGCGGAATGGAATGGAAGCGACTTTTTGCAAAGAAATTGTACATAGCATAATGAACTTTGTCAATCGTATAACAAAGGTACAAACTAAATAGGAGCCAAAAAAAGATCGCGCGTCTTCCGGGGAATCCTGGCGCATTCTCGATAGCTACAGTCAGCGCCGTCTGTGGAATCCGCGTGAAGTGGCGCGAACGGGGAGTCGGTCACAGTAGTGCGGTGCCAACTAATAGATCTAGACTGAATGTCCCTGATGGCGCAGTCGCGCGAATTCGTTGGAAAGCGCGAGAATACTCGAGCATTCCAGAGAATTTGCGCGCCTTCTCGCGTCATGAGGCAAATTTGACGCTTCCATTCCATTCCATTCCGCGGCGGTGTAAATTGAGCTTTAACATTTCAAGATTCCTTGGATCGAAAAGCACGTTTAGCCATTGGTACCACCTGTCATTTACACATCTTTGACAGTCGTTACGGTTAATCAGTAGTCCGAAGATCTGACATAGATAATACTCTTTATTGTACACCAATAATTTAAACACACACTTTACAATACTGCAAAATATGGTTACAATGGCGGTCTTATCGCTGTTAACGATGTCTTCCAGACAACCTTTGGATGGACTTTAAGAACATAAAACCATCAAATATATAAATCAAGTATACAGAGTTAATTGTAAAACACCGGAAATCTCTCAGGACTATGTTACTGACATCATAACCAACAACTTTTGTTCTATGACTTTTAAAAATTCGTCATATTTTAGTTCACCAGATTTTCATACAAAAAAAAAAATTAAATTGTACGCCCTAAATGTTACGAAATCTATGCGAAGCAAAAGAAAGCGATTTATACTAACGCTTTCTTTTGCTTTCAATTTAATTTCTTTTATTTAACGGCGCGGCGTTCTATTTAATTATTTTTTTTTGTATGAAAATCTGGTGAACTAAAATATGACGAATTTTTAAAAGTCATAGAACAAAAGTTGTTGATTTTGATGTTAGTAACATAGTCCTGAGAGGTTTCCGGTGTTATACAATTAACCCTGTATAACATACACAAACAGTAACTGAAGTAGTTAATATATATATATATATGTATATATATATATATATATAATAAAATACAATACATAAATAAGTACAAATAAATATATATGTTTTGTATATACAACGTGTAATTTAAAGGGTATATACATACCAAGTGCACGGTTTCTTTGGATGATAATAAACGATATGGCAAGGGTTTTATAATCCTATGTCTACATGTGTGAAGTAAAAGAAATTTCAATACATTGATACCAGAGGCAGAATTTTCAAATTAAGAAGAACGAAGAGAATCACCGTGTTATTGGCAAGTGACGTGGAAAGTTATCGACCCTCGTAGTGCTGTGACACGTTTGTTATGATTGGTATTCAAGAAACATATGAAACCGATAATTTGGTATCAATTCTTTGAGTCACTTATTTTGAGCTGAAACTGTGCATAGAAACTCCATACCAGATGTTGTCTTCAGCCCCTTTGGATAGATATGGGGTTTCCGTTACACGTTGTATAAATATGTCATAAGGAGAGAAATACAAGGTATAATCATAGGAGTGTATAAAAATTATTGACAGAGCTTTTAAAAGCAGCAATTGACTGTGCTTGTCTAACTGACAGCGGCAATGCATTCCACAGACGAGTAGCCTGCACCGTATACGATGATTCATAAAATTTTGTGGAATGTGCAGGCATTGAAAGTGTCAAATTAATATGTCATGAAGGAACTTAAAACGTTATTTTAGGTAAAAGGGAATTCTTCTTTCGCTTAATGTATAACACTAGTACTCAGCTGAGATGAGATTTGAGGCTATCCCCAACATATGTAGATGGCAAAAGGCTAAACAGCAGTACTTAAATCCTTAGAGAAAAATTATATCACGTCTAAGCTCATACTAGAATGTTACAATGCGCTGCAACGCTCGGCGGTCAAGAACCGCAACACTGTGACACTGCAATGGATAAAGGGGCACAGCGGATCACTCGGCAATGATGCGGCGGAAGAACTGGTGGTGGATGGCGAGCCCATCGTGCCGCTCCCCTTCACCCAGCTGCGCACATGACTTAAAGAACACACACACGACCAAGCCCAGAAATGGTGGTCCTCGGCACCAGGCTGCAGGCAGTCCAAGGAGGCGATGCCATACCTAGACAGAAACTAACCAGGCGTCTTCTACACCTGGACAGAAGAAGCCTGCGAATGGTGGCGGGGACCATCACCGGGCACTGCTCACTGACCAAACACTATCACACAATAGGTATAACGGACAGTCCCCTGTGCAGGGCATGCATGGGGACGGAAGAAACGGCAGGACACGTGCTCCTAGAGTGCACGGAAATCACCGAAATACGGAAACGAACCCTCGGGTCATTGAATTCCCTTACAGATATCCTGAATAGACCGAAAGACCTGATCTGCTTCTGGAGGGAGGTTGGCTGGATGGAGTGATGGCCGACACGGCTCACGCACAATGGTCTCATGGAGAGACTAAGTGCGGAAACCAGACTACAGAAGAAGAAGAAGAAGAAGGCTAAACAGATGAAAGTAGGTAGACCACTAGCACGTTCCGAAGACATAGTTGTGATCAGAGGAGTGTTATAGCTGAAAAAAAAACAGCGCTATTTGATGATCATCTGGAGAGAAAAATGCCTTACGGTCAATGCTTACGGTGAGAAAAGATACGCTCAAGAAGAACATAGGATTCTTGAGTAAAAATACGGTATTGTGTGGGGAGAGTTCGGGAGTTACTCGCGCGCATAGTTTCGAATGTATTTGAATTTGGTTTAACGTATCTGCAAATTAGTTTCCCTGAAATCTTTAAGTAAAATCATTTATCTATATTTTTTTTAATTTAATGTTTTATTGTGAGTCAAAGAAGTTCATATTTTAATTTTCAACTGAATCTATCAAATAGTTTAGTAGTGAATTGGCTGTGTCATTCGGACAACAGCAGACACATGAATGATCCTTAATGGGTTTTCGAAACAAATGTACGAAACCCAAGCAAAGTCACAAAGTAGTAATAAAATACTCAAGCATAGCTACTTATTGTTATCGTAAAACGATCAAATTGTCCTATTTCTTCCCAAGTCTACAACCAATTCGATATCAACATGGTACATCTACATGCTTCGAAACTTAACGGCACAACTTTTGTTTTATTTGTATTCTCTATCAACAAAATATATCGAAACATGGGACAGGTAAAGTAACCTTGTTACAGTCAATACTGTCTTCCGAATGCCCCTTTTTATCCAGTATATTCTGACCTAGCAGAGTTCAAGCTTTCGGTGCATTAAGAGTTCAGGTTATACTGGTTAAAAAAGAAAGAGTTGTGCGTAACTCTGGATATGTAGAGTACTTTATTTGTTCCGCGTTTTCTTGTAATGTTTCTAGTTTTGTTGTATGTAAATGGATATTTTTTAGTGGATGCACTGTACTTGTTGAAATGTTACGGGTTCTTGTTGTTGAATTCCTAATTCGTTTTGTGATGGTTTTAGATTTCTTACCTTGAGTCTACACCTGATCTCTCGTTCTCAAGAAATCTTTATGAAAATAGGGATTTACAAGCACTTAACTGTATATTTTTATTTAGTGTAAAATGTTGGTGTTCTAGTCGGAAGCAGCTAAATATTAGGTTGGAGCGACTACCTAACCAGCCCACAATCCAGTACCTCCACGGTGAAACATGACTTCTGTTAACATGTAACGTATGTCAAATATGTACTAATGACATCCGGAATCAACCGATTAATATCTTTCTTTTTCTTTTATTTAAAAAGAGAACTGGCAATGCGGGTCGAATTCACATTACTAGCAATCTTGTTAACCCCTCGAACTAAGCTAAATATGCTTGTGTCTGGAGTGGGTTCGCAGCAATAGTGTATTGGGTGGGGTTCGAACCCGCGACCTCTCGGTCACAAGTCCAATACTTTAGCCATTAGGCTTTTGATGTTTAAATGTATTGCAGACAAAAAACAAACATCCCAATTTTTACACATTTATAATTTCTATTAAGTAGTAGGGCGGAAAAAATAGTTTGTTGTTTGATTAAACGCTGTAATCTTCAAAAGTACTAGATGGATTTGGATGAAATTAGTTGTATTGGTATAGCCTATAACCTTTCTCAAGCATCCAGTGACTTCGCTGGATCCTTGAGAAAGGTATAGGTGTTTTACCCGACTTCAAGAGCGGGAGCGAACCCCCGCGCGACAACTAGTCAACAAATAAAATGTACCACCACATAACACAATCAAACTATAAAGTTTCCACTGCTTTATATATATATTTTTTTTTTTTTTTTTTTTTTTTTTTTTTTTTTTTTTTAATCCACCACCTTTAGTGTGGATGGATGGATGTTGCATGTCATCGTATTTTCGGTTGTAGGTACACCATTTTCTGACGATCGAAAGCAGTGGTGGTGAGGAAAATTGTACAAATTAATGTGCCTGCTTGGTCTCAAACCCACCACCTGGACTACGCTAAATAGAATAAACTAAACTAAAATATACCACATCATCGCTTACCATCAGGAGAGATGGTGGTCAAACGCGAACCTATTATGCTTTTATCATTTTTTTTTTTAATTGTTTAAAAAGAAGCAAAGCTACACGACTTAGTACAAGATCAAAGTTAAACATTATTTTATGTCAACACTAGCAGTAGCGTAGGGCTTATCTCCTGGAGGACTTAACCACGATAGAAACATAACCCGACTTCTTTTGCTGTCGGTTAAAAATTGTAAGTAGCCTATACCTCCCTCAAGTTTCAAGCTGCCTCTGTATTAGGCTAGGCTCCATCTAGTTTAAATTTATGAAAAACAATGACGTGTATTTAATAACCAATTTGCAAAATAAAGATCATTTATCATTATCATTCACTAAATTTTCATTCCAAATCCACTCAGAATATTCAAAGATTAGCCGCATTTAAACAAACAAACTTTCTTGCTTTATAATATTAGTATATGTAGATAACATCATGTTTACCTACTTTTGTTTAATAATAGTGAATAATAATGACACTTGACTTCCCAGTAATTGGACACATAAATTAACCTCACTATCAGCGCGGGCTGCATCTCATGAACGACAAGTTACTGCCCGCAATATTATTACTTTATTTTCATAATATTCTGTTTAATCCGGGATCTCGGAATTATTTATGAACATCTATATAGGTACAAGCTTCTGCCCGCGACTTCGTTCACGTTTTTTACCCCCTTTGGGTAAAATTTTTACAAACTTTGATTGTCATATTTATTTATATCTAATTAAAAGATCAAAAAATAAATTTCAAGCTTCTAGCTTTAAAAATGACGTAATTTCCATACAAACTTTCATCCCCTATTTCAACCCCTTACATACCTTTTTTCGCAATAAAAAGCAGCCTATGTCCTTTCTTAGGCTCTAGACTATGTCCGTACCAAATTTTATTTTAATCGGTTCAGGAGTTTAGGCGTGATTGCCTAACACACAGACAGACAGAGTTACTTTCGCATTTACTTACTTCGCATTCATTCGCATTTTTCGCATTTATTTACTTTCGCGTTGGTAATGACTGTATTAGCCGTAAGATGATACTCCCTATCCTGGACGAAATTCTTCCTGTCATTTGCCATGTCCTCAATTATTCCGTATCCTCAAGTGTTTTCCCATCTTTGTGGAAAGAAGCTCAGATAACTCCTCTCCCTAAAAAGTCTAATCCTGTTTCTTTCTCTGATTTCCGCCCTATTTCCATATTACCGTTCCTATCCAAAGTCCTCGAACGCCTTATCCACAATCAACTTAGTGCCTTCCTTTGTAAAAACCAACTTCTAAATTTGTACCAATCCGGGTTTCGTTCAGGACATAGCACTACCACAGCTCTAGTTAAAATTACTGACGATATCAGATCAGGTATGGATAATAAGAAGTTGACTGTCCTTTCGTTACTGGACTTCAGCAACGCCTTTAACACTGTCGATTTTGATGTACTGCTCGGTATACTCTGCTCTCTTAACATATCTTCAACAGCAATTGATTGGTTTCGTAGTTACCTGTGTGGCCGCCGACAACGTATTTGCATTGAAGGTACATCATCTTCATGGTGCAATACTACTGCTGGCGTACCACAGGGGGGCGTTCTCTCTCCTCTTCTTTTCGCCATATTTATAAATTCTATTTCAAATGATCTTCTCTCATCCTATCACCTTTATGCTGACGATCTGCAAATTTATTCGCAAGCTCTGGTTGAAGAACTGTCTGAGGCGGTGAAGATTGTGAATAAAGACTTAGCGCGTATTTCTGATTGGAGTTTGAATCATGGTTTGAGGGTTAATCCTGCGAAGACTCAAGTCATTATTGTTGGCAGCCCTAGGCTACGTTCCAAAATTAACTGGGTGACCCTTCCTCAAATCGTTTTTGATGGAGCTGCTATACCTTACTGTGACTCAGTAAAAGACCTAGGTATTTATATTGATAGGGATTTGTCTTGGGGTCCTCAGTTGCAAGAAGTAAGCCGCAAACTGTTTGCCTCTGCGGGGTCTTTACGCAGATTGCGCAATTTCCTGCCGACTGCCACTAAAATTGCGCTTGCCCAATCCCTTCTTCTCCCTGTTCTCGACTATGCTGAAGCAAGTTATCCAGATCTTACTGAAGTGCAGCTAGATAAGCTTGAACGACTCCAAAATTTTTGTATAAGATTCATATTTGGTTTGCGCAAATATGATCATGTTTCTGAGTTTCGCATTAAACTCAAGTGGCTGCCGATCCGCCTTCGCCGGAATGCACATATTTTATCATTACTTTACAGTATTCTCTTCAATCCCACAACCCCGTTTTATCTCAAAGAACGCTTTAAGTTCCTTCATGACACACATGTAAGAGATTTGAGATCATCGGAGAATTTGAGACTTTCAATGCCTGCACATTTCACTAAATTCTATGGCTCATCGTTTACGGTGCAAGCTATTCGTTTGTGGAATGCATTGCCGGTGTCTGTAAGACAAGCTCAGTCACTGGCTACTTTTAAAAGCTCGGTTGCTAATTATTTTCATTCCAATTTATGACTATTCTTTTGTTTTCCCTCCACTTGATGTTAAAGAACACATTATATGTATTGTATTATTTAATTACCTATGTATTACATTGTATTTATATGCATATATATATTTGCATAAACATTTATTTATTTTAATATTTAAATATTTTTTGTTTCTCTGTTTTTATGAGTAATGTAGTTAGTACACTAATTTAGCCCTCCCCACTTTAATTAAAGTTTTTAAAGTCCTTCCAAAGGTTGTCTGGAAGATATCGCTTTCAGCGATAAGACCGCCATTGTTACCATAGAATAAGCAATATTGTTAAATAGGTTTGTTTAAATTTTGGTGTACAATAAAGTATATTCTATTCTATTCTATTCTATTCTATAATATTAGTAAGGATTATGGTAACAGGAGGTATTATGGTACGTCACTCGGGGAGGCTCCTTACTTGCACCTCAAATTATCTTGCACCTATTTACAAAACGAATATATTTTAAAATACTAAATCACAGTTGGAAGTCCTCATAACAAATGCGCCAGACTTCTCTCATCTGACCATCTAGCAAAACCAAATCGAGAGTGACTCCTTTTTAGGGTTCCGTAGTCAACAAGGAACCCTTATAGTTTCGCCATGTCCGTCTGTCTGGCCATCTGTCCGCGGTTTAGCTCAAAAACTATTGGTACTAGAAAGTTGTACTTTGGCATGAGTATACACGTTAATGACGCCGAAAAAGTGGTAAAATAAAATTTTGAAAAACAAAAACCATTATTTAGGGTACCTCCCATACATGTAAAGTGGGATGATATTTTTTTTTCGTTCTTCCCATAGTGTGGGATATCGTTGGATAGTTCTTTCAAAAATATTATGGGTTTGGTAGAACCGTTTTTTGATTAAGTAAACCGTTCGTGACTTATCAAGCTTTAAAGTACTAATTTTCGTTAGAGTCAAGTGTCCCCCCCATCTATCAACTAAACGGTTATAGTTAGAAATTCAAATGTCACGGCAGTAGTACCTATATATAACGAAATTTAAAGGAAAACTATCACACATAAGTGGGCTTTACAAGTTTACGAGTAATAGTCGACCAATTGTATTTGACTCGAAAATTTCGAACAACTCTATAGAAATGTCGATAGATGGCGCTAAGCGCCAGTTGTATCGTGCTAGCTTCTTGTGACAATTGAGTAGTGTAGCTCTGTGTCCGTATTTAAATTCAAAACACCGGCTATGACAAGTTTTATACAAATCTCTAAAAAAAATGAAACTTTCCGTGCAAAATTGTCGGATCAGGTGAGGATTTGTATAAGAAGTCAAATTAGTTAGATAGTCATGTTTGGCTTTTAGTTAGAGCATGGTACGAAACGATCAGTCAGCGAATACGACACGCACTTGGCTGTTATAAAAACTACGGAACCCTACACTGCGCGTGGCCCGACACGCATTTGACCGGTTTTTTTATAAAATATGTATGTTTAGACTCACTTGTAATATGTTAGTTTCGATGCGGGAATCAAAACCGCGACACACAGTGCAGCAGCCAACCACAAAACCAACATAGTCGTCAAAATAAAAAAGTTTATGTATGCTAATCTGTAACATCTAGTTCACCTTATTATCAAAAGGTTCAAATAAAAGTCACGTTAACATTTCAGCTGTTGAATAAGACACCAGATTTTTCTACGACAAAGGCTTTAGAAAATATTGCGAAAGATCTTACAATTTAAGTACATTTGAAAAATTCTCACGTTCTAGTAAATATTTGTAATTTTTGTTTTAACTCTTCATTTGTTTTTGACAGAGACATTGTTATTTGACGTTTACGAGAGAAAATGAAGGCTTAAGAAAAAGAAAATGTATTTTATTTTTATAGAAAAATCTTTAGGACTATAAATTACTCAATTATATTATCAGCACATGACTTCTGAAATTAATGGGGTGACTCTGGGGACGATCACTTAATTAGGTATATTGAAATATAAATCGAACCAGTTTTTTTAAGGACTGCGTGAATCAATCTATTGAAAATTCGAAGGTTGTTATCAAGAAAATCTTGGATTAATTCAATTTCACTTTGCATGGCTTGGAAATTGAACCTAGGGCCACAAGCACATTTGCGGAAATGTTCTAACAAGATACCCCGGCCCCGGAAAGTAAGGGCAGTGAAGGAACCGGGTGAATTTTAGTCAGTGGAAGTCTGACACTCCCTTCCTCTCCGCGCAGATCGCGAGGAGTCATTAGATGATATTCCCACATAAAAAAGGGCCACAACACATGAACAGTATTCATACATAAGCATTATTTATCTCATAAACTCATAATAACTAGAATTTACAGGTCATACCAACTTGCTGCATTGGACTCGATCGAGCGCAGAGCTAAAAGGCTTATAGGTGACGAGGTGCTGGTGGACAAGCTTCATAGCCTGGCTCATCGGCGAACCGTTGCTTGCCTGTCGGTTTTCTACAGATTGTACTTCGGGGAGTGTGCGCAGGAGCTCATGACCTGATTCCTCCATCTCCCTTTCACTACCGGTCTACCAGACGCACTGCTGGGTACCATCCACACTTGGTTGATATACCGTCTTGTCGTACCAAGCGCTTCTCCTCCACATTTATTGTGCGCACAGCCAAGCTGTGGAATTCTCTGCCGGCTTCTGTGTTCCCTGCCACTTATGACCTTTCAGCCTTTAAAGCACGAGTAAATAGGCACTTCTGGGCTCGCTCGTTCCATCTTAGACCTCATCTATCGCTTACCATCAGGCGAGATCGAGGTCAAGAGGTCATCAGTAATAAAAAACAAGCAGAATGGATTTCAATTATATTTGGCAGACGGATAGATTTTAGACTGGCACATAGGCATAGACGAAATGTTATGTGAAATTACCTTGCGAATGAAGTCACGGGCAATCATCACTAGTAAACCATATTCTATATTCCTTACATTAACAAGTTATGAAATAACCTATTTTATCGAATAATTTCGAGCTACCTAGACTAAACAAATGGATATACAAAATGTAACAACAGAAGGTCCCATGTTCGGGTACAAAAGACTTGTTTGCGGGCTCAAACCCAGGCTAGACTAAATATTGCTGTATGATTGTCTAGGCTGTAGTTAGGGTGGACCTATTAGGTTCCAGGCTTGAAACCTTTTCCTATAGGCCTAAATAGAGGTCTGCGGATTGAGACTTAATATGGCCTGACCGATTGAAGTGAAGAACCTTTTTGGAATTTAGTCTATTGATTGATTTTAAATCGACGAATTGGCTATTATTAGCTTTTGAAGATTTATAAGTGCCTATGTGAAATAAAATATTTTTGATTTGAATTGCGAGCTTTTACAAAACAGTCAGCTTAGCCATTTCCCATTGCAGTAGATGTTCAATCTAACTGGATACAACTGATTGGCTAATCTGATCTGCATAGCCCAGTATCCAATCCAATCACTATCCTATATCAAAAATGTACAATGCAGACTAACAGTTTATTGTAATTTCTGAGGCCAGAAGAAATCTCAGTGTTAAGATGCTTAGCCATCTAGTGACTGACCTCAGAATTCGATGTTTAACTTCTGGTAAAGTTAAACATGTTAGCTGTTATTATTTGGCCACAAGCCTTTACAAACGCTTTCTTTTTTTAGGCTCAAGCTAATCTGTGTAAGGTATCTGATCCTAAAATGCGCTGGTTGCATCAAAACATCAAAATGTAAACCGAAAAACCCTTCTATATCATTGGCACAAAACCCCAAAATAAAAAACAAACCAATCATCCATCACATCAATTCGAGGGAAAAAAAATGAAAACATTTCACAACTCATCTCACACACTCCATTCACTACAGCCAACATAAACTTAAATACAAAATATACGAAACCCTTCCCTCGTACACTGTATAAGTTTTTGTTTTATAGCCTTAAGGCTCGACCTTTCGAGGGATCGGTCATCTATCGCGCTATCAAATCTAGGAGACGAATAGAACTATAGCTAGGAGGCCTATTTGATTGCGTGCAAACGATCTTGCCCTGATATACCAATGTTTATGGCTTGTCCTCTAAGGTTGGTTGTAAACCTTCAAGTAAGCTTTAAATTCATGGTTCAAAGTTATAAGCAGTTCGATGTTTTTGTTTGAATCGTTATAACCGGATTTGTGTTTGCGTAACTGTCTAGTAAACGCTCACAGAAGTCATATTTCAGGAAAATGTCTAGTGCTAATTCCGTCGATAACTAGGTGATCAATTTTGCATGCAATATGCAGTACCGCCCTCCCGTACGCAAATATATGCACGTGCATTATGGATGCAATAAAAACACCACATGCAAGCAACACATGACACGTGTTTCGTCCCTCCACAGAGCTTTATCAGGAGATGTTGACTCGTCGACTGTTGAGTTAATCTCTAACACTCACGGACGCACATTTTACCACTTTGGAAGCGTATATCTTTTAAACGATTAACTTTATGAAAAAGTGGTTTCAGAAACCTCAATGTGATTTTTAAAGACCTGTCTATACCACACACGCAGGGCTATAATATTTATTAGCTTTAAACATTAAATTTTTAACACTTTAAACACTTAAATAAAAACCCTAAACTACATATCGCACCCTTAAAAAGTAGATGTTTGAGAAATCGCATTTAGCCAAGCCAACCGTTATAGTTAGTTAACCGGTAGCGAATTTCATTTTGTGCTCTTAGCATTTAAAACCTCAGTTTGCAAAATTTTTGACTTCATTCTTTATATTACTGAGGGTGCGATATATACATCTAAAAATATACTAAAATATGGCATCCAGAAATTCGTGCACATCGCTGTCCACTGGTAATGTGCCCAAAAGACTGGCGGCATTGCCACGTTGTATGGCAATGCTTAACCTCTGTCCAAGGTAAAAGCCAGCCCTTGGGTCACGCGAAGTGTCAACCAGTATTAGTTAGGTAGGTATGGATTTCCGCAAAATAACGCCTGATTCCATTCTGTGTAGCTCAAAGAAGACTGTTTTAGATAAATCATAACTTAATTCTTACGAGATCGTCAGTACCTTTTCCCTAAAACTCGCCGTGTATAAACTTATATATTGCCATGTGAAGCAAAAACTTTGCACCTGTTTTTACCAAAATTACGGGGACGGAGGATTATGAAATTTGGAGATGGGGTGTAGAAAGCTAATATCATTAGATCATAATACTTACATTCGAAGTAATATAAAACAAATTATGGATCAATTTCGACGATTAGGCCACCACTAGTTACGTTTATTTTATAAATTCACTTCTCAAATGTTTTGGTCTATTCAAACTACATAATCTCAAAAGGGACACCGAAAGAAACTCGGAGCTCAAAGTCCCATTTAAACCCCTTACAATCCGCACTAGTTAAATTAAGTACATAAGAACCGTGTAAGTTATAGTTTTATGTGGCTATCTCTTAAGGTGTGTCTAAACATTGAGCAGCAAGAGCGCGGCAGCAACACGCGGCATTTCTAGGATACATTTCTGCCGCGCTCTAGTTAGGACAAAGCCGACTAATGTTTGCGCGGCAGTCGTCTAAACACAGGGCGGGGGGCCGCGCGCGGCAGCCGCGCTCGATTGCCGCTCGATGTTTGGACACACCTTTACAGCTCGGAAGTAAATAACTCGCGTATACTCAAAATACAACGAACTTGAAAGCTGTAAGTTGGATCTTTGACCAAAGTTTTACAGTATTTATGGGAATAAAATTTGAAAATCTTGTCTAAGAAACTGTGTAAACGTCAATAGCCTAAGGGCTAAGGTTTCGGATTCGCGGGTTCGAACCCCACCCATTACACTATTGCCGCGAACCCACTCCAGACACAAGCATATTTAGCTTGGTTGAGGTAAGATGATTGCTAGAAATGTGAATTCTATATCCACATTGATAGTTTTCTTTATAAAAAAAAATCATCGTAGAGTCTAATACAATCGAGTGGACAGCCTTTACAAGCGCTACCAGCTACAACTTACTAACGTCAATGTGTCTAGTTCATGAAACCATTAATTTTATATTAATTAATAAAATCTTTATTTAGAACACAGCCATAGAATGAGTTTGAGTCATCTGCAGAAGCCAATATGAAAATCACTTAACCGATTGCGGCCCCTGGTATGCCAGCTTGTATTTAAAGCGGCCACGCTTTCAATAAAATCTGGCCAAATCGAGTATTCCGGATCCATCGCAAAACCAATGCCAGTATTTGGAAAGAAGAAGTCATAAAATTACCTCAGTCTCAGTAGCTAGAACAAAGCTTGCTCTTGCTTTAAAGGCTGAAAGGTCATAAGTGGCAGGGAACACATAAGCCAGCAGAGAATTCCACAGCTTGGCTGTGCGCACAATAAATGTGGAGGAAAAGCGCTTGGTATGACAAGACGGTATATCAACAGAAGTAAAACAAAACCTGTTTCTTCGGAAGCAGTATATAAGCGAGAATGCGTTCTTGTGTTTATAGACCATTAAAGATGAGAAAATAAAATACAAATACAAATCATCATTACCAAAAAAAAAACACTAAAAATGGGTTGTTATTTTTCTACTTGTATGCTATGCGAGAGTGTGTGTGTTGAAATGGAACTTAACGTTGCATTATTCAAGTCCAACATTCAACACAAAAAATACTTACAAAATTTCCAGTAACCGAGAATTATTCGTAAGAACACGGTAAACAAAATTGCGTATATAAGTATGTATGGAGTTGAGAGCCTGTCGAAAGTTTCGAGATTTTTTGGTACTTAAGTAAGGGATCAAGTGTCGACCTCTCTCAACTTGCGAGTACATTCATTACTTTTTTAGTAATGTGGATTGGAATATATTGTGAAAGAAATAAGAAAGGATTAGTGTGTAGACAGATATGGAGTATTTGTAAGCCTCCAGGGTGAGATGATCGGGTAGGCAGTAGGGTAGCTCGCCGCTCGGTAAGAACCAGGCCCGGGTCGACGGCACGTCGTATTCCGCGCGCGCCTCAATGAACAGTCAGCAGCATTTACTGGGCTCGATAAGGCCATTGCCTGCTGAGGCTGCGAGAATGTCCTAACGAGGTACTACGGTCACCGACCATAAGGGCAACTGAAGGTACAGGGTGGGTTTTTTGTCAATACAAGTCTGATACTCCCTTCCGAGACCCAAAGCGAGAGGAGTCATTTAATGATTTTCCCACCGGAAAAAAGGGTGAGACGATGACAACAGCTTTGTTTCTTTTTTAAATAAAATTGTCTAGCCTTATAACATAAGCTTAACATATCAAATAACATTGTAATTTTTTTTCACAGGTAAGTGACGCCTTCATGACGAGATTTGGTAAGCTAATATATTTCGTTTCCATCCGACACTCCACCGCAAATAATTATCTTCTTAAAGAAATATAAACAAACAAATAAGCAAACATATAAAAAAAATTGTGAAGAAAATAGTCTTAATATTTTACTGTTTCCCTTTCCTTTCCTTTCCTTTCCTCCTTTCCTTTTACAAGCTTTTGAACAGCGTCAATAGCTTAATAGCTAAGGTGTCGAACTTGTGATCGAGAGGTCGTGGGTTCAAACCTAACCCAGTACACTATTTCCGTGAACCCACCCCTAGACACAAGCATATTTAGCTTAGTTGGAGGGGCTAACCAGTTTGTTAATAATGTGAATTCTATCTACATTGCTCGTTATCTTTAATAAATAAAATAAACTGATAAGTCCCACTCTCTCTGGTAGGTCCCTCATATCCGAGGATCATGGAAACCATCAGAGTTGCATCTGGAACGGATGGTCTGCCTCCACCGGTTCCTATCCAGCGCGTATCTTACATAATTTGGAAGATGAAGAGCCTTTTGATCCGTCCACATTGTTCCTGATAGACTACTACCACCTTAGGTGTTTCCAACCAGAATCGCTTCTCCAAACTTTGGTCATTTCTGCGCACTGTGTGCTTGAAATAGGTACGGTAAGTTGCGTTGTTGGCATATCGTTGACAGACAAGTTGTAATACGAAACTGCGTTGGGTTAAAAAACCGGCAAGTAACGTAGTAGTCTTTATTTTCTGTTACGTTACTTGCCGGTTTTTACGAAAAAATTTTTTTGACATTTCCTAGACTTAGTTCCTCTAGGAAATGATAATATCTTTTTCGTAAAAAATTCAGAGGTATACCTCTGAAATTTTCTCTTTATATTCTCTCTATAGAGAGAGAGAGAGAGAGAGAAAATTTTAAGTCATATCACAAAATCTCAGGTTGGACAGTAAATATTCTCATTGCAATGTTTTTGTGTAAATAATAAAGAAATCTGTACTACGAAATCAGTATTTAATTACAAAATCTGTTTCTTAATTAATGCAAAGTTAATATTAATTTTCATTAATTTTGTGGTCTCTATCTAATATTGTAATTACACAAAGTTCCTGACGGTACTTTTAAGCCAAGATCTTGAAAATAGTACTTCTAGGTTGCAGGTTGCAGGAATGTTCTAACGAGATACCGTGGCCCCGGAAAGCATGAGATTTTAATCAGTAGGAGCCTGTAATTCCCTATATGTATGCATTTAAATTTACCTGCCTAAAATAAGTTCAAATGAGGTAATTTAAAAAGATACCCGGGGGAAAGGATTGAGGCTCCTGAAACCTAGAAACATTTCAAATTCTTCGCGTAACGCGTATCAATACGGACCATAAAACTTTAAACAACTTTAAATAATTCAAAAAACCTTTCCAGCCACTTTATATTGTACATTGTACAAAAATCACAAAATGCTCATATAAAATGCTTTTCGCAATATTTATTTAAATCGTTTATCAGTTCTGCTTGGTGTGTGTACAATATTTCACTATGATTAATTGATGGGCTCCGATGAGTATGTATTTCATCTGCTACTGTTTTTTTGCGCTTTATTGTACATATAGGTAGGTTTATATTTATTGTATGCATAGGTCTATTTGATTTTATATTATATTTATTGGTTTCAAGTTGGGGGGGAAGCCAGATTCAAAGCTGATTAATTTTTTTGAGTGACTATTGATGTGTTCGGTCGTGTATGGAGTATTGCTCTCATCTCTGGGACGGATCTGCCACATACCAGCTTGATGCACTTGAGTCTATAAAGAAACGGGCCAAAAGGCTCATCGGCAATGAGAAACTGGTCGAGACAAGGCTCCAGAGCCTAGAACATCGGCGACGGGTTGCAAGCCTGTCAGTTTTCTATCGGTTACATTTCGGGAAGTGTGCGATGGAATTGCAAAGTCTTATTCCGCCAAGCCTGTTCCATCATCAGACTACAAGACAAACGGCGATGCGCCTTCGTTCCATGGTGGACATCCCACCATGCCGGAGTCTGTGTTTCCTGATAGTTATAACCTGGGAGTCTTTAAGTCAAGAGTGAATAGGTTACTTCTAGGCAAGCGTGCTTCATCTTCGACCACATCATCGCTTAAGATCAGGTGAGATTATGGTCAAACGCAAGCCTATCAACTATAAAAAAAAAGGAATAGAACTCCCGCGCGGTCAATGTAGGTAATTATCGTATTATTCGTAAAGTAAGTGTGTCTAAAGAGAAGCTCGAATGGTAATTTATGAACTACTAGCTGACTCGACAGATGTTTCTGACCTTTTAAACCTTCCCTATATGAGAGGGAACGTAAAAGAAAAATTAATAATGAAAGCGACCCAGCCGTTCGCCAGTTTTAGCGAGACTAATGAACAACTATTTATTTTATATTTGAAGATAACTATTAATATAAATGAGGATAGAAGTTAAAACCGACCCCTTTGCTCTTACTTTATTTCCAAAGAATACACTTTAATTACTATGTAGTTATCAAAAGAAGTTTCTTACTTTTCATAAGGAGAACACAGTCATTTTATGTAATGACACGTAATGTTTCGCGGAGCGCGATCTCAAGATTCAAGATTCTTTTGAGCCTTGGAGTACGTTAAGCCGTTGGTTAGTTTGCTTCTTACTAGTTCAAGTGAGGTATCATATGAAAGGGCTTGATGTGTATTGTAAATCATATTTTATTTATTTTTTACGTCGTATAAATTCTTATTTATAAAGAAAAATATTTAAAACATATCGTCCCCACTTATCTCCGGAGTCTGTTAAGCGAAATATCTGAAATAATTACAGTAAATCGATATTTTATCAAGATTTAGCAAGAGGTAGAGCGACTACGACAAGTGTTGCTAAATCTTGCATGGGTGACAATCTTAACTCATCGAGATTTCTTCGTGCCTCGGAAAAATCAATCGATATTTTATCAAGATTTAGCAAGAAGTAGAGCGACCTCGATAAGCGTTGCTAAATCTTGCATGGGTGACAATCTTAACTCATCGAGATTTCTTCGTGCCTCGGAAAAATCAATCGATATTTTATCAAGATTTAGCAAGAGGTAGAGCGACCACGATAAGCGTTGCTAAATCTTACATGGGTGACAATCTTAACTCATCGAGATTACTTCGTGCCTCGGAAAAATCAATCGATATTTTATTAAGATTTAGCAAGAGGTAGAGCGACCTCGATAAGTGTTGCTAAATCTTGCATGGGTGACAATCTTAACTCATCGAGATTTCTTCGTGCCTCGGAAAAATCAATCGATATTTTATCAAGATTTAGCAAGAGGTAGAGCGACCACGATAAGCGTTGCTAAATCTTATTTATTTATTTTATTATTTATGTACACACAGTAAAATATAATAGGACAACATAATTATAATATTTGAGTACAAAGGTACTGCTTATTTCTTAAGAAATTTCTTCCAGCAGACCTGCGAAAGGAGAAGTGAAAAAGAAATGTAGACAATAGTGTGTGAGAACAAGAAGAGAAATAAAAATTAATATGTGAAGTCTAAAACTAAAACTAAAATATTAGGTATACCTACATATACTTATAATGCAATAAAAATAGCATATACTTAAATAAATACATAATGTAAGAATATATAAACATATAATATAAATATATAAATAAATAATTAACACAGTTAAGAGGAAAGGTAATGCTCTTTTAATCGACATTTGAATAAAGATATAGTTTTTAAATCACGAATACTAGGCGGAAGTGAGTTCCACAATCTTACAGCATGGACAGAGAAGGAATAAGAGTAGTAGCTAGTTTTATGAGGATGAGATTTAAGGAGAGATCTAAGGTGTGATCTACACGGTACGTCGCTAGAACGAGCGTAAGAAAAGCGCTCACACAGGTAGGAAGGGTAAGACGGGTTGTGTAAGATGTTGAAGAGGAGACACAAAATCCTAGTGTTCCTGCGAAGACGGATTGGGAGCCACTTGAGTTCCTTGCGAAGGTGAGAAACATGGTCATACTTTCGAAGACCGAAAACAAAGCGAATGCACAGATTTTGCAAGCGCTCAAGCTTGTTTAATAGCTCCTCGGTAGCATCCAAATAGCAGGCGTCGGCATAATCTATAATCGGCTGAATAAGTGTTTGTGCCAAAGAAACTTTAGTCTTCAAGGGCAGAAGACTTTGAAGGCATTTCAGCGAATGAAAGGAGAAATTTACCTTTCGGCTGACCTCATTGACCTGAGCACGCCACGAGAGATTGGAGTCAATAACTACACCCAGATCTTTAGCGGTTTCGGTATAGTCAATGCGAACACCGTCGAGATATAAAGGCATCAGAGATGCAACAACAGCCGCACTGCGAACGAATCTGCTGCCAATGATCATGGCCTGGGATTTAGTTGGGTTAATTTGCAAACCAAATGACTTAGCCCAAACGCTGATGCAAGCCAGGTCATGATTCATTGCAGCAATTGCAGAACCCGCGTCAACTACAGTAAAATGACGGTAAAGCTGCAAGTCATCTGCGTAGAGATGAAAACTAGAGGAGATTACTCTGGTAACAAAGTTTATGAAAATTGAAAAAAGAAGAGGAGAGAGAACGCTACCCTGAGGAACACCCTCAGTGAGGCTACACCAATCAGAGAAGGACTCCTCCAGGCGAACACACTGAGAACGTCCCTGAAGATAAGATCCGAACCAGGCTAAAGTGGAAGGAGAGAAGTTGATAGATTTGAGGATACCTAGTAATATGTCGAAATCCACTGAGTTGAATGCGCTACTGAAGTCCAGCAATACAAGAGCTGTAAGGGACTTATTCTCCATTGCCCAGCGGATGTCATCAGTCACTTTTAAAAGCGCGGTTACAGTACTGTGACCCGAGCGAAAACCGGATTGAAAAGGGGATATTATCGAGTTTGACGCCAAGAAAAATGATAATTGTCTACGAACTATGTGCTCAAAAACTTTAGAGAGAAAAGGGAGGATAGAAATGGGTCTAAAGTGGGTTAATAAAGTAGGATTGTTAGTTTTAGGTAAAGGTATTATGTGAGCCTGTTTCCAAACATACGGAAAGGAACAAGAGGAAAATGAGTGGTTGAAGATGTGAGTGAGAACAGGAAGTAAAGAGGAAAGGATAAGAGTAATCATTCTTGAACACAACTTATCATTACCGACTGCTGAAGAAGTAATCGCAAGAATAGACTTCTAAACGTCATCCTCAGTAACATCGCTAAGCTTAAAGAGAGGACAAAGTGGTAACGGCAACCTAGAAAGACTCTTCTCCTAGAAAAATCTTACATGGGTGACAATCTTAACTCATCGAGATTTCTTCGTGCCTCGGAAAAATCAATCGATATTTTATTAAGATTTAGCAAGAGGTAGAGCGACCACGATAAGCGTTGCTAAATCTTGCATGGGTGACAATCTTAACTCATCGAGATTTCTTCGTGCCTCGGAAAACACGTTAAACTGGTTCCGGCTGTCCTTTGTATATCTTTGGCAGTCGTTACGGTAGTCAGAAGCCAGACAATCTGACACTGGTATCGCCTTGTATTGGGGTTGTGAAGGTCAGATAAGGCATTGGTCCATGCAAAACACTAATAGTAGCTGTATCAGGTAAGACGTGAAGCTGACCACGACATAGCTAATTAGATGAAGATGACCATTTTTTTTTTCTGGGTGGTAAAATCATCGAATTACTTCTTCCGCTCTGGGTCAAGCGGAAGGGTGTGTCAGACTTCTACTGACTCTCCTTCGGCTGTCCTAAAGTTCCGCGAACCCCGGCAGATGATGATGACCTACGGTTGTGACACTAATACAAAGTAACAAACAGCAGTTGTAGTATAAAACCTAGTAGGTACCTAGTACCTAGGCGGTGAACACACCACGCAAAACTATAATTTACAAGTAAAAAGTGTTTGCATTACAAATAACATTCTTTCACTGTGTAATCATTTGAGTGTTTGTTCGTTTGTGTCTTCCTTTTTTACGTCAAAACGGAACAGTGTTACAGCGTGATGTTGGTGTGGAGATAGATAACTATTGAAAGGCTGAAAAGTGAAGTTCATTTTTGCGATTAAAACTAATTTTCTCGGAAAAACACGTATAAATCCAATTATCACTATACACGATGTTACGGTTGCAATGACGGTAAAATGTGTGATTCTGAATTTGATCTGATTATAAAGAAATATTTTCGGGCTGAAATTAAAATGATAAAAACTCTCAAAGAAATATAAGAACAGAATTATCTTTTAAGCGAGTGAAGTCGTGGACTGAAGCTAGTGACAATACTATAAAAGACGGCTAATGACCGATATCATTTATCATTAACTTGTAACGCATGGACAAAAAATCTTGCAATAGTTATATTAACGTAATAAAACACTTAATAAAGATTTGCTTAATGGGTTCCTTGCATGTCTATAAATAACATTTGTTATTGCATTTAAAAATTAAAATAGAAATGTAAGCAATTATTCTCTCCTCTAAAGAATTGCATTTTATGGACGTCGCATTCATTTATTTTATTTATATGATACTTATACGAATTAATATCCATTATCCTTTGTTTGCTAAGTCACAGAACATGCATGATTGATTTGATTAAAAACATGAATGGTACAATTAAAAATATTGTTCCCGTTGAGAAGTATCGTAAATTATAAATACTGTTCCCATTGAGAAGTACCGTAATATCTTATAATGTACTAAAACAGTAAAACATTTTAGACAAAAATAATAATAGAGGTGAGTTAAGAAACGGTAACACGGCAAAAAAAAAATATGTCTGCTCGTCTGTTTGTACACGCTAAACTCCGGATCTACTGGATGGATTTTAATGAAATTTGGTAAATAGATAATTGACATCCTGAAATAACACATACTTTCTATCCCGGAATTCCCACGGGATCGGGATTTATGTGAGAAATCCTCCCACGCGAACAAAGTTGCGGGCAGCAGTATTATTATATATTATTATTGTATTTTATAAGTTTTTACATCATTCTGCTCCGACGCTCGCCCGCGACAGTCGTGCCGCTCCGCGCTCTCGATCGTTCCGTGCCTGAGTCATCGCTCCGTTCGTCACGCCCGCCGTGACGTCACTCGTAGTCGCCGACTACGACGCCTGGTCCGGATCCGCCTTTTTCGAGGCGGTGAAGGATATCGTGTTTCTCTAACAGAGATTGTCAAAACAAATTGGTTTGGCCCCTTCAGGGTAAAACCACAGTTTCGTGGTCCTTGGTTGGAAACCTCACGGTGTCAACAATACCAAGGGGGTGCTGACCCGACGCACCCGCTGATCCCCTTCAGGGTGAAGCAGTCAATTGGAGTCGAGTGCTAGGTTTTGGCCTTGGGGGATCTCCTAGTCAAACCTAGTTACTGAGTTCTCTTCACAGCATACACACCTAGTGTCGGTTGGGTGTATCTACCCCTTCGCACTAGACCCAATAGGGCCCGGTACGCACATTGAGATTGGCGACCGGATTACAAGCTTAGGGCACACCATTAGGCACACACCTCCCTGCTATCCCCGCAGGGAGCGAACTCACCTCCGGGTCATTCCCGCCCGGAGGGTTAGGCAAATAGGGCCCCTCAGGCCACATCAGACGGCAACACAGCTACCGAGTTTGTCTGGGTTTCTCTTCTCGGTAGCGAAGTGTTAGGAGAAACTCCGGGGCAGGGCTCTTTGGGGACCGTCTGCTCGGGGAGCTCACGTTTGACGTGTCTCCTCGAGGCGCTTATGTTAGGGTTAGGAGATTAGGATGCCCACCTCTGTCGCCTCCAATATGGAGGACAGGATTGAGGATCTCGTGTCCAAAGTAGATTCCCTAACGGTTCGGTTAAATAGAACAACCGATATATTAGGAAAGATCCTATTTGAAAACCCCGCCCTACAAAGGAAATATGAGGAGGAGATTGACTCCTTACCCCCCGCGGTGTTTCCCTCCCCACAGCCAGATTTAGGTCCCACCCCCGCGCCCAACGCAGATAGGTCCCCCTCCCCCCCAGACGTCGAAATGGACTCTGAGGAGGAGGAACAAGAAAAAGAGGGCTCGGAAGGCGAGCGCTCGGAGCGCGCAGAGAGCATACACTCTGAGCGCTCGGAGCGAGCGGAGTCCGAGCACTCCTCCGACCAAACCTCTTCCTCCGACGAGTTTATCCTCGTCGAGGGAAAGAGGAAGAAGAGGTCGCAGGCCTCGTCCTCCACTCAGGCCCCTAAGGCCAAGAAACTCTCCCCTCCCGAGCCAGCACGCTTAGTGCAGAGCCAGCCCTCCTCTTCCTCGGCCACTAGGCCCAGCCCTACCCAAACCCCAGTCGTCAGCGCCTCAGTGCGCAAGACCATCCCTCCCCCACCCATCTTCATCCATGACAAGGGGGCTTGGACAAACGTGTCCAAAGCGTGTGGCGAGCAACGCATCGCCTACACGAATGCCCGCGCCGTTCAGAACGGCATAAAAGTAGGGTTAGCGACAGCTAACGACCACCGCGCGCTTTCGAAGCTACTCAAGGCTCGAAATATCCCCCACCACACTTATACGCTCCATGAGAGCAAGCCCGTTCGGGTGGTCCTCTGCCGGATCCCCAGTGAGATCCCCACCACCGAGATCGTCTGCGACTTAGAGTCACAGAACATCCCGGTGATTGAGGTGCACCGTATGCACGGCAGAGGTGGCAGGGCGTCTAACAACGTCCTCGTCATCTGCCACCCCGTCTCCGAAGGTCCCCACCCCATCTTTGCGCTGAAGACTGTATGCAGTCTTTCAGGAATTCTAATTGAGAAGCCACACAAGAGTGGCACGGTAGGCCAATGCCACCGTTGCCAGTTGTATGGGCACGCGCAACGGAATTGCTTCGGCAAACCCCGGTGCGTAAAGTGCCTGGGCGATCACGGCACCGCGGAGTGCAGTCGCCCAAAAGATAGGTCCCAGTGCCCAGACCCGCCCAGCTGCGTGCTGTGCGGGCAATCCGGCCACCCCGCCAACTACCGAGGCTGTCCGAAAGCCCCGAAAACCTCCGCCCCTAAACTGGCAACGCGCGCTAGCGCACGCCAGGGACGAGAGTGTCCTACACTCTCGTCTGAGCTCCCCCAGACCCTCAGTCCCCAGCGTCCAACTCCTTGGACGGCGGCGAATCACGCCCAAAACTTCCCGGCACTAAGGCCGAAAGTCCCAGGGCTGATGGATCAACCCATCATGCCCCCCGCTCCGGCCGTTGTGGCTTCTCAGCCTCCTCCTCCCCAGTCACCCCCTCGCTCAGATGAGCCGGAACTCGATCCGTTCCTCATCCTAGCGAATACATTTAAATTCTTCAAGTCCCCCCGCGCCATCCAAATGGCAAAGGAGGTCGTGGCCTGCAAAAGCATTGAATCCCTGATTCAGGTATACTATCAGTATCCTGATGTAAAAAGCCATTTTGACAACCTTTTCAAACAGCCATAATGTATAACACGGCTAGTAAGAGATTAAAGCCCCGATCCCTAAAGCTAGGTTACTTCAATGCCAATGGCATCACCAATCAACGGGACGAGATCGCGACTTTCCTTCGCGATCATAGTCTCGACATCCTTCTGGTCCAAGAGACCTTCCTCAAACCCCACCTTAGGGATCCCAAGGTAGCCAACTACCGGCTAGTTAGGAACGATAGGACTAGATGCCACAGAGGTGGCACTCTAATATATTATAGGAACTCCCTGCACTGCATCCCTATGGATCCGCCGCCCCTTGCCCACTTAGAGGTATCCGTTTGCCGGCTAGGCATGACGGGCCATCCCTCTATCACAATAGTATCCGCGTATCTCCCACCGCACAGCGACGTAGATTCAAATTCTTCGATAAACGCCTCACTACGAAGCGACCTTACAGCCCTTCTTGACATGAGTGACTCCGTCCTTATAGCGGGGGATCTCAATGCCAAACATCCCGCATGGTGTAGTCGTATTACCAACCCCCGTGGGAAGGTACTATACGACCTTTGCACACCTCTCCACATAGATATCATAGGTCCTATGCGGCCTACTCATTATCCGTTCGAGCCATCCCACTTGCCCGACGTACTCGACATTGCCCTCCTGAAGAATGTGAACTTACGTTTGCACTCTTTAGAGACGGTAGACGAACTTGACTCTGACCATAGACCGGTGATCTTGGAGTTAACTCCGAGATCGGGTCCCTATGACCCTAACCGCCCCCCACCCACACAGGTGATCACTGACTGGAGGAAAGTAGGCGAATTGCTGAAATCCAACACGTCTCCTCACCTGGACAAGATCCCCGACCACATCCAGTCCGCCGCCGACACGACGGCTGCGATCGACTCACTCACGGAGCACGTGCAATCTGTCTTGAACGACTGTTCAAAGGAGATTCCGGTGTCAGAGCACTGGCGCCGGAAACTCCCGGACGATGTACGGGCCCTGCTGACTGAGAAGAACGCAGCAGTCCGTGCCTACAGAGCTTTCCCCTGCCAGAATAACAAAACTTTCATGCGGTACTTACAGCGCAAAGTAAGTAACAGCATCAGAGAGTGGCGTGAAGCCGGCTGGGACAAGACCCTGAGCGAACTGGAACCCACCCACCATGCCTTCTGGCAACTTCAGCGGAATATGCGCGCCACTGAGGTTGCCTCAATGCCTCCCCTTATCCGCCCGGACAAAAGCATTGCCTTCGACGACGAAGACAAAGCCGAATGCCTAGCCGACAGCCTGGAGGCACAGTGCTCTCCCAGCTCCCAACCAGTCGACCCAGCCCACCTTGCCCACGTGGATGCTGAGGTCGAACGTAGATCTGCCCTACCCCCTGTCGAGGACCCTGATGCTCCCCTCCCCCCCGTCACGGAAGACGAGGTGGAGGAGATCATCAAGAAACTCAAACCTAGGAAAGCTCCCGGGACTGACAGACTGACCACTAGGGCACTTAAACTCCTCCCACGTACGATCTTAGTCCTACTGACTGCCATCTTCAATGGCGCCTTGTCCAACAACTTGTTTCCACAAGCTTGGAAAGAGGCTATAGTGATAGGTATCCCAAAACCTAAAAAGCCCAAGAACCTCCCGACTAGCTATAGACCCATTAGTCTGCTCAGCGCCCTCGGCAAGGTCTACGAGCGGATTATTCTTAATCGGCTCAAGGACTTTGTCGAGGCTAAGAGCCTAATCCCTAACGAACAGTTTGGCTTTAGAGCCCATCATTCCAGTGTCCACCAAGCCCACCGCATCGTAGAGCACATTAGCGGCCGCTTTCAACGCGGTCTGGTGACGGGGGCCCTATTCTTTGATATAGCGAAGGCTTTCGACAAAGTCTGGCACAATGGCTTAATTTACAAGCTTTACCAACTAGGTGTGCCGGACCGTCTCGTGCTCATCATTCGAGACTTCCTGTCGAACCGCTCCTTCAGATATCGTATCGAAGGAGCGCTTTCCACTCCCCGCCCTATCAGAGCCGGCGTCCCTCAGGGCGCCGTGCTCTCCCCCCCACTCTTCACGCTATTCACTAGCGACATCCCCAAAAAGCCCCCAGTAGAGTTATCCCTGTTTGCCGACGACACGGCCATCTACTACTCGGGACATAATCCCGTTAGCATCGCTCATACCCTCCAGACCTCAGCCAACGCACTAGGCGATTGGTTTAGGAAATGGAGGATTGAGGTAAATCCCGACAAAAGTCAAGCAGTCCTGTTTCGCAGGGCTCGCCAGCATAAACAATTCACCCCCCCACGCCCGATCACTATGTTCGGCAAGCCAATCCCTTGGGAGAAGCGAGCCAAATACTTAGGTGTGATCCTCGACCAGTTTCTCAACTTCAGTGAGCACATAAAGTCGGTTCGCTCGCGAGCCGCTTTCGCTCTCGGTAGGCTCCACGCCCTGCTGAATAAACACAGCAAGCTCTCCCTTAAATGTAAAATCCGAATATACACGACATGCATACGTCCTATCATGACGTATGCCTGTCCGGTGTTTGCTCATGCCAGTCCCAATCAGATCCATAGGATGCAAGTCGTTCAGAACCGTTTTCTCCGAAAGGCCACGGGCGCGCCCTGGTTCTGTAGGAACGAGGATCTCCACGTAGACCTCAAACTCCCGACCATAAAGCAAGTGTTGAAACGCATGTCAGTGCGTTACTTCACCTCTGCTGAGACCCACACTAACCCCCTGATCGTATCGGCCGCCCGATACAGACCCTCCAAGATTTCTCGGGTTCGTCGCCCGCGTAACATCCTAGACGAGCCTGACGACCCCACCACCATCCGACAAGAGAGCAGTAGGGAAACCAGCACTCTTAGAAAACACAAATACAGAACGCGTTCCTTATTCCGGCCTCGCCGACGAGGCCCATCGCGACGTCCGCGTACTTGTAATGAAAATCCTCCCCGACCTTTGCCAAACGAGCCAGCCCGCGATGCTGAGCCAGTAGCAATAAATACTCCCGAAAATAATATGACCCAGCCTGTCCCTTTGCTGCCCTCCCAAAATGACCCCGCTATGCCGAGGCCCGTACTCCACAGGGAGTGCCCTTAGCGTGCGGTCATTAGTTTTTAAGTATATTTTAGTTTGTAAGCCCTGGCTGGGGGCCTTTAATTTATTAGAGGTCACCACAGGAAAGTCCGGTTAAGTAGACTCACAGCCTTAGTGTGCTGATCTACAAGTGGCCCTACCTAAAAAAAAAAAAAAAAAAAAAAAAAAATATATAAGTTTTTAAATTAAACTTAAAAAGGGATATCTGCCATGTGTATTTTTTTCCGAATTTCCAATATTTCTCCACTGTTGCAAGCGCCATGATCACGGATGAACTGAAGTAATTGCGGGTGGAAGTATATCAGCAGTATCGAAACAATAAATACACATGGTAAATATATAATAAACACCCGAATTTTATTATTTCTATTGTTTGAATATTACGTGTTGTGCAGCAAAGCATATAATTACAGAATGTAAATAGTTAGTGCGTGTAGTGCTTTCAACGCATGCACCGCGTAAATAATTCATTCTATTCCTAAAGGACCTATTAAAGGTCCATCCTTTGGAATGGATGGGAAAAGGAAATTACAAATACCTACTTGTGACTAGTAATCTGGATGTTATGAACAAAAACATATCTAGTGCGGTTGATCTGACACGTTGCCACCGCTAAAAGTTTAATCGTGACCGCTGAAGCCCGCATTTGTACTTTATTTTTTCTGGGTAGGAAAATCATCAAATGACTTCTCCCGCTGCGGGTGGAGCGGAAGGGAGTGTCAGACTTCTACTGACTAAAAACCCACCCTGTTCCTTCAGTTGCCCTTGCGTCCTGAGGCCGCGGTATCTCGTTAGAACATTCCCGCAACCCCGCAGGTATTGGCCCTGTCAGGCCCCGTCAATGCTGCTGACTGCTCTTTGAAGCGCACCGCCAACTCAGTCCGGTCCTATGGCCCGCGTCTATGGTGGCCGGCGACTAGCTCACGATCCCCAACACCGACGCCCGGGGCGTCCCCTGCGGCGGCTGGGGCGTTAGGAAGAAAGTTGTCTCTCCCTCACGCGTTCCTCCTCCTTCGCTAGCATGACTGCTTCGCACCGCATTTGTGCCTAAGTGTATCAATAAAATTTAATGCTCCCGAAGCCTTCAGCATTTCATAATCTTGTTTTATTCGTAAACATACGGGTTATAAAACTTTCAATTGTTTTTTTTAGTAAACATTAATAAAAGAACCCCCGATGTTTTTTTTTATTGAATATTCTGTATTATTTCTTTTCTTATATAATTATGTTTTACTTGCCAAACTTTATATTAAAAATATGCATCAACTTACAAGGTACTTATTTACCATTTGACAAAGTATGTTTTTATAACATATACATACATATGTACATACTAAATATCATCATCTTAGCCTTTTCCTTTTATACAACGTGTAACGGAAACTCCATATCTATCCAAAAGGGCTGAAGACAACATCTGGTATGGAGTCTCTATGCACAGTTTCAGCACAAAATAACTGACTCAAAGAATTGATACCAAATTATTGGTTTCATATATTTCTTGAATACCAATCATAACAAACGTGTCACAGCACTACGAGGGTCAATAACTTTCCACGTCTCTTGCCAATAACACGACAATTCTTTCCGTTCTTCTTAATTTGAAAAATGCGGTCTCTGGTATCAGTGTATTGGAATTTGTAATAAGTTCTACACACGTAGACTTAGGATTACAAAACCCTTGCCATATCGTTTGTTATCATCCAAAGAAGCCATGCACTTGGTATGTATATACCCTTTAAATTACACGTTGTATATATCTTTTTTATTCTTCGTTTGACGTAAAGTTATAAATTCATGGTTGCGGATACATTCTAACGAGATACCACAAGCCCGGATCGCGAGGGCAACTGAAGGAACCAGGTGGATGTTAGTCAGTACAAGTCTCATACTCCTTTCCGTTCTACGCAGAATGGGAGGAGTTACTTCATGATTTTACCCCCGAAAAGAAAAGGCAAACGTGTGATCCGCCAACCCACTGGCCACGTGGTGGGTTTGAACCCATAGAGCGGAGGCCTATGTCCCAGCAATGGGAATTTTGTAGCCTGTTTATGTTTCCTTAACATGCTTTGATATGACTTTCAAGCAGGTGAAGCACCGGTAAAAGCTAGTCGTAAAAACACCTCGTTTTAGCCACCTCGTTTTAGCCACCTCGTTTTAGCCTACTGTGGTTTAGGGAACAGGGGATTTATATTTCATGTACTTAATCTTTGCCAATAAATATTATTTAACTTTACTCACTCTGGCCACACACGTAGTAGATTCCGGCCCATTCCCTCTGAAGAATTCCTCTCTCAGAGAGGAGGCCTCTATCCCAGCAGTAAGAACTTTGTTGGCTGATTACATTTTATGATATGATTCCTTAACATGCTGTATTCTTTGAGGAGAGGCTAACGAAGCGTCATGGCGTCCTCACCTTCTGCCTGACGCAGGTACTCACCGGACACGGTTGTTTTGGGAGCTGCTTGTGTCGGATTCGGCGGGAGGATATGCCCGGGTGTCACCACTGCGAGGATCGCCCTGAGGACACTGTGGAACATACAGTGGAGGTTTGCCCCGCTTGGGCAGAGCTCCGCCGTGTCCTCGTAGGGGCGATAGGTGGTGACCTGGCCTCCCGGCCATGGTTCAATCCATGATCCGGAACGAGGAGGCATGGGAAGCAGTCACCTCTTTCTGCGAACGAAGGAGGTGGCGGGACGCGCGACGGAGAGGCGAGTCCCAAGGCCCTCACAGCCCTTGCGCCCCAGCCGTCACAGGAGACGCTCCGGGCGTCGGGAGTCGCAGGGTGACTCCCAGCCACCGTAGGCGCAGGCCTGCCCCTGCGAGCAATGGGTAGCTCGCCGCCCGACTGAAACCAGGCCCGTGTAGACGGCGCCGAGTGTTCCACGCGCGCCTCAAAGAGTGTCAACAAAATTGTCGGGGCCCACAAGGGAGCCGTTGCCTGCCGGGGTTGCGGAATTGTTCGAAAGAGTTACCGCGGCCTCGGAATACGAAGGGCATATGATGGAACACGGATGGGTTTTAGTCAGTAAAAATCTGACACACCCTCCCGCTTCGCCCAAATCACGAGGCAGTCAATGGATGATGACCAATCCTTAAAAAAAAAAAAAAAAACAATTTGTATGACTTTCAAACGGCTGAAGCCACTGGTAAAACCTAGTCGCAAAAGCTTCCCTCGTTTTACCTAGAATACCTACTGCAGTTACTAATGCATTTTCTAAAGGTCACTTGAGGTTTCCAAGAAGTAATCACTTTCCTCGATCGTGGGCCATTCATTACACTTGAGTTCCACTCTTTGGTACGACAAATAAACATTGGCCGATGTAATCTACGTGATAATTACCTGTCTAGGCAATTGGTCAAGGCTTCTGTGGAATTTATTGAACGAGTGAATGCAGGGTAAATAGGTTTGTAGTTTTATTATACTTACTTACGTGTTTGTCTAGGTATTACCTATGTATATGTCTTTAAGAATTGAGAAAAAGACAAAAACATAACTAGATGTAAATTGAATGAACTTAAAATGTTGAATTCTTAAGTTATCTTTCCATTTTGAGTCACATCTTGTACCTAACTGAATTTTAAAATATATTTTCTTTATTTTTTTAACGAATAATGTATGAAGGACTTCAAAACAAATTAAAATACGACTGCCCTACTAAAACTGTCTTTTATTTTTTTCCGGAAGGGAAAATCATCGTATGACTTCTCCCGCTCTTGGTTAAGTGGAAGGGAGTGTCAGACTTCTACTGACTAAAAATCCACTCTGTTCCTTCAGCTGCCCTTATGTTCCGGGGCTGCGGTATCGTGTTAGAACATTCCCATACCTCGGGCCCTACTACTACTGCCTGCTATTTAAGTATTATCGTTATGACTTAACTGAGATAGGTATCTTAATTATCTAAAAATCTTTTAATCACATATTGTATCTGATATGTCTATAATTTCATAGGCATAACTGACTCAAAGAATTGATAACAAATTATTGGTTTCATATATTTCTTGAATACCAATCATAACAAACGTGTCACAGCACTACGAGGGTCAATAACTTTCCACGTCACTTGCCAATAACACGACAATTCTTTCCGTTCTTCTTAATTTGAAAAATGCGGTCTCTGGTATCAGTATTGGAATTTGTAATAAGTTCTACACACGTAGACTTAGGATTACAAAACCCTTGCCATATCGTTTGTTATCATCCAAAGAAGCCATGCACTATATACCCTTTAAATTACACGTTGTATAGCTGATCTGGAAACTCTGTAACTTCATCTTTTTTAAAGAGAACTAGCTAGGAATGTGGGTAGAATTCACATTACTAGCAATCTTGTTAGCCCTCCAACTAAGCTAAATATGCTTAGTCCGCTTCGCTATGAGGCTTTTGACGCTTATTATAAGACATTAGAAACAGTCACGCGGGAATTCGCTCCTTTGGACTTTACCACGATAAAACATAACCCCACCTTTTTGCAGTCGAGTAAAAATTAGCCTTCCTCAAGCGTCAAACTACTTCCATACCAAGTTTCATCCAAAACGGGTGGATTTTTATTATTATTATCTCTTTATTTCTAATTATATACATACAAATTACATTTTTAAATATTTCTATAAAACACAAAAAACATTTAAAAATATAAAAAATAGTAGCCCACCGGTATCGGGAACAGGGTCCAAGCTACCGGTGGTCAGGGCTCTAGAGAGAGGAACCTCCTAACGATACGCGCCGTGTCCAGGAGCACCGCTTTCTGAAGCAAGCCCTTGATCCAGCCGCCTAACGAGAGCCTCCTAAGGTGTTGGTCGAGGCTCTTGGCTATTAAGCCATTGGCTGAGACGACTATCGGTACAACGACTGCCGAGTTCACATCCCACATGTCGACAATCTCATGCGCCAAGTCAAGATATATTATTATTATTATTATTAATTTATCTCAGAAAAGAAATTTAGTACTTTCGAAGATTAGCTCGTTCAAACAAACAAACTTTTCCGTTTTGTAATATTATAGTGTAGTATAGATAATTTCATCATACATACGTAGGTTTCTTCGTGCAATGCACTATAGGTGTCACAAAACTTATCTACAGTATAACCAGTTATTTAGTAAATACAGGCTTTTGACGCTCAGCTCTAGGCGCAAACAATTAGAGGCATTGACATTGTTTAACATTGTTAATGGCAATTTTGACTGCATAGACTTAAATAATGTATTGTGCTATGCAGTCCCCAGAACTGTCCATAGACGGTGAGTGCGTGCGGGAAAAGTCATTGCAGTAGGTACTTGCCGATCCAACACTGGTTTACGTTCACCAGTTCGGCGAATGGCAGCAACCTACAATGAAGCATTCGAACATATAGATATTTTTACATGTTCTTTGAAAAGGTTTTGTAGCCTTTTGTATGAGGCACTTAAACATAAGACTATCTAGTTGTTTATTGTTGTTTTTTTGTTTTTTTTTACCTATTTTTTTTTTGTTTTGTTGTTTTTAGAATATTAATGTAACGGTCATGCATAAACAGCTCACCTACTGAACAGCGTTGTGGACTACATTATTAAGTACTTAAGTTGTTTATGTTTTGCTCTTAGTAATTTTGCATTTTGTAGTTGTTTGTTGTTTCTATTTAATATAATAAAAAATACCTATTTTTATATTGAAAGTATTATCAGCATATTATATACATTTTAAAATCCTAAAAACCAGCGGTTTTTCTCTGCCTTGAACACGTGTCCTAGCATTATGCTTTGAGATAAGCTTTTTGCGAAGACGTGACGAATTTTATTTTTAGGGTTCCGCAGCTAAATGGCAAAAAACCAAACCCTTATAGATTCGTCATGTCTATTTGTATGCCCGTTCGTTCGTACGTCAGAACCATTTTGACCGTCAACTACGAAGTTTAAACTTGGTAGCTAGATGTATTCTGTGAACCGCTTTCCGATTTCTATACAAAAAAATAAGGGAAATAATAATTTCCATCACACCTTTACATGCAGGGTATCTATAGATACTTAGGTCTTGAAAATGATACTGAGGTTCCTTAAACTAATTTTTCTCAACAGATAGTCGTTATGCAGATCATTAAGATTCACAAATAGAGGAAAAAGATGCTAAAAAATATACGTAAATATTTAATACAAATAATAATCTATAAAATATTATTACGGCATGCTCCAATCACAAATAATACACACAATATAGATTAATACAAGGTTAGGATGCAAATGGAAGAGCTGAGAGGAAGGTGAAAAGATTTACTCACAATTTCTCAGCTATCTACATGATCCCTGAATTACTGTTTGGCTCGTTATAGCCTACTTGTTACTAAATGAAATAAATTGAAATTGTAATTATTATTTACCTTATGAATAAACTAATATTTTATAAATTAATTAATTTATATAATATTTTGATTAAACATTCTATTATATGTTATAATACTTCCTAATTAAAACATTACTTAAATAAAACCCCTAAACTACATATACACATCTAAAAATAAACTAAAATATGGCATCCATCCATTTTATTATATTATTATTATATTTAAATCAACGAAAATTGATTTTAAAGGTAAATATAGCTTTATCGTTTACATAACCACTGTGAAAAATAAACTTATTTTTGCTAAAATATAGCTTGCTACTACGAAACCCTTGATGGGCGATTCCCACTCGCACTTGTCAAATTTTTCTTTCTTACTGTTAATAAATTTATAAGATTCTATCCAATGAATTTATTTTAATCAAATTATACAAACACTTCTTAAGTATTTTCTGAAAAGAATCTAAAGATCTACATTTCCCCAGGTACCTTAATCCGATGAAAATACTACTAACAAACTCAACAAGGTTCTGTTCCCTTTGCATTATTTCATTGTAGAAAGGACTAAGAAGTTTTTAAAGCTATTTCTCCTTTAAGACGATTTATTACTTGGAAACGTGATCGATATGCTTTAATTAGACTGATTACATGAGTAAGATTGAGAACTTTGACTTAAGTAAAATTAGTTTTCGCTGTTTGATTATAACCCTACTAATAAATGTAAGAGGTTGTATTTTCGGAATAGAAATAGTTTTTTTTTTTATTCCGGAGAAGCCAACCCTTGACTTCGATCTCGCCTGATGGTAAGCAATAGATGTGGTCTACGATGGAATGAGTGAATCCAGTAGATGCTTGTTTAATCTTGTTTTAATGGCTGAAAGGTCATAAGTGGCAGGGAACACAAACGCTGGCAGAGAGTTCCACAACTTGGCTGTGCGCACTACAGAAATCTTAATAATAAGGCGAATTATTAAGATGTCTGTGCTGCGCAAAAAAACTTTTTAGCAAAAATAGAACCGACTTTCGTATAAAAACACTACAAAGGCAAAAATAACTTTAATTTCGATAGTCGGTGTCATTTGTTTTGTATTTTCTTTTTTTTTATGTTCTATTTTTGCTAAAAAGTTTTTTCACGCTTTTTAGTGGGTCGGTTTGTAATTTCATCTAATTACAAAAGCCAAAATGTCAACTACTTATCACCTTTTACAAAATATTGCTTTTCCCGGTGCAGAGCCGTTAATTTTTGAGTTCTCCTGGTACATCACCATCAGCTCTACTTCACCATATGCATTGTGACGAACATAAAGTGCTTAACATCTATATTCAAGTAATCTAATCGCAATCCACGAAATACTTATTATTCAATAGTTTCGGTGGCCATCTTGGGCCTTCATCATCAGTAACTTAGCATAAGGGTAGACTATGAACCGGGGTTGCGGGAAAGTTTTAACCAGGTACCGCGGCACCGGAATGTAAGGTAAATTTTTTGAGGTATTGCCTGCAATTGCAACGTGGGAATGTTCTAACAAGATCATGCGACTCTGGAATACAAGGGCAACTGGAGAAGGAAGCAAGGTTTTTAGTCAGTGGAAGTCTGACACTCCCTTCCTCTCCATCCAGAACGGGAGGGGTAATTGATTATTTTTTCTTGAATTTGTAGTACCAAACGATGCTATAGTCCTCGTCACGTAAGTTGGCAACAAAAACTAAATTTAAAACAACAACTCGTAACAAAGGGTACAACTTTCGTGTACGCAAGTGTATTCGGGAGCAAATTGAACGAGAACTATTGACGCACCAATCGCGTGCTCGGAGCGGCGCTACGTCATACCCCGCGTCCCGCTGACAACCACTGACACCTAAAAATCGAGTTCTGCGCATTGAATGACTCTTGTCAAGTTATTTGAATACCACTATACATGCCTAATTTCATAGTTCTAGAATAGAATAGAATAGAATAGAATAGAATATACTTTATTGTACACCAATAATTGAATCACACTTAAATAACAATATTGTAAAAAAATTGGTTACAATGGCGGTCTTATCGCTGAGAGCGATATCTTCCAGACAACCTTTGGAAGGACTTTATGAGCTTTAATTAAAATGGGGAGGGCTATATTAGTGTACTACTGTACAAATATTCATTAATAACGGAAAACTAATAAAAATACAACAAAAATATATATATACAAATACATAAGTACATTAAATAAATAAATATATAATGTGTTCTTTAACATCGTGTGGAGAAAGCAAAGGAATAATCAAAAGTTTGAAATAAAATGATTGACAACCGAGCTTTTAAAAACAGCAAGTGACTGAGCTTGTCTTACTGACACCGGCAATCCATTCCACAACCGAATGGCCTGCACCGTAAACGACTGGTCGTAAAATTTTGTGGAATGCGTAGGCATCAAAAGTCTCAAATTCTCTGATGATCTCAAATCTCTAACATGTGTGTCACGAAGGAACTTAAAACGTTCTTTGAGGTAAAAGGGAGTCGTTGGATTGAAAAGAATACTGTAGAGTAATGATAAAATATGTGCATTCCGGCGAAGGCGGATAGGCAGCCACTTGAGTTTAGTGCGAAACTCAGAAACATGATCATATTTGCGCAAACCAAATATGAATCTGATACAAAAATTTTGGAGTCGCTCAAGCTTATCTAGCTGCACTTCAGTTAGATCTGGATAACTTGCATCAGCATAGTCAAGGACAGGGAGTAGAAGAGATTGGGCAAGCGCAGTTTTAGTAGCAGTCGGTAGGAAATTGCGCAATCTGCGTAAAGACCCCGCAGAGGCAAACAGTTTGCGGCTCACTTCCTGCAACTGGGGACCCCAAGACAAATCCTTATCAATATAAATACCAAGGTTTTTTACTGAGTCACAGTAGGGTATAACAGTTCCATCAAAAATTATTTGGGGAAGGGTCGACCAGTCAATTTTGGAACGTAGCCTAGGGCTGCCAACAATAATGACTTTAGTCTTCGCAGGATTAACCTTCAAACCATGATCCAAACTCCAATCGGAAATACGCGCTAAATCTTTATTCACCGTCTTCACCGCCTCAGATAAATCTTCAACGGGAGCTTGCGAATAAATTTGCAGATCGTCAGCATAAAGGTGGTAGGATGAGAGAAGTTCATTTGAAATAGAATTTATAAATATGGCGAAAAGAAGAGGAGAGAGAACGCCCCCCTGTGGTACACCAGCAGTAGTATTGCACCATGAAGACAACGAACCTTCAATGCAAATACGTTGTCGGCGGCCACACAGGTAACTACGAAACCAATCAATAGCTGTTGGAGATATGTTAAGAGAGCATAGTATCCCGAGCAAGACATCAAAATCAACAGTGTTGAAAGCATTACTGAAATCAAGTAAAGAAAGGACCGTCAATTTTCTATTGTCCATACCCAATCTTATATCATCCGTAATGTTAACAAGAGCTGTGGTAGTGCTATGCCCCGGACGAAATCCGGATTGGTAAAAATTAAGGAGTCTGTTTCTACAGAGGAAAGCACTAAGCTGACTATGAATAAGGCGTTCTAGGACTTTGGACAGAAACGGTAAAATGGAAATGGGACGGAATTCAGAGAAAGAAACAGGATTACATTTTTTTGGAAGTGGGGTTACATGAGCTTCTTTTCATGCAGATGGAAAAACACCAGAGGATACAGAATGATTAAGGATATGGCAGATGACAGGAAGGATTTCGTCCAAAATAGGGAGTATCATCTTGCGACTTACACAGTCACTACCAACAGCATTTGACGTGATTGATAAAATACTCTTCTTAACATCACAACAAGCAAATTGATTAAAAACAAAAGGAGAATAATCGGGAGTGGGAAGAGACGAAAGATTATCTAAAGTTTTGGTTTTAACAGCCCCATTGAAACTACAAGAGGTGGAAAAGTGTTGATTGAGTAATTCAAGATCTATATCTTTAGGAACAGACTCTTGACGTGACTTCCCAATTCCCATTGATCTAAGAAATTTCCAGACTTTAGCTGGATCACCGTTTTCAACGGACTTATGAATGTGGCGGCGTTGGGCATCCCTACAAACCAAGTTGCTGCGATTTCTGATAGCGACGTATTTTTCACGATTTAAGGAGCTAGGTCTGCACTTATACCTAGATTTTGCTGCTGCCTTTTTTTGTAAAATTGCTTTCACGTCATCTGTTAGCCACGGAGCAGGCAGATGCTTCATCTTGACCAAACGAACAGGTGCATGCACCAAACGAACAGGTGCATGCAGGTCAACGAGAAGTACCCTATCAATTTTGATTCCCTTGAGAGTGTCGAAATATGCTTCTTTTGCGTCATAAAGGGCCGTATCTTTTTTTACGTTAATTTAGAAGTTTGTTTTTTTTTTTTTTTCAGAGCTTTTAGGGATTGTAGACTTGAGTACTTATATTATGTTTTTAATTTCAACTCTCAATATCCCTACGCGTTCCTGAAAAATTAAGGTATGTACTGACAGTCCTGATAGACAGATGGACGGATAACAAAGTACTCTTGTAAGGGTTCCGGTTTTTGTCCTTTTGAGGTACGCAACCCTAAAAACGGTAGAATGTGTCCAGTACTAATACCTACATTGAAACATAATATAAGTAGGTTACGATTATTGTTAAAATATTCGATCATTTGGAATAGTTTAAGGCAAAGCCGATGGTAGACCTACATATATATCTATTGTCTTAGACCTAAGTGAAGGGGGCCGTTGCCTGCCGGGATTGCGGAATTGTTCGAAAGAGTTACCGCGGCCTCGGAACACGAAGGGCATATGATGGAACACGGATGGGTTTTAGTCAGTAAAAGTCTGACACACCCTCCCGCTTCGCCCAGATCGGAAGGCAGTCATTGGATGCTTTCCCATCCTTAAAAAAACGACCTAAATGAAAAGTATGTATGATTGTCATGTCTGGTTAATTTTAATTGTATGGTACTTTCCCCAAAAGTCCGCTTTTGAAGGAGCGGGGGTGTCAATAGAAGTCTGACACTCCCTTCTTCCGCTCCTCCAGAGAGGGATTATAAAATGAAAACGTTACTAAAACATAATATGAGTTACTGTTTGTTAAAAAAAAAACGAACATTTGGAATTGGAATTGGATAGTTTAAGGGCAGGCCGATGACAGAGCTATTATGTCGTATTAGACCTAAATGAAAATTTTGAATAATTATAACGCCTAGTTAAATTTAATCTATGTGGTACTTTCCTAAATAGTCTACTTCAGACCTTAGGTACCTACACGGTTCTTTCATGTTTTTGCTATGAATTGTAAGGATTTTATAAGAGTCTGAGGTTTTCGGTTTTTCTTCTCAGGAGCTAGAAAACACCGACTTCAACTTATTGAAAGTAACCAACAAGATTGACGTGTACCACAAAATAATAAATAGCATAAATTATTTAATTCGGGGGGGGGGGGCATTTGGAACGAAGTTCTCCTGGAAGAATAATATATACCTATCTCCCATGCGAGTGAAGCCGCGAGCAAAATACTAAGGCCAATAAAGATTTCAATTCTAGGCTCAATTTTTAATCTCCGTGAATAATTTTAGGTTTAACTTTGTCTCATGAATTTAAAATTAGATTTGATCGTCTGAAAACTTTTTTGAACCTTCATAAAATATTTAAAATCTCATCGACTACCTGTTTTAATGCTAATCTACTGTATTTCAAGGAGTGAGCGAAACAGCTTTTCTTTCTTTCTCCCTCTGAACCAAGTGCCCTCCCCGGTGGCTCAGATGAAAACAGTCACAAACAAATGTTGTAACTGGTTGTAACGTTTGAAATCCCGCGTTCAAAAATAGTTAAGTACTTGTTTAATCCAAAATTAAGTAAAACTAACCGACAATTAATTCACAAACTTGATTGAATTGGACTTAATATGGTGAATTTTCTGAAAGCAAAAAAAAAATTATAATCGTAGCCGTGCAATTCGTACGACAAAATCGCAAGTCTGTAGCCAGCCTAATCTCCCTCATTAGAATGCTCACCGTACTACCATCGAGCCACGTAGAGACCCGACAGCGAGTCGATATTTCGTCCGTATCCTGATTTATAGCACCGATTAGCTCCTTTTTGTACCAGCTCCATTGGCGAATGGCGAAAAAATGTATAGAATTGGGTATAAGGAGTATTAAAACTAAGTGTTAGTACCCAATTACTATTTAGTCGGTAATGTACACGATTTGTTTGAGGAAGTAATACGGCGCTGGATTCGGTAGGCTGTTTGTTTTTATTTTAGTGAATAGGATGGTTTTGGGTGATTGGTTTTTCAAGATGGAGCAGATGTTCCACGAGTCGACTGATAGGGTGTTAGGTAAGGGATGGTAGTACACAAAAATGAGCTTTTTAGGGTTCCGTAGCTGAATGGCAGCTTATAGATTCTTCATGTCTATCTATCTGTCTGTCCGTATGCCGTAAGTAAGTATTCTGTAAACCGCTTTAAGATTGATATTTAAAAGTATAAATCATTAATTGGTGCTCCCAATTCATGGACCTGGAAATATATTTATTATCAAACCTATACGTGTAGGGTGTCTATGATGATATGAGATTTTAAATATTGAGTTTACTAAAACGTCGCGGTCGGAATCTTCAAGAGACGCTCAGGCTTTTGCGATAAGAAAGAAGAGGAGAGACGTTTTACTTTACTAAAATTATCTCGATGGTTACCATTATCTCAAGGAGGGAAGCCCAGGTCCGTTTAAGAGACTACTCCGTAGGTAGCTTCCTGTGTAACTGACATGTCACATGGTAATAGTGATCTATACTTTAAATACATCTTATTAGCTACCTTAACTCTGAAATTCCTCATAGGCAGGTCTTTGTAGGACTACAAAACATTTCATCATCATCATCTTCATTTTTGCCGTAAGACGTTCAATGCTGGACGTTAACACCTTTTACTTCCCTTCCACCACCAGCCTCCACTTACTACCACCTCGACCTAGCTTTTGGTATCACTGATCATTAATCGATCAGTGTAACTATACACAAAAATTAGTACCTATAAAATTACATCGTAGGACCACTTTTCCAACAAAGACCTTTATCAGTCTACTGAAACACTGATTTCTTCTGCCTACAAAGAAAAAAATCGAATGTATATCTGCGTTTTCATTTCCATTTTTCTCGTTTACTCAAAGCAGAAATAATTAAAACTAAGCAATACGATACTTTAAGATATACGCGATCGAAATTGAGAAGAAACCCTAAATAAATTTCGTACCTGACTTCGATGTAGCCATTAACATGGGAACTCATTGTTTTCACGTGATTTCATTTACTTTTTTTTATTTAAGTGAATTCACTGCTCAAGTCTTTTCATTCAAAGTTTTTATTTTTGGACATTAATTAAAAATTTTATCAGTTTTTTTCGAAAAAGACTTCGACGATTGGAATAGAAAGAGACTTTACACTCCGTTTGAAAAACTAAAACTGAAACTAAATGAAGTCGATAACTTTTCGTTCAAGAGCAACCACTGGTGTTGCTAAAATCATCACTAATTAATTAGCCTTTTCCTAACTATGTTGGAGTCAGTTTCAAGTCTAACCGGCTACATGGTACTGCTAAAATAATAATGTCCAGTGTGAAAATAAAAACAGAAAACCACCAGATTTCCCGTGTCGTTTCTTTTCAACCGACGACAAAAAGAGGAGGTTATCAATTCGACGCGTATATTTTTTTATATGTATGATTACTCGAAGACGGCTGAACCGATTTGGAAAATTCTTTTTTGATTGAAAGGGTATACTTCGAAATTGGTCCCATTTTCATAAACGTCAGGATCTGATGATGGGATCCTGGAGAAATCGAGGGAACTCTTCAAATATTATAGGCACACCTATGACGTTTTTGGTATTTATTATAGTAACTTGTGCAGTTGCTCTCAAAAAGTACCATTTGAGGAAGTGGAACTGATGATGAAGACCACAGATGGCCGCCGAAACTACTCAATAATAAGTATTGAATGGATTGCGATTCGATTACTTGAATATGGATGTTAAGCACTTTATGCTCGTCACAATGCATATGGTGATGTAGAGCTGATGGTGAAGTACCAGGAGAACTCCTCAACAATTAACGGCCCAGCATTGGGAAAAGCAATATTTTGTAAAATGTTATAAGTAGTTGACATTTAGGCTCTTGTAACTAGGTAAATTAAAAATCATCCAACTAAAAAGAGTGTAATAAAAACTTTTTAACAAAAAATTAAACCGACTCCCAAAAAACACTGCAAAGTGAAAAATAACTTTAATTTCGGAAGTCGGTGCCAAAAACGAAAAAACAAAACTAAAGACACCGACTACCGAAATTAAAGTTATTTTTCACTTTGCAGTGTTTTTTGGGAGTCGGTTTAATTTTTTGTTAAAAAGTTTTTATAAGAATATGTAATTTCATTGCGCGTACAGCTAAAGAGCGGAATACCCTGCCAGAGTCTGTTTCTTGATAGCTACAGCCTGAGGGTCTTTAAGTCAAGAGTGAATAGGTTACTTCTAGGCAAGAGTGCTTCATCTTTGACCACATCATCGCTCCGCATTAGGTGAGATGATGGTTCTCAACAATAAAAAATAAAATTCAAGTCTGTTGTTCAAGTATTCAGTGATTTACGTCCATACAAGATTCTTTATTTGTGGAAACATGAGTAGGTTTCATACATGCATACTGAGCATGCGGGTTATTATATTACATTACATTGTTAGATCAGTCATGTTTGGCCTTAGTGGCGTGCAAATATTTAAATGTAGAAGAATGAATATACATACACCGGCACAATTAGGGGAACATAAAAAAACAATATTTTCGAGAAAAATTGTATTTCATGTTTTAATTTACATATAATTTTCAATATTTATCTAAAATACTTCAAAATAACATAAAATAATGTCCTAAAAACTATTTCAGTAAAAGTCCAAAAACTAAAAATAACAAGAAAATAAATAAATATGAATATGTGAAGTCTAAAACTAAAATATTAAATATACCTACACATACTTATAACGCAATAAAAATAACATATACTTAAATAAATACATAATGTTAGAATATATAAACATATAATATAAATATATTCATAAATAATTAACACAGTTAAGAGGAAAGGTAATCATCTTCTGCCTAGCCTTTTCCACTCGAGTTTTCCATTTCGGAGTCAACTTCAAATCTAACCGGACGCAGCTAAGTACCAGGCTTTACATAATCATAAATCATTTATTTGCATAAAATGTGGTAAGTAGAGATGTCACAATAAATTCAGTGCATTACACAATATAATTCTGCCATTTAGAATTGGCATGCAAATATTTGTATACAGAGGTATATATATCTATCTATATACAGCTACAGTAACACAAAGCTAGGTAATATACTAGTGCTAACTTATAAAATAACAATGGAAATTAAATATAAATAACATTTTTTAAACAAAAATTTTGCAAAAATAATTAACAGGGTTTACAAAACTATCAATTAGTCCTTATAATGCGTTGCTGAAGTGATAGGATGGACATGACTTTTTATTAAAAAATTCGGTCATTGAATGAAAATATGTGATATCATCCACTTTTTAGGGTTTCGTAGCCGAATTGCAGAAAAACAGAACCCTGATAGTTTCGTCATGTCTGTCTGTCCGTCCGTCCGTCCATCCGTATGTCACAGCCATTTTATTCCGAAACTATTAAGACTACACAATCATGTGAAACTTCGTAGGTAGATGTATTCTGTTAACCGCTATCAGATTTTTATTAAAAATTTAAAAAATATATAAAAATAAGAGGGGCTCGCCATGCATAGAACTGAAACTACTTACCTATACGTGTGAGGTATCTATAGACGGGTCTTTGAAAATGACATTGAGGTTTTTCTAAAACCACTTTTTCTTAAAGGCAATCGTTTAAAAGATATATACGCTTCCAAAGTGGTAAAATGTGTGGTCGTCCCCCTCTAATTTCTATAATAATGGAGTGAAAAATCTAAAAAAAATATATACTGTAGATCTTAATAAAAACTTTCTATAAAAATTAAATTAAGCGAGATCGGGTCAGTAGTTTTTGAGATATAGTACATTTTCTAAAACCGCAAATATAACTTTGTATTTCATACAAACACTATGAAAAATAAAGTTATTGGGCGTAGTTACTACGGAACCCTTCATGGGCGAGTCTGACTGGCACTTGGCCAATTTTTTACGACTACGCAAATATGTTTCTAAGGTAATTCAGTGATCCAATTCGGTAATGAGTTATATATAAGTGTCACCATTTATACAATTGTTCAATCGAGGGAACAATTACACATGATTTACTTAAGCATAAAAGCGTAATTGCATAAAAAAAATTGTAAAAAAAATGAAAAATAAATACAATAACAAAAGTAAATAGACATAAAACAAGCCCCTTATTCTGTAACCCTTTTTTCCACTAGACACATACATAACAGCCGAGGTCATGCATGATTTTATGTTCCTAAAAGTCTCCTATTTACTGTTGACCTCGATCGGAACTCGATCGAATATCCGACCAATAGTGAGGCCATTTGCTTCTCACGCCTTGAAACCGTTATTTATTGAGACCCATGAATACAAAGCAGAGTCGACTTGTACTTTTCTTCTTTTTTCTTTTCTTTCTTTATTGTTTGTTTGTTTATGTTTCCTTGCGGAGCTACTGTTTGCAGCTGACTGATTTAAATAGGTGCTAAGTGCTATCGGAATTGTTTTAACTTTGATAGGGTTTAAGTAACTTTTTTTGGAAATGGGAATGTACATATAAATAATAATTGTTCCCACCATGATGATGTTACGAAGCCTTCCCTGTTTCTTGGGTGTCAGGAAAATCGTCGGGGCCCATCTAGGAGGCCGTGGCCTGCTGGTGTTGCGTAATTGTTCAAAAGAGTTCCCGCGGCCTCGGAACACGAGGGGCATTTGATGAAACACGGATAGATTTTATTCAGTAAAAGTCTGACACACGCTCCTGCTACGTCTAGATCAGGAGGTCCTGCATCCTTAAAAAAACAGGTTAGGGTTCACACAGTAAGGTTTCCAAAAGAACTAAACTACTTATTCGTAGAAAAAGAAGAAAGCGTCAATAGCCTAATGGGTAAGGTGTAGGGCTTGTGATCGAGAGTTCACGGGTTTGAACCCCACAATTGCTGTAACTCCAAACACAAGCATATTAGTTCAGTTGGATGGGTTGAATGTGAATATGTGAATTCTACCAACATTGCAAGTTTTCTTTAAAAAAAATCTTATTATTATTATTTTATGCAAATAAGTAACATAAAAATTCTATTACCAAGATTGTGTGCAAAAAATGGCTTTTAGCGATAACACCGTCCATTGTTACACCCTATTATTTCTTAAGCCCTTATTGTATTTTTAATAATGTCCATTAGAAAGCTTATTCAAATACGCAAAAATAAAAATAATAATACAATGTAAATACACTGCCACCTGAAATAAGATTCCCTGTGCTATATACAGGGTCTTTCATTAAGCGTGTCCTATCTTTAAATTTAAATAAAACAAAGTGTGTATGAGATATTATCGAAATTCTTTATTTATTTGAAAGATGTTGTGATGCCATTATGTGTGGAATATGACATCATTCAAGTGTCCGCCACGGCTTCTCTGGGTGGAGCGCATGCGAGATATCCAATTTTGCATGACTTTTGCGTATAAATCGGGCTGAATTCGACCTATGGCATAGGTTATGTTGGCTTTGAGGGCCGCTGTGGTTTGTGGTTTATTCGCATAGACCTGCGACTTAAGAAAACCCCACAAGAAAAAGTCTAGCGGGGTTAAGTCACAAGATCTCGGTGGCCAGTTCACATCAGCTCCACGTGAGATGACCATGCCCTCAAATCTCTCATGCAGAATATTCAATGTGGCATGAGCTGTGTGGCACGTAGCGCCGTCTTGTTGAAACCACATGTCGTTGGTGTTCAGATGATCCAGTTCATGCCAAAAAGAGTTGGTAATCATTGACCTATAGCGCTCGCCGTTGACAGTGATGGCCTGGCCAACGTTGTTCTCAAAGAAATATGGCCGATGACGCCGCCAGCCCAAAACCCACACCAAACTGTAACTTTTTCGGGATGCATTGGACGCTCTTGGATCTCATGTGGATTGGTATCGTCCCAAATTCGACAATTTTGTTTGTTTACGTACCCATTCATCCAGAAATGGGCCTCATCGCTGAAGATAATTTTTCTGTGAAAATTACGGTCAGTTACTAACTGCTCCAGTGCCCATTCAGCGAACACACGTCGTTGTCTATGGTCGTTTACCTTCAATTCCTGGGTGAGTTGAATTTTATACGGGTGCAGGCCCAAGTCACAACGCAAAATTCGCCAAGTTGTGGTCTGTGAAAGGCCGAGTTCTTGTGAGCGACGCGAAATCGACTGCCTCGGATTCTCCTGCACACTCTCTCGGACAGCGGCGATGTTTTCGGCAGACCTTGCGTTTCGTTGACGTACGGGTGTTGGTCGATCATTTACCGAACCAGTGGACTCAAATTTATCCACCACACGACGAATAGTCCTCTCGGTAGGACGATCATGGCGACCGTAAAATGGGCGAAGCGCGCGGTGCGTTGCCCGAACAGAACACTCATTTTGATAAAACAATTTTATCATTTGCACGTGTTGTTAAATGCTGTAGCTATCCATGATGATTTGGCAAAACAGAATGAATAAATGACAACTAATTCGACAGATGTAGCTTCAACAAGATGACCGCTACTAACTGTCAAAATTCGGACGTGCCTATTGGAAGACCCGTTATTAGCTGCGGTTAACCTTATAAATATAAATGATTGTATCGCATTAATCTGTTTCTATTCTAAATAATCAAATTAGTAAAAATTATATAAATATCAATTGTTTAATTTTGCATGCATTCTTATTTAAGGATACATATTTATATACCAAGTGTGTAGAATTGTGAAAGTGAGATGTGTTTATGTGCGTGGATGATGAAATGAGTATAATATATTGTGTGTGATTTGTGATTGGCACGTATTAGAATGGTGAGCATAGACTAATTGTTAAGTTTGTGTGTATAATCTCGTGTTTCACTCATTCGTTGTTCGTTTTCGTCACTTTTTTACTAATTTTTAAATGGATTTTTTTAAAGGATTTTCCGCAAATATGTTTAAAAACAACAAAAAAGGTATTCGAAGTTACACAAGATACAAAACAAGACGAATAATCTTCCAATCGTACCTGAGAAAAGTTTCAACCAATACATATCTTGAACCAACGAACATTAGCAGTCGAAGATAAAATCCATACTGGATACACATAACAGGTACGAACAGTAGTACTACTCTGTAAAACTCACCATGTGAGTGAGTGGTTTCAACCTCATTTCACCCAAGTTTGCACAGTGATGTATTCACACAATAGATCGGTGGAAGTTAGGATTTCTACGATGTCAACGAGGCAGTCAATTGTATCGCATGGTCATGCATAACGAGTTGCTGCACGATTAGCATGTATCAATTGCATGGTACAATTTTATTTTTTTTCCAAATGGTTTCTGGTAATGTTGGTAAAATTCACATTACTAGCAATCCTGTTAACCCCTCCAACTAAGCAAAAATGCTTGTGTCTGGAGTGGGTTCACGGCAATAGTGTAATGGGTGGGGTTAGTCCCCACGACCTCTTGATCACAAGATTGATACCTTAGCCATCAAGCTATTAACGATTGAAAATGTTTGGAGTTGGTAAAATGCAACCATATTCATTACGTAATTTACTTTGTCTACCAGAATTTGTAAACACAGGCCATCACTGGACGCCCGGCAGATGTGAAAAAAAAAAAAAACGATTGAAATTTGAATTCATACTTAATAAATAACTATAACGAAATATGAGGTGAAATAAAGAAAAAAAGTAGACGGGCGTGCTCACACAAGGGAGTAAGTTGTGCCTTCAGCATACGAGTTGTTTTTATTGCCAAGGCATGCCTAGTAATGTTTCCCATAAAAATCATTGAATGTGAGGATGCTAGGATATTCTATTTTAGAAATTACGTCAGCTTGCAACGTGCAACTAAACTCATATGCTAGTCTACGTTTGTTTATTATATATTTTATTTAAGTAACATGTGATCGAATTTGCTTCCACTGTGTCACATAAACTTTTAACACGTTCTCTGACAGTAAGTCGTTAGGCGGGAAATTAAAATAGTGCGTTATGACAATACGTCAAGGGACGGGCCAGTAGACAAAGTGTTATCTATACTAATATTATAAAGTGGAAAAGTTTGTTTGTTGAACGCGCTAATCTTCGTAAGTACTGGGTGGATTTAGATGGAATTTGTTATGGAAGTAGCTTGAAGTTTGAAGAAGGAGAGAGTTATGTTTTTATCGTGATAAATTCCATGAGAACCAAGCCTTGCACGACGTTTAGTATAAATTTGTGAAAAATAAACGAAAAATAATGTATGCGTTCGTTGGAACTAACCTTCTGATCCTGTCTGTTATGTGGCGGCAGGGTGGCAGCGAACAAGTTGGACGGTGGCATTGCTATTTCCAGTGATTTATGATGTGCCACTTAACTGTGCCAATAAACACGAGTTGTATCTTATCGGGTGGGGAGTGAGGTGTTTTGTGTTGGTATTTGTTAGGAAACATATTTTGCTTTGTATGGTAAAAAATGTAATGAAGAAATCAGGGGATGGGAGGCCGAGTTGTGAACTAATCTACTTATGTTTTTTTTTACAGGAATACGGGTAGTATTCACATTACTAGCAATCTTGTCAACCTCTCCAACTAAGCTAAATATACGTGTCTGGAGTGGGTTCACGACACTATTGCCCACCCAACTTTACTACACTATTGTAATGGGTGGGGAACTGATTACTTACACTTCCTCTGAATTGTTAAGACTATAAAATAATCTTTGTTTGTCATAAGAACATTCTAACAATAAAATTCTTTACAATAAACGACTTAATGGCAACAACAATTAACATAGCTGGCTAGCATAAGTAATCATTATTTATTTTTAAATACTAATAGTACTCGCTACATCCAGTTTGATTGGAAATAGACCCTGGCTTGTCATGGTTGGTAAAAAGCCTAAACAGATAATGACAAAAACTATTGAGAAGACTTTTACTGTCTACATCTTTGGCTTATGCGAAAACTAGAAAAAACTTTGAGTCTGTTCATTAGTTATTCATTAGGGACAAAAAGAGTTACATAGTAGAAAACAACAAAATACTTTAACTAAAAAAATAAACATGTAACGCACACCATTATCCACATTATATTTAAAAGTGTTCAAAAGAAGTTGAGGACTGTGGTTAGGCATTTGTAATTCCAAATATAATGTGCTTATAATATTTAATTAGGGTGCTCCTTATTTAATAATATGACAATAGCCTATGACTTAAAGGACTGTTTAGATAAGGTACTCAACGTCATTCATCTTTTCTTTAGCCTTCCACTGCCTCTGCATCAACATTCAAATCATCATATTTATAGTTATATGCGGGGCATCCCTCCTCATCACACGTTGATACCAAGATGGGCGACTTCCTTTCATACTTCCTCTTATATACTAACTCTATCCGTTCTTGGCACTCACTCTCAACATTCTCATCTCTGCTACATGGAATCGTTTTTTATCCATCTTTTTCATAGCCCAACATTTGAATTGCAATCACACACAGACACGTCAATCTGATTTATACAATGTAGTATGTATATATAGAGTATAGATGCGAATGATTTAGCAAAATTGATCACTTCGACGAATTCACACATGACCTTTAGACATGTCATTATGTTCCAATTCGTAGTAAAAAGTTTTTGTTTATTTAATGTAAAATTGCCATTAGCGATTGCTACTAATTGACTTTTCTTAGAAAATTATGTCACTGGAATACAGGTGGTATGTCACAAATTCAAACCTGTTCTGTTCTGTATGTAACTGAATCCTTACTAAATGCCTCTGTCTGTCTATAGGTAACTTTACCAGCGACGCTTCAATTAAACTTATAAATACATGTCCTATCCTGCTCCCTAAAAAAACATAATTTTCCAAGGTTTTACCCATCTCTATACCAAATTTCATCGAAATCGGTTAAGTGGCTCAGACGTGAGTAACATACAGACATTCTGACAGAGTTACTTTCGCATTCATATTATTAATAGGGATATCAAGGATAAAATAATCTAATGCTAATCACATTTACACATTAAACTCATTTTAAAAGCGATTCGGTACAACAAGGTACATCTAAGTAGAAAACGGTTTGACGCACAATCCCGTCTTCGTCGACGACGGTACATCATTATCGTGAAAACACTATTCTGACCGACTGTACACTGGGTTCACAATTTTGACTCAAATATGCTTAGATTTGTAACTCTGGAGTCGGATTTTGTGTTGTTATTCCATTATAGCAGTCATTTCCTGTCCGATTGCACCTGTAGATTGTTCATTACGTACCTACCTGGGACTCGTTCTCGATAGCCGGTGGAATTTCGCGGAGCACTTCCGCCGTTTGGCCCCGAAACTGGAGAGGGCTGGGGCTGCCTTTAAGCGGCTTCTGCCCAATCTGAGGGGGCCAAACGCCTCCTGCCGGAGGCTCTACGCGGGGGTCGTGCGGTCGATGGCCCTTTATGGGTCCCCGGTGTGGGCACCTACATTACGGAGGTGCCAAGTCCAGTGGCTAACCAAACCACAAAGGGTGATGGCCATCCGGATGATCCGGGGATACCGCACGGTCTCCGGCGAGGCGGCAAACCTCCTTGCCGGATTGCCACCATGGGACCTAGAAGCGAGAGCCCTCGCGCTCCTGCACGAAACTCTGCTACTGCAACTTGCTGCGGCACGGCGGACGGAGCTCCGGCGCGAGACCATGGCAGCATGGAAAGAACGGCTGTCGCAACCCAGCGCTGGGCACGCCACAATAGCGGCGGTAAGTCCTCTCTTTGAGGAGTGGCTGAAGAGGCGTCATGGCGTCCTCACCTTCCGCCTGACGCAGGTGCTCACCGGACACGGACACTCGTCGGATTTGGCGGGAGGAAACGCCCGGGTGTCACCACGGCGAGGATCGCCCTGAGGAGACGGTGGAACACACAGTGGGGATTTGCCCCACTTGGGCAGAGCTCCGCCGTGTCCTCGTAGGAGCAATAGCGCGGCGACCTCTCGCTCCCGGCTCTGGTTCAATCCATGGTCCGGAGCGAGGAGGCATGGGAAGCTGAAGGCATGGAACACGGATGGGTTGATGAAAATGAAAATGTCTTATAAGATCACTTCGTTGTTTATCCGTCCAACTATCTAGAAGGATCCTAAGGAGAAACTTATCAGAAACGCATAAAGATATCAAACTTAAATTTATATAGTGTCTTTTAGCTGCGAATAAATTGTACTTGTAAATTAACGTGATGAAAAGATATGACTGATTTCACTAGGAAATAAAAATCCCAAGAAAGGGAACTTCCCGTTGACTTTTTTTTCTGTGTGGGAAAATCATGAAATGACTCCTTCCGATGTAGTTGGAGCGGAAGGAAGAGTCAGACTTCTACTGACTAAAAACCCACCCTGCTCCTTCTGTTGCCCTTGCATTCCGGGGTAGCGGTATCTCGTCAGAACATTCCTACCTACCCCGTAAGTCAGTGGCCCCGTGGACTATATCACGATAAAAACATCGCCTCCTTCTTATACAGTCAGGTAAAAAGTAGCTTACAAAGTTCCTCAAGCTTTCTTCCATACCAGATTCCATCCAAATCCACCCAGTAGTTTCGAAAATTAGCGCATTTAAACAAACAAAATCTTCCGCTTTATAAAATTTGTATTTTTAAATTCGGCACTATTGAACTTATACATATCTTCTTAGATATGTTTGTACGGAACTCTTGGTACGCGAGTCTAACTCACACCTGGCTGTTTTTTTTTTTTAAGTTGTCAGTCCATCTAACTTTGTTTTTGCATGCTATGCAAAAATATATTCAATTTCTAAATGAATTACAAGCAAAGCATATTTTCTAAATTAGAAAAGGTGATGATAAATTTTCTTCTATTTCATTAGCTTATGTAAGTAATGACTCAAGATCATAGTCAGTTAAATTTTCATAACGTGGTAAGTAATTAAGGTTCACATTTCTAACAATGGGATTTAAATCTTTCTTTGGGAACATATTTTAAACAATTCACAGTAATCGCTTAAACCTTCATTTGTGCAATACAATAGTACAATATTCAAAGAGCAACAGAATATATTTTGCATTTGAAAATGTCATTATTCGTGTTATTACGTTTGTGTTTATTACTATACTAGCTAATTCCTGCGACTTCTCTCGCGTGTAAAATTTTCTCTCGTCAATCGATCATTATCTCGTGAAGCAAGCCTATCTGCTATTTCAGATTATAATTTTCTTGACGGAAAATTGCATGCAGATCTGTTCAGTTTTTTTTGGTGTGACTGACTAACAAACATTCTTACGTCCATTCATTCATACATCTAAACATAAGTATTTATAATATTAGTAGAGATTAAAAGAGAGCATGTACTGCATGTTTGTTAGCTTATGTATAGGTCGAATCAAACTTATCGTTCAACCATTTTGATTGAATTTGATTGAGTCACGAAGATTTGTCCATCCATGTATCGAAATTTATAATATTTACATTTATTAATAAATACGTAAAGAAAAAACTCCGTAGTAGTTGTACCGCTTTAAATGAAAATAATGCGGACGGAAGTGTATGGAATTTAGCACAATTAAAGGTAACATAAAGGTGAGCAATAGCATAGAGCTCATATTTTCAAAATAATGTTTGAACTTGAAAGTGTTTGATAATGGATGGGCTGTCTCTAGTTAACAAAATTCTATGTATAATATAACTTAAGCTCTTCTCTTTTTGTATTCCCGCTAAAATATATTCACCATTCTTATGTATAAATTAAATGATTTTTGTCTCCGTAACATATAATATTGTACTGACCTACACTTAATTTTTGCTTAATAATGCTTTTTAGAGTTAATTTATGTGTGAAATAACAAGGAAAAATAGTAAAAATGCTAGGAATTGTCAAATGATGACTAATGTTATTATATTTTAATAGAGCGTCCCTAACTGTGACACGAATTCCAGGATTAAGAAGCAGAAACACGAGACTGAAAAGTCGAGATACTCAAATAAAAGTTGAAATTGGGCTTTGTGAATAGAGAATAGGAACCCGTGTCACCAATCACCACTGCACTGTAATATGTATAACATAGCGTAAATAACGCAATCCTCTAAAATAAAAAATAAAATAAACAGACTTGAAAGAACATTCGCAGTTCCAGATCCAGCTGAAAACTGTTTTTACGAGTAAAACTTTTGCAAATCAAAACTCTCAGAGCTTCCTTATCTTTTCATCTTATTTTCTTTCCTGATCCGTTGCAGGATCTTGGCAAAGATAATTCTCTCAACCCTTTAAACTGCTTTTTATTCAGCCGGGTAATGTTTCCGCTTCGTAACTTTGTATAGCGCTCTATTAGGATGATGTAACTCGGGTAATTTGAGATGTCGTTTTATTTTTGCTGTCTTGCATTCTTTGCGTTTTTAGTTTGTAGGTTTTACATTTTGTGTCAGAAAACACTGCAAAGAAAGTGGTTGCTAGTGAGAATTGAACACTCAGTAAATTCGTTGGTTTTCAGTATTTTTCTTTTATTTGTTTAAAGTAGCATCATCATTATTTCAACTGGAGTACGTTGTCGGTTCTCGTAATCTTAATTTTCATTTTGAAAAGTTTTTTGTTAATGCGATTATTTCTGAAAGTCCAAAACTGCCTTCCAGTGACCAATTTGACCTGGCTTTTAATGTGCCTGTCTAGGTTCGATTTCATGAACCTAAAACTCTTTAGTCGGTCTTGTATTGACTAGGCCATCACTGCTCCACTCTGGTCTGTTATTTTGCGAAATTCTCAATAATAGGCAAAGCTGAATAGAACTTTGCCTTGCCTAAAAATCCATCATAGGTCTGACACACTGCAGTTAACTCTCATTAATGTTGTTTTCATCAGCTTAGCGTTTCCCTTATTAAGTCGTTGTCAGTTTCTACTCTAACTAGATGGAGCTGAGTAGGCACTAATGCTTTACATGAAGCAACTGCGAGCCTGTCTGACTTACATAATTTAGTGGTTAAATAACAAGATATCCCTTGACCAAGGCTGGTGTCAAATTTTCTAACTTTTAATTACCCGTAATGATTACCAAAAAATGTAAAAATGGCAGTCTAGACCACGGAATAGATGAATAAGGTTAGAATGGTAATGTGGGCGTGGCGAGCGCGCCACATTTATGATACGACAATCATAGCGCGACCGATTAATTCATTCACCGCGTTTAGTGCGCTTCGGATTACTTCGGAACACAGAGCTCTGCTTTAAAATGCCGTGTTGTGCAATTATAACCTGTAAAACAAAGAGTCAGACCGCAAGTATAGAGCGCGGAGGTATTTCTTTCCATTGGTAAGTCGAAAATAACATTTAATTACAATTTTATTTGTAAAACACATAAAAATATTCTGATCACTATGTAATTCCGAACATTAACAACATTATTGCAACAAGTTACAAAAAGTATACATTGCCCGTTGTGTACTCGCTTAATCAACGCAATGACCAAGTCCGCTTACAATGTACTGCATGCGCCACACTTCAACCATTGACGTTTTGTCCTTTGCCCTGATTGGCCGTGATGCACGGCGCATGTTTATCGACTGTGAGTTACAATCAGTAGTAAGCTCTCGATTTAAGTGTGTTTAATTTATTTGTGTGCGTAATTCGCATACGTAACGGGCCTCTTACTCGTAGTAGAGCTAAAGAGTAGGGAGACAAGCGGCGACACGCGTTCTCATACAAATCAGGAACTATTTCCTTTCTAACATTTTTTATCTGTTCTGTGGTCTAGACCAACAGCTCAACGTGTTTTCCGAGGCACGCACGAATCCCGATATATCAGGTTAAGTAGTGCGGTAAGTGTTGCTTAAGGACGCATTTACGTTTATCACTCGCTCAATTTTAGGTATCCTAGTAGCAACACAACAACATTGCGCGCACACACACTTACAAACCATTGTTCGCCCGATTTTATACATTACTTAACTAACATTGATACTTGAATGTAATATTATATTTTCTTTAATATTGTTTGATCATAATAAGTTGTAACTTATTGTTTACAAAGGGTTACATGCTTATTGATTAGATGTTAGTTTCAATTTTGTATTAATGTGTTTGACGCCCGATTAGGAGTACTAGGGGACTTTGGAAATAAAATACTCATATGTGATAAAAAAATTAATAAGAAATAAAGAAGTTTCGTCATGCCTGTCTGTCTATCTGTCTGTTTGTCCATCCATCTATATGTCACATCCATTTTAAACCGACGAAAAATACGGAGGAGGTTATCAATTCGACGCGTATATTTTTTTTAATGTTTGATCACCGATTACTCGAAGACGGCTGAACCAATTTGGAAAATTCTTTTTTTGTTTGTAAGGGTATACTTCGAAATTAGTCCCATTGTCACCAAGTCAGGAGCTGATAATGGGATCTTGGAGTAATCGAGGGAACTCTTCAAATATTATAGGCACACCTACAGTGATTTGAGTATTTCATTATAGTAACTTATGTAGTTGCATTCGAAATTCGAATTCCGTCCGTATGTCACAGCCATTTTATTCTGAAACTATTAAGACCATACATGTGAAACTTGGTGGGTAGATGTATTCTGTAAACCGCTTTCCGATTTAAAGAAAAAAAAATTAAAAATTATTACAAAAATATAAAACAAAATATTTTCAGTTTCAGTTCCATGTGGGGTACATGGAACTGAAACTGAAAATATTTTGTTTTTCATGAATCTTATGCGTATGTGGTATTATTAGACAGGTCTTTAAAAATTACATACGGGTTTCTAAAACCACTTTTTCATAAAGTTAATCGTTTAAAAGATATACACTTCCAAAGTGGTAAAATGTGTCCCCCCTCTTACTTCTATAATAAAGGAGTGAAAAATTATACAAAAAATATATGCTATGATCCTTAATGTAAACTTTCAACCAAAATTGGTTTGAACGAGATCGGGTTGGCAGTTTTTGAGATACAGCATACTTTATAAAACCGCAAATAAAACTTTGTAATTCATACAAGCACTATGAAAATCAAAGTTATTTGGTGTAGTTACTACGGAACGCTTCATGGGCGAGTCTGACTCGCACTTGGCCAATTTTTTAGTTTTTGTACGAACTGAACATTTTGGCATATTGAACCGTATGAAGTAAGCCCAACAAAAGGTAACTGTTGTATATCGTTGAGGAATTCCCTCGACTGTCTATGGTCTCCATCATCAGACCTGTAATGGCACTTATAACCCATATGGATGCAAAGTTCTCATCAATATAAATGAATAAAGTCCAAACACATGGTAGCTACTGTAAACCGTTGAGGAGTTCCCTTAACTGTCCTTCTTCTTCATCATCAGACCTCTAATGACAGTCACAAACTATCTAGGTAAAGTTCTGGTCAATTCAAATTAATCAAGCCCAAACAAAAGGTTACTGCTATAAATCGTTGAGGAGTTCCCTCGACTGTCAGGAGTCAATCTGATGAAAGGCTCCATCATCAGATCAACTCTAGACCTTCCTTAATTTGTAGTACTTTAAGATACTTAATGAGAAAAAAATACATTTATACGGTCGAATTGCGAAACCTCCTTATTTGAAGTCGGTTAAAAAAAAATTGTTGTTTCATGCTAGGTTCAGTAACCAATATCCATCCAATTCTAAAAATAAGTATGGTTCTCGTTCTTACTTTTGTTTCAGTACGAAAAAGCATCAACGTATTTTAGTCACAGTATACAAGATGCCACTCTTTTTATTATAGGTTTCGACGTATTTATTTTTTGGAGGAAAGCGATACATCCCTGCGTTCACGAGCGCGTCTCAGCGCGGAATGACGGGCGGAGCCGTGCGTTCGGTAGAAAAATGTATGAAGAAATTTGAGACCGATTTTATTTTTCTCATAAATCATAAAGTTTTTTATGTATGTTCAAAATAATTAGCTTAACGTATAGATAAATACATAGGCTATAATTTCTTGTTATTTTGAAGTTATGAATATGCTCCAGATTTGGCTTACAGGTACGTATTCAGACCCCATTTTTTGTAATTTTCTACGATTATTGCGGCAATAAAAACGTATTTGTGTGAAAAAGATGTATAGGACTGTGTAATTATAATGCATTCAATGTGGAGATGAATAAATTATCTTGAAATTGATACCATAACATTGTCAACATTTTAACTCCTTATGTATCAAAATGGTACCAGAAAAACATTGATATTTGCGAGAAAACGTAAATGCGTCCTTAACCTTGAAGAAATCTAAATGATAGCAGTCGCATGGGTTTACAGTTGTTATTATTTAGCCACGATCTTCCTCATTTTTAGGGTTCCGTAGCAGAATGGCAAAAAACGGAACCCTTATAGTTTCATCATGTCTGTCTGTCTGTCCGTCCGTATGTCATAGCCATTTTATTCCGAAACTATTAGGACTACACATGTGAAACTTGGTAGGTTACCGCTTACCGATTTTTATAAAAAAATTTAAAAATAAAAATTAAGGGGGCCTCCCATACTTGGAACTGAAACTGAAAATATTGTTTTTCATCAAACCTATACGCGTTTGGTGTTTATAGATAGATCTTTGAAAATTACATTAAGGTTTCTAAAATATTTTTTTTCCTAAAAATCTAAATAAAATAAATTCTGTAGATCTTATTGTAAGCTTTCAACAATAATCAGTTTGAACGAGATAGAGTCAGTGGTTTCTGAGATATAGTACATTTTCTAAAACCGCACATATAACTTTGTATTTGATAACTCTATGAAAAACAAAGTTATTTGGCGTAGTTACTACGAAACCCTTCATGGGCGAGTTTGACTCGCACTTCACCAATTTTTTGAATTTTCTCCGTTTCACTTAGTGATGAAAATCCTGCACCATCTTTTGAAAAGTAAACGAGCAAAGGGAATGATTCATTTTTGGTGCGCGTCACGACCGCTCATCTGTAGTGGCTCTCGCTTTAGTGTCAACATGGACGCTACGCTGGTTCACAAACAGGCACAGTTTCGGCTGTCGAGGATTTATATAAGGGCGGTTTATTGAGAGGGATACAAAACGTATCTACTAGAACGAAAAAGTGAAAATATGCAGTTGATTTTGTGAAAAGGGGAAAGTTACGGGCACAGCTGCATACTTCGTTTAAGCTCAAACAATTAATTTATTTATTTCCATATAATATTTATAGAAAACTAGAAGTACTTGACTCTTATGCGTTGCAATGCCATCGTAAGGTTTTTTTTTTACTGGACGTGAAATATACATTACGACCTGTTGTCCTACCTACCAAATATACACAAATAAAATCTTAAAAATCGGTCAAGCATTTTTAGAGTATTATTTTCACAAACACTGTATATTAATTATATAACGCGTACTTTAGTAGCCAATTAGTCCAACTAGTGTAATTTTAGGACTACGAGAGATCTTATATTGCAATTCATCACCTTACCGAATGGTACCTTTTGTTTAATCTATAGTAAAATTATAGAACTATAATTGTATTATAGATTAAACAAAAGGTTTAGAATTAAGTATAATTGTAGACCCTGTTAGAGAAAAGCCAACATATTTTCAACTGCAGTGATTATACGTAATATAAGTAGGATATACACAAAACGTATTGGTAATACTTTCATTATACGTACAGCTAGGTAGGTAGTGGAATTCCCTGTCGAGTCTATGTTTTCTGATATCTATAACCTGGAGGTCTTTAAGTCAAGAGTGAATAGGTTACTTCTAGGTAAGCGTGATTCATCTTCGAACACATCATCGCTTACCATCAGGTGAGGTGGCGGTCAAGTGCGAGCCTATCAACAATATAAAAAGCATTTTTAAGTCTTTTTTACGATTTCCGCCCATGTAACACGATTGTACATAAAGTTTAAATGAATAAATAAAGTAACAGTAATTTGGGTGAAGAGCAAATTACAGTACAACACTGCTCTTATATTTTCTTGTTGTCGCAAGGCATTTGGATAATTGAATCGAAATGTCGGTAGCAAAGTTGATCAATTTTATAAAAAACAACACTCGAAAGCTATATCTTAATAGTTTCTTAATCCCTTTTCGATGTTTATTCCTATCTGAACTATCTAATTTGCAGGTTTAGGTACCTTCTTCAAAGATGAATCAGTACCTAAGTGGGATAGTACATACAAACAAAAACAGTGCTAACAAGTCCATGCCCTTACATATTCAACTTATAAAGTTCATGGTTGGTAGTCCGGATAATCACGAATCTGTGTAAAAGATTATTGAGTCTCCATCTTTACTCTCCATAATTCCTCTAGAATATAAAAGACTGCTGGTGTAGTTTCTTATACGTTCTTCATCATAGAAATCTCTTTGGAACGCGCTCCAGGCTTGATCTCTTTGACCGACCACTCTTGACAATTCAAAATTACCTGTAAATGGTTTATTTGAAATAAAAGCTCCGAGTTTCATTTTGAATTACCTCAAAGCAATAATACCCGCAAAGAACACATAATTTGTATAACAAAACTAAATTACTTGAAAAACAAAACACAAGAAAGCCATTTTATTTACCTCACGAGAATGCCTGGGAAGATAAACCTATTTAAGTTAAATACGAAAATTATCTAATTTCTTACTTACAGTTGAAAACGAAGAGGAATTACGTTTTCTAAGACAAATAATGTTCTGTTTAAAGGTCTGTTCACATTAGAACAATCTTAGGAACGAACGATTCTGATTTGGAAAAGAACTTTCGGCAAATGGTACCAAACATTTAGGTACTGTCAGAGCGTCTGTATTTGGATCTCTCGGAAATATTACATTCTGGATGATGCACATGATGAATAAAAATTCATGAGCTACCTTTTTGCTTCGCAAAAGAAACATATGAATTTGAATTTTGTTACAGAAAAAGATAAATCCCTACAATACTTCAACAAGGTGTTTGAGAAGTGCGTGGTCACGTACTTAATCAGCCTGACACTGAGTTGATGGTATAAAATCAATGATTAAACTAAATTAAAAGCTTTTTAAATAATAAACTTTTTGTCGTTACTGCGGTTGAATATTTTAATTAATTTATTAATCAAATGTTTTTCTCTGACACAGAACCTCAAACTTTGACTAGACGATGCTCTTTTAAAACTTGATGTGTAGGAAGGAATATCTATTTTTGTTCTACAAGCCGCAACACTTACGAGTAGTATAAGGTTTCTAATTACCAAGTCTGACACAGTGTTATTAAGTTTTTGTTTGGATTTTTAGTAATAATCCGATGGATGAATTTGCTTTCGATTCATGGCACTAGACTTGTCCTCAATGACCTTAAACTGTAACATACTTTTCATGGAATAGCAGCGATGTTATGTTTTATATAATGATGAAATATTCGACGATGTTTCGTATTATTTTCTATCGAGTTCAACTACGAAACAAAAGTGTACTCAGCCATGTGCACGCACCTTAATAAAACGAATAAGTATCATTGGATGTTGCTAACTCACGGACAGAGATACTCGTAAATTTCCAACTTGTTTCAAGAAGACTCCTTAGAACGGGTTCCTGAACAAGTTGCCAGTTGGGTAACTACTATATTTTTAAAGGAACATCTTCGTTTTCCTCGAAATAGGTACGACTAGAGAACGAGTCATTCTGGATGCACCGGTAGGTAGAGGTTCGTAATTTAAATTATTGAGGAGCTCGTGGCTAAATAATAACAGCCGGACGTGCCAAGGTCAAGGTAAAGCAACGTTGCCGAGGTTGGCCTATTGATGGGTGGGTGACCATCCTCACATATAGAGATTCCTCCATGCCTCGGAAAGTATGTCAAGCCGTTAGCTTATCATTTGTACATTTTTGATAGTCGAAAACCAGAAAATCCGACACCATTCCTGCCAAGAGGTAGCGGTGTTACTCAGTTACTGGGTTGTGGAGCTCAGATAAGCAGTCGCTTCATGTAAAATTCCACTCCTCGGCTCCACCTGGTTAGACTGTAAGCCTATTCTAACATATTTGTAAACTAAACATGATGGGTTAGAAGTGTTATGACTACCTTTCGATAAGACTAAATAGCAGATGTGACTAGTTCGCTACAGGACTAAATTTCGATATGACTAGATCTTGTTTGGACTAAATCGTGTTTGGTCGTAATAAGGCCAGACAGCGTAGTGACTAAATTTTCATTTGTTTCTTGAAGTACAGTTATAGAGATATTCCTCGTAAAACATAATTATTTATCGACTTATATGTAGGTACGAAGTGCTTCCTTGTCCTTTTTATTTTTAAGAAAAATGAAATTGTTAATTATTCTGCATTTAAAGTAACAAAATATGCAAGAAAAAAAAAATCAAAGGGATAATGACAACCATTGTTACAATTTATTTTTAATAGCGGAACATCATAGTGTATTCACACTTTAGTGAAGCTAAGTATTCCACGGAGTACCTATATCAATGCTACCTTTAGATACGATTGTACGTCATATCGATAATAAGTCAAATAATAGTGGTCAAACGCGAACCTATTTTCAATAATAAAAAAAAAACCTCATTTCGATTACAGGACGTATGCATATATAGTTAAACAGCTTATTATTTTTAAAGCGATCTAGTCATATCGAGATAGTCCTATAGCAAACTAGTCATATCTGCTATTTAGTCTTATCGAGAGGTAGTCATAACGCTTCTAACCTGTTTTTTTTTTTTTATATATAATTATTTCTTTATTGTAAATGTGAGGACGATGTAGGTTATTCTTTCTTCATTGTTTTTGCTTTCACTATAATTTATTTAATGATGTCAAGCAGTTTGAGTACTTGTGTGGCCTACCCAAAGGTCCTTACTTTGGTATTGTTCGTCAAATTGTTGAGCTCCTTAAGTTCTAAGTTGAGCTACACGATAACTGACAAATGCTTGCACTGTCTGGACAGGTCCGCTCAAATTTGCGTGGTTATTTCCTCAAAAGAATACCACAGACATGAACCTACATGCTTCTCATATACAAATACAAATTGTCTGGACTTTAAAAGAGACTTTGACCTCTGAGTTTGTTTCGGTGTTTCTTCTCAGAGTAGTCAGTTGGGAAATACCGGCCTCATCTAGCTAAACTAAACACGCAAAAAAACATGACGTGTAAAAGTGTTATTTATAACCAATTTACAGAATAAATATTTCATTTCATTTCATTTCAATGAATTTTAACTTTTATAAGGTCTCAATAGAGTTAACTGTCAATTAAAGAAAGGAACGAGACAATCCCGAGCCGACACGAGTATTATTAACTACTTATTGGGGCTAATTGACCAATCAAGACATTGATCTCTCCTTAACACAGCTTATTACTTTTTTTATTACTGATGAGCCCACTCTTGACCTCGACCAATTAACATTGACCTTGTATTGCATTATAATATTACTAATAATATATACTTTATTTCGGATACAGAAAATCCATAATGTGTTAGTAACAGAAATACTTAAACAACTATATTAGTAAAAAAAAAAAAATAATCAAACAAAAAAAAAATTAACTTTAAAATATCGTCCCTTAATTCAAATATTTTCCCTCAGCACCAGGCCCGCAGGCACATTGTACAGGAGTCCATGAGCCGTGGCGTATCGCTCACATACTCCAAGCATCCGTCTGAGTGCATCAATCGAGAGACTCAGCAGCACCATGTCATCAGCATAACTGATACTATTAATCACCTTCCCATCAATAGAGCATCCGACACCAGTGCTGCCGAGCTCCTCGACCAGCTGATTGATGTACAGACTGAAGAGCCCTGGGGAGGTCAAGCCATCTTGCCTCACGCCACACTCCAGCCCATACTTACCAGATAATGCACCCGACCATCTGACCTGGTTAATTTGATGGTTGTACCAGTACTCGAGGAGATTTATCAGCTCATGGGGTATGGCATTGTCCCTCAGTTTTGACCACAAGATATTATAATTAACCAGGTTTATTATTATATAATTCCAAAATTTATAGACTATGCAATTCTCACTGTGAAATAAATGTCATTACCACTACTATTCACATTTTAAAATTTAACCGTTTAAGACAAAATAAACAATATTTTTTAACCGACTTCAAAAAAAGGAGGTTTACAATTCGTCTTGAACTTTTTTTTTTTTTTTTTTTTTTTTTTTATGTATGTTACCTCATAACTCGGAGACGGCTGGACCGATTTGAAAAATTCTTTTTGCGTTTGAATGGGTATAGTTTCTAGTTGGTCCCATTGTTACGAAATCAGGATCTGATGATGGGATCCTGGAGAAATCGAGGGAACTCTTCAAATATTATAAGCACACCTATAGCGTTTTGGGTATTTCTTATAGTACCTTGTGCAGTTGCTCTCGAAAAGTACCATTTGAGGAAGTGGAACTGATGACGAAGACCCCAGATGGCCACCGAAACTACTCAATAATAAGTATTTCGTTGATTGCGATTAGATTACATGAATATGTATTTTAAGCACTTTATGCTCGTCACAATGCATAATTATGGTGAAGTAGAGCTGATGGTGATGTACCAGGAGAACTCCTTAAAAATTAACGGCTCTGCACCGGGAAAAGCAATATTTTGTTAAAGGTGATAAGTAGTTGACATTTTGGCTTTTATAACTAGATAAATTACAAACCGACCCACTAAAAAGAGTGAAAAAAAAACTTTTTAGCAAAAAATAGAACCGACTTCCATATACAAACACTACAAAGGCAAAAATAACTTTAATTTCGGAAGGCGGTGTCTTTAGTTTTGTATATATTTTCGTTTTTGACACCGCCTTCCGAAATTAAAGTTATTTTTGCCTTTGTAGTGTTTGTATATGGAAGTCGGTTCTATTTTTTGCTAAAAAGTTTTTTTTTCACTCTTTTTTTACGGTACAAAAAACTGTAGGTTAGAATCGGGAACTCAAAAGGATTAATCCTAAGTTTTCATAATTTCACCCTCTATTCATTCAATATAGATTATAAAATGGATAGGTTTTCTTTTCAAGCTTTTCTTGCTGGTTTGAAACTGATCATAACAGTCTTTGTAAACGGTCTAAGAATCATGAAAATATTTTTAATGATAAAGCATTTTTATGCATCAAGTTTTCCAGTATGTTTTCTGATGTATACAAATAACTGAGGCACTAATTAAAGTGATATTATATCAGCAAATGCAACTGAGTCACTACACAGCAGCCAATTATAAGTAAAATAAAATAAGTAACAACTCTTAAAACTATAAACACTACACATAATAAACACACGCACACCTACTCACAAACACACATACACTCACTCACAAAAATACACACGCACACACGCACAGACACGCATGAACAAACGCACCAGCAAACAGACACGAATATACATGAGAGCATGAGTTTTAGCCGTAAGTTTAAAATTGTAAGTTTCTATTATTTCCTTTTGATTGTCATTGTATTTTTATTTTATTGTTTTCTAAATTATTTTTGTATGACGTACGATTTTTGTCACTAGTATTAAGGGGAAGACAGTAATACCTGCAACACAGTTTACACTAGTGTAAGAATTACAAATTCTGATTGTATTATGTAAAAACTTATTGTCAATAAATAAATTTATTATTATTATGTTGGGGTCGGCTTTCAGTTTAACCGAATGCAGCAGAGTATAATAATATAATATTCAACGACTTTCACACAACGCCATCTAGTCCCAAACTAAGCAGAGCTTGTGGTATGAGTACTAGACAACTGATAAACGTACATATATATTTCTAAATACATACATATTATAGATAAATTACACCCAGACAAAGAACAAATGATCGTGCTCATCACACAAACATTTGTCCTGGGTGGGAATCGAACCCACGACCTTGTGCATAGCAGTCAGGGCCACTGACTACTAGACACATGGACTGACTGCCTATCTGACCCTCACAACTCAGTAGCTGGGTAACACATACACCTTGGCCAGACCAGTATCAGTTTTTCTGACTTCTGACCGCCCGTAACGACTGTCAAAGATGTCTCCTCTGCCCAAATAAAAGCCGGGACCAACATGCTTTCCAAGGCAAGGGGATATCACACCGCCAATTTCCAAACTCCGGTCTACTACTGAGAAATTCGTTACCGAAAAATTAATAATAATAAACTCATTTATTTCAGAATTTGTGACATTCCATAATATTGTTAGTAACATTGTACCTTAAAACTATGTTAGTAAATGCAACTGACTTAGACAATACATTACAGGACAATCCTGTTTGCAAGCGATTACCTTTAGGAGACTGTTGGTGCTGGCACGCACTCTGTGCATTATGGACGCGGCGCGCTTGCGTCTGATGGCCGCGAAACCATCAGTATGCGCGTCAGCGATAACCCAATGCGCTACAGAAGCGTGGCAGCCCCAACAGCATCCTAAACGCATTGTTGTACTGGATACGAAGAGCATTGATGGCTTTTAGAGTACAGCTGGTCCACAGGCTACACGTGTAAAACACTTGGCAATAGGCCTTAAAAAGCGATATTTTTATCAATTAGCACTTTTGCCACACCCGGGAAAATATCCCAAGACCTCATGCTCTGCAGTCACGCTTGTGACCAACAAGGCAGTCATGTAATGTAAATATTTCAAAAGAATAATCTCTAACCACAGTCACCCCTGTTTTTTCCTCCTCCATGTTAAAACTACCCCCTTTCTCCCCCAAATCTAGACTACATGACCAGCCTTACACTAGGCTTTGAACAGAATCTACAAATTATGAGGAATATAGCTCTGTCCTCATCCGAGGCATGTGGGGGAATGAGAACTTCCCCGATTTGTTCTCCAGCGAGGATGAAGAGTTGAACCTAATGTGAATAGTTGCTCCAAATAGCTCCGACTTGAACAAGTCGAGTTGGATTCAAGGGGACTTAAATTTAGTGTTGGATTACGACTGTAGCCGTTTTCAGGATTAGCTTTGGCGTTTATTGTGGGGTATGAAACATTCTTAATTGCGACTTTTAACCATTCTACTTATTGAAATCAGACGTTTTTATTGTTATTCTACATAAAAAAAGGTTTTTTCACGCTTTTTAGTGGGTTCGTTTGTAATTTATCTGGTTACAAAAGCCAAAATGTCAACCACTTATCACCTTTTACAAAATATTGCTTTTCCCGATGCAGAGCCGTTAATTTTTGAGGAGTACTCCTGGTACTTCACCATCATCTCTACTTCACCATAAATGCATTATGACGAGCATAAAGTACCTACTTAACATCCATATTCAAGTAATCGAATCACAATCCACGAAATACTTATTATTGAGTAGTTTCGATGGCCATCTGTGGTCTTCATCATCAGTTCCACTTCCCCAAATGGTGCTTTTCTAGAGAACTGCACAAGAAGAGATACCCAAAATGCTATAGGTGTGCCTATAATATTTGAAGATTTCCCTCGATTTCGCCATGATTCCATCATCAGATCCTAGCGTGATGACGATGGGATGAACTAGAAAGTATACCCTTTTAAACTAAAAAAGAATTTTCCAAATCGGTCTAGCCGTCTCCGAGTAACATACACAAAAACGAACGGAGAACCTCCTCCTTTTTTGAAGTCGGTTAAAAATATCTCGTCTCACTTTTCATGTTTGGACATAGTAAGAAATCATAATCAGTTTCAACAATGTTAGTTAAAAATTATAGGTAATATGTTTGGAAAAGTACCCATACACCCACCTGTACTTTTGAGGACCTAATTAATACCACAGCCGCTGCTGTGAGTATGGCCATATACTGGGCCTGAAATATCTACAAAATAAGCCCTCTTATGCAGATCATAAATGATAAAATGTTCATTCGTTACCCAGTGGTAATAAGGATAAAGGTTAGAGAATTATGTATGTTACTTGAACTTAAAACATTTGCTAAGTAATTTTAAAATATTTTAAATGAATTCGCAGTGAAAACATCACTGTATTCTATATAGTTCTATTTCTATACTCTATATAGTTCTTACGTTTTTTCCACTAGCTTTTACCCATAGCGTCGCATGCCTCACTAGTGTTTTGTTATGCCAAAGTAACTCCCAAACTTCTAGTAACTTTAGTAATTACTTTAGTTGATAAGTACCCTCGAATAATCTAGGTCATAGTCTATTAGTGCATCAAAAAGTATCATAATGCATTTAGAAAACGTAACAAACAGACAAACTTTCGTATTACAAATTGGAAATACAAATAGATATATAGATAGAATATACTACACCAAATTTTGAACACATTTACCTATACTAATATATAGGTATCATACAACGTGTAATTTAAAGGGTATATACATATCAAGTGCACGGCTTCTTTGGATGATAATAAACGATATGGCAAGGGTTTTCTAATCCTATGTGTACATGTGTGGAGCATATTAGAAATATCAATACAATGATAACAGAAACCGATTTTTTTCAAATTAAAAATAACGAAGAGAATTATCGTTTTATTGGCAAGTGACGTGGAAAGTGATGACCCTCATAGTGCTGTGACACGTTTGTTATTACTGGTATTCAAGAAACATATGAAACCAATCATTTGGGGTCAATTCTGTGAGTAACTTATTTTGAGCTGAAACTTTGCATAGAGACTCCATACCAGATGTTGTCTTCAGTCCTTTTGGATAGATATAAGGTTTCCGTTACACGTTGTATATGTATTATAAAGCAGAAAAGTTTGTTTATTCAAACGCGCTAATCCTCGAAAGTACTAAGTGGATTTGGATGAAATTTTGTATAGAAGTAGCTTGAAATTCGACGAAGGTTTTTACCCGACTACAAAAAAGGAAGGTTATGTTTTTATCGTGATAATATCCACGGGACCGAAGCCCCAAGCGACTGCTAGTTTAACAATATTGCGTAACCTGTAGGCAGATATGAAGTTTCTTTCAAACCTCTAAAGGCGGGTCCGCAGTGCCAATTTTCTAACAAAACATGTTATCAAAACAAGTTTGCAAAACATGTTAGCAAAGCCGCCAGTCGGCTGCGCCTATTGTTGTATGTTTTTGTTTAATTTCAAAAATGAGTTCCGACGAAGAAGACGCGGAAGCTGTTATAGCAAAAGTAGATTTAGTTCTCCAAAGAAGAAACAGAAATAGATTCCGGGTCCGACCCTACCTGCAACCTCGTTAATTATTTATCAAGAGCTGTTATCGTTAATTTGACCAGATATAGAAAAGAAAACAAAGTATTAAAAATCAAAATATTTTCTTATTTCACTCCATCACAAATACACTTATCATACACAATCAACACAGTCTTCGAACGATTCCGTCTTCCTCTAGTGAGCGCGAACACAAAATGCGTCACTTTCCCTTCCCGCAGGCGAACGCGGGGGATGTTATCCATTCGTCTTGGCAAACATGTTATTGTGTTTTTGTTATACTGTTTGCAAACACGAAAACACGGCGCAGCGGACCCGGTTTAACAACAATGCGAGATGGTTAGTTAAAAACGAGATGGAATAGGTAATATTATATAACCAATAACACACAATGAATAAATAAACTAACGTGGCCGCATCGATATATCTACGGTTGAACCATATTGTTTTATTTTTGATTGATTGAAGCCACTACGCTGATAATAAAATTGGATAGGTTGCACCACATAGACTACTAAATAGCAAAAATAGTAGAATTAAAACAGAATGTTTGAAAAAATTTACAGTAAATGCGATTGTTTGTGAAAGCGGGTTAGGATAACAGCTATGCTACATTTTCGGCTCATAATATTATTTTATTTGACTCGATTATTTGTCTGTCTTGGTGGTCTAGTGATCGCAAGCATGATTGCTAAGCATGAGGTTTTGAGTTCGATTCCCAAGTCAGGCAAGAATTAGTATTGGGTTTTTCTAAAAGAAATTTCTCAATAGTACAAACACTATGAAAAACAAAGTTATTTTATGCTTATCTATGCTTGCTACTAAGGAACACTTCATGGGCGAGTCCGATTTGCAATGAACCATTTTTTTTTAAGAGAATAGTACTGTGGGTTGAATTCGCATTACTGACAATCTTGTTAACCGCCCCGACTAAGCTAAATATGATTGTGTCTGAAGTGGGTTCACGGCTAGTGCAATGGGTGGGGTTCGAATCCGCGATCCCTCGATATACAAGTCCGAAACTTTAACTATTAGGTAATGGACGCTTTATTAATTACACTTGATTTGATCTTGATTACATCTTGACCTACAGCAGCGAATGACCAAAGATTACCCTGAAAAATAGACATTCCACAAGCCAATCTTACTTAAGCCAATCAAACTATTCCAGCTCTCTTTTGAGTTCTATTGCACCACAGAACAGATAAAAGAGGTTTTATCTGTTCTGTCTATTGTGCAATGGCGCAGCTCTGACGTCATACCTAGGTCACCTACCGGAGCACAATCAACCCAGAATAAAATATACATTCAGTTTTTACTCACTTTATGTGCAGACTGTCGTGTATGTTTAATTTTGTGGGTTTTGAAGTTGTAGTTCTGTTACTGTTAGGATAAAGATATTTTTGAAACTTTGGTTTATAGAAAATTAGTTTCCAGTTTCCAGAGTAAAGAAATTGGTTTCCAGAATATAAAACATAGGAAACAGGAAAAGACCGCGTCTCTTTTTCTTATCTTTATAATTTTATTGAGATAAAAACATGTTCCAGCAACTTGTAAACAACGGTACACAGTGGTAAAATTACGGTTGACAGACTTTTACTGACTAAAACTATGCTGGATTTGCACACTTACTATGGACGCAGCGGGAGTACCCATACTTTTCAACGCAGCTCCCAACTGATACCGTCTGGGGAAACGCGAGTAATGTATTTGACTTCCCCTGCGACATCTAAAAGGGGCGCGCGTGAAACTAAACGCGCCGCCATCGCGGGTCCCTCTTTATTTCTGGGACCATATTTCCACGTATTATCCTTTTTTTGAGGGGAAAATCATCAAATTACTCCTCTCGAGTACTAAACATCCAGGATTGCCCACTTTATTTTTTTTAGAAAAATCATCAAATGACCCTGCTTTAGATGCAGCGGAAGGGAGTGTCAAACTTCTACTGACTGAAAACCCACCCTGTTCCTTAAGTTGCCCTAGTGATCCGGGGCTGCGGTATCTCGTTAGAACATTCCCGCAACTTCGACAGATCCAGCGTTGACCAGGAATACAATCTTGGCACAGAGAATATAGAAGAAGAATGTAGTAGTTTTTCATGGGCGAGTCTGACTCGTACTTGGCCAATTTTTTTTATTAAGTTCAGGGTTCTATAGTAACTATAATAAATAAATATTTATTTGACAGAAAAAACCTTACAAACTTAAAACTAGCTTATCTACAATTTTTACTACTACGCCAAATAACTTTATTTTTCATAGTGTTTGTATGAATTACAAAGTTATATTTACGATTTTAGAAAATATGCTGTATCTCAAAAACTGCTAACCTGATCTCGTTCAAACAAATTTGTATTGAAAGTATACATTAAGATCTACAGCATTTTTTTTTTTTTAGATTTTTCACTTCATTATTATAGAAGTAAAAGGGGGGGGACACACATTTTACCACCTTGGAAGCGTATATCTTTTAAACGATTAACTTTATGAAAAAGTCATTTTAGAAACCTTAATGTCATTTTTAAAGACCTGTCTATAAATACCACACACACATAGGTGTCATGAAAAAATTTATTTTCGGTTTCAGTTCCATGTATGGGGGGCTCCCCTTTATTTCAAATATTTTTTTTATTTTTTCATAAAATCGGAAAGTGGTTCACAGAATACATCTACCTACCAAGTGTCACATGTATAGTCCTAATAGTTTCGGAATAACATGGCTGTGACATACGGACGGATGGACGGACGGACAGACAGACAGACAGACATGACGAAACTATAAGGGTTCCGTTTTTGCCATTCGGCTACAGAACCCTAAAAACTACTCACGTGAGTAGTTTTCTTGTAGGTACGTACGTGTTTGGATAAGGTCATCGGTGGGAAAGTCATCAAATAACGAGTCATTTGCGGAAGGAAGAGTCAGAGTCACTTCCTACTGACTAAAAACCCACCATGTTCTTTCAAATACATGTGTGTTATCTCTGACATCACACAATGATATGTGCGCGTAAAATAAGTTAAAAATAGAAAACCCAGATAACTTAACATGTAGTCTAGAAAAAGTCAAACTAAACATAGGATAAGACACATAATAGATGCTTAAGCCTTTATTTAACGTACATAAACACAAGCACTCTCCTCTTCAGTATAGTGAAAAAGAAAGCGTCTAAATATGTTATTTTGAGGAAAACAAATTCATCCACTTATAACGGCAAGGTGAGCCGAGATAAATGAGATATTCGAGCAATATTTTAGGTAAATCTCGCTTACGTTGTCGCTACATATCTTGATGTGTCATGATGTGTGTTCATGAATAGATTAGTACATGCGCTTAGGTGAAAGTTACTAACTTAGTGTTATTTTTAGAAAATATGACCTAGAAACTTATACTTAATTACTATGTTAGCTTCCCATCTAAACGGAGGCGTTCAAAGGCGTAGTCTATGTGATTGCCTACCTGACATCTAACAGCTGAGGAACTTATTGATACGATACTCCTTGACAAGAATGGTTGTGTATTGGATAGTCACCCATCCACGCATTGACCTTGACAAGCATTGTTTAACTTATTTTGCAATAAAAAAGGGATAAAACCGATAAATCACGAGTCGTACTGGCGCGCCAGTATGGTTTTTATTGATTTTCACAATGTTTCAATAATGCGGTTTTTATAGGTGTGACAGTACAATATACATCAACAATGTGATTACAATTAAACAAATCTAAAAGTCTACAATCGTCTCTTATTCACATTAAAAATAAGCTGTATAAAACGCAAAACCGGTTAAACCCAAAATTTCCACTACAGACTCGGATTAACAGTTTATTTCCATTTTCAGCCATAAATACTCCCAAACCAGGCTCCACCATACATTACAACATAGAATCCATTTCGAAGTCGTTCTTTTTTAATTGGCCAGCACAGATTAAGATTGGCACAGTTCCCGATGACGTCACCGGGGTCAGAGGGTCAGAAACCATGCATATGGGGCAGTACGGTCATTCCGTTTTGGATTTATTCCAAGCATTGGGTATGCAATCTCTTTGATAGTGCTGGCTCGTCTTTAAATGGGGAGATTGATAGGTTTTATTGTTAAACAGGTTTTGTATGGTCCCTTCATTTTCTATCCTTTGAAAATCCTATGAAAACTGAAACATATCTTTAAACATATATTTTTAAAGAGTACTAGTATTGTGCGAAGTATTCATATTACTAGCAATCTTGTACACACATCGTCTCGACTCCACGTCTCCAGACACAAGCGTATTTAGCTTGGTTGGAGGGGTTACTCCAACCAAGCTAAATATGCTTGTGTCTGGAGACGGTTCACGAAAATAGTGTAATGGGTTAGGTTTGAACCCACGACCTCTCGATCACAAGTCCGACACCTTACCTATAAGCCTATTGACCCTTCAATATATCTGAAAGCTATGATTCTTGGGTATTATATTTATTTGATCCGGCCCAGAAAACATAAGGTTAGAAACAGAAGATTTAAAACTACGTAAGTATGTTAATGTTGGTCAGTGAATGTCACGGAATGTCCACTGATCCACACTGAGCCCGCGTTTGGTGGATTTATCACTAAATATTTATAAGCAATGTATTCCCGGGCAGTAACGCTTGATTTAATTATGTTTTTAAGCTAACATGGTCAGTAACAGTATCATTAGAACATAAAACGGGATATTTACTATGTGTATTTATTGTTTTGAGTTTCCGATATTTCGGCACTGTTGCAAGCGCCATGATCACGGATCATCCGTTTTTTAATTTGTCCAGAATAATTATTACCTACTCTTTTTATGTAGTAATCAGATAGCCAAAAATAAGGACAAAAAAACAACAAGAAATAACACTATCCTTGTAGACAGTGATTTGTGTTACAAATCATAAGTAGTGATACAAATTACAACTGAACCATCATGACATTTCTACGTCAAGTTCGGAGCCAAAACATATTAGACCCCAGTCCAAAACAATTAACCTTAGCATCAACGGTTACGAAAGAAAAAATATTATTCCTAGCTTGAACACAAAACAATTACTATACTCAGAAAACAAGCAAAACATACACAAACTATAACCACCTAGAAACAAACTAACACACAGTCGAAAAATATTATAAAGCGGAATAGTGTGTTCGTTTGTTAAAACGGGCCAATTTTAGAATTTACTGGGTGTATTTGGATGAAGTTTGGTATGGAAGTAGCTTAAAATTTGAGGAAGGTGGCTACTTTTTACCCGACTGCAAAAAAGATTATGTTTTTAACCGACTTCAAAAAAAGGAGGAGGTTCTCAGTTCGTCTTGAACTTTTTTTTTTATGTATGTTACCTCATAACTCAGAAACGGCTAGACCAATTTGGAAAATTCTTTTTGCGTTTGAAAGGGTATACTTTCTAGTTGGTCCCATTGTTATGAAATCAGGATCTGATGATGGGATCCTGGAGAAATCGAGGGAATTCTTCAAATATTATAGGCACTCCTACAGCGTTTTGGTTATTACTTATAGTACCTTGAACAGTTGCTTTTGAAAAGTACCATTTGGGGAAGTTGAACTTATGATGAAGTCCAGAGATGGCCACTGAAACTACTCAATAATAAGTGTTTCGTGGATTGCGATTTGATTACTTGAGTACGGATGTTAAGCACTTTATGCTCGTCACAATGCATATGGTGATGTGGAGCTGATGGTGAAGTACCAGGAGAACTCCTCAAAAATTAACGGCTATGCATTGGGAAAAGCAATATTTTGTGAAACGTGATAAGTTGTCGACATTATGGCTTTTGTAACTAGATGAAAGCTTGTAAACATAAATGAACATAACGACCAAGAACTTGCACAAGTACTTAGCTTTTTTAATTGCTTCTAGAACTTAGTACACATAAGAGTTGAACAGACGACGAAATAGGTGAACTTCCAAGTAGTTGCAGAGGCTTGCTACAAGTTTTGGAGATGTAGACTGAAGTCTTGTGTCAATTTGGTCGTTTTAAATAAATAAAAATCATTATTTTAATTCAGATATCCAAAGATCCATATATGTAATTGAATGTAGGTAATAAAAATCAGCTAATGATCATCAAGTTTCCATATAATATTTTGTGTTTTTATATATTACATGAACTTACATACTGTTCCGTTGTTACTACCTACTTATTTTAATTAATTGTTGAAATATGTATGTTTTAGTGGATATGAGAGTACCATTTCCCTATTTAGCTAATAAATTCATTGATCTCGCTTGTAATATATTATGTAGACTTTTTTATCTCACGTAGCATTTATGTACCTATCATCAAATTACAAGAAATTAAATTAGTAAGCTAATGAATTGTACCTACTTCTGTTTTTTATCCCGAAATAAATAAAAATTGTGGTACTTTACCAGTATGTGCATTCACAAAGAATGTATACCAAAGTCATGAAAAATTTATCCGTAAGCGTAGCTATTTTCCTTAGTTTTTATTTAATTACATCTTAGATCTTAAGTCAAATAAGCTTAAGTTATAAGATATAAAGGAGGAAGACCTCATGGCTAGCAACTGCCACATGGGTCAATATTCTAGTACTACCTCAAATGGCTTAGTATGATCCTCCGTTATGTCGAAAATATTGCAGCAATAATTTTGAAATAAATATATGGTAAAGTTGAGGATTAATGTTAGGTATTATGTTTGACGATTCCATAAAATTTTCGTGATAGAAATTATAAAAATATTATAAAAAATAAAAAGAATTCCAAAGTTACCTCCAAACCGAACAATAAACCGCTGGTATTCAAAAATGACTTCAAATTAGATAATGAAACTTTTCATATTAATTGAACTAACTATAAAGCAGGTCTTATGTTATTTACTTTTTTAAATTACCATAATTTTCACCGTAAAAAGAAACAAACTAAATTATCGGCGTCTTGGAGTCTTAGAAATTTGACAGATTGTTGTAGCTTGATGTGCTGTTGTCTGTACATCTGCAACTGCGACTGCAAGGGAAGGCTATTTTTTTTTTGTTTCTTATTGTTACTCTGTCGCATTGGGTTAATACATAAGAATTTTAAATTATTGTTAATATAATTGGGAATATGTAAATAAATAAATAAAAAATAAATAGATAAAAATAAAAAATATTTGACAGTCGTAACGATCAGTCAGAAGCTAGAAAATCTGACTCCAGTCTTGCCAAGGGATTGTGCTACACAGCTAGTAGGTTATGAAGGTCAGACAGGCAGTTGCTCTATGTAAAACACTAGTACTCACTTGCCAGACAGACTAGAAGCCAATCTCGACGTACATAGTTGAGAGAAGACTCAACAGGAGATAATGATGTGTGTGATCTTTATGTTTTGCAATGCTTTTGCAAAGGTTGTCTGTAAAAGATCGCTTTTAGCGATAAGACCGCCCATTGTATCACCCTTTTTAGGGTTCCGTAGCCGAATGGCAAAAAACGGAACCCTTACAGTTTCGATATGTCTGTCCGTCTGTCTGTCTGTCTGTCTGTCTGTCTGTCTGTCTGTCCGTCCGTCCGTATGTCACAGCCATTTTATTCCGAAACTATTAAGATTAAGAAGATATGTAACTTAGTAGGTAGATGTATTCTGTGAACCGCTTTCCGATTTTAAGAAAAAAATTAAAAATATTTAAAATAAAGGGGGGTCCCCATACATGGAACTAGAACTGAAAATATTTATTTTTTTCATGAAACCTATGCGTGTGTGGTATCTATAGACAGGTCTTTAAAAATTATATAAGGGTTTCTAGAACCACTTTTTCATAAAGTCAATCGTTTAAAAGATATAAGCTTCTAAAGTGGTAAAATGGGCGTCCCCCTTCTAACTTCTATAATAATGGAGTGAAAAATCTAAAAAAATATATGTCTATAGATCTTAATGTAAACTTTCAAGCAAAATTGGTTTGAACGAAATCGGGTCAGCAGTTTTTGAGATACAGCATATTTTCTAACATTATCTCGCCGGCTGATCGATTCCATGCGTGACCGGAGGGCCGACTCATTCTTTGCCCAAAGAATAAGCCTTGCCATACAACGTGGCAATGCTGCCAGTCTTCTGGGTACGTTTCCGGACGACAGCGAAGAAGTTTTAAGAAATTTTTAAGGTTCATTCAACCCTTCATGGGCGAGTCTGACTCGCACTTGGCCAATTTTTAATTATTAAGTCCATAATTTTGTTTGACTGTTATGGTATAATAAAGAATATATCTATCTATCTTTACCACTTCAGCGCGATGGAATTGCACAATTTAATTCCACCAAGACCGTTCCATCATCGGACTACAAGACAAATGGCGATGCGCTATCGTTACATGGTGGACATTCCACCCATACGCACAAAACGTTTTGGGAATACTTTCATCGTACGTACAGCTAAGGAGTGGAATTCCCTGCTGAAGTCTGTGTTTCCTGATAGGTATAACCTGGGAGTCTTTAAAGCAAGAGTGAATAGGTTACTTCTAGGCAAGCGTGCTTCATCTTCGACCACATTCTCGCTTAACATCAGGTGAGATGGTGATCAAACGTAAGCCTATCAAATATAAAAAAATTAAAAAATAAGTAAATACTTCTTCTTGCCTTCCTTCTTCATAGAAATAGAGATGATATTATATTCCTATTACAAAACTATAACAAGCTATCCTCAATTCCTAGAAGCCAAACAAGAAACGTCTACGGCGCGCTTGCACAAGTCACTTACAGAATATACCTTTGATGTAAGTTCATCTTTCCTTATGTGCGTGGTTCGCTCAATTCGCAACTTCCCAGCTTTGATTGTCAGGAATAAAACGGGTTTGTTTGTAAGTAGGCTTGTTTGAATGGGTTATTACTTGAAGAAAGTAATAGATTACCTACTTCAATAGTTAGTGATTAGCCAACAGATTGTTTTTAGAAGAAAACTGTAACCAAGTTTAGAACTTTGGAAGTTAACGCTCAAGCGGGCGCGTATTCATTGGAAGCGGTAACGGTTGCGAGTAACCTTAAGGATTTACGTGTACGTTAATTTAAGCTTAATAATAAATTAATAAAAACAAAATAAGCCGCTTTACCCTAGGAAACCCTACCAAACGTCACGTTCATAAATAATCGTCAAACCAAAGTTGTATTCTTTTGGAAGTCTCGTTTGTGTTAATTTTTCATTAGCTGTAAGCTGTAATCTAATAATGAATATCTAATAAAGTATTAACTAAGGTGTAGTTTACTACAAAATCAATATTTTCGTTAAGACTATATACGTAAAATATAAACAGCAGGTGCGTGTAGTCCTTTCGAAACCTGCTGGAGGCACGGAGAAGACAGGAATACAGTAATTACTTAGTAAACAAATGATGGGCTAATGGAAATAAGCAATAATTGTGACTAGAAACTTGAAAAATATTTCGAAATTGTATCGAATGTGGTCGATCCTACACCGTGCGACCGCTTGAGGGTTCAATAGCGTCCTTATGCCTTTAGTAAGATTTATTTATAATTAACTAGCTTTTGCCCGCGGTTTCGCCCGCGTTAATTAACACTTTGTCAATAATTCTTGTTGCCAAAAAGGTATACCGTATCTTTTTGGGTGGTTAAAAAACACATTATACAATATTTAAAAAACCATCACCAGGGTCCATCCATCCCCAAAAACAAACAGACAGTTAGTATTTAAAATTTATCTTTTCAAAACTAAAAACGTAGTTTACAATACATTTTTGTAAACTACGTTTCTGGTTTTCCCGTCCTTGGCGTGTTGATTTTGTACGCTTGTAACTCGTGAGCACGCCACATACAGTTGCCCATGGGAAAAGCAGTCTTTTTCTAAATGCACACCTGTGACTTTCAGTGTCTGTCCTTGAGCTTTGTTTATGGTCATTGCGAATGCCGCTTTTAGGGGAAATTTGAGTTTTTTGAACTGAATGTGAGGAATAAATACGTTTTCACCGCTTGCTGTTCCTGTCATAATTATTGCTTGAAAACATTGCATCCAAGGTGTGTAATTTGTAGTCACATGCCACTACAGAGACTTGGTGCGCCCTGATTACGCATCAACAGAACTGGGACACCAAATTTAAGCCTCAAATAATGTGATGGGGTACCCTGACAATTCCAGAGAGTTGATAAACTCTACAGAGTACGACGTCACTTGCTTTGTATCCATGACATTGTCGACGGACAGATACTCAACAACATCACAATCCACATGAGACATAATCTTTTCGTTGATCTGCCATACAATTTCGTTAGTTGGTGCCAAAATTACTCTTTCACGCAGCCATTCTTTATCCCTCATATTTGTTTTCAAATCAGAATAAACGTGGTTTATTAAATTATCTGTATCTTGGACTATGTTCACTATGTATGTTACTTCAGTTTCAGCTTCAGTTTCAGTTTCAGCTTCAGTTTTCGTTTCAGCATTAGTTTCAGTTTCAGCTTCAGTTTGGTTTCAGCGTCAGTTTCAGCTTCAGTTTCAGCTTCAGTTTCAGTTTCAGCTTCAGTTTCAGATTCAGCTTCAGTTTTAGCTTATGTTTCAGTTTCATTTTCAGCTTCAGCTTCAGTTTCAGCTTCAGTGTCAGTTTCAGCTTCAGCTTCAGTTTTGGTTTCAGCATCGGTTTCAGTTTCAGCTTCAGTTTGGTTTCAGCGTCAGCTTCAGTTTCAGCTTCAGTTTTGGTTTCAGCTTCAGTTTCAGCTTCAGTTTGGTATCAGCTTCAGTTTTAGCTATAGTTTCAGCTTCAGTTTCAGCTATAGTTTCAGCTTCAGTTTCAGCTTCAGTTTGAGTTTCATATTCAATTCAGCTCAAATAAATCATCCCGTTGAGATCTGTTGCCACACGATCTTCTCCTATTTTCAAAAGGGCAAACGCATATTGCCCCGATTTTGAAATAGAAATGATTCGTATATTAACTTGATTGGTTAAAATTTAAGCGACACGGTTGGCGTAACTGTTAACTGGTGCATGACGTGGGTTCGACCCCAGCCCTAAACAAATATTTGTATAGCCTACAAGCAGTGGTGTAGTTTAAAAAAAAAATATGAGTGGTTCTTGAATACGCGATTTGAATGAATTGAGAGGGGGGAATACAAAGTCCCAACACCCCTTTACATCCTTAAGGGATGATTTCCAGGATAGAAACTATCCTAAGTCTTTTCCAGGGTCTAAAACTATCTCCATACCAAATTTCATCCAAATCGGTTTAGCGGTCAAGTGTATTATGTGGGTGGGGATGCGGGGACATCATTGATTCCCTATACAAAATTCCAACACCATTTTTACATCCTTTAGGAATGATTTCCGGAAATAAAAGTATACTATGTCTTTTCCAGGGTCTAAAACTATCTCCATACCAAATTTCATCCAAATCGGTTTAGCGGTCTAAGTGTATTATGTGTGTGGGTAGGGCGGGGACATTATTGATTCCCTATACGAAATTCCAACATCCCTTTTACATCCTTTAGAAATGATTTCCGGGACGAAACCTATGCTATGTCTTCCCCAGGGTCCTAAACTATTCCCATGCCAAATTTCATCTAAATCGGTTCAGTGGTTTAGGCATGAAAAGGTAACAGACAGACAGATAGACAGTTACTTTCGTATTATTATAATATTAGTACGGATGGATATGGAAGTATGGATGGTATGGATATGGATATGGAAGTATGGAGTTATATTATTAGTATTAAAGTATGGATAGCTTTTTTCCGCGACTTCGTTCGAGTGGGAGGTTTTCCCTGCGTAAATCCCGAATCCGTGGGAATTCCGGGATAAAAAGTAGCTTATGTGTTTTTACAGGATGTCAACTGTCTCCTTACCAAATTTCATTGAGATCCGTTCAGTAGTTTTTGCGTGAAAGAGCAACAAAGATACAGTTCGAAAACTATCATGCGGGAACCTTACATCGGGATAAAAACTATTCTATGTCCTTCTTTCCTGTAAATCGGTTCAGCGGTTAAGGCGTGAAAAGGTAACAGACAGGCAGACAGGCATACAGACAGACAGACAGACAGAGTTACTTTCGCATTTATAATATTAGTATGGATATGTTGTGTAATATACCATTGCTTGTATGATAAGCTTGACCCAAAATAAAAATAGTAGGCATCTAATATATCTGAGTTAAACTTAATTCGACATATATAAACAAAACGTTTCTAGCATCACAGTACTCGTAAGCTCTTAAGGATGTAAAAGCCCTTTACTCGGCTAAGCCCCCCACGAGACCCAAAATCTGCTTCAATTGGAGCATAGCCGAGCTACGTGCTCGCCCACTACGTCTGATGTATTAATTCAGCAGTTGAAAGACAGTTTACACTATTTAATGGTTGGATTGGTTTATGTAAAACCGAGATTGTGGCAATGTTCTATCGAGATACCGCAACCCCAGAATTCCCAGAAGTCTGATACTCCCTTCCGCTCCACTCACAGCAGGATTTGATGAAATAATACAAGGAATAAGAGAACCTCAAGTGGCGGAAATATAATAACTTTGTTGGTAGTTATATTTTCGAGCCGTTTGGGGTTGAAACCTTGGGGTCGTGGGGTTCGAGTGCTCACAAATTATTTAAAGATATATCCAGACGCCTAGTTGACACTTCGCGTGACCCTAGGGCTGGCTTTTACCTTGGACAGAGGTTAAGCATTGCCATACAACATGGCAATGCCGCCAGTCTTTTGGGCACATTACCAGTGGACAGCGATGTGCACGAATTTCTGGATGCCATATTTTAGTTTATTTTTAGACGTGTATATGTAGTTTAGGGTTTTTTATTTAAGTAATGTTTTAGTAATTATTCTCATATAAAATAATTATTCCAGGAATAAGTATTTAAAAAAAGTTAAGCTTTTCACTACTATGTAAGTACTACTTGAATTGCAAATCTAGAATTGGTACACGAAAAATAGAAATCCTCATGAGTGTCTTCCGCCAGGGATTAGGCAGCGCGAAGGGATCTGTCAAAGTCTAACTAACTAAAACTGCCCCCTTTTCCCTCGCACACTTGCACCGGGAGCTGCGGGAGCAGTAAAATCCACTTCAACGCTGCCCCCAATTGATGCCGTCCTGTCAAACGGGAGAAGTAAGGTGCTTGACTCTTCCCGCGACATCTAACTGGGGCATTCGTAGAACAAAACGCTCCGCCACTTCGAGGCTTGTACTGTAGGCGACGATAGACGTCCCTGAATTATCTTCGCTTACAATCAGGTGAGATGGTGGTCAACACCGTGATCTTTTTAATATATTAAAATCAATTGCTTTTCGATAGTCTCGCTAAAACTCGAGAACAGCTGGATAGAATTGGTTAATTTTGGTTTCAAAATATTTGAAGGTCCAGGGAAATTTTTAAAGGTAGAAAATATGGAAGATGAAAAAAGGGCGGTACAGAGTTAGCCTGGACAATTATTTTTATGTGTGGCGTCTCTTAAGTCAAAATCTGATATGAGTTTGTTAGCTGCTTAACCGGGCTTGCCTGTGGCTGCCTTAATTAATTATAATAAAAACCTCTAGCCATGGCGTTATCTAGGTCAACTATTCATCACTAAAAACAGGGTCCAGTTTTTCATCCTTGAAAAACTGGACCCTATTTTTAGTGATGAATTATGAGATTTATGATTATGAGATTTCGTATCCGAAATCTCATACTTATTCATAACTCCACAACATACAAAACAATCAACAATCCAACTCACTACCGCTCATGGTTAGCAACAATGCACAGTTTGTCATGTACAGTGAAGCACACTACCTACCGACAACGTTTAGTTAAGAACTCAACCCAACTTTATACAATTAATACTGGCAGTCTAGCGCAGCAATACAATCACAACTTAGTTAGACAGTGCGGCTCTGTTACACTGATTAGTTCCTGGGTTCATTTACAGGTGGTAAAGAACTTCGTTTTTATTGTAGTAAAATCGGTATTGCCGAAAAGGTTCTGATGAGATACCGCTGCCCTGGACGCAAGAGCAACTGAAAAAACAAGGTGGGTTTCTGGTCAGTAAAAGTATGACACTCCCTTCCTCTCCATCCGAAGCAGGACAGCAGTCATTTGATGATTACACACTGAAAAAATAAGATCTAACAGTTAAACTGTACTGTATAGATTTTTCAAAGAACCACAAATAATTATTCCCAAATATCAGGTAAATCATTGAATACTGTTGACATACCTATAGATTCAATTAGAAGGTATTAAAGTCCTCGAAACCTGGGATATCGTTAACCCACCCTTACCCTTCCCTCATACAAACATTTTTTTGACGCGGGGGGGAAGTCATTTAATGACTCCTCTCGCTCTGTGTGGAGTGGTTTCGAGGCTGCGGTATTTCGTTAGAACACTCCCGCAACTCCGGCAAGCAATGACCCCATCAGGTTCCGTACAACCTGATATACATATATGTATACAGGGTTAATTGTAAAACACCGGAAACCTCTCAGGACTATGTCACTAACATCATAATCAACAACTTTTGTTCTATGACTTTTAAAAATTCGTCATATTTTAGTTCACCAGATTTTCATACAAAAATAAAAATATTTTAATTAAACGCCCTTAAATAAAATAAATCAAATTGAAAGCAAGAGAAAGCGATAGTATAAATCGCTTTCTTTTGCTTCGCATAGACTTCGTAACATTTAGAGCGTTCAATTTAAATATTTTTATTTTTGTATGAAAATCTGGTGAACTAAAATATGACGAATTTTTAAAAGTCATAGAATCAAAGTTGTTGATTATGATGTTAGTAACATAGTCCTGAGAGGTTTCCGGTGTTTTACAATTAACCCTGTATATTGCAAAGGTAACAGATTATTCAAAAAAGTGTTTTTGAATAACCTTTATGAGTTTATCAAAGTCTAAGTAATATAAATACGGGTTAGATTAAATCGCATCTGCATTTATTTGATCCTTCGTGACTCAACATGTCGCCAATATCAGGGTTGCCACTAACCAAAGATTAATGGCGCGATAAAAAACTGGAGCAATAGAAAACTTGAATAGTTGATATTTAATTTTTTTATGAGTAAGTATTAGTATTTTATGATTGGGACAATTTTGTGATTAATATCGCCAGATTTAGGTTAGGTCGTTCACTTATAGTAAGAGATATTAATGTTAATGTTGTACGATTAAAAAAAAGTTTTATCGATATTATAAATTTTTACCGCGGCCTAGTACCTACGTTTGGTAAGATCATGCAATTTTACGAGATAAAATCTCCTAAGTATCTTCTAACTTGAATCCTTCTGGTTGGTTGGTTGTTTTAATTTTTTTTTTTTGTTACGTACAAAGTTTCCTATGGACCATTGTCTGAAAAAATATATTTTAAGAATACATTCATTATACGATTCTACAGCCTGCTAAGGAGTGGAATTCCTTGCCCATGTCTATGTTCCCTGGTAGCTATAACCTTGAGGGTCTTTAAGTCAAGAGTGAATAGGTTACTTTTAGGTTAGTGTGCTTCATCTTCTTCGACCACATCTTCGCTTGCCATCAGGTGAGATATTGGTTAAACGCGAGCCAAAATTGAATAAATAATAAATGATGATGAGGAGAATAAATGATAATTTTTCGTTCATTCCAAAAATCGCAGATTTTTTAAGCCGTTCAAAATTAAAATAGTGACTTTTTAAATCTAGTCTAGAATAGAATACTGTCAATTTACAAAAAGGACTTTTTATAAAAATTTTAAAAAGATTTTTTTTCTTATTTGTTGTTAACATAGAATATTGAACAGGAATAGACACAGGAAAATAGGTATCCTATTCCCAAATTTTCAAAAGACCTCCTATCTTCTTTAATTTTTTTAGGACAAATGATATTTGTTTTGTAAATACTCGTAGATAGCTTAAAACAACAACAGCAACTTTTACGCATCAATCATTTAATTAAACTAGATGAAACCTGTATTATTTAAATACTTAGCTACAGTTTCAGTAATATTTTACAAAACTTCTCTTATATAAAAGTAATAATAAAAACGATCTTTTGCGATAAAAAAGAAATAAAAAAGGAAAGTAGTGATAAAAAGGAACTACCAATTAGGTAATGGACATAATCATCTTTGTTTAATAAGCTTGGTTATCGTTACACAGTTAACCAGTTTCGAAGAGAGTGGGTATGTTAACAGCAATTTGTATAATTGAGATGTTCCCTAAAATACTTAGCCAATGAATAGAGTACTAATTAGGGCACCTAGACAATGTATAAAACATTACATGAATATGGTTTTCTACAACATACCTATTGTTTAAGTGACGGTAAAATTGCAAACCTGTTAGAGTATAATATATGTCGCGAGCTTGTATAATCAATCTATAAGTAATTGTAATCCGTACTATACTGATAGCAATTGAACGCATTATTTTTTGATAGATCTGAGAACTGAAACCGTTTGATTACAATCTGTCACTTGTTAAATTGATTGATTGGTTAGTTTTCCTGTAGGATGTTCTGTTACCATAGAGTTACTTATGATTCGATTAACTAATCAGCGTGTGAGTTGCATTCCCTTGTATGCTATTTCACAGTTTCACGGTTTCACTACGTTCAAATCAATTTGTCAATAGTTTACAATCTCGTTAGATATATTATAATCTAACGGTGACCAAAGATATATAATAAACTAATACGTCATTGACGGTGACATATACAATACTCAGCAAGGTGCAACTGCTCCATCCAAAACGTGTTAAGTTATGATTTGATAGTTCAAACGGGGGCCGCGTTGGAAAGTATTTAAATACAATCCCCAGCGCAACTGTGCGAAGGAAAACGTGGTGGTTTCAGTCTATTAAAGACTGACAGACCCCTCAGCTCGTCCCAGGGTGGAGAACAATCATGAGGATGGCCACCATCAGAAAAATTGGGGTTTGGTTAATTTTACTAAGAGGGATTGAAACAAGCTTGGGTATAAATACCCAAGCTTGTTTCATCTTGCATCTTGACTGACTTGATAGATTAGGTTCAAATGGGGTGACGGGGGCTGCATTAGTTTACCAAATATTTCTGGAGTAGAGCGTCACAGGGCCTCTCCCAATGCCAAGTGAATCAGCTAGATATTTATTTATTGACAATATTGACATTGATATAAGTTTTAAAATAGCATCATAGGAATGCTTGCACTTGCGCTACATTAGTGGTAAATTTTTAAGGTAAGGACTTAACAAAGTTATAAAAGCTAAATTTTCGAGATCTATATTTAGACTAGTACTCACGCGGGGCTTCGCTCCCGTGGATTCTATCACGGTAAAAACATAACTCTCCTTTTTGCAGTCGCGTATAGTCTATAACCTTCCTCAAGCTTCAAGCTACTTCTATACCAAATTTCATCCAAATCCACCCTGTACTTTCGAAGATTAGCGCGTTCAAGCAAACAAACAAACAAACTTTTCCGCTTTATAATATTAGTATAGATTAGGACATCTTTTGGCTGAAACGATTAAATAGTTATCAGCGATAAGACCGCCATTGTAACCGTAGAATCAAGCAATATTGTTAAATAGGTGTGTTTAAATTTTGGTGTACAATAAAGTATATTCTATATATCTATCTACAGTAAATAAAACCATATTTATATACGTACAGTACAACGTGGCATAATATACAGTTCCTACTGTGTCTATTTATGTCTTTTGTATCCATCCAGATATCTTGAAGATATCGCTTTTAGAGATAAGGCTACCTGAGGCTATTAATTCCAAACATTACATTAATGTATTGTTTCGAATCAATATTTTCACCCATATATGAAGTACTAGCACTTCGCCCGCGTCTACGTGGTTTTTAAAATTATTTATAGCCTTCCCAATAATGCATCTTTTTTTATTTGTTTTTTTTTTATTTTTATTTTATTTTAATAGGCTCGCGTTTAACCACCATCTCACTTCGTGACGATGTGGTCGAAGATGGAGCACGCTTACCTAGAAGTAACCTATTCACTGTTGATTTAAAGACCTGAACCTGAATTATAGCTATCAGGAAAATTACACACTCCGGCAGGGAACTCCACTCCTTAGCTGTACGCACAGTGAAAGTATTTCCAAAACGTATGGGTGGAATGTCCACCATGTAACGATGGCGCATCGCCGGGCCGTTTGTCTTGTTATATTAGGTGGGTGTATTATTCAATGTTTGATAGATGTAGCGAGCTGCAAAATCAAAATCTTGGCACACAAATTCAGTAGCTGACAACCCTAGCGCCAAGTCCTCGAATGCGTCACGGAAAAGTGCGTGACCCGACCTTTTTTGTTTTTTTTTTTGAACTTATAAAGAGTAATGTTACATTTTACTATTCAACACGACTTTATCGAGTAAGGTATAAGAATGGTTATTGTTCAACCTTCCATATAACCGCATTGCGGCCGCGATTAGGAGGTATGACAGAAACTTTAATGGGCAAGCTATACGTAAAAATGAAGGAGGAAAACTTAGTACACTGGCGGCCAATCGTATGGTAATTCTGTTTTTATTAATCTATCGTCCATTATAGAATTTGTTTCATTTATTGTTTGCAGATTTTGAATGAAGTCTGCTAGAAGAAATTTCTTAGGAAATAAGCAGCACCTTTGTGCTCTTTTGTCTGTATTTATATGTTTTTTCTTTGGTAAGAGTCATGTGTGTACATAAATAAATAAATAAAATGAGTTACGCGGGACATTGAAAAGCATTGCGTTTTTGTAAGTTAACGGTGTAATCGTCTATTAATTTAAATAATTTTTCTAAGAGGCAGTTTTTATATTATGAGTTGACCTATCAAAAAATTGTTTACGAAGATTTTTTTACATACAGCCATAACAAAAATTTTAACAAATCTATATTTTGTTAAAACAAAATATAGATTTGTTAAAATTGTAAATTGTCATTGTTGTAATTGTAATTGTAAACAATTTCATGAATATTACAGAGTAACAAGCAATATTTGATACTTTACGCTCAGCATTATAAACAACCTTTCAGCGTTCTATATAGTGTAAAGACGGTTTGCAAAAGCAAGCTGGCAACTCCAAACTAAGTCAGTGATCAAACAGACGAGGATCCCGATTTATGTGCCACCTTGGCACTGTTGCAAAATGTTATCTTGACGGTTTCAAAGTGACGTTAGCAAGGAAATCTCAACTACAATGGAGAAAGTTATGTATCGAGTAAGACCTAAATAAAGAATGTAATTGTAATTTGACACAAATTATTCATATAACTACGTCCTAGTTTATTTTAAAAAAGCAAATACAAAATATTTATTTTATAACAAATAGTTTTTTAATTTGTTGGTTATTGGAGCCTCCTTTTAAACAAGTAATGCCTTTTTTTATTTATTGATAATAGAATCGCGTTTGACCACCATCGCACCTGATGGTAAGTGATGATGTGGTCGAAGATGGAGCACGCTTGCCTAGAAGTAACCTATTCACTCTTGACTTAAAGACCCACAGGTTATAGCGATCAGGAAACACAGACTTCGGCAGGGAATTCCATTCCTTAGCCGTACGCACAATGAAAGTGTTAGGAGTCTCCGCTCTTCTACAGCAATTTAAATTTATTGAGTACCTTAGATATATAAACAGTATTCTTATTTGTATGGAATGTGGGGAATAAAATCTTATGTTGCATACAATTAAAATAAGTGGTTGTTTTTCTTCAAACGCTAAGTTTCTTAATGAAGTTAAATCTAGAGACGAATAAAATATTACAATGTGATGAACAAAAAAGTAAGACTTAACACATGACGAATGTCATGACGAATTTTGCTCAATAAACGTCTGAAAAGGGTTTTTTGGGTCTTAGTAGGAGCTGCATTATTAATATCATAAAATTTTTATTTAAATAATTAAAATAGAAACCTATGTTCTCCAAAGGAAATTTCATTTTAAAATAATTACATTCATATCTTTTAAGAAAGTTATGGCCGTTCTCATTATATTAAACAATATGGTATTCATTTAACAACTTTGGTTTAAAACTTTGTAATAATTACTACTAAACGTTTTCCGTGTCTGAAATCTGAATATTAAATCGACCATCAAAATTCCTGTTGGCGAACAAACTTTTAACGACTCCACAGTCAATCACAAACGATTTATGTTTCTATGCATTTTTAACTAGTGACCAATTAATTTTGGCCCGGCGTGTAATGTTGCCCGAATTTGTAATTTAATAAAAGTTGGTATATATGGAGCGTAGTTTTAGTTTGGTTGATTAAATTATATTATAGTGTAAGCGAAGGTCACAGGTGTAGATTGAACTCGTTAATGTACACAGACCTTTTGAGTTATTCTTCAAGATTTAATTTTACGAACGACGATAATGCTGGCGCAGTGGTTGAACAATTGGCTGCTGTGCTACTTATTACAGATTCGATTACCGCATGGAATTAATGCTTGTGTCGCCTACAGATCATAGTTCCAGGTCTGGGTATTTGTACATGTGAGTTTATATGTTTGTAAACGTACTATCAATATATGAAAAAGTATTCGTGTTGGGTAGCGTTTAAAAAACATATGATGCAGTACCTAGTAAAAAAAGAGAAACTAGGGGTAAAAAAGGCAGGCATGCGGACAGCGAGTAAAAGGCAACTCGTTGTCCGACCATGGACCATGCCCGGGTCGACGGCGCGTTGTATTCCACGCGCGCCTCAAAGAGCGTCAGCAAGATGACGAGGCCCCCCTGTAGAGGGCCGAAGCCTGCCGGGGTCGTGGGACTTATCTCATTACCGTGACCCCAGAACGTAAAGGGCTATTGAAGGAATACCGTGGATTTTAGTCAGTACAAGTCTGACAGTCCTTCCGGCCCTGCCCGGGGTGGGAGGTCTCATCTGATGATTTTACCACGTTAAAAAAAAAACCATTTGTTTTATGGCTGCTTCATCGTCATTGTTTCAAAGAGTTTTCTGGAGTAATCATTTCTGAAATTCAGTAGTATTCGCGGCCTTTACGCCAAAATCATAGGGAGGAGATTATTTATGCAATTTTTACCATTCTAAAGACAAGCTGAGTATAATCCAATCTTATAGGCATAAAGCCGAGAAAAATTGTAAAATGTTGTATGTACAACCAAAGAAGATTGCCCAAATGTCTTTTATGAAGTTCCGTGTAGTAGAACATAATATTATCCTAAATATATGATAAATATATATATAAAAGCGAAATTACACTCACTGATTAATCACGAAATCTCACAAAGAAACTACATGTGGTAGGGCTCTCAAATTTTGCATGGGAGTTCTTTTTAGTACGTTGATTCTTGCTATGACGGGATGTTGCGAAATTCCCACGCAATCGGGATTTATACGGGAAAAACTTCCCACGCAAACGTAGTCGCGAGCAACTGCTAGTTTTATACACCGTGAAATTTTAATGGTTGTTTTCCCATACTGAAATGGCTTTGTATTGGTAATACAGTCGTTTTATAAACAAATAAAATATCAGAAACAAAAAATGGCGCAGTGTAGTTAATGCATTATCACCATGCGTGAGAGCTTATTTTGCTCTGAACATTTATTAATCACTATTTTTTTTGTTGGCAGCGCGCGGTGATGCGTGTTTCGTGTAGGTACCTACGCTACGTCTACTAAACTACTAATGATTCTTGCGCTTTCGAGTTCATGAATATTTTTTTAAGAATTTGAAAAATAAACATTCGATTTTTTTAAGTTTAACTGTATGTTTCGATACTACTACTGATGGGTAACCGTCCTGCCGCGGGAAAACAACCATTTAAATTTCACGCTGTATATTCAGGTCAATCTTCAAGACTAAGCAGCGCTCACCGAGATCGGGTGACCATCTTAACATCCAGGTTCCATCGTACCTCGGAAAGTATGTTAAACTGTTGGTCCCAGCTGTCATTTATACATCTTTAACACTCGTTATTTATTTATTTAAGGTCAGCCAACAATTGTTTACACATATCATTACAATGCGATTGACAAACTTACATATACAAGTGTAACAATCACTTATAGGCTAACACCACATGCACAGAAAACGGATTAACGGTGTACAAAATTAATTATTTTTACTAAATGATACAATAATTTTGGTTAGTTTTGTTCTTAACACGTTCGCTGACAGTGAGCACTTACCCTGACACCACATTACGACGGTAGAACGTACTCTTAAAAATAAGTGGCCCATCCCTCAACGTACTGTCATAACGCACTATTTTAATTTCCCGCCTAACGACGTACTGTCAGCGAACGTGTTAAGATTAGGTTAGTTACACACAATACAATACATACAATGATCACAAATTCAATGCATAAATAATATGGATGTCAAGTGATGTTATGAGTAGTTCGAAGCCAGAAAACCTGATACCACTCGTGCCAAAGGGTATCCGCGTTACCCTTTGGCAAGAGTGCTTTGACTACTGGGTTGTGAAAGTCAGGTAGGCAGACACTCCATGTAAAATACTGTTATTCAGCTGCATTCAATTAGACTGGCAGTTGACCCAACATAGTTGGAAAAAGACTAAGCAGATGACGGTGTTCATGACATTTTGTTTTACTCTGGATTAACAGTTCCTTAAGGTCACACGGGTTGAAGGATTTGTTTGTTTTACTCCCTCAAGTTCCATACCGCTATTAGATGTAAGTTATTCTTCATTTACACTCAAAAACTTAAGCACTTTAGTTACTGTAGTGTTTGTATCTATACAGTAGATACAATACATTGTCTCACGTACTACTCTGGAGGGGGCTAGCTGTCAAACGTCAGTTTTGTGACGAACGCGGTACGATTCGGACGGCGCCTGCGCTCCGTTGTGTGTAGTAGTAAGCCAGTGACAGTTAGTGTTCTTACCTGAAGGACCCAAGGGTCCTACAGTTACCATTTACTTACACCATAAACGCAGCAAAATAAAAAGTTTGATATAAGGTCAGGCGGGGCAAGTGGGCCGACGGGGTAAGCGCACCTACCATAAAAATATCGAAAACTACAGCTATAATACAAGTAACGACATCTTACATCCATGCAACATACTCAAACATAGTCCCACTTCACAATCGCAGATGCCTCTGTTCACCATTACTTGATGTATCCACCATTTTAGTTTTAGTGTCATTTAAACCTGTTACCAGAGATGAGGACGTGTTATTTATCCCCTTAAATCTTCAAATATTTTATGTGTTACGCCAAACCAGTGAGGTGAGTACAGAAATTAGTTGTTTTTCTTTAAATCTATGGCTGTATTTTAGTCCTAGGTAGTGAAATTAATATTTTTTTATAGAATTTAAAATCGTAACCTCATAATAATCAAGTGAGGCAAGTGCGCCTAAGTTTTTAGTAGTATGGCGCACTTCCCCCGAGCCAGAAGTCGTCAACTTTTATGATTCAGTTATTTTATTACCCGACGGCCTCTGTGCTGTCTTGTGCTGAGAAGGTGTTGGGTGATAGGTTTACAGTAAAAGCTTCGTATCAAGTCTATAAATTATTTTTAAATAAGTAATTTTATTTATTTTTTCTTGGGATTTGCTTTTGGGGCGCTATAATTATATGAGTCGTTGATCGTAAGTGTTAACAGTAAAACCCAAGTACTTGTCAATTCCTTTATTCCTTATTTTATGCACGCTTAGGTGTGCCTAATTGGAAGCGATAATCGAAGACTAGCTACTTTTGAAAACTATCGATCCGGCTGTTATCATTCAACATCAGTATTTAAGTCATGTCAAAGGCCTTTGGGTTTCCTGAACAACTTTGACACTAGGTTGCCCACAGATCTCTCGACAAGAAAAAGTAGTTTGATAGTTACTACAAATGGTCCTAAAATTATTATCTATCTTTTACAGATGGTTCATACTTATCAAAGAAAAACCGATAAACCTTCTTGGTCTAGAGAAACTTTATATCAGGCAGTTGACGCTGTCCGATCAGGCCTATCTGGATATGAAGCAGCTAAAACTTATGGTATACCTCGTAAAACAATCAAGGATCATGAAACGGGTCGAAGGGGCTAAAAATCTTTTACACAAGGTAGACCACCAGCCTTGTCAGCCGAAATTGAAATAGACTTAGCTAAATATCTACATATAATGGAAAGGCATAGGGAAAAATTGTTACCTACTCTTGTAATTTTACGTAATGCATAAAATAAGTCTGATTTGATTAATTAAAGATATCTATTATTCTAGCCAAACATTTTTATTTAAATACAGCAGTTATTTACCTTTTTTAAAAAGAACAGCATTTAAGGTTTAGAATCTCTGATTACTAATCTATGGCGCACTTACCCCAAATTTGTTATGGAAGCTGTAGTAGCCTATAGGACGAGTACAGTAAAAAGAAACCAAGAGTAATGCGTTTATTTGTTTATATTCTATTAAGTGAATTACCGGTTTTTCTGGTAACGTACGATTTTAGCGTTATTATTTAGATAGGCGCACTTGCCCCGTTTCCAGGGATAAGTGCGCCTATAGCCATGTTTTCCAAATTAATAGAAAATACCGTTAAGATATTGATAGAAATGATTGAATCGACGTTTCTTGCAGCTACAACATTCCAAATATTGACAATTTAATAAATGTTCACTTAGTCAGCATTAAAAAAAAAATTTGCATCGAAATCATCTATGCAAAAAATATGGCGCCCTTGCCCCGCCTGACCTTAAAACTTTGATGATCACCTCAAACAAAAATTTTCAAGCTGCAAAATTGGCTATAAAAATCATCGAGACCGTTATCTAGTACCCATACAAATTATTTATCCAGGTCTGCTCAGTGTCAACTCTGTTGTATCGAAGATGTTGAAGTATTTTGAATACTGGATATGCTTCAAAAGGCTCGCCGTCATAAAAATGAAAAATTTTGTGTAATGTTAAATGTGCTTACTATGCTATATTATTTGACAAAAATGAAACCCTAACGGACCAAAATATGGGATTAATTAATAAAAAATTGTGCCAAAGATATCACAACAGCCAGTCGTTAATTAATTTATCGTTCTGATACTTACGATTTAAAAGCACATGAACAATTAATGATTTATTTTTTCTTAATGTGAACGAAAACACATATTATTCACCGCTTCCAGTGTACTCTACATCGAAGTACCCAGAATCAATTTTAGTAACCATCTGTTTGGGTTCCATTAATTTAATTAATTCCTCTCCCTTCTTTCAGGGTTAACGGAATCCTATTTTAATTGAATATCAAGCTTGTTTTTAGGGGTACCTACTATACAAACATTTTTGATACGTACTTTAGGAGAATGATGATGTTTTACGTGTTTTCGCCTTTATAAACGAAAAATTAGTCAATGTGAAATGGAATTAAACCAAACTATTGCTTAGAAACGTCGTGAGGAAACCGGTATGTCAAATAAGTAAAAAAAATTGTTACGAATGAGCCCGCACTTAACATTGATCACGCCTGATTATAAGCGTTAGATGAGGTCTAGCGGTGGAGCTAGCGAGCCCAGAAGGTGCCTGTTCATTATAGCTTTAAAGGCTGACAGGTCATTAGTGGTAGAGAACACAAAAGCTGGCAGAGAGTTCCACGTCGCCTTGGCTGTGCGCTCAATAAATGTAGAGGAGAAGCGCTTAAGCCCGATTTACTTTTCAACAAGTACAGCAGCGAGTTAAGTTGTTATTGTAGTTTGAACGGAAAAAGCGAGTTAAGTAGTAAGTTGTTGATTAAGTTGAGTTGAATAGATCGTGATCCTATTTTTCGGCGAGTCCAGTGCGAAGTAGCCGCCTCTCTCGCGTCTCCCGCACCCCTCCAACTTAACTGGCTGGCATGTAGACGGGCGAGTTTAGTACAGTCCATAAAGTAGGTTACAGGTAGGTTGAGGGGGGAGTTGAGGGGGGAGTTGCGGGTCGAGTTGCGGGTCGAGTTGCGGGTCGAGTTGCGGGTCGAGTTGCGGGATGAGTTGAGGCATGAGTTGAGGGGCGTCTCGTGGGGAGTTGAGGTAAAGAGAGAGAGAGAGGGCAACGGTATACCTTTGAAATTTCGTAAATTTTTGAAGGTTTCACTTCTACCACGTGTGAATTGCACACATGTTTTTTTTTTACAATTCCTTCACTAATTAATAGAAAGCAACTTCGTTCCATCCGGGTGTCCCTTGACACCTCTCAAGTTTTTTTATTTTCTTTTTTTCTTCTCGGGCAACTTATGACTACTCATTCGCCTACGTTTGGACGCTACTTACAACTTACTACTTATTACTTACCTGTCTGAGTTCTAACTCGCTACTGTACTTGTTGAAGTGTAAATCGGGCTTTAGTCCGATAAGACGGTATATCGACCAAGTGTGGATAGTACACTCTAGTTCGTCTGGTAGACCGGTGTTGAAAACGAGATGGAGGAAATTTGCAGACATGTGATATCACAAGATAACATGAAGCTTGCCTGTTGTTTATAAAAAGAAGCATGCATCCAAATAAAGTATACCTTAAAAACTATTTTTATTTATTATGCTATTCTGAGAATTAAAATTATCAAGTCAAATAAAATAGTACATTCCTTTTTTTAAGAATTATATAATTTTAAAGAGATCTAGCAATTTGAGTGGCAAAAGTGTAATAGGTTGGGTTTAAACCTGCACCCTCGTGATCACATGGCCGACACATTAGCCATTAGGCAATTGATATTCTTTTTAACCGACTTCTAAAAAAGGAGGAGGTTCTCAATTCGGATCTTTGTTTGTTTGTTTTTTTTTTTAATGTTTGTTCGGGCATAGCTCCGTCGCTTGCAAACTGATTTGAACAATTATTTTTTTGTTGGAAAGGATATACTTTCCAAATGGTCCCATGAAAATTTTATCGAAATCGGACAAGCCGTTTCTGAAAAATAGACAAAAGTCTGAAAAAAATATTTACATTGACGACCTTTTCGTTTACTCTGCTGGTGAAGGTGATAAGTAGTTGACATTTTGGCTTTTGTAACTAGATTAATTACAAACTGACCCACTAAAAAGCCCGAAAATAAAAACTTTTTTGCAAAAAATAAAACCGACTTCCATATCATAACACTACAAAGCCAAAAATAATTTTAATTTCGGAAGGCGGTGTGAAAAAAAAAGAAAATACAAAACCAATAACACCGACTTCCGAAATTAAAAATATTTTTGGCTTTGTAGTGTTTTGATATGGAAGTCGGTTTTATTTTTTGCAAAAAAGTTTTCCTCTCCACTAAGAGTAGAAGGAATCTATTGATTATAACATAAGTAGTGTACATAATAAGAATATTCTATTCTATAGTAATCTATATTTCAATTAAGTCCAATTCCAATAGATATCCACAAATGCCAGTGAAAACTATTAATTCGCTATAAGTAGTGGTTGCGTACTCGTTTCCCTTTTCATCGCGCTTGATTTGCCCTCGTTAAGGGGAGACCCTTCGTATATAAAAAGGGGTATTCTAAAGAGCAGTTTCTTGGTCATGTTTATGGGAATCGGGAATTTATCTGGGTTTACTTTTTTGCCTTGAATAGCAAAATAAATGCAGGTTTAGAATAAAGTTTACAATTTATTTTATTTTTAACTGACTTCAAAAAAAAGGAGGAGGTTCTCAATTCGTCTTGAACTTTTTCTTTTATGTATGTTACCTCATAACTCGGAGACGGCTGGACCGATTTGAAAAATTCTTTTTGCGTTTGAAAGGATATACTTTCTAGTTGGTCCCATTGTTACGAAATCAGGATCTGATGATGGAATCCTGGAGAAATCGAGGGAACTCTTCAAATATTATAGGCACTCCTATAGCGTTTTGGGTGTTTCTTATAGTACCTTGAGCAGATGCTTTCGAAAAGTACCATTTGAGGAAGTTGAACTGATAATGAAGACCACAGATGGCCACTGAAACTACTTAATGAAATGTAGAGCTGATGGTCAAGTACCAGGAGAACTCCTCAAAAATTAACGGCTATGCACCGGGAAAAGCAATATTTTGTAAAAGGTGATAAGTTGTTGACATTATGTTTTTTGTAACTAGATAAATTACAAACCGATCCAATAAAAAGCCTGAAATTTTTTTTTTTGCAAAAAATAAAACCGACTTCCTTCAAAACACTACAAAGCCAAAAATAACTTTAATTAACTTTAAATAACGTAGTGTTTTGATATGAAAGTCGGTTCTATTTTTTGTAAAATATTTTTTTATCCGTTAATGTCCCACTACTGGGCAAAAGCCCTTCCCCATATCCATCCAGGTTATCTTTTCGAGCGCCACTTCGGACAAACTAACACAGTGTGCGGCTAGATCATCTCGCCATCTTTTCCTGAGCCGTTCCCAGCGGCTACATCCAGCCACAGGCACCTTGTGTGGATTTCTTTGCCCAGCGACTGTCAAGCGGGATTGAGCGGGTTAAGTAAACCGCATGTTTACTTAACCCGCTCAATCCCATTTTGCCACATAACGATAAATAATAAATGAGCTTTATCTTACAAATTGTTTACTAAACCACACTTTCACACTCATGCTTTTTTCGTTAATTTAAAATAGATGAGATCGGTGTTTCCTAATTGACCCTGAGAAGAAATAAAGAAACAAACTCACAGCTCAAAGTATCTTCTGAAGTCCATACAATCTGTACTGATCAAATCATATGAGTACGTACCTTGTAGGTAATGTCTGAGCCAATTTTTTGAGGAAAGATGGACACAGATTTGATTGGGCCTGTCCAGACAGTGCAACCAAACGCTACGTTATTACAAAGCTTCAGTCTCTTACCATTCTTTACGTTTCTTTATGAATAGATAAGGCTGTTTCCATCTATGTTCTACAACTTATAGGTAGTCGATATTTTATGAAACGACGTCATAATTGTTGTGATTTACTGCTAGCTGAAATCATGTAATTTTTCTGACGATTGATGGTGGATGAATGGTGCTATATGAATGCAGCTATACTGTTATAATTTTTTTTACGAATATTGCGCTATATTTTTCCTCATAAAGTTGGTTTGTAATATATAAGTCGCACCAAGATTTAGACCTTAGCAAGATATGACCACACTCATAAGCCCCTTTAAAATTGTAATTTTATTGAGAAATTTAAAAAATAAATTCTAACCTCGTACTGAAAGGAGGTAAATTATAGATAATACAAACATATAAAAGATGACGCATAAGAACAGTAAGTTTACTTGCACAGCATGAGTTTTTAACATAAATTAACCTGAAATGTCTACCAAAACCCGAGTGTTAACTGTAACCCCGGTAACCTTCATTCACAACCCATAAAAATAACCTAAAACAAATAGAGCACCTCTCATCTCCTCTCCTTAACTCGACTGTTTACATATGCATGGCGCTGGAATTGGAAACCAATCGAGTTGCTTACTTATACGTACTTATTGTGTGTCTATCTGTCTGAATGATTTTCCATTTAAATACGATGATATATTAAAAGGGGAGAGTGATAGGGGATTAATCTTCTTTTTTCGGTAGGGAATTAAATGTTTGCTTGTATACTTCAGGTGGATTGGTGTATAAGTGTAGTATGAATGTGTATTGTGGCTTTATCGGCAGAGATATGAGTAGGTTATTAAGAGAATTTGGAGTCATTAGATGATTTTCACACAAAAATACAGGAATTATTTTATTATTTATTAAAATTTTATGTACAACAGAAGTACATGGGTGGACTTAATGCATTCTCTACCCCTTTGGGTTAAAAGACCACAATATGATTGATATACAAGAAAATATAATGACATACCGTTGTGAGACCTATTGCGAGACTATTGAGATCATCAGATGACACTTTTGAATATTCAAATGCTTCTCTTAGATCTTACCTTATGTGCACATAATAAACATTGTAATGATTCCTCATACATTTCCTAAAACATATTCAAATAAACGTTTACATGTTTATGTACGATTCAATATTTTTTTTTTTTTTTTTTTTTTTTTTTTTTTTTTTTTTTTTTTTTTTTTTTTTTGGGTAGGGCCACTCGTAGATCAGCTCAGTAAGGCCGTGCGTCTACTTAACCGGTCTGTTATGTACGTTTCATTTACATGTTTGACCGGATGGCATGACTTGTAGTTTTTTAATTAGGAAATTTTTATTATGCACATATTCACAAATAGGTATTTGGTTCTTTTAGTTTTTTTTATTACGAATGAGCCCGCTCTTGACTCCGATCACACCTGATGGTAAGTGTAAGATGAGGTCTACGATCGAACGAGCGAGCCCAGAAAATGCCTATTCACTCTTGCTTTAAAGGCTGACGGGTCATTTGTGGCAGGGAACACAGAAGCCGGCAGAGAGTTCCACACCTTGGCTGTGCGCACAATAAATGTTAAAGAAAAGCGCTTAGTACGACAAGACGGTATATCGACCAAGTGTGGATGGCTTATAGTTGAATAATAGATATTTTGATATAACAATTGATATTATCAAGTATGCAACAAGCATATTTAGCTTAGTTGGAGGGGTTTTGTTAACCAGATGGCTAGTAATATGAATTCTAACCACATTGCTGGTTATCTTTAAAAAGAAACTTCAAATATCTTTAATCTCTTTTCAGCAACGCTCTTGTTGCGACCGATGGTTTAATTTAATATCTTCATAAAATTAGTTTAGTTAAAACAAAGCTAGTACTTTATACAATCTCTTAATTCATTAGTAACAAGGGTTTAGAAAGAACAAAATACTTTTTCCTTCTTATAACAAATGTATTTAAGAGTAAAAAATATTATTAGATTAAATTAAAACAATATCATAGAACATCAGTGATTGAATTAGCACAATAGACTTGACATGATTGGTGAATCCTTTTGAATTCCACAGAACAGATAATATTTCTTGCTTTAATTTAATATTCATTGGCTTCGTTTTGGCTGGTATTTTAGTAATTAAATTGGGTTGATTAGGTAATAAATGTATTAGTTTTGATTGGTTTCCTGTCTTCGAGTCAGGGGATCTACTCCGAAATGTCACATCCGAATGTTCGAGACCGACCGAAAGACGACCGAACATTAAATTGTTGTCATACTACGAACAAAGTTCGGACTGGTAAAGTTCGGTCGGCACCATAGTCCAATGTTCGGTGAGTGTATGACCGAATGAAATGTACTGCTAGAGTTGAACGTTTTATAGTTGTGGTTTTATTAGTCATTAATGTTCATTTCGATATAATTTAACTGTTGAATTACAGAATAAAACTATTTTTTATAATAAGGAAATTGGACTTTACTTTTAATCCAGTATTTATAACTACGAAAATTGTAGTATTTCTCAAAAAACAATATATTTACCATTATACTAGTTACTATATATACTCTTTGATATTTACAGCAGACATAGAGATTGCCTATGCCAATTGTCAAAATAAAAAAGTCAAAGAATGACAAGTAGGACAAAAACAAGCGGTGCTTGAGTTTTTAAAACCGCAGGAATAAATATATTTAAACTCAAACCAAATCTCGTCTGTTACTATCGTTTTATTATAGCGATAACCGTATTTCGGTCGTTTAGCATCAAGTGACTGACTGAAGTATTAAGTGTTCAAGTTAAGTTACGACATCATATCAACAAAAAATAATGCTACTTGGATTTATCGTTTTCTCATGTTCGTGTTTTGGATGTTTGAAAATGAAGTTATGAACAAACATTCTTCAAGAACAAGTCACCATGTCTGGACCGACATCGGCACAAATTGATGCTCTCCTCAATTTCCTTGAGAAGCATCGAGAACTGGCTAAAGGCAACTTGAGGAGTATCGACGGTCGTACTTTGAATCATCGACTGTGGGATGAAAACCGGACCACGCTAAATGCTATGGGCGGCTGTACCAAAACCACAAAACAGCATAGTTTAAAAATTAAGAGCTTTGAAAGCTTATTTTATTTCAAATGGCGTTTTTTTTTCAAACTATAATTTTTAATTTTATTTACTTATAGAAAATTAAAGTAGTTAGTTCTAGTTGCAATTTTTGGCATAGTATTTAATTCAGTGAGGTTAATTTGAGTAAGGAAAGAGTTAAGTGTTCCTAGTGATTAATAAAAAATATATTTTGTTTATTATAAATAAAATGAAGCTTTTTATTTCTTGTAGATTGTACAGTTTCTAATATTATCTCTACTTAATCTACAATAGCAAAGAAGAAATTATAATAATTCTAATGGTTACTTAAATATTATATTGAATGTACAACTAACAAGCTAAAAAAGAATGTTAATACATACTAGAAATAAGAAACTGTTTTTAATATAGTTTACCTACCCATTTCGAGTAACTTAGACAAAGACAGAAAGAAAGACTCATAAAATTATTAGAAAACGAACGATATCTATAATAATAATAGTTTAAATTTAAAGATATTAAAGATATCGTTCATTTTCTAATAATTGTATAAGTATTTGCCATTTCGCTACAATTTTAAGTATGACACATTCACTTTAACACTTTAAACAAACATAAAACTCAAGATAATTGTAATAATTCATTAAAATCGATACTTACGATACTCAAAAGAGACCTATTTTGCTATCGTGAATTTGACATTAATTTCACGATGTAACTCTTGTCAAACTCAAATTATCGGTCGGGCTTTTCTCGTTCAGAGTAGGGTTTACGATACAACAAACATAAAAATGAAGTTCGGTCGGCTCCGAACCGACCGAACGAAATAGAATGAAGTTCGTAGTATGAAACGCCCGAACATTCGGCCGATACTTCGTTTTTGTGATTTCGGAGTAGACCTACAGATTACGCTTGTGGCGTAATACCTTTTTTCGGGAGAAAATCATTAATTGGGTCCTCACGTTCAAAAGGGAGAGATTCAAACTACTGAGTAAAATTCCATCTTCTTCCTTCATTAGCCCTAACATTCCGGGACTTATGAAATACCGAGAAATATTTCTTTAGTATCGTAGGTAACCCCGGCAGGCAATGGCACTGTCCGGCCACGTCAATGCTCCTGACTGCTCTTTGAGGCGCCCTTGGAACACAGTAGTAGTGATTTGCCGGTTCTGGCGCACCAATCCCGTGGCTCACCGGTTCTGGCGCAATCGCGGTCCAGGGCGTTTCAAACCTAAAAAAAAAAAAAAAAAAAAAAAAAAAAAGGTTTTGGGGTCCGCTGATCACGTTTCTGCAATCCGTTTTCGCGTAGGATGCATGGTTCCGGAGATACAGAAATCAATTAGCAACAATCTGTTTCATTTCCGGTGACACCGTACCCTCGTTATCGACTTTCATTGTTCGCCTTTTCTTATCTATTGTCCGTGCGCCCGGCCACGCACCCTCATTACGATTGCATTGACGTATGTATGTATGCATGTATTACTCATTGTTACTGCTACTGTATCATTTTATTGTTCATAAACCATTGCTTACTTTGCTATTCGGGATCAATAAAACACATGCGTCATTCACAAATTTTATTTTTATCTACAAAATATGAGTGGAACATCTCATCCACTAAAATATCGTTGTACAGTGTGTTCCCTGTAAATATGTTTGTAAAACTATGCATTGAACATCCCTGAAACTTATATAGCAAATACATTAAGCAATATTCACCACAAACTGAAGTCCAATCATTCTGAATCCTATCAATACTCCAGCCCCATCTTTTACAATTCCTTTTCAAAAACTCGAGATGATATCGCGCAGGTGTTCGCCCATACGAATCAAAATATTGACCGATGCCATTCGTATCGATATGTACAGCTACCCAGTGTGAACCTGGCTTATCATCCGCATCCAAATTGCATATTATATACGTTGGTGCATGGGCATACATAGGGAGTCTATTAGCAGCATAAACATTATTTTCTAGACTGGGATGAATCTTTTTCAGATGTTTTTGTACTTCTAGTGTATCCATGATATAGCATATTATTACACTACCAATCTATTCAATGGTTGTCATAGGAATGTTCAATTATAGTGATTTGTAAATATTAAATCGCATTATTTTGTAGCACTCACAAAACAGGTTGATGCCAGCAATGTGAGATAAGTTTGTTGACTCATAGAGTTACTATCAGTTTCCGGAGGAACGTGAGATAATTTTGGTGATTCATAGAGTTACAATCAGTTTCGTTGTATTTAGGAATTTGTTTTAGATAAAAATGGTGCTATATAAGATCGTACATTGCAGTCATGCAGTCAGTCTATGGTCGTTTGACCGCAGTGGATTGTATACGTCTACCAATACTACGTTTGTGTTACTTCAACGCATCAATGGCCATGGAGGTAAGTGTTTATTCTATTGACAAACTTACTTGTATTCTTGTTGTTGTTTCCTAACGTGTGTGATTAAGTGTAAACAAATTGATATTAACATGATAACTGTCTTGTTGCAGAAATCATTCAACTTCGATGAAAATACCTATAAACAGTATTACTACTCACCGCTCTCCCCTCAACATGAAGAAGAGAACGATGACATCGTTATTAATAACACATGCGATGGTGGAAAAAGGAAATCACAACCGATTGATCATTTTTTTGAAGTGGCACCAAAAATAAAAAAGAAGAAACTGTTATCGTCAACCGTGGCACGAGCCGCTAGAGATGGTGTATCATACATTTCTAGTAATTCTGACGACGGAGACCAAGCGACGCATCTCATAAAAATTGAAATGTACGATATGAAGAAGCTATGTAAGATTCCAACTACTGATCATTGGAAACACGCTACCACGAGGATTAAATATTATGTAAAGAATAATAAGGATAGCATCTACGACAGCACAAACGGGCTCGTATACAACATTACAAAGACAATAGCAGAAAGTGAAAAAGTTAAAAAATACTTTTTTAACAATGACACCCATTAGTTGATTAGTGAATGTGATTCTGTTTACTTAAATTACTTCTGTGTACTCATTAGATTCTACCTGACTTTTTAATCCTTTGCTAGACTCTATATAATGAACATTATTTGAAATCTTGAACATTATTTGAAATTGGGTATCAGTTGGTCTACCAACACTTAACTGTTACTTACTGTGCTACCTAATTTCTTCTTTGCTATAAATATGGAAAACTTCAGTGAAGTGTGTACCAGTGCTTTCTTTTCCGCACCCATGGAAGAGAATATGGAACTATTCATCAACGAATTCGATCAGGAGCTGCCTAAAGTTTGTGATGAAATGGAGAAGTGTGAACTGTTTGATTCATTGTATGATGATGAGTTGTATAATCACTGTGCGATGGTTGAAACAGCGTTGATGTAAGTATTAGAAGTACAAACTCAATAAGAAAGATTATTGTTGTATTGTTTTATTTTAAGATTTGTCTAATAATTTTCTTGCTGTTTTGTTACAGTCAACCACAAGTTGGAAGAGGTATCAAACGAGGTATCACTACAGACGAAAATAAGGTTCCCAAGAAAGCAAAATTTGATGAAGGAGCTTCTACATCATCGACTGAAACGAATAACGTGGACAACAATAAGGTGGAATGTGACACATGTCATGTTTTTATTAATAAAAGGTATCTAAATAACCATTTAAAAAGCAATGTTCACAAAAATAATCTTTTAAAATCACATAATTCACTAGCAAATGTTACAGTTGTTGAAACCGCTTTTGGCAACCGAATTTTAACATATAGAATTAATAGTAAAACAATTCAATCGGGGCAATATTTTGAAACACCGGAATCGTTTTTAAATTCATTAAAAATTGATATCTTATTTTTAATCAATGAATGTATTCAACAACATACAATTTTTAAAATAAACTTTATATTGCATGCTGATTTCATACAACAAACTAAAGATATTAAAAATACATTTGATTTTCAAACGTTTAATTACATAATTTGTCAGGGTGATGACTTAAATATTTTTTTTTCATCATTAATAGACACTGTTGTTGGTAAAATTTGGCAATTTGAAAAAAAAGATAGTGGTTGGAGTCTTAATCAAATTAAATACATAGATATGAATGTTAACAAATTCAACCCCTTACGTGGTAGTTCATATATCGATCTTCCTCAGGATATTAAATTAAAAAAAGCTGTAATCAATGTTAAAAATAATGATAATATGTGTTTCAAATGGGCATTACTCTCCGGTTTATATCCTGTATGTAAAAGTGTAGATCGTGTAACATCATACGCAATTCATGAAAATAAACTAAAATTTACTGGTATTTCTTTTCCGGTTAAAATTGTAGATATATCAAAAGTAGAGAAATTAAACAATATTAGTATAAATGTTTTTGGTTTAGAGTATAATAAAGAAAAAAAGTGTAATTCAGTTGTAGGTCCTTTATATTTAACAAAATGTCGTACACCTAATCATATCAACTTACTATATTTATCGAATGGTACTAACAATCATTACTGTTATATTAAAAAGTTATCGCGGTTAGTTAGCTCACAAATCTCGAGTAATCATCACGCAGTTTATATATGCGATTCATGTTTACTTCATTTCCCATCAGAGGAAAGACTTAATAACCATCAACAATATGATTGCGCTCACATTTGTACGGAATTACCAAACGGTAAGGATTCCAAAAAGGATTGGTTCGGTAAAGCAACATCAAATAATAAAATAAAATTTGATAAATTCGTGAAAAAGTTGGAAATGCCCTTTGTGGTTTATGCAGACTTTGAAGCATTTTTGAACCCGATAGAATCATGTAGTAACGATCCATCCAAGCCTAGTACAATTAATATTCAAAAACATGAAGTGTATAGTTTCGGATATTACATTAAATGTTCATATGATGACAGATTATCAAAATATGAGACGTATAGTGGGCCAAACTGTGCACAAGTGTTTATGAATCGCCTTTGTGAAGATGTGAAAACAATAGTTAAAAAAAATTGTTTCCAAAAATGTCCCGTTCCATTATCAGATGAAGATAAAATTAAAATTTCAAATTCAAACATTTGTCATATTTGTGAAACTCAGTTAAATGAAGATCCTTTTTACGATTTTGATTGGTACACTGGCAGTTTTAGGGGTGTTGCACATCAAGTGTGTAGTTCTAAGTACAGAACCCCTCGTTATGTTCCAATATTTTTACATAACCTCGGTCACTACGATGCTCATTTTATTGTCCATGCATTAAACCTCGATGATGGCAAAGTTGAAGTTATTCCACAAAATAAAGAACGATACATGTCATTTTCAAAACAGTTAACAATAAATAATCAACCTGTAAGTTTAAGATTCGTAGATTCATTGAAATTTTTATCATGTAGTTTAGATCAGCTAGCTAAAAATCTTAATGACGATCAGTTTAAAGAACTAAAAAGAAACTATCCTAATAATGAAGATTTTTTACGTTTAAGACGGAAAGGTATTTATCCTTATGAATTTATGCGTAATAGTGATTGCTTGAAACATCCGTCACTTCCTGATCAACACCAGTTTTATAGTTCACTCACAGATTCAAATATTTCAAATGATGATTATAATCATGCAAAAGATATTTGGCAACATTTTAAGTGTAGTAGTATGTCTGATTATTCCGATTTGTATTTAAAAACTGATGTTTTACTTTTGACCGATGTATTCGAAAACTTCAGAAAGCTATGTATTAAAACTTATGGATTAGATCCTGCCCATTACTATACTGCTCCAGGTTTAAGTTGGGATGCAATGTTAAAATTTACGAAAATAGAATTAGAATTGTTAACGGACTATGACAAAATTGCTTTTTTTAAAGCTGGTATTAGAGGGGGTGTATCTCAGTGTAGCAATCGTTTTGCTAGAGCAAATAATAAATTCATGGAGGATTATGATGGTGAAAAACCTAATTCATATCTAACATATTTTGATGCGAATAATTTATATGGTTGGGCAATGTCCCAATCCCTTCCTGTTGGTGGTTTCGAATGGATAAATTGTAATACAGATTATAATGTGTTGGATACGTCTGATTTTGGTTATGTTTTAGAAGTTGATTTGGAATATCCTGATGAACTTCATAATTTGCATTCTGACTTTCCATTATGTCCTGAAAACATATGTGTGGGTAATACTAAAGAAACTAAATTAGTTCCTAATTTAAATAATAAAAATAAATACATCATTCACTACAGGAATTTAAAACAATGCATTGAAATGGGAATTAAATTAATTAAAGTACATAGAATTTTAAAATTTAAACAGAGTTCTTGGCTAAAGAAATACATAGACTTAAATACTAGTTTGAGAACGTTAGCTAAATCAAACTTTGAAAAAGACTTTTTTAAATTAATGAACAATTCTGTCTTCGGTAAGACAATGGAAAATATTGAAAAAAGAGTAAACGTTAAACTACTTACTCACTGGGATAATCGTGGTAAAGTTTTAGGTGCTCAGGAATTGATTGCAAAACCAGAATTCCATAGTTTATCAATATTTTCAGAACATTTAGTCGCAATACAATTACGAAAAACAAAATTAATTTATGATAAGCCAATTTATTTAGGATTTTGTATTTTAGATATATCTAAGACCCTTATGTACGAATTTCATTATAACTACATGGTTAAAAAGTTTAATAACAAAATTAAGTTATTGTACACCGATACCGATAGTTTGATATATCAAATTTTTACAGATAATTTGTATGAGGATATAAAACCTGACCTACTTCACTATTTTGATACATCAGACTATCCAGAAAATAATATTTACGATTATCCAAAAATAAATAAAAAGAAGTTAGGTTTTTTTAAAGACGAGAATAATGGTAAAGTGTTGAAGGAATTTGTAGGGTTGCGATCAAAAATGTATGCCTTGGAAGTAGAAGATAAATTTATAGCAAAGGCAAAAGGGGTTAACAAAAGTGTTACCAAAAAAATGAATATGGAAAATTACAAATCGTGTTTGTTTAATAAAAATGTACAATATTGTAGTATGCTTCGGTTTAAGTCAATCAAACACACTATTTTTACACAAAAAATAAATAAAGCATCTTTATCATATAATGATAGCAAACGATGTATTATGGACAACAATATTGATACATTGGCTTGGGGACATTATAAATTACGTTAAGTGTTGATACTTTTTACTTTTACTTCTGTACATATACAAAATTTATATTGATTGTAAAATTATGATATTACTATAATGTTATATAATAGTTTATTACATATTTAAAATTTATTGTTTGATTGTAAATAATGTAAGATAATTGTGGTTTTTATTTGTAGGTTTAAATTTGAGATTGTAAAATTCTGATGTACTAATTGTGTTAGTTTTAATTATTCGATTGTAAATAATGATATCTAAGTAATAATAAAACGGTGAACATACATTTGAGAAGATTGTAAAGTTCTGACAAGTAATAATTGTGTTAGAAATAGTATACAGATCAGTCTGTTTTTCATCAGTTACATGTTTTTTGTAATTTTAGCAATATATATATATTTAATTTTTACAACATAATTTTCATTTTTTATTTCATCCCTTTGAACTCTAGACGTGTGAAATGTTTCACTTTATCCATCCGTTTACTGCTATTGTGGCTGGACCAAGTGGATGTGGGAAGTCAAATTTTGTAACAAATTTCATAAAATCAGTTAAAGAAATATGTAATTGTGATTTTAATCAGATCACATGGTGCTTTGATGAAATGCAACCTTTATATAATTTACCAAATGTTAACTATCATCAAGGAATTCCAAATCTTAATATGTTTGATGGTGAAAACCCACATCTTGTTATTATTGATGATCTAATGAGAGAGTCTGATGGAAGAATTGTGGATATATTTACAAAAGGTAGTCATCACAGGAATCTAAGTGTATTTTATTTAACACAAAATTTATTTCATCAGGGTAAAGGTCAAAGAGACATTTCTTTAAACTCAAGTTATATAATATATTTTAAAAACCCTCGAGATAAAACTCAAATAAGATATTTAGCACGACAAGTGTCACCAGACAACCCAAAATTCATTGAAGATGCCTATAGGGATGCAACTTTAGAAGCGCATGGATATTTAATGGTTGATTTAAAACAGAATACCAATGATTTTTGTCGTATCAAGACAAATGTCTTCCCATTTAATGGGCACTGTACAGTCTACGTCCCCACAAAAGAGTTTAAATACACCAAGAATCAAACAATTCAAATCATTTCTAAATGATGCATCGTCGACTCACAACGCATAAACATTTGCTAAACGCTTTGCATACGCTTAAACCAAAATATCAAAGAGCGTTACTTAAAACATGTGATGAAGAAGAAATAAACTGTATTTGTGAATGTATTCATAACGTTTTACAAGGAAAGGTACCTCTTAAAGATCAAGATAAACAAAAATTGAATAAACACAAAAATATACTTCGTAAACTGGTGCATAAGTGTAAACATAAACTAAGAAAAAATATAATCATACAAAAAGGAGGGGCTTTCTTACCAATAATATTAGGTGCAATATTGAGTGGATTAGTAAGTGGACTAGCCAGTTAACATGGAAAATGCAAAGAAAATGATACTTATTGAACCTGGATTGATTGAAAAATTAAAACAAGAAAATAAGGTTAATAGTAATTTGTCTCGATTAGATATTGAAATGCAAAATATTATGAATAGTAAGACAGAAGACCGCAAGAAGTGGATGTTATATTTACAAACACTACAAAGATACCTTCACTTTACCGAAGAGGATCGTCAACCACTCAGATTACCAATTTATTCTGATACATCTAATGAAGATTCAAATGAATCTAAAATTGGTTTTAAAAATAAAGATAGAGATCTAAAAAGTTCAGTTGATGCTGAATCTTTGTTGGATGAGAAAGGATCCATTAAAAGTAAAGAAAATGACACAAATCCACTTTACACACCAACTCAAATACTCAGTTTAATACCAAAAACTTATAATAAAAAAGGTGAGTCATTATTAAACTTAATTGGAACAAGTAAAAGTAAAATACATTGGGATAATGAAGGCACAGTCATAATTGATAATGAAAAAATTCCTGGAAGTAATATTGTTGATTTAATAAATGATTCACTAAGACCCTTAAAAAGAAGTGATCCGATAGGGTGGGATAGATTTGCTAAAGCATTAAAAGATATTAAAGTACCACTTACTTATATTGGAAATCCAAAGAGATGTGAGTTTATTAACCAACTTCAAGCAAAAGATCTGTACAAAACCTCTGAGATTGAAGTTCAAGAGTTTTCTACACCGAGCAGTGGAGATAAAAGATCTATAACTAAAATACGTAAAAAGCTCGATTGGGAAAAATGGACCCCGTACTAGAAGAAATTAACAGGATTTATTATGATCCATCTAACCCCGCTGGTTTTGGTAGTATTGATAAATTATCAAAAGCCATGAAGGGTAAAATGGATAAAAAGCAAGTAAAGGAATGGTTACAATCACAAGAAACATATACATTACATAAACCCAGTCGGAAAAAATTTCCACGTAATAGGTACATTCTATCAAATATTAATGAACTGTGGCAAGCTGATTTAAGTGATATGCGAACTTATTCTCAATATAATGATGGTTTCAACTATATACTTTGTGTTATTGATGTATTTAGTAAATATGCTTTTGCAAGACCAATGAAAAAGAAAAACTCAGAAACTACTAAAGAATGTTTTGAAAGTATATTTACTGAAAGTAATTCCACACCTACTCACATACAATCTGATAAAGGTACAGAATTTGTTTCAAAAGATGTACAAAAATACTTTAAATCCAAAAAGATAAATTACTATACCACTAACAATCCTGATATTAAGGCTAGTATTGTTGAACGATTTCAAAGAACTCTAAAAATGAAAATGTGGCGTTATTTCACTCATAACAATACTTATAGATACATAGATGTTTTACAGGATTTAATATACTCTTATAATCACAGCATTCACTCTAGTATTAAGATGTGCCCATGTGATGTAAGTTCCGCCAATATTATGACAGTTTGGACTAATCTTTATAATAGAGGATCAAACAAACTTTCTTTAGAAAATCCAAAACCAAATTTCAATGTGGGTGATTATGTTCGAATAACTAAATATAAACATGTTTTCCAAAAAGGATATGAATCAAATTGGAGTGATGAAATATTTATTATATCTTCAATAATTGATAGATCTCCATGGGTTGTTTATACAATAACAGATTTACAAGATGAAGCAATAGTTGGTACTTTTTATGAAAGAGAATTACAGAAGGTCACTTACAACCCCACCTCACAATATAAAATAGATAAAATAATTGGTACTCGTTATTCGGGTAACAGAAAAGAAGTATTAGTGAAGTGGAAAGGTTATCCAGATAAATTTAACAGTTGGATTTTAGCTTCTAGTTTAAAAGAAATATGAATAAAGAAAGTTTTTATTTAACTTTGCTCAGCAATAGTTCAATGGAATACTTTCCTGATAACAAGACCACAAATTTTTCAACAAAATTACCAAAAGCTATGAAATTAGAAGGTGAATGGTCGGTTGGAGTTGTCGAGTTTCAATACCCATGCACCATGTTTACTGTTCAAGATCATGAAAATGTTGTGTACATTACAAAAACCATGTTAATGCCTAATGAAGATAAACCATCAACAGTGTACTACAAAAAACATATTCCGGCTACCAACTATGATAACGTTGAACATATTTTAAGAGCGTTAAATGGTATCAGAGAGAACTTGAAATTTCGTTATGATGAAATAACAAAATTTGTGTCTATTTCTGTTTTGGATAAAAATATAACATCCGTAACATTATCACCCAAATTAAGTTTACAACTAGGTTATGAACCAAATACAAATCTTCTAGAAAGAAATTTTGGGAAGTGTCCTGCTAATTTACACTTAGGGTTACCATCTCAACTATTTCTATATTGTGACATTATCGATCCTCAGATTGTGGGTGATGTTATGACTCCGCTATTAAGAGTCATTTCATTAGATCCTTCAAAATACATTTATGGTGCGAATAAAATGCACGTTTTCTCTCCACCTCACTACTTACCTGTTATGCGAAGAGAGTTCGATACGCTGGAAATAGATATAAGATCGAGCACAGGACAAAAAATACCATTCCAGTTTGGAACCGTGTGTATTAAACTACATTTCCACAAATTATAATAATGTATTCTCCGCATGATCATCATAAATGTCCATATGAAAATTATTATTCACATCAAGCTGGATCAGGAGTTGGTGTAATTTATAAGGGTTCACCATACCAACGCGGTCATGGTATTGGGAGCTTCTTAGGAGGGTTATTTAGATCAGTTTTACCTTTACTTTCAAGTGGTGTTCGAGTGGTTGGTAAGGAGGCATTAAACGCTGGAGTAGGACTTTTATCGGATATGGTTCAAGCGCGTCCTATGGAAGCCTCAATAAAAGATCGTCTTAAACAAGTTAGTACGAACTTAAAACGAAAGGCTGATAACAAAATTGATCGATTTAACATGACAGGATCTGGATATATAACTAAAAGAAAACGATTGGCATCGTTCATTCCACCACTAACTGCTAAAGTGAAAGCTACGAAAAAACTTGGTCTAAAACCAAAAAACATCGAAGATATATTTTCAAATTAAATATGTCTTTCCTTCATAATCATTCTTGTGAGTGCGTTAAGTCAGAATTAGATTTATTTGCATTACCGTCTACACAAACAAGCATTGAAAATGGATTGTGGATTCACTATAAACCAATTTCATCTCTTGCTGATGATGGACCTATCGAGTTTCAAGTTCCTGGAACAGGCGATGACTACATAGATTTGTCTCATACATTACTCCAGATAAAGGCAAAAGTATTAAATCAAGATTCATCAAACTTGATATCAGCTACAGCAGTAGCACCTGTAAATAATTGGTTGCATTCACTTTTTAGTCAACTTGATGTTTATTTAAACCAAAAACTTGTATCACCACCTAATAATACCTATGCCTATCGAGCATACATGGAAACTCTTTTAAACTATGCTCCTGCTGCTAAACAATCTCATCTTACTTGTAGCCTTTGGTATGAGGATACAGCAGGAAAAATGGATTCCACAGATGGTAAAAACATAGGATTTGTTAAAAGACAGGAATTAGTTAATGAAAGTAGGGAAATAGAAATGATTGGTCATCTTCATGGTGACATTTTCAATCAAGATAAATTTTTAATGAATGGCGTTGAAATGAGTGTAAAATTAGTTCGATCAAGAGAGGGTTTTAATTTAATTGCTGGGTCAAATGATGTAAAGTTTAAAGTTTGCATTACAGACGCAACTCTTATTGTTCGAAGAGCACGAATTAACCCAAGTGTATTACTCGCACATCAGAAAGTTTTAGCTTCTACCACTGCTAAATATCCTATTACTCGTGCTGAAGTTAAAGTTTTAACAATTCCATCAGGTGTTCAAGGAAAAACTCTTGATAATATATTCTTAGGACAGGTACCCAAAAGATGTATTATTGGATTTGTAAACAATTCTGCATTTAATGGTTCGCTTACTAAAAATCCATTTAACTTTGAAAACTATGGTATTAACTCTTTCAGCTTATATATTGATGGTCAACAAATACCTTCAAAAGCTTTGCAACCATCTTTTAATAATAATATATTTACATCAGCATATCATACTCTATTCTCGGGGACTGGTATTCACTTTCTAAATGAAGGAAATGCAATCTCTCGTGAACAGTATGCTAAAGGTTACTGTCTTTTAGCATTTGATTTAACTCCTGATTTATCAGCTAACTCATCAGCTCATTGGAATCTCATAAAGCATGGTAGTGTAAGATTAGAAGTACGATTTGAAACCTCACTAATACAAACAATTAATTGTATTGTTTATGCTGAGTTTGATAATATTATTGAAATAGATAAAAATAGAAATGTTACTGTAGACTATAGTAGTTAAGGTTATGTGTATGTAACTAAAGAAAACATTATAAAATTAAATAAAACAAATTATATGCAATATACTATTTTTTTATTTCTTTATAAACACCCTATTCAATCTTATACAGAGCACTGATCGAGTTTAAACTTTACATAAGCACACTGACTAAACCACTGAACATGCTGCTGCCAAGGATCATCATCATCTTCCCAATCTTTTAAACCGCCACCACAATGGAAACACTTGGTCCTGTCTTCATGACCAGTATAAAAGAAACCGGCTTCTGCAAGATCTTCAGGCTTCTGTTTCATAACGAGTGGCCAGTCTCCGAAACTGAACAACCGTCTAGATTTTGAACTGAAAAATGGATATTCAGCTCTTGGGTACTGCATATTCTTCACTTTTTCTTCTCCAATCTGTTTTGTAGTTTTGCTTTTCAATGAAGTGATCTGTTCACGTATGCCACACTCATCTCTTCCTTCTAATCTTGTTTTTCTCTCAGCACCACAAGACGACACCTCCTTGGATCTAATGAATACACAGAAGTAATTTAAGTAAACAGATTCACATTCACTAATCGACTAATGTCATTGTTAAAAAATTATTTTTTAACTTTTTCACTTTCTGCTATTGTCTTTGTAATATTGTATACGAGGCCGTTTGTGCTGTCATAGATGCTATCCTTATTATTCTTTACATAATATTTAATCCTCGTGGTAGTGTGTTTCCAATGATCAGTAGTTGGAATCTTACATAGCTTCTTCATATCGTACATTTCAATTTTTATGAGATGCATCGCTTGGTCTCCATAGTCAAAATTAGTAGAAATGTATGATACACCATCTCTAGTGGCTTGTGCCAAGGTTGATGATAACAGTTTCTTCTTTTTTATTTTTTGGTGCCACTTCAAAAAAAATGATCAATCGGTTGTGATTTCCTTTTTCCACCATCGCATGTGTTATTAATGACGATTCAGGTAGAATCTAATGAGTACACAGAAGTAATTTAAGTAAACAGAATCACATTCACTAATCAACTAATGGGTGTCATTGTTAAAAAAGTATTTTTTAACTTTTTCACTTTCTGCTATTGTCTTTGTAATGTTGTATACGAGCCCGTTTGTGCTGTCGTAGATGCTATCCTTATTATTCTTTACATAATATTTAATCCTCGTGGTAGCGTGTTTCCAATGATCAGTAGTTGGAATCTTACATAGCTTCTTCATATCGTACATTTCAATTTTTATGAGATGCGTCGCTTGGTCTCCGTCGTCAGAATTACTAGAAATGTATGATACACCATCTCTAGCGGCTCGTACCACGGTTGACGATAACAGTTTCTTCTTTTTTATTTTTGGTGCCACTTCAAAAAAATGATCAATCGGTTGTGATTTCCTTTTTCCACCATCGCATGTGTTATTAATAACGATGTCATCGTTCTCTTCTTCATGTTGAGGGGAGAGCGGTGAGTAGTAATACTGTTTATAGGTATTTTCATCGAAGTTGAATGATTTCTGCAACAAGACAGTTATCATGTTAATATCAATTTGTTTACACTTAATCACACACGTTAGGAAACAACAACAAGAATACAAGTAAGTTTGTCAATAGAATAAACACTTACCTCCATGGCCATTGATGCGTTGAAGTAACACAAACGTAGTATTGGTAGACGTATACAATCCACTGCGGTCAAACGACCATAGACTGACTGCATGACTGCAATGTACGATCTTATATAGCACCATTTTTATCTAAAACAAATTCCTAAATACAACGAAACTGATTGTAACTCTATGAATCACCAAAATTATCTCACGTTCCTCCGGAAACTGATAGTAACTCTATGAGTCAACAAACTTATCTCACATTGCTGGCATCAACCTGTTTTGTGAGTGCTACAAAATAATGCGATTTAATATTTACAAATCACTATAATTGAACATTCCTATGACAACCATTGAATAGATTGGTAGTGTAATAATATGCTATATCATGGATACACTAGAAGTACAAAAACATCTGAAAAAGATTCATCCCAGTCTAGAAAATAATGTTTATGCTGCTAATAGACTCCCTATGTATGCCCATGCACCAACGTATATAATATGCAATTTGGATGCGGATGATAAGCCAGGTTCACACTGGGTAGCTGTACATATCGATACGAATGGCATCGGTCAATATTTTGATTCGTATGGGCGAACACCTGCGCGATATCATCTCGAGTTTTTGAAAAGGAATTGTAAAAGATGGGGCTGGAGTATTGATAGGATTCAGAATGATTGGACTTCAGTTTGTGGTGAATATTGCTTAATGTATTTGCTATATAAGTTTCAGGGATGTTCAATGCATAGTTTTACAAACATATTTACAGGGAACACACTGTACAACGATATTTTAGTGGATGAGATGTTCCACTCATATTTTGTAGATAAAAATAAAATTTGTGAATGACGCATGTGTTTTATTGATCCCGAATAGCAAAGTAAGCAATGGTTTATGAACAATAAAATGATACAGTAGCAGTAACAATGAGTAATACATGCATACATACATACGTCAATGCAATCGTAATGAGGGTGCGTGGCCGGGCGCACGGACAATAGATAAGAAAAGGCGAACAATGAAAGTCGATAACGAGGGTACGGTGTCACCGGAAATGAAACAGATTGTTGCTAATTGATTTCTGTATCTCCGGAACCATGCATCCTACGCGAAAACGGATTGCAGAAACGTGATCAGCGGACCCCAAAACCTTTTTTTTTTTTTTTTTTTTTTTTTTTTTTTTTTTTTTTTTTAGGTTTGAAACGCCCTGGACCGCGATTGCGCCAGAAGCGGTGGTGCGCCAGAACCGGTGAGCCACGGGATTGGTGCGCCAGAACCGGCAAATCACTACTACTGAACACGATACGCCCGTCGACCTGGACCTGGTCATTATCGGACGCTGAGTTACCTCTACGCGCCGGCCGTAAGCCCCACCTATGGTGGCCGGACATCAACTCGTGATCAGCGACGCCCGGGGCGTTTCTCGCGGGGAGAGGCAGAGAGTGAAAATCACAGAACAGATAAAAGAGGTTAGAAAGGAAATAGTTCCTGATTTGTATTAGAACCAACGAATTAGGAATGATATAGAACACGAACTCCGCTCAAAAATGGTTCCACGCAAAACACAATCAAGTAGGCGGGGAAAAAAAAATACAATCAAAGCGCCTCTCAGTCTGACGTGCGCTCAGTGACAGACGCCAGAATCGTGTTGATTAGTGAAAAATCCAAGAAAAAGCTCGTTTCTGAGGGATGAAAATGAACTCCTGCGTAGTAAGGCGGTGTAAAAGGCGGAAAGAAGGAAGTAAAAAACTAACTGGGATAGCTTATCACTCGTAAGTAAAATAATTTCGTGTTTTATTTTCGTATAGACAACCACGAGTTGTCAGTATTATGCAACAGGTAGCCAGCCAGTTTTTAATACCTAACTATTATATATTTTATATTAAGTACAGAGTTTTATAAATTGGATGGAGTGGTTTGCCTGTGTGTTTCTTATTTTAGTTTCCCCAAAAAAGAGATTCGACGACTACAGTGGATTGCAGCAGTCCGCTTAGAAAAAAGAGAGGATGACTGGTTACCAACTAATGCCAGTAGGGTTTGCTCCATACATTTTGGTAACGAAGACATATATTCGTCACGCACTGGCTATCGTATGCTAAAAAATCAGCTGTACCTATTTGTACGGTTAGTACTGTTGCACAGCATTTCGTGAAAAATTCTGGTAAATCCTAATAACTTAATTTAAGGATTGCTTAAGAATACAAATTTTAAATCACGTCTAATGTGTTTTATGTTATCAGTAGGTTGTACACCACGTAAAGACGCCAGCACATGAAGCTACCCGAAACTGTCAAATTTTCCCAATCAACCTTGAACCTAATTTCTTTAACAATAAAGTTGAAAACCTATTAAAGAAATTTGACAGATTGTTGTAGTTTGATGTGCTGTCATCTGTACAACAAGTACACCACGTTGAAACAATGTAGGTCATTAAATCGGCACTCCGTATATGAGCTGATAAATAGAGCGAGCCAATATTTAGGAGATATTTCTGTCCATTTTACTAAACAACAATGTTTTGTTTTGAGTACCTCGAGAACCCTTAAATTTTGGCTCGTACTTTTTAAAAACCACCTTATATATTAAATTTACTCTATTCACACATTATTATATATATATAAATCTAGTTTCAGAGCTTATAAGCCTAACGCTCTTCTGATGCGGGGTTAGTTATTGAGTACTTACCTTATTTATATACTTTAAGAAATTAATAAATATGAAATTCGGTAGATCCTGAGGAAATAATGATTTCCATTTAAAATAGGTATCAGGTAAGTAATAAAATAACTTATTCGTTTCCAAAGGGTGTTGTCCAAATGCTTGAAATGGACAGAAACTGCGAATAGTCCTTAATTCTTTTTAACATAAAATATGTATAATGAAATAATGTTCAAGTTTGTTTAAGTAGGATATAAAAATATGGAAATCATTAAAATATTTAACCTGATATCCGTTTAATTCATTCTTATTTTTATTGGAGGTCAGTGTTTATTTGACACTAGTAAGTGGCATTCAGCCAAACAGGAATCGTAATCGTTTGCAGATTTAGTGCACAGTAATTATTAATTTAATATAATTCAACCTATGTGTACCATAAATCTAAAAAAATAATATATGCATGTCAATATTAATTAATATCAAATATTTTTTGAATAGAAAACGTATCGTAGGCTGTATGAATCACATCTCCTTTGCCTTACCTACTGACAGACTGACGGTTTGACACTACTGCATTTTCGATTGTTTGTTTACTTGATTCTACAATAGCGCTTGCGAATTGAGATATATACGGATTGCTTTTTTATGGTATAGCAACGACTATGGTCATTTTTCGAAGATTTTGATTTTAGTTGTGCACACGATACCCATTTTTAAACACGGACTTAGGTTGGACCCGCCTAAACGACGACTTGGCATCCTTAACCCTAGACTTATTACGACCAATATTTCAGAAAAACGTTTGTAACGGACTTCTACCTAGTTTTTTTTGATAATTATTGAAATTGTAATGGGTTACCTACGATTTGTAGTAACATTTGGCGTATATTTCACTCTTGTTCATTTCAGGATTTTTTTTATATGGCCGACGGGCATTCCCTTTTATGAAGCTTTACACTTTTTGTAAACTTAATGTAAAGAGGTTTAATATTAATTTATAATATTTGAGTTCATAATAAATGACTGACTCCTACTGCATACTGCATAACACCATCCTCGCCGCTCGATGTCACAAAACAATCCATCTCGTTCGCACTCGCTTGATTCGATATTTCAGATTCACTCTAACATTATCTTACTAAATAAAATAGTGCCCCAAATGAATGAATTGACGGATCCATGCGCAGAAAATAAATTTAGCAAAGTATTTTGTTTTGTTAGTGCGCGTGTTGCATTCGTATTATCAGTTTAGTCGTATGAGTTTGGAACCATGTTTTAGCGGGCTTCGTTAGAGAGTTATATTTCTATATCATTCCTAATTCGTTGATTAGAACGCGTGTCGCCGCTTGTCTCCCACTCTTTATCTCCACTACAAGCAAGAGACCCATACGTATGCGCATTACGCACGCAAATGAACTACACACACTTAGATCACGAGTTGCAACTGATTGTCATACTAACGCAAAGACTGTGTTTGACATGCACTCACACATGCGCAAAAGCAATTTATTTCTCATATATGTTAAGGTAACCAAAAGGTCGATAATCAATATCGATAAAATAATTGTAATTCTTAAAAATTTTGTTACTAAGGTTTTGCAATTTTTTGCTATAGTTTGAGAAGGGCGGGGGGAAGGGCAGGGGTAGTAATAGTGTGGAAATAAATTTAATAATATTGTCAGGGGGCACATCCGTCACAGCCACGATATTCGAATTTTCTTTCGATTTTTGTGTTTATTTTTGGTAATTGCAGTTCTGTTTTACGTCATTATGTTATGACATAATATAATTTAATTAATTTCATGTGACTAACCCTGTAAATAAAATAAAATAATAAAAACTTCAAAATACCACCCGTGCGAACCATCAGTTAAAGCTATTACGTAAATAAATGACACAAGTAAAAAGTACAACAATCTTTTAATAATGAACAATAATGTAAACTAATTTCAATGCAGATTTAATAATAATATCCGCAAACATTATCCAGGTTTTGATGTCATTTAATGTTTAGTCTTTAAGTCAAGAGTGAATAATTTACTTCTAGGCAAGTGTGTTCCATCTTCGACCAAACCATCACTTACCATCAGGTGAGATGGTGGTCAAACTTTTTTTTATTGACAATAGGCTTGCTATTGTCAATAAAAAAAAAGTTTTATAGAATATAAATTACACACTACTTACTGCAATATTTTTGTGTGGAAAAGTTCCTGTTTTTAAGTATCTATTGCCCGACTTTTTTAGGGTTCCGTAGCCAAATGGCAAAAAACGGAACCCTTATAGTTTCGTCATGTCTGTCCGTCTGTCTGTCTGTCTGTCTATCCGCCCGTCCGTATGTCACAGCCATTTTATTCCGAAACTATTAGGACTATACATGTGAAACTTGGTAGGTATTCTGTGAACCGATTTCGATTTTAAGAAAAAAAAAATTAAATTAAAGGGGAGCCCCCCTTTAATTTAAATTTTTACATACATGGAACTAAAACCGATTTTTTTTTTCTTGAAACCTATGCGTTTGTGGTATCTATGTCTGCAGATCTTAGTGTAAAGTTTCAATCAAAATTGGTTTGAACAAGATCGGGTCCACGGTTTTAGTGATAAAGCATATTTTCTAAAACCGCAAATATAACTTTGTAATTCATACAAATACTATGAAAAACAAAGTTATTTGGCGTAGTTGTAAAAAATGTAAATAAGCTTGTTTTAAGAAATTTGTAAGGTATTTTTTGTCAAATAAATAAACATATTATATTATACTAGCTGTGCCCCGCGGTTTCACCCGCGTATAATCCTACTACTATTATTAATGTGTAATTTTATGCGTCAATCTAATTCGCACTGGATAAAGAATCGCGAAGTAAATATAGTTTAATTTAATAATATTGTCAAGAATACATTTAGAGTATTTTTAGAGTATTTTTAAACTGCTGACCCGATCTCGTTCGAACAAATTTTAATTGAATTTTTTATTAAGATCTACAGCATATATTTTGTTTTGGTTTTTGACTCCATTATTATAAAAGTAAGAGTGGGTGGGGGTGAAACACATTTTACCACTTTGGAAGCGTATATCTTTCGACTGACTCGCCCATTGAAGAATTCCGTAGCTATGCTTGCTAGCATAGATTAACGTAAAAAAATGCTGTTATCATAATGTTTATATGACAAAGTTTTATTTGCGGATTTTGCAAATGTGAAAATGAAATCTCAAAAACTGTATCTCGTTCGAATCAATTTTAGTTAAAAGTTTTCATTAGAATCTACAGCATATTTTTATATTTTACACTTTATTATTTTAAAAGTTAGAGACACATTTTACTACTTTGGCACTTCCAAAGTAGTAAAATGTGTCCCCAAATATATCTTTCAAACGATTGACTTTGACAAAAATGATTACATGAACCTCAGTATCATTTTTAAAGATCTATTTATAGACGCCGACACCCGCATAGGCGTACAAGCTTGATGTAAAAAAATTTTTTAATTCTAGTTCCATGTATGGGGAGCCTCCCCTTAATGTTTTTTTTTACATTATTTTCGTATAAAAATCGGAAAGCGGTTTGCAGAATACATCTATATATCAAGTTTCAACTCTGTAGTCTTAATAGTTTCGGAATAAAATGACTGTGACATACGGAAAGACGGCCAGATAGACATGACGAATAGTATAAGGGTTCCGTTTTTTTGCTATTCGGCTAAGGAATCCTAACAACATCGCTTTTAAACAATGCCAACGTTGAATGTCTGACCCGTTTTTTCGGGTGGAAAAATCATCGAATGACTTCTCTCGCTCTAAGTGGAGCGAGACTATAAGCCCACCCAGTTACTTCAGCTGCCCTTGCCTTCCGGGGCCGCGGTGTCTCGTTACAACATACCTTTAAACTGAACGATGACATAAAAAATGGGATGAACAAAACAACACCCTATCAAAATTACTTATTCAACGAAAGAGAAAGTAAAATATAAATATTCAAATGTATAGATACAAAAATACACATCTGACGTAAAAGAAGCTGAAACAATTTTACATAGGAAGTCTCTTAGCCAAGAAGTCGAAATGAAACCAAGATAAGGTTCACTATCAGTGCGGTATCTATCGCGGATTGGTAGAAGTACGCGAGTCATGCTCGACGCGTCGTGCATCCCCGGGCCGCAACGCGCCGCGGCCGTTACGGTGAATAGCGTTGTTGAATAATTTTACATTTTCTCCTAAACTATAAGTCCAAATTATATTCTGTAAAAGGCAAAGATAATCTTCATAAAATTGTCTTAATGATGAAATTACTTTCAAACGCAAATATTAATATGGCCGCATAATAATAATACTACAAAGTCATTCCTTATTTTTTAAATATTTTCTTAACATAATTTGCCTTATTGTGGATTATTTATAAAAGTTAGATATGCAGTACCGCGGACTTTTTTTTAGATCTACATAAAACCTATATTTTTGTAGTACATGATCTTTACGTATAACTCAGCATTTCGCCAGCTCACGCGATTATAGTAATTTAGCGGCATATTTTCTTCCGACTTACTTCACCAATACCTTTATTGTAGGAAAACCGAGAGGAGTAGCGTAATGCTAGATAGCCTATAGCCTTCCTCATGAAACTGCCTATCATAATCACAAAGAATTTTTGAAATCCACCCAGTACTTTCGAAGATTAGCGCGTTCAAGCAAACAAACAAACAAACAAATTTTTCCGCTTTATAATATTAGTATAGATTATTATAGTTACTACGGAACCCTTCATGGGCCAGTCTGACTCGCACTTGGCCAATTTGTTATGTAATAATTTTCTGCAAAATTTTCAGACCAAATTGTACGACATTTCGTAGGTATCCATTCATCACAGGTTGCCTCAATCCAATTTTTTTTAAATCTGGATCTGTTGGAAACCTAGCAATAAAATGTATATTTATAAACAGCTAACCTCAAACAAATTTTTTGACGAAAGCCTAGTAACAAAATTGATAACCACAATTAACAATAGTTGGTGGTTATAGACAAAGGTATTTTCATTAAAATAATACTGATAATAATCATTTGAACACATTCGTTATATCGCTTGCGTAGCACAAGATGGTACCCATGTATTGCAAGCAATGTATGATTTTGCATCTGATCGCGATTGTGTCGTATTTGTCTGCAAATTACATAATAATAAATAATTACAAATATCACTAGTATTTTAAGGTTTTTGGGACTTACCGGTGAAAAGAAATCCCTTCTCGGGTTACACTACACACCTGGCTTCTTTTCCGACACGATATGACAGCGCAAGACGGCATAACGATTTTTTTTAGCGGAGTTTCGTTCGTAGTCACAATAAAAATGCGACTATTGGCCGGTGAACATAATTCTGGTTGAAGTATGAGCGTTCAAACTATGAGCGGCGCGCCTGCCCCGCCCACAAGGCCCTTCTAACCTCTTTTATCTGTTCTGTGTGGTCACCTATCCAAGGGCCGACTTAGAACAGCATTTAACGGCTTTTATGATTTAGCCTCGAGCTCCTCTAAAATAAACTTAATAATTATCATGGACGAGCTTCTGCCCGCGAATTTGTCCGCGTAGGAGGGTTTACCCTGAGCTCATGGGAATTCCGGGATAAAAAGTAGCCTATATGATATTTCAGGATGTCAACTATCTACTTACCAAATTTCATTCAGATCCGTTCAGTAGTATTTGCGTGAAAGAGTAACAATCATCTATATATCCACATTCTCAAAAACTTTCGTATTTATAATATTACTAAGCATAAGACAAATTATTATAATCCCGTCTTTCAGGAGCAATCTTCGTCAGCGGTAAAACAAATTATATAAGCCTAAAGCCATCTGAAAACACCCACCAAACATCATTCCAATCCTCTATTAAGCGATGTTGTACCCGCCCGGGATATGTTCCACTGTATCCCGGACCCCGGGGAGGAGCACGGACATTACAGCCACTAACCGGGATTCTTAATTACCTGACGCTAGTGATTGTCGAACATTGATATAGGGATGGTAGTTGTAGGATTTCGTAAGATTGTGCTTTTGTTAACACGTGTATGACTCCTACTATCACTACACAAAGTATAAATTATTTAAATTCGCTCCCCGCTTCTAGCATTTTCTGTATCTGATAGGCTTTTGAACTCTCATAAACTACGCAACTAATATCAATGCTGTTTTCACTAATGGATAGAACGTTTTGGATGATCTATGTACAAAATGTATTATTATAAAGTTATGACTTAAGTACCTAATTTCTCGTGCTTTCCGGTGGCTTTACTCGAGATTTTTATTATCTTACAAAATGTACTGTGGATTTACAGATCTTCAAAAATGTCAGAAAAATTATAGTGATTCTATAATTATGTCTATCACTTTCGGTTACCTGACAGTAACAGGGTTTATAGTGTTACCAATTTGCTGGGTTTTGAAGGTCAGATAAGTAGTCACAAATACATTTATTATCTTCAGCCTCATTGAATTAGACTAGAAGCTGAGTACCATAAATGGGAAAAGGCTTTGCAGACGATGACGTAAATAGCTCATTCTGTAAGTTACGAACTAACCAATCAACTGACTTAGAAACTAGTCCGTATAATAAATTTAAGTATACAGGGTTAAAGGGTAAGTTGACCTAGATCCGTTTGGAGGTTGTAGTTACCATCATTCCTGACTGATTTACCTATGTTTTTTTTTTAAGTATACCTAAAGAAAAAAAAAATGTTTTTATAAATTATTTCTTTTTTAAACTATCAATCGTCCATTACGACCCAGTTGGTTCAGTAAACAAACCTATCTTCTACACAAAAATCATACATAAAAAAAATAAGGATAATAGCCTAAAAATCTTTTTTTAAAACAACCTTCAAAGTCCAATATCTCGAAAACGGTTAGGTTTTGGGTGGGGTATTTGATAGGAAATGAAGGAAAAAAAAATGAAGGAAACTACAAACTCTTAACGGATCTAGGTCGACTTAACCATTAACCCTGTATATGTACGCTATTATAACTCCGCTCAATCAAGTGCCTTTTTTATCTCAGCGCGCATCAAATCCTATTCAAAGTGGAAACATAAAAATAAACTCTCAATTTAGCCAATTATAACTTCGGACTTCAGCGTTCAATTCCATCGCAATACTAAGTAGTACCAGTTATGTAGCAGATCATTAGTAGTCGGGGCAGACACGGCATTTACATAGTGCAATGTTGGATGTGTAGCTATAGTTATAACTGTAGCTACTATAACTAGTTATAGTAACTAGTTATTCTCTCGATGTTCTGATGGTTGTAATAATAGTGTGGGGATTGATGTAGTTTTGGTTTGGTTGTCTTCTGTGTTTGTTTAGTATGTATTGTGAAAACGATTTTGACGATTCAGTTGGAAATTATGTTGTTAATTAAAATTAGAAAACTAGCTTATGAAACTAGGTTCGTTCGCATGCAGGTCAGGAAAATTTCCCCCGATATACTGATACCAGGATCAAATTACATACAATGTTCTAATCTGGATCTTCTAATCATCTACCTATCAGTCAACATACTGATTACTAACTAAATATTTTTAGGCTTAACTAGCTAAAAAATTTTAAGTTTTTATTTCTCGCTTATAAGTAGGTCGGTTTGTAATTTACCTAGTTACAAAAGCTTAAATGAAAATTACTTATCACCTTTTACAAAATATTGCTTTTGTCGATGCAAGGCCGTTAATTTTTGAGGAGTTCTCCTGGTACTTCACCATCAGGTCCACTTCGCTTTATGCATTGCGACGATCATTGTATAGGCTCAGTAGGACATTGTAATGAAAGATTAGTGGACTGTATTAATAGGTTATAATCCCACAATTTACATGGACAACGTGGCGAAGATAACACTAAGAAATGCCCGTAGCGGAACGCGTCATGCACCCGCCAGACCAATAAAAATGTACTCTGTGCGCCAGACCAATCAGCCCACTACTGATTGGTATTGCGGGCGCGTAGCGGTCGCTCGTAGCGGTCTCGACACTCCAACACCCCGCGCATTCCCTGCAGTGTATCACGCGCATAGACGATACGCCGACAACAACCATATTTAATTAATCACATCCGAATCCATCAAATACTTATTATATATTGAGTAGTTCCGGTGGCTATCTGTGTTCTTCATCATCAGTTTCATTTCACTAAATGGTGTTTTCGGAGTGCAACTGCACACAGCACAAGTTACTACAAAAATCGTTATAAGTTTGCCTAGGATATCTGAAGAGTTCCTTTGATTTCTCCAGGATCCCATCCTCAGATGCTGACTTGATGACAATGAGACCATCTGCAAAGTATATCCTTTCAAACCAAAAAACAGTTTTCTAAATCAGTACAGCCGTCTTCGAGTAATCGGTGATCATACATAAAAAATAACGTGACGAATTGATAACCTCCTCCTTTTTTAGAACGAAGCAGTTGTTAATTTTTTTTCTTTTGTATTTCATAGAGAATCAGTGTTTTTTTTTATGTTGTTGTATCAAATAAGAATCTTTTCAGATTAGCTAGATAGGACCTACCAATAAATTTACTACATTGTTTGTCCTCAATTTTCTAACAGCAATATAGTCAGCAGCTTGCAAATATCTTACAATGACAATAACTTTTAAATTAACCTGTTTTCATTTTTAGTTGTTAAGTTCCTATCTGTTTTGAGATTATCTATCTATATTCATTCTTTTGCTGTCTATCTGTGAAAATAATGACAAACTATTCAGTCGTTTCAAAGATGTGACTTACAAATAAACTAAAAAACAGACAGACGGAAAATAATTAAAGATTCATGTTCTATTATTATGCTGTAGTCACAAATCTAGTTAGATGTTAGATGCTGTTTTACTAACTAAATGTGTCAATAGTACCTGTCTAAGTAAATATTAATGTAGGTACAGTTCTAGTACAGTGTACACAGTACATAATCTAAACGAACTAGATATTTCCAGTCTCCAATAATATATTCAAAAATACCCACTTCACTCGAGAACTCGTCGAAGTAAAACAAACCCCCAAATCGGTCCAAAATTATACCCCAGAATTATCTCACGACTTTCCGACCCCCTTACATTAGAAACTCGATTTTTCCCGCCCCCTCCTACCCATTCTTCCCCAAATCAGTCGAAAGGCAGTGAACCCTGAACGATAAGCAAACAGTCCACAATCACCTGGCCCTCCCCGTCCCCCCTCGATGTAAATCCTGCTATTCTTGGTAAATATTTGAATTGAACCTACCTTCGTATTGTAACGAATTGAAATGTGTTTGTTTCAGCATGAGCGCAGCGCCATCTGTTAACGAGGTCAATAAATAAGTTGCACGGAATAGATAATAGATGGCAGTAAACATAGTTTTACTTATACAGTGTACTAGGGGTTGCATAAATGCTTTTTTTGGGACTCCCTTGTTTGACCGAAAGGAGTTTGACAAATTTTCACTTCCCAAAAAATTTTCGCATAATTTCATTTGCCAAATTATTACTTAGCAAAAAATCTATTCACAAAAAATTGTAATGCAAACCTAATGCTTGGGAAATGAACGTTTAAACTATAACTTGTTTACCAACTAGTACTTTTAATACTTTTTATTTAGTCAAATATTTCAGTTGGAATAACAGTTTTTACGCGAAATCAAATCAGCCAAATATTTCTCTTTTTTCTATTAATGCAAATCGTTTCTGGCGTAGGAGGTCACAGTTTTAACCTAACCTAACCTACCTTTTGTCTTAACAAATTTCACCAAACGTTTATTGTCTGAAGATTGTTTGCTGTCTTTGCTGTAATAAATCATTTGATTAAAGACCAAATGCCATAATGACATTATAGTTGGTAATATTTTGCCAAGTAAAAATTTGACCAAATAAAAATATGCGTAGATACTAAAATCATTCGAAATATTACAATGGTATAAAAAAAGGTTGCTAAAATTTGTTTGTGTAATGAAATTTTGTCAAAATCTTTTCGGCAAAACGGCAGGATCCCGCTTTTTTTTTAAACCTTTACGTATTATTAACCTTATTTTTAGGATTACTTTTTAGGCATTTAATAGGCAATTAACAGTATTTCTTGTAACTCATAATCTTATTCATTCATAGGCAGGAACAACTCAGTGCCAGGGTGCATAAGAGTGAGCTCATTAATTTCCCACACGCAAACCATGTGAAATTCCATTGTTTTGTCCATTAAACTAAACAAAATATTTCATTATTGTGTAAATCCATTACAGTAATCAATTAGACAGTGTTGTGCATGTCATGCGTGAATCGAATCAGGCTATAATCCCTAATGAATGACCTAATCACTGCATGCTATAATTAGTGGCAATGCACTTGTTGTAAACGGGTTAAGCATTAAGGTTAGGTATAGGGTTAACGTATGATTAAATTGTTTTAGTTATTAATCTGGATTTGAAGGATATCGTCCTGTCATAAATTAAACGCAAGTACGATGCGATTGGCTACTGCAAACTCATTCCACCAATCACGTTTCGATATAGATTGTTTAATCAGTTGTCTCAATAATTATTATGTTTTGAATCATTTTCGTTCGGGAAACCAGCTCACTTATTGCATATCTAGGTATCATAAAATCGCAATTAAAAGGAAGTCCAATTCCATTACTTCATATGTTTAAAAAAAAATCGTTTGATAGACAATTTGAAATACGCAATAGATACGGGATTTATGTCAAACCTAATTCAATTTAAATTCTTTATTTTAAGATGATGATAATCCCTAATTGTGTTAGTGGAGGCTTAAAAGTAAATATATATTAAAATAAAATACATTATAACTCACTTTATGGGAAGGACAATCAATTTATGGGAAACGTCCCCCGATTGATCGTCATTCCCACAGAGTGAATCATGAAAGGCTGGTATTACTTGCCCACACTCTGCTGACCAACAAACAGAGCTTATTTCACATGAAGCCACTGTATGAGCTTTCGCAAACTTCTCTGACGCACTAATGCTTATGTTAGCCAATTCTATCTACGAAACAGATCATATAAAATATCACACAACTATAATTTGCCTGACGCTGGTTTTCAACTAAAACTTCCGGTAAGTGTACTGGGTTGATCAGTATTAGGTGGTCTGGAGAGATGAACTCATCCAACTGACTGTCTTCATCCGTGATCATGGCGCTTGCAACAGCGCCGAAATATCGTAAATATCCCGTTTTAAGTTCCAATGATACTGTTAGTGACTATGTTAGCTTAAAAACTTAATTGTGTGGTCAAATTAAATCTACACTTAAATAAATATACCTTTGCATGCTGCCCGCGGTTTTGCTCATGTAAAAGACCTTCATCTATCTTCACACTAAACATCACATTTCACACACAAAAAAGAACTATTGCTCCTCAAGTCTGTGTGTCACACATAAAACTGAAGTGCATGTGATTTGTAAAATACTGTTTTTATTTAGATCGCTTTTAGCGATAAGACCGCTCATTGTAATCATATTGTAACACTCTTTGTAGTTTTTAAGTTCTTATTTAATTCTGTTATGGAGTACTATATCTATCTATCTTTCTTATAGGGCTTTAAACGATACTAAAACCCCAAAAAGAATGTGCTTGTCCGTCTGTCTTTCTGTTTGACCAGGACCGTGGAACGGCTGAACCAATTTTAATGGGACTTTCACTGGAAGATAGATGTGATAGATAGATAGATAGATAGAATACTCTTTATTCTACACCAATAATTTAAACAAACACTTGATTTACAATAATGTTAGCGATATCTTCCAGACAACCTTTGGATGGACTTTAAGAACATAAAACAAAGAGGGGAGGAGAAAGTCAGTGTACTTACTTCAAATATATACACAAAAAGTAACTAAAGTAGTTAATATAAGTATGTATATAGGTATATATAATACAATACAATACATAAAATAAGTATAAATAAATATATGTGTTTTGTATATATAAATATGTCATAAGGAAACAAATACAAGGTAAAATCATAGGAGTGTATAAAAATGATTTTCAACAGAGCTTTTAAAAGCAGCAAGTGACTGCGCTTGTCTAACTGACAACGGCAATGCGTTCCACAGACGAGTAGCCTGCACCGTATACGATGAATCATAAAATTTTGTAGAATGTGCAGGCATTGAAAGTGAAAGTGTATAAAAACTTTTTACCAAAAAATTAAACCGACTCCCAAAAAACACTGTAAAGTGAAAAATAACTTTAATTTCGGTAGTCGGTGTCTTTAGCTTTGTATTTTCGTTTTTGGCACCGACTTCCGAAATTAAAGTTATTTTTCACTTTACAGTGTTTTTTGGGAGTCGGTTTAATTTTTTGGTAAAAAGTTTTTATTTCACTCTTTTTAGTTGGTCTATTTTTAATTTAACTAGTTCCAAGAGCCTAATTATCAACTACTTATAAACTTTTACAAAATATTGCTTTTCCCAATGCTGGGCCGTTAATTGTTGAGGAGTTCTCCTGGTACTTCACCATCAGCTCTACATCACCATATGCATTGTAACGAGCATAAAGTGCGTAACATCCATATTCAAGTAATCGAATCGCAATCCACTCAATACTTATTATTGAGTAGTTTCGGCGGCCATCTGTGGTCTTCATCATCAGTTCCACTTCCTCAAATGGTACTTTTTGAGAGCAACTGCACAAGTTACTATAATAAATACCCAAAACGACATAGATGTGCCTATAATATTTGAAGAGTTCCCTCGATTTCTCCAGGATCCCATCATCAGATCCTGACGTTTATGAAAATGGGACCAATATCGAAGTATACCCTTTCAATCAAAAAAAGAATTTTCCAAATCGGTTCAGCCGTCTTCGAGTAATCGATGATCATACATTAAAAAAAAAAAATACGCGTCGAATTGATAACCTCCTCTTTTTGTCGTCGGTTGAAAATTTACCGATGATCTCAAATCTCTAGTATGTGTGTCATGAAGGAACTTAAAACGTTCTTTGAGGTAAAAGGGAATTCTTGGATTGAACAGAATATTGTAAAGTAATGATAAAATATGCGCATTCCGGCGAAGACGGATAGGCAGCCACTTGAGCTTAATACGAAACTCAGAAACATAATGATATTTGCGCAAACCAAATATGAATCTGATACAGAAATTTTTAGGCGCTCAAGCTTATCTAGCTGCACTTCAGTGAGGTCTGGAAAACTTGCATCAGCATAGTCAATAATAGGAAGAAGGAGAAATGAGATATGATTATAGGACGAAAAATAGGCTTTTTAACCCGGAATTCCTGTGGGATCGGGATCAACGCGTGAACAACTTTCCACGCTTTCGAAGTCGCAGACACAACTAGTTTACAATATGTATTTTTATGGATACGTAATTGTGTAGTTCTTAAGTACACACATAAATACGCTAAAACCAACCATATTTTGTCTCTCAGAAAACTTCAAATCCAGCATAAACTAAAACTAACCACCTACTAAGTATATAAGTTTGGAAACTGCTTAACGAGATGATGGGTAGCCCTTGGCTTGCGTCTGACGTAAGACTCAGTTGCACTAGGATACCTAAAATATCTGCAACTGGGTCGCGCAGTTCGGTGCCTAAGTGTATAGACGCTGCAATTTGGCTTGAAACCTCCGAGCTGTAAGCTGGACCAGTGTTGGTGTGGTCCAAGTTATAAGCAATTGGCGATTGATAGTATTAATAAAAACCGTCACGTGCAAGTTAGACTTACACGCAATAGGTTCTGTATTTCTATTTTTTTATATTATTTAAAAAAAACTTTTTATCGATTTTTCTGTAATCTATAAGTTACTAACTCAATTTCTATTTCATAGATTTTGACTGAGTAGTTTCGCAGATACTAATTGATATGTTGATAGAAAAATACCCTATGTCATGTAAAGCTTATGTCATTTTCCAGCTTCTTAACTACAAAAACATGAAAAATCACAACTATCGATTGCTGCGTTTACGTGAATAAAGGACAAACAAAAACACTGAACACTGTCTAAATTGAATAGTCAATGAGTTTTCATTTACTAACTAATAACCTATTTAATAGTAAGAAATAGACAAAGTAAAAAAATATGTTGTGTAATGGGTGTTCTGTTTGTGTCTTTTAAATCTCCACTATCATATTTACAGTAAATAACATAATTATAAAAACAAATATAATACAGGCGAAAATAAAAGGGAAATTATAGGGCATCGAAAAATTCATCAACGTTGCTATCAATGGGAAAAGTGCCCAGAACACTGGCCGCATTGCCACGTTGAATGGCAATGCTGATTCTCTGTCCAAAGAAAAGGCCAGCCCTCTGGTCACTTGTGGAGTCGACTAAACGTTTGCTGATGTCACGAAAGAGTTGTGTAATGAGTGATTTTTAAAATACGCTGACTGAAACAAAACCAAGCAAATTTTTACTTTATTTTTATGAACTTGGGTATTCTTTGAAACATATTTTCATACCCACATAATTATTTAACTCTGCCTAGAATATCCAAAGTCGGAAATACGAAGTACACTATTATTAATTGCTTAACCTTAGAAAAATACACTTAGTTTGGTCGCCAGATTTCTCATAACTTAGACTACAAGCTAACTCACAGTTGAAATTCTATTCTAGACTAGATTGCGCAAAGTATAAAATGTACCTAAATTTATCTATCTAACACGGAAACCGGTGTTTAGTTATGAACTTGTATATTGTTTATCTATGAAAATAATTTATGACATTTTCTTCCAAATATGTTTAAGATTTTATACATTAAACATAATTTACGTATGCACTGTTGTCTCAATCCTATGATCAATTTTCTCATTCTGTGTCAAATTCTGTAGATATAATATAACACTCTTTTTAGTAGATTATAAATCAATATTGAATTTTGTTGGGTGTATAACAAAGAGTGTATCGATTTAATGCTACATAACATTATCCAGATCAACTTCAGAGAGGACTTACACAAAACTTATCATATTTAGCCTTTGTTAAGTCGTTTCAAAATCAGAATATAAGGCGAATTATTGCTAAAAAAATAAGTAGATATTATAAATGATAGGGACTGGCTTTAAGCCAAGCCAGTGCTTTGCAACAGCAATGAGAGTTGACGAGAAAATATCAACAATTTACTATCAAATTAAATTCTCCTACTGCTGAACAAAACCCTCTCCAATTCTCCATGTCTCCATGCTGTAACAGGTTAACCTGGATCACAGTTTACTGATCGTACAAACTAGATATCGATACTAAAATGTAAATCCATGATGAAATCTCAGACTTTTTCTTGGTCTGAGGATGAAATGATAACTGAGTACAACAATCAAATAGCAAATCGAGCTGTCTTTACTAAACGGTTCATCGGTTACCATTCATTTCGTTTGTTTATTCGTCCAATCGTACAGTACCTAAACCGCATTATTTTGCGGTATTCTCTCGAATAAAGTCCCTGTAAGTAATTTCATTGCAGTAAAACGTTGGACTAAGGCAACAGTCTCACTGTCAGCGAGAAGCGACAAGCTTTCGCCCGTGACAATAAAAAAGGTACAATAATGACTTCTAGCTTTTTACAGTTACTTTAACGCCGAACGACGAAGCTAAATACCAAGATTGGACATGTAGTCACAGCCTATCTAGTCTCCATAGCTCCAGATACTGTGACCGTTTACAAGACTGGTAAAATCAGACTTCCAAGATTTTCCGAGTTCCTATAAGAACCTATGTCCGCCGCGGACAACAGTTTAATGCATTTTCCGAAGCAAATATGGATATGTAATACATATATGGGCAGGCATTGTCCGTCTTCGGAAAGCGTTAATGAACCTTAAAGATCTACCACTCTGTCGGTAGTTGGATAGATAGAATATAATTTATTGTACACCAAAATTTAAACACATATATTTACCAATATTGCTTATTATTTTAGTTTATTTAGCCACAAGCCTCTTTAGTAAAATAAAAGATAAAAAAGAGATTAATGCCTATTTGTCCACTCTTTTATTTATCTTTTACTCGTTTCTGGTTTATCTGCTTCTCGCTAAGCGTCAGCAATGGGACTGTAGCCTAAACCAATATCAGGATATTATTGCCATTTTATTTCTCAATCGTCTGGGTTTACGAGTGAATTGGACGTGTTAAGTTTTGACTGAGTTCATTGGCTATACCGTAAAATCTAGCTAGAATATCATTCGATTGTTGGAACGTTTCACCTTAAAATGAGATTCGAATTACTTCTGAGTTTTATTGATTTAACTGTAAGAAGTTGGAATGTGTGAAGACAGCGTTTGTTTACTAAATCTTCTTGCAACACAAAGTTAAAGAGGCGGGTTAGCGTCTTATGCATTATCTACCCGTCACCACGGTTGATGAAGAGATAACATGGCAGGTGCACAAAGAAACCCTCTAAAGCTTGAAAGCGTGAGATTTTGTTTGTGTAAATACTTTTAGACAACAAAATTGAGTTTTGGATGGGTAACCCTCTAAAGATACCAAGATTCCACGAAAATCTGTGAATCAAAGATGTTATGTGTACGTCTCTCAAAGTCGTAACTATAACCAACTAAAAGTGCGTCGCGGAGGATAGGCAGGCTCATCGCGCGAAATGCTGGTAATTAGCTTCTGTAAACTGCACATCATTTAGGCTTAAAGGCTGATTTAGTTTGATTCACTTTTATTGCTTGATTTGGTTTCTTTTTATGTCAGAATAGAATATGATGGCTTTTTTATATTAGCCTATGCGATGGCCTCCCTCCACTCCTTCCGATTTTCGCGAGCCTATGCGTCCTTCTTCCAGTTCCGATGGTAACCTATCCAGTTCATCCCGCCTCCGTCTCAGGGCACTAGTTTATGTTATTTTGGCCCACAGCGGCGGCATATCTTGTACAGTCCCAATTGAGTTAAGCAGTATTTTTGGAGTACGTATTACAATACCGAAATTTAAAAGACCGTATTTTGAAATACCTATGGAAGAAATCCCGAAAAATTAAACGCCGAATGATTGTTTGGCCGAAAGTTTTAAATCCCGAAAGTTCATTTGCCCGAAAGGTCAAAATCCTGAAGATTCATATTCCGAAGATCCATATCCCTACACGTCCGACGTCAGGGGCACCCCGAGGTTCGGTTTGGTTATGTTCCTTCAAATTCTTGGAATAGGAGCCCTGCATAGCGGGGCTCCGCCGACAATTTGGTGGAGTTTGACCTCATCTAAACCAAATTATTCACCAACAATAGAGGGGATGGAGTTAATTTGCACTGTTCTAACCTAACCTAACCTAGGACATTCGATACTCTGTACTTCGATATTTAGGTCTTTCGATATCACTGCGGGAACTACGTCGCCGCTCTTTGGGATTTCATCCATCGGTATTTCGTCCATTCGGGATTTCGTCCATTTGGGGTTTCATCCTTTCGGGCATCAGTATTATTTAATGTTTCGATATAACAGCTATCGGCATTTAAGACTTTCGGTATTTCTTCTTCTTCTGTAGTTTGGTTTCCGCACTTAGTCTCTGCACGAGACCATTGTGCGTGAGCCATGTCGGCCGTCACTCCATCCAGCCAACCTCCCTCCAGAAGCAGATCAGGTCTTTCGGTCTATTCAGGATATCTGTAAGGGAATTTAATGACCCGAGGGTTCGTTTCCGTATTTCGGTGATTTCCGTGCACTCTAGGAGCACGTGTCCTACCGTTTCCTCCGCCCCATACATGCCCTGCACAGGGGACTGTCCGTTATACCTATTGTGTGATAGTGTTTGTTCAGTGAGCAGTGCCTGGTGATGGTCCCCGCCACCATTCGCAGGCTTCTTCTGTCCAGGTGTAGGAGGCGCCTGGTTAGTTTATTATCTAAGTTTGGCATCGCCTCTTTGGACTGCCTGCAGCCTGGTGCCGAGGACCACCATTTTCGGGCTTGGTCGTGTGTGTGTTCTTTAAGCCATGTGCGCAGCTGGGTGAAGGGGAGCGGCACGATGGGCTCGGGTCCGAAAACCATCGCGCCGGACCCCCTCCTGGCCAGTTCGTCCGCCGCATCATTGCCGAGTGATCCGCTGTACCCCTTTATCCATTGCAGTGTCACAGTGTTGCGGTTCTCGACCGCTGAGCGTTGCAGCGCATTGTGACATTCTAGTATGAGCTTGGACGTGATATAATTTTTCTCTAGGGATTGAAGTACTGAGGCACTGTCGGAAAGTATGCGGATGTGACTATCCGTGACTTTCCCACACATTCCGCCTGGTAGACGGTGTTGAGCTTCCCCAGCGGTATGGATATATTTATGTTGAGATCGTTGGAGAAAACTCCAACTCCAGTTCCAGTGTTTGTCTTTGAGCCGTCAGTGTAAATCCTGAACTCCTCAGGCCCTGAGTAGTCCTCGGGCTCCGGCATGAGCTGTATTTGGTAGTTTTTTTGGAAGTGGTGCGTCTTTGCAGTCTTATCATATGGTGCAGTCATCAGGGGTTGTCGATTGACTGAATCCTCCATGATGCGTGTGTGTTTGATCCTGGAGTCTCGCAAGAGTGCCCCGGATATAGCAAGTCTGAAGGTTGCCAGGGCAGCCTCTTCTCGTACTATAAGGTGCAGTGGTGGTAGGCCCAGCATGGCCTGTAGAGCGGCAGTGGGTGCAGTTCTCATGCTGCTAGTGATCGCCACACATGCAAGTCGTTGCAGCTTCTCAAGATCCTTTTGTGCCGTGCTTAAGTCTGTGACTTTCGGTATTTTGAATTTCGTTGTTTTGGACGTCGGTATTTCAGTCATAGTTAAGTATTATGATTTTTTTTTATTTTAATACGTACCCGTCTGTTGGGCTACATCAACTCTATTTGTTTTGGAACGCAGTATTGTGTTTCGAACACGATCCGTTTATTTAACGAATTCCTAGATAAAAAGTAGCTTATGTGTTATTACTTTATTAGTTACAGGATCTCGACCATCTACTTACCAAAGTTCATTCAGTGAGTAAAAAACATCCATTCTCACAAACTTATTCATTTACATCCTCACAGATAAGAATTATATTTCATCTCGTAATATTATTTATTATAAATTCAAGTTCTTCGAATGTTGATAATGTTAGGGAGTTTGTTGTTGCGCCACTTCTTCTTCACAGGTAAAACCTTAGAAGTGGTGTTTAAAAAGTGCTGGCTCTTAGCATCGCCTAGTTTATATACATTAGTTTTGATCTTGATTCATTATGTTGGACTGGAAACCCAGCAGAACATAGATCAGGAAAAACAACAAATTCATCTATCTATACATGAATTTGTTGTTATGTATTTATAACATAAAGAAAGAAATAAAATATGAAGGTACATTTATATAGGTATTTAATAAAAACATAAATCCTGAACTGTTCACGGAATACTCAAATTTTTAGCAGTAAAAAGGGCATTTTGAAGCCGTTTAAAAGAATATCTTCTAGGTCGTTCGCATAGTCGATTTGATCTTCAATTTCGATGATCAAGCTGTGCGGCTTTTATTATTAGACCTCTAAAAACACCACTCAAAAATAATCGCGTAATTGTCAAATACAGGACCATTGATAATAACTCAAAATATTACACTTACAAGTATAATTTGATTGATAATCGTAATTATTGTTTGCGCCTGATCCGATGGAGGCTGATAACCCTAATGTCACTATGGCGTGTCTTGGGTTATGTATTTTAACGCTTACGTGGGTACCTACCGGCCTTAAGCCTAAGCATTTAAGGGTTAATGTTTCCGAGTATAGTTTTAAATACTTACTCAATTTATGAATTTTTTTTTTTTTTTAAATCGCATGGTTTGATTATGCCTAAATCATACGGTTCATTCTTCAAGGTTAAGCAACGCTAGCCCAGGTCAATCCGTGGATGGGTGAACATCTTAAAATATTGAAATTCGTCCGTTCCTCGAAAAGCATGTAATGCTGTACCCGACAGTCGTTTATACATATTATTTAATTGGGGGTCGTTACAGGTTTTATTAAGGCTCAATTTACACCGCCGCGGAATGGAATGGAAGCGACTTTTTGCAACGATATTGTAGCATAATGAACTTTATGTCAATTGTATAAAACACTAGCTTTTGCCCGCGACTTCGTCTGCGTGGGAGGTTTTTCCCGCGTAAATCCCGATCCTGTGGGAATTCCGGGATATAAAGTAGCCTATGTGTTATTCCAGGACGTCAACTATCAACTTACCAAATTTCATTCAGATCCGTTCTGTAGTTTTTGCGTGAAAGAGTAACAAACATCCATCCATCCTCCTCCTCATCATCATCCTCCGTGGTCGAGTGGTTTAGGCGTTTGCCTTGTGACCCGGTGGTCGTGGGTTCAATTCCCGCGGGAAGCATACTTTGTAAAGTTGTTTCCAGTTTGGCTAGGACTTTGCAGGCCTGAATCACCTGACTGTCTGATAAAAAGATGGTTCCGTGCTTCGGAAGGCACGTATAAGGCGTTGGTCCCGGTCGCCAAATGGCGGCCGTCAAAATAGACCACGTCAGAGGCCCTAGAGGCGGTCTAGAAACTCTGACACTAGGGTGTATGGGGTCGTTAGACCTCACTTACCCACACGATAAGAAGACAAACTTTCGCATTTATAATATTAGTAGGAAGTAGGAAGTAGGATAGGATAGTAGGATAGGAAGTAGGATAGTACAAGCGACAGTAGCTAGGGAAATTCTCGAGAATAAGTCCGCGGAAGATGCGCGACCTTTTTTGGCTCCTATTTAGTTTGTATGTTATACAATTGACATGAAATTCATTATACTATGTACAATTTCGTTGCAAAAAGTCGCTTCCATTCCATTCCGCGGCGGTGTAATAAAATTGAGCCCATGGGAGGACTTACTTGATAATTTTACCACTCTAAAAAAAAAAAATGGGAAATGGCGTTGCTCATTTACTAGATTGTAGAGATCACATGGGAAGTCATCACTCAGCTGCATCCGGTCAGACTATAACCCAGCCCAAAATGGGCAATAGCTAGGCAGAAGATTACTCAATTTATGCACAGATTACACATTAATAAATGCGTATTACGATTGTTTGAAAACGAGGGCAGGGGGAGAATGCAATATTACCTACTCTAATTGAAAACGCGTTCGGCGAAGTAGTTGAGTAGGTGGCTTCTATGCTGCGTGTCGCGGGATCAAACCCGTACAGATCAAAGATTTGTATGGCTTAAAGACAGCCAGAAGGTGTCGCGGCAGACTTCTAGAGGATGGTGGGACGGGCTGTAGACTTAACTAACGACCAATTACTTACATTGGCCTTGGACAGGACCACCTGGAAATCATCGGGAAACGCTTTTGCCCAGCAGTGGTATGATGCAGGATAACAATATCAGTACAGATAATTGTTTCGATGTTTTTTTTTTTAGTTTTTAGTGTTCGAAAACGCTATTTATACTCCATTTAAAAGAAAACTTATCTATAAAAGATATTGAAACGAATCCTCATTAAATATAAATAGTAAATATAGAGTTAATATATATTATAGTTTCGTCCTGTCTATCTGTCTGTCTGTCTGTCTGTTCATCCGTATGTCACAGCCATTTTATTCCAAAAGTATTAGCACTACACATGTGAAACTTGATAGTTGAACAGCTTTCCGATTTTTAGATAAAAAAACTTTTTTGCAAAAAATAAAACCGACTTCCATATCAAAACACTACAAAGCCAAAAATAATTTTAATTTCGGTAGTCGGTGTTATTGGTTTTGTATTTTCTTTTTTTTTTTCACACCGCCTTCCGAATTTAAAATTATTTTTGGCTTTGTAGTGTTTTGATATGGAAGTCGGTTTTATTTTTTGCAAAAAAGTTTATATTTTCGTGCTTTTTAGTGGGTCAGTGAATTTTCCAAATCGGTTCGTAAATGACGGAGTTATGCGCGAACAAAAAACGCAAAGCAGCGTAAACGAAAAGATCATCAACGTAAACATTTTTTTAGGTTTTTGTTTATTTTTCAGAAACGGCTTGTCCGATTTCAATAAAATTTTCATGGGACCATTTGGAAAGTATACCCTTTCTAACAAGATCAGAATTTTTCAAATCGGTTGGCAAACGACGGAGTTATGCGTGGACAAACATTAAAAAAAAAAAAATACAAACATCCGAATTGAGAACCTCCTCCTTTTTTAGAAGTCGGTTAAAAATATTAAATATGTTAAATTAAGAGGGGCTCCCCATACATGGACATGAAACAAAAAAAAAATTCTACAGATGTGTGGTAGGGCATGCATTCCGGAATTCCGGAATTTCGTTTTCCGGAATTCCGTAACAATTTTTCTGGTATTTCAATTCCGGAATTGAGAGGAGTAATATCGGAATTCCGGTATTCATACATTTTTGATATTTTGATTATTATTTTTTCTGAACGCAACCAAACTAGTCTGTGGAACTTGCCACAAGCCGCTATCTCCAACCTCCGACTAGTAAATAGTTATCAGTGGCGTTATAGCACTAGTGCAGTAACGTAAAGTAAAAAGCACGCGTTTCTAATACACTGCATTATGGACCTAATAGCGGTTCATAAAGAGCCACTTTTTATAGTTGATTTTCGTTTGACCATAATCTCACCTGACGTTAAGCGATGATGTGGTCGAAGATGAAGTACGCTTGCCTAGAAGTAACCTATTCACTCTTGACTTAAAGACTCCCAGGTTGTAAACACAGACTCCGGCAGGGAATTCCACTCCTTAGCAGTACGTACAATGAAAGTATTCCCAAAACGTTTCTTGCGTATGGGTGGGATATCTACCATGTAACGATGGCGCATCGCCGTTTGTCCTGTAGTCTGATGATGGAACGGGCTTGGTGGAATAAGACTGTGCACTTTACGAGCAAATGTGTTGAAAAAACGTTAAATTGATTGTTTTTTCAAAGAAACTTACATTTTATTACTTGACACTGTTGAAAGTACAAAACAATAAGAATAAATAATTCGATATTATTAATAAGTATCGGTGTCACACCTCTAGAGCAGAATGTCAAGAAATCCGTACCAGCTGCGCCACTGTCGTCATAGAATGACAAAAAATTACGTCATGATGGACAATAGTGCAGTGATGGTATTGACTTGGTTTTATCTATTGTTGATTCTATTTATGGATTTAAATAGTAATAAAGGCCGTAAATGAGACACAGATTATTATATTTATGTCATAAAGGACAAAGCGGGTTGAAATAAAACTCAACACAAGGATGGTATGGCTTTCGATAGGGTGTGGCACGATAGCCTTATTGCTAAACTTCCTTCTTTCGGTATACCCACTGAACTTTGCGTTTGGATAGAAGACTTCCTGAGAGATCGGTCTATTCGAGTGGTTATTGATGGTTACTCGTCTGGCCAATTGGCTATTAATGCGGGGGTCCCTCAGGGGTCAGTTCTCTCAGCAACTTTATTCTTGCTGCATATTAACGATCTGCTAATGCCCGGTACCTTTGGGTATGCAGACGACAGCACTGTTGCTGTGAGATATATATCCAGCGCACGTGCTAGTGGGTCACAAGTCCAGTCTCTCCGAGAGGCAATGGTGGGGCGCTTGAACTTGACTTTGAAGGCTGTCACTGAGTGAGGCGACGCCAACTTGGTCAAGTTTAATGCTGCCAAGACCCAGGCATGTCTTTTCTCCGCAAAAAGGAGCCAATTTTACCCGGCTCCTTCTTTCCGTGGTGTAACCGTGCCGATAACTGATCGCATTGAGCTTCTTGGGGTTACGTTGACATCCACCCTTAATTTTGTTCCGTTTATCGAGGCTAAGGCTCAATTGACTGCCAAAAAAGTTGGGAATCCTAGCAAAGGTGAGACGGTACTTCACACCGGAACAGCTGCTCAACCTCTATCAAGAGCAAGTTCGGTCGTGTATGGAGTACTACTCTCATCTCTGGGACGGATCTGCCAAATACCAGCTTGATGCACTTGAGTCTATAGAGAAACGGGCTAAAAGACTCATCGGCAACGAGAAACTGGTCGAGACAAGGCTCCAGAGCCTAGAACATCGGCGACGTGTTGCAAGCCTGTCAGTCTTCAGCGTGCTTCATCTTCGACCACATCATCGCTTAACATCAGGTGAGATTATGGACAAACGCGAGCCTATCAAATATAATAAAAAAAGAAATCTTTATTCAAATTAAAGCTTATGTTAAAAAAATATTGTCAGTTTTCCATGAGCTTTATCGATATAATTTCGACCTCAATACTATTTTGGAGGTTTAAAGGATGAATTCGAAGCTTGGCGCCGAGGGCACGCTTTTGCTTTTTTGAAATGGTGGTCAAAAGGTTAAAAGACTGATATAATTATAAATCTTGTTTGATTTGAAACAAACTTTAAAAGTTTCCAGAATTCCGGAACTGGTTCCGGAATTCCGGAATCAGATTTCCAGTATTGGAACTCAGTTCCGGAATTGAGAACCTTGCGATATTGCATGCCCTAATGTGTGGTATCTATAAATAGGTCTTTAAAAATTATATTGAAATTTCTGAAACCACATTTTCTTAAAGTCGTTCGTAGTTGAAAAGATATACGCTTCAAAATGATAAAATGTGTCCCTCCTCCCTCTAACTTCTATAATAATGCAGTGAAAATCTAAAAAAATATATTATCAAGATCTTAATAAAAAAAAAATAATGAAAATTAGTTTGAACGAGGCTGGGTGAGCAGTATCTGAGATATAGCACATTTCCTAAAACCGCAAATATAACTTTGTATCTCATACATACTCTATGAATAACAAAGTTATCTGGCATAGTTACTACGGCACCATTCATGGGCGAGTCAGACTCGCACTTGGCCAATTTCTTTTGTACTACCCGCAATTTTCGACCAGAACAAAAAAAAGAAACAAATAAGTTTTCCCGCTGTTAGATACATGAGACAATACTAAATTAAAACATAAATTTCAATGAAGACAGAGATTTTATTAGCTGTAGTAGTAGTAGGTAGTAGGGTGGGCAAAAAACCTCCATCCAACGGTCCATCATAATCAAACCAAATAAATTCTCAGTCACACGGTAAGTTTGCTTTCACAGAGCATATCTGTACAAAACGCATTAGCAGAATTGATCAGATAACCACAGCACCATCAGGTACACACAAACCTTAATTTGAGTGCATTCGTTTGTCAATCCACTATTGGTGTATCAACATAGGTCTGAAAATTTGGTGACCGCTAATATTTTGTGATTGTAAAGTATTTTGATTGACTCTATATTTAGAAATTGGTACGTATGTTTTTATTTGGGATTTCATAAGTTCAAATTTAAAACCGAAGCCTTATAAGAATCACTATTATGTGCTATGCATCTATACTACGCCTAGGCTATTAACGCTTATACAACGTGTAACGGAAACCCCATATCTATCCAAAAGGACTGAAGACAACATCTGGTATGGAGTCTCTATGCAAAGTTTCAGCTCAAAATAAGTGACTCAGAGAATTGACCCCAAATTATTGGTTTCATATGTTTCTTGAATACCAGTAATAACAAACGTGTCACAGCACTATGAGGGTCATCACTTTCCACGTCACTTGCCAATAAAACGATAATTCTCTTCGTTCTTCTTAATTTGAAAAATTCGGTCTCTGGTATCAATGTATTGAAATTTGTAATATGCTCCACACATGTACACATAGGATTAGAAAACCCTTGCCATATCGTTTATTATCATCCAAAGAAGCCGTGCACTTGGTATGTATATACCCTTTAAATTACACGTTGTATATCAAATTAATATATAAGCGTTAATAGCCTACGCGTACATCTTTTACAGTCGTTACAGGTAGTCAAAAGACAGAATATTTGACAATGGTGCGACCATTGTCAGATATTCTGTCTTCTGAGTACAAGGGATATCATTTTACCCAGTTACTGGGTTGTGGAGGTCACATAGGCAGTCGCTTCATGTAAAACATTCGTACCCAGCTTCATCCGTTGAGACTGAAAGCCATCACCAACATAGTTGGGAAAAGGCTTAGCCAATGATAATGATGTACAGAGGCCAGCACATCAAACTACAACAATATGTCAAATTTCTTTAATAGATTTTCAACTTTATTGTTAAAGAAATTAGGTTCAAAATTGATTGGGAAAATTTGACAGTTTCGGGTAGCTTCATATGCTGTACATAGACTTCTAAAATCATAACCCATCGCTTCGGATTTTTTTTATAGTTGATAGGCTTGCGTTTGACCATAATCTCACCTGCGGGCCTAGACAAAATCCATTTTCTGTAAGCGTTAACGCCAACGGAAAAATTTAATTGTATGAATTTGACATTTACTAACACGTGACAATCACGTGACATGTGGTTAGCAAATGTCAACTCCATACAATTTAATTTTTCCGTTGGCGTTAACGCTTACAGAAAATGGATTTTGTCTAGACCCGCTGATCTTAAGCGATGATGTGATCGAAGATGAAGCACGCTTGCCTAGAAGTAACCTATTCACTCTTGACTTAGAAACGAGTGTTATACTTAATGATACACCGTGCTAAAACCTGATCAAATACATTTAAACTCAAATTTCCATACAATGCACTTTATAACCATCCCACATACTGGTACATGTACTAGAACCTATATTAACTGAGCGCCCGCTTAGAATTTAATATTAACGTGCCTCTGCACTCTACGTACATTTTGCCCAACACTTTTAGCTGGCGATAAATTTAATCCCACCTAACATGGCGTAATCCCCTTAAAGTTGGTAGAGATAAAATTTTGTACCCCAACTTCAGCTGTAGGTATTTATAAATCTAAATGTGGTAACGTGAGACTCGAAATTACACGAGATAGGTGTCATATTAGGTAGCTCAGATGATGATGTTATTATATTCTGAGTATCCATAATTGATACTGTCAGTTAAAGAACGAAAGGTAACACAGGTTCCCAAAATATATATTAAATAATAGGGCAACTGAAGAAACAGTGTGGTTTTTAAGTCTCCCTTCCACCCCACGCGGAGCGGTGCACCGGGTGAGTGAAAAATCGGTGGAAAATTATAGGTAATATTAAAGCATTATACAAGCTATGAATGGTTTTTTATGAGAAAATCATTGTTCAGCGAACTTAAGAGCAGACATTTGTCTGCTCTTAATTTATGTAAGTTTGTTAGTTGACAAAATTTTGCATTCATTTAAATTCCTTTATCTCTTTCTCTCTTCTGTCGAGCTCTTCATTACTGAAAGTCGTGTCCGTCTTGAAAACTCTTAGTAGCCTCGGTCGTAATTCTTCTCCATCCATTCCTGTCTTCGGCTTCCTTCTACGGTTTCGTGCCTGACCTTAAGTTCTATTGTAAGGAAAATACAATCAAAATTTAAAACACCAGTGCACTCGTTAACAAGTAAAACCAATTGGATCTACAATTATATTGTTTACTCACACTTGCTTTAACGATGTATAGAAGACAGAAGCCGGCAGAGAGTTTCACAGCTTGGCTGTGAGCACTATAGTAAATGTGGAGGAGAAGTGTTTGGTACGACAAGATGGTATATTAACCAAGTGTGGGTCATACCCTGCTGCGCGTCTGGTAGATCGATAGTGAAATATCGAATCAGTATCGTATTTAACAACATCTTTATTGTTTTTTTCTGCAAAACCTCTGAATAAAATTTCTGAAAATTAGTCGTCCATTTATTCACTGATAGGCGCATAAATTATATGAAGACGCACGAATTTATTTATTTCACACAAACAAAACAGTCTTTAAAAAATATGTAAACTTTTTCTAATATAAATTCAGGAGTCAGCCTGATGCAACTGTCCTCGAGTCGACGTTCGTTCCTACAATTCAATTAAATATGAATAATGCTAGGATGTGGGGGGCGCAAGCAGTGTGCTGCCGGCTGGTACACGTCGTCAGGATCCTCGTACGGAACTAGGATGCTGCACGGTATGTGATGAACGACGTCATATAATATTATGTTCGTGTAGTTTCGAATCCGTGCCTCGTCCAGTGCGATGTGCACGGGGTACTGGTCGCACCCTACACGGTCTGGCATAATTTCACCCTTAAACCAGTCAAACGTGGAAAGTAGGTACCAAGTAGGAACCATAAAGAAGATACACGTGGTTTAAATTCACGGATCACACACAAGATAGGTATAATCCTAGAAATTAACGATCTCGGGAATTAGAAAACTCTGTTAATAAAAGTTATCCAACTTAATTATAACATAGTATGTTATTCCCAAACTTTATTAGGCTCACTCTTTTAAATGAATCATCAAAATAATTGGATTAGTTTAATATTTAGAACCAGAACGATTTAGCAGGAGTTTGAGGCTGGAAAGTTAATATCGAATTCCTTGTGGGGCTGTTAAAACTAATTTCTGAATTGAAGCAAAGGATTCGCTGTAACATCCTGTGTAATTCATTAGAACATACCCGAAAGGTCATAGAGCCCGTGAGAACGGGATGGGTGTATCTGAGATGGTGTGTGAGTGAGCGCGATGGCAGAGGGTAGCACATCATTTACACATCAGCAGACTGGCTTTTGCACGAACCCCGCTAACTTTCTGCCTTCTGAAATTGCGCACTCGACTTATTGCGGACATTTATGGAGGTGTTAATTGCTTTAGTTTAAAAACAAATATATTCCATCGTAGCTAAGTAATTACGGGACGCCGCAATTGCGGCGGTAAGACCCCTCTTTGAGGAGTGGCTAGATCGGCGTCACGGCGTCCTGACCTACCGCATGACGCAGGTCCTCACCGGACACGGAAGTTTCGGGAGGTACCTGTGTCTGATGGGAAAGGAGGAAACGCCTGGGTGTCACCACTGCGAGGGTCGCCCTGAGGACACCGTAGAGCACACGGTGCAAGACTGCCCCGCCTGGGCAGAGCACCGACGTGTCCTCACGGCGGCGATAGGTGGAGACCTCTCGCGCCCGGCATTGGTCGAGGCCATGCTGCGGGGCGAGAGGGAGTGGGAAGCGGTCGCCTCCTTCTGCGAAGCAGTCATGCTTTCGAAGGAGGAGGCGGGCCGCGTGAGGGAGAGGATGGCGTCCTCCCTCCAGCCCAGCCGCAGTGGTAGACGCCCACGGCGTCGGACGTCGGCCGACGATCTCCGGCCACCGTAGGCGCGGGCATGCGGACACCGAGTAAAGGGCAACTCGCTGTCCGACCATGGACCATGCCCGGGTCGACGGCGCGTTGTGTTCCACGTGCGCCTCAAAGAGCGTCAGCAACATGACGAGGCCTCCTCTGTAGAGGGCCAAAGCCTGCCGGGGTCGTGGGACTCATCCCATTACCGTGACCCCGGTACGTAAAGGGTTATTGAAGGAACACCGTGGATTTTAGTCAGTAAAAGTCTGACAGTCCCTCCCACCCTGCCCGGGGTGGGAGGACTTATTTGATGATTTTACCACGTTAAAAAAAAAGCTAAGTAATTAAGAAATAACAGTCGCACGAGTCGATCTTCAAGGTTTAGTAATGCTTACTGAGGTCATCCGTAGATGGGTAACCACCTTAACATATTATCGAGTTTTCTCCGCAACTGAATAGCTTGATAATACGATACGCCTTGGCAAGACCAGTATCAAATTTACTGATTTCGGAGTACCTGTCCACGACTGCTAAAGATATATAGATGACTGTGTATTATTATTTATATCGTAAAGGTGAGTCCAAACATTGAGCAGCAAGAACGCGGCAGCAAGAGCACGGCAGTAACACGCGGCATTTCTAGGACACATTTCTGCCGCGCTCTAGTTAGGACAAAGCCGACTAATGTTTGCGCGGCAGTCGTCTAAACACAGGGCGGCGGGCCGCGCGCGGCAGCCGCGCTCGATTGCCGCTCGATGTTTGGACACACCTTAATAATATCCTAATAGGTAGAAGTGAAACTTATTTATAAATATTGAATTGGTGCATGATAATGGAAGAGCGCTGATGTTTAAAAGACAGATATTCTTTGTCTAGTTCAGACACAGATGTTCATCACTCTGATCTTAGTAGAAGCTTCAATGAAATGAAATGTAGTTATTGTGTTATATTGGTACTGTATGCTTAATGTGCTTTTCAAGACATGAGTGTTGATAATCAATGCATAGGCTTAACATAAATAATTAACGTCGACTTTCATAATGAATCCCACGAGCTTTTTACCGCTATCTTCCTCCACAAGTCAGTCCCTCAGTGCTGAGGATCGTGGCCTTGACAGAAATGTTGCAACAGGCTTCTCCATCTACTAGGGCCTTTAGCTTGGTGGATAGCCTGGGACTTTGGCGTCTGCAGTACTTCGGACACCTGATCAGCCCATAAACATTCTCTGCTATAAGCAATTGAAAATTATAAAACAGGAATTTACAAGTTTAAGCCCAAGTTTTACATCTTAGAACGCTAAATGACTGTACACAGGTAACCTTCTTAACAAATTCACTAAAAGTTAGCTCGAGGGGTTATAACTTGCAACTACCATTTAAACAGTTATTTTAGAACACAGTTACAAGATGTGAACTTGTGTATAAAGATCATTGAAACATCTTAACTATCGAGTTGATTCAGTTTAGACACAGGTACGATATGACTTTTAAAGAGTAACACGTGTGAAATGAAATGAAATAATATTTTATATTACAATAAGGTTCTAAATAACACTTTTGCTCGTTATTTTTTCCATTTTTAGGTACACTAGATGAGGCCGGTGCTTTCTAAAACCAGAAACTCGCTCGTTTGATCGTAGACCTCACCTTACCATCAGGTGTGATCGAGGTCATGGGCGGGCTCATTGGTAACTAAAAACAATAAAACAAGAAACACCCAAAAAAACTCAGAGGTCAACGTCTCTTTTAAAGTCCTAATAATTCGTACTATTAGTCAAATCATATGAGAACCATATAGGTTTATGTCTGTGGTGCTCTTTTGATAAGAATAAGAATAAGAATAAATTTTATTCTCATTGTTACAATAACTTTCTTAATTCTATAATTACAATTACAATTATTTAATTTGTAACCGTGTGACGAATTCTAGATTATTTTGATCGGTGGTCCCCAAACTAGGTCATACCTGTATCTTGGGAACCTGAATTGCGGTGCATAGTCATAAAAAATATTTATCAATAGCGTGGACATGTTAAATTCTGATGTAACTAGTTCTAAAACATTAAAATTTTACAATGAAAAAAAATATAAAATATAAGCTAAGAAAATAAGAACATTCGAAAATAATATAAAAAGTACACAAATTTTAATGGTAAGTGTTTGTGTGTTGTGTCTATTGTCTGTATGTAGAGTGTAATGTGTGTGTTGTGTGTAAGTATTCTCTGTGTATGCGCATTTAATGTAAATGTTAAGGCGCTGTTTTTGTATTAAGTTAATTAATTTAAAATTTCTTCCGTTTCTTCATAAGAAAGTTTGAAGAAAAGATCGATGAAAGATCAGTGCAAGCATTTGTCAGTTATCGCGTAACTCAACTTAGAACTGCATGGAGCTCGAACGATTTGACGCACAATATACTCGTATGGTATTGTTCGTCAAATCGTTCGAGCTCCATGCAGTAAGAACATTTGGGTAGGCCGTATGAAGTACTCAAATTGCCAGACAGTGCGGTAATTTACTCATATATATTTTCCCAAATTGCTCACACATTTACAATGAAAACATGCAAATTATATTTGAGATGGTTTTTTGAAGAAAGTAGCACAAAGATCTGCGTGGATCTGTACAGACAGTGCAAACATTTGTTAGATAAACTTAGAACTTAAGGAGCAAAAATAAATACGTACATTATGTTACATGATCTTAGTGGTTGTAACCACTCTATAAAAGTGTCTCGCGGCCGGCTGGCTTAAAGGGCCGGCCTCTATCCGGACACTCATACACTATTCAGAGACGCAGCGCTTGTTGCGACTAATTCACTGTTATCACAGTTTTGCCTATATAAAGAAATTAGCGATATAATATGTCCATATCGTCGCAAGTCCAAGACCCCATCTGATGAGCTCCTCCAAATTAGGTCTTCTGATAAAACAATAGAAAAAGTAACGCATATAAAGTATCTTGGCATAGTGATAGACGACAACTTAACATTCAAAAATTATATTGAATGCCTATCTAACCGTGTTTGAAAACTTATATATATATTTAAACAATTGCGTCAATCCGCTAATACAAATGTTATGAAGATGGTCTATCAGGCGCTATGCCAATCAATTTTGTGTTACTGCAACTCCACCTGGGGAGGTGCTGCGAAATCTAATCTGATCAAGATTGAGCGCGCCCAAAGAGCGGTCCTCAAGGTCTGTTGTTTCAAGCTCCGCTTATTTCCCACAGACGAACTTTTTGAATACTGCCAAGCGTTGACTGTGCCACAGTTATTTATTTTGGCGATCGTGATGAAGCAACACGCCTTGACTCAGTATCTACCTGCGCTCACGCGTCGTAACCACCTTGTGGCCTCATCCGCTTCTACTGAGACAATCTTCAGCCGTCGATTCTCTGTTTTCCTTGGCCCTTACCTCTATAACAGTATCCATAAGAAATTAGATGTACACCAACTTAACCAACACAATCTCAAGATAGTTGTTCAGGATTGGCTTCTTAAGCAATCTTATAATGCAACAGAAGATCTGTTGCAAGTACTGAAATAGTTAACCTAATCCCGCAGACAAACATTTTATACACACGCACTTACACCACATCACACCTCACACGTCGTCACACAACACACACCACACCATACCATTGTTTGTAACTGCACTAATCTCTTAAATTTCTTAATGTATCTTAATTTGCTTGCTTATCTTATAATTTAGTATTGGTATCATACAATTATTTTGTGTAAAACTTTTTTCTGAGAGGTGAAATTCTGGTGACCTGTAATACAGGTTTTGATTACCTACCACAGGCACCAGTGTTTCTCGGCCAATGTACTTATGTTCTTATGTATGCCAATAAATAAATAAATAATATTACCTCAATGTATAATATAGTCAACCTGGTCAAGTTTAATGCAGCTAAGACCCAGGCGTGTCTCTTCTCCGCAAAAAGGAGCCAATTCGAACCGGTTCCTACTTTTCGTGGTGTAACCGTGCCGATAACCGATCATATTGAGCTTCTTGGGGTGACTTTAACATCCACACTCAATTTTGGCCCGTATATCGAGGCTAAGGCTCAGTTAGCATCAAAAAAGTTGGGAATCCTAGCCAAGGTGAGACGGTACTTCACACCGGAACAGCTGCTCAAATTGTATCAAGCCCAGGTTCGGTCGTGTATGGAATACTGCTCTCATCTTTGGGATGGATCTGCGAAATACCAACTGGACGCGCTTGAGTCTATCGCGAAGCGGGCCAAGAGACTCATTGGCAACGATGCACTGGTCGAGTCAAAGCTCCAGAGCCTTGAACACCGACGACGAGTTGCAAGTCTATCGGTTTTCTATCGGTTACATTTCGGGGAGTGTGCGATGGAATTACACAATCTAATTCCGCCAAGTCCGTTCCATCATCAGACTACGAGACTAACGGCGAAGCGCCATCGTTACATGGTGGACATCCCACCCATACGCACAAAACGTTTTGGGAATACCTTCATTGTGCGTACGGCTAAGGAGTGGAATTCCCTGCCGGAGTCTGTGTTTCCCGATAGCTATAACCTAGGAGTCTTTAAATCCAGAGTGAATAGGTTACTTTTTAGGTAAGCGTGCTCCATCTTCGATCACATCATCACTTACCATCAGGTGAGATAGTGGTCAAACGCGATCCTATTTTTAAACATTCACTGCCGCGGTTACGGGAATGCTATAACGAGATACCGCGACCCTGGAAAGCAAGGGAAACTGAAAGAACAAGCTCGGTTTAAGGTAGGTAAAAGTTTGACACTCCCTTCCGCTCCATCCAGAGCGAGAGAAGTCAACTTCTACTATTAATTTTTAGATTTTTCGCTTTTGTGGAGGAGCTACCACAATTTTGCCAATACACGAGAAGCCATGTGATGCAAAGAGAGTAATACACAATGATGTGATGATTTTCCCCCCGGAAAAAAGGAACCTGTCAAATTCCCACAACTGTCAAACGTCCTTTTAATAATAGGTCAGGTATAATATCTCAGCTTAAATTAAACAAAATGCGCTTCGCCTATGGTATCTAAAGATTAAAAGCCTGATAGTCAGACATCACTTCGGAAAACAGTACAACTCTCGGCTAGGATATGCATTAAGGTAATTACTGTTGGTAGGTACCAAATACGTGTAATTTTATAATTGATTTCGTTTACAGGTAGATAAATAAATAATTAAACTAGGTATTTATCATCTAAAGCGTATTTAGTAGTATACAAGAATATGTCGTACTAGTTTCTGCCTGAGCCTTCGCTCACGTGTAAAATTCTGCACCAAGTGGTGAAGTTTCCGAAATCAATTACAGCCTTTTTGCCTAGACTAACGAATAGCTACTTAACAAAAAAAGTTTCATTCAAATCCGTCTTGCAGTTCCGGAGATTAGCGTGTACAAACAGGCAGACATTACTTTTTATTCTTTCTCTACAACTATTTTAAACCCCCTCATTTTTTAAATAGATTTAACACACGTTTTTACCAGTTTTATTATGTACTGATTTAATAAAAGCAAACTTGATAAACAAATAGGTTTGCGAAGTTTAAGTTTCTTCCTACAACTAGTGTTTAATTTGTCATTCAAGTACGTTTTTTTGCCAAAACCCTAACTTGCATTCTCACTTACCATCTAAAAGCTAAAACTCACCAGCAGCACATCACTAAGTTAATCTACCCATCCCTTTGGGTTCACGTGATGTCTACTTAAAGACTACGTGACAACTACGCGACGTCACGTATATGAATTCCGTATCTTTTCGCGTTCTTCTAAAAGACAAACGAGGCTAGTGGGTCACGATGACGCCCTTACGTAAACCGGTAATACTTATATATTAATGCAGGTCAAAGTATTAGGGTTCGTTGGTTAAAATGAAAAAAAAAAACTGTCAACTTGAGGATGAAGTTGCTAATGTTATATTACAATTTTCGTTGCTATAGCTATTTTGCATTGATGATAATAAAGACAGTTATTTATTTTGTTTAACATAAGCTCACCAAAAATTTACTTTCGATTTATTACTCTGTTACAACACTTACGAGACGGCTATGTGTAGACACACAGCCATAATAAAAAATGATTATAATAACAATACAAAATATATGTATAACCATGCCAAATTTCAGTATTCTAGTACCAATAGTTTCTGAGCTAAGCCGGACGGACGGATGAATAGACGGACATGGCAAAACTAAAGGATCTGTCAACAAGGACGGGTCCATGTTGAAATAAAATAAAACATTTTTCGGTCAAAATAGGGGTCCTCTTCCAAACGTTCTGCAGCCCAGTAACTCAAGAAATAACAACGCATTTGACAGATGTCGCCAAAACAACATGGCCGCGACAAACTGTCAATATCGACCCGCCCTATTTGAAAGACCCTTTATAAGTGTTCCTTCTCGACTTCGGAATCCTGTTACGGCAAAATGAATCCTTATTTTCATTGGTTACGCTATATCTTCAGGATGACTTTGGGTTCCGTAGCCGAATGGCAAAAAACGGAACCTTTATAGTTTCGTGATTTCTGTCTCAGACAGACAGACATCACGAATCTATAATTTTAGAAACTCTATGAAAAACAAAGTTATTTGCGAAAAAATTGCTTATCACCCTATCACCGATTCTCAGACCTACCAAATACACAAAAAAATCATAAAAATCCGTCAAACCGTTTTTGAAGGAGTTCGATAGTAAGCACTATGACACAAGGCATTCATACATTAGATATTACATTGCACATTGAGATAGGAAAAGTACCTATAGGTTTCCAAGTCAGTGATATTGCACCCCAGATACTCTCTCTTTATTAAAACCTCTTTTTGTCATTTCAAGGTTTGCTGAGAGAAAACTGAGCTTTGACTTTGTACATAAACTTTAATATTATCTTTTAACTAAAAGCTGTTTTGGTGTACAATAAACAATTGAAAGTAAGATAACAAATATTTTTCTAGGTATTCATATTCACAAGGGAATTTTTACCTTAAATATGTAGCATTAATCGAACCTACAAAATGCCTAACCAATTGAAAGCAGTAACTATGTATATAACACAAAATATTTCAATGCATAAACAACCAAAGCATTTATCAAAATATGGTTAGGAACAATAATCAAATACTGGTCCAAATTCATTAGAACAGATGTGAAATGAGGCATACCTTTATTCGACGTAAGGTTGAACATATCTGCTTTATTCGGTTAATTCTGTGAATTCCCCTGTACATCCGTTATTTGAGCGTGTTTAGAGCAGAATATAGTGTAATGTCCCTACATTGATGTGCTTTTAACGGTACGAGCATTTTCATGATAAAGTGTGGCCGGATTTTGGTGGCAGTATTTGCCACAGCTTTTTAATCTTTCATTGATCACCTCTTTTTTCCTGGTTGGGAAAATAATCAAATGTCACCTCTCGATGTGGGTAGAGCGTAAGGGAATGTCAGACATCTACTGAAACAACCTTTGTAGTTTTAAGGGTTCCGTAGCCGAATGGCAAAAAATGGAACCCTTACAGTTTCGGCATGTCTGTCTGTCTACCTGTCCGTCCGTCTGTATGTCACAGCCATTTTATTCCGAAACTATTAGAACTATACATGTGAAACTTAGAAGATAGATCTGTATTCTGTGTACCGCTTTCCAATTTTAAGGAAAAAATAAATAATATTTAAAAGTAAGGGGGCGCTCCCCATACATGGAACTGAAACTGATTTTTTTTTTTCATAAGTCCTTTGCGTGTGTGGTATCTATAGAGAGGTATTTAAAAATTATATTGAGGTTTCTATTACCACTTTTTCATAAAGTCAATCGTTTAAAAGATATACGCTTCCAAAGTGGTAAAATGCCCTCCCCCCTCTTACTTCTATAATAATGCACAAAAAATCTAAAAATAATTTATGCTGTAGATCTTAATGTAAGATTTCAGTGGAAATTGGTTTGAACGAGATCGAGTCAGCAGTTTTTGAGATATAGCATATTTTCTAAAACCGCAAATATAACTTTGTAATTTATACAAACACTATGAAAAATAAAGTCATTTAGCTTAGTTACTACGGAAACTTTCATGGGCGAGTCTGACTCGCACTTGGCCATTTTTTTATCTTTCCCTGAACGTCCTCAAATATTTAGAAACCAAAATTAGCCAAATCGGTCAAGCCGTGGAAGTCTATCTATCTACTACTAAAAACCCAACCTGCTACTTCAGTTGCCCTTGTATTCCGTAGCCGCGGTATCTTGTTAGAATATTCCCACAACTCCGTAAGTGAAATTGTAAGGAACCTGATGGAATATCTATCGATATAAGTGAAATAAGAATATTTCAGGCTTATTTAAGTTATGTTTGTAATAGCAGTGGTATCCCAATTGCAAGCCCGACTTATGAACGATAGGTTCGAACCAGGCACATTCCTTTGTTTAATTTCCATCATACCTATTAATCCTGTTCTATAGAAACATTAAAGCGACCAATTCAAACTGTGCTTTTGACGTTTTATAAGTGCCCATGTGGGCCTATGTGAAACAAAATATTTTAATAAATATCTCTCTATATCTCTACATCAAAATAAATAAAAAATAAAAAAATAAAAGATGGGCGTTTAAACGAAAAGCATATAATATAACATGTTGTTCAAAATAAGAGAATAAGCAGACTTGTTTATAAAAGCATTTAACGCTATACGCTTATTCTGCTTTTACTTTTAGATGCGTTTTCTCCGCCCGGTTAAAAGCATCATGTTTTGTGTATTTCCGAAACAATTTGTTGTTGAAGTTGTGACTTTTTTTTTTACGTGGTAAAATCATCAAATAAGTCCTCTCACCCCGGGCAGGGCCGGAGAGACTGTCAGACTCGTACTGACTAAAATCCACCTGCTAAAGAGTGTGATAATTACTGACATTGCTCAACTTCTTAATCCTGCATCTGGCGTCATGTTTCATTTGTTTATGATTTGAGTAGCAGAGAACACTGTAGGACTCTCCAGTAAATTCCCATTAATTTGCACATTAAATTAATTATGTTAGGTGTTACGGTATGAGAACTCCAGGGGTATTTGAAATACCTATTACAGAATATTTGATTTAGTGAGTGTTTAATTAATGAGAATCAAACTGACTATAATGTGTAGTTGTATATATATTTTTTTTTTAACGTGGTAATATCATCAGATGAGTCCTCCCACCCCGGGCAGGGCCGGAGGGACTGTCAGACTTGTACTGACTAAAATCCACGGTGTTCCTTCAATAGCCCTTTACGTTCCGGGGTCACGGTAATGGGATAAGTCCCACGACCCCGGCAGGCTTCGGCCCTCTACAGGGAGGGCCTCATCATATTGCTGACGCTCTTTGAGGCGCGCGTGGAACACAACGCGCCGTCGACCCGGGCTTGGTCCATGGTCGGACAGCGAGTTGCCCTTTACTCGCTGTCCGCATGCCCGCGCCTACGGTGGCCGGAGATCGTCGGCCGACGTCCGACGCCGTGGGCGTCTACCACTGCGGCTGGGCTGGAGGGAGGATGCCATCCTCTCCCTCATGCGGCCCGCCTCCTCCTTCGATAGCATGACTGCTTCGCAGAAGGAGGCGACTGCTTCCCACTCCGTCTCGCCCCGCAGCATGGCCTCGACCAGTGCCGGGCGCGAGAGGTCTCCGCCTATCGCCGCCGTGAGGACACGTCGGTGCTCTGCCCAAGCGTGGCAGTCTTGCACCGTATGCTCTACTGTGTCCTCAGGGCGGTCCTCGCAGTGGTGACACCCAGGCGTTTCTTTCTTCCCCATCAGACACAGGTACCTCCCGAAACTTCCGTGTCCGGTGAGGACCTTCGTCATGCGGTAGGTCAGGACGCCGTGACGCCGATCTAGCCACTCCTCAAAGAGGGGTCTTACCGCCGCAATTGCGGCGTGCCCGTTGAAGTTGTGACTTGGACTTTTTTTTTTTTTTACGTAAACATAAATAGTGTAAAACATTTTTTCATGTGGTGAATTTTTTCGTACCAAGGAAATAATTCTGTGACTTTTGGACTTGTATATAATATAGTTTTCAGGTGTAGTTAAATGTGTTAATAATAGTTTAAATAGTTTATAGTGTAAATAATTGTGTTAATGTTGACTACTTTTTCTATAAAAACAAATTGGTGAGCTAATAAAACTGATCTGCCAAGTACGAAGGAAAGTTCATTGATGTCGTTTAAAAACCAATAGGTACTTAAACATAACCAACTAAAAAAGCAAACAACATAATTTCGTTATTTTTAATGTAAGCAAGTAAATAAGCAGATAAGCAATTAAGCAGTTAACATAAATGACTTTTGATAAAAAAAATAAACGAATAAGTTCGTTAAAAGTTTTAAGTCGTTTATCACATCTCTGGTCATGTTCTAACACCAAGTTGCTCAAACTTGAATAAAGTATGCAGCACCGCATATTTATTTGCAATTAGATCTTTGCAAAAAGCCATTTAGTATATTTTAGCTGCAAACTGATTTTGTACATACGTAAAACCAATAAATCTGTGTATGTATGTAAATTATTATCACATTATTTTCCAATTGGGGTGTTTCATTACGATAGTTCATTAAATACGATGGATCGCAATTAATGCACACCCTCAAATACAGACGCAGACAGACACTTTTATTTAATTGATATAATATGAAGTGTCTGTCTGCAATTACGAAATAACCATATTTTATCAAATATTTTTAGTTATTTACACAATACTAAAACGCAAACAATTTTTTTAAATATTTTCTGCCTTTCTATTTATCCGGTAATCCCTAGAATGCCTGAAACGATTTCTATGGGAGATAGAGGACAACACATAAAAACCTCCCGTGAATGAACCTCCCGCCGTAAAAACGTGAATGAATTGCTGGTACAGTACTTTAAAGTAAATAAAACATAAGACGTACATTAATCAACCACAAATTTTAGTGCCCACTTTTATAGTGTAAATTTCATAGCCATTCCTTAATGTCTTTATTTCCATGGAAGACGATGGGTAGGTGTTTAACGTGGGACGCTACTTTTATCGTTACTATTACACCATTCCATCTTCCTAGCTGGTCTTGCTGTGCTAGCGCTGCAGCTGTAGGGAACCACAAGCGGCGGAAATATAATAACCTCGTTGGTTAATATATAATATAATAACCAACGAGGTTATTATATTTCTGCCGTTATTATATTTTATGGTCAAACGCAAGCCTACCAACTATTTAAAAAAATTGGCCAAGTGCGAGTCAGACTCGCCCATGAAGGGTTCCGTAGTAACTATAATAAATATAATTTAATATATTTATTTGAAAAAAAAACTTAAAAATTTCTTAAAACTAGCTTATTTACAATTTTTACAACTACGCCAAATAACTTTGTTTTTCATAGTATTTGTATGAATTACAAAGTTATATTTGCGGTTTTAGAAAATATACTGTATCTCAAAAACTGCCGACTCGATCTCGTTCAAACCAATTTTGGTTGAAAGTTTACATTAAGATCTACAACATATGGTTTTTTTAGATTTTTCACTTCATTATTATAGAATTTAGAGGGGGGGGGCACACATTTTACCACTTTGGAAGCGTATATCTTTTAAACGATTAACTTTATGAAAACGTCATTTTAGAAACCTTAATGTCATTTTTAAAGACCTGTCTATAGATACCACACACGTATAGGTTTCATGAAAAAAAATATTTTCAGTTTCAGTTCCATGTATGGGGAGCCCCCTTTATTTTAAATGTTTTTTTAAATATTCTCTTAAAATCGGAAAGCGGTTCACAGAATACATCTATGTACCAAGTTTTACATGTATAGTCCTAATAGTTTCGGAATAAAATGGCTGTGACATACGGACGGACGGACAGACAGACAGACGGACAGACATGTCGAAACTATAAGGGTTCCGTTTTTTGCCATTCGGCTACGGAACCCTAAAAAACTACATTTTCGAGCCGTTTGGGGTTGAAAATCTGGGATCATGGGGCCCGAGTGCTCACAAATTATTTAAAAATCCTTCCAGACGGCTTGTTGACACTTCTCATGACCCAAGGGTTGGCTTTTACCTTGGACAGGGGTAAAGCATTGCCATATAACGTGGCTATGCCGTCAGTCTTTTGGGCACATCACCAGTCGACAGCGATGCATACGAATTTCTGAACGCCATATTTTAGATTATTTTTAGATTTGAGTAGATTACGGTTTTTGTTTTAGTGTATATGTAAGTATTCAGAGTTTACAATAAATATACTCAATGTTAATTACCCCATTCAATTTCAACCCAAGACTAATTTAAGCCCAAAAGATAGCTTGATGTATTACGAGAACAGAAACATACCAACAAAGAACTTCAAGTCTAATAACTAAATTGGGATGAAACACTGTCTTCTGTAGCACAAATCCTTAGTAATTCAGAAGTCTTGACCAGGGCCGGATTAACCATTAGGCGGAGTAGGCAACTGCCTAGGGGCCCCGCAACAACTAGGGGCCCAGGCCCAGTGTACGCACCAAGAAAACATGTTTCTTCGAACCAAAATTTGATGTGCGTGTGAACTTAAGGACCTCACTGTTATCTCACAAAATACAAATCGTTAGATTTAGTAGTAGAGTTAAAAGAATTTTAGAACAAATCTGGGAATAATTAAACAAACATATTAAAAACCACAGCCCTTAATGTGCGTTTCCTCAGTTCCCACACGATTTGGTCAGTCAAAGTAAGAAAAGGGGCCCCGAGAATGCCATTGCCTTAGGGCCTCTGACAGGTTTAATCCGGCTCTGGTCTTGACTGCATACCAAATCGCGGCCGTGGCACAGATTTTGCGCTGCAATATCTCTTATGCAAGCAGAGTTATTTACATTAGTAATTTTATGGGAATCCATGAATATCAAATATTCCACCTTCTTTAATGGGTAGCTCGCCGCCCGACTGAAAACAGGCCCGTGTAGACGGAGTGTCGTGTTCCACGCGCGCCTCAAAGGGGGTGTCAACAAAGTTGTCGGGGCCCACTAGGGGGACGTTGCCTGCCAGGGTTGCGGAATTGTTCCAAAGAGTTACCGCGGCCTCGGAACACGAAGGGCAATTGAAGGAACACGGATAGGTTTTAGTCAGTAAAAGACTGACACACCCTCCCGCTTCGCCCAGATCAGAAAACAGACATTGCATGATTTTTTTTTATTGACAATAGGCTCGCGTTTGACCACCATCTCACCTGATGGTAAGTGATAATGTGCTTGAAGATGGAGCACGCTTGCCTAGAAGTAACCTATTCACTCTTGACTTAAACACCCCCAGGTTATAGCGATTAGGAAACACAGACTCCGGCAGGGAATTCCACTCCTTAGCCGTACGCACAATGAAAGTATTCCCAAAACGTTTTGTGCGTATGGGTGGGATTTCCACCATGTAACGATGGCGCATCGCCGTTTGTCTTGTAGTCCGATGATGGAACGGGCTTGGCGGAATTAGATTGTGTAATTCCATCGCACACTCCCCGAAATGTAACCGATAGAAAACCGATAGACTTCCCAACTAGCACAAATGGGCTGCATTAGGGCTTTGGAGCGTATCCAATTATTACTTATGGTAATAGACGTAAGCGCTAGAGCGTCTACCATAGACTTAAAGCAGCCGCTTTAGCGCTATTTGTGCGCCATTTTATGCAGCCTAAAGTTCCATTTAACCTGCACAACGGTTGCATAAAGGTTTCTTAATAGCTATAACGATTTATTAACGCTATACTAAAGCTCTCATAGCGCTACTTTTGAATGATTTTGAACTACTTTGAACGAATGAATTGATTATAGTTCTTTATTGTATATCTTCAGTTGACATTATTTGTAATATTTTGGTAAAGTGTTTTCGTCGCCATCATGAAAATAAAACAAAAAGATGTAAAAGTTTGTATTCTGTATTAGCAAGATATATAAAGATACTTAAAACGCTGTCCAGTTTACTGTAGATATATAAGATAATTTTCGAGTAATTTTAACGCGCTTTTATGATATTTAAAAAATTTACAAAAGATATATGATATTTTTTATTTGTTATACAGAATAAATTTAATTTCCGTATTCTTACGTGTCGATAACTTACTATTTGCAAGTGGCCGATTGTTTACCGGTACATTTAATGCACATTTAACTGAAAAACCAATGTATATCAACTCAATTTTGCAAGTGAATTATAAGTTTTCTTAAAAAATCATGGCGTCATTATAATGTAGTCATAACCTGCAGTTTTAGCTCTAATAACTCCCTTTTGAGAATCATAGCGCTAATTTTCACCCTTCTAACGCTTCCAGTGCTTTTTGTTCCCCTAGTGCAACTCACAGCCACAAAAAGCTCCTATTTTCTTGTTTTTAAGATGTTGTTATAAGATGTAGTTACGTACTTATTCGTTTAGCATCATTTTTTTTTAATGTTTTATAATAGTTACAAAAGCGGCTGTAAAATGGCGAATGGATTGAGCCTGCAAGGAATGACTATTGCTACTAAAGGCCTTAGTTACAATGATGATTTTCTTGTAACTATAGTATGCATAAGAGTTTCTATTATTTTATAATGAAACTTATAGTAGTATAATAGTGGTTACTATAACTATAACCTATAAAAGTTACAATGGAAACCACTGTACAGCTGTGAATGGCAGAATGACCTTCGTCACTCTCATATAAAGGTGTAAGTGGTAAATGTGTTCTACCGTGGACTACTGTGAAGGCTAGGGTAGGGTGATTCAGCTTATAGCACCTTAAGTAACTTTTATAGCTATAGACGTTTACGGATACAGATATGCAACTTGGAACTGCTTTTTGAACCCTTAAACCGCTATTTTACAGTCGAAAGTAACAAAATAGGCTGCAATTTCCACTAAAGTGCTCGTTGGGTTGCAACTCGTCGTCGTTGTTCAAGGCTCTGGAGCTTTGACTCGACCAGTGCATCGTTGCCAATGAGTCTCTGGGCCCGCTTCTCAATAGACTCAAGCGCGTCCAGTTGGTATTTCGCAGATCCATCCCAAAGATGAGAGCAGTATTCCATACACGAACGAACCTGGGCTTGATACAAATTGAGCAGCTGTTCCGGTGTGAAGTACCGTCTCACCTTGACTAGGATTCCCAACTTATTTGATGCTAACTGAGCCTTAGCCTCGATATACGGGCCAAAATTGAGTGTGGATGTTAAAGTCACCCCAAGAAGCTCAATATGATCGGTTATCGGCACGGTTACACCACGGAAAGTAGGAGCCGGTTCGAATTGGCTCCTTTTTGTGGAGAAGAGACACGCCTGGGTCTTAGCTGCATTAAACTTGACCAGGTTGGCATCGCCCCATTCGGAGACAGCCTTCAAGGTCAAGTTCAAGCGCCCAACCATGTCCTCTCGGAGAGACTGGATCTGTGACCCACCAGCTCGCGCGCTGGACACATATTTCCCAGAAGCTGTGCTGTCGTCTGCATACCCAAAGGTAAAATTCTTTTATTTCAGGACCGTGACCCATTTAAAATTAAAATTACACATGTTGCACACTATTGCATAACAATAAAAGATAAATTCTCAATTATGTATATAAAAAAATTATAACACGTCAAGTTTACTCTCACTAATTAAACAATTGATGCAATAGAAAAGTGATTATCCAACTACTAAAATAATATTTCAGAGATCGGTTTCCTGTCTAACTGAATGGAGCTGAGTAGCCACATAGAGCATGTTTACTTAGAGTGACTGCCTTTCTGAACTCCACAATCCAGGAGCTGGGCAACAGCATACCCCTTGGCACTTACAAATGACAGCCATGACCAAAGACCTAACATTCTCGCGAAGGAATGTCGATATGTTGAGATTGTCACCCATCCAAAAACAGATCTCGGTAAGTATTGCTTTACCTTGAATATCGACTCATGCAGCTATCATTCTGCCATGTCCTCCTAAAAATGAATGAAACTAATCTATTAAATAATCTAAACAAAAATATCGAATAAAAACTATTTTAATACAAAACCTGTCAAATGAAAAAGGTTGGATAACAGTATAAAAATAAATTGGAATTTAAATAAAATATTGTTTGAAATCTGACGGCATCAGTTTGGAACAGCGCTTTTGTTTTAAGTCGCTCGTTCTAGTAGGTCACACATAGTTCATAATAAACGGTCGGTGTGCATTGAAAGTTCTTTGTTCTAAGTTTTAATACTAATTATGAGGGAAATAGTTCATATACAGGCTGGCCAATGCGGCAACCAAATCGGTGCTAAGGTAAGACGTTTATTCACATGACATTCCTTCATTTTGGAAATAGGAAAGGTTCTTATTGCTTTTGAAAGTTAACACGGGGTGGTTTAAGTCAGTTTGAATCTGTCAGACTCCTTCGCCCGCTACTGGGCGAAAGACGTCCATGACAATTTCCACCTCCAGAAGGAAAAAGGTTACAACTTAGGTTTGTGATTTCCTTTCAATCTATTTCTTTCACCCCTAAAGATACCCACTAACCCTCAAATTACTCAACCCTAAGATCTTCATGAACAATACATAAAGTCCTCTCGTTTCAAAATTGGAACCAGATTTCCCGCAGTAAAATATGTAAATTAAGCAAATCTAGTATGCACTGCATTTGACACTATTTGTCATCTATTTCAGTTTTGGGAGGTAATCTCCGACGAACATGGTATTGACCCGACTGGAACGTACCATGGAGACTCTGACCTTCAGTTGGAGCGCATCAACGTCTACTACAATGAGGCTACAGGCGGCAAGTACGTGCCTAGAGCCATCCTTGTGGATCTGGAACCTGGGACCATGGACTCCGTGCGTTCAGGACCGTTTGGACAGATCTTCCGACCTGACAACTTCGTCTTCGGGCAGTCTGGCGCAGGAAACAACTGGGCCAAGGGACACTACACGGAAGGCGCAGAACTAGTTGACTCCGTCTTAGATGTTGTCAGAAAAGAGGCGGAAGGATGCGACTGTCTTCAAGGTTTCCAGCTAACACATTCCCTTGGTGGAGGCACAGGTGCCGGCTTGGGAACACTACTTATCTCCAAAATCCGAGAGGAGTACCCAGATCGCATCATGAATACCTTTAGTGTAGTACCGTCACCAAAAGTATCAGATACTGTAGTAGAACCTTACAACGCGACCTTGTCCGTGCATCAGCTGGTAGAAAACACTGATGAATCTTATTGCATCGACAACGAAGCCCTCTATGACATTTGTTTCCGCACTCTGAAGCTAACCACACCGACCTACGGTGATTTGAACCACCTGGTATCAGCAACTATGTCCGGCGTCACCACTTGTCTGAGATTCCCTGGCCAATTGAATGCTGATCTGAGAAAACTGGCTGTGAATATGGTTCCATTCCCACGTCTGCACTTCTTCATCCCAGGATTTGCCCCACTGACGTCTAGAGGAAGCCAGCAGTACCGAGCTCTGACCGTTCCAGAGTTGACACAACAGATGTTTGACGCCAAGAATATGATGGCTGCTTGTGACCCTCGCCATGGAAGATACTTGACTGTCGCGGCTGTCTTCAGAGGCCGAATGTCAATGAAAGAAGTAGATGAGCAGATGATGAATATTCAAAACAAGAATTCATCATACTTCGTGGAGTGGATCCCAAATAACGTAAAGACTGCCGTGTGTGATATCCCACCACGAGGCTTGAAGATGTCTGCGACATTCATTGGAAACTCTACAGCTATCCAGGAATTGTTTAAGCGAATCTCCGAGCAGTTCACTGCTATGTTCAGACGAAAGGCGTTCTTGCATTGGTACACCGGCGAGGGAATGGATGAGATGGAGTTTACAGAAGCGGAGAGCAACATGAACGACCTGGTGTCAGAATACCAGCAGTACCAGGACGCCACAGCCGAGGAAGAAGGCGAATTTGATGAAGAAGAAGAGGGTGGTGATGAAGGAGATTAGATTATATTGCGTTTTGTTAAGAATTGCATTATATTTTGTATGGGATCGTTTTATTTAAAGAATATACTGATATGGCAGTCTTAAATATTTTTCTGGTTACTCAAATACTAGGTACCTCAACAACAGTTCCAATATACCATAAATCAAAGGTTCTCATATTGACACAGACCACTAGACAGTGATGTATCACCAGCATTGCATTAGCAAGCGCATACATGCCTGGCCTATATGTCACCGCTTTTGCCCACCCCACATAACACAGCTATGCATATGCATGAGCTGTCACTAGCTGCAACGTTTGTTTTTGTCATATAAGCGGTGACAGTCGGACATCGGCATAAAAAACTTGTAGCGTTTAGGCAGTTGTCCCATCGCCAGCGAGGAAACGATTAATATCTCGCTCAAGAAACGTACCTACATACTTTGTGTAAACAAAAGAGATGCATAATATATTAATAGCCGATCGCTGACTGCCGGCGAGTACTAGCTCCACCAGTTGGTCGCTGAGCGACGAGAGCTATCAAAGATGATACTCGCTCAGCGATGCTTGCTTGGTGGTCAGAACTCAACGCCCAGAGACCAACTAGCGGTCATTTCTCTGTAGTGCGGCTTTGAAAGTACACGTAGGTATTGTGCATGGCCGCGAGTGAGTGGCGCGAGTAAACGCCCGTCGCACTCGCACACTCGCTAATAGCCCAGCGACAGATCTATCGGAACTACACACTCGCTACTCGCTGTTCAAAGGGCTATATTACAATCCGCTAACTAGTTGGTCGTTGAGTGACGCTTGTTCAATCAACGTTCGGCCTAGTCATTCATTTAAATGTCGTCATTCAATGAATGCGCTAGTCATTCAATCAAATAGCAGATTCAACCAGATGACTGCGACATATACACAATGTTTACAATATTACTAGTTTTATAACAAAACTTTTTACCAAAAAATTAAACCGACTCCCAAAAAACACTGCAAAGTGAAAAATAACTTTAATTTCGGTAGTCGGTGTCTTTAGTTTTGTATTTTCGTTTTTGGCACCGACTTCCGAAATCAAAGTTATTTTTCACTTTGCAGTGTTTTTTGGGAGTCGGTTTAATTTTTTGGAAAAAAGTTTTTATTTCACTCTTTTTAGTTGGTTGATTTTTAATTTACCTAGTTACAAGAGCCTAAATGTCAACTACTTATAACATTTTACAAAATATTGCTTTTCCCAATGCTGGGCCGTTAATTTTTGAGGAGTTCTCCTGGTACTGCACCATCAGCTGTACATCACCATATGCATTGTGACGAGCACAAAGTGCTTAATATCCATATTCAAGTAATCGAATCGCAATCCACGAAATACTTATTATTGAGTAGTTTCGGCGACCATCTGTGGTCTTCATCATCAGTTCCACTTCCCGAAATGGTACTTTTTGAGAGCAACTGCACAAGTTACTATAAGAAATAGCCAAAACGCCATAGGTGTGCCTATAATATTTGAAGAGTTCCCTCGATTTCTCCAGGATCCCATCATCAGATCCTGACTTGGTGACAAATGGTACCAATTTCGAAGTATACCCTATCAAACAAAAAAAGAATTTTCTTAATCGGTTCAGCCGTCTTCGAGTACTCGGTGACAATACATTAAAAATATATATATATATATATACGCGTCGAATTGATAACCTCCTCTTTGGGTCGTCGGTTGAAAAAACGAGAGTAGCTCGTGGCTAAATAGCAGCCGCACGGGTCGATATTCGAAGTTAAGCAACACTTGTCGAGGTTTTTCTGTGGATGGGTGACTATCTTTACAACATTCCGAGATTTCTCTGTGCCTCGGAAGGGATGTTAAGCCGTTGGTCCTGGCTTTCATTTGTAGTTCAACTTCAACTTCGACTCTTCTTAAATGGCGTTTGTAAAGGAGCCACCACAATTTTGCCAATATCACGTGTAGAATAATAGACCATCAAACGCAGGAGGTTGTGTTAAGTATCTTGGTTGATGAAAAGAAAAGTATTTAAAAAAAAAACAAAAAATAATTTTGTACGCAAACATGACATGACAGTTTTTGTAATGTGTTACCAGTTTACCAGTGGTAGAAGGAATAGAATGAGTAAATTAGGAATATGGTACAGAACTGTTAATAGCATAATACGCTACAGCTTTATTTTATTTATAATAATAATAAATAATAATATTCCACAACTTTTCACACAACGCCATCTAGCCCCAAACTAAGCAGAGCTTGTGGTATGGGTACTAGACAACTGATAAACATACATATATATTTCTAAATACATACATATTATAGATAAATTACACCCAGACAAAGAACAAATGACCATGCTCATCACACAAACATTTGTCCTAGGTGGGAATTGAACCCACGACCTTGCGCATAGCAGTCAGGGCCATCTCAATCATTTGTAGTTATATCTTTGCCAGGCGATACGGGTTGTCCGAAGCCATAAATTGACACTGGCCTGGCCAAGGTTTGTTACCCAGCTACTTCTCCTGGAGCTAAGATAGGCAACTATAACTACTCCATGTAAATCACTCAGCTGCAACCGGTTGTACAGCTGACTCCAACATAGTTGGAAAAAGTATAAGCAGATACTAAGTACCTACATAGTAAAACACGAAAAAAAATCTTCGCGAATATAATGATCTTATATTTAAGCCATCTATTAATCTGTACACGATTAGTTGACAACCGGGAGGGCTGAACTTTTCTACGGTCTACAAGAAGCAGCATTACCATTCAAAGTAGCAATGCAGCCAGCCATTGATTGTTTCATGCCGAGGGTATCTGTAAAAATATCCTTTTAACAAATAAATGTTCTTCTTACTTAACAAAAGTTCTTATTGGCATAAATACTTTTACAGTACTACAGTATTACAGTATTACATATCTAATTATTAAATTACCGCTATCGGTTACTTCTAGAGACATCGCTTATCATCAGGTGAAACGGTGAAAAGAAGTTCTTCAATATTCTAACGAGTTAGCGCGGCCGACCCCAGAATGCAACGTCAGATGAAGAGACAGGGGAGTTTTAGTCAGTAGAAGTCTGACAGTCTTGTCCGCTCCACCCATAGCGGGAGAAGTCATTCAACGATTTTTCTACCCAAAACATAAAAAAATGAAAACGTTATTCTCTTGACCAGTACCTATGCATGACCTGTAACGAGCATAGGCTCCAGACCAATATTTCACATTTAGTAGATATCCTAATACCTCACAGAGGCGGTGAGCGTATTACCATTAATCTTTCCATCGTTCCAAAGGTGACAATACCTAGCCACCCGAAACAGACCACAAAACATTAGATGACAGCGCTTTATACCGCTAAAATACAACTCGACCAATTGAAATTGCCAGTTAGTTTCGTATTGCACGTATGTTACCCACATTGAGTTGATTAGATTTAGTATTATTTAGCGTTGATTGAAATGTCGCTTCACAACTTATAATAGACATTTTTTATTTAAATTGTTACCTTCTAGTGACGGGAAGATTGCTGTCTTCTATTACCAGTAAATGACGTCAGTTGTTTATAATACCTAATCTTAATTAACCGACTTCTGAAAAAGGAGGAGGTTCTCAATTCGGATGTTTGTTTGTTTTTTTTTTTTTTTTTTTTTTTTTATGTTTGTTCGGGCATAGCTCCGTCGCTCGCCAACCGATTTGAAAAATTATTTTTTTGTTGGAAAGGGTATACTTCCCAAATGGTCCCATGAAAATTTTATCGACATCGAACAAGCCGTTTCTGAAAAATCAACAAAAGTCTAAAAAAAATATTTACATTGATGACCTTTTCGGTTACTCTATATTGTGTTTTTTGTTCGCGCGTTTTTAGTTTTTTGTAGTTGACATTTTGGCTTTTATAACTAGATTAATTACAAATTGACCCACTAAAAAGCGCGAAAATAAAAACTTTTTTGCAAAAAAATAAAACCGACTTCCATATCAAAACACTACAAAGCCAAAAATAATTTTAATTTCGGAAGGCGGTGTGAAAAAAAAGAAAATACAAAACCAATAACACCGACTACCGAAATTAAAATTATTTTTGGCTTTGTAGTGTTTTGATATGGAAGTCGGTTTTATTTTTTTGCAAAAAAGTTTTTTTTCTCTTATACTCTCTAAATATATTCGATATATACTTACTTCGTTAGTTGTTTATAATACCTAATATTAATTTCTCTTATATTCTCTAATTAAAATTATATTCGATATATATTATACTTGATGACCGCCGCGATAGCGGTATCTAGTATTTTTGAGGAGTTCCAGAATTTACGCCTGTACGGCTGGCGAATATGCGTTACACTATTGCTATCCTGTTAATATTTTGGTAATATATTCAGAGTCTACGTGACATCGACTCATGAACGGATACGGATGAGTTTGGAAGGAATAGTGTTAAAGTTTGTTAATTTTTTGCGGTATATATTATTTCAGGCTATTAATTATATTTACCCCAATTTACTCCTTATCAAATACAATGATATTTTCAATTAAAAAGTAATGAATTCACTACTGTCACTAAAATGAGCAATGAAACTAAAACTCGAAAGGATTCCGCGCTACGCTCGCATGTGTCTACATTAATTGCGAAGCGTTTAGATCGCGTTTTCAAAACATCAAAAATTTCCTTTTCGGTATGAAGTTATTTACGAGATTAATGAGTTGCGTAAAGGTTTCTATATAATTATGAGTAACCTATTCGCAAAGTACGCAGTACGATATTCTTGACACCCTGTATACCCTATCCTCCCATCTGAATATCATGCTAGACTTCTGTTCACAAATGCTGCACTAAATAATTCATTGTTCACTCACACGTCGCTAGAAATATAGAAGCTTATTTTGAGAGCCATTGAATGAGTACGAATATTCGGATTTACGTACTTCGTAATATCATTTTGCTTGTGATATGACAAAGAAAAATGAGTACTTGCATTTGCCTATACTTACTAGTGTGACTTTGAGTGGTGAATTGGTTAATAAATTTGCTTAAACAAAAATACTTTTTTCCATCTTTTTTGTGAATAAAAACTACACATATATCTGTCGACAAATAACTTGGCAAGGTTTTGGCGTAGTGGGGGTAAGTTCGCGCATCGTGCACTTAGTGAAAGAAACAAGTGGTCCCTTTTACTGCTTGCTATTATTCTATGGTTATTATCATCATTTATTTCTAATTATATCTGTTCTGAAGAATGTTAAAGAAAGAAGAGGAATTTATTCGTTAATTCGGTATTATAAATAAAATAGATGTAATACATAAATACATTTAAAAGTGAATAAATATGTATTTAAAAAAACATTAAAAATAATATGTTCTCGTCGTCACAATTAGTTAATAAAACTGCTACTCCTTTTATTCTTCTTTTTTCCTGGTGTCCTAAAGACAGTGACGAATTCGGAATTTCAACCTTCCTTAACTATAGTGTCTAATAGCGTAGCGTTTTAATAGTCTGCGTAAAACGGTATTTGGTCCTGGTAATTTAGTTTTTATTACGTTGATTACAAAATCAACGTAATAAAAACTAAATTTAAAACAACAACTCGTAACAAAAACAAAGGGTACAACTTTCGTGTACGCAAGTGTATTCGGGAGCAAATTGAACGACAACTACTGACGCACCAATCGCGCGCTCGAAGCGGCGCTACGTCATACCCCGCGTCCCGCTGACAACCGCTGACAACTAAAAATCGATTTCTGCGCATTGAACGACTCTTCCCAAGTTATTTGGCGACAGCTATAACTAAATATCGTTAATTAGATATCGCTATCAGCGATAAGATTACCCTTGTAACCATGAGTTGAGCAATATTTGAATCAGGTATGTTTATATTATTGGTGTACAATAAAAAGTATTCTATCTAGTTATCTACTCAAATCTTGAAGCCCGTTCCATGAAAAGAACACATGACAAACGCCAATACGCCACTATATCATAGTGGAAAATAGTTTGGGAATACATTGCTTTTGTAAAAGGAATTGTAGCTTATGGCAATTACGGCCGACCTGGTTGATTTTCAAAGTTAAGCAACTCTTGTTGAGGTCGTTCCGTGGATGGGTAACTCTCTTAACATATCGAGATTCCTCCACGCCTCAAAAAGCGCTTTAAAATAAATAAAATAATATAAATAAAAATAAAAATCATTTATTGCAGGTCCATGACCCATATAAAATTAAATTAAAATAATCATGTTACTATTGCTTACAGTCATAAATAATAATAAGCCGTTGGTCCTAGCTGTCATCTGTATATTTGGTTCAGTCAGTCAGTCGTTACGAGTTAAGCTCTGGTTTCCTATGATAGCGGTTCCGTCATATAGTAGCCGTAATATAGCGGTAAATGACGTCACTAGAACGTTGTCTATGTAAACAAAATGGCGCGGTTTCCTAGAGAAAGGTAACTGACACCGTAACGTCAAAAAGCGGTGCCGCCATTTGCATGATGGCCGTCTTGTCGGTGTCAGATGGTTTCGTGAACGTTTCATTGATAGCGATGAAGCAGACTGTGTTAAAACGGCCGTGGAACTTTCCACATATCGTCACCGTAAAGACGGCCGCCTTTTTGCGTCCGTAATATTACGGCCGCTATATGACGGCACCGCTTTCCTAGGAAACCAAAGCTTTACGGGTAGACAGAACCCAGAAAATCTGACACCAGTCTTGTGTAAGTTTCGTGTAAGCAGCTTTGTTGTAGAAGTCAAATAGATAGTGGCACAGTAGTACTAAGCTACATTTGGTTAGACTGAAAACCAAACCCAACATAGTTGAAAAAAAAAATGGCCAAGTACGAGTCAGACTTGCCCATGAAGGGTTCCGTAGTAACTACGCCAAATAACTTTATTTTTCATAGTGTTTGTATGAATTACAAAGTTATATTTACGCTTTTAGAAAATATGCTGTATCTCAAAAACTGCTGACGCGATCGCGTTCAAATTAGTTTTCGTTGATAGTTTATATTAAGATCTACAGCATTTATTTTTTTAGATTTTGCACTCCATTATTATAGAATTTAGTGGGGGCGGGACACATATTTTTCCACTTTGGAAGCCTATATCTTTTAAACGATTAACTTTATGAAAACGTGGTTTTAGAAACCTCAATATCATTTTTAAAGACCTGTCTATAGACACCACACACGCATAGGTTTCATGAAAAAAATAATTCAGTTTCAGTTCCATGGGTTCCCTTTATTTTATTTTTTATGTTTTTTCTTAAATCGGAAAGCGGTTCACATAATACATCTATCTACCAAGTTTCACATGTATAGTCCTAAAAGTTTTGGAATAAAATGGCTGTAACATACGGACGGACGGACAGACAGACAGACAGATATGACGAAACTATAAAGGTTCCGTTTTTTTTGTCATTCGGCTACGGAACCCTAAAAATCTAAGCAGACAATGAAATTACTTTCGTGGAAGTATAGATTAGCTTAAAGAGGACCTACAGTTCCTTTCGAGTTCTGCGTTTCTATTGCTGAAAGATTTTTTTTTTGTTTAAAGCTGGGAATCCTACACAAGGTGAGGTGTTACTTCATGCCTGGACAGCTTCTAAATCAGTATAAGGCACAGGTCCGTTCCTGCGTGGAGTATTGCAGCCACTTGTGGGTTGGCTCTGCAAAGTACCAACTTGCTGCATTGGACTCGATCGAGCGCAGAGCTAAAAGGCTTATAGGCGACGAGGTGCTGGTGGACAAGCTTCATAGCCTGGCTCATCGGCGAACCGTTGCTTGCCTGTCGGTTTTCTACAGATTGTACTTCGGGGAGTGTGCGCAGGAGCTCCATGACCTGATTCCTCCTTCTCCCTTTCACTATCGGTCTACCAGACGCACGGCTGGGTACCACCCACACTTGGTTGATATACCGTCTTGTCGTACCAATCGCTTCTCCTCCACATTTATTGTGCACACAGCCAAGCTGTGGAATTCTCTGCCGACTTCTGTGTTCCCTGCTACTTATGACCTTTCAGCCTTTAAAGCACGAGTAAATAGGCATCTTCTGGGCTCGCTCGTCCCATCTTAGACCTCATCTATCGCTTACCATCAGGCGAGATCGAGGTCAAGAGTGGGACCATCAGTAATTAAAAAAAATAGCAATGTGGGTAGAATTCACTTTACTTGCAATCTTGTTAAAATATACATAAATATAGCTTAGTTGGAGGGGCCAACTAAGCTATATTTATGCTTGTATCTGGAGTGGATTCACGGCAATAGTGTAGTAGCTGGGGTTTGAACCCGCGACCTCACGATCACAAGTCTGACACCATAACCATTGGGCTGTTGATACTTAAACTTCCCTTTGAGTTCTGCGTTTCTTGTAAACGGAAATTATTGACTACTCAATTCAATGTCTCACGTGAATTCACCTTCGTATTGAAAGTCAATTTAATATCAACAAAAAAACCAAAAACTACTTTCATTCAATCAAACATAAACTTCAAGAAAAATCAGACTCAGTACACTTAAAATTTAATTCTGATAAGTTGATAGACTCACCTTCAAATACAAATATGTACTACAGGATTATTTACTTACTTTTATCGAAAAGTTTTACATGTTTGACAGTTAAACACTAGGGATTTGATCAGAACTTATTTACTCTCACATTTCAGACTTTTATTTTTCTTTGGCATAAATATTGAGTTTGTTGTTGAGCGAATTAATCTTTACTTGTATTTAATTGGTAATGAGTGTGACTAGAGGTCATTCAGGATCTCGTAGTTAAACATAAACAGCTGCACTGTTCAATCTCATAATTTAAATAAATTCTTTCCAGAAAGAATTTATTTAAATTAAAAATTATTAAATTAATTCGATGGTCACCCCTGTGACTATCCAATTACACACCAAGACTCCTTTGTGCCTCGTAAACCACAGAAAGCGGTAGATTCCACAGTCGTTACGGATAGTCTGAAGGTCAGAAAATCTGAAACCGGTCTTGGCAAGGGGTACTACTGTGCCATGTTGACCTGATACTGGATTATGGAGGCTAGTCGATACAAGTAAAATACTGGTACTGAACTGGATCTGTTTGGACTGGAACCCGACCGCATTGTTCGGAATAGGCTAAGCATTGATTGTAAGGCTAAAAGTAAGGATCTTTGGACATATGATTTTTTTTTTTATAAGTCTGTATATAATTGTCAAGGAATCATACTCCCAAGAGATAGATTATAGGGTCAAACTGATATGACAATTCCAAACGTTCTATGTTGCTTTCTCTTGTCACCGCTGGAGTACCATCTGTTTTAGAACCCAACGGCTTGGCACGGGACGATGGGAAGAGACCAGACGGGATGACTATAATGCCTTGGAAGTTGGGTAGGCCTTTGGTGTGGGATGCTACTTGTGTCGACACCCTTGCGCCATCCCATCTTCTCAGTACGGCGCGGCGGGCTGTGCTGGGGCGGCAGCTGCAGGTGCAGAAAATCTCAAACGGCGCAAATACAACAACCTAATTGGGTGCTATATGTTTGAGCCGTTTGCGGTTGAAACGTTAGGACCATGGGGTCCAAGTGCGCATCGACTCTTTCGTGACATCGGCAAACGATTAGTCGACTCCACAGGTGACCAGAGGGCTGGCCTTTTCTTTGGACAGAGAATCAGCATTGCCATTCAACGTGACAATGCGGCCAGTGTTCTGGGCACTTTTCCCATTGATAGCTGTTAGATTGTTAGCTGTTGTATAGATGTTGAAGAATTTTTCGATGCCCTATAATTTATTTTTATTTTCGTCTGTATATATTTTTATTAAATATAGAAATACTGAAGTTAAATTGTTCCAAAATAAAACTATTAATTTCTATAACTAACGTTAGTCGCTCGTCGGTACATTGTGAGGCTAGGAAGGTCTGAAGTGACCATTGCGTTCCAGGAGACCTCTCATAAAGTGTACCGATGACCTGGTGATCACAAAACCAGTCGACGTGTGGACTCTGAGGGAAGGCACACAAACATGGTTGCAAGAATTTATACATGCCATAAGCTTTTCTTGAACAAAAACACATGGCTGGTAGTTATCTATTCAACAAGAAAATATTCTCTCTAAGGGCTTCGCCACCGTAGGGTAAAAACATTCTTACCAAGACAATTTCTAAATCACCTTCAACTATTTATTTCTTCTTCAGACCTCATCTCATTAGCGTTTTCAGATGAACCTGCAAAATCCTCCAATACGGTCAAAAACACATAAAATCAGATAAAAATATCAAATGCACTTATATTTTAGTTGTAGCAACCGACGATAGATGTCGTATGCAGCGGCCGCAGATGCCGCAACGAGACGGAATATTAAAACATTAATATGGCTGGCAACATGTTTATTTTTACAATGCAAATATTCGCAATGGCGCCGTTGTCTCTGAATCTGCATTACTGTGTACGTGTGTGCTTTGTATAGAATAAAGTTAGTGTTTAGGGTTTTTGTGGCATGTTGTTTTAAGCTTATGATGACGATAAAAGTTTTTTTTAATATAGGGGAAAGCAGGTAGGGTTCGTACAGAGGGAGCATTCGTACAGTAGTCATATCTACAACATTAAACAAGTTGACGCGTTTGTATTTATATGTTAGTGAAGCCCGCCAGGCGTATAGGCGCATATCCAAGCGCTGCGCCAATGCAACGGTTAGTTTAGGTGGAGCCAGTTGATACATGTTTTCGCACTTCGTAAGTAATTTTTCAATCCACCTTTGTAAACCTTTATTTGTAACACGCTATGCTCAAAATGTTAAAGTAATTTATGAATGCATTTAAATAAGTGCCTTAAATTAATATGAAATCATTATGTTTGGGATATCTTAATCCGTTATTTTTATTTTGAATTTAAGTTTCGGTTGTTTTGGTTGGGGTACTTTCGTACAGTTATGAGTGGGGTAGATTCGTACTGTACGAATGCACCCCGCGAGAAAATATTATTACCTATTTCAGGGTCATGCCGAGACAAAAAATGTAAACAAAACCAGCCAAGTGCGGGTAGGACTCGCCCATGAAGAGTTTCGTAGAAGCAAGCAAAAATTAGCGTATAATAAATTTGTTTTTCATAGTATTTGTATGAATGACAAATTAATAAATAAATAAATAAAATAAAATACATTTAATTCAGGATTCAAAAGTCCCATATAGACACATACATTAAAGACAGATACATTACATAATAAATTATCTTAAACATCCACACAAAATATCAAAAATAAAAATTACAATCAAATAAAAAGAAAAAAAAAAAAACATGCAAAACAGATAGGCTATCCCACCCCACACGCGACATGTCTCCCACAACAATGTCGTATATAGGGACAGTCTAGCCTACCTGCTATCATCTTCAAAATAGTGTTGGAGCTAGTCCACACTCGGCGCACTAGGGATGCACTCCGCTTACGCATAGTCGCATAAAAGCAGCTAGTACGCGCCTCAGCAAACATCCCTGAGGCGCTGCAGAAGCGGGGCAGCCCCATAATTGCCCTAAACGCATTATTATATTGTACACGGAGAGCACTGTAACTTTTCTGCGTGTAGTTAGCCCACAGGCTGCACGTATATAAAGGTGTACAATACGCCCTAAAGAGCGTAGTCTTAACTTCAAATGAACTACGTGCAAACCTGCGAGCCATCATGTTCGCCCTCCTTGACAGTGCTCTCCGTTCCCGTTCAATATCTGCATGATCCCGTAAGTCGGCAGTTACGATGTGCCCTAAGTATTTGAACTGAGTCACCCATACTAAAGGGTTCCCATTGAGGTACACAGGAGGTACTTCTAGCGGGCACTTCGTACCACTCACAAAGATCATGCAGTTACTTTTTACTACATTATATGTAAGACCATGCTCACCGACATATTCCTCACATATTCGCACCAGTTTCCTCAGACCACAGACCGACGCGCTCAGCAACACCATATCGTCTGCGTAGCTTAAATTGTTAACACAAACTCCGTCAACGTGGCAACCGACATGCTGACTGCTAAGCGCGACGATCAATGCATTCATATACAAGTTGAACAGGGTAGGCGAGGTCAGTCCACCCTGTCTCACTCCACACTTCAACTCATACGTCTCAGACATTGTACCTGCCCATCTGACGCTGTTGATCTGGTGCGTGTACCAATACTTGAAGATTTTAACTAATTCAATAGGTAGGTTCACACTTTTTAGCTTTTCCCACAAGATATCATACGACACCAGATCAAAAGCACGGGATAAATCCAGGAAACACGCAAAAACCGGCGTATTGCGTCTAGTGTAGTATCTGACGGTATGCTTAAGACACAATATAGCACTTTCAGTAGACAGTTGTGGCCTGAAACCAAACTGATTGTCGTGCAGAGTTATGTGTTTACTTAACTGCGCATTAAGCACACCGTCAAACACCTTTGCCACAATTGTTGCTAGTGAAATAGGCCTATAATTATGCTTATCTGCAAGATCCCCCGTTTTATTCTTTACTACGGGCACTACTATCGTCCTAATTAAATCTGGAGGTAGGTATGAGTGGCTCACGCACAAAGAATACAACAGTGCCAGAACTCTAGAGATATGCGGGCCAGCATTCTGAAGATGCTCGATGCTAAGACCGTCGTGGCCAGGAGATTTGCCCCTCGTCATATACTTTATTATATTTGAAATCTCTTTGGCTCTGAAACACGACTCCACTGGGCCACTAAGAATCTCAACATCGGCTCCCCCACGCACTGAACCAATGGGAGACTGCACACAAAACTGACGCTTAAATACATTAGCGATATCACCGTGGTCACTCACTCCGTCGACACTCACAGGCAGACTGGATCTAGTGTTTAACTCGGCTGTACTCTTCCAGAAACCACGAAAGTCATTTTTTAAATGTTTCTCAGCTAGACTATCCATCTTTAATTGGTCTTGGCGATCCTGACACCACTTAAGTCGTGATTTAAATACCCTCCGAGATGTACACATTTCCTCATATACAGAACCAGACCCAGGTTTACCACATAGAACCCATTCTTTAAACCTCAACCGAGCCTGCCTGTGAGCCTCTCTGACGTAAGTATTCCACCCTGACCTGCGCGATCCACCCCCACCCATCTCCATGCTTCCCCGACTCACCCTAGCCGCGTCACGAAGGGCAGCCACAATGTCAGAGTACAATTTATTAAGCACAAGACGGTGAGCATGGTCATTACAGTAACGATCTGCACAATTGACACACTCAGTTGGAAAGTTAATTTGCCGTAATCTGTTATGACATTCTTTCATATACATATCAACTTGTTTACTACTACGCACTCCCCACATTACATCATTATTAAGCTGTTTATTGTGAAGCAACTTAGGTGTTAGTACAGATAAATTACATTCAACAATTAGCGGGAAGTGGTCCGACCACAATGAGTCATACATAACAAATACATCAATTACAGTTTGTTTCGCTGCCTGCGTGATAAGACAGTGATCAAGCCAACTGCAGGACCCATATACATCACTGATAAAAGTGAATGTATCCGAGCTTACTCCTAGCATGTCTACATCTATACAAGACCAATCCTGGTCATTACAAACGTTCAATAATTCTCTATAGAATAATTCTGAAGGATCTGCATTATAGTCCCCTAATATGAACACTGATTCAATACCACATTCGTCAATAATAGCACTCACCGCACTGAGGCAATCAGTAAAATCCGGTAAGTTGTCCACTGAATTCGTCGGCATGTACACACTCATCACTATCACTGGTCTGTCTTGTGTTGTAATTTTAACCGCGCATATACGATCATTATTACATTGTAGCACTGACACCTGTTGGAACACACTACTCCTCCACAAAACAGCGACTCCTCCATAAGGTCTACCCCGCAGTATACCTGCAGATGTATCCATTGCAGACTTTCCTGTGTACTGAAAGTCACTGTCAATGGTACCTAAAAATGGTATTTCTTCTGGCAATAACCACGTTTCCTGGAGGGCTATGACGTCACAAGTGCTACATAATTGCCTTATATTATCAACAGAGCGCTTAACGTTCTTACAATTAAAAGTTGCGAACTTATAACATTTATCCATTGTTAGTACTTGCCATGCCGATAGACGCTTGCGTCACATTTCTATGCTTAAAATGCACGAACTTACGGAATATAATCCCTTTTGGCCATAGATTAGCATCCAAATAAAGCGGGACTTTGCACTCGGAGACTCCAAACTTATATGCATTGTATTCACAGTCCCTTTTCATTGTAATTTTCTCCAGTGAAACACGATCTTGGGTTTTTCCGTAAATATAATTAATTATATCATTTTCAGACGTATCTTTGTGAATATTCGTAATAAATATAGGGATTTTACGTTCGGCTGCCTTAAACTTTGCCTCAGCTTTCATCAACACATTCCCTACATTGCCTTTAAACCGATTTTTTCGTTTCGTATTCTTTTGCACTAAAGTCCATCCCTCGTCCGTATTGTTACTAGTCTTCATAACGTAAGCATAAGACCGGCTTTGTAACATATCAATCGCTTGGTCTGCCTCCACTTGCGCGGGCATCTTATCAGTTGCCGGAACAGATGATTCATTGCGGCTAAATGTGTCACAATGACCTTTGCTAATCTGAGACTGCAAAGATTCTCCGCTACCCTCATGAGTAGAATTATTGATGAGTTCATGGTAACGTTTTAGAGGTGAGGACTCGTTGCTGCACGCTTTATCAGCACAAGAATTATCAACGACATGTGTCACCACTTCCTGATCTCGTTCCAAATACACACCACTTTCTATGCTTACTTTAACAGCCTCGCCGACTGTGAGGCAGGACGGTGATGATGAATTGCCATTTGTGCACTTTCTTCTCACATCTTCCAATTGATCCAATGTAGCAAATGATGACCTTATATATTTGACCTCAGCCTGGACAAGTGCTATGTCCTTAAGAAGCTTGGACACGTCAAGATGGTCAAACGTTATTGGGGGCAATTTATCGAGATCACGGGCCACAAACACTGGGATTAAATCAGGATCTGTGACTTTAAACAGCCCAATTATATCAGATAGCATTCGGTTTTCCTTGCCTTTACCCTTGCGCACTGTTTTGCGTAGATCTGAAGGTAGCGAATCAAACAACAATTTGTTTGATTTTTCAATCTGCTCCGTCGTAAAGGTTGACACACAAATACGCACTAAAGTTTCCTCATCTGATACAGATATCTTATTTTGTAAATAAGCTAGCATCTCATCTATAACGATGTTACACAAATTACACTTCAACGTACTCGACATTATGCAAATCTCTTTCGCATTCCCGACAGATAAGCGACGCGGGTGGATGCGCGCGCGCGATTTAATATTTGCGGTTATTGAAAATGTACTAGCAAGTAGTAGTTGGAGGAGGGGGGGACTTTACCATTGGGAGGGTCTATCTTTCAAGCAATTGACTTTGAAAAAAATTGTTTAATATCCTCAATGTCATTTTTAAAGACTTCTATCTATAGATACCCTACACATATTGGTTTTATGTTTTTTTTTTTAGTTTCATTTCTATGTATAAGAGATGTCTGAAGAATCAGACATTGAGAATGTAATTACAGATATTACAAAAAACATTAAAGAAGAAAGCTTCATATTTAATATTATATTGGGCAGGTACTAACAAAATTGAACCCCATAGAATATAAAGTTTAACTGTAAAGAAAGAAACCGGCACCTGGAAATTTGGTTTTCCTTATACCAATGATAATGTAGTTTATCAGCAGCATTGAAATTATTTTGAAATAGCTGTTAGTCTTGCTTTTATGTGACTTAGTGTAAAAAGTGTACGAATCCTACCTGCTTTCCCCTAAGGTTTGGGTTTATCCACCATCTGTAATTTTTTTTTTGGTGCGAAAATCATCGTATGTCTCTTCCCGTCCTGGATGGTGTCTACTCACTAAAACCCAGCATTCCAGGTCCACCGTATCTCTTTAGAACATTCCCGCAATCCCTTTAGACGAAGCATGCTTACCTCGACATAAATTATTTACTCTTGACTTAAATACCCCAGATTATAACTAAATCACGAAACCAACACTCCGGCAGGCAATTTCTATAATAAAAGCCAGAAAAAATATATTTCACAAACGGATCACCGAATCGAAAATTTGTCTGGCCACACTCCCATTATTTTTGAACTATCTATACACCACACTATAGGGTAAACGAGATACCCTTTACGTGGTGGTAGAGTAACATAAAAAAAATCTTTTACCACTTTGTTGGCGGGATCAATATGTATATCCATGCTAAATTTCAGCGTTCTAGTACTAATAGTTTCTGAGCTAAGCTACGGACAGACGGACGGCTAGATTAATGGACAGACAGACGGACAGACGGCCGTGGCAAAACTAGGGGTTCCTTTTCGACTACGGAACCCTAAAAATATACATTCCTTGGACTACCATATATCAATATTACATAGTTTGAGATGCTGCAAACTGATAAAATTAGGTTTTTGTTTAAGCTACAGTAAAACGCTAATCGCTCGTCTAATGTTATCTTCTTTTGTGTCTACTTATGTGGTTTTTGTTTTATTGCATGAAGACTTACTAACCCTGGACTGGATGTCATGTTATAGGTTGTGAGTTCGAACCTAGTAATTTAAATCATTACCACTATTTTCAAAACGGTTAAGGAAAACGTGAGGAAACCTGCATGTCCTAACGTCAAAGATTCGTAGACATACGGTTCCACCAATATGCACTAGACCCCCGCGGTGGATTACGGTTCATTCTCTCTCGTAGAGAGCCTGCCCTGCAATGGGATCGTTATGGTCTAATTATTATTATCTATGAATATAGTCCTCGTAAAAACTGTCCAAAGGGCTAGTTAGCTTTCCCCCTTCCCAAAATCTCCGTGCTTAATAACTACTGCGTACATGCGATACTTTTGAAAATGGTGGATTTTATCAAAAAGGAATCCAGCATAAACACATCGGTCATTCCTTACCAATCATGAAATTTAATAAACAAAAGGACTCGGAAATTCAGAAAGCTAAATACAGAACAGAAAATAGAACTAGGAAGGGCTAGCATACTAGTGCTCCACGTAACATGTAGACCGTCAGAAAGCTTGAAAACTGCATCCATTCCGCGATCGATCGCAAATCTCTGCCGCTAGCTATTTCGGAATCCCGGTTGCGTAAACAGAAACTCTGCTTCAGGATGAAAGCGTGACGCGAACTATGATGAAGTGAAATAGGGTTTTGAAATCTAGCTGTGTCCTAGTAGGGAATAGTTGGTCAGTTTTGAGATAACGTTATTATTATTTCAATTATTGTTAACTAGCTTGTAAAGTCCTTCCAAAGGTTGTCTGGAAGATATCGCTCTCAGTATAAGACCGCCATTGTAACCAAAGTTTTAGCAAGTTATTTAAGTGTGATTCAATTTTTTGTGTACAATAATGAAATTCTATCTATAATATATCTATCTATATATTTCTTTATTCAACTGAGTTTACTCAAAAATTTTTCTATAAAAATAAAAAATAATTCTTTTATGTCATTTGTAATAAAAAAATATATATTACTCTTATTAGCTATCTGTGTCCCACTACAGGGCAAAAGCTTTCCCTCCCTGCTTCCACTTATCCCAAAGCTAATCGGAGCCAGTATTTAAGATTAATGCCAAGTTCAGCCCGCCATCTCCGCCTGGGACTGACGCGTTGCCGTTTAGTGTTTGGAGCCTACTGTATGTTTATTTTTGTCGAGCATCATAAATTGAACTGAGAAAGAAACCGGCCAAGTATAGGTCAAACCCACGCGCAAAAGTTTTCGAGCAAAACATATTTTTAAATGAGACTCTTGAGACTTTTTATAGGTTTTTCTTTTATTTATAAATAAAGAACTATAGTGTTGTTTTCATGATTGTTGGGTCTGAAATTTTGGGTATTGCTATTTTCGGAGCTCCACACCATAAAAAAAATACTTTTTTGTAATCCTCACAATAAGTCAAGGTATTTAAATATGTCACAATTACACAGTAAATTTATAAATATACACAGTGTTTTGCCTTAAGGTATGTGTTTTTATATAAACAGGAGACTATTTCGGTATTCGATTGGATACAATTTATTTTTATTCGACTCAAAGAGATAATTGGGGAGATAGCCGTTGGTACCTATATTATTTACTATTACACTTGACACTTGATTAATAAACATGGCATAAACATTAATATACAATAATAACTATGAAAAAGGAAAGAACTTTATGAGAAAGGTGTTGATATTTTACCTAGGTTTTAAAAGAGATCAAAGACTGGAGCAACCTAACTGACACGGACAAAGGCATCCATAACTGCTTGAACAGGCAACTGGGGTTGCAGGAATGTTCTTACGAGATACATTTTGGTGGACAGCCTAGTACTATCCAAGCTGAACTATTGTGACATAGTATACGGGCCGTGTCTTCTTTCCCGTACAGATCGTGTAATACAGCGTGTACAGAATGCGTGTGCGCGTTTTTGTTTTAGTATACCCCGGAGGCATCATATCACACCATATTTAAACAAGAATATGATTCTAAAAATGGCTGCACGGCGGAAACTACACTTAGCAGTCTTAATGTTCGGTGTCATGCAATCCCACAATCCAGATTACTTGTTTAAAAAGCTCAAATGGAGACATGAGCACTATGAATATTCTGGCCGTTCCACGTCCAAACCGCTCTCGTTGCCTCGACGTAGAACCACAGCATTCAGGGGATGTTTCAAATATGCTGCCACCCACTGCTGGAATGATTTACCGCCTCCCATAAGATCGCTGAAAACAAAACATATGTTTAAATTACATTTAAAAAAGTATCTTTTAGAAAATCAAAAGCTGGATGAACAAAAATTTTATAAATAACTAGTACTCACGCGGGTCTTCGCTCCCGTGGATTCTATCACGGTAAAAACATAACTCTCCTTTTTTGTAGTCGCGAAAAAAGTAGCCTATAACCTTCCTCAATCTTTAAGCTACTTCCATACCAAATTGCATCCAAATCCATCCAGTACTTTCGAAGGTTAGCGCGTTCAGGCAAACAAACAAACTTTCTTTGATGTCACTGTTTGCTTGGACTTACATGGACTTCTGTGTCACTATTTATTTTATATTACGGTATTTATTTATTTTACTGTACTTATTTTATATTATTGTATCAATTATTTAACTAATATTGTTTGCCAGGCTTGATTTCCGTACGTCATACATATTTATGAGGCAACCACTGAAAACCAGCGCCGTGCTATGGGCATACCCATGGCATAGCATTATGCTGAGTGGGAGCCTTGTTGCCACGACCACGACGTGCATTTGCCTTGTTTTTTGTTGTTTCCTTTTTCTTCATAAATTGTCAATATCTAAGTCTTTGTCCTTAATTACTAACATAATTATAAGTACCAATTACTAACTCTAGTCTAAGGAACTAAATAAGTTTTTAATATTGTTAGCATGTCGTTTGTCTGTTGGCAATAAATACTTTTTCTTTTTTTTCTTTCATACCGCGGCCCCAGACCACAAGGGTAAATGAAGGAACATGCAGGGTGGGTTTTTAGTCAGTAGAAGTCTGACGTCATTCCCTTCCACTTCGCCCAGAGTAGGAGGAGTCATTTGATGTTTTTCCAACGGAAAAAGGCATTATCAAAGCAGCAGGCGTATTGCACGCTCTTATGAAACGCTGAACTAGTATTACTAAATGCGCGGCCCAGACATATTTCCATCTCGACCCGATTCCAGCAATTACCATGTTTTCCACTACTTTTACATTTGAATTATCGTCCTTTTGAAAATGATTTTGGTTTCTATTCAAAACTTTATTTGGATATGATGTAATCTATCTTTACGTTTTGTAGTTTAGTTTGTAGATAAAATATTGGTTATTTTAAAATAATACTTGTATATTACGACTCCACATTTCCACATTTATTGTGCGCACAGCCAAGTTGTGGAATTCTCTGCCGGCTTCTGTGTTCCCTGCCACTTTTGACCTTTCAGCCTTTAAAGCAAGAGTAAATAGGCATTTTCTGGGCTCGCTCGTCATATCGTAGAGCTCATCTATCGCTTACCATCAGATGAGATCGAGTTCAAGAGCAGGCTCATCCGTATTTAAAAAAAAAATATGTCAGGTACGATAACAACAAAAAAAAATCATTTTTTAAAAACATCAGGAAATATGGATAAAACCAACCAACAGACGTTTTAATGTAAGTGGGAAACCTGTACAAAACCGTATGGGTTTGTTACCGTTTACCTAGTTCAATCCGTGGACGGGACAACATCTTAACATATAGAGATTTCGCCGTGCCTCGGAAAGCGTTAAATCGTTGGTCTCATACATTGTACAACTTTGAGAGCCGTTACGGGTCTGAAGCCAAAAAATCTAACATCAATCTTCCCAAAGGATATATTTTACCGAAATACTGGGCTGTGGAAGTCAGATAGGAAGTCGCTACATGTAAAATACTGTTACTCAGCTGTATTTGATTAGACTGGAAGCCGAGCCCAACATTTATCCATACTAATATTATAAATGCGAAAGTAACTCTGTTTGTCTGTGTGTTACCTTTTCACGCCTAAACCGCTGAACCGATTTAAATGAAATTTGGCATAGGAATAGTTTAGGACCGTGGGAAGGACATAAAATATATTAATTAAATATTTTATCCTGAAATTCCCACTGGATCAGGATTTACGCGGGAAAAACCTCCACGCGAACGAAGTCGCGGGCAAAAGCTAGTTTGCAATAAAGTTAAGCAGATGATGTTAAAATACTCGCTATCAGTGCATTATTATCTAAATTCTAGTAAAAATGTATCAAACTAACAGTTAAATTTAAAAATCCGTTTAGTTTTCCTCTCAGTATGCTATTGATTAATCCGTGGACAATAGTGTGGGTTATATGTTTACTTATACATCTTAAGAACATTAGGGACTCAGTTATGCCAAAATGTTCCAACACATAAATTTGTACTAGCTTCCCTAAAATTAGCCTTATTATCATATAGTAAATCATGGTATTAGTTCCCTAGATACTAATTCTTATGTGTAACAAAATCAGAATGTCTTCATGGGAAAAACAGTTTAAATATGGACCTAACTTAGATAGGCCCAGGTAGAATTAAAAACGGACTGTATTTCACGGTTATATATTAGGTCTTATACAATGTTCAAAATTTAAATAACAAAAATCAAGCGATCGGGGTCGCGTTGTTGAAAGGAGTGTGGACTTGTGGAAGGCGCGAGAGCCGTCGCGTCGCCGTCGTCGAGCCGCTGCGTTACACCGCCGCCCGCTCCCCTCTGCTTGATGATGCATATGTGTATCGGAGGTGTTAACGTGTGCGTTAACATAACTGTACCTCTACCATGAGTTTACGCAACCAAAACTCGCTAGCGGTCTCCGTAAATTATTTGTATGAAATATTGTACAGCGCCCCTAGCGGTCACAGAAAGAATCAAAGTTCGTACCATGAGCATGATAGGTTTAAAACCTAACGTAATCTCTACGATAGTCACTAACGTATTTTAGCTGTCACCATACAAAACGGTACCATGAGTCACTAATTGGACAGACGCTAGCGAACGATACGCTTACGGTAGTAGTTATGTTGCTCACTAGCATTTTGGCGTGTGAAACATGTGTTTACATTAATATTTAATACGTTTTGAGTATAATAAAGTTATAATAATGACTGCAAGAGCATATTTAGCGTGGAATATGTTAGTGGCCGCTGAATTTGAAGATCAACGACGTGAACAACGTGAATTTCAAGCCAACATGAGAATTCATGTTATTTTATAAGCTTTGTTTTTTTATATATAGGAATAATTTATACATCAATTAATTATTTTAGTATATGCTAGAACCAAATATAACACCTATTGTACCAAATTCTTAAAAATAAATATTTTTTATTTAATTTGATATTAGTAGAAAGTTGAACCATACCTTTCCATGAACTTCACCATCAATTGGAACTGTGAGACACTGGTCCTCATTGTATTAAATAATCCAAACTTTTAAACCACACAAAGCACCTCTGTGACACAACATCAACAAACAAAAATACAAATTGAATACAAGAACCACTCGAAATTCAAAAGCCACTAAATACTATAAGTAGTGCACTACTCGCAAACTTTTCAATTTTGTTGGTTTATTTTGTGATATTGACTGTCTTAACATTTTTAGCATAGCGATAACACTACATTTTGAGCTTAAGAGCAGTTCTCTCTTCTTATTAATGGGAAAGAAAGAAACAGAACATAAGTAGTGACCCACAGACGAAAGTATTCTACGAGTGGAGTGAAGTTAGCTAGACGACATGATCTATCGAGCTCACGTTAGCGCCTCCGTAAATTTTCCCAAATCTCATGGTGCAAGCATTATCGAAATCTATTCGATCCACGTTTGTACGCTAGCGAGTTCAGCGCTAGCGAGTAAGTTGTCAGTGACAACTCATGGTAGAGGTACTGGGCTCTAATAAAGTATCATCATCTTAATATTTAATTGTTTTTTGTCCCTAATAAATAAAAATAAAAAAACTCGTCTTGGCGGGGGCACTACAGATAATAATGACGATGATCAATACATCTGACTAACCTATACCTTTTCTTCCACAGGGCCTGGTTTAAAGGGCACGATGGCGATCCTAAACTGTCTCCTTGCGAGGCAGCTGTGCTTCGAAGACGCCTCGTGTTCCGCCATTTTGGAGATCATCCCGCGTGTCTGTGGCTCTGAACTTGGTAAGTATCTTACAATAGTTACACCTTTTTATAGTGAAAACTTTTCATTAAGCGAATATTCAGGCTAATGATGAACACTATCCCATTCAACCCCAAGTTTTTTTGTCAAATAAACACACAACAGGCCACACAAAGACAGATAATTACGTCGCCACAAAGTTTCCGTCCTAGCCGACCGACCGACTCGATGAGGAGGAAAACACAATCAAACCCTTTGCAAAATGTTTATCTGTCTGTTTCAGTTCTTACTGCTACCATATGTTAGGCTGGCCCTGGCCCGTTAGCCTGTTTTTCGCGGGAATAATCTTTGGAACTACTTCTTCGGCTCTGAGTGGGAGCAGAAAGGAGTGTCCAACTTCTACCTACTGACATAACACCTATACCTATTCTTTCAGTGGCCTTTGCGTACCGAGGCCACGTCATCTCTACCCTAATGAACCCCATCGTTCCGCTGACTAGGACTTGCTCCTTACCCGACGGTGTGCTACCCATTTTTCTGTGCTCACCGTCCGTAAGCTCGTGCCTGTTGGGGTCGAATATCGAGACAAGGCACGAAATGCATAAAGTTTAGGTAATCTCATATTATAAAATGAGCACTAGTCTACTAAAAGGTAGATCAGCCCATATATAAAGTGTTGAAAAAACTTCGGTCTACAATGTATGCCGTACAAAATCTATGTCTAAACTGAATTAAAGACAGCCCATTATGTACTTCAGTTATGCTATGACTGATGTCAATTTTATTACTTTACATTATAAAAGTTCAGAGCCATTTTATTTAATCTTCTCTTAGCGTGTTGAAAGCAATCTAAATTCGGCCCAGATCTGGGCAACAAGTTTAGCACCGTCGAAAGGGTCCATTAATGAGCAATAGAAAATCAAACGCGCAATAGCACCACTTTTACACAAGGCAGAGTCATCAATAAATCTCCACCTGAGCAGGTTGTCTTTGCTTTGACCAACCTGGGCCCGGAGTCAATTTAAAGACTTTCAGGTCAGCCACGGCAGCTCATGCGCATTTATTTAATTACAATCATAAAAATTACCATAATCCATAATCCCAACTAAGATTGTAAATCGTCTATCTATTACACTTCGACGTCTAAACCAAGACCGATATTTATGGATTTTTTTGCAGTAACCTCGACTTTGGAGAAGGACACAGATTACTTATTCCGCAAAAAAAAAGTAGATACTTTCCATGCAAGTGATACCACGCGTACAAGCTAGTATGGTATACTTTTTTTTAAGGATGGCAAATCATCTAATGACTGCCACCCTACCTGGGCGAAGCGGGAGGGTGTGTCAGACTTTTACTGACTAAAACCCATCCGTGTTCCATCATATCCCCTTCGTGTTCCGAGGCCGCGGTAACTCTTTCGAACAATTCCGCAACCCCGGCAGGCAACGGCCCCCTTGTGGGCCCCGACAATTTGCTGACGCTCTTTGAGGCGCACGTGGAACACTACGCGCCGTCTACACGGGCCTGGTTTCAGTCGGGCGGCGAGCTAGTATGGTATACCTAAGCTTGTGCTTATGTATTATTATCCACTATTATAATTATTGTGCACACATGCAGAAGTCGTTAATAATTCAGTAATTGTATCGATGACATGGACTAGTTCTGTTACATTTGTATGAATTATTGTCATCGGTCAATTAGTAATGATTATTCAGGTAAATGTGTTAACAAAATTGACCTTTTCGAGATTATAGAAAATCATTCCTTTATCGTATTGAGAGTAATAACGAAATGATGAAATTTGCACAAACCCAATTACAGTAGCACCTAAGTTAGTTCTTTACTACAGACAATCAACAAGGGTGCTAGTGAACCAAACTATTGTTCTGTTCACAGTTATGTTACATTTTTTTTTAATAAAAACTTGGTGTATTGTGTGATTCATTTTATTATTGCAAATAAAATAAATTATTATTAATATTATTAAATCGCTATGTATCGAATATTGTTCGATAAGACAAAATCACGATAAAGCTTTGGTTTCCTAGGAAAGCGGTGCCGTCATATAGCGGCCGTAATATTACGGACGCAAAAAGGCGGCCGTCTTTACGGTGACGACATGTGGAAAGTTCCACGGCCGCTAACACACTGTCTGCTTCATCGCTATCAATGAAACGTTCACGAAACCATCTGACACCGACAAGACGACCGTCATGCAAATGGCGGCACTGCATTTTGACGTTACGGTGTCAGTTACCGCTCTCAAGGAAACCGCGCCATTTAGTTTACATAGACAACGTTCTAGTGTCGTCATTCACCGCTGTATTACGGCCGCTATATGACGGTACCGCTATCCTAGGAAATCAAAGCTTTAGACCGCCATTGTAACCATAGAATAAGCAACGTTGTTAAATAGGAGTTTTAAAATTTTGGTGTACAATAAATTATATTCTATCCATCTATCTATTGTTCGATTTCTTGTGGTGCTCTAATGTTTCACATGACTGTCTATCTGACCTTTACTGACTATTAGAGTTAGATTTTCTGGCTTCAATCTACCCGGTACGACGGTCAAATATGTACAAACAGCAGCGACCAATCAATTTTCAATTTCAAAGATCTTTATTAACATAAATATTAACAATAATGCACTTACCCTAAGTTACACCAACACAATATAACAAAAACACTTTATTAGGCTACAATTCGTCTTTGAAAGTTTATATAACTAGTTAATATAACAGCTGGGACCAACAACGTCTTAAAGTACTTTCTGTGTCACGCAAGCCACAGAAAGTACTCGATAAGTAAAGACGGTCAACCCATCCAAAACCGACCTCGATAAGCGTAGCTTAACCTTGAAAATCGACCCATGTGGCGGTTATTATTTAGCTACGACCTCCTCAAAAAATTTCAATAAGCAGGAATTAGAATACGCAAGGAAAACCCACTGAAGAGCGTACAAACTTCTCACATTACTAAATAAAGAACAAATATTTACTGCCGACCCGAACATAACAATACACAAACTTTTCTAAGGTTTCTCGGAAAGAAGATCTTGCTCTATCTTTTGTTAAAAACGGTGCCATTATGTATAAGAACATACAAGCCTCCAACCGCGGTAGCCTTTCAACAGATGAGTGGATGACTGTCACACCGATGCCTACTGTAATATTAATATTTTTCTTGATTTCTTGAAGTGGATATTATATTATTATTTATACCTTGCTTTTTTTTTTCTTCAAAAAAGATTCTCTTCAATCTTATATTTATTTCTTTATACTCGGATTGAAACGCCTTGCAGCAATTAACCAAAAAAGAGAGTTGATTTCGTCAGAATCCAACATTTTGCATTCTGCAACATTCGCGCAGTTGGGTGCTCGAATCGAAAGGATGATGCAGTGAGTGCATGCAGAGTTTTATAATTATGTAAATCAATATCGCAGATATATCCGAAATGAAAATAATGTTGTGCTTTATAGGTTTCGTGTGATATATACATTACATGATTGAAGAGAAATTTAAAAACTGCTATTTAGGTCGTTTTGAATTTTACCTTGTAATAATACACAAGTAATTATAGACATCACACATTCCGACATCTAGTAATTTTCCTTTTTATAACCATGTAACATATCATATCATTTATTTGCATCCTTCGCGGTTTGTACATAAAGTAATGTGCTTGCTTAGTTTCGAATCTACAATCCAAAGCTCATGGGTCGTGCATTTAAACAGTGGGCCACCATTTTTTCCCGGATGGGAAAATCATCGAATGACTTTTCTCGCTCTGGGTACAGCGGAAGGAAGTGACAGTCTTCTACTGCCTAAAAACCCACCCTGTTCCAACCCCGGCAGGCAATGGTCCCCCGTCACTTGTGCTGAAGAATCTTTGAAGCGCGCGTGGAACACGGCGGTCACCTGTTTCTTTTAAAATTTTCTTCTATACAAACCTTGGCCTCGCAATAACGAATACAAAAAAAGAAGAATGCAATTTGGTGTAATCGTTCCGAATTTATGCGCACAGATACATACATTTCGGTGATTAATATTTATTCATATATGTAGATACAAACATAATTTTTCAATCAAGGAAATACCCTCATTTCTATTCGCGTCGGTGTAACGCACAGCAGTATTTTGACCTTTCACCACAGTCACTCTTGGGAGAAAAGAATAAAATATAAGAACGTAGGTAGGTAAGTGATCCGTCATCAAATAATCAGTGACTTGACAAATGGATGGGCTGGCTGCTGGCAGTCCTTGTTCAACATATTCGCAGGAAATAGAAGAGAAAATACATGTATACATGTAAATACGTCAAACAGAATATAATAATATTATGTACTTGTAAGAGTATAAGTAAATAAGTTGAGAGATATACAGGGAAGATTCTATCAATTGTTTTGGAAGTTTCCAATTAATCGTAACATAAAGTCCATTAGGTAGGCTTTCACAAAATTACAAATGATTAAAAAATAAAAAAATACGAGCCTAGTTAAAACCATAAAATTATTAATTCTGAATCTTTGTTAAGAATTCATAATGGATTGATTTTAATGCAGTATTTCTTGAGTTTTGTAAAGCTCAAGTAAGACAAGTTAGTCAAGTTTAAATAAAGACTATCTATAACGTGATAAAACAATAACCGAATCTTATATCAACACCATCTGTCAGAAACTTATCGAAATCTCTTCGAAAGATCGTGTATGATCATGAAGTACTATAGTATCAATTTCGAACATTGGTTATAAAGACCACTCAGCCTGTTAAATTTTCGTATGCGGAAAAGAAGAGATAGAGATATCAAAAAACAACAGCAGAACTGGAGACAAAATTTATGTATTATTAACGCCTCGTTGCTAAGTGGTTGCAAGCGTGAATGCTGAGCAATGAGATTTCAAGGTCAATTCCTGCGACAGGCAATAACTGCTATTGGGCTTTTCTATAAGAAATTACTCAGTAGAAATCTGAAGTTTGGAAGTTTGCGGTGATACTCCCTCTTAAAGCATGTTAAGCCGTTGGTCCGGCGCTTAATCTCTCTCTGGTTATGCCGCATTGCCGTCCCATCGGACTGTGAGAGTAAAGGAATCACAGATCATATAAACACAAGTGATATGGCGAGGGGCGTGGCGCTTGCGATCGCATCTGGCCGCAAAGCGGCTTGATGCCATTTTCGGCCATTAGTCGAATGTCAACTTGCGACGTCTTCGCTGCTAATGATTTTTGACAAAAATTCGCGTTGTTCAGTATTTTTTTGCAAAAATAACAGCTGTATTTTAAATTACCTGAAAGATGTCATCTCATTTCACACATAAGTACTAAATATTATAGTTTTTCTTATTGAATTAATTAAAACATTAAATCGTGATATTAGAAACACGGTGAAGTACCAAAAGCAATTATTTTTAATTGGTACACATCGATCAATAAATCGGCAGGTCTAATAGCGCAATGGATAAGTGTTTTACTGATATCCTCACTCTCACGATAGTTTCGTGAAGCGGTCGCTTCCAGCTTTTGTTGGTCAGGGATGTAATGAGACGTTTGTAGTTGTCGATATTTTATACGTTCCTACTTACTAGAAAGAAAGAAAGAAAAAACGTTTATTGACACATGCCCACAAGTACACATAGTAAAAAATAAAAATAAAATAAACAACATCTTATTATTATTAAAAGAAATTATACATTAAAAAATAATGGAATTCAACACATCTAGGACTACTAATAATACTGTGTGACTCACGGCTGCGCCAAATAGGCCCAGTTCAGCAAAATCCCGGACAACTAGTGCCCGACGCTGGTTTTCAACTGGTCCTAATGGTGAGTGTACGGATGTCAATAATTTCTATGATATATAATATAATAATGATAAAAATAAAATATAAACAGAATAGAAATAATAATAAAGTATTTAATAATCTAATAGATAAATATATATACAATACATATATGTGTATTCCCTGTAGTTGCACGCGCACTGCCCGTACACCACAAACCCACCACATTCCACTTAAATTGGCACAGCATCATATCAAAGAAACATTTAAATGTACCATGTCCAGTTTCCGTTGTGCGTCTATCAAATACTGTCGCAAACGTTTTCTGAAGGAATTAGACGAGTTGGATGTTCTAATCGGAGGCGGCAGATTATTCCAGACTTTTGATGCCGCATAACGGAAACTGCCTCTGAATGCTGCCGTGCGGTGAGACCGAGACGCAAGCTGCTGTGAGCATTGCCTTCTTTCGCACCCTCGTGTACTAGTCAGCCAACTTAGCTTGTTGTACAGGTACTCTGGCTTTTTATGCTTTAGCACACCGAACAGAAGGCAGGCTAAGTGCAACTTGCGTCTCGATTTCATTTTGAGTGTGAAGTGTTTATTAAGTACGGGCGTTACGTGGCTCCTAGGGGGGATTGTGTAACAGAATCGGGCACAGGCGTTTTGCACCCTTTGAATAAGACGGTCTGTGCGGCCTAATAGGCGAGGGCCGTAAACTGTATCCGCGTAGTTTAACTTAGACAATACCAGAGTCTCGACAAGCTGCTCGCGTAGTGTAACAGACAAGTAGGGCCTCATCTTGTACAAAACCTTCAGTCGGTAGAAACAGTTTCGTACAGAGTCGGCTATATGTTTTTCAAACCGGAGGTCCTTGTCCATTATGAGACCAAGATTGCGCGCTTCGAAAACTCTTTCAATTGGTTCACCCATCAATTCCAGGTTAAGGGTCGAGGGAAGTTTAAACAATTGCTGTCTAGTGCCAAATACAAGGTACTTTGTTTTGGTTGGGTTTAGCGACAAGCAGTTTTCTTGAGACCAGGCAGCAATTCTAAGAAGGTCTTCATTAAGATCTCGGATGGCCCTATCGTAATCATCTGGCATAAACGATAGATAGAGTTGGACGTCGTCAGCGTAAATATGGTATTTACATTTCTGGAGACACTTTATAATATCTGCACAGTACAAGATAAAAATAATAGATCCTAATATAGACCCTTGCGGGACTAAGAAATAAGAGCTGATGTTAAAACAGTTCCATCACCTAAATGTAAATCAACACACTGTTTTCTATTACTAAGATAGCTGCGGAACCACTGCACAGCGCTGGGGTCAAATCCGTAATAAACTAGTTTAGATATTAATAGCGAAATATTAATTGCGTCAAAAGCCCGTGAAAAATCTAGCAATACCAACACCGAACACATTCCCTTGTCCTGGGCAGATAGAAGATTATCCGTTACATCCAGTAAGGCAGTGGAGGTACTGCGCTGTTTTCTGAAACCAGACTGCAAGTCCGGTAACACATTATTGTGTTCCAGGAAATTAGTTAATTGCTGACTCACGACCTTCTCTAACACTTTCGATAAACATGGTAAAACGCTTATAGGACGTAAGTCTTTTATTTCAACAGGATTGGCATGTTTCGGTAATGGCCTCACGGACGCTATTTTCCATTGATCAGGGAACACAGACGTTAGTATGGAACAGTTTATAATCTCTGTTATAGTATTCAGAGCGTACGAAAGAATCATATTAATCATATCAAGGGTAATCCGATCGTAACCTTCGGCGTTACTTTTCAGGTTAGAAATAATACGGGAAATATCTTTCGGATCCACTGGATTGAGCTTGAAAATGGCTTTTCCATATCTATGTTCTTCAAAATAAGTTTGAAGTTGCATACTTGCTACAGAGGCACCAGGAACTACCAAAAAAGTGTTATTAATAAAGTCAGGGTCATTAAAATGCGACGGAATGTCTTGTCTAGGTTTATAGGAAGTTAAGGTAGATTTAAGATTTTTCCATAGCAGTTTAGGATTTTTTAACTTGTTGTTAATGTTATATTTAAAGTATGCGACTTTTTCATTATACATGGAACTTAACACAAGCGACTTTAAGCCTTTATAGTATTGTCTTTTGGAATCGGATTTAGTTGCCTTGTAACAAGTTCGCATCATTAGTTTAATCGTGTCTGTTATCCACGGGTGAGACTTCTCCTTGACAACACAAGTTTTAATTGGAGCGTTAACATCAAATAGTGAAATTATATGTGAGTTAAATACACGCACCATGTCATTAACATTGTCTAACGAAGAAATATCACCAAGGCACAACAGGTCCAGGTCCATATTAAAGCTGTCCATACAAACATTTTTTAGTGGCCTGAATTTTATTGTATATGGTTTTAACTTTTCTCGCAATACATGAAATTCCGCAACTATAATAGAATGACCATTCATTGAACTGAACGATTCGACTGACGTGTATCTTGCTCTTAAGTCGGTACAAAGGACATCTATTAGTGTTTCACTAGATGCAGTAAAGTGAGTAGGAGTTTTTACCAACTGAGGCTATCCAAAAATTCGCTAATCTTTTTTGTTTTTGTGCTGCTTGTATCTAACATATTGACATTAAAATCACCCAGCAATATATAGTGATCGCAATGACCCAGTGAGCTAAGGGAGTCGGTTAAGGCGTCCAAGAAAAGAACAAGGTCTAGCCATGGTGGCCGGTACGCGGTACCTACAGCGACATGTTTACCACTCATAGTCATCGTTAGCCACATTTGTTCGACCGATTCGAACCTGGGATCAACCGGGCGAGACCAAGTACGCGCGCACAGCCCTCGCCGTAGATAAAATCCTACTACGAATGATTACACAAGGGAACAAAATTAGACTTTTTTTGTTGCATGAAATTTTATGGCTGTTGTTTACTACCATGCATAAAAACAAAAGAAAAGTGAATAACTGCAATAGCAAGGGGATCCATACTAGTTTATAAACGTAAGATTACACTATTTAACTATGAATGCAACACCTAAACTGTCGACAAGTTTTAAATAAATATTTACATTTTACTGGTTAATAAAATCCATATCAATAAAAATCTTTAAGTTTTACTTGTGTCCTAATCTAGATTCGAGAAGTTGATATCCTAGATTTCTATCTTACTAGCTTTTTCCAGCGGCTTCGCCCGTATGGACGTCGGCGACGTACATTTTTTCGAGATAAGAAGTAGCCTATGTGCTATTCCAGACTATAATATATCACTTTTTTTAATTACCGTTTCCCCAGAAACGTGCCCCATACAAAAGAAATTTGATCATAATTTGAATTTTAAATAATTATAATTCTAGACATTAATATCGTCCGTTTCCGTGATTTATTACATGTCCGTTAAAATATACAGTTTTAAAGTTTCACTGATTAGTGCTATTACTGAAGTTAACTGAAAATTTGACAAATCACGAACAAGGATATATTATAGTATTGTATTTTCAACCGACGAAAAAAAAGGAGGAGGTTATCAATTCGACGCGTATATTTTTTTTTATGTATGATCACCGATTATTCGAAGACGGCTAAACAGATTTGGAAAATTCTTTTTTTGTTTGAAAGGGTATACTTCGAAATTAGTCCCATTGTCACCAAGTCAGGATCTGATGATGGGATCCTGGAGAAATCGAAGGAACTCTTCAAATATTATAGGCATGCCTATGGCGTTTTGGGTATTTCTTACAGTAACTTGTGCAGTTGCTCTCAAAAAGTACCATTTGGGGAAGTGGAACTGATGATAAAGACCACAGATGGTCGCCGAAACTACTCAATAATAAGTATTTCGTGGATTGCGATTCGATTACTTGAATATGGATGTTAAGCACTTTATGATCATCACAATGCATATGGTGATGTAGAGCTGATGGTGAAGTACCAGGAGAACTCCTCAACAATTAACGGCCCAGCATTGGGAAAAGCAATATTTTGTAAATGGTTATAAGCAGTTGCAGTTAATTTTAATCATAAACATTTAGGCTCTTATAACTGGGTAAATCGACCAACTAAAAAGAATGAAATAAAAACTTTTTACAAAAAAATAAACCGACTCCAAAAAACACTGCGAAGTGAAAAATAACTTTAAATTCGGAAGTCGGTGCCAATAACGAAAATACAAAACTAAAGACACCGACTACCTAAATTAAAGTTATTTTTCACTTCGCAGTGTTTTTTGGAGTCGGTTTATTTTTTTTGTAAAAAGTTTTATAGCCTTTAGATCATAATTGTATAGTTTACGTACTATACGTATGACTAAATTTTACTAACTTTAGTTAGTTAATATTCCAATTATGATCACACTTCACTTGTATAGAGTAGCAGGCTATGTTCGACAGAAAATCTTATATCGTTTTATTTTCACAGACAATAAAATCTTTAGGAAAAAGGGTAGATATTATAGGTATTTGAATTTCATCGATATTTTTATACGATTACTACCACATACAACTCAACATCACTATTTGCGTAACTTGCATAATTATTTGTGTTTATTCTTGAGTACAGGTACAAGCGCCGCCCCCTGTTTTAATGTGTGCAATTAGTGAGTTTTTTAGTTAATATGAGCTCGTGTGCCGTTCTTATAGTTTTTGCTTTTGTGTTAGTGAATCGAGTGGGAGAAACGCGAAGACACGTAATATTTCTTGACAAAGCATATCACTGTGTTTATATGATCTGTGAAAGGAACAGAGAGCACTTGTACCTGCACACATATTTGTGCACTATAAAGCCGTGCGCGCACTGCGTTGCGTTTTGGAAACGCAAAATTTGTGAAGTATGGAGTGTCATAGAAGTGCGCGCACTGCGGTCAGTCTACCGGTGCGGTAGAACTACCGGAATTGCGGCCACCGCAAGGCAGTGCGCGCACGGCCTAATATCTGCTGCGCAGTTGGCTAATCTAGTTGAGATTGGTTGCCGTGGCTGAAATCAGTATGAAGAACTATTATTATTAGGTCCTATCATTAAATACATTAACCTATCATTAAATACAGGACAGTACTTATTAAAACATAAATCAAAACACAGTAACACACGTCGACAAACCAGATTTTCATATTAAGTACTCATAAATATGTCTGTACATACATTAACTATTTACTTTAGTAGTTGTTGAATATTCTAGCTAGATTGTTATTAGTTACTATTTAGTTCTAGTCTATAAAGCAAACGAAACAATTTCGTTTTCGATTAATAAATTATAGAGTTCGATAGGAATTTGTCTTTCGCTGTAATAATATTTTAGGAGAATTCTTGTTACCAGGGTGTTGAAAATACGAGGTTTCTGTGTAAGCGATGATTGGCTATCACGCTTGCTTTATATAATAGGACCGACAGAAGTAGACGTATGTGATATAGACATAATTATCTACGTTTCATGCTGCGTTATATGTTAGTTTGTGAGCGCACGTCATCTTCAAAAATACTAAACGGATTTTTATGTAGTGAAATAATATTATTTGGTGTCTCTAAATCTTTAAATTTTATGATTTCTAAGTAGCGCAAAATAACTCAATACACATGAAATAAAGCGCACAGCGAGGGTATAAGCGTTTGTTAATTTCTTGTATAAAGGGGATTTTTTTCATTATATATTTGAAAAGGAATATATATATATATATTCAACCACATCGTCACTTACCATCTGTTGATATGTTGATCAAATGCGAGTCAATTATCTACAAAAAAAAAAACGTTTAAATATGCAAGGTTACTATATGATAATATGCTACAAGGGATTGTAGCCATGAAATAATGCTAGGTTAGTGGTAACGCCATCTCTCAGCGTAATATTCATTAACGCTAATCTATAGTTCATTCGTCTATGGCATACTATCATACGTTCCCGACAAACGCAAATACGCTCCGCAAACTGGTGCCAACAGGTGAACAGTGATCCAGTGCTTGAGACATTCTTGTGATAGAAATCAGTGCTTCGAAGCAGGAACGCCGTGTCACCGCCAAGTTAAAAAGAAAGTAAGCGTGCACCACTCATATCCTAACCACTGATTCCCCGATCATCCAACTCTTTCAAAGCGAACACCGCCATCCTTAGAATACAGTCCACTTAAAATAAAACCACCTTTTCAATTCGCCTTATAAATTGGTAATACTCCGGATTCATTTTTATGGTCCTTTACATACCATTTTTTGGTCCTTACGAGCCGGATACCATACCAGTTAGCTTATTTTCATGCACTGACACTGCCTCAAAGATTTTTTTTTTTTTTAATCAATGATTATTTTTCAAGGTGATTCCCAATATTATTGACAATCAAACGCTCAGTAACCGACACCTACAAGCAATACACGCATAATAATAAAAAATTAAATACTTGCCCAAAAAAAAAACATGAAGCTCCTTTTATTATCCAAGTTTTCTTTTCTTTACTTAACATTAATCTACGAAGCTTCAAACTACATACGATTACATTTTAAAAGCTTCTCCACAGTTTTGATATGTTCCGTTAATAGCTTTGACTTTCTGATGTCTCGGGAGATGAGGCTTTGTCGCGGGATGAGCGAGGGGAAAGTGAAGCCTTGTAGACACTGACTTCAGAAATGAAACTTATTTTGCACTCCCAATTCAACACTACTCACACAATTAAACACTCCCCACACTCTTGACCTCGATCTCGCTTGATGGTAAGTGATAGATGAGGTCTAAGATGGGACGAGCGAGCCTGCTGAAAGGTCATAAGTGGCGGGGAACACAGAAGCCGGCAGAGAATTCCACAGCTTGGCTGTGCGCACAATAAATGTGGAGGAGAAGCGCTTGGTACGACAAGACGATATATCAATCAAGTATGGGTGTTTATTATATAGTTTGTGGTTTTTATATTGTGGTTTTTATTATATAGTAACTGAAAAACATAATTAGAAAGCTTTTATAATATACTAGAAGTCACGCGGGGCTTCGCTTCCTTAGACTTTCTCACGATAAAACCCCTCTTTCTCTTTTCTCAAGCTTCGAGCTACTTTCATAGCAAATTTCATCCAAATCCACCCAGTACTTTCAAAGATTAGCTTTTTTAAACAAACATACTTTTGCGCTTTATATATTACTATAGATTTAGATTACTACTGGTCATCCAGTGTTCAAATTCGACTAAAAATGATTAAAATTTTTAAGTTTGAATGTTTCATTTAATATATTGTTAGGAAATAAAAATATTAGCTTTCTGCATTTCTTCTCCTTCCCTCCTAAATCCTTTTTAGGGTTCCGTAGCCGAATGGCAAAAAACGGAACCCTTATAGTTTCGACATGTCTGTCCGTCTGTCTGTCTGTCCGTCCGTCCGTATGTCACAGCCATTTTATTCCGAAACTATTAAGACTACACATGTAAAACTTGGTAGGTAGATGAACTCTGTGAACCGCTTTCCGATTTTAAGAGAAAATTTAAAAAATATTTAAAATAAAGGGGGCTCCCCATACATGGAACTGAAACTGAAAATATTTTTTTTCATGTAACCTATACGTGTATGGTATTTATAGACAGGTCCTTAAAAATGACATTAAGGTTTCTAAAATGACTTTTTCATAAAGTTAATCATTTAAAAGATATACGCTTCCAAAGTGGTAAAATGTGTGTCCCGCCCCCTCTAACTTCTATAATAATGAAGTTAAAAATCTAAAAAAAACTATATATTGTAGATCTTCATGTAAACTTTCAACCAAAATTAGTTTAAACGAGATCGAGTCAGCAGTTTTTGAGATATAGTATATTTTCTAAAACCGCATATATAACTTTGTAATTCATACAAATCCTACGAAAAACAAAGTTATTTGGCGTAGTTGTAAAAATTGTAAATAAGCTAGTTTTAAGAAATTTTTAAGGTTTTTGTTTTTTTTTTTTTAAATAAATATATTAAGTATATTATATTATTATAGTTACTACGGAACCCTTCATGGGCGAGTCCGACTCGCACTTGGCCAATTTTTCTATTCTAAGTTCTAATGGCAAATAATAATGTTTATTTAAGCAATTTGTGGTAGGATGCACGTAAGGATTCCATTTTTATTATCAATTCAATGGTACGAGCTGACGATTTTTCGAAACAATAAGCAACTCGATTCAATAGTAAGGTGAATCGAATCTCCTGGATTGTATGTGTAAAAAATATTATGATAAGGGCATATAAATAAGTTCATATTTGCCCAAAGTATTGTGCTGACAATCATAAACAGCGAATAGGTAGGTTTATCTATTTCAAACAAGATTAATTACATAATATGCCGACACTTTTTAACTTGTCCGCATTGTTTATGTTAGCACTAAGCAAAGATTGAAATATTTTACGGTTTGATAGAAGTTCTTATTTCGAATGACATAGCTGTATTTTATAAATTAATCGCTCAGCGTCGGTCGTATTCTGTATTAGTTTAGTTAGTATTGTTATGTTAACCGACTACATCTGTAGCTGTACCATCTGTATGAAAGTCATTGAATTACACCGGAAAGGTTATCAATTATTATTTATTAAAAGTTTAGACGTACCTACCTACCTGACTGGCAACTGTAAATATGTCAAAAAATAAAGGTGTGTTAAATGTTATTTAAAATTTTTATTACGATTTTTAATGAATTTTTAGAAGATCGATTCAAGAGCACGGGATTCGATCTGTGAATTGAATAAATAGGGGGGGGGGGTGGAAGATTACTTTGTAAATAACAATTATCTACAAAGTAATCTTCTACAAAAGGACAACTACGTAAAAAAACAACAAGTGTGTAAATGATACACGTGACAATGCAAGCAGGTTTATTTAGATAAATTTGATACCTAGACTAATTAATTGTATTGTAGCTATTTCCCAAAAATAATCAAAGTTTAGGAAAAGTCAGTAATAATATTTTGTAAACAAAAAATAAAACATGCGGAACCTTTTACTATACCAGGAGTAAGAGGTTTATTTTTATTTACAAATAGTTCACTGAAACCGATCAGCTGACTTAGTGCTAGTAACTATTTCAATTTGAAAAGTTCTGTTTCTGGTATCAATGTATTAAAAATTCTCATTACTTCCGAACATATAGAGATAGGATTAAAAAACCCTTCCAATATCGTTTGATATCACCCAAAGAAGCCGTGCCCTTGGTATGAATATAACCGCTGGGTTACACGTTGTATACTCCAACTATGCCAAGTTAAAGATGTATTATATTGTATTACATAGAAGTAGTTATACTACTTAGATATGTAAATAACCTGATAGTAAATTTAAGTAGGAAATAATATGTTGTAAAAAAGGAAAAGTCTTATATAGATAATATAGCAATAAGATCTTAGTTTATCTAAAAGTAGCACATAAGAATACAGCTAAACCATGTAAATAAAATAAAATTGTCGATCTAATTATCCCTGAATATATAAATAAAAAACAAAAATAGATTAGTTAGTAAAGCGGGAGTCCCACCCGGCTAAGAATGAAAGGTTGCATGAAAGAAAGATCAAGTATGAAGTATGAAAGTACGAGAGGAATAAATGATAGAACTGGAATGAATGAGAAAAATAGAGTAATAAGGTCCTGGTGGTCTCATGACCGGGGAAAAGCAAAATAAAAAAAAATAAAAATAAAAAAAAAAACTATGCCAAGTTTCATACTTCTCCGTCCGTTTATTTTTTGTAAAAAGGATAAAGATGTAAGCGAATATAAATAAAAAAGTATACAGGAAAAGAATGCATTGGGCATTAAACATTTTGTCAACATCGCTTTTTTTTTTATTCGATGGGAAAAGTGCCCAAAACACTAACAGCGTATGGTAATGAAATTTGTTTTCACCGGTTGATAAGTATGCAGTAAGCTGTTGAGCTAAGTTCCAAGACTGGACTAAACAACTTAATAAAGCATATCTTTATACTAGTTTCCTTAGATTTCCAAATAAAATAAGGTACCTAGCTTTGTAAGATTACTATGACTTTAAAATCTGTTATAGAAAAAAGTGACATGTTAGAATTTAATGAAAATTGGCATCTTAACGCAACAAAACCAGAACGGCCTACGTCCTCACGTATACATACTCCAGACTAAGCGAAGCGAGAAATGAAACAGCTCATTTCACAGTGAGACCTGACCTCCGACAATCCTATTAAACTTTTTACGTAATGTAACTTTCGTTTCAAGTCTATGGTTATAAATTATTTTAATAAAAAGGTTTCGTAAGACCCCTGTAAGTTGAGATAACCTAGTTTTAAACCATCATAAATTACAACTGAATATTTTAACTTTGTAATGGTAATGGAATACTTTCATTGTGCGTACGGCTAAGAAGTGGAATTTCCAGCCGGAGTCTGTGTTTCCCGATAGCTATAACCTGGGGGTCTTTAAGTCAAGAGTGAATAGATTACTTCTAGTGTGCTCCATCTTCTACCACATCATTACTTACCATCAGGTGAGATGGTGGTCAAACGCGAGCTTATTATCAATCAAAAAGCATGAAATTAAACTTTTTTTTTTCTAGAATCTACAAAACTTATCTTTAACTTATTTTATTTCATATGAGGACGTTCCTGGCCTCGATCACGCCTCCTCCAGGTCTACGATGGAAAGAGTGAGCTCAGAAGACGCCTGTTGACTCCGCTTTAAAGGCTGATAAAGAAAGGGTCATATGTGGTAGGTAACACAGAATCTGAGAGTTTCACTTTGGTTGGTTATGGTTTTTATTACAATAAACTAATGCCTGACGGATTGACATCGAACTGCGTCTATCAACCCAAGTACGAACCTGTATCCTCAAGTTCTTCGGACAAAAAAGGCATACATTGACAATTATAAAATACTAGCTTTTGCCCGCGACTTCGTCCGCGTGGAATAGTTACTTTGTGCTAACGTTAAATTTAACCCCGATTTTGAAGCATTCTTCATTGGCGCTCCGCTCCTATTGGCCTTAGCGTAATGATATATAGCCTATAGCCTTTCTCTATAAATTAACTATTTAATTAAAAAATATTTTTTCAATTCGAGCCAGTAGTTCCTGAGATTATCGCGTTCAAACAAACAAACAAACTCTTCAGCCTTATATTATTAGTATAGATAGCGGTTGCCCGCGACTTCGTCCGCGTTTCCGTCGTTTTTCGTAAAAAAAGTAGCCTATGTCCTTCCTCACGGTTCAGTGATTTTGATGTAACAGACAGATTAACTTTCGTAATTTAGTAGGGAAATATAATATGTCAATCTATAATACTATTGAAAAATATCGCAATACGGAACCGCACAATATTATTGTTATTAGCTGTGCCTGCGACTCCGTCAGCGTAAGTTAATGTATTGGTAATATTATTTAGATCACGTTCACATGAGGCTTAAGTACCTATAGAACGAAATTTTATACCTTCGGCCGCGAAACGCGTCGAACGCGGTGACCGATTCTCAAAAATAATCCTTATAGCATGATTCAGTTTCACGCGCGATGGCTTATTATTAGCGTATTTCATGTATAGCTTTGGTGTTTCTATACCGATTTATATGATTCTTTTTTATGGAATAGTTAATAATGTTAACTTTTTCAATTAGGGGTGACTGAGAGTGTTATAAACGTAAGAGTAGACAAATATTATAATCAGAAAGCTTCGAACTGCTAAGCTATCTGGAGTTAACGTAAATGCTCCTATTACCGCCAGTTTTAGCTGTCTTAGGATACACTTTAAAAAAATAGATATAAGCTGTTATGTTAGGAAAGATGTTATAATTTATAATTAATCTCAACGAAGTATTCTTTGTTATTCAGTACTTAAATTCAATATTCAGTAACACAATAATTACTAAATAATTATTTAATCCAACAGAGTAGTTGATTCTATTACCGACCCATAAATGCGGCAAGATTCTATTACCAATTTTTCTACTTCTTTTACCGACCACTACGAAGTTGTCACTTTTTCTATACTATTAAATAAAATAAAAAATCGTTTTTAAGGTATTTATTATATAATAACAATAGTCATGAGATCAACATAGTTACAATATGAACATAATTATTTATTGCAACGCTTAGAGCACAGTAGTACAGCAGTTTTCGTTATTTTAATTGATAAAAAATATAATCAGTCTCAGAAAACAGTCTTCAAATAATTATATACTTACTTTTTAATTACCTACTTACTAATTAGATATTATAAATCAGTAACATAAATATTTTCATTTGTAATACAATCACAAAATACCTTTTTAATAGGTACACACATTTATAATTTATTCAATACAGAAGCCGACCCCAAGATGCTTGGGATTAATAAGGCTAAGAGAAGAGAGAGAGACAGTAATCAACGTTTGTAAGTTCAAATAAAGTAAATTTAAAAAATATTATCGGAATTAGAGTCAGATGGACAAATAATACGTCGTTTATACGAAACAGTTTTTGGTACATGTAACTCATCAATATTAGATGATGATGTATTTGGAAGAACTCTAGCTGATGTTGAAGCATGACCTGAATGTATTGGATTTTTAGTTTTCACCTTGTAATTATTTTGTCGTGGGATTAATACTAAGTCAGATTCAGATTCTGAACTTGACGTCGTATTACGACGTATTTCCAACGCTTTTGATGTATTATGTTTCCTCATACTTTTTGGTTTAGACACAGCTCCCACATTTTTCCTTTTTTTTGCCTTCCCTAAACAAAGAAACAAGCAGATCTTAATCTGCTTGTTTCTTTTCTCTTTCTATTTTATTTCTTTGTAATTTTTCTTTACGTATTTTTTCTTTTCTTCTTCCTGTGCTTTTTTCTTTTCTGCTTTTTTCTGGTATTTCATGAACTCATGTGATATTGCAACAATTGGTGTAATTTTTTTGGAAACTCTTTTATTTGATTTAGTGTCAACTTTAGGAAAGAATAGAGCATTTTTAAAAGGAGTTGTAAGATTGAGCTCTTTTGGTTTAAGCCTTGAATGACTAGAATTTTGGATTGACTTACATGGGGTTTCATTATTAACTGTAATGAACAATTACAGGAAACATTTACAGGAAAACCTGACTTCCTGAGATAAAAAATCCAGTCTACCAGTCTTTTTTCTTCCTCCTTCGTTAAAACAGTTTGTTTTCCACAATGTTTATTTATATATTTCTCTTGTCACGCAGAGTTGTCCTCGGTATGTCATAGGTTTTTGAAGCTTCGTATATGCTGGTGCCTTCATTTATAGCTAGAAGCGCAGTTTCTAGTTGAGCAGAGGCGTACTGTTTGCGCTTCTGCGGCTCCATGAAAAGAACACAATAAAATAACACAATCTTTAAAGATATATAGAATTTAATTCTTCGAAAGAAGCTTTAAAAAGTTACATGGCCCCCATTCCGTCCCGCCATTTTTATTTGATTTGAAAACATATGAAATATAGCCAATGCCATGAAGCCATGAATGAAACTGGATAGCAAATATTATTTAACATTAATAATATGCCCTGTGACAAAATCTCTCAAAACGTCACGTATGCAAGAAATAAGCCAATTTGTTCAAAAATATACATTTTGTTTTTGTGTACTTTACTATTACCAAAAATATCGTCACAGCTGTGAGTCGGTAATAGAATCAAGTATGAAGGTTACAATATTCTATTAGCGACCAATAAAATTAATAATAAACAGATAAAATATCCGCTTTATGGAATACTGTTAAATTCGATCTCATTGCTATATTATTTCTTTTAATGTCAGTTAGTCTTTAATTCAGATAATAAAGGTTATTCAAAGTATAATATCATTATAATAATAGGGATATTGTCTAACGTTGAATCGAGTTTTACACAAAAACTTTAAGAAATAGCTTTGTCGTTAATAGATCTAACGAAGTAAAATAATTTTAAGAATTGAACAAGAAAAAATAAAAATCAAATGAGGTAGTTTATAATGATATTATTTTGAAATACTAAATGTTCTAAAAACTTTAACAACGCCATGGGTCGTTATTAGAATCAAGTTTTGAAATTTGGATTCTATTACCGCCTTAAATTAAAACATGATTATATAACACAAAAACCAATAAAAAGTATTATATTAAGAGTTAGTTTAGAAAACAAATATATACGTTACAATTGTAATGTGATAGCAAGAAGGCAAATCCATTTTTAGTGTGTTATTTTCCTTAAGTAATATTTAGGTGTACTTACGTGGCTGGAGACGCGACACTAAGAAACGTTCGTCTGCTTCGGGCGCGTCCCATTCAATGTCTAATTATTTCTTTCACTGGCTATTTAAACACACAAACTTTACTCTTTTTGTTGTCCAACAAAAATACGTAACTAATTTTTAAGTTATGACTTTTCTGTAACCCTATTTTATGTCTAATATGAGTGATTTAAAAGTTAGATCGTTAATAGAGTCACATTTTAGGGGGTCGTTAATAGGAGCTTTTACGTTACACGTGTTATTGTGAGTCAACCATAAAAGATAGACATATGCTGTCGTGGGATATTTTTTATATAATTTTAAGGAGGAAATTTCCGCCATGAAATGATTTCTGTGTAGCTTTAACCATTAAGGTTGCACACGCGACGGAAGCTTAAAAAATGGAGTAACTCCTCCCGTTTTCCCAACATTTCCCTTCACTGCTCTGCTCCTATTGATTGTACCGTGATGAAAAGTATACTATAACCAGCTCAGGAGTATGAAAAATAATTGTACCAAGTTTCGTTAAAATCCCTCGAGTAGTTTTTGTTTTCATAACGGTTATACAGACAGACAGACAAAAATTTTACTGATTGCATTTTTGGCATCAGTATCAATCCCTAATCACCCCATGATAGTTATTTTGGAAATATATTTGACTAGCTTCTACCCGCGACTTCGTACGCGTAGGAAGGTTTTCCCGCGCAAATCCCGATCCCGTGGGAATTTCGGGATAAATAGTAGCCTATGTGTTATTCCAGAATGTCATCTATCTACTTACCAAATTTCATTCAGATCCGTTCAGTAGTTTTTACGTGAAAGAGTAACAAACATCCATCCTCACAAACTTTCGCATTTATAATATTAGTAGTAGGAAGTAGGAAGGAAGTAGGACTAGACCTCACGCGGGGCTTCGCTCCCGTGGATTCTATCACGGTAAAAACATAACTCTCCTTTTTTGCAGTCGCGTAAAAAGTAGCCTAAAACCTTCCTCAAGCTTCAAACTACTTCCATACCAAATTTCATCCAAATCCACCCTGTACTTTCGAAGATTAGCGCGTTCAAGCAAACAAACAAACAAACAAACTATTCCGCTTTATAATATTAGTATAGATTAGAAATTGGTGCACGGTTAGGATTGATCTTCGGATACGAACCAGTCTGAAACTCTGCGGTTATTCAATTCATAACTTAATTAATTTCTGTAATATTCCTATACTGAATACAGTATTAATAGATATTGAAAATACACCTGATAGCTTTATCGATCCGTCTGAAATCCTTCCACCTGGGTACGTGTTAGCGTGGCCGACTTTAAGACTGCGAATCTAACACAGCCGTAGCAAAGATAATCTCCGTAACTTGGAATTCACGGACGACTCAGATCTAAAGTGTTTATTTGAGGCGTGTCTCCACAGAAAATGGGCCATCTTCTATCTTGCTTCGCATGTCCTGCACACTTGATGAACTCTCGTCTGCATTCCTTGGAAGACCAGTGTCAAACATGAACAGTCTTACACTATTATTGAAATTAACCTTTTCAGTTCTTTGTTGTTTTTAAAATAAATATTGTTTAAACTTCCGCGTCGGTCACGAGATTGGGGTTTCGGGTTCGACTTCCAGGTCAGACAAAACACTATAGCGGACAGGTAGGAAGGTCCCACACTGGAACATTAGATACGACTACATGTCACTGTAGCGTTTAATATATAATTAGTTGTTTTTGTCTTTCTGGTAGAGTTAAGTACTAGTTAGTAGTACATTAGTTTTATAAGTTGTTTGTGTACTAACCAATTGGATTCTGTCTGAAGTAAAAAAAAAATGAATATGGCACTTGGGGACTGCCGCGGTAAAGCTATTGCATAGCATTTTTTATCAACTTATGCAATTATAATTATTTATTTATTTTATTTAAGTATGCAGTATTTTTTTCATTACTTTCTTCATTAATAAAAGCACTTTGTTTATTCATATTTAAAACACTTTATACACAAATTTTACGCGTACAGCTATTCACTGTTGTACATAGATGATAGATACCTATACACCTATATACTTTCGCACAAACAGCTGCTTACGTATTCGTCCGATTTCGGAGCGTGGACTCAGTTATGAGCAGTTAGCATATAGTCTACACGCATACGTCTAGTCGCACGCACACAAACACCGTGCCGAAGTCTGCCGAACTGAAACGACGTTAGACGATGCACGGGTTTCAAGGCGGCACCGCTGTGCCGGTCGGAGTGAGGGGGTGTTTCGTTACGGAATTTCTTGATTCGGTCGCCGCGCTCAAAGCCCGCGGTAAAAGCTACGCAATAGCTCAATATTTTTTATAAGATTTTTCTATAAGAAATTTCTCAGTAGTATCCCGGAGTTTGGAAGTTCGTTGGGGGTATCCCCCTATGCCTCGGAAAGCACGTTAAGCTGTTCGTCCTGACTGCCATTTTGACATCTTTGAGAGTCGTTACGGGTAGTCAGAAACCAGAAAATTACCGTGTTACCCAGCTACTGGTTTGTAAAGGTCAGATAGGCAGTCTCTTCAAGTAAAACACTAATACTCCGCTGCATCCAATTAGACTGGAAGCTGACCTTTACCCCTATATTTATTTATGCAAAATATTTTTTTATTATGAATAAACATTTGCAAAACTTTTTTATCTATACTAATATTATAAAGAGGAAACCTTTGTATTTTTGTATGTTTGTATTGAATAGGCTCAAAAACTACTAGACCGATTTCAAAATTTCTTTCACCATTACTTAGAGGGATTCTTCCAAATCCGTATAGGCTATATTTTATCCCGGAAAATAGATAGGATTTTTCGTGGTAGTGAAATTTGTGGAGTAAGGCGTCGAAAAAACTGCCGTACGTTAACGATTCTCGCGAACGCTGCCTATATTTAATATAAACATTGCACCCGTGCGAAGCCGGGGCGGGTCGCTAGTAAATAATATAACGTATTATTTATAACCACTTCTTTTTCAAATTGGTTATAAATAACACAGTTAATCGAAATTTTTCCATAAATTTAGCCGAGTATGGGTGACTACAGACCTATATCGGCAAAGCCAGATTTTAACTGTTAGAAAATTGTTTATCCTGCGTACCATAATTCGGCCACATTCACAACTTCCCTTTAATAAAAAGACTTTACAAAAAAGACGCGGAGCACTTGTTTGTTGTTCTGTTCAATATAGGACCAAATTCGCACTACGTCAATATACTGCACTAAGTTCTAGAATGTATAACAAAATTAATAAAATACTGTCACTGTATAAACTAAATAAATATAATTTGAAAATTAAACTAACTAATTGGCTTAAGTCCTTAAATTACGAAGAGACAGAAAAGCTCATGTTAATTGATAAATAAAATAGTGAATAGAATAAAATATAATAGTTTTAGAAATAGTTAAGTTTAATTAAGGAATTTCAATGTAGCAAATTTTTGGGTCATAATTATTGTAATGACACTAAAATCTCCATTTTCACCAGCCACCGAAGTTCGAAATACGAGTTCGTCTCAGTTTGGGAATCAGTGTGCTGTTTGGTTACTACACTACAATGATTTACCATATACTGTTTGCCATATAATTTTGTTACATATTTACTTTTTGTATTTTTTGATGAAATAAATTTATTATTTATTATTATAATGGATTAAAATTGCATTTGGCCAACCAACAGTAATAATCTACTTATTATATAGCAAACATACATAATTATGTACTACAAAACTTAAAATACAAACTAGAATAAAGCATAAAAAAATTGATCCTCAACGCTGTCGGCTGGCAACGTACCCAAGATAGCTTAGCCGTTGACCAAAGAAATAGCCAGCCCTTGGCTCGCGGGAAGCGTCATCGAAAATATAGTTATCTCCGAGATGACTATATTTACGCCGCTTGAGGTTTTCCGCAGCCGCAGCGGGAGCGCCAGCACAACATGATGAACTGGGAAGATGGGATGGCGTGACAGTATCGACACTAAAGGCCTACCCATCTTCCAAGGAAACTATGACATGCCATCCGGCCTTTTGCCATCGTCACGCGCCATTTCATTGGGTTCCAATACGGCTGGAACGCCGACGGTAACAAGGGCTCGTCGGATAATGTCGTTTAAATTGGCATGTCGTGCAAAACAATCCGCACTACGGCTGCAAGAGAGTCCATGGTGCCCGAGGCTGTTGACCGCTTCCCCACAATTACAGCGATGAGCGGAACAACAAGCGGCTCCTAGGCGTAGTGAAGCTACGATGCGGAAAGTGGTGTCGTCGGTGTCGTCGAACAAAGTGCCTAGATTTGAGGACGGTAGAGCGTGTAACCAAAGATCTGATTCCCACTTTCCCACAGCCAGCAGACGTGCACACTCAGCAGAAGTAGCAGACGTGGTTAGTAAATCATTCAGAACTACTCTGCAAAGCGGCTTTATTATTATTAATTTATTAATAATTTTCAAGCCCAGAAAGGTACGGAACCTGGAATGTCTTAGGACCGAAAGTTCGAAGACATGCGACATCCAACAACCCGCATTAGGCCCGCGTGATAGATTACGGCCCATCCCCACTCACAGGGAGGAGGCCTGTATCCAAGCAGTGAAAAAGTTATAGGCTTATAAATGATTAGATCAGAATTAACATAAGTCCATAAAACTCACAAAGTGATTACTATACAACGTGTAATTTAAAGGGTATAATTATACATACCAAGTGCATGGCTTCTTTGGATGATAACAAACGATATAGCAAGGGTTTTGTAATCCTATGTCTACGTGTGTGGAACTTATTAGAAATTTCAATACATTGATACCAGCGACCGAATTTTTCAAATTAAGAAGAACGAAGAGAATTATCGTTTTATTGGCAAGTGACGTGGAAAGTGATGACCCGCATAGTGCTGTGACACGTTTGTTATTATTGGTATTCAAGAAACATATGAAACCAGTAATTTGGGGTCAATTCTGTGAGTCACTTATTTTGAGCTGAAGCTTTGCATAGAGACTCCATACCAGATGTTGTCTTCAGTCCTTTTGGATAGATATGGGGTTTCCGTTACACGTTGTATAATTATACTAAAACTACGTCAGGTAGCTCTAAGATCTTGAACTATTGCTAATGTAGATATGGGTATCATCAATACTTTCTTGTACATTATGTATTAAGCGTGTAGAAAGTTTCCAAAGGAAAAAACGGAACCCATAACCGTCCATCCGTCTGTCAGTTAAGTACCTGCTTTCACAGGAATGCGTGGAGATATCAAACTGAAATGAAATGTATATACATGTGTCTACTCTTTTAGCTGTGATAAACTAAAGCTTATATTTCAAGGCAATCAAACTATATGACGTTTATTTCGTATTTTTCGCGATTTACACGGGAATTAAAACTTTAAGAGAAGTCGGTACTTCCGGATAACCTAGAAGGAACCTACCAAAAAATTCTCTAGATAGTTCTATATAACTGCTAAACTTACATAGATAAATTTGTACGGAATATTCGGCGTGCGAGGTCAGCCCTTGTATTCTTAGTATTTCCTTCAATATAGCTCAGATCATTACTTCTCAACTCAATCAACTAAAACAATCTCATGCTAGCTCACCTGAGCAAAAAGCAGGCATTAATATCAACAATCATAATTCATAGTTAATCCTATTACCAGACAACCCTTAATATCGGCCACTGGAATCATAACAATGATTTATGCCCCACCCAAAATACTCAGCTGAGTTTACCCAGGGACAATACGTCAAAAAATATATTAATAACCTACCACTTGGTAACAAAGGTGGAGGTACAATAGGTAGCCGATGTATAGGGTAGCTAGGGCGACCACAACTATGTGAAAAATGGGACGAGTCCTGATAAAATTGTCCACACAAAAGAGTCCGGTAAAAAGGTTGCGTACTGTTTTTATAATTTCTGTAGGGTTGCTTATTTTTTAATAATAAAAATAGTTCTCCTAACGGCCAATCACATAATTGAATCGCCATCTGCGCAGGAGATATTGTAGTGCACAAGTATTTTTGCAGGTAGAGTTGCACTGTCTGTTCCTTTGCTCTCATTGTCCGATGGAACGGCAATCCGACACGACCGGAGGGAGATCAGCCGCAAGAACAACGAATTAACGTGCTTTCCGAAGCACGAGAGTTATCACTCTACCAACTTCCAAACTCCAGACTACTACGAAATGTCTAACAGAAAAACTCAATAGCACGTTTTATTAATAAGACGAGCTCGTAGCTATGTTATAACAGACTCGCGGATCCATCTCTAAGTTTACCTTAGATCAGCATCACATTCTTATGTTGGTACGAGGATGGATTGACTGTTCACTACATAACAAGACACCTCCAAGTCACGGACACCACGTAAAGCTATTGGCCCAAGGTGTTATTTGCAGGCCAGAAAATTTGATCCTTATCGTGTAAGATCTTATACAGTATATTAACTAAGAGAGGGCGTTCCCGTTAACCCGCAATAGTATAAGCATATCAATTAGATCGCCGCACACGCGGCCCGTCATTCATAAATAAATTGCGACGTTGCCGTCCTTCAAGTACGCGTGTACAGAGTGTTTCTTTTACGTATCAACTTTACATTTTTAGTGAATATTTTAATATTATATAGTAGTAGTAGTAGAATAGTTATTATTTTAATATTTCAGACCAATCTACATAATCCTCATAAACTATTGTGAATATGTGAACTATGTAGGTATTCGAGTTAAACATGATTGTCTGGCAGTTTGAGTGCTTTTTACGGCCTACCCAAACGTCCTTACCTTGGTACTGTTCATCAAATCGTTAAGCTCCTTGTTTTAAGTTGAGTTATACGTTATTTGACAAATGCTTGCACTGTATAGACAAGCCCACTCAAATCTGTGAGCATCGTTCCTCAAAAGATCGCCTCAGACGCTAATCTACAGGGTTCCCATATATTTTTAACCAGTATAGATTGTATGGACTTTAAAAGAGACGGACGCCTGAGTTTGTTTCGGTGTTTCTTCTCAAGGTAGTCAGTTAGGAAACACTGGCCCCATCTAATTTAAATTTACAAAAAAAAAATGACGTGTAAAAGTGTTATTTAATAACCAATTTGCAAAATAAAGAACATTTATAAAAAAAAAAAAACATTTTGTTTTCGAATGGTAATATCTTTTTTAGCATGTATGGATGCTATACTATTGCGGGTTAACGGGAACGCCCTCTGTTAGTTAACATACTGTATGATGAGTTGTGTAGGTAAGATAGGCAGTCGGACCATATGAAGTACTGGTATACAGTTGCATCGGTTAGACAGTAAGGTGATCCCAAAATAGTTCTAAATAATGAATCTTTCAAGTCCAGAGTGAATAGGTTACTTTTAGGTAAGCCTGCTCCATCTTCAATCACATCATCACTTACCATCAGGTGAGATAGTGGTCAAACGCGAACCTATTTTCAATAAAAAAAAAATGTTCTTCAATATATGAATTATTTAGAAACCTACTTTATTTAAACCCTAAACGACATTACTTGTCGTTTAGGGTTTAAATAAAGTAGTCATAAGAAATTTTATCAAAAGTATTCTATATTACTAGAAGTCACGCAAGGTTTTGCTCTCACGGACATTGTCACAATAAAAAGCTTACCCTCCTTATTTTATGGTCGAGTAAAAAGTAGCAAATAACCTTCCTTAAGCTTCAAGCTACTTTCATACCAAACTTCATCCAAATCCACCCAATACTTTCGAAGATTCGCATGTTTTAACAAACAAACTTCTTCGCTTTATAATATTAGTATAGATGGATACAAACTATGTAAACTAAACATCAAACTAAAACAGAGCATTAAAAATTCTTCTTGCCAAGATGCCAGCTATCATGTCGCATGGAAATGTACCCATGAGACTGGCTGCATTGCCACGTTGTATGATAATAGCAAAGCCTCTGGCCAAACCAGAACTTGGGCTCTGAAAAGTGACAGCTAACCTTTTAGAAACTGCTTTAAAAAGGCTCTGAGCACAAGAACCTTGCGGTCCGGGATTTAGATAGATACAAATAGTCCGGCCATTTTTGTATAGATACCTCTAAAAAGGAATTACAAGGTACAAAATAGAAGATTGGATACACAGAACGCTATCTGCGGTTATCTATAAGGATAACCGCAGATAGCGTTCTGTGTATCCAGTAGTACTAGTACTCTCTCAGTGTTCAAAATTCGACCATAATTCAAATTATTTCAAATAATGCATTTATATGAAAACATTAGCTTTCCGCACTCTTTCTCCAAACTTTAACTGTGCTAAATTACATACTCTTTGGCCCGCGTAATTTTCGTAAAATGGGAGTATAAAGTTTTGCAATATTTATTAATATATAAATATAGACTATATTTATGCTTTTGATAAGTTTTACATTTTCCTTCTTAACAGTTCTTTTATGCTTAACAATGAGGCAGTTTTATAATATCAATAGGGAAAATGGTTTTCAATATAAGTTTTTAAGCTAACATGGTCACTAACAGTATCATTATAACTTAAAACGGGATAATAAATAACGAGAAACTCGAAACAATAAATACACATGGTATCTAAATATCCCGTTTCAAATTCTAATTATAAAATGGTTTTCTCTTTCCACATCATCATTTGTAGTGAAAACCAGATCTTTTCTAATCATATGCCTATCCAAAGCATCAGCATTACAGTACTATATGTCCAGCGGTTTGCTTATTTTTATTATACCTTAGAGAACCGCTGCGTATAAGACGCAGATATAATATACGCAGACGTTCGTCGTATATAATTATTTCTCTATCAATAAAAGCCGTTTCAAAATCTGTAGCGTATTTTTGAAGAAGTAAGCGGAGAAACAGATGTAGGCAGGCCAACTTTGTTCTATGTTAGTTGGGGAGAAAAGACTTTCTCTAATCAATCAGCATCAGCACAAACGACCGTACTTGGACCATGAGATAATAATCAAACGGAGGACGCACTGGCGGGCCGGCACAAAATGGAGGTGACATTACCCCACACTAAGCATTTTTCCTGTATTTCTACAAACAGCCATACCCCGAATAACAATCTGCAGGCCATTTATACTATAGAAACATTTGTTCTGGTTGGAAATCGAACCTGCGACATGCAGCGTAGCAGCTGATCACTCAACCACTGCGCCAATTATGTCGTACTAGATTATGTATAATTAGATTATTTTAACTGAACAATGGTTTTGTTTAATGCAGTCTGACAAAGCCCTTTGCTCATCCCGTCCAATGTGGAAGATATCCATGAGGGCTGGTACCGGCCCGTCCCTGTAGGGCCCATCTGGTCAAACTGCCGAATGAAGTCATTGACCCCTCCCCCGCGACCGCGACAGGATTTGTAAAATCTTGCTCCAACACAGCATCGGCCGTATTATGTCGTATTACATCGGTGTATAGTATGGCCATGTTTCTGAATCATCATCATCATAATTAGGATAGCTTCTTCTCAACTATGCTTTTTTTAAGGATGGGAAATCATCCAATGACTGCCTCCCGATCTGAGCGAAGCGGGAGGGTGTGTCAGACTTTTACTGACTAAAACCCATCCGTGTTCCATTATAAGCTTCATACATTTGACACAAATACCACACACACACCCTCACACACACACACACTCACCCCCATTCACACTCATACCCCCACACACACTCACACCCCCACACACACTCACACCCCCACACAGAGAGTCATATCTTTTAAAATAAAAAAATTCAAATTTTTCATTCATATCGTACTTGTTATGCTTATGCTTAAAATGGTTTAATTTAACTTGTTATCTAACAATGATCCTAAGGAAGAGCAGAACTGCCCAATACAAGCATTACTACATGCTTCCTGGGTAGTTCTGGCAACTAATTAATATTGTAAAAACATGTTAAGGAAAAAAACTATTTTGATTTTTGTATTTGATTTTTGATAAGCCCTTCGTATACCGAGGCCGCGGTAACTCTCGAATTATTCTGCAACCCTGGCAGGCAACGGCCCCGACAATTTTGCTGACACTCTTTGAGGCACGCGTGGAACACGACGCACCGTGATTCCGCTTCCGACGCTCGCCCGCGACGGTCGTACCGCTCCGCGCTCTCGATCGTTCCGTGCCTGAGTCATCGCTACGCTTCGTCACGCTCGCCGTGACGTCACTCGTAGTCGCCGACTACGACGCCTGGTCCGGATCCGCCTTTTTCGAGGCGGTGAAGGATATCCTGTTTCTATAACAGAGTATCGTCAAAAACAATTTGGTTTGGCCCCTTCAGGGTAAAACCACAGTTTCGTGGTCCTTGGTTGGAAACCTCACGGTGTCAACAATACCAAGGGGGTGCTGACCCGACGCACCCGCTGATCCCCTTCAGGGTGAAGCAGTAAATTGGAGTCGAGTGCTAGGTTTTGGCCTTGGGGGATCTCCTAGTCAAACCTAGTTACTGAGTTTCCTTTTCAGCTACACACCTAGTGTCGGTTGGGTGTGTCTACCCCTTCGCACTAGACCCAATAGGGCCCGGTTCGCACAATAAGACTGGCGACCGGTTACAAGCTTAGGGCTCACCATTAGGTACTCACCTCCCAGTCTCTACCCGACTGGGAGGGTTACACATCCCCGGACCCATCCATCCGGGGAGTTAGGCCAGTTAAGCTTTAAATAGGCCCCCCGCGGGAGAGAAATCTCCAAAATTTCCCCATTCAATTTTGATCCAATTGCCAATCATGGCGAACTCCAATATTTTGGAGATTCTGTTAGAAATCCTTAGGGAAAACCCTACTATTTCCGCCAAATATGGCGGAAAAATCCAGCGTGAAATCGCTAATTGTCCCCCGGCTACCGAAGCCAACATCGCTGATTTTAGTGACGCGCTTGACAGCCCATTATCTCCCCCGCTTGCCGATCAAGGCATCCCGGTAGGTCAGTTCACGGAAGTATTTATTAACTCCGATCCCATTGTTCGTCAAACAACGAACGACTTCCAGGTAGATAGCCCTTTATTGCCCCCGCCCGCCGACAAAGTCGTGCCGATCGCCCGATTCCCGAAATCACCCATTGTTTCCGGCCCACCTGCTAATCCCATTGTTTCTAAAACAATGGACGCCGCGCAGGTGTGCGCTGCACCTGAATTCCGTGAAATGGACACCACCGAACCTGTGTCCAATAACAACTCTGACAATGATTTGTCATCATGCCCCTCGTCCTCGGAAGATGACTTTCAAGTCGTCACCGGTGGCAAGAGGAAGAAAGGGAAAACCTCCCAGGCCAGCAAGGCCAAAAAGACCACCGCGTCGCCCCCGTCCCCAACTCAAACGCCCGTTCGACCCGCTAGCCCCGCCCCAACTACCTCTGCTCGAGCGCAGAATAGTCGTCCCGCCAGCCCGATAGCCCAAACTTCCTCAGCCCAAAGGAAGCAACGCCCTCCGCCCCCCTTTTACATCCAGGACAAGGGTAAATGGACTGATGTGTCCAAGATGTGTGTTGATCGAAAGATCAACTACACAAACGCCCGTGCCTGCCAAAATGGCATTAAAGTCACCGTCCCTACGTCGAACGACTATAGGGAACTATATCGCGCCCTCCGTGAAAGGAATATTTCCTTTCACACTTTCTCCTTCCCCGAGGACACGCCCACTCGTGTTATTATTAAACGTGTCCCTAAAGAAATCCTAGTACAGGATATTAAAGACGACCTTGCCGATCAAGGTATACCAGTGATCGCCGTCCATCGCTTACATAAAGCGAGAGGCGGTGAATTGTACGACATGGTTCTTGTCATTTGTGAACCAACCGAAGGTCATCACCCAATATTTAAGATTAAGTCTATTTGCTCCCTATCCGGTATCTCAATAGAAAAGCCCTACAAAACCGCAACAGTGGGACAATGCCACCGTTGCCAACTGTATGGCCATGCGCAGAGCAACTGCTATGCGACTCCCAGATGCGTCAAGTGTCTGGGCGAGCATAGCACTGCGGACTGCCCACGGCCTAAAGACCGAACCCTCTGTTCGGAACCACCCAGCTGCGTTCTCTGCGGCCAGACCGGTCACCCGGCAAACTACCGCGGCTGTCCCAAAGCCCCCAAACTCGCTCCTAAATTAGCGAAGCGCGCCAACGCCCGCCAACAGAGAGAGGCACCTTCTTCTCAAATTCCCCAACGTCTCGCTCCTCAGAGACCGTCCCCGTGGAACAGGCTAAGCCACGAAAAAGCCTTTCCCTCCTTGGCCCCTGCCAAACCTTTGCAGGCACTGATGGATATACCCATCGCAGCGCAGATCCTGCCTATAGCCGTGGCTACAGAGCCCACAGCCAGTCACAAACCCGCGCCTCAAACCACTGCTGCTCCTGCAGTCAAACAACCACCCAATCCCTCACCCGTCGCGCATGGCGAGGCTTGCGCCCAGACTATACTGCGCCATTATAGGTTATTTATGACCCGCCAAGCCAGATCTCTCCGCGACGCCCTTCTGGCTGCCGAACAGCAGAATAACGGCAAAATTACGACGGCAATGTACAGCCAAATATTCAGCACACACAGTGATGTGGTGCTAGGTCTCGACCAGATGGATGCGATGGACTGATCCAATGGATTCCCAACGCACAAACCACACTAGGCCTCGATCCCTCAAATTAGGTTTTTTCAACGCCAATGGAATTTTCAACCAACGCGCCGAAATAACTAAATTCCTCCGCGACCACCAATTAGACGTCCTCCTTATACAGGAGACCCTTTTGAAACCCCACCGCGCTGATCCCAAAATTGCGAATTACCGTCTAGTTCGCAATGACAGAACACGTTGCCACGGCGGCGGTACCCTTATTTATTATAGAAAGGAGTTATACTGCATCCCTCTGACCCCACCCGCGCCTCTCTCTCACCTAGAGTACTCTGCCTGTCGACTAGGCATGACTGGTCATCCTCCGATAACCATCATCTCTGCCTACCATCCGCCACCATCGGTCGCGTCTCTTGCTTCAGACGATCCTATCGCGCTCATCAGCGATCTCACGACTCTCTTCGGCCTGAGTGACTCCGTCTTACTAGCGGGCGATCTCAACGCCAAACACCCCGCTTGGAACAGCAACACGACAAATGCCAGAGGCAGAATCGTGTATAACCTAGGCGCGACCCTAAACTACGACGTCATCGCTCCGATGACTCCCACCCACTACCCACACGACCCCAACCATAACCCCGATGTCCTCGATGTGGCGCTCCTAAAGAATGTAAACCTCCGTTTACACTCCATAGAAGCGCTTCACGAGCTCAACTCGGATCACCGTCCCGTTATCCTACACCTAGGTTCCCGCTCGGGTAACCATGATCCTACCCAACCTCCTCCGACCCAATTGATCACCGACTGGAGGAAAGTAAGTGAAAAACTGAAATCCACCACATCGCCTCAATTGGACACCATTCCTGACCACATAGTCTCAGTCGCTGACACGACGGCGGCGATCGACTCGCTTACAAATCACGTACAATCCGTCCTGAACGATTGTTCAAGGGAAGTTCCTGTAGTGGAAGACCACCGCTGGAAACTCCCGGACGATGTACGGAATCTGATAACCGAGAAGAACGCAGCCATCCGTGCGTACAGCGCTTTTCCCTGCGCCGCAAACAAAGCTCACATGCGCAACTTACAGCGTGCTGTAAGGAAACGCATTACCGAGCAGCGTAATGCGAGCTGGGACAAGATGCTGAGCGAACTTGAGCCCACCCATCTTGCCTTCTGGCAGCTTCAGAGGAAGTTACGATCCACTGAAGAGGCCACAATGCCTCCTCTCATTCGTCCCGATAAGAGTGTCGCCTTCGATAACTCTGAAAAAGCAGAATGCCTAGCCGACAGCCTAGAGTCCCAGTGTTCTCCCAGCTCTCAACCAGTAGACCAAGCCCACCTCGATATGGTGAACGCCGAAGTCGAACGTAGAACTTCCCTTCCGCCCGTCGAAGATCCCGATAATCCACTGGCCCCCATTACTCCTGATGAGGTCCAGGATATCATTAAAAGTCTCCAACCGCGAAAAGCCCCTGGCTCCGACGGCATCACCAATAGGGTTTTCAAACTTTTCCCCGCCCAGCTTATAGTGCTAATGACTGCCATCTTCAATGGTGCATTGAGCAATAATATGTTCCCCGCAACCTGGAAACAGGCCACCGTCATAGGTATTCCCAAACCAGGCAAGCCCAAGTCTGACCCGTCTAGCTACCGTCCCATTAGCTTACTCAACGTCCTTGGTAAAATCTATGAAAGGCTTATATATAAGCGGCTCAAAGATTTTGCAGAAGCAAAGAGTCTTATACCCAATGAGCAGTTTGGATTTAGAACCGAACACTCATGTATCCAACAAGTCCACCGCATCATAGAACACGTCAGCGCCGGCTTCCAACGGGGCGCAATAACGGGAGCCTTATTCTTCGACATAGCGAAAGCGTTCGACAAAGTCTGGCACAATGGCTTAATCTATAAGCTATACCAACTCGGCGTGCCTGACCGTCTCGTGCTCATCCTACGGGACTTTTTATCGAATCGCACTTTTCGTTACCGAATTGAGGGGGAGCTTTCCTCCCCCCATCCCATTCGCGCAGGAGTTCCTCAAGGCTCCGTACTATCCCCCCTCGTTTTCACGCTATTCACTAGCGATATCCCCAAGCATAAAAATACTCAGCTAGCCCTATTTGCCGACGATACGGCTATCTATTATACCGGTCTTAAACCCGATGCCATCGCTCGCACTCTCCAAACTTCCGCAAACACTCTGGCCAAGTGGTTCCGGAAATGGAGAATCGAAGTCAATCCAGACAAAAGCCAGGCAGTCCTCTTTTCTAAGCCGCGGATAAACCCACCCTCCCCCCGTCCGATTACCATGTACGGCAAGCCGATCCCCTGGGAAAAGCAAGCCAAATACTTAGGCGTGGTCCTCGATAAACACCTTTCCTTCGCTGAGCACATAAAGCAGGCACGTTCGCGCGCCGCTTTCGCTCTAGGTAGGCTCCACTTCATTCTTAGCTCCCGCAGCAAGTTATCACTCAGGTGCAAGCTGCGTATTTTCACCGCGGTCATCCGTCCCATCATGACCTACGCCTGCGTTGTTTTCGCACACGCAAAGCCCTACCTCCTCCACAAGATGCAGACCCTTCAAAACCGATTCCTCCGTAGAGTCACGGGAGCCCCCTTTTATGTTCGAAATGAGCTTCTTCACGTAGACCTCAAGATGCCCACCATCCAGCAGTTCATGAAACGTGTCTCCAAGCGTTTCTTTGATACTGCAATCCAACATAGGAATCCCCTTATCGTATCGGCCGCCCAATACGAACCCTCGCGTATCTCTAAGATTCGCCGACCAAGGCACACCCTTGTCACTCCCGATGACGCAATCACCCTGCTCCAAGAGAGCCGTAGGGAAACAAGTTCAGTGGCACACAAAAACAAAAACCGACCGTCCTTCCGTCCTCGCCGCCGAGGCCCGCCGCGACGTCCCCGTAATAGTCCGCCCCGACCCTTGCCAGAGCCAGCCCGCGACGCTGAGCCAGTAGCTTTAAATTCCCTTATTAATAATAAAAATGATATGATCCAGCCTGTCCCTAGCTGCCCTCCCACTGCGACGCCCTAAGCCGAGGTCCGTACCCCACAGGGGGTGCCCTTAGCGTGTAGTCGCCTAGTTTGTAAGTTTTCTAATAAGCCCTGGCTGGAGGCTTTAATTAATTAATTAATTAAGGCAACCACAGGCAAGCCCGGTTAAGCAGCCGACAACCTCAGAGGTTGACCTGCGAGATGCCACACACAAAAAAAAAAAAAAAAAAAAAAACGACGCGCCGTCTACACGGGCCTGGTTTCAGTCGAGCGTTGAGCTACCTTTACCAACTATGCTGAGGTCGGCTTTCATTGTAACAGGATGTATCAGTATTTTACATGAAGCGACTGCCTCTCTGACCTTCACAACCCAGTAACTGGATAACACGATACACCTTGGCTAGACCAGTGTCAGATTTACTGGCTTCTGACTACCCGTAACGAATGTCAAAGATGTTCAAATAACAGCCGGGACCAACGGCTAAACGTGCTTTCCGATGCACAAAAGAATCTCGATATGTTATGATGGTCACCTGTCCACAGGCTGACCTCAGCAAACGTTGCTTAACCTGATGATCGACCCGTGGTGCTGTTATTATTTAGATACATACAATACATGCTACAATAACAGAATTCAATAAGGACTTAACAAAAAATTGGCCAAGTGTGATTCAGGCTCGCCCATGAAGGGTTCCGCAGTAACTACGCCTAATAACTTTGTTTTTTATAGTGTTTGTATTACATTTGAATTATAAAGTTATATTTGCGGTATTAGAAAATATGCTATATCTCAAAAACTGCTGACCCGATCTCGTTCAAACTAATTTTCGTTAAAAGGTTACATTAAGATGTACAGTTTACATTTTTTATAGTTTTTCATTCCATTATCATAGAAGTTAGCCCCCTGGACATACATTTTACCACTTTGGAAGCGTATATCTTTTAAACGATTGACTTTATGAAAAAGTGGTTTTAGAAAACTGAATACAATTTTTAAAGACCAGTCTATAGATACACACATGCATCAGGCGCGTGCATAGGATTATGACAGGGCATGCGGCGGAGTAAAAACACACAAAAACTTCTTCTTTTATAGATTTTTAGCATAGCCACAGCCACGCATCGCCACCATGCTACGATGCGTGGCTGTGGCTATGCTATAAATCTACAAAAGAAGAAGTTTCTGTGACCGATTACTCACAAAAACTTCTTCTTTTATAGATTTTTAGCATAGCCACAGCCACGCATTGCCACCATGCTACGATGCGTGGCTGTGGCTATGCTAAAAATCTATAAAAGAAGAAGTTTTTGTGTGTTTTTACTCCGCCGCATGCCCTGTCATAATCCTATGCACGCCCCTGACATGCATAGGTTTCATGAAACAAAAAATGTTTTTCTTAAAATTGGAAAGTGGTTCACAGAATACATCTACCTAACAAGTTTCAAATGTATAGTCCTAATAGTTTCGGAATAAAATGGCTGTGACATATGAGCGGACGGACAGACAGACAGACATGACGAAACTCTAAGTGTTCCGTTTTTAGCCATTCGGCTACGGAACCCTAAAAAGGGTGATACGCGGGTGGTCTTATCGCTAAAAGCGATCTTTTACAGACAACCTCTGAATGGAAAGAACACAGAAATAGAAAATAAATGCGCGTGTAGTCCATGGTGTACTATTTACTTATATACAATACAAAATTAACAAACTACATACTCAAAACTATATGTATATAAAAGGTTGTAGCCGTATTTTCCTATGACATGACAAAATCATGTCCCCCTTAGCGCATATCTGTATGTACAATACGTATGGGGTGTGATCGCCCGCCAGACAATGGAAGGAGGTCACTGGCGCGATGAGCTCTTCACTTCACTTTCCTTTATCTGACGATCAATTCTCTGCTTAACTTCTACATAATTAAACGTGTAGGTAGATTTAACACTGAAAGTATCTACTGGTAAAATACCGCTGGGAATCATATTCGAGAACTCCGCATTAAGTTCGATAATTCTGTTTAATGCTTCAGCTAACTTAATATAATTTTGGTAGTATTTTAATGTAGAGTTATTGAGGTTGGTGGAGAATCAAGGTCGATCTTTAAGGTAATAATAATAATAATATCCATAAAACCACACTTCATATATGTTCCAACTAAGAAAATAGACCAAACGACGTAAATGAAAACTTCGTACAACCGTACAACGTAGACAATGTTGACCAGAAACCGGGCAAGATTACTCAATAACACACGCCCAAGACCTGCGGAATCGTCGCTCAGCTCTGCCTCGCAGCCGCCGGGACCAGCTCTAGCCGAGAGTGAAGAGACTCCGGCCGCTGCAGTTGCGTCGAGCTCGAGCGACGAATACTTCTCGCCGCCGACGACACCACCACCTGCGCGTCGGCGAGAAAGAGGCTGCCCTCCGGCCAGCTTAGGACTTCGAGGCCCGCCGGCCTCCGATAGGGTCCCCGCTGCCGGTGGAAGTGTGCAGCGCATGCGATGGACACATTCCATCAATGAAAATATCATGCGCTCATACTTTGGGGCTACAGAGGGGGGAACTAACCTAGATGTAACCCGTGCAGTCCGTCCGTTATCCAACTGGAAATCTCCAGGGCCGGACGGGCTGCACAATTTCTGGATAAAATGGTTTCAAAGCTCGCACGCTCGCTTGGCCACTCAGTTCCAGTCTGCCTTAGAGCTAGGATCGCTACCTCAATTCCTAACTACAGGAATAACCCACCTGCTCCATAAATCAGGCAGTACTTCGGAACCTAAAAATTATAGACCGATCACGTGCTTACCGACGGTCTATAAAGTTCTTATATCCATTTTGAGAGCCAAAATTAATAATCACATTGATACAAAATCAATCATGTCTGCTTCTCAGAATGGATGTAGGAACGGGTCCCGCAGTACTAAGGAGCTTCTCCTCATCGATATTGCCATAAACCAACAGGTTCGTCGTTCCCGAAGGAATCTGTCGACATGTTGGATAGATTATAAGAAGGCCTATGACTCGGTTCCACATACATGGCTCATGAAGGTGTTGGAGTTGTACAAAATAAATGCAATACTCCGCACTTTCCTTGAGTCATGTATGGGGCAATGGAAGTCGGTCCTCTGCTATCCAGGATGTCGACAGATCCAGGAAAACAGCGAACCGATTAGGATTGAGCGTGGTATTTTTCAGAGCGACAGTCTGAGCCCACTGTGGTTTTGTCTGGCTCTCAACCCTTTTAGTACACTGCTGGAGGGTTCGGGGCAAGGCTACCAGTTGAGAAGAGGTGGTCAGGTCATATCACACTTGCTTTACATGGATGATTTGAAACTTTTTGCCCCCAGCAACTTGCAACTCATGGAGCTACTGAAGGTAACGGAAACCTTCAGTAGCGCCGTCAGGATGGAATTTGGGGCGGACAAATGTGCGGTCATGCATGTAAAGCAAGGGGAGATTATGGAATCCGTGGGAACTCAACTCTCGGATTCCATACACCTAAGATCCCTCGGCTCAACTGAAACCTACAAGTACTTGGGTATGTCAGAGGCACTAGGCATCAATGTTGCTTATGTTAAACAATCATTGAAGGAACGCTTCTTTGGCCGCCTGAATAAAGTACTGAATAGTCTTCTATCAGGCGGAAACAAGGTGCGTGCCTTCAATGGGTGGGTCATGCCAGTATTGATGTACTCTTTTGGCATACTCAAATGGACTCAGACTGAACTTGACGCCTTGGACAGGCGGGTCCGCACATCGCTGACTGCAAATCGAATGCATCACCCACGTTCATCGGTGATGAGGCTGTATATCCCGCGGAAGTGCGGGGGTCGTGGCTTTTTAAATGCAAAGACCCTGCACAACCGCGAGATATGCAGCCTTAGGGAATATTTCCTAGAAACCGACATGGGTATGCATCGAGATGTGGTAGCGATGGATAAAAGCCTCACTCCGCTCTCCTTAGGTACCGAGAATTGGCGCAAACCTGTAGTATTAGATACTAATGACCGCAGAGAAGTATGGCAGAGCAAGGAGCTTCACGGACGCTATTACCGGGCCCTTCATGGGTCTGACGTAAATACATTAGCGTCCGTAGCCTGGCTACGTTTTGGTGACCTCTTCGGGGAAACCGAAGGTTTTGTCTGTGCAATTATGGATGAAGTTATGATGACGAATAACTATCGGAAATATATTGTGAAGGATGGTACGGTAGACATATATCGGGCATGTCACAAACCGGGAGAATCCATTCGTCACATTATCTCCGGTTGTTCTCGTCTGGCTAACGGAGACTATTTGCATAGACACAAACTTGTAGCTAGAATTGTTCACCAGCAACTTGCTCTTAAATACAATCTCGTGGAATCAGAAGTACCGTACTATAGGTATGTGCCCGACCCATTTCTCGAAAATGGCAATATTACACTGTACTTGGATCAGTCTATCATCACTGACAGGACTATTGTTGCCAATAAGCCTGATATAGTGGTGATAGACCGATTAGAGCGTCGCACAATGATTGTTGATATAGCAGTCCCCCATGACGAGAACCTCGTGAAAGCTGAGATAGATAAAAAAAATAAGTATCTTGACCTGGCGCGCGACGTTGTCGACATTTGACAGGCCCGTTAGCGACAGGCCCGTTGGTATAGTGGTCAGTGGCCCTGACTGCTATGCGCAAGGTCGTGGGTTCGATTCCCACCTAGAACAAATGTTTGTGTGATGAGCACGGTCATTTGTTCTTTGTCTGGGTGTAATTTATCTATAATATGTATGTATTTAGAAATATATATGTATGTTTATCAGTTGTCTAGTACCCATACCACAAGCTCTGCTTAGTTTGGGACTAGATGGCGTTGTGAGAAAAAAAAAAAAAAAAAAAAAGATGTTGTGGAATATGTGGGATGTGGAGACAGCAATCATTGTGCCGATAGTCGTCTCAGCCAATGGCATAATAGCCAAGAGCCTCGACCAACATCTAAGGAGGCTCTCGTTGGGCAGCTGGATCAAGGGCTTGATACAGATAGCAGTACTCCTGGAAACGGCGCGTATTGTGAGGAGGTTCCTCTCTATGGAGCCCTGACCACCGGTAGCTTGGACCCTGTTCCCGATACCGGTGGGCTACTATTTTTTATATTTTTAAATGTTTTTATTTTTATATTAATATTTAAAAATGTAATTTATATGTACATAGATTTAATAAATGGAATAATAATAAGATAATAATATAACTTTTATTTGCACTCAAATTATTACATAAAACCAGTTGAGTCCCTGACTCCCGTGCAATATTTGCCGCTGCCAGTTCGTAGATAGGGGATAATCTTGACATATCCAAATTCCTCCATGATCCCTAAAATACAATAATCTTAACAGTAGCAGAAACACAAACGTTACTAGGTCGTGGAGATCAGATGAGCTAGGAAGTCACACTATTTAAAATATTGGTACTCAGTTGAACACTACAATATTCTATGAAGCCACTACCCAAATCACCAAATACTTATGCAGTCTTATATTTTCAAGCTGAAATATAATAAACATGTAATTCTCACTGATAAATACTCCAGCCCAACAATACTCAGTAAGTGCCAATCTAACCCGCACACAATTTATGACTGGGGGGCTTTCTTTCTATTTATTCTCTCAATCTAAGCTATCATTTAAAATACATACATACCACAGTTTGAAAAACTCCTTTAATTTTCTCATTTTTCGCTCAAAACTGAACCCATACACGAAGAGAGTCACGGTAGTTAAGCGTATTAATCAAAAACTGTGACAACACAACTGGCTCGGTCTAGTAGATTAGGAGTCAATTGGCTGTAATATACAACGTGTAATTTAAAGGTACGTGTAAAAAATATAACAAACAACAAACCATATGGCAAGGGTTTTGTAATCCGAAGTGCATCTGTGCCAGTTACCAACCGCCTGGAGCTTTAGGGCATGGAGTTGACGTCAGACCTCAACTTTGGCTCAACCATCGAGTCCAGAGCTCAGACTGCAGCAAAAAGCTAGGAATCCTACACAGGGTGAGACGGTACTTCACGTCTGGACAGCTTCTGAATCTACATAAAGCACAGATCCATTCCTGCATGGAGTATTGCAGCCACTTGTGGGATGGCTCTGCAAAATACCAACGTGCTGCGCTGGACTCGATCGAGCGCAGGGCTAAAAGGCTTATAGGCGACGAGGCGCTATCGGGCAAGCTTCATAGCCTGGCTTATATGCGAACCGTTGCTTACCTGTCGGTTTTCTACAGATTGTGCTCGGGGAGTGTGCGCAGGAGCTCCATGACCTGATCCCTTCATCTCCCTTTCACTACCGGTCTATCAGACGCACGGCCGGGTTCCATCCACACTTGGTTGATATACCGTCTTGTCGTACCAAGCGCTTCTCCTCCACATTTATTGTGCGCACTTCCAAGCTGTGGAATTCTCTGCCAGCTTCTGTGTTCCCTGCCACTTATGACCTTTCAACCTTTAAAGAAAGAGTAAACAGGCATCTTCTGGGCTCGCTCGTTCTATCGTAGACCTCATCTATCGCTTACCACCAGGCGAGATCGAGGTCAAAAGCGGGCTCTTTCTTAATAAAAAAAAAATCCTATGTCTACATGTTATGTACCCTATGTCTATACAACGTATAATTTAAAGGGTATATACATACCAAGTGCATGGCTTCTTTGAATGATAACAAACGATATGGCAAGGGTTTTGTAATCCTATGTCTACGTGTGTAGAACTTATTACAAATTCCAATACACTGATACCAGAGACCAAATTTTTCAAATTACGAAGAGCGAAAAGAATTATCGTGTTATTGGCAAGTGACGTGGAAAGTTATTGACCCTCGTAGTGCTGCTGTGACACGTTTGTCATGATTGGTATTCAAGAAAATATGAAACCAATAATTTGGTTTCAATTCTTTGAGTCAGTTATTTTGTGCTGAAACTGTGCAGAGAGACTCCATACCAGATGTTGTCTTCAGCCCTTTTGGATAGATATGGGGTTTCCGTTACACGTTATATATCAATGGTATCGAAATTTCATGCAACACATGGCAACACAGCATGAAATTTTGATACCATTGATATCAGAGACCGAATGTTTCAAATTAAGAAAACTGAAGAGAAAATTGAACCTCGTAGTGCTGTGACACGTTTGTTATGATTGGTATTCAAGAAACATATGAAACCGATAATTTAGTATCAATTCTTTGAGTCACTTATTTTGAGCTGAAACTGTGCATAGAGACTCCATACCAGATGTTGTCTTCAGCCCCTTTGGATAGATATGAGGTTTCCGTTACACGTTGTATAGACGGACATACACGTATGTTCTATGTATGGGATCCTATAAGGGTAACGTTTTTCTATAGTACACACGCTTACAATACTATCATTGTGCTTACAAATTAGGTGTGGGATTTCCTGTAGGAGTCTGTGTTTTTGATAGCTATAACCTGGGAGTATTTTCGTCAAGAGTGAATAGGTTAGGGTATTGACACTATAGCTACTTCTTCGATTACCAGGTGATATAGATATAGGTAATATGGTGAGATGGTTTTAAAACGCGAAACTATCACCAATAAAAAAAATGCTCAGAATCTTTAAAAAGAAGATAATTAGCGCCAAATATGACTTGTTCTGATAAATTTCGGCCATCGTGATCAATCCTATTGGAGACTTATTATCGAATGAGAAAGTCAATGCGATCATGCGAATAATAAAGTAATTGCAAAGTAATATAATTACATTCTATAGAAAAAAAACTTCAAAGAACTAAGTAGCTATTAGGCTCAACTTAGAGAAAAATGCTTTCAAAAAACAAATTGCGTTACGATGTAAATTTGTTGAAAAGTAACAAAACAATCTGGTCAAGGGCGTGTTGGATTTGCGTTCTAAACTAGCACACAGTTTGGATGAGTGTTTGTTTGTATTTAATTTATTATTGTGTATACTTTTTAACTATATTCATATTGGTATTCCGTTTTTTAATATACTTACTATGTTTTAGTTCTAATTTGTGACAAAAAATACCTACGAGTAGAAGTCTTAATTATAACTTTTGGTTTTTTTTTATTGGAATGGATTACATTTTTTTATTAGATCATAGATCTGTAATGATAGTGTAGGTAAGATTGTTATAAATAAAAATAAATAAAATATTTTTTTTTCCCGTGACTTGTGTAAAAAGTTTTGTCAGTAAAAGTTTCAAAACATTTTATTTCACAGAGGCCTACAGAGCACTTATAAAACTTTTCAAACGCAAGTCCTTCTTCGATATCTAATTTATCTCTGTACCAGATTTCGTCACAATCAGTACAGTAATTTAGAATTGAAAGTGTAACAGACAGACGCATTGTAGAAACATGCAAAAATAAATATCATTAATCGGAATTCCTACTTAAGCTGAATCACTGTCTCTCAAGATACAGGTTCCACCCTAGTTTGAGAGGCAGGGTTTCCCTTATTGTGTACAGATTACAGTCCCTAGATAGTTTTTGTATTGTGTTTCTACCAAAGCTCACTCAAATTATTTTTATGTTAAACATGTCAAATCTGTATTTTATGAAATAAAGATATATTATTATTATTTCCTTTATTCAACACATATCTCAAAAATTACATTTTTAAATATTTTTCTACAAAAAACTTACAATAAAAAAACATTTAAAATTATCAAAAATGGCAGTCCATCGGTGTCGAGAGCAGGGTCCAAGCTACCGGTGGTTAGGTCTCCAGAAAAAGGAACCTCCTCACAATACGAGCTGTATCGAGGAGAACTGCCTTCTGTATCAGCCCCTTTATCCAGCTGTGCAACGCCAGCTTCGACAGATGGTCGTCGAAGCTTTTAGCTATCAGCCCATTGACTGATATGACAATCGGCACAATGACAGCCAAGTCCACATTTCACATGTCAACAACCTCATGAGCTAAGTCGAGATACTTTATGTGTTTCTCTTTCTCAGCTTTCACGAGATTCTCGTCATGTGGGATGGTAACATCGATTATCATTGCGCGGCGCACTAATCGGTCTATCACCACTATATCAGGCTTATTGGCAACAAAAGTCCTGTCAGTGATGATAGACCGATCCCAGTACAACGTGACATGGTCATTTTCGAGAACTGGATCGGGCACATACTTGTAATACATACTTGTAATGTTGCTGATGGATAATTCTGGCTACTTGGATGTGTCTATGCAAGTACTCGCCGTTAGCAAGACGAGAACAACCGGAGACAATATGTCTGATGGACTTATTATTATTATAATACATTCCAAACAGTTCCCAATTAGTACGGGCCTCATTCATAAACTCACGTTATACTAACTCAGCTAAAATTAACGATATAAAAATTAATAGTCACGCTTCAATATAAATCTCCCAACTCCATTACGGAACCCGAAACTGCGTCATATCCGCACATCGAATCTGGTTAAAATCTTGTACTTAAATAACATGAGGAGTTCTCCTGAAGTTGAAGAGGGCTCTATGGTTCAAGGGTACTTGATTCAGATATCCATGGCTTCCAAGGAGTAGATGAGTTTGTGCTGATTGTCATATTTCAGGATCAAAGTGTATCCTGTGTGAGCGTGAGAGGGATCGATTTTATGGGTTATTCAGGGTGTTTTTGGTGATGTAAAGTAGTGAGAAATATACTTATTTATTTTGCAAACCACTTAACCTTAAATGGAAAGGCGGGAAGCTACGGCTATCTATACTTCTATAGAATAAATAATCTTACAGACTTATTGGACACGTTAGCTGTTTGCTAAGCTATTTTCGTATTCAAATAAATAAATAATTTGCTTTGTGCATTCAATATAGATTAGGATTCTCATATACACTTGTATATCATTCAAACGAATTGTTCTCCCAACCAAATTATGCCAGTGGGCAGCCGCTCGAAAAGCGAGAGAACATAGGTACCTTCTAGGTGTAAAATATACCACATATACCAGGCTTCTTGGGCAAGATGCTAGTAATAGCTAAATATAATATTATATTTGTGAAAGTTTAGTTTTTTTTTTTGGTAAAAATAACTAGCATGTGGGATTTGAACTCGGGACCTCTCGATCACAAGTCCGACTCCTTATCCATTAGGCTATAGACGCGAATTTATGTTACGTTTAGTTTATTTATGGATGTTTGTTCCAAATTACCACGGAATAGTTGAATAAAGTTGGAATGGTAATGTGAACGTGGCGAGCGCGCCACATTTATGATACGACAATCATAGCGCGACCGATTAATTCATTCACCGCGTTTAGTGCGCTTCGGATTACTTCGGAACACAGAGCTCTGCTTTAAAATGCCGTGTTGTGCAATTATAACCTGTAAAACAAAAAATCAGACCGTAAGTATAGAGCAAGGAGCTATATCTTTCCATCAGTAAGTCGAAAATAACATTTAATTACAATTTTATTTGTAAAAAATCATAAAAATATTCTGATCACTATGAAATTCCGAACATTAACAATATTATTGCAACAAGTTACAAAAAGTATACATTGCCCGTTGTGTACTCGCTTAATCAACGCAATGACCAAGTCCGCTTACAATGTACTGCATGCGCCACACTTCAACCGTTGACGTTTTGTCCTTTGCCCTGATTGGCCGTGATGCACGGCGCATGTTTATCAACAGTGAGTTACAATCAGTAGCAAGCTCTCGATTTAAGTGTGTGTAATTTATTTGTGTGCGTAATTCACATACGTAACGGGCCTCTTGCTTGTAGTAGAGCTAAAGAATGGGGAGACAAGCGGCGACACGCGTTCTCATACAAATTAGGAACTATTTCCTTTCTTACCTCTTTTATCTGTTCTGTGCAAATTACTGTAGTCACATGGGCTTTTTCTTATCTCGGAAAAATTGTTGTAATTTCCAAGCGAACAAAGTTGTTGGCAAACCTTCATCTTCGACCACATCATCACTTACCATCAGGTAAGATGTGGTCAAACACGAGGCTATCAATAAAAAACCCCTAGTTTTTTTGTAAACACTATTTATCTGGTATCCTAGAACCATTTTTTTAAATATAAATATTCAGAAATAACCATGTTTGGATGTCAAAAACAAAAAGGAAAAATTATTTATTTGAATTTTCAGCTCTTTCTATTCTATCTTTTAATATTAATACGACAGGAACAATACTAGTACAACATGAAAATCGCTCGCTCCAAAAAGGCAAAACCTAGAATTAATTACAAACTTAAATAAGCCAGTGGAACATGTTAATTAAACATGGCACGGAGAATAGAGCCACAACACAGAACAATACTTACAGAAGCTCCATAAAACCTGACCTACAATCCTATTAAACTTTTTACGTAATGTAACTTTCGTTTCAAGTCTATGGTTATAAATTATTTAAATAAAAAGGTTTCGTAAAACCACTGATGCCAATGATCTGATTCAGCCTGTCCTCTGCGACGCCCTAAACTAAGGTCCGTGTCCCAGAGGGGGTATTAGCGTGTAGTCGCCTAGTCTATAAGCTTAAAATAAATCCTGTCTGGAGGCTTAAATTATAATGTATTAAGGGAGCCAAGTCCGGTTAAAAACAAAACAGACAGATGCCTACTTATCGCGATCTCAAACAAATGCCGCTAGCGAGCGCGTTTGCACCCACTGTAAACAAATAGAGCGTATGTCATCATCTGAATACCCACTTTCCAGTTATGTGGAATGTACCAGCCAAAGAATATAAAACGACCGCCTAATTGACGTCTACATCCCAAGTAGGTAGATCTATTAATAACAGCCAGCATCACCGTCTCATATAATTAATTATTTACGTTTTTTTTTTATTTGTCCAGTACAAATTGTATTGACTTTAAAGGGATTGTCTGTTAGGAAACACCAGCCTCATCTAGTACTAAAATATTACGTGCTAAAAACAAAATATCATTTCATTTCGTTTAGAGACTAATCTCAATAATTACCGCGAATATATTAATATACAGCGAGCCATTTGGAAGCGTTTTTATGACCTTTTGTTTGGACCTTCTGTAGTAACATTTTTCTATGGTCCTGGGTAGTTGCGTTAGTTTTACTATCCTGAAAGGGGGTTGAAGGGGAGAGGTTACAACAATACGTATTTAAATTGTATTCCCCCTTGCGAATGGATTGGCATGTTGGGAGTTAGATATAGATAGGGAGAAACTGGTATTGTTGAATGTTATAATTATTATTTTGACAATAGAACTTGCGTAATATTTTTTCTTGACATGTTTGGTTGGAGCTACGTGGTGGACATAGACCCATCCTTCTCGCCAAAAGGAAAGCGTTGTCCTTGCAGTGGAACATTATACTATACTGACTAGGTGTTGCCCGGAGTGAAGAGAGAAAAATCTTCAATCAACTTTTTTATGCAATTTATTCGTCACCACTGTTTTCCAATAGTGATTCTATGTTAGTGTGCAGAACACGGTTTTAAGTTATTAGTATCTATTATAAATATTATTAATAGTACTTATTTTCTCCTACTGTGTTAAATACATTCAAAGGTTGTCTGTCAATTAGCACTTTTAGCCCATTTTAACTACCCTTTGTAGTCGTTAAGTCCTTATTTAATTCTGTTATGGTGTACAATAAAGAGTACATGTATATATACACCGTGTAACGGAAACCCCATATCTATCCAAAAGGAGTGAAGACAACATCTGGTATGGAGTCTCTATGCAAAGTTTCAGCTCAAAATAAGTGACGCACAGAATTGATCCCAAATTATTGGTTTCATATGTTTTTTGAATACCAGTAATAACAAACGTGTCACAGCACTATGAGCACTTTCCACGTCACTTGCCAATAAAACGATAATTCTCTTCGTTCTTCTTAATTTGAAAAATTCGGTTTCTGGTATCAATGTATTGAAATTTCTAATAAGTTCTACACATGTAGACATAGGATTAGAAAACCATTGCCATATCATTTGTTATCATCCAAAGAAGCTGTGCACTTGGTATGTATATACCCTTTAAATTACACGTTGTATATCTAAGTTCCCTAAATCCCCATTACAATGGGAGGATCTTCTGATTAGATTGATGTTTTATTATTTATGTGACTTTGATCGTGCGGCTATACTAAGTTTTATTTAAAACATTTGCTAACCCATCTTAAGAAACACTACAATCGGCGGATCGCCAGTTAGAGGATAATTACGACGGTTAAGCCGTTCAGTATTATTTGTATGAAACTCCCTACTGCAACGCACACTAATCGGAATCGTAACGTAATCGCCTCGCCTCGGGACAAGCTCACGAACCGCGGTGCGGTGCGTGGTCGATTTGCAGTTCCCGCGCTTACGGTTCTTTGTACCCTAGCTTGCGGCTCTTCGTACCCTAGCTTACGTCTCTTCGTTCACGCTCCTTCCGCGGTCTGCGTTGCCGAACGTGCTTCCATTGGCTGTCATTCACAAGGCAGCATCCAGTCGTGCTGCCTAGCCATCAACCAGCGGTCGGCGAGCCGTAAACGCGGCGTCGCCTAGCTGTAGCCGAGTCGACGTACCGGAGCTTCTGATCCGCTTACGTTACGTGATTATGTTACGTGGATGCCTGTTTGACGCCAAGGGGAAAGGCGAGGCAGTGACGATCTGCTCCTGAGTTGATATGTGTGCTATGACCCTAAGCCGTTGGTCCCTTCCACATCCAATAGTTGGTAGGCAGAGGCCCTAACATTGTTGGGAAAGGCTAAACATAACATATAATTATGACAAATATCTATATCATGTCACCTATTTTCTGTGACATATTTTATTCAAATCTTCTTGATAATGATTTGTATTCAGATCTAGAATACCCGCCAAGCGTAATTGATAAAACCGCATATTCTTTCACAACCAAATGGAAAATTCTGCTCGCCAACCTAAAGCTCGCACACAAATGATAGAATAGTAGCAAGTGCGATCGATCGCATGAAGTTGTGCATTAATTACGCAACTAGGTTGCATGATTATTTAATAGGACAATTTTATCCCGCTGGTATGTTAGTGTGGGATCATTTCTGCTGATCTATTTTGTGAACTTCTCACTCTGAAAATGTCGATATGGAGTTGAGCTCAAAGTGAAGGATGATTTCACATTGTCTAGACATAAGTAACTTGTTTATAACAAAAAATCCTAGCGATGACAAGCCATATGTATTTATAAGATTTGTTGTGTTAATTATTGTTTTCCATAACCTCGTTGGTCTAGTGGTTGCAACTACGACTGCAAAACATGAGGTCTCGAGTTCTATTCGCGGGTCGGGTAAAAAGTTCTAATGGGTTTTTGTATAAGAAACTTCTCAGTAGTAGTCCGGAGTTTAGAAGTTGGCGCTGTTGGTTGACACTGGTTCGGTCAAGAGGTATCGTGTTATCCACCTTCTGGGTTATGGAATTCAGATAAGCAGTCATTCCATAAAAACACTAATACTTAGCTGCATTTTGTCAACCTGGAAACCGACCCTAACATTCCTGGAAAAAGGCTAAGCAGATGTTGATGTCAGGTAATAATTCCTCTCAATAAAATAACGAATTATTTTTTTTAATTGGCTGACCCCGCGAACTCAGTAGGTACCTCCATATTTGTTTACCATATTTTCTCACTTTTAAAACTTTCCCCGTACGCCCACAAATATTTTGAAACCAATATTAGCCTATTCGGTCCAGCCTTTTTCGAGATTTAGAGAAACTAACGAACAGCCATTGATTTATACAACGTGTAACAGAATAAACCCAATTCCTGAAAGTAGTTGGTTCAGAATCGGCTTCTAAATCGATTTCTGTCATAAAAAAATTGGTGTTAAATTTTCACGGAAAAATCTTTCATTTAACTTAAAATGGAAACACAGTATCATGACAAATTAATACAATCCTTAATTCAAGGAAATGCGCTCGTATGCGTGTCGGCCGCTAATATCGCATGAGTGTATGCGTCTGCGTAAGGAAATTGTATGACGCACATACGTTTTGCGTTTAGTAAGGAAAACTGTTTTATAAAAAATGTCTAGGTTTGGTTTAAATTTATTTAGTTACGGATGTTGTTTTAGACTTACAATTTAATATTCTAATCGGGGTGTCTGAGGTATTGCGCTTAATCTGTTATACCTTGTATAAGGTGGTTCCATCCTGTTAAGAGGTCACTGTTAAAACTTCAGGTGAATTCAGCATGACCTGAACGGCCACATCACTTAGAGCTAATTTCACCTATGTTTTTAAGGTGTGTGTTGTTAAAAGAATAGTTGCTGAATTTGCTGATCACGTTGGTAAAGTCATTATCAAATGTTAATCGTGTATATATTTTTATACAGATATATATACTAGGTTAATTTAATATTTCACTCCTTGATAGCCCATTTTAATTGCTGCCAACCCCACAATATACCGGAAGTAACCTTGATTTCAATGCTAGAGACACAATGGGTCTGTTAACAAAAGAGTGACGCGCGGGCGATGAACAAGCTATCTTTACACTTTGCCACTTAGAGGGTTAGCTCAACCCTGGCTAGATGTTTCATCCGGTTATGTTGAACTAACAAAGTAATGAGTTATTTGCGTACTACTAACATAATCTATACTAATATTATAAAGCGGAAAAGTTTGTTAGTTTGTTTGTTTGTTTGCTTGTTTGTTTGCTTGAACGCGCTAATCTTCGAAAGTACTGGGTGGATTTGGATGAAATTTGGTATGTAAGTAGCTTGAAGCTTGAGGAAGGTTATAGGCTACTTTTTACCCGACCGCAAAAAAGGAGAGTTATGTTTTTACCGTGATAGAATCCACGGGAGCGAAGCCCCGCGTGAGTACTAGTAATAATATATGCAAGGCATGTACAAACATTGTGCCCCTTTTTACGAAAATTGCACACACGGAGGAGTATGAAGTTGTGGGTACATAAAGATACTATTTTTGTAATATAAAGCATTCTAAATAATTTGAATTACCGTTGAATTTCGAACACTTTTTTCTTTTTTATTTTCTCTTGGTGGGAAAATCGTCAAATGACTCCTCCTGCTCTGGATGAAGTCAGACTTTTACTGACTAAAAACTCACTTACTCCTTCATTTGCCCTTACGTTCCAAGGCCGCTGTATATCGTTAGAAAATTCAAATACAAACAATATTCAACTACAAACTTTTTGGCATTAAAACTAATTTTCGCAAATTTTCTATCTTCTTTTTGCCCATTTCCACTTCGAAGCTTCGACAAATCGTTGCGAAAGGTGCTCGTATATTTAATGCCAAAGAGAAGCGGTGTGCGGCCACCAAAACCGCAGGCAAAAACTAGCTTGTTCTAGGTATTCACACTTTAAAGAATATTTTTTCACGTCCTTACCGCAATGTAAGTTACCTGAACAAATGTAGATAATGTAGTAGTTAGTCGGAAGAATAGTTAAAATGGCTTTGTCTCGCTTTAAAATTGTAAAGTAAAATAAAGATGTGGTTTAAGTTAAAACTTCTTCGTCTCCTATTTTTCTCCGCTTGTTTTAAATAGTATAAAACAAAGCTCCTTCTGTATGTGCCTTACTCCTTCTGTATACCTCTAACTGCCTAGCCTTGTCTAAACTAGGTTGGGATCAACTTTCAAGCTAAATTGTTAGAATTGAGTACCAGTATTTTACATGGAGCTGCTAGATACTTGATCTCCATAACCCGGTAGCCGGGTAACACGATATTATATCGACGGTTAAAAGGTAATTGGGCATAAGCGACATTTTGGTCGATATTGACTTATGAATGCCATTCTACTTAAAATTTTCCACTCTTTCGAATGCGCTAACTCCCATTGCTCTGTGATGACTTTTTTGTGAATTATGCCCCAACAAAAAACTGCGTTTTGTACAAAGTTATGTCCATTTCCAAACTTTAAACTGCTCTCCTGAACAATTTGATACTTTGTCGCTTATACCCTATTACCTTTTAACCGTCGATATATATACCCGTTTGCAGCCGAGACTAATGGCGGCGTAGGTACCGTATTTTCCAAAGCACAGAGGAGTCTTGATATATTAGGATGATCAGATACCCACGGCCAGTCCTCAACCTGAAGATAGTATCGGGTGACTGTTATTATTTATTTAATTATTTAAACTTTATGTACAATAGCGTTACATGGGCGGACTTAATGCAGCAAGGCATTCTCTACCAGACAATCATCGGATTAAAAAAAAAAACACATTATTCAGTCAAGATCTCCTGTCTGTTTACCCGTTAACTGGATTTTAATTATGTAATTTACCAAAAAAAACTATATCAAACCATCTTCATTAATAAACTTCTTTCAATAAGTGAATAGAAAGAAGTAATACGAAGGAAATGTATGAAATCATTAGTGACCTATCTATAGCTGACGAAATGAGCAGACCAGTCGAGGTGGAGTTGTTAGACCGGCTATGGCCCGCAGTATGGGTCTTTCTACTGATCTCCCTAGCTAAGCCGAATGATAACGATCTCTTTGTACTATACCACTACTCTTTACTGATTAGTTCTTTGCTGCGGAAACCAAGTATGTTGAATTGTTACGTAAGTCATCAAACTTTATCACTTCGGCACTATTCTTGTGGTCATCACGATCGATTGGGTGCAGTTGTTGGAAAATGCGACCTAACATGCTTTTCTCAATCATTCTCCCAAAAAAATAAAGTAACTAAGTAGGTTAAGCTTAGTAACACAAGGGTTGAAGGTATATTTAACTAAACTCGTGGTCGCTCAGTAGTCAAAATTGGACAACATTTTTTAATATTACATCAATATTAGCTTTCTACACGCCTTCTCAATGTAAACTTTAACCATGCCTAATTGCATACCCCTCCATCCACGTTGTTACTATACACATAGGTTATTTACGATTATTCCCATGAATTTTGAGATGGAGCTAAATCATACGGCTTACAAATAAATCTGTCCAAGTTCCAGGCTACGATCTTAGGCAGTCGATACTATTGCTCTGCACTAGACACTTCCACTTTGAGGCTATTTTCCCGTAACGGCTCCGTCATTGCATACATGGATATAGCAAAGAATCTTAGTATATTACTTGACAGATTTTATTTTTGGCGAACGCAATTACGAGTAAATTACACACTCTTTAAAATCCATTCATAGCTTCTTGAAGATTCTTCTTAGAAAATGTATGGAAGCATCATTATGCTTCGCTTTATGCTTTGCTTTTTGATTATGCTTTGTTTTATCTCACTATTAGATACCTAAATAAAATAGGCTTGTAGATAAAGCGAAAACAATCGACAAAAGTATAACTTGAATTAAGTAATTTATCAATTTCAAAACAAATCCCAAATAAATTCTCCAATTTAGACTTGACATTGATAAGTCGGCCAAAATAATTAAGATGAATTCTTTAAGCTGACGACACATAGTATTGTTTCGGACTTTAGGATACTTTTATTGGATAAAAGTACGGCGTGAATTTTGAACGCATTAAGTTGACAAAACGGCTCTGTGTCAAAGGTCGCCCCTCATCACCGGTGGGTTTATTGTGCGCCCTCGTGACGCTGATTCGACCGTAGACACCGAGCTTCGTAATACTTGTGCGAATTACGTGATTTTTTCCCGGGCGGCCATCTTTTTTCTTTTCTAAAAAGGAACTTTGTATTAGAGTTTTCAATGTGAAAAGGATTACATATGACTAGATTTTGTTAGATGTTGAAATTTAAGAGAGAAAATAAATAAAAAAACTAAAAAAATAAAATTAAAACACATTTTAAGACCCATTTGCTATATGCGTCCACGATGGACCCCTTGAAGAAAACATTATTAATAATTACAATTTGTGGAAGGCGTACAAATATATTACAACCCTACCTCCTAAGTTAGGATAGGTACCCTGTCTTAGGAGTCAGTGTTATACGTGTAAGTATATAGGTGTTTGTGTATGAAACATATATTTAGAAATTTAAGTACTTATTAGGTAAGATTGCCAGACGCTTTCTGAGCTGTATTGGAGTAATGTCTTGTCTAGTTTCGAGGCTTAATATCGGTCGCTATCTAGTTGTTTATGCCTCCGTCCCCCTTAGGGAATACTGATTAGTTAATAGTCTACACTGGATGATATGTTTTTGAGATCCAAATACTCTATAACTAATGTTACAAATTATATTATTAGCTTTTTAAATTATATAATATTTATACTAGTAGCTTTTTTAAAACAGCTATCTGTTAAACGAAATATTTAAAGAGTTACCTTTCAATATTGCGTTTATCAGATAGTTGTTTTTACAGCATGTGTGTATTAAAATAACGATTGAAACTGCGTAAAAGAACGAAAATGACTATTTACCACATAACGACTTTAGCACCCGCAACGATGATTGGTTATAATGGCATCTCGGTTGCCCAATGGCTGGGTAATTAATTAGACCGAAGTTGATAACACTGCCAATTGCACACAGACCATTACCGAGGATACGTTCTAACTGATTGTTCAATGATTATATGGAGATTTAACTATTCAGTAAACTATTATTGATTTGAACGTTAATTTGCGAAAATAGGTACATTATAGTTTTTTTCTTAGTTATTTGATAATAAACGACTTCTGTTAATATCGTGAGACATAACAAGAAATAAATAAAATATGTCATAATTTTTATATTCATACACATTTAAGATGTCTGAATCAATCTAACTTACGATCTAATGATATGTCGCAGCCATTTTATATATTAACACACTAGCAGTAGCGCGGGGCTTCATTTGCGTGGACTTTATTACGATAAAAACATAACTTCCTTCTTTTGTCTTCTTTTTTCAGTCGGGTAAAAAGACCTTCCTCAAACTACTTCCATACCAAATTTCATTTAAATCCACCCAGTACTTTCGAAGATTAGCGCGTTCACACAAACAAACTTTTCCGCTTTGTAATATTAGTGTAGATACTAGTCGTCCAATTATCTTATTTCTTATTTTATGCTTTAATATTATAAATGCGAGTTTGTGAGGACGGATGGATGGATGTATGTTTGTTACTCTTTCACGCAAAAACTACTGAACGGATCTGTATGAAATTTGGCGAGTAGATAGTTTACATTCTGGAATAAAAAAAGAAAACCCTCCCACTCGAACGAAGTCACAGGCAGAAGCTAATTTGAATATAATTAAATTAAATTTTAAGTACGCACATTATTAAAAAATGTGTCTTTTTGCACTCCTTCTCCATATCAATTAACTATCACTATAATAGCACTATATATCCTTAGTCCTCCGTGTAATTTACGTAATAAAAAGAAATTCTGGCTTCATGTGTACTAATATATAATACCAAATTCGTCCCTATATAGGGACGAAGGAAGCATATATTTCGGGATGAGTTAGGATTTTTTATGTGGGCCGAAACTTAGTTGGCCGAACGGATAATAAATCGACGTCGTACGCACTGTAAACTGCCTTGAAACACAACAGTTGGCGGTTCCAACTCTATATACATACATACATAACGTACATGTGATTAATTTATTATTTTATTAACTTTGGAAAACTTACAGCTAGAATACAGACAGTTGAAAATATTGAAAGAAGGCCAATTACAAGTTTCTACAGACAGTAAATAGGTAAAAGAAAGCAAGAAGAGCACTCAAAGCGAGTTATTATTGAAGTACTATATTTGTTATTATTGGACATAACGTCCCCTGAGAGTGAAAACCTCGGGAGTACATTTTTGTCCAATTTTTTTTTATTGCGCTTCCAGAAAGCAATCCTAGCAACGCACATCCTGATCTCACTAATATGTTCATTCGATACTCGAAACGCTATCTATGAAAGTAAGTGAGAACCTCGTAAACACTCGCATCGCGTCGTCAGTTTAGCGTAATCAGGCCATGGATTATGCATTTCTGAATTGTTCGATATTATGTATAATATTTTTCATATTATACATAATATCGAACAGTTCTGGATTTAAAAACGGGTTAAATTTACATATAAATTATTATATAAAACAAACAAAAAACATAAAAGAAACCGTACAAAAATTTTATAGCACACAGATTTTTCTTCCTCCTGAAAAGTTACTCCTTTTTCACTTACGAGGTTTTCACTCTAGGGCGTCGATAATTAGGTGTACTTTTTATCTCCTGTATCATTGCGTAGCAAAACAATTAAAATGGCGTCATGTGTTGGACGTGTCTTAGTGAAAATTGCTTTATTTCTCACGAAAAATATCTTTCGAGAAATTAATTTTAATATGTTTGTATTAAATATTCCTTACGAATTTCAAATAGGAGTAGTGGAAAACTGTGAAACTAAAGACAAAGATTTTAATGCTTAAGTGTCCATGAAAAGCAGCGTACGATTTGAGGAGTCTTCCTCCGAAGTATCAATGCTAACATTTTAATTATTGATTGAAATTGTAGTTCTTAATTTAAAAAAATATTATATACATATTAGGGCCCATTCCTTCTCATAAAGAGGCCTGTGTCACAACAGTAGGCCAATAGTTAGGCCAGTAGTTAGGCCAAGTTATTAATCATTTTTTTAATATAAGCCTGGTCTTGACTCCGATCCACCCTGATGGTAAGCGTAAGATGAGGTCTACGATGGAACAAATGAGCTCAGAAGAGGCCTATTGATTCTTGCTTTAAAGGCAGACGGGGCATATGTGACAAGTAATGAGTATAGTAGCCGGCAGAGAGTTCTACACCTTGGCTCGCACGATAAACGTAGAAGAGAATTGCTTAGTTCGACAAGACGGTATACCGACAAAATGTGGATGGTACCCTGCATTACGTCTGGTAGTACACATATGTTGCCGTGTTAGTATATGTTAAGTAATGTTGCCTAACTTTCGAAAACAGTCAACATGTGGTAACAGTCGATAAGTTTCAGAACATTTACCATGCTGTACAACTCGCCTGTTGCTGAAGTTTACTCTGTGTTATATTGTGTTAATTTATGTTATTCTGTGCAGTATAAACGGGATAAGTAACATTTAAGAAATAGTAAGCCACAAAAGTTACAGATAAGGCACAGTGTTACTCTACAAAAGTCAGCTGCGGTGTGGATGCACATAAAGAATGCAATGTATACAACTGAAACCGTTTCATAACAATCTGTCGCTCGTTAAATTGTCAACTGTCCTCAGACTATCCTTAATTAGTCAGATTTGCTGTACGAATCGCTCAACCAATCAGCGCATGAGTTGCATTCTGTTATTTGCCATTTAACAATTTCACGGTATCAGTTCGATAGATTATAATCTATGGAAAAATAATGCGTTACATTGCAAGCAGTATGGTACAGATCACAAATTGTTGATAGATTACAATCTCTCGAGAAATCGTTATAAACTAACGGTTTTTACAATTTAACGGTGAAATATACAGGGTTAATTGTAAAACACCAAAAACCTCTCAGGACTATGTTACTAACATCATAATCAACAACTTTTGTTCTATGACTTTTAAAAATTCGTCATATTTTAGTTCACCAGATTTTCATATAAAAATAAAAATATTTAAATTGAACGCCCTAAACGCATGTAGCGTCTATGCAAAGCAAAAGAAAGCGATAGTATAAGTTGCTTTCTTTTGCTTCGCATAGAGTTCGTAACATTTAGGGCGTTCAATTTAAATATTTTTATTTTTGTATGAATATCTGGTGAACTAAAATATGACGAATTCTCAAAAGTCATAGAACAAAAGTTGTTGATTATGATGTTAGTAACATAGTCCTGAGAGGTTTTCAGTGTTTTACATTTAACCCTGTATATTCCATCATCAGACTACAAGTAAAACGGCGATGTGCCATCGTTACATGGTGGACATCCCACCCATAAGCACAAAACGTTTTAGGAATGTGGGTACGGCTAAGAAGTGGAATTTCCTGCCGGAGTCTGTGTTTCCTGATAGCTATAACTTTTGGATCTTAAAGTCAAGAGTGAATAGGTAAGCGTGCTTCATCTTTGACCAGAAAATCGATTACCCTCAGGTGAGATGGTGGTCAAACGCGTTTGAAAATTTTTTTTCTATACTAATTTTTCTTTACTAATATTATAAAAAAATTTTCTATACTAATATTATAAAGCGGAAAAGTTTATTTGTTTGTTTGTTTGCTTGAACGCGCTAATCTTCGAAAGTACTGGGTGGATTTGGATGCAATTTGGTATGGAAGTAGCTTGAGGCTTGAGGAAGGTTATAAGCTACTTTTTACGCGACTGCAAAAAAGGAGAGTTATGTTTTTACCGTGATAGAATCCACGGGAGCGAAGCCCCGCGTGAGTACTAGTTATATATACAACTACACATTATAGTCAGTTTGACTCTCATCAATTAAACACTCACTAAATCAAATATAATATACTGTAATAGGTATTTCAAACACCCCTGGAGTTCTCATAACGTAACACCTAACATAATTAATTTAATGTGCAAATTAATGGGAATTCACTGGAGAGTCCTACAGTGTTCTCTGCCACTCAAATCACAAACAAATGAAACATAACGCCAGATTCTGGATTTAGAAGTTGAGCAATATCAGTAATTATCACACTCTTTAGCAGGATAACCTGTCACACTTAATTAAATGTTTCTCTAAAAACCCTAGGGCATTTAGTAGTCCAGGGTTGCGAGAAATATTTGCTTTTAAAATGGTTATAAATAATAACACTTTTCCACATCATGTTCTTTGCGTTTTACGTTAAGCTAGATGAGGCCGGCCCCCCGTAGTGCGGAGTATGTTCGGCAGCGCAGAGTCGTGGGACGCGGTGGTGTCCTTCTGCGAGGACGTGATGTCGCAGAAGGAAACTGCGGAAAGGGAGAGCGAGATCTCGACTCCCTTCCCTGGCCGCAGAAGGCGCACCGGGCGCAGGGGAAGGGCGGACAACGCCCTTTTCCAGCCCCCATGAATGGGTCCAGGGGCGCAGGGACTTGGGGAAGTCCCCCGCCCCCTATTCGATGGACCCGAGTCGCAGGCGCGCGCGAGTGTCGGCGCGCGCCTCTGAGGCGATGCACGGGGTAGTTCACCACCTCACTACAACGTGCAGGAGGCGAGGCCGGGACAGACCCGGCCAGCCCTAGTGTGGGGCTGTGGAAGAATTTGGTCTCCCACGGCCCCGCGCACACGTACGGGGAGATACCGGGGTGGTTTTAGCCGGTACGAGTCCGGCACGCCCTTCCGCCATTCCCCAGGCGGAGGTAGTCCATTAGGATTTCCCCCGGTTAAAAAAAGAAAAGATGAAGAAGGCCCCGGAACTCAAGGTCAGTTGAAAGAATACGGTGGGTTTTTAGTCAGTAGAAGTCTGATACTCCCTTCCACTCCATCCAGAGCGGAAGGAGTCATTAGATGATTTATCCACTAAAAGAAAAATAACAGAAGAATTTAATTTAGTGCGTTTAAAATTTGCTGTGTTATGACATAAACTTTTTAATCAAACTGCTAATGTTTTCCGAGAAAATCGTGACTAAATAATAACAGGCGCACATGTTGAGCATTCCCAAGATTGGTTCATAACGTATCGAGACGTTCCTCCTTACCTCAGAAAGCACGTTAAAAGCCGTTAGTCTGGGCTTAAGCTTATTATGAGTAGTTAGAAGCCAGAAAATCTGTCACCAGTCACTAGGGCATCATTTTACCCAGTTACTGGGTTGTGGAAGGTCATATAGGCAGTCATTCCATGTAAAACACTAGTCCTCGTGGCTTAGCTATGGTGTCACCCTTTGGGGTAACAGCACAGATGAACACACACTCTTTACTCTGCAAAAGAAATTTGTTAAAATCCTTGTAAACATTGAACAAACAGACAGTTGCAAACCTTTCTTTCAAAAACATAATATTTTAACCCTTCCGTGCATATATATTTTTGAAACATGCAAATTTGTCCGAAAACATTAAGAGTTTTATTCAAAACGAGAAGACATTCAGTCACGCTATCTACACAGACACCGATCTAGGCTAAACATACCAAGCTCTCGATTAAAAATGCCCTCTAAAAGTCCTTATGTAATGTCCATTAAATTATATAATAAACTTCCTGAATCTGTAAAAAACGAAGAGAAAATTAGCCTATTTAAAAAAAAAAAAACTAAAACAATTTTTGCTGCAGAAGTGTTATTACTCAGTAAACGAATATTTAAGTAATAGATATATACTGTAATGTTTAAGTTAAGTTAGTAAGTAAGTTAAATTAATATTATATAATTAACAAATGCTTCCTCTCCTAAATCACTTATTCTTGCTGGGGCCGACAGGGTCCATATGATCTAATTATAAGTTTACCACCCAGCGATAAAAGTATTGAGTATTGAGACTGGAAGCCGACCCAACATAGTTACAAAACGCACAAAACGTTTTGGGAATACTTTCATTGTGCGTACGGCTAAGGAGTGCAATTCCCTGCCGGAATCTGTGTTTTCTGATCGCTATAACCTGGGAGTCTTTAAGTCAAGAGCGAATAGGTTACTTCTAGGTAAGCGTCCTCCATCTTAGACCACATCATCGGTTACCATCAGGTGAGACAGTGGTAAACGCGAGACTATACTGAATAAAAAAAAAATAGGAAAAGTATGTATAAGCATAATATGATGAAACTACTGGTGTTTGTAATGAAGTGTTTGTTTTAGGGTTCCCTAGTAGAATAGGAACCCTTACAGTTGCATATCCAACCGTCAGTCTGCGGTTTTACTCAGACACTATTGATGCTGCGAAATTATAATTTGGTTTGATTTTAGAAACCTATCACGCATATAAATTAGTGAAATATAATCTGGAATATGTTTTTATTAAAGTTAACTTTTATACAAGTAATTATACAAGTGATGTTTTTCTTTGACTCTTTGTGTTTTTTTTTTTAGCTTTTATGTGTTATTGTTACATTTTTTTATTGATTATACATTAATAAATCCAGTTCAAGCTAATGAATTCTATATCAAAGTTTTGGGTACCCAAAACAAATCATGTTTTTAAACTAGGTAATAATCAACTTCTTCTCGACTACTTAATCAAAATACTACCAAATTCAAAAGCCGGTGGTCTTAACATAAATTTATCATATCTACAACGTGTAATTTAAAGGGTATATACATACCAAGTGCATGGCTTCTTTGGATGATAACAAACGATATGGCAAGGGTTGTGTAATCCTAAGTCTACGTGTGTAGAACTTATTACAAATTCCAATACATTGATACCAGAGACCGAATTTTTCAAATTAATAAGAACGAAAAGAATTATCGTTTTATTGGCAAGTGACCTGGAAAGTTATAGAAATATATGAAACCAATAATTTGATACCAATTCTTTGAGTCAGTTATTTTGTGCTGAAACTGTGCATAGAGACTCCATACCAAATGTTGTCTTCAGCCCTTTTGGATAGATATGGTGTTTCCATTACACGTTGTATAAGTAAAATACTTACTCTCCATACATAACCGATTCATATTTTTTTAATAAAAGGTTTACGTGTGCCAGTAAAAAAGCGACGGGTATTACGTGAAACACAATATTTAATTCTACGTACCATAGCCTGCATTATAAAGCAGGATTAAAATATATTTTTAATGTTTTTTTTCGTACAACAGGAGATGCATCGGAAATTAAAAGGTATATTGTTTTTACTGAAATTATCGTTGAAATTGTTGTAATTTTGCGATTATTTTTATGATATTTTAAAACAAACATGCCTTTCACAGCGAGGAGGTCTGTGTCCCAGTTGTGGGAAAGCTATAGGCTGATTATTTTTATTCGTATTCTCTCTTATAAAATAATATGAGGAGATCGTAGATGAAATAATAAAAGCCGTACTGTTGGGTATTCAAGGTTATTCACGCTTGTCCAGGTCGGTCCAAATATGGGTGAGCATAGTAACAAATAAAGACTAGTCTGTGCCTTGAGAAGTACATGGCTGTTATTCGTACATCTATGTATAACAGTCAGTATGGATCTGACGCAATCTGATTACTTTCGCGTCTAGGGATATTTATTTATTTACACCTTAGAATAACAACGCATAGAAGGATAGTACGAGTGCAAAAAGTGAGGCAACTAAAACTTAGCCATTTTTGGCTAACTTTGCTCGACGAGCCGTCAGTATTCCAGGTCACATTCTGCCGAACAGAGCTCGCGAGTAAATAATTTAAAACGACCGTTTGTAGCGTAAAGGGATGTCATAGTCCTTCAGGAAAACAAAAAACGTGTAATCAAATTACATTTCACAAGTGAATACTTACATTTTATACATTATATTTAAGTAAATCGACCATCAAACAAAAATTCTAATAACCTAACTTATCACAATTCAATGTTGCTATCCGTGAGGAAAAAAATACCCATATTGATTTCTTTTGTGCTTATTTTTGTTTAAAAAAATATAGTTTTGGCGGCAATTATGTATGCGTCAAACTAAACTATATTTATTTACAGCTACTACCTACAGTGTTTTATAACTAAAAGTTACTGTTAGTTCGAAGAGTGGCATCATAAAGATGACAATTTTATTGATTAAGATTTTTTTCATTTAAGTAATGTTCTCAATAATATTTTTCTATTTCATAAATACAACACATACTTTTAATTGATATCAAACGAGATTTTTCAAGCAATTAATACATTTCTATAATATCATTATAACACATTACACATCAAACATTCTAAACGCAATAAACGATATCTCATTTCGTTTACCTTCGGTAAATATATGTCATATACGTCATATTACATGAAAAAACATCATCTTATTTAGTTTCATAACATAAAATACTTGATTTGATCCAGCAACATAATAGTGCGTTTTCCCATTTTTGTGGTAATGGTACTGGTAATGGTATCACTGAAAGCTATATTTGTGTGCGTTTGAAGAACGTAGACACATTCGGCTCACGCACACAAAGAAAATAAAGTGGACACACGAAATCGCTCGTGTTTTGTTCTAGACGCCTCTTCTATGCGTTGTTATTCTAAGATTTACACTTTATGCGCATAGATACAAAGGCGGACTTAATGCCGTACGCATTCTCTACCAGTCAAACATGAGTGGTGAAGAGATAGTGTGGGAGGTGTAATATGAACGTGAGAAGTAAAATTAGAAAAAATATATATATATATAATAATACATGGGCGAGCACAGGATTATGACACTGGTAATGCAGCTAGGATTGCCAACTTTTTTTGACGAAAAAGATGTACGTCTACATACCTGTTGTCATTAAAACTACTTCTTGCACAGGTGTTGTAGTCGGTTGGATGCTAGATGGGCCGGGTTCACTTAACACTTCCTGCATCAGTGTGTCTTGGCTCTCTTGAATGAGTTGGGTTCTTTGTTTTTTAAAAAATACATGTCTAGAAGTACTAGTATCACTCATCCTTTTTCTGCGGTATTCCTGGCAATAAAATTTTGTAAGCACAACTCCATCTACCATGATTATCCTCTTGCTTAATCCCATATTATATTGATAGCCATATCTTTCTCAATCTGAAATATTTATAAATGTTATTTTAAAGCCATAAATGTTGATGTATTTAGTGGTAATAAATATCATTGAATATTGAAATATTTGTGGCTATTCAGGTATAATACAAAAAAACATCTCAGTTATCTAACCTTAAAACAGTAGAATAACTATATTGTAAAAATGTTTTAAGTTAGTAATAATAACATGTTAACTTACATCAAAATGATCCTGACAGAAGAAAATTACCGAACTATCCTTTATTTCTTTAGTATTTCTGCGTGCAAGTTGTACTTATTACGAACTTTTAACATTTTTTGGAACGGTTATAAATAGCTTCTCTTTCTTTATTATTACTTTATCGTTGTATTTGTGCACCTGGTACACCATTTATAACTTATTTTTTCCAGTAAATTACAGCCAGAAATTCTATTAAACTACATAAAACGACAAAACTCTCGATTTGACTCCAATGTTGATATACAAACCACAGAACACATATACTCCTAGCGGAGCGTGCTGGTTTTGACAGCGTATATAATCACTATATTTTGTAATGCTTTTTTTAAACGAAATATTTATAAAATAAGAAAATAAATATTATTTGTCGGGTCCTTATATACCAATAAATAATATGAGATGGTTTTTAGAAACCAGTCAAATAGCCTATTCTGTCTATTATTTTTACTCGGAACGCAACGAACATTTCCGAACGTTTGTATCATGCATACGTAGTATCTCTATGTAGTCTGTGGTATCATCCGGCAGGCCGCCCGGCTTTAGACATTCATGGGTGTGTGCGTAGGCGAATTGTGCACAAATAGCAAAAGTACTGCACACATGCGAACAAAAATCCTACGGTAGAGGGCGGCAGGTTTTGAGAATAGGTACGTTAATTTGCAGCGCCTGGCAAACAATGTTTGTGTGCTTGCAAATAGGTGCTATTTATAAAATATTAGGCGTTATTAAGTTATTATATTTTGTTTATTCATTTATTTACTATTAATTAAAGTCATCTAAAACGTATGAACGTTTTATTAAAATATCTGTGAATGGCAAGTAAAGCATTGCATTTATGCCTTCAAGGAGCGCACGCCCCTGTAATAATAGTAATAACACAAAAACCCTATGAATAAATACTTTTATAAATACATGAAAAAAGAAGAAAGAATAAGAGAAAGAAGCAAATGAAATCCAAATGTGGAAATTCTGCTTATTGGTGTAGAAAATAGATCCGCAATTTCTTTTTAAATGCATAGCGACTGTCAGTCGTTCTGATCTCGAGAGGAAGTGCATTCTAGAGGAGAATCGACTGGATATGAAAAGAAGAATGAACAAAGTCAGAAGTATGAAAAGGAAAGATTAAGAGAAGATTATTGGATGAACGTAGATTCTTATTGTGTGAAGAACATAGAAATTGAAAGTGAGACATTAGATAAAAAGAAGGGCTGATCCCCCATATCACGGTCCTGTCGGGGTTGCGGGAATGTTCTAACGAGATACCGCGGCCCCGGGATGCAAGGGCAACTGAAGGAGCCGGGTGGTTTTGTCAGTAAAAGTCTGACATTCCCTTCCACTCTCACAGCGGGAGGAGTTATTTGATGATTCTCCCACCCAGAAAAAAGGGGTATCGTGATACCCAGATATAATCAGTTGTGGTACAGATAGACAGACTAGACGCTTAGTGTCAAATAGTTTAGACTTATAGCTGATCCCAACATAGCTGCATAGGTGGAAAAAGATATTTGATCAGGGGTAAACCTTCAAAAGGCGCCTGATCTTTTGGGGAAAAAAACAGGGAGTGTTTGATTTTTAGCACGCTAAAGCCACCCGGGTGATTACCATCAGCACATACAGCCATGTTTCTTCGTCAAAGACCACTCCGAAGCCCTTTCTGTGCAACGCCTATTATGACACATTCTTACAAATGGCAACGTGGTGTGTTGCGAATTGTAAAATAATAATCTTCCTTGTTACATTGAGGTAATATATACCTCAATGCCTTGTTATAGTGTAATTGTTTACATACTTACATTTCTATTTTAGTCCTACAGGCGCTTAGTGCTAATTCTTATTTGAAATCGTTTTTGATTATGTAAGCGTTTATCTTGGTATATTTCATCGAAAAAAAAGAACACAAAAGGAACATTTATTTGGTTTATATTTTAGAACATTCTGAGCATTCTACCAGAAAATATACACGTGGCCGGGCTGCAACGTATACGGTACCGCCCAGCCACAAACAAGTGCTTTTTTAACAAGATATATTTGTGATACATTTAATCTATTAATTGGTACTGCAAGAACAATTTAAGCACATTTAGTCGATACGTCGCAACACACCAAAATAGTGCCTTGTAAACAAAGCAATCAATTTTAAGGAAAATCCACACAACCAGTTGGCGTGACAGAAGCGAGAAACCTTCATTGAACATGAAACTTTGACACAAACATGACATTGACATCCATTTGATTAATGTCAGTTTTGACACAGGCGTTCTGACAGTTGCCCGGGCCTGATGCGTCAGTGGTGTCATCTGGTGAATAACATTTCAGTATATTCTAAAATGGTGTGTTACTAATTTGCAACACTTTCTATCAAGTTGGAATCAAAATGCGTATCTTCGGGTAATCGAATTCTTGTGAAGGGAATTAGAAATGATCTTTTATCAAAGACGTTGTTCGAAACATCACATTTAAAAGTGCACACATACCTACTCATTAAAAACATTCTATACTTGGGTACTACTATTGATTCAAACCCTTCAATGATAAATACCTAAATCTTAACAGCATCTCATCCTCATTTGATGAGCGATATTGTAATTAGAAATATTGATGCTTGAAGGGCCAAGATTAATTGGTAGTTTAACTCTAAAGATCGGTTTAAGACAGTGAACGATATCTTCTTTTGTAATTTATTGTTAGTTGCTAATAAATAAATTACATCAGCTCCAACAAAATATCCGATGCCGGGCATTATCGGAAGATATTTTTATGGGGCTCGTTAGTAATTGTTCCTACTCAGATTATTAGTCTTAAAATAATGTTTTCCATAAAGCAGTGGCGCTGTGAGTCTCAGGCTTGATTCCCGCATAGTGCAAACATTCTTAGACCTACAGATAGTAATTCCGGGTCTGCTGTTTTTGTATGTGAAAACATTTGAAATGTTTGATTACTATAACATACAGGAAACTACCCAGTCTCTAGCAACGCTTTTATACAACGTGTAACGGAAACCCCATATTTATCCAAAAGGGCTGAAGTCAACATCTGGTATGGAGTCTCTATGCGCAGTTTCAGCACAAAATAACTGACTCAAAGAATTGATAGCAAATGATTGGTTTCATATATTTCTTGAATACCAATCATAACAAACGTGTCACAGCACTACGAGGGTCAATAACTTTCCACGTCACTTGCCAATAACACGATAATTCTTTTCCTTCTTCTTAATTTGAAAAATTCTGTCTCTGGTATCAGTGTATTGGAATTTGTAATAAGTTCTACACACCTAAACTTAGGATTACAAAACCCTTGCCATATCGTTTGTTATCATCCAAAGAAGCCATGCACTTGGTTTATATATACCCTTTAAATTACACGTTGAATAAACGATAAGTTATTGTACTATTTCGACAGTTAGTAAGTCTTTCGCCAAACATGCCATTTTACCGCTAAGTTGCAATCAATGCATGAATGGAATCGGTCGAAATAAGCAATAATTTTGATATTATGGGTCAGAAGCCAGAAATTCTGATACCAATCTTGGCAAGGAGAACCATGTTAGGTACTGGTACCGGTTTGTAAAGGTCAGATAGAAAGTCGCTACATATCCTCCTACACATAATTCTGAAACGGCGAAGCAGATAATGATAAACCTTATCCATTGGCTACACATGAATAAGTTTTGAGTCACTTTTGCAGGAGTCATAAAAGTAAAAGCAGTTTTTTAATTCGATAAATATTTATGAGACACTTAAGTACGATATATGAATGTATATTTACGTCCAAACATTTATTTCTATATAAAGACCATGATTCATTACCGAGCACCCCTTATACTGCGTAGTTTACTCGAAAAGCACTCGTACGATATAAATAATTGATGGATTATTGACTGAAGTTACTACCGGTGGCGTATTTCGGCCAACAACTAATAATTTATTGGATATCTAATTAGATTTTTGTGGAAATAAAATAGAACACAGCAGAATATAATCATTGTAGTATACACCAAACATACATAGCTACACAGCTCTTATATTTATAATATAATAATAATAAATTTATTTCATCAAAAAGTACAAAAAGTAAATATGTAACAAAATTATATGGCAAACAGTATATGGTTAAATCATTGTACAGTGTAGCAACCAAACATAGCACACTGATTCCCAAACTGAGACGAACTCGTATTTCGGGATTCGGTGGCACTCCACTCTAGTGTCATTACAATAATTATGACCCAAACATTTGCAACATTGAAATGCCTTAATTAAACTTGTTTATACTTACTTAACTATTTCATAAATCTATTATATTCTATTTTATTCACTGTCTATTTTATTTATCAATTAACATGAGCTTTTCTGTCTCTTCGTAATTTAAGGACTTAGCCAATTAGTTAGTTTAATTTTAAAATTATATTTATTTAGTTTATATATTATAACTAGCAGTCGTGCAGGACTTCTCTCCCGTTTATATATAACCCTCCTTCTTTTACAATCGGGTATAACGGGTATAAACTTTCTCAAGCTGCAAGCTACCTATGATGAAATTTGGTAAGGAAATCAATTTTCATGCAAATCCCAGTACTTTCGTAGATTAGCGCGTTTAAACAAACAAACAAATAAACAAACGTTTCCGCTTTGTAATATTAGGATCGATTACCTATATTCAATAACGAATATAGCTGTTCTATGTGTATATGCATGCTTGTAATTGATGACCGCACAATCATTTTGAGTTATTTTTGCGGCCTACCCAATTGTCCTTATATTAGTATTGTTCTTCAAACCGTTCGAGTTCCATAAAGTTCTAAGTTGAGCTACTCGATAACTGGCAAATACTTGCACTGATTGGACAGGTAAGCTCAAATCTGTGTGTGTTTTTTTCCTCAAAAGGGCTACTCGATAACGGACAAATGCTTGTCCTGATTGGACAAGTCCACTCAAAACTTTGTATTTCTTACCTCAATAGAAAACCACAGATAGAGAAAATATAAAATGATAAATATATTTTAACACTTTTTAATAGGGTAAAGTTCCAAAAGGCTTAAGAAAGAAGAGTATGAGATTTGTACGTTACTTTGTTTCTCTCTTGCCTTGATATTAAAGCTTCTGAAGTAGATTTATTATATTCCGTGGAAAGTCCACGGGATGTAGGGAAATATCACGATAAAAACATGATCCTCCTTTTTGCAGTCTGGTAACTAACAGTCTGGAACCTTCCTAAAGCTTCAAGCTAACGTATACATACCAAATTTCATCCAAATACTCTAGTACTTTAGTAGATTATCGCGTTCAAACAAACAAACTTTTCTGTTTTGTAATATTAGTACTATGAATACTATAAAGTAGTAACAACCCACTGCTTCGCAAATGTAAAAATATTGTCTCAACGTAAAAAATACTAACCTATCACTCCCCTGCCCTTCAATTATCTCCAAACCAAAAATCACGTCAAATTCTGCTTCGTTTTTACGTAAAAGAATGACAACCAAAAAGACTCGCACTGATAATATACTAAGGATATAAAAATAGCACCACCTAGCAGTATTTAACAAAAATCGATAATTTCGTTCTGCCAAAATCTCGACCGAATTTTTATCCGACACCATTTTTCACCATCTCAAATGCTTTCTTGCCCACATCGCCCGCATTTCTAAAGCTCAAGAACAATGTATTTAAACGTCATCGTATTACAATGGCCGCCATTGTCCATGTTATGGTGAACAATTAGCTGTGATTAATGAGAACAGCTTTACGGCTTTATGGGGTTCATTTCAAAGATTTTGCTTTGTTATTGAGTACTCGCTGTATCCGCAACTCACGTGGGAGGATTTTCACGCGTAAAACTATTACTACCACTACACACTACTACCCGTACTAAAGCTCTACCCGTGTCAGTAAGACAAGCACAAACCCTATCGTCATTCAAAAACATGGTAAAAGATCTTGTTTCTTTTTTATATTTATAGTGTATATATGTTTTGAGATGTAATTATATTGTTTTTGTATTGTATATAGGTAAATAGTACACCGTGGACTACCCGCGTATTTATTTTCTTCTTTTGTGTCAAATCCATGCAGAGGCTGTCTGTGAAAGATAGCTTTTTAGCGATAAAATCGCACTTTTCAGTTGTTAAATCCTTATTTGTTTTTATGTTTGTGTATGATGTACAATAAAGAATATATCTATCTATCTATCTAACACAAGGCTACGGGATCTGCTCCCGTGGGAATTCCGTGATAAAATGTAGCTTTTATGATACCCACCAAACAGCATTAGGCACGTATGGTGGATATCAGTCTATTGCTCTATAGAGTGGAACCCTGTGTCTAAGTAGTGGAAACTTTAAAAGCTGATTACGTTTTTTATATTATATGTTTTCCTATAACCCCCTCTATCTTCCAGTGAAAGTCGCATTAAAATTGATTGAGCAATTCCAGAGATTGGTATATATATATATAGATATACATTTATAGGCTCGCAATATCATACTATTTCATTATTTAGTACGGTCTTTACTCTGTTTTTCTTAGTCCTATTCATTTCTGAATATTTTCGTTCCGGGACCCAAGACTGTTGAATCGTTTCTCCACGACTCGACGAGTTTTATTGACTTAGCTTTCCTAGAAGTTGCCACTGTTGATTTTCGCTCTTAGGAGTTGTAGTGCTTGGGAATAGTGATGCTGGTTTCAAAAAAATAAAGTTAGTAAGAAAATTCAGAAAAGTGTTTTTCACGACCGAAACTCTAAGAATAAGAAGTAAAAAAAATTACTGTATGACATAAAATATTCTTATTCTTTTCACGACAGAAACTGTTGTAAAACTCGTTTTCTGTTCTTTTTGTATGGCTAAACCCAGACATCACCTCCCTAGCCTTTTCCCAATCAAATCGAGATCGGTAATTGAAGTAACACGGAGGTTTTTTAGTCAGTAGAAGTCTGACACTCCCTTCCGCTCCCTCAATAGCGGGAGGAGTCATTAGATGATTTTTTGATTGATTGAACCCATCGAAAAAGAGGTAAGCCGAATGCGACCAAGTACTACTTTTTTTCTAGAAAAAGCTTCCTGGCCCAGTAAAGTTACATTTTGGATAACCCACTCATACGCACAAAACATTTGGGATTTATGCGTACAGCTAAGGAGTGGAATTCCTTTTTTAAGCCTATGTATGTTTCCCGATAGCTATAGCCGGTGTTATAAGTCATGAGTAAGTAAGTTACTTTTAGGTAAGCATGATTCATCTTCGACCCCATCATCGCTTACCATAACGTAAGATGGAGGTTAAACTAAAGCTAATCATCAATAAATAACCTACACTGGTGTCACATTTTCTGGCTTTTCCACGTAACGACTGAAAGATGTAAACATAACATACGGGATCAATGTCTTCTCGTGCTTTCCGAAGCATGTATGTATGTTTCACGATAACTATAGTTGGTGGTATTTAAGTCATAAGTAAATAGTCCTACTCGTCACATTCTGCTCCGACGCTCGCCCGCGACAGTCGTGCCGCTCCGCGCTCTCGATCGTTCCGTGCCTGAGTCATCGCTCCGTTCGTCACGCCCGCCGTGACGTCACTCGTAGTCGCCGACTACGACGCCTGGTCCGGATCCGCCTTTTTCGAGGCGGTGAAGGATATCGTGTTTCTCTAACAGAGATTGTCAAAACAATTTGGTTTGGCCCCTTCAGGGTAAAACCACAGTTTCGTGGTCCTTGGTTGGAAACCTCACGGTGTCAACAATACCAAGGGGGTGCTGACCCGACGCACCCGCTGATCCCCTTCAGGGTGAAGCAGTCAATTGGAGTCGAGTGCTAGGTTTTGGCCTTGGGGGATCTCCTAGTCAAACCTAGTTACTGAGTTCTCTTCACAGCATACACACCTAGTGTCGGTTGGGTGTATCTACCCCTTCGCACTAGACCCAATAGGGCCCGGTTCGCACATTGAGACTGGCGACCGGTTACAAGCTTAGGGCGCACCATTAGGCACACACCTCCCTGCTATCCCCGCAGGGAGCGAACTCACCTCCGGGTCATTCCCGCCCGGAGGGTTAGGCAAATAGGGCCCCTCAGGCCACATCAGACGGCAACACAGCTACCGAGTTTGTCTGGGTTTCTCTTCTCGGTAGCGAAGTGTTAGGAGAAACTCCGGGGCAGGGCTCTTTGGGGACCGTCTGCTCGGGGAGCTCACGTTTGACGTGTCTCCTCGAGGCGCTTATGTTAGGGTTAGGAGATTAGGATGCCCACCATTGTCGCCTCCAATATGGAGGACATAGTGGAGGATCTCATGACCAAAGTAGAGTCCCTAACGGTTCGGTTAAATCTAACAACCGAGATATTAGGAAAAATCCTGATTAAAAACCCCGCCCTACAAAGGGAGTATAAGGATGAGATTGAAAAAATACCCCCCGCGGTGTTTCCCACCCCACAGCCAGATTTAGGTCCCACCCCCGCGCCCATCGCAGATAGGTCCCCCTCCCCCCCAGACGTCGAAATGGACTCTGAGGAGGAGGAACAAGAAAAAGAGGGCTCGGATGGCGAGCGCTCGGAGCGCGCAGAGAGCATACACTCTGAGCGCTCAGAGCGAGCGGAGTCCGAGCACTCCTCCGACCAAACCTCTTCCTCCGACGAGTTTATCCTCGTCGAGGGAAAGAGGAAGAAGAGGTCGCAGGCCTCGTCCTCTACTCAGGCCCCTAAGGCCAAGAAACCCTCCCCTCCCGAGCCAGCACGCTTAGTGCAGAGCCAGCCCTCCACTTCCTCGGCCACTAGGCCCAGCCCTACCCAAACCCCAGTCGTCAGCGCCTCAGTGCGCAAGACCATCCCTCCCCCACCCATCTTCATCCATGACAAGGGGGCTTGGACAAACGTGTCCAAAGCGTATGGCGAGCAACGCATCGCCTACACGAATGCCCGCGCCGTTCAGAACGGCATAAAAGTAGGGTTAGCGACAGCTAACGACCACCGCGCGCTTTCGAAGCTACTCAAGGCTCGAAATATCCCCCACCACACTTATACGCTCCATGAGAGCAAGCCCGTTCGGGTGGTCCTCTGCCGGATCCCCAGTGAGATCCCCACCACCGAGATCGTCTGCGACTTAGAGTCACAGAACATCCCGGTGATTGAGGTGCACCGTATGCACGGCAGAGGTGGCAGGGCGTCTAACAACGTCCTCGTCATCTGCCACCCCGTCTCCGAAGGTCCCCACCCCATCTTTGCGCTGAAGACTGTATGCAGTCTTTCAGGAATTCTCATTGAGAAGCCACACAAGAGTGGCACGGTAGGCCAATGCCACCGTTGCCAGTTGTATGGGCACGCGCAACGGAATTGCTTCGGCAAACCCCGGTGCGTAAAGTGCCTGGGCGATCACGGCACCGCGGAGTGCAGTCGCCCAAAAGATAGGTCCCAGTGCCCAGACCCGCCCAGCTGCGTGCTGTGCGGGCAATCCGGCCACCCCGCCAACTACCGAGGCTGTCCGAAAGCCCCGAAAACCTCCGCCCCTAAACTGGCAACGCGCGCTAGCGCACGCCAGGGACGAGAGTGTCCTACACTCTCGTCTGAGCTCCCCCAGACCCTCAGTCCCCAGCGTCCAACTCCTTGGACGGCGGCGAATCACGCCCAAAACTTCCCGGCACTAAGGCCGAAAGTCCCTGGGCTGATGGATCAACCCATCATGCCCTCCGCTCCGGTTGTTGTGGCTTCTCAGCCCCCACCTCCTCCCCAGTCACTCCCTCGCTCGGATGAGCCGGAACTCGATGCGTTCCTCATCCTTGGGAATACTTTCAGTTTCTTCCAGTCCCCCCGCGCCATCCAAATGGCAAAGGAGGTCGTGGCCTGCACTAGCATCAACTCCCTGATTCGGGTATACTCTAAGTATCCCGATGTCAAAAGTCATTTTGATAACCTTTTTAAACAGCCATAATGTATAACACGGCTAGTAAGAGATTAAAGCCCCGATCCCTAAAGCTAGGTTACTTCAATGCCAATGGCATCACCAATCAACGGGACGAGATCGCGACTTTCCTTCGCGATCATAGTCTCGACATCCTTCTGGTCCAAGAGACCTTCCTCAAACCCCACCTTAGGGATCCCAAGGTAGCCAACTACCGGCTAGTTAGGAACGATAGGACTAGATGCCACAGAGGTGGCACTCTAATATATTATAGGAACTCCCTGCACTGCATCCCTATGGATCCGCCGCCCCTTGCCCACTTAGAGGTATCCGTTTGCCGGCTAGGCATGACGGGCCATCCCTCTATCACAATAGTATCCGCGTATCTCCCACCGTACAACGACGTAGATTCAAATTCTTCGATAAACGCCTCACTACGAAGCGACCTTACAGCCCTTCTTGACATGAGTGACTCCGTCCTTATAGCGGGGGATCTCAATGCCAAACATCCCGCATGGTGTAGTCGTATTACCAACCCCCGTGGGAAGGTACTATACGACCTTTGCACACCTCTCCACATAGATATCATAGGTCCTATGCGGCCTACTCATTACCCGTTCGAGCCATCCCACTTGCCCGACGTACTCGACATTGCCCTCCTGAAGAATGTGAACTTACGTTTGCACTCTTTAGAGACGGTAGACGAACTTGACTCTGACCATAGACCGGTGATCTTGGAGTTAACTCCGAGATCGGGTCCCTATGACCCTAACCGCCCCCCTCCCACACAGGTGATCACTGACTGGAGGAAAGTAGGCGAATTGCTGAAATCCAACACGTCTCCTCACCTGGACAAGATCCCCGACCACATCCAGTCCGCCGCCGACACGACGGCTGCGATCGACTCACTCACGGAGCACGTGCAATCTGTCTTGAACGACTGTTCAAAGGAGATTCCGGTGTCAGAGCACTGGCGCCGGAAACTCCCGGACGATGTACGGGCCCTGCTGACTGAGAAGAACGCAGCAGTCCGTGCCTACAGAGCTTTCCCCTGCCAGAATAACAAAATTTTCATGCGGTACTTACAGCGCAAAGTAAGTAACAGCATCAGAGAGTGGCGTGAAGCCGGCTGGGACAAGACCCTGAGCGAACTAGAACCCACCCACCATGCCTTCTGGCAACTTCAGCGGAATATGCGCGCCACTGAGGTTGCCTCAATGCCTCCCCTTATCCGCCCGGACAAAAGCATTGCCTTCGACGACGAAGACAAAGCCGAATGCCTAGCCGACAGCCTGGAGGCACAGTGCTCTCCCAGCTCCCAACCAGTCGACCCAGCCCACCTTGCCCACGTGGATGCTGAGGTCGAACGTAGATCTGCCCTACCCCCTGTCGAGGACCCTGATGCTCCCCTCCCCCCCGTGACGGAAGACGAGGTGGAGGAGATCATCAAGAAACTCAAACCTAGGAAAGCTCCCGCGACTGACAGACTGACCACTAGGGCACTTAAACTCCTCCCACGTACGATCATAGTCCTACTGGCTGCCATCTTCAATGGCGCCTTGTCCAACAACTTGTTTCCACAAGCTTGGAAAGAGGCTATAGTGATAGGTTTCCCAAAACCCAAAAAGCCCAAGAACCTCCCGACTAGCTATAGACCCATTAGTCTGCTCAGCGCCCTCGGCAAGGTTTACGAGCGGATTATTCTTAATCGGCTCAAGGACTTTGTCGAGGCCAAGAGCCTAATCCCTAACGAACAGTTTGGCTTTAGAGCCCATCATTCCAGTGTCCACCAAGCCCACCGCAACGTAGACCACATTAGCGGCCGTTTTCAACGCGGTCTGGTGACGGGGGCCCTATTCTTTGATATAGCGAAGGCTTTCGACAAAGTCTGGCACAATGGCTTAATTTATAAGCTTTACCAACTAGGTGTGCCGGACCGTCTCGTGCTCATCATTCGAGACTTCCTGTCGAACCGCTCCTTCAGATATCGTATCGAAGGAGCGCTTTCCACTCCCCGCCCTATCAGAGCCGGCGTCCCTCAGGGCGCCGTGCTCTCCCCCCCACTCTTCACGCTATTCACTAGCGATATCCCCAAAAAGCCCCCAGTAGAGTTATCCCTATTTGCCGACGACACGGCCATCTACTACTCGGGACATAATCCCGTTAGCATCGCTCATACCCTCCAGACCTCAGCCAACGCACTAGGCGATTGGTTTAGGAAATGGAGGATTGAGGTAAATCCCGACAAAAGTCAAGCAGTCCTGTTTCGCAGGGCTCGCCAGCATAAACAATTCTCCCCCCTCGCCCGATCACTATGTTCGGCAAGCCAATCCCTTGGGAGAAGCGAGCCAAATACTTAGGAGTGATCCTCGACCAGTTCCTCAACTTCAGTGAGCACATAAAGTCGGTTCGCTCGCGAGCCGCTTTCGCTCTCGGTAGGCTCCACGCCCTGCTGAATAAACACAGCAAGCTCTCCCTTAAATGTAAAATCCGAATATACACGACATGCATACGTCCTATCATGACGTATGCCTGTCCGGTGTTTGCTCATGCCAGTCCCAATCAGATCCATAGGATGCAAGTCATTCAAAACCGTTTTTTCCGAAAGGCCACGGGCGCGCCCTGGTTCTGTAGGAACGAGGATCTCCACGTAGACCTCAAACTCCCGACCATAAAGCAAGTGTTGAAACGCATGTCAGTGCGTTACTTCACCTCTGCTGAGACCCACACTAACCCCCTGATCGTATCGGCCGCCCGATACAGACCCTCCAAGATTTCTCGGGTTCGTCGCCCGCGTAACATCCTAGACGAGCCTGACGACCCCACCACCATCCGACAAGAGAGCAGTAGGGAAACCAGCACTCTTAGAAAACACAAATACAGAACGCGTTCCTTATTCCGGCCTCGCCGACGAGGCCCATCGCGACGTCCGCGTACTTGTAATGAAAATCCTCCCCGACCTTTGCCAAACGAGCCAGCCCGCGATGCTGAGCCAGTAGCAATAAATACTCCCGTAAATAATATGACCCAGCCTGTCCCTTTGCTGCCCTCCCAAAATGACCCCGCTATGCCGAGGCCCGTACTCCACAGGGAGTGCCCTTAGCGTGCGGTCATTAGTTTTTAAGTATATTTTAGTTTGTAAGCCCTGGCTGGGGGCCTTTAATTTATTAGAGGTCACCACAGGAAAGTCCGGTTAAGTAGACTCACAGCCTTAGTGTGCTGATCTACAAGTGGCCCTACCTAAAAAAAAAAAAAAAAAAAAAAAAAAAAGTCCTACTCGTCGTATGGTCGAGACTTACAATAACTATTTTATAGATATTTGATATTTTTATGTTCTCTAAATCTAAATTTAAATCTCACGCACTAACTGTTTTAGCTGCGCTATGTATCACTTGATATTATAATGAAGTATGTACATATTATTGTAAATTAATTTAATCCCATGTTAGACATGAATGTGTAACATTAATATTAATTTGAGTCCCCTTTTTAAACTTAAATTATTTTATCATCAATTATTATTCTATTTTTAAATGTTTTATTTGGTATTCTACCTTTTGTCATTAATAATTTTAATTTATAATGTTTGAACTTTAATGTTATAATATTAATGAATATTTGAATTTCTCATCTAGCCGCATATATTGTTTATATTACATTGATAATACACGGATAATGCAGTAGGCTGCAATATTGTTTACACACTGAATGATTTATTCTTATGCTTTTACTTTATATTGTAGCGTTTATTGTCCCTTAAATAAATAAAAGTATGTTACTTTTAGGTAAGCGTTCTTCATCATCCCTCCAGTGAGTGGTGGTCAAACGCGAACTCATTATCAATAAAAAACCACATCATTGTTCACCGTCAGGTGAGATAGTGGTCATACGAAAGCTATTTAATTATAAATTTAAAAAAAAACCTACACTGGTGTCAGATATTCTGGCTTTCTAACTACTCCCCAAGTAGCAAAATGTGGCCCTGTGCCCCTGCAAGCATTTTTTAATCCTACAGAAATCCTGTAAACGTTTATAGAGCTGCATTTGGGCGCAGTTTATAGGACTATTACGCCCTATAGTCGCTTTGTTATTATCCGGTAAAGTGCTATTTGATTTTATAATTACCTTATTAAGTGCTTTAACAAAATATAGTTGTCCTATAAAAATCCGTTAAATGCATCTAAAAAGAGCGATTAGTCCTCTTATGATCTGGCGCGTGCCGCTACTAGAGTAATTGATCCTACAGTGATCAGCGTAATACCATTAGTAGATTCATTCAGTCGATCATTCGTTCTTTTTTCGTTAATTCATTGTACTGTGCTGGTGTGTGACATTGATTACTTTTTTTTTACAAAAGGTAAGTAATGTCACATTATAATAATATCTGTCATTATAATAAAGTAACTTTTTCCGTGTAACTGTTTTGTAAAAAGTGCCTACTCAACTTGCGAACACCATTTTATTGATGAAGTGTTAGATGATAATAAACATATCATCATGCGCCTTCAAAATTTTACATTTTCATTATTTGTTAATTCAGTAATAAATTCGGCTCGTGATCCCCGACGCCCGGGGCGTCTCCCGCGGTGGCTGGGGCGTGAGGAAGAGAGTTGTCTCTCCCTCGCGCGTTCGGCCTCCTCCTTCGCTAGCATGACTGCTTCGCAGAAGGAGGGGACCGCATCCCATTCCCTCTCGCTCCTCACCATAGTCTGAACCAGAGCAGGGCGCGAAAGGTCGCAATTTTGCACCCCTAGACTAGTGTCCAAACAAAATCAATTTCATTGCCTTTTTTTCCTAAATACGTAATTATAAAGTTCTTAAACATTTTCAGCATGCAGCTTATTTTAGTCTGGACTGGAAATGGTTGTATTAATGGATGTCGATATTTTTTAACTAAAAAGGATTTCCATAAGCTGAAGTATGCCAAATGGCCGTGGAGAATTACACACTTTTTGAAAATAAAAAAATGTTATGGTTGTGACTATAATATTTCAAATGACATAATCAATAGGCCGGTACACTTCACTGTGGCTCAAGGGAAGATGACAAAACTGTTATACCATGATTTTTTTTGGTGTCAAAATTGCAAGCATTTTGCGATTTATGATCATTTCCCTACTGATGAATGTGAAATTTGCTGTTAGTACGTTTTTTAGGAATTTTCATTATTTCTTAATTGACGTGTTTAAAGCTGTTGAATATTTTTATACGAAATAATTAACTGTTCCATTGTTCAGAGTAGATATTCAATACTAAAATATATTTTATAGCACACCTGATTTTTCACATGCCAATAATGTCCTGTGCCCACAGTAGTAACGTCTATTGTTTTATTGTTAGTTTTAAGGATAGTGCGGGCATCCCTAGATAAAGCATATTTTATCCTTTTATTTAAAATCGCATAAAGTTTATTTAAAGCTGAATGTGATATATTAATCCTAATAGCCCACTGTTTTATATCCATCTGTAATTCATAATTTTTATCAAACTCAGTATGATTAAATTCACTATTAATACTTCCGCTAGCATTTTCCGTATCTTCTTGATCATTACAACTCTCTGTAAAATTATCTTCCCAGTTGTCTAAGTCTATTTCCATTTTACCGTGTACGGAACCTTCACAAACTTCACCAACTTCACCAGGCTCTTTTTTATTTAAGAACTTTTCTTTTGATCCGCTTGACCCAAACTCCGATACCGACTTCATTTCAAAGTACTTTTTCGAAATTCTTCTTCGATAACCGCCACTACGCTTTAATCGTCTCCATTTATTTAAATCCATATTTATATTGTTCCAGCTTTCTCTAACAAATCACAAGATGTCCGACTACTCTAATAATAGCAAATGTAGAACACATTTAAGTAGAATCTTACTTATAAAAATCAGAGGCTAGCTTGGTGCTAAAAATCCGTTAAGGGTCACGACTAAGATAAATTTCTTCTATAATATCTTTACCTCTAGCAGCTATATCTGTGGCATTTATAGGATGTGCATGTCTTATAGAAGAATGAACAAGACGTTAACGAGATAAAACGATCTTACTAAAAGCGATTATTGGATCAAAAGTCACACTTTGCTAATTTCTTTTATAACTTGCACTTATAAGACTGAACCTATCTGACCGCTCTAGTAAGAGTCGTGTAAAATAATCCTATTAACATTTATAAAACTAAATAATAGGGTCAAACGTACTTGTAGTTCAAGTCATCTTGGAAGATGCTTTGGCAGGATCAGTGGACTGAGTTAATGCGTCTACTAGATTTATATAAGACGTGTAATCTTATAAGTCAATTGCTATAGGAGAATTTTGCTGCTTGGGTCGTAACGACTGAAAAATGTAAAATAATAGCTGGAACCAAGGGCTTCTCAAGCTTTCCGAAGCACACGGAGGAATGTTAATATTTTAAGATGCTCCAGTGGATTGGGATGGACGACTGGACCCATCAACAGGCCGATGAGGCAAAACCTAGACTGATAATGAATTAATTTACGATTTTAATAATGTAAATAATGTTTTTTTGTAAAGTAAGGGAAGCTTACTTTACAAAAAAACATTTCATCATCAATATCTGTTATATATATATATCCTTTTCCCTATGTCATTGTTTTATTTAACATCATAATTATGTTGACATACGTGAGACCTGTAATTGACTGTCAAATTGTTAGATTATTGTATTTAGCTGTTGGTCTCCCATGTAAATAAATAAATAAATAATGTATATTTATTTTGTGTATAAATGATCACATTGTGCTATTTTTAGCCAGACAAATCGAACGAGAGAGCAGGCAAAGTCGCAGAAGAATCCAGTCAAAAATGTAGTAAATAAATAGATAGATATATTCTTTATTGTACATCATAACAATAAGGACTTTCAAACTAAAATTTACAAGGCAAAGCTATATCATACAAACCTGTAACGCAAACTTAGACGCAGGAAATAGATATTCAACGATAATAGAAGTCCAATGAAGGTTGATACCCTCGCTGAGTTCAGTCTAACTTAACAAGGTAAATCTTTGAAATCGAATAGTTTACCTTTCTAGTTTCTGATATTCTAAGGAGACTTGAATGTTATACGATGTATATCTGATTTCTAAGGTCAGTCTGTGCATGATTGACTATCTTTACATATCGAAATTCTTCTGTGCCTTGAAAAACACGTTAAGTTATTCCCGGCTGTCATTTATACATTTTTGACGGACGTAATGAATGATCAGAAGCCAAAATATCTGAAATCGGTCCACAACCCGGCTACTGGGTTGTAGTACTCATCTGAATGAGGTTTTTTTTTCAACCGACGACAAAAAGAGGAGGTTATCAATTCGACGCGTATTTTTTTTTTTATGTATGATCATCGATTACTCGAAGACGGCTGAACCGATTTGGAAAATTCTTTTTTGTATTGAAAGGGTATACTTCGAAATTGGTCCCATTTTCATAAACGTCAGGATCTGATGATGGGATCCTGGAGAAATCGAGGGAACTCTTCAAATATTATAGGCACACCTATGACGTTTTGGGTATTTATTATAGTAACTTGTGCAGTTGCTCTCAAAAAGTACCATTTGAGGAAGTGGAACTGATGATGAAGACCACAGATGGCCGCCGAAACTACTCAATAATAAGTATTGAGTGGATTGCGATTCGTTTACTTGAATATGGATGTTAAGCACTTTATGCTCGTCACATTGCATATGGTGATGTAGAGCTGATGGTGAAGTACCAGGAGAACTCCTCAATAATTAACGGCCCAGCATTGGGAAAAGCAATATTTTGTAAAAGGTTATAAGTAGTTGACATTTAGGCTCTTGTAACTAGGTAAATTAAAAATGACCAACTAAAAAGAGTGCAATAACAACTTCTTACCAAAAAATTAAACCGACTACCGAAATTAAAGTTATTTTTCACTTTGCAGTGTTTTTTGGGAGTCGGTTTAATTTTTTGGTAAAAAGTTTTTATTTATTTGGAATGAGCCCACCCTTGACCTCGATCTCGCCTGATGGTAAGCGATAGATGAGGTCTACGATAGAACGAGCGAGCCCAGAAGATGCCTGTTTACTCTTGCTCTAAAGGCTGAAAGGTAATAAGTGGCAGACACAGAAGCCGGCAGAGAATTCCACAACTTGGCTGTGCGCAAAATAAACGTGGAGGAGAAGCGCTTGGTACGACAAGACGGTATATCAACAAAGTGTGGATGGTACCAGCCGTTAGGTTAGACGAAATGTGGAAGCAGACCCCAACATCATCGTAATCATTTCTCAACTATTTTGGGGTCATTAGTGCTTTTTAGGGTGTTTCATAGTCAAATCAGTCAGAACGAAGGGAACAACATGCTTTTAACGGATCTTGGTCGACTTAACCCGTAACCCTGTATATGTAACTCCTGCTTCCATCCTGTAATGATGAGAATTCCAATCTGTGCTCACATACCTCATACATTTCTTCCGTCTCCATACTTGGACGCTCAATGACCATTAGAGACCATATCAAAATCCGTAAACTTAAAACTTTTCTACCGAATATTCAATTTGGACAGAACCTTTGATCAAACGACGTGGTACAAAAGAAATGTCACGCACAGAGGTACTATCAAAATGCCATAAAAATACACCCTGAAATGCCCGAACCTTATTCTTATTCCTTTGCTTTTCACCGTGACTTGAGATTGAATGACGCACCGGCTAACTTACATTTTGTGTTGTATATACAGTTTAAATCAATAGTAGTTTACTTTGTCTATCCGTAAACTATTAAGATTTCTTCTCTCGAAAGTGATTCCTCTCGAGATCACAGCGGCTAACAATCGCTATGTATTTAAAAGGAAATTGTGAATCTACTTTTTTAACAAATACCTAAGCAGAATTATCTCATTTATTTCTCAGTAACTTGTTAAGTATTTATGTAATGGTTATACTACCTTTAGTCTTACTAATATTATTAGTTATTTAAATAGAACGGTCGAAACCAATTACACCATTTAATTTAATTTATTTAACACATTCATGCATTCTTCTCACAAAAATTCCAACATTCTGACAATATTATTTTCCATTCATCCACAAACAAACAAACTAAACCTGTGTTTGAGCGCAAGACATGCATACGAGAATTTAGACGGATGTTTTTTTACTCAATCACGCCAATTGTTTTTGCTTGCTTTCGATCCCCAGATTAGCGAGCAATTTTAATTGCACGCTAATCTGGGGATTTGCGTGGGGATAACCACCCACGCAAACGAAGTCGCAGTTACCGCTAGTATACTAGCTAGCTAGTTACGCTATCTCATCAACACCCCTGGTTGAATAGTATAGAATGTATAGAATGCGAAATGTCCTGCATTTTTTCTTTATTGGCCTACATTGTTCCACTGTTGGGCAAAGGCCTCCGCCAATTCCTTCCACTTGTTCTACAAGTCCAGGTCATCTCGCCACCTATTCCTGGGCCTGGCCCAGCGGCGCCGTCCATCTTCCAGCACCTATTGTGTGGAGACTTTCGCCCAGCGATCATAATGCATACGACTAACCATAAACCAGTGACCCACCAATTTCAGACCAGCAGCCTTTTTTACCATCCATGAAATGTAAATAAATAAATTAAGGTTTTGTTTCAAGAGAATTGAGAGTAATTTTCTCCTACACCTTAATTCAGCACTAAGATGTACAATATTGTTCCATTGTTAATGTTCCTATTAGTCTTCCTATCTTTTTATTTAACTAACCGTAAAACATCGAATTAATCTCACTTATCTATGTACACCATTATAGTACCTACATCAGCAGCAATGACAGCGCACATTTTCACAACGAACATTTTTTTTTTAAATTATAGATGGCTTCCGAGTTAAAAGTCGTGGAAAAGCATCATGGCGTCCGTGTTTTTGTAAAATTCGCGCCGAATCTAAAAACAACATTTTTATGCATTTTATTAATGAAATTGCATTAATGTTTTATTTTTATTAGTGGTTTATTAGAACATTTATATAAAAAGAGACAGTTCTCCGGGTGGTCCCCAATCTCAACTTAAACTTTAATTAGTCCATCGACTATGGATTTAAGACTTATGTTATCTTCGTGTAGCAATGTTATTGAAACTAGACTATTTGCAGTAGTAGTAACTGGGGATCGATAATTGAATACTATCCTTGTTTAAGCTCCGTGCCAGGGGAATATCAGAACGGCGCAATTACCTCTAACCAATAGTTTTAATTGTTTGATAATCTAACGAGCTAACCATTGTAAAGATAAATGGTATTAGTAAAAATAAATTATTCTTGGTTGTTGTTATTCTTGCATTATTAATTAGCTATTTAGATATTTTAGTCAATAATTTTCCGGCTGTCATTTGTACATCTTTGACGGGTAGCCAGAAGTCAAAATACACAGGTATTTTGACTTCTGGTCACTAGTCGCTCCATGTAAACACAACCTAGTACTCAACTACATCAGGTTAGACTGGAAGAAGTTAATAAGTTTAACGAGGGATTAATTAAGTGTGAATAAAAGTGTCTACAGATGCACTTAAGTTCCATTTAATTCCATTCATTTGATATATAAATAAACTACTATCAGCCAACCCAACAAAAATACTTTAAAAAAATAATAATATTTTAGTCGTTTCAAAATCAAATCACGCAAGACCTATCCCCTATTCCAAACTCGAAAAAGTGTCCTCTAAATTTCCACTAAAGCAGTATCTACACTGATGCAAACCAAGTTAAAACGACGAAAAACGAGAAGCGAGAATGAAAAATTACTGGCCATAATTCACTAGCTTGAAAAGAGCAAGTGGCAAATTAGGTACATAACGTTTCTGGGGTAATTTTTAAGCATTTGCGTCGATAAAGCCTTGAGAGCTGTCTACCCTTGTCATCGGTAATGACGCTGATGTAGATACAGCTTTACTCTATGCGATGTGACACTGTGTGTTCACTGAAGTGAATGTTTTTGTGTTGTTACTGGCAGTTTTTCGATTTCAATTGTTATTGTTCTTTTTTCGAATATCACTGGAAGCAGGCGGTTCCAACTTTCATATAAGGAAAAAAAACTGTCGTTTTTATTTAGGGAAGTTATTACGGACTCGCTTTTGCGTGGAATGTCGTATATTTCTACGGAATAATAAGTGGCGCAAATCCTATTTAGTATTTATTTGTTTTGTTAAAAGGCAAACTAACTTATTTACAAATCAATATAAAAAACGAAACATTCCTTAATAGTTCTGTGTAAATAAAACACTTAAAATCATGCACAAAACTCATATAGTCTAGTAGGTTGTGAACTTGTGATACTTTGTGATACATAAAAATATTTTTTAGATATAAACATTGATATCAAACAATAAATACAATTTGATAAGTTAATCCACACAGGAGGAAGACTGTGATCCAGCAGTGAGAACTTTATAGGCTGATTTAATATATAAAATTATAATGTGAATTCTAAATTGTCAGTTCTCTTTTTAAAACAAAAAAATGAGAATAGTATAAAAAATCGATTTACAATTGTATTAATATAATAGATTATACTGCAATAGTACTTCTATTGCAGTATGATCTATGTAAAAAATCCCATCCAGATCTATTCATCCATTTTGGCGTATAACATTTAAAAATGTTCACATGTATAATATTACTTGTAATAATGTAGATTTATTAGTTACTAGCTTTTACCCGCGACTTCGTCCGCGTGGAATAGTTACTTTGAGCTAACGTTAAATTTAACCCCGATTTTGAAGCATTCTTCATTGGCGCTCCGCTCCTATTGACCTTAGCGTAATGATATATAGCCTATATATAGCCTTTCTCTATAAATTGACTATTTAATTAAAAAATCGGTTGTCTGTAAAGTCGGTTTACTGACGATAGTTGAACGTGACAATGTCATAAGAAAATACTGATGGAATGGTTGCATTTTTCAAAAGAAAATTTTAAATTTATTTCTTTGATAGATATTTTGTATGGATATAGAGAAGGAGGTAAATGGAAATCACTATTGAGTTGATCAAGTTACATTTATTTGTACGCATTAATACAATTATGTCAATTTTTTTTTCAATAGTAAAGCAATTGATTTTTTACTCATCGTGAAATAGTTCTGTTAACTTATTGGTATAGTTTTGTCAATTATAGCATAACCTACAATCGCTGCACTAGCGGACCGATGCTATTTATTTTAATGATGAAAGCACGAATATTCGACAATATATCACTGAACATATCTCACTTCAAGCCTTAAATGGAACGCCTCAGAGCAAGGTAACTTCGCATGAGTCATGTATTTTCGTGCGTGCAGCCAGCTTCATCGAATTATAAGACGCTGTCACGTCAAAAATAATTTTTCAATTCGAACCAGTAGTTCCTGAGATTATCGCGTTCAAACAAACAAACAAACTCTTCAGCCTTATATTATTAGTATAGATAGCTGTTCCTCATAACTTCGTCCGCGCTTCCGTCGTTTTTCGTAAAAAAAAAAGTAGCCTATGTCCTTCCTCACGGTTCAGTGATTTTGATGTAACAGACAGATTAATTTTCGTAATTTAGTAGGGAAATATAATATGTCAATCTATAATACTGTTGAAAAATATCGCAATACGGAACCGCACAATATTATTGTTAATAGCTGTGCCCGCGACTCCGTCAGCTTAAGTTAATGTATTGGTAATATTGTTTAGATCACGTTCACATGAGGCTTAAGTACCTATAGAACGAAATTTTATACCTTCGGCCGCGAAATGCGTCGAGCGCGGCGACCGATTCTCGAAAATAATCCTTATAGCATGATTCAGTATCCACGCGCGATGGCTTATTTATTAGCGTATGTCATGTATAACTTTGGTGTTTCTATACCGATTTATATGATTCTTTTTTATGGAATAGTTAATAATGTTAACTTTTTCAATTAAGGGTGACTGAGAGTGTTATTAGTGTAGTGTTAACGTAAGAATAGACAAATATTATAATCATAAAGCTTCGAACTGCTAAGCTATCGAGAGTTACACGTGTTATTGTGAGTCAACCATAAAATATAGACATATGCTGTCGTGGGATATTTTTTATATAATTTTAAGGAGAACATTTCCGTCATGAAATGATTTCTGTGTAGCTTTAACCACTACGGTTGCACACGCGACGGAAGCTTAAAAAATGGAGTAACTTCTCCCGTTTTCCCAACATTTCCCTTCACTGCTCTGCTCCTATTGATTGTAGCGTGATGATGATGATACTATAACCAGCTCGAAAAATAATTGTACCAAGTTTCGTTAAAATCCGTCGAGTAGTTTTTGTTTCTATAACGGTTATACAGACAGACAAAAATTTTACTGATCGCATTTTTAGCATCAGTATCGATCCCTAATCACCCCCTGATACTATCAGGCTGATTATTATTTTGGAAATATATTTCATGTACAGAATTGACCCCTCTACAGATTTATTATAAGTATAGATGTTACTAGGAACCTCAAATAATTGTAATATAGAAACCTTGGTATTTTATCTTATCATTAACTTAAATGCTCTGAGGCAAAGTTGTAATATCTACAATTTATCTACAAATATTAATTAACACCTGGATTAACACCAAATCCAAAACACCTGGATCTGTTCTCACGAAAATATTTCAATTTCAAAACTAGAATTTGATTAGAAACTGAAATAACATCTAGAAACGAAACTACGAAAATTAATATTGAATCCATCAAACTAGTACAGTCAACGAATAAGATTGGTTTAAAGGCAACTGAAGCAGCAGGGTGAGTTTTTAGTCAGTAGAAGTCTGACACTCCCTTGCGTTCCATCCACAGTGGGAGGGATCATTTAATGATTTTCCCACCCCGGAAAAAAAAAGGTACAGCATAGACAGAAATGTGGAGTTATATCTTAAATCGTAATATCATAATGATGGATTATTAAGACTACATTTCGGCATAAATCTTTAAAAATGATGGTGATCACTTACAAATTTTAGCTATGGAGAATCAGAACAGTCTTTCGGTGTATAAATAAATCTTCAGAAAAGAAATTGTATTTGTTTTTAAGCTAACATGGTCACTAACAGTATCATTAGAACTTAAAACGGGATATTTAACAAGTGTATTTTTTGTTTTTAGTTTCCGATATTTCGGATATAACTCAAAACAAAAAATACTCATGGTAAATATCCCGTGTACTGAAATGATATTTATTTGGCATATTGGTTATAAATAATCTATCCATAAAATCTGACACTGATCTGACTAATAGGTATCATGTTACCCAGCTACTGGGTTGTAAAGGTCAGATAGGCAGTCGCTGCGGATGGTTAGACTGGAAGGCAACCCCAACACCGTTAGTTTCATAGGGTTGATGATGATGGTTACTAATACCTGTTATGTTATGTTCCAGTGGCGTCACCTGTGTAGTAGCCAATTGTTATCACATATTATCGACATTAATAAGCTGCTCAGTGACACAATTCCACCGTAATGAATGTATTTGTAAACGTTTAAAACCTTCAGCTTTCATTTAGAGACTTATACAACGTGTCATTTAAAGGGTATATACATACCGAGTGCACGGCTTCTTTGGATGATAACAAACGATATAGCAAGGGTTTTGTAATCCTATGTCTACATGTGTGGAGCTTATTAGAAATTTCAATACATTGATACCAGAGACCGAATTTTTCAAATTAAGAAGAACGAAGAGAATTATCGTTTTATTGGCAAGTGACGTGGAAAGTGATGGCCCTCATAGTAACGTGACACGTTTGTTAACGATTTAACGACCTTTTTAGTATCTAAATATATATAACTCAAAGGTGACTGACTGACTGACTGAAATAGTGATCTATCAACGCACAGCCCAAACCACTGGACGGATCGGGCTGAAATTTGGCATGCAGGTAGATGTTATGACTTAGGCATCCGCTAAGAAAGGATTTTGCTAAATTCCCACGGGATCGGGATTTACACGGGAAAAACTTCCCACGCGGGCGAAGCCGCTGGCATAATTAAGACATAAGTTTGAATATGATTTGAATAGTTATTAGCAAAAACATAATCTGTGACATTTCTTTGACATTATTTTTTTGCATACAATTTATACATGTCATCTATACAGCTGAACATTTATAACCATTTTGCACTTTTTATAACTATTTTGTAACACCTTTATACTATGATTAATGCAAATAAAGACTTATCTTATCTATACACAATACTGTCTCCTTTCCTCGCTTCCACCGTCACGGCAGCTGGCAGATATTTTTATAGCACTTTATATAACGAATGCTGATTATTGTAGAGTTTTGTATAATCTATGATTATGATTACGCTGATGAACCAATATCTTTCGTCGACTGTACAAACATATACTCACTGTATGAAATGAAATTCTTGTTATGGCTTCCACAAATTAATTTAGATTTCGATACGGTTTTTGAAAGCTCTGCCATTGTATTTGAAGCAAGATTGATTGGTTAATTCAGTGGTTATGCTAGTGCAGTAGAATGAGAAATTGATGACTGTTCCAGTAGGTACTTGTGCCTGTTGTAACATCGATACTTTTGGTCAATTCTGGTTCTCAATATTCAATTGTGCGTTTATCAGTTCCACGTTTACCTGTGATGAGACAGGAATCAATCAAAACGTGGTAATGCTTGTGTTTATATCCAGCAGTAGATGTCTTTCTACTGAAGTGTAATGATGGTAATTTATAGTGTTAGTGTTGTTTGTGTTTTTTACTCTTCATTTTTTATCCGGGTGGGAAAATCATCGACATGACTTCTCCCGCTCTGAGTGGAGCGGAAGGGAGTGTCAGACTTCTACTGACTAAAAACCCACCCTGTTCCTTCGGCTGCCCTTAAGTTCCGGGGCTGCGGTTTCGTGGGTGCGTTTACCATCAGGTGAGATGATAGTCAAACGCAAGCCCATCAAAAATGGCCCATGTAGGATTCCGTGTTGCAAGCATAGATTAGCGAAAAATAACCTTTCATAGTACATAAACAAAAAGTTACGTTACTTTTACTTACGCGTTAAAAGTTACGTTGCGCATTTTACATGCAACGAATGCCTATCTTATTTTCTCTGTTTGTATTTATTTAGTTTACAATATTTACATGCACTGGCGGCAAAACATAGCACCCAGATTCTATACAAAGTGGAGAAGACAATACGACCATAAATTTAGCATAGCCTAAATGATGATCACCATAGTCTGTAGTTCTGTACAAAAAATGTATCCAGGATATTTTTTCTATTTTCATATTTTTCCACAGGCTCTATTTAGCTACTGTGCTTCAACGCAGGGTCATATATCTTGAGTTTAAGCACAAAAACCTCTCGCACCATGTAGGTTTTAAGTCAATTAAAAAAAAAAATTAGATTATAAATATGTTTTTTTTTATTTTTTATTTCATGTCACATCTTATTTTATCGTCATTATGGTTTCTTTGGGATTTAGTATAGGCGGTGTTTTCATTAATGTCGTATCATCTTCCCCACCTTGTATATTTCTATTGTCTATTTAAAACCTTCAGTTATGTAAATAAATACCTACTATGATTCACAAATTAATACCTATTCTGATTCTAATTAGCAAGATTGATTCCAGATTTTCCACTCAGTTTTCCAACTGTGTATGTATCCATAACGGCTTAGACATTTACAAATTACAATTGGGTCCAACTGTTTGTGTTTAAGATGGCATCCGAATCACGAAGGCGTTTTATTTGTGATAATTATATGGTCACGCGCCCAAAGACCGACCAGTAAGCATAGGTTTACCACAAGGTTTATACCATCCGGCTGTTATTATTCACCCGAGTGCTTTCAAACTCAAATCTTTTTTTAAATAAACCATTCACAAGCACTTTTAGGTACCTACTAATAAATAAAGTAATTTAATCAGTTTAATAAATAAAACTCCGGGATCTTTCCGGGAACTCAAGATCGCAAACTAGTGTCATAAAAAACTTAGGTGCGCTTATGTCACGTTCGCTGACAGTAAGCACTTACCCTGACACCACATTACGACAGTTTAATTGTCCATACTAAATGACAAATAAACGTAGTACTTGTGCACAAGCAAGTAGTAAAGCAATAGTGGTCAGTGGCCCTGACTGCTATGCTCAAGGTCGTGGGTTCGATTCCCACCCAGGACAAATGTTTGTGTGATGAGCAAGATCACTTGTTCTTTGTCTGGGTGTAATTTATCTATAACATGTATGTATTTAAAAATATATATGTATGTTTATCAGTTGTCTAGTACTCATACCACAAGCTCTGCTTAGCTTGGGACTAGATGGCGTTGTGTGAAAGTTGTGGAATATTATTATATTATTATTATATTAATATGAAACTACCCACAAAATACTCGTGTTACGACAGTAAGAAATATGAAATTGCTCATAATATGACAGTGGATACTGCTCTTCATAATTCTTATATGAAAAAATATCGAGAGACGACGTACTCTTAAAAATAAGTGGCCCGTCCTTCGACGTACTGTCATAATATTATTCACCCGAGTGCTTTCAAACTCAAACCTTTTTTTAAATAAACCATTCATAAGTACTTTTAGGTACCTACTAATAAATAAAGTAATTTAATCAGTTTTATAAATAAAACTCCGGGATCTTTCCGGGAACTCAAGATCGCAAACTAGTGTCATTAAAAACTTAGGTGCGCTTATGTCTGATCTTAACATGTTCGCTGACAGTAAGCACTTACCCTGACACCACATTACGACAGTAGAATTTTCCATGCTAAATGGCAAATAAACGTAGTACTTGTGCACAAGCAAGTAGTAAAGCAATAGTGGTCAGTGGCCCTGACTGCTATGCTCAAGGTCGTGGGTTCGATTCCCACCCAGGACAAATGTTTGTGTGATGAGCACGATCACTTGTTCTTTGTCTGGGTGTAATTTATCTATAACATGTATGTATTTAAAAATATATATGTATGTTTATCAGTTGTCTAGTACTCATACCACAAGCTCTGCTTAGTTTGGGACTAGATGGCGTTGTGTGAAAGTTGTGGAATATTATTATATTAATATGAAACTACCCACAACATACTCGTGTTACGACAGTAAGAAATATGAAAATGTTCATAATATGACAGTGGATACTGCTCTTCATAATACTTACATGAAAAATTATCGTGAGACGACGTACTCTTAAAAAAAGTGGCCCGTCCTTCGACGTACTGTCATAACGCACTATTTTAATTTCTCGCCTAACGACGTACTGTCAGCGAAAGTGTTAATAATATTATATATGCGAAAGTTTTGGAGGATTCAATTTAATTTATTTATTTCAAGTATCACAGACTCATAAAAATTATAAAACATTGGTCACATTTAAAAACATTAAAATATAGTTCAAACAATATGGCATAAGCTGTTGTAATGCTGTAACATTTTTCTCTAAAAGTGTGAACCAAAGCTAAATTTCATTTGCCACACATTTTTGAACTGACGTGATCGGTCAGTCGAAGAAATAAGAAGACGAACGTGCAAGAAACTCCCCCCAATTCAAACACATAAACATCCAACATCACGTTAGTACAAAAATCTATCCAAGAATCTAAGATCCACTTGACGAATTCAATAAAGGAGGAAGGAAAAAAAATCTAATACAGTTAGCCACTCCCTAATGGAGCAGATCTCGCAAAAACGTCTAATTCCACAGATAATGGCCGACGTGGTTTTTGCCTGGGTTCCGTGGCCTGTTAGGGCGGGGCTCACCCTTCGTTGGCCCCTTTAACCTTAAAATTAGGGGTCGTTTTCTTGGGCTAGTAATAAATCAGTTGGTTGTACGAATATTGAATTTTTTAATTGCTGACTGGGTGAGTTATGTCATCGTTATTAGTTCTAAAAACATATTTTAATTATTGTTTTCAAATTTCTTAGTACTAGAAATCTGTTTGTATTTTTTTCTTCTATTATTTATACAAGCTGCTTCGCGTGTTAAGCCCGATTTACACTTCAATAAGTACAGTAGCGAGTTAACTTGCGTCATCGGCGAGTTAAGTTGTTATTGTAGTTTGAACGGCAAAAGCAAGTTAAGTAGTAAGTTGTTGATTAAGTTGAGTTAAATAGATCGCGATCCTATTTTTCGGCGAGTCCAGTGCGAAGTAGCCCCCTCTCTCGCGTCTCCCGCACCCCTCCAACTTAACTGGCTGGCATGTAGACGGGCGAGTTTAGTACAGTCTAGGGATGTGACATTGTACATAAAAAATCGATTTTTAATTAATCGATTACATATTTCGCATATAAATCGATTAATAATTAATAGATTTTTCTTTTGATAAAAATCGATTTTTAACGATTATTTCCATAATCGATTATTATTTCACATCCCTACTAGGGATGTAACATTGTACATAAAAAATCGATTTTTAATTAATCGAATATATATTTAGCATGAAAAATCGATTAATAAATAATCGATTTTTCTAAAAAATAATCGATTTTGTTATATTAATCGATTTTTCTTTTGATAAAAATCGATTTTTAATAGATTATTTCCATAATCGATTATTATTTCACATCCCAAGTACAGTCCATAAATTTGTAGGTTGCGGCCGCGTACACGTGTTATTTTCTTTTCTTCTTCTCGGGCAACTTATGACTACTCACTCGCCTACGTTTGGACGCTACTTACAACTTACTACTTATTATTTAACTGTCCGAGTTCTTAACTCGCTACTGTACTTGTTGAAGTGTAAATCGGGCTTTTGTCGCAATATGGCGCAAAGTATATGTAAGTACTCGCTGGGGTTGCGGTAAAGTTCTAACAAGATAAGGGCAACTGAAGGCACAGGGTTGGGTCTTTTTTTTATTACTGATAAGCCTACTCTTGACCTCGAACTTGCCTGATGGTAAGCGATAGATGAGGTCTAAAATAGGACGAGCGAGCCCAGAAGATGCCTATTTACTGGTGCTTTAAAGGCTGAAAGGTCATAAGTGGCAGGGAATACAGAAGCCGGCAGAGAATTCCACAGCTTGGCTGTGCGCACAATAAATGTGGAGGAGAAGCGCTTGGTACGACAAGACGGTATATCAACCAAGTGTGTGTGGTACCGAGCCGTGCGTCTGGTAGACCGGTAGTGAAAGGGAGATGGAGGAATCAGGTCATGAACTCCTGCGCACACTCCCCGAAGTACAATCTGTAGAAAACCGACAGGCAAGCAATTTACTCAATTGAAGTCTGACTTTCCCTTCTGCTTCACCATAGCAAGAGGAGTTATTTGATGATTTCATCACGAAAAATAGGAAAGTACTCCTGGAATAAAATCCAGCCTATGTTCTTTTCAATGTAGGAAAATAAATATGTATCTGTATACCAATTTAAAAAACCGGCCAAGTGCGAGTCGGACTCGCGCACGAAGGGTTCCGTACCATTATCTATAAAAACGGCAAAAAAATCTTCTATGTTGTATGGGAGGCCCCCTTAAATATTTGTTTTATTTTAATTTAATTATTTATTTTATAAGTGAATATATAACTAAATATTCTGTGAATATTTCAAGCGTCTACCTATTGCCGCTATCAATATCGAGCAAAAACGAGCAAAATATCACGTTTGTTGTATGGAAGCCCCCTTAAATATTTATTTTATTCTGTTTTTTGGTATTTGTTGTTATAGCGGTAACAGAAATACATCATCTGTGAAAATTTCAACTAATTATCACGGTTCATGAGATACAGCCTGGTGACAGCCGGATAGACAGACAGACGGACGGACAGCGGAGTCTTAGTAATAGGGTCCCGTTTTACCCATTGGGTACGGAACCTCTAAAAATGGGACGTTTAAATAAACAGACAAACAGAACTACTTGTGCAATTATAATATATATTTATACATTATGGATTGGATCTGACAGTAACTACGAAACATTAAAGATTTTTTTATAAATGGATCAGGAACTCCCGAGATTACTTATGTGTTACAAACACACAAACATAAAATGTACTCTCTTTATATTATTAGTTTAAATCAAAACTCACTGCTTGAATGTAGTACTTTTGTTTTCTTTATTTTCTAATTCTTTTTTCAGATATATTTTCTTTTTAATTTTTGGGCTGATTATCAAATTTTATTTTATTTACGATGATTAGTGAAATTAGACTCAAACTGAAAAGGATTTTCATGCACCAATTCATAGCTAAAATAATTAATTGATTGGCATATATGTGCCTATGTACGTATCGGTATCCCTGTCAAAGTTGTACTGTACTGCACCGACAAACCAACCGAAACCGTTAGAGGCGTGCTATTGACAATCTGCGTCACGATTCTGAGCAGTCTCTCACTGCCATCGACGAAGGAGGAGGAGTATGTACCTATAATATGTATGTTGCAATATTGCATTTCAACGTGTTGCAAGCCCATCAGTTTTCTATTTATTTACACTTCATGCACATTAGTGTACAATATACTTCACACAGCATTAAGTCCGCCTTTGTACCTATACAAAGGCGGACTTAATGCTGTAGGCATTCGCTAATAGCACTGATTTGAAAACCACTACTCTCTGGCTAATAGTGAACCATTTCATTTAATTTATTCAGAAACAATTTACATTGTGTGCGTATATTAAAGCTTAACAACTAGGTACACATGCAGTAAAAACTAATAATTGAATTCCTTATAATGGGACTGATAACAATAAAAAATAATAGAAAATAATGGTACCTAATAATAATGTCAAAAAAAATTAAATTATAAATGAAGAATTTAAAACAAAAATATTGAAATCTTGAAAACAAACAATGTCAATTCATTTCAAAAAATTAAAATTATCATTAACCAGCTTGTGCCAGCAGCTTCGCCCGCGTGGGAAGTTTTTCCCGTGTAAATCCCGGTCCCGTGGGAATTTCGCAAAATCCTTTCTTAGCGAATGCCTACATCTACCTGCATGCCAAATTTAAGCTCGATCCGTCCAGTGGTTTGGGCTGTGCGTTGATAGATCACTATGTCAGTCAGTCAGTCACCTTTGAGTTATATATATTTAGTTTTAATAAATAAGTAATAACCATTATACTATACATAGGTACGTGAAAAGCGATGGGTTCCATTTTGGGGAGTGTGATCTCATTCCACCAAGCCCGTACCATTAAAGGACAACAAGCAAAGCAACGAACGGTGATGCACCGTCGTTACATGGTGGACATCCCACTCAAAGCACAAAACGTTTTGGGAATACTTCAACTAAGGAGTGGAATTCTCTGCCGGAGTCTGCGTTTCCTGATAGCTTTAACCTGGGTATCTTTAAGTCAAGAGTGAATAGGTTACTTCTAGGCAAGCATGCTTCGACTACATCACCGCTTAGCATCATGTGCGATAGTGGTCAACTGCGAGCTTACTAACAAAAATAAAAGGATTTTATTATGTTTCAAACTTAGCCAAATCTTTGCAAGTATGTACGTATGTATAATCTTAACCAAATTTTCTTCTTGTTCCAGTGGCTTGTTCAACGGTGACCGTGACTAAGTGCCAGGCTGCTCTGAGGACCCTGCAAGCTTTCCCGTTCTTCAAGCCGACCTGCCTCTGTCGAGAACCGAACGTGGATCCCGAGTGTAACTCCTTCCGCGACTTCCTGTTCGACCATCCCTGCGTGTTTGTCATGAAGAAGGGTATGGGCACCAGTTGTATATTTATTGTTATTTTATATTTTGTGAGCAGGACCTGATCCCTCTATCTCCCTTTCACTACCAGTCTACGAGATGTCCTACAACGTACCATCCTGCCACTCATGACCTTTCAACCTTTAAAACAAGAGTGAACAGTCATCTTCTGGACTCGCCTATTCCATCGTAGACTACCACTTATCATCAGGCGAGAGCGAGGTCAAGTTTGGACTCATTCGGAATAAAAAAAAACTACCACATTATTATTTTTTTGTTTTTTTTCTTTATTTCATGTTGGCTTAACGTAATGTGCACATATAGTACTAATTCAAGTTGATTCAGATGTGTTGCTGGTGTGTTGCGCCACTTCTTCTTCCAAGCTTAAACACTAGGAAGTGGAGACTGGCGGACGTTTTAGCGAACTCTTTATTTGACGTGTGCTAAACGATATAATGAAATACTGAATGGTCATTACAACTTTCATTGTTACCTCTATATTCCAAGTTGTTAGTGTGTGTTCTTCTATTGCGACTCAATTAGATAGAGAGTAGTTTGTTATTCATTATTAAATTTATGAGCGGATATTGAAGCCGGAAAAGGCAGAACATAAAAGTTCGCGCAAAAGTACAGAATCAACAGAGTAAACACCATTGCCAGTATGGGGCTGTTTACAAGATATATTGCCATCCATCCACCTGTCCATAGTGCATGGCCACCTGCACCAACAGAACGGAACCAATGAAAGAGCTGTGTAGGTAGCTGCATATTGGTCTAAAGATGTATGAGAATCGACTTTAAAGGAAGAACAACGCCAGTTTCTGTTCTATGCACAATCCATCTTATCCACTTCTGCAGTAGATGCTTGTTTTGCTGAAAAAATCATGAATCAAATTGATGACTGCAAATCAAATAATTCTTCCCAGGAACTCCGACGTGACTATGCTACAGCTACACACTTCTAAATATGTATCTTCGATGTATCGCGTCATTTCTTTCGCTGTGTGATATAATACGAAAGAGCAAATTATATCGTTTTTCGTTAGTCAATATAACCATTCTATTATTTCCTCGTATATTTTGATCAATATATAGATAGATAGATAGAATATACTTTATTGTACACCAATAATTGAATCACACTTAAATAACAATATTGTAAAAAATTGGTTACAATGGCGGTCTTATCGCTGAGAGCGATATCTTCCAGACAACCTTTGGAAGGACTTAACGAGCTTTAATTAAAATGGGGAGGGCTATATTAGTGTACTACTGTACAAATATTCATTAATAACGGAAAAACAAATTAAAATAAAATAAATAAATATATTATGTGTTCTTTAACATCGTGTGGAGAAAGCAAAGGAATAATCATAAGTTTGAAATAAAATGATTGGCAACCGAGCTTTTAAAAACAGCAAGTGACTGAGCTTGTCTTACTGACACCGGCAATCCATTCCACAACCGAATGGCCTGCACCGTAAATGACTGGTCGTAAAATTTTGTGGAATGCGTAGGCATCAAAAGTCTCAAATTCTCTGATGATCTCAAATCTCTAACATGTGTGTCATGAAGGAACTTAAAACGTTCTTTGAGGTAAAAGGGAGTCGTTGGATTGAAAAGAATACTGTAGAGTAATGATAAAATATGTGCATTCCGGCGAAGGCGAATAGGCAGCCACTTGAGTTTAGTGCGAAACTCAGAAACATGATCATATTTGCGCAATCCAAATATGAATCTGATACAAAAATTTTGGAGTCGCTCAAGCTTATCTAGCTGCTCTTCAGTTAGATCTGGATAACTTGCATCAGCATAGTCAAGGATAGGGAGAAGAAGAGATTGGGCAAGAGCAGTTTTAGTAGCAGTCGGTAGGAAATTGCGCAATCTGCGCAAAGACCCCGCAGAGGCGAACAGTTTGCGGCTCACTTCTTGTAACTGGGGACCCCAAGACAAATCTTTATCAATATAAATACCAAGGTCTTTTACTGAGTCACAGTAGGGTATAACAGCTCCATCGAAAATGATTTGGGGAAGGGTCGTCCAGTCAATTTTGGAACGTAGCCTAGGGCTGCCAACAATAATGACTTTAGTCTTCGCAGGATTAACCTTCAAACCATGATCCAAACTCCAATCGGAAATACGCGCTAAATCTTTATTCACTGTCTTCACCGCCTCAGACAAATCTTATACATATAATATCTTATATGATATAGAATTACCGACTCAATAAATAGTTCTAAGCTTGAGGGCTGAATCTATACCATTAAATCATTTCGTTTCCTGGGAAAACATCTACATATTATCATTTACAAATAACATTGATGTATCTGTGTGTGATTTCAAAATAACTGCTTTCTCAACTGCTTATAGTTATTTAAACGATACTTAAATAGAAACTTACCTACACAAATTTTTGTCCATCTCTCTGTCTTTCTGGTTGTCTGGGCTAATATACTGAACAGATGAACTGATTTTTGTCTGACTTTCACTGAAAGATAGAGGCTAATTCCTTTCCCAGAATTCAAACGGGATCTGGATGTATGCGGGAAAAGCCGCATAGATAATAGATGCGAACGAAGCAGCGCCATGCTGTTTGTCTGTGGCAATAAATACTAATTCTTTCTTTATTTTCTTTCAAGTTGACGGCATAGCTAAATGTCTTTTTCTTTATTAAAAATAAAAGTTCAAGACGAACTGAGAACCTTTCTTTGAAGTCGAATAAAAAAGGCTCCAATATCAAGTATTTAAGGAATATTATATAATACACGTAACAATACAATAAATCCGGTACTAAAATCCCATTCAAATTACAATAACGAAAATAGTTTAACTTTAATGGACAGGTGCCATTCGTCCGCAAAAAATACCGACTTGTCTACTTCCATTTTCCCATCTAATTATTCTATACACGTTCCAAGTTAATTTTCTTTGAGACAACTCATGTTTTTTGATCGTAGTGCCTACCGATCATTGCTTATTTTAAAAGGTTTATCGTGGGAGATGCGTCATAATGACAATAGGGATAATATTGGAATCAAGTAGGAAGATGTAACTTTGTTAGAATTGGAGCGGAGGAGCTCGTGGCTAAATAATATTTTGTTAGAGAGAAATTTGTACTCTTTAGACGAATTATAATTTAATTTTATTTCCAATTTGTATAGTATCCTGTTGGTATAGTGGTCAGTGGCCCTGACTGCTATGCTCAAGGTCGTGGGTTCGATTCCCACCCAGGACAAATGTTTGTGTGATGAGCACGATCATTTGTTCTTTGTCTGGGTGTAATTTATCTATAACATGTATGTATTTAAAAATATATATGTATGTTTATCAGTTGTCTAGTACTCATACCACAAGCTCAGCTTAGTTTGGGACTAGATGGCGTTGTGTGAAAGTTGTGGAGTTTTATATTATTATTATATTATAATTTTCTATTTTATAAATATCTGTATTATTTTCGTTTTAAGCACATATTCATGTTTTTTTTTTTTTGTATTTTTTGTTCTTTATTGTATTTTTTTTTTTATTTTCCATATTGCATGTTAATTTTTAGAATTTTATATTAATATTAATAATGTATCAAATACAATGTAACTTTTTTCTGATTAAAAAAAAATTCATAACAGCCTGTGTGTCAGTCTGTGGATGGGTGACCATTTTAAGATATCGAGATTCCTGGCTGTCTTTTATACATCTTTGACAGTCGTTACGGGTGGTCAGGAGCCAGCAAATCTGACACTGGCCTTGCCAAGGAGTATCATGTTACCCAGCAACCGGAGTTGTGGGTCAGACAATCGCTCCATGTAAAACACTAGTAGGTACTCAGCTGCATCTAGTTAGACTGGCCGTCGACCCCAACCTGGTTAGAAAAAGGCTAATCAGATGATGACGTAACTCCTCGTTAAGTGGGGCTACCTGAATCACATAGCCGTGGAATGTGGATTAACTCTCTGTCCTGCCTTCTTCGCCCAACTTGCAGCCAAATCAATCTCTGTGCAGCCACCAACAGTGCCGTGGAAGTGGAGAAGCTCTGGGGAACACACAAAGGAGGTCGGCGAAATTAGGCCCATTAGCAGTGTAATAGCTAATAGCGGACACAAATGAAATAAATATTAAAAAAAAATAATTAATTTATATATAAATTAAATATAATATTTAAATATAAATTTATTAACAGTTATTTATCGTAATTTTTGTACGACTTTTAATCATGGGGTAGTGAAAAACACAATAAAAAGAAGATATAGCGTAAGTCATAATGAATAAATTATCTGTCAGCCATGACATCTGCATTTCCTAATTCCAGGGTTGCCAGGGATGTAAATAGTATAATATTGTACGTAGAGGGGTCATGATTTCTCATTATTTTGTATATTATTATTAAAAATAGATCCATTTTAAAAGTCTAAATATATCAGTTAACGCATTACGTAAATATTTTTGTTAATTACAACGTTTTTGGTCCATAATAACTGTGGTTTTGTTTTGATTTCGATAGTGGATAAAAATGCTAGAAGCCAAATTATAAAAACTCAAGAAACGTCAAATGAGATGAAAAATCAATCAATGTCATTCGAAGGTGCGAATTCGTAATTTCGTTTTCGTTTATTAATTATTTATGAAAATTAATAAAAAAGAACTTAATTCAAACTACTTTTAGTTTGAATTACGTTCCTTTTCATCACACTTACACGTAAACAGTATCTAAACATACAGGTTAACTTGGCCGTAATGCCCCATATAAAACCCTCGGGCTTTCTTTTTGTCATGAAACCCAAGGTCGGTAAGTATTTTTTTTAAATTTATTGCACAGCACACAGATATCATGCAAGTTCAAGCAAGGAGTTTACACGCATTTAAAAAAAATTCTTAAAATGTTATCTAAACAGGAATGTCATTGCAATCTCGCTACATGTTACTTAAATACTCAACTAATGTTCTTAATAATCGATTTTAATACTTTTTTGTATCAAACCGTCGAAATTATTTTTTTTTTCACTCCGTCATGGCAGTATACCTACGTAAGTATTTGCCCTTAACGTTTCTGAACGAAACATTTGTATAATCTGTGGTGTGGGCATAAAGCCCGCCATCCGCTTAAAAAAAGTTCACTTATTTCGTAAGTTACGTAATAATAGTTGTGCTGACTTGTGTATTAAAGCTATAATTCATAATTATTTACCTTTTGTATTTGAAGACAAGTAAAAAAGTTATAAATATGTCGTCGGTGTCGTCCGATGAGTGTGATTTAAATGCAACACCGCCAGATATTATCCATGCAGCAAAAACAATTAATGATGTACAGTGACTATAAATTTTAATAAATAAGTTTTTTCTACCCTATAATTTTATTTATTTACTCGCAAATGTGATGAAAAACATTGTAGGTATGTTTCACGGGCGGTACGGGAATTACGAACCTCGACTCAGAAAGCCCTTAGTCTCCGACTTCGGGCTTCTACTAGAGCCTCGATCATAATTCCTTACTTACCGCCCTTAATACACAATGTACTATTTCATTCATTTTCGGTTTTATTTCTCAATGAACTTAAATGTTTTTACTTTTCATAACCTAAAAAACGTTTTTGTTATCTCTCTGTTATCTCGGTATTCCCATGATCAATATTGACATTGATGTTTTTATAGTAAATAGTGTTTATTACCAGTCAATTTAGTATTTATATTATTATGAGTTGAAAAAGTGGGCCGGACGAAGTATGGGTCGTTGCCGGAGTCCTTTGAGCAGGCCCGTCCAATCCAAACAGTGCAAGCATAGTTTATCAGTTATCGTGTAACTCAATTTAGACTTTTAAGGAGCTCGAACGATTGACGAACAATACCAAAGTAACGACATTTGGATAGGCCGTATTAAGTACTCAAACTACAAGAGAGTGCGGTAATCTACTCATAATGTTCGTTATTTTCCCACGTTGCTCTCGCAGTCACAATATTAGCTTTTGAGAATCATGCAAATTCTGTCTGTGATAGTAATATGAATGTGTAGGTACCTCAGTATCAATACATTGTTTCATTTGTGGTTTATTCCTAAAACTGACGTCAATGTTACTGGACTAAAAAATATTTTGCGCAATAAAAACACTGGGTTTTATTGCGTGTCAAAGTTTTTGTGGCAGCCGCTGTACAACATGACAATGTTTGCGATGGTCGAATATCCGACAAAGTGGGTGAGATGTTGGATAACAGGGCTATTTTGTTTTAACATTTTAGTTGGTGTAGTCTTTATTTTTTAATACAGTTAAAGATGTGTGTAACCTTAGCAAATCACTTGCTTAAAAATACTTATAATTTACTTTTGATAAAACTATAGTAACAATTAACAACTGTGTGAAATATTAGCATCTGCTGCGAAGTTGGTTTGAGATCCGTGTTACAGCACGAAGCACATAGGCAGCAAAAGACATTACGTATTAAACTTAAACATAACGTTAGATGAAGAAGTTATGACGAATCTTATTAATTCTTGATCAATATAATATACCATACGTATCTTCTACCATCGTTATTTAAAACAGACAAAGCGATCGATTAATTAAATTCATTAATTAATTAATTGTGGCAAAACGCAAGGCCTCCTCTAATTGCGCGACCAGAATCTCTCATCAATCTAGCTATGACTTAACGTCTTTTTGTTCCGTTTCAGAAAAAGACCCGTACCCAGTGGAGACCCTGCCAACCTGCACCTATGCCCTGAGCGTCTGCCACAACGAGAAAGCCTGTTCCGTACTCTTCGACCGTTTCAAGAACGCTTGCAAGGCCCGTGATGGAGAATGCCGCATGGAAGACAGGTGACTCTAATCCACTTAATAATGTAATTGTAGTATATGTGCATGCACTACGTATGTCTACGTAAACATACAAATAGATATAACATTGTCTCATGCGCACATAGTCAGTGGGTTTAGGAGACAACGGACAGTCACGCGAGTGACCTAGCGCAGGTTAGATGTGCGCCCGCTTGGAGAACTGAGTGTGTTGCTGAGCTAGTGAATGTACGGAGACAGTACAGTAATAATAACAATAATATTCCTCCCAACCAATTTCGGTCACGGTATTCAATCTCAGCAAAGATTGAGCTAAGAAGCTGAAGAGTTTAATTCCCGGCCGGAGTTTATGTTTCCTCATAAACTATATTATACTCACCATTATCTGGGGGTCTTAAAGTCAACAGTGAATAGGTTACTTCTAGGTAAGCGTGATTCGTCTTCAACCACATCATTGCTTACTATCCGGTGAGATGGTGATCAAACTCAAGCCTATAATCAATAAAAAAAATCCCATCTGCGTAGGAGATATTATAGAGACAAGTATACGCAAGTATTAGAAGTCTGTTCCTTGTACTCTCAAAGCCCGTTGACACGGCAATCCGACACGAATCCGAATCTCAAGAAAATGACAATTCACACACTTCCATTTTCTCCGACACTCACGTCCATATAAAATGATACAAACGGTAACTGAAATAGCGGTGTGCCATTGAACTGACCTAAACCAGGCGAGTCACGTGGAAAATATGGTTTACAAGTAATCTTTTACATCCAAGTGCCTCTTCGTCAAAATACCTCTCTACCCTCCCGTAATCTTAAGTTATATCCATATTTTACCACAAAAACACAACCCTCTTTCTTTTACAGCCTTGTAAAAAGTAACCTAACCTTCCTCAAGCTTCAACCTACTTCCCTAGCACATTTCATCCAAATCAACACAGTACTTTCGAAGATTAGCGCGTTTAAATAAATAAAATAAAATAAAATAAAATAAAATAATCTTTAATTCGGATAAGCAACATCATTAAACATACAATTTTTTCCGCTATATAATATTGGTAAGTATAAATAGTTTCTGTATACACGTACGTGTAGGTATATGCATATGTACGCAAAGCAAAAACTTTACCTTACGAAAACACTCCTTAGTCTGGAATTTGGCACAGCTAAAATTTATAGAAATAGTGCCAAAAGCTATTATTTTTACATACTTTTTTATTGACATTAAATTAAATATAGGTTTATTCCGACCACTAATCGGCTAGTAGTTAAAATAGCAATTCATTTTATCTCTATATACATGTGTATTATTTATTTCTTGTATCTTTTATCCATCTACCCGCACTGCGCCCGCGTTGTGGATTACAGCCTCTACCCTTTTATAGAGAGAAGGCCTAGTGTGTTACGCGTACGTTACGTCTACGTTACGCGTTATAGTCCCAGCAGTGGGACAATAACGCGTAACGTACACGTTAATACGTTATAAGAATAAAATAAAATTTCAGTACAGTTTTATGTAACTAGGAGCGTAGAGCTGATTATACATGAGGCTGAAATATTATCCAGTAACCCAATAAAAGGGTACAATCTCACAATTTCCCGCTATATTTATAGCTCCAAAAGAAAAAGGCCAGCGTCCCGGTGCCTGCCTGAAATAAACAGGCTGTTGCTAAATCGATACGAGCGTAATACTCTATTTAAGGGCAGCAGTGCCATGAATTTTGAATGGCTGCCGTTTATTATAGTCTGAATAGAAACTATGAGGCTTGCATTTTTTAGGACTATGAAAGCATAAACGTGCTATCGAATAGCTACGGTTATATGATTATCTTTTCCATGAACTGCGATTTTTCTTTTTAACCGACTTCAAAAACAGGAGGAGGTTCTCAGTTCGTCAGAATCTTTTATTTAAATGTATGTTCCCCGATTATTCGAAAACGGCTGTACCGATATGGAAAATTCTTTTCTCTCGAAAAGTGTACTTATTATTGAGTAGTTCCAGTAGCCATCTGTGGTCTTCATCATCAGTTCCACTTCACCAAATGGTGCTTTTCGAGAGCAATACTTTAATTACTATAAAAATAATCCAAATCGCTATAGATGTGCCTATAATATTTGAAGAGTTTCCTCAATTTCTACAGGACTCCATCATCAAAGCAAAGCCTGATGACAATGGGACCAACTAGAAAGCATATCCTTTGAAACAATTTTTTATTTTTATTTTTATTTAAAGCGTCAATAGCCTAATGGCTAAGGTGTCGGACTTGTGATCGAGAGGTCGCGAGTTCGAACCCCACCCATTACACTATTGCCGCGAACCCACTCCAGACACAAACATATTTAGCTTATTTAGAGGAGTTAATAAAATTGCTAGTAAAGTGAATACTACCCACATCACTAGTTCTATTTAAAAAAAAATATGCCACATTTATTTATGATTGTTAATTTAAAATTCTGCACTGTTTGTTTGTCCATGTTTCACGTTAAAATAGAGCAACGAATCTATAAGATTTTTGGTGACAAGATATTAGAAGGGCATAAGGTCTCTGTTTACCTAGAAAAATAAAACTTTTTAAACAAAAGAAGCCGCGGGGAAAAGCTAGTTTTATTATTAACTGTAACAGTGCTCTACCAATATTATGTTTGTAAACAAAGTTATATTTTAGAACGACATTTTAACAATTTTAAGAAATCATAACCCTGGTTTCTAGTTAATACGTGCTTTTTCATGTTAATTCTATGAATAGCTAGCTATTTTGTAAGCTTATCATAAAATACTTTTATTATTTTAATATACTGCTGTTTTTTGTCTTTATTAAAATAAAATAAAACAGTGGACTCTCACAGAACTTCTCCTGCATGCGAGACCACGTCGATTCCTAGTCACCACAATAACTAACTCCACTTTTCCCCACCAGGGAAACTTGTCGCGAGGCCTGGGCTGGTCTCCGTCTCTCCCCACTCTTCGGCTGCATCTGTCCCAACACCCACATGAAGAAGCGATGTGACCGTATCTTCGCTGTGGTAAACCACAACCCGTGTGTTGGTGAGTAAGCACTTTTATTTGCTCAAGCTATTCTGTTTTCGCGGGTTCTGAGTGAAATATGATAAAAATAAAATTTTCTCTTTTTCAATTTTGATTTAATTAGGTTTCTTTTTTTTTGTATATAGGTATATAAAGCGGACCAAATATCGAATCTTGACATACCTGAATATAACAAACATATGAAAAGATATAATAGAGAAACTGAAATTTTAATTAAGAACCTGGTAATCGGTGTTTAACCTAATTATATCCTTAAACTTTTTTTAAATAATGATGGAATATGTACCCTATTTTTCATGGAGCATACAACCTCCATGTCCTCGGCATCAACTAAAGACGCCATTACTAATATATCCGTTGGTTAGATACCAAAAACATTGGACGCATATTATATCAATTAAATTAACAAGAGATGAAGACTTAGGAATTTTGTATTGTCTTCGTCGTCGGTCGGTACACAAATTTTTACCAATGCATATCAGTGGACATCCAATACCTACAGAGCACTTTAAAGTTACGGTTGTTACGGAACCCAAAAGATAAACAACCTGACACTAGTTTTGCCAAAGGATACCACTTGTATACGTACCACTTGTTAGAATATGCGATACTCCTAGTTTCCGAGTTTTGAACGTAGGCTTAGAATCCCGTCGTTTGAATGGCAAGCCAAACCCAATATATGTGTATACTAGCTTGTGCCAGCGGCTTCGCCCGCGTGGGAAGTGTTTCCCGTGTAAATTCTGATCCCGTGGGAATTTCGCAAAATCCTTTCTTAGCGGATGCCTACGTCATAACATCTACCTGCATGCCACATTTCAGCCCGATCCGTCCAGTGGTTTGGGCTGTGCGTTGATAGATCACTATGTCAGTCAGTCAGTCAGTCAGTCACCTTTGAGTTATATATATTAAGATTTAGAAATAGTTTCAAGCGAGATAATAAGGTGTAAACTTGTTTGAACATTTGTTCTAGTGGGTATTTTAAAAGGAGTCTCAATTATCTCATATAATGTAGTGTCCGCGTAACAAAAACTGGTTGATATGGTAATTCTTTTAAGGTCAAAATTTCGTGATAATTCCTCTAAAACCTGGTTGTTCTAACAAGAAAGGATGAAATATATTCAGATGCTGAATGTGCAGCATGCAACTCAATGCTATAATTTATAATATTTTTTATAAAACACAACCTTTTCAGGAGATATATATACCTAGGTACTCGTGGACCGCTCAGACACGTTTAATACTATAATAATAATATCTTTATTTGGAACACAGCCATAAAAATACATGTGTCTTAATTAATAAAGTATTGAGTATTGAGTATTGAGTAGCTAGAATAAGTACATGAATTTAAAAATAAAAATTAGGCAAAGACCTTTATTACAAAGACCTTTAGATTATCTTGGTAGGCAGAAACTGGACATAAGTATAATTTTGTCATGGTTTTCGGTAAAGTAATGCTTGATTTCATACTGCTCTATTAGGTTTCTACGTATGAAGAAAATTTATAACATAAAATATGTCCTAAACATTTTTTTAAACGCCGTCTTTCGCAAATTATTCAAATGTTCATAAATATGTTTTTTTTTTTAATGAACGTTTACTAGTCATTGGATACATGAAGTGGGCTGTCGTTGTAAGACGACTAAAAAAACTCGGTGTATAGATAGACTATAAAAGCTACATAAGGCAAACATGCCTTATATAGATTTCAAGAAACACCTTACAATAGTAATATTATTAAGAGATATGTATATGTAGTTTAGTAATCGTTTATTTATCAACTGACTACCGAACGTAGTCGTAATTAATCATCATTCAGAGATAAATGAGAGAAAATCATAGATATTCAGTTCCAGAAAAGTTACTTGCTATAGATGTACGTACACTTTAATTGCTTTGATAACCAATTGTGTTTGTTATTTGAAGCACCGTCTTATCATCAATTTAGCGAAAAAATGACACACAAAAGGGTTATTTATAACATCGACGACGACTTGCAAATCTATCGGTTACATTTCGGGGAGTGTGCGTTGGAATTATACAATCTAATTCCGCCAAGCCCGTTCCATCATCGGACTACAAGACAAACTGCGATATGCCATCGTTACATGATGGACATCCCACCTATACGCACAAAACGTTTTGGGAATACCTTCATTGTGCGTACAGCTAAGGAGTGGAATTCCCTGCCGGAGTCTGTTTCCTGATCGCTATAACCTGGGAGTCTTTAAGTCAAGAGTGAATAGGTTATTTCTAGGCAAGCCTACTCCATCTTCGACCACATCATCACTTACCATCAGGTGAGATGGTGGTCAAACGCGAGCCTATTATCAATAAAAAAAAAAATAACTAGGTGATGTCCTTGTACGTTAAAGTAGCTCATGTGCTTTGCCAACTTCATCCAGCATACAGCCACTTTTCCGTGATTAATGATATAACCTCCTCCTTTTTTTTTGTCGTCGGTTGAAAATGATTTGCAAGATAAATATCATTAACTTAAAACGTATTGGACTTGACTGGACTCCATAATGAAACTCTTCCTCTTATTTTAAAATATTTACACACATACACATTCACTCGTATACTCACACTCCCCTCCCCCTCACATACTCACACACGCACTCATTTTAATTTGTTTGTTATCTTTAAAAATAGTTTTTGTTTTGTTTTATACATATAACTTAACCTTTAATATTTTTGTAATTTTTTTTTTCAATCAATCTGTATACTCGTAAAATGTTCTGCTTGTGCTTGATGTTTGAAGAACACTGACTCCTAAGATACAGGGACATACCTAGTTTAGGAGTCAGGGTCTCTACTGACACATGTTTCTTTTTTTTTTATTGTTCATTTTATGCTTACATTTTATTTAACCATGTGTTGCTTTGTAACCTTTTTGAGTAATAAAGATTATTTATTATTATTTATTATTACTTGATTTCGGATGAGCCCGCTCTCGACCTCTATCACGCCTGTTGGTAAGCGATATATGAGGTCTACGAATAGACGAACGAGCCGAGAAAATACCTGTTCACTCTTGCTTCAAAGGCTGACGGGTCAATAAGGTAGGGAGACCACAGAAACCGGCAGAGAGCTCCACACCTTAGCCAAGCACACAATAAAGTTGTAAGGAAATAAAAACAGTACAAACATTTTGATACATTTACGATACCGAAAATAAATATCCAAGAATTCATAATTAAACAGCTGTCACATTATCAATTAATCAATCCGGTATCTGTTTTACATACTACAGAATACAACAATAATCTCAGTCATTTTCCGTAGGTACATGACATCGAGGGCCACCTATTCCAATATTCATCATCACCAACGACTGAAGCCTTTAAAATATTAACATCGTCAATCACACAGTCCATAAATTATTTAAATTACCAAACCGAGTTCTGTCCAGAACACGATAATATTAAAACTATAAATCAAATGAGACCGCCTGTTATTAATACTCAAATTGTCTCTGGCATTCAACATTTTGTGTTAAAAAAAATAGATATTGGACTCAGCGGGGATGTTACGAAACTTGTGTAGGAGCTACTGGCTAAATAATAACAGCCGGATGAGTCAATTTTGAAAGTTAAGCAACGCTTGCTGAGTCCGATGGGTGACCATCTTAACAAATCGAGAAGCACGTTAAGCCGTTGGCTTAATGTAAGGCCAGCACATCAAGCTACAACAATCTGTCAAATTTCTTTAATAGATTTTCAACTTTATCGTTAAAGAAATTAGGTTCAAGGTTGATTGGGAAAATTTGACAGTTTCGGGTAGCTTCATGTGCTGGCGTTTGTACATCTTTGTCAGTCGTTACGGGTAGTCAGAAGCTAGAACATCGGTCACCAGTCTTTCTGAGGGTTATCGTCTTACCCAGCTACTGGTTTCCATCTCATTTGCTTAACCTTATCCCATCTGCAACGTGTAACGTAAACCCCATATCTATCTAAAAGGGCTGAAGACAACATCTGGTATGGAGTCTCTATGCACAGTTTCAGCACAAAATAACTGACTCAAAGAATTGTTACCAAATTATTGGTTTCATATATTTCTTGAATACCAATCATAACAAACGTGTCACAGCACTACGAGGGTAAATAACTTTCCACGTCACTTGCCAATAACACGATAATTCTTTTCGTTCTTCTTAATTTGAAAAAATCGGTCTCTGGTATCAGTGTATTGGAATTTGTAATAAGTTCTACACACGTAGACTTAGGATTACAAAACCCTTACCATATCGTTTGTTATCATCCAAAGAAGCCATGCACTTGGTATGTGTATACCCTTTAAATTACACGTTGTATATTGATTTCGGCTCCCAGTCTATCGGGATACAGCTAAGTTTGCTCCTTTTAAGCACTATGTACTCATGCATCCGAACTCCGAATTCGAAAATCCGAAGTTTTCAGTATTGTAGCTTCAGATTCTAAATGTATTGGATTTTAGCGGTAATAGTTTCGTCTCCTGTATCTATAAGGCATAAACCTATAACTGAACCTTTCGGATATACCAGAATTTAAAAAGATGTGATATTACTAAGATATTTTTAGTTTTATTTTTTTAGCTTAGTTTAGGTTAGCCAATTTCGACCAATTTAGACCAATTTTGTCAACTTTTGGTTAAGAACCGAAAGTAGACAAACCTCCAAAGATTGCCTAATAACAGCATGAATACTTTCCTTCTAAAATGTAAAATGTTGAACTTTTCTCGACTAACCAGACTCATCTCCAGACTACGTTCGAATATAAATAAGACTAAGCTTTCAATAAACTTGCGTTCCAACATGTACCCCTTAAAACCGCATTCAACCCATCCACCGAAAACTCCCGAAATCCAAAACTATTTCCGATAGTGAGGGGATCAATACGGACGTTATCCGGCATTCATTCAATAACCACTCGGCCAGCTAATATAAAGGCTCTAACTAAGTATTGACCAGTCTGTACGTCTCACGGATATAGATTAGGCCGGCACAGATTGGACCAATGAATAGCGTAGGTAATTTAGAGCGACTGAGATCCGCCAACGGTAGTTTTTTGAAAAAAAAAATCGAGGGAGAGGTAAAATAAATATCAACATGAGAATTGTGTTATAAGTTTAAGTATTCAACAATTACTACGGTTTAGAATAGTACGATTGCTTGTAGACATTCACTATGCAGTATAATTATGCTATGTGCTTTTATTTTTTAATTTCTTATCTTATCTTCTTATCTTCTTTACATATACCTAATCTCATTGACAATAGTTTGGGGTATATGTTTTATTACCTTTTACTATAACCACTTTTTATTAAAAAAAAAAACTGTAATGTACAACGTTTTTTGTCCTAACCATATAAAATAATATTTCAACAGTTTTCTTTTTAATAATTTAATCAAACAAGACGAAACACTAATGAAAATAGGTCAACTGATAGATTAAATAAACCAAAGATGATTTAAAAATAAATAAATCCAACGTAGAAAAAATAAGAAGTAAAATTAAACTATTGCTATAATAATTATAATTATAGCAATAATTTAATTTTCTATTAATTCTGGTAAATAGGAAAATTGATTTCAGCTCTCTTCCTCTTTCCAACTTATTTTAATTTTTGCTGTGCTTGACAGGGTCTATAATTTAATTTTCTATTAATTTAGGTAAATAGGAAAATTGATTTCAGCTCTCTTCCTCTCTCCAACTTATTTTAATTTTTGCTGTGCTTGATAGGGTCTATAATTTTTACTTTTTAAACAACCAACTGTATGGGTACATTATGGATTGCTATAAATAGTCGAACCTGCCTGCCTCATCTACCACTCCTACATAGTCTTTGCCTTCAATATCCCGGGAACGTTTGATTCATTTCTTTTAATCTCAGTGGATTGCTAGAGTAGGGATCTTGCGGGACGAGGCTCTAATCCCGCAGTAATCCCGCACTCATCCGCCCACAGGCCGCGTCAACTTCCAAGCTCTTTGGATCTCTTTAATTCCATGAATTGATCTTGACTTTTTCTAAAACTTACGTTATTATCTGTTAAGAACTTTTGTTCGTCAGGTATAAAGGATATTGAACGGGTTCGAGTATAACCCTTCACTTCGAGATGTAGTTATTTGCTCTATTGTTAATCCTGAGCTTAATACAACAATACAGCAAATAAGTGAGTAATTCTGAGCTTATCTCAAGTGCATATACGGCGTGACCCCACAAACAATGGCCCACCTTCTATCTTGCTCCGCACTCCCTGTCACCTGTACACTTAATGATCTTATGTCAGCATCTGCGAGCGGAGTTCGCGTAACTGATTTAGGGCCACACAATTTTATAAAGTATGTTTTACCATTGACTCGCTAAAAATAATCCTGAGCTAGAAGTTAGCAAGTTAAGGGTCTTCAACGCTTACAAAGAGTGATAGATGACCAATAAAACATATAGTATACATATAGTATTAATAATATATATAATTTGATATCCATTCGCCATGAAAAAGGTTGCAAACATGATTGTCTTTTAGGCTGATTTCCCTATCCCCTCAAAGACAAACAACTAGTAAGTTGGAACTGTATCACAAGCGGGTAGTCTTCCTAGTCCTTTGGAGAAATAACTCTCACCTCAGAAGTCCAGTCATTTCATACAACAGATAAAATTAAACAAACTGTAGCGATGTCTCTCTGAACCATCCCTTGTATGATGATAAAGGGATAATTCAGTCTCTTATGTGTCTGGTACAGCGCGTTAATCCACCAGCCATTTTGACAGTCACAAAGGCCACTAAAAAGCCTGATAAAGGTACTATGTTACCCGTTTACTAGGTTGCAGATACATTATTATACATATTAGTTGCGCCCGCAACTTCGTGTTAATTCCGATCCTGCGGCCTCCTCTATCTTCCAGTGAACGTCCCATTAAAATCGGTTCAGCCATTCCAAAGGTTAGCCCGGATAAACAGAAACATTGACAAAAATTTTAAAAAATGTTAGTGTTTTATTATCGTGTAAAATGAAACCACAGACAGACATTTCAATATTTTGTAATTTAAAAGCTATTTGAAGTATTGCAATAGGTACATGTACGTCTATTAATTTTCGAAAATAATCTTAGCCGCATTTCTTAACGCACAACTGTATAATTCATACGTAAACCACGTCGACATTTTCATAATTTGTCTCAATAAAAATTACTCACGGTAAAAAAAAATCCTAATGCCCAAGTGTTTCCACATTATGGCTTAACATCACGAAGCCTATAATAAGCCGGTCATTGTAAAAACCTGACGTCATTCGGCCACGTTTATATGAAAATAGAACAATCGATAAAGTTTTTTGACTTACACTGAGCAAGGACTAAATATTAACGGCCAGGTTAAAGATTTACTTTAATTTTTAGACAAGCGAAGAGATGTCTTCAGCTCAGGCTTAGTATATTTTATACTATGTAAGAAAATTCAGTTACATTCTGACTGGCTCTATAGTGATACTGGTACTTCAGTGCGTCACTTTTTTCCGTGTAGGCAAATCATCGAATAACTTCTCCCGCTCTGGGTGGAGTGGAAGGGAGTGTCAGACTTCTACTGACTAAAAACCCACCCTGTTCTTTCAGCTGCCCTTAAGTTCTGGGGCCGCGGTATCTCGTCAGAACATTCCCGCAACCCCGGCAGGCAATCTTTTTAGTAAATATATTCAATTTACTGACAAACTTTTTTTTATATTTTTGCTATATCTACATTAATTATATTTTTAAGTGTCAATCGAATTTTCTTCAGACTATAACTATACAACGTGTAACGGAAACCCCATATCTATCCAAAGGGGCTGAAGACAACATCTGGTATGGAGTCTCTATGCACAGTTTCAGCTCAAAATAAGTGACTCAAAGAATTGATACCAAATTATCGGTTTCATATGTTTCTTGAATACCAATCATAACAAACGTGTCACAGCACTACGAGGGTCGATAACTTTCCACGTCACTTGCCAATAACACGGTGATTCTCTTCGTTCTTCTTAATTTGAAAATTCTGCCTTTGGTATGCCAATGTATTGAAATTTCTATTATACTTCACACATGTAGATATAGGATTATAAAACCCTTGCCACATTGTTTATTATCATCCAAAGAAACCGTGCACTTGGTATATATATACCCTTTAAATTACACGTTGTATATGAATACATATTACGTAAAATACACGTCAAGCTTTATGGAGCTAGCTTTATCGTACATATATAAATAATTTAATCAAAAAGCTATTTTAGGACAGTCCATTCATTCAGAATTTCAATTAAGGCACAAATACGGTCTCATTTGATCACCTATACAAATTCTAAATTTAGATTGAAAGTTTATTTTATGTGCAAAGAGAGAAGGTATCGAATCATTAAGGAATACCTACATTTAAATTCTAAGGAATAGTATATATTAAATATTTGATCGTAGACAATTTGCTTTTCGTTGCTTTGAATAGCGACTTCAAATAAATGAATAAACCTTTAATAATCAGTGTTTATACAATTGAAATACGGGCTATACGATTTTCTTATAAATATTTTTGATAACAATGTTCTGGTGACCTCTAAAGAAGTTAGGTTCAAAGAGTTTATAAATATATCGCCATGCTAGACCTAAAATTAATCAAATAAAAATTTAGACATTTCATTCTACTTTTAATTCGAGACTTCGTCGTACAGGTGTATTTTTATAAATATAGGTTTTTTTTTTCCAAATACATGATGTGACTCCTGAACTCTATGAATGTTTTAAAGAGAGGATAACTAAATAATTCCAAACTTCAATTTAATTACGGATGAACGCGCTCCTTACACTGATCTCGTCTGATGGTAAGCGTTAGATGCGGTTTACGATAGAACGAGCGAGCCCAGAAGATGCCTGCTCACTCTTACTTTAAAAGCTGACGGCTCATAATATGTGGTAGAGAACACATAAGCCGGCAGAGAGCTCCACACCTTGGTTGTGCGCACAATACATGTAGAAGAAGAAGTGTAGATGGCACCCTGCAGTACGTCTGGTAGACCGGTTAATTAACAATTGACATTAAACGAGCTTCAAAATACTGTCATATGAAAATGTCCCACTCACACGCACAATACGTTTTGGGAATACTTTCATTGCGCGTACGGCTAAGGAGTGGAATTCCCTGCCGGAGTCTTTGTTTCCTGTTAGTTATAACCTGGGGGTCTTTAAGTCAAGAGTGAATAGGTTACTGCTAGGTAAGCGTGCTTCATCTTCGACCATCATCACATACCATCAGGTGAAATGGTGGTCAAACTTGAGCCTATTGTCAATAAAAATTGACATATTTGCCTGTGGGTAGGTGGTGATGTAACCAGGTACCTAAGATTTTAACCATTGAACAAACGTGCTTCCTCATAAAAACACTGAATTAAAGGTGTCTTACAGTTGCAGATACATATTCGTAAACAGTTGTTGCCTTTTTGTTTATATCTGTAAATAATTTATTAATAGGAAACAATTTACTGGTATCCAAAAAATCGTCAATAATGGGAACAGAAATGAAAAAAGAACTTATTATGTTCAAATGAAATTTCGTAGCGTTATACTATAATTTATTGTACTTAATCTTGTTTATGATTGATCAACGAGTGTTCGAACATTATTTGTTGGTGACAGTAATCAATATGTTCTTGATTTAAATCACTTACACTGTATGCGTTACCAACAATCTTGCCTAAAGGCAGACTTAAACACAGTACATTTTTCAGTCTCCAGTTTTGCCAAATCTAGAAATTATTATCATGTAATACCATTAATGACCACTACAGCATCCAAGCGAATAACTACAAAATGTTATCCCATTTGAGATGAAAACCTGAACGGACTCTGATTTCACAGAAAAACTCTTAATGTTTGAATTTCAGTCGGCCTCGTTATGTAGGGGACAAGCGACAAGATTAAGCGGGAAAACCAAAACACAAAAAACACAATATTCATGTAATAATATATTTATATGCAGACAGTTTTACCTCTTTTAGTTGGCATCTTATCAACTGCTAGTAGTTCGCTTCCCATTACGTCCGATGCACCTTATAAGCAATAAAAACATTTTTAGAATGGGATCATTAGTTTCAGAGATTACGTACCTCCTACACATAAACTTACATACATACTAACAAATTTTACCTCTTTATAATATTAGTATAGATAAGGCTACGTATACGCTGCTTATCATATTGCTCAGCGTCTATTTATTTATTAATAGGCAAACAGTAGGTCCCACAGTACGTTTTCTCGAGTATTTTAATTTCAAGACGTATCAGTGCAAACGTAGTATTAATGTTCTATACAGTAATTGTGACATTTCCACATACATACTTAACGTATTCTTTTATGAAACAATAATTTTCCGGTCCCTTTAACTACATAGCTACGCAGATCTGAATCATAAGAGTCGAAGATTTTTGGCTTTGTCTATAAATAATATTCGTAATACCGTGACATTTCAGTCAGTATTTCTGGAGTCGATGGCAAAATAAAGTGTGTTTATGAACTAGTGTCTTGATTAGAGAGAATAGTGTCGAGATGAGAAGTTGTGACGCTTTTAAATAATAATACCAGCGACCCGGCCCAGCTTCGGCACGGTCCTAATCTGCTAATTCACACAAAACCTTAATAAACTATATACTGAAATCTTCCTTATGAATCACTCTAATCATTGGTGAAAACTGCACGAATATGTTCATGTAGTTTCTGGGTTTATCGGGACTATACAGACAGATATCGTGGCCCCGGAACGCAAGGGTAACTAAAGAAGCATGGTGGGTTTTTAGTCAGTAGAAGTCTGACACTCCTTTCCTCTCTATCCACAGCGGGAGGAGTCATTAGATGATTTTCCCACCCAGAAAAAAAGTTGGACATAAATTATTCTTTCTTTCTTTTTCCCACCTAAGCTAGTGTACAAAATTGTTCTAACGCCAAGTCCCGCTCACAGTTTCTACCTTAGACCACCACCTAAAGGAGTTTGGATGGTAACAAGAAGCGACGGATTAAGGATTAGCAAGATTTAACAAACAAACATAAATACAAGGCGTTATTCTAATGTAACATTTTTGCTACAGATTGTAAGCTCTACAGACGTTGAAGAAAAATGTGAATTATTAAAAGGCATCTTCAAATAAGATTCTAATAGGATTTAGTATTTAAAGTCTAGATAGATTAGATCAGTTTTCAACGTAACTTAATTCGACTGGATTTAATGTCTATAATTTTGCTCGCGTATTTCTCCAAACTACAGAACTACGGAGGTTTGAAGAATAATTAATTATTGATCTCACCAAAATTATACAAACTAAGCTGAATCGCACAGAGGTAGATTAAAGTCTAAAAAATACAAAAATTCCACGCATCAGATAGTTTATAAATAAACATTATTTTTTAATCCGTAAGAGCGTTTACTTCTGCCTTCGAATCCCGGGTCGTGATAAAGGGCTATATTGCGTTTTCCATAAATACATTTCTCAGTAGTAACTCGAAGTGTGGATGTTGTCAGTGTGATACCTCCGAAGTACCTCGGAAAGCACGCTAAGCCGTTGGTCCCAGCTGTCTTTGGACATCTTTAAAGCCGAGCGTTGTCGAGTGAAGGCCAATACCAACATGTAGACGGTATATTTGCTTTGTCTTGCTATCGCTCGGTGTCACTTGCCTAGTTGGCCGAGTGTAGGCCAGCGCCAACGTGTATAGAGCTCATTTGGTGCAACTTGTCTTCGCTCGCCGTTGCTCGTGATCACTTGCCTCACTTTGGATCGGTGTCGGTTTTTGGTCACAAATCAAAGGCGCTCGCCTGCGCTCGGCGAACGTGTGGGCAGCTCTACAGACCCTCTTCTACATTGGTCGTCTGCATTGGTGTTCGACGAACTTGTCGAACGTGTGGACATTATTTCTTGCCTTGTACCTATTTGCTAACGCTCGCGTTGGCTTACGCTCGGCCAACATGTATGCAGGCTTTACAGTTGTTATGGGTAGATGTCAGAAAATCTGACCCTGGTCTGGCCAAGGGGTCATGTGTAACCCAGATACTGGATTTTAGAGGTCAGATAGGCAGTCGCTACATGTAAAACATTAAGACTGGACTCTGACCCCAGCATAGTTGAAAAAGGCTGAGATGTGTGTGTTTACTTCTCATGTAGTTTCATACAAACTAACAAATCCTTAATCTAGGAAGCTCCAAATCACTCTCTTACTCTCTCGAATGTTTATCCCGAAAACTCGGACGAAAACGAAGCCGTGGGCAACAACTAGAATAGAATAGAATAATAAACTTTTTACCAAAAAAATTAAACCGTCTCCCAAAAAACACTGCATAGTGAAAAATAACTTTAATTTCGGTAGTCGGTGTCTTTAGTTTTGTATTTTCGTTTTTGGCACCGACTTCCGAAATTAAAGTTATTTTTCACTTTGCAGTGTTTTTTGGGAGTTGGTTTAATTTTTTGGTAAAAAGTTTTTATTTCACTCTTTTTAGTTGGTTGATTTTTAATTTACCTAGTTACCAGAGCCTAAATGTCAACTACTTATAAAATTTTACAAAATATTGCTTTTCCCAATGCTGGGCCGTTAATTTTTGAGGAGTTCTCCTAATACTTCACCATCAGCTATACATCACCATATGCATTGTGACGAGCATAAAGTGCTTAATATCCATATTCAAGTAATCGAATCGCAATCCACGAAATACTTACTATTGAGTAGTTTCGGCGACCATCTGTGGTCTTCATCATCAGTTCCACTTCCCGAAATGGTACTTTTTGAGAGCAACTGCACAAGTTACTATAAGAAATACCCAAAACGCCATAGGTGTGCCTATAATATTTGAAGAGTTCCCTCGATTTCTCTAGGATCCCATCATCAGATCCTGACTTGGTGACAAATGGTACCAATTTCAAAGTATACCCTATCAAACAAAAAAAGAATTTTCCAAATCGGTTCAGCCGTCTTCGAGTACTCGGAGATCATACATAAAAAAATATACGCGTCGAATTGATAACCTCCTCTTTTGGTCGTCGGTTGAAAATTACGCGATCGTGGTCGCGTTGTTGAAAAGAGTGTGGAGGGCGCGCGAGCCGTCATCGAGCCGCTGGGCTACACCGCCGCCCGCTCCTGATGCATGTGTGTATCGGAGGTGTTAACGTGTGCGTTAATAGCTAGTTTCAAATAAATAGTTTGAGTTTCTTTGTACCAAGGTTCATTAAAAAATAACTTTCCAATTTTAAACCGGAAAGTTCTTTAATTTACACAAAAAGTAGCCAAGTACAAGTCGGAGTCGGAATCGTCCATGAAGAGATCTTCACGGACGATTCCGACTTTTTACCAAGGATCTCCTTAGTAGCAAGCATAGATAAACAAAAATAACGTTGTTTTTCATTGTGTATGTATAAATGACAAAGTTATATTTGCGGGTTTTGAAAATGTCTTATATTTCAAAAACTGCTGACTGTATCTAGTTAAACCAATTTTCGTTGAAAGTTTTCATTAAGATCTACAGCATATATTTTTTGGACTCTTCTTATTCTTAAACTTAGAGGTCTCCCCTCTAAGTTCACTTATTTTACCAATTTGGAAGGGTCTGTCTTTCAAACGATTGACTTTGAGAAAAAATGGTTTTAAGGAACTCCATGTCAATGTTAAAGACCTATCTTTAGACAGCCTATACGTATAGGTTTAATGTTTCTTTTTTAGTTTCAGTTCCATGTATTAGCCCCCCTTCATTTCATATATTTTATGTTCGTATAAATATCGTAAAGCGTTTCACAGAATACATCTACCTACCAAGGTTCAACTCTGTAGTTCTACTAGTTTCAGAATAAAGCTACTGAAACATACGGATGGACGCACAGGCAGACAGACAGACAGACATGACGAATTTATAAGGGTTCCGTTTTTTGCCATTTGGCTACAGAACCCTAAAAACACTATGGTGAATCTTGGCGCTATTTACAGTTAGTCCTTACGCAGGTTTAGTAATAATTGTGTTGATATAGTGTTCCTTCTGTTTAAGCTGTATATTTTTAATCTGCATTTATTTAAAGACTAGCTTTTGCCCGCGACTTCGTCCGCGTGGAATACTTACTTTGGGCTAACGTTAAATTTAACCCCGATTTTGAAGCATTTTTCATTGGCGCTCCGCTCCTATTGGCCTTAGCGTAATGATATGTAGCCTATAGCCTTTCTCTATAAATTATCTATTTAATTAAAAAATAATTTTTCAATTCGAACCGGTAGTTCCTGAGATTATCGCGTTCAAACAAACAAACAAACTCTTCAGCCTTATATTATTAGTATAGATAGCTGTTGCCCGCGACTTCGTCCACGTTTCCGTCGTTTTTCGTAAAAAAAAAAAGTAGCATATGTCCTTCCTCACGGTTCAGTGATTTGGATGTAACAGACAGATTAACTTTCGTAATTTAGTAGGGAAATATAATATGTCAATCTATAATACTGTTGAAAAATATCGCAATACCGAACCGCACAATATTATTGTTAATAGCTGTGCCCGCGACTCCGTCAGCGTGTAACTCCTTGTGTGTTATTAAGTTAATGTATTAGTAATATTGTTTAGATCACGTTCACATGAGGCTTAAGTACCTATAGAACGAAAATACTTCAGCGCAAAGCTTCCGGGTAAACTATGTTGAAAGTTGACCCGTCCGGCACGTGAACATAAAGATTTCTAGAACTGCTAATCCGGGAAAGAGCAACGTACAACTGACCGTGCGAGAAACAACTGACACCGAGATCTACTCCAGCAACACGAAAAGTCTGCCCTTGAGCCTTATTAATTGTCATTGCATAACACACCGATACTGGGAATTGCGTTCTTTTAAATTGGAATGGAAAATTATTTGGTATTATGGGAATTCTGGGAATAAAGACGGTTTCTCCTGCACCGCAACCTGTTAAAATTTGAGCCTCGATTATATTTTGTTGCAACTGGGTTACTTTTAGCCAAGTTCCATTGCAAAGTTGTGGTGGTTTTAAATTTCGGAGCAGAATAATAATCAGAAAGCTTCGAACTGCTAAGCTATCGGGAGTTACACGTGTTATTGTGAGTCAACCATAAAAGATAGATATATGCTGTCGTGGGATATTTTTTGAGAACATTTCCGTCATAAATGATTTCTGTGTAGCTTTAACCATTAAGGTTGCACTCGCGACGGAAGCTTAAAAAGTGGAGTAATTTCTCCCGTTTTCCCAACATTTCCCTTCCTGCTCTGCTCCTATTGATTGTAGCGTGATGAAAGGTATACTATAACCAGCTCAGGAGTATGAAAAATAATTGTACCAAGTTTCGTTAAAATCCGTCGAGTAGTTTTTGTTTCTATAACGGTTATACAGACAGATAGACAGACAGACAAAAGTTTTACTGATTGCAATTTTGGCATCAGTATCGATCCCTAATCACCCTCTGATAGTTATTTTGTAAATATATTTCATGTACAGAATTGAACTCTCTACAGATTTATTATAAGTATAGATTACTAGCAATGTTGGTAGAATTAACATTACTAGCAATCCTGTTAACCCTTCCAACTAAGCTAAATAATTATGCTTGTGTCTGGAGTGGGCTCACGGCAATAGTGCAATGGGTGGGTTTCGAACCCGCGATCTCTCGATCACAAGTCCGAACCTTAGCCATTATGCTATTGTTATTGAGTCCAATTTACAAAGGTATTATGATTAAAGTAATTGCGTATTACGCTGAGGCTATAGACAAAGTGAGCTAGAGAGCTGAATGGGGATTGCAAGCACGACTTAAGATTCGTGGGCTCGAACACAGGGAGGCACATTACACGAACACAAGTTTTTTTTATCATCACCACAGTCACTTCTCTCATGATGATGAAGGAAAACAGTGAGGAAACCAGACCCAAAATCCAAAGACATGCGACATCCAAAAGACCCGCGTGAGTTTGATTAATTGCCTGTCGTTGAGAGCAGGCCTATGCCACAGTATTGGGAACCAGAAAGAGTGTATGGACTTCAAAAGAGACTATGACCTCTGAGTTTGTTTCGGTCATCAGCTTAGAAACATCGACCTCATCTAGTTTAAGTTTATAAAAGAAGAAAAACGAATACAAGTTTTGTTTATATTAAGCAATTTGCAAAATAAACATCATTTATCATTGCGACTTTCCGTTAATGACTGTAACTTTTACATTTATTTAATTACTGCCTTCCGTCGCTTCAGTGGTGTACAGCAGGAAAGACTTAATTTATACGAGTGTTTTCCATTGGGCGATCGTTTTGTATAATATAACAAAAACACCTACGTATGTATACTATGAGTAGATGTTTTTGTTAAAAATCATCTCCTCCCTTTCCGGGTACAGCGGAAGGGAGTTAACTCAATTATTATATATATTTACTATATATTAAATTGTAAGTAGGTATGTTGTTGTCATGCCATAATAAATAAAATAAAAAGTAACTCAGAGAATTTGAGACTTTTGATGCCTACACATTCCACTAAATTTTACGACCAGGTGCAGGCTATTCGGTTGTGGAATGCATTGCTGTTGTCAGTAAGACAAGCTCAGTCACTGACTGCTTTTAAAAGCTCGGTTACCAATCATTTTCTTTCAAATTTATGATTATTCCTTTTTTTATCCACACGATGTTAAAGAACACATTATATTTAAATATTTTATGTAATTATAAATTGTATTTATATGTAACAGAATAACGCAATTCTTGAAAGTAGTTGGTTCAGAATCGGCTTCTGAATCGATTTCCGTCATAAAAAAGGTGTTAAATTTTGATAAAAAAAATATTTCATTTAACTTAAAATGGAAACACAGTATATCATGATAAATTAATACAATCCTTAATTCAAGGAAAATGTGCGCGTGTCGCGTCGGCCACTAAGATTGCATGAGTGTATGTAAGGTGTCTGCGTAAGGATATTGTATGACGCACATACGTTTTGCGTTTAGTAAGGATAACTATTTTATAAAAAATGCCTAGGTTTGGTTTCAATTTATTTAGTTACGGATGTTGTTTTAGACTTATAATTTAATATTCTAATTGGGGTGTCTGAGGTCGCTATGAGTATTTGTAGTTCACTAATTTAGCCCTCCCCGTTTCATTAAAGCTTGTAAAGTCCTTCCAAATGTTGTCTGGAAGATATCGCTCTCAGCGATAAGACTGCCATTGTAACCAAAGTTTTAGTAATATTGTTATTTAAGTGTGTTTAAATTTTTGGTGTACAATAAAGTATTTTACTATTTTTGTAGAAACAGGCGTTACTCTGTGGAAATTCAGACCAAACAGCTGATAAAAACCTGCAGTATTCATTATCCAGAGCGATATAAAGCTTATAGAACTAATACTCTGAAGAATATCTATTGTTAATTCCGCTAAAAACCAGATGTTCACTCTTGCACGCAGTATGCAGTACCACCCTCGCGCATGCAAATATGTGCAAGTGATGAAATAAGAAACACCACATACAAGCGAACCACACTCGTGTCGAATGTGGTGGTGTTGCATACTTGCATACTATATGCAAGAATAAACATCCGCTTTTTGCGGTATTTATATCACTAAGCTTTTCTATATTGCTCTGGATAACAAATACCACTTAGCAGGTCGTCATGAGACAATTAATTTAGATCAGATTAAAGTAACTTTCATTGTAACCTTTAGTAAATCATGCTTGAATAATTACATAAACACGTATCTAAAGGTTTACTAAAAGAAAACAAGATAACTACCTATAGCATTATCTCTAACAACACGAGTAACATGAGTTATTGACTTTTAAATGTCAATTAAAGACAATTTAGTCCCACGCAGTGAACTAAAATAGTGGAATAATATATCATAAATAACAGTTCAGTGTGGCTACAATTAAAAGACAATTTAGAATTCCAGACGCGCAAGAGAAGTGACAAAGTGACTGTAAGCGGTCGTGAAGCCGATTGTCAGAAAGTTAAAAATTTATGGAAAAGACAAACGCTATCGAAATTTCACGTGGTCAATCGAATGTGACTTTGTTTAGTCTAGAGCCTTTTTTAATTCCGAGGGGAAAATCATCAAGTGACTGCTACCGCTTTGGGTGGAGCGGACGGGATTATCAGACTTCTGCTGAATAAAAGTCCACCCAGTTCCTTCAGTTGCTCTTGCGGTCCGGGGCCGCGTTTTCTCGTAATATCATTTCCGTAACCCCGGTAAGCAATCGCCCTTTCTCACCCCTCATTGCTGCTGACTGCTTTTTGAGGCATGCGTGGAAAAGACGCTCTGTCGTCTTGGTTCTGGTTCTTACCGGACAAAGAACATTGTACTCTCTTTATTGAAAATTGTTCGGTCGGAGAAGTATGAAATTTAGCACAGTTAAAGTTTGTATTTAGAAGAAATGCAGAAAATTAATACTTTTTTATAATAATGGATTCGACACATTTATATTATGTTCAAATTTTGACCACTAGTCAATCCATACGTAAACATGTATTATATTATAAATAAATATGAATTGATGAAATGAATTTACGCACATAGCTTCGGAACGACTGCACAAAAATGGATTGTTTTTGTTGTACTTTTTATTGTAAGAGCTAAGTTTATATATGTACACATATTGGAAACGAATTACGAAACGAACGAGTCACAACCAGAAACATGTAGCCATAAATAGAAAAGTATTACAGAATGGAAATCGGGCGTTACTTTGCGGAAATCCATTACATAACTATGTTTGGAATAATTTTTGAATATTATTTGCTTTTTTTTCTATTCAGAAAGTACTATCTGCTTCATCCGATTTCATTTGCATGATTTTTCTTACAAACTTTCAGTGTTAATTTTTATTAAGGTGCCTATATTTGAAATTAGGTTTTCAACTATATCCATTTCAAATGACATCAAAATCAGATTAGCCGTGTAAGCGTAACAGACAGACAGACACTTAGAAGCACTTTTGAATTCATAATATTAGTAGGTATGAATTTCACTAACTCGATCTAGTATTATATTATACAACGTGTAATTTAAAGGGTATATACCACTGATTTGAAAACCACTACTCTCTGGTATATACATACCAAATGCACGGTTTCTTTGGATGATAATAAACGATATGGCAAGGGTTTTATAAGCCTATGTCTACATGTGTGAAGTATAATAGAAATTTCAATACATTGATACCAGAGGCAGAATTTTCAAATTAAGAAGAACGTAAAGAATCACCGTGTTATTGGCAAGTGACGTGAAAAGTTATTGACCCTCGTAGTGCTGTGACACGTTTGTTATGATTGGTATTCAAGAAACATATGAAACCGATAATTTGGTATCAATTCTTTGTGTCAATTATTTTGAGCTGAAACTGTGCATAGAGACTCCATACCAGATGTCTTCAGCCCCTTTGGATAGGTATGGGGTTTCCGTTACACGTTGTATACGTACTTACTAGATAACTGCCTCGGTGGCCTAGTGGTCGCAAGCGCGACTGCTGTTCAAGAGGTCTCGGGTTCGAATCCCGGGTCGGGCAAAAAGTGCTATTGGGTTTTTTTGTTAGAAATTTTTCAGTAGTAGCCCGGAGGTTGGAAGTTAGTGGTGTGATAACCCCCGTGCCTCGGAAAGTACGTTAAGTCGTTGGTCCTGCGCCTGATCTCTCTCCGGTCGTGTCGGATTGCCGTCCCATCGGATAATGAGATTAAAGGAACAGAGAGTGGACCTGTACCTGCACAGATACTTGTGCACTATAATATGTTCTGCACAGTCAAGTGAGATTTGGTGCCGTGGCTGAAATCAATTAGGACGACTAGTATTACTTACTAGATAGGCAAAATAGTACATTGTTCACCGAGAGGAGAAAGTGACCGATTACCGTCGAGGGTGTCGTTTGAAGCCCGAGCCGTAGGCGAGGGCTTTAAAACACCAGAGATCGGGAATCGCACTTTCTCTCGAGTGATACATAGTGCTTTATACTACACCTACGAGGAAAATAAAAAACTAAATCTTTACTAATTGAAATTTATATTGAAATTGTTGCAGTTAGTGAAGCTTAATGTAACACTGTTTTCACAAATGGCGCCAATGGCGTCTGCAATTTTAACATGTTCTTTTTTCAAATTGTTTATCCTGCCGCCGCAGGGTCGCACTGCCAGCCCGACACCATCCAACACACAGCTAGTGGCCAGTGTCATTTTGCGAACTTGGAGATAAAAACTCACTGTAAAAACTTTTTGGCTTTTGATATTTAGGTTACCGGCGCATAGTCCAAAATTAAAAAAGAAAAACCACGTAAGAAATGGATTTTCATCAATGACGTATTATAATAGACGCGTCATATTCCCACAAAACACCTCTCAAAAACGGCACGAAACACACACATAGAGAATTACTATCTAATACGTGTAAAGAAAGGGACAGAAAATAAATGCCATCTTTAGGTACACCTGATGTTAGAGAGAGATGAATATACATCTTTAGTTAACAACCTCCCCTAACGTCACGTGACTGACTTCATTCATACGCTAGCCGCCATTAGCCGTGTAGAAACATTAAAATAAAAAACGTATTTCTGTTGATATTTACCTATGAAATGACACATTTTGACCTCTCACGGAAGCAGTATAATTAGTGCAACGTCTGAAAACACACAAAGGCATGCTTTTTTCCTAATTTTCTTTTAAAACACATTTTTTCTTAAGATGTGTAGTGTAGCGATCGCGACACAGGTTCGTGCGTAACTAAACAGACACGAGGCACTTACCTTGATTTCAACTTGCCATTTTAGAGCGCGGACAACGTATCTATAATTTATTATATATCTTTGATTTTCATACACTTTTCTCTCCCGCTCAGATGCGTTTTCTCCCCGCATATTTGTTCGATATGCAAGTACTTTTTGATATCAAATCTTCTGTTTTAATAATTATGTGGTATGGTGATCGTAAAATATTAAACTGAATAAGTAGGTATTAAATTAGAAAACAACTGTAAGCTATTTATTGACAAATTCTATACATATTTAATAACCATTTAGTGATGTAATTGTACGTTGTTGGTTTTTCTATTTTTAAGCAGATAAGTATCCGGAAACGTTTAAAGTTGTACCGCAACTAAAGTTTGATGTCTTAAAATGGACAACTTATATTTATTTTTAACCGACTTCTAAAAAAGGAGGAGGTTCTCAATTCGGATGTTTGTTTGTTTGTTTTTTTTTTATGTTTGTTCGGGCATATCTCCGTCGCTTGCCAACCGAATTGAAAAATTGTTTTTTTTGTTGAAAAGGGTATACTTTCCAAATGGTCCCATAATTTTTTTATCGAAATCGGACAAGCCGTTTTTGAGAAATCAACAAAAGTCTAAAAAAAATATTTACGTTGATGATCTTTTCGTTTACTCTGCATTGCGTTTTTTGTTCGCGCATAACTCCGTCATGTACAGTCGGCCAAGAAAGTGGTGTACCACCCTAAGGTTGAATATCGCTTGCAGATTCATAGGTATAAAGATTAGTTTCGCTTGCAGATCGATCTGACAACTTCTATTGCTCTCTTTATCTGATTATTGATAACGACTATTACTGTTTGTAACGTGACAGCTGTTCTTAGTTTGAACTTGATGGAACCAATGACGTCGTAAAATCAACGGCGGGGGGCTGTAGATTTTGATGACAAAATTGTATCTACAAATTCAGAATTGTAATCAACAAGTTACATAAAATTGTAAAGGCACAAGGCGAGTCCACAAACCTACAATTTCTGTAAACTTGTAATTACAATATCAATAAAAAACAAGCTAAAAATAGATTTATCCTTTTATTAAATTTCTACAATCAATTTTAAAATACTTATAACAAACAAAAACATAGCATATATAGTAATATTTAGAAGATATTGAAAATTTTTAAAAATTAGAAACGGGTGTAACCGCCGTTGGCCTCTATAACCTCTAAAAGACGAGACCTCATTGAACCAACAAGCCGTGAGCAAATATCGGTTCCCCGCATTTCCTCCCAGATATAATTACAGTGACTAATAAGAGCTTGTTTGGTTCTTTCATTTTGATGCGACCATCGTTGGACCATAAGGCCCCAAAGATTTTCTATCGGGTTGAGGTCCGGCGATCTTGAGGGCCACTGAATTACCCTTACGTCAGTGTGTGAACGAAACCAGGCTCTTACGATCCTCGCATTATGAATTGAACAATTATCTTGAACAAAATCAAATTGTGGCACTTCGTTCTCCGGGTAAACATTACGGACTGTCGGTAGCATTGCATTCTGAAGCACGTCGATATAATTTACAGCCGTCGCTCGAGGAGGTAGAGAACACAATTCTCCTACACCATCCGTACTCATCCAGCCCCAAATATTTACGGAAATTCGACCTGATTCTCTATTTGGGATTACATGATCATCTTTATACCGTGTTGAATTATATCGCCAAAGGTGAAGACGTCCATGCTGACTGGATTTAAACGTTTTTTCATCACAAAACACTGTATTAGACCAATCAAACTCTAAGTGCTCTCTGGCGAAGTTCAGACGAGCAAGTCTGTGAGCATCCGTCAAATATATTTTCTTGGCGTAATGCCTGTGGTGCAACCCCATGTAATGTAGATGATTCCTTATTGTTTGGGCACTTACATCGAACATCTCCGCAAAATGTTTTGTGGGCTTAAAACCATTGATTTCATATTCCCGTCTCATGAATTCTCTATCGTTATTGGAGAGTGCAGGCCGGCGACCACTTCTTCTGTGATCCAACAAACTTCCCTCCTCTCCTTCACGACGAATCCAAAAGCGGACAGAACGCCTCGATATATTCAAATTCCGGGATATCGCACTGATACTGCTTCCCTCATTAAATTGGGCAATTATTTGTGCTCTTTCGGAAATGGTCAAGTTGGCAGGCATTGAGATGATTTTATATGCAGTTGATTGAAAAATAACACGGAAAATATATCGATTTTTTGCATATATTTGACAAAACGTTTTCTTTTTCAAATGGAATTCGGTTGTCTAAATAGTTTTTATTACTTTTGTTTGGAAACATTTCAATTGCTTTGTAGAAACTAATGTCCTTTTCATTTATACTAAAGGTTAAAATGTCATGTGACATATGACGTATGAATACTAAATACATAGGTTTACGTCATGATAATGTTGTCTCTTTCAGTAATATCTTTTTATAACGAACCTTGTTGTAATTTTCGATGACCGGGAAACTAAATCAAAACTGGTACACCACTTTCTTGGCCGACCGTACGAACCGATTTAGAAAATTCACTGACCCACTAAAAAGCGCGAAAATAAAAACTTTTTTGCAAAAAATAAAACCGACTTCCATATCAAAACACTACAAAGCCAAAAATAATTTTAATTTCGGAAGGCGGTGTGAAAAAAAAAAGAAAATACAAAACCAATAACACCGACTACCGAAATTAAAATTATTTTTGGCTTTGTAGTGTTTTGATATGGAAGTCGGTTTTATTTTTTGCAAAAAAGGTTTTATTAGGAATCAATTACCATAAGCTATGGGAATATCGTAAAAATATCATAGTAACGGAACTTTACAGCTACGCTAGAAATATTTTCTTTTTACATTGCCCCACTCTAGATATTCTAGGATTACTGTTGCTGTGTTTGTAGAAATGTACAAACATTTGTATGTTTCGGGAATTGATCCCACAACACTCGGCGTAGCAGCTAATCTCTTGACCAGTGCGCCAACCATGAAGTCAAACAATAGTTTTAACACACTACTTTTACGACCGACACAGTTCTTATTCGATTAGTATTCGTCATTTCATAGTGTGCACCAGGAGAATGCGCAAAGGACTAGGTATATTATATATCCAGACCTTTTTTTAATGATACCCTAAAATTATCTCAAAAGCGACACAATTAAAAAAAAATAACCTAAACAGAGCGACCTCTTAAACTTATAACTCAGAGAATTTATTTTACTCGGATTTTTTAGACAAAGAACTCAGAGACGAAACTGGTTGCTCTAATGATCGCATTGTAAACAACAGAGCAATATAAATACTAATGCTAATATATATTAGTAAGTACACTGACTTTTCCCTCCCCTTTTTGTTTTATGTTCTTAAAGTCCATCCAAAGGTTGTCTGGAAGATATCGCTATCAGCGATAAGACCGCCATTGTAACCATTTTTTGCATTATTGTAAATCAAGTGTTTGTTTAAATTATTGGTGTACAATAAAGAGTATTCTATCTATCTATCTATTATCTGACCCATACGGAGACATTTTCAATCATATATCGATTTAAATAATGAATAAAATTTATTTATTCCAGGTCCGAGATAAAATAAAATTTAAATATACACAAATTCGACCCTATTGCTTACTAAATTACAGATGTCGAAATTACCGAGGAAAGTCTCTGGATTGTACTAGTTCTTCTCCACCCTTACCTAAGTTTTAATTTAAGCGTCAATAGCCTAACGACTAACGTGTCGGACTTGTGTTTAAGAGGTCGCGGATTTGAACCCCACCCGTTAAACTACTGCATTGAACCCACTCCAGACACAAGAATATTTAGCTTAGATAGAAAGGGTAACAAGATGACTGATGACAAGAGTAATGTGAATTCTACCCACATTGCTAGATCATAAAAAAGATCGGTAAGAAACTAACCATGCATTAAATCAAGGAAGTATTTTTACATGAGAACTTCTCTCTATCCCCAATAATTCTGATTAAATACCTATTGATCAAAAATCGTACCTCTAAAGACAAGACCAATCGGACATTCGCTAAGGGCGGGTGGCACCGAGCCCCCAAGTTAACTGGCCGTTAAGCAAACTGCCCGTTAAGTAAACGAATCTCCTGAATTGTGAGCGCCAATAAAAAGTTCCTGTTGATTTATCGTTGACATTTCAAAAATTAAACGGTCGAGGATGGAAGTAGCTTTTGTGTGATTTTATTTGAGCGTTTACACTTTAATATAAATTTTGTTATGTTGGTTGCGAAAAATGATTTATTTTATAATTTTTTATATATTATGTGACGTGAACGATTGAGATGTGACGATACATATATCTGCATCAGTAAATATTAGGAGTCTCTTCGCGTGACCTAAAAGTCAGTTCATTTCTTCGATATAAAATATCTATACTTATAATAAATCTGTAGAGATGTCAATTCTGTACATGAAATATATTTCCAAAATAACTATCAGGGGGTGATTAAGGATCGATACTCATGCCAAAAATGCAATCAGTTAAATTTTTGTCTGTCTGTCTGTCTGTATAACCGTTATAGAAACAAAAACTACTCGACGGATTTTAACGAAACTTGGTACAATTATTTTTCATACTCCTGAGCGGGTTATAGTATACTTTTCATCACGCTACAATCAATAGGAGCAGAGCAGTGAAGGGAAATGTTGGGAAAACGGGAGAAGTTACTCCATTTTTTAAGCTTCCGTCGCGTGTGCATCCTTAATGGTTAAAGCTACACAAATCATTTCATGACGGAAATGTTCTCCTTAAAATTATATAAAAAATATCCCACGACAGCATATGTCTAACTTTTATGGTTGACTCACAATAACACGTGTAACTCCCGATAGCTTAGCAGTTCGAAGCTTTCTGATTATAATATTTGTCTACTCTTACGTTTATAACACTCTCAGTCACCCCTAATTGAAAAAGTTAACATTATTAACTATTCCATAAAAAAATTGGCCAAGTGCGAGTCAGACTCGCCCATGAAGGGTTCCGTAGTAACTATAATATAATATGCAAATTTATTTGACGAAAAAAAAACCTTACAAATTTCTTAAAACTAGCTTATTTACATTTTTACAACTGCGCCAAATAAATTTGTTTTGAAAAAAAAACCTTACAAATTTCTTAAAACTGGCTTTTTTACATTTTTTACAACTGCGCCGAATAAATTTGTTTTTCATAGTGTTTGTATGAATTACAAAGTTATATTTGCGGTTTTTGAAAATATGCTGTATCTCAAAAACTGCTGAACTGATTTCGTTCAAACTAATTTTGGTTGAAAGTTTATATTAAGATCTACAGACATATATTTTTTTTAGATTTTTCACTCCATTATTATAGAAGTTAGAGGTTGTGTCCGCCACACACACATTTTACCAATTTGGAAGCTTATATCTTTTAAACGATTGACTTTATGGAAAAGTGGTTTTAGGAACCCCGATGTCGTTTTTAAAGAACTGTCTATAGATACCACACATGCATCGATTTCATGAAAAAAAATATTTTGAGGTTTAGTTCCATGTATGGGGAGCCCCCCTTTATTTTAAATATTTTTAAATTTTTTTCTCAAAATCGGAAAGCGGTTCACAGAATACATCTACCTATCAAGTTTCACATGTATAGTCCTAATAGTTTCGGAATAAAATTGCTGTGACAGACGGACGGACGGACAGACAGACAGACAGACAGACGGACAGACATGTCGAAACTATAAAGATTCCGTTTTTTGCCATTCGGCTACGAAACCGTAAAAAGAATCATATAAATCGGTATAGAAACACCAAAGTTATACATGAAATACGCTTATAATAATAAGCCATCGCGCGTGAATACTGAATCATGCTATAAGGATTATTTTTGAAAATCGGTCGCCGCGCTCGACGCGTCTCGCGGTCGAAGCGTTCTCTAGGTACTTAAGCCTCATGTGAACGTGATCTAAACAATATTACCAATACATTAACTTACGCTGACGGAGTCGCGGGCACAGCTATATTGTATCATTACGCTAAGGCCAATAGGAGCGGAGCGCCAATGAAGAATGCTTCAAAATCGGGGTTAAATTTAACGTTAGCCCAAAGTAACTATTCCACGCGGACGAAGTCGCGGGCAAAAGCTAGTTTATTAATAAAATAAGTATTATTTTCATGATATTAACCTGCTTGTAACTTATCTTTATTTAGTTTTTATTATTTTTTATGGTAGATTGCGACACGCATTGCGTAAAGTAACTACCTATTTTACTTAATAGAAGTGTTTACTTATAAATTCCTTAAAAACTAGAAAACTCTCTCTCTCTGATTTTTTCACTGATTTTAACTATAACTTCATAAGTCATCTGGAAATTCACTCCAATAAGCATTCATACAGATTTTTGATAAAAAGTTGTCCCCGTTGTCGAAAAAAAGTGCCAATGATTTATGAAATAGAGAAACAGAAATAAATAAGTAAGAATTACTCAACAGGACGTGAAACCTATTTGCTCTGCTATCAGATATTTGTTATCGACATATTTCTAAGAAATACACGGTTTTTTTTTTCAATTCCTAATCCAACTACACGCCTTTGGCCTGTTTGATCACAATTCTTCCATTTCTTTAGATACATACATCTGGTAAAAAAATATTTATGTTAATAATATATCCAACTTAGCTGAACAACGAACAACAAAAAGTACGTTTCTGTTATTTTTGTACATACATACATTTATGTATCAGGCTTAAATATATTCTTCTTAGTGTTTCTAAGAACAAAAAGAGATCCATTTTTGTTTTCCTAGTTTTGGTCAAAGCTCCTTGAGCTTACAATAATTCTGAGAATGATTTTGTAAGACAAAAACTTTTTGCAAAAATAAAACCGACTTCCATATCAAAACACTACAAAGCAAAACTTAACTTTTTTTTTCCCTCTTTGTAGTGGGTTGGTTTGTAATTTATCTAGTTACAAAAGCCAAAATGTTAACTACTTATCACCTTTTACAAAATATAACTTTTCCCGATGCAGAGCCGTTAATTTTTGAGGAGTTCCCTGGTACTTCACCATCAGCTCTACATCACCATATGCATTGTGACGAGCATAAAGTGCTTAGCATTTATATTTAAATAATCGAATCGCAATCCACGAAATACTTATTACTGAGTTTTCGGTGGCCATCTGTGGTCTTCATGCAACTGCACAAGGTACTATAAAAAATACCCAAAACGCTATACGTGTGCGTATAATATTTGAAGAGTTCCCTCGATTTTTCCATGATTCCATCATCAGATCCTAACGTGATGACAATGGGACTAATTAGAATGTATACCATATTAAACAAAAAAAGATTTTTCGGTTCAGCCGTCTTCGAGTTATAAGGTAACATACATAAAAAAAAAAACTCAAGACTAACTGAGAACCTCCTCCTTTTTTTGAAGTCGGTTAAAAGGAAATTTAGATTTAACTTCCACAAGTCGCCATATTTTAGGGTCAGTTTTATCTACTTTTTTATTGGGACTAATTAGAAAGTATACCATTTCAAACAAAAAAAGATTTTTCGGTTCAGCCGTCTTCGAGTTATAAGGTAACATACATAAAAAAAAAACTCAAGACTAACTGAGAACCTCCTCCTTTTTTTGAAGTCGGTTAAAAGGAAATTTAGATTTAACTTCCACAAGTCGCCATATTTTATGGTCAGTTTTATCTACTTTTTTATTAATAATAGGCTCGCGTTTGATAACCGTCTCACCTGATGGTAAGTGATGATGTGATCGAAGATGAAGAACACTTACCTAGAAGTAAGCTATTCACTCTTGACTTAAAGACCCCCGGGGTGTAGCTATCACGAAACACAGACTCTGGCAGAGAACTCCTTGGCTGTACGCACTAAAAACGTATTCCCAAAACGTTTGGTGGGAATGGGATGTCCACCATGTAACAATGGCGTATTGCCGTTTGTCTTTTAATCCGATGATGGAACCATCATGATGATCATCATAACATCAGGATGATGGACTAAGAATGGCTTGGTGGAATTATTAATATCTGTTTACTATCGGCTACTTTTTGCGGAGTAGGTATGTGATAGAATTGCACAATCAAATTCCATCTTCATCGGACTACAATAAGAACGGCGATACGCTCTCGTTACATGGTGGACTCGAGTTCTGGAGCCAAGGTATTTCAATACGGGGTAGCGGTAATGTTCTAACGAGATACCGCGGCCCCGGAACTTAAGGGCAGCTGAAGGAACAGGGTGGGTTTTAGTCAGTAGAAGTTTGACACTCCCTTCCACTCCACCTAGATCGGGAGAAGTCATTCGATGATTGTCCCACCTAGAAAAATAAAGGTATTTCATATCGAACATTCCCGCAACCTCGACAGGCATTGGCCCCGCCATTGGCTCTTAAAGGCCTAAAGCCAATGTTTTCCCAAAATCAACAAAAATTAAACGGTCGAATCAACCGCTGTTTATTCCTACTCAGTTAGCAATTCACTTTAGCAACATTTGCAAGCAACAAATTTCAGTTACAGGAAAATTATTTTCCTTTGTGTTCGGCTGGCATAGTCCAGGAGCCCGCGGTATATTAAAACGTTAAAAAGTAAACGTTTTCTGTTCGCTGAGAGGGTTTGTGTTGGTTATTTTAAGTTTTTGTTAGTGAAATTATGAATTAATGTTTTATTTTAATAGCAAGGCAAGTAAAAACCATACCATAATTTTAATATTGCTTTGCTTTTGTCAGATTTTTTTACAATAACAGAGACGGTTTATATGTATAAACATCTGCGTTATAGCAGATTAAAAGACAACTTTTATCTGTATGAATAAATAATAATGCATTCACATATTTTTCCAAAGTGAAGCTATCGCTTTTTTATTAAAATAAAATAGGTACAGACACCTTCACATCAAGCTACAACAATCTGTCAAATTTCTTTAATAGATTTTTAACTTTATTGTTAAAGAAATTAGGTTCAAGGTTGATTGGGAAAATTTGACGGTTTCGGGTAGCTTCATGTGCTGGCGCCTGTGCGTAAAATTTGAAGAGAATACAAACTATCTAAAACGTGCGTACAATATAAAAGAAAAATATTAAACACTAGCTGCTGCCCGCAACTTCGTTCGCGTGGGAGGATTTCCCGCGTAAATACCGATCCCGTGGGAACTCCGGGATAAAAAATACCATTTGTGTTATTCCAGGATGTCAACTATCTACTTACTAAATTTCATTAAAATCCATTCAGTGGGTCCGGAGATCAGCGTTTACAAACAGACAGACTTTTTTTATTTTTTTTGCCGTATTACCGTTTCTTAACCCACCTCAATTATTATTTTAGTATAAAATTTAAATTACAGACACACTCATTTAAATGTTTCATTATAATTATGTAAGTATAAGTAAAGATGACTTTGAATTTAGACTATTAGTACCATATAGATACAATATGATATGTGCGAATTAACAAACAAATTTTGTGGGTACCCTCAGAAAAATAGTTACAAAATTGCAAAACTACCTTGCTTGGATAAAAAAAAACGCTGTCTCGATGTCGTAATGCAGCTGATCACCCAGTAGTACCACTTAAGTTTAGTCTGTTCGAACATTTCTATACATCGCAAAGTTTTGTGGTGATGAAATTTGTCATGCGTAATTAATATTAATAGAATAAATTATGTTCTATGTTGTTACACAATAACGGACAAATTCTTGCAACGAAGTGATGCTTATTGCATGGTTCTGATTCTTATGATTTGAACAGTACAGATTGAATGGAATTTAAAAGAGACTGACTTCTAAGTATGTTTTGGTGGGTTTTCCTTCGCACGACAGTCTGTTAGGAAACAATGGCCTCCACTAGTTTTTTTTTATTAAGTCTGACATGTGTCAGACATTTTTATATTTTTTTTTAATTTGGGGTTATTGTACAATAACGATATTTTAACCCCATCGTACCTTATATCAAAATTAATCCGCTAAGGGCGGATTCGACCAAACATAGATTTACACGCGCGAAACTATACCAGGGATAATTTTATTCCACGATTTTAAACTGGAGTAACTGAAAGTCGTTTTTCAACGCAATCTGAAGTATAACTAGGAATAACTAAACGCGAATAACAGAATTAATGATTGAATGGTATATTATCCGGCAAAACAATGTTGCACCAAAACGGTATGGTGTGAAGGCTTAAATCCTGTCAACTCATAATTGTCGTATTATAGCGTGGTACTTTCAATAGCGAGCTGTCAAGATGTTAATTTTGCTTTGAGTTTCGCTTAATTTTTATTGTTTTCTTTCTTATTTTTCGGTGTAGTGCATTTTTATAGTTAAATATGAGTGAGGAAAAACGAAAACGCAGTCCAAATTGGTTGCCGTCCGAAAAAGAATTATTACTAGGCTTAGTAGAGATTCACTATTAGTCCTTTCCTTTATCCACCTTGGACGTCGAACTGTACTTCATCATCACTATCACTATCCTCAATCAAATTTCTTAAGCGCTGCATTATTATTCAGGGTTCACAATAATTCCTTACGAAGTAACGACTTAGTCTAACTTAAGTCGTACAGCAGCGAGTCGCGTTCATATTTAAGGTGTCAGAATTGTGATCAACTTTACGCGAAAATAGCCTAATGGCTAAAGTTTAAACTGATTAAAACAGAGTGACGTGTCAGTGTTACAATATGAACCTTCTTACAAAATTTATAATTTAATTGCAAAAATCTCAAGTAATGTGTAAGACTACCAGGAACCCGTTAATCACACAATCATCTAATTGATGTGAGATCGGTATTGATGCATCAGGCTTGCTCCTGACCTATGCAGGTTACAAAAGACTAGTGCGCGCTAATTACTGAGCAAATATTAGCCGAGCCAATCTGCTACGCAAATCATCTGCAATGAGGACCGAATCTGTAGGTGATTGATATTTATTTATTATTCATCCATTCATCCATACCTACTATCATAGATTTTATAAATACGAACTGTGTTTGTTTTTAGCTTATCCTGTCAAAACGGAGTTACGGATCCATGTGATTTTTGATTCGAAGGTAGCTGACGGGCTGGCGAGTGTCTGCTTATTTTTAGTCGAAAAAAACTTTTCACACGATCGTAGGCCCCCGAATACTAAATAGGCAATCAAAATTAATGACAACTATCAAAAGGTACCCAATCTTTTTTTTCCGGGTAGAATTTCTTATGTTCTCGCCGTGTCACCAACGTTCACGCTGCGTACTAGAAGTGTGAAGAAAAGGACCAATAACTTCAATCGAATATTAATTTTGAAGAATTCAAGGGCCCACACAATATGGAAACAAAGGACCCATTCATCGCCCTTTGTCCCAACCACTTTGAGGTCCCCAAAGTAAACCTTTTTGAAGATTTCTTTTGCCTTTGACAGGGAGTTTCCCTCATTTTAGTTTAGTAGTGATTGTGGGTTACTGTTTTAGATTTGCTTCCCGTTCCTTTATGTGGTTTTCAACGTAAAAGAGTCTTCACCTATTTAGTGAAGTATAGAGTGAACTAGACAAATCCAAAACTAAATCCATTTGATATAGAAATATTTTTCACTATTTTTCCAACAGCTGAACTCCTGTAATGTAACCTATCCCAGAACAATCGTTTATTTTTGCGGAATAAAACGCCTATGCGAATAAACCAGTTAGCAACAGATTATCATTCGACCAGTAAAACAATGCGTGTTAATCTGAGGATCGGACCTCTATGATTTCTTTATAGATAGTTCAAACAATAGTCTAGATCTGAGAAAGACGGTTGATTGAAAATGTCTAAGGTATATACAGCATATTTTCCATAATAAATATATAAAAAATAAGTATATACGTTAGTATATACTTACGTACGTTAGTATATACTTGGCTATAAAATCCATTTCCTAATGTATATCCATTATAATACCCGAAATAACCCCTAAATATGAAATTTTCCCATTCCCATATGAATAGGCTCTATTTGTCCGATTAAATATATTTTGTATTCAACATTTATGATATTTCATTAAAAACCTAATTACGCCATATTTTAGTTTAGTTTTAGATGTATATAATTATGTAGTTTAGGGTTTTTATTTAAGTGTATATTCCATTATTGTTTAAAATAAATATATCGTTTATTTTTATTACAAATTATAATATGTATGTAGTAACGATTATTTATTATTTATTTTATTATTTACGACTGTAAAGGAAGGGTTATGTTTTTCACGCGTATCTTGTATGTATGTATGTATGTAATATTATTTATTACATCATATGGTCAGAATCTTATTCGGATTTACATAATTGAGGTATTGTTAGATTTGTCTTAGCAGCCCAAGCGTTAGGTGACGTTAAAAAAATCAGATATGGCGGCTGTGCGACGCGATTGTACTAAGTGAAAAAAAACCTTTTTTTTCGATGACTACTTTATGGGAATTACATTAAAGAGATTAACACAAGGATTTAAAAAAGGTATATCATCAATATCATTACCTTAATACTAATAAAATGAAATACAATGAGAAAATTTTAAAATATGGACTTTGCTCTTTCACTTTCTGAATCCGGTAGGGTGCCAATGTGATACGACCGGGGAAACTAAAAAAATGATTATTAATATTTAAAATAGGAAGCTGAAAACAAAAAAGCACATTTTTAATTTCAAAAGTGACAAGCAGGCGGGACTCAATCGAACAAAATATTTTTTTTTAAATGGGATGGTATAACTTTTTTTAATTAATTGTAAATGATGACGATTTCGCAATAAAACCCTAAATTATTGTTTTACATCGCGTTCGAAATATTTTAAGAGTTTTGTGATACAAATCCAAAACTATTCTATCCTTATCAACCGACGACAAAAAAGGAGGAGGTTATCAATTCGACGCGTATATTTTTTTTTTTTTAAATGTATGATCATCGAGTACTCGAAGACGGCTGAACCGATTTGGAAAATTCTTTTTATGTTTGATAGGGTATACTTCGAAATTGGTACCATTTGTCACTAAGTCAAGATCTGATGATGGGATCCTGGAGAAATCGAGGGAACTCCTCAAATATTATAGGCACACCTATGGCGTTTTGGGTATTTCTAATAGTAACTTGTGCAGTTGTTCTCAAAAAGTATCATTTGGGGAAGTGGAACTGATGATGAAGACCACAGATGGTCGCCGAAACTACTCAATAATACGTATTTCGTGGATTGCGATTCGATTACTTGAATATGGATATTAAGCACTTTATGCTCGTCACAATGCATATGGTGATGTATAGCTGATGGTGAAGTATCAGGAGAACTCCTCAAAAATTAACGGCCCAGCATTGGGAAAAGCAATATTTTATAAAATGTTATAAGTAGTTGACATTTAGGCTCTTGTAACTAGGTAAATTAAAAATCAACCAACTTAAAAGAGTGAAATAAAAACTTTTTACCAAAAAATTAAACCGACTCCCAAAAACACTGCAAAGTGAAAAATAAAGTGGGTGCCAAAAATGAAAATACAAAACTAAAGACACCGACTACCGAAATTAAAGTTATTTTTCACTTTGCAGTGTTTTTGGGAGTCGGTTTAATTTTTTGGTAAAAAGTTTTTATTTACCCTTCTCCCTACTACGTACTTAGGATACCCTAAAAATAAGTCTCCAAACGAAAAGATCAACAAAACACCAACCCTTCGCTTATAGTAAACCTCAACTGGCACTCAAATTACGGAGGTAAATAAACCTTAAGTACATTTTATGTCCCCGTCATACCTGAATCAGGTACAAATAATGTTTGGAAGTGGAATAATTTAGTATTTGTCGCTTATAATACTCTCATAGCAACTGATAAGGTCTGCTAGGACATAACCTGACAGCCACTTGACAGTTTTCTAGGCGAACAATAGATAAGTTTTTTGGCAAAATTGTGGTGGCTTCTCCAAAAAAACCACTTTACAAGAGTTGAAGTAATTAAGTCACGAATCCCGATCACTTACATTGAGGTTTGTCTAGTGTTACACAAGTGTTGAGTATTGATATTTGCAAATACAGACAATGGTGCATCAATAATTACTCTCTCTAATCTCCTGCATAATTCTTCGAAAAAAGAGACTACAGAAACACAAGAGAGAATGCGTTTTGGTGACTTCAAATAAGACGACAGAAATACGACGTTGACCTTAAAGATCCAAAAACAAGAAAGAAAAACAAATTCACACAAACATAGAAATAAATTGATGGAAAGTAATCACTCAACGAACCCAATTATCAACACAACCAATATTGGAATTCCATCCCAGATGACCCAAATGATAAAATAAATTCTGTAGAACCAAAGTAAACAAACTATGAAATATAAAACAGTTAAACTGGCGTACAAAAACACGGATCATTTTGTTGGTACGAAACGCAAACAGTTCATAGAAAGTTTGAATTAGCAGTGGGCTGAGGATGGTGCCCTGTGAAACTCCGATATTTGACATCACTATTATGAAACTTGTGACTTTGTATATGTGTGTATTCTTTATAGTCTTCTCAAGAATGTTTAGTTTTAATGTAAAAAAATAATTTGTTCGATAAAAAATAGTACAATTACTCCATTAACTCAAATCTGAATAATCCATCATGCGAAGCTTAAAAGGTTTATAGCTGATCCTAATGCAACACTATTAAACACGTTGACAAGTGACATGCACTTGACAGTCGCTTTGTGGTAATGACAATGGATTTGCCATCTTCGTCGCTTGACGTTTAACCTTTGTCCTGAATGCTGGTCAAATGGATTCTGAGACAGTATTGTCACCATATACCTACCATTCGTAGCACATTTAAGGAAATTATGCAGTCCTTGTTACAAGACAACCGATTGATGTGAGTTTTTGAGTAGTGGTAGTTGATTGGCTGGAACGTAACATAGGCTGGCTAGCGCTTTTTTTTACTGAATAATATATTGATGCAAGCCAAGGCGCAGGTAGGAGGCTAGCCAAAACAATATAAAATAAAAAATCTCGCCTACTAAAAACATACTAAGAGTTAGTAAAAACTTATAAAAAGTATGGTGCTTTTATTAGCATGTCTGTGATTTAACAAAAATTTATGAAATTGAAGTGTCTGTCTGTGATTTTGAAAAAACTGTGTGCTCTCAACGGATTATAGTTATACATACTTTACTATAATAAAACACAAGCAAGCTATAAAAAAACTTGTCAGTCTGTCTTTCTATTTATCCAGGCTAATCTCTGAAAGACGATAGAGGAAGATAGAATACGTTATAGGGTTTCATATAGGCTGATTAATGAATGAATGGCTTCCGGAATTAGAAATCAGATTTTACGCGGAAACACCCTTTTACGCAAACGAAGTCGCGGGTACTACTAGTAATAAATAAAGAACAACACCTTATGACCATGAACTTCTGAAACACTGAATATTCTCCATGACGATGTCTTAAAGCTTATTTTCCTTTGAACTCACCCTTTGTCCACAATTCCTTGTGTCCATATAGCGGTCGTTTTTCGGGCAATATCCGGGAAGTAATATGCTGTTAACTGGCGGATAACATACTCTTAACCAAAAGGAAACGGAAAGAAACTTTAATTCTACATCGCCAGTGCTAAGCTTGAGTTTCTTACACTCAAACATTGATATAACATTACTAGCACTTCGCCCGCGACTTCTGCGTGGATTTCGAAATAATTTATTGCCTCCACAATACTGCACCTTTCTACCGAATCAATTTCTAGAATTGTATCATTAATTCCGAAGAATTCCGTAAAATTTTTCACATCTCACTAGTAAAGATATAAAAAAAACTTGTGCATAACTTCGGAAAGTTCTGTTCGTTAGTGTCATGATAAGGTTTCATAATTGATAAATGTAGGGCAGCGAAGTAAGAACGTAGATGAAGTCGCGAGCTGAATGTAGTACTACATTATTATTAATAAACGCATTTTATTAATACGTCAACTAAAACTTGTACCCCTTTGTTCGAAAATCACCCAGACGAAGGAATATGTTTGGCACTGTTATTTAGAAAGCTTATATTTTTATAATAACTTTCAAACTTGAAAGCGAATAAAAATCAAATTTTGGATACAGGGCGCAGTCTAGTATTACTAAAGACTGGAATAAATAAGATTATTACCGTAAATAAGGCTTAGTAAGGTTATAAAAGAATCATTTGTAGAAAGAAGACGAATTGGCTTATAACCAACGCTTATAACAATACTTCTCAGTATTTTTAATTTTCACCAAAATATTTGCATATCTGACAGACTTCCTTGATTTAGATTTAAAAACTTTTCATACTTCTTTTTCATCTCCTCAAAAACTTTTCTTTTCGCGTTAATCAATTCAAATGACAATTACACTTTGTAAGATAAATTAAAACCAAAACAACCTTCTTCGTCTCTAGAAATGACCATTGAAAACACATCGAAGTTTAAATAAATGGAGGAGATTTTCAACATAAAAAGACTCCAAGGGTCTGTTTGTCCAAAGTTTAAAATTTAATATAGAGTCCTTTCAGTACGTGGGAATATACAACTGTTCAAATTACTCTGGCTACCATGCTTGGAAAAATATCCGGGTCGAGGCGTTCGGTGAAAAATACCTTTCAGAATGTATTGTTATGTTCGAGGTAATCTGAAAATGACACGCTTGTAAGCGCTGTTATTCCGCCATTATGATGGGTCTCCAGTTAATAGAAAAATTATAAGTTTGTATTATTTTTTGTAGGATAAATGTTGTTGTGTTTATTTCTTGCGTTATTTTAATTCTATGTCTACAAATAATTCATTGATAAACTGTGGTACTTGAAAAAATCAAGATAATTATGTTTTGTCATAACCCTTTGGGTTTTTAGAAGTTGTTTTAGAAGTGTTATAAGTTGTAATGGTATATTTTTCACTCAGAACTCGTGAACTTACTAATATGAAACTTACTAGCAATAGCTTTAAGTGTGTAATATGGCAACGCATAGGTACACGCGTAATATAAGTGACACTCATCAAAATTTGTCTTGATGTATGTATGTTAATAAACACTGGTCCAAAGATCTAACCTACCGGGACACCATCAACTTCATTATGTGTTCTATAGATATTATATTAATTTATAAGTAATTATACTACAAAACAATGTTTTCTAATCATACGACACGGGTTTACAAAGCGTACAGCATAAAACAATACATAAATAACAACAAAACAATAACACTACACTATAAAATGCTTCTAAAGGAGTACTAGACTCACTTTCAAATAGCCGTCAACGTGTTAACTTAGTTGTTTTACGTATTTGATTTCGTTTTCCATTACTTTGTTATACGTGCCTATTTTATTTGAACACAACTTAGATGCATAGGCCTTAGGATTGACTTAGATTACTACTTTACCACACAAGGCTGTTTCAACTTTATGTTTCACTTGACACTAGCTTCTTTTTAGTGTACTCCTGACCACACACCGTACAAATGCCCGCAGTTACCTCAACTCTTGGCTTCCAACACCTTCGGCCTTCGGTGATCGGTCTTTAGACAGTATCGTCTTTCGGGGCGGCACACACAACCCTAGTCACGTCTACCTCGTTTCTTGAGTACCCTCAAGGGAGGGGACTCCCTTGAGGGTGTTCGTAGTGCGGTGGGTGAGCGAGCAGAGGTGGTGGTGGTAGTGTTTGTTGGTAACGTGGTTGTGGGGCAGCGGCGGCGTGGGGCGATTGCCCACCGGCGGTTCGCGCGCTGTTCGAAGCGCCCCGCCGGCCGGCTGCGCGCGCGCCGGCGCTCACGCGCTACGCTGCTCCCGACGGTACCATCCTGCTGCTCACCGAGAACGGCACGCGGCTGATGACCCGTGCCGCGGCCGCCAGCCTCCTGCGCGCCGCCCTCCTCTCCCCGCGCCCCCCTCGGCCCCGCCACGGTGAGCCGCCGCCGCACCCTGTCTTCATCTTCTCTCTTTCTATGTGTCTGTCGGATTCCGTCGCCTCTCGCACTGCACGCTTCGCACTACGCTTCGTAAGGTAGGAGCGTGGCTATACGTGCCAACCTTAAAATCTACCTAAAATATTGCTGCCGATACACTCTAGCAAAGATTTAAAATTTTTCAAATTATATTTTTGCGGTTTTATAAAATTTTACACGGATTTTCACATTTTAGAAAGATTCAAATGAACGTCTCAGCTTTCTTTTTAAAAGACACAGCTTAAAAATTCTAGAATTTTCCTGAAGAGTTAAACTTAGTGAAGGCTGACCCAATTTTAATAATCAGGTTTTGAATAGAATTACAATTAGCTACATAGTGACTGCGGAGTTAGCTTAAGTCTCCTTACCGATTTTAATAAATATTTAATGAACATCCGCTCCTACTTTATGCCTGCATGCTTTTTAGATTGTTGCTCTCCTTTTCCTTTTACCGCCATTTTAGACTTTCATTCAGAACGATGTTATTGATGTGAAAGTCTATACTGGCTTCTCTTGAAATGGGCATGTCTGCATGTTTTCTTTCTGCATCTCCTATTTTCTACGATCTCTATGGTTACTGCGCGGCATAGACTGGCTTTGATAAATAGTTCGAACGGGACTGCCAACCGGGGAGGCTTTGCTAATCTCATTCCTACCCGCGACATTTTCTAAATCGTTAAAATTTTTAATTTTTGCCCGTTTAATGTCGTAAGAATATCGTTGTTTAATGTATTGGATTGTCATTTTTCTATTTACCGTCAGTAGGGTCAGTTTTTTCATTATCGATGTCCGTCGATCGACCGGCACGATCGTCTCTGATGTTATGATTTCGGAGTCCCGTCGCGCTATGGCTCGGTCGCCGAGCTTACCACACCTAAGCGATTCGATGGATGACATTCCAGTAAAGCTGATGTCGGACGGAAGGATCGCGATTCGAAACGGGACTGGTGTGACTTCGTGGATCGGCGGTATGTCAATAACACATGATGGGAACCTGATTGCTCCGGACAAAATTATGACGCACATCCACCGTTATGCGAGCCCGCACTACAACCCACACGGGCACCATTACCATCGCTGGAACCATGAGCCTGGAGGAAGTGAGGATCCGCTGTACGCGACCAAGACTGTCTACGGACCAGGATACATCGATGAAAACCGTACGTATGGCGTTGGTATTTACAATGCGTTGACTAATCTTTTTCCTGTCAGAGGTAGCCCACAAAATATGTTTGTTACTTTTATTATTTTTAAATACTAAAAGCTATAATTTAAGGCACAAAAAGATAAGGCAACGTAACCAAAACTATAGGTGGTACAAATAAAAAAATAAACACATATTTATAACAGACAGTACAACTAACCATAGATATCGTAAGTCACATCACTTCGAGCTTCAAAACTGTACAAAACTAGACGGTTTTAGGAAACCACAGAGACATGGGTGTTCTGATTCATTTCTATAGCACCTACATGTTACTATCTGAGTGCTCTTCAACCCCTTCATTATTTCGTCCCCCGTAATCCGAGCACTTTAGTTTAGATCCTCCACCAATTTTATAGTAAATGATAGTTATTAACAAGACACAAAGTAAAGCTTTGCGTAGAGATAATGACTAGAAGGGAAATAGAGCTTTAGAGCCCTCGTGTGCTTCCTACCCTGATCCGAAAATTGTAGAAAATTTAGTTTGTAAAGGAGCGATTTAGCGAAGACGCTTAGATACAAAAATCTCCGCGAAGCTTTGCAAATTGCGATCAAGATTCATCTACCTCGGACATTACATAATCGGCATCTCTCGGGCGTAGCACGGATATGATCGGAAAGAACTGTTCGTCATTTATAGTCCTACACGGTGATCTACTATGCATGAATCCATTAAATATTCTATTCATATTTAACTTTAAACCGGCACAGATACCTCATGAAGTTTTTGCCTCACAAAGAGTTCCGTAATTTGAAAGCATGTCCAATTTATTGAGATAACCGCTTGTATTTAACGTACGATTTTCATACAGATTATCGATTTCATTGGCAACTCATCGTGTTTTATTCACGACACGTAATTTTTTTATTGTACTCTCACACATATGTTCCATATTTATTACTATGAATTTTAATCCACAAGTGTAAATTATATTTATATAAGCATGAGCATATTATTCACAATCCAATATAACGATTTTGTTTTTTTCAGTTGTATTAATAATTTATTCATTCGTTTATTTTTTACTATCTATTTATTTATTTAACACTGAATATTTTATTTCAATTAACTGCGTATCTGAAGCACTGTTTACTTTAAACGTTTCATACTATAGGTGTTTACGAACATCAATTCCTGGAATAGTTAATTACGCGGTTTTGGATAAAGTAAAACTAATTTCAATAAGTCCCGTGTAAGTTAAATAATAAGATATTTTAATGATATAATTGGAGCACAAATCTAGCATATAACGCGAACTAATAACGGTGGTAATTAACGATATGTTTCTGAAATTGATTGACATTTCGCACAAAATGTTAACGTTCATCAAAAAGCATAAACTTTATAAATTAACCCGAAATCCTATTTAAATAAAGTTCCAAAGCCCTAAACAATTTTGTTTTCAGTCTCTTTGGAAGCAAAAGTTAATTCACAAAGTAATTACTCAGGTTTCAGGAATGATTGGCACATTTTACGTGAACGAATATCGATGGCCTAGTTTAAGAAATGTCTTTACTTCTCGAGCTAACTCTATAATCATTTCAGAATTTGAATCCTCCTTATCTACCGCATATAAAAGAACTTTGACAGCCAACTGTGATTTTGTACCTTCTAACAAAAAAACATCATTGTCACCACCAACAACATTACTAACATTTCCGACACCACATCAATTAACACATAACAACAACCAACAGAGAGGATTGGCAAAGAGAACGGTAAATCAGGTGATGAGAAGGTGGCCCTGCAGTCGACTTGCCACGTGGCTCTGGACGCTTGCATCAAGGACAGCGAGTGCGTGACGTCACTGACTCCGGTGCTGCAGAAGTGCCACACTAGCGACTGCGACCGGGAAGGTTGCATGGCGGCGCTGAGGGGATTTTATAGGAAGTCGAGTGTCCATTGGAATACGGAAATCGCTTTCTGTCTATGCAAGTGAGTAACGTTATATTTTAATGATTTTGTCTTAATTTACTATTATTATTTTACGAGTAGTTTTTCTTAGTAGCTACATTAACGGGCCAAGCCAAGTCAATGTAGCGTCATGTGTATTATTATATACTTTATTGTACACCTTACAATATTTCATTGGATACAAAAATTAAAACTAGTGTACAATGGGCGGTCTTATCGCTCAGGGACATCTCTTACAGACAACCTTTGGATAGACAAAACTAAAGGAGAAAGATTTAGGGCTGTCAGTGTACAAACATCATAAATAATATTAATTAAACATAATAATATAAATAAATAAAATAAATAAATAAATAAAATGTTTATTCAAAATATTTTATTATGTATATTATATAAAATACATACAATACAATACAAACATCAATTATGTGAAAAATGTATATGTGTTTGTCGATACTAATATAATGAAGCGGAAAAGTTTGTTTGTTTAAACGTGCTGTTCTTCGAAAGTACTGAGTGGATTAATATGGAAGTAGCTGGAAGCTTGCGGAGGGTTATAAGTTACTTTTTACCCGACTGCAAAAGAACGAGGTTATGTTTTTATCATGATAAAGTCCAAAGGAGTGTAGGATTGCAGTTATATGTGATATTGAATATCGTTAATAGTTTATTTATTTATTAATTCTTCAAATAATTCCATCATATTTTTTTGAACATTGTCCCACACTAGGAATTTCACTGATATTGAGGGTGTCTTTTTACAAACACCCAGACCCGGAACTTTTATTTGTAGCCCATACAAACATTTGCACCAGTGCGGGAATCGAAACCACAACACAGCGCAGCAGCTACCCGACCACTGCGCCAACCGTGTCGTCTTACATATCGTTCAACTTCATCTTATCACATCTTTCCATTGTTCTCTAATCTACCAAATATTTTATGAAACTAATGTCAGAATTACTATTCGCGCCATCACTATCTTCACCTTTACTAACCTGTATCTTATCTTCAGGAAAACTGACAACCGTGAGGACTCATGTATGAACGCTCAGGAGCGACTCCATCCATCGTGTGCGCAGCGTCCGGCTGTTGGCTCCCCTCTGCCTGCCTGCCATACTCTTGCGCACGCCTGCAGGGAGGAACCGGAATGCAGGTTGGTGTCTAAGTCCTATCTTTAAAAAGATATCATTATCTAGACTAATACTATGAAGAGGAAAGTTTTAATTTTGTTTGTTTATAATAAGCGTCAATAGCGTAATAATCCAGAGGTCATAGGTTCGAATCCCACCCATCACACTATTGCCGTGAATACACTTTAGATACAATCATATTTAGGTAAGTTGGAGGGGTTAACAAGATTTTTGCTAATGTGGATTCTACATTCCTAGGTTTTTACAAAAAATATAGTGGGTAAAACCAAAAACTACTGAACTGAATAGTTTGACTCATCGTCACCAATTGCGGGCCCAGATTCGTTGTAAATATAATCTGGCCAAATGGGGGTACCCTTGACCTTCACAAACGCAATGCCAGTGTGGAGCCCCTTTACAAGATATGGCCCACCTCTTGTCATGTCCATTATGCATGGTCACTTGCACCTTGCAGGATCTTAACCAGAGCAATGAAGGAGCTGTTTAAGTAGCTGCACATTGGTCCAAGAATGTTTGCGCATCGACTCGAAAAGAAGAAGAAAAAGCACATTAATTCGCTACACATTGCCTTAAAAAAGAAATTTTAGGAGGAATGGTGTCCTCTTGGAGTTATCTTAATTCTTTACGTGTATCATAAACAATATAAATAATAACTTGCTCATAATTCGGTAAGCGTACATCTTTCATGAACCAATGAGCTAGAACAATGGACAGTTGTTTTTACCAATAAAAGTCTATTCTAAAACAATAAGTAGTGCTATTTCAATTTCTAAATAAACCAACATTCATTTCCACAGAAATCACCCAATTATTACTTAGAATTCAAACCCAATAACACGCCAAATTAATGCATATCTCACATCCCTCCATGACAAACTCTAACGTAAATCTAATATTATTAAGTAGGTATATTTCTAGACCCGTCAAAAGTGCATTAGCTTCGAACAGAAATGGAAGCAAAATGGAGGGGCTGTGATATAATTGACTCTGCCTCGGATCCTGTTACGTACAGTCGATCGAAGTGTTTGGTATACAGAGTTTTGAAGTAACTAGTGATTTTTCAAGAGGTGCTTGTGAATTTGAAATGCTTCTTTCCTTGCCCGTAGTACATGTATTATTATGTATTGCAATTTAATGTACAAACATAGTCGGACTAGTACATCCAGGCATTCAATACTAGTATTAATATGACTTAAGTCATATTTCAGGTTGAAAATGAATGTCGTAGAAACTGTATGATGTATGAAATCTATACTAAAAATATAAAGAGGAAAGATTTTTTTGTTTTTTTTGTTTTCCCCAATGGGCTCCGAAAGTACTGGACCGATTCGCATCATTTTTTTTCCAATTTTACGAATAGAAAGGCACCTATATTATAGGAATAAAACATAGGCTATAATTTATTTTGAAAAACAATAAAGATTATGTGAATAATGTAATCGAAACAGCAAAATTGCACCTATAAAAAATCATTATTTAGCTTTTGTTGAGAAAACTATTGATTTTTTATTAATGTATTTTATTTTATTATACTGCTTATGTACACAGCATTTTGTGAATGTAATTATTAACAACTTATATACTACTAGCTTGTGCCAGCGGCTTCGCCCGCGTGGGATGTTTTTCCCGTGTAAATCCCGATCCCGTGGGAATTTCGCAAAATCCTTTCTTAGCGGATGCCTACGTCATAATATCTACCTGCATGCCAAATTTCAGCCCGATCCGTCCAGTGGTTTGGGCTGTGCGTTGATAGATCACTATGTCAGTCAGGCACCTTTGAGTTACACTTCACACAGTCACTTAAGGCTTACAGACTAATAACATTATAACAATAATATATAAAAACTAAGTTGCTAATTACAAGCCCTCACAGATAAAGACAAAGTTATGTAAAAAAGACTATGTTTAAACTAAGCTAGCCTAATATAAAATAGACGGTGTTCTATTCGACTACACAAGTTAACTAAAATAATTAATTTATGTTCAGATGTGCAGTTCAATTCAAGTGCAAATACGTGCCTCAGGTTCAAAAAATGGCTTTGCTAAAAGCAAAAAAAATAATTACAGCAGCACAGGTCAATCTTCAAGTTTAAACAATGCTTGCTGAGATCGGTCTGTGAATCCATACTCAAATATCGAGATTCCTTACTAAAATATCGAGATTCCTCGATATAAGAAAATATAATATAAGAAAAGTTAACACATCGTCATTATTCGATTATAATAACTATACTATTGAGTCTTTTTTGCCACAGCCTTGACCGAGAACAGCAAAAGATAAATGGAAAAATATATGGGAGATATAGGCTCGGCAGTATATCAACACGCAGGTTTCATCAATCTATCCTACCTTTTCCAAACTACCTATGTAAGAGTCGGCTTCTAGCTTCTAGTCTAATCAGATGCCCGTTTGCACCAGCCGCTTACAACGATAGTATAATTATATAATACAGGTTTAATTTTGTTTAATTAATAAATTCAGAGCAGTCGTGGCCCAGTAGTTACGAGCCTGACTTACAATTTGTATTTCGTGTGTTGTCGTGAATTCGTACCCAGTCTGGCAAATCACTTGGAGTAATTTAAATCACTGTTCTCAAAACGGTAAGGGAAAACATCTTGAGGAAACCGACATGACCTTTTTTTTTCTGGGTGGAGCGGAAGGCAGTGTCAGACTTCTACTGACTAAAAACCCACCCTGCTCCTTCTGTTGACCTTGCATTTCGGGGCCGCAGTGTCTCGTCAGAACTATTCCCGCAACCCCGTAAACCGGCATGTCCTAGGATCGAAAATTCGAAGACATGTGACATCGACCAAACTGCACTGGGCCTGGGCCTCTTTAAGAGAAGGCCACTGTTGCAGCATTGGGAACGTTATGAGCTGAACAATTTAATCTACACTTATCTATACATATACATAAAAGCGAAATACCACTCACAGATTAATCACGAAATCTCAGAAACTACAAGTACTACGCTCTCAAATTATCAACTCTCTCCCTCACGCCACCGCCGCCGCGGGAGACGCCCCGGGCGTCGGGGATCCCGAGCCGTTCTCCGACCACCGTAGGCGCGGGCTTGCGGACGGCGAGCAGGGTTAGCTTACCGTCCGGTAAGGACCAGGCCTAGGTCGGTGGCGCGGCGTGTTCCACGCGCGCCTCAAGAAGCTGTCAGCACCGGTGATGGAGCCCCATAGTGCCATTGCCTGCCAGGGTTTGCGGAAATGTCTTAACGTGATACCACGGCCCTGGTACTTAAGGGCAGCTGAAGGAACAGGGTGGGTTTTTAGTCAGTAGAAGTCTGACACCCTTCCGCTTAACCCAGAGCGGGAGAAGTTATTCGATGATTTTCCCACCAACAAAAAATGCATGGGGCTTCCTTTTAGTACGTAGATTCTCGCTAAGACGAGATTTTGCGAAATTCCCACGGGATCGAGATTTACACGGGAAAAGCTTCCCACGCGAACGAAGTCGCGAGCAACTGCTAGTAATATTATAAAGCGGAAAAGTTTGTTTGTTTAAACGCGCCAATCTTCGAAACTACTGAATAGATTTGGATTAAATTTTGTATGGAAATTTAGTTTTTAGTTTTAGCCGACTACATAAGTAGGTGGTTATATTTTTATCGTGATAAAGTCTACGGAAGCGAAGCCCCCGCTGCTAGTTTTTTTTGCATTAATACAGGATGTATTTTCACTTTAAAACAATAATTTTATGTATTTCGAGCAATATCACCATTGAAACGTGAAAATATTTAAACCCACCCTGTTTGATTGTGTTACTTCTTATTAAAAACAGCTTTTATGTAACGAGCCAATACAATGTACAACAACTATAGTAATTTAGCAGCAATTACTCATTAATAACTGTTACAGTAAGTAATTAGCCAAATATGTAATGTTAGCTTCACTAAATACCTGCTTTGATTATTGTTATTATTGTGCAAAATGATCCCATTATTATTATAGTAAATAGTTGTTTCAATTATAAATAAACCCATAGACAAATAATAATGTCAATTGATACTGGGCAATCTAAATTTAGTATTTTGGATCTAAATTTAGGTTTAAGAAGGATTGCTAAATGTGACCAAACGAATGTGCATATAATTGGACTGGCCTGATTGGGTGCAATGTGTGCCGTGAATTCGATTCCCGCAAAGAACAAATTTAGTATATCATAAAGATAGTTAGCAAGCTATTTTAAATTATTGCTAACTCTTACACAGGATACAGGACAAATTCCTAGTGTGGATCAAAGTAATAAAACAATTTTACGCTCCGCCATGATGTGGTATGCTGAAACTATACAATTTATCTTATGCCTGAACTAATTGTATTCTATGTAGTTTCTTTTTGAAAAACGGCCACAACCATTTTGATGCCACTGCCACCAAAGGCTCAGGCTACAATTACCACAAACTGGTTCGGAGTAGCGGGAATTTTTTAACGAGATACCGCGGCCACGGAACGCAAGGGTAGCTAAGGGAACAGGGTGGGTTTTTAGTCAGTAAAAGTCTGACACTCCATTCCACTCCACTTAGAGTGGGAGAAGTCATTTGATGATTTTCCCTACAGAAAAAAAAAAAATGCTACAAACTGCTATTTGCTTCACTAGATCCCCCCTAACCTTAACTACATACATTCATCTCTACACTAATTTCACCCTCATAAAGCCTAAAACAGACATCCTACAGCAGGAGCTACATAGCTGACGTAACAGAGCCTCTCTGAATTAGCCCGGCCGTTATACTCATTCCATTTGCGGTGCCAACCTGATTGGAACATCCGACTATCTGACTGTAAGTGTAATGACTGTGATTGATGAAACAATTGATTGAGGAAGATGGTTGGCTGTAACCGTGTAGGTAGAGTAATACTGGAATGTTCGAGTCTCAGCTGTCTATTAACCGCGAACGTTTTGATGAATAAATCATTGAATCGAAGGAGCATTCTGGTGTTGGATATCGTTCACTAGCTTCAATTTTGCTCGCGCGATAAGTGACGACACGGTAGGTGCCGTGGTTGAGCGACTGGCTTTTGAGCTACGTGTCACGGGTTAGATTCCCGCAAACAAACAAATGTTTGTATGGCCTACAAATAGTTGTTCCAGGTCTGGGTGTTTGCAACAAATGTACTCACCATACAGGACAAATTTCTAGTGAGAAAAGTTTTTTTTTTAATAATAAAGGGTTCTTCTAGAGAAAAAAAAAGCAGGTAGCCTAAGATACCCTTTAACTATCGCCACACTAGAAATCACATCGATCCATTGCTCCGTTTTGACGTGAAAGTAGGACAAACACACTTTCGCATTTATAATATTATATACTTTCCATGGATTATTTCATGCCCTTCAATCTTCTATAGTTAGGTACACAGTATCGTAAAAACAAATAGATTCACATTTATAAATACGGCAGTGTGTTTATATGTTTGTCGTTCTTATATATTTTTCTAAATACTAAAACTACCAAACGACAGCTGTCTTGTCGCTTCTTTCTCTAAATTCATATAGTCTATGTCACTTTGGCACTTAAGACGAATCTAATAATAGGTATCTCATGTATTAATGTCTATACAGCAGTACATATATAATAATTATATACATTCATATTCTTGAGAAACAGCCCCGAGCTTCTAGAACGTAACATAATCAGCCTATAGATTTCTCACTGCTGCCACGCAGGGCTCCTCCCACGTAGGCTCAGCGTGGTTTGGTAGAACAGTCATGTATAATTATAACGAATAAATCCCACCAGCGACACTGTATTGTTGTTTCTAACGTAATTCCTTCGAAATCACTCGAAAATCAAACATATGTAAAGATTATAACGGCTTAATTTAAATAACTATTTCCTTAGTTTAAATACTGATGAGCGGATTCTTTATTCAAAATTTTCAATTGGGTATTTGCATTTCGAATCTTGAAGAAAAAAACCGGTCAAGTGCGTGTCGGGCCACGCGCAGTGTAGGGTTCCGTAGTTTTTATAACAGCCAAGTGCGTGTCGTATTCGCTGACTGATCGTTTTGTACCATGCTCTAACTAAAAGCCAAACATGACTAATTGACTACCTAACTAATTTGACTTCCTATACAAATCCTCACCTGATCCGACAATTTTGCACGGAAAGTTTTAATTTTTTTTAGAGATTTGTATAAAACTTGTCATAGCCGGTGTTTTGAATTTAAATACAGACACACAGCTACACTACTCAATCGTCACAAGAAACTAGCACGATACAACTGGCGCTTAGCGTCATCTATCGACATTTCTATAGAGTTGTTCGAAATTTTCGAGTCAAATACAATTGGTTGACTATTACTCGTAAACTTGTAAAGCCCACTTATGTGTGATAGTTTTCCTTTAAATTTCGTTATATATAGGTACTACTGCCGTGACATTTGAATTTCTAACTACAACCGTTTAGTTGACAGAGGGGACACTTGACTCTAACGAAAATTGGTACCTTAAAGCTTGATAAGACACGAACGGTTTACTTAATCAAAAAACGGTCTTACCAAACCCCTTATATTTTTGAAAGACCTATCTAACGATATCCCACACTATGGGAAGAACGAAAAAAAATAATTATCATCCCACTTTACATGTATGGGAGGTACCCTAAATAATTGTTTTTTTCAAAATTTTATTTTATAAGTACAACTTTCTAGTACCAATAGTTTTTGAGCTAAACCGCGGACAGACGGACAGACAGACGGACATGGCGAAACTATAAGGGTTCCTTGTTGACTACGGAACCCTAAAAACGGAAACATTGTTAAATTCTCTATGATTCAGTCTATTTCATTTATTTTCGATTCGGGTACATTGTCAATTATCTTTAACCAAATCTACCCTCAAATATTTCGAGTTTCGGCTAAGCCACTCTGCTTCGACAGAATTGGGGCGACAACAATGTAATTTATTGATCGACATGCTTTTAGAGTGTTGATAATAATCTACGGGCTATCGGTATCAAGAAAAACTTCATACAATCTTGAAAGGTTTCATTATTCTAAATTTCACTCTTATTGTAAGTTCGAAAATTTGCTAAGATACATAGGTGCTTTATTTCTTAAGGAAGGATTACTGAAACGATACCATAGACCCATAGTAATATTTATTGCCGTAGGTGAAACATCATTCAGTAATAACTGTTTTATGATGTATGAAAAATAGGTTTACAAATAGGCGATGATTGGCTCACCCATATCATATTCATTTAGTCGGTCAAGTTTATTTCGGTCAAGTAAACCATAGTGTTCAATCCTAAAATTCTAGAAAAAAATGGTTTTCAGGATTGTCATAACACACAAATTTCCGAGGTCATAGAAAAATTTAAGGCTAGAGATACCGAGCCATGGCACCAATTTCTTAGAAAAGTCGTTCACGGTTCAAGCAGTACGGCTGTGGAATTCTTCATTCGTGTCAGTAAGACAAGCACAAACCCTTCCTTCCTTTAAAAGTATGGTAAAAAATATTTACCTTTCCATTTATATTTTATTTGACTCACCTTTTATATGCATTGAGTATTTAAAAGTTAGACCGCAAGTATAGAGCGAGGAGGTATATCTTTCCATCAGTAAGTCGAAAATAACATTTAATTACAATTTTATTTGTAAAAAACACAAAAATATTCTGATCACTATGAAATTCCGGACATTAACAACATTATTGCAACAAGTTACAAAAAATATAAATTGCCCGATGTGTACTCGCTTAATCAAGGCAATGAGCAAGTCCGTTTACAATGTATTGCATCCTCTCACTTCAACCATTGACGTTTTGTCCTTTGCCCTGATTGGCCGTGATGCACGGCGCATGTTTATTGACAGTGAGTTACAATCAGTAGCAAGCTCTCGATTTAAGTGTGTGTAATCTATTTGTGTGCGTAATTCGTATACGTAACGGGCCTCTTGCTTGTAGTTGAGCTGTGGGAGTGGGAGACAAGCGGCGACACGCGTTCTCATAGAAATCAGGAACTATTTCCTTTCTAACCTCTTTTATCTGTTCTGTGGTGCTTGTGGTGCTTGAAATCCCGATCCCGTGGGAATTCCGGGATAAAAAGCTTATGTGTCATTGTAGGATGTCAACTATCTACATACGAGTTACCAAATTTCATTCAGATCCTTTCTGTATTTTTTTGCGTGAAAGAGTAACAAACATCAATACATCTATATATCATATACATCCATTCTCACAAACTTTCGCATTTATAATATCAGTAAGATATTACACCTCGCTCAAACAGCGCTTTAGTTTCTCTCTGTGTGTATAATCCATCCAAAGATAAACCGTAAAAGATCGTGATAGAAGATTAATGAAAAGTACACCTCCAGAAGAATGAGGAGCCGCCCTATTTTTAAAAAGTAGTCAAATTTCCATCACGTAGTACAATCATACATTCTGCTAAATCTTAAAACAATTTGTCAGCGTTTCGGCAGACGTTCTTATATCATCTTAGATTACAATAATATTTTTTTATCAATTATGATATTAAATATAAACTTCATTAAACTAATTATACTAAAGACAGCTAATTTTGACAGCAAATATGCATGCGATCGAATACTCTGATATGTTACACTGAATACGCTACTCTGATATGTTACATAGAATTGCTCTTAGCCATGGAGATATTCAAATTATTTGTTCTAGACATTAGAAATAGTGTTACTTATAGTAGTGATATATCTATTGCATTATTATTTTTCTTAAGTTCGTATTTGGTTTTAGCACACGATACCAACTTTGGGGCGTAGTCTATGGCTACCCCTCACTCTAATATGTGTAAATATCCTTAAGTTGAATATTTTTTTTTTTTTTTATTCTTAAAGAAAGGGCTTTGTCGCACATGCGATTATGCCGCCCTGGTTGGCTTAACAAGTTTTAAATAACATATACATAATTATACACTTAACATAGTCTTAGCCAAGCTAGTTTATACAGTACTCTAGCTGCGTCAGAAAGTGGCTCAGCTAGAGTAGCATTACAATAACCTACTTCTCTAATTTTACAGTCTAAGCTAATTCTAAATTCCTCGTTGCGGACACACTCCGTTAATATGTGATGGACATCATCAACAGAATTAATACAAAAATCACAATTAGGTGTTGTTGATTTGGTCATTAAGTATAAGAATTTATTGCACGGAATGTGTCCGGAACGAAGTCTCAGAGCTATAACAGTATCACTTCTGTTTAACAGCTGATTATCTATCCACGGTGAGTTCAAGGGTTGCGGTTGGATCGTTCTATACCAGATTCCTTTTTCTTGTGACCTTTGATCAAAATACTCCTTCCAAAGCACATAGCAATCCTGTTTTATAATATTGAACTAAATTAATTAATGACGAATCTAAGAGTAACAGATTCGTCTTTGATTTGTTTGACAGTATGTTATCATTAGAACTTAAAACGAAATATTTACCATGTACTTATATTTATTATTTTGAGTTTCGTGTGTCAAGAACAGAATCAAGTTTTGAGTGATACATATATGACAGTAGTAGCGGCGTCAATCACAAAAAAAAACGAACAAGAAAGAGGGTAGACCGATTCGTCTCATAACCATCCACCCGCAATCATTTCAGTTCATTTGTGATCATGGCGCAACAGTGTTGACATATCGGGAACTCTAAACAATAAATCTACATGGTTTAGGTATATCCCGTTTTAAATTCTAATTATACTATTAGTGACCATGTCAGTTTAAAAACTTACACATTATACTATGTTAATTGGCCTTTCATATCTAAAGATTTATAAGAATCTGCATTGTGGAAACATAGTAAAAATCAATTAAGAAGCTTTAAGAAAGATGGGATTACATTTCACTGGTAAGTCAATATTTACAAAAACATAATCAGGTTTTTTCTGTCATTTTTTCGGCGGAGTTCATCTTATACTGGTCATAAATGTAGGGGTGGCTGGAGAGAGGCCACGGCGTCCTCACCTTCCGCCTGACGCAGGTGCTGACCGGATTCAGCGGGAGGACACGCGCGGGTGTCGTCATTGTGAGGGCCACCTGGAGGACAAAAAAAAAGTACCCGTGCAAAGCAATAATTAGTGATGTACCGAATCCTATGAACAAATCTGTTATCGATAAAACTAAAACAACTACAGTCTGTTTTTTAATCTCATAGACAAAGTTGACATTACGACGGTTACCTGTTTTTTGTAATTCTTAAATAGTGATATGCCACTATCGAAACTAAACGTAAATAAAATCAAGTATCGGTTTTTATAGTACATTATCCTGAAATAATACGTAGGTGCTAATTTAAGCCGTAGAAATAAAAAATAAGTCATTTAAGACACATATTTTTAATAACACAATTAATTATAGTTATTTGTTAATCAGATTCAGATAATGACTTTTTTAATATTCTTAATCATCAGAATCGCCACCTATTTCTATGATAAACCTATCAGTAATGTCGTCGACTATATGGCGCAGATGACATAAAACACACAATAACTTGGTATTTATTGTGTACAAACAGGCAGGACCCAATTGATCATATATTTGTCAACTTCGCCGAGTGAAGGTATCCCAACTTTAGCTGGCATATAATATTGTCAAATAACAATATTACAAGTCAAGGAAGAATAATTCCAACTATATCCTTTCTTTAGCTTTACGATTTTTCAGTCTTTTCATATGATTTTTCATTTCTATTTAGTTTTATACAAATAAATTACATATTTATTTATTATCCTTTCGTAAAGCCCTTTATTTTGATACCCCACTCAATGCGTTAAAAAGAATAAAACCGCACCTTGAATATGGCACTCTAAATCCGTTTTAAAACTACTTATGATGAACCAACATACCTATAAAGTATGTTATCTTTTTTATATTTTATTTTATGTAACTATCTTAAGAATATAAGAATAACAATAAGTACGTGTTAAAATACAAAAAATACTTTACGGAGTACAATTAAAAGCATTTAAATAAATAATTCTAAGATTTATTAAAAACTGTCCCATCCCTAGTGAGATGCCGATGGCCAATCAGAACGCAGTTCGTCGCATCTCAACTAATTGACAGAATTGGTTTGAAGCATTAGATCGAACATTAAGCGTCAAGAGGATGTATGGTCTCTGTTTCTGATATTTTACAAGTGCCCTAATGCCTTAATAGGCCAATGTGAAATAACATTTCATTTTAATGTTGGTCGTGTTTAACTGTAGTATTTTGACATTATTAACGATATTTACACATATTTGTACACTTCACCAAAAAATCGTTTTCCTCAGAATTCGCCTGGAGAACTACGAACAATGGTGCGCGGTGGACGCGGTCACCCAGGGCTGTGCTGGATCCCCGGCAGCCTGTCGAGCTGCAGTGGTGGCGGTGCTTGGTACCCAGCTGAGAGCTGCTTGTGCCTGCAGAGGCACCGACTTCGCGCAACTGTACGATTGTCTCGGATGGCAGAGGCTGTTGTGGCTTAATCCTTGCGTTGGTGAGCTGAAATAACCCTTCTATTACAAATATTTAAGGTTTATTATCGTCTGCTTCGCCTATTCCCTATTAGGGTCGGCTTCCAGTCTAACCGGTTGCAGCTGGATACTAGTGTTTTACTAGCTGGGTAATACAACACTCCTTTTTTTCGGTGGGAAAATCATCTAATGACTCCTCCCGCTCTTGGTGGAGCGGAAGGGAGTGTAGTGTCAGACTTCTACTGACTAAAAACCCACCCTTTTCTTTCGACTGTCCTTACGTTTCGGAGCTACGGTATCTGGTCAGAACATTTCTGGAAACGGCAGGTACACAATACCCCTGGTAAAACTAGTATCCAATATTCTGGCTTCTATCTACCCGTGACGATTATCAAAGGTGTAGTACAAATGACTGCCTCAATTAACGACTTAACGTTTTTTCTATGGCATAGAGGATTTTTTTTTTAATTGATAAGGGGTCGCGTTTGACCTCCATCTCATCTGATGGTAAGTGACAATGTGGCCGAAGATGGAGCACACTTGCCTAGAAGTAACCTATTCACTCTTGACTTAAAGACTCCCAGGTTATATGTTATATTTCAAAATTTTAAGATATTCACCGCAAGCGTTGCTCGACTCGCGTGGCTGTTTATTTAGCTACCAGCTCCTCAAATACCTAAAAACACCTTCTTATAAATAACCTGATATTTAGCTCCCTGTCCCCTTACCAGAAATGAGTAAAACGTGAAGAACATTACTGACACCAGATTTATTGAGATGAAACCTCTGTGTTCTCCCTGTCTTTCTCGAATTAATCAAACTATGTATATAGATTCAACTCAATCAAAGTAGTTTATCTGTTTTTAGAATTAGTGGCTCTTCCAATTATCAAATTAAATAACTCTAAAACAATATTTATGTACCTACTCTATAATTATCTATAGTAGGTACTAGGTATATATTGACTACTATATCCTTATATTTAGACTATAACATTCCCACCACACGCGCCTCAGTTTTTGTAATAAGCCCTGGCTGGAGGCTTTAATTAATTTATTAATTAAGGCAACCACAGGCAAGCCCGGTTAAGCAGCCAACAACCAGAAACAAAAAAAAAAGCCCCGTGCGGGTTAGTGGATATTGTTTCTCTTCTAATTTTCGGTACAACAAATATTATTTTTACTATTTGTCTGAAAGAAATCTTTAAAAGTTAAGAACAATAACAGACACAAGCATATAATTATAGCTTAGTTGGAAGGGTCAACAAGATTGCTAGTAACGTGAAATATTTTTTGGTGGGAAAATTATCAAATGGCTCCTCCGACTTTGGGTGAAGCGTAAGATAGTGTACTACTACTGACTAAAATCCCACCCTGTTCTTTCAGTTGCCCTTGAGGTCCGGGGCTCCCGTAACCCCAACAGACAATGTTGCAAACCAAGACAGAAAATATCGAGCCTCTTCAATTAAATACTAAGCCTAACTCGCTGCCTTAAATTTCCAGTGGAATCTCAAAGCGACTATCACATGAAGACCTACGGGCCGCTGCTGACGACCACGCCGTTTGACAACGGCATCAGATACATCACGGTCGCGCCGGAGTCTCCCATCTACCACCGGACTACCACCCACCATCACAGGCACACCACGCAGCTTGGGACCTCGCAGATTGAAAGCGCTCCTGTAAGTTTTTGACCATCAGCTCTACGTCAATCTTTCTAGCTTTTTTAGGAATCCGTAGCCGAATGGCAAAAACGTAAACCTTATAGATTTGTCATGTCTGTACGGATATGTAACTCTCAGCCATTTTAATCTAAAACTATTACGACGACATAGTTGAAACTTGGTAGAAAGATGTATTCTCTGAACCGTTTTATAATTTTTATACTAATATAAAAAATGTGGGGTCTCCACATAACTGGAACTGCAACTAAAAAAATGTCATCAGACCTAACCTATACGTGCAAAACATCCTTTTTTTTATCGATAATAGGTTCGCGTTTGACCAACATCTCATCTGATGGTAAGTGATGATGTGGTCGAAGATGGAGCACGCTTACCTAAAAGTAACCTATTCATTCTTGACTTGAAGACGCCTAGGTTATAGCTATCGGGAAACACAGACTCTGGCAGGGAATTCCACTCCTTAGCCGTACAAAACTTAGCTAAACAAAGATAGATATCATATTCAACATGAGTCAATTATTTTTTTATTTTCTAGGAAAACCGCGAAGAACTGAGCCCAATAACAACAATGTCGGAGCAGACAGTGGGCCCGAACGAGGTGGCCCAAATCTCTGAGCCGGTCATCGAGACCACCACGGAAACAACCACGGTTCCTACGACCACTACAACGACAACGACCACTACTACGACCACAACTACGACCACAACGACCACGCCGAAGCCGACCACGACCCTGGAGCCAACGAAGTATTGTATTGTCAAGAAGCCAGAGAATGATGATCAGGCGCAGTATATCAAAATGGGAGAGACGCGACGAGTGAGTGATAGTTTTTGTAAATAACCCCATTTTAGACTATTTTCGTCCTTGACTTTTATTATTATAGTTTTCGAAAAAAAAATATTTTTTTTATGCTGAATTCAAATCTGACATAATTTTTTTTCTAACCCTTTATAGAATAGTATAGAAAAGCTTCCCAAATATCGTCCATATTTCAGTGATTCAAAACAATTACGGCCTCATATGATTTGACAAGTACAGATTGTATCGATTGTATGGACTTCAAAAGAGGCTTTGTCTTCTAAGTTTGATTCGGTGTTGCTTCTCAGGGTAGTCAGTTAGGAAACACCGGACTCATCTAGTCGTGTAAAAGTGTTATTTAATACCCAACTTACTGATTTTTAAAATTATTAATTTAAAATGTACTTCTAACGCGAAAGCGGGATCTCGGCCTCTTAAAAAACTGAAAAGATTTTTTCCTAAAATAATTTAGAGGTAATGATATGGAATTTTTTGCTTTCAACAGATGTTTTTTGAATATACATATATCTTTTCCTGAATCAATTAATCCTCTTGGTTTTACCAAATATACCGACCAAATTTAGTCCGACCGTAATTCAGGATAAGGCTGCGTTTCCACCAGAGATGTGCGAGGATGCGTAGCGAGGGATGTGTTTGTAAAGAACCAATAGAATCGCTTCATTTACCTCGCCTCGGTCAGCACAGCTCTGGTGGAAACGGCTCAGCGGAGCTAGATTTTTGCGCATACAAAACAAGCGGGGGATGTGTGCGAGGGATGTGTGCGAGAGATGTGTTGCGAGGGATGTGTTGCGAGGAATGTGTGTTGAGAAGGATGTGTTGCGAGGTTTGCGCATCCTCGCACCACACATTAATAATGCACATTTTCACAGCTCCGCTACACATCCTCGTAGGCACATTTTCATCGCACAGCTTTGGTGGAAACCCCCACACATTTTCACAGCACAGCTAGACATCCTCGCACGACACATTTCCATCGCACATCTCTGGTGGAAACACAGCCTAAGTGTACCTAACAAGCCTTCACCTAAGCTCACATAAGCTCCATCAATATTCCAGCTGTACCGATCAGCTGAGCTGGCGGAATGCACTGACCTGTGTATCTGCGAGGCTACTCTCCAGGTGTCCTGCAAGGTAGCCTGTGTACCCAGGGCTCCGTGCTCCTCCCGACTGGCCCACTACTCTCATGCTGCACCAGCATACCAGGCATACAGGGGACGCTGCTACTGCTACTCAGGGTCTTTTATCTGCATGAGGCCTAACCCAGGTAAGACCAAAGGTAAAGAAGTTTTGGATATTAATTTGTTGATGTAGAAGCAGAAAGTAAAACATTTTGACACGGTAGACACGCTGCATTATCAGTTATCAGACCTCCTAAATTCAACATAGTTATTCTACACATTCTTTGCACGTAAAGGCACAACAGTCGAGGAACGAGTTAGATAATAAGCAACCTCATCTGAACTTAGTTGCACAAGTAACTGGTCACTCTGCATTAAATACAGTTATAAGAACTCTAAAATTCAACTTAGTTATTTTTACACATTATTTGCACGACTGACATGGCCACCGTGGCCATGTGGTCGCAAACGCGACTGCTATGCTTGAGGTTCGATTCCCGGGTTTGGGAAAAAAAAAATACTGTTGGGTTTTTCTTTAAGAAATTTCATCACCTACCATCAGGTGAGATCGTGGTAAAAGCGAGCCTATTATTAATTTAAAAAAATGAGTGTGGCACTCGGGGACTGCCGTGTTAAAGCTATTGCATAGAATTTTTTATCAACTTATGCAATTATAATTATTTATTTATTTTATTTATGCAGTATTTTCTTTTTCTTTGATATTAATACAAGTTACATTTTTTGAGCGTGGTGACCGATAAGAAAACAATTTGTTTTTCTTTTATTGAATAAATGAGAAGTTGATATTGTTTAAAATATTTTTGTTATCTTACAATACACGTAGGTTATTCAGGAATTTTATCATTGAAACTATAGGTTTATTAGCAGCTAGACGCATACGTGTAATCGCACGCACACAAACACCGTGCCGAAGTCTGCCGAACTGAAACGACGTTAGACGATGCACGGCTTTCAACGCCGCACCGCTGTGCCGGTCGGAGTGGGGAGTGTTAGGTTTATTTTCGTTACGAAATTTCTTGATTCGGTCGCCACGCTCAAAGCCCGCGATAAAAGAAAAAAAAATCTCAGAAGTAGCCTGAAGTATGAAAATGGCGGTGTGATACCCCGAAATCAAGTTAAGCCGTTGTTCCTGGCATTTGAACATCTTTGCCAGTCGTCACGAGTAGTCAGCAACCTGAAATCTGAGACTGGTCTGGCCAAGAGCTATCGTGTTACCCAGATACTGTGTTGTGGAGGTTAAATAGGCAGGCGCTCCATGTAAAACACCAATAGGTACTGAGCTGCATCCTGTTAGACTGGAAACCGACCCAAACATGGTTGGAAAAAGATGAAGCAAACGACGATTTCTATGAAAAGGCAGCTGTTGAAGAATGTGCTAGATTAAAGCAAACACAAGTACTAAGTTGCACAAGTATAGGCGGAGACCTCTCGCGCCCGGCACTGGTCGAGGTCATGATGCGGGGCGAGACGGAGTGGGAAGCGGTCGCCTCCTTCTGCGAAGCAGTCATGCTATCGAAAGAGGAGGCGGGCCGCGTGAGGGAGAGGATGGCGTCCTCCCTCCAGCCCAGCCGCAGTGGTAGACGCCCACGGCGTCGGACGTCAGCCGACGATTTCCGGCCACCGTAGGCGCGGGCATGCGGACAGCGAGTAAAAAGCAACTCGCTGTCCGACCATGGACCATGCCCGGGTCGACGGCGCGTTGTGTTCCACGCACGCCTCAAAGAGCGTCAGCAACATGATGAGGCCCCCCCCTGTAGAGAGCCGAAGCCTGCCGGGGTCGTGGGACTCATCCCATTACCGTGACCCCGGAACGTAAAGGGCTATTGAAGGAACACCGTGGATTTTAGTCAGTACAAGTCTGACAGTCCCTCCGCCCCTGCCCGGGGTGGAAGGACATATTTGATGATTTTACCACGTAAAAAAAAAAAAAGTTGCACAAGTAATTCGGTTTAAAGAAATTTCTTTCTCAAAAAAGAACATACAAATTTCACTTAAATATGAGAAACTTAACATTAAAAAAATCTTAAATATAAACATTGTCGCTCGACTTATCGAGTACATTTTGTAAGTAGTTTATTGCTGCTGGTTAGCCAAATACAACTTTAACCTATTTTGAAATATATTTATTGCTGTGGAGTCCCTTATTTCTTTTGGTAACTTATTATAAAGCTGCGCTCCCTCAAACTGAATTGTTCTTCTTCCGTACAGTGTTCTAATCGAAGGTAGTTCTATACTATCCCTATTCCTAGCATTTTGGTAATTGCGCCGGAATACTTATTAAAGAATCAAATATTAAGACAATCTCAAATTGGCCTTTAAATAACCTTAATTTGCTGTGTAGTTGATTGATTCACAAGCCTGCAACATATAACTTATGTTTTGTTGTAACTAAAACAATGATTTCATTAAGAACTGTGCATTCCTAAGGGGATTGGAAGAGGAATGCATTTATAATTTGTTGACTTAATAATATATTTTAAGGAAAAAACTGCCAACGTAACTATGTATTATAGTTCTTTATGAAATGAATATTGGTAAGCTGCAGCAAAACCTTGTAGGCCAATTTGGTTTTGAAGAAGACATAATTATGTATTTTTTTTTTTTTATAAAATATTCTGAATTATTAACATAGTCTTATAATCATATTTTACTCGCTAAACTTCACAGTTTGTTGGCGAGAATCGCTCGTAACTTACATTAAACAATATAGGTACATAAACTTACTTAGGTACCTACTACTCACATATATGTTTACATGACATAATTATGCATTCTACAAGTAGGTATTTACATTTTGATTTGATTTTGTGTATGGTCAAAACATAGCATAACATAATCAACCTTTAATTTTCGCACTGCTGGGAAACAGGCCTTCTACCACCAAACAGGGTCAACGGGGATTGATGGATGTCGCCACTGATTAGAAAATACTCTCTGGATGTCGCATATCTTCGAATTTTTCGATCCTAAGACACGGCGGTAATGAAGAAAGTTACCCAAATTAATATACAGCTGCTTGTGTGTAAAACAATTAACTAGGTTGTGGAGGTGAGATAAATAGTGACTGTATGAAAAAACTGGAATTCAGGTGCATAAATGAAAGATAAAAATGGCCAGGCATATGATATACAACGTGTAACGGATACCCCATATCTATCCAAAAGGACTGAAGACAACATCTGGTATGGAGTCTCTATGCAAAGTTTCAGCTCAAAATAAAAAACTTTCAACTCACAGAATTGAACCCAAATTGTTGGTTTCGTATGTTTCTTGAATACCAATAATAACAAACGTGTCACAGCACTATGAGGGTCATCACTTTCCATGTCACTTGCCAATAAAACGATAACTCTCTTCGTTTATCTTAAATTGAAAAATTCAGTCTCTGGTATCAATGTATTGAAATTTCTAATAAGTTCCACACATGTAGACATAGGATTACAAAACCCTTGCCATATCGTTTGTTATCATCCAAAGAAGCCGTACACTTTGTATGTATATACCCTTTAAATTACACGTTATATAGAAGCGAAAGCTCAAGAGATAAGAGGACTCACTCGCCTTTTCGGACGTAGGTGCTCGCTAAGACGGGATTTTACGAAATTCCTGCGGTATCGCGATTTACGCGAAACACTTCCGAAATTTCCACTTACGCGAAATTTCCCACGCGAACGAAGTCGCGGGCAACAGCTAGTATCTTATATTACTATATTCTCCAATCGAATGTTCGTCGTAATCAATCGCCATTATTATTTTCCAGGTGAATACAAGCTGCCAGAAGGAGTGTACCTTCTCCTGGGCTTCAGCGCAGTGGACGAAGCTCTGCTGCGTCCCCACACAGGTCTAGGAGCTGAGGATGCCGTCCGCCTACTCCAGCAGTACCTGTATACTGTGCACAGTGAGGGAGTGAGTATCATATTAAATGTTTATTTTTACAAATCTAAATTAAGAAACTAATTACTTGGCACCCTACTTTAATGTTATAATTGTATTTTTAATCGACTTCCAAAAAGTTCTAGTCGTTCCGTATATATGTATTTTTTTAAGTTTATTAATTATATATATAAATTAAAAATATATTATAGTTTGATCCCACAGTCAAACTGTCCGTTCAGTTTTGTAGGACATCGTTGTACATTATAAGAAATACATTGTACCTTATAAACAATATACACCGTGTTATTTTAGTCGTCTTACAACGGCAGCCCACTTCATGTATCCAATGACTAGTAAACATTCATTAAAAAAAAAACATATTTATGAACATTTGAATAATTTAAAATTGAAAATAATATTTATTATTATGACGTTGTTGTGCGCTAGGGTGAGTAACCTCTGATAAAGATGTCACGGCTCTTCCACCGGCCTTGGAAATCAAGGCTCGGTCCCCGCCCGCAACAAGATGTTTTAAACTACGTCATAATAATAATATTTTCAATTTTAAATTATTCTAATGATCATATAAATACCTATGTTTTTTTTTTAATGAATGTGTACATACTAGTCATTGTATACATGAAGTGGGCTGCCGTTGTAAGACGACTAAAATAACACGGTGTATAAATAAATAATAATGAAGGTAGAATTCACATTACTAGCCATCTTGTTACCAAGCCAACTAAGCTAAATAAGCTTGTGTCTGGAGTGGACCATGGCAATAGCGTAATGGGTGGGGTTCGAACCTGCGACCTCTCGATCACAAGTCCGACACCTTAGCCGTTAGAATATTATCACTTTAATAATAATTTATCTATATTTTGTAAATTGGTTATTAAATAACACATTTATGCGTTTTTTTCTCGTAAATTTAAACTAGATGAGGACGGTATTTAGTTACTTACTTAGGTTTCCCAACAAAGTATACACTGACATGTTAGAATATCTTAGTAAGTAGTCTTGTCATCTTGTGTTTCTTCAATTGTAGGGTCACATCATGCGATTTAATAATAGACCATAGTATCTAAATTAAATCGTCGAAATGTAAAAATAACAGGTCAAGTAAATTGGCTTGTCTGAATATAAGCTGTTCATAAATCTAGTTTCCTACTACTTGTATTCTTTAAAGCAGAAATTTAAGGAAATACTATTTATTGTTTATTGTATATACTATATTCTAGATCTAAAAATATTTCTAAGGATCCAAATAATAAAACTCTTATCGCACAAGGCAATCTCTTGCAAACAACCTTTGGATGAAAGAAACGAAAAGAAAAAGATTTAGGGCTGTCAGTGTACAATAACATCATAAACAATATTAATTAACCTAATAATAATACATGCATACAATACCGAAATAATATACTACTAAATATAATTGAGAAAGGGAGGGAAGAATACTAAAATGATTTTACAGTTAGAAAAAGTCCCAACATGAATCTGTGTCCCAACATACTCTTTCGACCATAATCATAAATTTATTACATAAAAAAGGTGATTGTAGTACATGAGGAAAATCATTGTATACAAAGTTAATTACATAATATAATTTGTACAATGTCATTCACAATCTGGTGAGTGAAGTCCTGCTATCCTAGCTAGGTTTAAGCATAACCTGTATTAAGGAATAACAGTTCCTGTCCCTTACAAAAAGTTACAATAAACTAGTACAAGAATATATAAATATTTAATACTGTTTCTTAGGGTTCCGTAGCCGAATGGCAAAAAACGGAACCCTGTCTGTCTGTCTGTCTGTCCGTCCGTCAGTATGTCACAGCCATTTTATTCCGAAACTATTAAGACTATACATGTGAAACTTAGTAGGTAGATGTATTCTGTGAACGGCTTTCCGATTTTCAGAAAAAATTTAAAAAGTATTTAAAATAAAGGGGGTCCCCATACATGGAACTAGAACTGAAAATATATTTTTGGTATCCATAGACAGGTCTTTAAAAATGATATAAGGGTTTCTAAAACCACTTTTTCATAAAGTCAATCGTTTAAAAGATATAATCTTGTGGTAAAATGTATGTCCCCCTCTAACTTCCATAATAATGTAGTGAAACATCTAAAAAAAATATAAGTCTGTAGATCTTAATGTAAACTTTCAACCAAAATTGGTTTGAACGAAATCGGGTCAGCAGTTTTTGAGATACAGCATATTTTCTAAAACCGCAAATATAACTTTGTATACAAACACTATGAAAAACAAAGTTATTTGGCGTAGTTGTAAAAATGTAAATAAGCTAGTTTTAAGAAATTTTTTAAGGTTTTTTATATTCGTCAAATAAATATACATATTATATTATATTATTATAGTTACTACGGAACCCTTCATGGGCGAGTCTGACTCGCACTTGGCCAATTTTTTACCTTAATTATAATACTACTATAATGTTTATATTTGAATAAGCGTGTGTATGTGTGAGTGTGTGTGTGTATGTGTGTCAGTCAGGGTGTGTGAGTTGTACATGAGTGTGTGATAGAGAGAGAGTTTGTATTTTTGTTTTGGTTGATATCCGTACGAGGTATAATCTGTCACTGTAACTTACCGAGATACTTTTCAGTTTCATCATACGTTTTATTTTGTAGAAATGTCCTTAAAATCTTTTTACAGGTAAAATTAGATAATCCGGATATCAAGCATACTTTAGTAAATTACAGGACGGGCTTGGATAGTCATAAAATCTACTTACGAATGAAGTGCGTACTTGTGGAATAGTGCATATTAAGTCTTTCCTACGCTTTGTTACTTTTTTATGAGGGGTTTTACGGTGCTGTAGAAGAACTGTTAGCAGAATAAAGTTTTGTCGAACATTACGAACATTAAAATTTCTATACAATAGATCAGTAAGGTCTTGATGTAGGTACCTACTTTTAATATGGGTCTGTGTGCAACCTCGAGTGGTTTAAATATAGTTTTTGCAGCACCAGCCCAGCATGTGATACAATATGTAACAACAGATAAACACAAAGAAAAATAAACTACACGTATAATACTAGGGTTCACGATACTTTGGAGGGTTTTAGATAAATTGGATTTTAAAATTTAGAAGTTTATCTAACTCCTAGGTATTTAATATGATAGACTACATTTAGGGGTGCGCAATTACAAGAAGAATTTCCTTGTAGACACCTGTGTTTGTGAGCTTTAATAGAAACTGGAACTCTTGGCTGGGTGACGGGACTTATTGACGGGATTTATTACCAACGTAATAAAGTTAGTTTTGGAGGTGTTGAGAGTTAGAGAGTGAGAATATAGCCAGTTTAGGGTTATATTAAACCCAGACCGTGCTATGAGCTCGAGTTCCAACCAGGTGTCGGCAACAAAGATAGATTTTTATAGCTGTAAAAACATTTGTCACAATATTGCATTATTATTTTCACACATATTTTGCACCTTGATCGATATAAAACTTCATATTCTAATAAATTTAAATCAAATCAAATATTTTATTATCAAATTAAAACGGTAACTTCAACGAGTAGGTACGCATCTTCGTCGAAGATGTCTAACAGATCTTATTATTTAATCCTTTGTATTTTTTTCGAAGTAATATTACAATCACATTGAGAAACAAAAAATTAATAAATCAAATGACTTCTCCCTGTCTGGCTGGAGCGGAAGGGAGTGTCAGACTTCTACTGACTAAAAACCTACGCTGTCCATTCAATTGCCCTTGCGTGCCAGAGCCCGCGGTATTGCTTTGAACATTCCTGCAACCCAGATCACCTTCGTACTTATTTTCTTTCCTTGTATTATGTTAAATGTTTATACATAATTTTAATACATGATTAATGTAACTTTCCAGACAAACTGTACACTCACTTTGTTCAACATCAGCAATGAAAACGTGATCATCTCGGCAAGCGTGCCACCACGGGAGCAGGAGGCGTTGCGAGAAGCTGGGGACGCACTGCTGGACAGAGAGAAGGTGACACACTTGTTTATTCATTTTATTAGCTTTTGATAGATAGATAGAATATACTCTGTTGTACACCAATAATTGAATCACACTTAATCATAAATTTAAGTATAACATCGTGAACTGAGATACAATGCCAATTTTGCACCGACGTTCATCAGAGACTGGGCCTGGGTTTGACCAGGCGTCCGTCACTCGCCCAAGGCCACGCGTTATATGCCTACTGCTTTGCGTATCGTCGTCGGTACATCCGACAAAGGGCTGCCGCACGCCTGCCTGAGCCTTTTTAAATAATTTTGACAACGTCATAATGGATCGACCTAAAAACAATTGATTTTGCTCCGCTTTGCTCCTGTTTCCCTTTTGATTATTTATTTGCGTGGAATTTTATTAAAATTAAAATTATTTACGCGGTTTTGGATATTTTCGACACAAAATTTAATAATCGGGAATTCAGGGTACGAAGAAATGCATCTATCATTTTATTAAACTGAAAAATATTTGATCAACAAATAAAAAATAATTGTTTTCTATATTCGTTTTATTACTAATATCATCATATACAAATACAACCCTAGGACATTCGCTCGATGACGTGGGGCGCGCGACGGGCAAAACAATCTCAACTCTCTGTGTGCGTACTTGTGGTACATTTCTTCTCGCTGAAAACAGCTGGTATTATTATTAAGATTTGTAGGCTATTATAGCGTAGGTATTTTGGCTTTTGTATGAGAGTGATGTATCTGTTACGAAGTAACTATTTAGTAATCTGTGGTTTGACTCCAACCCAGGCCTAGTCTCTCTCACAGAGAAGCTTTGCATGCTTAAGTTTTAAGCAAATCATGTTGGATACCATGCTTATAATAACAGCATATATTCTATGTTTTATGCAAATAAAATATTTGTAAAAGTTTTGTCTCAAATGAATAATAACACTGTTTCTTTCTGATGAACGTCGGCGCAAAATTGGCATTCGTACGCAGTCAGGTTAGTTCCCCCCTCTGTAGCCCCATAGTATGAGCGCATGACGTTCTCATTAATGGATTGAGTCCATCGCATGCGCTGCACACTTCCACCGGTAGCGGGAACCCTATCAGAAGCCGGCGGGCCTCGAGGTTCCAAGCAGGCCGGAGGTCGGCCTCTTCCCCGTCGACGCGCAGGTGGTGGTGTTTACGATGTTATACTTAAATTTATGATTATTTCACACAAGTATCTAGTTAAATTGGACAGCATTTTGAGATACGTCGATATTCTCGCAAACCAACGATATTTAGATTCCTCCTTGCCTCGAAAAGCAAGTTAAGCCGGTGGTCCCGTCTGTCATTAGAACATCTTTGACAGTCGTCAAGTATAGTCAGAAGTCTAATTCAACAATCTAATTCCGCCAAGCCCGTTCCATCAAATGACTACGCGACAAACGGCGAAGCGCCGTCGTTACATGGTGGACATCCCACCCATACGCACAAAACGTTTTGGGAATACCTTCATTGTGCGTACGGCAAAGGAGTGGAACTCCCTGCCGGAGTCTGTTTCCCGACAGCTACAACCTAGGCGTCTTTAAGTCAAGTGTGAATGGGTTACTTTTAGGTAAGCGTGCTCCATCTTCGACCACATCATCACTTACCATCAGGTGAGATAGTGGTCAAACGCGAACCTATTTTCAATAAAAAAAGAGAAAATCTGACACTAAGTCAATGACGTATTATAATAGACGCGTCATATTCCCACAAAACACCTCTCAAAAACGGCACGAAACACACACAGAGAATTACTATCTAATACGTGTAAAGAAAGGGACAGAAAATAAATGCCATCTTTAGGTACACCTGATGTTAGAGAGAGATGAATATACATCTTTAGTTAACAACCTCCCCTAACGTCACATGACTGACTTCATTCAGACGCTAGCCGCCATTAGCCGTGTAGAAAAATAATAATAAAAAATGTATTTCTTTTGATATTTACTTGATATTTACCTATGAAATGACACATCACCTCTCACGGAAGCAGTATAATTAGTGCAAAACACACAAAGGCATGCTTTTTTCCTAATTTTCTTTTAAAAAACACATTTTTTCTTAAGATGTGTAGTGTAGCGATCGCGACACAGGTTCGTGCGTAACTAAACAGACACGAGGCACTTACCTTGATTTCAACTTGCCATTTTAGAGCGCGGACAACGTATCTATAGTTTATTATATATCTTTGCACTAAGTAGTGTATTTCCCAGCTGCTGGGTTCTAGAGGTCAGATAGACTGTCGCTCCATGCAAAACACTCATACTCAGCTGCATCCGGTTAAACTAAAAGCCGACCACAACATAATTATGTACTTTGGGCAAAGGCGAAAATTTTTTTCATTAAAATCGGTCAACCCGTTTCGGAGAAGTTCGTTAACAAACACTGATTTTTGAATGAAACAATAAATAATAATAGATATTTAAAATGTTACATATTAGATTTATCAACAATTACTTAAGCTTTGGTTTCCTAGGAAAGCGGTGCCGTCATATAGCGGCCGTAATATTACGGACGCAAAAAGGCGGCCGTCTTTACGGTGACGATATGTGGAAAGTTCCACGGCCGTTTTAACAGTCTGCTTCATCGCTATCAATGAAACGTTCACGAAACCATCTGTCACCGACAAGACGGCCGTCATGCAAATGGCGGCACCGCTTTTTGACGTTACGGTGTCAGTTACCGCTCTCTAGGAAACCGCGCCATTTTGTTTACATAGACAACGTTCTAGTGACGTCATTCACCGCTGTATTACGGCCGCTATATGACGGCACCGCTATCCTAGGAAAACAAAGCTTTACACTGTTGTTTTATAAAAACACATGATTAAATATAAAATTTCAGGGTAACAACTACTAAGAGGTAAACACATGCATAACATAATTCGCTAACTTGCTATCGTACTAACCAGTTCATTGTGTCGTGCGCTAACTACCCTAAACTAGCCGAAATGACTAAATGTGATATTTGTAACAAAGGAATAACGAGCAGGTCGCCAGGACTAGAATGCAGGTCATGTGCGAAGACTGTGCATGCAGGTAAGGCCTGCTCAGGTCTTACTGCAAAACAATTGTCTGCTCTTCGAAATGCGGAGAGCCTGGATTGGATATGTGACGAATGCAATCACAACTCACCAAATAGAAAATCATCCTTTTTTATTCCGGACGAAGAGGACGAAGAAGAGGAAGTCGCTACCTCCAGCAGAAACCTGGGTAATTTCAACATTGACAGTGAGAAGTTTTTGAGGGATATCACAGCGGAATTGAAAAAAGTCCTAAAAAAGGAATTACAACCGATTGAGCTATCAGTAACTCTCTGCGGAAAAAAAGTGGACGAACTCACAAGAACCGTGGAAGCTCAAAATAAACATATACAGGAGTTAGAGAAGAAATATACCCACCTCAGTAACGAAAAAAAACATATTGAGCTCGAAATCACCTCTCTGAAACAATATGTACGTAACATAGAACAACAGCGTCTTGATAATATGATAGAGGTGATAGGAATCCCTAAAGCGCAAAATGAAGACCTTGGTTCGATGTCGGTTAAGCTGGCTGAGAAGCTCAACGTGGATAAATCCCAAATACTTCGTGTTAAACGTATGGAGGGGCGAAATGAACGTGACGGAAACGTCGTAGTGGAGTTAAAAGAACCGGAGCAAGCACGCTCGTGGGTACAGGCATCTAGAAAAGAAGAAGTGCTGCTAGAAAAACTCATACCGGATGTTCCTGTAGAATTAGCTAAGTCAAAAGTGATCCTGCGTCGCGCCATAACGAAAGCTAATAAATCGTTGCTGTGGCTTGCCCAACAGAAACTACGACCAGCATATAAATATGTATGGTTCCAGGATGGAAAGGTACTGCTGCGTAAAGAAGATAAAGATAAACCTATAATCGTGAGGAGTGATACGGACATCGACAGGCTATTGACTACAACGAGGGCAGGAGGGCAGAACTCTCAGCGGTAATAGTTTAAATAAGGTACCCCGGTCTCTTTTACGGATCATCAAGAATTGTTCGATTGCGCAAACATTAATGAGTTCGGTAACATTATACATTCTACTCCTAAAACTAGTCTCAATATTGTTCACATAAATATTAGATCCATAGCTAAAAACTTCTGTTTTGTTTCACAATTAATTAGCTCGTCTAACATAAATATAGATGTCCTTATCTTAACAGAAGTTAATATAAATGAAAACACTGTTCATATGTATAACATCAATGGCTATAAAATGCACAGTAAATTGCGTAAAAGCAGAAAAGGCGGTGGAATAATAATTTATGCCAGAGATGGTTACGTATTTATAACTTTAAATCATCCTCTTTCTCACTGTGAATGTATATTAGGTCAAATCACCACTCCTCAGAACTATCGCGCAAATATTTGTGCAATTTATAGGCCCCCCAGCGAAAGTAAACATCTATTCGTAAAAGAACTAAGTACTGTGTTATCAAAATCATCCTTTAAATCATGCGATACTTATTTACTTGGAGACGTAAACATAGACCTAAAAACATACGACAACATACGAGAATACTACGTTAGTAGCATGTCCGAGTGTGGACTAACGAGCGCGATATCGGACTACACGAGAATTGAAAAACGCGGAAATAACACCACACGTAGCTGTATAGATCACATTTTTACAAGAACGCGCTCATTAGATTTGTACACGGCCGCACTTGGAACTGTACTGGCAGATCACCGCATGATAATATTGTCGTGCGTCGGACTTGACCCAACGCCAATACAGGGTGTTACAAAACTAAATCAACATATTTATAACGTAAAAGTTAAATCATTACTTAGTGATGTAAACTGGAGTGAAATAATAGGTCATTCAGAATGTCCTAACTCAATTTACGACCTCATAAAAAAACAATTTAATAAATGTTACGAGGAATCAAAATATACCAAAAAAATAAATGAAAATAGTAAAAGAAGCAAACTACCCTGGATAAGTTTTAAAATAGATAACATGTGTAAACGAAAAGATCAATTATTTATAAAATGGAAAAACGATCCGACTAATAAAATACTACGATTAGAATATAATAAAATAAGAAATAAGACTCATAAACTAATTGAAAAATGTCGTAATAAATATTATAATGAGCAGATAAATAAAAGTAAGTCAAATCCTAAAAAACTATGGCAAATATTAAATAATTTGTCTGGTCGTAATAAAACCTCGGTAGATGAAACTATACTTAGATCGTTCAAAATTAATAATATAAAAATAAAATCCATAGCTGACAACTTTGCCACAGAATTCAGAAACAATGTTACAAAGATTTTACCTAGATGTAACCAACGTCTACTGAATGAATCCGAATATACGTTTCCTAATAATAAATCAATGTTTTTTAAGAAAGCTACAGAACGCAGTGTATACAAACTTATTAAAAATCTTAATACTAATAAAGCTCCTGGAGTAGATAATATTAGGTGTGTGGACATACAATCGATATGCGATAAGATTACAGGTGTCATTGTGAAACTTATAAATACTAGTATTAAAAAAGGGAAATACCCAGAAGATCTTAAAACAGGTATAGTGAGGCCAATCCATAAAAAAGGAAGTTTTACTGATTATGCTAACTATAGACCGATCACTATTCTACCTGTTATTGACAAAATAATAGAGAAATATATAGGTAATCAAATAAGGGATTTTTATGTAAAAAATGAGGTGTTGTCCAGCACGCAATATGGTTTTCAACCAAAGAAATCAACATCACAATTGTTGTCAAAATTCACGGACGAGGTCAACGAATGTCTTAATGATAGAAATCATGTACTCTTACTATTTATTGATTTCAGCAAGGCGTTCGACACTCTTAGACATGACACGTTGTTGACAAAGCTAGATAACACGGGAGTTCGAGGACCAATACTTGAGTGGTGTAGGGACTACCTCAAAAATCGAAAATATAATGTTAAAATCAGTAATGAAACAAGTGATCCCATTGAAGTCACTGAAGGAACGGCCCAAGGTTCAGTGCTTGGACCATTACACTACCTAACATATGTCAACGACATGGAACATGTGGTCAACCACTGTTCTGTGTATCAATACGCAGATGACACATGTCTAGTAGCTGCCCATCGAGACATAAATATAGCTGCTCGGTGGCTACAGGACGACTTCACTAGAGTTTCTAAATGGGCGCACGATGCTGGACTGGTCCTTAATGCAAATAAAACTAAAATCATCCATGTTCACTCTAGTAATCTAAGACCAATTACCTCTTTTAAGGTAATCGCACATAGTCACAGTTGTCTACACTCTCCCCCTTTAGGTATATGCCAATGTGATGCAATTGAGCAAGTAACGCACCATACCTACTTGGGTTTAATTGTAGACAATCGTTTTAATTGGAGCTATCACGTGGATTCAGTGTGTCATAAGTTGCGAGCTATACTTGCCAAATTTTATATTTTAAAACCAAAAGTTCCGCTCAATATCTTTCTTAACATGTACAATGCATTAGTGGAATCAATAATAGCATACGGAATCACGAGTTACGGCCGAACGTTTAATTCGTATATTGAAAGAATTTTTAAAATTCAAGTTAGACTTTTAAAACTAATAGTACCTAGAAAAGTTAAGGATGCAAGCCAAGAAAACATTATGCATCTTTTCAAATACTGTAAAATTTTACCTGTACAGAGTAGATTCAATATGGCCTTCTTAATAGAACAATTTTATAATAAAAGCATACAAAAACCTAAAATAAAAAAAAATAAAATAACTACAAGAAGTATCTCTAATAATCAATTAATTATCCCGCGCATGACTAATTACTATGGTAGGCGAACTATAAAATATGTAATTCCTAAGCTAATTAATGCAATCCCACCTAACTTAAAAAAACAAATAAATAGAAAAAAATATAAAGCGATCGAATCGATAAAGAGATCGACTGCTTAAATAATCTTAATTAAAACATCAGTTACTTTAAGTTATAAAATGAAGCAACCTGTACATACTCATTAGAACTGGTTTCTAATGAGTGGCACAACAGAGCGCTGTTAGCGCACAGTCACTTAAAAATTTGCTTGCATACCCGACAAGTTGGTTCTAAATGCTAATAGATGTTTACGACTTAGTCGTAGTAGTTAGTTAACTTGTTAACTTACATTGTATAATTATACATATATTTATATCATACTTAAGCTTATGTTATGTTAGAGTAATTGTGTAGAATTCGTTATTGAGAATTAGTGTAAGTAGTGTTACTAATGCGAATGAGTGCCAAGACAATAATAATCCAGGTTTAATGGTACTTTCTATCAGAACTGTACTATTTGTAATAAATAAATATAAAAAAAAAAAAAAAAAAAAAACAAGAAATCTCGAACTTATGCTTTATATTCATTTACTTATAATATGAGCGAATGAATTAAAATAAAATTAGGATCGAATAATAACATTTATGAAAATTACATGAACTAATATTATCAATGTTATTGCTGGAACACTGGCAGTAGTGACTAATAGTTAAGAAGTGGATGTGGATAGTTGAGTAGCAAAGTCTGTCTTGAAGTAAGTACTTCAAAAGAGGTTCAAATTTGATACTAGAGACGTTGACCTCTGCGTTTGTTTTTATTCAATAAAAACATACATATTTTATTTTTATTTTATTCAAGAGGAACAACAAACAGCTACAATATAAAACATAGAGACAACAAATACACAAAACACTATATACAATATTGCAGCCCACAACGCTGTTCACAGATTAATAATAGGATACGATACAATGAAAACATTAATCGCTAGGGTTACAAATGCATTATATATATAGGATAATACTAACTTATTAAATCAACTTACTGTGATATATATGTATATAATGTATATGGTATAATTTATATAATTTATATGTACCTACATAATACTCAAACAAAAAAAAATACAAAAATATAGAATAACATTCAAGAAAGCTCCTTAAGTATAAGACTTTTAAACCGATAGGGAGAACATGCAAAAATGTCTATATGTTCAAAAGTCCTATTGTAGGAATCGACCATTCTGCGAACAGGCGAACGCAAGCCAGAATTGGACTTGCAAGTACCCACTGAAAATAATGTGCCAGCGCGCACCTTTCGCTTGTTGACTGTCCTAGGAACTGCATAGCTTAACATGTTGAAAAGTTCAATGCTGTTGAATTTGTTTCTAACATTATTATATAAATTCATAGCTTCTAAATACTTACGTCTATTTTCAAGTGTTGTGAGCTTATACTTTGCAAGCAAATCTTGGTATGACAAATAATATCCATAACATCTATAATGCATACTGCGCAGGAATTTATATTGAACACGCTCGATCATTTCAACGTACTTTTTATAGTATGGACTCCAGACGGACACGGCATACTCCAGTTGAGAGCGTACTAGAGACTTGTACAAACAAATATAGGAAGAGGGCTTTTTAAAGTCGACTGTTGATCGCATTACAAATCCATATAATTGATATGCTTTATTAACAATCCTTCCTATGTGTAGGTCTAAGCAAAGTTTAGAATCAAGGATAACACCGAGATCACGAATGAAGTCCACTTTAAGTAGGGGGTCATTGCACAAAGTGTATGTGTAGTTAATTTTTGTTTTATTTTTGGTAAAGCTTAAAAAGTTACATTTGGGTAAACTTAGTTGCAACTTATTTATTTGGCAGTAATAGGATAATCGGTCCAAATCTTGTTGCAGCAGAAGGTAGTAATTTGTTTGTCGTATGGCTCTATAAACCTTGAGGTCATCAGCATATAATAAAAACTTGGTATTGCGAAAGCATTGGCTAATGTCATTGATGTATAAAATAAAGAAAAGAAGACCAAGTATAGAGCCTTGAGGCACACCAGATGTCACCTGTGCGATGTTAGATTGGTGACCATTGATTACAACCCTTTGACTGCGATTAGTAATATAGGAGGTAAATCACCCCAGAAGATTACCACGGATTCCATTGAACGCTATTTTATTTAGTAAAAGTTCAAGGTCTATCTTGTCGAAAGCCTTACAGAAGTCCGTGTACACTGCATCCACTTGTACACGGCTGTCAAGACAATCAAACAAAAAGCTAGAAAATAATAATAAGTTAGTGTTTGTCGACCGCCGTTTCACAAAACCGTGCTGTTGTTGAATTATGATGTTGTGGAGTACAGGATAAATTCCGTTATGGACTAACCTTTCAAAGAGTTTCGACAAGGCAGACAAGAGGGAAATGGGACGATAGTGTCCAACGTTGCGTTTAGATCCACTTTTGTGAACGGGCACAATATACGCATGCTTCCACAGTTCAGGTACAACTCCCTCAGATATACATTTATTATAAATAATAAAAAGAGGCTCACAGATAGAGGTCGCTGTATTCTTAAGGAAGTAAGGCGAAAGTCCGTCAGGTCCAGGGCCTTTTGCAGGATCCAGGGATTTAAGCTCCTTCAGTATGTTCTCTTTACTAAAAGAAAGTTCACAATGCCAGGTTTATCTTTTCGATTTGAAAGAAGAAGAAGAAGAAGGTCCAGAAGTGTTTTATGTTTTTACTTAGATTGTCCTCCACAGAACTGATATACAGACTGAAACACTTAAGACATGTATCCTTAAACTGTTTTCTATAGTTTGAAAATAATTCATAATCAGAAATGTTATTATATTTCTTCCACTTAATCCATGCCTTATGTTTCTTCTTAGAGATAGCTATGAGAGTGCGAGAGAACCATATGGGATAGCTAACTGATCTAATTCGGGCTAGCGGAGTATCTTGTTTAATAATAATATCTAACTCAGTATAGAATTTAGCCAGAGCCTGTTCAGAATTCATAGGGCCCAGCAGTTCAGACCAGTTCAGTTGCAGAATGTTACGATTAATATTTTTTTTATATATTCATATGCCACGAAGTGTTTATACCCTTATCATGATCTCATCTTTATGCAAAACAATTATTTAATACGTGACGTAAAGATTAGAATAAAACAAAATAAAATTTGTCATGATGACATAGTCCCGTGCTTTCTGAGGCTAGGAGAAATCTCGATATTTATCGACCATCTTTAGATCGACCTCATAATTTATTTAGCCACAAGCTCCTCAGGTTATTTCAAACTATACAGTAAAATGCTAAATAGTCTTGTATTGTTTTTTGGTTAAAGGTTTAATTATTATAACTTTATGCAACACAAAAGGTACAATGGCTGACTAACTTTCTCTACCAGTCAACCATGGGCGGTAAAGAGATAACGTGGCAAATGCATAAAATAAATAAACTAGGTAGATATTTTACACAAGCCAAAACATTAAGAGTAAATAACGCCATTGTATAAAAATATTATGTAGGCAAAAAGTTGGGGCCTATGCATAAAATTATGAAAGATTAAAACGCTTTAAGGTAGTTAAAGGACTGGAGATATAGCCGACTTTATTTTCTCTGCATAAAACCTTTTCACACTACCGGACTGCGGGCAAAAACGAATAAATTAAAATAGCAAAAAAGACAGATATCTGTTTCTCAATAGACTGGCTTTCTTCCTTGCCGTTTCTTCTCCAAAGGAAACGACAAATTGGAACTGTGCACTAGTTTCGGATGTTTTATGAGTGCCCATGTTAAGGCCTATGTGAAACAAAATATTTTAATTAATTGCGGAAGCCAAATTAAAACGTTTGCCATTAACGCCTATGGTGTATATTCGATCAATTTCTGTTAGAATAAAAAATACGAATTTTTAGACAATATTTCAATTCACACCTATTAAATTGATAGTCAACTACTAAATACTTTATTGCTTTACAGGAGGAATGCATCGATGTCCTCAAGATTGTCAAGTCCCGCATCAATTCGCAGCACGAGGACATCTCCTCACACCTCCTTCTCTCCATCTTCAAGATCGCTGAAGTTGACGTGGTGTACCCCACCCCTCCAAGCTCGGCCATCACCTCCCACAGGCCAGTAAAACCCTTCTACGTAGCCATTATTATCTTCACTATCCTCTTCAACCTCCGAGCTACAGTCTCCCTCATCAGCACTATCCTGATCTTCAAGAGTTTCGTCAATTGTTTGTCGAATTTATTGACTAGTAAGCTAAGTATCGGGTGTCCCAACCCAATGTTAGACATCGTTCCTTTCGAGAAATATTTTTTAAAAGAAAATATCATTTTTATATCTATTTTCAAATGTTACGATGAATTTATTGATAATAGTAATGTAGATGTTGTAAATTACATTGAAAATCGGCACGTTGCACTTGCTTTAGGTAACGCACAAATGAAGTATATCACCGATGACTTAGACGTAAATAAAATAGCTGTAAATAGTTATAAGGAAATGATACATATCATAAAAGCTGTGAGTATTACAATATTTAATAATTTAAATGAACTTGTTGCTGATGCAATTATACTTAAATATTTTTCTAGAGATGTGTATTACGAAATTGGATGTACTTATTATGATTCGATAAAGCTTTTTGGTGATTTCATTTTTGGAAATATCGCGTCCTTTTCTTATGGGATAGTAAAATCCATTAGCTTAGGACTAACTCTAGTAGTAGCATGAAGACTGACATGATTAACTAAACATATCATAGTTGTATTTCGTTTTATTTTCGACTTAGAACTGGTGCTTGTAGGTCGATCTTAAAGGCTGGGTTTTGTAAATAAGTGTATGACGCCTTTTACACTGTTAGATGTTTGGTTGGTATCTCCAGTAGCGTAGATTTTTTCGTACTGCAGACATTGATAAATTGTTACCAGTATACCTAAAGTGATTCTTATTTTTTAGCTCTGTAAAGTTTATCAAATTCATTTTCATTGGTGTCATTTAATTTTTACTAAGAATATTGTACAAAAATAATGTTTCTTAATAATAACTTGATGGTCTATGTCATTTTCCTTAACAACAAGAAGCAGGTTGTTTTAATCTGTGATTCTTTTGATCTTATCAATGTTCTCTTCTGCAACTTCTTCGTCTTCTTACAAAATGTCTGCAGCATATAAACTGTTATCGTCTTGGTTCTCCTAACCTAGGCTAGTGTCTGGTGTAGTGTATCTTGCCTTTCTGTTAGATGACTGTATTTAGATATTATATCCATCAATGTGAATGCACGATTAGAGAACACGAATTTTGAACAAAACTTAGCAACGATGTTTTTTACTATGAATATATCATAAAACGATTTTCTTCTTTTTAAATGTTACATTTGAATCAAATGATATATTCCATTAATTAAATGTATATCAAATTAATTTTACAAATACATACTTACTCTTTAAAGCAATGTCTTCATAATAAAGTAATTTTAAATATCAATCTATTTGTTGCGATATACTTTTCCGATTCGTTCAGATTTATAATGTTATGTACCTAAATAAAATGAGTTTATTCTTTATAAAAGTAACTAGTCATATTATAATTTATACGTATCTACTATTGAATTACAGGTGTTATAAATAGGATGGCAAGAGAAATTAGTTCTATGCTCTTATTGAAATTGTGGGAACTGAAATAATATTGTTTTTTTTTTTTGCATATTTTAAGAAGCCAAACACAAACAAGAAATAGAATATAATATACAGGCAATACGATGCGATTCTACACTATTCGATTCAAAAGTAAGCCTGTATATTATTTTTATCTCGGTGAAGCGCTTATTTTTTTATTCTGAAATATATAAAAAACATCATTCAGTAGGTATATTCGTATAATTCGCTAGCTGATTTTTATTAATTTTGTACATATTACAAAGTTGATCGTCACCCTATACTGTGAAAATACAAGAAGTTTCTAACACAAAACTCCGATGTTCAAAATATCGATGAACTGTGTACCTACTCACCTGAAAGGCGAAGCTTCGAAGCACGCTGCTTCGACATTTTGATATTGCGGCGAGCTGCGAATGTTTTCCATTTCCAAGTACTTAAGCAACTCTGAAAATTGGCTTCTATTGATATACCGGAGATTAAAGAAGCATTTTATAAGTACATAATGTGTAGATTATAGTAACATATTAAGTATATTCATAATTATGTATGTGGTAGCTTTGCGTACGATTAATTGCTCTCAAACAAACCGCTAAACCAGTCCTGTAAAGAACGGTAATAGTTTTTAATTTGTATGTGCAGTTTATAAAACTAATAACAATTGATATTTTGGACATCAAAATCCCTGTGTTACGCTTAAACAAAAAACTAAACTATATACAACTATAATACACTCGCAGGCAACCTAATCGACTCAACCTATATTCGTACACATCACAATGAAATAATCAAGTCCGGTACTTTTAAAATGAGTGGTTTTACTATATCAGTTTAAAGCCAAGGTCTGAAGATTTTAAACCATGCATTTTATTTATAAATAAGTTATGTATTTTGGTTTAAATACATGTATATAAGCATGTACCTATATGTAGTGACCAGATCTCAGAAATAATCATTTCATGAAGTGTTCCACCATTTCATGAAATGATTGTATTTCATGAAATAGAACATCGACCGATGGTCTCATCATGATGTGGTCTTGCCAGATCATTGAATACGCATCGTTTGACGATATGAACAGTTAAACGCACGACTACTTCATGATTTGGCCAAACATTAGTGATCATATCGTAAAATAGTTAGATTATCCACCTGTAAAGGGGTGCGTCTCATAACGTATAAACTCATTTGGCCTGATTTCATTTTATTATCGTTCATAAGATATAATCAACGTGAGATATACAAACTGTTGATATAATTTCTTTACATATAACATTTATTTATTCTAAAACTTAATTAGTATAACGTTGTTTGAACGTTATTTCTTACGGCTAAGGAGTGGAATTCCCTGCCGGAGTCTGTGTTTCTCGATAGCTATAACCTAGGAGTCTTTAAGTCAAGAGTCAATAGGTTACTTTTAGGTAAGCGCGCTCCATCTTCGACCACATCATCACTTACTATCAGGTGAGATGGTGGTCAAACGCGAACCTATTTTTAATAAAAAAATAATAATAATAAATCATTTGGCGTAACGTTTAATATGTATATTGTTTATTTAATCGAAAGTCATTTGATCTAACGTTTAATATATATAAAAAACGTATCTTTTTTTAAACCACCCAGAAATAGGAGCCCCTCAAAGCGGGGCTCCGTCGACCTATCTTAGCACAGGTGGTAATCTATCCATTTACAGACAATTTTATTGTACCCTTTGAACTTTGTATGTCTCACACTTGTAAGAATTCATTTTTAAAGGAATACTTATGATGCATGATGATAAAAATTCTTATGACGTTCTACGTACAAAACAAATTCGTAGTGCAGTATTATTTTTTTAGAAAAACTTGCTTAAATTAAAGTTTTACAGCGCCAACGTGCATGTTGTAAGTAGCCTTTCCCTTCACACATAAATATAAATATACTTGGCTACCCTTTAGAGCACGTGGCTGTTTACCATAACGCTAGTCTGCAACACTAATTAACATGCTTAAGTCTGGTCTAGAGGCAGGAAGATCGCGGAAGTCGGTACTAATCTCGTTGTTAATGATTATTATTTAACTGAGCAAGATTTCGCACACTAAGTGACAACTAACAATAACTTTTGTTGAGCTAGCACTAAAAATACTAAATAGCCAAGTAACTGAAGCCAATTTGGATGTAGCGCTTGCCAGCCGCTGCCGCGGCACTGCTCGCTTCGCTCGCTCGGCTCGCGCGCGGTTTATCACAGTTTGCCACTAGTGATATGCCCAGTGGTCAGTTGAGAATGTCGATAAATAGGTTGCTTTCGTCACGATGTGGCCATTTATATGATGATCATGCCATGAAATGTTCGGAAATTTCATTAAATGGTTGTTTTATAATATGGCCAAACGTTGACTGGCATGTCATTAAACGTTGACGTTTAAACGATATCGTAAATTTTAGCTGGCCATTTCATGAAACACAACCATTTCATGAAATTATCAATTCAAAGATCTGGCCACGACATATATAGGTACTCGTATTCGCGCTAATAGGTTGAGCCGATTTGGTTGTTCGCAAGTGTATAAAATCTTCCTCCCTGTCCCTATTATCGAATAAACCAAGTTGCTTAGTTTTGTTCAAAATCGAATCTATGTAATTAGATAACACTTAGATAAATGTAATCCCCGGTACATTACACGACTTAGAAATGTAATGTAAAATGGTAAAGAATAAAGCTTTAATTTGAAGTAGACATAGATCTCTTGTGTTCTAAAAGAATCATAATGAATAGTGGAGTGTTTAGATATCTATTCATGCTGTTTGACTGTTTTACAGTGTTGCCAGAACCTTGAATGATTAAGAAATTAAAAGAAAAGATTAATTTCCATGTAATTTGAAATGAGATAAATTATATAGAATGTTTATTCTAAACAGTAAAATGAGAATTATTGTTCACTCCTTTTTCTTGAGATTGTGAATATTATATTCATAACCAAAAACAGCCTTTAAAGTTCCAACTGCTGGGTCAAAGGCCTCTATATTCCGTACCTAATACATCACGCAAAACCAGTGCAGATTGGTAGATGTCTCATGTTTTCGAACTTTTGGTCTTAGTACATGCTCGTTTCCTTTACTGTTTTGTGAGTAGTAAGAATAGATGCTATAAATTACCCGAAGATCATGAATATGTATATTAAATTCCTAAATGTAGTTAATACCTGCTGTGTTATTCTGTAAGACCTCCTTCTAAACTTCGAATCTGAATCCGCTGTGAGTTTATTGATTGGCATTCTAAAACCTCGGTTGTTAATTCGAATTTACACTAGCGCTATCCTTGCGAGCGTGTCAGCGAGTTGAACTAAAGATTTTGACAGATGAAGTATGAGATCACGTGAGAAGTGGCATTCGGTAAGGTAATTCCTCCGTCACTTCGACGCCGTTTACAGAATGCAAAATCAAGGTCACTTTGAACCATAAGCGAAGTGACAGTGAATAGCTATGTGAGATGCGAGTTGTTGTTCGAATTTTACAGAATTGACGTACTGGGTGTATAAATACAATTGTTATATGGAATATAATAAAAAATCCTTCAGGGTTAGGAAATCAATGAGCTGTGAAAAAGAACGAGAAGAAAGTTTAATGTATGTAGATGTCTTTTTTATAATTTTGAGGAACTGGCAACACCGCTGTTTAGGTACATGGTGTACAGAATTCTGGATTTTCCTAACCTCAATATTTTCAATAAGACGCTGTTTAGTTATGGGTTATTAATTAAAACTCTTTCGTACGCCAATAATTATCATGGAAACAAAATGTAACCTTGTAAGTGACGCAAGAACGTGAAAAAAATAGTTTTAAAACTATAAATTTGTTTACTTGATTTTGAAAGAGTTTTAACTTAACCCATGATTAGTATACCATTACATGGTATCTATCAATATTTAGTAAAAATAAGTAAGTTACTTCTGTAACTTACTGGCGCTCCCCCAATCAGGCTATGAATTCAATGTTGAAGATAAAATAATAGCATTTTATTTTATTTCATTATTTTTTATAAGTCTTTGGATGTGAAAACGTAAAAGAAATACACTTGTCATCATTATAAACAAAAATAATAAAATACAGTGGAATTTACTTATTTACCAACTGATATAAACAACTCATTCAAAGCGAAATTTTGTTTTAATTTTTAAATGTTTAATATACTTACATTTATCATACTCATGAACTGATTCTACTGTATTTTTTTGTATCTTAAAACTCTTAAATAATATAATTGTTTGATTTCCAAATAAAAAAAAAAAGTATAAAATGTTGAAAAGTAAAATTTAGTTTAAACATAAATATTATGTAATATATTAATGATCTCACAATGTTGTATAAAACAGTTAATTACCACAATATAATAATGCATTAAAACACAAATATAATTGTGTAAATCCTTCAATGGTAGCCTTATTTAACGGAAAAAGCAATATCATATCGGTCCATAGCTTTTTTTAAAGTTTATATTTAAATAACAAATGGTCCGATTGCTTAAGAAACAATGCACGAACACGCTTCAAAAAAATAAACTGTTTTGACTAAAAGGTACACAATGAAAAATAGATGTTTACATTTTTGGTTTATTAAATGATAATTGTATAATATAAGTTACGTTTAATATAATTATAATATTTTAATGGATCACATAAATATTAATGTTACCATTTTTTTATATTGTTAAAAATATATAAGTATATACTTACCTTGTTATCTACAACTTGTCTAAATCTTATAACATTTGATTACATTAATGTCGTGATCCAAAAACACAGATACATATCAAAATAAAAACTTTGTGAAATTAAATGTAACGATACATATCAACAAAGCTCAATTTTATACCTATTGTATTTCTAGCATTAGATGTTGCAAAGCAAAACAGCGTACATCTTTATGTAGCTTAGACTTTAGAAGAAAATGTAGTTATATTATAAAATAAATTTACAAGAGAAATTAGAAAAAAATATTTCTTAAAATTAAATGTTGAATTCTGTTGTAGATTCATGAAGATGTCGTATTTATAAAAAAAACATGTTTGTGTTCTCTAAAACTTTCTTTTTATTGTAAATTTTGACAATGTTAACAATTGGTTAGAATAGAAATCTGAATGTTTTTATCGATACGTCCTTTATTTCGGACATTGTAATAAATATTGTTAGTGCACATGCCTCATGCCTTCCATGTAAATAAGAATATATAGAAAATACATAGTAATATTACACTGGAAAGTATATAATTATTAAAAGAAAAATTGTTTACTATCTGCACCCATACTAATAACGTTAATAATTTTATCAACAAAAACTATCATCACAAAAAAAAAAACAAAAATGTTCTTTGTCTTTTTTTTAACTATTTAATGGAAACGAAACTTATTATAAATTTAATATAATCGATTAGTTGTTTAAATTATTGATAAATGTGCGATTGATTTTTATTGTTTGTTAAAAGTAATGAATAATATTCTTGTTTATTACCAGTCGATGTAAAGTTTTGTTTGTTTGTCGCTTTAATGTGTGTTAGTAAACTTACGATGTCAGTGACTATCATCTTGTAGTCTCGATGTATAGCAATATTATTGATTGTAGATATATTTAATATCGGTTTGGGAATCGAAAACCTAAAGAAAAAGGTGTTTTATCTATTTTTAACTGTCTGCAAAATATGAAAAAAATATAGTAATAAAGAAAATATATTTCCGTCCTAACTTCTAAGGTAGAATCTGTTTTTACGAATTGTCTTACTAAAACATTTTCGAGATAAAACTTTAAGGCAATTTCTAGACCTGTACCTTTTCATATAAAAATACCATAAATCAAAATATATTTTTCCTAAATAGCCATCTATTTGTAAAGAACATAACTTCATAAATTCAAGTAAGTCTTCTTTTCAGTATTATAACTAATAGGTACCATCTTTAAAATGATACAAGAAATAAATAATGATTATAACTATAATTTTAAAGTTGTTAATATATTTTTTATTTCATTTAAATTTGAATTACAATTAATTTACATTACATTTTTTTTAAACTACGTTGACTTTAAGAAAAATATATTAACGTCTTTGACTGTTTTGAAGCATACATACCTACCATAGACAAACATTAATCGAAACATTTTACAAGAATAATTTACTAAAAATCTTTTCCAAACCGATATTGAAGACAAAAAATAAAGAAAAAAAATGTGAATACACAGCACTGTAGTGATATGCGTAACTGAGCTTCTAAAAGATTAAAAACAATTGTTTTATACACTAAAACATTATATTGTCGTAATATAATTGTATTGTTTACGTCGCAGGCGTCGCCTGCTGGCGTTGTGACTCTTATGTCATTTTGTTGTAGCTAAATAAAAAGGATTCATACAAAGATGGTGTTTTATTTTCTTTCCTCCTTTGAAACCTTATCCAGGACAAGCGATTTAAAGACAACAAGACAGAATGGCAGAGGATTTTGCCACTGATTAGACTGAGCATCTTAACAAGAAACAGAAGACTATGGGCGTCCTTGCTAGATTTCTCTAAGGCGTTCGATACTGTTTCAGTCCCCAAACTGATTCATAAGCTGGAACTTCCTCTTATGAATCACTTCCATTGGCATCCGTGGCATTCCCCTCGAAATGTTTTGTAGCTACTTATCTGGATCTGAACTTGGGCCATACATGAGTAAAAAGGAAAACCTTAATTTTGGTGCGCCTCAAGGCAGCGTCCTCGGACCAACCCTCTTTCTCATCTATGTCAATGAGCTGTGTCACTTATCACTTCCGAACACAAAAATCATCACGTACGCAGATGACACAGATCTTATCATGGAAAGAATTGGTCTGAGACTCGAGAAAACGCAGAATTGGCTTTGAGGATGGTTATGGTTTGGTTGACCTCAAATCTGCTTCCGCTAAATATTTCCAAAACTAAGTACATCACCTTCACACCAAGTATTCTTAGTCAACCAGCAGTGTCGTTTGACATCAAGATCTACACGTGTTCTAACCCAGTGGCCTTCGCCTGTAATTGTGTTCAATTAGAACGGACTGGTAGCATAAAATATCTTGGAGTTATATTAGATAATCGTTTGACTTGGTAAAAACAAGGTTAACTCTGTAGTGGTACGAGTCGACGATTAATTTATTTATTCAAAAAACTTCGCTCGGCTGCCAATTTTAAAATGGGTTGCCTTGCGCTCGCTCAAGCTGTTCTTGGTTACTGTATAAGTACGTGGGGAGGCACCCATAAGACAACCATGATGCGGCTGGAGAGGGCTCAGAGGTTTTGAAGGTACTCGCAAAGAAACCGATTAGATTTCCGACCTCTGAAATATTTTCACTCTGTGAAGTACTCACTGTGAGACAGTTGTTCGTGCTACAAACGCCCAGTAAGAAACACCAAATTCTGCCTTACGACCCTTAGACCCCAACAAAGAAGCGTTGTGTCGTGCCGACAGAGTCTGTAGTACTGAGCGCTGCAGGTCAGCGTTAGTCAGTCGCCACTTCAAATATATCATCAGCTCTAGAATGTAGGTATAATGATATACATTCCAGAATTAACATTTACCCTTTGACTTTTTCTTCTTCCAATGTCGAGCCAAAAAATGCCTTCCGATACCACACAATCTATTGAAAACATTTGAATTTATGTCATATTCCTACTAGATAAGTTTGAATGTTCTTTAGGTAAAAACTTAAATCTATACTAATATTATAAAGCGGAAAAGTTTGTTAGTTTGTTTGTTTGTTTGTTTGCTTGAACGCGCTAATCTTGGAAAGTACTGGGTGGATTTGGATGAAATTTGGTATGGAAGTAGCTTGAAGCTTGAGGAAGGTTATAGGCTACTTTTTACCCGACTGCAAAAAAGGAGAGTTGTGTTTTTACCGTGATAGAATCCACGGGAGCGAAGCCCCGCGTGAGTACTAGTCCTTTAATATACGCGGGATCATATACACACATTGGCGGTACAGTGCAGCGCCTTTAGTACGTAAGTAATTCTTATAATGGCTTAGCCTTTTACAATCAGAAGTATATATATTGTTTAGGAGGATATTCCTCCTTCTCCTCGCGTCGAGTTCCTCAATGCTGAGGGTCGTTAAGCCCCCGTGGAAATAGCTTCCTTCTAATAGTGTTTCGCCATATAATTATGCCTGTTCTTGGCATCGTGTTGAGCGACGTTTACCTAGTTGAACGTACAGGGTGGGACGAACCTGATCAACCACCTGGTAGAACTACAGCCTCAGTCGTCTGCCATCAACCTTGCCAGTAATGATGAGTTGTTCAAGATTATGGCTTTCTTTCCTAGCTATGTGACCAACTGAAAACTCCAGCATTCCGCGCAGACAAATAACTGAAAACTTACATAGGTACTCATATTTACTTTGTTGTATAAATAACAATTTATAATATGTCATAGGTCATAGGTATAATGTGATAACTTTCGTTAACGACAAAAGATATAATTTTGTATGCCAGTAAACGGTGAAACATGTCAGGTTACAGGTATGATAATAAGACCTATATATATACCTAATGTGCCACGATTAGGGATACGATATCGAATCGTAAGTATCGATACTGTAATCGATACCAGTATCGTATCAAAAGTATCGATACCATAAGATATCGATTCTTTTTGCGAACTTTTATTAATATTGATTTTAAATCGCTGGACAGCAAGCTGGAACGTACAATCTTTAGCTAGAATATAGAATCTTAATCATCATCATATCAGCCAAGGGACATCCATTGTTGAACAAAGGTCTCCAGCAAGGTCAAGTAACAACAAAGGTCAGCCACAACCAATAGAATACAACAAACAAAAATCTTAATAACATTAATCTGAAAATTACATTCGGTATGGATTTTTAAATGTTTCATTAGATTAGATGTGTTTCCGCCTGTTTTTATAGTTTTGAAACATACACACATCAAAAGTGTCTAGGGATCAAGCATTTTTATGCGGATTTCTTGAGATTGAGATGTGGCTTTGTAATAAATTTATGATTTTATAAATTTATATGGATCCTTTTTGGTGCATTTCATAATTTGAAACAGGAACTGTTAATCAAATTCGAGTAAAAGATGAAAATCAGCTGTCAATATTTTCCCTATAAAAACATACAACGCATTGAAGACATTATTAGTGCTACTGTTTCCCTACTACTGATTAAAACCAACGTTATTATGGAGCGGCGACGTCATTTAAGCAGGGAAGAAATGCTCAGAGCCGTGGAAATGATAGAAGCTGGTTCCCGGCAACGTACTGTGGCTTTAGCTCTGAATACAAGTCAGAGTGTTATCAGTCGACTTTGGACACGTTACCGAAGCACTGGTACCGTGGCTGAGCGCCATGGAGGACGGTATCGCTGCACCACACGGAGACAAGACCGATACATTCAAATCTTAACTCGAAGAGCTCCAACAATAATCGCCATGATGTTAGCCGTGAGGCTTCATCACTCTTCAGGGAACTTAATATGCGACCAAACAGTCAGAAACCGCTTGCATGAAGTGAACCTTCATTCCCGAAGACCGCTACGGGTACCACCTATAGCAATGCACAATCGTAGGATTCGATATCAATGGGCTCTTGAACACAGAAATTGGGCAGAAGAACAATGGCGTTTCGTGTGCTTTTCTGATGAGTCTCGTTTTGGTATGAGACCGGATACAAGACGTATACGACACTGGAGAACCCCTGGACGCCAACAGCGATTAAAATCCTGCCAGGAAGTCCATCCTTATAGTGGTGGAACCATCATGGTATGGGCGGGTATTTGGATCGGCGGAAGAACTGAGTTGATTTGGATCAGAGGCAACCTCAACGCTCAAATTTATGCTGAGACGATTGTATCTGACGTCATCGTTCCTCTACAAGTGCAAATCGGTCCCTTATTTCAGTTAATGCATGATAATGCACGACCGCACACCGCAAGAGTTGTAAGACAGACTCTCGCCGCAGCTAACATCAATGTCCTGCTCTGGCCTGCTCAGTCGCCAGACTTGAAATGTTAGTGGTTCAAATGTCAAAAATCCCTTTATTAGGAAAATGGCAAATTTCTTTATTAATGCAAAGGTGACTTGGTTTATCGTTACTGTGACAAACGAAAACACTTTATTTGATGAATCCTTAAAGAAAATTTTAATTAATATCAATCAGGAGAAAAGTTATTGCAAAAATATATGTTGATCCCTAGACACTTTTGATGTGTGTATTTTACAAGTTTCTACTTGAAAATCGCTTGCTCGTAAATCTTTTGAAAAGACTTCCAAACATCACACTAATCGGTGGTGCCATTTTTCACAAAAAAACACGGAATACTGCAAGATCTTACGTGAGCAACAACAGAACAAGAAGAAAAGTTACAAGACTACAATTCTACTTGAATAAATTTTGTCTACTAGATACCATTATGATTGTTTAATCATTTCTATGTTCCAAAAATCTAAATGAATATAATTTATTTATTTTGAATGCCTACTGTAGTGAGATAAATTATTACGATGAAGATACACAATCAGTCAGAAACTTTCCAAAAACAAATAATCGCGCAATATGGCCATACTATTACAATTTTGGTTATGATGAGACTTCCTCAGTACCTATGTATATTAACTACTTGATAGTGGTTTGCTGCAGGGTATCGATTACCTACATGAGAAAGTATCGATTCCTGGTGTAGTATCGCAAGCAAAGTAATCGATTACAAAAATACTCATTATCGAAACAGAAGTATCGATAGCAATGAGTAATCGATTCTTTTTTCGTATCCCTAGCCACAATTTATGCAAATAAAATACTTATTATGCTCCACTATACTTATTCTTAAAGCGCGCATTGGATCCTGTAGTATGACATTATCTGCTCAGCCTTTTGCATAACAATTTTGGGGTAATGTATTTTTGTTTTCCAGTGTAACCTGATGAAACTGAGTACTAGTACTTACTTTACATGGAGCAACTGCCTATCTGACCTTTTACAACCGAGTAGGTAGCTGGGTAACACGATAACCGTTGGCAACTCTGGTGTCCGAGTTTCTGGCTTCCGACTACCTCTAACGACAGTCAATAATGTACGAATGACAGCCGAGACCGACAGCTTAGGCCGTGCGCGCACTGCGTTGCGTTTGGAAACGCAAAATCTGTGAAGTATGGAGTGTCATAGAAGTGCGCGCACTGCGGTGGAATAGACGCGTGCGGTAGAGTCACCGGTGGCCCCGGTCATTCTACCGGTGCGGTAGAACTACCGCAATTGCGGCCACCGCAAGGCAGTGCGCGCACGGCCTTAACTAACGTGCTTTCAGAGGCACGGGTGAATCTAGATATGTACGATGGTCACCCAACCACGGACAGACCTTAGCTAACGTTGCTTACCCTTAAGACCTTTTCGAATCTATAAATAAACAACTAAAGTTTTTTAAAATCTTTTAAAACTCTACCCCGCGTCAAAAGAAACAATATAAAAAGAATTAAATAATAAAATGAAACAAAGCTTTTCATCACAGTAAATTTATTTTAATAAGATAGTTAAAATGAACAACTTCTATAGAAGTTGTGGCGCTGGTGGCACGAAAATCCCGAACTTCTATAGAAGTGCTTGGCGGTGAAAAGGTTAATAAAATCGGTCCAGCCGTTCTCGAGTTTTAAGTTTTAACACGGTTTTAACGAGACTCAAACAGCAACGTGCTTTCCCAGGCACAGGTCACTTGGCACCTTGGCAATCGCATCTTAATTTCAATTATTTGTTAATAGTTTTTAGCAAAGGCTTTTTCTTTTTTAGATATTTTCTTATAATGTTTTTTCCAACACGGCCCCCTATCCACATCGACATATTATTTGTTATTACGAATTCAGAAAAAGAAACTTTTTAATACGCTATATATTTTTCAAGTTACATGCCAGCCAAACGTTTTCAGCACGGCCCACTTTTTGCATATTTCTTCAAAAGTACAGAGGTACATTGAAAAAGAAACCAGTACAATATACTCCTAGAGGCGAGTACCTATATTGCATTGGGGCACACCTGAAACGCAAATTGGGGGGCTTGCTGGGCAAACGGACATCGAAGATTGACCCTGCGGCTACGGCTGTTATTATTTAGCGACGAGCTTGTACCCGCTTTTTACCGGTATCTCGTTAGATAATTCCAGCTACCCCCTTCGTTACAAAAGAAATCAGCGGAATGCGCGCGGGCGCGCGTCTCCGATATTATAATATACATTAGGAGTGGGTGATACAAATCGTATATAGATACAATACCTATATATTGGTACAATATCCAATACCTATATATCGGACGGCACTGAATCTATATATCAGGTATCCGCGTATCTAATGCGTTGATGTTGGTATGATGAGTCATAAAACAAAAACACCACACAATATCGGTATCGCACTATGATATTCGGTTCAAACTGATATTGTGATACGCGTGTTCGATGCGCGCTGGAGTGTCAACACTACACAAAAAATACATTCACTGATTTCGAGTATACAGATGTTAAATATATCGAACAAAACCGAAACCTAAAAATCACAGTATCTTACATAGCAGTTTCGTTTCAGAGTTCCACACAGATTCAGCCAATATATAGATATTGAAATATATAGATGCGATATCCGATATTCAAAACCGATACATAGGTACGATTTGATACAGAGTAAAACCGATATTACCCATGCCTAATATACATACATAACTACCCTCGATTCCCGAGCGTTCACGATCATAAATAAATACGAGTCGACGCGAAACGCAATCGGGCGAGCTTCTATAAGCTTATAGGTATCTACCTACCTACATACTTACGATTTTCTTGTACCGATTACGTACTAGTATACGTAGGCAGCAGCGCAGTGAGAAAAATGGGATTCCTACATAACTAAAGAAAATAATTCAACTCGTATTGTTGCCAGCTATTTTATAAAGGTTTCTAATACAGAAAAAAAAACACAAGATTACAAACTTACATTTATTTACGCCTTAAAAATAAAAAGGAATACACAAATCAGTCTGGCACCTGGCCTTTGGTTTCGACATACCATTCATCGAAGCTTAAAAGTAATCAGAGAAGGTTCAGTTGGCCTTTTTTTCTTCGGTACGATTGCTCTGGTCCTTGATTTCTTTACGCACTGGTCCGGTTTGAGCGATGGGCACCTTTCTTTCTCCCTTGATGGCGTCGGGGACCTTTCGGGGCGCTGTGATGATGAGTACGCCGTCGGATGAGAGCCGCGACTCCACAGTTTCAGGTGCCGTGCCCTCGGGCAGCGCGTACCGCCGCACGAACTGCCGGCTGATACAGCCGTGGTCGTCCTTCTTCTCCTCGTGCTTGCCTTCCACGACGATGTACCCATCAGCTGTCTTCACCGAGATTTCTTCAGGAGCGAAGTGTTGAACGTCCAAGTTGATCTGTAACTTGTCACCGTCGACCTTGATGCTTGAGCCCAGGTCTCTAACTGCCGCTGCGAGGTGCCTCCAAGGTCTATAGTACTCCCGCGTAAGCGAAGGTCCAGCGGCGACAGAGAGTACGTCGTCAGGTGTCAGAGCTAGACCGAAATGTTGGTCTAACAGGCGACGAGGATGCTGGTAGCCGAAGTTATCGAAGAAATGTGGTAGCAAAGACATCTTGATTGCAAACGAAGACTTTCTTTCTTCCAAAAAGTTGCTTCAAAATCCGTTGAGATTTTCAAAAAGTCGCTGAGTAATCGCTTGAGGGCGCTTGAAGTTCACTTCTAGTCGCTTGATTTCATTCAACTGAATGGCCGGTGCCGCACTTGGCCGCGTTTATATATTGGTAACAGCGCCATCTCGTGTCTAGTAGACGTTTCTCGACAGAAAGCGTTAGCCAGCTGTTGTACACAAACAGCAGGGATTCTCAAGCCAACGGGTCGGAAGATTAATTTTACTGCTGTGGTAAAAATAAGATGAAATAAACTGCTCAATAATTAATTTTAACAATACTTATGAATTGCATGAACATTTAAATTAACATGATGACATTTAGATAAAAATAAGAAATTTATATTTTTTTGATATTGTACTATAATACAAAGTCTATGTGAAAATGCCTTCCTGCAAAAAGACTAAATTGAGTTTAAGTTTTCATTATATTCCTAATTCCTAGTTAACTAAAGAATCAACCAATACCAAATTGTTCATATAAGAGAGCTATGTATAAAACGTATTTATTTTATTATTTTAAATAAATAAGAACAATAAAGATAGATTTGAAAATAGAAAACACGTACTTTATTGGTTTTATTAAGGTCCTAATTGAACTTGCGTTCAATACTGGATTACCAGTATTAATACCGGAATCACGGTATTGTCTTTATCAATACTAGTATTGAAAAAATCCGGTATTTAAGCCCTAGTATGTATGTCATATGTAAGTATTAAAGTTCAAATTCCATTGCTAACCATCTTTTATCTTTTTAATGCTAATAAACTTTCTTTTTGCAAAAGCAATGATTTAAAAGCATATTTATCTATTCTGCGTGGAAACTAGAGTGTCCTGGCAAATACAATGGTCACGAAAGAGATAGAAGGGAAGAGAGGGCTAAAAAAATTAAAAATGGGTGCCGTAATACGGATACCATAGCCCTAGAATCTTGCACAAGAATTAGAATTTGTAATTTTACGAGAGTTGTAATTTTAAACTTCAATAGCCTAATGGATAAGGTGTCGGACTTGTGATTCGTTCGAACCCCACCCACTATTGCTGTGAATCCACTCCAGATACAAGCATATTTAGCTTAGTTGGAAGGGTCAAGAAGATTGCTATTAATGTGAATTCTACTCACATTACTAGTTCTCTTTATAAAAAAAATAAAATAATAGTAATAATAAATAAATGTAAATGTAAGATCATCAGATCAATCTTTTGATATTCCCAGAGGAGCAAGAAGCTATTCTTACTCTTGCAAAAGTCATAGTTAAATTTTATTACTAATTTTCTAAAAACAATACGTAATTTAGTTTCTTTAAATTGTTGCTAGCTGCGCTACAGTTTATACTTTTGCAGCTAACATCGTTTGACTTGTTTTATATAGCCGTGTGTTCCTAAATAAACAATAAAAAACTGTTTCGGTACTATTTTATTTAAATGGTGTTCCTCTAAACATTAAAAAATAACTAAAGCGGCCCGCACATTGAGCAGCCCTGCTCGTCCTTATCGGATTACTGACCGACGAGACTCTTCGAGAATATCGGGGGCTCGCTTCTACGTCGTCATCCGTTCGATTTATACTAGAACGTTCCATGTTGTATATATATTATTTAAGTACACATCGTTTATGCTGCGGTAGGTCATGTCCAAGGACAAAATATTGCGCACACCCTCAATGAATGTGAGATTGTCTGCGTTTTAAAACTGAATGGGATCGTTAAATATTTTTCTAGAAACGCTTTGTTTGTTTTGTTGGGCTATTATAATTAATTAATTGTTAGTTTTAGGTATCTATTAGTCTTTTCATTGACGTATACCTTTAGGTTAATTTGGATAGATGATTCTAGTTCAAATCTCAGGTTCAAATAGGTAATAAATTTAAAAGGAACTCGACAACACATTTTTTTTAATTTGGAATTCTATTATTAACATTGACATATATATTACTACTATTTAAATCAATGATTATTAAACAAAATACAATGCTTTTTTTAAGTTGAGGATAAATGCTTTTGGTAAACGGTCGGCTTTTAATCAGTCATAAAAAAATCTTTTTAAATTAAGTCGGTAGGGATTTAGGGATATCGTTTATTCCTCTGAGGTTCTCAATTCAGCTGTATTTTTTTGTGTGTTGGTATGGTAGGTATCTCATGAGTCATGAATCGTAGACGGCTGGACCAACTTGGAAAATTATTTTTCGTTCGAAAGGTACACTCTCCAGTTGGTCCCATTGTCATCAAGTCAGGATCCGATGATAGAATCCTGGAGAAATCGAGGGAACTCTTCAAATGTTATAGGCACACCTATCGCGATTTGGGTATTTTTTATACTTAGTAGGTAGGTAACTTGTGCAGTTGCTCTCGGAAAGCACCATTTGGTGAAGTGTACGTAGGTACTTATAAGTAAACTGATGATGAAGACCACAGATGGCTACCGGAACTAGGTACTCAATAATAAGTATTCCATGGGTTCTGATTCGATTAGGATAGGTATGGTTGTTAAGCACCTTATGCTCCTCACAATTTAATGTAGGTAGGTAAGTATATGGTGAAGAGGAGCTGATGGCGAAGTACGTACCAGTAGAACTCCTCAACAATTAACGGCCCTGCATTGGGAAAAGAAATGTCAATATAATTATCATACCCATTACCTACATTAATAAAAAATAATTCGATTAGGTACCTACCTACTTATAAAATATTTCGCCAAGTCACGTTCCCGATAAGGATTCATTACGTTTTTCATTAATGCCATAAATACAATTAAAATCGTTATTTAGGTACTTAGTTTCAGTTATTTTATTATAATAATTATTTTGGTTCAAAATTATTACCAGGGGGCAATAGTATTCTGTTGATTTACTTATAATATAAGAATTTTTACCAAGAAAATGTATAATTGTAGACAAAATTGAAAAATATGTCTTCACAGGATTTGTCCAGTACCATTTATAAGTAACTAGCATCCGCCCGCGACTTCGTCCGCGTGGAAAAAAAATCCCCCGATTTTGAAACATTCTTCATTAGTGCTCCGGTCCTATTGGTCTTAGCGTGATGATATATAGCCTATAGCCTTCCTCGATAAATGGGCTATCTAACACTGAAAGAATTTTTCAAATCAGAACCGTAGTTCCTGAGATTAGCGCGTTCAAGCAAACAAACAAACAAACAAACTCTTCAGCTTTATAATATTAGGTATTAGTATTAGTATAGATTGTGATAGTGGGTAGGAATTTATTAGCTACCCACATTTTATTTTCGAAGTAGATAGGTACATAATAAGTATATCTACAAAAACTCCAGTAGGTACCTACTTAGTGCTTATTTGCAAAACCACCTAGTAATGTAGGTACTGTACGAGTCTACCCTATTTATAAATTATAGCCAATATTAAGAATATTCTAATGCATATGCTACATATTTGAATCTATCCCATACTTAGTAAATTCACATGTCACGCGCCTTTAAAAGTACGATTTATTCATTATTACTTAGACGTTTCTGCCCGTGACTCCGTTCGCATGGCAGGGTTTTCCCCCATAAATCCTGAACCCGTGGGAATAACGGGATAAAAAAATGGCCTATGTGTTATTCCAGGATATCAACTATCTGCTAACTTAATTCAGATCCGTTTAGTAGTTTTTGCGTGAAAGTTTAAACAAACACCCATATATTAAAATCAAAAATAATTTTGCATTTATAATATTAGTGAGGATAGCTAGGTACTGCCGAAACTTGGTAGAATATTCGTGCTGTTCCTCTGAATAAAAAACAGCATAATATGTGCCATTCCAAACTATAATCTGTGTCAAATATCATCCAGATTCATTCAGCCATTTTGGCGTGATAAAGTACCTAACAAACGTCAATACACCCATCCAAACTTTCATATTAAAAGTATTACTATAAACTACTAAAAAAAGTATTACTATAGACTTAACGTTTGAATAATCTTCCTTGGCGGCTAAGAGCTGGCAAACTGCTTCAATCACGCTTCAATCAATACTTTTATTACATTGCATGTCTCGGGAATATAGTCGGCAGTGGGCTGGAGACATGGCTCGCATAACAGATAATCGATAGGGCCAAACCCAAACGTTTCTAAAGTTATAAAAGCGTACCGGATTTTTTTTTTAAGATATGAATGGAAGGAGATTCCGCAAGCGTTCTCCGACAGTCGTTTCTCTTTTGTACTGATCACGAACAGGCAGGACGTTCCGTTTTTGTGAATTTCGACGACAGGACTATGGACGACAGGACCTATGAAATATTCACCGTGATTTAACTCAAGCTTGGTAATTATAACTGTTTTGTCGAAGAATCTCTCAAAAAGGAAACGTCCTTTTGGTGATCAGTCCAAAAGAGAAACAACTGTCGGATAACGCTTGCAGAATCTCGGAAGGAAGACCTGGTGTGGTGTTTACCGTAGGAAGCCGCTGGTTGAGAAAAGCTTATAGGTTAGCTAATCTATATGCCGACACTTATGGAGACTATAGCTACTCGTATATTGAAGGTATATTTTGCACTTATTCTGTACTGGCAGAACAGAATAGTTGCAAAAAATAATAAACAAAAAATGGGTAGCTTCTTTTTTTATAACTGCAGAAGTTTAAACTAGGTACTGATGTCGTTTTATATTTTTATAATTTTTAATTAAAAGTAGTAATATTACAAGTTTCTGCCTGCATTTTCGTTTGCATAGGAGGGTGTTCCCACGTAAATCTCCATCCCGTGGCAATTCCAGGATAAAAAGTAGCCTTTGTGTTATTCCAGAATGTCAAATATCTACTTACCAAATTTCATTCAGATCTGTTTAGTACACAGAAATAAAAAATACAGGAGAAGTGGTAAGGGCGCGTATCGGTGTCCGCGCGACATGGCCACAGGGCTCATGTCACAGGCAAGTGGCCGTCTCCGCGATCTAGTGCGCTTTCGACGGCGATCGTGATAACATATATGAATGCCGAGTTGTTCTGTGGTATCTTGTAAAAACCGAAGCCAAAATCAAAACCATGTGAATCATGGAATCACTTACCATATGTAAATACAAGTATTTTGCAATATTTGTCTTTAAAATCATGAAAAACAATAAATCGTAAAATATTTCCTGGTTTTACTGTTATTTTTATTTTCAAATATCAGAGCGACTGTACTACTTTTGCTATAAATACATCGCTCCTTAACCACTACCTGAGTTCGTCACTATATAACTGGACTAGCAATGTAAAAATAACATACGAAACTGTATTACGCCGATTCATCGCGTAGTGAGGCCGCCACTTCTTGCGACGAATTAGTGATGTGCTTGTGCAGATCCACTAACGTAAGCTATCGACAGCAATGTCGATTGACGAATGAAATATTGCTATTATAGTTTAGGGGTTTTTCAACCGACAACAAAAAAAGGAGGAGGTTATCAATTTGACGCGTATATTATTATTATTTTTTTATGTATGATCACCGATTACTCGGAGACGGCTGAACCGATTTGGAAAATTCTTTTTTTTTTTGTTTGAAAGGGTATACTTTGAAATTGGTCCCATTGTCACCAAGTCAAGATCTGATGATGGGATCCTGGAGAAATCGAAGGAACTCTTCAAATATTATAGGCACACCTATAGTGATTTGAGTATTTTTTATAGTAACTTGTGTAGTTGCATTCGAAAAGCACCATTTGTGATGATGACCACCGATGGCCACTGGAACTACTCATTATATAAGTAGGAATAATAAGTAGTTCATGTGTTCCGCTTCGATTACTTGAATGTGGTTATTAAGCACAATATGCTCGTCACAATGCAGGGTAAACCGAGGTATAACTGGCCGCTTTTAGTAATTGGCCACTATCCACTTCAATGGCATAAATTAAGAATTATCCACACGGTACGCCATCTATCATTTATTTTTCATATTACTTACTCAGTTAGCTTTCATTGTAGTAACATTTTTTTTCACAATGACACTAGCGCCAAAATATATCGACCATTTTGTGACAGTCGGTGTTCGTGATTTGACATGAATGGTAAATCATTACAAAAATCTTAACGAAATGCTCTAAGTAAAAATTGAATTTTGTGGTATTTTGTGAAGTAATCGTGTGTTGATTCTCTTCAGTCTGTTGAATAGATGGTAAGTGATCCTACACATAAGTTTTATTCTGTCAGTATCTGTTGTTAACCGAATTTAAGGGGGTGGCTAGTATTTGGTCGAAATTTTTACATATTTTCAGTTATTGGCCACCTATGCTAGTAACTGGGTTATAACCAAATATTCGAATTTTATTAAAAATTAAACGTATTAAGTAGCTGCATAAGGTGCACTATTGTATAAAAAAATATCAAATAAAAATACACACGTTTATTAGTAACTGGCCGTGGTGGCCAGTAAGTGATAGTTGTATGGCTAGTTACTGACGGAATGTTTTTTGTTTCATAGATTTTCCACAATGTCGTTAAAAAAAAGACAATATTCCAAAGAAGCAATAGAAGAGGCAATAAAATTTATTGAAAACGATGAAGGTTCCATTCGTCAAGCAGCTAAAAAATTTGGCGTGCCCAGAAGTAGCATCCAATTTAAAATAAGAAATCCTAACACAAAGTTTAAGTCTGGACCTAATCCAGTGCTTACTGAAGCTGAAGAAAATGAGTTGTGTAATTTCATTATACAACAAGCTAGGCGAGGATTTCCCAGAAAAAAAGAGGATATACAGGATTGTGTCCAAGACTTTTTGAAGAAAAACCCACGACCTAATCCATTTCGGAATGACAAACCTGGAGATGTGTGGTTTAAAGCATTCCTAAAACGTCATCCTAACATCTCGATTCGGACATCGGAGGGAGTTACAAATGCAAGTGCCTGTGTTTCAGAATCAGACATTAGAAAATGGTTCAAAGAAATAAAAAAATACATTGACGATGAAGGTTTATCTGCTATCATTCAAGATCCTGCACGGGTTTTCAATGCTGATGAAACTGGTTTTAATATTTGTCCTAGAACCGGCAAAGTTTTAGCTTAAAAAGGATCAAGATACGTTTACGAAACCGAAAAAGCGCCAGCCAAGGAAAACATAACAGTGCTGTTTACATTTTCTGCTGCCGGTCAGGTGTGCAATCCCATGATCATCTTTCCCTATAAAAGAATACCGGATAGAGTCACGTTGAGTGTGCCATCTGGATGGGGAATTGGTCGCAGCGACTCGGGTTGGATGACGGCTGCGGTCTTTTATGACTATATAGCCAACTGTTTCCATCCAGAACTAGTGGGAAACAATATTCCTCTGCCAGTAATTTTGTTTGTCGATGGCCATAAAACTCATGTAACGTTAGAAGTATCGGAACTCTGTCGAACCTTACAAATCCATTTAATTGCACTTTACCCGAATGCAACGCGCATATTACAACCAGCAGACGTTGCAGCTTTTCGTCCAATAAAAGCTGGATGGAAAAAAATGTTGCGGGCTTGGTACAGTGCATGTAATTACCAAGAAGGCCTCACTAAACAATCTTTCGCACCTTTACTAAAAAAAGTCATGGATTCATGTGCAAAAAAAGAAACTTTGATCAATGGATTTAGGGTCTCAGGCCTGTATCCATTTCAAGCCGATAATGTAGATTATAGCAAATGCATACCAACCAGACAACTTATAAATAGTGCACCTGCAGCAATAACAAACACAACAAAAATGAATGTGAATGAATGTGTGCTGACTTACTCCGATTTTTGTGAGATAGTAGGAGAACCAATCATTCTGAAATGTCAGACAGTCACGCCATTAACGTTACCAGATTTCGATGACAACTTTACAACTATTTATAAACTGTGGAAGAAGTTTAAAAGGGTTTCGGAAGTACATACTAGTAACTACTTAATGAATACACAGGATTGGAATCTAAATGCACTCATGGATGAAAGTGATTTGTTAACCGAAATTAGCTGTCCAATAGATTCGAAAGAACAAAGTGAAGAACGTCGAATTATTCTAAATGAATGCACCGGTGAATTTACAGTAAACAACGAAGATAATAAATATGAGATACAGGATAAAGAAATGATAGAAAATAAAGAGTGCAGTCTCCAGGAAGAACTAATAAATTTTACATATTTCAACACTCCAATACCTATATCTACAACACCAATTCAAATAGAGATTCACGAACCAGACAGATTTAGCGACACTAGCAATTGTCAACCTACTACATCAAAACTAATAGACACGCAAATATCAAACACTGTAGAGGAACCGCAACCTAGCACTTCGAACCAGATAGACCCAAATCAAAAAGTTACTGTCATCTCAAATGTACCATTCTCAGAATATTTGAAACAAAGGTTGCCTGATTTACCCAAACGACAAGGAAGGCGTCAAATAGAAAGATTCCCATTTGCGTTGACATCCGACCAATATCTTCAACAGATAAAAGCAAAGCAATTAAAAAAGCAAGAAGAAGATGCTGCAAAAGAGGAAAGAAAGAGATTACGAGAAGAAAAAAAGAACCAAAAAGAGAATAATATACCAAATAAGCAACCAAAGAATACAACAAATAAGACTGCTAAAAGGAAAACGAAAAATAGTCAAGATGAGTCTATGCAATTGGTGGAAAAAAATAAAAAAATACAATGTTTAGTTTTTTGTGAGTTTTGTCTCAATCCAATAACAAAAAGGGTGATTTCGTGCAGCATGTGTAAAAAACAATTTCATCAGAATTGTATTCCATTATCCCACAGAATTCATATTCCTGAGGACGAATGTGATTCATTTTTGTGCCATAATTGTTACAGAGAGAGTAACACTTCATCTGAAGATGATGAAGATGGACATCATTTATTTAAACTTGTTGTCAACCAAAAATAAATAAAACAGTTCTAAGTTCCTCCTTCCTGAGTTGATGAGTTTACAAACTGTGTTATGCGTACTGATCTCTTTTATAAGCTAAGATGTTGATTTTATTATATAGAATTAAGAAAAATATTGTAAGAATTTTCTTTATTAAGTTTCAAAATATTTAATTTGCTGTTTTTAGTATTTCAAATATTTTATTGTCTTTATTTTGATTGCTTTTGATGATAATTTTTATATGGCCAATTATTAGTATTTTCTTGGCCATTTTCTAAATTTTGTGGCCAGTTACTACTTAAAATAACTACTTTTCCATTCGATTAAAAAAAAATCACGTAATTCGGTTTTATTTATTTTTTTACTCATCAATATCGATAAAAAAATAGACGCTTTAACCAAGGGTATTTAAAAAAATATAACTTCTTTACACGTTACACTTTTACACTGACATGAACTAGCCGATGAGCTTAAGTGGCCAGTTACTGGTGAGTTTACCCCATATGGTGAAGTGAAGCTGATGGTGAACTACCAGGAGAACTCCTCAACAAATAACAGCCCAACATTGGGAAAAGCAATATTTTGTAAATGAGTATAAGTAGTTGACATTTAGGCTCTTGTAACTAGGTAAATTAAAAATCGACCAACTTAAAAGAGTGAAATAAAAACTTTTTACCAAAAAATTAAACCGACTCCCAAAAAACACTGCAAAGTGAAAAATAACTTTAATTTCGGAAGTTGGTGCCAAAAACGAAAAAACAAAACTAAAGACACCGACTTCCGAAATTAAAGTTATTTTTCACTTTGCAGTGTTTTTTGGGAGTCTGTTTAATTTTTTGGTAAAAACTTTTTTATAACATACGGAAACCTCTAAGAAAATATGTTTAACTTTTATTTTACATGAGATGACAGAAATAAAAATACGTTGAAAAGTCAAGTGTACAAAAAAAAAAAAAAATAAACAATTTATTTTACGCCCGCAGCATGCGTACCGAGTTCCGACGTCGCCGTCTCTACAATAGTTTATTTTTCAATCTGTCAACCGTTTTAACCCGGTTGGAAGATCGATGTAAATAATGTTTTTTTATTTATTTTGATTATTTTACAGAGTAGTAGAGAAATGCGTAACCAATATTCGTAAAGTAAGTTACTTTAATTTTAGGTTAATAATCGGTGGTGTTTTTCGGTTTAGAATTATCGTATGTTATGCCTTATCCTATGTTGCTGTTTCTTTATTTTTTTATGGTTTTTGTATTTTACTTCCGTTGAAGCTTCGAATGCGTTATAATAATCGGCATGGTTCAGATAATATATTTGTGAATTTACCTTAAAATAAGTCAATATATTCATGCTATTTATTTGTTATGCATGGATGTGTGTTTGTTTTCATATATTTAACAATTTCTCTACTAACTAGGATTTTTCTTATAACAAAAACCTATTATAACCTACTAAACTATTACCTGTGGGGTAATTGCGTAACACACTTACAGTAGGAATCGGTTTCATTATGCTAAATCAGCAACACTCACTGCGGTATGTACGTTGTTGAGCAGACCAATATTTCGAAAATATGAAGCAATGGATTAACAATATACGTCAAAATCATTCAGATCTTGATTTATAGTGTGTTACGTAATTATTGCGATGCTTATTATATGGTGACGTTTAGAAGTAGCTTAGGATGTATGTAAATGATAAATAAGTGGTTTTCGTACTTTTCAGCTTCCCAAAAGATGGTAATATAAAAAAGGAATGGATTGATACCACAGGCATGCCACCTAACTAGTACCCTACAAAAAATAGCACCATATGCTCGGTTCACTTCAGCGCAGAAATGTTCCAGCCTCTAAAGAAAAGTCACAGGCTTTTTGAATGGACAAGTCCAAAATTAAGAGTACAACTGATTTTTGCAGAAGTGGGTTAAATTTTATTTTATTACTGAAAGCTATTCTCATGTTTTAGGGCATTCATAAAATCTTGTCATTCAACTTTTCAGGATTCTATACAACCTATACGGCTCGTATGTTCCGATCAAGAGCGTAATGTAAGTTAACATCAACTTCTATTTGACCTATCACTATGATAATTAAATATTAAGATTTAAGTCGAAAGCGCCAGGGTAGCCCTTAATACTTAGTAGGTAGTACTTAATAATAATTATGTAATGTTATGTTCTTAATAATATGTTTATTGTTATTATAATATTTTCTGGACATGCCATTTTTTATTTGGTTCATTTTCAGGTGCCCAAAAAAATTGTATAATAATAAATGGAAGAATCGATAACTTTCCGATTTAGTCAATCACTAGCGTATATGTAAAATAAATTGCTTTTGCACAGCACAACGATAGCGACCGATGTATTTGTGTGAGTAAGTTCTACGGTGCATGGTAAATACACGCTGTGTTTGACGGAATACCTAAGGTTTATTATTGATTGTAAAGTACGTTCTGACTTAAGAAATGCGGGTGTGTGCGTGAGTGCGTATCTATTGATTTTATTAAACTGCATGTGTAGTTGTTGCCCCGCCCAGCGCCTAACTGGAGACACACGGTTCCGATATAATTTCGTCTGTTCACCATATCTAGTTATTTATTTTATCTATGGTTTAGTAGTTTCCCTCCTAACAAACTTTTGCATTTATTTAGTAAGATATATATAGGTAGGTATAATAAAATACAATGAACTACATGTTCATAATAAAATACATGTTCAAATCCATGGCATATTCAGCAGGATAGGGCCTTCCTTTAGATATATCTACACACATCAAAAGTGTCTAGGGATCAACATATATTTTTGCAATAACTTTTCTCCTGATTGATATTAATTAAAATGTTCTTTAAGGATTCATCAAATAAAGTGTTTTCGTTTGTCACAGTAACGATAAACCAAGTCACCTTTGCATTAATAAAGAAATTTGCCATTTTCCTAATAAAGGGATTTTTGACATTTGAACCACTAACATTAAAGTTCGAAAAAAAGACTGAAATAACAGTTTTCTTTAAAATTTTATTGGGTAACTTAAACAATTAATAATCCGTGTTTCTACCGCGAACACTAACAACACAAGAACATCGGTTTGGCATACTCAAAATGAGTTCATCCAAATCACGCTGTGGAATGGCCGCCCATGTTCGTTACAACAACAAAAAAAGGTCTTCTTGCGACTGGATACCCTCCATATTCGGCAGAGCTCTTCTCTGTGGCATATCCCATGCATGTTCAATCGGGTTCAAGTCTGGCGACTGAGCAGGCCAGAGCAGGACATTGATGTTAGCTGCGGCGAGAGTCTGTCTTACAACTCTTGCGGTGTGCGGTCGTGCATTATCATGCATTAACTGAAATAAGGGACCGATTTGCACTTGTAGAGGAACGATGACGTCAGATACAATCGTCTCAGCATAAATTTGAGCGTTGAGGTTGCCTCTGATCCAAATCAACTCAGTTCTTCCGCCGATCCAAATACCCGCCCATACCATGATGGTTCCACCACTATAAGGATGGACTTCCTGGCAGGATTTTAATCGCTGTTGGCGTCCAGGGGTTCTCCAGTGTCGTATACGTCTTGTATCCGGTCTCATACCAAAACGAGACTCATCAGAAAAGCACACGAAACGCCATTGTTCTTCTGCCCAATTTCTGTGTTCAAGAGCCCATTGATATCGAATCCTACGATTGTGCATTGCTATAGGTGGTACCCGTAGCGGTCTTCGGGAATGAAGGTTCACTTCATGCAAGCGGTTTCTGACTGTTTGGTCGCTAATTAAGTTCCCTGAAGAGTGATGAAGCCTCACGGCTAACATCATGGCGGTTATTGTTGGAGCTCTTCGAGTTAAGATTTGAATGTATCGGTCTTGTCTCCGTGTGGTGCAGCGATACCGTCCTCCATGGCGCTCAGCCACGGTACCAGTGCTTCGGTAACGTGTCCAAAGTCGACTGATAATACTCTGACTTGTATTCAGAGCTAAAGCCACAGTACGTTGCCGGGAACCAGCTTCTATCATTCCCACGGCTCTGAGCATTTCTTCCCTGCTTAAATGACGTCGCCGCTCCATAATAACGTTGGTTTTAATCAGTAGTAGGGAAACAGTAGCACTAATCAAAGAGTATGTAAAACCTGCACTAATAATGTCTTCAATGCGTTGTATGTTTTTATAGGGAAAATATTGACAGCTGATTTTCATCTTTTACTCGAATTTGATTAACAGTTCCTGTTTCAAATTATGAAATGCACCAAAAAGGATCCATATAAATTTATAAAATCATAAATTTATTACAAAGCCACATCTCAATCTCAAGAAATCCGCATAAAAATGCTTGATCCCTAGACACTTTTGATGTGTGTACTTAATGTAATTAGTTTTTAGTAAATCTATAAGACTTTAAGTAATTAAAGTTATAAAATTTTAATACATTTTGTAATATTATTTAATATCACCCCTGGAAAATTTTCCCATCGTGTCACTATATGTTAGAGGAACACCAAAAATCAGATAAGTGCACCAATTATGCAACCTAAGCTGCCAGTCTGCTTATCTGTGTAACAGAAAATTAAGAATTGAAACCTTTATTACCCGACTGCAAAGGAAGGGTTATGTTTTTCGCGCGTATCTTGTATGTATGTATGTACGTATGTATGTATGTATGTAATATTCTTTATTACCTCATATCTCCAGAACCGCTGAACGGATTCACATAATTGAGGTATCGTTAGATTCGTCTTAACAGCCCAAATGTTCTTAGATAGGTGACATTTGAAAAAATCAAACATGGCGGCTGTGCGAAGCCATTATACATAGTGAAAAAAAAATGTTATATTTCGAATACCACAATATGGGTATCAAATTAAAGGGCTTATCGCAAGGATTTCAAAAAGGTATATCATATTTATCATTAGTGTAATACTAGCCAAAATAATACAAAGAGAAAGTTTAAAAATATGGACTTAGAGCTCTTTCACTTTCTTAATCCGGTGGGGTGCCAATGTGACATGACCGGTAAAATTAAAAAATTGTTAATTAATATTTTAACAGAAAAGTTGAAAAAAAAAATCATTTAAAAAATCTAAAAAACCCGACTGCTCAACTGAAATACAAGAAACAAGCACATTTTTATTTTAAAAAGTGACAAGCAGGCGGCCCAGTCAGATTAAAAAAAAATACGTTCAATAGGGTCCTGCGAGTCCCGCCTGCTTGTCACTTTAAAAAAAAAAACAAACATTAATTAACAATTCTTTTTTTAGAATCGTTTTCAGATCCTAAATAATTACCCTACATGCTTAGCCTTTTCACAGCTATGTTAGGGTCGATCGGCTTCCAGAATCCAGACTAATCGGACGCAGCTAATTACTAGTGGTTTAGATTCGACTGCCAACCTGACCTCCGCCCCCCAGTAGCTGTGTAACACGACATCCATTGGCAGGACAAGTGTCAGATTTTTCTGGCTTCTAACTTACGTAACGATTAGCAAAGCAGTTCAAATAACAGACGGGATCAACGGTTTGACGAGGTTTCCGAGGCCAGGAGGAATCTATAGGTACTAAGAAGGTGCCACTCACTCACACACCCCATTCACAGACCGAATTCAGCAGGTCTCCGACCCGTGCGGCTGTTTATTTAGCCACAAGCTCCTCAAATAATTACCTTAAATTACAACACAATATTACCTACACTGTTGTTTGCAACAGTGTAATATTGTGTTGTTGGTGTTTGGAACAGTGGTCCCTAAGCTTGATGGCGCCTGTATCTCGAACACTGGAGAATGTCCTATATTCTATTTTTATTTTGCAAATCTATACATACTTACTTATAAGATTATTATAAATACAGAGCATCTGTCTGCTTGTTACTCTTTCACGGCTTAACCAAGAAAGAAAAAGGATTTTAATTATATTTGATGAGGCATAGAGAGTACCTACCTATAGCATAGTATAGTGATTTTTAGACTGTGGAATAAGTTCTTATAACATAGAGATAGTTGAAGCTTGTGTATCATAGGCATTTTTTTTCGAAAATCGACTATAGTTGGCAATATGGTGTAAGTTTGTCTGAAAAATTCTGCGAACTAAGGGCAACAGTTGTTTGGTTACAAATTAAGTACACTTTTACTTGTCACAGTAGGTATTTAAAGAGCTGACAACCCTGAAAAAATACACATAAACTAACTCAGAAATAAACACTAAAGCAAGACTACATCATCATAGCTACAGTTGATTCCCAAATTCTGAAATATTTGGGATAGCTTTCAGTACCTAGATATTCCATTTTATGCCTAGGTACCTACTTTCAATAATTCTTAATGAAAAGTGTATTATTTTGTTATCTAGCTATGCAATCCCTGAGCAAAGTTACTTATCAAGGTAGGTAAATATTATAACTACGCATGACCTGCGACAACGAGAATAGGTCACACACAGACAGGGACAGAGGCAGAGTTGGCAGCCACACAACTTACCTATTGACCTTCACAAGTACTAAATATTTACCTAGGTAGGTAGGTACTATAAGTCTGTAAAGTGTAAACTCAATAGGTAGGTAAACAAACTAGTCGCATTATTAACTAACGTTGCGATTACATTTGTATGTCGCCAATGATATCAAACATCAAGAAAATTCGGGATAGGTACCTGTAAACAACATAATATATTATTTTATCAATGTGTGCGTCTTAGAACAATTACGGTGTGCGTCGAATGTATGCATGTGTTACAATAAATACAAACCGTTAACTGCATCATCGACTTTTCTCGAACGAGCTACTCACCGGTAGATGGCGCTGCTTTAAATCGACTTCAATGTGTAAGTATCCTTTTGTGCATGTGTGCATAGACGCGCGCCATATTGACTAGTAAATTCGAGAAATTTCTAATTATTCTATTCGCTACTAGGTGGCGCTCTGTCGCGAGTATAAATACGCCACGCATTTACCGGCCGGCATGCATTTTGTATTGAAGCAATCGAAACTAACAAGCTCTCGAAGCGAATACTCTACTCTCTATTTTCGACAGTCAAATAATAATCAAGAAAATGTCTCTGCTACCATTTGTGCTCGGCTACGAACGTCCTGCTCGCCACATGCACCCTCACAGCCACTACTGGCCTAGCCGGCTTTTGGATCAAGACTTCGGCTTGGCCCTGACACCGGACGACCTTCTCACGGCTGTGGCAGCGCCCTTGCTCTCCGAAGACTACTACAGACCATGGCGGCAGCTGGCTGCTCTCACCCGCGATATGGGATCCAGCATCAAATCCGATAAGGACAAGTTTCAAGTGAACCTAGATGTCCAGCACTTCGCTCCTGAAGAGATCTCCGTAAAGACAGCTGATGGGTACATCGTTGTGGAAGGCAAGCACGAGGAGAAGAAGGACGAACACGGGTACATCAGCCGGCAGTTCGCGCGGCGGTACGCGCTCCCCGAGGGCGCGGCTCCCGAGACTGTGGAGTCGCGGCTTTCGTCTGACGGTGTACTCACCATCACAGCACCCCGAAAAGTGCCCGAAGCTATCAAAGGAGAAAGAACGGTGCCCATCTCTCAAACCGGACCTATCCGTAAAGAAATCAAGGACCAGAGCAATGGAACCGAAGAAAAGTGAAATGTTCTCTACTTTGGTACTTACTTATGCTTTTTATTATTTATCTCATATTACAATTCCAAAGTATATAGTTCGAGACTGATTTGTTTTGTAATTAATAATAATATGCTTGTTAGCTTTTAAGTTCTAAATAAAGAATTCCTTTTTAAAGTTATCTTAATATTTTAGTAGTTTTATTTTCAATGGACCTTCACACAATAAACATGTTAGTACCTTTAACACAAACATAAAACCACAAAACTACGTTAAAATAATGGAATTCCTGACCTATGCTATAGGTGTTGTATTACATAGGTCAGGGAATTCTATTACGTACGGTTGACATCACATCCTATTTTTTTTTTTTTCAACAAAGTTTTTTCACTGTTACACAATAAATGCAGAATAGATGCAGTACACATACAGCATTGTGCAATGAATGGGTGTGACACTTCCTGGCTTGGCTTGGCAACGATCACTTGCCTACCTAGGTACTGAAAGTGAATTAGTCCGGTAGCGGTATATATATGCACTTGGCGCCTTGGGAGACAAGGCTGTAATTCAGCAATATATCAGTCTTGCTGAGAAGTAAAGTATCATGTTAGGTATGGAGTTTAGAAGTTTTTGCTGGGGTTAATTTCCCCCCTCACAAATGTGCAAAAGAACATCGGCCACTGCCCATATACAGCATTGGCCAAAAGTATTAGGCACCCCAATAAAACACAGATTATACAAAACGTATTAAAACAATGGCAAACGAATTTCTATGGGCCATTAATCATCTGTGGGTCTATCTAGCAGGCCCCAACGAGATTTATCAACAGGTGATAGGTTTACATAAGGAAATTATTTTGTACCTATAGAAAATAAATAAGATATATTTTGTACCTCGACAGTTTTTGATTAAATGACGTTTTTATTAAGTGTCTAGCTAGCGGGCCCCTTATCATTATTTTTATTGTTATTATACTTTCAGATCGCCCAGTAGAGCTCGGAGTTAGAAACTATTATGTACTTTACAAATCCAAAATTTCGGCTTTCTGTGAGCTATACTTTAGAAGATATTCGTTACTTAGACAAACGTCCGGCCAGCGGGCCCCTTTATACTACTCTTTTATATTATTCAACAGCATTAGGGGCTTGGTACTATTATGTACCTTGCAAATCCAAAATTGCAACTTTCTGTGAGCTATACTTTAGAAGATATTCGTTACTTAGATAAACGTCCGGCCAGCGGGCCCCTTTTCAACCGACGACCAAAAGAGGAGGTTATCAATTCGACGCGTATATTTCTTATTATTTTTTTTTTTTTTTAATGTATGGTCACCGATTACTCAAAGACGGCTGAACCGATTTGGAAAATTCTTTTTTTGTTTGAAAGGGTATACTTCGAAATTGGTGCCATTGTCACCAGGTCAGGATCTGATGATGGAATCCTGGAGAAATCGAGGGAACTCTTCAAATATTATAGGCACACCTATGGCGTTTTGGGTATTTCTTATAGTAACTTGTGCAGTTGCTCTCAAAAAATACCATTTGGGGAAGTGGAACTGATGATGAAGACCACAGATGGCCGCCGAACCTACTCAATAATAAGTATTTCGTGGATTGCGTTCGATGACTTGAATATGGATGTTAAGCACACTATGTTTGTTTCAATGCATATGGTGATGTAGAGCTGATGGTGAAGTACCAGGAGAACTCCTCAACAATTAACGGCCCAGCATTGGGAAAAGCAATATTTTGTAAAAGGTTATAGGTAAGTAGTTGACATTTAGGCTCTTTTAACTAGGTGAATTAAAAATCGACCAACTAAAAAGAGTGAAATAAAAACTTTTTACCAAAAAATTAAACCGACTCCCAAAAACACTGCAAAGTGAAAAATAACTTTAATTTCGGAAGTCGGTGCCAAAAACGAAAATACGAAACTAAAGACACCGACTACCGAAATTAAAGTTATTTTTCACTTTGCAGTGTTTTTGGGAGTCGGTTTAATTTTTTGGTAAAAAGTTTTTATTAAATACTAGTCTTTTATATCATTCAATAGCATTAGGAGCTTGATTCTATTATAAACGTCCGGCCAGCGGGCCCCTTTTTAAATACTAGTCTTTTATATCATTCAATAGCATTAGGAGCTTGATTCTATTATGTACCTTACAAATACAAAATTTCGACTTTCTGTGAACTATACTTTAGAAGATATTCGTTACATAGACAAATGTCCGGCCAGCGGGCCCCTTTTTTAGATACTACTCTTTTATATCATTCAATAGCATTGACAGCTTGATACTGTTATGTACCTTGCAAATCCAAAATTTCGACTTTCTGTGAGCTATACTTTAGAACATATCCGTTATTTTAATTAGTATTCAACTTACGGACCTAGTTAAATTTGCTTTTGCCTAATACAATTACGTCTTTGCGCGGATCGTTTTACAGGAAAAGAACAAGATAAGTATTTATTTGTTGTAATGTACTTACAATAATAAATACTTACTTTATAGTAAGTATAGTAACATAGATGTGTCTTGTTTTGTGTTAATTTTGTAGGCAACTGATAAACAATTTACGGGGGTACTTGTGTATTTTTCTTTGCTTTGGCTCGTCAGTTACCGTAGTCATTTTAAATCAGTTTTATTAAAATTCAATTAATCGCGTTACTTTATACATCACTATGTATAAAGTATCTTTTGTTTTTCATAGTAAGTTCCACTGAACTTACTATGAAAAACAAAAGATGAAGAACTTGTTCATGTACAAAAGTTAATACTTAGCAAATACCAAAACATATTTAAGGATATAAAGAACATATCGTCACCTAATAATAAAATACACCAGACAATCTGTAATGATTTAAAAAGTGAAATCACACCAAAGGTCAAATCATCAAACGAAATTATCAATTATTTTTTTCTGACAAAGTTCTAAATTGACAATTGGTAGGCATTGTCATTTTAAAATTTCAGTTTAAGATTATTTCTATTTATTGTCAACATGTTAAAATAAATATTTATTAGTTTTTAACATAAATTTTTAACACTTTATAGACTTAAATAAAAACCCTAAACTACATATATACATCTAAAAATAAACTAAAATATGGCATCCAGAAATTCGTGCGCATCGCTGTCCACTGGTAATGTTTCCAAAAGACTGGCGGCATTGCCACGTTGTATGGCAATGCTTAACCTCTGTCCAAGGTAAAAGCCAGCCTTTGGGTCACGCGAAGTGTCAACTAGGCGTTTGGATAGATCACTGAGCACTCGGACCCCACAACCCCAAGGTTTCAACCCCAAACGGCTCGAAAATATAACTACCAACAAGGTTATTATATTTCCGCCGCTTGAGGTTTTCAGCAGCCGCAGTGGCAGCGCCAGCACAGCAAGACGAGCTAGGAAGATGGGATGGCGCAAGAGTATCGACACAAGTTGCGTCCCACACTAAAGGCCTACCCATCTTCCAAGGAAATAAAGACATGCCGTCCGGTCTTTTGCCATCGTCGCGTGCCAGGCCATTGGGTTCTAATACAGCTGGAACGCCGACAGTGACAAGAGCTCGTCGGATAATGTCGTTAATATTCGCGTGCCGTGCTATGCGACCCGCACTGCGGCCGCATGAAAGGCCGTGGTGACCGAGGCTGTTGACAACTTCGCCGCAATGGCAGCGATGAGCAGAATAACAGGGAGCACCTAATCGAAGGGAAGCAGCGAGGCGGAATGTAGTATCATCGAACAAGGTGCCTATGTTCGATGACGGTAGTGCGTGAAGCCAGAGACCCGACTCCTATTCACCCACAGCCAGCAGGCGCGCACGCTCTGCAGTCGAAGCAGATGTGGCAATAAGGTCACTCTGAACTGCTCTACAGAGCGGCTCATCCCACCGCCTCTGAGATGATGGATTGTCGGGTGGATTTAGGTTCGGGCAAGCGAGTTTCCAGGTATCTATAGCCTCAGTGAAGAACGGCACATTGAAATCAACCAGTGACGGAGCTAGGATATTCCTGATTAATTTCTCAGTGCCGTGTACCGAGGACATAAAAGCCGGTAGACTGATACAAGTAATTTTGCGGATGCCGAGACCACCCATACAAATGGGAAGAGTAGCTTGTGCCCAAGCTCGGTCATCCAAAGCCACATTTAAAATTCCTGTCAGAGTTTGGCAAATAATTTGGTCCATTTTTTCCAAAAGGTGAGGATGATGCCATAGATGTTAAGAACGAAGAAAGTACATTAATTTAGGTCCAAAACAACAGTAACGAATTAAGGTGATGGTCGAAAGCATATTAATTTGGTATAATCTGTCCGAGATGTCATTAAAATTTTGTATTTTTTCCTTGACAAAATCGGGAAAGGAATTCTCATAAATTGGAGACCCAAGAAGACGAAGAGAACTTTTTTCGATAATTTGGATATCTGGGGCTATTGCGTTGAATTTTGAAAGTGTCAGTTGTCTGTCAGTACTGTCGGATATGAATAGTTCACACTTCGAAAGGTTGAGGTCCAATCCTATGGAATGGAGTTGATTTATTAAAAACTGTAGATCATCTAATACTATGTATACATCGCTTCCCAGGGTTCCATCATCGAGATACCAAACATTGAATTTGGAATTTAGTTGTCGAATGATTGGGTGAATGGCTAAACTAAAGATCGCTGGCCCGAGGGGATCACCTTGTTGGCAACCAACAGCTGATTCCAAAAGGTTTTCCTTATAAAGCAATTTGGTTGGATATCTGTAACATTGCCAAAGAAAACTAAAATTTGTGGTACTTCTTTTTTAGTTTCTACCAACAAAGTGTCCCTATTGACTGAATTAAAAGCATTTTTGATGTCAACCTTCAAGATGACCTCTCCTTTACCTGAATTTAAATAGGTCGTCAAGGCGTGTACGGCAGCCTCACAACCCCCTTTGGAGCCGTAACCCAGTTGCAGGGGCTGAAATTTGGTCGAAATATCCTCACCATAAAATTTGGAGCAAATCTTGGCTGCCATACGACGGTAGGTAGTTCCCACGGCAATGGGGCGGATGCCGCCATCCCTCTTGCGTAGGGCACATAGATTGGCCCCGTACAAGATATCGGTGACGGCTTCGTTCACCTGGCCCGAGAGCATAAGGTTAATCATAGCCGTTAGCTCCTTCAAAAACAACTCACCAGACTCTCCGGCGCCTGAGCTGAGTAGGTCCTTCAGGTGCTGCGGACTCAGCCCATCGAGGCCGCCAGCAGAGCCGCTTCGGAAGGAACAAACGGCTGTGATCACTTCTTGACCTGTAACGGTGAGGGTGTTTATGTCCTGATTGGGGGGGTCGGGAAAGGAAAGACCATCCGTTGGGGCAGGGTGTTTGCTCTCCAGAGCTGCGAGAGTATCTGGAGAGTACGGGGCCACCACATCACTACTGAAAAGTATCCTGGCAGCTCCGCTAATGTCACCTTCCCCTAATTTAGATTCGACCAGGCGGGATATAATTCTTGTGGAAGTAACCCTCTGTGTCGGTAATTTTGCATCCTGAATATGGGCCGAAATATTACAATTTTCTTTAATTTGTGAAGTTAAAGTTTTTTTGGTTGCCAAATTCATTCGAACATGTAGGATCCTATACGAGAAGGTAAGCAGATGTTCCCAGGCACTTTGAGAGTTCAAGTTCAGTTCTTTCAACATGTTTAGATATCTTTTGTTCTTATACAATCTCTTTAAACTGATTAAAGATTCATCATCTTCCTGGCCCACGTTATTTGAAGACGGCGTTACACGTTTTTTCTTCCATTCTCCTATGTCAATCTTTATGCTATCATTTACTAATTTCTTCACGTTCTTCACGTTCCACTTTAACTAACCATATATGTTTTGCTGACTACGTGAAGACCAAAATGACCACTGGCAGTCAGGTTGATGCGGCATATTTTGATTTTAAAAAGGCGTTTGATTTAGTTGACAATGATATACTTCTGACAAAATTTGCATCTCTCGGATTCGGTCTTCAACTACTCCGATTTCTGGCAGACTATCTCAGAGATCGGCGACAGTTCGTAAAAATCAACGGCTATCAGTCACCAGAGTATTTTACACGATCAGGTGTCAGCCAAGGTAGTACCCTTGGACCTCCACAATTTTTAATCATGGTTAATGATTTGCCGAGAGTTCTATCTGCGGCAAAATGCCTTATGTTTGCAGATGATTTGAAGCTGTTTTTGTCGGTCACTGGACCGGGAGACAGTTTGGCATTTCAGCGGGACATTGATGCTGTTTTGGATTGGAGTGTGAAAAATAAGCTACCACTTAATATGTCGAAGTGTAAAGTCATCACATTTTCAAGGTCTCATACGCCAATTACTACTGCCTACAAGCTGGCGGATGAGCCACTAGAACGTGTCTTAACAATAATGGACCTAGGACTAACCTTGGATAGCAGTTTTAATTTCCATGAACACATTAAAAAGGTATGCAAAGAAGCAAATAAAGCATTGGGCTTTGTCATTAGAACTTCCTCCCAATTTCGTAGTGTCAGGGTTGTGAGGCTGTTGTATAATGCATATGTGCGCAGTAAACTAGAATATAATGCAATTGTCTGGGATCCTAGGGAGAAGTTGTTGGGTGTCACCACTGCGAGGGTCGCCCTGAGGACACAGTCGAGCACACAGTGCAGGACTGCCCAGCTTGGGCAGAGCACCGACGTGTCCTCACGGCGACAATAGGCGGAGACCTCTCGCGCCCGGCCTTGGTCGAGGCCATGCTGCGGGGCGAGAGGGAGTGGGAAGCGGTCGCCTCCTTCTGCGAAGCAGTCATGCTTTCGAAGGAGGAGGCGGGCCGCGTGAGGGAGAGGATGGCGTCCTCCCTGCAGCCCAGCCGCAGTGGTAGACGCCCACGGCGTCGGACGTCGGCCGACGATCTCCGGCCACCGTAGGCGCGGGCATGCGGACAGCGAGTAAAGGGCAACTCGCTGTCCGACCATGGACCATGCCCGGGTCGACGGCGCGTCGTGTTTCACGCGCGCCTCAAAGAGCGTCAGCAAACTGACGAGGCCCCCTCTGCAGAGGGCCGAATCCTGCCGGGGTCGTGGGACTCATCCCGTTACCGTGGCCCCGGTATGTAAAGGATTATTGAAGGAACACCGTGGATTTTAGTCAGTAAAAGTCTGACAGTCCCTCCCACCCTGCCCGGAGTGGGAGGACTTATTTGATAATTTTACCACGTTAAAAAAAAAAAAAAAAAAAAAAAAAAAAAAAAAAAAAGGGAGAAGTTGTATACACTAATGGTTGAAAGAATTCAGAGGAAATTTTTCCGCTATGTATATAAGCTGTCCTACGGATATTACCCATTCTTGTATCCATCTTTATTTGTATCAGGAATGATCGGATTGGATACCTTGCAGCTCAGGCGTAAATTGATGCACATTATGCATTACCTTACATTAGTACAAGATAAGATTGATAATCCTTCGGCAAGAGAACATATCCATTTGTATGTACCGCAGCAATACATGCGTGGCATTGGGCGGCGACGGCATCAGCTTTTGGCGTGTCCGCCGGCATGGCGTACACATCAGTGTAACAACAGCCCAACTGCGAGAGCAATTTCTCTAATTAATAATTACCTTGACAGTAGTCCAAATGCCGACATATTTGTAGATAATATTAACAGCTCAAGGAAATATGTAATGTTGTTTTTGAATAAATTTAATCTTTGACATTTCTGTAACATTTGAATTTTATAACTTGACATGTATAATTTTTTTTTTTGACGTTTATTTGTTTTGAATTTTAAAATTTGACATGTATAATTTTTGACATTTATTTGTATTGAACCCATTGAACCTTATAACTTGACATGTATACTTTTTGTCTTACATATATATTGATTTTATTTTGTATTGAACTTAATAACTTGACATGTATACATTTTTTTCCTAGATTTGTATTATTAGTTATGTAACTATGACAGTCACTTACCTACAATAGTTAATTCTTTTTTCCCTTATGTCTAAATAATTCATTGTTAACATATAAGCGTTTTGGTTTTACTGTGAGCTTGTATTGTGTTTTTTGAATAAATAAATAAATAAATAATTTAAGATGTAACTACTGTTTTTCTTAATCCCAGTTTTGTTGTTATAGCAATATTAAGTGATTATGAAAGTAAGTATAATGTTTGAAAACGGGTTTGCTAGCTAGGCGCTTATTTTAGGAACGAATACCCTATGAAGTCTATGGGAAGTGAAAATGGAAATATGTCTAAATAACGAATATCTTCTAAAGTATAGCTCACAGAAAGTCGAAATTTTGGATTTGCAAGGTACATAATAGTATCAAGCTGCTAATGCTATTGAATGATATAAAAGAGTAGTATCTAAAAAAGGGGCCCGCTGGCCGGACGTTTATCTAAGTAACGAATATCTTCAGAAATATAGCTCACAGAAAGACGAAATTTTGGATTTGCAAGGTACATAATAGTACCAAGCTCCTAATACAGTTGAATAATATAAAAGAGTAGTATTTAAAAAGCGGCCCGCTGGCCGGACGTTTGTCTAAGTAACGAATATCTTCTAAAGTATAGCTCACAGAAAGTCGAAATTTTGGATTTGTAAGGTACATAATAGTTTCTAACTCCGAGCACTACTGGGCGATCTGAAAGTATAATAACAATAAAAATAATGATAAGAGGCCCGCTAGCTAGACACTTAATAAAAACGTCATTTAATCAAAAACTGTTGAGGTACAAAATATATCTTATTTATTTTCTATAGGTACAAAATAATGTCCTTATTGATTCCTTATCGATTGATAAATCTCGTTGGGCCTGCTCGATAGACCCACACATCATCTGGTGAGCAAAACCCATATAATGTGTATTTTCAAAAAAAATACCCATAATTATTATCAGTATTCCTTTGCTATTCATAGCGTAAAGAAGCTTCCGTGTGTGATGCAGTGGTGAAATTAACATTCCCCTTCGAAAATGCAAAAAAAAGTGAACTTTGCTACGAAAAACGAATTAAAATCCAGTTATTGCATGAACAACGGAAGTCCCAAGTAGAGATTGCCAAACTTGTAAAATGTTCGCGGTGCGCAGTGCAATCTGCTATTAAACGGTTTGCGGAGACTGGTTCCCACGCAAATAAAATACGGACTGGCAGAAAACGCGTGACTACTGAGCACCAGGACAGGAAACTCATCCGCGATTCTGTACAGGATCGAAAAAGAACTTCTTCTGAGCTTGCTGCCGCCCTATCCGACGAAATTAGACACTCCATTAGTGCTCGAACGGCAAGAAGAAGGCTTGCAGATGCGGGTTTAAAGAGGTGTAAAGCAAGAAAGAAGCCATGTGGCTCTCGGCAGATAACAAAAAGAACCGTTTAGAATGGGCTCTACGTCACCAACACTTCACGGAGGAAGATTGGTCAAATATTGTGTGGTCCGATGAATCAAACTTTGAGGTAAGCTTCTATACCATTTCTTAAAAACAATTAAATTGATCGCTCTTATTTTAGTCTGATTTCATAAAAATTATGAGCTCTCATTTAAATTCTTATTTTTACTATTTTTCCAGATATTTGGAACTGCGGGTGTAACCTACGTGAGGCGGCGCGTCGGCGAGGAATACTAGGGATGAGATATACCTGCTAATCTCCATACCCGGCCTTCAAGGTATGGGTATCGCTACATACCTGGTATGAAAACCGGGTTTCAAAACACTTCCAAGTATTTGGGTGTGTTATGATTTCTAAGTATAAGTAAACGTATGCGATAGGTATGGGTATGCCACCATTACAATGAAGGAACGACGTTTGAAGTATACATACGTACGCGTTATGAGATATGAAATCTTTCCTTCCTACTTTACCAGGCTTAGGACTCGGCTAAGAGTACGATGATGGTTATTAATGGTTGGTTAGGTACTTATTTAGGTATAATTATATGCAACATTAATTATATTTCAACTGACTAAGTAGCTGGCGTAGTTAAAAGATTTCAACACTTTATTTACAATTATATTTTTTATGTGTAATATTTTTTTTTTGCTTTATATATTAATTTGTTTTAGTTTTTTTGTGCATTTTTTGGACGGATGAGTTCTTACGATACTCGACGTTGGCACAGTATGAGAGGAAATACCGGCTGCAGTAGTTTGTGACATTGGTGGGGCATTCATCTGTACTTCTTGAATAGGTTGATTTTCCAGTTTATTCAAATTATTAACCCTCCTAGGTAACTAAATTTACCACAAGATTTTTTCTCTGGATAATAATATATTTTGTGAGTTTTGTGAGTCCTGATTTGTATGAGAAAACAGCTTTACACATTTTACAATCTGCTTTGAAATCACCTTTATCGGTAAAGTGATCCCATGCCACACTTTTTTTAGGAGCCATTATTTACTAATTTATAAATTATGTAGAGAATTATCTACTACCTAACTAATACTAATATTTACACACGGAAGTAAGAAGACTTACACTACAAAGTTAACTATGTACACATAAATAAAAACTATTACTATGCGTCTGTACCTACTATAAACTTTTTCAGATAAAAACAAACAGGTGTTTACCAATTCGCAATCACAACTGACGTAATAAAAAATCAAAATATTGTCGACCTCGACCAACGCATGTACGTACATACCTACTTACACTAAACATCGGAACAATATTCTCTAACATTAACAATCTTAAGGAACTCTTTGGTATAACAAAAAATGTAAAATTGATAGGCAATAACATTATTACGCAATTATGTTCCCTAAGGACGTAGACATATTTATATTTTTTCCTAACTGAATTAGATCGTCCGAGTGTTCACAGCACGAATGACGCTCGGTCCTGTCGTAAGCTGCTGCTGTCGGATAGCTTCGGCGTGCCGATTACTGCCGATACCGCACGAACTGACCGCTACCTTGTAGTAGCGGTTCGTATCGTATCGTACTGGTCCATACGTATGACGTAATACCTTCAAGGTATGACAGTATTTCGGTCTGTACCCGGGCTGCGTACTGGGAAGCTCATACTTAGTATATATACCTGTACCAGTATATACGACTCATCTCTAAGGAATACCATCCAGATTGCGTGGTGCCCCCTGTTAAACACGGGGGAGGTAGCATTATGATCTGGAGTTGCATGGCAGCCCATGGCGTTGGCGAAATGTTCGTTTGCGAAAGCAGGATGAACAGTGAAAAGTTGGTACATAAATGTGCTCGAAACTTCGCTATTGCCTTCGCTTACATGCATTTTCGGTGACACCAACTTAGATGGAGTGAAATTCTACCAAGACAATGTTCCTTGTCATAAATCAGCGGCCACCATGCGCTGGTTTAGAAACAACAGTGTCGACTTATTAGAATGGCCGACGCAATCCCCAGATCTCAATCCTATCAGCATCTTTGGGGTATTCTGAAGCGTAAGGTCCGAGAGCACAGCATTACATCAAAATCAGCGTTAAAAAATGCTTTGATTCAAGAGTGGGACGCCATAAGTGCAGCCGATTGTAAAAAGCTTGTAAGCACCGTGCCCCAAAGAATTGCTGCTATGATCAATGCGAAGGGCGGGCCAACTAAACATTAGTATTTTTTGTTATCTTATAAGAATATAGTAATTTGGAAAACAATTTAATTTTATTTTTCACCTTAAACACGAAAAAGTCAGAAAATTTGAAGGTGCCTAATACTTTTGGCCAAGGCTGTATATACTACTAAGACCTGACTGGTTAATATATGGGCTTAATTGGTTCGTCTTACCACAATTAGCGATCCCACATTGAAAATATATTTAATTGAATTTTTACATTTGTTATTTTGAGGTTATGATTACGTACATAATGAATATGGTTTATACTTACACCTACAAACATAACTAAACTGCAGAAGTGGTTAGTGGATGCCAAATCTATTGATAGCAATAGGCTCACCATCTATTACATGGGACTTAAAAACATAACTGGCGAAATGTGGGTGGTACTATTAGGTACACCTCTGCCTAACCATTTGGGGATTACAAGTGTGGTTTATGTTTTCTCATATCTGTCATTAAAAATGCAATAGAAGAGTAATTAAGGTGCCCTTTAAATAAAACATCCATAATAGTTTTATTAATTTATTCCGTATCTTCTCTTACAACCACAGAATCTAATTATTCAGCAGGAGCAGAAATATTGGACTGGTGCCTAGCCCATCCAAGGTACCATACAATTGTCATAATATGAGCACAACATCCAACTGTGCGACGCCCTACCAAACAGTTGCAACAATACTCTGCTATACCTTCTCTCCCCGATATACCATTTTCAACCAAAATGTAAACATAATACTGCTTTCTAGATATATGCCTCGATTTAATTTTTCCTCATATTAGAGTATTATTGCCACTTTCTCTCAAATGGTACTCCGTTGTATTTATGCTTTCACTTGTTACCTCTATTCTTTACCCACCATGAAATCGTATATGCTCTCCATAATATGACCACGCCTGCTTAATCTGGTATGGTTCCTAAGGCAAAAAGAATCAATTCATTCATTTCCATTCTAGGGAATATGATTAAGTTATACCTATCTGCTGTTATACTAACAAAGTTAGAAGACCTTCTATTCATGTTTATCCATTAGTGCCAAATTATTTTCTAGAGACATCCGTTCTCCCAAATTGTTTAACATTTCCCCTGCATCATCTCTGTTTCTTAGGCGAACACCAAACCTGTTCAAAAGACTATTGCAAAATGTTGCATCATGTGTGGCACAGTCTTATTAAAATATTCAGGTCGTAATAATTTGAAGTCTCTCTTAAAATACCCATTTACTACTTCCACTACCCAAAGACAAATAGTAACACATCTTCTATTTGCTTGAAGTGTTGTCAGTTGATGCTCGCCTTCTAGAAGAGATTCTGGCACATAAACTCTATAATTGCAGTCTTGTAACAAGCTAATGGAGTCTCGGAAGCCCCTGTCTAAAATTGAATATATCATTTGTTTGGAGATACAATCTGAGAGGAGAATTTTCATTTCTAATTAGAGATGTCATTATCTCTACTCTCGCTTACACAATTGGCGCGCGGAGGTGCTAAGCCGGGGTGATGCTCTGCTGCCGCGGAAAATTGCAGCACAGCAGACAGAGCTCCGGCGTAATCTCATGGCGGCATGGAAAGTGCTTCTGTCGCAACCTAAGTCTGGGGACGCCGCAATTGCGGTGATAAGTTCACTCTTTGAGGAGCGGCGACACGTTCGGGTGTAGTCATTGTGAAGACCACCCGGAGGACACGGTGGAACATACGGTGGACGTTTGCCTCGCTTGGGCAGAGCACCGCCGTGTCCTCGTGGAGGCGATCGGCGGCTGCGACGTCTCGCGCTCTGCCCTGGCTAAGACCATGGTGCGGGGCACCTCCTTCTGCGAAGCAGTCATCCGAGTGAAGGAGGTGGCTGAACACGTGAAACAACTCTTTTCTTCACGCCACAGCCGCCACCGAAGACGTCCGGGCGTCGGGGATCGCTATCCGATCTCCAGCCACCGTAGGCCCAGGCTTGCGGGCGGCGAGCAGGGTTAGAACACCGTCCGGCCGGGTCGAAGGCGCGTCATACTGGGCCATTGCCTGCTAGGGGTTACAGGAATGTTCTAACGAGATACCGCGACCCCGGACGACAAGAAGAACGACGAACGAACGGACGAGAAGAAGACTTCCGCTAAAAATCCAATACCTAACATTGTTTATTGTGCAATTAAGTCTAATTTACTTGACATATTTTATTATTAGTGACCCCCTCCAAAATTGCAGGCTGCGATCGCGCCTGTAACAGCGTCATCGTCGTTATCCTGCTGCAAGTCCAACAGAAACTTTGAAGCACCGGATCACAATTGCAATCTAGTCGGACGACATTAAAACAAATGCTGTGACGGCAAACGCCATAACGAGATACCACCCCTTCTACGATGACACCGCTCTCGACTACCGTATGTGCGTGATGCTGTGATTCACAATAAATAAGTATATTCTATAATTAATATCTATATAATTTATTGTAACGATAATAAGTGAATCAAAATGTTTGTAATTCAAATAAAGGATAAATAAGGTTGCTAAATTACATGATTAAGACCACAAGAGTCTTAATAATGTAATTTAGCAACCTTAGGTAAAGTTCATACGGAGAAGGAGTGCAGAAAACGAAATATTTTTATTTAATGACGCATTATAAATAATATTATTATGGGCGAATTTGCGCATTTGCAAATTTGCGAATGGGCGACCACTGGATGACCATTACATCTACACTAATATTACCTAGTTATATAACGTTTTTTTCTGGGTAGGAAAATCATTAAATGACTTCTCCCGCTGTGGATGGAGCGGAAGGGAGTGTTTGACTTCTACTGACTAAAAACTCACCACCAGGGACGGGCGCGAGAGGTCGCTACCGCCGATCGCCTCCACGAGAAGACGGCGGTGCTCCGCCCGTGTCCTCCGGGTGGACTTCACAATGACGGCACCTGGCCATATCCTCCCGCTATATCCAAAACAGGAACCTCCCGAAACAGCTATGTTCAGTTAGTACCTACGTCAAGCCACTCCTCAAAAAGGGGACTTATCGGCGCGATTGCGGCGTGCCCAGCCCTCGGTTGCGACAGCTGCTCTTTCCATGTCGCCGTGAGATCACGCCGCACGGTGGGCTGAAAAACGGCTTTCATAGACTTAGGCATTTTATTTTGCAAGTGCCAGTTTTTGTGCCGGATATCACTTCTATTTGTTATAACAATATACAAAAATGACACCAGAATTGATTCTGCACAAAAACGAAGGAATTATAATTTTTTTACGAAAATTTTGTATGGAGCTAGTATGAAAAATCGAAATATCTCTGAAACGGCAGCGATAACCGTAATATCCTTATAGGAGGTTTTAGTACTAATTATTTATGATTTTTTGACATACGTTACATAATGGTTGTAGATGCCTTTTTTTTTTTTAAATCGTCAAAATATTTTTATTTATTTTTACATATTAAACGTTCCTTTTAGTGTTTAAGTTGAAGAATTCAGAGCTTTAACAACTCTTAACATAAAATAGCATCACCCCTATAGACCTGAAGGACTAGACAGAGGTGTGTAGTATCTTGTTGATCTTGTAAGATTTCCAACAATACCAAATAGTTGAATATCAGTGTCAAAGTGCCCATGCTGTCGCTTCTTTTAGAAAGATAGGGGAATGAAATTGTTAATTGATCATACCCTAAAAGTATGATTACAACATAACCGGACACATAATAATATCGACACAAAAGGAATTTTAAAACCTTGCATACGTTCAAAATACAAAATAACATATTGTGTAGTCATCTAATGAGTCTGATGACAAGTAATTAAGTAATTAGAATGATGGTTGTAGTCTTCTGATTCTAATGAGCCTATTAAGTGATTAAATGATTTGAAATATCTCGCAACAATACCAACTAAGAACTGCATTCACCTTTTTATAATTAGTGAGCTAATGTGATTTTCTAATGTTGATTAGTTCTACTATGAGTTCTACGAAATGTTTTTGACGATTATAAATTTTTATTATCATATCTTTTATAACTTTAATGAGGGTAGTTAACTAATTATTGACTTTATACAATAAAAGGGCTATAATTTTGTTCCATAATTTAGATTGTTCACAACCGTGTAACTGCTAACACTAAAACTATTTGCTTTGCGACTACAAAATCTTAGAATGGAAAGTTTAATCACCAACTTAGATTTGTTTGTTCTTCTAAAAAGTGAGTGTCCTTCATTTAATCATGAAGTATTGTTTAGTGCAATTGTGTCCCGCATAGGCGATTGCCTTTCTGCCGAAGATCAAGTAACTCTCAAAGAATTTTGCCGGAGATTCACGCGAGCTGCTTTAAACAGGTGGCAGAAATCTAAACGATTCTTTGATAAGTTTAGAAATACGTACGGAGAGTGGTTGCAAGCAAATATTGATTGGCCGAGTTGCGTGCAAACTTTAATAAATCAAGAACCAACTGTTGATGAGATACCAAGAGCACGCTCAGTCTCTCCAGAACCTTCGACATCATCGACTGTTGGAACAATGACAAAAAGGTCCCGAAAACCATTCAAAGATCTGGGAAGCAAACAGAAAAAGAGAAGATCTAGTGAGCACATAGGCGAGGATTCCTGTGAATTGGCATATGCAGCTGCAGCACGTTTAAAAGAAGAAGGTTATGAAGATATCGCATCTGTAATCAATTATATGATCAAAAATCCAGAAGCTGCCGTTAAAATCAAGGAAAGCATTAAGAAAACAGTAATATTTACACCAGAGAAAGCACTTGGATTGCTTCTTTCACTTAAGCTTTCAAAGTGGCAATATATTACGTTGCGAGAGACTGCCATTCGGGAAGGTGCTAAGGATATTTACCCATCCTACTATAAACTGCAACAAACTAAGCTTGCATGCTACCCTCCTAATCAATCAGTATCAGTTACGGATTCATCAGCTAGAATTACACTTCAAGCTTTACTTGACATCACGGTGAAGCGGATTCTTCAAAGTCTTTCTGATAATGTGGAAAATAAGCAGTTAAAGCTGATATCGAAGTGGGAATTTGATGGTGCTTCCAATCAAAGCCGATACAAGCAGAAAATGGACGGCGAGCATGATGATTCAAGCATTTTCATGACCTCCTTGGTGCCACTGAAACTGACAGATGGAGATAATACTATATGGACAAACCCGAAACCATGCTCAACTTTTTATTGTCGTCCGGTTCAGTTCACTTTTGTAAAAGAAAGCCATGCAGTTGTCATTGATAACAAAAGAAAAATGGATGAGGAAATTGAGGCCCTTAACCCCACAGAGTGCATTAATAGTAACAGGGTGACTCATAAACTAATGATGACAATGATCGACGCAAAAGTCTGCACGTACCTTTCTGAAGCTAGATCAAATGCATCATGCTACCTGTGCTTAGCAAAACCAACAGAAATGAACCACTTAGATGCTGTAACATCAAAAACTGTGTGTTCTGACATATATGAATTTGGCCTATCATCCCTACATGCCCGTATAAATTGCATGGAATGTCTGTTACACATTGCGTACAGACTTGACTTCAAACAGTGGGCAGCAAGAAGTAATGAGCATAAAGATATGTTACAAAACAGAAAAAAAAACATTCAAAATAAATTTAAAGAGGAGCTCAATCTGTTAATTGATATAGTAAAACAAGGCTCGGGAACTACCAATGACGGGAATACCGCAAGGAAGTTTTTCGAGTTTCCCAATAAAACTGCAGCTATTACTGGGTTGGATCAAAACCTGATAAAAAGATTTGCTGTTATTTTGCAAGCAATAACATCTGGTGAGAAGATCGATGTCATCAAATTTAAAGATTTTGCTCGCAAAACAGCAGAAAAGTACGTGGAATTATACGACTGGTACTACATGTCATCAACCGTACATAAACTATTAATACACGGAGCTGACATAATCGAAAAAAATGATATTGTCCCGATTGGGACTCTCTCGGAAGAAGCCTCAGAGTCTCGAAACAAAGATTTTAGGAGGTTCCGGGAACATCATTCGCGGAAAAGAAGCAGGCAAGATTCTAATCAAGATATCCTAAATATGCTTGTTGTTTCTTCGGATCCTTTTCTAAGTGCACAAAGGCCGAAGTTAGATGCCAAAAGGAAGACAACCTTTTTTGCTGAAACTCTCGACCTAATACAGTTTCCGGAAACTGAGTTCGAGTTTGTAGGTACATCCGATCTGGATTCTGACTCGGAATTGGAGTCCGACAACGAAAGTTGTAAAGAAAATTTGTAATATTTAATTATTTTCTTTATGTTCTTTTGTTATTTATGTTAGTTTATTGTACCAATATGTTTAGTTAATAATTTCATAAATTATAGTTTCAAATATGTATTTTGTATAATTGAATTTATTAGATATTATTTTTGTTACTTCTGTTTTATTTAAATTACCTATCAATAAAAAGTTTATATACAGTCTTTTTTTTTTCACATATTCTTAATATTTGGGGAAAAAGCATGCTTCCTAACGATGTTCTTAACTTTGACACAGTTCATGGATCGTTTTGAACAGTTTCATATGTTAAAATAAATAATGTTAGTACTATAATCCCCTATAAGGATATTATTATTATTATGTGTCCGGTTATGTTGTAATCATACTTTTAGGGTATGATCAATTAACAATTTCATTCCCCTATCTTTCAGAAAGAAGCGACAGCATGGGCACTTTGACACTGATATTCAACTATTTGGTATTGTTGGAAATCTTACAAGATCAACAAGACACTACACACCTCTGTCTAGTCCTTCAGGTCTATAGGGGTGATGCTATTTTATGATAAGAGTTGTTAAAGCTCTGAATTCTTCAACTTAAACACTAAAAGGAACGTTTAAATATGTAAAAATAAATAAAAATATTTTGACGATTTTTAAAAAAAAAAGGCATCTACAACCATTATGTAACGTATGTCAAAAAATCATAAATAATTAGTACTATAACCCCCTATAAGGATATTACGGTTATCGCTGCCGTTTTAGAGATATTTCGATTTTTCATACTAGCTCCATACAAAATTTTCGTAAAAAAATTATAATTCCTTCGTTTCTGTGCAGAATCAATTCTGGTGTCATTTTTGTATATTGTTATAACTAATAGAAGTGATATCCGGCAAAAAAACTCGCACTTGCAAAATAAAATGCCTAAGTCTATGAAAGCCGATTTTCAGCCCACCGTGCGCCGGTGCTCTGTCCACCGTGCTGTGATTGATTGTGATTGTGTGTGATGCTTGCATAATCGTCACGTGGAGGTACTAAGCCGTTCCCAATAGTCTAAGATTAAGAATTTACCATTTATGACTGTACAAAAATACATAAACATAATAATCTGATGATGGAGCATTGCATAAATATTTTTTAAATAATTTGATACCCTATAATTTTCATAACTATAGCATTTACGCATAGACCTCTTTATTTGTCTGCATTTCCGAACTATTCAAAATTAAAATGACGTATCTTGTCAGTCACTGGAAGTCTTGCAATTAAATCTAAAACATAGTGTATTACATTCTCTTTGATTAAATCCTACTAAAAATTAAATAAATTCACAAAAAAATGTTCCTGAAGCCATAAATCTACGATGTATCTACGGCCCGCTGTGCGTGCCTGCTTGAAGCCGAAGCTTTTCTCTTCCATAAAAAATACAAGAAGTCTGAGACCAAGCATCAAAATCGGCAAAGATAAATTTAAACTAAGCGTAGACGTACACCATTTCAATAAAGACGAAATTCGCGTGAAGGCGCATCCAGAATACGTGGTCATTGAAGGAAAGCAGGAGAAAAATACACAACAAGGTTATATTTTAAGACAATTTATACGGAAATTCAAATTGCCTGATGGCTGTGTTCCTTCGACAATAAAATGTACGCTTGGCCCTGAGGGGCTCTTGACGGTGGAAGCGAAGAGGTCCTTCAAAGACGTGAATAGCCCCGCAGAAGTTGTGCACGTACCTATTGCTTATGGTCCAGGTGTAACCGGGAAACAAGAAATATTGATAGCACCTCCGCCAGAGGAATCGCAGGTCTTAGTTAATCCCTGTAATACTTACCCGAAAGTTAAACCAAAACCGGAAACGTAACTGTAGTTATAATTTTGCAAATCTTTGTCTTCAGAAACTACAACCATTTATGCTTGTAAATTAGGTAGTCCAGTAAAATTTGCCTATATTTATATCATCATCAGCAAATGAAGAACAGTATAGTACAATTATTATAAAACTTTTGCGAATTTATTCGACTTTCAATTCTATCCCTTTCACTACACACCTACCTTCTAACTTGCTTAATAGACAGCAAACCCAGAAAAACGTTTTAGCTTTTTTCTGAGTTTGCTGTCTTGAAAATGTTTAGGTCACTTCTATGTATTATGGAATCTCGAGCCAAACTCAGCGGCGAGTAGGGGTTAGGGACACGGTATCGATAAGAAAGTATCGATATTGTACTCATGACTAATATCGAAAAAAAAGTATCGTACTCATAAATGTATCGAAACAAAAGTATCGATACTTCAAAGTATAGAGTACTTTTTGTTAGAGGGTGTGGATCTTGAACAACCCGTCAGCCGCGTGTCGAATGTCGTGAGCAGAGATTAAAATAAATAAGTCGGGTTTCGAAATTGTGGAACTAATTTACTCAGCAATATTTACATTGTACACAACACGATTATTTCACTATGATGTCTTTGGATTGAATATAATATTAATTGGACAACACAAAACAATACATGTCAGCCTTGGAACGGAGCAAGCAAGAGAGAACCCCAAGGGACGAACCATAGAGTCGACGTCATTATACAGACAACACCAACTGTCAATGTAATGCATAGATTATAAAGTTCTAATTTCTAACACTCCTCCTTATCACAGAGTACATTTTATATACTGAGATAGAGCCGTCACTCGAAGATTCCAGAGCGCCCGCGCCCTCTGGCAACAAGTAACAACAACAATGTATGAAGCATATGTATATATAGCATATAGATATAGCTACCTACAAATCAGGGTACCACTGCATAGTGCATAGGCCGTCCTATTTACTCCTTTTTATTTAGTACTTAGTAATTTATGTTGATTTACAATAAAACAATATAATTACAACACCAAATACTTTATTAAATTCTTCTGTTACAATATTTGATGACCATCTGAATTTTATCTTCCATAATCGTTTCGTGATCCACACAATAACTTAGAAGTATCCTTAGGTACACACCAATTAAATAAGAATATGTTATATCTTAAATTTCTTGAATTATTTGCAATTATTGACTTATTATTTGACAAATTATTTAACTTTTTTTAAACTTTTGACATTTACAAAGTGTTGCCAAGTGACCGACTCGCGTTCTCCCCAAACTTTCCCCGAAATCTCCCCAAAATTCAAGATTTGTAAAAAAAAACTCATAAATGGCTATTCTTTTTTATTATTTATACAATTTTAGCAATAGCATCCATGACTAAATTAGCCTCTTCACTCGCGCCGGTTGCAGTTCCGTACATTTTTTCTGAGTTAAACCTGTTTAGCATCTTTGAACTGGGTTTAAAATGAACACATCCTTCTAGCAATTTATATCTTATTCTCAAGATGGATTCGGCAGTGTTAATGGCCAATCTGTTTCGACGTTTGTCTTCAATAATAGCTACTTGAGATAGGGCTCTTTCCGCAATTGCGTTAGAAAAAGATAAAGACAAAATTCCTAGTGCCAATTTGCTAACATTTCCACGGGTATGTTCTATCACCGACTGCATTTTTGAATTTATAAACTTCAACCCAGAACTCTTCGGTGTGTTGCGTGGATTTCCAAGTTGTACGATGCAAATCATTCCATTCTGCGGCAACTTCGGAGCCACTCGGCTATCATCGTGCACAGCATTTTGTTTTCGTGTGTGTGCTTTCACAGATTAGTTAGTGGTTTGATCGCGTTCAGACATCATCAGTCCAAATATTCCCCCAAAAATATTGTCCCTCAATTCTCCCTACCTAACTTTAAAAACTCCCCAAATTTGGGGGGATTCCCTCCAATCTGGCATCACTGCATTTACGCAAGTTTCGTTACCATTTTAGTATAAAATTAAATAAGTTAAAGAAAAATAGGATTGCGTAATTGGAGGATTTTATTAATTTGAGGATACGTGTCTTAATATATTGTAAAAGATGTTAAATTTAAAAGGTGTCCTAACATCCCTAATATTTTAATTTATATAAAATAAAATGGTTATTTGTTAAAGATAATTTAGAATATCTGAGTAAAACGGACAACAAGTTTAAGCTAAATGTGTAGATATTTTGAGAAAAATGCCATCTATCAATACGTAACTTAAACTTTGATTATTGCTATACGAATAAATTAAAAATCAATTGAATTGAGTAGTTTATATCCAAAAGCAGAACCCTACCTAAACTAGTCGGTTATCATTTCGTCACTTTTGTTCTAAGTTATAGCACCATGCTCCTTATGCATTACATGAGATAACAAGTGGCTTTACATTGGCTCTACATGCCTTAAGAATGACTATACAAAAAAAACAACTCTACATTCTTATTTAGTATGACTCTATACATTTGAATAAAGAACTATACCCAAGAATAAATCCTACTCTACATATGTAAAGAAGGTACGTTGCAAAATCTAAATAATGCACCTTAACTCCAGATTACTGACAAAATTACCATGCTTTTGGCTACACAGAGGCCTGGTTAACACATCAGCGACCATGGTCTGTAGGCAGGTATTTAACATTAATTTGTTTTTCCTGTATTTTTTTTTTTTTATAAATTTTTTTTATTTAAACAATTAATTACAACAAATATACAAAATTATGTACTAAAATACAAACTACAATAAGGCATCAAAAAATTCGTCCTCAACGCTGTCGGCTGGCAACGTACCTAAGATACTGGCGGCATTGCCTCGTTGTATGGCAATGCTTAGCCGTTGACCAAAGAAATAGCCAGCCCTTGGGTCGCGGGAAGCGTCAACGAGCCTTTTCGATATTTCTTTAAAAAGGCTGTGAGCACACGGGCCCCATGGTCCGAGAGTTTCGACCCCAAACGGCTCGAAAATATAGTTATCACCGAGATGACTATATTTACGCCGCTTGAGGTTTTCCGCAGCCGCAGCGGGAGCGCCAGCACAACATGATGAACTGGGAAGATGGGATGGCGCGACAGTATCGACACAAGTTGCGTCCCACACTAAAGGCCTACCCATCTTCCAAGGAAACAATGACATGCCGTCCGGTCTCTTGCCATCGTCACGCGCCAGTCCAATGGGTTCCAATACGGCTGGAACGCCGACGGTGACAAGGGCTCGTCGGATAATGTCATTTAAGTTGGCATGTCGTGCAAAACGACCCACACTACGGCTGCAAGAGAGACCATGGTGCCCGAGGCTGTTGACCGCTTCCCCACAATTACAGCGATGAGGGGAACAACAAGGGGCTCCTAGGCGTAGTGAAGCAGCGATGCGGAAAGTGGTGTCGTCGAACAAAGTGCCAAGATTTGAGGACGGTAGAGCATGTAACCAAAGACCTGATTCCCACTTTCCCACAGCCAGCAGACGAGCACACTCAGCAGAAGTAGCAGACGTGGTTAGTAAATTATTCAGAACTACTCTGCAGAGCGGCTCGTCCCACCGCCTCTGGGAAGATGGTATAACAGGTAGGTCAGAGTTCGGACAAGCGAGATTCCAGGCATCAATAGCCTCAGTGAAGCACGGCACATTGAAATCAATCAGTGTGGAAGCCAGGATATTCCTGATTAATTTCTCAGTGCTGTGGACCGAGGAAATGAAAGCCGGTAAACTAATACTAGAAATTTTGCGGATTCCGAGCCCTCCCATGCGGATGGGAAGAGAGGCTTGGGCCCAAGCTCGGTCATCCAAAGCCATATTCAGAATTAAGGACAAAGTTCGTCTGATAATTTGATCCATTTGAACTAAAAGTTGATGGTGCTTCCACAAATGGGAAGCACGAAGAGAGTATGTTAATTTAGGGCCGAAACAGCAGAAACGAATTATAGTGATGGCCGAGTGCATATTGATTTGGAGCAATCTTTCCGAAACGTCATTGAATTTATTAATTTGTTCTGCAATAAAGTCGGGAAAGGAAGTATCAAAGATTGGAGAACCAAGGAGACGGAGAGAACTTTTCTCAATAATTTGAATTCCAGGAGCTATTTCGTTAAATTTAGAGAGAGTCAGTAGTCTGTCAGTGTTATCTGTTAAAAATAATTCACATTTTGAAAGGTTGAGGTCAAGGCCAATAGAATGTAGTTCATTTTTTAAGAAATTTAGGTCTGCTAAAATATTTTCTACATCACCTCCCAAGGTTCCGTCGTCAAGATACCAAACATTGAATTTAGAATTTAGCTTTCGAATTATTGGGTGAATAGCTAAACTGAAAATCACTGGCCCGAGAGGGTCACCTTGTTGACAGCCAACAGCTGATTCTAATAGATTGTCTCGAAACAATAATTTGGATGGATTTCTATAGCATTGCCAAAGGAAACTATAAATTTGGGGTAATTCTTTTTTAGTCTCAGCCAACAAAGTGTCCCTGTTAACTGAATTGAAGGCGTTCTTTATGTCAACCTTCAGAATGGCCTCGCTTTTCCCAGAATTTAGGTATGTCGACAAAGCGTGTACGGCAGCCTCACAGCCCCCTTTGGAACCGTAACCAAGTTGCAGGGGCTGAAATTTTTCCGAAACAGCCTCACCATAAAATTTACAGCAAATCTTGGCTGCCATACGGCGGTAGGTGGTTCCCACGGCAATGGGACGAATGCCGCCATCTTTCTTGCGTAGCGCACATAAATTGGCGCCATACAGAATATCGATGACAGATTCGTTTACCTTGCCGGAGAGCATAAGGTTAACTAGAGCCGTCAGCTCCCTCAAGAGCGACTCACCAGCTACCCCGGCGCCTGAACAAATGAGGTCCTTCAGGTGCTGCGGACTCAGGCCGTCGAGACCGCCAGCGGAGCCGCTCCGGAACGAGCTAACGGCTGTGATTACCTCTCGACCTGAAATGGTGAGGGAGTGAATATCAGGATCAGGAGGGTCGGGAAAAGCAAGATCATACGCTGGGGCAGGGTGTTTGGTCTTCAGAGCTTCGAGAGTCTCTGAAGAACAAGGTGCCACCACATCGCTGCTGAAGAGAATCCTGGCAGCTCCGCTAATATCACCGTCCCCTAACTTCGTTTCTACCAAATGGGATGTACCTCGTGAAGAGGTAATTCTAAGAGAGGGAGAATCGAAATCAAAACTTGGAGCCGAAACATTACAATTTTCTTTAATTTGAGCTGTTAAAGTCTTTTTTGTGGCCGGATTCTTTTTCACGTGAAGAACTTTGTAGGGGAAGGTAAGCAGTTGTTCCCAGGCGCTTTGTGAGTTCTCCCGGACAGCTTGGCGAACGCAACTAGCCAGGTGTTGAGCAACTAGAGGTTTGGCGCCGCGGGGAACTCGCTTCAGAACCGGAACGGATTTTTTTAAATTTGAAAGTGTTTTCCAAAAAGGGTCGGAAGTGGTATTAGAAGGTGTGGAAATAGGTATGGAAGCAGAGTCTGAAGGTGCATTTTGCGACTTATGTATTTTCCCAATATGCACATTCAGACCCCGCTTACCTTTGAAAAAGCGTGCCTGGGTACAGAGCGGGCATCTCTCCAGGGTGTTCAGCGATGTTGAAGGTTGACTAGCACCACCAACAACCACATCGCTGTTGCTACTGAACATCAAGAACTAAAATAAATAAAATTTAAGAAACTATATTAAAACTATAATACATTAAAAATAACTTAAAAATTAAATAAACTAAGAAAACTATAGAAAATAAAACAGAAAAGTTCATGTAAAATACCACTATGTTGCACTAGTTTTGCTTTAAAACGATTAAAAGATAGGTCCAAGAAGATCTCAACGACTGCTCGAGAAAGCCAAAAGTGTAGATAATCAAGAAGCCGAAGCTAGTTGTTCACGAGGGATAACTCCGAGGACACCAGACAAAAAGAAGCCGGCACCAGGGAAAGAGAAAAGGAAACCTCAACCCATAACTAACACAATGGCTACGTACACCTTCGACACGAGCGTGCAGGAGTCGACCTTCAAGGGGCAAGAGTTCTATTTGATGCACGCTAACGACATCTTTCTAACTGACCCTGCAACAGTGGAAAATATACTTTGCCAGGGAAAGAAGATAAGGGCGCAGCTTAAAACAATGCAGCCGGGACAGGTTTTAAAGATAGGGGATGCCTTGATGACATCCAATTCACCATTGCATGTAAAGAAGGGTGGGCCTAACGTTAATATACTTGACACTGAGTACACACTGAACCGGCTAACTGGGATGTGCGCGGCATATGCGGCCCAACAAAGCACAGCCTACAGTCCCAAGTGTGCAATGGCGATTTCGCTTGGCTTGGAAGTGGCTCGAGATAGGATTCTCTATTATAGTGCTGCACCTGGGGCCGAGCATTTCACTGAAATCTTTGGTTTCCAACCGCTGTTGTGTGCGATCAAGCAACTTGAGAGCGGTCGTGTAACGAAGGAAAACATCGCTCGTATAGCTGCGGTAAAGAATGAGCAAGGGAAAACTTTAGCTACTCTGCTGGTGGAAGGTCGGACAACTATACCGGCGAAAATGTCCAAATTTGGTTGCGGCGGAACAAAAGGAGTTTTCCTGTATTAAGTCTTTTACATAATGGTGCCGCAAATCTATGTGCTTAGTTCTTTTATGGGAGTATTCTTTAACAAGTAAAAGCTTTTGAGCACTTTGGTTATCGTTAAATACAGTTACATCAAAGATTTTGTCAATAATTTCTGATAAGAAATTCCTAACAAAACAGATGTCCTTGCATACATCACTAATAGCAAGATATTCTGCTTCTGTGCTAGATAAAGCCGTACAACGTTGCTTTCTAGCCTCCCAATTGATGACATTCTCACCAATTTTTACAACAAATCCAGTATATGATTTGCGGTCGGACAAATCATTGGCCCAATCTGCATCAGCATAGGCAATGATATTAAAATCATTGCTTTTGACAAAATGAAGACCATAATTTATGGTTCCTGCAAGATAGCGTAATACTCGCTTAGCAGCGCGCCAATGACTCATATCAAAACATGTACTGTACTGACTTAATTGACTACATGCATACGAGATATCTGGACGTGTACATACAGATAGGTACATTAGTGATCCTAACAATTGTCTATACTGATAAATATTATCATCTAAACAATCTTTGTCTGATTTGTCCAGTTTGCAGTTTACTGGTAGTGGGGTAGATACAGTTTTACATTCAGTCATATTGTACTTAGCCAACAGTCGCCTTATGTAATCAGATTGATCAAAAATAGTTACACCTTTCTTAATTGAAACATTCATGCCTAAACAATTTTTCAATGTTCCTAAGTGACGGATTTCAAAATGTTCTTTTAAAAGTAACAGAATATTATCTATATACCCATTATGAAAAACATAAATATCGTCAACATATAAGGCTAATATTGTGTATTCATTCTTGGTCCTTTTACAATATACACAAGGTTCACATTTACTCTGCCTGAACCCATTTTTGGATAAAACATCATGGATTTTAATATTCCACATGCGACTTGCCTGCTTCAAGCCATAGATGCTCTTTTTCAGTAAACACACTTTATTATTATTAGCATCATCAGATTTGAAACCAGCGGGTTGCTCCATATGTATAACTTCATCTAAATTACCATTTAAAAAAGCTGTGGTCACATCTATGTGATCCACATTCAGATCCAACTGATTTGAAATGCTGAATAATATTCTAAGAGTCGAATGCCTAACAACAGGTGAAAAAGTATCAGCATAATCAATGCCTTGCTTTTGACTATAACCACAGGCAACTAATCTAGCTTTATATTTTATAAATTGACCTGTAGCATCAAACTTTTTCTTAAAGACCCATTTATTTTTGACTACATTTAGACCCTTAGGTCGGTCGACCAACTCCCAAACATTGTTTTTGATCATGGAGTTGTACTCACCCTTCATAGCTTCATACCATTCATCCTTCTCAGGTGAATTCATAGCATCACAATACGTTTGTGGTTCATCTAATGAACTTGCAGCTGCCAATAACAATGACAAATCATAGTAGGACGAGGCATAGACGCGTCGGACCTTTCCAACGTAATCAGCTCTCCTCCTTGAGATGAAGAGGCCGGCAGAGAAGATACAGCGCCACAAGGGATATTGTCTTCATCACCGTCAACATCCTCAGAGACATCTTCAATAGTACGGTACAGCTCAGACAGTGGCGACCCCGTTGGTGTATTGCCCACATCTGAAACCGAGAGATTCCCATTTGAATTATCTATAGACTTAACATTATCACTACTATTAAAACTAATATCACAGTGTACATTGTCATCATCAGCAGTCGATACATTTATATTATTATTATTATTTAAATTTTCAATAGAACCATTCTGATTAATATCATTATTAATAAAATTTATCTGGTCATGAAAAATAAAATGCTCTTTGCCCCGTTCACAATTGATCTCCTTTCCAATAAACTTGTCCTCAAGAAAGGTAACAGTCCTGGAATAAACAGCCTTTCGAGGATCAAGTGGATCAATAAATCGGTACCCCTTGCATGTTTCACCATAGCCTACAAAAATAAGTTTTTGTGCCTTGGCATCAAGCTTGCGTCTACGTTGTGCAGGTATGAATGCATAAGCAACACAGCCAAAAACGCGCAGATGACTGAGGTCAATATTTGACCCAGTCCATTCACACTCAGGTATTCTATCTGATAACGCAGAAGTAGGGGACCTATTTTTTAAGTAAATAGCTGTCATCACAGCTTCACCCCAAAAGCGATTACTCAGACACGATTCCTGCAACATGGCTCTAGCTTTTTCAATTACTGTACGATTGACGCGCTCTGATACGCCATTTTGCTGAGGGCAATAAGGTACAGATACCTCGTGAATAATGCCTTCCTTTTTCAAGAAGTGGGTTAAATTGTTATTGCAATATTCAGTACCGTTATCAGTACGCAAGATTTTAATTTGCAAACCAGTCTGTTTTTCTACCGTGTTTTTAAAGGTAACAAAATGGGAACTAACCTCCGATTTATTTTTCATAAGGAAGCCAAATGTCTTCCTCGTCTTATCATCGGTGAAAGTTAACAAGTAGCGCGCTCCACCCCAGCTGCTCACTTGCATCGGGCCACAAACATCAGAGTGGATCAGTTCCAGTGGAGCAGCAGCACGCCTCGCAGTTGCCCGGGGAAACGATGACTCATGCATCTTCCCCGTAAGACACGAGACACAGCTGCCTGGCACACCGTCTTCCTGTTGAAAAACGACACCAACACACTGATTCCCTCCACCAAGTACAGACATACCTTTCTGACTAAGATGACCAAGACGCTTGTGCCATACACTCATAGGTACGCACGCTGCAGCATTGGCACTCTCTGTTCCCTGCATAGCTGGAAGGGAAGGAGAATAACCTACCCTGGAGGTGGGCCGACTTTGCACTTTAAATTTAAATAGCCCATTACTTTTCCTAGCGGACAAGACCTGGTTGCCTGTGATTTTACAGTCACTATAAATCTTACATACATTATTATGAAAGGTAACAACATAACCTTTATCAGTCATTGCACTTACTGACATTAAATTATTAGAAAGAGAAGGAACAAACAATACATTTTCTAAACTAACATTAGACATAAGAGGAACTTTACCAAGACTTTCACTCATCAAATGCTCTCCATTAGCAATAGAAATAGTGCACTTCTTCTGTTTAGCGTTCTGAACAAGCTTAGAGTCTACACACATATGAGCCGTAGCGCCGCTGTCCACAATGAACTCATCAGAACTACAGGCTGAGTAGGCTGAAGCAAACAAAGAGTGTTCCTCTTGTTTCTCTCCTTTCTCTTCCCGTTTCTTCTTGAAGCACCGCTTGGCAATGTGACCACTCTTCTTACAGTACGAGCAGGTAAGCTTATTTGGTTTCTTCTTGTTGGCTAGGTAAGCCGAATTGTCTATGTTGTTGTTGTTGTTACGACGATGATCCTCTTGTAGCAGTCGAGTGCGCACCACTTCACTGGTTAGATTGTTTGTCAAGCTCGCAGTTTCTAGACTTGAGACGAGCACATCAAATTGTTCCGGTAGGCCAGAAAGTAAAATCTCAGCTATCTCACCATCTTCTATGACTTTTCCTATGTCAGATAGTTGTGCAACAAGGCTCATGACACCTTCGATGTAATCTGACATATTGGGATATTGATTGTACTCAGTCCTGTGAAGCTGTCTCAGAAGCAATACTTTCCTGTATAGACCTTTATCCTCGAACGTATCAGACAAACGTTTCCACGCTTCTTTTGAAGTTTTGGCGTCACGGACAAACTGGTAGAGGTTTGGCTGTATTGAAAGACAAATACGCGCCAGCGCACGACCATCGCGCGCTGCATCACTGTCCGTGCCATCGACACAATTCCATACACCATCCAGCGTCAGCAACATCCGAATAGAAAATTTCCAATTTAGATAGTTCGATATTCCTTGTAGTTTTTCAATATTGTTGTAGGTTATGTTGTTGGCATTGGAACATGTGCTGCCATCCAATACATCACTCCGACGATTCTCATTAGCCAACGGCATTCTGGAGCTCAGAGAATAACCTGGATTATATTCCAATGAACCCGCACACTGGGACCATAAACTGTTAGAGGGTGTGGATCTTGAACAACCCGTCAGCCGCGTGTCGAATGTCGTGAGCAGAGATTAAAATAAATAAGTCGGTTTTCGAAATTGTGGAACTAATTTACTCAGCAATATTTACATTGTACACAACACGATTATTTCACTATGATGTCTTTGGATTGAATATAATATTAATTGGACAACACAAAACAATACATGTCAGCCTTGGAACGGAGCAAGCAAGAGAGAACCCCAAGGGACGAACCATAGAGTCGACGTCATTATACAGCAAGGATCTTCTACCTACTAACTACAAGTTCCTTGTTATACAGACAACACCAACTGTCAATGTAATGCATAGATTATAAAGTTCTAATTTCTAACACTCCTCCTTATCACAGAGTACATTTTATATACTGAGATCAAGGATCTTCTACCTACTAACTGGATTGCTTACGAATGATTCAAAGAATACAGAAAGTCTTTCTTAACTGTTAAACAATAGAGTATAAACTTGCACGCATAAAACTGAAGGAACTATTCGTTCCGAGCGAGACAGTGCCGTGTGTGGACTGTGTCCCTTTCTTCTGTGTGGCAGATTAAAAATATTTATTTCAATGGTAATTTTTTCGCCCTGTCTGTTGTAGTAATAACACCTAGTTTTAAACTTCTTTGGAATTCTATCTTTAAAATGAATTACCATTATTACTGTATGCATATTAATGAAAATTAAAGTTATTTTACCATGCAAACACTCTTGTGTTTAAACAAAAAAAAAATGGAATTTGTAAGAATTAGTAGTGATATATTATACTATACCTGGCAATTACTACATTGCCGTCTGACGTTTACTTGACATCTGTATGTTTGTAAATTTGAATTATATTTAATTTTGTGAGTTTTCGTAATATTAAAGTGCAAGTTATTGTAACCATGGTAAGAACGTGTTTTGTGGTTAATTGTAAGAGTGAAAAGTGCACCCCAGGTCTGGAATTTCCCTTTTTAAGTAAGTTTTGTGACTTTGTATACAAATTGCATTTAGGGTGACTATGTTTTCAATGTAAAAGTGGATGTTCTTCACTTTATTCTTCTTATTTATTATTTTTCTTTCTTCTAATTATATATTATTTTTTGTTATTTTAAGCTTTCCTAAAAATGATGATCTTCGAGACCGGTGGCTCAGTGTTCTACACAGAAAAGGGTCAGAAACGGTTCTAAAATTTGTAGCCGCCATTTCAAGCCCGAAGAAATATTGCATTTCGAAACAAGATCATATGAGCAATTCCATCCATTTTCCCTAAAGTAAGTTATCAATCTTTACAAATGACATGAAGATCACCGTTTTGAAATAGAATATGAGCATAGCAAGATGAATTTTCATTTTGAATCTATCTTAAACATAAATACTAAAATTTTGTTCTCATCAATGTATTATTATTTTAGATTCCTGTTAAAGCGAAACAAATAAATGTTTTAAGTACTATAATATTGAAACCCACTAAAAAAGAATATACAACCTGTACTGGGCACATTCAAAGATCAGTAAGTGAAAGTTATGAAAGGAGTCAAATTAATAAGCATAAAAGTCGACATTTTTGTTGATTTATTTACTTTTGCTTAGCAAATTGATGGCAAAAATATTTTATATCATTTTGGCCAAAAAATCAGCTAAGCAAACTTGCTTACAAGTGTAGTTTATTATATTAATAATTACTAATAACTTAATTACTTAACTTTTGTCCACTGCAGTTAGTTAATGTCGACAAATAATAATAATAATTCATAATTTAAAGATTATTTCCATACTTTTAACTAATAATAGTGTAATACATGTTTTAGGGTTGTGTGTCAAGCCAATCTTGTAACAAACCTGCAGCTGCAACATATGAGGAACTAGAAAATATAGAACCAACCTAATAATAATAACCTTATAATTGTCATTCGATCTGCCTCCTTCATGTTTAGAATTATGTATGTTAATAATATTGATTTCTAACCTTAAATAGCACATGTGGTGTTAGCCTGTAATTAATTGTTACACTTATAAATGTAATATGACTGTTTCATACAAATGTATAGTGTAAACAATTGTAGGTTAACCTAAATAAATATATACATAAATAAATTATATCTCTTCTGTTATTCTTTCTATTTATAATCATCGTTTTTCATGAAGGGTTTTAGTAGTTTTAATTATGTATAAACATTGCATCATTTTATTTTTAGTCTACTGGTTCTGACCGTACAAGTGTCGAATAAACGTAGATTACCAATTAATGCACGTTTGTTTGGACGTCTATACCACTGCCTATCAAGGCCAAGCCTTCGAAGAATTGTCAGCTGGTGATTCTGTTATTAATTCTGTATCTGTAATAATTGTATTTGTATCACGGGTCTTAACCACTTTGAAAGTTTATAATTCCACGCAATAAAGTCTGCTTAACAAAACCAATTTTGCGTTTAGCCCGTATAAGGAAGGGTTTATTATAGAAATTAGCGCGCTCAATATAAGTTCCTGATCTGGATATTAGATTAGAACATCACTGAATCAGTAGCAGAGTGTGGTTTCTATGTTTGATTAAAAACACAAAAATATAAATTGATAAATTTATACTTTTCCGATCTACACCGGATGACATGAAAAAAACAGAAGATTTTTTTTTTATCTTTATTAAGTTGATTTGGGGTTTTTATCTCAATGGATACGCCAACCCCATCATGCCGAACACAAGCTTCAAAAAAAATTCTTAATTTTTATAGGAGAATACTAATCAATCAAAAAAACAGAAGATAAGAAGCAAACAAGTAACAGACATAAGTCATAATAAAAATATGAATAAAAATTACATTCGAAAAAGTTTTCTAATCCTAATACACACGTTATGGATAAAAACTCTTTTCTAACAGTTCCCCAGATATATATTGAGAACTAGCTTTTCACCCACATGGAATCCTGTTATATCGCGCTACCGAGCAACTATTCAAAAATCTGAGATAGAAAGAACCCTATAGAGTTCCCAGGGTTTTAAACTATCTCCATGCCAAATTTTTCGAAAGCGGCTCTGTGATTTAACCGTGAAAGCGTAACAGACCGATACAGACCTTTGTATTTATAATTGAATTTATTTCTTTCTTTCTATTTAATACGTTATTAAGAAAAAAACCGGCCAAGTACGAGTCGGACTCGCGCATGATGGGTATTTTTATAGGTAGGTAATGAATGGTACGGAACCATTACCTATAAAAAGCGCCAAAAATATCACAACTGTTGTATGGGAGTCTCCCTTAAATATTTATTTTAATTAATTTATAGTATTTTTTGTTACAGCGGTAACAGAAATACATCATTTGTAAGGTTAATAATAAGTGTCTTAAAAAAACCTGCAAATATTGCATCAAATAAAATTGTCCTTACGTTTATCGCGAATTGATATCCACACTACTAGAAAGAGATAGCTAGGTCCTTCGAGGGTATACTCTTCGGAACGGATTTGAGCTTCGCGTCCGCATTCCAGTTTAGGTACAAGTTCCTTGACTGAGATAGAGCCGTCACTCGAAGATTCCAGAGCGCCCGCGCCCTCTGGCAACAAGTAACAACAACAATGTATGAAGCATATGTATATATAGCATATAGATATAGCTACCTACAAATCAGGGTACCACTGCATAGCAGGGGCGTGCACAGGATTATGACAGGGTATGCGGCGGAGTAATCGGTCACAAAAACTTTGCCTTTTATAGATTTTTAGCATAGCCACAGCTACGCATCGTACCATGGTGGCGATGCGTGGCTGTGGCTATGCTAAAAATCTATAAAAGAAAATGTTATTGTGACCGATTACTCCGCCGCATACCCTGTCATAATCCTGTGCACGCGCATGCTGCATAGGCCGTCCTATTTACTCCTTTTTATTTAGTACTTAGTAATTTATGTTGATTTACAATAAAACAATATAATTACAACACCAAATACTTTATTAAAATCTTCTGTTACAATATTTGATGACCATCTGAATTTTATCTTCCATAATCGTTTCGTGATCCACACAATAACTTAGAAGTATCCTTAGGTACACACCAATTAAATAAGAATATGTTATATCTTAAATTTCTTGAATTATTTGCAATTATTGACTTATTATTTGACAAATTATTTAACTTTTTTTAAACTTTTGACATTTACAAAGTGTTGCCAAGTGACCGACTCGCGTTCTCCCCAAACTTTCCCCGAAATCTCCCCAAAATTCAAGATTTGTAAAAAAAAACTCATAAATGGCTATTCTTTTTTATTATTTATACAATTTTATACAATTTTAGCAATAGCGTCCATGACTAAATTAGCCTCTTCACTCGCGCCGGTTGCAGTTCCGTACATTTTTTCTGAGTTAAACCTGTTTAGCATCTTTGAACTGGGTTTAAAATGAACACATCCTTCTAGCAATTTATATCTTATTCTCAAGATGGATTCGGCAGTGTTAATGGCCAATCTGTTTCGACGTTTGTCTTCAATAATAGCTACTTGAGATAGGGCTCTTTCCGCAATTGCGTTAGAAAAAGATAAAGACAAAATTCCTAGTGCCAATTTGCTAACATTTCCACGGGTATGTTCTATCACCGACTGCATTTTTGAATTTATAAACTTCAACCCAGAACTCTTCGGTGTGTTGCGTGGATTTCCAAGTTGTACGATGCAAATCATTCCATTCTGCGGCAACTTCGGAGCCACTCGGCTATCATCGTGCACAGCATTTTGTTTTCGTGTGTGTGCTTTCACAGATTAGTTAGTGGTTTGATCGCGTTCAGACATCATCAGTCCAAATATTCCCCCAAAAATATTGTCCCTCAATTCTCCCTACCTAACTTTAAAAACTCCCCAAATTTGGGGGGATTCCCTCCAATCTGGCATCACTGCATTTACGCAAGTTTCGTTACCATTTTAGTATAAAATATAAAGCTAAATTACCACTGACTGACTGACTCACTCATTGACATAATTGTTCTCCCAGATGGTGGATGGGGAGGTGGGTATATTTTGACAGATTCGTAAACAAGTAACTCTCAAACCTACGGGAAAAGTGCCAAACCTCCCCTTTTCACCCCCCTTCTCCCCCCTACCTATCGTATCTCGGAAACTACGAGACCCGTATTTTTTGTTTTTTACGGATTCGTATAGAGGAGGCTCGGTAAAGTAAAAACCATTTTTCAAAGTCCCCCCCCCCCCCCCGCCCCCTTCTCCCCCCCTTTAGGCGGATCTCGGAATCTAAGAGACTTGGAACATTTTTTTTTTCAGATTCATTTAGAGGGGCAATGCTTTAGTCGAAATACTTGTGAACCCCCCCCCCATCACCCCCCCCCTCTTTTTTTTTTTTATTTCACAAGCACGCGAGGTGCTTGCACCTCGCGCAACACGCAAATACCATTTTCTTTTTTCACAAGCACGCGAGGTGCTTGCACCTCGCGCAACACGCAAATACTAAACCCCCCCATCACCCCCCCCCCCTTTTTTTATTCACAAGCACGCGAGGTGCTTGCACCTCGCGCAACACGCAAATACTAAACCCCCCCATCTCCCCCCATTTTTTTCTTCACAAGAACGCGAGGTGCTTGCACCTCGCGCAACACGCAAATACTAGTTTTAGTATAAAATTAAATAAGTTAAAGAAAAATAGGATTGCGTAATTGGAGGATTTTATTAATTTGAAGATACGTGTCTTAATATATTGTAAAAGATGTTAAATTTAAAAGGTGTCCTAACATCCCTAATATTTTAATTTATATAAAATAAAATGGTTATTTGTTAAAGATAATTTAGAATATCTGAGTAAAACGGACAACAAGTTTAAGCTAAATGTGTAGATATTTTGAGAAAAATGCCATCTATCAATACGTAACTTAAACTTTGATTATTGCTATACGAATAAATTAAAAATCAATTGAATTGAGTAGTTTATATCCAAAAGCAGAACCCTACCTAAACTAGTCGGTTATCATTTCGTCACTTTTGTTCTAAGTTATAGCACCATGCTCCTTATGCATTACATGAGATAACAAGTGGCTTTACATTGGCTCTACATGCCTTAAGAATGACTATACAAAAAAAACAACTCTACATTCTTATTTAGTATGACTCTATACATTTGAATAAAGAACTATACCCAAGAATAAATCCTACTCTACATATGTAAAGAAGGTACATTGCAAAATCTAAATAATGCACCTTAACTCCAGATTACTGACAAAATTACCATGCTTTTGGCTACACAGAGGCCTGGTTAACACATCAGCGACCATGGTCTGTAGGCAGGTATTTAACATTAATTTGTTTTTCCTGTATTTTTTTTTTTTTATAAATTTTTTTTATTTAAACAATTAATTACAACAAATATACAAAATTATGTACTAAAATACAAACTACAATAAGGCATCAAAAAATTCGTCCTCAACGCTGTCGGCTGGCAACGTACCTAAGATACTGGCGGCATTGCCTCGTTGTATGGCAATGCTTAGCCGTTGACCAAAGAAATAGCCAGCCCTTGGGTCGCGGGAAGCGTCAACGAGCCTTTTCGATATTTCTTTAAAAAGGCTGTGAGCACACGGGCCCCATGGTCCGAGAGTTTCGACCCCAAACGGCTCGAAAATATAGTTATCACCGAGATGACTATATTTACGCCGCTTGAGGTTTTCCGCAGCCGCAGCGGGAGCGCCAGCACAACATGATGAACTGGGAAGATGGGATGGCGCGACAGTATCGACACAAGTTGCGTCCCACACTAAAGGCCTACCCATCTTCCAAGGAAACAATGACATGCCGTCCGGTCTCTTGCCATCGTCACGCGCCAGTCCAATGGGTTCCAATACGGCTGGAACGCCGACGGTGACAAGGGCTCGTCGGATAATGTCATTTAAGTTGGCATGTCGTGCAAAACGACCCACACTACGGCTGCAAGAGAGACCATGGTGCCCGAGGCTGTTGACCGCTTCCCCACAATTACAGCGATGAGGGGAACAACAAGGGGCTCCTAGGCGTAGTGAAGCAGCGATGCGGAAAGTGGTGTCGTCGAACAAAGTGCCAAGATTTGAGGACGGTAGAGCATGTAACCAAAGACCTGATTCCCACTTTCCCACAGCCAGCAGACGAGCACACTCAGCAGAAGTAGCAGACGTGGTTAGTAAATTATTCAGAACTACTCTGCAGAGCGGCTCGTCCCACCGCCTCTGGGAAGATGGTATAACAGGTAGGTCAGAGTTCGGACAAGCGAGATTCCAGGCATCAATAGCCTCAGTGAAGCACGGCACATTGAAATCAATCAGTGTGGAAGCCAGGATATTCCTGATTAATTTCTCAGTGCTGTGGACCGAGGAAATGAAAGCCGGTAAACTAATACTAGAAATTTTGCGGATTCCGAGCCCTCCCATGCGGATGGGAAGAGAGGCTTGGGCCCAAGCTCGGTCATCCAAAGCCATATTCAGAATTAAGGACAAAGTTCGTCTGATAATTTGATCCATTTGAACTAAAAGTTGATGGTGCTTCCACAAATGGGAAGCACGAAGAGAGTATGTTAATTTAGGGCCGAAACAGCAGAAACGAATTATAGTGATGGCCGAGTGCATATTGATTTGGAGCAATCTTTCCGAAACGTCATTGAATTTATTAATTTGTTCTGCAATAAAGTCGGGAAAGGAAGTATCAAAGATTGGAGAACCAAGGAGACGGAGAGAACTTTTCTCAATAATTTGAATTCCAGGAGCTATTTCGTTAAATTTAGAGAGAGTCAGTAGTCTGTCAGTGTTATCTGTTAAAAATAATTCACATTTTGAAAGGTTGAGGTCAAGGCCAATAGAATGTAGTTCATTTTTTAAGAAATTTAGGTCTGCTAAAATATTTTCTACATCACCTCCCAAGGTTCCGTCGTCAAGATACCAAACATTGAATTTAGAATTTAGCTTTCGAATTATTGGGTGAATAGCTAAACTGAAAATCACTGGCCCGAGAGGGTCACCTTGTTGACAGCCAACAGCTGATTCTAATAGATTGTCTCGAAACAATAATTTGGATGGATTTCTATAGCATTGCCAAAGGAAACTATAAATTTGGGGTAATTCTTTTTTAGTCTCAGCCAACAAAGTGTCCCTGTTAACTGAATTGAAGGCGTTCTTTATGTCAACCTTCAGAATGGCCTCGCTTTTCCCAGAATTTAGGTATGTCGACAAAGCGTGTACGGCAGCCTCACAGCCCCCTTTGGAACCGTAACCAAGTTGCAGGGGCTGAAATTTTTCCGAAACAGCCTCACCATAAAATTTACAGCAAATCTTGGCTGCCATACGGCGGTAGGTGGTTCCCACGGCAATGGGACGAATGCCGCCATCTTTCTTGCGTAGCGCACATAAATTGGCGCCATACAGAATATCGATGACAGATTCGTTTACCTTGCCGGAGAGCATAAGGTTAACTAGAGCCGTCAGCTCCCTCAAGAGCGACTCACCAGCTACCCCGGCGCCTGAACAAATGAGGTCCTTCAGGTGCTGCGGACTCAGGCCGTCGAGACCGCCAGCGGAGCCGCTCCGGAACGAGCTAACGGCTGTGATTACCTCTCGACCTGAAATGGTGAGGGAGTGAATATCAGGATCAGGAGGGTCGGGAAAAGCAAGATCATACGCTGGGGCAGGGTGTTTGGTCTTCAGAGCTTCGAGAGTCTCTGAAGAACAAGGTGCCACCACATCGCTGCTGAAGAGAATCCTGGCAGCTCCGCTAATATCACCGTCCCCTAACTTCGTTTCTACCAAATGGGATGTACCTCGTGAAGAGGTAATTCTAAGAGAGGGAGAATCGAAATCAAAACTTGGAGCCGAAACATTACAATTTTCTTTAATTTGAGCTGTTAAAGTCTTTTTTGTGGCCGGATTCTTTTTCACGTGAAGAACTTTGTAGGGGAAGGTAAGCAGTTGTTCCCAGGCGCTTTGTGAGTTCTCCCGGACAGCTTGGCGAACGCAACTAGCCAGGTGTTGAGCAACTAGAGGTTTGGCGCCGCGGGGAACTCGCTTCAGAACCGGAACGGATTTTTTTAAATTTGAAAGTGTTTTCCAAAAAGGGTCGGAAGTGGTATTAGAAGGTGTGGAAATAGGTATGGAAGCAGAGTCTGAAGGTGCATTTTGCGACTTATGTATTTTCCCAATATGCACATTCAGACCCCGCTTACCTTTGAAAAAGCGTGCCTGGGTACAGAGCGGGCATCTCTCCAGGGTGTTCAGCGATGTTGAAGGTTGACTAGCACCACCAACAACCACATCGCTGTTGCTACTGAACATCAAGAACTAAAATAAATAAAATTTAAGAAACTATATTAAAACTATAATACATTAAAAATAACTTAAAAATTAAATAAACTAAGAAAACTATAGAAAATAAAACAGAAAAGTTCATGTAAAATACCACTATGTTGCACTAGTTTTGCTTTAAAACGATTAAAAGATAGGTCCAAGAAGATCTCAACGACTGCTCGAGAAAGCCAAAAGTGTAGATAATCAAGAAGCCGAAGCTAGTTGTTCACGAGGGATAACTCCGAGGACACCAGACAAAAAGAAGCCGGCACCAGGGAAAGAGAAAAGGAAACCTCAACCCATAACTAACACAATGGCTACGTACACCTTCGACACGAGCGTGCAGGAGTCGACCTTCAAGGGGCAAGAGTTCTATTTGATGCACGCTAACGACATCTTTCTAACTGACCCTGCAACAGTGGAAAATATACTTTGCCAGGGAAAGAAGATAAGGGCGCAGCTTAAAACAATGCAGCCGGGACAGGTTTTAAAGATAGGGGATGCCTTGATGACATCCAATTCACCATTGCATGTAAAGAAGGGTGGGCCTAACGTTAATATACTTGACACTGAGTACACACTGAACCGGCTAACTGGGATGTGCGCGGCATATGCGGCCCAACAAAGCACAGCCTACAGTCCCAAGTGTGCAATGGCGATTTCGCTTGGCTTGGAAGTGGCTCGAGATAGGATTCTCTATTATAGTGCTGCACCTGGGGCCGAGCATTTCACTGAAATCTTTGGTTTCCAACCGCTGTTGTGTGCGATCAAGCAACTTGAGAGCGGTCGTGTAACGAAGGAAAACATCGCTCGTATAGCTGCGGTAAAGAATGAGCAAGGGAAAACTTTAGCTACTCTGCTGGTGGAAGGTCGGACAACTATACCGGCGAAAATGTCCAAATTTGGTTGCGGCGGAACAAAAGGAGTTTTCCTGTATTAAGTCTTTTACATAATGGTGCCGCAAATCTATGTGCTTAGTTCTTTTATGGGAGTATTCTTTAACAAGTAAAAGCTTTTGAGCACTTTGGTTATCGTTAAATACAGTTACATCAAAGATTTTGTCAATAATTTCTGATAAGAAATTCCTAACAAAACAGATGTCCTTGCATACATCACTAATAGCAAGATATTCTGCTTCTGTGCTAGATAAAGCCGTACAACGTTGCTTTCTAGCCTCCCAATTGATGACATTCTCACCAATTTTTACAACAAATCCAGTATATGATTTGCGGTCGGACAAATCATTGGCCCAATCTGCATCAGCATAGGCAATGATATTAAAATCATTGCTTTTGACAAAATGAAGACCATAATTTATGGTTCCTGCAAGATAGCGTAATACTCGCTTAGCAGCGCGCCAATGACTCATATCAAAACATGTACTGTACTGACTTAATTGACTACATGCATACGAGATATCTGGACGTGTACATACAGATAGGTACATTAGTGATCCTAACAATTGTCTATACTGATAAATATTATCATCTAAACAATCTTTGTCTGATTTGTCCAGTTTGCAGTTTACTGGTAGTGGGGTAGATACAGTTTTACATTCAGTCATATTGTACTTAGCCAACAGTCGCCTTATGTAATCAGATTGATCAAGAATAGTTACACCTTTCTTAATTGAAACATTCATGCCTAAACAATTTTTCAATGTTCCTAAGTGACGGATTTCAAAATGTTCTTTTAAAAGTAACAGAATATTATCTATATACCCATTATGAAAAACATAAATATCGTCAACATATAAGGCTAATATTGTGTATTCATTCTTGGTCCTTTTACAATATACACAAGGTTCACATTTACTCTGCCTGAACCCATTTTTGGATAAAACATCATGGATTTTAATATTCCACATGCAACTTGCCTGCTTCAAGCCATAGATGCTCTTTTTCAGTAAACACACTTTATTATTATTAGCATCATCAGATTTGAAACCAGCGGGTTGCTCCATATGTATAACTTCATCTAAATTACCATTTAAAAAAGCTGTGGTCACATCTATGTGATCCACATTCAGATCCAACTGATTTGAAATGCTGAATAATATTCTAAGAGTCGAATGCCTAACAACAGGTGAAAAAGTATCAGCATAATCAATGCCTTGCTTTTGACTATAACCACAGGCAACTAATCTAGCTTTATATTTTATAAATTGACCTGTAGCATCAAACTTTTTCTTAAAGACCCATTTATTTTTGACTACATTTAGACCCTTAGGTCGGTCGACCAACTCCCAAACATTGTTTTTGATCATGGAGTTGTACTCACCCTTCATAGCTTCATACCATTCATCCTTCTCAGGTGAATTCATAGCATCACAATACGTTTGTGGTTCATCTAATGAACTTGCAGCTGCCAATAACAATGACAAATCATAGTAGGACGAGGCATAGACGCGTCGGACCTTTCCAACGTAATCAGCTCTCCTCCTTGAGATGAAGAGGCCGGCAGAGAAGATACAGCGCCACAAGGGATATTGTCTTCATCACCGTCAACATCCTCAGAGACATCTTCAATAGTACGGTACAGCTCAGACAGTGGCGACCCCGTTGGTGTATTGCCCACATCTGAAACCGAGAGATTCCCATTTGAATTATCTATAGACTTAACATTATCACTACTATTAAAACTAATATCACAGTGTACATTGTCATCATCAGCAGTCGATACATTTATATTATTATTATTATTTAAATTTTCAATAGAACCATTCTGATTAATATCATTATTAATAAAATTTATCTGGTCATGAAAAATAAAATGCTCTTTGCCCCGTTCACAATTGATCTCCTTTCCAATAAACTTGTCCTCAAGAAAGGTAACAGTCCTGGAATAAACAGCCTTTCGAGGATCAAGTGGATCAATAAATCGGTACCCCTTGCATGTTTCACCATAGCCTACAAAAATAAGTTTTTGTGCCTTGGCATCAAGCTTGCGTCTACGTTGTGCAGGTATGAATGCATAAGCAACACAGCCAAAAACGCGCAGATGACTGAGGTCAATATTTGACCCAGTCCATTCACACTCAGGTATTCTATCTGATAACGCAGAAGTAGGGGACCTATTTTTTAAGTAAATAGCTGTCATCACAGCTTCACCCCAAAAGCGATTACTCAGACACGATTCCTGCAACATGGCTCTAGCTTTTTCAATTACTGTACGATTGACGCGCTCTGATACGCCATTTTGCTGAGGGCAATAAGGTACAGATACCTCGTGAATAATGCCTTCCTTTTTCAAGAAGTGGGTTAAATTGTTATTGCAATATTCAGTACCGTTATCAGTACGCAAGATTTTAATTTGCAAACCAGTCTGTTTTTCTACCGTGTTTTTAAAGGTAACAAAATGGGAACTAACCTCCGATTTATTTTTCATAAGGAAGCCAAATGTCTTCCTCGTCTTATCATCGGTGAAAGTTAACAAGTAGCGCGCTCCACCCCAGCTGCTCACTTGCATCGGGCCACAAACATCAGAGTGGATCAGTTCCAGTGGAGCAGCAGCACGCCTCGCAGTTGCCCGGGGAAACGATGACTCATGCATCTTCCCCGTAAGACACGAGACACAGCTGCCTGGCACACCGTCTTCCTGTTGAAAAACGACACCAACACACTGATTCCCTCCACCAAGTACAGACATACCTTTCTGACTAAGATGACCAAGACGCTTGTGCCATACACTCATAGGTACGCACGCTGCAGCATTGGCACTCTCTGTTCCCTGCATAGCTGGAAGGGAAGGAGAATAACCTACCCTGGAGGTGGGCCGACTTTGCACTTTAAATTTAAATAGCCCATTACTTTTCCTAGCGGACAAGACCTGGTTGCCTGTGATTTTACAGTCACTATAAATCTTACATACATTATTATGAAAGGTAACAACATAACCTTTATCAGTCATTGCACTTACTGACATTAAATTATTAGAAAGAGAAGGAACAAACAATACATTTTCTAAACTAACATTAGACATAAGAGGAACTTTACCAAGACTTTCACTCATCAAATGCTCTCCATTAGCAATAGAAATAGTGCACTTCTTCTGTTTAGCGTTCTGAACAAGCTTAGAGTCTACACACATATGAGCCGTAGCGCCGCTGTCCACAATGAACTCATCAGAACTACAGGCTGAGTAGGCTGAAGCAAACAAAGAGTGTTCCTCTTGTTTCTCTCCTTTCTCTTCCCGTTTCTTCTTGAAGCACCGCTTGGCAATGTGACCACTCTTCTTACAGTACGAGCAGGTAAGCTTATTTGGTTTCTTCTTGTTGGCTAGGTAAGCCGAATTGTCTATGTTGTTGTTGTTGTTACGACGATGATCCTCTTGTAGCAGTCGAGTGCGCACCACTTCACTGGTTAGATTGTTTGTCAAGCTCGCAGTTTCTAGACTTGAGACGAGCACATCAAATTGTTCCGGTAGGCCAGAAAGTAAAATCTCAGCTATCTCACCATCTTCTATGACTTTTCCTATGTCAGATAGTTGTGCAACAAGGCTCATGACACCTTCGATGTAATCTGACATATTGGGATATTGATTGTACTCAGTCCTGTGAAGCTGTCTCAGAAGCAATACTTTCCTGTATAGACCTTTATCCTCGAACGTATCAGACAAACGTTTCCACGCTTCTTTTGAAGTTTTGGCGTCACGGACAAACTGGTAGAGGTTTGGCTGTATTGAAAGACAAATACGCGCCAGCGCACGACCATCGCGCGCTGCATCACTGTCCGTGCCATCGACACAATTCCATACACCATCCAGCGTCAGCAACATCCGAATAGAAAATTTCCAATTTAGATAGTTCGATATTCCTTGTAGTTTTTCAATATTGTTGTAGGTTATGTTGTTGGCATTGGAACATGTGCTGCCATCCAATACATCACTCCGACGATTCTCATTAGCCAACGGCATTCTGGAGCTCAGAGAATAACCTGGATTATATTCCAATGAACCCGCACACTGGGACCATAAACTGTTAGAGGGTGTGGATCTTGAACAACCCGTCAGCCGCGTGTCGAATGTCGTGAGCAGAGATTAAAATAAATAAGTCGGTTTTCGAAATTGTGGAACTAATTTACTCAGCAATATTTACATTGTACACAACACGATTATTTCACTATGATGTCTTTGGATTGAATATAATATTAATTGGACAACACAAAACAATACATGTCAGCCTTGGAACGGAGCAAGCAAGAGAGAACCCCAAGGGACGAACCATAGAGTCGACGTCATTATACAGCAAGGATCTTCTACCTACTAACTACAAGTTCCTTGTTATACAGACAACACCAACTGTCAATGTAATGCATAGATTATAAAGTTCTAATTTCTAACACTCCTCCTTATCACAGAGTACATTTTATATACTGAGATCAAGGATCTTCTACCTACTAACTGGATTGCTTACGAATGATTCAAAGAATACAGAAAGTCTTTCTTAACTGTTAAACAATAGAGTATAAACTTGCACGCATAAAACTGAAGGAACTATTCGTTCCGAGCGAGACAGTGCCGTGTGTGGACTGTGTCCCTTTCTTCTGTGTGGCAGATTAAAAATATTTATTTCAATGGTAATTTTTTCGCCCTGTCTGTTGTAGTAATAACACCTAGTTTTAAACTTCTTTGGAATTCTATCTTTAAAATGAATTACCATTATTACTGTATGCATATTAATGAAAATTAAAGTTATTTTACCATGCAAACACTCTTGTGTTTAAACCAAAAAAAAATGGAATTTGTAAGAATTAGTAGTGATATATTATACTATACCTGGCAATTACTACATTGCCGTCTGACGTTTACTTGACATCTGTATGTTTGTAAATTTGAATTATATTTAATTTTGTGAGTTTTCGTAATATTAAAGTGCAAGTTATTGTAACCATGGTAAGAACGTGTTTTGTGGTTAATTGTAAGAGTGAAAAGTGCACCCCAGGTCTGGAATTTCCCTTTTTAAGTAAGTTTTGTGACTTTGTATACAAATTGCATTTAGGGTGACTATGTTTTCAATGTAAAAGTGGATGTTCTTCACTTTATTCTTCTTATTTATTATTTTTCTTTCTTCTAATTATATATTATTTTTTGTTATTTTAAGCTTTCCTAAAAATGATGATCTTCGAGACCGGTGGCTCAGTGTTCTACACAGAAAAGGGTCAGAAACGGTTCTAAAATTTGTAGCCGCCATTTCAAGCCCGAAGAAATATTGCATTTCGAAACAAGATCATATGAGCAATTCCATCCATTTTCCCTAAAGTAAGTTATCAATCTTTACAAATGACATGAAGATCACCGTTTTGAAATAGAATATGAGCATAGCAAGATGAATTTTCATTTTGAATCTATCTTAAACATAAATACTAAAATTTTGTTCTCATCAATGTATTATTATTTTAGATTCCTGTTAAAGCGAAACAAATAAATGTTTTAAGTACTATAATATTGAAACCCACTAAAAAAGAATATACAACCTGTACTGGGCACATTCAAAGATCAGTAAGTGAAAGTTATGAAAGGAGTCAAATTAATAAGCATAAAAGTCGACATTTTTGTTGATTTATTTACTTTTGCTTAGCAAATTGATGGCAAAAATATTTTATATCATTTTGGCCAAAAAATCAGCTAAGCAAACTTGCTTACAAGTGTAGTTTATTATATTAATAATTACTAATAACTTAATTACTTAACTTTTGTCCACTGCAGTTAGTTAATGTCGACAAATAATAATAATAATTCATAATTTAAAGATTATTTCCATACTTTTAACTAATAATAGTGTAATACATGTTTTAGGGTTGTGTGTCAAGCCAATCTTGTAACAAACCTGCAGCTGCAACATATGAGGAACTAGAAAATATAGAACCAACCTAATAATAATAACCTTATAATTGTCATTCGATCTGCCTCCTTCATGTTTAGAATTATGTATGTTAATAATATTGATTTCTAACCTTAAATAGCACATGTGGTGTTAGCCTGTAATTAATTGTTACACTTATAAATGTAATATGACTGTTTCATACAAATGTATAGTGTAAACAATTGTAGGTTAACCTAAATAAATATATACATAAATAAATTATATCTCTTCTGTTATTCTTTCTATTTATAATCATCGTTTTTCATGAAGGGTTTTAGTAGTTTTAATTATGTATAAACATTGCATCATTTTATTTTTAGTCTACTGGTTCTGACCGTACAAGTGTCGAATAAACGTAGATTACCAATTAATGCACGTTTGTTTGGACGTCTATACCACTGCCTATTAAGGCCAAGCCTTCGAAGAATTGTCAGCTGGTGATTCTGTTATTAATTCTGTATCTGTAATAATTGTATTTGTATCACGGGTCTTAACCACTTTGAAAGTTTATAATTCCACGCAATAAAGTCTGCTTAACAAAACCAATTTTGCGTTTAGCCCGTATAAGGAAGGGTTTATTATAGAAATTAGCGCGCTCAATATAAGTTCCTGATCTGGATATTAGATTAGAACATCACTGAATCAGTAGCAGAGTGTGGTTTCTATGTTTGATTAAAAACACAAAAATATAAATTGATAAATTTATACTTTTCCGATCTACACCGGATGACATGAAAAAAACAGAAGATTTTTTTTTTATCTTTATTAAGTTGATTTGGGGTTTTTATCTCAATGGATACGCCAACCCCATCATGCCGAACACAAGCTTCAAAAAAAATTCTTAATTTTTATAGGAGAATACTAATCAATCAAAAAAACAGAAGATAAGAAGCAAACAAGTAACAGACATAAGTCATAATAAAAATATGAATAAAAATTACATTCGAAAAAGTTTTCTAATCCTAATACACACGTTATGGATAAAAACTCTTTTCTAACAGTTCCCCAGATATATATTGAGAACTAGCTTTTCACCCACATGGAATCCTGTTATATCGCGCTACCGAGCAACTATTCAAAAATCTGAGATAGAAAGAACCCTATAGAGTTCCCAGGGTTTTAAACTATCTCCATGCCAAATTTTTCGAAAGCGGCTCTGTGATTTAACCGTGAAAGCGTAACAGACCGATACAGACCTTTGTATTTATAATTGAATTTATTTCTTTCTTTCTATTTAATACGTTATTAAGAAAAAAACCGGCCAAGTACGAGTCGGACTCGCGCATGATGGGTATTTTTATAGGTAGGTAATGAATGGTACGGAACCATTACCTATAAAAAGCGCCAAAAATATCACAACTGTTGTATGGGAGTCTCCCTTAAATATTTATTTTAATTAATTTATAGTATTTTTTGTTACAGCGGTAACAGAAATACATCATTTGTAAGGTTAATAATAAGTGTCTTAAAAAAACCTGCAAATATTGCATCAAATAAAATTGTCCTTACGTTTATCGCGAATTGATATCCACACTACTAGAAAGAGATAGCTAGGTCCTTCGAGGGTATACTCTTCGGAACGGATTTGAGCTTCGCGTCCGCATTCCAGTTTAGGTACAAGTTCCTTGACTGAGATAGAGCCGTCACTCGAAGATTCCAGAGCGCCCGCGCCCTCTGGCAACAAGTAACAACAACAATGTATGAAGCATATGTATATATAGCATATAGATATAGCTACCTACAAATCAGGGTACCACTGCATAGCAGGGGCGTGCACAGGATTATGACAGGGTATGCGGCGGAGTAATCGGTCACAAAAACTTTGCCTTTTATAGATTTTTAGCATAGCCACAGCTACGCATCGTACCATGGTGGCGATGCGTGGCTGTGGCTATGCTAAAAATCTATAAAAGAAAATGTTATTGTGACCGATTACTCCGCCGCATACCCTGTCATAATCCTGTGCACGCGCATGCTGCATAGGCCGTCCTATTTACTCCTTTTTATTTAGTACTTAGTAATTTATGTTGATTTACAATAAAACAATATAATTACAACACCAAATACTTTATTAAAATCTTCTGTTACAATATTTGATGACCATCTGAATTTTATCTTCCATAATCGTTTCGTGATCCACACAATAACTTAGAAGTATCCTTAGGTACACACCAATTAAATAAGAATATGTTATATCTTAAATTTCTTGAATTATTTGCAATTATTGACTTATTATTTGACAAATTATTTAACTTTTTTTAAACTTTTGACATTTACAAAGTGTTGCCAAGTGACCGACTCGCGTTCTCCCCAAACTTTCCCCGAAATCTCCCCAAAATTCAAGATTTGTAAAAAAAAACTCATAAATGGCTATTCTTTTTTATTATTTATACAATTTTATACAATTTTAGCAATAGCGTCCATGACTAAATTAGCCTCTTCACTCGCGCCGGTTGCAGTTCCGTACATTTTTTCTGAGTTAAACCTGTTTAGCATCTTTGAACTGGGTTTAAAATGAACACATCCTTCTAGCAATTTATATCTTATTCTCAAGATGGATTCGGCAGTGTTAATGGCCAATCTGTTTCGACGTTTGTCTTCAATAATAGCTACTTGAGATAGGGCTCTTTCCGCAATTGCGTTAGAAAAAGATAAAGACAAAATTCCTAGTGCCAATTTGCTAACATTTCCACGGGTATGTTCTATCACCGACTGCATTTTTGAATTTATAAACTTCAACCCAGAACTCTTCGGTGTGTTGCGTGGATTTCCAAGTTGTACGATGCAAATCATTCCATTCTGCGGCAACTTCGGAGCCACTCGGCTATCATCGTGCACAGCATTTTGTTTTCGTGTGTGTGCTTTCACAGATTAGTTAGTGGTTTGATCGCGTTCAGACATCATCAGTCCAAATATTCCCCCAAAAATATTGTCCCTCAATTCTCCCTACCTAACTTTAAAAACTCCCCAAATTTGGGGGGATTCCCTCCAATCTGGCATCACTGCATTTACGCAAGTTTCGTTACCATTTTAGTATAAAATATAAAGCTAAATTACCACTGACTGACTGACTCACTCATTGACATAATTGTTCTCCCAGATGGTGGATGGGGAGGTGGGTATATTTTGACAGATTCGTAAACAAGTAACTCTCAAACCTACGGGAAAAGTGCCAAACCTCCCCTTTTCACCCCCCTTCTCCCCCCTACCTATCGTATCTCGGAAACTACGAGACCCGTATTTTTTGTTTTTTACGGATTCGTATAGAGGAGGCTCGGTAAAGTAAAAACCATTTTTCAAAGTCCCCCCCCCCCCGCCCCCTTCTCCCCCCCTTTAGGCGGATCTCGGAATCTAAGAGACTTGGAACATTTTTTTTTTCAGATTCATTTAGAGGGGCAATGCTTTAGTCGAAATACTTGTGAACCCCCCCCCCATCACCCCCCCCCCTCTTTTTTTTTTTTATTTCACAAGCACGCGAGGTGCTTGCACCTCGCGCAACACGCAAATACCATTTTCTTTTTTCACAAGCACGCGAGGTGCTTGCACCTCGCGCAACACGCAAATACTAAACCCCCCCATCACCCCCCCCCCCCTTTTTTTATTCACAAGCACGCGAGGTGCTTGCACCTCGCGCAACACGCAAATACTAAACCCCCCCATCTCCCCCCATTTTTTTCTTCACAAGAACGCGAGGTGCTTGCACCTCGCGCAACACGCAAATACTAGTTTTAGTATAAAATTAAATAAGTTAAAGAAAAATAGGATTGCGTAATTGGAGGATTTTATTAATTTGAAGATACGTGTCTTAATATATTGTAAAAGATGTTAAATTTAAAAGGTGTCCTAACATCCCTAATATTTTAATTTATATAAAATAAAATGGTTATTTGTTAAAGATAATTTAGAATATCTGAGTAAAACGGACAACAAGTTTAAGCTAAATGTGTAGATATTTTGAGAAAAATGCCATCTATCAATACGTAACTTAAACTTTGATTATTGCTATACGAATAAATTAAAAATCAATTGAATTGAGTAGTTTATATCCAAAAGCAGAACCCTACCTAAACTAGTCGGTTATCATTTCGTCACTTTTGTTCTAAGTTATAGCACCATGCTCCTTATGCATTACATGAGATAACAAGTGGCTTTACATTGGCTCTACATGCCTTAAGAATGACTATACAAAAAAAACAACTCTACATTCTTATTTAGTATGACTCTATACATTTGAATAAAGAACTATACCCAAGAATAAATCCTACTCTACATATGTAAAGAAGGTACATTGCAAAATCTAAATAATGCACCTTAACTCCAGATTACTGACAAAATTACCATGCTTTTGGCTACACAGAGGCCTGGTTAACACATCAGCGACCATGGTCTGTAGGCAGGTATTTAACATTAATTTGTTTTTCCTGTATTTTTTTTTTTTTATAAATTTTTTTTATTTAAACAATTAATTACAACAAATATACAAAATTATGTACTAAAATACAAACTACAATAAGGCATCAAAAAATTCGTCCTCAACGCTGTCGGCTGGCAACGTACCTAAGATACTGGCGGCATTGCCTCGTTGTATGGCAATGCTTAGCCGTTGACCAAAGAAATAGCCAGCCCTTGGGTCGCGGGAAGCGTCAACGAGCCTTTTCGATATTTCTTTAAAAAGGCTGTGAGCACACGGGCCCCATGGTCCGAGAGTTTCGACCCCAAACGGCTCGAAAATATAGTTATCACCGAGATGACTATATTTACGCCGCTTGAGGTTTTCCGCAGCCGCAGCGGGAGCGCCAGCACAACATGATGAACTGGGAAGATGGGATGGCGCGACAGTATCGACACAAGTTGCGTCCCACACTAAAGGCCTACCCATCTTCCAAGGAAACAATGACATGCCGTCCGGTCTCTTGCCATCGTCACGCGCCAGTCCAATGGGTTCCAATACGGCTGGAACGCCGACGGTGACAAGGGCTCGTCGGATAATGTCATTTAAGTTGGCATGTCGTGCAAAACGACCCGCACTACGGCTGCAAGAGAGACCATGGTGCCCGAGGCTGTTGACCGCTTCCCCACAATTACAGCGATGAGGGGAACAACAAGGGGCTCCTAGGCGTAGTGAAGCAGCGATGCGGAAAGTGGTGTCGTCGAACAAAGTGCCAAGATTTGAGGACGGTAGAGCATGTAACCAAAGACCTGATTCCCACTTTCCCACAGCCAGCAGACGAGCACACTCAGCAGAAGTAGCAGACGTGGTTAGTAAATTATTCAGAACTACTCTGCAGAGCGGCTCGTCCCACCGCCTCTGGGAAGATGGTATAACAGGTAGGTCAGAGTTCGGACAAGCGAGATTCCAGGCATCAATAGCCTCAGTGAAGCACGGCACATTGAAATCAATCAGTGTGGAAGCCAGGATATTCCTGATTAATTTCTCAGTGCTGTGGACCGAGGAAATGAAAGCCGGTAAACTAATACTAGAAATTTTGCGGATTCCGAGCCCTCCCATGCGGATGGGAAGAGAGGCTTGGGCCCAAGCTCGGTCATCCAAAGCCATATTCAGAATTAAGGACAAAGTTCGTCTGATAATTTGATCCATTTGAACTAAAAGTTGATGGTGCTTCCACAAATGGGAAGCACGAAGAGAGTATGTTAATTTAGGGCCGAAACAGCAGAAACGAATTATAGTGATGGCCGAGTGCATATTGATTTGGAGCAATCTTTCCGAAACGTCATTGAATTTATTAATTTGTTCTGCAATAAAGTCGGGAAAGGAAGTATCAAAGATTGGAGAACCAAGGAGACGGAGAGAACTTTTCTCAATAATTTGAATTCCAGGAGCTATTTCGTTAAATTTAGAGAGAGTCAGTAGTCTGTCAGTGTTATCTGTTAAAAATAATTCACATTTTGAAAGGTTGAGGTCAAGGCCAATAGAATGTAGTTCATTTTTTAAGAAATTTAGGTCTGCTAAAATATTTTCTACATCACCTCCCAAGGTTCCGTCGTCAAGATACCAAACATTGAATTTAGAATTTAGCTTTCGAATTATTGGGTGAATAGCTAAACTGAAAATCACTGGCCCGAGAGGGTCACCTTGTTGACAGCCAACAGCTGATTCTAATAGATTGTCTCGAAACAATAATTTGGATGGATTTCTATAGCATTGCCAAAGGAAACTATAAATTTGGGGTAATTCTTTTTTAGTCTCAGCCAACAAAGTGTCCCTGTTAACTGAATTGAAGGCGTTCTTTATGTCAACCTTCAGAATGGCCTCGCTTTTCCCAGAATTTAGGTATGTCGACAAAGCGTGTACGGCAGCCTCACAGCCCCCTTTGGAACCGTAACCAAGTTGCAGGGGCTGAAATTTTTCCGAAACAGCCTCACCATAAAATTTACAGCAAATCTTGGCTGCCATACGGCGGTAGGTGGTTCCCACGGCAATGGGACGAATGCCGCCATCTTTCTTGCGTAGCGCACATAAATTGGCGCCATACAGAATATCGATGACAGATTCGTTTACCTTGCCGGAGAGCATAAGGTTAACTAGAGCCGTCAGCTCCCTCAAGAGCGACTCACCAGCTACCCCGGCGCCTGAACAAATGAGGTCCTTCAGGTGCTGCGGACTCAGGCCGTCGAGACCGCCAGCGGAGCCGCTCCGGAACGAGCTAACGGCTGTGATTACCTCTCGACCTGAAATGGTGAGGGAGTGAATATCAGGATCAGGAGGGTCGGGAAAAGCAAGATCATACGCTGGGGCAGGGTGTTTGGTCTTCAGAGCTTCGAGAGTCTCTGAAGAACAAGGTGCCACCACATCGCTGCTGAAGAGAATCCTGGCAGCTCCGCTAATATCACCGTCCCCTAACTTCGTTTCTACCAAATGGGATGTACCTCGTGAAGAGGTAATTCTAAGAGAGGGAGAATCGAAATCAAAACTTGGAGCCGAAACATTACAATTTTCTTTAATTTGAGCTGTTAAAGTCTTTTTTGTGGCCGGATTCTTTTTCACGTGAAGAACTTTGTAGGGGAAGGTAAGCAGTTGTTCCCAGGCGCTTTGTGAGTTCTCCCGGACAGCTTGGCGAACGCAACTAGCCAGGTGTTGAGCAACTAGAGGTTTGGCGCCGCGGGGAACTCGCTTCAGAACCGGAACGGATTTTTTTAAATTTGAAAGTGTTTTCCAAAAAGGGTCGGAAGTGGTATTAGAAGGTGTGGAAATAGGTATGGAAGCAGAGTCTGAAGGTGCATTTTGCGACTTATGTATTTTCCCAATATGCACATTCAGACCCCGCTTACCTTTGAAAAAGCGTGCCTGGGTACAGAGCGGGCATCTCTCCAGGGTGTTCAGCGATGTTGAAGGTTGACTAGCACCACCAACAACCACATCGCTGTTGCTACTGAACATCAAGAACTAAAATAAATAAAATTTAAGAAACTATATTAAAACTATAATACATTAAAAATAACTTAAAAATTAAATAAACTAAGAAAACTATAGAAAATAAAACAGAAAAGTTCATGTAAAATACCACTATGTTGCACTAGTTTTGCTTTAAAACGATTAAAAGATAGGTCCAAGAAGATCTCAACGACTGCTCGAGAAAGCCAAAAGTGTAGATAATCAAGAAGCCGAAGCTAGTTGTTCACGAGGGATAACTCCGAGGACACCAGACAAAAAGAAGCCGGCACCAGGGAAAGAGAAAAGGAAACCTCAACCCATAACTAACACAATGGCTACGTACACCTTCGACACGAGCGTGCAGGAGTCGACCTTCAAGGGGCAAGAGTTCTATTTGATGCACGCTAACGACATCTTTCTAACTGACCCTGCAACAGTGGAAAATATACTTTGCCAGGGAAAGAAGATAAGGGCGCAGCTTAAAACAATGCAGCCGGGACAGGTTTTAAAGATAGGGGATGCCTTGATGACATCCAATTCACCATTGCATGTAAAGAAGGGTGGGCCTAACGTTAATATACTTGACACTGAGTACACACTGAACCGGCTAACTGGGATGTGCGCGGCATATGCGGCCCAACAAAGCACAGCCTACAGTCCCAAGTGTGCAATGGCGATTTCGCTTGGCTTGGAAGTGGCTCGAGATAGGATTCTCTATTATAGTGCTGCACCTGGGGCCGAGCATTTCACTGAAATCTTTGGTTTCCAACCGCTGTTGTGTGCGATCAAGCAACTTGAGAGCGGTCGTGTAACGAAGGAAAACATCGCTCGTATAGCTGCGGTAAAGAATGAGCAAGGGAAAACTTTAGCTACTCTGCTGGTGGAAGGTCGGACAACTATACCGGCGAAAATGTCCAAATTTGGTTGCGGCGGAACAAAAGGAGTTTTCCTGTATTAAGTCTTTTACATAATGGTGCCGCAAATCTATGTGCTTAGTTCTTTTATGGGAGTATTCTTTAACAAGTAAAAGCTTTTGAGCACTTTGGTTATCGTTAAATACAGTTACATCAAAGATTTTGTCAATAATTTCTGATAAGAAATTCCTAACAAAACAGATGTCCTTGCATACATCACTAATAGCAAGATATTCTGCTTCTGTGCTAGATAAAGCCGTACAACGTTGCTTTCTAGCCTCCCAATTGATGACATTCTCACCAATTTTTACAACAAATCCAGTATATGATTTGCGGTCGGACAAATCATTGGCCCAATCTGCATCAGCATAGGCAATGATATTAAAATCATTGCTTTTGACAAAATGAAGACCATAATTTATGGTTCCTGCAAGATAGCGTAATACTCGCTTAGCAGCGCGCCAATGACTCATATCAAAACATGTACTGTACTGACTTAATTGACTACATGCATACGAGATATCTGGACGTGTACATACAGATAGGTACATTAGTGATCCTAACAATTGTCTATACTGATAAATATTATCATCTAAACAATCTTTGTCTGATTTGTCCAGTTTGCAGTTTACTGGTAGTGGGGTAGATACAGTTTTACATTCAGTCATATTGTACTTAGCCAACAGTCGCCTTATGTAATCAGATTGATCAAGAATAGTTACACCTTTCTTAATTGAAACATTCATGCCTAAACAATTTTTCAATGTTCCTAAGTGACGGATTTCAAAATGTTCTTTTAAAAGTAACAGAATATTATCTATATACCCATTATGAAAAACATAAATATCGTCAACATATAAGGCTAATATTGTGTATTCATTCTTGGTCCTTTTACAATATACACAAGGTTCACATTTACTCTGCCTGAACCCATTTTTGGATAAAACATCATGGATTTTAATATTCCACATGCGACTTGCCTGCTTCAAGCCATAGATGCTCTTTTTCAGTAAACACACTTTATTATTATTAGCATCATCAGATTTGAAACCAGCGGGTTGCTCCATATGTATAACTTCATCTAAATTACCATTTAAAAAAGCTGTGGTCACATCTATGTGATCCACATTCAGATCCAACTGATTTGAAATGCTGAATAATATTCTAAGAGTCGAATGCCTAACAACAGGTGAAAAAGTATCAGCATAATCAATGCCTTGCTTTTGACTATAACCACAGGCAACTAATCTAGCTTTATATTTTATAAATTGACCTGTAGCATCAAACTTTTTCTTAAAGACCCATTTATTTTTGACTACATTTAGACCCTTAGGTCGGTCGACCAACTCCCAAACATTGTTTTTGATCATGGAGTTGTACTCACCCTTCATAGCTTCATACCATTCATCCTTCTCAGGTGAATTCATAGCATCACAATACGTTTGTGGTTCATCTAATGAACTTGCAGCTGCCAATAACAATGACAAATCATAGTAGGACGAGGCATAGACGCGTCGGACCTTTCCAACGTAATCAGCTCTCCTCCTTGAGATGAAGAGGCCGGCAGAGAAGATACAGCGCCACAAGGGATATTGTCTTCATCACCGTCAACATCCTCAGAGACATCTTCAATAGTACGGTACAGCTCAGACAGTGGCGACCCCGTTGGTGTATTGCCCACATCTGAAACCGAGAGATTCCCATTTGAATTATCTATAGACTTAACATTATCACTACTATTAAAACTAATATCACAGTGTACATTGTCATCATCAGCAGTCGATACATTTATATTATTATTATTATTTAAATTTTCAATAGAACCATTCTGATTAATATCATTATTAATAAAATTTATCTGGTCATGAAAAATAAAATGCTCTTTGCCCCGTTCACAATTGATCTCCTTTCCAATAAACTTGTCCTCAAGAAAGGTAACAGTCCTGGAATAAACAGCCTTTCGAGGATCAAGTGGATCAATAAATCGGTACCCCTTGCATGTTTCACCATAGCCTACAAAAATAAGTTTTTGTGCCTTGGCATCAAGCTTGCGTCTACGTTGTGCAGGTATGAATGCATAAGCAACACAGCCAAAAACGCGCAGATGACTGAGGTCAATATTTGACCCAGTCCATTCACACTCAGGTATTCTATCTGATAACGCAGAAGTAGGGGACCTATTTTTTAAGTAAATAGCTGTCATCACAGCTTCACCCCAAAAGCGATTACTCAGACACGATTCCTGCAACATGGCTCTAGCTTTTTCAATTACTGTACGATTGACGCGCTCTGATACGCCATTTTGCTGAGGGCAATAAGGTACAGATACCTCGTGAATAATGCCTTCCTTTTTCAAGAAGTGGGTTAAATTGTTATTGCAATATTCAGTACCGTTATCAGTACGCAAGATTTTAATTTGCAAACCAGTCTGTTTTTCTACCGTGTTTTTAAAGGTAACAAAATGGGAACTAACCTCCGATTTATTTTTCATAAGGAAGCCAAATGTCTTCCTCGTCTTATCATCGGTGAAAGTTAACAAGTAGCGCGCTCCACCCCAGCTGCTCACTTGCATCGGGCCACAAACATCAGAGTGGATCAGTTCCAGTGGAGCAGCAGCACGCCTCGCAGTTGCCCGGGGAAACGATGACTCATGCATCTTCCCCGTAAGACACGAGACACAGCTGCCTGGCACACCGTCTTCCTGTTGAAAAACGACACCAACACACTGATTCCCTCCACCAAGTACAGACATACCTTTCTGACTAAGATGACCAAGACGCTTGTGCCATACACTCATAGGTACGCACGCTGCAGCATTGGCACTCTCTGTTCCCTGCATAGCTGGAAGGGAAGGAGAATAACCTACCCTGGAGGTGGGCCGACTTTGCACTTTAAATTTAAATAGCCCATTACTTTTCCTAGCGGACAAGACCTGGTTGCCTGTGATTTTACAGTCACTATAAATCTTACATACATTATTATGAAAGGTAACAACATAACCTTTATCAGTCATTGCACTTACTGACATTAAATTATTAGAAAGAGAAGGAACAAACAATACATTTTCTAAACTAACATTAGACATAAGAGGAACTTTACCAAGACTTTCACTCATCAAATGCTCTCCATTAGCAATAGAAATAGTGCACTTCTTCTGTTTAGCGTTCTGAACAAGCTTAGAGTCTACACACATATGAGCCGTAGCGCCGCTGTCCACAATGAACTCATCAGAACTACAGGCTGAGTAGGCTGAAGCAAACAAAGAGTGTTCCTCTTGTTTCTCGCCTTTCTCTTCCCGTTTCTTCTTGAAGCACCGCTTGGCAATGTGACCACTCTTCTTACAGTACGAGCAGGTAAGCTGGTAAAACTTTCCTTTATGGCCCGTCGATTTTTGGGTCGGGGAGGGAGGGGAGGGGTGGGGGGGAGTAGTGCTACCCCCCTGTACCACCGCCCCCCGCGCAACCCCATGGTTATGGTGATATGGTTAAAGTTTTTAGGTTAGAATAAAAAAAATCGGTGAAATTTAGTATCATTTGGCAGGAGGAAGGCAGTGGGAGTGGAGTGACGGGGAAGGGGGGTGCTCGTCTCCTCCACGGCATTACTCCAACGAAAAGATTTTCGAAAAACTCAAAAGTTGGCTAAAAGGTGTAGTCGGTTTAAAAAAAAATAACCACGAAGGTGATGGCCGGGTCTGTTCGCTCGCTGCGCTCGCTCACTAGACCCGGCCATCCCCTTCTAACCTAATCTGTCCGAGTCGGGTTGCCCCAAGTCCCGAGCTTGCTTCGCTCGCTTACATCCTAACTTTTTCTAGTAACAGTTGGAACTACCATGAATATTATTTATCATATATTGCGTGCTATTTTCCAATTTGTATGGAAACTTTAAATATTATATCTTGTAAGCCATGAATTTCCGCAACTTTAAAATTTGTAATAGATTTCTATGTATTTATGAGTATAGGAACGCCCAAATCAACGTTCACGTTTCGTTCCACAGTGTAAACAAAAATTCGTATTTTTTTTGTGTAAAATCGTCAACGTTATTACATAATACAGCACCGCTATAGTGCCCACTAATAACACACCAAATTTAATACGTGAATATGGGAAAATAAAATTATTTTTAAGTAAAAATATGACACAAAATTGAACTAAATACACTTCTACTTTCAATGGAACGTGAAATGTCAACTTTGACGTCTACCATGACAATAAACAACCTAAAAATTTGCAAATGGCGTGCTATTTTTCAGTATTAAACGAAACTTTAAAATCGTATATCTCATAAATAGTGAATTTGCGCAACTTAACAATTTGTAAAAAGCTTTCTATTTATGAGTACTATTTACAGTAAAATTATGAACTTCCAACTCAACGGGCCATAAAGGAAAGTTTAGCCGGTGGGAGGGACTTAGATAAGATAAGATAAGATAAGATAAGATAGTTTTTTTTTATTTATTTTCTTTTTTTTAATTAGGGGTTTTTATCCACAAGGATACGTCAACCAATAAGATAGTTTATTTTGCAAATATGGGTAATACAAAAACATAGTGATAATGTGGTGTAAGGGTACAATGTTGGTTCAGCCATATTTTACCAGTAGGCATGCAAATGTATAAATAATTAAATTCACAGAGGTAATTTAATTATAAATGAAATTATGCAATTAAATAACAGGAATTACAAATCAAATCAAATGTCAAAATCTACTTATCAAAATTAAAATAAAAATTAACCAATAATGACCTATATAAAAAACAAATGTCTAAATCATAGCATTAAATTAAATATAAAAAAGTCAAAATATAATGTCAAAATTAAATGTAATAAAAGAGTGTCAAAATATATTATATGTCAAAAATTAAATTTTCAAATTACAATTGAATAATAAATTATTATCACAGATGTAAAGTGCCCAAATTACTAACAAATTTTACTTTCCATTAAAAAATTGGTAATGTTGTAATATGTTTTGTCTGCTAAAAAGTTTTGCAATTTCTTTTTAAATAATGTCATATTTAAATCTTTCCAGGCCTTGGGTAATTTATTAAATATTTTTGGTGCCATGCAGCAGACACTTTTGCGCATCAGTGTTGTCTTAGCCCTCTGAATACACAGGCCACTATTGTCACGTCTATTTCTTGCAACTAAGTCATTTACACGTTGAAAGTAAGTTGGGTTTGATTTGACAAACACAGCTACCTCCAAAATATAAATACTAGGCAAAGTTAATATTTTATACTTCCTGAAATACGGATAACAACTATCAGTGGTTTTCAGATTAAACATTGCACGAATACACCGTTTCTGGGCCTTGAATGCATTTTCTTTATCGGTGGAATTTCCCCAAAATATAACCCCGTATCGAAGATGGGATTCGACAATACCGTAGTATACCGTAAGAAGCGCATCCGTGGAAACTCTCGGTGACAATGCATGTAAGGCATATGCTGATTTGTTTAATTTGTTACAAAGATTAACTATATGTGATTTCCAGTTCAAATTTCTATCTATTTGTAAACCTAAGAATTTTGTGCTTTCTACTTCGTCAATAACTTGATTATCAAAATTAACATCGAGATGTTTACTCGGCATACGTTGAGTGAAATACATAACTTTCGTTTTAGATAGGTTAATTTTTAAGTTATTCTCATCTAACCATGCTATAATTGAAGCTAGGGAATTATTTATATCGTTTTCATATAGATCTGCATTGACACATGGTATAGTTATGGTACTATCGTCGGCAAACAGTGTCAAAGGTTGGTCTACACATTTCGGGAGATCATTAACGTATAATATAAAAACTAAAGGCCCCAGTACGGTCCCTTGTGGTACTCCGTACCTAACTACGCGTTCCAATGACCGAAATACTTCTTCATGATTATTTGCATTTAATCTACGAATTTCAGTTATTTGTTTTCTGTTGCGCAAATATGATTCAATTAATTTTAGTACATTTCCTCTAATACCATAGGCCTCCAGTTTATTCAAGAGAGTATTATGGTGCACATAATCAAAGGCCTGGGTCATATCACAGTATATGGCACATACTGGTGTACGTTCATCCATTTTTCTAATGACACCACGTATAAAGTCATATATGGCCATATTAATGGTTTTACCTTGTCTAAATCCTTTCTGTTCGTCACACAATAAGTTATATTTCTCTATGTATTGATATATCTCTTTATATATGTACTTTTCAAATATTTTTGATATTATAGGAATAAGTGCAATAGGCCTATAACATTCCATGACTTCTCGATTGTCTTTCTTAAATACCGGTTTTACTATGGATGTTTTTAAAGCATCGGGATAAGTCCCTGCACTTATGCAAAGATTCAAAATATGGCTTAGGTGGCTACATACTTCATGGGCTACGGCTTTAAGTATCTTTGTAGATATGCCATCATAACCTACGCTGCTTGTATTCTTAAGGGAAGTTATTATTTTTAGTATGTCATAAGGTATACTTGGTGCAATGAACATAGAATTATGCTGACTGCTTATTTTATGTGGTTTTGGTTTACTATTGACGTCGAGTTTTGGCTGAATTTTGTCAACAAAGTAGTTATTAAATGCATTGGATATATCCTTTGGATTTGATACTGTGGTATTGTCATTAAGCTTAATACTATCTATGTATTGTTTAGGAATATTATATTTTGCTTGATTTATAATATGCCAAGTAGTTTTTGACTTGTTGTCGGATTGTTTAATCTTGTGATTATTTTGCGCCTTTTGTGTAAGATTTATAATTTTTTTATATAATTTGCAGTACTTAGAATATGTCGATTTGTTGACTCGGTTAGGGTTTAATCTAAGTTCCCATAAAAGAGCTCTCTTCTTCCTGCTACATAATTTTACTCCGCGCGACAACCACTTTGGTTTTTTAACGATATTTAGTTTAATTACGATAGTTGGAAAACATAAGTCATACAGCAATTTAAAAATGTCAATAAAAGCATTGTATGCTACATTAGGGTCAATTGTATCATATATTTCTGAAAACGATAGTTTATTTAAACATTCTTTAAACTTAGCAATATTCTCCTTGCCATAGTCCCTTCTGGTTATGTACCAGTATTTACCAGCGCATAATTTATGGACTGGGCATTGAAGCAACTGTGCCGTGTGATCAGACAACGCAAAATCTAATACTTCAGCTTTACACGACTTACTGAAATTGTGCGCAAAGTTGTCTATGCATGTCTTACTAGCCATTCGCGTCGGTTGTTTAAATGCTAATTTTAAATTAAAACTTAGTAGCAAACATTCAAAAGAAAAAGATTGATTATTTGATTTAAGCATGTCAATATTAAAATCACCAGCGATTACAATTTTCTTTTGACGTGAGTTTGATATCTCTAGTAAAATAGCTTCAAGCTTATTCAGACAATCATTGAAATTGCTTACATTTGGCACTCTATAAACACAGACGATTATTATTTTATAACAAACAAGTTCAATAGCGCAACATTCAAAAACGCCTGGACACGAAATCTTAGCAATTTTTGGCAGTTCCTTCCATTGATATCCCTTTTTTACCAGGATACATGCTCCGCCTCTTTTTGTTCCATTTCTCCCGTAATATGCAGCTAAACAATAGTTTGATATATTCAATTGATCTTCATGACCTTTCATTACAAAGTGTTCGGTAATACATATAACATCTACACATATATTTTTTTCAGATAGCTCATCTAAACAAACAGTAAGAGCATCAGATTTTCTTAACAATCCTGCAATGTTTTGGTGAAATATATTGAGATACTTATTGGAGAAAAAACAAATCGCTTGTGTTAGTTTTGGAACAGGCAAGAGAGGGAGAACTGTTGTGTTCAATGATACTGGGAATATTTGTATTCCAGTTGTTGTACTTAACTATTTCAGTCATTAAAATACATTTTATATTTTGAAAAATATTCATCATGCCATTATTACTGACAGACCTACTGACTTTTGAAAACATTTTAAAATCGCATGACAAATTTAAATTAGAATCAATTAACCACGCATAATTATGTGTACAATTATCCAGGTATAATAAGTTGTTAAAAGTTTCTACTCTACAGTTAAACATAGTTGCAAAATAGCTTAATTTGTAAGTGGGTAAACATAGTATAACATTAGTGTGTTGTACTTTTAGCAGGGTTTCTCGTATATAAATTGTCAGGTCCACATAGTTGCTAGTACGCCGAAAGTCCTCTTCACCAACGAAGATAAGATCACGCAGTAATCGTTCATTGTATAATCTTTAAGTTTGCCTTCGATGTTACTAATGAGGTGCTTTATTCCACAGTAGGGAGATAAGTAGTGGCAGATTTGAAATTCAGGAAATGTGTTTGATGCAATCGTCAAGATCTTATTTGCTTTGTCTGTACTTATAATGGATATTTTTTGTTTTTCTTGGACCACACTTTTTGTGCGATAAAAATCTTGTGCAGTTCCAGGTGATATTGCGACATGCTTCGTGGATATATTATTTGTCTGCAGGGTACATGCTTCGCCTACAGAAATTTGTTTACGTAACTTTTTAGGGGAACGTCGAGGTGTTGTTGGTTTTGAGCTTTTATTCGGAGTATTTAGGAGTTTATAGTCGTCTTTTTCGGTCGTCTGCGTCTGTTTCGTCTTTACATTTTTTATGGGAGTCATTGTTGTTGTCTTCGCTTTAATTGTTCCTGGACTATTGACAATTTTTTTATACATGTAATTTTTTTTGTTGAATTCTTCATTTAATTTCTTTAAATTGCTGTTTTCTAATGATAATAATTCAATTTCTTTATGGGCACTATTAAGTTGAGAAGTCAGTTTGAGAATCTCATCTTTTAATTGTTTTAGTTGTGGTACGTCTTCGTCTTCGGATATATCTGGCAAACTATTCGTCGTACAATTTAAAGTTTGTGATATAATGTCATTCTCGTCTTCATTTGGTTCCGATCGTGTGCGGGTCCGCCGAAAAGTTATATTTTCCAAGAAATTCATTTTAAATATTACTTTGAACTCACAAAAACAATTTGCAGGAAAGTGAGATTCGAACTCGTATCTCGTGAAGTTCGCCTATTATGGCTTGCAGTTGTACCGCTAAGCCAAGTAGCCTTTAACAATAGTGTCCAAATTGATCGTTAGTATTGTATTGTTGAGCATTTATTGTTTCTTTGCCAATAGATGTCACTAACCTTAATATTCATTTAGTAGTTGCTACAAATTTACTCTTGTAACATTGTTTAGCGGTTAGTAACATTTGACTTTTTCCTGGAATGTGACTGAAGAGGGCGGTGTCGTCAAACAGTTTCAAATAAAAAACGATTTCTATTTTTACAAATGTAGGAAACCACTTATAACTTATTGAATTTCGTGAAAGTAAATACAGTCTATGTCTGGACTTTTGAGTATGGATCTTATAATACGTCACAAATAACTTACGAACGTCCAGTTCCGTAAATACGAAAGTCCCTGTATAGGTCAACAGTTTTCACTAATTTTATTTATTAGTGCACTTTTACAATGGATAACACTGTCACGGTTAGTTTATAAGTCCCTTTTCATTTTAAATCACTTTACACGGTGCGTACTACAATTTTTATATTTATTTCAATGATATTAACAGGAGCACAAATCAATACTGTGTTTACTTGCCAGCGCCATCTGATTATCTGATCATCATCTGACTTATTAGATAATTTTACCACGCTAAAAAAAAAAAGACTGTGTTACTTGGGGTTTCTTGGGCGAGAAAAGAGAACGGTATAATTACATTCTTGTTCGGTCTCAGTGAGACCGTGGCATTGATTGTGTGTTGTTGTGCTGTATGTATCTACTGTCTGTGGTCGCCAAGCTATTACAAATTGGGTGGTTTTTTTTTATTTATTATTTCTAATTTTAGTATTCACAAGATTACAATATGCTAATGCACACAAAACCAAAGCCGCTGCACTGTCGTCCATTCCGGATAACGATCGAGAATGCGAATGAGAAGGTCGCATGAGTGTAGATGCCTTCTCGGTTCTCGCGCAATTTCTCGGCAAGACTTCTCGGCAAGACTACTCGCGTGAGTCTGTAGCCGCTGATAGTCTTGTTGTGACGGGCAGTGCAATGAGGTAACCTCAAGCCGTGCCGTCGAACTTTGACCTTGGTGTGGTTGTGAGTCAGGCGGTCATCTCATCTACCATAGTTAGGGAGGGCTGCCATCTCTCCGGATTTTCCCGAATTTGTCTTAGTTTGGAGAGCGTCCGGGAGTGACCGCGGGGATTCTCTCGATTTAAGCGTCCGGTTGAAACCCAGACTCATATTGGTCTTCATCACTATCATCTACTTAGCCTTTTCTCTACGATGTTGAAGTTTCCAGTCTAACCGGATGCTGCCGATTATTAGTATTTTACATGGAGGGACTGCCTATCTGACCTCCACAACCCAGTAGCTGGGTAACACGATAGCCCCTTCTAGCCACACCACACCTCAAAGAGGGGACTTACCGCCACGATCGCGGTATGCCCAAAATATATTAAGTAGGTATCTTGGTCTACATTCACTTTTGAAAGCTTAGATATTAGTATAATGTTCGCCTGATCCTGGAATTATTCTACCTTTAATAGATTGAATTTATTAAGTAGCAACATAGTAATAGTGAATTATATTACCATAGATGATACATATATATTACACTAGCTGCTGTGCCCCACGTTTTACCCGCGTCTAATCCTACTACTATCACAAACGCAAAAAATTCTGAGTAGAGATGAATGCATGTTAAAAAAATGTCTATGTAGCTATTATCTAATTTGCACTGGAGTTGATAATTAGGTATAAGTTTAAGAATAGATTTAGAATATTTCAGTAGGGACTTAGTTAATAACATTGAACTTGGCTCACAACTAATACTTAATGTTTCCTTAAAGAAAATAAAAATTAATAGTTAAAATAATAATTAATTTTATTCTTAGTGTAATTGTTAATCATTTTTAACATTAAGTACTTTCAGTCTACATGAGATCAAACTCAAAACTCTAACTCAAAATATTTTATTTCACATAGATGACACAGGCCTACATGGGCACTTACAAAATGTCAGAAGTTAGTGCACGGCAAAGAGTAAAGTAACTATAGAGATATAGCAGCCCCGGATCTAGGGGGGCGGGCAAGCCGGGGCCTATGCCCCGGGCGGCAAGTTCAGAGGGCGGCCAAATTCAAATTTTACACACGTATGGACAACTCATCATTTACTTAACACGTTGGCTGCCATGGGGGGTCAAAATGACCGGCACTTGGTAGAAGCGTTGGGGCCATGGGGGGCTTAAATGACCGGCACAACTAAGGTGAACTTGAACACCTTTTGCTCGCTGACGGCCATGCGTGTAACGCAAAATACCATTAAAAGTGGCCGGCGCGGCCCCAATGATCACTTTAGATAACTTGGCCTCAAAATATTTTTATAATTTTTTGGTTGTATGAATGATTTTGTAGCGAGTCAAACTAAATTATGATGTAAATTAAAGACAGTATACTTTTTAAAATATTTTTATTATTACTAATCAAAGACTAGTGTTATTTAGAGACACATTATTTTGTGTTGAGATCAAAGTAATTTTGAATTAAAAAACAAACAGAAAATTAATGATTTTTATCAAAACACGATCTGCACAAATATGGCTTGTCTGGGCAAACTGAATAAAATGTCGTAACCTTTTTGGTTTTGTTTTTGGCTATTTTTCTTCCATGCGTTTGTGAATGATTTTTGTAACAACCTACACAAAATTTTCTTGTCGTCGCAGCCTTTCCTTCTGCTTTTACAAGAGAATGTTTTATTCTCTTTGGCCTACATGGAATGTTAGCTCCATCACGTGGGTTTGAGTCAATCATTTGTTGTGACTGTTTTCATCTAAATTCAATAATAGGTATATTCTTTTTTGTTGTAGCTTCATATAAAACTCGAGCATTTACTACAGCTGTGTTTAGAAGCAATTCTAAGGCCAACTTCTTGTACCACTTGATAGACTTTCGAAGCGGAGAAGAATACGCTGTCATTTGATCCGAGAGGTCTACTGCTGCCTTAGCTTTATTATAATCCATAATTATCTTCGGCTTAATCACCTCTATTCCTCTCTTATTTTTAGTTTTTATAAATCCTATAGAGTGTTTAGTTGACAGTAGACAAACGTCACGTTTGTCCTTCCATTTCATAACTGTAATTCCCTTACTGTTTTCTTTGGCTGCAAACTCAACAGGGTTTAATTTGGCTTCCATCACCTGTTTCGGCAAGTACTTTCTGTTTTTGCGTAAAGTACCAATAAGATGTGTCTCATTGTCAATTAACTTTTCTGCCAAATCTAAACTTGTGTACCAATTGTCTACAAATACAGAATAGCCCTTTCCTAGTAAATCCTCATACAGCCTGAGCACCACATATGTCGGTGTAGAAAAAGCAGAATCGAGCTGTTTTCCAGAATAAACCTCAATTTTCAGGGTGTATCCGGGAACAGTACATAATTTAAATAGTTTGATACCATATTTATGGCGTTTTTGCTTATTATATTGTCTAAAGATTACTCTACCACGAAATGGAATCATGCTCTCATCCACACAAAGAAATTCACTAGGTGTATAGTGGTAAGCAAAATTAGCATTCAAGGTACTTAGAAGATTGCTTATTTTCCATAAACGAACATTTTCACGAGCCTCCTCGTTATTAGAAAAATGCAACATCCTCAGTAATATTTCAAACCTGTTGTGGCTCATAATATTTTTAGCGAACGGTTGTGCGTACATTGGGTTATTAGACCAATATAGTGCCAGTTTTGGTAATTTTACCAAACCCATCCAAGCGGGGCAGCGGGGAAGGGACACAGCATGCACTATCCTAATATTTCTTTATTCGTCACTCATCAGTAGCGGGCTCTCTCGGGCGCAGGATGGACGTTTTGGCGGGAATTTTTGCGCGATTAACAAGGATGACCGGCGATTTGACCGGCGCGGCGTGGCTCCAATGAAAAAAATATTACATTTGCGCCGCGCCGGGTGTAAATGACCGGCGGACTAAAAACAGCACATAATATACAAAAAATGTATATAAACATATATTATATATATAAATCTTATAAATAAATCGTTCCACGTCATTTAAACAACTGATGAAAAACGCAAATATTTTTGGATTTCCATATGGCAGCCAACGTGTTAACTTTGACCACAGAATAAATAATAGTACAAGTACAGAAATTTCATTCTTGTTTCACTGTGGCTCTATCAACTCGACCGATACCCAGGAGTACATGGTTTTATAGTCTTTGGGTACAGCACACGGACCACGTCACCGGGTGCAGCGAGAGCGCGGGATGGGACGCGCTGCATGAACATTATTATTCGCGAGGTGCGTAGGAGCAATATCAAAATAAAGTGTACTTACCCTGCTGTAAAATTAGATTATATTTTATTATATATTTTTCTTTTTTATTTGACCAAAATGCAATAGGAAATATAGTTTATTATACAGGAAAACAAAAAGGAACGCGAGGCATTTTTCCTATAATATCGAAACAAAACTAACTTTGTGGCGGAACTGGTTCTGTTGTGTGACTAGATTTAAACGCAAAATTTACGGAAAATATGAAATAAATAATCCATTTTCATATTTATTTAAGCAATTAATTGATAAATCAAATAAATAGCCTCAGCTTCAAGGATTAACACAAAAATATTGATTTTTATTCTGTTTCGTGTCACTGTCGCTTTTTAATTGGCATTTTTTAAATTATACTCCAAAACCATAATATTTTACTCAAAATGCGTACCTTTTCGAAAAGTAATACATAATTCCGCTATACATATTTGTGGTTGCACAGAAATAAAAGGTAAAAATTCATCCGATTTTATAGATTTTTAACTTCATCAATTTTTTGACAAAATGGAAGTCTTAAAATCATAATGTGACTCAGGCTGGCTGGACAAATCTTCAAAATAGCTCGCATTTAACTAGGTCAATAGGGCACTTTATGTGACAACTTAACACCTTTATTTCAGAATTAGTGACGCTAAAGAATCTTAGATAATCGATCGAAAACGTGGCACATGTTACAGCCAGCTTAAAAAACCACTTTTCACTGGTCTCTCAATCTCAGTAACGAAAGTGATTATCACGACTTTTTGCTTATCAAAGGGCGTCACATAAATTTGTGACAGGCATCGAGCTAAAAGTTTTGTGATACGTACAGCGGTTTAGTAGAAAAATGCAAAAATTGGTGTCCAGCCAGCTTGAATTTACGCATAAAACTTCTGGCTGGCACTTCCGAATCTCAATAACGGGAGCGTTTTCGAATATGGTTCCTTTACTAACATTAAAATTTAGTGACGCAATGTATGACAGTAATAACTTTTGATTTATGTGTTTACGAGAAATCAATAAAAACTTAATGTTCAGACAGCCTGAGTTCAAGCTGGCTGGACACATGTATCTCCATTGCCTGATGATCTACGGCCTTCGAAATATGTTCAATTTTTTGTGACGGGGACGATAATGATAACCTGAATTTATGATGGAGAAAACTTGAGCAGTTTCAAAGATATTGATCATTTAAATTTTCGAAAATCGCGGCAATTACGCAGAACAAAACCTAACCTTTGGTAGGATTGTTTAGCTACCATGGACATATGGTCGTGAAAGGTGATCTTTCGGTCGAATGTGACTCCCAGGTCTTTCATGGCTGTTGACTTCGTGATGGTATTATTATTTAATTTATATTCAAAATTAACTGGGTGCCGCATGCGACCGAATGTCATAGCGAAGCATTTGGACGAATTAAACTCCATCTTGTTGTCTACACTCCACTTGTATATCGCGTCTATATCTTGCTGCAGTGCCAAACTGTCACGCTCGGAGTTTATTTCCAGGTACAGTTTCAAGTCGTCAGCATACAAGACACATCTAGCATGAAGCAGAACTTGAGGAAGATCATTGACCATGATGAGAAATAATAAAGGCCCCAAAATTGAGCCTTGACTCACGCCGAAACGCGTGTGATAGGTACCCGACACGTACATACCAAGCCTAACAAACTGCTGTCGATCACGTAGGTAGTCTGCAAAGAAACGGAGGAGAGATGGCGCGAACCATCTCTCCTCCGTTTGTCCAAATTATGACAAGGCCATAGATTTATTTGCTGAACAAAAAACTCGACGAGTAAAATTGTAATTTTAATTCACAAATGCCATATATTTCATTTTTATTATGACATATTTTTATTTTAAATCCTATCATGTGCTGTTCAAAATATATATTCTACACGTTCATGTCTTTATATGTGTAAATAAATAGGTTTAACTCAGAAAGAACAGCGATGGATGTATTATTTCCGGAAGGCCTATGTCCAAATGACAATAAATTAGTGTACATCTGATAGCTGGTATTATAAATATGATAAAGGTAAAAATAAATATAAAGGGCGCGGCATTTTGCAGTTTTTGCCCCGCCTAAAAAAAATTGAAGATTCGGGGCTGAGAGAGAGTGCACGGTTCGAAATTGGTCGTTTTCTATGGAGAAGAACCGGCAAGAAACTGCACAGTTACTCTTTTAAAATATTTTTCTTTACAAGGTATCATATATATAATACCTACAGGATTTTGGTGCTAATGTTTAGTTAGGGAAAAAAAAAAAACTTTTTACCAAAAAATTAAACCGACTCCCAAAAACACTGCAAAGTGAAAAATAACTTTAATTTCGGTAGTCGGTGTCTTTAGCTTTGTATTTTCGTTTTTGGCACCGACTTCCGAAATTAAAGTTATTTTTCACTTTGCAGTGTTTTTGGGAGTCGGTTTAATTTTTTGGTAAATATTTTTATTACACTCTTTTTAGGTGGTCGATTTTTAATTTACCCAGTTAAAAGAGCCTAAATGTCAACTACTTATAACCTTTTACAAAATATTGCTTTTCCCAATGCTGGGCCGTTAATTTTTGAAGAGTTCTCCTGGTACTTCACCATCAGCTCTACATCACCATATGCATTGTGACGAACATACAGTGCTTAACATCCATATTCAAGTATTCGAATCGCAATCCACGAAATACTTATTATTGAGTAGGTTCGACGGCCATCTGTGGTCTTCATCATCAGTTCCACTTCCCCAAATGGTATTTTTTGAGAACAAGTGCACAAGTTACTATAAGAAATACCCAAAACGCCATATGTGTGCCTATAATATTTGAAGAGTTCCCTCGATTTCTCCAGGATCCCATCATCAGATCCTGACGTGGTGACAATGGGACCAATTTCAAAGTATACCCTTTCAAACAAAAAAAAATATTTCCAAATCGGTTCAGCCGTCTTCGAGTAATCGGTGATCATACATAAATAAAAATAAAAAAAATATACGCCTCGAATTGATAACCTCCTCTTTTGGTCGTCGGTTGAAAATAAATGTTCTTTATTGAAATAGAATTGTATTAATAGTAGTGTTTCTGTTTACATAGGTTGTTTTTTTATATGGCCACTCGTAGTTCAGCACACTAAGGCTGGTTACTACTTAACCGGACGATCCTGTGGTGACCTCTAAATTTAAAAGCCCCCAGCTAAAGACGTTAAGACGTACCTCAATTATGTCCCAACAAGCACGCTAATGTATAGCGTTAAAACAACCTGTATATCATTTGTATATATATCGGTTCCATTTGAGCATAAAAGTTGTAAGAATAGGTGTAATAGCGGAGTTATAGATGCCCTAACTCACTTATACCCACGAAAAACGGTCCTCGATTTAACAGGTAAAGGTTATAGAAAGCCCTTGGAATAGTGTTATTGAAGAGCTAAAGTAACTGCACAATATTTTCCATGGCTGTTGACTTCGTGATGGTATTATTATTTAATTTATATTCAAAATTAACTGGGTGCCGCATGCGACCGAATGTCATAGCGAAGCATTTGGACGAATTAAACTCCATCTTGCGAGTTGCCCTTTACTCGCTGTCCGCATGCCCGCGCCTACTGTGGCCGGAGATCGTCGGCCGACGTCCGACGCCGTGGGCGTCTACCACTGCGGCTGGGCTGGAGGGAGGACGCCATCCTCTCCCTCACACGGCCCGCCTCCTCCTTCGGTAGCATGACTGCTTCGCAGAAGGAGGCGACCGCTTCCCACTCCCTCTCGCCCCGCAGCATGGCCTCGACCAATGCCGGGCGCGAGAGGTCTCCGCCTATCGCCGCCGTGAGGACACGTCGGTGCTCTGCCCAAGCGCACCGTATGCTCTACTGTGTCCTCAGGGCGATCCTCGCAGTGGTGACACCCAGGCGTTTCTTCCTTCCCCATCAGACACAGGTACCTCCCGAAACTTCCGTGTCCGGTGAGGACCTGTGTCATGCGGTAGGTCAGGACGCCGTGACGCCGATCTAGCCACTCCTCAAAGAGGGGTCTTACCGCCGCAATTGCGGCGTGCCCGTTGTGTACTAACCTAAGTCATCTATTACACCTTTTGAGATATAACACCTTTAGTATTGTTTAAGACTATTTTTACACTTAACTGTGTAAAAATAGTCTTAAATAATTACAATTAATTTTGCCAAGAGCATACTAGCGGCTAAACATTTCATAAACTGATTGGAATAGGTTTTCTCATTGAAATAATGAAAACCTTTAAGTACCCATATAAAAAAATAAAACCAGTAATATATGAGTACCTAGTTTAGTGGTACCTACTAAAAATCACAGAATGGTTTAATTTTGTAGGTTTTTTTGGTGTGTGCTCAAATCAGGATTCTGATCATAATTCTTGCGGTCTTGGACAAGCAGGATTCCTTGCTGCAAAATATTCGCCATTTTTCCTACCCTTTACGAAAGTATGAATGAATGAATAAATTTTACTTAAGCGACATTCTCTGGACTCTCAAAAGGATAAAGAAGAAAATCGAAAGGAAACCGGCGGCATGTCTAAGGACCAAAATATCAAAACCATGTGACATGCAGCGACCAGCACTGGGCCCACATGTAATGGCTTATGGCCCATTCCCTGTCATATAGAGGAGCCCTGTGTGACCTGTGTCAACAGTGGGAACATGGCTGTTTATAAAAGCTACTTTCGGCATTCGAATCAACGACCTACACAAGACGTGAGTTGCCCTTTCACAACCAAATACACCGAATCAACGACTCAAGATTCATTAAAACCTTATAATCCGTGCTAATCTACAAAAGGTACTCAAGTAGTATCGGAATATGTAATACGTAAGTGACGTACCGGTCCATTCAAGCCGAACGACACATAACTAACTATACCTTAAGTATTCAACATAAAAAACTTTTTACCAAAAAATTAAACCGTCTCCCAAAAACACTGCGAAGTGAAAAATAACTAATTTCGGTAGTCGGTGTATTTTTTTTTGTAGTTATTTTTCACTTCGCAGTGTTTTTGGGAGTCGGTTTAATTTTTTGGTAAAAAGTTTTTTTACAAATGACGATTCGGATTTTATAATAGTTACAAAAGCGGCTGTTAAATGGCGAATGGATTGAGCCTGCAAGGAATGACTATTGCTACTAAAGGCCTTAGTTACACTGATGATTTTGTTGTAACTATAGTATGCATAAGAGTTTCTATAATTTCTATAATGAAACTTATAGTAGTATCTTAGAACAACAACGCATAGAAGGATAGTACGAGTGCAAAAAGTGAGGCAACTAAAACTTAGCCATTTTTGGCTAACTTTGCTCGACGAGCCGTCAGTACTCAAGGTCACATTCTGCCGAACAGAGCTCGCGAGTAAATAATTTAAAACGACCGTTTGAAGCGTAAAGGGATGTCATAGTCCTTCAGGAAAACAAAAAACGTGTAATCAAATTACATTTCACAAGTAAATACTTACAATTTATACATTATATTTAAGTAAATCGACCATCAAACAAAAATTCTAATAACCTAACTTATCACAATTCAATGTTGCTATCCGTGAGGAAAAAAATACCCATATTGATTTCTTTTGTGCTTATTTTTGTTTAAAAAAATATAGTTTTGGCGGCAATTATGTATGCGTCAAACTAAACTATATTTATTTACAGCTACTACCTACAGTGTTTTATAACTAAAAGTTACTGTTAGTTCGAAGAGTGGCATCATAAAGATGACAATTTTATTGATTAAGATTTTTTTCATTTAAGTAATGTTCTCAATAATATTTTTCTATTTCATAAATACAACACATACTTTTAATTGATATCAAACGAGATTTTTCAAGCAATTAATACATTTCTATAATATCATTATAACACATTACACATCAAACATTCTAAACGCAATAAACGATATCTCATTTCGTTTACCTTCCGTAAATATGTCATATAAGTCATATTACATGAAAAAACATCATCTTATTTAGTTTCATAACATAAAATACTTGATTTGATCCAGCAACATAATAGTGCGTTTTCCCATTTTTGTGGTAATAGTACTGGTAATGGTATCACTGAAAGCTATATTTGTGTGCGTTTGAAGAACGTAGACACATTCGGCTCACGTACACAAAGAAAATAAAGTGGACACACGAAATCGCTCGTGTTTTGTTCTAGACGCTTCTTCTATGCGTTGTTGTTCTAAGAGTAGTATAATAGTGGTTACTATAACTATAACCTATAAAAGTTACAATGGAAACCACTGTGCAGCTGTGAGTGGCAGAATGACCTTCGTAACTCTCATATAAAGGTGTAAGTGGTAAATGAGTTCTACCGTGGACTACTGTGAAGGCTAGCTAGGGTAGTATTTGATTCAGCTTATAGCACCTTAAGTAACTTGTATAGCTATAGACGTTTACGGATGCAGATATGCAACTTTGAACTGCTTTTTGCAGCCCAAAGTAACAAAATAGGCTGCTATTTCCACTAATGTGCTCGTTGGGAAGGCTATGAGTAGGATGTTTACACATTTTCTCAACGACTTGATAAGATAGGTAAAGTCATTAGCGACGAAGCCTAATCGATCATGGTGTGCCTCAGGGCAGCTGCATATCCCCGAGATATTTCCTGCTCTAAGTGAATGACTTATGCCAACAGTCTCTTACCAACGATAAAATATGTAGCTACGCAAATGACACCGTGCTAGTGTTTCGTGGAGACAATTGGGACGAGGCGCGGAAAACTGCAGAAATCATTCGCGGTCTCTAGAAGTCAATTTACTTACAATCCGTACTATAATATTATAAATGCGAAAGTAACTGTGTCTGTCTGTCTATTACCTTTTCACGCCTAAAATGCTGAAGCAATTTCGGTGAAATTTGGCATGAGAATAGTTTCGGACCTTGGGAAGGGCATAGGATAGTTACCTACCACCTAAGTTCACATTGTGGAACGCAATAAATGATTGAGTATTTATCTCGAAATTCGCACAGGATCGGGATTTACGCGGGAAATACCTCCCACGCAAACGAAGTCGTGGGCAAAAGCTAGTGAATAATATCTCGAAGACCTCATTTCTACAGTTTACTTTCGCCAAATCTACAATATCAAGCGTGCAGCAAGCAGCGCGTCCAGGCAATTAAAAAAATTGGCCAAGTGCAAGTCAGAATCGCCCAACAAGGGTTCCGTAGTAAAATAACTGTGTGTTTTTATAGTGTTTGTATGAAATACAAAGTTATATTTGCGGTTTTAGAAAATGTGCTATTTCTTAAACAGTGCTGAATCTATCTCGTTCCAACCAATTTTCGTTGAAGTTTTCAATCAACTCGCACTTTTTTAATTTTTTATCTTTGGTCTGTGAGGATTGAGGGACTTCCCTATAAAGGATGTAGTTTTTAGGGTTCCGTAGTCGAGGAACCCTTATAGTTTCGCCATCATGTCCGCCCACCTACATATAACGAAGTCAAAAAATAAACTATCAATCCTAAGTTGGCTTTAAATACGAGTAATAATCGACCAACTGTATTCTACTCGCTTTCGGACTAATGTCATTGAAAAATATTTACAGAAAGTTCTTATTTGTGTAAAACAGAGTACCTACCTAGACTTTGTTTTGGAATCCGACTCGCACTTGGCGTTGTAGTAAACTACTACATTGCGAGTGGCTCAACATGCACTTGGTCGGTTTTTTCTACCCGACTGCAAAGTAAGATTTATTAAAAATATTTGTGTACAAAATCCCAGATGTGTTTTACTAATTGTTTTAAGACTATTACTAAATCGAACGATCTTTATTTTGTGAAATACCAGGGGGTCCCACTGCGCACACTCAAATCATTCACGACTAAATCTGGAAAGGCCAGGAAGTGCCACTTGAAAACCTGTTATGATTGGGAACATTTTCAGTATTACTCTGGAACCTGTTCTACAGAGAAACATACATTAGTTTCGGTTTCCCCCTGGCCCTTTCGAAGTGGTCAGCTGCGGTCTCAATTCTCAAACAGGTACAGTACTGTACCTCACTTACCCTACCTACGTAGTGTTAAATATAGTCCATGTCTTCAATATGGCAATGCTTTTTAGCCTAATGCTATGATGGCAGGAGATTCTTATGAGTTTTAGTATGTTTACCAAAGATTTAGCTTAACAGGCTTTTTACATTTACGAAAAAAAAAAGACGTGTGAAAGTGTTATTTATAACTTATTTGCAAAACAAGCATCATTATTTCATTATTTAATTATTATTTTTGACATGCTTGCATTTGGCCACTATCTGGCTGGTTATAAAAAATGCAAAGAGCTGTTAACATATAATCTTTAATTTGTACACAAACATGTTTACATCATGCAAATTTTTATAGTGAATTAGATTTATATATTACTACAAACTACCTAGAATAAGAATAGAATAATTTAAATACATATTATATTCACATCACAACATATTTTTTTAGTCACAAATTTTATTTACATACATTGTTTCTAAAATCAGTTAATATTAAAATTATATAAAATTGTAATAGTGTGACAATTATATAGCATAAGCCAACCTGTAGCAAAAACATAAGAACAAAGAAATTCATAAAAGTTGTTAATTAAATACATATAATCTTTAATTTGTACACAAACATGTTTACATCATGCAAATTTTTATAGTGAATTAGATTTATATATTACTACAAACTACCTAGAATAAGAATAGAATAATTTAAATACATATTATATTCACATCACAACATATTTTTTTAGTCACAAATTTTATTTACATACATTGTTTAGAAAATCAGTTTTAGTTAATATTAAAATTATATAAAATTGTAATAGTGTGACAATTATATAGCATAAGCCAACCTGTAGCAAAAACATAAGAACAAAGAAATTCATAAAAGTTGTTAATTAAATACAAATTTCATCTAAAATAATAATATTATTGCTTTTTTTTACCTCATTCTATTATTAATTTATAATCAACATTTTTTCCTAGTTTCCATCATACAGTTTATCAAGCTGCTTTTGTAAGTTACGGGAAATAATTGCTGGTGTATCAGGCACATAAAACTCTCGTTTAGAAACAGGTGTGCTCAAAAAGTTCATCTGTTCCTTCATCTTCATGTACATGCTTAGAGCTCTGTTACCCATGTCAGCCTTTATGGGTGTTATTGTTTCATTAGAAACACTAGGCATAGATTTACAAATAACTTTTTTCCTCAAACACAAATTCTTTTTTGGTATCTTGTAAGATCGTGATTTTGAACATGACGTTATAACTGAACATGGCTTGCTTACAGTTTTTCGTTCAGGACTCAGTTTCTCTGTTTTTATAACTTTGGGAGTCTCTTTGCTTTCCGTTAGAGTTTTGTCTGCATTTGCACAAGGTTTTTTATCATTAATTAGTTTCCTGAGATACTGTAGAGAAGTCAACTGTGACTTTTTAATTTTATTCAATGCAGCTATGCTGTTGTCTATCATCTGCAAGTTGTGTTCAGTCTGTTTTTCAATCTGTAGTAAATCCTCTAGTTCTGTGCTTATTTTCCCCGAGTTAGCAACAGGAGCTTTATTGAGTAGGTCACATAATGAGTCATTGATCACTATTACACTTTCTTCTCTGTTGCTGTTTTCTTTGTCTGCTGATTTCTCAAAGCTCATGATGGTGTTATCATGGTAGACGGCAGAACTTTCTAACTCACTGGAGTGATTAAAGTATTCCTGAACATTTCTATAATCCTTGAATGGAGTAGATGCTGGTGGTGTGACCGCAGCTAAGTTCTCTAGTGTTGGTTCTTCCTCTAGAGCTTTAATCTCTTTCTCTGTCTGCAAGAAACTGGCATCACAGCTAGACTTCCAAGATACATTAGACATGGGAGTGTCAGGAACAACAGGAACCAGCGTTTTCTTGATCACAGGTTTTGGAATAGGTAACTTTTTAATGCCACTCTGGTTGGGGACATTTTCTTTATTTGCTAGTGTCATCTGACTTTTACTGGGCTTATTTAAAAGTGGTGTTTCCGCAATGTTGTTTATGCCACTTATTCTCACATTGGTATGAGCTGAAAGAAATTGCAAATAAGTGTACTTAATACAAAATAATCAGTATTTGAATTAGATGAATTATTTTAGAAAGATTCTTTATATTACCTTGTAATGTATATAGGGACTTCTTCGGTCTGAATTCAGGTTGTGTGTACTTTGGTGACTCGGGAGCCATTGTTGTTCTGATTTTAGAAACAGGCTGTAATCAATTTAAATCAAGATTGCCTTTAATGTAAAAAAGGGAAAATGGGACTAATCCAGCTATTATTACTTAGGAAGTAGACAGGCATATATTTCATAAACTTGTTTTTATACTCACATTGGGTTTGGATTGAAAGTTAAGCAATTTTCGAACAGATTTACGTTTCATTTTGCCATTAGCTGTGTGGCTAACTGTTTTGTCAACTTTTACAGATGAATTCCAATTTTTCTTTTTAGCACTAGTACCCACCGGTGCAAGTCTTGTCGGAGACTGTACTCTTAGAGCTGAAACATATATTATCAAGTTTTACCTTGTTGATAGTGGTAGGTAGAGGCATTTCGATAGAATTTTTATCAGTGCAAATTTATATTAGGCATTCAAATCATACTGCAAACTGCCAAATAGTTTTGTTTACTTACATAAGAGGTCAGCTCTCATTTCCGCGATAGTTAACGGCTTTATAATCTTCTCAGCGGTGCGTGTGTGTATGATTGTTTGACGAGGCTGCTTCTTCGCAGTCAGAATTTGCCTACCTGCTTTGGACAGGATACCTACAAAATAAACAATAAATATACTTTGTATCTATCGTTATAAGCGTGCTTGTTTACCTAATATCCAAATGACACGAGTAACTTCCTATTTACATCGTATAAATTGGGAAATATAACTAGGTATTAGCTCAACTACACATAGCTTTGGGGAATTATAAACTTACCGCTGAGCCCGGGCAGCAATTCAGCCATCGTCATAGGTTTTATATTTGTCTTTGTTTTGTCTTGTTTTGTATCCATTGTGATAGATATTATTATCACTCAGGCTCGAATTAAATATTAAGAACAATACAAATACACATTTAATCATTCAAACACTTTTATTGTCAACCGTTTAAACCACGGCACGTAAACTTAGAACAAAAAATTTCAACCGTATACTCTATTATAGACATGTGTAAGTAATGCGAGTGATGCATTACGCGTAATATCACCCGAGCGCGTACTGTAACATCACACATTACTCGACTAAAATAAGCATCACACCATCACACTAAACATCACGCGCGCGGTAGCAGCGCAGTAGCTCGCGACATGACTCGCAGACTCGCTCGTACCGAGCCCTCCCGAACGCATCGCATCGGCAATGTTCGGTTTATATCGGAAGTCCGGAACTAGGCGCGTGCGATTTCGTATTTCGCCCGGTCAGGTAACTTAGTATGTTATTTAGAACTCTATTTTTATTAAGAAAGGGTTTATATTTCCTTGACACCACCACCCGTTGTACGGTCGTAGGTAAATACTCAACTGTCCTTTTATTTCGAATTGCAATGCAATTATTTCATTTCTTTCGTGTAATTATGAATCATCATAATGACACGCGGACAACATCGTATCGCTCGCTGCTATGTTACTATTTCAATAACATGTCCTATTACACTACATTGCATTACATTAGAACGCGCGATGGTGTGCTATCGCATGGCGCTACATCATAACATCACGCGTGATGTTTGAAGTGATGGTGTAATGTCATGTTACTCGGCACGAAATGTAATGACATATCACATCACTTCGTGGTGCACTGTTTTGCACATGTCTACTCTATTAGACTCTATAGTCTATGGTTGGAAGAATCCAGAAGAATCGAACATGACAGGTTTCCAGTGTTGCCAACAACGCGGGAGCCAATGTCGCCCGTTTTCACAGCTTAAGTAGCCTAATATACCCGAATTTCAGTCAGTGGTAGCCCAATTATGTAGCCTAAAATGTCAGTAAAAATGTAGTTTAAATCAATTTATTTTTACCTACTTTACTTGCTTTAAATGCTGGTATTTTTTTAATCGACTCATCGCACATAATGTATGCGCCAATAATTTTTCGTGAAACGAATACTTTGACACAAATGCTGTACGAAGCGAAATGAAAATGATAAATAATAACTGAAATTGGCCCAAACTATTCACTCAGTTTAATAAGAAGAATACGTGTACATTAAATTTTTTAATTTTTATTGTTGATTGGCTTGCGTTTGACCACAATCACAACTGATGTTAAGTGATGATGTGGACGAAGACGAAGCATGCTTGCCTAGAAGTAACCTATTCACTCTTCCTCTTAGCTATAATCTGGGAGTGTTTAGACTCCCAGGTTATAGCTATCAGAAAGCACAGACCCCGACACAGAATTAATTCTTATCACATCATTACATTCTAAATTTGGTTACAGATAAAGACAAATTCAGGGTATTCCCCGAATCTAACTAATCATAAACAAAAAAGTGGCCACAACTCAACTCAACATATTTTATTTTACATGGCCACTTACAAAACGACACAAGCTAGTGCACGGCACGAAATTGGTCGATTCCTATGGAGAAGAACCGGCAGGCAACTCCACAGTTATTCTTTTCAAAATATCATTCATTTTTATAATGTATCCATAATACTCGTTTAAAAGGTATGATAACGGGTCTTCCAATAGGCACGTCCGAACTTTGACAGTTAGTAGTCGCCATCTTGTTGAAGCTACATCTGTCAAATTGGTTGTCATTTATTCATTCTGTTTTGCCAAATCATCATGGATAGCTATAGCATTCACCAACACGAGCAAATGATAAAATAGTTTTATCAAAATGAGTGTTCCGTTCGGGCAACGCACCGCGCGTTTCGCCCATTTTACGATCGCCATAATCGTCCTACCGAGAGGACTATTCGTCGTGTGGTGGATAAACTTGTCCACTGGTTCGGTAAATGATCGACCAACACCCGTACGTCAACGAAACGCAAGGTCTGCCGAAAACATCGCCGCTGTCCGTGAGAGTGTGCAGGAAAATCCGAGGCAGTCGATTTCGCGTCGCTCACAAGAACTCGGCCTTTCACAGACCACAACTTGGCGAATTTTGTGTCGTGACTTGGGCCTGCACCCGTATAAAATTCAACTCACCCAGGAATTGAAGGTAAACGACCATAGACAACGACGTGTGTTCGCTGAATGAGCACTGGAGCAGTTAGCAACTGACCGTAATCTTAACAGAAAAATTATCTTCAGAAAATGAGGCCCATTTCTGGATGAATGGGTACGTAAACGAACAAAATTGTCGAATTTGGGACGATACCAATCCACATGAGATCCAAGAGCGTCAAATGCATCCCGAAAAAGTTACAGTTTGGTGTGGGTTTTGGGCTGCGGCGTCATCGGGCCATATTTCTTTGAGAAAAACGTTGGCCAGGCCATCACTGTCAATGGCGAGCGCTATAGGTCGATGATTACCTACTTTTTTTTGGCATGAACTGGATCATCTGAACACCAACGACATGTGGTTTCAACAAGACGGCGCTACGTGCCACACAGCTCATCCCACATTGAATATTGTACACGTGGAGCTAATGTGAACTGGCCACCGAGATCTTGTGACTTAACCCCGCTAGACTTTTTCTTGTGGGGTTTTCTTAAGTCGCAGGTCTATGCGAATAAACCACAAACCACAGCGGCCCTCAAAGCCAACATAACCTATGCCATAGGTCGAATTTAGCCTGATTTATGTGCAAAAGTCATGGAAAATTGGATATCTCGCATGCGCTCCACCCAGAGAAGCCGTGGCGGACACTTGAATCCACACATAATGGCATCACTACATCTTTCAAATTAATAAATAATTTCGATAATATCTCACACACACTTTGTTTTATTTTAATTTAAAGACAGAACACGCTTAATGAAAGACCCTGTAGTTACCAATTCACACCAAACAACGTAATTTAAAAAAATAATGAAAAAAGAATGCACTGTTAAATTAAACAATATAATTTTTATTATTTATTAGTAATAAAAACTAAACAAAAAAAATCTGTCCAATCGGATGGATCGATCGTGGAATATCGTAGGGAACAGTACAAACAAACAAAATAAAAAGACACACTCACTAAACTGGAGTTGTTAAGAGACTAGTTGATAACACAATCACAATAAGCCCGAGCCACATTGTGCACAATGAAGGAATCATCGCCAAGCAATCATGACTTCAACGTAGTCCTCAATCTAAAATATGCTTTTTAGGAGTCCGTAGCCAAATGGCAAAAAACTGAAACCTTATAGTTTCGATATGTCTGTCCGTCTGTCTGTCTGTCTGTCTGTCCATCCGTCCGTATGTCACAGCCATTTTATTCCGAAACTATTAAGACTATACATGTGAAACTTAGTAGGTAGATGTATTCTGTGAACCGCTTTCCGATTTTAAGAAAAAAAATTAAAAAATATTTAAAATAAAGGGGGGTCCCCATACATGGAACTAGAACTGTGAAATGAAAATGTAAAATGTGTGCCCCCCCCCTCTCTAACTTCTATAATAATGGAATGAAAAATCTAAAATAAATATACGTCTGTAGATCTTAATGTAAGCTTTCAACCAAAATTGGTTTGAATGAAATCGGGTCAGCAGTTTTTGAGATACAGCATATTTTCTAGAACCGCAAATATAACTTTGTAATTCATACAAACACTATGAAAAACAAAGTTATTTAGCGTAGTTGTAAAAATGTAAATAAGCTAGTTTGAAGAAATTTTTAAGGTTTTTTGTATTCGTCAAATAAATATACATATTATATTATATTATTATAGTTACTACGCAACCCTTCATGGGCGAGTCTGACTCGCACTTGGCCAATGTTTTGATAAGGGTTTTAAATTTTCACACAGACACAGAGTTTGGTAACTTGTTATAAAAGCGTATGCTGTTTATGAAGAATAACTTGCTAGTCTTGGCTAGTCTGCATTTGGGTATAACAATTTCACGCTTATTGCGTATATTTATTGTGTGAAGATCACTTCTAATCTGAAAAAGTCCTAAGTTTATGCGTATAAATAATATGCTTTCTAATAAATAAAGTGAGTGCCATCCATTCTTTCCTAGTATCGAAAACCTTTTACATTAATTTGCATGGGACATGTTTTTTTTTATTAAGCTCGTTTATGACAGACAGATTGAATACACTTTATTGAACACCAATAATTGAAACACACTTATATAGCAATATTGCTAACAATTTAGTTTCAATGACGGTATTATCGCTGAGAGCGATATCTTCCACTTTCCAGACAACCTTGAACCTGAACTGAAGTAGCCTAAAAGGCGACCGGCCGCCTTTCATGTTTTTTCGTCACCGATTCTCTTCGTGAGTAGCCTAAATGGCGAAAAATCGCCTACGTTGGCAACACTGCAGGTTTCCTCGCCCCCTTCTGTCTTTCTTCACCCTTCTTACGCCAGGTTCCAAAACCATAGACAATTTACAAATGTTTTTATTTAATGGGGCGTGCAAGTGAAAGCTAATCGCAGATGGCGCCACCACCGTAAGAACCTTTGTCCATGAAGGTATATAGCTTCATGCCTTTGTCACTGTCAGTGTTAGTTAGATTGTGAGATATTATATAGTTATCTGTATCATCTATGGTTATCTGTGGTAATGTTTTTTATTTTCATTTCATTGATTTCAATTGATTTCTGTACAATTTTCCGATTAAAGAACATAATACATGTTCTTTAATCGAAAAATTCTCAATAACTGTCTCTAATTTAGTAATTCATTACTGTTCCATAGAGAAACTGCTTTGATATTGGTAAGTGTGCTACTAGCGCCACTTTGACAGTTGCACGCCCCATCTTACGCCGCTCGACCCAGTTCGACCACAGATAACTTTAAATCTCGCCATTACAATTTTTGGAAGTCTATCTGCGTTGATTAATATTTAATTTCCGTACTGTCTTATCCTCTCAGTGATTAAACTGTAATATTTTGCATTGATACTGCAAGATGTACAACAAGTGTTGTATCGAATATTGTGGTACTAAACGAAAGGACGTTTTAATGCATCCATTTCCAGTTTGTGAGTTAAGGACCCATTTACGTTTTCTCGCAAATTTCAATGTTTTTCTGGTCCCATTTTGATACATAAGGAGTTAAAATTTTGACAATATTATGGTATTAATTTCAAGATAATTTATTCATCTCCACATTGAATGCATTATAATTACACAGTCCCATACATCTTTTTCACGCAAATACGTTTTTATCGCCGCAATAATCGTTGAAAATTACAAAAAATGGGGTCTGAATATGTACCTGTAAGCCAAATCTGGAGCATATTCTTAACTTCAAAATAACAAGAAATTATAGCCTATGTATTTATCTATACGTTAAGCTATTTATTTTGAACATACATAAAAAACTTTATGATTTATGAGAAAAATAAAATCGGTCTCAAATTTCTTCATACATTTTTCTACCGAATGCACGGCTCCGACCGTCATTCTGCGCTCAGACGCGCTCGTGAACGCAGGGGTGTATCGCTTTCCTCCAAAAAATAAATACGTCGAAACCTATAATAAAGACAGTGGCGTCTTGTATACTGTGACTATAATACGTTGATACTTTTTCGTACCGAAACAAAAGTAAGAACGAGAACCATACTTATTTTTAGAATTGGATGGATATTGGTTACTGAACCTAGCATGAAACAACAATTTTTTTTAACCGACTTCAAATAAGGAGGTTTCGCAATTCGACCGTATAAATGTTTTTTCTTTCAGTAAGTATCGGTATAAGGGAACTCCTCGACGATTTACAGCAGTAACCTTTTGTTTGGGCTTGATTAATTTGAATTGACCAGAACTTTACACCTAGATAGTTTGTAACTGTCATTAGAGGTCTGATGATGAAGACGAAGGACAGTTAAGGGAACTCCTCAACGGTTTACAGTAGCTACCTTGTGTTTGGACTTAATTCATTTATATTGATGAGAACTTTGCACACATATGGGTTGTAAGTGCCATTACAGGTCTGATGATGGAGACCATAGACAGTCGAGGGAATTCCTCAACGATATACAACAGTTAACTTTTGTTGGGCTTACTTCATACGGTTCAATAGGCCAAAATGTTCGGTTCGTACAAAAACTAAAAAATTGGCCAAGTGCGAGTCAGACTCGCCCATGAAGCGTTCCGTAGTAAATACGCCAAATAACTTTGTTTTTGATAGTGTTTGTATGAATTACAAATTTTTATTTGCGGTTTTAGAAAATATGCTGTATCTCAAAAACTGCCAACCCGATCTCGTTCAAACCAATTTTGGTTGAAAGTTTACATTAAGGATCATAGCATATATTTTTGTATAATTTTTCACTCCATTATTATAGAAGTAAGAGGGGGGGACACATTTTACCACTTTGGAAGTGTATATCTTTTAAACGATTAACTTTATGAAAAAGTGGTTTTAAAAAGTTTAGAAAGCCGTATGCCATTTTTAAAGACCTCTCTATTAATACATACATACACGCATAAGATTCATGAAAAAATATATATTTTCAGTTTCAGTTCCATGTGGGGTACATGGAACTCAGAGAGTATTAAAAAGAGCTTATAGGCCGATTTCTTTGAAGAACCTTGATTGAGGGAAAGTTATCGATATCGATAAAATGAAGTTTAACATTATAAAAATACTCAATAAAATCACATAATAATATTTAATCATTATCAGTCTCAATTACAAAAAGAAAAACAAGTATGCTGTTATTATTGATTTTTAAAATGAATTAATCTGGTAAATGTTTTTCGAATTAAAGTTTTAGGGTCCTGATTGTTTCTGCTAAAAAATGATAACCGAGCGTCTATATATTTCTGAATTATGCATCTTGCTAATTCAATCAAATTATTAGTAGTTTCTATTTCATATTGATGAAAATTAATATCCGGGAATAAATTATACCCAATCAGTGATTTTAAAACCTATCTCATAAAATAATTGGAATTATATTTCTGAGACAGCACTTTCGAACCACTCTCGTTGATCACCCTTTTAATATAAATTTCACAACGACGACAAATTTCTATTACTGTGGTGGATCCGAACAATAACTTGTTTTAGTGTCTTTTTTAAATTGTTAGGCGTTTTGATTTGTAACACCAATCAACGCTCCAATACAAGTTAGGCATTTTATTTGCTTTATCAGAGCATGGACAATGTAGCCGGCCATATATTATTTTTATATTTTATTTTTTATATTTATTTTATATTCCATAATAAATATATTTTCATTAAAATCAGTTGTGTCAACAACTGTAGCTTCAGCAGGCACTCGGTAATAATTCTTTTTTTGGTGGTGAGTCATTAGATGATTTATCTAATGACTCCTCCCTCCTACATACACTTAACTCGTGGACTCGACATCGAAACCAAGTAATCAGTTTCTTTTTCCTGGGTGGAAAAATCATCGAATGACTTCTCCCGCTCTGGGTAAAGTGGAAGGGAGTGTCAGACTTCTACTGACTAAAAACCCACCCTGTTCCTTCAGCTGCCCTTAAGTTCCGGGGCCGCGGTATCTCATTAGAACATTACCGCAACCCCGGAACCAAAGTAACTTACGAGGGCGATATTGTAATGCATAGGTCCAAGTTAATTAATATTAGACTCCGTCATACTATTTGAAGCCTAGAAAGATTGGATATAGGTATCTTATATTATTTTGACTTTTCTCAACATTATATCAATAAAAACCAAACTAGAAACAAATATTCCCTAGTAACCTTATCCATCCACTTTTCTTTTTAATCTGGAATCTTGGGAAATTTAAAATAAAAACATGCATGTCACACAGAAGAAAAAATATCAGAACTTTCTCCTTTTTTTTGAAGTCGGTTAATGTAGATAGGTATTTTATGACAACTATCTGAATTGAATTAAAAAAAAATAAGTTTAATTTTATAATTATCGATATCGTATTCAGCCGTTATAGGTAACAGCACAGATTTTTACGATAAAAATACAGATGAAAAGACAGGAATAAAAGAATTAGAATTTCTTCATGTAAGTAAGAGACATTTCCAAAAGACATCAACGCGCGACACAATTATGTCCTTGACCACCCAAACCACCACTTTAAATGGACCTCTGCGGTAGCTTATAATCTGATTAAATAATAAATATTTTTCATATTATTTCATTACTGATGAATAGTTATGTCATCCATTTGGTATCTAGATGTCTGGGAATGTTTTCCACACCACTTCAACGTGCATGAAAGCATTATTATGCGTTATAAATTGGATACAAAAATTTAAAATTTGTAATTGTTTAGCATGCACACAGGCCTAATACTTGGTCACAACTAAAATGGTTCGTGTATCGTAGCCAATATATAAGAGCAAAAACTCGCATAGTTTTCGTGCGTCGGGGCAACGTATGCGCGATCAAGTGGTTTTCAAATCAGTGATGGAACTGAAACTGAAAATATTTTTTAAATATTTTTTTACTTTTTTTCTTAAAATCGGAAAGCGCTACACAGAATACATCTACCTACCAAGTTTCACATGTATCATTCTAATAGTTTCGGAATATAAAAACTTTTACCAAAAAATTTAAACCGACTTCCAAAAAACACTGCAAAGTGAAAAATAACTTTAATTTCGGTAGGTAGGCGGTGTCCGAATTCCGAAATTAGTTAGAAAGTAGACAAAATATTGCTTTTTCCAATGCTGGGCCGTTAATTGTTGAGGAGTTCTCCTAGTACTTCACCGTTAGCTTCACTTCATCATATGCATTGTGACGAGCATATTGTGCTTAATAACCATATTCAAGTAATCGAAGCGGAACCCATGAAATACTTCTTATTCCTACTTATATATTGAGTAGTTCCAGTGGCCATCTGTGGTCTTCATCATCAGATCCACTTCACAAATGGTGCTTTTCAAATGCAACTACACATGTTACTATAAAAAAATCTCAAATCACTGTAGGTGTGCCTATAATATTTGAAGAGTTTCCTCGATTACTCCAAGATCCCATTATCAGCTCCTGTCTTGGTGAAAATGGGACCAATTGCGAAGTATACCCTTTCAAACAAAAAAAGAAATTTCCAAATTGGTTCAGCCGTCTTCGAGTAATCGGTGATCAAACATTAAAAAAAATATACGCGTCGAATTGATAAGCTCCTCTAAAGTTTTTTTCGTCGGTTGAAAATGGCTGTGACATACAGACAGTTGGACAAACAGACAGACAAACAGACAGGCATGACGAAACTTTTTTTTATTTCTTATTAATTTTTTTATCACATATGAGTATTTTATTTCCAAAGTCCCCTAGTACTCCTAATCGGGCGTCAAACACATTAATAAACTAACATCTAATCAATAAGCATGTAACCCTTTGTAAACAATAAGTTACAACTTATTATGATCAAACAATATTAAATAAAATATAATATTACCTTCAAGTATCAATATTAGTTAAGTAATGTATAAAATCGGGCGAACAATGGTTTGTAAGCAAAGATATATAATAAACTACGTCATTGTTTGTAAGTGTGTGTGCGCGCAATGTTGTTGTGTTGCTACTAGAATACCTAAAATTGAGCGAGTGATAAACGTAAATGCGTCCTTAAGACTCAAAAAGTGGCGTCTGTGCCATAATAGTGACTATTTTCGCAGCTTAAGCCCTCAAGAACTTCGAAAACTATGTGTGTGCTATAAACACTTTGAAAAAAGGTTCATCAGTGAGAAGTATCGACTCAAACTTGGTGGTTATCCATAATTGTTTTCGGCCGATGAAATTACTTCTGGAATACCCAAAAAAGTTCACGAAGGGGTAAAACTTTCCTTTATGGCCCGTCTATTTTTGGGTCGGAGAGGGAGGGGAGGGGTGGGAGGAGAGTAGTGCTACCCTCCTGTACCATCGCCCCCCGCGCAACCCCATGGTTATGGTGATATGGTTAAAGTTTTTAGGTTAGAATAAAAAATAATCGGTGAAATTTAGTATCGTTTGGCAGGAGGAAGGCAGTGGGAGTGGAGTGACAGGGAAGGGGGGGTGCTCGTCTCCTCCACGGCACTACTCCAACGAAAAGATTTTCGAAAAACTCAAAAGTTGGCTAAAAGGTGTAGTCGGAGCCCCGCGAAGCGGGGCTCAATGGTTTTAAAAAAAAATAACCACGAAGGTGATGGCCGGGTCTGTTCGCTCGCTCACTAGACCCGGCCATCCCCTTCTAACCTAATCTGTCCGAGTCGGGTTGCCCCAAGTCCCGAGCTCGCTTCGCTCGCTTACATCCTAGCTTCTTCTAGTAACAGTTGGAACTACCATGAATATTATTTATCATATATTGCGTGCTATTTTCCAATTTGTATGGAAACTTTAAATATTATATCTCGTAAGCCATGAATTTCCGCAACTTTAAAATTTGTAATAGATTTCTATGTATTTATGAGTATAGAAACGTCCAAATCAATGTTCACGTTTCGTTCCACAGTGTAAACAAAAATTCGTAATTTTTTTGTGTAAAATCGTCAACGTAATTACATAATACAGCACCGCTATAGTGCCCACTAATAACACACCAAATTTAATACGTGAATATGGGAAAATAAAATTATTTTTAAGTAAAAATATGACACAAAATTGAACTAAATACACTTCTACTGTCAAAGGAACGTGAAATGTCAACTTTGACGTCTACCATGACAATAAACAACCTAAAAATTTGCAAATGGCGTGCTATATTTCAGTATTAAACGAAACTTTAAAATCGTATATCTCGTAAATAGTGAATTTGCGCAACTTAACAATTTGTAAAAAGCTTTCTATTTATGAGTACTATTTACAGTAAAACTATGAACTTCCAACTCAACGGGCCATAAAGGAAAGTTTAGCCCACGAAGGTTCGTACGTACCTAATTAATAAATATCTGCTAATCTTGTAAAACCAAAAGTTTTCGTAACCAGCTTGCGTTTTATATTGCCTTCGAACAGGCTGGCCAACTTTATTAAATATGAGGTACTATTTGCAAATTTAATTAGGCTGACTGCAACCTGGAAAACTAATGCGTTTAAAACTAAAGTAAAATCCAATCTTTGTTCAAAGGCATTTCTATTCTCGAAACAGTTACGAATAGTTGGTTGCTGTAACTCAAGACAATGTTTATGTTCTTTCTCCAGAATTACCTTACCTACTGACAGGTTATATGAGGTCAAATAATTTTTTATTTTATTTGACTATATATGTAAATTTATTTAATTTTAATTTGACTTAATCTACTCATTACAATGTTCTTTTAATGAGTTGTATTGCAATATGTGGATAGCTAGCGACCTCGACAATTTTGTCATATTTGCGCTAGTTTAATATAATATAATCAAGCAATTTTTGTTTTGATATATACCAGTCATTAATCTCATCATCGTGAATTGTAATATTTCTGATAATTATATTTTTCTATAACTCGAACTTTAACTTATTTCAATTTACTTGCCATATTATACCAAGTTTAATAAAAGTGTAATTTGTTTCAGCTCAATATGCTGAGGAAGAAGTGTTAGCTCCACCTTGGAAAATACTGCTGAAACAGTTTAATTTTTTAACCACACCAACGATTTTGGCAAGAAGCCATACAAAAATGAAAAGAAATATGTTTTGTGAATGTTAAAGGCAGGGAGACAACTGTGCCTTCATTAAAAAATTGGATTGTAAGTCTTCAAAGTTATTTAAGGCTGTGGCTATTCTTCCAAAAGAAAAATGTGAAAATAATGCACCCACCCTATTTTTTGCACTAGAGCGGGCATATAATTTTAGAAATAATAACCTGAATTGCCACACCTTCGTCAACACTTATAGATTGTTACTAATAACCAGATTTATAAAATTTCACTCAGATACTTTTAATTGTGAAAATGATTCAGCAGACCAGCTGGTTAAACTGAAACAGCTATTTATACCTTCCAAAAAAGATGATGTTCAGTATCCGGGTGAAATTAATGTGGGACCCCATATGTCAGGAGCGGTGCCACGATCTGCTGCTCAGGAATGCCTCAATGCACATGCAAGAGCGTATACAGCAGGGTGGGTCACAAGAAATTTTTTCTCAAAAATAAAATGTGTCGATTGCATTGCCGATTTGACAATGGGCAAAGTTAGTGCTATACACAATTAGGTGCAAAAAAAAGAATATAAAACTATTAAGAAAATGAAATTTACAAATGCAGTGAGAGCGTTCGGAGTAGTCACAGAGGAAGCAAATGACTACTTAGAACATTCTCCAGCAAAAAACAACATTTCGAAAAATAAGCCAAATTATGTGTCTAAGTACTCATTTGACTTCCTTTCTTGTGATACACAAAAAAGATATTGAAAAGGCCTTTCTTGACCATGGGTTAAAGTTAGTAATTTTTAATTGGTGTTGTTTAATAAATAAAATAATGAAAGGCACATATGTATCCCGATTAATTGAAATATCTCTTCCCAGAACGCAACATAAGGTTTATAATAAATATAAAATGAAATTAAAAAATAAAAACTTGAATAAGTATTTGTTGTTTCATTTACATATTTCTCAGTAGTTCCCTGTAATTATTGTTACCGCTGAGTTCTTTCATAGGAGCTCATTGGAATTTTGCTGCAAACAGCAAAAAGAATATTGAGGTCTGAATACAGTGCAATGGGTTAATTGTGGCTTTATGTATCTGCCTTTGCTCAAAAGTCAACACCTAAATAAAAAAAAAAAGAACTGTCATGTTCGATTCTTCCAACTTTTGACAATCTATAACAACCATTTTCTTTCTATGGGAGTGGGTCGTCTGATCTATGTGGTTTGGCTTAAATTTTGAACTCTGTTGTACGCAGAATTCGGATCAGTTCAACGATTTTTCAATAGTCAGTCTACTCTATCGGAGCCTTCTCAGTCAAGTTCTCAGTTTAGGAAATGTCAAAATTTTCGCATAGAACGGAACGTTCATATACCATAGACTACACTCGTTGATAATGTTGTCATCGCCAAGGATCTTCTACCTACTGTCATCGCAGACTCGCAGTGATTGAGTGTCACTGTCATAGTCATTCAACGTCATCGTAAGCTGTCAGTATTATCAAAACGAAAGCGCGGGAAAGTCAAGGGAAGAAGGCGCGATTTTTTGGAAAAAATATTTTTTATTTTAGTTCTCGTGTTTGCATAACTACTTAATTGTAGTATTTGTAGTACGTTATGATGGGGAAAGTTAACCCTTTACCGCATACTGTGACGAATTTGGAACACTCACAATAATTCGCTTTAGAAAACTAGTTTCGCCATCTTTGCCGTAAGTTTTGGACTAAAAACCTTGTTTGCAGTGTGTGTCACAAGATAACATAGAGATGTCGCTAGTATAGGACTGCATAATGACAGCAACCGGTAGGTAAAACAGTCACCAGGGCCATTTTGACTGAGTACGAATTTGCAGTTAGTCAAAAAAGTTTTTATTGGTGTTTTCACAAGTTGTGAGATAGTTGTAATTAATATTAGAGAAAAATGGATCCCCAGCGTTTTTATGGCAAAATACGTAAGTATTGACACAAGCATCATCTTACTATCGTCAATTGAAGTGGTGTTCCAAATTTGGAACTTCATGCACTAACGTATTTAATTACTTTCCAAATATGGAACTTCATGCAGCTTGGTGATATATGGTTTCTGGTTATATTTGGAACTGCATGCAGTGTAGCTGAACATTTTATTTCAGATAATATGGATACTCGGGCTCGACATTTAAACATCATCCCAGATAGCAGTGATGACCAAAATATATCAGATGATGATGAATATGGAGCCCCAACACCATTAGGAAGAGTGAGAGATGTATATCCCAGAAAGCGACGAGGACTGCAGTGATGATACCATGTCAATTAATGATGAACAAGAATATGAAATGGTAGCGAAAAATCAGCCTTTTCAACCGACGACAAAAAGAGGAGGTTATCAATTCGACGCGTATATTTTTTTTTTTTTTTTTTTTTTTATGTATGATCATCGAGTACTCGAAGACGGCTGAACCGATTTGGAAAATTCTTTTTTTGTTCGAATGGGTATACTTCGAAATTGGTACCATTATCACCAAAGTCCGGATCTAATGATGGGATCCTGGAGAAATAGAGGGAACTCTTCAAATATTATAGGCACACCTATCGCGTTTTGGGTATTTCTTATAGTAACTTGTGCAGTTGCTCTCAAAAAGTACCATTTGGGGAAGTGGAACTGATGATGAAGACCACAGATGGCCGCCGAAACTACTCAATAATAAGTATTAAGTGGATTGCGATTCGATTACTTGAATATGGATGTTAAGCACTTTATGCTCGTCACAATGCATGTGGTGATGTAGAGCTGATGGTGAAGTACCAAGAGAACTCCTCAACAATTAACGGCCCAGCATTGGGAAAAGCAATATTTTGTAAAAGGTTATAAGTAGTTGACGTTTAGGCTCTTGTAACTAGGTAAATTAAAAATCATCCAACTAAAAAGAGTGAAAAAAAAACTTTTTAACAAAAAATTAAACCGACTCCCAAAAAACACTGCAAAGTGAAAAATAACTTTAATTTCGGAAGTCGGTGCCAAAAACGAAAAAACAAAACTAAAGACACCGACTACCGAAATTAAAGTTATTTTTCACTTTGCAGTGTTTTTTGGGAGTCGGTTTAATTTTTTGTTAAAAAGTTTTTTTTCATCAAAATATTCAAGAGAAAAAAAGGCTAGAATCGACGTTACGCGCCTTAAGGCGGTTGAAATTTACAATCAATATATGGGAGGGGTGGATATTTTGGATTCCATGCTCGGATTCTATAGAATCCAAATAAGAAGTAAGAAATGGTATCACCGCATTTTTTTTTCATATGCTCGATTTAGTATGTGTGAACAGCTGGTTGTTATTTCGACGACGAAATAAACAAAAAGGCATTGAAACCTATATGCCACTCTTTGACTTCAAATTATATATTGCAGACGTGCTCATGAGAGAAACGGCAGGCGTAATCACGCCAACCACACGTGGAAGAGGGAGACACGTTTTGGACCAAAACATCGAAAACGTTAAAAAACCAAAAAGAAGGCGCATAGTTTTTCCACCTCGAGAAGTGGCTGAAGACGGGATATTGGCCTAGTTGGGAAAATAATTGTCAGCGTTGTAAAAACTGGACAAAAATCTTACGTATGCTGCAGTAAATGTGGTTGCTACTTTTGCTTTAACAAAGACCGAAATTGTTTTAAGAGTTTTCATATTTTCACAAATGAATAAACCTTGTAATGTACTATAAATGTTTGATTATAAATCCTTATTCTTATACTTACCTAAAATATACACAGTACCTGAAAACTATTTATATATTTATTTATTAAACCCATTTAACTTTACCGTACCTGCATGTTGTTCCAAATGTGGAACATCTTTCAAAATAACCATGAATGCATGTTGTTCCAAATATGGAACAGGGCGTTTTTTCTCGATTTTTATACGATTTTCTATGTATATATTTTTTCATTATTTTTCTAGGGGGTTTTCTGGGGTAAGAAATATCATAAATTAATTTGAGCGAATTTTAAAAATCCATGCGGTAAAGGGTTAAGAAGAGGAAGAAAAGTGGGAAGGATCCCCCTGGGGATTCCCTCGAAGATGATGCTGACACTGGGTCGTTGCGCTCTATGCAGTCGGCCACATCTGAAGCAGAAAAAGAAAAAGATACGGACAAGTACATTGAATACAGAGTACCTGACTACACCCGGTCTTATCCAGAGTCTGGTGGAAACTTTGAATATATTGTATTCATCGAAAGTCAGAATCAAGTCCCGATCGGCGACTGGAAGACACGGTGGAGCATATGGTTTAGGTATGCCCTGCATGGGTGGAGCACCGTCGTATCCTCATAGAGGCGATCGGCGGCGGCGACTTCTCGCGCCCTGCTCTGGTCTAGCCCATGGTGCGAAGCGAGAGGGGATGGGATGCAGTCTCCTCCTGCTGCGAAGCAGTCATGCTAGCGAAGGAGGAGGCCTAACGTGCGAGGGAGAGGCAACTCCTCTTCCTCGCGCCCCAGCCGCCGGGGGAGACGCCCCGGGTGTCGTGGATCGCGAGTCGATTTCGGGACACCGTAGGCGCGGGCCTGCGGATGGCGAGCAGGGGTCGCTCACCGTCCGGTAAGGACCAGGCCCGGGTCGGCGGCGCGTTGTGTTCCACGCGCGCCTCAAAAAGCTGTTAATACCAGTGACGGGGCCTCATAGGGCCATTGCCTGTCGGGGTTTATGGGAAAGTTCCATCGAGATACCGCGGCCCCGGAACTTTAGGGCTTACGAAGGAACAGGGTGGGTTTTAGTCAGTAGAATTCTGATACACCCGAGCGGAAGAAGTCATTCGATGATATTTTTCACCAAAAAAGAAAAAAAAAGTACCCATCTACATCTATTATTTCATTATATTATACAGGTACACTGATTAATTAACTGCAAATGTAACTTTGTAATCCTATATATTTATATGGGATTACAAAGTTATTTATGCAGTTGATGTATCTAGAAAACTGGAACGAAATTGAAAAATATTATAGTTTTTCCTTAATTCATATACTAAACACTAATTGTATTCTAAATTAGAAGCTTCTATGTCTGCTAGGAGTGCTTTAGACTTTTGATGATCGGTCAGTCAGTGAATGACAAAATTTACAAAATTAAGGAACTTTGACTCGTTATAATTCTTAAACTACTGGTTCAAATTAAATGAAATTTGAAATATACCGTTTTTATACAATGCCTGTTTGGTTCAGGCAAATTCAGGCTTCTAGTTTTATCCACGACGAAGTTATAGGGGGTCGAAAATGGCCTGAGTTCCTTCGAGAAAAGAATGGTACAGCCGTGCCGCTTTTTTGCTCGACTTACGTTAGGTACCTAGATATAATAATTATGCTCAAAGGTAACTTGTTAAGGCTGGGTTATCCAGAGCGCCGTAGGTATTCGACGCTTACCCCAGCCCCCGCAACGAATAGCAAAACGTAACAAATTACGACGCGCGGGAGGCGCGCGCCAAGCGCACCGCTCATGAGTTCACGAACTCAAGTAGGTACGAAGATGCGTCACAGAATAGAGCAATGCAGTAGATCAACTTGAATTGATTAGTTTGTTTATTTTGTTTTGTTTTAATAGTAAGTATTTTCAAGTTTAAAGATAGAATAGGTACGTATTGTATAAACTTGAACCTAATTAGTAATAATTAAAAATAAGTATATTTATTTATTTTTGTGAATAAAGTGAATAAAAAATCTGACTGATACGCAGATCATGAATACGGGTACGATTCAAAATTACACGCCGCGCGCTATTCGATTTTCCCAAAGGGTGCGAAATCTTCATGGCACAGTATAAAAAATCAAGTAATAGATAGGCACACTTACATTAGGAGAGTTGTATTACAATTCAATTATTGTTATATTGAATGAGGGCTTAGATGTATTCTGTGTGAAATATTATGTTTTTAAATAAAAAATATAAATATTTTTCAATCAAATAGTTATACCAATAATAGCAACATACAAACACTTTTTGGAACGAATTTATTTTACGCGGCTTCTAAACTGGCAGAAATTGTAACGCAAAAGTGTTAATACTTACGACTATCTTCTCAACCGCACACTTTTTTCTCTAAAAACTACAATCATTTATGCACAACTGGCTAATGCCGTGATTCGACTTCAACTTCACCTCTTGCGGCTTTTGTGGAGGACCCACCACAACTTCACAAACGCTGGAGGTTGTTTGGTAAAGTATTTTGGATGATGAAAAGTATTCAAATTGAAGGAAAAAAAAAATATTTTGTACGCAAACATGACATGACAGCTTTTGCAATGTCAAATTTATTTCACTCAATGTGTTACCAGTTTACCAGTGGCAGCAGAAATAAAATGAGTATGAAAAGAGAAAATTAGAAATATGGTATAGAACTGTTAAAACGATAATACAGTACGCTACAGCTTTATTTTATTTATCTCCATGAACCTACATAGATCATAAACAAATCGAGTAAATACAAAAGGGAGAAGGCATTTAATGGAGGTTGGACGGGGAACATTAGGGAGAGCGCGTGATTCGAAATTCAGTAAAAAGCCATAGATCCTGACACGATATGTCACATTTTTGACATTTTACAACATATTATCTGTTTCCCTTTGGTACATGAATACTTTATTGGAAAACTCTTAAAAAAGTAGACATACACAACGATGTGAAACTTTTTCTGATTAATCATTTTCATGAAAAAGAAATGTAAGCACTTTTCTCAAGACCATCTATGCTCGTTGTTGGTGCTGTTTACTGATTGCATAACGGTGAACAGGAGACGACTAGGCTCTTCGACCACCTTACGGAGGCAGCTGCAGGAGCTGAACTGGCCCAGCACAAATATCCGATGGCAAAGCTTGTTTTTCTAAGAGATTTTAATTCCCACCATAAAGAATGCTTGTTCCCGTACCAACAAACAGAGCACGCTGGTAGAGAGGCCCGCAGGTTATTTTTATCGCTAGATCTCGACCAGCTGGTTCACCAAGCAACTTGCATTCCAGAAGTCGACGGCCACACGCCCAATGGCTTGGACCTAGTGCTCACAAACGTTTCGTCGCCAGAGACTGTCAGTATCGGTCTGGGCCTCGCTCGGATCGTATGACCACTTTCTGGTGAAAACGGTATCTACCTTTTCTCCTCCAGATAAATGCCCCAGGGGCATACGGCGAGTATGGAAGTATGGGTCAGCAGACTCCGAAACTGCGAAGCGAAACTCGAACTTTTACCGTCCTTCGCTGTCTCCTAGTTATGATAAAACTGGATGGAACACTGGCTCACACCGCACAAGAAAACGCAAATTTAAATGCCTCCGTCTTTGCGGTAAGTTTACGTCTCGACACGGCGTCTAACTTACCACCTAAAATACCTCACTTTGGCTCCGTAATGCTGGAAAATGCATTTCATGTTAAGGAAGTCCGCAAAGCCCTTTCCAGTCAAGATGTGAACAAAGCCAGTGAACCGGAAGGAAAACCTGCTCGAGTCTTAAAGAGTTGTACCCCGGATTTGTCTCCTGTATCGCGTACTCGCCTGTATCGCGTTCTATTAAAATCGGAGTGGTGCCAGTGTCCTGGAAGCCAGGTAATGTGCAACCAGTATTCAAAAAAGTAGCCGTGCCGTACAGACGATACAGGCATCGCATAGTCCCGTTGACTCTTTGGCTTACACAGTACACTGCAAACCTAACTTTGCCAGCCAAGCAGAGTCAAGATGCAAACCGAGATCTTTAATTGAAAATGATAGGAGGGAGTGAACTAGTTGCCACTCTAACGATCATACGTGAGCTTCCGATCACAATGACCTGACACTTTGAGGGGCTTACAGTCACCCCAAATCAATCAGACCAGTTTTGATAGCATCTAAATCTCGGTTTAAATCTCCTATAGCGTCTGACAAACTTTCCACCCGCGTAGATGCATACAACTGCGTAAAGTTGATACGAATACCGAAGACAGAGAGTTATAAAGTTTACCGAAGTTTACCGAAAATAATAAATGATATTTTTGTAGGAAATGGTCATGCTGTATATTTCTACACTATGGCACGAGTGTGCTGCGCGTAATAAATATTGTTGACTTGTGACAACCCTGGCCGTTGCGATACTGTCTAGACGTTGTCGGCATTTTCCACAAGATCAAAGGTGTCGACCTACTGTATGATCTTTATACTGTGGTCATAGCGACGAATGATCGACTGTACCATAATAACCATTATTACATTTACGAAAATAAAACCTAATACAGTCGAATACGGTCAGTTATTTCAACTCAGGTTACTAACGTTCTATTAGCGCGTTTAGTAAAGAATAGAATTGATATTCATCAGTATTTTGGATCAAACCCAGGTTCTAAATACATCTTTTTGTGATTTCTTTTTTATTGTAAGTACTTTTATATTATATTTAGGTATTTTTGTAAATATTTTGTTGAATTTTATATTATATTTAGGTATTTTTGTAAATATTTTGTTGAATAAAATAAGAAACATTTTCATTTTTTTTATAGGAGAAAGAAAGTCAAAAATGTTTTGTTTTACACACATATTTGCGGTTTGTAAATCTATTCCGCGTAGGTACTTATCTACTTAGTAAAGTAAAATATTAATTTGTATAATTATAGGTACCTATAATAATATTGTCAGTTTCCTTTGAGTCTGAAATTTGAAAAGAGCATTATAACATTTTCGCACGCGGCGGCTTTATGCTCTTTGACATAGGGTTCAAATTCAATTGTTTCACACACTTTTTGCGGTTGGCAAATCTATTCCGCGAGAAAAATAAACTATTATAGCTTTATTTATTTATTTATTTATTTATGTACACACATGACACTTATAAAGGAAAAAATTAAATACAGACAAAAGCTTTATACTGTGGTCATAGCGACGAATGATCGACTGTACCATAATATAAAAATATAAAGCTTTTGCGCGCGTGCCGTCTTTATTTACGCACATATTATTTTGTGGTTTCGAAATCTATTCCGCGTAGCTAGGTAGATACCTCAGAATACAGAAAGAACCTAGTTAGTAAAGAAAAATATTTATATAGGTCTAAATATTTATATTGTCAAAGCCTTCTTACTTTTTTTGTTTATTCAGCCTTCGTAGAGCCAGCGATGACAACTTCTTTTTGTTAATTTTGTCCATTAGTTTTACTGACCAAAATTATAACGAAAGTACCTAATAAAAACAATTTATATTACAACTATTTAAAACTAAACGATAGGAATTAATATTTTATAATGATTTTTTGGCTCGACCGGAACCAAACTTAGCGGGGGTGGCAGGTTCGCTAAAAATTGGCATACGTCCGACCTCCAACACGTTCCGCTCGGGACTAAAAGACGCGGGGCGCGCGGCCGCGCGCTTGTAAATAATAGGAAAACACTTATTTTTGAAATTAGTGGTATAAATATTTTCAAATTTCACAATATGACGACCGACATGTATGTCATTTTATACGACCTTTATTATGGTATAAGTTTTATTATTGAAAGCTTAATAAAACTCAAATAAAATAAGAATAAGACCGTAATTTAGACTTGTCTTTGCGATTTAATTAGATGCAGAGAAATGCAAGTAATCGTGTATCGGATGACCGAAATAGAAAGATCAAAGTATGAATTATGTAATATGTATTTTTCAAAATTTAAATCCGTGTTATCTACGAATAAAACACAATTGAAAACGACGTTTTTTCGAATAACCTCGCCTTAAATGGTCAACGGAATAAAAAAGCAAGAATTATTAAGAGTATTGGGGAGTATTAAGTAGAGTAAATTGCCCGAAATTGCATAATTACTTACTTATGGATTAACTTTAACCGAGACGTTTGACGAGTGCGGCATTAATTATTACTAACTAATGCAAAAGACGTACGTGCGTATCCATATGTGCGTATCAAAGCCTCCGAAAAAAACCCATAGAGACAGGGAGTGGGCTTTGAAAAAAACTTTAGCTGAAGTTCAAGAAGTAGTACCGGAAAATAAAAAAAGGAAGGCTACCTAAAAAAATAAGAAAAGCTCATAAGACAGAGAGAGGGCTTTAAGAAAACTCGTTGTTGGTATACAAGAAGTAGAAGGTACCGGAAAGGAAAAAAGTAGGACTTTCTACAAAAAGCAATGAGATCCCATAAAAAACAATACTTGTCAAAAACCCAAGTCTCGCAACTTAGTTGTTCTACCGTAAAAAGTTGTGAGATCCATGTAATACCAAGTCGGTTATTAATTTATTCAGTCCCTACTTAAGGGACCTTCTGTCTTAAGTTGTTACGTAATTATCTAACCTAACGACACCTTATAGTGACCATATCAATATTAAAAATCTTTACCGTTTTAAATAAATAGATTGACTTGGCAATCGCAATAAACAATTTAATTTATATATGTATTACTTGTGAGATATATTGTGTTTTCATGCGATTTTTTTTTTCGTATTTTTTTTCTTGTTGGAAGTCTTTTGTTTATTGAAGATTTTTTACAAGCTTGATGTGCACGCTCATAGTTCTGGGAACATAGACCACGAACCACGGACTACCACAAACAGTCGTTCGTGTGGAGAGTGGTGTGTGTTGCCATGTTCATAATTATATTCAACAATTTTGACACTACAGCAGGCATTCAAAATAAATAAATTATTAATATTATTATATTATAATATACTGTTAGAGGTGTTAGAGGAATATAGTGCAAATAGTGGTGGTAACTGTCATGCCTATAAAAGGACGCTTGATCGAGTTATGTCAATCGACCCTGATGGCGGCAGCCAACGGGCCCACAACGCGCGGAGAGGCCACCTCTTCCACGCGGAGGAGGAATAAGAAACGTGGGGGGAAAGGGAAGGAAAAGGCACAACCCCCCCCCCCCCCTGCACAGAACCCAAATAAAGCGACTAAGGCAGAGGTTTCGTAGGCCGCCCCCGCCCAGAGCAAGGCGCAGGTCAAACAAACTGAGAACGCGGCGACCAAAGGCGCCGGTAAAACAACGAAGAAGAACCCGAAGGAACAGAGAACGACCACCAAGGCGACCGGCGCCTCAGTGTCAGTTAATAAAGAATTTATGACCTGCGCCATAAAGATCATGATGGACCTAATTCAGGCCATCGGACGGGGGCAGGACCCACAACAGGTCATCCTAGATGGCCTAGCCACCTTACTTACGCTCACCCATGGCTAGGCCACTGCGGGTAATCAACTGGAATGCCCGCGGCCTGCGAAATAAGGTCGCCCTCCTCCGTCACCTCCTGAGGGACCAGGACATCGACGTGGCGTTGATAAACGAAACACACCTGGGACCCGAAGACAAGATAAAGTTCCCAGGCTACCACATCTATCGTAAAGATGAACGGTCGGCATTCAATATCAGATATCGCGGTCTGGCAATGCTGGTGAGGCGAAGAGTCGTCCATCAAGAGCTGCCCCCCTCGATGTCGCATAATTCATTGTACACGCTGGGCGTACAGATCCACGTGGCCGGCGAGGACCTGCGCGTATACGCCGCATACAAGCCGCCCGCAACACAGCTAGACCTGGCTGAGTTGCGGGCCCTGCTCTTCACACCGCATCCAGCGATCCTCGCCGGGGACTTCAACTCGAAACACCCAGCGTGGAACTCATACCACATGAATACTCAGGGGAGACGACTCTTCGCGGACGCGGAAGCCTTTGGCTACACAGTGTCCGGCCCAGAGACGCCTACCCGGTACCTGGACGACCCCAATCACATGCCGGACGTGCTGGACATTGTGATCCACCAAGGGCTAAGCTGAAAGATCGCACAGCACGTGATAGACGACGAGCTACAGTCGGACCACCAACCTGTACTCGTCGTCATATCTAGAATGCCGACCGACTGAAGCCACCAACGCCACGTCGACTCCTGGACTGGAAGAAGTTCACAGAAAAGGTTGAGGCCACGACGCCAACTCGGCCCCTGCCACCGCGACTACGTGCTATAATCGCCGAGAAGAGACGCTTACGCAAGCAGTGGCAACAAACGAGATGTCCGACCATGAGGACCCAACTGAATCGACTCGCGGAGAGGGTAAAGGCCGAGTTACAAGCGTCGGCCACCGCGAGCTGGGAGGAACACATTGACGCCACGGCTGACAGCTGGCCGTGAATACATAAACTATGCCGCACATTCACGAATACCCCAGCCCCGGTGCGCCCACTACGAGGCAACGACGGGGCTCTTAAGTACGTAGCGGAGTATCGCGCGGAGGTCTTCGCCGAGCAACTAGAGCGTCAGTTCCGCCCGAATCCGACTGACCAGCACGCACACGTCGCGGCAGTTGAGCAACACCTTGGGGACTACTTCGCGACGCCGATAGCTCCCGAGGAAGACCCGATATTTTTCTCGCCGGGCGCAGTCAGACGCGCCATCCTAAGAACGAAGCTTAGAAAGGCTCCCGGGGCCGACGGCATCACAAACGCCGCGCTACGCCACTTGCCGCACCGTATGGTGGCGGCACTGGCGCGCCTGTATACGGCGGTGCTGCGCACGGGGGCCTTTCCCGCCGCGTGGAAGGAGGGGCGCGTCATAATGCTGCCCAAGGCGGGGAAAAATGTGTCGAAGTCGGAGAGCTATCGGCCCATCACTCTGCTGTTCACCATCTCCAAGGTGTTCGAATCGCTCCTTTTGTTTGAAACGTGAAATTACGCATTCGATGAATTTAAAAGCTTACGTTACAATCAGCGATGTTAGTTTGCTAGGAAAAGTAGATTTTTGAACATCCTTCATCGAAGCAGTTTACTGAACTGATTACGATGTTATTGTGATATAACATTTTTCACTTTTTATTCTCAAAATGGGAAATACATTGCAAATTCAGTAGATTCTGTCTACAGTTTACTTGTATTTACAACTACAAATCGAAAGATTTACTTATACGCAAGTCTAGTTCTAAATTACGAGCGATGCAACGTCATACCATACGGGTATGCTCTTGTTCTATACTTTTGCACAGTGTGTAAAGTGCGTGCCGTATTTTATTACCAAAAATAGCTCTATGGGCTGTCATAGATAATCATCGTTTTTAACATGTTAGCCATAATCGAAGAATAGTCAAATAGTCGATTAATTTGTTTCCTAATACTGTGGGTTGCCATGACTAATTTTATGATTTTTACGACAAGGGTAACTGTTGCGCAGGCCCCGCACCCGACCTTCGGATGCGGCGACTGTAGAGGCGGAGCTGTACGAGGGCTACAGGGCAGCGAAGGCCGTCCTCCGAGACGAGATCTGGCGGGCCAAGGAACTGGCCCGGGAGGAGATGCTGGCGACTCTGGACGGGGACCCATGGGGCCGCCCCTACAAGTGGGTGCGAGAGAAGCTCCGCACCTGGGCTCCCCCGTTGACGCAGAGTCTCCAGCCTCAGTTCTTGGAGGACGTGGTGAGCGCCTTGTTCCCATCGCGAGGGGAGCACGCTCCCCCGCCCATGGCTCCGTCCGACGGAACCTGAAGCTGGCGCAAAGACGGACCACAGCGACGACGACGTCTACAACGCTCCAGAGGTGACCGAGGTAGACTTCAGAGTGGCGGTACAACGGCTCAAGGCCAAAAATACCGCCCCAGGACCCAACGGCTTGCCAGGGAAAGCGTGGGTCCTGGCCTCGGAGACTCTCGGGCTTCGACTAGGGGGGCTCTTTAGCGCATGCCTGGAGAGGGGCCAGTTTCCGCTTCGCTGGAAGACGGGAAAGCTGGTCCTGATCCAGAAAGCCGGGCGCCCTGCGGACTCTCCGTCCGCATTCCGGCCCATCGTGCTGCTTGACGAGGCGGGCAAGCTCTTGGAAAGAGTAATTGCAGACCGCCTCTTCGGGCACCTGAATCGGGTGGGCCCGGATCTTGCGGAGTGCCAGTTTGGCTTCCGCAGGGGGCGCTCGACGGTGGATGCCATCATGCGCGTGAGAGCCCTCACGACGGGGGACGCGGTATCCCGGGGCAGGGTCGTCTTGGCGGTGTCTTTGGACATCACCAACGCCTTTAACACCCTACCCTGGAGTTGCATCAGGGAGGCACTCCGGTATCACCGGGTGCCGACCTACATCCGTCGCATAGTCGAGGACTACCTGATGGACAGAGCCGTCATCTACCCCGGTCACCGGGGAGAGTGGAACCGGCGAGAGATGTCGTGCGGTGTCCCACAGGGATCGGTCTTGGGGCCGCCCCTGTGGAACATCGGATACGACTGGGTGCTGCGCGGCGACCTCCCTGACGGCGTCAGCGTAGTTTGTTACGCTGACGACACACTCGTCCTGGCGCAGGGAGAGTCGCACCAGGCGGCGGCCGACCTGGCGACGCAAGCGGTTGCGACAGTCGTTCATAGGATCCGGCAGTTGGGACTCGACGTGGCGCTGCACAAGACCGAGGCCATGTGCTTCCATGGCGGTCGGAACGCGCCACGGTCCGAGTCCCACATAACGGTGGAGGGGGTTCGCATCGGCGTCGGGAGGACGATGAAGTACCTGGGACTCGTCCTCGACAGCCGGTGGAACTTCAGGGAGCACTTCCTGAGTTTGGCCCCAAAGCTGAACCGGGCAGCAGCCGCCTTCAGGCGACTCCTGCCTAATCTCAGCGGGCCAAACGCCTCCTGCCGAAGGCTGTACGCCGGCGTCGTGCGGTCCATGGCCCTCTACGGGTCCCCAGTGTGGGCCCTGTGCATCCGGACGCGACCACTAAAGTTGGTCGCATGCCAGAGGGTCATGGCTATCTGAATGATCCGGGGATATACCCGACGTAGATAACATTTCGTTTGAAGGTATGAGTACTAACTCGGATACCTACCCTACATGTGCAGACTATAACTGTGGCTTGCTACTTTAGTACTTTGTTTACGTATTGTTCGATAACTTAGTGAACAGTTGATCTCATTGGTGTTATTTTGTTGTTATTATGATCACAGTGACTATAATTCATGGAATGAGGACTATTCGAATTAGAGCATCTACCACAAACTATATCACTTGATATCACTTGCAAAAATGATTTTGTTGAAAACCTTTTCGGAATATGTTAAGCCCAGTTCATTGAAGGGCACTGATTCTGAAAATCGTTCATATTGAAGGAAAAGAACACTTGGATTGTTGTTTGGGGAAACGACATTTCATGAAAAAGAGTTTTGATGTGATCAGATCGATCGTATAGCAAGTTGAATCCTAAGCTTGTTTCTGTGTCACAAATTTATTTACATGTTCTTGTCGTGAAGAAATTGAGAGACGCAAAACCGATCTACCCGCAATAATTATTTTGTTGTCGCGGTTATACAAGGTGTACTGATTGATCTTATCAGTTGACAAGACACATCAGTTGACAGTGGCTTGTTTATTTCTCATCTATCGTCCTATTTTACCTGTGTGCGTCAACCGTTTCCTCATATTGAAAGGTAAAGGTTTGGGAAATCAAGAAACCGAAAGTACTTCTTTTGTTTACATTTCATTTGGAGTTTGTGATGTCAATGTTTGTTATTGAAGAATTAGCTGATGGCTAGATAATACTGGTCGCATAAGTAAATTTCCAAGGTCGAGGCTGGTCCGTGGATGAGTAACCACAATGACATATCAAGATTCCTCTGTGCCTCGAAAAGTACATTAGGCTGTTGGTCCAGCTGTAGTTTCACAACTTTGATAGTAGTTGAGGATGGTTGGTAGCCAGAACAAGTTAATCTTTGTTGTGCTAACGGTTATGGTGTTGTCAAGCTGCTGGGTTGCTCCAGCATTACCTTAAGGCGATAGGGGATGCAGTTCTCATGCTGCTGGTGATTGCCACGTTGGCAAGCCATTGCAACTTGAAGTTTTACGCTTTATGTTTACGCGAGTGATTCGCTGCAACTATTTGGAGAATCTGTTAAACTAGACTGAGTAATACTCAGTCTCTTGTGTCCATTTCCATAAACACACCTCGAGTTTATTGCAAAAGTTGCAGTAGTAAGTGAGTTTTCTTATTATTTTATATCGAGCACTGATACATCCACTGTGACCTTATGCTTATTTTGAGTCGTACGATGGATGGTGGATTAGAACTTTTACGTAAAATTCTTAACATTTTACCAATTCTGGATTTTCCATAAATGAAGAAATGTGCTTTTTGTGTATCTGAATTGTGTATTTGGATAGGACCATAAGTGAAGGTCAGGTAAGCCGAACGGTTGCTAAGTCGTAACTTTGGTAAACATTGAAACACGAACAAGTTATTATTAAGAAACAAGTTGTGCTGGTTGCTGTCGCTCTCTGCTCATATGTTTCAGATTTCTGACTTCGTCTTTGTGATCAAGCACTCACAAAGGCACTACCAGGCGGCGGTCGAGTAGTGCAGTCTTGTCGAGCTGCCGACCTTGCGTAGCGCACCGTTGCACCTGATGAGCACGTGTGGTGCTGGCGTGGTATACTGCTGAGCAGCCGGTGCTGTTGGTGCAGTGTTGAACCGCTGACTTGGAGCGATGAGCAATCCAGATGCCGAGCACGAGTGGTGCCTTGGCGTGCTGTAGCGCTTGAGCGGCGCCTTAGCGCACTGTAGCGCTTGAGCGGCACCTTAAGCGCGCAGTCGTGCTGGCACAGCGCGCAGTCCTGCTGTAGCGCTAGTGGAGTGCGCAGCCCTGCTGTCGCGCTGGTCCAGCGCACTGCCGCGCTGGTGGAGCGCGCAGTCCTACTGTCGCGCTAGTGAAGCGCGCAGCCCTGCTGTCGCGCTAGTGGAGCGCGCAGTCCTATTGCCGCGCTAGTGGAGCGCGCAGTCCTACTGTCGCGCTATTGGAGCGCGCAGCCCTGCTGTCGCGCTAGTGGAGCGCACAGCCCTGCTGTCGCGCTGGTGCAGCGCACTGTTGCGCTAGTGGAGCGCGCAGCCTTGCTGTCGCGCTAGTGGAGCGCGCAGCCCTGCTGTCGCGCTAGTGGAGCCCGCAGCCCTGCTGTCGCGCTAGTGGAGCGCGCAGCCCTGCTGTCGCGCTAGTGGAGCGCGCAGCCCTGCTGTCGCGCTAGTGGAGCGCGCAGACCTGCTGTCGCGCTAGTGGAGCGCGCAGCCCTGCTGTCGCGCTGGTGCAGCGCACTGTTGCGCTGGTGAAGCGCGCAGTCCTACTGTCGCGCTAGTGGAGCGCGCAGCCCTGCTGTCGCGCTGGTGCAGTTCAATGTTGCGCTAGTGGAGCGCGCAGCCCTGCTGTCGCGCTGGTGCAGCGCACTGTTGCGCTGGTGGAGCGCGCAGTCCTACTGTCGCGCTAGCGAAGCGCGCAGCCCTGCTGTCGCGCTAGTGGAGCGCGCAGCCCTGCTGTCGCGCTAGTGGAGCGCGCAGCCCTGCTGTCGCGCTGGTGCAGCGCACTGTTGCGCTAGTGGAGCGCGCAGCCCTGCTGTCGCGCTGGTGCAGCGCACTGTTGCGCTGGTGGAACGCGCAGTCCTACTTTCGCGCTAGTGGAGCGCGCAGCCCTGCTGTCGCGCTAGTGGAGCGCGCAGCCCTGCTGTCGCGCTGGTGCAGCGCACTGTTGCGCTGGTGGAGCGCGCAGTCCTACTGTCGCGCTAGTGGAACTCGCAGCCCTGCTGTCGCGCTAGTGGAGCGCGCAGCCCTGCTGTCGCGCTAGTGGAGCGCGCAGCCCTGCTGTCGCGCTGGTGCAGCGCACTGTTGCGCTGGTGAAGCGCGCAGTCCTACTGTCGCGCTAGTGGAGCGCGCAGCCCTGCTGTCGCGCTGGTGCAGTTCAATGTTGCGCCTGTGGAGCGCGCAGCCCTGCTGTCGCGCTGGTGCAGCGCACTGTTGCGCTGGTGGAGCGCGCAGTCCTACTGTCGCGCTAGCGAAGCGCGCAGCCCTGCTGTCGCGCTAGTGGAGCGCGCAGTCCTACTGTCGCGCTAGTGGAGCGCGCAGCCCTGCTGTCGCGCTAGTGGAGCGCGCAGCCCTGCTGTCGCGCTGGTGCAGCGCACTGTTGCGCTGGTGGAGCGCGCAGTCCTACTGTCGCGCTAGTGGAACGCGCAGCCCTGCTGTCGCGTATGGTTTACCTCACTTGTATGATTCGCTCTGCATGTTGAGAAGCCTCACTTGTACGATTCGCTCTGCATGTTGGGAAGCCTCACTTGAATGATTAGCTCTGCATGTTGAGAAGCCTCACTTGTACGATTCGCTCTGCATGTTGAGAAGCCTCACTTGTATGTTTCGCTCTGCATGTTGAGAAGCCTCAACACGTGTGATTACGGTCAGCGTGTTGGGAAGCCTCGACACGTGTGATTATAGTCAGCGTGTCGGGAAGCCTCGACACGTATGAATACGGTCTGCGTGTCGGGAAGCTTCACACATTAGAATACGGTCTGCGTGTGGAATGCGCTCGTACGTTTGAATACGGTCTTTGTACGAGTGGGTCTGTTTATCAGGCCATGTTACAAGATTCGCTGGTGATTAAATAATAAAGTCGACCGGCGAGGTTAAGCATACAGGCCTTTGGAAACTAACAGGAATATGCCTTGACTCGGTTACGTTTTATTTCTTATAAGAACGATGAATGTGTGTCACATGTGTTAGAGCTATAAAAGAACGATATATGAATTGACTGAACGGAGACGGATCGATTGGTCAGTAAGATTGAGTGTTTCAAGCTCGTTTTTCTGAATGCTCACTACTAGCTCTTTTGTTTTCAGACGAAACCAACGATGACGAAGAGACAGAAATGCAAACAGAGTCTTCTCCCCCAGTTTATCGGTCAATGCCTTTGCTGGATGATTTTGAAGCCTGTCCACCGAATTCTCCAGCGGCGGGTCCCAGCGGGATCGCTCGGGGAATGTCGCGCTAGTGGAGCGCGCAGTCCTGCTGTTGCGCTGGTGGAGCGCACAGTCCTGCTGTCGCGCTGGTGGTGCGCGCAGACCTGCTGTCACGCTGGTGGAGCGCGCAGACCCACTGTCGCGCGAAGACTTCTGTTTGGTCTGAGCCTCTGGCTTATGACTTCTGTTTGGCCTGGACCCCTGGTTCATGGCTTCTGTTTGGTCTGAGCCTCTGGCTTATGACTTGTGTTTGGCCTGGACCTATGGTTCATGGCTTCTGTTCTGGTTCAGTATATTAGCTTCACTACTATCTATTTATCTTGGCTAGTATTCTACCCAATGGGAGTCCGGAATTCCATTGCTTGGAGTGCTATCTAGTTCCCTTTAGGTTTTAATGCTTAGAATCACTGATTTTGCATTGCAATTTTTTTAGTCTGAAGCTGTTAGATTTACATTTCAATTACCTAAGAAACCTTGCTGTTAGTTGGTTGGGTACCTGATGGCGGGAGTGCACGCTCACTATCGCGTGCTTAACCTTTTCACCGCCAACGTACACAAAACGCAATGCCTCGCCGAGCGCCAAGCTATAAATGTATAACTAAATATACAGTAAACAGTAGTGATGGGGATATCGTCATATCGATGAATAAGATTTGTACGCGTAAAGTTAAGATTTAAAGTTGATTTTACGAATATAAATAAAAACTGGTTAAATATTTCCAGATTTGTTTTATTTCACAGTATCCTTAATAAGAAAAAACAGTATAAATTATGAGTATCAAAGAAACTAATACATAACTCAATTAGATCTATAAGGAATGGGGTACATCTCTATTTGTTTCATGATCTCATTCTTTAACTTCATATCAAGTTATTGGCACTGAGGGCACGTTGAATTCGATTCTGATCAGGGATGGGGTCTATGGTCTTTCTTTCTTCTATTTTTGTTTATTCCTGTGTTTTTTTAATAACTTCAGTCAACGTTTTTTACCGTAGGTATCTAAGTGGCATTTTAATTGTTTTTAAAGTGTTTTTTGAAATGGAAAGTAAGTATATATTTAAATTCTATCACGCTTGTAGCCGTGTATTTATCAAAGCATTGTTTTTTAAGTGTTGTTTCTGTTCTTTTCTTAACTCATGTATCGGTAGCGTTTACCCATCTGCGCGCGGGGGACCCCGCGCACATATTGCGTTTCTCTATTTACCCACGACGGAACGGAGCAGGTATATGCGTTTAGGGTGAGAGATGTTTGTGCAAAGTAATGTTCCCACCTATCTTCTAAACTAATGATCCGATTTTGATGCGGTTTTCAATAACAGGTTTGTGTTTGATGAGTTCATGTTCTTAGATAGGTGTCATGGCTGTAACTCACTAGGGGGCGCCACAATAAACATTATTATTATCATCCAGTTAGACATACCTCAGAATTATCTTCTGGTTCAATGTTCTCCACAAAATACTCCGAGTCCGATTCCACACCTTGCAAAATTTTAAGAAGTTCGTCCGAATCAAGTTCTTCACTCATTTTTCTATTTGTTATTAAGTGCAAGAAAGAAAGATGCGTGCGCGCGAATCCGATTTTGTGCTGCACTATGCCAAAGTGACCTTGACAGCCGCACGCCTATGACGTCACTGACCAACTTCTATAGTAGTTCGTGGCACTCGGTGGCGCACAGGGGCATAGACGACCAATTGTTTTGTAGAGATGGGAAAATAACTATCGACAAGAATTGGTAACAACTTTATAATTACGTATCGGCATCTACCTGAAGGTCGAAATTCATCTACTATCCTTTGTAATGAAGTAGATAACTAAGTTCATATTTTATTGACCTCAAATTGTTTTCGATATTCGTAACTTTCTGTATTTATAAATATTGCAATGGTGAAATCAACCTTTCACGGCACATCACTGGCCAACTTGATATGAAGTGATTGGCGTTCTGAGGAAAGTAACAAAATTCAGAGTTTCTGTTTTTGCCGATTTTAGGACAAACTAGGGCTTATTTTGTGTAGAAAAATAAAAAACAGGGTAGTAGACAGTGCTATCTTAAATAATAAAATGAAACAAAGCTTTTAATCACAGTAAATTTATTTTAATAAGATAGTTAAAATGAACAACTTCTATAGAAGTTGTGGCGCTGGTGGCACGAAAATCCCGAACTTCTATAGAAGTGCTTGGCGGTGAAAAGGCTAAAATACTCAGTATCGAATCAAAAGTATCAATACCAATGAGTAATCGATTCTTTTTCGTATCCCTAGAGTAGTGACAATTGTGACATTGACGTTTCATTTTCTGTATCTAACTTGAAAAAATCTGGTTGGATTTTTGGTCGGGAATATGCCGACAGTCCGACAACTATTTTCTAGTGTATTTATAACCAAGGACCCATTAATCGGATTAAAAGGTTAACCGGTTAGACGTTTAACCCATTTGTTTGATTAACCTTTATACGGGTTAACCTGTATACTATTAAGGTTAATCTATAAAATATTGCTGATTAATCTGAATAAAAGAGACAGAACCTGTAAGTTGCACAATCTCGGCTGCGTCGCGGTATCTTACGTCACACGCGGCTGTTTGTTGTTCGGGTTTATTTGTCACCCTTTTGTTGAATTTTGCACTTATTCAAAATTATGTGCGTAACCACGCACAGTGGAATGAAAATGTTTGGTAGGTAAGTGTATGGTGAACATTAAGAATTCAATGACAAACGCAAATTGAGAAATGTAGGCAGGTAAGTAGGTAGGTGTCTTTTTTTAGTAGGTAAGTAGATAGTTAGACGGTAGAACAGGTTAGGTATCTTTTTTATTTATTTTACTATATTTATTGGTTTACTTTGTTCTGTATATTTCACACCTGAAAGGTGTTCCGAGGTGGGAATGTTTTACCCGTAAGTATACAACATTATGTTTAGTATATGCGAAATGTGAATATAGTTAGTTCGGAATAAGTAACTAAATCGAATCTAATATTTTATAAACCTTTTTTGTTTTTGCCCCAAAAATATTTAAAAACAAGTTACAAGTTGGACAGTTGGATTGCGTATATACGCTACTAAGTTAGTAGCGTATATACGCAATGGTACGGCGCACAACACAGGTCACGCAGCACACCACTAGACGCGCACGGCGCGACGCACTATGGGACCAACCGGTATTTTCCATCTCAATATGAGTTGGGACAAAAGTCGTGTTACTGAAACTGTTTTGATTGTTTTTCATTCTAAGATGATAAAGCCATCCGATATAATAGTAAAAAAAATATACAAAAAATTTTTAGGTACATAAAATTACACCCAAACTTTATACTTTGATAATTTGATATTAACTAGACTACTCGTTATGGAAGTTCAACTTAAGATATTTTCTATGTTCTTCAAGGGAATGTATAAGTATTATACATTTTTAGATTGCTCAAGATTTCTAGTTCATAACTACGTTATTTTGTGATGAAAAATATTTTTTCGAATTTTTTTATATAATTTTTAACTCTATTCTATTTAATTTTCATGTTGAGGCTTCCTTGTTACCGATGGCTCCCGATGTCAAGTTAATGACATGTTTAGATACCTTACCTATTCAGTAATACAAGGAAATAAAAAAAAAACCTGCGTCATTGCTGCGCCATTTCGAACTAGAAGCAAAAATGTCGACCTAAATATATTTTTACACGATATTTTTTTGCGGTGACCATTTTAACCACACGTATGATAAAAATCATGTTGCATAGTCATTCTTATCTGTTGTTGTAATTATAATAAGTATTAGTGTGAAAACTGTTTTTATCAATTTTCTTATTGGTTTTGCACAAGTTACTGAAACTAGGGTCCTATAAATACTCGGGTTTACAGCGTGTTCATTAAAGTGTCCGGATACCTTCCTTCGGTAACTGTGAATTTGCTGAAAAAAGTGTTCCTGACGTCACATCGAGCCACACACCACTCCGCGATCGCGTGCCTCGCCTCACTTTTCACTCGTTCGCCGACACCTTGAGCGTGCGCACACATATCGGTCGTCTCAAAAATTGTAACCACTACCTACCTAAGAAATACAGTACTTGTCATACCATCGGAATCAAATAGTTTTATTCAAGACCACCAGCAGCACACCTGGAGCTTGATACTCAACATATGGTCCTTCGGGGGAAAGAAGATCGCCGTTTTTTGTGCTACGCACGCGCCTCCTGTGGACTTTTGACTGGCCGTCCGAACCGCGCGCTCACTTACGCCGCCGTAGAAGACACTTAAAGGACAGTCTACCCAGCTGAGGGACATTATTCTGAGTGAGTCCGTTCCATTATCCTTATTTACTTTCCTGTCTATTCGCCTTTTTTATCCAGGAACATTAAAATAGTGCTATACGGATCAGGCATACATTGATCTCTTCATATATAGCTTACCTATTCAGTGGAACTTTCCATAATCGAATCATCGTCATTTTGCATAATAATTTAATTTCTTAAAACATAAGGAATGTTTTCGCTCGCTATCTACAAGTGTTTGCCAAACGCGTAAACAACCTCATTAGTGTTTTTTTCGTTATTGTTCTTATTGCACCGGTAACTTGTCGGGCTCATTAGCAATATCAGCTGATCTTACCGTAGGTTTAGCCAGCTGTTTACGCATAATTTTATAGCTAAACTTACATTATATTGATTTCTTTGTCTTTGCTTGCACTTTGGACTTTTTGCTTTGCCTTAACGATCTACCTACCTTCTCTCATTATGTCTGATGCAAAATTAAGGGAACTTATAAAGAAGCGTGGTGGCTACAAAGCAAAGCTTACGCATTTTAGCAACTTTTTAAGATTATTACCTAGCACGGGAAATGATTTAGATAGCTTCCAAGCAGCGGAATTAAAAAACCGTCTTAGTTTAATGGAAACATTATATAAGGAATTCGACGTGTTACAGACAGACTTGGAGCTGTTGTCCGAGGATGCGGACGAAATGTATGACGAGAGGGAGTAATTCGAGGCGCAGTACCACATGCTGGTGGCCCGCGCGAGGGCGAGCCTTGCCCCCGTGCGCGCCTCCTCGCCCGCGGTCTTGTCTGCTACCTCCGTCAGTGATCTCCCGCACCATGGCTCTGGCTGCAGGCACGACTTCGTTCGGCTGCCTAAGATAGACTTGCCTCACTTCGACGGGGACTATCAGCACTGGCTTGAATTCCGAGATACGTATCTTTCTCTTATTCATAACAATGACAGCATACAAGACATCAACAAATTTCACTACTTACGTGCTGCCTTAACCAGCAGCGCGTCATTAGTGATCAAAAGCATAGATTTCAAAGCAGATAATTATGGTACAGCTTGGCAGTTATTATCCGAAAGGTACGACAATGAAAGACTACTTATTAATAATCACGTGCAGGCCTTATTTAATCTTGAACAAATTCAACATGAATCTTGTAAATCGTTACGGAATATGATTGACGTCACAAATAAAAATCTTCGTGCCTTGTCAACTTTAGGGCAGCCTTCTGAGCAAGGGGGCCTAGGGGAAACTCTTATTGTATACATGATGTCAGAAAAACTTGATAGGGTCACACGAAGGGAGTGGGAAGAATATAAAAACAATTTAAATGCCTTTCCAAATTTAAAAGATTACATTAAATTTTTAACAAACAGAGCAGATTTACTTGAATCCTTAAATTATAACAAAAACACAAATGTATGATTTAAGTAGCTTACATCCTCTACCCCTACGGTCGGCTATCAGCACTGGCCCGGCATAATCAAGCCCTGTATTCAAGAAAGGGTACTCTAGATGAGTCCTATCGCTTGGTAGGTTGCCCATGATGACCTGAATAGGCTGAGCTTTGAAACGTGTGCAGCGAACACAGTTACGCATGCTTGGCTAGGTTTCTGCCTGCTAATGGCCAGTAGGTGGGTCTAATGTGTGCTAAAAGTAATTGTGGCCCTGCATGACAGAGTGTTTTGTGCTCTCTTTCGAAGATAATTTTCGTCAAGTGATGTTTGCTACATAAAAGGATAGGATGCTTAACATTGTAACTGTAGTTGGAGTTGTTAAGGCGTCCACCTACGCGTATTAAATTGTCTGAATCAATGAAAGGAGAAAGACTTATTAGTCGATTCTTTTTATGTAAGGCCTGATTAGTTTTGAGACATGAATATTCCTCAGGAAACATTTCTTGTTGAGAAATCTGTAATATAAGATTCTGAGATGATTGTAATTCTGAAACTGTTAAGTAAGTAGTATTTTTATTATTCTGTTTTTGGCAATTATTAATAAATCTTTGTGTATAGGCTATAATTCTTATGAGTGACGTAAATGATGATTTTGTATGAATTAAATTTGAAAATATATTGTTATTATTTTGGTTATGTGTTGTATGCAAAGACGTATCTGGTAAAGATTGAATTTGTGTATTAGGTGATGTAGGAAATTTGATTTCTCTATGACTAAGAAAATCGGGACCCGACCACCAAAGAGTGGACGAGCTGATGCAATCAGCCTTCACCCCCCGAGATGTGAGATCAGCGGGGTTGCTCTTAGAAGGCACATAGCTCCACGTCTGTCCAGTCGTAGCTTCTTGAATTTCACTCACTCTATTGCGGACAAATTGATCAAGCCGACTTGGCAATGTAGACAACCATCCAAGTACGATCATCGAGTCACACCAAAAGAAACAGTGATTAAACTCTAGAGTGAGTGATTTACGTACCTTCAGAAAAAGTCTTGTGCCCAGTAAAGCACCACACAACTCCAGCCTTGGTATGGTTGTGGGCTTTATAGGGGCGACCTTGTTTTTGGAAGCTAAAAGGCGAACGCAAACTGTTCCATCGACTGCTACCGTTCTCACATAAATACATGCACCATAGGCGCGTTCAGAAGCGTCTGTGAAAGTGTGTAGCTCTACTAAAGAAGCATTGCTACAAGATACCCAACGAGGAATATGAACAGAGTTAAGAGCTGGAAGTGACTGTACAAACTCAAGGAATTGTGATTTTATTTCTGTTGGTACTTCATCATCCCAGTTACATTTAAGTATCCACAGCTGCTGTAACATAAGTTTAGCCTGAACTATGCATGGCCCGACAAGGCCAATAGGATCAAACACCTGACTAATTAAAGATAAAATGTTACGCTTTGTAATTTTAGAAGTATGTTTTAAATCTATAGAAAAGAATAATCTGTCTGTTTTACAATCCCAGTATAGCCCAAGTGTTTTGCTAGGAGTGTCATTTAGGTTTAATTTTTTATCTTGATTTTCTGGATTTAAATTAGTGACTGACTCTAATATCTTCGAACTATTTGATTGCCACTTTCTAAGGTGAAACTTGGCGGACTCCAGAGTATTCACTACTAGAGATGAGTCGTATTTACTAGAACAGATCCGAAGAATAGGTAAATTTCGATACTAGGCGGCACCTATTCTCACTTTGATAACACCTAGTATCATGAAGTATTGCGAAATCCAACTGCTCTTAGGCTTCATAGCTCATAGCACTAACGCGTAATTGCATTCCATTCACTCAACACGTTATAAACCTGCTTTACCGCTCATTCATGTTTGTCAAAATCATTCGTTTGTCAGTCACTTGAATTTAAACCCTAATTCAAAGTACATAAAAGTAACGCAACGCGCACGCGTGTTGTGCAAGAATATATATTCTGTCCTTTTTTAACTACGCTATTCCGTAGTCTTCCCATCTTTATCTTTCAATACTCGAGACTAGTCAGTAATCATTCGATCCGAGAATACTCGATCCGAATGAGTACCAACTAGTCTCGAAAAGACTAAGTAAATAGATACTTCGTAATACTTAGTCTTGTCGAGACTCATTCGGATCGAGTATTCTCGGATCGAATGATTACTGACTAGTCTCGAGTATAAAGTCCAATTACTAGGTACCAACCTAGTCTTATCACTGATTGCTGGTGCTAACACTTTGATTGATGATTGGTGGTTCTAAGTTCAATAGAAATATCAAGTACAGGAGAAGTGGCAACGAGGTGAGTCCGTGAAGCTTAAAGACCGTCATCGTAAAATTTAATCAAAATACCGTGTTCATTTGTTGTTTAGCAGTTTCCTGCAAAATTAGTAGCCACAATAAAAAAATTACTTGGACTAAGTACGTGCACCATAACACGAGACCAGAGGTGGCGGCGCGTTTTGTTCCACGCGCGCCCTTCTCAGATGTTACAGGGGAGCCAAACACCTCACTCTCCCCAATTATAAAAAAAAATAGATGGGGCCTGCAGAGGCGGGCCGGCATCGGCACTAGTCGCGGGCCACGATGTTGAATAATTATGCGTTCCCGCAGCCCCCGGCGCATGTGTACGAAGGAACACGGGGTGGTTTTAGTCAGTTAAGAGTCTGACAGATCCCTTCGCCCGCCCCAGGACGGAGGACATCCACGAGGGTTTCCAAGTCGGAACAAAAAAAAAAAAAAGTACCTGCACCATGACCACATTCGATAAGTAATAATTGATACTAGGTGGACTAGGGACTAGGTGGACTAGGTGGAATAGGTATCTGGATCACGTATTTTTAAATACTAAGAATAGGTGCACCTAGTCCCAAATTTACCTAGTACAACCCATCTCTATTCACTACCCCTTGACATAAATTTATGACGGACTCAATCGTATCTCCGCCACTCAAATAGTCGTCGATATAAAAATCACGTCTGATGGACTGACTAACCTCTGGGTCTGAACATTGATCTGCAAGCGAAACTAGGCATTTTGTGGCCAAATATGGGGCTGATGCTGTACCGTATGTCACTGTATTCAGTGCATAGGTCTTTAAAGGGTCTGAGGAATTGAATCTGAAAACAATTTGTTGTAACGTGCGCTGAGATGGTTTTACTAAAATAGCTCTATACATTTTTTCAATGTCACCCGTTACAACAAACTTGTGTTGCCTGTATCTCAAAAGTATGGATAGCAGATCCTCCTGTACGGTTGGACCTACCATCTGAATGTCATTGAAGGACTTGCCCGAGGTGCTGGAGGCCGAAGCATCAAAAACTACGCGAAGTTTTGTGGTAGAACTTGACTCGCGCACAACACCATGATGATGCATAAAATAATTAATTTCTGAATGATTTGTTTTTGAATGTTCTGTCATATGATGAAGGTCAATATATTCTTGCATGAATTGCAAATATCTGTTTTTATATGTGGAGTCCCGCTCAAATCTACGCTCTAGGGAGAGGAAACGACGCTTCGCCATCGCGTAAGAGTCACCTAAGCACTCGAGCGAGTCCTTCAATGGTATGGTGACAACGAATTGACCATGCGTATCCCGACGTGTGGTCTCTTGAAAGAGATTTTCACAAGCCTGTTCTTCTGAAGAGAAACAGTTTGCAGACGATACCGTATCAAGTTCCCAGAAGCGAGTCAGCTGATCTGACTCCTCATGTGAAAGAAAAAAAACAAGCAGAAGGTTGTGTATGAAGACAAGACCGACTGACGCGGCCTAAAATAAGCCAACCTAGTTTTGATGACTGTAATCTAGGCTGGTTATTGCCTAAATTAATGGTATCGGAACCTAAGACGTCCCAGAATACCTCAGCGCCTACTAGAATATCAATAGCGGTAGGTACATTAAAGGAAGGATCTGCTAATTGAATACCTGGCGGGATGGTAATATACCTTTTATCTACATAAGAGCCAGGTAGTGATTGTGTGATCTTTGGTAAAACAAAACAGCTTACTTTCACCTGATAGCCACCATTACAAGACCGCAAATGAAGACTGCAGCTTTCTGAGGTACTAGAAACTTGACAGTTTATACCTGAGACAGTGGAGCTAGTGCTGCGTTTTACCAGGCCGAGCTTCCCACAGAGCTCTTGGGTGATGAAATTGGAGGTGCTGCCGTTGTCCAACAGTAGTCTGGCAGTATGAAGCTCTCCATTGACGTCTGTCACCTTTGCCAAGGCTGTGGATAGCAAAATGTGAGCCTGATTAGTTTCTGAACAGGGTAATACGACGTTTGTTGACAAAACAATGTTTTCCCCTGTCTGTTTTTCTGTTGGTTCCCTATGTAAGAGGGTATTGTGTCTGATCTTGCAATATTTGCAATGCGAGAGACTGCAACGCTTTTCGGTATGACCAGGTCGAAGACAGTTCATACAAACATTGCTTTCTGAAGCCTTTTTAAAACGTGCTTCTATGTCAAGATTTCTAAAAGGCTGACAACTGAATAAAAAGTGATTCTGAGAACACATAGGACATTTAACGTTGTCTGAATTATTATTATTTTTAGTTTTAGTTGTTGCAAGGAAGTTTTTTGTTTTGTTGTTTTCGTTAGTGTTTTTTGTCGTTGTTATGTTTTTATTATAATTTAAGGATTCAAGTAAATCTGCTCTGTTTGTTAAAAATTCAATGTAATCTTTTAAATTTGGAAAGGCATTTAAATTGTTTTTATATTTTTCCCACTCCCTTCGTGTGACCCTATCAAGTTTTTCTGACATCATGTATACAATAAGAGTTTTTCCTAGGCCCCCTTGCTCAGAAAGTTGCTGCCCTAAAGTTGACAAGGCACGAAGATTTTTATTTGTGACGTCAATCATATTCCGTAACGATTTACAAGATTCATGTTGAATTTGTTCAAGATTAAATAAGGCCTGCACGTGATTATTAATAAGTAGTCTTTCATTGTCGTACCTTTCGGATAATAACTGCCAAGCTGTACCATAATTATCTGCTTTGAAATCTATGCTTTTGATCACTAATGACGCGCTGCTGGTTAAGGCAGCACGTAAGTAGTGAAATTTGTTGATGTCTTGTATGCTGTCATTGTTATGAATAAGAGAAAGATACGTATCTCGGAATTCAAGCCAGTGCTGATAGTCCCCGTCGAAGTGAGGCAAGTCTATCTTAGGCAGCCGAACGAAGTCGTGCCTGCAGCCAGAGCCATGGTGCGGGAGATCACTGACGGAGGTAGCAGACAAGACCGCGGGCGAGGAGGCGCGCACGGGGGCGAGGCTCGCCCTCGTGCGCGCTCGCACACGCCGTGTGCTCGAGGGGTAGGGGTAGAGGATGTAAGCTACTTAAATCATACATTTGTGTTTTTGTATGCTTTGCAGTCAGAGCCGTTCACCTGGAGCTGGTTTCCGACCTTACCAAGGAAGCTTTTCTTGCGGCCTTCAGCCGATTTATAAGTCGTCGGGGAAAGCCTCAACGCGTGTACTCCGTCAACGGCACTTCATTTGTGGGAGCTTTCAATGAGCTTTCACGCTTCTTAAAGGTTTCATCTAGAGATATAGAGTCAGATCTTGCAAACAAAGACATTGAATTTAAATTTATACCTGCCTACAGCCCACATTTTGGTGGAATTTGGGAAAGTGCAGTAAAGTCCACCAAACATTTATTGCGTAGAGTCATGAGCCTAACTCATTTAACATATGAAGAGCTCTCAACTTGTCTCATTCAGATAGAGGCTATTTTAAATTCCAGACCTTTAACACCTCTATCCACTGATCCATCAGATCTTTCTTATCTTATTCCTTCACACTTCCTCATCGGACGATCACTCACGTCAGTCCCTCGGCCTCAGATCGCCGATGTCAATATCCAGCGGCTAGAGCGCTTCGATCGCATCGAAAAGCTAAGACAACATTTTTGGCAGCGCTTCTCTAATGAGTATGTGTCTCTCCTGCAGCAGAAAACCAAATGGCAGACAGCTGGGCAAGAGCTGAAACCAGGCACCATGGTCTTAGTGAGAAACACGAATCTTCCTCCTCTTCTGTGGTTGCTGGGCAGAGTGGTCGCAGTGAAGACTGGCTCCGATGGACATTGTCGAGTCGCCGACATCCTGACGAAGAAGGGCACCATAACACGTGCCTACAACAACATATGCCCTCTTCCAGTCTCTTCAACATCATCTTGAAGACTTCTCTTCAACGCGGGGAATATGTTCCTGACGTCACATCGAGCCACACACCACTCCGCGATCGCGGGCCTCGTCTCACCTTTCACTCGTTCGCCGACACCTTGAGCGTGCGCACACATATCGGTCGTCTCAAAAATTGTAACCACTACCTACCTAAGAAATACAGTACTTGTCAATAGGGACCGAAAGGTTAACCCGTATGAGGGTTTTAAACCGGTTAATTTTTAGGATTAGGTTACAAAACCCTCAATAAAGGTTAACCCGTATTATAGGGTTAATCAGCCTATAAGAACCGGTTTCGACATAAGGTGCATTTTAGCACATAAAACATCTGCAAGAAAGTGACAGAGATAACTACCACGCGGTGTTTGATCGTGTACCGACATGACTCTCGTAGTCACCGCGTAGAATGCATTGAACTTTGAGCCCTATTAATGTTGCACAATACTGTTTTTAATATTGACTAATGTTCGACGCTAAAATATTAAAAATAATATTTCGATTCTAGCGCATTTCACCGACCGACACGGTTGAATTGTGAGTGTGTTTGTACTTGTACATATCGTCGTTTGTCGTAGGTACTTAGTAGAACTTTGTTATTTTTAACAGACTTCAAAAAAAGGAGGTTCTCTATTCGTCTTGAACATTTTTTTTATGTATGTTAAGTACCTCATAACTCGGAGACGGCTGGACCGATTTGAAAAATTCTTTTTGCGTTTGAATGGGTATACTTTCTAGTTGGTCCCATTGTTACAAAATCAGGATCTGATGATGGGATCCTGGAGAAATCGAGGCAACTCTTCAAATATTATAGGCACACCTATAGCGTTTTGGGTATTTCTTATAGTACCTTAAGCAGTTGCTTCCGAAAAGTACTATTTGGGGAAGTTGAACTGATGATGAAGACCACAGATGGCCACTGAAACTCCTCAATAATAAGTATTTCGTGGATTGCGATTCGATTACTTGAGTACGGATGTTAAACACTATGCTCGTCACAATTATAGATGCTGGCGGGAAACATTCCGAATCATTCCCGTCGAATACTTCGGAAGTATTCTGAAATATTCAGAAACTTTGGGAATATTTCAACTGTCAAAAAAAAACAGGAAAATCAACCTTTGAAGTCTGTTAATATACCAAAACCTGCTCCTAAGTAGGTAAGAACAAATACTTTTCTGAAAACCGCATCAAAACGTGTTTGCTTGCAAGGTTTGCCTTTATTTGCTTTTATTGACTGGGCTATTATACGCGTTAAGTAGGTAGGTAATGATTAATACCTACCTATGCGACTCGCGAATACTCGCGATGCGTACAGAGCTACATACAAACTAACCAAAAACATAGGTAACCCTTTTTCAAATAGCAAATCAAATATGCTTGGCCTGGTTTTTTTATTTCACAACTGACATTTAAGGCTATAATCGCATAGCACGACTTACAACTCGATCGCCTAATGCATGTATTTTGACCAATAGGATGCACGAAGCGTATTCTAGTAGTGTTCGTAATAGTATTAATATAATGTTACACGCCCTGTACTCACAAAATGCATATTATTTCTAATTGGGCGAAAACAGGAAGGGATGTGGTTTGTCACTAGCTGCGCTTCCGCAGAAATATTTTCTTTGGCCGATAGTACCTACCTAAAAACAAAAGAATAAAAATCCTGTTAATCGCAGGCTAATAAATCTACCTATTAAAATATCAACATATACTTAATCAATCCCATTTATAATAAAATAAATATTTATATTTTACTCTCGTAGCGTACATACGTACTCTCGCAGTGAACAATAATTAACTCACCCACCACACAACAAGCAAACACATTTATTCCCATTGAATTATTCGGGCGAAATATTCGGAAACATTCGATTGCGGGGTACGAATCTTTCTCGCGCGGGTGAAAACTTCTCCGGGGAGCAGCATCTCCTCCCTCTTACCGCACCCCGCACCGCCATCGCCTGCACGCACGACTCGTGGCCGGTGGCAGTCGGGTGCGCGCGTCGCGGTGCCAGCGCGGCGGCAGCGGCCGGCGCACAGAGATCGACGATCGATGCAAAATACGATTTTTCAGCAAAAAAAGTTGAATCTTAATAAATAATTAAAAGTTTCTTTAAATCAGAATGATTCAAAATGAATTTATCATTTTGAATAATTCCCATTTAAAGAAACTTTCCCCGAAGTATTCCGGAATTATTCGGAATTATTCAGAAGTTTTGCAACTATAGTCACAATACATATGGTGATGTAGAGCTGATGGTCAAGTACCAGGAGAACTCCTCAAAAATTAACGGCTATGCATCGGGAAAAGCAATATTTTGTAAAAGGTGATAAGTTGTTGACATTATGGCTTTTGTAACTAGATAAATTACAAACCGGCCTACTAAAAAGCGTGAAAAAATTTATTTTTCCAAAAATTAGAACCGACTTCCATATCAAAACACTACAAAGCCAAAAATAACTTTCATTTCTATATGGAAGTCGGTTCTAATTTTTGCTAAAAAATTTTTTGATCTCAGAATTAGCACATACATAAGTAGCGTAATTACCAACCTGTTTTGAAGTCAAAATTTCTTTAGCATCGTTGTGATTTGAAAGTTTATGAAACAAAAAAGTGACAGTAAAAAGAGACAGACACAGGAATTCATAAGAAAAAAAAAGCCAACATTGAAGGTTTCACTTCTACCACGTGTAAATTGCCCACATGTTTTTTTTTTTATTTTTATACCTACGTGAACTTATAGTGATCTGATTAAGTATGCCTAAAACCAGGCGTCCGTCACTCGCTCAAGGCCACGTGTTATATGCCTACCGCTTCGCGTATCGCCGTCGGTACATCCGACAGTGGGTTGCCGCACGCCTGCCTGAACCTTTTTAAATAATTTTGACAACGTCATAATGGATCGACCTAAAAACAATTGATTTTCCTCCGCTTTGCTACTGTTTCCATTTTGATTAATTATTTATTACAATTATTTACGCGGTTTCGGTTATTTTAGACGTTAAAATTTATATAATCGGGAAATCAGGGAAGGAAAAAAATGCATCTATCATTTTATTAAACTGAAACATATTTGATCAACAAATAAAAAAAGAATTGTTTTTCTACAACATTCGTTTTTTTTACCAATATCAGCATAGGTACAACCATAGAAATATAATATTATATTTATGGGTACAACCCTAACACATTCGTGGGCCGCGCGGCGGTTAAAACAATCTTAACTCTCTGTGTACGGAATTATGGTACATTTCTTCTCGCTGCAAACAGCTGGTATTATTATTATTAGGTACCCGCGCTCGCATTGAGCTGCATTGCGCCAAGATATCATCTCCGTGAGCGGTGTCTATGAGTGCGTTGCTCGAGCGCGCTTTTTATGTAGATTGACTTCTGAACCTATCTATTTTGTGACTGCACAGTGGGACGGCACCGCGTGCCTATCAATTATTGGTCGTTAGCTTAGATGTAGCGCTCGGCGGCTATGTTGCTTACTGGTTTTGCATTACAAGATAAGGACCAAGCTAACACAATCAATGTACAAAATATAAAATCTCACCAAAACATCCTGTAAAAAATTAGCCAAGCCTCGCCTAAGCTGCTTGTTTCTCTATAAAAAGTAATGAAATCTCTAAGCAAAGCGAAGCCAAGTCTAAGGATCTTTACTGCGATTTCCTTATTAATATAGTTAGATTTTATGTAACCGGCCGTTGAACATACTCTGTGCACTTTTTTTTACTAGTTAATACATCGAAGTCAACGGCCAAGTCACCGTGCATTTATGGGCATAAAGGTACAATATATTAAAAACGGCATTATAATCATACGCACTTTAGCGACAGAGGAAGTCTGCAGAAGTCAAGCAAATTCAGCGTATATTCACCAAACTTTACTGCGTTAACAGAAAATCCTGATGACATAGTTTACAGAATTATGTATAATCTCTTGATCAACTCTTCATCGATACCCGTGATTTCTGCAGAACATTGATAGGTTTGGAAGAATCTCCTTGCCGTATTTCCGTCATTGCTGTTTCCAGAATCTTGACGAGGTTTATCAATGTGTAAACCAAGCAATTTCCGGAAGCGAGTTTGAACGTGCTTCTTTTTCTCTTCTTTGATCTTTTATTCTCTGGAGTCGATTCAGCCCACTTTTCAAATCCTAGGTTATAAGAAATATGCAGAATCATTTCCATACATCTTATCCAAGCATGTAAGGTAGACAGCCCGTATTTAAACGTATCTTCATTCTCAATTCTTGCAGTTACTTTTGTTATATTGTGCATCTGTCTAGGAGTTGCTCCACAAACAGTACATGAAGCACTCGATGGAGTCTGCGTTAACACTTGAGCAACTTTCCCGTCGATCATTGTCATAAACAGCTCATGTCTTACTCATGTTACCTTCTTTTGCTGCAGGCGTTCGCGTTTGACTTAATTCATTAATTTTTGCTTCAAGTTCACTTACAACAGCTGTAGTTTTTTCAGGAGTTTCTTTTGCTAATTCCAGAGAAATGGGTCTGCAATATCTAACTGAAAAACATGTTGGATTTTGCGATATAACTACTTTACTTTATTCATCCACTAGTCTCAATGGTACAAGTGAAACTATAAACATATTAGCATCCGATATTTGTTCATTTTCTTCCGGTAAAACTTGTTTATACTCACTTTGTCCCGAGGATCCATCGCAACCCCATTTGCTATACAGTTTGAGACGGGTGAACTTTTTCGAAACCGAGTCTATTTTTAAAATACATTTTACACTTATATTCGTTACGGATATGCTTGACGCAAGAGGATAGCAATCCTTCTTTGCTTCAGCCAAAATTTGGTATGATGGAAATACCGAAAATAAGTTTTTCTCAACAAGTCTCAGCCTCAGGTAGGAATATTGAGCTTTGGATAGATCGGTTTCAATATATATACATAATGCTTCTTCTTTGGTATGGGAAGGTACACCATCTGGACTTCGTAAAATGACTTTTTCTCCTCCTTTTCTGTATTTCTCTTAATACTCACAATCGAAGCTTCATCATTTTCACCCATAGATCGTAAACCTTGAACTTAACTAACCTTAAGCGTAATGCACATGTCCAATTCCATACTCCTGGAGTAATTCCAAGTTTTTACGTTTTTTTCGTACTCTCCGAACACGTCAGGATTTTCTTTTTTTTCACGTACTCTAAACTCGCCATTTAACCAATTTGTGTTTTGGCTCTCGAAGCAATCTTGTTTTCTTTGAGCTTTCACCCATTTTGGGTTACAAATCGTAATCAAATTTCTTTGAATACTTTGCATAACCGTGCTCACATCTGTTGTTGATAAATGGAAATTGTCCAACAAATATTTTCAATAACTGAAGTACTTTTCCCGCTTATTATCTGAGCACATATATCGCGTCGAAAACACACAAATTCACTCATTTTAAACTTTTTTCAGCAAATTCACAGTTACCGAAGGAAGGTATCCGGACACTGATGAACACGCTGCAAACCCGAGTATTTATAGGACCCTAGTTTCAGTAACTTGTGCAAAACCAATATGAAAATTGATAAAAACAGTTTTCACACTAATACTTATTATAATTACAACAACAGATAAGAACTATGCAACATGATTTTTATCATACGTGTGGTTAAAATGGTTACCGCAAAAAAATATCGTGTGAAAATATATTTAGGTCGACATTTTTGCTTCTAGTTCGAAATGGTGCAGCAATGACGCAGGTTTTTTTTTGTATTACTGAATAGGTAAGGTATCTCAACATGTCATTAACTTGACATCGGGAGCCATCGGTAACAAGGAAACCTCAACTTGAAAATTAAATAGACGTAAAATTTCCTTATGACAATTAAAAATTATATTAAAAAATTCGAAAATATATTTTTCATCACAAAATAACGTAGTTATGAACTAGAAATCTGAAGTTGAACTTCCATAACGAGTAGTCTAGTTAATATCAAATTATCAAAGTATAAAGTTTGGGTGTAATTTAATGTACCTAAAAATTTTTTGTATTTTTTTTTTTACTATTATATCGGGTGGCTTTATCATCTTAGAATGTAAAACAATCAAAACAGTTTCAAAAACACGACTTTTGTCCCAACTAATTTTGAGATGGAAAATACCGGTTGGTCCCATAGTGCGTCGCGCCGTGCGCGTCTAGTGGCGTGCTGCGTGACCTGTGTTGTGCGCCGTATCATTGCGTATATACATATGCTACTAAGTGTCCAAACAAAAAAGGTTTATAAAATATTAGATTCGATTTAGTTACTTATTCCGAACGAACTATATTCACATTTCGCATATACTAAACATAATGTTGTATACTTACGGGTAAAACATTCCCACCTCGGAACACCTTTCAGGTGTGTAATATACAGAACAAAGTAAACCAATAAATATAGTAAAATAAATAAAAAAAATTGGCCAAGTGCGAGTCAAACTCGCCCATGAAGGGTTCCTTAGTAACTATAATAAATATAATTTAATATATTTATTTGAAAAAAAAAACTTAAAAATGTCTTAAAACTAGTTCATTTTCAATTTTTACAAGTACGCCAAATAACTTTGTTTTTCATAGTGTTTGTATGAATTACAAAGTTATATTTGCGGTTTTAGAAAATACGCTGTATCTCAAAAACTGCAGACCCGATCTCGTTCAAACCAATTTTGGTTGAAAGATTACATTAAGATCTATAGCATATATTTTTTTTCATATTTTTCACTCCATAATTATAGAAGTTACAGTGGGGGGGACACACATTTTACCACTTTAGACGCATATATCTTTTAAACGATTATCTTTATGAAAAAGTGGTTTTAGACACATTTATATCATTTTTGAAGACCTGTCTATAGATACCACACACGCATAGGTTTCATGAAAAAATATATTTTCAGTTTCAGTTCCATGTATCGGGAGCCCCTTTTATTTTAATTATTTTTTTCATAAAATCGGAAAGCGGTTCACAGAATACATCTACCTACCAAGTTTCACATGTACAGTTCTAACAGTTTCGGAATAAAATGGCTGTGACATACGGACGGACGGACAGACAGACAGACAGACAGACGGACAGACATGTCGAAACTATAAGGGTTCCGTTTTTTGCCATTTGGCTACGGAACCCTAAAAAGATACCTAACCTGTTCTACCGTCTATCTACTTACTAAAAAAAATTTTTTTCACTCTTTTTAGTGGGTCGGTTTGTAATTTATCTAGTTACAAAAGCCATAATGTCAAAAACTTATCACCTTTTACAAAATATTGCTTTTCCCTGTGCATAGCCGTTAATTTTTGAGGAGTTCTGGTATTTGACAATCAGCTCTACATCACCATATGTATTGTGACGAGCGTAAAGTGTTTAACATCCGTACTCAAGTAATCGAATTGCAATCCACGAAATACTTATTATTGAGGAGTTTCAGTGGCCCTCTGTGGTCTTCATCATCAGTTCAACTTCCCCAAATGGTACTTTTCGGAAGCAACTGCTCAAGGCACTATAAGAAATACCCAAAACGCTATAGGTGTGCCTATAATATTTGAAGAGTTCCCTCGATTTCTCCAGGATCCCATCATCAGATCCTGATTTCGTAACAATGGGACCAACTAGAAAGTATACCCATTCAAACGCAAAAAGAATTTTTCAAATCGGTCCAGCCGTCTCCGAGTTATGAGGTAAAATACATTAAAAAAAAAGTTCAAGACGAATTGTAAACCTCCTTTTTTTGAAGTCGGTTAAAAAGACACCTACCTACTTTTTGATTCCGATGGTATTACCATCGGAATCAAATAGTTTTATTCAAGACCACCAGCAGCACACCTGGAGCTTGATACTCAACAAAAGTTTAAAATGAGTGAATTTGTGTGTTTTCGACCCGATATATGTGCTCAGATAATAAGCGGGAAAAGTACTTCAGATATTGAAAAATATTTGTTGGACAATTTCCATTTATCAACAACAGATGTGAGCATGGTTATGCAAAGTATTCAAAGAAAATTGATTACGATTTGTAACCAAAAATTAATGAACGCTCAAAGAAAACAAGATCGCTTCGAGAGCCAAAACACAAATTGGTTAAATAGCGAGTTTAGAGTACGTGAAAAAAAAGAAAATCCTGACGTGTTCGGAGAGTACGAAAAAAACGTAAAAACTTGGAATTACTCCAGGAGTATGGAATGGGGCATGTGCATTACGCTTATGTTCAAGGTTTACGATCTATGGGTGAAAATGATGAGGCTTCGATTGTGAGTATTACGAGAAATACAGAAAAGGAGGAGAAAAAGTCATTTTACGAAGTCCAGATGGTGTACCTTCCCATACCAAAGAAGAAGCATTATGTATATATATTGAAACCGATCTATCCAAAGCTCAATATTCCTACCTGAGGCTGAGACTTATTGAGAAAAACTTATTTTCTGTATTTCCATCATACCAAATTTTGACTGAGGTAAAGAAGGATTGCTATCCTCTTGCGTCAAGCATATCCGTAACGAATATAAGTGCTAAAGTGAACCTTCAAGAACTCTTAGATCATACTGCCTGTCGTATTTTAAAAATAGACTCGGTTTCGAAAAAGTTCACCCGTCTCAAACTGTATAGCAAATGGGGTTGCGATGGATCCTCTGGACAAAGTGAGTATAAACAAGTTTTACCGGAAGAAAATGAACAAATATCGGATGCTAATATGTTTATAGTTTCACTTGTACCATTATGACTAGTGGATGAATAAAGTAAAGTAGTTATATCGCAAAATCCAACATGTTCTTCAGTTAGATATTGCAGACCCATTTCTCTGGAATTAGCAAAAGAAACTCCTGAAAAAACTACAGCTGTTGTAAGTGAACTTGAAGCAAAAATTAACGAATTAAGTCAAACGCGAACGCCTGCAGCAAAAGAAGGTAACATGAGTAAGACATGAGCTGTTTATGACAATGATCGATGGAAAAGTTGCTCAAGTGTTAACGCAGACACCATCGATTGCTTCATGTACTGTTTGTGGAGCAACTTCTAGACAGATGAACAATCTAACAAAAGTAACTGCAAGAATTGAGAATGAAGAACGTTTAAATATGGGCTGTCTACCTTACATGCTTGGATAAGATGTATGGAAATGATTCTGCATATTTCTTATAACCTAGGATTTGAAAAGTGGGCTGAATTGACTCCAGAGAATAAAAGATTAAAGAAGAGAAAAAGAAGCACGTTCAAACTCGCTTCCGGAAATTGCTTGGTTTACACATTGATAAACCTCGTCAAGATTCTGGAAACAGCAATGACGGAAATACGGCAAGGAGATTCTTCCAAACCTATCAATGTTCTGCAGAAATCACGGGTATCGATGAAGAGTTGATCAAGAGATTATACATAATTCTGCAAACTATGTCATTAGGATTTTCTGTTAACGCAGTAAAGTTTGGTGAATATACGCTGAATTTGCTTGACTCCTGTAGATTTCCTCTGTCGCTAAAGTGCGTAAGATTATAATGCCGTTTTTAATATATTGTACATTTATGCCCATAAATGCACGGTCTAAATAGGTCGCTGAATCAGATTTCAAACATATAAGCTTGTTTCATAATTCTTTTGAAATTTTCTGTTAAATTTCGTATGCTTTGTCAGCAATCATAGATTTTATATTTTGTACATTGATTGTATTAGCTTGGTCCTTATCTTGTAATGCAAAACCAGTAAGCAACATAGCCGCCGAGCGCTATATCTAAAGCCGGCTCTACACGTTGGCCAACACAGTGGCGAATGTAGTAGCCAATGACTATTCGCCAACGTGTAGAGGGGGTGTTTGTGCACCCAACATGCACAAACACGCCGTCTACACGTTGGCCAATACGCATTGGCCACTACATTCGCCACTGTGTTGGCCAACGTGTAGAGCCGGCTTAAGCTAACGGCCAATAATTGATAGGCACGCGGTGCCGTCCCACTGTGCAGCCACAAAATAGATAGGTACAGAAGTCAATCTACATACAAAGCGCGCTCGAGCAACGCACTCATAGACACCGCTCACGGAGATGATATCTTGGCGCAATGCAGCTCAAAGCGAGCGCGGGTACCTAATGATAATAATACCAGCTGTTTGCAGCGAGAAGAAATGTACCATAATTCCGTACACAGAGAGTTGAGATGGTTTTGCCCGCCGCGCGACCCACGAATGTGTTAGGGTTGTACCCATAAATATAATATTATATTTCTATGGTTGTATCTATGATGATATTGGTAAAAAAACGAATGTTGTAGAAAAACAATTTTTTATATTTGTTGATCAAATATGTTTCAGTTTAATAAAATGATAGATGCATTTTTTTTCCTTTCCTGATTTCCCGATTATTAAATTTTAATGTCTAAAATATCCGAAACCGCGTAAATAATTGTAATAAATAAGTAATTAAAATGGAAACAGTAGCAAAGCGGAGGAAAATCAATTGTTTTTAGGTCGATCCATTATGACGTTGTCAAAATTATTTAAAAAGGTTCAGGCAGGCGTGCGGCAGCCCACTGTCGGATGTACCGACGGCGATACGCGAAGCGGTAGGCATATAACGCGTGGCCTTGAGCGAGTGACGGACGCCTGGTTTTAGGCATACTTAATCAGATCACTATAAGTTCACGTAAGTATAAAAAAAAAACATGTGTGCAATTCACACGTGGTGGAAGTGAAACCTTCAAAAATGTTGGCTTTTTTTTCTTATGAATTTATGTGTCTGTCTCTTTTTACTGTCACTTTTTCGTTTCATAAACTTTCAAATCACAACGATGCTAAAGAAGTTTTAACTTCAAAACAGGTTGGTAATAACGCTACTTATGTATGTACTAATTATGAGATCAAAATGACAAAGTTCTATTAAGTAACTACGACAAACGACGATATGTACAAGTACAAACACACTCACAATTCAACCGTGTCGGTCGGTGAAATGCGCTAGAATCAAAATATTATTTTTAATATTTTAACGTCGAACATTTGTCAATATTAAAAACAGTATTGTGCAACATTAATAGGGCTTAAAGTTCAATGCATTCTGCGCGGTGACTATTAAAGTCATGTCGGTACACGATCAAACACCGCGTGGTAGTTATCTCTGTCACTTTCTTGCAGATGTTTTATGTGCTAAAATGCACCTTATGTCGAAACCGGTTCTTATAGGCTGATTAACCCTGTAATACGGGTTAACCTTTATTGAGGGTTTTTTAACCTAATCCTAAAAATTAACCCGGTTAAAACCCTCATACGGGTTAACCTTTCGGTCCCTATTATAACATTGTATGTGAATGTAACGTATCAACTCTTCTACATAACTTCAATGCTACATAACGGATTAGCTGTTGCTGTACGTTGAAAAACTATAGTTATTGTCAAAATTAAAGTTCAAAACATAACCTCAATATAGTATTGTATTGTTTACACTTCGTTTTAGAAATGTTTTTGTGTAAGAACTTTTTTGCGAGGACAAATGTGTGGAGAAGATTATTAGTAAATAATGCTGCTTCAAATAGTTTTTCGTTTCACATCGAGTATAGCGGTAAGTAATATAATATGGTACCATTGATTTAAATAGTAAAGATACGGTCGTCAGAACATTTGACGGACGCGGTCGCCCTACAAAACACACTAGCGCCATCTATAGCAACTAACATGTCAATCGGCGTGGTCTGCTCCTAGACGTAGCCTTGTAAGAGTGGGGTGTGGTATTATTCGAGGTACAAAGAAATAAAAAAAAACTTTTTAGTTTTTGAATTTTATATTTGTTGTAACGCAACCTCGCATACCTGAAGATCATATATACACCGAAAGCCTTTTAAAGTAATCTAAATATAGGTCAGTGGGTCGTCTTAGGGGCGACATCGTTTTGTGGTGGCACAATTTTTAAGTTAATTTGTTAATAAACACAACTCTGGGTGATAAAAATGTTTTGTAAGTACATATTATTATGTGGTTGCTGGTCCAAACAATTAACTGTGTTGATATCCTTACGCCTCCCTATCTTCTCAGTATTAACATATTAATTTTGTGTTGGTGCTGCCTTGAAGAAACCTCAAGAGACTTAAATATTGTAATCTAATTGATAGCTATATGACTAGATCACCATAAAAACATAACATGTTATTCTTAAAAGAACATCTTTGACTCCAAAATGTTGACTACTTATATTGAATACTAGCTTTTGCCCGCGACTTCGTCCGCGTGGAATAGTTACTTTGGGCTAACGTTAAATTTAACCCTGATTTTGAAGCATTCTTCATTGGCGCTCCGCTCCTATTGGCCTTAGCGTAATGATATATAGCCTATAGCCTTTCTCTATAAACTGACTATTTAATTAAAAAATATTTTTTTAATTCGAAATCGATTCGATCGATTCCTGAGATTATCGCGTTCAAACAAACAAACAAACAAACTCTTCAGCCCTATATTATTAGTATAGATATATTATTGCCCGCGACTTCGTCAGCGTTTCCGTCGTTTTCCGTAAAAAAAATGTAGCCTATGTCCATCCTCACGGTTCAGTGATTTTGATGTAACAGACAGACTTTCGTAATTTAGAAGGGAAATATAATATGTCAATGACGCCCCGCCTTTTTAGGGTTCCGTAGCCGAATGGCAAAAACGGAACCCTTATAGTGTCGACATGTCTGTCCGTCTGTCTGTCTGTCTGTCTGTTTGTCCGTCCGTCCGTATGTCACAGCCATTTTATTCTTTTATTCCGAAACTATTAAGACTATACATGTAAAACATGGTAGATAGATGTATTCTGTAAACCGCTTTCCGATTTTAAGAAAAAAAATAAAAAATATTTAAAATAAAGGGGGGCTCCCCATACATGGAACTGAAACCGAAAATATTTTTTTTTCATGAAACTTATGCGTGTGTGATATCTAGACCTGTCTTTAAAAATAACATTAAGGTTTCTAAAGCCACTTTTTCATAAGGTTAATCGTTTAAAAGATATAAGCTTCCAAAGTGGTAAAATGTGTGTCCCCCCCTTCTAACTTCTATAATAATGGAGTGAAAAATCTAAAAAAAATATATGTCTGTAGATCTTAATGTAAACTTTCAATCAAAATTGGTTTGAACAAAATCAGTTCAGCAGTTTTTGAGATGCAGCATATTTTCTAAAACCGCAAATATAACTTTTAACAAAGTTATTTGGCGTAGTTGTAAAAAATGTAAATAGGCTAGTTTTAAGAAATTTGAAAGGTTTTTTTTCATCAAGTAAATATACATATTATATTATATTATAATAGTTACTACGGAACCCTTCATGGGCGAGTCTGACTCGCACTTGGCCAATTTTTAACACGCTTTTATTAGGTCGACCTGTATGTAACTAACTATGTAATGGAATCGAAGGTAACTAATTTAACCATCTTCCCAGGGTCGTAGCATAATGAAAATTGGCAGCTGTATGTAGTACTGATGGCAGTACAATAATATGGTACTGTCAAAGTGATCTGATGATGAAGCCGGAAGATATGAACTGGAACTTCATGATGGAAAATCGTATCATAGCTGTTTTGGATTTCTTAGAAAAGTCTTGTAATGAACTTTGACTATGATTAGGTTTTAAGGTCTGATGATGAAGCTGGAAGATAGGCACTGGCATTCCATGATGGAATATCGTATCATAGTCGTGTTTGTACTTGTGAGAAAGGCCACGTAATGGGCTTTGAACACGATCAGGTTTCAAGGTTATAATAAACCTAAAGAAAATCCGTTATCGGTTTTCTTAACCTTTTTGAATTACCTACCGCGTAATCCATAGATTTATTATTAGGTCGATCTGTAACGAACTAAATATGCAATAAAATCTAAGAATCTGGATTAAACGTACTTCTAATTGTTGTATCATCATGAAACTTGGCAATTATGTGTAGATTAGACGACAATATAATATTATGGTACCATCGAGCTGGTCTGACGATGGAATTGGAAGGTGGCTGATGGAACCTTGGACTGCCTACTAGTAAACATTTCTAATTTCTGCTCATTATATTAGTCTTAAAAGCGTGTTATTAGTTTTTTAAACTATTAATTTTTATACCATCAGGCCGCGAGACGCGTCGAGCGCGGCGACCGATTCTCAAAAATAATCCTTATAGCATTGTTCAGTCCTACAATAGGCCAGCCAACGGTAACTGGACGGTCTGAACTTGTCCACGATTCGTGGAGCCCTACCGTTGCTTTCAACAACAATAAACAAAACTACAGGCTCTTCGGCCTACAACCCAATATATTCAAATAACTAATCGGTACCACTAACCTTCTGTGCTGGGTTCGCCAAGCTTCGACCTTCCTAGGTCACGCCCAAGTGTGGTATGTATGTTAATATGAGGTGAGTAAATGAAAGTGTGATGTAAGTCAAGTGTTCTGAACGGTCACAAGGCGTCAGTCTCCAGATGGCGCGGTTCAGATCAGCATCACAGCCCTAACTCACACCGGATTGAAGCTATTTATCACTACTTATTTCCAACAAATGCGCGTGCCACGCGGTGGCATCAACCCGGCGATAAATCCAAAAATATCCCAGGGTTTTAGTCAAATGGGATTACAAATTCCAATTAATTGTTACTCGCGACCCAATTATCGGTTTCAAGACGCGATTCCAAACGATATTTTATCAATTACAATTAAATCAAAGTCCCAAGAACGGACATTTTCCAACAAGGGAAGCAAAGACTATCTGTCAAGTCAAAAAGTTATGTCAAGTGTCAACATCAAAAAGACAATAGAATGTTGCCACACCAAAGATCGTTCAAAAATACATTTGGGACGCAACAAGCATGATTCAGTATTCACGCGCGATAGCTTATTATTAGCGTATTTCATGTATAACTTTGGTGTTTCTATACCGATTTATATGATTCTTTTTTATGGAATAGTTAATAATGTTAACTTTTTCAATTAGGGGTGACTGAGAGTGTTATAAACGTAAGAATAGACAAATATTATAATCAGAAAGCTTCGAACTGCTAAGCTATCGGGAGTTACACATGTTATTGTGAGTCAACCATAAAAGATAGATATGCTGTCGTGGGATATTTTTAATATAATTTTAAGGAGAACATTTCCGTCATGAAATGATTTCTGTGTAGCTGTAACCATTAAGGTTGCACACGCGACGGAAGCTTAAAAAATGGAGTAACTTCTCCCGTTTTCCCAACATTTCCCTTCACTGCTCTGCTCCTATTGATTGTAGCGTGATGAAAAGTATACTATAACCAGCTCAGGAGTATGAAAAATAATTGTACCAAGTTTCGTTAAAATCCGTCGAGTAGTTTTTGTTTCTATAACGGTTATACAGACAGACAGACAGACAGACAGACAAAAATTTTACTGATTGCATTTTTGGCATCAGTATCGACCCCTAATCACCCCCTGATAGTTATTTTGGAAATATATTTCATGTACAGAATTGACCTCTCTACAGATTTATTATAAGTATAGATAATCATGCCTGTAAATTACTTGGGCAACATTGTTAGATAAGCAATATATAAATGTATATTTTTGAGCCATTCATCCAAGGTCTGGCTTTGGCTAAGCACTCATACAACTTGAGCATGCCACAAGTATTTTGGATGGGTTTACTATGCCAAATTGAATGCTAAATAATGAAATATCAATTGATCAACCACTAAGAAACGCCCCTCTTGGAAACATTACGAGCCAACAACTTTGTTCATACAATATTTTAGTTTTTTCTTTAGTTTAATTTCAAATATTCACTTCTGCCCCTGGTCGAGGTCCCGCCAAGCATAAAACTTTGTGTGGGTGCCACCTATTCTTCAGAATGCTTATTGTACTTCCTTTCACTTCATTGCATTAGTTATGGCAATAAATATTCCAGATATAATTTTAATAATATTAGTTTTAATAAAAAAAATTGTAATACATATTTTTTATTTTATGTATTTTTAATAATAATATTTTTATTTTTTAATGATTTTATAATGATTGATTTTTATATGTAATTTATTGACTTTTATATGGGATGTTTTCCTGGAATAAATGATTCTATTCGACTACATTTTTTTACTTTCCAGAATTAGCAGTTTGTGTACATAACAAGGCGTGTCTATTCAAAAATAATGGATGCAGTAAAAATAGATGCAATACCACAAATCTATTACTACCTTTACATAGAAAAAACTTTTTACCAAAAAATTAAACCGACTCCCAAAAACACTGCAATGTGAAAAATAACTTTAATTTCGGTAGTCGGTGTCTTTAGTTTTGTATTTTCGTTTTTGGCACCGACTTCCGAAATTAAAGTTATTTTTCACATTGCAGTGTTTTTGGGAGTTGGTTTAATTTTTTGGTAAAGAGTTTTTATTTCACTCTTTTTAGTTGGTCGATTTTTAATTTACCTAGTTAAAAGAGCCTAAATACAAATACAAAAATACAAAATAGTTTTATTGTGACAAATAAAAAATACATCACATTTGAACGTGTTCTCTCTTTTTAGTTGGTCTATTTTTAATTTACCTAGTTACAAGAGCCTAATTATCAACTACTTATAACCTTTTACAAAATATTGCTTTTCCCAATGCTGGGCCGTTAATTGTTGAGGAGTTCTCCTGGTACTTCACCATCAGCTCTACATCACCATATGCATCGTGACGAACATAAAGTGCTTAACATCCATATTCAAGTAATCGACTCGCAATCCACGAAATACTTATTATTGAGAAGGTTCGGCGGCCATCTGCGGTCTTCATCATCAGTTCCACTTCCCCAAATGGTATTTTTTGAGAGCAACTGCACAAGTTACTACAAGAAATACCCAAAACGCCATAGGTGTGCCTATAATATTTGAAGAGTTCCCTCAATTTCTCCAGGATCCCATCATCAGATCCTGACTTGGTGATAAATGGTACCAATTTGGAAGTATACCCTTTCAAACAAAACAAGAATTTTCCAAATCGGTTCAGCCGTATTCGAGTAATCGGTGATCATACATAAAAAAAAAAAGAGAAAAAAAAATATACGCGTCGAATTGATAACCTTTTCTTTTGGTCGTCGGTTGAAAAGGAATCTCTTATAAACGCTTCACATTCAACAGCCGACCTACCATTGGTTCAAGGTGAGCAAAACTCTAAACTTGTTCATTTCAAATGCTAAAATACAGGCTGAACATAGGCATTACATACATACCTACATAAATACCCATAACGAGAGAGGTCTACGCGGCCTAGTGAGGGTTAGTAGATATCAGAAGTCTTAGTATTTTCGATCATAAGATATATTTTCTCATAATGTTTTCCTTTACTGTTTTGAGAGCAGTACGTAGATTCTGTAAAATTCGAACAACAACTCGCATCTCACATAGCTATTCACTGTCACTTCGCTTATGGTTCAAAGTGACCTTGATTTTGCATTCTGTAAACGGCGTCGAAGTGACGGAGGAATTACCTTACCGAATGCCACTTCTCACGTCATCTCATACTTTATCTGTCAAAATCTTTAGTTCAACTCGCTGACACGCTCGCAAGGGTAGCGCTAGTGTAAATTCGAATTAACAACCGAGTTTTTAGAATGCCAATCAATAAACTCACAGCGGATTCAGATTCGAAGTTTAGAATGAGGTCTTACAGAATAACACAGCAGTGGTGAAGATGAAACTTACACAAAGTAATGTGAAACTCACAACATACAAATCTTAAGTCGTACGTATAACGACTGGGCTACCACTGCCCAAGGCATAGTTGCAAAGAAACATTTTTTAACACCGCCCGCGTTCGCATAATTATAATTTATGGCCTTGTAGCAGCTCGCCTAACCCTATATATTGTACATACACACTTATTTAATTGTCATTATTACATTGATCATTGACCCGAACAGTACTCTTTTATTTGCACCTACGTCACTCCATTATATGGCGACCCATGGCCAGTCTTTCTGTAAAATTCTAAAATAAGTTACTGAATAATGAAGATGTCTGAGAAGAGTAAGAAGAAATACAATTTGAAGACAGAAGATTAGAAGAAAGAAGGCGAAGACGTTTTCAGTATTCTAGATTCTCAAGCAAGATGACATTTATCCATGAGAAGACGCAGAAGATCTTTACAGAAGAATTTGAAGAACCAAGACGAGGACTAAATATTATAAGAAGAATGAAAAGGAGTGTTGGTGCCAGGTGCCGAGAGAATGCTCAAGCCTAATTATGATGCAAGGGAATGCAGGGCGCTGGGAGATATTGAAGAGGTCCGATGAGGAGCAGCCGGGAGAGTTCGAGTGCAGTAAAGAGGATGTACATCAATCACGCCACTTTGGACGTCATCATGACCTACATGACCGGTTTCCGATGCATACCTACTGCGCGTTATATTATACTGTAAGTTTTTTTTTTTTAATACCTAAGCAATTTTGTTTTGTGTTATTCATTGTATTTTATAAAAGTAGGCCAGGCATATTTTAATATAGTGTTAAGTATTATGTCCCAGCAACTACGAGAATTGCATTCTAGATTAATTTATTTAAAGGAATATTTAGTTAAAATTGGTCCCGAAAGACGTAAACAAGAATTAGCGTATAAAAAGTTAGAAGGGGCTCAAAATGAATATAGAACATTAGATTGTATTTTGACTCAGTTGAACCAAGAAATTTAAGAGAAAAAGTTAAGCACTGAATCTTGTGAGGTTTTCCAGACAGTAATAAATGAAATTCAATTAACGTTTAAGACAATTAAGAGTTTAGTTTCTAATATAGATAATAGTTCTCAAACTAGTTCTGATTTAGTAGTAGAGGCTTGTAGTTTTTCAAAAATGGCAGATTCATTTGATATTAAGACAGCTATTTCCCTGTTGCCGGTGATGAATGGCCAGGAGCAGGTGACCAATCAGTTAATTGACGGTATTGTACTTTATAGTTCGCTCATTAGTGATTCAAGTAAAAATATTTTAATTGAATTTGTGTTAAAAACTCGTCTTTCGCCTAGCGCAAAATTGCATCTTAAGACTTCTTATGCGGATGTTCAAAGTTTAGTAGACGACACTCGGAAATTTTTGTTACCTAAAAAGTCAACTGTGTCATTAGTTCATTACAGTCTCAATTATTTAGGGCTACTCGACTCAAGGTCGTAGGAGCATTAAGAAATTTGGAACAGAGATAGAGGAGTTATTCGTGAACCTCACGATTGCTCAAGCGGATGGTGCTAAATCAGCTTATGAGGTCCTACGTCCTATCAATGAGAAGACTGCAATCAAACGTTTTAGTGATGGTCTGTCCGACGAACGGCTCAGCACCATTATTGCTTCGCGGCAGTTCGAGTCTCTGCCTGAAGCAATTAGGGCTGCGGTAGACGAGCAATCCATGTCTACCCAACAACAGGAGCAAGTCATGCAGTTTAGGCCAAATCAGTATGATAAGCGTGGTTTCACCCACAAACGAGGTTCTCGTGGCCGAGGAAATAATTTTTATCAGCCTAATAACAGCTGGTTTAAGTCTAATAATCTCTCAAACAATAATTATTATAAAAATCAAGTTAATTATAGAGGTCGAAGAACTTCATTTGCAAATAGTAGCAAGCAAGGTAACAACAGGGATGGTCAGCGTCAGCAGTTTCGCGGCGACAGATCCAGTGACAAGCGCGTTTAGCAAAATGTGAATGTGCTACAGTCAAGTCAGGGCAACGACACTAAAAATGAGGATTTAGAATTTTTTCGTAGCTAAAGAGTGCAATCATTCTATTTTTAGTTTTAATAATTTTTGCGTTGTTAATTGACAACTTAGAAATAATAAAGAGCTTAATTTATTAATTGATAGTGGAGCTAGTTTATGTGTACTAAAGTATGAATGTTTATTGCAAAATAGTAGTTTATTGAATTTAATACAAGAGGATAAGATGGTCATTAAAGGAATTTTATACCGAAATTTGCAGAAATAGCCTATCCCTTAAATGCATTATGTAAGAAAAACATAACGTTTGTATGGACTGATGACTGTGAGCGTTCTTTTCACAAGTTAAAACAAATATTAATTAGTCCGACTGTACTTGACTATCCAGACTTTTCTGACAATAACACTTTTACGCTACAGACTGACGCATCTAAACTTGGTTTAGGCGCCGTGCTGTCTAATAGCAATGGCAAGGTAGTCGCGTACGCAAGTCGTAACTTGAAACCAGCTGAGACACGATACCCTGTGATTGAATTAGAGTTACTAGCTATTGTTTGGTCAGTTCGACATTTTAGACCCTATTTATATGGGAAAAAGTTTAAAATAAAGACGGATCATAAGCCGCTAATTTATTTATTTAATATGACCGACCCTTCCAGCCGACTTACTAAATTTAGACTTAATCTTGAAGAACACGACTTTGAGATTAGTTATGTCCCGGGACGGCACAACGCAGCTGCAGATGCATTGAGCCGGATACCCATGACATCCACCGATTTGAAGGATATGCATAGGCATGTAGTATCAGTCATGACCAGAGCACAAACTCGTAGGTTACGTGCTGACTTGGAGAACAATGACAAGACTGAGGTGTTCTCTACACCTAGGCCTGATCAACCTAAGGTAGTGGAAACCCTCAAACGACCGACAGACAGCATTGAGTTGATTTTATCTTGTAATCGGAGTACTCTAAGACAGATAGATAAGCTTAAACATTTAATTAGTGATGATGGTAATTTATATTATGTGCCTGAAAAATCGGCAATATTTGTAGTGTCTCGATCGTTATCAACCGTAAGTGTGTTAGCGAGAGAATTACAACGTTTTTGCAAACAAAGCAAATTAAATGAGCTCGTAATAATTAAAAGTAAGCGCGATGAAAATTTCATAAACATGTTTTTAAAGGAAGTTACTCAATTACATGACATTCCAAAGTTATTAGTAATTAAAGACGTCACAAGAATTACTGACAAGGACACGAAAACCGTGATCTTAAATGATTTTCATCTGTTACCCACCAGTGGTCATGCGGGGGTTAACCGTATGTTGAATAATATTAGGAAATATTACTATTGGCTAGGAATGACTAATGACGTAAAAGAATTCGTCAATAAGTGCAAAAGTTGCCAGATTCAAAAGCATACTAATAGGCATACTAAGGAGCCGATGGTTATCACATCCACGGCATCCACTGCTTTCGAGAGAGTTAGTTTAGATTTAATGGGGCCCTTAGATGTAGATAATCTTAATTATAAGTATATTTTAACTTTACAATGTGGCTTGACAAAATACGTTGAAGCCTATCCATTAGAAAAGAAGGATACTGTTTCAGTCGCTAGGTTATTTGTAAATAATTTTATTTTTAGATTTGGTATCCCGAGGGAAATCATAACAGACCAGGGTACAGAGTTCATGTCGTCAGTGTTTACTGAAACTTGTAATTTATTGAATATTAAAAAGTTACATTCGACAGCTTATCACCATGAAACTCTAGGTTCATTAGAACGGGCACGCCGCAATTGCGGCGGTAAGACCCCTCTTTGAGGAGTGGCTAGATCGGCGTCACGGCGTCCTGACCTACCGCATGACGCAGGTCCTCACCGGACACGGAAGTTTCGGGAGGTACCTGTGTCTGATGGGAAAGGAACAAACGCCTGGGTGTCACCACTGCGAGGGTCTCCCTGAGGACACAGTCGAGCACACGGTGCAGGACTGCCCCGCTTGGGCAGAGCACCGACGTGTCCTCACGGCGGCAATAGGCGGAGACCTCTCGCGCCCGGCATTGGTCGAGGCCATGCTGCGGGGCGAGAGGGAGTGGGAAGCGGTCGCCTCCTTCTGCGAAGCAGTCATGCTTCCGAAGGAGGAGGCGGGCCGCGTGAGAGAGAGAATGGCGTCCTCCCTCCAGCCCAGCCGCAGTGGTAGACGCCCACGGCGTCGGACGTCGGCCGACGATCTCCGGCCACCGTAGGCGCGGGCATGCGGACAGCGAGTAAAGGGCAACTCGCTGTCCGACCATGGACTATGCCCGGGTCGACGGCGCGTTGTGTTCCACGCGTGCCTCAAAGAGAGTCAACAATATGACGAGACCCCCCCGTAGAGGGCCGAAGCCTGCCGGGGTCGTGGGACTCATCCCATTACCGTGACCCCGGTACGTAAAGGGTTATTGAAGGACCACCGTGGATTTTAGTCAGTAAAAGTCTGACAGTCCCTCCCACCCTGCCCGGGGTGGGAGGACTTATTTGATAATATTACCACGATAAAAAAAAAAAGTGCATTAGAAAATACGCATAAGAATTTAGGAGCTTAGGATACAGTGCGATAGCAACAAAACTGATTGGAGCAGTTGGCTTCCTTTTTGGTGTTTTTCTTTTAATACCACGGTTCATACTGAGACGAAATACACTCCGTTTGAGTTAGTATTTGGGAAACATTGCAATTTACCTAATAACTTAGTACTTAATTCATACATAGGACCATTGTACAATCCCGACTCTTATCCTTTAGAACTAAAATACAGACTTCAAAAAGCGCAAGATGAAGCTAGAAATAATTTGTTGCAGAGTAAGCAATTAAGAAAACATAATTTTGATAATAGTATAAACCCAGTAAAGTATAAGAGTGGAGATTTAGTTTTAATTAAGAATCAGGTAGGAGATAAGTTAAGTAGAATTTATTTAGGACCATATAAGGTAATCGAAGAAATAGAACCTAATGTTAAGATTTTAAGAGATGGGAAAGAGTATGTTATGCATAAGAATAACACTAAATTGTTTGTGACATGAAATATGTATTAAACTTTGTTTTAATTTAAGATCAACTTATTTTGTATACTAAATTTTTGAGTTTTTTTTTTTAATTTTTCTTTAATGGTTGTAACTAACTTAGGTTTTTTGTATAGGTTGTTATTTTATTGATTTTGTTTATTTAAAAATGACTTATTAAAATCATTTTTTTTTTCTATAAAAAGGGGAGGTGTAGTGTGCAGCTCGCCATACCCTATATATTGTACATACACACTTATTTAATTGTCATTATTACATGGATCATTGACCCGAACAGTACTCTTTTATTTGCACCTACGTCACTCCATTATAGCCTATTCCACTCACCAATCAGCACTTTACTACCAATGATTTCTTTAAAATTGGATAATTAGTGCCGGAGATTATGGAGGAGCTCGTAGTTAAATAATAATAGCCGGGAGGGTCCAACTTCAAGGTAAAGCAACGCTTGTCGAGGTCCGTCTGTGAATGGGTGAACATCCTAAAGCCTGCAATACATATTGGCCGAGCGTAGGCCAACGCGAGCGATGGCAAATAGGTACAAGGCAAGAAATAATGTCCACACGTTTGACAAGTTCGTCGAACGCCAATGCAGACGACCAATGTAGAAGAGGGTCTGTAGAGCTGCCCACACGTTGGCCGAACGCAGGCGAGCGCCTTTGATTTGTGACCAAAAACCGACACCGATCCGAAGTGAGGCAAGTGATAACCAGCAACGGCGAGCGAAGACAAGTTGCACCAAATGAGCTCTATACACGTTTCCACTGGCCTACACTCGGCCAACTAGGTAAGTGACACCGAGTGATAGCAAGACAAGGCAAATATACCGTCTATTATACATGTTGGTATTGGCCTTCACTGCACAACGTTCGGCCAACATGTATTGCAGGGTTTACATATCGACATCTCTCCTTGTCTCGGAAAGCCCAGTTAGTCAGAAGCCAGAAAACCTGACACTGGTCTTGCCAAGGGTATCGTGTTACCCAGCTACTGACATGGTTGGGAAAACGCTAAGCAGACGATAACTATCAGATTAGTTCCGGAGATTAGGTACTCAACAAATACGAAGAAATTTTACCTCTTTATAATATTAAGTATACACCATGTAACGAAAACCCCATATCTATCCAAAAGGGCTGAAGACAACATCTGGTACCTATGGAGTCTCTATGCACAGTTTCAGCACAAAATAACTGACTCAAAGAATTGATACCAAATTATTGGTTTCATATATTTCTTGAATACCAATCATAACAAACATGTCACAGCACTACGAGGGTCAATAACTTTCCACGTCACTTGCCAATAACACGATAATTCTTTTCGTTCTTCTTCATTTGAAAAATTCGGTCTCTGGTATTGTGTATTGGAATTTGTAATAAGTTCTACACACGTAGACTTAGGATTACAAAACCCTTGCCATATCGTTTGATATCATACAAAGAAGCCATGCACTTGGTATGTACCTATATACCCTTTAAATTACACGTTTTAGATGGAAACGTATGATGTCATCCAGGTGAGACAGCAGAGGTGGAGCAATGATATCCCAAGGGTAACTTCAGTACCTACCAATTAAACTTCCATGAATGTTCAGCTATATTCCATGGTTCAACTGATGTTTGGTAATTTGTGATTCTTTGTAAAATCTTGAACAAGCTTAACTGATTCTGATAATGTTTAGCTCGTGATTTTGGGGTAGAGTATTGATGTAGTACTTACCCACAATAATCTGCGCAGATAATATTGCGGATCAATTACTATGCCTATAGGCATCTTGAATTATTAAGGATGTAATCTCTCCCGCTGAGGAGGTCCTACAACATGATAAAAGCAACAGAAAATACTTTTACATAGAATTTAGGACTGATTACACCAAAGCACAAAAAATCCTTACCTATATCAAACGGTGAACAATTCCAGCACATAGTAGATACAAATAAAACCACCTACTGAGATAGTTCGATATATACATTTACATATGTACCTATCTTTGCCGTTTATTGGATGCATCGGGAACTTTCTTGTTCTAAATACTGCCGAGACTGATGCCAGATCTGTGAATCAGCGCACGCACATATATAAACGCGTCCCGCACGAATTCCCGTAGATCAAAACCAAACGCGCTAAAGATATCACACAAAATGTCTCTGCGGCCGTACTTTTTCGATTACGACCTTCCAAGATGGCCGAGGCGTCTTCTCGACCAGAATTTCGGGTTGACAGTGACTCCTGATGACCTGATGAAGGCCTCAGTCAACCCTATCAGCCCCATCATCGCTGGCGTACAACCCTGGTGGCCGAAAACCTCCGGGTCTTCAATCAAGGTTGACAAAGACAAATGGCAGATCAACGTTGACGTACAACACTTCTCTCCTGATGAAGTTACAGTGAAAATCAGTAACGGTTTCATCGTGGTTGAAGGTCAGCATGAAGAGAAGCAAGATGAACATGGATTCGTATCCAGGAAGTTTGTCAGAAGATTCAAGCTCCCGGAGGAAAGTAACCCTGACACGGTGGAGTCAAGACTATCGTCAGACGGAATCCTCACTGTTGTGGCTCCTAAGAAGGCTGAAGTAGCGAAGGGCGAAAGAGCTGTTCCCATAACCCACACTGGGCCCGTCAGGACAGATGTTCTGGAAGAATCTAAGCAGAAATAAAAGAAGATGTTCACAGACTGAATTTAAGAGACTGCTTTTAATTCTATTAAGTTTCTATTTTATCTTTAAATATACACTTTTTTTCAATAGTTCTGTGTCTTTTTTCTGAGTTATCACCTGTTTACCAAAATATGACCAGTGATATTTTAAGACTGTTACACTAGTGTGTGTGGGATGCATCCACACGCGTTTTGTTTCTAAAACTGTTCCATTGCTCACGAATTTCTCATTTGTCACCGGTGAGAATTTACCTTCCAATTACGTTGATAATGAATATTAATAATACTAGGATTATGGAAATTTCTAATAAAATGATAGCCTTAGATCTGTTATGGCTTATAATTACAATTAAATATTAAAATAAAGATATACGAAGCACCTACCGATATCTGACGATACGATTGGCTCAGTGGCTAAGCGATTTGCTGCGATTCGCTTGGTACAGATGAACCTATATACTCTACAGATAATTGGCGGTTAGTGTATGTTATTTTGAATGTTTGTAAACACACCCACGATACAACTAAACTGACCTTGTAACTATTTGGCTTTTACCGTCTGAGGAGGAGATTTCGTCTTTTGAGGAAAGATGCTCACAAATTTGAGTGAGCCTGTCCATACATTGCAAGCATTTGTCAGATGACGTATAGCTCAACTTAGAACAAGGAGCTTAACGATTTGACGAAAAATACCAAGGTAAGGACGTTCGTGTAGGCTGAAAAAATTGGCCAAGGACGAGTCCGACTTTATGTAATTACTTTTGAAATGAATTTTTGTCTGCATGAATGTTAGTGTGTCTCTTTAGTTATTTTTACAGTTAAGTTTTTTTTTATAAAAGCATCATACTGCTAATTCATACAAATACTTATTAAATTTTACACTAAAATTCGTTGGTAAAAACCGCATGAAAATCTATTAAGTAGGTAGTTTTTAGGGTTCCGTACCCAAAGGGTAAAACGGGACCCTATTACTAAGACTCCGCTGTCCGTCCGTCTGTCTGTCTGTCCGTCTGTCACTAGGCTGTATCTCATGAACCGTGATAGTTACACAGTTGACATTTTCACAGATATTCTTCTGTTGCCGCTATAACAACAAATACTAAAAAACAGAATAAAACAAATATTTAAGGGGGCTCCTATACAACAAACGTGATTTCTTTTTGCTCGTTTTTGCTCGATATTAATAACGACAACAGGTAGACGCTTGAAATATTCACAGAATATTTAGTTATATATTCACTTTAGAAATAAATAATTATATTAATTATAAATAAAAAAAATATTTAAGGGGGCTCTCATAAAACAGACACGACTTTCTTTGCCGTTTTTATACATAGATAATGTATAAAAACGGCAAAGAAAGTCGTGTACGGAACACTTCGTGCGCGCGTCCGACTCGCACTTGTAGTGATTTAATATAAAAATATTAAAGAACATAAAAGGAAACCTACGTCGAATGTTTTACAATAGTTAGTACCTCTTTGGAACAATCCAGTAACGAGTTTTGTTGTTACAAACATCTATCTATCAGCTATCATTTAAGTACAAAACAAGTTCAAGAATTGGTTAAGGATCACTCTATCGATTGGTGATAATCGCATGAAAATCTATACAGTAGTTTTAGAGTTAATCGCAAACATACAGACAGACAAGCAGCGGTAGACTTTTTTATAATAAGGTATTTGATACAAATAAGGCCTACCTAATAATAATAATAATAAAAGCTGGCAACACTAGCCGTCACATCAAGTTTTGTTTTCTGCTCGTACAAAATAAATCCGCAATAAATAGTGATAAGTTTTCCTCATCCAAATTCTTCCATAATATAAATAAAAGAGGACACACTGAAGCAAGAAACATAACATAAATTTAAAAATAACCAATATTATACCGAAAATGAAGAAGTTAAACAATCCATCGACAACTGTCAAGTCTGTCATTGTCAACAATCATACAAAAATGCGAGAAATAATTATGTAAAGAAACAAAACTTGGACGATGCTTACTAGAGCAGCTTCGCGACGTGCACGCCCACCACCCGCGGACCCGTCGCTCAGCTCCGCCTCGCCGCCGCCGGACTTAGTATCACCAATGTCACCGGCGGCTGCAGCCGCGTCGAGCTCGAGCGACGAGTATTTCTCTCCGCCGACGTCGCCAACACCTGTGCGTCGGCAGGGGAGAGGCTGGCCACCGACGAGCTTGGAACCTAGGAGTCAACCGGCTCTGAATCGGGTCCCCGCTGCCGGTGGTGTGCAGCGCATGAGATGGACTCAGTCCATAAACGAAAACGTCATGCGCGCATATTATGGGTCTACAGAGGGGGGAACTAACCTCACCGCGTATCGTGTCAGGATGCTGTCTCTGTTCCAGGACCTAGAACCAGCTGTCAACGTCTCGGCTCAACGACTGTCGGATCAGGTGCGGGTCATCCAGCGTAGCCACAGGCTGGATGACGCAACACTTGATAGGCTGCGCTCAGAGGTACTGAGCAACCATATCATCTCGTCCCCAACGCAAGCCGTGGTACAAGCGCCCGCTAGTGGCGCAATGACACCGCGGCCCAATGGTCATAATAATGAGCTAGATGATAGGGTTGTCACGGTAAGTAGCCAATGCAACGATCGACTGAGGAGTGCACTGGAGGATGCGCTTCGTGAGTATAGATCGGCTCCGCCTGAACTTAGACCCCGGTTACCACGGTTACCTATGCACAAAAAAAATAGGGCACTGGTGTGTGCTTTGGACTCGCTGCTTGAGAACATTTTTGAGAGCAGCGAAAACCTTGTTGATACGCACTCAATCCTGTATTGCGGGGCTGTTGCGGCATGTCGCTTAGCTAACGTCAAATTTCCAAATAACGACGAAGCTATTCGGCCAAAACCTGCTGTACCAGCCTGGCAGTATAGGATCGAGAGGCGTATCGATAAGGCCAGAACACTCATCGGCAAACTATACTGCTTCAAGGAAGGAAATGCACGTCCACGTGTAATGCGTTTTGTGCGGCGGGCTTTCTCAGGGACTGGAATCAGCCCTCGAGAATACACACCCCACATTACGGAGCGCATTGACTTCCTTAAGCAGAAAATTTGTGCATGGGCAAGCCGTATCCGACGGTTTAAGCGGCGGGTTCAACGCTACTCACAGAATCGCATGTTCCAGAGCGATGAGAGGTGGGTATACAGAGCTTGGGAGCGACCCAATCAAAATGTGACTGACGTGTGCCGCCCGGATGATACCGCCACAAATTTATTCTGGCGCAACATCTGGTCTGTACCCGTCTGTCATGTTGAGGGTGACTGGATGCGTGAAGTTGAACGCGTATGTGAAGCTATACCACAAATGGATAAAATAATCATCAATACTTCTGATGTAGCTAAAGCAGTTCGTCCATTACCAAACTGGAAGTCTCCAGGACCGGATGGAATGCACAACTTCCGGCTTAAGTGGTATAGCAGCTCGCATGCGCTTTTGGCTTCTCAATTCCAAGCATCCTTAGAGACTGGGTCTCTACCAGAGTTTTTGACAACTGGCTGTACCCACCTGCTCCATAAGAGTGGTAGTCCCACGGAACCCAAAAACTATAGACCGATTACTTGTTTGTCTACGGTCTATAAGGTTCTTACGTCCATTCTGAGAGTGAAAATAAATATGCACATTGAGTGCAACTCAATTATGTCCGCTTCTCAGAATGGATGTAGGAAAGGGTCCCGTGGCACTAAGGAGCTACTCCTCATTGACATGGCCATTAGCCAACAGGTTCGTCGATCCCGCAAAGATCTATCAACATGCTGGATAGACTACAAAAAAGCCTATGACTCTGTTCCTCATACCTGGCTCATGAAGGTGCTAGAGCTCTACAAAATAGATCCAACTCTACGCACCTTCCTTGAGTCATGTATGAGGCAATGGAAGACGGTACTTCGCTATCCAGGATGTCGACCGATTCGAGGGAATGATGAGCCTATATGGATCAGACGGGGAATATTTCAGGGTGACAGTTTGAGTCCACTTTGGTTTTGCTTGGCCCTGAATCCTCTAAGCACAATGTTAGAGGACTCAGGCCTGGGCTATCGGTTGAGAAGAGGAGGTCAAAGTATATCCCACCTCCTTTACATGGATGATTTGAAACTCTTTGCCCCCAACAACTTGCAACTGATGGAACTACTGAAGGTAACTGAAACTTTCAGTAGCGCCATCAAGATGGAATTTGGTGTGGACAAATGTGCAATCATGCATGTAAAACGAGGAGAGATTATGGAATCTGAGGGAATTCAACTTTCAGACTCCATACACCTTAGATCTCTCTGCTTGACCGAAACTTATAAGTATTTGGGTATGTCGGAAGCTTTGGGCATTAATGTTGCTGACATGAAGCAATCGTTGAGGGAGCGCTTCTTTGGCCGCCTGACAAAGGTATTAAACAGCCTTTTGTCGGGAGGAAATAAGGTGCGCGCCTTCAACGGTTGGGTCATGCCGGTGTTAATGTATTCTTTCGGCATGCTCAAATGGACTCAAACCGAACTGGACGCCCTGGATAGAAGGGTCCGCACACTGCTAACCGCAAATCGGATGCATCACCCACGATCATCGGTGATGAGACTGTACATCCCGCGGAAGTGTGGAGGTCGAGGCTTTTTAAACGCCAAAACTCTCCACAACCGCGAGATTTGCAGTCTCAGGGAATTGGGTATGCATCGAGATGTGGTTGCAGTGGACAAGGGACTCACCCCGCTGACCATGGCTAAAGAGAACTGGCACAAACCTGTTATACTCACCGCAGATGACCGCAAGGAGGTATGGAAAAGCAAGGAGCTTCATGGTCGCTACTATCGGGCTCTCTATGGGTCTGATGTAGATTTGACAGCTTCCGTTGCCTGGCTACGCTTCGGGGATCTCTTCTGAGAAGCTGAAGGTTTTGTCTGTGCAATTATGGACGAAGTTATCTTGACGAATCATTACCGGAGACATATTATGAAGGACGGGACGATTGACGTGTGTCGGGCATGCCATCATCCTGGTGAGTCCATCAGACATATTGTCTCCGGTTGTTCTCGTCTAGCTAACGGCGAGTACTTGCATAGACACAACCAAGTAGCCAGAATTATTCATCAGCAACTTGCTTTGAAATACAAACTTGTCGATTCTGAGGTACCGTATTACAAGTATGTGCCCGACCCAGTTCTCGAAAATGACCATGTCACGTTGTACTGGGATCGGTCTATCATCACTGACAGGACTATTATTGCCAATAAGCCTGATATAGTGGTGATAGACCGATTAGTGCGCCGCGCAATGATAATCGATGTTACCATCCCACATGACGAGAATCTCGTGAAAGCTGAGAAAGAGAAACACATAAAGTATCTCGACTTAGCTCATGAGATTGTTGACATGTGGAATGTGGACTCGACTGTCATTGTGCCGATTGTCATATCAGTCGATGGGCTGATAGCTAAAAGCTTCGATGACCATCTGTCGAAGCTGGCGTTACACAGCTGGATAAAGGGCCTGATACAAAAGGCAGTACTCCTCGATACAGCTCGTATTGTGAGGAAGTTCTTTTCTCTGGAGACCTAACCACCGGTAGCTTGGACCCCGCTCCCGATACCAGTGGACTGCCATTTTTCAACCGACGACAAAAAGAGGAGGTTATCAATGCGACGCGTATATATATATATTTTTTTAATGTATGATCATCGATTACTCGAAGACGGCTGAACCGATTTGGAAAATTCTTTTTTTGATTGAAAGGGTATACTTCGATATTGGTCCCATTTTCATAAACGTCAGGATCTGATGATGGGATCCTGGAGAAATCGAGGGAACTCTTCAAATATTATAGGCACATCTATGTCGTTTTGGGTATTTATTATAGTAACTTGTGCAGTTGCTCTCAAAAAGTACCATTTGAGGAAGTGGAACTGATGATGAAGACCACAGATGGCCGCCGAAACTACTCAATAATAAGTATTGAGTGGATTGCGATTCGATTACTTGAATATGGATGTTACGCACTTTATGCTCGTTACAATGCATATGGTGATGTAGAGCTGATGGTGAAGTACCAGGAGAACTCCTCAACAATTAACGGCCCAGCATTGGGAAAAGCAATATTTTGTAAAAGGTTATAAGTAGTTGATAATTAGGCTCTTGTAACTAGGTAAATTAAAAATAGACCAACTAAAAAGAGTGAAATAAAAACTTTTTACCAAAAAATTAAACCGACTCCCAAAAAACACTGTAAAGTGAAAAATAACTTTAATTTCGGAAGTCGGTGCCAAAAACGAAAATACAAAACTAAAGACACCGACTACCGAAATTAAAGTTATTTTTCACTTTACAGTGTTTTTTGGGAGTCGGTTTAATTTTTTGGTAAAAAGTTTTTATTATATTTTTAAATGTTTTTTTAGTGTCACTTTTTTATAGAAAAATATTTAAAAATGTAATTTTTGAGAGGTACTTATGTAAAATAAAGGAAATAATAATAATAATAATATGTTTATTTTCATTAATATGTTTACAAAGATGGCAAGTTTTAGTTGCTTTTATTTAAATAAATTTTTTTATTTTTTTATTTATTTATTTTTCTTAAGCCTAATAATAGAAAGAGGGAATATAAAATACAATACAATACAATAAATACATTGAAACTATACACATGGCTAAGTTTAGGCATAATTTTGTAGTGAACTTCTAGCACCCAAACTAGGACATGTCCTGTATCTTGGGTGCTAGCGTTTTTCCCTAGACTATTCACAAAAGAGAAGCCCAGCTCAGTGTATTACAAGGTCACAAACTATATTATTATTTTATAATGGTATCTTATATAACACAAAAAGTAAGTAGAAACTAGTAAGGTGGTTTTGTGTATATGCGTGTGTTTGTGTGTGTGTTTATGTCTGCGCGTGTGTGTAAGTGAGGGTGCGAGTGTGGATGTGTGTGTATGGTGTATATGTTTGATCGCGTTTGTTTAATATCTCAATTGTGTTTTAGCCTGTTTCAGATAATAACTTCAAGTAATTGCTCTGTTTCGTTGTAGTTTAGAGACTTGAGCCAGTCTACAACTTTCATCTTGCACTGTACTCTATTCATATGAAATATTTTTAGTAGATTATTTGCTTTGTTGTATAAGCGGGTGCTAAGGATGAAGTAGTGCCTACTTGCAAAAGTTGTTCTACTTCGGTCAGACTTGAATATGTCTTTATTTCTACCATTCTGTTCCTTTACAGGTCGTGAGATATGTTTTCGGACTATAGTTTGGTGGACAAACAGTTGTCTTACCGTAAGGACATTGTAGTCTGTGAAGAGTAGAGTAGTAGGGTATCTATAAGGCTTTTTCGTCATTACTTTTAAGACAGCTCTTTGTGCAACTTCCAATTGTAGTATAATGGTTTTCGCTGCTCCTCCCCAAATAGGTATACAATATGAAATAAGAGACTGACACAAGGCTAGGTACACCATTTTCAGCGTGTTTCTATCAGCAGATTGGCGAAGCTTTTTAAAAATAAATATGAGTTTTCTGACGCGCATTGTGAGTGTGTCGATTTGTTTGTGCCAGCGGAAGGTCTGGTCTATGTGTATGCCTAGATATTTTACGCATGCTGTTCTAGGTATGTGTGTGCAGGAACAATTTGGGTCTGAAAGTGAACATGAGTGTGCCCTCATTTCGTACGATAACGGTGGCTGATGATTAGCTCTCATGGCGAAGGGTATAAACTGAGTTTTATCTAGGTTAAGAGTCAGAAGGTTATCTGTTAGCCAGTCCATCACAGTCTTAAGCGCCTTCTCTGCATTTGTTTTAGCATCATCCCAGTTCAGACCCCTCACAAGAAGTGCCGTATCATCAGCATAAGTGAAGATATTACATTAAAATAAAAACTTAGATGTTTACTAGCATTGATTCTTTAATTTTAGATATCTATTAAAAAACGTGACAGTTTCTAACTAAATATAAGCAAACTAATCGAATTCCGGAAACATACACTTTGGCTTTGGCATAAATATAGTACACATATTAAGGCCTGTATGATTCAAAATGAAAAATAGCTGGAAACTGAGGTTTCATGACACAAGACATGGTTCCATAACGTTCATTAGCTCAATTTGTTCATTTTATATCAGGTTTTGAAACAAAATAAAATAAAATGTCTTTTAAATCTCTGCCATAATTTAGATTCTTTTTATTAAGAAATACACATTAACGATCAACAAAATTAAACATTCATTATAACAAACTAAAGAATACTATCATAAATTCTTCAAAAAACAATCAAAAACAGAAAAGTCTCAATTTTTGGATAGGCCTTATTAAAACACAGTGCTTGAATAGGGCCCCAAACCAAAATTAACTTTATAATCATTTTAGGCAGTTAAATCAGTCTTTAATTCTTAATAACTAATTGAGATCTTAATTTTTGTCACACTCAGGGCATAAGGAGTCTTCAGAGTCGTCTTTGATTATTTTTTTCCAATGCAATCCTCGTGATACCACTTAAAGCAGTCTTTGCAAGGACGTACACGACATATCTGCTACTTCATCTTTATGACAAGCATGGCAATACCAGCTTTCTTCTTTTTCTACTTTCTTGCTTTTTTTTAGTGCTACCTTTGCAATTAGTGGTTTTTCTTATAGGTTTTGTATTTTTTTTTTCGACACCAATTTCTTTGTCTTTTCTTTATCGCCTGTATTTTTTTTATTAAATAAATCCTTTGTCACTCTTTTTCCAATATAATTTAAAGTTTTTTTCGTGGTCTAGTTTTAATTTCTCCGTAATCAGTTGTTGGCATACATTTTTGATAGGCTGATTTCGTGCTAAGTTGAACTAAAGGTATATTATCTTCTTCTGATGAAATCTGATCCTGAACCATATTTTTTGGGCTTGTAGTAGGACTAAGATGATTCAATTTTTTAGAGCTTTTGTTCACCGGATCAATAGCTAAATTTTGAGGTTGAGGCACTTTGTTAGAGATTTCAATTGCAAGATCTTTTCCTGAATACTGAGATATACTTTTTTTTTATTATTACGAATGAGCCCACTCTTGACCTCGATCACACCTGATGGTAAGTGTAAGATGAGGTCTACGATCGAACGAGCGAGCCCAGAAAATGCCTATTCACTCTTGCTTTAAAGGCTGACGGGTCATATGTGGCAGGGAACACAGAAGCCAGCAGAGAGTTCCACATCTTGGCTGTGCACAAGACGGTATATCGACCAAGTGTGGATGGTATACGGTCTACAGACCGCAGGATACCATCCTTTTATACGTCTGGTAGAGCGGTAGTAAATCCATCCATCATTTTGGAGCCTTCATTTGCTGAATCAGTTTCTGAATCAGAAGAAGAATATATCCTAAAAGATCGAACTTGAACAGGCTTTTTTATTATCTTTTCCATAATTTTATTTTCCAAAAATTCGTCTTCGTCATTATCGCTATATTCTACAAGAGAGCGAGTATAAAATAAGCCACTAGTTCCAGGTTCTTGATGTGTAATACCAGTGCTTGTTGGTGTATGGCATGCAGAAGAATAATTTTGCAATACATGAATGTCTGGTGTAACAGGTGTTGTTGGCAACGATTAAGTAGAAATTAGTTGCCGCACTACTTGTAAAGTGGCGATCGGTGACGAGGAGTGAGAGTCGTTGGCAGTGTCTGGGTGTGGTCTTTGGTTGGTTGGTGGTGAAGGCTCTATAAATTCTTCATTATTATTAGACATTGTGAAATTATAGGTATTTGAACGATCCGTTAGAACTGATGGAGCAAAGGCTGATTCGGGTATTGCATTTGGGTTAAGTGGGTATAAGCCGGTAGCCCTGAATCCACTTGTAATATTCGCAGGGGTCATGCACTTGAACCACACCCTAGTTAAAATTTAATTTCGGAAGACGGTGTCAAAAAAAAGAAAATACAAAACAAATGACACCGACTACCGAAATTAAAGTTATTTTTTGCCTTTTTAGTGTTTTTATATAGAAGTCGGTTCTATTTCTTGCAAAAAAAATTTTCCCAACTATGTTGAGGTCAGCTTTCAGACTTGCCGGACACAGCTGAGTATTTTGTACAGAGCGAATGCCATTCTGACCTCCAAAACCCAGTAGCTGGGTAACACGATACCCTTTGGCATGATCAGTGTCAGATTTTCTGGCTTCTGACTACCTATAATGGCAGCCTTGACAGGCCTGTTGGTCTAGTGGTCAGTGGCCCTGACTGCTATGCGCAAGGTTGTGGGTTCGAATCCCACCCAGGACAAATGTTTGTGTGATGAGCACTATCATTTGTTCTTTGTCTGGGTGTAATTTATCTATACTTATAATAAATCTGTAGAGAGGTCAATTCTGTACATGAAATATATTTACAAAATAACTATCAGGGGGTGATTAGGGATCGATACTGATGCCAAAAATGCAATCAGTAAAATTTTTGTCTGTCTGTCTGTCTGTCTGTATAACCGTTATAGAAACAAAAACTACTCGACGGATTTTAACGAAACTTGGTACAATTATTTTCCATACTCCTGAGCTGGTTATAGTATACTTTTCATCACGCTGCAATCAATAGGAGCAGAGCAGTGAAGGGAAATTTTGGGAAAACGGGAGAAGTTACTCCATTTTTTAAGCTTCTGTCGCGAGTGCAACCTTAATGGTTAAAGCTACACAGAAATCATTTATGACGGAAATGTTCTCCTTAAAATTATATAAAAAATATCCCAGGACAGCATATATCTATCTTTTATGGTTGACTCACAATAACACGTGTAACTCCCGATAGCTTAGCAGTTCGAAGCTTTCTGATTATTATTCTGCTCCGAAATTTAAAACCACCACAACTTTGCAATGGAACTCGGCTAAAAGTAACCCAGTTGCAACAAAATATAATCGAGGCTCAAATTTTAACAGGTTGCGGTGCAGGATAAACCGTCTTTATTCCCAGAATTCCCATAATACCAAATAATTTTCCATTCCAATTTAAAAGATCGCAATTCCCAGTATCGGTGTGTTATGCAATGACAATTAATAAGGCTCAAGGGCAGACTTTTCGTGTTGCTGGAGTAGATCTCGGTGTCAGTTGTTTCTCGCATGGTCAGTTGTACGTCGCTTTTTCCCGGGTTAGCAGTTCTAGAAATCTTTATGTTCACGTGCCGGACGGGTCAACTTTCAACATAGTTTACCCGGAAGCTTTGCGCTGAAGTATTTTCGTTCTATAGGTACTTAAGCCTCATGTGAACGTGATCTAAACAATATTACCGATACATTAACTTAATAACACACAAGGAGTTACACGCTGACGGAGTCGCGGGCACAACTATTAACAATAATATTGTGCGGTTCGGTATTGCGATATTTTTCAACAGTATTATAGATTGACATATTATATTTCCCTACTAAATTACGAAAGTTAATCTGTCTGTTACATCAAATTCATTGAACCGTGAGGAAGGACATAGGCTACTTTTTTTTACGAAAAACGACGGAAACGTGGACGAAGTCGCGGGCAACAGCTACCTATACTAATAATATAAGGATGAAGAGTTTGTTTGTTTGTTTGAACGCGATAATCTCAGGAACTACTGGCTCGATTTGAAAAATTATTTTTTTAATTAAATAGTCAATTTATAGAGAAAGGCTATAGGATATATATCATTACGCTAAGGCCAATAGGAGCGGAGCTCCATTGAAGAATGCTTCAAAATCGGGGTTAAATTTAACGTTAGCTTAGCCCAAAGTAACTATTCCACGCGGACGAAGTCGCGGGCAAAAGCTAGTCTATAATATGTTTGTATTTAGAAATATATATGTGTGAATATCAGTTGTCTAGTACTCATAGCACAAGCTCTGCTTAGTTTGGGACTAGTGGCGTTGCACGTTGTGTGATAGTTGTGAAAAAGAAAATGACTGCTAAAGATTTACTTAAGGCTTGTATTCATGCCAATAACCTTGACCATTTGGGCGGAGCTAACGACCCCTCTCCGCGCGTCACTCCGCGCAGCTCTCCGCTACCCGCATGCAACAGAAAAGAGAGGCGCGCTCGGCCCGCGCTTGCGCCGCCAGCATGCGTCGTCGCTTCGCCTAGTCTCGGCACAGAGTATCGAAATCACAGAAGGTCAAGTCATCGTGAAAGTTAAATTCATTTTTATTTGTACCGCATCAAAAGTGGTCAAATTTTGTTTTTAATTATTATCTATTGATATAGATGCACTTTGAGTATGTACTGTAGAAACTATACCTCTATTATAGATCAGCCTGGCTCGAAACATGAGGTAAACAACTTGATGTATCTTTTTAACTTAATTATATGTAAATAAAAATTAATGGCTAAATGTGTTGCTAAGCGCAAAACTCAGGAATGGCTGGACCAATACGGATTTTTTTTTCGAATATTCGTTATAGTCTGAGGAAGGTTTCTATTAAGAGAAAAATGGTAGGTAGGTAGGTAAGGTAGGTAGGAACTTAGAGTAAGGTAGATAGGTAGTATAATTATTACTAGTGTATGTCATATTATTTGTTACATTTTTTATAAACAAATAGATTATAACTAAAATTCACTGAAATTTAACTTTCTTTCACCAAGTATTTTTATTCTTTTGGTTGGTTGAACTTCTTCATCCTCACCTTTGACCTCTGAGTTTGTTTCGGTGTTTCTTCTCAGAGTAGTCAGTTAGGAAATACCGGCCTCATCTAGCTAAACTAAACACGCAAAAAAACATGACGTGTAAAAGTGTTATTTATAACCAATTTACAGAATAAATATTTCATTTCATTTCATTTCATTTCATTTCATTTATTTCTCCGTGTTCACATATATTTATTTTTAGAAATTTTGATAGCCATATAAAATCTTTATTTTAATATTTATTTTTGTCCTTTATAAGTGTCATGTGTGTACATAAATAAATAAATAAATAAAAATAAATAAATAAAATCTTGTTCTATGTTTTCTTTTCGTCCTTCTTAGTTCTCGTTTTCTTCATTTTTCTCATCAATCTATTTTTCTTTCCTTAGTTCTATTTCCTTCTCTTTGTCGTTTTCTTCTTTCTCTTGTACATTATCTTAACTCTATCTCTCTATCTCAACTGGTGGCTTCGTCCGTACGAAGAGAAACCGGTGCATATCGGTTCAAGCCAGGCCTCGCTCAGACGAAGCGCACACACGCGCCTTTCTTGTAGTAGTGTACCTATCATAGCGCAGTTGTATGAAGCTTACCCTCTGTCCGTTTACTCTGTGCTATCTACTTTTATGCGAGGTAAGTAAAGCGATAGTTTATAATGAAATATGTAGATAAAACTTTAAACTTACCTTGATAATAAATGTATACCCTTTTGTTTGTAATATTTTTTTAAACCTCTCTTCATTCGTTTCTGCTTATTCCCATGTTTTACAAACTAAATTTAAACACTACTAAAACTGTAAAATACTATGAGTTTATAACACTAACACTACTTATAGATACATAGAATACTCTTTAACTTATAAACAAGAATCAGAAATAAAACTTTTTGACGAATCGAAAGTCGGTTCTATTTTTTGATAATAAGTTTTATTTCACGCTTTTTAGTGGGTCGGTTTGTAATTTATCTAGTTACAAAAGCCAAAATGTCAACTACTTATCACCTTTTACAAAATATTGCTTTTTCCGGTGCAGAGCCGTTAATTTTTGAGGAGTTCTCCTGGTACATCACTATCAGCTCTACTTCACCATATGCATTGTGACGAGCATAAAGTGCTTAACATCTATATTCAAGTAATCTAATCGCAATCCACGAAATACTTATTATTGAGTAGTTTCGATGGCCATCTCGGGTCTTCGTCATCAGTTCCACTTCCTCAAATGGTGCTTTTCGAGAGAAACTAAACAAGGTACTATAAGAAATACCCAAAACGCTATAGTTATGCCTATAATATTTGAAGAGTTCCCTCAATTTCTCCATTATTTCATCATCAGATCCAAACGTGACGACAATAGAACTAACTAGAATGTATATTCTTTCAAACAAAAAAAGAATTTTCCAAATCGGTCCAGCCATCTGCGAGTAATGAAGTAACATCATAAAAAAAAAGTTCAAGACGAATTGAGAACCTCCTCCTTTTTCTAAAGTCGGTTAAAAAGCTATTCCACTATTTACAAAATTAATTTTTGCTGTAATATTTTACGATATTATTTCGTAGTGCTTGAGCTATCGCAACGCGACGTACGTCTACCTAGCAACACGATGCGCCCCGCACTGAATTTGTGGACGAGTGCGGGGGTGATGTAAACGCAGTCTTTAATTGGACGCATTTTTAATTTATTGTAATAAAAATAATACATATTTGTAAAAAGTAACAAAACCAAATTATTTTCATTTGTATTGCAAAGCAGTAGTATATTTTTTTATACTCTTTTGATAAGAAATTAAGGAGTAAAATGGTTTCATCTCAATGATTTGGAGGTGATTTGGCATTTTTTTTTCTTATTATGTGATACCGATAGAAAAATTGTGGCTAAACCAAATTACGGTTCATGTCATGTAGATTACTAACAATTTTTTTCAGATGTAATTTCTCTGTAATTGCCGATGAAAAGTTACTTCATCTGAATGCTTTTTTCAAGCTTTTTTCGAGAGAGCAGCCTTAATATCAGCCCCGTTTTCTGAGGCACGAAGGAATAAGTTAAGATAGTCGCCCATCCACGAATCGACCTCGGCAAGGGTTGCTTAACCTTGAATATCAACCAGTGCCGCTATTATTATTTAGCCAAGACTTTCTCAAATTTATTTGCAAATAACTTACTGTCCCATCAGTGCAGAAAAAAAAAACACTGTAAATTAGACCATGAGTATTTTTTCTATACCTATTTTCAAAGATACTGAAATCAAATTAATTTAATTTACAAGTCCAGCCTATTTAATTACAGCTGTGTTATTCTGTAAGACCTCATTCTAAACTTCGAATCTGAATCCGCTGTGAGTTTATTGATTGGCATTCTAAAGACTCGGTTGTTAATTCGAATTTACACTAGCGCTACCCTTGCGAGCGTGTCAGCGAGTTGAACTAAAGATTTTGACAGATAAAGTATGAGATGACGTGAGTAGTGGCATTCGGTAAGGTAATTCCTCCGTCACTTCGACGCTGTTTACAGAATGCAAAATCAAGGTCACTTTGAACCATAAGCGAAGTGACAGTGAATAGCCATGTGAGATGCGAGTTGTTGTTCGAATTTTACAGAATCGACGTACAGTTCCCATAATCGTTGTCCTTATAATGTTTTATTTCCTTATTAGTTTGCAAAAGTATGGCATGTAAAAGCTAGTTCTGTATAGTGTGTTTCGAAGGTGTGTGTTGTCGAAGTATTTTCTGTCGGAGTAATGCTAGTCGAATATAGTGTTTCCTCGAAGCAATGAATAGTCGAACTATTGTTTTTCGAATTTATGACAGAATCGCAATAATTTACTGTCGAAATTCTGAATGACATCCGTTTAAAGATGACTGATAAAAGAATGTCGTTTGTCATTTGTTTGGGCTTATAAAACTCAGTCGAGTTCCGGCGAATCGGCCAACCTCCTTGCCGGATTGCTGCCCTGGGATCTGGAGGCGACTGCCCTCCAGCGCGTCTATGAATGGCGCGTGGAGGCGCAGCGCCGGGGCGTATCCCCGCTGCCTCGAGAAGTCTTGGCGCGGCGGGAAGAGCTCCGGCGCGATCTCAGGGCAGTATGGAGGGGACGATTGTCGCAACCGACGGCCGGGCACGCCGCAATTGCGGCGGTAAGACCCCTCTTTGAGGAGTGGCTAGATCGGCGTCACGGCGTCCTGACCTACCGCATGACGCAGGTCCTCACCGGACACGGAAGTTTCTGGAGGTACCTGTGTCTGATGAGGAAGGAAGAAACGCCTGGGTGTCACCACTGCGAGGATCGCCTTGAGGACACAGTAGAGCATACGGTGCAAGACTGTCCCGCTTGGGCAGAGCACCGACGTGTCCTCACGGCGGCGATAGGCGGAGACCTCTCGCGCCCGGCATTGGTCGAGGCCATGCTGCGGGGCGAGACGGAGTGGGAAGCGGTCGCCTCCTTCTGCGAAGCAGTCATGCTATCGAAGGAGGAGGCGGGCCGCGTGAGGGAGAGGATAGCGTCCTCCCTCCAGCCCAGCCGCAGTGGTAGACGCCCACGGCGTCGGACGTCGGCCGACGATCTCCGGCCACCGAAGGCGCGGGCATGCGGACAGCGAGTAAAGGGCAACTCGCTGTCCGAACATGGACCATGCCCGGGTCGACGGCGCGTTGTATTCCACGCGCGCCTCAAAGAGCGTCAGCAAGATGACGAGGTCCCCCTGTAGAGGGCCGAAGCCTGCCGGGGTCGTGGGACTCATCTCATTACCGTGACCCCGGAACGTAAAGGGCTATTGAAGGAATACCGTGGATTTTAGTCAGTACAAGTCTGACAGTCCCTCCGGGCCTGCCCGGGGTGATTTTACCACGTTAAAAAAAAAAAACCGTACAGTCGAGTTCATTAATAGGTATAAGGGCAGAGTACCTGACAGTATGCTTGAGGGCAAAGATAGCACTTTCAGTCGATAGCTGAGGCCTAAAGCCGAATTGCGCATCGAATATTTGAAGGTGTTTACTAAGGTGTCCCTCGAACACACTGTCAAGTACCTTAGCCGTTAAGGTGATACGTAAAAAATAAGACATAGCTCGAGGGGCGTAGCTTAACGGAAGACGCGGGGAGCACCTCCGCTAGAATACATTGCAAACTCGAGCGCACGCTCGCGGTGAGTTTGCGATGTAGTTTGTGTGTTTTGATGTTTTAGAATAGAGAAGGCACGGAGTCGCCAAAATCAAATACATTTCTTTTTAATCTGAACTAAACTAACTTATTCATTATATTGTTAGGTATTTAGTGTTTTACTTTATTTAAGAATGACAAAAAATAATATAACGTGTGTAAATGAACAGACCGTAACAGTAAATGATCATAATGACCTAAGAAAAAGAACTACTAGTGTAGTAAACAAATTCTTACTATGATTTTATTTAATTCATTTACTTAAAATGAGTAGTAACAAAAAGTTGCTTCAAAACTACGCTTTTTAACACGCTTTTATCAGGTCGACCTGTGTATGTAACTAACTATGTAATGGAATCTAAGGTAACTACTTTAACCATCTTCCAAGGGTCGTAGCGTAATGAAAATCGGCAACTGTATGTAGTTCTGATGACAATACAATAATATGGCGAACTGATCTGATGATGGAGCCGGAAGATATGAACTGGAACTTCATGATGGAAAATCGTATCATAGCTGTTTTGGATTTCTTAGAAAAGTCTTGTAATGAACTTTGACCACGATTAGGTTTCAAGGTCTGATGATGAAGCCGGAAGATAGGCAGTGGCATTCCATGATGGAATATCGTATCATAGTCGTGTTTGTACTTGTGAGAAAAGCCACGTAATGGACTTTGAACACGATCAGGTTTCAAACAAGATCAGGTTTCAGGATAACAAACCTAAAGAAAATCCGTTATCGGTTTTCTTAACCTTTTTGTCAACTTTTTGTGATGTCACTTTCAAATCCTCTGGGTTGATTGACCGTTTAATTGTTCACTACTCGTGGGAATAATATAAAAAAAGAAACAGCAACACAAAGAAAACGGAGGCTACAAAAAAAAAGGAAAAGCGCGAACAATTTTTTTGTTTTTACGCGCACTTATAAAAGCGTGTTTTTCTAGTGATTTTTAAACTATTAATTTATTATTTAATTAAAGATAATTCATCCAATTAAATTTTTTGATGGATATTTTCTTACGAATAAAAGTCAGAGTATGTAAAATATATAAGATTTAATTAAAAATTACTAAATCTATAACTACACTATTTTCTTGGAATACATGTCTCTCGCCTTCATTTAATATTTCATCAGAGACATTTCCCCCGCATGTTTTATTTTCTTTGTTTGTATCCTTGCCCCTATTTTTATTAATTACATATTCTGGATCACGGATCTCTCATGTACCGAGGATCTACCAGTCATATCATTATTTTCAATCTCTATTTCATATGGTAGAGGCTCATCATCTTCACTGACCTCTAGTGAATGCACCAAATCATCGTCGCGTATTTCCCTTTCCGTGTCCAACTGGCGACATCGGTCTCGCGAAATACACACGCTTTTGTATTACTACACAATTCAACCAACCCGTGCTCAACTCGCGTCAAATGAGTACGTTTTTGCGGTCAAGCAACGTTAAAAGAGGTTTTACAAAATAGTGTGCAATTGAATTGAACACGGTTTTTTAACTGGTCTGTTCGAAACAAATCCGTACTGATTTAGCGGGGTGCGTCTCATGTCATAAAAAGTTATTTGGTATATTTTCATTTCAATAACGTTCACAAGATAGTGAGTTATACCAACTGTTGATGTAATTTCTTTAGACATAACATTTATATACTCTAAAACTTATTTCGTATAACGTTATTGGATATAACGTTTATTTAATCGAAAATCATTAAGCCTATCGTTTAAAATATATAATATTGCGAGTAATTTGATTGAGCGTGCTGCGGAAGCGGCGTGACAGAAACGAATTGCTGCGAAACCGATTCCACGTCTGTTCCATGTATGTCCTACCCCTAGAGTGTTATTTAAAATCGCGTAGGCGCGGAGGGGCGAGGCGGCCCGCGAGGTGAGGAGCAGGTGGTTTTAACACTCGCCGCCGCGGCTGAGGCTGGTCGGCGAAGCCAGCCAGCAAGCCGCAGCCGCGGTGGTGAGCGTGAAACACATCTGCGAGGATAAGCTTGCATGGGACCGCCGGAGCCCTGCAGCACCGGAGCCGTGACAGAAACTAAGCCTGCTGCATGTTGCATGCTTGCTTGCATCAGGGGTGGATCTACCTATGGGCTATTTGGGCTGCAGCCCAGGGCCTCATGGATATAAGGGCCCCCCTGCCAGTTTTCATTAATAAAATAAACGATACTTTTAAATCTATATTATATAATAAATCGAAAATATGTAAAATTCAAACACAATTTTGGCAACGCCATAATCGGCCAATCCGTATGTGCGACTATCGAGAACGAAGCAGGGAATTCCCTTGTCTCTTATAATGATCGGGTATTCAGTGTTAAAAATACTTAATACCCCTAGGAAGGGCGTAGGGTAGTTTCCTAAAATATTTTATTTAGTCCGTCACGTAGTTTAACAAAAAAACATTCGATACGTATTTTTTATTTTTTCACGTAATTGAAAAATTAAGACGATACAGTGAGTTGAAGTTTCGCGTGACGTCACACTTCAGTATAATTCTTGGCACTGTGTGACGTCAGCAGCCCCCACTCCTATACTTTGAAGCTTTCCATTTTGTGAATTTTTCTTGACTTGAAAGGGCAAAAATACGTGATCAATATTTTTTGAAATTCTACCTGATGAACCAAATAAAATAATTATTTTGTAACACAGGAAACTACCCTATTGCGTTGGGCTTGGGTTGTACCGCCACAATTTTGTTATTGTCATCTAAATACAAACTTAGTGTTTAATTGTCACAACTGTGTGTGAGTATGGATATTTAGTGTGCTATTAAGTGATAAGTATTATTTATAAAACGTAAGCTATTTCAGGAAGCTATTTACACAGTCAAAGATTATATTGAGGATTAAAAGGCTTGGGAATTAGTTGCTCCAATGATATACGTACTTATGTGCTCTTTTTTAATATATTTTGCTGAGTTAATGATTAACTTTCTAAAGTATTGTATATACCTACTTTGTATTTAATTATTTCTTTTATCGTTGTTTGATCTTTAATATGTAGGTTATTATTTCTTTTTATGTTATTTTCATTATAATTTATAGTTGATGTATGGCTGTTTGAGTATTTGTCTTACCTACCCAAATGTCCTTACTTTGTTACTGTTCGTCAGATCGTTGAGCTCCTTAAGTTCAAAGTTGAGCTACACGATAACTGACAAATGTTTGCACTCTAGATGGTCCGCTCAAATTTGTGACTTATCGTACTTTTAATAATTGAAAGTAATCTGATTATGATATGATCCTACAATGCTCCTAATTTAAGAAATCTACACTAATATTATAAAGCAGTAAAGTTTGTTTCTTTGAATGCGCTAATTTTTGAAAGTACTGGGTGGATTAAGATAAAAGAACAATGGCGAATCCTCTAACAAATTTTTGTTGGCATAATTTTGTAGCGTCTATTAATGGAAAATATACAAGAGTATGGAGTTTCAATTCATGATCATTTTTGCCTTAAGATCCACTATTAAAGGAACTCTTGGAAAAAAGATATTCGTTGAAGAAGTTTTAGAGGTTATGTCTGGCCATTCTTACGTAAACCGATTTATTGGAAGCAGACTGGTACTGCAGACTTGATTATATCCATAGTCAACGCTAGTGTGGAAAACATAGACCTAGTAGTGAGCCATTGTCAGTTGGACAGGGGTCTCCTGCCCACGATCTCACGGCAGCATGGAAAAAGTGGCTGTCGCAACCGAAGGCTGGGCACGCCGCAATCGCGGCGATAAGTCCCGTCTTTGAGAGGTGGCTGGAGAGACGCCACGGCGTCCTCACCTTCCACCTGACACAGGTGCTTACTTGACACGGATGTTTTGAGAGGTACCTATTTCGGATTCAGTGGGAGGACACGCCCGGGTATCGACATTGCGTGGACCACCCGGAGAACACGGTGGAGCATACGGTGGAGGTGTGCCCCGCTTGGGCAGAGCTTCGCCGTTTCCTCGTTGAGGCTATCGGAAGCGGTGACCTCTCGCGCCCGGCCCTGGAGCGGAGCGAGTGGGAATAGAATGTAGTCGCCTCCTTCTGCAAAGCAGTAATGCTAGTGAAAGAGAAGGCCGAACGCGCGAAGGAGAGGCAACTCTCTTCCTCATGCCCCAGCCGCCGCGGAAGACGCCCCGTGCGTCGGAGATCGCTAGCCGATCTCCGGCCACCGTAGGCGCAGGCTTGCGGACGGCGAGCAAGGGTAGCTCACCGTCCGGTAAGGACCAGGCCCGGGTCAACGGCGCATCGTGTTCCACGCGCGCCTCAAAGAGCTGTCAGCACCAGTGACGGGGCCCCATATGGCCATTGCCTGCCGGGGCACAACCCCGGTAATGTTCTAACGAGATACCACGGCCCCGGAACTTAAGGGCAGCTGAAGGAACAGGGTGAGTTTTTAGTCAGTAGTAGTCTGATACCGCTCTGGGTAAAGCGGAAGGGATTCCGTTTTACCCAGAGCGGGAGAAGTCATTCGATGATATAACCACCCAGGAAAAAAAGTGTCCCCCGCCACTTCCAAGGTATTGTTGATTATATCGAAAAGCTGTTTTAAACATGTAACTATGCGTTATAAAAGCTATAATTACAAGCATTAAGTATTACAAGTTAATTGCGGCTCTGTCCCTAGGGTGGCAACGAATGTACAATGCCTTTTGTAATACAGATCCATATAGGCCGCAGCGATCACTTTCCATCAGTCGGAACATCTGTTTGCCATCCTCAAATATGGATCTTAGTCGAATGAAATAAATAAATACTATAAAAGTAGGTAATAGGTCCTTATAAAAATTAAACAATTTGTTTTATATATGTATGTATTTATTCTTCATCTTCTCTTATGATAATATCGTCCAAAAAACCTGCTGGTGTAGTAATAGTTGTCTGATGTCTGGCCCATCCGAGATACCAAACTACCGCCATGGTATGCGCGCAACATCCGACAGTTCGTCTTCCCACTAAGCAACTGCAACAGTACTCTATTATTCCTGCATGGCCGGGCACATTATTTTCTATTAATATAATTATACGTATTGCCTTCGAGACATGGCGTGGAATATAAAAAATTCTAAGACAGGAAAGTAAACATTATTTCTGTTTGTTAATATGTTTTGGAAATTAGAAGTTGTTCTATTCATATTGACAGCCTCAACCATACTAGCCAGATTATTTTCTAAATTCATATTTTGCCTAATTATGTTTAATATTTCTTTGGCATATTCACTGTCTTGCAGGCGAGCACCAAACTTATTTAGTAAAGCTGCTGCTATCTGGAAGTTTTGCATCATGTGGGGAAGTGATCTATGGAAATATTCTTGCCTCAGTAATTTAAAATCTCTTTTAAATTATCCTTTGACCACTTCCACATATGCGGCAGTTAACACACATTATACGAGTAGGCATTACATGACTTCCCATTGTGATATACAAATGGATGCACAAACAACAAAGTCCAAAGTATCAGGTAGTATATCGTAGTCCAAAAAAGTCAAAGCAAAACGTCGACGGCGTAAATAGCAGCTGATCGGAATCCTTAGGCAAGCACTAGTTGCAAGGAAAAACTGAGTTTATACACAGAAGCAGTTAATAATTTCAAAAGTACGGAAACACAACCGACATTACACGAGATAGCAGCAGTTGTCAATACACCTTACGCAGATGTCAATGTCATGTCGTATTGTTGCCATACTTTGCTTGCAGTATGACTTTATTTTAGTATTTATTTATTCAGCAGAATTCTTAACAAAAATCTGCAATTATATTTATTATGGTTTATCAATACGCTTGTAAAGTATACTTATGCAATAAGGGAAAAACACTTTAAATAAATTGGAGTAGATTTACTAATATATGGCAGAGAAACCAGCAGAGAACTTTCAACTGAGACAATATTGGCTAAAAGACATGAAGTCAAATTGTAAAGAAAAAAAATAATGTAATCCCTTGTGATCATATTAGTCAATTGTATTTCCAAAAAAATAAATATTTTTTCTTAGAGTGGGTCAGTTCATAAGCATATCTTGAAAAAAACTAAGAAATTGTTTTATTAACATTTGCAAACATGACATTTATAGACGTTCAAATATTCTATTAACAATTTTTTCGCCTTTGTTCTTTGGTATTGAAGTAGGTTCAAGCTTGAGAAGTGTTATAGGCTTCTTTTTACCCGACTGCTAGTTTGTAAAGTCTTTGCATATTTTCCTTCAATATAAGATAAGATAAAATTTATTTGTACATAAGAAAAGACACGTAATACATAAAAGATAAACAGTAGGTTGTACAGCAAATCTAAAAATTAGTGTCAGATTTTCGGCACCTAAACTAGGTACGCAGACCTGTATCTTAGAAGTCAGAGATATTTCGGCATTGGCAATAAATAACACGACCGTGACATTTCGGTTACAATATTTCTGTTGTCAACAGCAAAAGAAGGTTGTGTGTGTGTTTATGAGTGTCTGGAAGGTTTGTGTGTGTATGTGTTTGTGTGAGTGGGTGTGTGTATATGCGTGTGTGGGCGACGGTGTGCTTATGTGTGAATGAGAGATAGTATGATTCCATAGGAGTATAAATAAATTTAAGTTTCGATACACAATATTTTTTCTGCTTCGTCATAAGATAAAAGAAGTAGCCAGTTCTTAAGTTTTTTTTTTAATTCGTGAGTCGTGAGTCTATAAATGGAAATAATTTTATTAATTTTGTTATAAATACGTGAACTTTGTGCTAAAAATTGACGACTTGCAAATGCATATCGAGAAGGGATTGCTTTGCACACTGGAAAACCTTTGCGCCTTTGAAGTAGGTTTTTGTCTAGAGGAAGAGTACGGTGTCTTCGTTGGATAGAACGGAGGATATATAGCTGTCTGACTGTGAGGATTTGTGCGTCAGAATATAGCTGGTCAGTAGAGAAGTCTCTTGGTTTAAAGAGCATCACTTTCAGTAATGCTCGTTGTCAGTTATGTTTAATTTTAAATAATTTATAAATATTTGATATTTAATAACAGGGCTTTACCTATGAAATCGCTGTTTTGCCGTACTGGCAATTTCAAATTATAATATTAAATCATATACTGTCCTCTTAATCTGTATCATGGATACTGTGGTTTTTTTTGCCGGTTTTTCTCCCTAGAAAACGACCAATTTCAAACCATGCACTAACTTCTGACGTATTGTAAGTGCCCATGTGGGCCTATGTGAAATAAATATGTTGAGTTTGAGTTCGATAATCATATTGTTTTGGCTAATAATTATAATTTCAAATTAATTTTATTTTATAATTTGGAATTCTTGTTTCAAAGTTTGGCATAACCGTGCCCCTTGTATCTACGGCCCACAACCTCAACGACGTTTACAAAACGAACTCTAAAAATGAATGCACCACCCGTTATTAGTTTGCTCGTGTCCGATCTGGAAATTTCGACCTGAAAAATGAACCCTGTGGTTGTCGATGACGAATTAAAGGCGATTGTGGGAGCTGATGATCACCCGATCTGCGGCTGAATTAGAAGCAGCTTTCAACGCTAGTATCAAAACAATATTGGTTTACTTGCGTCAAATTGGCAAGGTAAAAAAGCTTGACGTCTGCCCCACGAATTCAGTGATCATCACCGCGAAGGACGCATCGAGACGTACCTTGCACTGCTTAACAGGCACACAAACGAAATAATTTTGTTGCCTGCGGTGAAAAATGGATCCTGTTCGACAATCGTAAGCGAAATTGGTTGGATCCTGGATTAGCATCTAAACGTGTTCCTAAACGAAAACTGACCCCTAGAAAAGTGATGGTCCCTGTTTGGTGGTCTAACCCTAGTGTAATGAGTTATCTACCAAACAGGATGAGCATTACTGCAGAACTGAACACAATTATGGAGAAGCTCGCACATCTCCAACCAGCTTTGGTCAATCGCTCGGCTCCGCTGCTCTTGCACGACAACGCGCGTCCTCATACTACACAGCAGACGGTCTACAAGTTACAAGAGCTGGTGTTGGAAGTTCTCCGCCATCTGTTGTACTCACTAGACCTTGCACCTACAGACTTCTACTTTTTCCTGAATTCTAAACTTCTCGGGAAAAAATCAACATCATAGAGGCAGTAAAAATGCCTTTGCAGAATTTGTTGCCTCCCGTCCAACTGATTTCTTCAAGAAGGGTATCAATAAGCTACCAGTGCGTTGGAAAAGATGCATCGATTGCATGAGTGATTACTTTGATAAATAGAAATAAAATATATAGACAAAAACACGATGACTGATTTCATGAATAACGGCACTATCATTGGTAATGGCTTTCAGTATTAATATACCAGACGTACTACAGGGCACCATCCTCACTTGGTCAATATACCACTTTGTCATACTATGTAATTCTCCTCTACATTTATTGTGCGCACTTTGTCGGTCGGACTTCGGTCGGACTTCGACCGGTCTTCGAATCGGTTTGGAACTCTCTGTCGGCTTCTGTGTTCTTTTGCACATATGACCCGTCTGCCACCTTTAAAGTAAGAGTGAAAAATCTCCGGCAGATGCCTTGCCACCACGAATTTTGGCCCTGGCAACGCACTTTCTTTCTATTTCATTAAGAAAAAAGCAGAAGAAAAATATTAGTTTAGTCCTGTCAAATTAAGATATTCCATAGACAATTTTAGACTCGATTAAAAAATTGGTTACTAAAAATACGTCTATTTACGTCAGGCGCTGACTAATTTGACAGAAATAAACTAATATTTTCTGTTCTTTTTATAATGAAATAGTAAGAAAAAGATGCACTGAACTTTAGTTTAGTTTGTGAACAAGACAATCCGCGCCAATGTATTTCTTTCTATCTTAATAGGAAATAAACAGTTTACTGACTAATTTTTTTCCAAGAAGTTAGTAGTTAGACACTGTTGATCATCCAAATTTAAAAATTATAATGGCGACTCTAATCTTCTGTTTTCCGAATCACATGTATTATTCGAGGTCTGCTCCGGCGCTGTGATTTTGTCTCTGTAAAATAAAACTGGTATGTAAATATTCAAAAATATGGAACCCTCATAGTTCGTCATGTCTGTCCGTGCGTCCGTTCGTATGTCACAGCCTTTTTATTCCGAAGCTATTAGGAATATACATGTGAAACTTGGTAGGTAGATGTATTCTGTAAACCGCTTTCAGATTTTATAAAAAAAAATATTTAAAATAAAGGGGGGCTCACCATACATGGAACTGAAACTGAAAAAAAATTTTTTTTCATGAAACCTATGCGTGTGTGGTATCTATAGATAGGTCTATAAAAATGACATAGGGGTTTCTGAAACTAATTTTTATAAAGTCAATCGTTTAAAAGATATACGCTCCCAAAGTGGTAAAATGTGTACCTCCCCCCCCTCTAACTTCTGTAATAATGGAATGAAAATCTAAAAAAATATATGTCTGTAGATCTTAATGTATACTTTCAACCAAAATTGGTTTGAACGAGATCGGGTCAGCATTTTTTGTGATACAACATATTTTCTAAAACCGCAAATATAACTTTGTAATTCATACAAACACTATGAAAAACAAAGTTATTTGGCGTAGTTGTAAAAAATGTAAATAACTTAGTTTTAAGAAATTTGTAAGGTTTTGTTTTTCGTCAAATAAATATACATATTATATTATATTATAATAGTTACTACGAAACCCTTCATGGGCGAGTCTGACTCGCACTTGGCCAATTATTTTCCGTCATTTTACGAGCATGATCCCTCAGGCGTTCCAAATGTCGGTTTTTAGGGTTCCGTAGCCGAATGGCAAAAAACGGAACCCTTATAGTTTCGACATGTCTGTCCGTCTGTCTGTCTGTCCGTCCGTCCGTATGTCACAGCCATTTTATTCCGAAACTATTAAGACTATACATGTAAAACTTGATAGATAGATGTATTCTGTGAACCGCTTTCCGATTTTAAGAGAAAATTTAAAAAATATTTAAAATAAAGGGGGCTCCTCATACATGGAACTGAAACTGAAAATATTTTTTTTCATGAAACCTATACGTGTGTGGTATCTGTAGACAGGTCTTTAAAAATGACATTAAGGTTTCTAAAATTACTTTTTCATAAAGTTAATCGTTTAAAAGATATATGCTTCCAAAGTGGTAAAATGTGTGTGTCCCCCTCTAACTTCTATAATGATGAAGAGAAAAATCTAAAAAAAACATATGTTGTAGATCTTAATGTAAACTTTCAACCAAAATTAGTTTGAACGAGATCGAGTCAACAGTTTTTGAGATACAGTATATTTTCTAAAACCGCAAATATAACTTTGTAATTCATACAAACACTATGAAAAACAAAGTTATTTGGCGTAGTTGTACAAATTGTAAATAAGCTACTTTTAAGAAATTTGTAAGGTTTTTGGTTTTTTTTTTCAAATAAATATATTACTACGGAACCCTTCATGGACGGGTCCAACTCGCACTTGGCCAATTTTTTCACCTTTCGTTGTCTTTTATGCTTATTCCCCATATCGGTAAACTAATGTTATATAAACCTTGTTCACTTGTCAAATATAGATAAATAAAATCAGAAAACAAGACTAAACAATAACTATTTCGATAAAAAAATATAATCACGGTTGCGGGAGGAACCGACACAGGTCTATCACTGACAAAGGCCGCAGGCGAACTGGGCGGGCATAAGAAAGTGACAGAGTCTATTACTTCCACGTGCGAAAAAAAGAGAGCGCAACAATGCGCTGGAACCAAAATAAAACAACGTAAGCGCCAAGCCAAATAAAAATTGTTTAAAAATAAATTAAGCTATGTATCAAAAATATTTTCAGTCATAGTTTTTAATTACCTATTATGCACATTTTGAATGCAATTTTGAAATGAAATTCCTTAGGATTTTAGAATTACAGGAAAAAATAAAAAAAAATAGAGGTCTTTTCGGAATCAAATTCGATGGAGCAAATTTAACCCAATTTCGTTTTCCTTCGGTAAAAGTATTAATGAAATAGTCAATAAACATATTACCAAAAATTAAATCCATACTTGCTGGAATAGTGAAATAAATGGTGACGAAAAAACCCCTATTTTATTTTGGTATCGCCTTAACTCCTTGACCATGCAATTTTAAGATTGCTAGTAAAATGATATTTATGACGTGGCAATAAGGTTGCATTTGAGTAACATTTACTTGATTAGATATTATTGTACTGATGCTTGACTGATGCATGTTAATTCTTCACTCTTCAGATACTATGATCTTAAAGTTATTCATATAATAATTTTCCTTTGATTGCATTATGTTACTGAGAAAAAGCAGTCAGATATTAATGAATCTAAATCTTTAGGTACCACAATTTAATAATGCTTATTGCTTATAGTTACTTATCACAATATTATTATTTTTTGACGTTCATATGTATTTCAAGCCTGAAAAGGCCAGCGTTTTATTGAAATCGACTGTAGTTCATCTTTTAAGGTTAACCTTTCCAAAATTACAAAGACAAAGCTGAAAATATTGTTTTTTTTTTTACTAGGGTAAGAGCAGTGGCAATTGTAAATATCGTGCAACTCTAAAATTTATCAAACTATACATAACCCTTTCAGACCTGATTTTTTATTTTTGGTCATTTATAATTGATGATTTTTTTATAGTTTATTTGGGCTTAAAATAATACAAAAATCCTGAAAAAATGGTATTTAGTGGAAAACTTTTCGCGAAAATCGAATTTTTGTTTATGTGTACAAAACTGGACATCCGGCTTATATGATTGTAAAAAAACAATATATGGGGTATTGATCGAATCAATAAAAAGCAGTATTTAAAGTGAAATATTTATTTTAAAAATGTATGAAATTAGAACAAAAATCATAGATTAATTTTAAGAAATAAAATTATTATAATTTCTATATGAGTACGCACAATAATAACAAATCAAACTATGTATCCAATTCGACGAAATATAAAATCTTTCACTAGTAGGTACTTATTAGGAACATTTATGTATGAAAAGAGAGAAAACAATTTTTATCTTTGGTTAGGCATAGATGCACTTTACATTTTATGCACATTATGCGTGACTTTCCCGTGCATCCTGGCAGCTTACATCGCGTTCCAGCCCCTTCATGGGCAGGGAAATGACCCACACCATCGCGAGCTATTTCAGCAGCGGGAGGCACTTCTCCTGGTTTTCTCGGAATTATCTCTGGCAAAGGACTGTTGCTGCTTGGACGACCTCTTTTTGCAACCGTCATCTTCTTGCGCAAAACCAGACTTTCAGGCAATCGTCGATGAAACTGAAGAAGTCAGCTGTTTATTCTTGGGGATTGCGAGCAAATCATTGTCGATGTCGTATTCTCGAAAGGCTTGAACAACCGCCATATCCGCAGCGTATAAATTTAAACGACTGCAAAAAAATTTGTCATATCAGCCATCAACCGAAATAATTCCTCTGGAATATATTTATTGTAGTAATCAATTGGAGCTTGCACAACGGGATCAACAGCTATTGGTGGAAACCAATCTATGGGTATTGTATTTTCTAGCTGTCTGTGTCTCGATTTTATGTTCTCTTTAGGTGTCAGATAGTCAAAAACCTCTCCACTAATCGAAGGTGCTGTCTCAACGTCTGGCTCTGCTTCGTCATTGACAGAAGTTTTCTCGTTTTCAGAGTCAGGTGGGTGGTACTCTCTTTGGTTTTGGTTCACTATATCGGCACCTAATCGAACAGGTCTTGTATTTTGGGCATACCTAATTATAAGCAGTCGTATCCTCATCATCCGAAGATAAGTCCAGGTCCGACAGATTTTCATTACGTAGAATATCCAAGGCGTCTGGATCAATCATTTTTGGAAATACAATTACCTGAAAACGTAAAATACATTTCTGAGAATCTTTTGTAAAATAAATGATCGTAAAATAACATGTGAGTATCAAAAAAATGCATTTTATTCAACTACTGCACCCTATTGAATATTTCGTAAAAAGTTATAGTTAAAACCGCATGTTCAGATTTGTGGACATAACGAATTAACGAGATTTATTATATAAAACATTTGATATTTGTATACAAAACACATTATCATTCATGTATAAACCGTTTACTATTTCAAAAACATTTTTGCCATCAGTATTTACTCCAAAAACTTGAGATTTTGAAATAAAATAAATCACTTACCTTCTCACTTCAAAAGTTTACCGACCACTAGTAAAACTCGGCGAATTAAACCTCATAGGTGGCAATAGATGTTACTACTAGTAACGTTTTTATTTAAGAATAATATGTTCAAACGATCACAATGGTCTTTTGCTACATAAAAAGTTATTTTAGTAATTTAGTTGGCAAAAAACTTTATGTCCTCAAATGTGCACACTCGGTCTGAAAGGGATAAATCTATCTCCCTAACCTTTTGTCAACTGTTTTGCCGTCGGCTTAATGTTTGACTGGATACAGCTGAGTATGCGGATCTATATGGAACGAATGCCTACGAAACCTCCTAGCAACTCCTAAACTATTCTAGCAAGAGTGGAAGTCAACTACGTCATTTTGTATTCACCCATCCAGAAACCAACCTCGGTTAGCGTCGCTTGGTCTCGAAGAGTTCTTTTTCTACTTAAACATACTTCTAAATAAAAACACACGTAAATAATTATTGTCATTTTATTTATACTTACATTTTAGCCTACAACTTTGTCTAAAATAAAACTATACTGATGAGTCGGGTAAAGTGCCCATTCCTATATCCTTTTTCACATCACCTTTCTTCTTGTACAAAGTATCCTCTATATCTTGCAAACTCCTACCGTTTGTCTCTGGTAATATAAAACTTAAAAATAAACCCGTAAACAATGTTACACCAGCAAAGGAAGCATACATTACTTGATCTCCGTATCTATACATTATCTCTGGGGTAACTTTCACGGAAATAAATAATAAAACAAATGATATTGCCGTGCTTATACCTGAGCCAAAACCGCGTACTTTTGACGGAAATATCTCTGCAACGAATGACCAAGATATAGAAGTCAATACACTTGCCATCGCTATATAAACTATCAAACATGTTATAGCGATCCATATGAGACCAGGAGGAGTTAGATAGAGGTAGATAACTAATCCTATCAGCACAAGAGTGGTTGTTACGCAGCAGACCATGAAAGTTATTTTACGAGGAAGAAATTTAGCGAATATACACACAAATATAGATGCTGCAACTCTTATAATATCAGTTATTAACATCAACATAAAGGCATCTATGTCTCCTGAGAAAGTTTTCTCATATATCATTTCAGAATAAAAGGATAAAGTGTTGACACCACACCATTGTACATTGACGAACAATAAGAATATGGTCGCTATAGACTTCAGAAATGGTTTACTAAATATAGTATTAAGAAAGTCTCTGAACGTGGCTTTCTCTTCTGCATTTTCTTTTGTTTTTTCCAAAACTGTTGACAGTTCCTTTTCAGCACTTTCTCCATTTCCTCGGAATTGTCTGTAAGACTCTATACCATCATCGGTTTTACCTTTCGTTAGCAGCCATAGTGGACTTTCTTTCAAAAACATAAGAATAGTAAAGGATAGAATGTTCGGTAGTATGAAGATGAAGCAACTCGTTCTCCAGTAACAGTATTTTCCTACTAAATGGCTGATGATGGCTCCGATATGAATTGCTGCTGATGGGCAAAAAAGGGCTATAGCTCTATACTTTGGATCAGTCAATTCTCCGATATAGACCATGCTATTGGCTCTCACAGCTCCCGTACAGAGCCCTGTAACGAATCTTCCTATGAGTATGAGTGCGTTGCCATTAGCTACTCCCATCATGATCCAGCCGATTGTAAATGGAACTAGCAGTACGAGCTGGCCGAGCTTCCTGCCGATGCTGTCGCTCATGTAGCCGGAGAAGACAGAGCCTATCATCATAGCAAGCGGGGAGATAGAAGCTGAAACGGAGAACAAAATAGTGTGAGACATTTTTGGTTTCGTACTTAATTTGATACATAATAATTTCAGGGTGTACAAATGGTATACCTAGTTGAAATGTATCTTATGAAGGAACCGGTGATTCTGCTGGTCACGCTGGGCTAGCAAAGACCGCATGAGTATCCGATGTCGGACGTCATACCAAAGATAAAACTTGCGTTTTAGTACATATTACCTCAATGCGTTTTGCATTGAGGTAATATGTACTAAAACGCAAGTTTTATCTTTTCTGTTTATAGTGTAACCATTGGGATAGGGACCTCCCTATCCCTAATTATATATTTATTAGGGAATAACAAACAGTACCTAATACATTTTTGATAAACTATAAAATAATAACAAATAAATGTAAGTAAATGTGCACCCAAACCGTTATCCATATAATATACACCGTTAAATTTTAATGGTTGTTTTCCCAAGGCAAAATGGTTTTGTCTTTGTAATACAATCGTTTTATAAACAAATAAAATATTAGAAACAAAAAATGGCGCAGTGTAGTTAATACATTATCACCATGCGTGAGAGCTTATTTTGCTCTGAACATTTATTAATCACTTTTTTCTTAGTTGGTAGCGCGCGGCGGTGCGTGTTTCGTATAGGTACCTACGTTACGTCTACTGAACTACTAATGATTCTCGCGCTTTCGAGTTTATGAATATTTTATTAATAATTAGAAAAAAAAACATTCTTTTTTTTAAGTTTAACTGTATGTTTCGATACTACTACTGATGGGTAACCGTCCTGCCGCGGGAATACAACCATTTAAATTTCCCGCTGTATATTAGGGTCGTGACATTACTTTTAAAATGTTTTTTTTTTCTAACTAAAATGTGCTGTATTATAGAGAACAGTAATAATAATAATAGTTCTAGTCGATCTCGGCCACGGTGGCTAATCTAATAATTGATTAGCCAGCTACGCACGAGATATTATAGTGCACAAGTATGTGTGTAGGTACAGGTGCACTCTCTGTTCCTTTATACTCATTGTCCGACAGGACGGCAATCCGACACGACTGGAGAGAGATCAGGCGCAGGACCAGCGGTTTGACGTTCTTTACGAGGCACGGGGGTTATCACACCACCAACTTCCATACTCCGGGCTACTACTGAGGAAGTTCTAACAGAAAAAAACCAATAGCAATTTTTGCCTGACCCGGGGATCGAGCCCGAGCCCTCTTGATCAGCCGTCACACTTGCGACCACTAGGCCACCGAGGCAGTTATTACCTACTTAATGATGCATATTGTTTTTTTTTGACGTGACAACGTCTTATAATTCGATGAAGCTGGCTGCACGCACGAAAATACATGACTCATGCGGCGTTACCTCGCTCTGAGGCGTTCCATCGCTCTGAGGCGTTCCAAAGCAAATCAAATTGGATCTACAAGTTGACATTTATGTATGACTCAACGAGTCAAGTACTAGGCTATTATCATAAAACGGTAAGAGATGACGTCACTGTGTAGGGATTCTTTGACTTTTATGTATGACTCAACGAGTCAAGTAGGTACTAGGCTATCATAAACGGGCACGCCGCAATTGCAGCGGTAAGACCCCTCTTTGAGGAGTGGCTAGATCGGCGTCACGGCGTCCTGACCTACCGCATGACGCAGGTCCTTACCGGACACGGAAGTTTCGGGAGGTACCTGTGTCTGATGGGAAAGGAGGAAACGCCTGGGTGTCACCACTGCGATGGTCGCCCTGAGGACACCGTAGAGCACACGGTGCAAGACTGCCCCGCCTGGGCAGAGCACCGACGTGTCCTCACGGCGGCGATAGGCGGAGACCTCTCGCGCCCGGCATTGGTCGAGGCCATGCTGCGGGGTGAGAGGGAGTGGGAAGCGGTCGCCTCCTTCTGCGAAGCAGTCATGCTTCCGAAGGAGGAGGCGGCCCGCGGGAGGGAGAGAGAGATGGCGTCCTCCCTCCAGCCCAGCCGCAGTGGTCGGCCCAGACGTCGGCCGACGATCTCCGGCCACCGTAGGCGCGGGCATGCGGACAGCAAGTAAAGGGCAACTCGCTGTCCGACCATGGACCATGCCCGGGTCGACGGCGCGTTGTGTTCCACGCGCGCCTCAAAGAGCGTCAGCAACATGACGAGGCCCCCTCTGCAGAGGGCCGAAGCCTGCCGGGGTCGTGGGACTTGTCCCATTACCGTGACCCCGGTACGTAAAGGGTTATTGAAGGAACACCGTGGATTTTAGTCAGTAAAAGTCTGACAGTCCCTCCCACCCTGCCCGGGGTGGGAGGAATTATTTGATAATTTTACCACATTAAAAAAAAAGGCTATCATAAAACGCTAAGAGATGACGTCACTGTGTAGGGATTCTTCCATTGTCATGAGAAGTGCAGTAATAGTGATGTAAAAATAAAATTTTCTTTTGAAAAATGCAACCATTCCATCAGTATTTTCTTATGACGTTGTCACGTTCAACTATCGTCAGTAAACCGACTTTACAGACAACCGATTTTTTATCACTTATTACAGGAGGTATAGGATGATTAAGGTTCATCCCTGACGTGGCTTGACAGTGATAGTTTTTTTTTCCCCCTTTTAATAATAATATTACCATGCATATATTTTTATTTTGTTTGTACTATGTATTTTTTAATTTGTTTCGATGTGTGATTGAGAAACTAACCAATCCATGAATCGAGGCTCTTATCGTAAGGGAAGTTGGAGTCAGCCTCGAGTTGTGGCAGAAGGACTGCTGTGACCCCGAATGTCATGCCTCCAGCGACAGACAGTAATGATGCTGCGAACGTTGCTAAAATCTGAAAGAAAAGAGAAAATAAAATTAATTGATTGTAAAAGATTTTCTTACATGATGCTTGATGTAAACAAAACATGAAAAGGATATACCAAAGCTCGATGAACAGTTTGGGTTTTTACTATCAACAAAAACTTTGTTTTTAAAAATAAGAAGAGTAGTAAGATACTATTAAACGTGTACACAAACAAAAAATCATATCCAAAAAAGTGTATGCTTCACGGCAATCGCAACAGTACCGGTTTTTGAGTCCTCTTAATATACATTTCGAGTAATATCATGGTCTGCCTAGCCTGTTCCCAACTACACACATCAAAAGTGTCTAGGGATCAACATATATTTTTGCAATAACTTTTCTCCTGATTGATATTAATTAAAATTTTCTTTAAGGATTCATCAAATAAAGTGTTTTCGTTTGTCACAGTAACGATAAACCAAGTCACCTTTGCATTAATAAAGAAATTTGCCATTTTCCTAATAAAGGGATTTTTGACATTTGAACCACTAACATTAAAGTTCGAAAAAAAGACTGAAATACAAAACAGTTTTCTTTAAAATTTTATTGGGTAACTTAAACAATTAATAATCCGTGTTTCTACCGCGAACACTAACAACACAAGAACATCGGTTTGGCATACTCAAAATGAGTTCATCCAAATCACGCTGTGGAATGGCCGCCCATGTTCGTTGCAACAACAAAAAAAGGTCTTCTTGCGACTGGATACCCTCCATATTCGGCAGAGCTCTTCTCTGTAGCATATCCCATGCATGCTCAATCGTGTTCAAGTCTGGCGACTGAGCAGGCCAGAGCAGGACATTGATGTTAGCTGCGGCGAGAGTCTGTCTTACAACTCTTGCGGTGTGCGGTCGTGCATTATCATGCATTAACTGAAATAAGGGACCGATTTGCACTTGTAGAGGAACGATGACGTCAGATACAATCGTCTCAGCATAAATTTGAGCGTTGAGGTTGCCTCTGATCCAAATCAACTCAGTTCTTCCGCCGATCCAAATACCCGCCCATACCATGATGGTTCCACCACTATAAGGATGGACTTCCTGGCAGGATTTTAATCGCTGTTGGCGTCCAGGGGTTCTCCAGTGTCGTATACGTCTTGTATCCGGTCTCATACCAAAACGAGACTCATCAGAAAAGCACACGAAACGCCATTGTTCTTCTGCCCAATTTCTGTGTTCAAGAGCCCATTGATATCGAATCCTACGATTGTGCATTGCTATAGGTGGTACCCGTAGCGGTCTTCGGGAATGAAGGTTCACTTCATGCAAGCGGTTTCTGACTGTTTGGTCGCTAATTAAGTTCCCTGAAGAGTGATGAAGCCTCACGGCTAACATCATGGCGGTTATTGTTGGAGCTCTTCGAGTTAAGATTTGAATGTATCGGTCTTGTCTCCGTGTGGTGCAGCGATACCGTCCTCCATGGCGCTCAGCCACGGTACCAGTGCTTCGGTAACGTGTCCAAAGTCGACTGATAACACTCTGACTTGTATTCAGAGCTAAAGCCACAGTACGTTGCCGGGAACCAGCTTCTATCATTCCCACGGCTCTGAGCATTTCTTCCCTGCTTAAATGACGTCGCCGCTCCATAATAACGTTGGTTTTAATCAGTAGTAGGGAAACAGTAGCACTAATAATGTCTTCAATGCGTTGTATGTTTTTATAGGGAAAATATTGACAGCTGATTTTCATCTTTTACTCGAATTTGATTAACAGTTCCTGTTTCAAATTATGAAATGCACCAAAAAGGATCCATATAAATTTATAAAATCATAAATTTATTACAAAGCCACATCTCAATCTCAAGAAATCCGCATAAAAATGCTTGATCCCTAGACACTTTTGATGTGTGTATATTGGGCTGACTTCAAGTCTATCCGAATGCAGCTGAGCTGAGCTTTAAACTTTAGGAGTTTCGTCCGTATAGTAAATTTCCTAGGGTTTAAATTATATACTTACGATTTTTATTTTGATATCAGATTGGAAATAACTTTTTCACTTCAGTAGCTCAAACATGTAGGTTACTTTGTCTAACTCAGTGAGCAAAATGCGATTTTGCTCACTGAGTATGACAAAGTAACTTTTTAGGGTTCCGTAGCCGAATGGCAAAAAATGGAACCCTTATAGTTTCGATATGTCTGTCCGTCTGTCTGTCTGTCTGTCCGTCCGTCCGTATGTCACAGCCATTTTATTCCGAAACTATTAAGACTATACATGTGAAACTTAGTAGGTAGATGTATTCTGTGAACCGCTTTCCGATTTTAAGAAAAATATTAAAAAATATTTAAAATAAAGGGGGGTCCCCATACATGGAACTAGAACTAAAATTTTTTTTTTCATGAAACTTATGCGGTTGTGGTATCTATAGACAGGTCTTTAAAAATGATATAAGGGTTTCTAAAACCACTTTTTCATAAAGTCAATCATTTAAAAGATATAAGCTTTCAAAGTGGTAAAATGTGTCCCCCCCTCTAACTTCATATTATATATATTATTATATTATATTCCATTATTATAGAATAATGGAGTGAAAAATCTAAAAAAATATATGTCTGTAGATCTTAATGTAAGCTTTCAACCAAAATTGGTTTGAACGAAATCAGGTCAGCAGTTTTTGAGATACAGCATATTTTCTAAAGCCGCAGATATAACTTTGTAATTCATACAAACACTATGAAAAACAAAGTTATTTAGCGTAGTTGTAAAAATGTAAATAAGCTAGTTTTAAGAAATTTTTAAGGTTTTTTTTTATTCGTCAAATAAATATACATATTATATTATATTATTATAGTTACTACGGAACCCTTCATGGGCGAGTCTGACTCGCACTTGGCCAATTTTAATTTTTTGTTTTCGGTAAGCCACGAATATCTTATTCAACCTACACTATCTCTTTCCCGCCATTCGAAAGAGAGAGAGACAAAGACCAGCCCGTTCGAAGTTCCGATTTTGAATTCGACCTCAAAGACAAACACGTTCGGAATTTCGTACTAACTAAAGAAATTTTGCAGAAAGATAATTATGTCTTTTAATGTAATTTATTTAATTTTTCACTTATTGTTGCATTCAAAAATTCTGTCAAAAATTTTCACGGCCCTTAACATAAGAAAATTTGTTAATGAAGCTCCGAACTGCAATTTTCTTGCCGCTAAAGTATAAGTGGTACTTACCTATAAATCTATGTTGTTAGTTATTAAAATTTGTGTGTATACAGTTATGTATAAAGATACTTACTGCCTACTACTAATTTTTGGAGGCGCAATGAATCCTAGTCTGGCTCAGCAATACTCGTAAAATACATATTTATTACGATATGTAAAAATGCTGTAAATGTTAAATTATGTATATTAATTATGTAATATTTTCATTACAGGTTGTACTGATCATAGGAATTAGTGGAGTGTGTCGCAATTACGAGCTATTACAGCTAACAGTTAATAATATCGAAAAGCATTCAGATAAATTACTGATTAGTAAAATTGAAAAATACGAAGACAAACCTTGACAGGTCTTTGGTCGTACGCGAAGAATATGTAACTATTGTAGAAAAATAACAAAATTTATAATAACCAACCGATTTTTCATACAATAATAAATGCCCAAGACAGCCTATGGGAGTAAATAAAATAGGTGCTATACCGCGAGAAATTGCCACTTTCTTAAGACTGGAAGAGCCTCAGCTATATACGGGCACTGCTTTGGTGGAAGACCAATACGATTGCAGAAGGCTATATTGAAGACTCAATAGAAAATAAGTCGCAAATCTGTAAGCGTATAGTGGAAACAATAAGTCTGAATTCGACCTCGGATCCTTGGTCTCACCCATGCCCGTCCACTTCCAACGATGCACAGTGTACTTTACAGAAAGCCGATCAGAGTCACGAATGTTTACCGTTGTTCCTACTCAATCCGCCATCGAAACAGAAACCTTAACCCCAGATAATCCAACTCAACTCAATGCAACTATAACGTTGCCAAATAAATCTGTTACTTTTAATTTGCAGAATTGCAGTAATTTTACTTTTAACTTTTAAAATGTTCCATTTTATTGAACTGGTACCTCTACCTACAATGTTAATTATTTTGATTCACAATAAATACTTATATCAATCTATTCCTGTTTATTATTTTATCTCCTAAAGTGTTCTCGCTGCTGAAGTGAAAAGTTATGTGTGTTACACGAAGGCAAAGTTTTTTGCATCTCGTGCCTTTGAATCCCTCGGCACACTCAGGATTCAACTTAAGAATCACTCGCTACGCTCGTGATTCAATCGTTGAATCCTTCGCTTGCTCATGATTCAAAATCAGCACTCGCAGCAAAAAACGACTTTGCTCTCTTGTTGCACAAATAACTATTTTATACATGTAATTTTTCGGTCAGTTTAACTATATGAGGCCAGTGTTTCCTAGCTGACTACCATGAGAACGAACACCAAAATGAATTCTAAGAAAAAATCTCTTTTATATTCTACTAGCTTTTGCCCGCGACTTCGTTCGCGTGGGAGGTTTTTCCCGCGTAAATCCCGATCCCGTGGGAATTCTGGGATAAAAATTATAGAAGCGCGGCTACGCACCCGTGGCCTTTATCACGAAAAATACATAACCCTCTTTCTTTTGCAGTCGGGTAAAAAGTAGCCTATAACCTGTCTCGAGCTACATTCATACCAAATTTCTTTCAAATCCGCCCAGTAATTTCGAAGATTTGCGCGTTTAAACAACAAACTTTTCCACTTTATAATATTAGGTAGATACAATCCGCACAGCGGGCCTAGACAAAATCCATTTTCTGTAAGCGTTAACGCCAACGGAAAAATTAAATTGTATGGAGTTGACATTTGCTAACCACATGTCACGTGATTGTCACGTGTTAGTAAATGTCAACTCCATACAATTTAATTTTTCCGTTGGCGTTAACGCTTACAGAAAATGGATTTTGTCTAGGCCCGCTGGTCAGAACATTTGAAAACCAAGTAGGTCGTTATCTAGTGATTATTTTTGGATAGAACCACAAAGATTCGAGCGGACTTGTACAGATAATGCAAGCATTTTTCGCGTAACTCAATAGAACATTACGGACATGAATGATTTATCGAAATAATACCAAAGGAATAAACCAGAATATCATGTAAGTCTTCCCGTAAATAACGATCTTTATTTTGTGTTCACATAAAAAAAAACATATTCCATGAATACATTACGGTTGCCGTAGTGAGTTGAGTGATTGGATGTTGCCCTGCGTGTCACAGGTTCGATTCCCGCATCGGAACAAATGCTTTTATGTCCTACAGATATTTGTTTGTGGTTTGGGTGTTTGTGCACGTCAAACGTAACTTTTTTTTGTCAATTAAATATACATATTATATTATATTATTATAGTTACTACGGAACCTTCCATGGGCGAGTCTGACTCACACTTGGCCAATTTTTATTACCTACCTATTGGTTTTGGTGGTGGCTCTTGACCTCAATCATGCCTGATGGTAAGTGATAAATGATGTCTCGATGGATTGAGCAAGCCAAGAAGTTAGACGTTCACTACTGATTTAAAGACTGATCGGTCATATGGCGGGGCCTGAAGCGTCAATAGCTCAATGTCCAAGGTTCGAACCCTACCCATTACACTAACATTACACAAAAAAATTATGGGAGGGTACACAAAAGCCAGCCAGAGTTTTCCACAAAGGTGTGGAACTCTCTGGCTGGCTTTTGTGTAGCCAAGGGGCTGTGCGCACAATAAATGTTAAAGGACACGTATACTTGGTACGACAAGATGGCATCGACTAAGTGAGGCTGGTAGTGGTATCCTGCAGGTCATCTAGTAGACCATACAACCTTACATCCTATATTTCAGCTTCTTATGTGTAGTTTTTAAAAACGTAACCTATGTTTCATTCCGAATTTTTTAATTATCTCCATGCCACATTTCATCAAAACCATGAAACCGATACAGACAGACAAAGACTTTCATATTCAAATTAATAGTATCGATTCCTATAGAGTATAATATACTTTCTACAGGTTAATACATTAAAATAAGGCGTAAATATGTAAAACGAATTAATGAATGGAAAAAACCTGGGGGTCTTTAAGTCAAGAGTGAATAGGTTACCTCTAGGTAAGCGTGCTTCATCTTCGACCACATCGCTGATTGAATTGAAAATTGGCATTGTGTCTCAGTTCACGATGTTATACTTAAATTTATGATTATTTCACACAAGTATCTAGTTAAATTGGACAGCATTTCGAGTTATGTCGATATTCTTGCAAACCAGTGACATCATCGTCTACCATCAATTGATATGGTGGTCATACGCGAGTCTATAATCAGTAGAAAAATAATTTCCCTAACTAAGGTCGTACAGAAGTCGATACTAACTCGCCAAAATGCTTAATGTATTCTTTACAAATATATAAAGTGCCTAAGCGTAGCGCAAAAACACAGCATCAAGGAAATTTCAACACGCTTCCGTGCATAATATTAATCTAATATGTAAAAATCTCGTGTTTGTTATCGAACTTCTCCGAAACGGGTTGACCAATTTTTATGTGTTTATTTCGTAGGTCTGAGAATAGATCATTGGCTACTTTTTTTCACTAGATAAGTATAATTTATATGTCAAAACAACGATAGCTTTAAAAATAGAAATGATAGACTTTTCCGCTGGGAAAATCATCAAATTGCTCCTGCCGTTAAGGATGGAGCGGAAGGGAGTATCAGACGTCTACTGACTAAAAACCCTCACGTTCCTTCAGTTGCCCTTGTGTTCCGCGGCCGCGATAACTCTTTCGAACAATTCCACAACCCCGGCCCGCAACGGCCCCTAGTGGGCCCCGACAAGATCTACAGACCGACCTTGACAAGCGGTGCTTAACCTCTAAGATAAACCCGTGCGTCTGTTATATCTATCTATCTATCTATTTTTTAGCCACGAGCTCCTCCTGCCTAAACGCATCCACGATACATGACAAATTACGTACGGGAAAACGATTAAAAAAATAAAATATAAATATGATAGATCAGTGATTTCTGAATTAAAAGGCCCAATTATTTTTGCTTATTATTTCTTCAACTACCTACACTGTATAGGATTAAAATTTACAAATAATTTCGAAGTTACATAACATTTTTTCAATTGTAACAGTAAAACGATGACCGTTAAAAAAAAAACTATTACATATTATAGGTACACTTACCTGTCTATACACATGTGCGGATTCCGCGACTTTGGGCGCAATCACTTGCAAAGCATTCGTCATTTTGACTTCCTTCTTTCATCAAATTGCCTTTAAATTTTGCATGTTTTCATATCTTCCATCGTTGCGTGAGTTAATATATTCTGCCGTTGGCCAATACCAGTATTTTCTTGAAACCTGTTGATGTAAAAACATATTATCCAAACACGTTTCAAGTGTCTCGTTGATAATTTGCAAAATAATAATTGTCATTTAGCGCTCCTATAAAAGCTTACTTAATTAACACACCTAAATTGTCGAAACAATTTTGGTGGATTTTCGTACAGATATATATATATAGTGATCCAGATGTATGGCTATAAAGGTATTTTAACTCCAGAAAAACAATTGTGTCTAATTATTTCTTGACCTTCATGAAAGCATTTCGTAACCCCTCTGGCAAAATTGGATAATCGAGATGACTAATTTTATTTCAAAATCTGAAATATATTTTTTTGATGGATAAGTATTGATTTAGTATCTACAACGTGTAATTTAAAGGATATATACATACCAAGTGCATGGCTTCTTTGGATGATAACAAATGATATGGCAAGGGTTTTGTAATCCTAAGTCTACGCGTGTAGAACTTATTATAAATTCCAATACACTGATAAGTGATACCAGAGACCGAATTTTTCAAATTAAGAAGAACGAAAAGAATTATCGTGTTATTGGCAAGTGACGTGGAAAGTTATTGACACTCGTAGTGCTGTGACACGTTTGTTATGATTGGTATTCAAGAAATATATGAATCCAATAATTTGGTATAAACAATAATCCTACTATCCTACTTCCTACTAATATCCTACTATCCTATCCTACTAATATTATAAATGCGAAAGTTTGTGAGGATGGATGGATGTTTGTTACTCTTTCACGCAAAAACTACTGAACGGATCTGATTGAAATTTGGTGAGTGGATAGTTGACTGCCTGGAATAACACATAGGTTACTTTTTATCCCGGAATTCCCACGCGATCGGGATATACGCTGGAAAAACCTCCCACGCGAACGCAGTCGCGGGCAAAAGCTAGTTTGGTATAAATTCTTTGAGTCAGTTATTTTGTGCTGAAACTGTGCATAGAGATTCCATACCAGATGTTGTCTTCAGCCCTTTTTGATAGATATGGGGTTTCCGTTACACGTTGTATAGACGGTTTTGAAAAGTAAGAATTATTATAAAGAGATAACAATTGTATCTTTGAAGGTTAGTAGTTATTGCTTAATTAGTTGTGCTTAACGACTAAACTAATCATCAGTTGCTTAGCGTTTTCCTCATCTCTGTTGGGGTCGGATTCTAGTCTAACTTGATACAGCTCAATATTAGCGTTTTAGAATCATGCCATCTGACCTCCACAACTAGGGTTGCCAGATCAAAAAATCGAATACCCGGAGTAAATTCCGGAATTTACTCCGGGTGTGTGGCATGGCATGTCCGGACATGTGATAAAAATTCCTGACTTTCGTTAATTTGAAATAAAAACATTATAGGTACTATTTTTTATGTTTCACTCTTTCATTTAATTGTAGAAATTCCGGACGGTTTAGGATTCCCTCCGCATTCCGGACAAATACCTATATTACCGGACATGTCCGGAAAATGCCGGTCGTATGGCAACCCTATCCACAACTCGGTAGCTGGGTAACACAATAGCCCTCGGTTAGACCAGTTTCAGATTTATTGTCTTCTGACTCCCCGTAACGACTGTCAAAGATGTCCAAATGACAGCCGGGACCAACAGCTTAACGTGCTTTAAGAGGCACAGGGGTGTCCACAGAACAGATATTCTATTCCGTAGGGGTGTCACACCACCAACTCCAAACTCCGGGCTACTACTTAGAAATTCCTTACAGAAAAACCCATTAGAACTTTTTGCTCTTTTTTTTGCTCAATCCAAACCTAGACCGCGTGCTCAACAGTCACGCTTGCAACGAGGCACTCGACTAAACTAGTAATAGGTACTTATGCTAATATATAATTACTAGTACTCACGCGGGGCTTCGCTCCCGTGGATTCTATCACGGTAAAAACATAACTTTCCTTTTTAGTAGTCGCGTAAAAAGTAGCCTATAACCTTCTTCAAGCTTCAAACTACTTCCATACCAAACATCCAAATCCACCCAGTACTTTCGAAGATTAGCGCGTTCAAGCAAACAAACAAACAAACAAACTTTTCCGCTTTATAATATTAGTATAGAAGTATAGATATGATCGATGTGGAGTAAAGTAAACAAGTGCGTGTCGGACTCGCGCACGAAGGGTTCCGTACCATTATCTATAAAAAACGGAAAAAAGTCACGTGTTGTATGGGAGCCCCCTTAATTTTTTTTTTTGTATTTTTTGTAATAGCGGCAACTGAAATACATCATCTGTGAAAATTTCAACTGTCTAGCTATCACGGTTCATGAGATACAGCCTGGTGACAGACAGACAGACAGCGGAGTTTTAGTAATAGGGTCCCGTTTTTACCCTTTGGGTACGGAATCCTAAAAATATAGGTAATTCAAGACAGACGTTTTACAAGTAGCAGTTTTCCTTAGTTTTGTAATTACGTAAACATCAACTATGTATCTCATCAGAAGCCCACAAACGGCGCTGTTACTGTAAAACTTACTGACTAAAATAGTTTTGAGCCGTTTGTGGTCGAAACTTTTGGGTCATGGGGCCCGAGTGCCCTCCCTTTCGAGGACATGTCTCACCGGCTGATTTATTCCTAATGCCGGCTCTTCACGTTAGCCAACATAGTGGCGAATGTAGTGGCCAATGCCTATTGGCCAACGTGTAGCGGGGTGTTTGTGCACCCAAGATGAACAAACACCCCGTCTACACGTTGGCCAATAGGCATTGGCCACTACATTCGCCACTATGTTGGCCAACGTGAAGAGCCGGCATTACGTGACCAGAGGTCTGGCTCTTTCTTTGCCCAAGGAATAAGCATTGCCATTCAACATGGCAATGCTACAAATCTTATAGGCACATTTGACGAGATGTCTAAGTATATTCTGTTTTTTCGTATGAGTATATACGAAGTTTGGTTTAGTAGGTAGATAAGATAATTTTATTAAGATACTTAAGTACATACCAATATAAATCATTACATATTACAAAACAGCAAAAAAGTGTGTCTGTATATTGAATATATTTCAAAAAATATAGAATAAGAATAAAAAAGATACTATTGTTTATTGTTTGTCAGTCCCGGATCTAAGGGAGGGGGGAAAAGCCGGGGCCTATGCCCCGGGCGGCAAGTTCAGAGGGCGGCCAAATTCACATTTTACAGACGTATGGACAACTCATCATTCACTTAACTTTGACCACAGAATAAATAATAGTACAAGTACAGAAATTTCACTCTTGTTTTACTGTGGCTTTATCAACTCGACTGATACTTCTTTTTGATTGGGCCACTCATAGTTCAGCAAACTAAGGCTGGTTACTACTTAACCGGACGATCCTGTGGTGACCTCTAAATTTAAAGGCCCCCAGCTGGCTGGGGGCCTTTAAATTTAGAGGTCACCACGGTAGCCCTGGGGCTTACGTACTATATTTACATTTAAACAACCGCACGCTAAGGGCACTCCTTGTGGAGTATGGGCCTTGGCATAGCGGGGTCGTTGGTGGAGGGCAGCAAAGGGTCAGGCTGGATTATATTATTATTAATGGGGTTATTTATTGCTACTGGCTCAGCATCGCGGGCTGACTCGTTTGGCAAAGGTCGGGGAGGGTAGACGTTACAAGTACGCGGATGTCGCGATGAGCCTCGTCGGCGAGGCCGGAATACGGAACGCGTTCAAATTCATTTATTCATTTTGTTAACATAGGTGATTACAGGTGTTTTTCAATATTATAAACTTCAATAGTACAAACCATGTTCCACCGATAGGCATACAAAATCAGTCTTACGAAGTTAGTATATTTGATATAAAAGAATGTGAAAGATACGAGTACATGCATGTCAAATTTTAAAATTGTCTCAATAAAATAGAGAAAATGTCATGAAAATAGGAAAGAATAAATTCACAATGTCAAATGATTGCAAAATAAAAAACACAATAAATAAAATAAAAATATAAATTACAAAAATTGATCAAAATTTGTCATCCAAATACTCATTGACTGAATAACATACCTTGTCATTTAGTAGCTTAAAGAGGTTACTTTTAAATCCATTATTATTCTTACTGTTTCTAATATGACAAGGTAATTTATTATACAATTTAGGTGCCATTGCATAGATACTTTTATAAGCACAAGCAGTTTTGGTGATTGTTGTTTTTAACTTATCTGAGCGACGTTTCTACATGACTAAACACGTGTATATTGGTTTTTACATTCCTGAAATGTGGCTTACATGTATTTGTCGTTTTTAATTTGCAGATGGCTCGGATGCATCTTTTTTGTGCCAGAAGTACGGAGAATATATTTGCAGCATTACCCCAAAATATGTCCATACCTTAATTACATACCCATGGTATGCCGTTAGGAGGGCATTTTACCTAACATATAAAGAGCATAAGAAAATCTGTAAAGTTTCAGACAAATACTATCAATTTGAGCATTCCATATCATATCATTGTCAATGTGCAATCCTAAAAACTTTGTAGTGTTCGATTCTAATACTGCGTCTCGTTTGTACCTGATTTGATATTGTGTCGGTTTTCTCTGTCGAAGTTTAAAGTCCATTATTTTAGTTTTAGTCAAATTTATTTTTAGATTGTTGGCATTCAACCATTCTATGATAGACACTAGGTTTGTGTTTATGTCTGATTCAATTTCTTTAAAATTTCTCTTGTCAAAAACAATAGTGCTATCATCTGCAAATAAGCACATCTGATGACTGGTTACATTGGGGAAGTCGTTTATATAGCAGATGAAAAGTAATGGACCTAACACAGACCCCTGTGGAACACCATACGAAATTGTTCGCGTACTTGAGGAGTATATTGTTTCTGTTTTTGTCTTAATATTGACTTGGCTGATCTGAGTAACCTGTTTTCTACCTTCTAAATACGATTACATGAGATCCAGTTCATTACCTCTTATACCGTAGCTATAGAGTTTTTTTTTTAATAGTATGTTATGGTCAACGTAATCAAAAGCGCGCGTCATGTCCATATACATTGCTACAACTGGTTTCCTATTGTCCATGTTATGGTGTATCTTTTAAGGAACTTGTACTTACACTGCCATATTATTAGTTTTGTTCTGCCTGAATCCCATTTGCTCCTTACAAAAAATTTTGGTTTTTCTCAAAATAATTGATGAGTCTATTGTAAATTATTTTACCATTTTTTTTTTTAATATTGGTTTTAAAGCTAGTTTCCCTACTGCTCTCTTGTCGGATTGTACGACTGATACCTAGCGGTGCATGGGTTTATAGTCTTTGGGTATATCACACGGACCATGTGACCAGGTGCAGCGAGAGCAGAGGGTGAGACGCGCTGGACGAACATTCGCGAGGCGCGTAGGCATTGTTCAAAATACGCCCCCGCTCGCCCGCAGGAATCACAGATCGCGTCTGGTTACCGTGCAAAAGGGATGAAGCTATATTCGAAAACTCCCTCGTTGATCTCTCTCCACGACAGTGTTTTGTTCTAAACATACGTATGTGTTGTTTGTCTAAGTTTAAAAATTTAATACTTGTCGATGTCGATCAACCGAAGGTAAAATACTGATTTTGTTAGTGTCGCATCAATAAATCTATCACAGCTCATCGATTGCCTTTCTAGGTAAGTATTTTATCATAACCATCTTATGCTTTTTAAGTTAGGTACTACATTTATTTTTTAAATACAATGTAATACGTGCAATCACTTACATCGTTAATTCGTCGTTACATTCACGACGACGAAACATTTTAATTCGGTAATAATTTTTAAACTATTACTTTAAATGTTTCGTCGTCGTGCGTGTTGTGTTTTTTTATTACACGGTGGCAGCCATCGGATGACTGAGAAGACACTTAAACAGCCTTTTTACTTCAGCTATTAATTGAACTGGTACTCGTAAACCTCCTGCGCTTGTACAATTGGCGCGCAGTGGTGCCACGCCAGAGTGATACTCCGCTGCCGCGGCAAATTACAGCACAGTGAACAGAGAAAGAGTGACTGTTACAACATAGTCTTTGGTTACAACCAAGGGCTAGGCACGCCGCAATCGCGGCAATAAATCACCTCTTTGAGGAGTGGCTGGAGAGACGCCATAGTGTCCTTCGGTTCCGCCTGACGCAGGTGTTTCCCCGCTTGGGCGGAGCACCGCCGTCTCCTTGTAGAGGCGATCAGCGGCGGCAATTGCAGTCGCTTCCTTCTGCGAAGCAGCCATGCTAGCGAGGGAAGAGGCTGGACGCGTGAGGGAGAGACTACTCTCTTCCTCACGCCCCAGCCACGACACCTGGTCACCTCGGACGTCTGGGATTGCAAGCTGATCTCCGGCCACCGCAGGCGTGGGCTTGCGGGTTATGAGCAGAGGTAGACCGCCGCGCCGTCCGTTTAGGATAGGTCTGCTATCACCTAAACCCAGACAAAGACCCACCAAACTAAAATCGTAATTTTTTACCGGTCACCCTAGAAAAATATATTTTCGAATTTGAAATTAAAAGTAACGACGAACGATTTTTATTTACTGATAACATTATAGAGCTCTATTTTTTTTTAATATAGTCTCTTTCTTTTATTAAATCAACACTATAAAAACAATGACATGAAATACCATAAGAAATTAATACAGATCGTGCTTTATAGCACCCGTTAGAGCAATAAATGTCCGGACGCTTACAGGGAAAATACCCCGGATGCCCCCGGATGCTCTGCAAACTAGGTAAAATCCGGGGAAACCGATAAGGACCAGGCTCGGGTCGACGGCACGTCATGTTGAGCAATTGCTGCTGGGGTTGCGGGAATGTTCTAACCTTCTAACGAGACACCGTGGCCCCGGACCACAAGGGCAACTGAAGAACCGGGTGGGTTTTTAGTCAGTAGCCCAATAAAGTCAAATTTACTGGACTTATTGTTCGTGACCCCCTTCAAAATTGCCGGCTGTGACCCCGCCTGGTCGTGGTCGTTCAGCTCGCTCGCAGGCTGACTGCACCTCGCTTTATTTTATAGCATGGCAAACTAAAACCTCTGTGCTCCATGTCGCAGTAATGGCCACCAATAAAAACCTTTTAAAAAAGAAACATCCGCCCGCGTTCGATTTTGCTCGCGCGGCTTTTGTTTTTTTTTTATTTCATCTCTTGATAATTATCAAAGAGTCGTGCGAAAGTCCATGGTTAAGTCCTGTTCTAGTCATGCCTAAAAAAACAAAAGCATAACAAAAACATAGGTGGCGACTTAGAATAACAACGCATAGAAGGATAGTACAAGTGCAAAAAGTGAGGCAACTAAAACTTAGCCATTTTTGGCTAACTTTGCTCGACGAGCCGTCAGTATTCAAGGTCACATTCTGCCGAACAGAGCTCGCGAGTAAATAATTTAAAACGACCGTTTGTAGCGTAAAGGGATGTCATAGTCCTTCAGGAAAACAAAAAACGTGTAATCAAATTACATTTCACAAGTAAATACTTACATTTTATACATTATATTTAAGTAAATCGACCATCAAGCAAAAATTCTAATAACCTAACTTATCACAATTCAATGTTGCTATGCGTGAGGAAAAAAATACCCATATTGATTTCTTTTGTGCTTATTTTTGTTTTAAAAAAATATAGTTTTGGCGGCAATTATGTATGCGTCAAACTAAACTATATTTATTTACAGCTACTACCTACAGTGTTTTATAACTAAAAGTTACTGTTAGTTCGAAGAGTGGCATCATAAAGATGACAATTTTATTGATTAAGATTTTGGTAAAACTTTCCTTTATGGCCCGTCGATTTTTGGGTCGGAGTGGGAGGGGAGGGGTGAAGGGGGAGTAGTGCTTCCCCCCTGTACCATCCCCCCCCCCGCGCAACCCCATGGTTATGGTGATATCCATGGTTAAAGTTTTTAGGTTAGAATAAAAATTTCAGAAAAAATTAGTATTGTTTGGCAGGAGGAAGGTAGTGGGAGTGGAGTGACGGGGCAGGGGGTGCTCCTCTCCTCCCCGGCATTATTCCAACAAAAAGGTTTTCAAAAAACTCAAAAGTTGGCTAAAAGGTGTAGTCTGAGCCCCGCTTCGCGGGGCTCAATGGTTTAAAAGACAGTAACCGCGAAGGTGATGTCCGGGTCTGTTCGCTCGCTGCGCTCGCTCACTAGACCCGGCCATCCCCTTCTAACCTAATCTGTCCGAGTCGGGTTGCCCCAAGTCCTGAGCTCGCTTCGCTCGCTATTGCATCCTAACTTCTCCTAGTAACTGTTGGAACTACCAGGAATATTATTTATCATATATTGCGTACTATTTCCCAATTTGTATGGAAACTTTAAATATTATATCTCGTAAGCCGTGAATTTCCGCAACTTTAAAATTTGTAATAGATTTCTATGTATTTATGAGTATAGGAACGTCCAAATCAATGTTCATGTTCCGTTCCACAGTGTAAACAAATATTCGTAATATTTTTGTGTAAAAACGTCAACGTAATTACATAATACAGCACAGCTATAATGCCCACTAATAACACACCAAATTTAATATGTGAAAATAAAATTTTTTTCGTTAAAATATGACATAAAATTGAACAAAATACACTTCTTCTGTCAATGGAACGTGAAATGTCAATTTTGACGTCTACCATGACAATAAACAACCTAAAAATTTGCAAATGGCGTGCTGTTTTTCAGTATTAAACGAAACTTTAAAAACTTTTATCTCGTAAACAGTGAATTTGCGCAACTTAACAATTTGTAAAAAGCTTTCTATTTATGAGTACTATTTACAGTAAAACTATGAACTTCCAACTCAACGGGCCATAAAGGAAAGTTTAGCCAAGACTTTTTTCATTTAAGTAATGTTCTCAATAATATTTTTCTATTTCATAAATACAACACATACTTTTAATTGATATCAAACGAGATTTTTCAAGCAATTAATACATTTCTATAATATCATTATAACACATTACACATCAAACATTCTAAACGCAATAAACGATATCTCATTTCGTTTACCTTCCGTAAATATATGTCATATAAGTCATATTACATGAAAAAACATCATCTTATTTAGTTTCATAACATAAAATACTTGATTTGATCCAGCAACATAATAGTGCGTTTTCCCATTTTTGTGGTAATGGTACTGGTAATGGTATCACTGAAAGCTATATTTGTGTGCGTTTGAAGAACGTAGACACATTCGGCTCACGCACACAAAGAAAATAAAGTGGACACACGAAATCGCTCGTGTTTTGTTCTAGACGCCTCTTCTATGCGTTGTTATTCTAAGGGTGGCGACATGGAGCACAGAGGTTTCTTTTCCGTTTTTCAAACGCCGTCGACGGCGCGTATTTATTCCGCTCGTAAGTTGTAGTGTTAGTGAAATTGTAGTCAGATCGTAGTACCTACTTTGCGTTGAGTTGAAAATTTAATTGTTCCATGGGGTTTTAATTTATATAAACGACTTGCCTTCAGCAACGATTTACCCCATGACAATGTTTGCGGATGACAGTACAATTATTTTTGACAATGATAACCTAAATACTCTTGAATATGACATTAATAACAATATAAAATCGGTAATCAATTGGCTAGCATGTAATAATTTAAAAATAAATTTAGATAAAACCTTAATAATGAAATTCAGACAAAGGACAAACGATAATTTAAATGACATGGACAAAAAAGTACATTCCATGTACACATACATAGTAAATAATATTGTATATTAAAAATAGAAAAATGATTTAATACGTAGTTCTTAACCTCTCTGATCTCGTCAGTGTTTATTTCAAAATAATTAGTAATCAAGATGAATTCAAAGTACCATTTGTCAACGTTCGCCATAATGGACCATAGAGTAAGATAAATATAATAATGGGTGTTCCACATCAAGCATACTACTTGCATATATCACATAGACGTGTGATATGGACGACAAAACGCTATTATTAAAAACATTTTATTTATACGAAACTGTCTTCGTTGGTATTTTTGGCATTTAATAAAATTATCTTTTCATAATGTTGATGCGTAAGACAGTTTTTAAATATTTCACACAAAAAAAAATCGGAAAACGGAACGCGTTACTTGTTTGACAATGTTGCATTGTCTATGACAAATGTCAATATTATGTTATTGCAGAATCAGATCATAGATGATACATATTAATTGCAGATTCTACATTGCGTCCTGTGTTTGTTTTTGCGATTATTTTCTAATATTTTTGACCCCTGCTTATTTCAACGTACTGATATCTTCTACCACCCGATTACCTTGCTATTAATACTGGACTCTGTTTTACATTGCGTTGTGGATTTGTTTTGTGGATCAATATGAGGTGCATCAACTGCGGAATAGCCATGCAAAGGTTGCAGAGGCGTCTCATATCCTCGCTTTCTGCACACAATCAAACAAGACTCGCGTTGGATAACGAATGCCCAACCCAGGTAAGAAGTTGGACTAGAAAAAACTTAACCTGATTTATTTTTATATAGTTCTGGTTTTATGTATTTTTCATCTTTAACATAATATACTTGCCTAAAGTAGGCATGTGTAACATAGTACTGCTCATTTTACTATAACATAGTACTTGAAAACATAAAGAGATATTTAAAAACCCTTGTTACTAAAAATTATATAAACATAAGAATTATCTAATGATTGAATTAATTTATTATTGTGTTTATTCTAACTGTGGTTTATTTTCAGCCTTCAAGAAACAACTATGTTTGCCATGTGTGTTGGATGCGAGCAAATAGACAGGCAGTGCATGACTCATCACGAGACATGCAAGAATTGGCTTTGGATAATGATGCAGCAGCCCCTAATATTAGCCAAGTTGTTAGCCCACCAGAGCCACCACCGTTGCCGCCTGTTCAAAGAGGGCCATGGGAAAGTAATACCATATCATTACCTAATTACAAGCGAGCTTCGATTACATCTGTTCACAGTATATTTCAACAATGCAGAAACAGAATGGTACATTTGGTCCCGCAATCCCTCAAAAGAATGCTTTTGCAGGAACAGAGTTTCTATGTTCCTCGCAGCTGTAGAGTGTGTGAAACACATTTGTACAGCGATCAATGGCATTTATTACCTCAAATGAATGAGACACATTCTACATTTAGTGCTATCCGTATAGAAGACAATTAATATTATGAAGTCAAAAGCTAATATTTTGAACTTTGAAAATGTCTCAGAAATTCTCTCACGGAACAGTAATCACAATTATAAAATAATAATAAATAAATCTATGATTGTATTTTTTTTAACAAGTCTGGTTATGTTTAAAGCAGTTATTTATGTAATTACTGAAGCCCTATATTTACACTTAATCCAGGTTAGTGTATTGGTGAAATAAAAATGCTCTGTTCTATCCAAGCTGGTTGATTGACCTCCCTAGGTCTCTTTATTAACACTATCGCTGCATTGCTCTAATGTATATTATCTTCGTAAGCATTTAAGATATAATAATTATAATATGTCAAATGATTTTTGTTTATTTTCTCTAATAAGTAAATAAATAATAATTTTTACTCCTTTGTTTTATTCTGTGTTTCCCTCGTTGGTCTAATGGTCGCAAGCGCTACTGCTGAGCATGAGGTCCTGAGTTCGATTCCCAGGTCGAGCAAAGTGATATTGGGTTTATTCATCAGGAATTTCTCAGTAGCAGCCCGGAGTCTAGATTTGTGCCTGGTTAATAGAAACAGACTCGCCCCCTATTAAATGGTACTCAAAATAACTGGTGAAATCTTGGTGTACTATAGGTACACCTCTGCCCAACCCTTCGGGGAATACAGGCGCGATGTTATATTAATGTTTGTCATTATTGTCACATTTTTTGAGACTATTACCCAGTTTAATAAAATGTTAGTCAATATTCAGTTTAAAATCCTTACTTTGTTTATTAGTTAAATATCAGTTATACGCAATAATTCACAACTGTTCACTATTTTAAAGCGCCTTTAAGTGTTTAATAGCGAAATTATAATCTAAACACCTTATTGCTAGCGATCTGATTAAAAGGTTTACTGTAACTGTTTTTTGTCTAGTCTGGTGTAATGCCAAGATTTCTGAGTTTTTTATTTATAGCAATTTAATGAGTCAATATTCACGAATATAAAACACCAAAAATCATTGGTGTACACTAAATTCGATAACTATGCCTACGTCCATAGTAAAATTGGCCATGTCCTTTAGATATTAATTATAATAATGTGCCTATTAAGGAAACAAAAACGACTAAATTTCTTGGGATACATATAGAAATTACTTATCTTGGGACATACAAATTGAAAGTGTATGTTATAAGTTGAACCAATATTCATATATGCTAAATAATTTAAGAAACACTGTTAATAAAACGACACTAATTACTGCATACCATGGTTTAGTCGCGTCATGCTTAAGATACGGAATCATGTTTTGGGGTAATGCGACCTAGAAAGAAACTGCATTCATTGCCCAAAAACGATGCATTCGTGCAATATGTAATTTACAGAAGACTGATAGCTGTGCACCTCATTTTAAAAACTTATAAATATTAACTCTGCCGTGTATATATGAAAGTGCCATTTTTGTCAGACGCAACCTGTCTAAATACTCGCGGGTCACTAGCCTGCGTCGAGCTGATAAGTTAAACTTGATCCCAAGTAAAACTGCGTTATTTAAGAAAAGCATATTCACTATGGCTCCTAAATTGTATAATAAGCTTCCGAAATGTATCAAAGCTGCAGCAACTATCAATTTGTTTAAAAATATGTTATTTTCATTCCTAGTAGATAAAACTTATTATTCAATTGAAAGCTTTTTAAATGATAAAATATAAATTGACATTGTACGTAGATTTCATTTAATTGACATTGCCACAAACTGTATGTATTTATAATCAACTTTCCTGACATCCTTATTATTATCATTATTATTTATGGAGTTTTTCTACTGTTTCACTGAATGCTCTAATTTTAATCTAAGTCTGCTTTAAATTTCGTTGATTTACTTTGTATTTGTAAACCATCGAATGGTAGGACATAGTGATTCTTATATATTATATGACTGTAACATCTATTGTACACCTATACTCACAAATAAATGAATTGAATTGAAATCAATTTAACATTTTTAGTGAATATTTATTTATTAAAAAAAAAAACATTTTGTTTTTGAATGGTAAGATTTTTTTAGCATGTATGGATGCTATACTATTGCGGGTTAACGGGAACGCCCTCTGTTAGTTGACATATTGTATATTCTAAAACAAAAAATGATTTTTTGAGCGTGCTGCAAGATTTACCAGAAACCGTCTTCTATCGCCACATCTGCATTGTGTTCTACAGGGTTTATTAATTCTGTAGGTGAAAAGTGAAGGACCTTAAGTCACATTTTATAAAGTATTCAGTAGAGCTCATTAAAGATGTCCATACCCGAAATTTGACATTAAAATCGACAGAGTATAAAAAGTAATTATCGTATCATTGTCGAATAAAAAGTATGATTTTGATGGGTATGTAAGCTATTTATTATATTGAGATATTTTTTAACAAATATAGTTCCTTAAGGATGTATTATCGGACTTAAGGTTCTTTAACTTTGAAGCTTTACTAGATATCTTATAGTATGACGGTACTTACGTCTCTCCTGGATTAATAATGTATAGTAAATTTGATTATTTTATAAGTTAGGTACGATACAACATCATAGAAAAATATATTAAAAAGTTTTAATGACATTAAAAATGAAATAACATTATCAACCGACGACAAAAAGAGGAGGTTATCAATTCGACGCGTATATTTTTTTTTTTTTTTTTTTTTTTTTTAATGTATGATCATCGATTACTCGAAGACGGCTGAACCGATTTGGGAAATTCTTTTTTTGATTGAAAGGGTATACTTCGATACTGGTCCCATTTTCATAAACGTCAGGATCTGATGATGGGATCCTGGAGAAATCGAGGGAACTCTTCAAATATTATAGGCACACCTATGTCGTTTTGGGTATTTATTATAGTAACTTGTGCAGTTGCTCTCAAAAAGTACCATTTGAGGAAGTGGAACTGATGATGAAGACCACAGATGGCCGCCGAAACTACTCAATAATAAGTATTGAGTGGATTGCGATTCGATTACTTGAATATGGATGTTACGCACTTTATGCTCGTCACAATGCATATGGTGATGTAGAGCTGATGGTGAAGTACCAGGAGAACTCCTCAACAATTAACGGCCCAGCATTGGGAAAAGCAATATTTTGTAAAAGGTTATAAGTAGTTGATAATTAGGCTCTTGTAACTAGGTAAATTAAAAATAGACCAACTAAAAAGAGTGAAATAAAAACTTTTTACCAAAAAATTAAACCGACTCCCAAAAAACACTGCAAAGTGAAAAATAACTTTAATTTCGGAAGTCGGTGCCAAAAACGAAAATACATAACTAAAGACACCGACTACCGAAATTAAAGTTATTTTTCACTTTGCAGTGTTTTTTGGGAGTCGGTTTAATTTTTTGGTAAAAAGTTTTTTACATAATATGTTTTATATAATAAAAATTAAAATCTTTGTATATTAAAATCTTTCATAAAATAAATGAAATTAAACAAAACACTTAATGTTATTCTGGTAAGTCACATGCTGTACCCTCGTGGGCTAATGTATTATAAAAATTATGAAACATGGTTGGAATCCATTGCAGAGCTTTCTGTGAATCCTGAAATTTTTTAGTGCTTATAGGTTTGTGGCCTAATCGAATAGGCTGCAATATAGGCATGGCAAAGTCTTCTAGGGATCTCTTTCTATTTCTTATTAAGGATACCTTTTCGAATTCTTGTTGATTAAAAGATGTTTTGTAACTCATTGTGCCATACTCTTCTTTTTCAAATTTCATTTATTGTTTTTATTTTTTATTTATAATAGGCTCACGTTTGACCACCATATCACCTGATGATAAGTGATGATGTGGTCGAAGATGGAGCACGCTTACCTAAAAGTAACCTATTCACTCTTGACTTAAAAACCCAAGTAACACAATCGCGTCTAAAAACGGACTATTAGATATCTAATAGAATTTAATTTTATCGTCTACCTTAAGAGTAAAATATCCCCCAAGTAATCTTCAAGAACGCTTATAGACACAGTTTAGTAAAAGTGGGCACAACCTTATCCGCTCGCATAAGATGAGTTAAGAAAACATGAATAGATAGAGATAAGAGTTGTAAATTTTCTAATTGTCTATAGAGATTTTTCTAGTGTCTCACTAAACTGTTTATAGATCACAAATTTTACTAGTAGATAGTTTATAGATAAAGTTGAGACCTTTAAAGAAGTCTTTACTCGTCGAGTTTTTTCTTAAAGTTGTTACTTTAAGTAACTTTTGATTTGTAATAGACAACGACACATAATGGCGAAGAACTTACAAGAGTTATTTAAACTTATTATTGTATTGCATCATGGCGTAACAAATTTCTTATTTCATATATACTTATGTTTTAGCTAGTTATAAGCAAGCAAATCTATATGCGATTGAAATACTATCGTCGATTATTATGTAAAACTTTCTTAAAATAAGAGCGCCCGCTGTAAATGTAAGATTTCATATTTTTTACCAAATTATTTCTATAAGGCAATTTTTGGAGTTACATTATAATGTTTCAAATACTCATTTTATTTAAAATATAGTAATATAAAACATGTTAAATGTTTAATTAGACATCATTTAATTAGAAAAACATAATAATAAGCATTAAAATATATAACGAAAACCATTTGAAGCAAAATTAAGCAATAAAAATGGCGTCAAGATAAAATTTACTAGAAAAACGACAGAACAAAACAAAACAGATTTATGAGTGGTTTAAGATTATCTAGTAACTGTCATCCAGGTTATTAGATGTGTTGTGAACGGAAGACCATTTTATGCAGTAACAGAGCAATCAATTCAAGAGGGTAAGTAAAAGAAGAAGTATAATAGTAGGTAGGTATGTATAGATACGCCGGCGGCGGCGGTGCCAAAGACACAAAGTGTTAACATAAGGCTGGTATACAAAAGTGGACGGATCCCTCCGTAGCTGCGTACCCCTACCTATTCGTATTTAATTTTATTAGTTATGTGCATATTTGCAGATTTGTAGACAAACCCCGTAATTTGACCGAGTAATAGAAGAGTAACGCATGTTTTGACATGTTCGGCTGTATTATACCTACTCAGGCGCGGTCGCAGCCTGCAATTTTGGAGGGGTCACTTATAATAAAATAAGTCGACTAAATTTGACTTTATTGCACAATACACTATTTTATTCCTTTTTTAGCGGAAGGGAGTGTCAGGCTTCTTCTGACTAAAAACCGACCCTGTTCCTTCAGTTGCCCTTGTGGTCCGGGGCCGTGGTGTCTCGTTAGAACATTCCCAGCAGGCAAAGGCTCAACACGACGCACCGTCTCTCCGAGGCTGGTAACCAAGGGCTGCCATCCATCCGGTTTTCCCCGGATTTGTCCTAGTTTGGAGAGCGTCCGGGGGGATTTTCCCTATAAGCGTTCATGTCTTACGGGTGCTAAAAAGCACGATAATTTTATCACATTGTTTTTATAATGTTGATTTATATAAAGAGACTATATGAAAAAATATAGAGCTCTATGATAGCTCTATAATGTTATTAAAAAAAAAAACCATAAGTAAACCTCGTTTTGTTTTCAACTTCGAAAATATTTTTTTTTAGGGTGTCCGGGGAAAAACTATGATTTTAGTTGGGGGTTGGTTTTTGAAGTCTGAGGCCGGCAATTTAGGTGACATCAGACCTATCCTTACCGAACGGTGGGCTACCCCTGCTCGCCAGCCGCAAACCCATGCCAACGGTGGCCGGACATCGGCTGCCAACGCCCGAGGCGTCTCCAGCGGCGGCTGGGGCGTGAGGAAGCAAGTTGTCTCTCCCTCACGCATTCAGCCTCCTCCTTTGCTAGCATGAGTGCGTCGCAGAAGGAAGCAACTGCATCCCATTCCCGCTCGCCCCGCACCATGGTCTGAACCAGGAACGAAAGATCGCCGCTGCTGATCGCCTCCACAAGGACACGGCGGTGCTCCGCCCAAGCGGGGCTCACTTCTACCGTATGCTCCACCGCGTCCTGCGGGTTATCTACACAATGACGACACCCAAGCGGGTCCTCCCGCTGTATCGAATACAGGTACCTCCCGAAACAGCCTCGAGTTCGGTCAGCACTTGCATCAGGCGGAAAGTGAGGACGCCATGGCGTCAGCTCATCGGTGGCTCCAGCCACTCCTCAAAGAGGTGATTTATCGGCGCGATTGAGGCATGCCTAGTCCTTGCGCCAATTGTGCAAGCGCGCGAGTCCTACCACCTCCAGATCCTATGGCAAGGAACGTACAATCTCCGCGTAGAGCGTTTGGCCGTCCTAGATTGGGCAGGAGCTGCTTCAATGCAGCCTCTGCCTCGTCCAGCCTTCGAGCCAAACGTCGGAAGTGCTTAACGAAGTTCCACCGGCTGTCGAGGACGAAACCAAGCGCACCATAAAATGTATCAGAGCCCGTTCCCACTTATCCTATCAGTCTTTTTTCTCGGTCAGTCTAAATAGACGGATGTGCCAGTGGCAGTACAATTTGTATGGAGCTGTTAACATTATGACTGATCCGGGAAAAAAGACTGATCGGAGTTATTTGACGCGTTTTGCCACTGCGACGATCAGTTAAAACGCCCGGATCGGAACGTTGCGTCTAGACTGAAGACGAGACCCCCTCCGCCCCGCCCTTCCTCGCGTCGCTAGTCTCATTCGGCGTCTAGTGTATTACATTCTCATTGGCGTCAGTGCTCGTGCAAAATGGACGTGGACGCTTGCGCGTTAATATCGCTAGTCGAAAATAAACCCGTATTGTGGGATAAAACGTTGGACGAGTACAAATTAACAAATCGACGATTAGAAGCGTGGCGGGAAATTTGTATAATATTAAATCCTGAGTTTGAGAAACTGGACGAAAAAGAAAGAAAAAAATTTGGTAAGTTAATTTTTTATTCAATACTATGTAGGTAGTTTCATATAGCTGCTTCCTACCAAGGTATTCTTCTCTTGCTCTTCGAATTATATTTGCAGTAGGACCACCTCTACACGGTCGCGGATGTGAATGATGTGGAAATGGGCCCGTTTCTTCACTTATTGGGTTTTGTAGTAAATTAATACCGTCTTTATCTCGGACAAAGTTATGTAAAACCGTAGAAGCTTTTATGACGTTAATCGCCGTTTCTATTTGAAGATCTATCGGCCGATGTAGGCTAGAATACCAAAGGCACACTCAACATATCTTCTAGCTCGGCTCAAGCGATAGTTGAAGATTTTTTTTCATGATCTAAATGTGTACCCCGATATGGTCTTAAGAGATTCGGTGTTAAGCTAAAGCCTTCGTCCCCAATGAGTACATATGGCATTTCTTCATGATTGTGTGGTTTCTTGTACAGGCTTGGGGTTTGGTATATTTAATGAACCATCATTAAATTTTTCCCAAAAGGTACTGTTCTTTAATATGGTAGAATTACACTCTTTTCCATATGAACCAACACTTATCTAGATGAATCGGTATTCTGAATCGACCACAGCAAGTAATACAAAAGATAAATAATCTTCATAATTAGAGAACATAGAACCACTATGGCATGGTTTTATAATTCTGATGTGCTTTCCGTGTACAGCTCCAAGACAATGAGGAAAGTTAGCTTTTGTTTCAAATTCATTTGTAATGGCTTCCCATTCTCTCTCTGTATCAGGCAACTTCATGAAATCTGTGAATAATAACCTACCCTATAATTATGAGTAGTGGAGTTCCTTGAACGAACACCCAGAAGCAAAATATCTGAAAACAAGTAAAATGGATGAAAACACTTAAACAACAATATTTTATAATACTTATTATTATTTGTTTGCAGGAAAATCTGTATCGGATAAATGGAACAACATTCGAGACACATGGCGAAAATCGATGAAAAATAAGAAAATGAAAAAAAGTTTGGATCTGCTGCCAAAAATTCTCGACGTTATGTACACGATGATAGATGATGTTTTTAAAGAAGGTTTATGAGCCGAGATCAACCGAAGAGTCAATTCAAAACTACGATGAAGGAAATGTACAAAGTGGTCCTAGTAATGAAACTGACTTTCGTAAACCTTCGATTCCCATAAGCACGAAGAGCACAATAGACGTCGATGAAAAGATGTCTAAATTCCTGGACTTTAGGATGACACAAGAAAAAGAAAACCCAAATTTATTATTTTTCAAGGGTGTACTACCCGCCGTTGATTCTTTCACAATGGATGAAACTTTAGAGTTTCAAGCAGGAGTTTTAGCTCTTATACAAAAAAATCAAAGGAATAGTGTTGGTTTCCAAAGATATGATTATCAAACTGAATGGCAAGATCAATATCGTGGATACCATACACAACCTCTTCAGCAGCCGGCAGCGTTCGTACATTCACCATCACCAACCTTTCAGTCATCGTATCATTCTCAACCATCTCCTGCAGCGACAAGTGCATTACCATCATAATCATAATCATAATATTTATTCTCTCACCACAATATTTATGTACAATTTTACAGTTATTAGGGACATATTCCATACAATAAACATTGTGGGAGACTGGTGCCTAAACTAGGCCAGGGCCTGTATTTCAGGACACCAGGTCTCCACCCTTTGGGTTAACATTTCAAGTGCTCTATATCTTAGTGGTTAGGAGTCACCTTATAATTTACAAGTTTTTAAAAATTTAAGAAGAAAATAAAACTAAAAATTAATCGAAATACAAAAAATAATAATAATATTGATAGTGGGATTAGTATTAAGTGGAGACGTAGGTGCGTGTATAGTGTGTATGTATAGTTAGTGTGTATGTATAGTGAGTGTGTGTGGAGTGAGTGGGTGAATGTGATAGATTTTTTTTTCCATTGTCTATACAGGGATAGCAAGCATATCTTCAGTGTCACGATAATTTAGTTCTTGGATCCAATTAGTTACTTTCGATTTACATTTATTTCTGTTAAAATCATAAATATGCAGGATCCTGTTAATCTTATTATAAATGTATTGACCGAGAAAACAAAAAAATCGCTGAGCAAACTTGGTCAACAGCCGAGTTTGTCGATTGTCTACGGGATTGAACCGCCTTTTGCCACGAGAGAATCTCTTCAGCAAACGCCAAAGTTCGTACGTTTACCATAACCAACCTCTCAGTCATCGTATCATTCTCAACCATCTTCTGAAGCATCGAGTGTATTAGATTATGATTTTGAAGGAATTTAGTCTCTATGACTTAATCAAGACGACAAAAACAAAAGCTCTCATGTGACTGTTTCCAAAATAAAGTATTTCAATAATTGCATATCTGTATTTTATTAAACTCTTAAAACTATATTACAATCCAACTAGCCATCTTGGAAGAGCATTTCCTATATACATATTTGAAAAAAAAAAGGACGTACCTTAAACATATGGACAGCCTTTGTTGTGGACAAATGCACTCTCTAAATCTTGTGTCTTCTAATTTTAAGTCCATTGAAATTCTTCCCAAGAGATCGTCGAAAGAGGAAAAAGACATTCGAAAGTAGTTAAAGAACTTCGTCTCATCATTCCTTAATTCACCCATCAATGTTTAAAATATATTGAAAATCGGTCTCGAAGTATAGGATGCACCCAATGTTGTCTCCGTATTCTACTACTTTTTCGTCTCAAATACCACCACAATATAAGAACATCATCGTCGCCGTCCATCGCGTACGAAATAGAAATGTAAACTGGCGGCGAGTAGAACCACCGACCTTCCGGCAAAACAGACTGATCGAATTTAATGTGAACACCCACGTCCGGCGTCCGGTTTAAGGGCAAAAAGACTGATCGGATAAGTGGGAACGGACTCTACGCTCCGTTTAAATAGCTTTCTTTTATTTTGTAGAAGATTTTTCAATTTGACGTGTACGATTTTGAGGGGGGGGGGTCATGTCCCCTGTGACCCACCCTTTGGACCGCGCATGTACCTACTATGCGTCCGCGGGGCCGCTCCGTCGCAGTTTCGACGTGTTGTCTTTTTTTTACTGTTTCCATTGCATAAAATCATCCAATTCAAATATTTAATGTAAAATACACTTAATTAAGCCATTTTTAGGAAAAAAACCACTAGAAACACGTTTTAACTATACTTTTTTAAGACAATCTGAAAAATATCTATTAAAGTATTTTATCTAGACTTAAAAGTCTGTTTATAAGCAAAGATAAGAGTGCCAATAGATAAAATAGAATGTTTTATCTTAAAATATATCATATTATCTATAAAGTTATATCAAGTTAGGTACCTTTAGGCTTTATTAACTATTTGTAGAGCATTGTATCTTAAAACATTCAATATACCTATAAACGTACTTAAAATAAGTGTGCTTTAGAACAAATGCTCTAAAAATAATCGAGCTTGAGAAAAAAAACTCTATAAGAATACATGTTCTTTATTGAAACCATCTTTAGAAAGCCCCTATCTAAAGATTTACCATGAATAGACTGTCTATAGACAAATTTGTTTTAAACCTCCAAGACTGTGTTACTTGGGAACCCCTAGGTTATAGCTATCGAGAAACACAGACTCCGGCAGGGAATTCCACTCCTTAGCCGTACGCACAATGAAGGTATTCCCAAAAAGTTTAATGCGTATAGGTGGGATGTCCACCATGTAACGATGCCGCATCGCCGTTTGTCTAGTAGTCCGATGATGAAACGGGCTTGACGGAATTAGATTGTGTAATTCCATTGCACACTCCCCGAAATGTAACCGATAGACTAGCAACTCATCGCCGATGTTCAAGTCTGGAGCTTTGATTCGACCAGTGTATCGTTGCCAATTAGTCTTTTGGCCCGTTTCTCAATAGACTCAAGCCCATCTAGTTGTTACTTGGCACATCCATCCCAAAGATGTGAGCAGTACTCCATACACGACCGAACCTGGGCTTGATAGAGATTTAGCAGCTGTTCGGGTGTGAAGTACCGTCTCACCTTTGCTAGGATTCCCAACTTTTTTGATGCTAGTTGAGCCGTAGACTCGATAAACGGGCCAAAATTGAGGGTAGAAGTTAGTGTTACCCCCAGAAGCTCGATACGATCGGTTATCGGCACGGCTAAACCTCGGAAAGTAGGAGCTGGTTTGAATTGACTCCTTTTTGCGGAGAAGAGACACGCCTGGGTCTTAGCTGCATTAAACTTGACCAAGTTGGCATCGCCCCATTCGGAGACAGCCTTCAAGGACAAGTTCAAGCGCCCAACCATGTCCTCATGGAGATACTGGATCTGTGACCCACCAGCACGCGTGCTTGGCACATCTCTCTGCAACTGTGCTGTGGTCTGCATACCCAAAGGTACCGGGCATAAGCAGATCATTAATGTGCAGCAAGAATAAAGTTGCTGAGAGAACCGACCCCTGAGGGACCCCGGCATTAATTGCCAATTGGCCAGATGAGCAGCCATCAATAACCACTTGAATAGACCGATCTCTCAGGAAGTTTTCAATCAAAACGCAAAGTTGGGTGGGTAAACCGAAAGAAGGTAGCTTAGCAATAAGATTATCGTGTCAGACCCTGTCAAAGGCCTTAGAGATGTCAAGGGAGACAGCAAGTGCTTTCCCGTGCTTCTCGATGGCCTCACTCCAGATATGAATAACATACGCTAGAAGATCCCCAGTACACGTCCCGCATCCAATAGGAGCATCAGGAGGGTGAGCGCCACTACTATCCAGACGTGAAGACTCCGCAAAAAGAACGGCAAACAAGTTTGCTTTTTCCTCAGCGGAGTGGGCCAGAGACCCGTCAGGTTTAAGCAGTGGTGGTACTGAGGGGCGACAGAAGTTCGATTCGACCGTCTTTGCCAGGGGCCAAAAAGCTTTGCTGCCAGCAGGGTATGAAGCAAGTTTGATCCCGATTCGGCTAACGTGGTCAAACCGAGCCCTCCGCAAAACCTTTTTACAGGACTTGGCAGCCCTGTTGAAAGATCTATTCATCTGAATCACGTCATTTGCTTTGCAGTTTCGAGCTTCGACCCATGCTAGGTACGCCGCGTGTTTAAGCGCTTCAGCGCGATCACTTTCGGCGCCAAACCAAGCTTTCGATCGAGCTTTGCCGGACATTGTTAGGTCAGAGAACGGAATGTAGTACTTCATCCCCTGTCACAAAACATCCGCCACGGCGTCTGCGCACGACGATGAATCATTTGAAGAGAAGCAAGTAGGCTGCCAAGGATAACATGCAAAGAAATATCGCATGCCTTCCCAATCCGCTGACTTGTATCGCCATACCCGCCTTGTGCCATTAAGGCTGGGATCGGGCGGGGAGTAGACGGATACAGACTTCACCAGACAGTGGTCGGAACTACCTAACGGTGAAGATGTCGTTGCCGAGTAGCGGTCTGGATCTGTAGTCAGCAGAAGGTCCAAGCAATTGGCTGTGTGCGACTCAACATCCATCACCCTCGTTGCTCCCTGGACCAGCTGAGTAAGATTTAATGCAAGCGCAAGATTGTGCATCTCTCGCCCAGCATGATCCGTGCACTGGTACGGGAAGAGCCACTCCTGATGAAGGGCATTAAAGTCCCCCAGCAACACGAACTGAGCTGAAGGGTACCGCTGCTGGGCCGCATCTGCCGCCTCACTGATGTACTGTGTGAGCCTGGTTGTCTCCTGATCTCCACTGTGCGAGCGGTAGACACAGGCATAAATAATTTTGTCCATGCCCGTGTCCACCAGAGCCCAAAGCGTCGAGAATCTGGAGTCCTCAAGGTTACGGAGACGCCTATAGCAGATGTCGTCGCGGGCGTACATGCATACACCCGCACGTGGTTTGAAATTGTGATCCAAGGTGAACCCTGGGACTTCTGATCTGCGTCTCCGAAAGAAACAAAAGTGTAGGTTTTTGAGTTTCGAGACGGCGGTGGACTGCAACGAGATTTGCAGACCCCGGATATTGCTGAGGAGCACTTGGAGAGAAAGGGATTGCAGCCGCGAGTACGTCTTTGAGTACTGCACTGAATCTAGTATTGCACGAAACACAAATCAAACTAAACGGAGGGAGAGCATGCGCGGGGGCGCGGCGGGAATCGTAGGTACGATGCAAATTTAACCCGCGAGCGTAATGGTAAAGAATAGTAAGTCCCACATACAATCATTTAACATTTATCGATATTTATTGTTTAAAGAGTGAACAATATTAAGTAACCATACGATCATTTACTTTTTCACGTCTAGGGACTTAATGTTATTTATAATTTTACATCTGCGAAATTAGCGGCTGTAGGACTTTATGGCTTTTACCATTTGATCAATTGGGGTATTCTGAATAAGTATCATTTAAAATACAAAAATGTAAAAAAATGGACTTAAGGTCATTTAGCTTTCACCTACAGAATTAGAAAAAAGTTTCAGAGAGATAAACCGAACACGAGGCAATTCAACCGCACAAAGAGTCTATGATCAAGTGGAAAACACGGGTACAACAAATGAAATCATGCCAGGGTATTGATCACGACATTGAGAGAGTAATTCACTTAGAGAAAGAAAAATGGAGACAGATCCTGCGTATTGTTATGGATGCTGTATTATATCTATCCACAAACTGCCTTTCTTTTTGCGGGTCCCACGAAACTCCTAGCGATCTCATCACACAATGTCCTCAGCTTAGTCAAGGTAACTTCTTGAACTTAATTTCCCTGCTCGCCAAACATAATCCAATTCTTAAGTTTCAATTAGAACACTTAAAAATTGGCCAAGTGCGAGTCGGACTCGCCCATGAAGGGTTCCGTAGTAACTATAATAAATATAACATACTTAATATATTTATTTGAAAAAAAAACAAAAAACCTTACAAATTTCTTAAAACTAGCTTATTTACAATTTTTACAACTACGCCAAATAACTTTGTTTTTCATAGTATTTGTATGAATTACAAAGTAATATTTGCGGTTTTCGAAAATATACTGTATCTCAAAAACTACTGACTCGATCTCGTTCAAACCAATTTTGGTTGAAAGTTTACATTAAGATCTACAACATATAGTTTTTTTTTAGATTTTTAACTACATTATTATAGAAGTTAGAGGGGGAGGGACACACATTTTACCACTTTGGAAGCGTATATCTTTTAAATGATTAACTTTATGAAAAAGTTATTTTAGAAACCATAATGTCATTTTTAATGACCTGTCTGTAGATAACACACGTATAGGTTTCATGAAAAAAAATATTTTAGTTTCAGTTCCTTGTATGGGGAGCCCCCTTTATTTTAAATATTTTTTTTAATTTTCTCTTAAAATCGGAAAGCGGTTCACAGAATACATCTACCTACCAGGTTTTACATGTATAGTCCTAATAGTTTCGGAATAAAATGGCTGTGACATACGGACGGACGCACAGACAGACAGACGGACAGACATGTCGAAACTATAAGGGTTCCGTTTTTTGCCATTCGGCTACGGAACCCTAAAAAGGGACAAGTATCATAATTATCAAAGACAATACAGAATGGAATAATTGACGTAATGGCAAAAACAGTTAGAAATTGCATTTTAAATGACATCAAAGTAGCCAAATACTAGAGTCTGGCTAACGAAAGCGTGACCTGGAGTTTTCTTAAAAGTTAAATATGGCAACATTACTAAGCTGTCAAAATCTGTGATTACAATTGTCAGTAATTTGTAAACACAATTAATATTCAACAATAATCGCTTTAATATGGGTAAAACAATAAAAAGTAACGTGCGAAAGCTGCTACATACTATGATCAGTAAGTTTAAACAAAAACAAGAAGAGAAAGAAATTGTTTTTCAAGAAAAACAACAATGTTTACATGCGATCTCGGATTTTTTAGGTTAGTACGACTTTTAATGTTGATCCTTGGTGGCTGATTATTAGATATACCTATTTACGATATTATGATACTTTTTCTTATCTTTATAGATAATATTGGAGATATTCAAAGAATCTGCGACTTGTTGAAACGTTAAATAATTTGGAGAAATATCTTTAATAGACACTCAGACTAAGTTCTTAGAAGAAATATGTTCATTAACTGGTACGTATGTTACGGATAAGCATGTTTTGTTGATGAGTTGTGTTATTTGACATTATCAAATTGTTTGGGTACCTTAATTTTTTAATATGCATTTTATACTTCGTTTTGCAGAAGTTGGTGTCACAACACTAAAAAAAGGAAGGATCTGTGAATGAATGGATGTGGAGCACTCCAGGAAAAAAAACGCCCACACAAAAGCTCAGTGTTGGATTTAGACAGTTTTGATATTGATTCAACAAGAAATAAAATCAATGAATTTTATATTGTGAGAAAGGAGGTCCCAACATTGCGAACATTGCTAGAAAAATTACATTCTAGCAATGGCTTTAGTGGATGTAGAGAAACTCTGCGTAAAATATTAATTGCTAATGGGTATGAGTTCAAGAAAAATAAAAATGAACGAACGGTTCTCGTCGAACGTTTTGATATTGCTGCTTGGAGGCATCTTTACCAAGAAATTGCTGCTAAACGAATGGAAGGAAAACGAATCATCTATTTAGATGAAACATAGGTACACAAAAATTATAAGCCTAAAATGTCATGGCAAGATCTAACAAAACGAGTGGTGCCCCTAAAACAAAATAAAACACTGATAAAAACCTCATTTGGCTGAATAGCAATTTTACATCTCAGTAAAACTAGTTATAAAAATAGTATCATTAAAATACTTAAGGATCGGCAGAATGTTCCGGAAGTTTAGTTTTTATATCAGTTTTGTTTGGTTATTTTATATTAGTCTCAATCATAATAATTAGTTATTTCATACACAAAATAAGAAACTATTGTTAGTACAATGGCTTAAATTTTATGTATTAGGCTAAGGTTTGTTTATCGTAATAATTAATAGCGTGGTTGAACTATTCTGCAAATGTCTGCTCACAGGTTGATTAAAATTTTTACAGTAATCTGAGGAAAATGTTGTGGGTTGTGTATTAGATAAGTTTATAGTTTAAGACATTTTTGTTATTTTTTAATATGCAACTGTTAATTTTCCCTACATTAATAAATAAATAAAATAAAATAAAATAAATAGCTGCAGAAGATTGAAAGAAAAATGACAAATCATGTAATAAATGTGGAAAATAAAATAATACAAACAAAGAGATCACATAACAGAAAAAGTATTGAAAAAATTCATAATAAGTGTAGGTGATGACGACTCCACTGATACAGAAGAATCCTTAGAGGTTGAATTTTTGGACTCGGATTTTGAGTACGATGATTAAATAATTATCATACTAAAAACGCCTCTAGTTGATTTAAAAAATTGTTGAAGAAATTTAATAAACTACTTACATGTTAAGTAGGTTAATATTACGTATATACTAATAAATAAATCTACACATTCGTTTTTTTAATCAATCCATGACAGTCAAGGCTCCGAGACACCAAACGGAGTCGTTTAAATACATTATGTGGTATTATCCCTAAATTAGAAATTAGTTCGTAAACAACTATTATATAAATTTATTGTCGTAAATACATAAAATTTCCAAGTATCAAAACATTTTTCTCCTACTATAGTCAGTAATACCACATCAAGATTTTTTGAATTTGCCGCGCTTTCTCAGATCACGCTTTCGTTAGCCAGACTCTACACGATAATGTTCGACTACACTCCAGATGTATCCAATACAGAACAAATGAGATAGGTAATTCGGTATGTAAAAAGAACTGGCGATGTGTGTGAAATAAAAGAAAGTTTCATTGATTTCATAGAAGTTGGCAAGCGTGCTCCATCTTCGACCATATTATCACCACTTACCATTAAGTGAGATAGTGGTCAAACGCGAGCCTATTATAAATTAAAAAAAAAAAACAAAATATTTGTGTGGCACTCGGGGACTGCCGCGGTAAAGCTATTGCATAGCTTTTTTATCAACTTATGCAATTATAATTATTTATTTATTTTATTTATGCAGTATTTATTTTCTTTGATATTAATTCAAGTTACACGATTTCGGAGCAGCGCGTCTCGATCCGTGCGAGCTTCGTACAGTCGTACCATATACATACACGTTAAGGTTCAACTAGTCGCGGACTCGAACTCACTCGTGGACTCAGTTATGAGCAGTTAGCAGCTAGTCTACACGCATACGTCTAGTCGCACACACAAACACCGTGCCGAAGTCTGCCGAACTGAAACGACGTTAGACGATGCACGGCTTTCAACGCCGCACCGCTGTGCCGGTTGGAGTGGGGGGTGTTAGGTTTATTTTCGTTACGAAATTTCTTGATTCGGTCGCTGCGCTCAAAGCCCGCGATAAAAGCTGTGCAATAGCTTAAAACAGTTGCTGGAAAGACATTTGTCAACAGATTCTAGAAAAATTGACAGTTGTTGATTTAGATATTGGACACTGTCGTGGCCAATCTTATGATAATGGGTCCAATATGGCTGGCATCCATAAAGGAGTACAAGCCAGGATTGCAGAAAGGAATGAGCTGGCCGAGTTCCTACCGTGCTTGGCTCACTCCTTAAATCTTGTAGGTGTTCATTCTGCATCATCATTTTAGGAAGCTATTCAACTACACACATCAAAAGTGTCTAGGGATCAACATATATTTTTGCAATAACTTTTCTCCTGATTGATATTAATTAAAATTTTCTTTAAGGATTCATCAAATAAAGTGTTTTCGTTTGTCACAGTAACGATAAACCAAGTCACCTTTGCATTAATAAAGAAATTTGCCATTTTCCTAATAAAGGGATTTTTGACATTTGAACCACTAACATTAAAGTTCGAAAAAAAAGACTGAAATAACAGTTTTCTTTAAAATTTTATTGGGTAACTTAAACAATTAATAATCCGTGTTTCTACCGCGAACACTAACAACACAAGAACATCGGTTTGGCATACTCAAAATGAGTTCATCCAAATCACGCTGTGGAATGGCCGCCCATGTTCGTTGCAACAACAAAAAAAGGTCTTCTTGCGACTGGATACCCTCCATATTCGGCAGAGCTCTTCTCTGTAGCATATCCCATGCATGCTCAATCGGGTTCAAGTCTGGCGACTGAGCAGGCCAGAGCAGGACATTGATGTTAGCTGCGGCGAGAGTCTGTCTTACAACTCTTGCGGTGTGCGGTCGTGCATTATCATGCATTAACTGAAATAAGGGACCGATTTGCACTTGTAGAGGAACGATGACGTCAGATACAATCGTCTCAGCATAAATTTGAGCGTTGAGGTTGCCTCTGATCCAAATCAACTCAGTTCTTCCGCCGATCCAAATACCCGCCCATACCATGATGGTTCCACCACTATAAGGATGGACTTCCTGGCAGGATTTTAATCGCTGTTGGCGTCCAGGGGTTCTCCAGTGTCGTATACGTCTTGTATCCGGTCTCATACCAAAACGAGACTCATGAGAAAAGCACACGAAACGCCATTGTTCTTCTGCCCAATTTCTGTGTTCAAGAGCCCATTGATATCGAATCCTACGATTGTGCATTGCTATAGGTGGTACCCGTAGCGGTCTTCGGGAATGAAGGTTCACTTCATGCAAGCGGTTTCTGACTGTTTGGTCGCTAATTAAGTTCCCTGAAGAGTGATGAAGCCTCACGGCTAACATCATGGCGGTTATTGTTGGAGCTCTTCGAGTTAAGATTTGAATGTATCGGTCTTGTCTCCGTGTGGTGCAGCGATACCGTCCTCCATGGCGCTCAGCCACGGTACCAGTGCTTCGGTAACGTGTCCAAAGTCGACTGATAACACTCTGACTTGTATTCAGAGCTAAAGCCACAGTACGTTGCCGGGAACCAGCTTCTATCATTCCCACGGCTCTGAGCATTTCTTCCCTGCTTAAATGACGTCGCCGCTCCATAATAACGTTGGTTTTAATCAGTAGTAGGGAAACAGTAGCACTAATAATGTCTTCAATGCGTTGTATGTTTTTATAGGGAAAATATTGACAGCTGATTTTCATCTTTTACTCGAATTTGATTAACAGTTCCTGTTTCAAATTATGAAATGCACCAAAAAGGATCCATATAAATTTATAAAATCATAAATTTATTACAAAGCCACATCTCAATCTCAAGAAATCCGCATAAAAATGCTTGATCCCTAGACACTTTTGATGTGTGTATTTGGATTGATTCATAAAAACTTTTTACCAAAAAATTAAACCGACTCCCAAAAAACACTGCAAAGTGAAAAATAACTTTAATTTCGGTAGTCGGTGTCTTTAGTTTTTTTTTTTCGTTTTTGGCACCGACTTCCGAAATTAAAGTTATTTTTCACTTTGCAGTGTTTTTTGGGAGTCGGTTTAATTTTTTGGTAAAAAGTTTTTATTTCACTCTTTTTAGTTGGTCTATTTTTAATTTACCTAGTTACAAGAGCCTAATTATCAACTACTTATAACCTTTTACAAAATATTGCTTTTCCCAATGCTGGGCCGTTAATTGTTGAGGAGTTCTCCTGGTACTTCACCATCAGCTCTACATCACCATATGCATTGTGACGAGCATAAAGTGCGTAACATCCATATTCAAGTAATCGAATCGTAATCCACTCAATACTTATTATTGAGTAGTTTCGGCGGCCATCTGTGGTCTTCATCATCAGTTCCACTTCCTCAAATGGTACTTTTTGAGAGCAACTGCACAAGTTACTATAATAAATACCCAAAACGACATAGGTGTGCCTATAATATTTGAAGAGTTCCCTCGATTTCTCCAGGATCCCATCATCAGATCCTGACGTTTATGAAAATGGGACCAGTATCGAAGTATACCCTTTCAATCAAAAAAAGAATTTTCCAAATCGGTTCAGCCGTCTTCGAGTAATCGATGATCATACATTAAAAAAAAAAAAAAAAAAAAAAAAAATATGTACGCGTCGAATTGATAACCTCCTCTTTTTGTCGTCGGTTGAAAAAGTATATTGCTTTTTTGTTGGCTTCACTTCTATGTGAGGCATTATGAAAAAATACGTTAAGGCTTGTATTCATGCCAATAACCTTGACCATTTGGGCGGAGCTAACGACCCCTCTCCGCGCGTCACTCCGCGCAGCTCTCCGCTACCCGCATGCAACAGAAAAGAGAGGCGCGCTCGGCCCGTGCTTGCGGCGCCAGCATGCGTCGTCGCTTCGCCTAGTCTCGGCACAGAGTATCGAAATCACAGAAGGTCAAGTCATCGTGAAAGTTAAATTCATTTTTATTTGTACCGCATCAAAAGTGGTCAAATTTTGTTTTTATTTATTATCTATTGATATAGATGCACTTTGAGTATGTACTGTAGAAACTATACCTCTATTATAGATCAGCCTGGCTCGAAACATGAGGTAAACAACTTGATGTATCTTTTTAACTTAATTATATATAAATAAAAATGAATGGCTAAATGTGTTGCTAAGCGCAAAACTCCGGAATGGCTGGACCAATACGGATTTTTTTTCGAATATTCGTTATAGTCTGAGGAAGGTTTCTATTAAGAGAAAAATGGTAGGTAGGTATGTAGGTAGGAACTTAGAGTAAGGTAGATAGGTAGTATAATTATTACTAGTGTATGTCATATTATTTGTTACATTTTTTATAAACAAATAGATTATAACTAAAATTCACTGAAATTCAACTTTCTTTCACCAAGTATTTTTATTCTTTTGGTTGGTTGAACTTCTTCATCCTCATTTATTTCTCCGTGTTCACATATATTTATTTTTAGAAATTTTGATAGCCATATAAAATCTCGTTCTATGTTTTCTTTTCGTCCTTCTTCGTTCTCGTTTTCTTCATTTTTCTCATCAATCTATTTTTCTTTCCTTAGTTCTATTTCCTTCTCTTTGTCGTTTTCTACTTTCTCTTGTACATTATCTTAACTCTACCTCTCTATCTCAACTGGCGGCTTCGTCCGTACGAAGAGAAACCGGTGCATATCGGCTCAAGCCAGGCCTCGCTCAGACGAAGCGCATACACGCGCCTTGCTTGTAGTAGTGTACCTATCATAGCGCAGTTGTATGAAGCTTACCCTCTGTCCGTTTACTCTGTGCTATCTACTTTTATGCGAGGTAAGTAAAGCGATAGTTTATAATGAAATATGTAGATAAAACTTTAAACTTACCTTGATAATAAATGTATACCCTTTTGTTTGTAATATTTTTTTAAACCTCTCTTCATTCGTTTCTGCTTATTCCCATGTTTTACAAACTAAATTTAAACACTACTAAAACTGTAAAATACTATGAGTTTATAACACTAACACTACTTATAGATACATAGAATACTCTTTAACTTATAAACAAGAATCAGAAATAAAACTTTTTGACGAATCGAAAGTCGGTTCTATTTTTTGACAATAAGTTTTATTTCACGCTTTTTAGTGGGTCGGTTTGTAATTTATCTAGTTACAAAAGCCAAAATGTCAACTACTTATCACCTTTTACAAAATATTGCTTTTCCCGGTGCAGAGCAGTTAATTTTTGAGGAGTTCTCCTGGTACATCACTATCAGCTTTACTTCACCATATGCATTGTGACGAGCATAAAGTGCTTAACATCTATATTCAAGTAATCTAATCGCAATCCACGAAATACTTATTATTGAGTAGTTTCGATGGCCATCTGGGGTCTTCGTCATCAGTTCCACTTCCTCAAATGGTGCTTTTCGAGAGAAACTAAACAAGGTACTATAAGAAATACCCAAAACGCTATAGTTATGCCTATAATATTTGAAGAGTTCCCTCGATTTCTCCATGATTTCATCATCAGATCCAAACGTGATGACAATAGAACTAACTAGAATGTATATTCTTTCAAACAAAAAATAATTTTCCAAATCGGTCCAGCCATCTGCAAGTAATGAAGTAACATCATAAAAAAAAAAGTTCAAGACGAATTGAGAACCTCCTCCTTTTTCTCAAGTCGGTTAAAAAGCTATTCCACTATTTACAAAATTAATTTTTGCAGCAATATTTTACGATATTATTTCGTAGTGCTTGAGCTCTCGCAACGCGACGTACGTCCACCTAGCAACACGATGCGCCCCGCACTGAATTTGTGGACGAGTGCGGGGGTGATGTAAACGTAGTCTTTAATTGGACGCATTTTTAATTTATTGTAATAAAAATAATACATATTTGTAAAAAGTAACAAAACCAAATTATTTTCATTTGTATTGCAAAGCAGTAGTATATTTTTTTATACTCTTTTGATAAGAAATTAAGGAGTAAAATGGTTTCATCTCAATGATTCGGAGGTGATTTGGCATTTTTTTTTCTTATTATGTGATACCGATAGAAAAATTGTGGCTAAACCAAATTACGGTTCATATCATGTATATTACTAACAATTTTTTTCAGTTGTAATTTCTCTGTAATTGCCGACGAAAAGTTGCTTCATCTGAATGCTTTTTTCAAGCTTTTTTCGAGAGAACAGCCTTAAAACGAATTTAAAAGGAAGTAGTCAGATGAGATGGTCGGCGAAACATGTTGCTGTGAACTGTTTTAATCCAAGTTTTCAACTATCTTCAGGTAAAACGTCATCAAAATAAATTCAGCTATTACTGAAACAACTAGTAATTCCAGAGTATTTTCCCATTTAAAGCCTCGAACTCCTTGCTTTTCTTGCATTGTTGCATTGTGTAAACTGTGTTTACTCTGATTTTATTGATTAAGTATTAACGTTAGTATCTTTTTCTTTGTATAAATATTACGTATTAGGTAATCTATCTTAAAGTATTTTGTTTTTGTTTTCCGATTTAAATTAATAATTAGAAGCTGTAAGATATATGTTTTGTTTTTTCTGGCCTTAGTCTGTAGTAGGTATAGTCATTTAGGTATCGTACATTGCTTGGCACCGACTCCAAAAAATTGTTAAATTTTATTATAGGATAATCTTAAGTTAGGTTAGTTTTATTAATATAGGTAGGTTATAGTATTATTTTTAACTTTTTAGTGCTTTTATGGTTTTTTGAAGTCGGTTTCTTTTTATGCAAAAAAAAAAAAAAATTTGTTTATTTTTAGTGACATATTTTTAATCTTATAAAATATGGGTAGATATGCTTCTCGTATGAGAAAACGGCGTCGAACTGAAATTGAGAATAAAAAACGATTCTAGTTCTTTTTATTATTCGTGGTGCACCTGGAAAGTGCATACCGTTACAATTCCAACAAGTCCTAACACAGCTAAGATACATTGTCTTGTGGAGTCCGGTGCCTGTCTCTTGGATTCATCATCAGATCTGATAGTAGAATGGTTCTTATTGAACGCAAATGCTTCACTTGTTTTAGAAAATACCAAAATCGCTTTTCGTTTTCCTATACAATTTGAAGAGTTCCCTCGATTTCACCAAGATTCCATCATCAGATCCCGACTTGGTGACTATGGGACCATTTGGAAAGCATAGGCTTTGGAACAAAAAAAAAAATTCCAAATCGGTTCGTAAATGACGGAGTTATGCGCGAACAAAAAACGCAATGCAGAGTAAACGAAAAGATCGTCAATGTAGATTTTTTTTTAAACTTTTGTTGAATTTTCAGAAACGGCTAGTCCGTTTTCGATGAAATTTTCATGGGACCATTTGGGAAGATACCTTTTCCAACAAAAAAAGAATTTTTCAAATCGGTTGGCAAGCGAAATTAAAACAAAAAATCCAAACATCCAAATTGAGAACCTCCTCCTTTTTTAGAAGTCGGATAAAAACTCACATACCCGTTTATTGAATTAATGTCACTAAATGTCAGTGTCTAATAAAAGACTCGGACAAAGGACATCATCCACGTTCCATACATTTTTGGTCCAAATTTTAAAATGGCGGCCAAAGCAAAGAAATACGATATTCTGTTAGAACTTGTTCTCGTTAACATTTCTTATTATGGCACCAAAACTGTGGGACTATTGCCCTCGCTTTTATTTGAGTTCGTTTTTTTTTATTTTATACATTTTCTATGAAATGAATTTAAAAAAGGAATTGTACTGCTATCATTACAATAGTTTGAAAAATACAATATTGAGAAAATACAGCCTGCCTGTAGTGGTTTTTTATTGTGTTATTTTGGTACTTGTGGTTTATGTGATTTTCTACAAATAAAAATACAGTTGTATCATATGTTCAATTGTTAATGAACCCTTTATTATTTCCAAAAATACATGTACGTCTTACAAGAATGTTAATACAAAACATATGGTTAAACAAGAAAATCATCCTCGTCTGGAACTACAATAATGTTCTCTAATCCCAAAGCTGGGGGTAATAACACCTGTAAATGACGAGCGTAACTCATGTACCATATTATGCACATAATATGCGAACAGCACCCAATCGTTCTTTTTCCTATTATGCACGTGCAATAATAGTGATGGATTGCACTTCGACTGGATGATGTTCTGTCTATTACGATGTAGGTATAATATTGGCGAGCTTGGATATGTCGAGATTGCAGTCGTCCTCGTATCATCCACAGATCTGTTCCTTCTAACTCTTCCAAGTGTTCATTTGGCATTTCATTACTGAGCTTAATTGAAAACGATCCGTTTTGAAGGATATGTTCACCATAGTAGCTTTTGGCCTGTTTTAATTGGTATACGTTAAGAGCGAATAAAAAGAGATCATCTTCACTCAGCCTAGGAAAATCTGCGAACTCTGGCATATCTGCTGTCATTATGGTGAACTGAGCTCGTCTGCGATTATAATTATGGCGATTAACCAGGTTTGCATTTGGCGTATTAATGTTTTCATTTATTATCTCCAAAATGTCTGAAGCATGTGGATTATTTTCAATTACAACATGTGTTCGAGTGTAAAACATTAATTTAACTATTTTTAGTTGACCAGAGTCTCGATAGATGGCGTTGGTGTCAATTTAGAAGTCGATATAATTTGGTTCCAACAAAACATATAGGTCAGGATTTTTTTTATATAATGGGGGACATATCCCGAGATATTGTAAAACTGTTTAAGCGCCCTCTGATGGTGAAATATACTCGTGTTCGTGTGAAGTATCTGAGTGTTTCATTTATCTCCCGCTCCTGGATCTCGGGCGTGTTCATGGTCCTATCGAGCCGGTTGAGAGTGAATGAGCGATTTTTGGTAGTCATCGGTGGTGATAGCTATCACCCTGCGTTAGTACTGGTCAGCGGATTGTTGACCAGAGCATATCCCACAGCTGGGCATCAAGACTGGTGCTGGAGCTGGAGGAGGAACCAGAGGATCGAGGCGGCCAAGGGAGGCCGCGGTCAACTGGAGGAACGCCTACGCAAGGGAGGCGCTCAGCGGAGCCGGGCGATAGAGGGCGCCACGGGTATCAACGTTGGAAGTGATTGTGATCGGTTTGTGTGGTGAACAAGTGTCTGGAAAAACTGTGAGTACATTTTCGACCTTATTATCAAGAAGAATTTAACTTAGTGCAATTCAATTCAGAAATTTAAAACTTTCAACTTTATTTCAAAGACTTCTATTAACTTAGTTTAAATTTAGTAGAATTTAGGACTTGTGTTAGTTTTAAGCAAATATTGGTTGAGACGGGGAACCTATGCCCAATTTCATTCCCAGTTGAATAGTTTTAAAACACTTAGAAAAATATTGATGTTGTTTGGGACTTATAAAATTTGGTGTTATTTTGGACTTAGAAAAGTTTTATGGTTCTTGGGACTTAGAAAAGTTTACTTTATTTTGGAGTTAGAATAATTTAATAGATCTGACGACTTGTAAAAATTTGGGCATTTGTAACTTTTAAGGACTTTGTTAATTTGGTTTTAATTTAAATATTTTTAGTACCTTACATTGTTTATAATTGTGAAGGATGGAGTCTTATAATAGTTTGCAAGAAGATATCCAGGAGAACATTGTAAGGGCTAGATCTAATTTTAAGAAGTCCCCAAAGGAACGTTTAACTGTTTCTCACATAGAAACTAGATTAGAAAATCTAGATAAACTGTGGTCTCTATTTTGTAACAACCATAATAATATTATAGGAAAGGTTAAAAAGTCTGATCTACATAGTTCAGATTACTATAAAAACTCGGTTTATGATGAGGTCGAAGAACTGTATATTGAATATAAAAGTGAATTAAAAGAAAAGTTACGTTGTATTAAGGGTGAGTCCTCTAAGTCAGCGGGGGAAGGTGCTTCATGCTGTCACGAGGGTGAAGTAGTAAGCAGAGTGAAGTTACCAGAAATAAAGATAACCTCATTTTCAGGGAAATATTCAGAATGGAATACTTTTAGGGATTTGTTTATTGGCTTAGTACATAATAACAAAAATTTAGAGAACTCACAAAAGTTTTATTATTTAAAAGGACACTTGACCGGAGAGGCAGAACAGTTGTTAAGAAACATAAATGTCACATCGGATAATTACAAAATTGCTTGGGATAAATTAGACAGTACATATAATAACAAGAGATTTTTGGCAAATAATATAATAAACAGATTGTTAAATCAAAAACCTATATCGAGTGAATCTGCTTTTGAAATTAAGTCTATTTTAAATACCACTTCTGAATGTATAGAGTCGATAAAAAACTTAGGTATAGATATTGCGTCATGGGATATCCTTATTATTCATATAATTAGCGAAAAACTAGATAAGGAAACTAGGAAAGCATGGGAGTTAAAAATATCTGCAGAATGTAGTGATGAATTGCCTACTTTTGTACAGTTTTCAGAATTCCTTACTAGTAGATTCCGAGGGCTTGAAAGTTTGGAAGGTAACCTCGAAGGGCGTAGGAAGGAAAGGAATCCCAAGGGAACCCAATCTTTTCATGTATTAAAAGATAAAACTAATGCAAAATGTTTATATTGTTCTGCTGATCATAAAATAGCCAATTGTAAACAATTTAGTAAGCAGTCAAACGACAAGAGACGTGATTTCGTTCAGGAAAACCATTTATGTTTTATATGTTTATACAATAACCATCCTGCCAGGTTTTGCAAGTCTTCCAATCGTTGTCAGGTGTGTAAACGTCGTCATCACACATTATTACATCCTTCGGGTGTTTCCGGGTCAGTTGTTGACGGCACTAGCACTACACAAGAAGCTTCGTCATCAAGTATGAAGCAGGATAATAAAGCGGAAGGGGCCGCGCAAGCGGAGGGATCTAACAACACATTAGTGTCATGTCTTTCGACAGGGAATGGTCGGAAAACAGTCTTACTACCCACAGCAGTAGTAAGAGCTGAATCGAAAGATGGGACATATAGGTTGGTAAGAGCGTTGTTAGATCAAGGGTCGCAAGGCTCATTTATCACCGAATCAACGGTTCAATACTTGGGTCTTAATAGGGTTGCGACAAAAAACACCGTGTTAGGTGTAGGTGGGAGCAAAAGTGTTACTTCAAAATACACTGTTATTTTAAAGCTTAGATCGAGAAAGGATCCTAATGTGCAAATAAGGGTTAGCGCGTATGTGCTAAGGTCAGTTACAACCCTACTTCCAGTTTCTAAGGTAACCAGGGTAGAATGCGTAGACCTGGCTGAAGATGACTTAGCGGATCCGGAGTACTTCAGGCCTAATAAAATTAATCTCTTATTAGGTGCTGAGGTGTATAGCCAAGTCATTCAAATGGGTGTAAAGAAGAACTTAAATGGTACACTATTGGCACAGGATACCTCTCTAGGCTGGATATTGTCGGGCATATCCAAGGTGGATAACACATCCAAAATGTATTCTCACATCACAGTTATGCACTGTTCTCTCCAGGCAGACGACCTATTAAAAAGGTTTTGGGAATTGGAAAAGGAACCGTCTGAATCAAAGAAAGTGCTCACAGAGGAGGAACAACGATGTGAAGAATTGTTCACAGCAACTACCCGACGCCATGTTAATGGCAGGTACATAGTACGTCTACCATTTCGTGATGGTGACCTGGTTGAGCGGTATGGGGAGTCTAAGTCCATAGCTGAAAAAAGATTAAAAGGGTTAGAATTAAAATTGAATAAAAATTCTAAACTAAAAGAAGATTATACTAAAGTTTTAGAGGAGTACTTAGATTTAAATCATATGGAAAAAGTACCAGTTCAGGAGAAAAACATGAAAACAGCTATATACTTACCTCATCACGCCGTCATACGGGAGGATAAAATTACAACTAAGGTACGGGTCGTATTTGATGCGTCCTGTAAAGGGACTAATGGGATGTCACTAAATGATTGTTTATTGGTAGGACCAACGTTACAGGCTGATCTTCGCCATATTGTTATGCGTTGGAGGACACATCCTATATGTCTGGTAGCGGACATAGAAAAAATGTACCGCCAGATTCTGGTAGACCGAAAGGATACAAGGGTTCAACGGGTTCTTTGGAGGGATGACCCTGATAAGGAAATTGAAGAGTACGAATTAGTCACAGTAACATTCGGTACTGCCTCGGCACCATATTTAGCAGTGCGAGCTCTTCATCAGGTTGCATACGATGAATGTCAGGAGTATCCCGAGATTGCTAAAATCATTTTAAATCATTTTTTCATGGATGATTTAATGTCAGGGACTGAAAATATAGAACAGGGGTTTGATATTTATACAAAACTTAATACAGTCCTATCGAAGTGTGGTTTTAAATTACAAAAATGGGTTAGTAATAGTAAAGAATTACTTAATCAAATCAAGAAGGGAGAAATATATACGAAAGAAGAGATAAAGTTAGAAGTGGATAATATAACAAAGATTCTGGGACTTACCTGGAACTCCAGCGGTGACTTCTTTCAGTATTCGGTTAAGTTGACGCCGACAGCTGAACCTGAAACAAAAAGAAAGATTATTTCTGAAATTGCTAGATTATTTGATCCGCTAGGGTGGTTAGCACCAAGTATTATAATAGCAAAGCATTTTATTCAAAAATTATGGTTAGCTGGTTTAGCTTGGGATCAAGAAATTCCGCCTAATTTATTAAATGAATGGTTTACTTACCGTAATAATTTAATTTCTTTAACAAACTTGAAGATCCCACGATGGCTGCACACTCGTTCCAATAATGTGAAGACAGAGCTGCACGGATTTTCGGATGCCTCGAAAGTGGCATATGCAGCGGTTATCTATGTAAGAGTCATAGATAATATCGGTAATATTCACCTATCACTATTAACGGCGAAAACGAAGGTGGCTCCCATTAAGCAGGTGAGCATTCCACGATTAGAGCTTTGTGGTGCAGTGCTTTTGAGTAGCTTGATGGTAGAAGTAGGTAAGGTTCTGGACATACCAAATAATGATTGGCACATGTGGACAGATAGTGAAGTGGTTCTGGCTTGGCTCAACAGTCATCCAAGCCGTTGGAAAACATTTATAGCAAATAGAGTGTCCCACATTTTGACTCTCACCGAATCACATCACTGGTGTCACGTACCATCAAAGCAAAATCCAGCGGATTGCGCATCTCGTGGTGTTTCTCCTGCAGAACTTGAAGCCACGTCTATATGGTGGGACGGTCCAAGGTTTTTAAGACAGCCAGTGGTAGAATACAAAAAGTCAAAGAACAATACTACTCACTTGGAAGAAGTCAAGGTGCATACATCTACAGTTGAGGTTGGGGTTTGGAACAAGTATTCAACCTTGTCTAGGTTGGTACGAGTGGTAGCATATTGTCATCGGTTTTTATTACTTTTAAAGGAACGGTCAGCTAGATATAAAACAAGATGGAAATTACAACAACGGATGATGCAGTACGTTTGGAGGAGGTGGTCTCAAGACTACCTAAATCAATTTCTTCAGCGGTATAAATGGGCTCATCAACTCCCGGAACCATCCATTGGTGGTATAGTCTTAGTTAAAGAAGATGACTTGTCGCCTGGGAGGTGGTTATTGGGTAGGATTGAGAAAAAGCATCCAGGTCCAGACGAAATTACACGGGTCGTTACACTGCGTACCCAAAATTCAATTATTAAAAGACCGATCTCTAAATTATGCGTGTTACCGGTCACTAAATAAAATATTGTAGTTATATTTATATTGTATAGTTAATTTTAAGTATGGTTGTATATTAGATATAAGTTTTAAGCTAGATAATGAGTTTTTTTGTGTGGTTATTAAATACTACTATGTTAAGTAGTTAAATTGTAAATTGTATTTATACGACCGTTGCATGGTGGGCGGTAGTAAAGGACATTATTCATGATGTCCTTGGTGGGCGGTATGTTCGAGTGTAAAACATTAATTTAACTATTTTTAGTTGACCAGAGTCTCGATAGATGGCGTTGGTGTCAATTTAGAAGTCGATATAATTTGGTTCCAACAAAACATATAGGTCAGGATTTTTTTTATATAATGGGGGACATATCCCGAGATATTGTAAAACTGTTTAAGCGCCCTCTGATGGTGAAATATACTCGTGTTCGTGTGAAGTATCTGAGTGTTTCATTTATCTCCCGCTCCTGGATCTCGGGCGTGTTCAACATGGTATTTATTTTAAACGGCTGCTGCGATTCTGAAGTAATCAAACATGTTTCTAGCGGCTCTATTGTTGTATATATTTCGCTACAGCCGAAAATCTCTTTTAAATCGGCCATTCACTACTTCCACCACCCATCGACAAATCGTAATCAGCCTTGATTTGTTTGCCTGATCTGTCGTGAGTTGTGTTTCATTTGGTATTTTGTTGCTGGCATAATTATGTGGTATGTAACCGCAAGACTCAAGGTTTGCCACAGAATCGCGAAAGCCACGGTCCAAAATAAACACATCTCCGGTCCTAAAAATACAAAGGAATGGACTGTCTACATTTCTTATCATACCATTCATGATTTCTGCGTCGGATTTAACGGCAGCATACGGTCCAATTACCTCAATAATATGTCCATCGCAACAAACCAAGAGGAATGGTTTCAGGAGGTTTCAAATTGTTATCGCCGTCCTTTCAACTTCTGGGCTCAAGAGATTCCCGAATAGATGGTTTGGTATTAACGTGTTCCTTAGTGCTACGTTCTCACGATGTGATCAAAACCAAGGTTTAAGGGTACAAAATCCTGTAAAAGTGCATCGCGTCCAATCTGCAATCACCTTTGGGAGGTTGATTCACCACATTTGAAAATGTTTGCTAGTCTAACATTGGAGTCTTCAGTCCTCAACTTAACTAATACTGCCGCCAAAATAGTATTTTTTTCAGTAACTGACTTCAAGCTTGGCAGACCCTCCATCAATTCGACAAACTGGTCTTGAAGTATTCCAGTCCAGGTATGGAACTCGTCCGTCATATTTTCATATTGTTCGAAGTTAATGTGGTCCTGAGTAATATATCTCTGTAATGTTGATACTATGTCCATTATTTGAACAGAAGTGAACTCTTATGATGAGCTGTCTTGTAAAGGGAGTAAATACCACACGTTTTGCTCCATGTGTTCATTGCATACACGTGTGCTTTTTGGCACATAATAACTGTACCGGCACAATATACGAAACCTTATATTTTCGGGTATCCGACGACGAGATTCATTCAAACAATGTTGAAAAATGCAGCTATTTGAGGTATTCGGTGCGCGAAGAAGACCAGGCAATTCCAAGGAAATTGGTCTTGGATTTGTATTTTCGGCTGGCTCATCTTCTTGATCAACTTGCTCTTCGGTTTCTCGCATACGTCGTTGGTGCGTACGTTCAGTTCTTTGCCAACACGGACGGCGAATGAATTCTGTAGCCACCAACTAGAAAGTAAAAAAAAAACACTAAGTATTTGACAGACAAAAATCATTGGATGGTTGGCCTTGAGATGAAACGGCGTAGTGCGTGTGTATATTTTTAGTTGACAGTCAGTTAATGTAATACTGCACCACGTTTCTTTTCAATAGAAGCAAACATAAACTTGGTCTTTTTGACGATGTGCTAATACAGGTTTTTTCATATAATAATATACATATCACGGACATAAATAAAGGGCACTGCGTTCTTACCTGTCGAAGTAGTAATACTTCTGCCACTATTTGGGAAATATCAAGATAATCGCTTTCACGAGAACTCCAAGAGTATCTTCGTCAATTTTCTGTCGATTCATGACACAAGATACAGAAGTCTGTCATGGCTCACTTTAACACGTTCGTTGCATTACGAGATCTATCAGATCTCTTGCAGGACTTTTGTATTGTGCGTTGAACATAATCGTGTTGTTTCACTCCTTGCGGGAGTATCTAACGTGTAAAGTTCTTTATGTATAAGCAGGACAAATATACATATTTGCTTCCTACTTAAAGCTGAATTCAAGGACATTAAAAAAGAAATTAGAGATGGATTAGGTCCCTAACGCACAGTACTGTAATTATTATAATTCCTTGCGTTAGGAGATATGTCGGTACTCGTGAAATCGTAAGCCTCGTAGACGCAAGAGATGGCGGGTGGGCGGCGCGGGCGCTGCGTGACTCGTTTTAGTGTTGTCCTAGTATCGACGTGGGAAGTCGCGCGCACGTTTTGGAAATAACAGTCGCGTATATACCACGTATTGGTTATTTTTGATAAACAATGAGTGCTTTTAAAAGAAAAAAGATTAAAAAATCTATTTATTTTGGTGAGGTTTCTAACAAAAAATCAACGCCGGATTATACTGCTGCATCATTCAATAAAATAAACATTTTGGAAAATGTTCAGATTTGCTCCCCATTGGCTAATAATGACAATGATTCTGATTATTAAATATTTGACGTACCTAAAAAGAAAACGATGAACCTTTCTACTTTGGAGCACACGCTGTTAAGTAATGAAAATATATATATCAGCCCATGTATTGGAAAACGATTTAGTGTGCTTCGGAATACGATATAAAGTCCAAAAAATAGTAACAATAATACCACATTATTGATGACGAATACTACACCGACTATACCTACTGATCCTATGACACCTACTCGTAGATTTTGTGGTACTGTTTCTCGTAACCATAGTGGTTTATCTACTCCTAACTCGTGCACTCAAATGCTAACAGAAACATCCGACACAAATGCTAAAACTTCTCCTGCCTCGTTGAATGCTTTATGTACATCAAGCAGGTGCTCGTCTTTGAATAATATTTCATGTTCGTGCTTATTACCTTTAGAATTTAATGAGAGCAGTATGCAAAAATTGATTAAAACAACTATAAACGAAAGAAGAACCACAGGTAATGAAAAACAGTTTGCGTAATTAATAAAACTTTTTGAATCGATAACCGAGATATTATTTTATTAACCGACTTCAAAAAAAGGAGGTTTACAATTCGTCTTGAACTTTTTTTTTTTTTTTTTTTTTTTTTTTTTTTTATGTATGTTACCTCATATCTCGGAGACGGCTGGACCGATTTGAAAAATTCTTTTTGCATTTGAATGGGTATAGTTTCTAGTTGGTCCCATTGTTACGAAATCAGGATCTGATGATGGGATCCTGGAGAAATCGAGGGAACTCTTCAAATATTATAGGCACACCTATAGCGTTTTGGGTATTTCTTATAGTAGCTTGTGCAGTTGCTCTCGAAAAGCACCATTTGAGGAAGTGGAACTGATGATGAAGACCCCAGATGGCCACCGAAACTACTCAATAATAAGTATTTCGTTGATTGCGATTAGATTACTTGAATATGGATGTTAAGCACTTTATGCTCGTCACAATGCATATGGTGAAGTAGAGCTAATGGTGATGTACCAGGAGAACTCCTCAAAAATTAACGGCTCTGCACCGGGAAAAGCAATATTTTGTAAAAGGTGATAAGTAGTTGACATTTTGGCTTTTGTAACTAGATAAATTACAAACCGACCCACTAAAAAGCGTGAAAAAAAACTTTTTAGCAAAAAATAGAACCGACTTCCATATAAAAACACTACAAAGGCAAAAATAACTTTAATTTCGGAAGGCGGTGTCTTTAGTTTTGTATATATTTTCGTTTTTGACACCGCCTTGCGAAATTAAAGTTATTTTTGCCTTTGTAGTGTTTTTATATGGAAGTCGGTTCTATTTTTTGCTAAAAAGTTTTTTTCCCATCACTACTTACTAGACATATTGAACTATCGTCGGTTGCGGTACGAGATACTTTCGATATCAAATATTTTTTTGGTATTTGTAGTTTATTCAAATGTCATAACTGCGTGCGAACCTAGCAAAATATAAAGCAATAGGCTATCTTTCACCCCCAAAAACTTCAAAATATATGTCATTGTTTTTTTGGAAGATATAAATTATTTTAAAAACTGTATATTTAGGAGACTGATTAGGTCTCAAACGCACGAAATGTTACGATTTTAAGTGAAAGAGACTTTAATTAATGCCTTTTATTGTTATTAAACAGATCGTAAGTTGATACATCGCACACGCACAGTACAGTATGTCAAAAGGTGGAGAGCAGGAAACGGAACTAAAGTAGTGTTACCACATATTAGACTCAAAACTATTATTTATGAAATTAACCACAAATAATTTATTACTACTTTAACACGCTCCTTTAATTTCTTAAATAGCTAATCTTATTATTGAAAGAAACAGAATTTCACTTAAGTACTTGAAGTATTGTTATACAAACAATCTCTATATGTAACTTAGTACCTAAGTCCTTAAATTTCTAAGCAAGATTATATTTAACAATATATTTTATTCATCAACAATACAAATGGAATATGTATGCTTACTTACATCTTCACACTTTATATAACATCCAACAGTTAAGTTTTTAACCAGTTAAGGTTTTGGTAAATACCTACATATTTTAAACTGAATACAATCACAAATATTATTACTAACAAAATCTAGCTTTCATAATTATTATGAGATACACAATGTTGCATTAGAGTCGAGACTACTAAACAATGTCTACATATCAACAAAACAAAAAAAATATAGCTGCCACATCTAGTTGTCTAATGTTAGCAAATACACTTGTCTAACACATTATAGTATTCTTATGTTTTACAAACTTATGCTTGTTCAAAGCTTTTGTCATTACATCAGCAGGTTGTAAATCAGTTGGACAATACGTAATACGAAGCTCATTATTAATGTATAGTTCATGAATGTAATGAAACCTGACGTCTATATGTTTGGACCTTTTGTTAAATATACCTGTTTTAATCAATTGAATAGCACTTTGATTATCTATATAGAATTGAAGCATCTGAATATTAATATTAAGTTCTTTTAACACTGATTTTATGAATATTGCATCTTTACAACACTCTGCAGCTGATATGAATTCTGCCTCTGTGGAGGAAAGTGCAATTATAGATTGCCTTCTTGAGCACCAGGCAATAGGACACCCAGCCAACATGATAATATACCCTGTGGTACTTCTACGAGTGTCACAATCACCAGCATAGTCAGCATCACAGTACAAGTCTAAATCTTTTATGTTACCTCTTTTCTTAAAGAACAATCCATCACTAATAGTACCTTTTAAATATTTGAAAATCCGTTTTATTAAAACTACATCCTGCTTAGTAGGTTTTTCTATTTTGAGACTAGCTAACCCAACTGCATCATCTTTATATGTAAGTTGTAAGCCTAAAAATGTTTTAGGTTTTTCATATACTTTTAATTCTATTATTTTATTTATTTTATTGAGTACCTTACAGCCATCTTCTTTATTTTTAGAAATTATTATTCCATCATCAACATAAATACCAATAATAACAGTAGTTTCTTTGTTTCTTAGTACACATGGCTCATTTTTAACTTGTTCAAACTCTAAACTCTTCATTATTTTAATAAATTCTTCATTCCATCTTTTTGGTGCCTGTTTTAACCCGTATAGGGATTTTCTAAGTTTACATACTTTCCCATAACATTCTTCAAAACCTTGAGGTACTTTCATATAGATTACCTCCCCTTCTTTAAGATTTCCATTTAGAAATGCGGTCTTGACATCAAATGTCATAAGATGGTAGTTATTGATCACCGCTATAGAGAATATAATCCTTAATGCAGATTGACATGCTACGGGGCTGAAGATTTCATCATAGTCTATATCTCTTTGTTCAAAACCCCTTACAACAATCCTGGCTTTATATGATCCATCTTCTTTAACTCGAAATACCCATTTATTAGTTAGAATTTTAGCATCTCTGACATCTTTTTCATCCACTAGTTCCCACACTTGATATTTCTCTAAGGATTTTATTTCTTCACTTATTGCTTTTTTCCAATTTTCTTTTTCAGGTGACTCCATGGCTTCTTGGTATGTGAGTAGAACATAATCATCAAATCTTTGTGGAACTCTTCTTGTCCTTTTATCTATTACTTGCTCATCCTTTTTATTTCTATCCTCTTCTATTTCTGTGTTTTCCTGTATTAATGTTTCTTTTTCTTTTTCAGGTACTATGCTGCTTTCTTCAGGACATATTGGGTCTGTAAGCAGATATCCACCATGATCTTCAACATTTACATCCAATTTTATGCTCTGTAACTGCTGCTGTCCATCTTCTCTTATTATGTTATTAGTTATTGTATTAAAGACAACATCTCGAGCAAATACAATTTTCTTTTTATTTTCATCATATAACCTATACCCATTTTTAGAGTAACCTACCATTATTAATTTCTGTGACCTTGAACTTAGTTTTTTTATAGGTGTTAAATCTTTTGCTAATGCTTCACAACCAAATACTTTTATGTTAGAAATATCCGGTTTCTTATTACTCCATACTTCATATGGACTTTTAAAATCAATCACTGAACATGGCAACCTATTGAGTAGATATGTAGCTGAGTACATAGCTTCTCCCCATAGTTCTTTGCTAAGGTTTGAATTTAATAATAACGCCCTAGCTTTCTCCATCAAGCTTCTATTTAGACGCTGGGCTTTGCCATTAAGTTGTGGGCTATACGGAATACTGTAATCTAATTTTATACCAATTTTATAACACCATGCTTTAAATTCACTGCTGGAGTACTCACCTCCATTATCACAACGCAGCACAGAAACTTTTGCATTAACTTCTCTCTCAGTTTCCCTAATGTAATGTTTTAAGCAGTCACTAACTTCACTTTTATTTGATAACAGATAGGTTTTTGTATAATGACTAAAGTCATCTAACACTGTGAGTATGTACTTTTTTCCATCAAAACTTGTGGTTTCTACAGGACCACAAACATCACTATGTATTATTTCAAGTACCCTAGTAGCACGTTCTCTAGTCTTATTAAATGGTTTCCTTACCTGCTTAGCTTTGACACAAATTTCACATAAGTCCTGCAATTGTTTTATATCAGCCTTGCTGTATGTGACACCCGTAGCAGCGTCCACCAATTTCCCCAGTACCTCATTACTTGGGTGACCCATTTTAATGTGCCAGTCATAGACACTTTCCTTTTTATTTGCTAACAGAGACACTTCACTACTACCTTGTTTTAATTTTAAATGATACAGTCCTGTTGACTGTTCCTTTTTACCAAATATTTTAGTGCCACACTTAGCAGTAATCTCAACATTGTTATTTTTAAAAGTTACAACGGCACCATTTTCTGTAGCTGCTGAAACTGAAAACAGATTTTTACATAGATCTGGAACGCACAGAGTATTATTTAAGACACAATTGTCACCTTCAAAAGTGCCACTTTGTACAGACAACATTTTTTCATCTTTCTTTGCCAAACATATAGATGTCTCTTGGCATTCCAAATTACTTAACAAGTTTATATTATTTACCATATGTGATGTACAACCTGAGTCTACAACAAAGTCATAACAGCAATTATTCACTGCATTGTTACTTTTGTAACCTAAAAATGAAACAGAACTTTTATTGTTGCGAAAGAAACAGTTACTTTCTTTATGATTGTTTTTCTTACAAATAGAGCATACTTTCTTACAATCTTTTTTTACATGACCTATTTTATTGCAACCAAAACAACGTATCTTATTATTATAATCAGAATGGTTACCCACTTTATTAGAAGACTGTGAATCCTGTTTCTCCGCTCTCTTGAATGACTTAGATGCTCGAAATGCAACCTCATTGTCTTGTGAACTTGTATGTTTTTCTTGTTCCTTAATTAATCTTAATTTTAAATTTGCAAGGGTTTTTTCTTCTTTAGAGGTAGAGTCCCATGCCGTTACAAAATGTTCATACTCAGTAGATAAAAATGTTAGAATTTTTGACTCCACTAAGCTATCGTCCAAGGAGATGTTTAACTGTCGCAGCCTATATACCAGGTTATCCAGATGAGATAAATTTTGCACCATATCTTTATTTTTGTCAAACTTGTAGTTAAAGAAATCTTGCATGATTTTATTTTTGTGTCTGTCTTCAGTGCCGCCGAACATTTCACATAACTTTTTGTACATAGCACTTGCAGATGTGCATTGGAACAACATTGTTATTAACTTTTTGTCCACAGTTTGCAATAAAATGTATTTAGCTTGTGCGTCCTTTTTGCAAAATTCAGCTTTCTCTTTATCTTCAGTTTTAATACTTCCTTCAATTATATCTTGGAGACCTTTGGCTTGAAAGATAATATCTACCTGGAATCGCCAGAGTTGATATGTCTCAACATCGCTGAGCTTTTCGATATTTTTAAGTTCTTCGGTCGTCGCCATATTTTTATTACAAAACACGTCGCGTACGTGTTTTTATAATCGGACCGAATCGCAAATACGCTCACTGGCCGAACTGTTAATAACACAGGCCAGCTGGGCCCATAACCCTGTTACGATTTTAAGTGAAAGAGACTTTAATTAATGCCTTTTATTGTTATTAAACAGATCGTAAGTTGATACATCGCACACGCACAGTACAGTATGTCAAAAGGTGGAGAGCAGGAAACGGAACTAAAGTAGTGTTACCACATATTAGACTCAAAACTATTATTTATGAAATTAACCACAAATAATTTATTACTACTTTAACACGAAAGGGTAGGTTTGTTTCGAGATCTTTTAGGTCTCCAAAGCACCAGCTGAAAGTTTTTTGAAAATGATGGCGCAGGGAACGTGTTAATATAACAGTTTAAAACTCAACAAAAAAACAATAACCAAGCTACACGTAATAGTCAATAATAAAACTTAACAAGGATGATAACAAACAAAAAAAAAAAAAAAACAGCTTATAGCAGGAGCTAGCGAAATTCACATAGCGTACACGATAGCGTTGCTTTCAGAACTAAATAAATATAGTAACAGTTGTGATGCGCGGAGCGAGGCAGGTCGTTCAGCGGGTAGGGGTCATCACATTGCGTGGAGGTAAACAGCAGCTACCTAGAAGTTTCTATCCAAGCTAAGTCCTTTGTTTTGACAATTCATGTTAAGAAAAATGTGTGCGACGTTTAACTCAAATAAAACCGAGGGCAATGGTCACACAGTTTTGGTGCCATAATAAAAAATGTTAAGGAGAACACGTTCTAACAAGATATTGTATTTTTTTTCTTTGGCCGCAATTTTCGATTTTGGACCAAAATGGAGGATGTCCTTTCCTGCAAAATATTCGAAATACATTATTCAATATCTATTTATATTTCATTTGATTGATTAGTTATTATCAGCACCGAGACGGAAGACGACATCGAGAAGCTGAGGCAATCAGAGCAGCTAACAAAGTCAGGTCTAATAGTTGACGAGCCGTTTAAAAGGAAGCCTAGGGTTGTCATCATAGGTGTGCCAGCATCCATGGTCGAAAATGAGGTTTTTGCGTGTTTGTACCACCAAAATCTTACCGAGACACTACAGGACTGCAGCCTTGAGAAGTTTTTGACCTCGATTAGATTAAGCCAAAAGTCAGGTAAGAAAGACGCTGAGAACTGCAACTACGTAGTAGAAGTACCTGTAGTCATACGAAAAGGGGTGTAGCCCTGATCTCAAAAGACCGAGTATTTGTGAATTGGTCGTCAAGACCTGTTAGGGACTTCACATTGGTCATACGATGCTATAAGTGCTAGCAGTATGGTCACGCCGCTAAGTTTTGTGGGCAGACGTCATGTATCTGCGGTCATTGTGGCGAGCAAGGCCACCCAATCAAAGAATGTCCAAAAAAGGGAGAAGAGCCGAAATGCGCTACTTGCTCTCAATACAAAAAGCCAGACAAGTACAGCACAGGCTCTGCTGACTGGCCGGCGAAAATAATGGCCGAAAAAAGGTTCATTAATTCCATTGATTACGCAGGCGCCTAAGGCTGCGTTTCCACCAGAAATGTGCGAGGATGCGTAGCGAGGGATGTGTTTGTAAAGAACCAATAGAATCGCTTCATTTACCTCGCCTCGGTCAGCACAGCTCTGGTGGAAACGGCTCAGCGGAGCTAGATTTTTGCGCATACAAAACAAGCGAGGGATGTGTGCGAGGGATGTTTTTGGGAGATGTGTTGCGAGGGATGTGTTGCGAGGAATGTGTGTTGAGAAGAATGTGTTGCGAGGTTTGCGCATCCTCGCACCACACATTAATGCACATTTTCACAGCTCCGCTACACATCCTCGTAGGCACATTTTCATCGCACAGCTTTGGTGGAAACCCCCACACATTTTCACAGCACAGCTAGACATCCTCGCACGACACATTTTCATCGCACATCTCTGGTGGAAACGCACCCTAAGAGCGCCGTTAGTAAAAAAGACTAAACGCAAAATTAAACATTCATTCCCTAAATTATTGTAAGTGCAAGAACTCTCAAGGAAGCTCTTCAAAGTATGTCCTATGAAGACACAGAGAAGTTATTACTGGTACTAAAATATAAATAGTTCGATTATTAAGAATAAGAGACTGAGAATTTTGTCATATTATTTACACCTTTATACATTACCTAAGATGACCATATAGAGTTTATTTTATATAAATGTAATTATTTTAAAAAAATAAAAATACCTATTCTCGCCTGAAACACAGGATTACCTAGTTCAGGCACATGACATGTGTGAACTTAATGTAGATTTAAGCGAAATTGTATTTATTATTTACCTTATGATTTTGAATAAACATTTTATCATTATTACCTCATTTATTCAATCTATATACATATTAATTACATTTTTAAATATTAATAAATCTAAATATATATATAACTCAAAGGTGACTGACTGACTGACTGACATAGTGATCTATCAACGCATAGCCCAAACCACTGGACGGAACGGGCTGAAATTTGGCATTTAGGTAGATGTTATGACGTAGGCATCCGCTAAGAAAGAATTTTGCGAAATTCTCACGGGATCGGGATTTACACGGGAAAAGCTTCCCAACGGGCGAAGCCGCTGGCACAATAAAATATAAACATTTAGAAATATAAAAAATAGTAGCCCACCGATATCGGGAACAAGGTCCAAGCTACCGGTGGTCAAAGCTCTTGAGAGAGGAACCTCCTCACAGTACGCGCCGTTTCCAGAAGTACTGCTTTCTGGATCAAGCCCTTGATCCAGCTGCCCAAGGAAAGCCTCCTTAGATGTCCATTGAGGCTCTTGGCTATTATACCATTGACTGTGACGACTATCGGCACGATTATTGCTGTCTCCATATCTAACATGTCGACAACCTTGCGCGCCAGGTCAAGATACTTATTTTTTTTTATCTATCTCAGCTTTCACGGGGTTTTAGTCATGGGGGACTGCTATATCAACAATCATTGTGCGACGCTCTAATCGGTCTATCACCACTATGTTAGGCTTATTGGCAACAATAGTCCTATCAGTGATGATAGACCGATCCCAGTACAGTGTAATATTGCCATTTTCGAGAACTGGGTCGGGCACATACCTACAGTATAGTACTTCTGATTCCACGAGATTGTATTTAAGAGCAAGTTGCTGGTGAATAATCCTGGCTACGAGGTTGTGTCTACACAAATATTCTCCGTTAGCCAGACGAGAACAACCGGAGATAATGTGACAAATGGATTCTCCCGGTTTATGACATGCCCGATATATGTCTACCATACCATCCTTCACAATATATTTCCGATAGTTATTCGTCATCATAACTTCGTCCATAACCGCACAGACAAAACCTTCGGTTTCCCCGAAGAGCTCACCAGGTAACCAAAACGTAGCCAGGCTACGGACGCTAATAAATCTACTTCAGACCCAAGAAGGGCTAGGTAATAGCGTCCGTGAAGCTCCTTGCTCTACCATACTTCTCTGCGGTCATTAGTGTCTAATACTACAGGTTTGCGCCAATTCTCGGTACCTAAGGAGAGCAGGGTGAGGCCTTTGTCCACCGCTACCACATCCCGATGCATACCCACGTCAGCTTTTAGGAAATATTCCCTAAGGCTGCATACTTCGCGGTTATGCAGAGTATTTGCATTTAAAAAACCACGACCCCCGCATTTCCGCGGGATATACAACCTCATCACCGATGAACGTGGGTGATGCATCCGATTTGCAGTCAGCGTTGTGCGGACCCGCCTGTCCAAGGCGTCAAGTTCAGTATGAGTCCTTTTGAGTATGCCAAAAGAATACATCAATACTGGCATAATCCAACCATTGAAGACACGCACCTTGTTTCCGCCTGATAGAAGACTATTCAGTACTTTATTCAGGCGGCCAAAGAAGCGTTCCTTCAATGACTGTTTAACATAAGCAGTATTAATACATTGATCCAAGGTATCTTAGGTGTATAGAATCCGAGAGTTGAGTTCCCACGGATTCCGAAATCTCCCCTCGCTTTACATACATGACCATACACTAGTCCACCACAAATTCCATCCCGATGGCGCTACTGAAAGATTCTGTTACCTTCAGTAGCTCCATCAGTTGCAATTTGCTGGTGGCAAAGATTTTCAAATCATCCATGTAAAGCAAGTGTGATATGACCTGACCACCTCTTCTCAACTGGTAGCCTAGCCCCGAACCTTCCAGGAATGTACTGAGAGGGTTGAGAGCTAGACAAAACCACAGTGGGCTCGGACTGTCGCCTTGAAATATGCCACGCTCGATCCTAATCGGTTTGCTGTTTTACTGGATCTGTCGACATCATGGGTGGCAGTGGACCGTCTTCCATTGCCCTATACATGACTCAAGCGTAGCACTGGATCTATTTTATACAACTCCAACACCTTCTTGAGCCATGTATGTGGAACAGAATCATAGGCCTTCTTATAATCTATCCAACATGTCGACAAATCTCTTCGAAAACGACGAACCTGTTGGTTTATGGCAATATCAATGAGGAGCAGCTCCTTGGTACCACGAATCCCGTTTGTACATCCATTCTGAGAAACAGACATGATTGAATTTACATCAATATGATTATTAATTTTAGTTCTCAGAATGGACATAAGAACTTTATAGACCGTCGATAGGCACGTGATCAGTCTATAATTTTTAGGGTCCGTAGTACTGCCTGATTTATGGAGCAGGTGGGTTATTCCTGTAGTTAGGAATTGAGGTAGCGATCCTGGCTCTAGAGTCAGTTCCAGTCTGCCCTAGGGCAGACTGGAACTGACAAGCCAAGCGAGCGTGCGATCTTTGGAACCATTTTAGCCAAAAATTGTACAGCCCGTCCGGCCCTAGGGATTTCCAGTTAGATAACGGACGGACTGCACGGGTAACATCTTGGGGGCTGATCGTAATTGGCCCCATTTCTGGTAAAAGATCGCACGTGCGCTTGATCTCCCGCATTCAGTCACCTTGAGTGTGACAGACAGGAACCGAGCAGATGCTGCGCCAGGACGAACATATGGCGTCATCATCCGGTAAGCACGTATCAGTCACACCTTGGTCAGGTCGCTCCCAGGCCCTATAAACCCACCTTTCATTGCTTTGGAATGTGCGATTCTGAATGTATCGCTCCACCCGCCGCTTATATCTGGGAATTCTATTTGCCCACGCATAGACTTTCTGCTTCAGGAATTCGATGCGCTCTGTGACGCGGGTCAAATAATCCCGAGGATTAATATCAGTCCCCGCGAATGCCCGCCTTACAAAGCGCTGATCTGATGCGCTTTGTAAGGCGGGCACTCGTCCTAGAGTGATCTCTAGGACGAGTGTTGCCCTGCAGATAAGTTTGCCAATGAGTGGTCTAGCCCCAGCGATACGACGTTCGATCCTGCACTGCCAAGCTGGTCGAATAGCTCTGTCAGTCTTTGGAAACTTGACATGAATTACCCGACATGCTGCGACAGCGGCACAGTACAGGATCGAATTATTACTATTATTAATTACTAGCTTCTGCCCGCGACTTCGTTCACGTGGAAGGGTGTTCCCGCGTAAATCCCGATCCCGTGGGAATTCCGGGATAAAAAGTAGCCCATGTGTTATTCCAGGATACCAACAATCTACTTATCAAATTTCATTCAGATCCATTTAGTAGTTTTTGCGTGAAAGAGTAACAAACATCCATCCATCCTCACAAACTTTCGGATTTATAATATTAGTAGGATTAGTAGGATAGTAGGATATATTTCGTTTTTTTTGTGTTACTTATTCAATCAAGAAACTGCTCCTGATTAACAGAAGTAAATAATATATATATATATATATATATTAATTGAAGCCGACTTAAACAATAATATAAAAATAACATACCGTTATTATTTCGCAAAAATATACTGAGAAATCCCAAAATCCACGAAGTTGACTTTCACTGCCACGTTTCACTTCGAATAACTAGATTTTGCTAAAAAATAAATTTAAATCACATCACCATTATTAATTTAAAACAAAAACGGTAAACAAGTTTTTGAACGATCTACACAGTAAGATAATCAACACACAACTAAGTTGAAAAGCTACACGTTTGTAGAAGTTCGTCATAACGTTGCAGTCAGAATGTTGAAACAGACTGAACGTAAATTGCCTAATCGAGTATTAACTATGCAGTTTTTGCTACGATGTTATTAATACGCAGGAATATGTGCAAACTGTTATTAGGTTGATATGAATGTTATTAAGAATTCCTACGTCAGTAAGAATTACATTTTGTGTGGCGACAAGCACGTCCTTTTACGGGAGTAAATATTAGCGGCGGGCGAAAGCGTTACTTTTTTGTCACTTTTACTGTCATTCCTTTTCCAAAATAGTCACAGTGACAAATCACCGTGACTTTGTCACTGCGATCACTCACGTTATGAAATATGATTCCGTAGATATTTGATCCCAACCAGTGGCGTGCCTAGGGTTTCAAAATAACGCAAGCCCAATAAAATTTTAACCGATTTCAAAAAAAGAAAGTTCAGTTTTCGACTGAGTATGTAGGTACCTACGTATGTATCATCGCAATTTTCTCATAAACTACTGGTTAGGTACAATAAATTAAAAGTGAATTCATCCATCTTCTTCTTTCCTCTTCTTTCTTCAATTTCACTCTTGCTTGTCGTGCGGTGAATGAGGTAACCAAAGCACACTGAAGGCATGCTAGTGCTAGATTGAATATAATAAACATATCAGCAATTGCATACCTCCGGTGGCTTTGAAAAAAGCCGTTTGGTTTGCTTCATTGCTTGAGGGGACAAAGTTATGGTAAGTAGTTGCTTCCTTCGTAACAGAACCCAGGTTACAGACAAAAAAAAAACAAAACAAAAAGTTACAAAACGAAAGTTAAAAAATAGCTAGATAGAATGTAATAAGGAATTTAAATAAATTATTTATATTCTAATTGGAATCGTCTATCTTTCTTAAGAAATGATTTAATTACATCAGAGTAAAATGTTGGTGATCGTTTTAATTCTACCAACAACTGTTTTTCAATAGCTATCATTGATAATTCGGAAAGACGCTCTTGACCTTGTGTATTTCTCAGATAGGTATGGATACGTTTAAGAGACGAAAAAGCACGTTCCGCGGAAGAACTTGTAGCCGGAATAGTTACAACAAGATACGCTAACTTTAACAGCTCGGGAAAGGCATCTTCGAGGTTATTCTCATGAATGAAATGATTGACTGATCTATTAAATTTTCGTTTATGCGATTTACTAGTCTGAGAAATACACAGATTAGGCGTCGGTTTTAATGAAGAAATTAACTGTTTTTTCTGAGCAAAGTTTAAAGATTTTACCTTATCTTCGCCAATCAAAACTTGAACGCATTTTAAATCCTCACAAGGTACAATTACCTCCATTGTTGTAGGTAAATCACCAAAACAATTGTATCACTGAGAAAATCTTAGACATAGAGTACTATAATACTACGGATCTTAGAAAACAAACAAAACCCACAACAAAACCTTTTCTCAGCAAATGAAACTGAAGTTAGCTGCACTCTCGGTCGGGAACTACTCAAGTGTTGTCATTTAGGCAAAAAAAGTCGCCAGGTATATGAAAAATCTAGCTAATTTTTTTTTTATTTTTAAGATATTGCTTGAATACAGTCAAAATCTGTTATAACAACATCCAAGGGACCACTCATATTTGGTTGTAAAAACCGATAGTCGTAATAACCGGTGATGTTTTCAATATATGATATTATGATTTTGGTCTATATAACCGGTATGTTGTTCTAAATGATGTTGTTGTAAACGGTTTTGACTGTATTTAATTTCGTTATTTTAAAAGTCGCTAGTTTTTATTGTTGATAAATGTTAAAAAAGTTTCCAAACACGTTAAAAATCTCCAAGATCTTTCAACGTGTGGCTAAAACGGCAACACTGCAGAGTTGGCAAGCTGACAAGGTCACGCATACGCATGCAACTTCATACGAATGCCCGGCTTATATCTGCCATAGTGACTGATTTGTTCTATGCCTAAGGCCTAACTCGTTATACGGCACATCGCTATAAGTGCGAAAGTGACAGATATAGTATTTGAAAGCCCGGTAAAAGCCGGTGCGTGTAAGCGAGATAGCAATATTTAGATCATTAGATGCTACAAATGCGAAACTCTGCGCGCGAACAATCGCGATGCGTAGTAGTTTAGTAGATTCATTGTGTTATTTTGATAAGAATTAAGCGCGCGAACTTTTAAATAGTTCGGGTTTGACATTGATTCTCTATCGAGCATTTTTTAGTAAGGCATGCCGGGCTTTTGGGCTTATATGAAGGTACCGCCACTGATCCCAACAACGTTCACTATGAATTTTGTAACAGGAATGACAGTGACACTTTTACAGGCTTAGGAATGCAGCAAATTCTTTTGAAGAACTACACAACTATAATAATTATGTATTTATTTAACATTTATTTTTTAACATTATAGTGGTCAGTGGCCCTGACTGCTATGCGCAAGGTCGTGGGTTCGATTCCCACCTAGGACAAATGTTTGTGTGATGAGCACGGACATTTGTTCTTTGTCTGGGTGTAATTTATCTATAATATGTATGTATTTAGAAATATATATGTATGTTTATCAGTTGTCTAGTACCCATACCACAAGCTCTGCTTAGTTTGGGACTAGATGGCGTTGTGTGAAAAGTTGTGGAATAATATTGTGGAATATATATATATATTTATGTTTACTATTTTAATCAAAATGTTTTTTTGAAATGTAGCCAGATATTTTTTTTAAAAGCATGTTTGACACAAGTTTTTACTATTGGTTCAAATAACAAATAATTTAATTATCACAAGTTCACATTTCAGAATTATATAAAAATGGCTATAATATTTTTTGCGTAGTGATATGCTCAAGTCTACAAAAATCTTATTTTTATAATTATAATATAATATAAACATAAGAATTTTAGTTTTACTATTTTGAGCAAATTAGTATTCAATGCGCGAGAGAACGAGCTAGAAGTACGGAATCATATGCTGTCTCACTCCTAGGTTAGCCGAAAATGCCCCATTGCGCGTATTACATCGTTCGGTAGATTTCGTTCCATGTCCTGACTCGTTCCATGTCGTGACTCGTGTCACTGTCGTGACTCATGTCACTGTAGTGTCCCGTGTCACTGTAATGATTATAATGTCTGTGTTATTTCACCTCTGTTATTTTGGAACGTTATTTCTTCAGGATCAGTCACAGTGATAATTTGAGTAGCAAGATGACAACGTTATTTTTGTTGCGACGTTATTTTCGCCCATCTTTAGTAAATATTCAAAGCTCCTGGACTTTGGGGATTAGATAAGGAAGTCAGTAATTTTTACCTCACTAAAACTACTCTGGTGGTCACTATCAGCAGATAGAAGGGCTATCTATAACATACATGGGCAATCTATGGCACAGTTACGCCAAAAGATCGCTAGATGTACTCCGCGTCCAGTATAATAATACTTTCAGGATGCTCTAGCGGCTTTCTTGTTACTCTAGTGCCTCAGAAATATTTGCAGAAGCTCGTACGAACACGTTTCATGCGATTATACGAAAGAAAATGGATTCACTTCTGAGAAGAGTAAGGAACAGTCAACAAAACGGCATCCTTAGAAAGGTGAGTAAGAGTATTTCCTCTCCTGTTATAAAACAGTTTGTATGGAGGGTGATGGGTACTAACTCTAGATAATAAGCGATTAGGTAAAAGTTATTAACATGTATGAATTTTATGGTCCGAAATAAAAAGGTTGATTGATTATCTCTAAATACTCGATCTGCAATCTCCAAGTGCAATGCCCTAGGAGTCTGTAAATCAGTAAAACATACATCTTTGAGGCTTATTATTTATATTCCGACTTACAACATAGCCCCGATATAAAAGCGAAGGGAAAACCATTCATAAACTGGTTACTTATCGTGTCTCCTTAATCAAAACTTAGGACTGCTTGATGTGTCATTAAAGAGATATTTGGGATAATCCTCCACGTTATTCTCAACCACTCGATCACCTAAGCGTCAAATTCAACAGAGGTGTTTAAGAAACTAGTTAGGAAACACCAGCCTCGTCTAATTTATGGAAAAAAGGACATGTAAAAGTGTTATTTAATAACCAACTTGCAACTTGCAAAACATCATTTATCAAGAAAAAAATATTGAATCAATATACTTAAAAGATTCACGTAAACGCGAACCAAAAATATCGGATTGCTATTTACTACATATAATTAGAAAAGAACAGTGATGGAGTAAAAAATAATTTTAAAGTCCCTTTTCACCAAGTAGGACACAAAACTACATTTATATCTAAAATTTTTGCCTCGTTTCTTTTACATATTTTTTTAAGTAAAGATGTGGGGCAATGTTTCTTTAACACTACAGTAGGAATTTCTCCTGTATTATGATTGCAATTTAACATTCGAGAATTATGGAGAGAGCTTTCAAAATTCTTCGTCACTTTCCTTGTTTTGGAGGGGTCACTTAAAACGTTCATGAGCTCAAAATGTAAAAAATCCGATTTTCCAAGATATCTTCCCGAGTATCATTTCAGGGTTTTGTTTGAGTCTTCATCTTGGTATTAGGTGTTAAATTCCCGAAACGTCACGTAAATGGTGCCGATAATTTATAATTGTACAGATAAATATTTTGAATATACTTTATTGTACACCAAAAAAATCAAACATACTATAACAATATTGCTAAAAATGTGATTACAATGGCGGATATCTTCCGGACAACCTTAACCTTAACCGTATAATTTGTTTGTTAGAAGAATTCAACAAAGTTAGTAGTTAAGTAAATGAAAAAAACCGGCCAAGTGCGAGTCGAACTCGCGTAGGTACGAAGGGTTCCGGACCGTTTTCTATAAAAACGGTTAAAAATCATGTCTGTTGTAAGGGAGCCCTCTTAAATATTTATTTTATTTTGTTTTTAGTATTTGTTGTTATAGCGGCAACAGAAATACATAATTTAAACTAACATAAACTGTCTAGCTATCGCGGTTGGACTGACAGACAGCGAAGTCTTAGTAATAGGGTTCCGTTTTTACCCTTTGGATACGGAACCCTAATGACTAAAATGTTATACATACATATATTTACACAAAACTATATACATACTAACCGCATAAATTTAAAAAAATAAATATAAATTATTTATCTCGTCTATTTTTATTTTAACAAGTGATTTTTGAGGTAAGGTACACAGAAACTATCATTGGCATATAATGTTTAAAACTAGAAAAATGGGATTTTAGCGGTGATAAATACTTTAATAAATCTTTTACAGATACAAATTTCTCATAATTTGCAGACATTATTAAAATTTATTTGTTTCTACATTTACTGTAACATACTTTTAAAAAATAACTAAAAATAAATTGTTACTTCACCAGTGAATTGGTAGAAGATTTATTAGTGGAATATATTTTACGCATTTATAGAGATAAAGAACACTTTATTTTTAGAAGTATTGAGTAGATTTTATCCTCTAGGTACGTATTATAATGGATAATTAAAATTCTTACTAAACCTGTATTTCGATTTACTTAACATAAACCTACATCGAATGAACGTCTACGTCCAAATTGTGTCATAATCATAACTTTGTGACATTCAGTAGTTCACTTGAGATCTGAGCCGTCTATGAATCACCATCTGTGGCGATAGATAGATACATAATACATATACTCTTTATTGTACACCATAATTAACCTCTAGAGCCCCAGCGGCACAAAACCGTGCCAGTAAACAAGTATTAGTTGAGCCCCGCTGGCACAAAATTTGTGTGCCAGCGGGGCTCAACTAATAGTTGACGTAAATAATGGCGGTCCTTGAGAGGTTAAATAAGGGCTTAACAACTACAAAGGGTGTTACAATGGCCAGTCTTATTGCTTAAAGCGATCTAGAGTATCCTTGCTACGACCGACTTGAGTTCGCAGTCTAAGGGATTTCCAAGCCGGCCACGGTAACACAGATCAGGACACGGTGTCCAGGTGGAAGGCTCTCAGACGATGTATATGCGGCGAGACCCACCAGACAATAGCACTCCTTCAATCTTGCTCCGTATGCCCTGTCACCTTTTAGGCTTGTACACTTGATGATTTTATGTTTGCATCAGCAAGCGGAGTTCGCGTAGTGGAAATCCCGTGGGAACTCTGGGATAAAAAGTTGTTCGTTCAGTTGTTTTTGCATTCAAAAGTAACAAACATCTATAAATCCATCCTAATAAAGTTTTACATTTCTAATATTTGTAAGATTAGTAATGATTATGTTTGCCATCAACTCGCTAAGAAGAAGAAGTATGTAACTAACTAAATACCAGTTGCGTTTCAGACATTTCAACTTTGTTGGATTAGATACAACGCATGTGACATGACCAACACCATAAACTATACGAAGACCATGGTGAATGAGGCAGGCCAACGAGGCTCTTCTCTCTATCGATGGACGTTTCACGAAACAAGCCTTAAGACTATCTAAAACACAACTCCAGTTGGTCATAGCCGTCATTTTACAAAACTCTTTATAATAGGAGCAAGAGACAGCACTCTGCAGGACATGCATGGTGGAGGATGAGATTGCAGCGCGTATGCTACTCAGCTGTCTTGTGGTCGCTGTTTACACGGAAAAATACTTCGTTAACCCTCCGGTAAAATGGTAAGAAAAACGAGGGGTTCGCTCACCGATCGAACGCGTCTTTTGCGTATGGATAGCTCAAATAAATTTTGAGCTATCCGTACGCAAAAGACGCGTTTGCCTAGTGGAGTTGCGGATAATTGCCCGAAATACATATTGATAATATACATATACCTACACTCTTTAACTTTGACTTTATTTTGCTTACCCTCGTCCGTGTGTCACTGCTGGGTGCCAACTGAAAACCAACGCTGGGTGTCTTTCCCAGCAAATGCTGCGTTTGTAACCCTTTCGGCGTGGACATGCTCAGCGAATTTTTGTTTTTGTTTTTTACAACGTTTGTAATTTTGTATCGTATGTTGTTGTATGTGTCTTTATCCGAATAAATGTTTTTCAATTCAATTCAATATACTCGTATACAACATGAATACCTCATTTATTGAAGATGGCCAAAATGATCTGTCGACTAAAAAATGAATCACACGATTAGAGGGCGCGCCTTTTTAACCGACTTCAAAAAAGGAGGTTCTGTATTCGATCAGTATGTATGTTTGTATGTATGTACGTTTGTATATCCGTGATTATCTCAGAAACTACTGACCTGATTTCGTTGTTTGAAAGCATATTTTACACATCAGGTTCTGATGAAGACCTTCGGAGATAAGTGATGGAACTCTTCAATTTAAAACAGCAAATCTCTCGCGATTGCTGCCTTCGTACATATTTTATTTATTTTATTTAGGAAAATAAACAGTTACACACTAAAATTATACAAAGACATTTCATATAGGTTGAGTAAGTGTATAACCCACAACATTTCCACAGATTATAAAAAAAAGTAATGAAATATAGGTCGTCTTGCGAATACGATTATTAAGATAATATGGTTGCATAGGTCAAATAAAAACATTGTCTGTAATAAACTTCGTCTGGCTTTTAAGTTAAGTAACTTATATCTAATTAAAAGGTCACTGTAGGATGCTTGAGTACGAAAACAACGGAAATGCATAGCTTTTAGATATTTACGGTGCACCCTTTCAATCGCATCTGAATACTTTGCATAAAAAGGATTACACACCGCTCGCTACAGCATACTCCAATTGAGACCTGATTAATGCTTTGAAAAGATACAGATATGTATATGGACGTTTGAATTCAGTAGATGATCTCATTACAAAGCCATACATCTTGAAGGCATTGTTCACTATTTTACTAATATGACCGTCAAGGTGCAGTTTATCATCCAACAAAATTCTGAGATCGCGTACTAATGTCACTCTTGTTAAAGTTACGTCATTTAAAGTGTAGGAATAGGTCAAAATATTTTTGTTCTTAGTGAAACTTATACAACAACACTTAGATATGTTAATATGCAGTTTATTTTTGACGCAATATTTAGAAAATCTGTCTAAGTCTTGCTGTAACAGAAGACAGTCCTTTAGGCTTCTAACTGGCCTATAAATTTTGAGGGCATCTGCATATAGCAATATTTTTGAATTGAGAAAACATGTGTCAATGTCATTTATATATATTATAAATAATAGTGGTCCTAATATAGAGTCCTGGGGCACTCCCATAGATAAAATAAATAACTAGATGTGGTCAACAGAAGAAATTATATCGGAACCGTGTGTCTCCAGTTAGGCGCTGGGCGGGGCAACAACTACACATGCAGTTTAATAAAATCAATAGATACGCACTCGCGCACACACCCGCATTTCCTAAATCAGAACGTACTATACAATCAATAATAAACCTTATTCCGTCAAACACAGCGTGTATTTACCATGCACCTTAGAATTTACCCAAACAAAAACATCGGTCGCTATCGTTGTGCTGTGCAAAAGCAATTTATTTTACATATACGCTAGTGATTGACTAAATCGGAAAGTTATCGATTCTTCCATTTGTTATTGTACAGTTTTTTTTGGGCACCTGAAAATGAACCAAATAAAAAATGGCATGTCCAGAAAATATTATAATAACAATAAACATATTATTAAGAACATAACATTACATAATTATTATTAAGTACAACCTACTAAGTATTAAGGGCTACCCTGGCGCTTTCGACTTAAATCTTAATATTTAATTATCATAGTGATAGGTCAAATAGAAGTTGATGTTAACTTACATTACGCTCTTGATCGGAACATACCAGCCATATAGGTTGTATAGAATCCTGAAAAGTTGAATGACTGATTTTATGAATGTCCTAAAACATGAGAATAGCTTTCAGTAATAAAATAAAATTTAACCCACTTCTGCAAAAATCAGTTGTACTCTTAATTTTGGAATTGTCCATTCAGGCTGGAACATTTCTGCGCTGAAGTGAACCGAGCATTTATGGTGCTATTTTGTGTAGGGTACCAGTTAGGTGGCATGCCTGTGGCATCAATCCATTTTTTTTTTTATATTACCATCTTTTGGGAAGCTGAAAAGTACGAAAACCACTTATTTATCATTTACATACATCCTAAGCTACTTCTAAACGTCACCATATAATAAGCATCGCAATAATTACGTACCACACTATAAATCAAGATCTGAATGATTTTGACGTATATTGCTAATCCATTGCTACATATGTTCAAAATATTGGTCTGCTCAACAACGTAAATACCACAGTGAGTGTTGTTGATTTAGCATAATGAAACCGATTCCTACTGTAAGTGTGTTACGCAATTACCCCGCAGGTAATAGTTTAGTAGGTTATAATAGGTTTTTGTTATAAGAAAAATCCTAGTTAGTAGAGAAATTGTTAAATATATGAAAACAAACACACATCCATGCCTAACAAATAAATAGCATGAATATATTGACTTATTTTAAGCTAAATTCACTAATATATTATCTGAACCATGCCGATTATTATAACGCATTCGAAGCTTCAACGGAAGTAAAATACGAAAACCATAAAAAAATAAAGAAACAGCAACATTGGATAAGGCATAACATACGATAATTCTAAACCGAAAAACACCACCGATTATTAACCTAAAATTAAAGTAAATTACTTTACGAATATTGGTTACGCATTTCTCTAGTACTCTCTAAAAAAATCAAAATAAGTAAAATAACATTATTTACACCGGGCTAAAACGGTTGACAGATTGAAAAATAAACTATTGTAGCGACAGCGACGTCGGAACTCCTTACGCATGCTGCGGGCGTAAAATAAATTGTTTATTTTTTTACTTTTTTGTACACTTGACATTTCAACGTATTTATATTTCTGTCATCTCATGTAAAATAAAAGTTAAACCAATTTTCTTAGAGGTTTCCGTATGTTATAAGAAACTTTTTACCGGTCTTTAGTTTTGTATTTTCGTTTTTGGCACCGACTTCCGAAATTAAAGTTATTTTTCACTTTGCAGTGTTTTTTGGGAGTCGGTTTAATTTTTTGGTAAAAAGTTTTTATTTCACTCTTTTTAGTTGGTCGATTTTTAATTTACCTAGTTACAAGAGCCTAAATGTCAACTACTTATATTCATTTACAAAATATTGCTTTTCCCAATGTTGGGCTGTTATTTGTTGAGGAGTTCTCCTGGTAGTTCACCATCAGCTTCACTTCACCATATGCATTATGACGAGCATATTGTGCTTAATAACCACATTCAAGTAATCGAAGCGGAACACATGAACTACTTATTATTCCTACTTATATATTGAGTAGTTCCAGTGGCCATCGGTGGTCTTCATCATCAGGTCTACTTCACAAATGGTGCTTTTCGAATGCAACTACACAAGTTACTATAAAAATACTCAAATCACTATTGGTGTGCCTATAATATTTGAAGAGTTCCCTCGATTTCTCTAGGATCCCATCATCAGATCCTGACTTGGTGACAATGGGACCAATTTCAAAGTATACCCTTTCAAACAAAATAACAATTTTCCAAATCGGTTCAGCGGTCTCCGAGTAATCGGTGATCATTCATAAAAAAATAATAATAATATACGCGTCGAATTGATAACCTCCTCCTTTTTTTGTCGTCGGTTGAAAAACTCCTAAACTATAATAGCAATATTTCATTCGTCAATCGACATTGCTGTCGATAGCATACGTTAGTGGATCTGCACAAGCACATCACTAATTCGTCGCAAGAAGTGGCGGCCTTACTACGCGATGAATCCGCGTAATACAGTTTCGTGTGTTATTTTTACATTGCTTGTCCAGTTACTTAGTGACGAACTCAGGTGGTGGTTAAGGAGCAATGTATTTATAGCACAAGTAGTACAGTCGTTCTGATATTTGAAAACAAAAATAACATAGTAAAACCAAGAAAGATTTTACGATGTATTGTTTTTCATGATTTTAAAGACAAATATTGTAAAATACTTGTACTTACATATGGTAAGTGATTCCATGATTCACATAGTTTTGATTTTGGCTTCGGTTTTTACAAGATACCACAGAAAAACTCGGCATTCATATATGTTATCACGATCGCCGTCGAAAGCGCACTAGTTCGCAGAGACGGCCACTTGCCTGTGACATGAGCCCTGTGGCCATGTCGCGCGGACACCGATACGCCCCCTTACCACTTCTCCTATATTTTTGATTTCTGTGGGCACTCCAGAAGTAACGGTCAAAGTGTTGGAACTATACCCATTTATCACAACTCTCTGTGTTCTATTTAAAATGTAAGACGAGAACCTTCTCAAAAGATCACCGCGTATGCCATTAAACGCGATTTTTTTTAAAAGAAGTGCATGATCAACCTTGTCAAAAGCTTTCTTAAAATCAGTGTATATAGAGTCAACTTGGATACGAGAGTCCATGTTATTAAATAAATAGTCTAAGGTTTGTTATAGTTGATCTTCTTTTCAGAAATCCTTGCTGTTGTTTAATAAGAATATTGTGTAGTATAGGATATATTTTATTAGTCTCTCAAAAACTTTTAACAAGGCTGGCAATATTGATATAGGGCGATAGTTTTCAACATCCTCTTTAGGTCCAGATTTATAGACAGGGGTTATATTAGCCAGTTTTCATGCACGTGGAAAGATTCCATGCGAAACAGACAAATTAAATATAATATGCAAAGGTATGCAGAGACTATCAGTCGTTTGTTTAAGAAAATGTGCTGGCAGGCCATCCGGTTCCGGGCCCTTAGAGGGATCCAGAGCCTTGAGAGCTCTATAAATTTCTTCAACTGTAAACTGAATGCTGTTCAATAGAGTGCAGCTCTCAGAACAGTCGCCGTGCGTAGATGAATCACTGGTTGTGGCAAATGACTCAAAAACCGAATTAAAGTAATCTGAAAAATAATTGCAAATTCTTTCTGGGTCTCCAGTTGACTGGTTGTTATATATCATCGAATATGGAATACCTGTACAACGCTTGCGGTTAGAAATGAACGTCCAAAAATGCTTTATATTATTTCGAATACCATCCTCGACCGAGTTCATGTATTTGTTATAGCACTTCTTACTTTCGTCTTGGAATCTAGACCGGTACAATGAAAATTGATCAAAATCCGAACATTGCTATACATTTTCCATTTAATTCAGGCCTTGGTCTTATTCTTATAAATATGTATGAGAGATTTTGAGAACCAAATGGGAAACTTCGAAGGACTGCAAATAGTCAAAAGCACGTGTTTTTTTAATAATACAGAATATAATGTCTTAAAATATATCAACAGATTCGTCAATTGTTTGTTGATTTAGCGTCTCTATCCAATTTACATTTTTAAGTCGTCATTAATTTTTACATAGTCACCCTTAAAATAATTATATTTCTTGATAATTTTACGTCTCATTGAGTTATGTGGTAGACACGGCGAGACCATGATACAGAATGGAGGATGGTGTTTGTCAAGGTTTAATAAATAGTCCGCTGGTGTAGTAATCATGCAGTCATCGTTGCTAATAATTAAATCTAATATTTTATCATTCTGATTTTTTATATTATTAAATTGACGGGCGTTTAATATAGACATAAACGTACACAACTGTTCGCAAACGGAAGAGTTGCCTTGGCAAATCTGATCAGAGAATGAAGCGCCGTTAGAGTAGGCAACCCAGTCAATATCTGATAAATTGTAATAACCTAATAAATAAAAATTGTCAGTTTTAATGTTGTCCAATACTGATTGCAATAGGTCAAAATATTCAACATATTATACACTCTCAACTGTATTTGGTGGTATATACACAGCTGCAATGGTTTGAAATTTGCCTCTAGTTGAGCTCGGCAATTGCACAAGGACATGTTCAATATTAAAGTGCATAGGTGAATGCAGGGTTAAACCTTCTGGACGCAGTTTCCTCAATACGGTCACGATAACACCTTCCCCATCTTTCTTTTTGGTCGCAGTACGATCACGGTCGCAACGATAAACCACTTAACGATCATCAATGAACTCGTTGTTAAATATATCTGGTGTTAACCAGGTCTCAGTCAGTACTATAATGTCGTAGCAATTAACAAGAATATTCATTTAAAGAGTTTTCAGTTTGGTGCGGATTCTCCTGCATTTCTGGTAATATATTACGTAGTTACATAATATATGTACTGTTTAACATAATTAGCCTATTAATATCACCACAGCTAAGGCACAGACCTTCTGAATCACGTCTGAAATATGGTTTAAGTGGGTAAAAAAGACGTGTACAGCAAACTCTATTTTTAAAAAGTAAGTGGGAACGGTATGTAGGTACCTATCTTAAGGAACACAAACAATAATACATTAAAAAGCAAAAAATAAAAACGTTTTTACAAAAAATTGAACCGTCTTCAATACTTACAAAAAAGCCTTACACTACAAAGGGAGAAATAACTATAAGGGCTAGGTATCTACTCACATGGCTGAAGTCGGTGCCAAGATAAATGAATAGGTTTCATCACCTCGGGTGTGCTCTAGAATGCGACATTTTTTTAATATCAAAACTATTCATTTGCTTGGCACCGACTTCATTCATGTGAGTAGATACCTAGCCCTTATGGTTATTTGTCTCTTTGTAGTGCAAGTCTTTTTTGTAAGTTTTGAAGTCGGTTCAATTTTTTATAAAAAAGTTTTTTTTCTGCCAACGAGTTCAAACTGGTAATGTTAACTTTTTCTAAATTTGTACTTTTGCCCTTTGTTAAAGATGTGAACGAATTTTGACATGCCCAACGTGTTCTTTTTCCTCATACTACATGTATTTTTATACTAATTATTAATGATTTTATACTAGCGCCCCGGGCGGCATCGCACTGTCTAGTTCGCTCATTCATACAAAACCTTACTAAATGATATAAGTGTTACAATGTTCCCCATAAGTCACCCTATCTACAACGTGTAATTTAAAGGGTATATACATACCAAGTGCATGGCTTCTTTGGATGATAACAAACGATATGGCAAGGGTTTTGTAATCCTAAGTCTACGTGTGTAGAACTTATTACAAATTCCAATACACTGATACCAGAGACCGAATTTTTTAAATTAAGAAGAACGAAAATAATTATCGTATTATTGGCAAGTGACGTGGAAAGTTAACCTAACCCTCGTAGTGCTGTGACACGTTTGTTATGATTGGTATTCAAGAAATATATGAAACCAATAATTTGGTATCAATTCTTTGAGTCAGTTATTTTATGCTGAAACTGTGCATAGAGACTCCATACCAGATGTTGTCTTCAGCCCTTTTGGATAGATATGGGGTTTCAGTTACACGTTGTATAATATAAGTGAAAACTGCACGAAAATCTGATCAATTGTTTTTGAGTTTTGCGCGAACAGACAGACTGAGAGACACAGTGAGAGACTTCGTTTTGTGGTATCTAATGATTTAGATAGATAGACTTACGTAGTTATTCTGAAATTAAGACATTAATAAACCTTAAATAAATATTGTACGTCAGCCCTCTGGCTTACGTACATTCTAAAGTTTTATTTAAATACTTAGGTTGATTTGTACGTATATTTAAAGAAAACAAAAACTTTGCTTAAATTACGTTGAGATCCTTTCAAAGGTTTTATCAGTAATAATATACTTCTATAAAGGACATTGTTCCGGCTCCATCCATGTCACGCCTAAGAATCGTTTGAATCGAAAATGACTCAGATAGACTAAATATTTTATGGAATCATAGTAAATCAATTTTTACTAACGGACACTTGAACATACAAAAATAATCAGTTCATCGAAATTAAGTCCGAAAATAGCCAGGTAGTAAGATTTACAGAGTCCTTTATACACAGCCGAGTCTACCAAGTATGCAATATGATCAGAGTCTATTATCAAGCCAAAGTTGTTAGAATAAAACCATAAAACGTATATAAAATCGCAAAGAAAAGAACGTTGCGTACGAACACTACGAACACCAGTGCTACCAATTACGAAAATCTATCATACTCGAATGCCATGCCAGAAATTTCCGATTTGGGTTTTTGTATATAAAAAAAAATATTAATTATATAGTGCCTATTTGATTTATTGAACTCATATTATTATGTAACTATATGTGATCAACTCAAATCCAGAAATAATCAGTCAATTGAACAAACGAATGTGAGCTTCACTAAGTGAATGAGACAAAGCGTCAGACTGAAGAAGCAATGGGGATTTCCCGTCCTCAATTAGCTGACGATTATATATTATTTACTAGGGTTAAATTAATAACGTAACTCATTCAATTTTTAATTATTATTTTAATTTCTATCTATACGTACAAAATACTCGAAATATTCCGAATTTTATCAATTTCTGGTTTAATCCTGACAACCGTCCGTATTTCCTGAAATCGGGGAAAAATCCCGTAAATCGGCAACACTAGCTAGCCAATAGAAATTTTTACGGCACCATGCATTGGTTAATCGTGACCCAACTTTTTATTTTGAATTTATTAATTTCAAGTATCCGTGGAATACTAAAATATGTTTCAAGCAGTATAAAAAGAAATGAAAATTATGATATAATTTATATTCACATCGGTTCATAGGCTAAAATCTAACAATGTCCTTTTATAGCAGGCTTTAGGAAACATGTTTAAATATGTCAACTAGTTTTATACCCGTTATTTGATTCAATTAAAATGATTTGCTTTGAATATTGTAAATTTTAGATCACAATTTATTAATAAAACATAAATAGCAATCTTTTTTATTAGGATTTTTGGGTAAACCTGTTAGAGATTCAAAGGCAATCCTTTGAACCTCTAACAGGTCTTTAAACAAAATAAAGTAAAAACTTAGGTAGTACGAGCTTGTAATATAGATATTTAGAAATATATACCTAAACGTAGTAGTTTTTCACTCATTTCTCCAGTTCAATTCAGACTCACTTCACCATACTTTTTATATTCAGTTTCTACCCAAGACATCTATTTTCGATAAATTAATGCGATATCGACGTGTGTAATATTAACAACTGCACACATTGCAACACACAATACGACACAGACCCACTTTACCACCAATGAGGTTTATTGGCTGCATATTTTTTCAAATTATGATTGCAACCATATCGAAAATCTACCGAATGTGCTGGGTCTGATGAGTTTTTAGCCACACTATTACAATGCACTTTACGACCTCCATCCCACATCTAAATGCCACACCACACCAATAAGCAACCACGACACCACACAATTACGCCCCATCATCTCCTATACATACCTTTTTCTTGCAGTTTAGACACAAAAATACAACAGCAAAATAAAAATAAGTTAACAAAAAATTGTTAACTTATTTTTATTTTTCTGTACTTAAGTTCTTTTGTCAAAGACACAAAGGTCTCAAGATTCGATATTGAAACCATTGAGGTAAGTAATTGAAACAAGAACACTTTTTTTTTCAGTTTTGTTTTTTAGGGTTCCGTAGCCGAATGGCAAAAAACGGAACCCTTATAGTTTCGACATGTCTGTCCGTCTGTCTGTCCGTCCGTCCGTATGTCACAGCCATTTTATTCCGAAACTATTAAGACTATACATGTAAAACTTGGTAGATAAATGTATTCTGTGAACCGCTTTCCGATTTTATGCGAAAATTTAAAAAACATTTAAAATAAAGGGGGCTCTCCATACATGGAACTGAAACTGAAAATATTTTTTTTCATGAAAAAAGTGTGTGGTATTTATAGACAGGTCTTTAAAAATGACATTAAGGTTTCTAAAATAACTTTTTCATAAAGTTAATCGTTTAAAAGATATACGCTTCCAAAGTGGTAAAATGTGTGTCCCCCCTCTAACTTCTATAATAATGAAGTGAAAAATCTAAAAAAACCATATGTTGTAGATCTTAATGTAAACTTTCAACCAAAATTGGTTCGAACGAGATCGAGTCGGCAGTTTTTGAGATACAGTATATTTTCTAAAACCGCAATTATAACTTTGTAATTCATACAAATACTATGAAAAACAAAGTTATTTGGCGTAGTTGTAAAAATTGTAAATAAGCTAGTTTTAAGAAATTTTTAAGGTTTTTGTTTTTTTTTTCAATTAAATATATTAAGTATATTATATTTATTATAGTTACCACGGAACCCTTCATGGGCGAGTCCGACTCGCACTTGGCCAATTTTTAATTTAGTATTTGTTTGTGTTTTTTTCTATGGTTTGGGGTGGAGGGGGAACCTGGTAATTTGTGTGTCAGGAATTTCAGACAACTTTCTCTTTAATATAAAAAAAGTATTGTCAAAATACACGTGGTGCGACGTTGCTGCTCTTACGTCGGCATACAATGCGTTGACGGAGACTGAACAGACGCTGTACACTTGACGCACTAACGCGTTATCGGTTAAGAGTGAAAGGTTGAATGTTTTTTCCTATAAATCATTGATATACAAAAAACCTAAGATGCACAGTCTCGAAGAAAAGTGACACTCGAAACTGTCGCCAAACACTCACCATCTACGTAGTAATACTTATGCTATAAGTATAAAATATGTTTTTTCAAATTCCATCTTATGAAAATTGTTTAAAGTTGTATTTACAAAGCAGTGTGCGAAAGGCAATCAAATTTTACGACTGACGTTGGTCGATAGGACAAGGCATTGAGTGGAGACTTTATACTATTTTTTTTTATAAGACATTTTTTTTTGTATTATAAAAGTTTATTAAATTGTGTTCTAAAGACGTAATTATACTCTTATCTGAGCGTAAATATGTTTTTGGGTACAACATGTGTATATCAATGAAACAAATATTAACTGTTAAAATCGTTAAATAAATTTTTTGATTCAATAAGGCTTTTGATTTAATAACCTTTTGCAGTGATACACCTAATATCTTCGCCAAAAAAATTTGGCATAAAAAAATCTCTCGCCTTTGTTGGCTGACGATTGATGTCCGTTCTCCGCATCGTATTTGGTCATGAGAAAAACTAAAGCATAAAAATATAAAGTTTTTAATGAGATTGGTGTTGCACCAAAGCAACACTCACACACGCTTTTATCATTAGCATGCCGCATGTCGTGAACATAGGCGTAGGAAGGGGGGGAGCCGGGTTGGCCGTGCCCACCCCAGAATGGTCTGGTGCCCACCCGAGAATTTTTACTAACAAACAATTATGGCTGAAAAATTAAAAAATCTGGCCAATCGCTTCTACTACTGGGGGCCAGGCCCCCCCTGGGAAATATCTCTAGATACGCCAATGGTCGTGAACCCATAAGTTATCCCATAATTAATCGATATACATAATATATTTTTTTATTCTAATTATTAAACAATTTAAATTATTCCAGTATAAGGGAGGGACGTTTAAAATTATAATACTAAGAGCGGAACGCGCACAACAGGCAATACTTAAAGTGATGTCGTTCAAAAAACGAATTTTTCCCACTGGACTGCTATACTCGGAAGCTCAAGTACTTACAGTTCCCCAATATATTATTATTATCCGTACCATACTACGTAAATACAGATTGTTACCAGTAAGCCCAGATTTAATAAGCAAACGGGAAACCCAGTGCGGGTTTCCCGTTTGTAAAGTTCCCAACTAAACTTACGTCTAGACACTTTTGGGCATTAATTTCTAGGATCTACAATAGATCAAATAAAACTATCCCAATTTAGAAGCTTATGTGACATAAGGTCAAATTTCAAAATCATGGCTTCAGTCTTAGCGTTATGACGACATTAATAAAAAAAATTCGCCAGTACAGTAAATTAAGCTATTCAAAACACACACTCATGTTAACGCACACGCGTCCAGACTCACACACACCCACACACACACGCAATTACGCACATACACTCAAACTTACACACATATACACGTTTCGCTTCTATTTCTTTTGTTCTCAATACCTTCTAATGTTACTTTTTGTTTGTAATTTATTACATAAACATTGAAATGTGTATTAATGTATAGCATAGGACACTGATTCCTGTAACACAGGCTCGCTTAGCATAGGAGTAATATTTTTATGTTCAATAAATTATTTATTTATTTTATTTATGAACATCTTCTCCTTCAGTATATTATATAACGTATACATATTTGCCAAAAACAAAATTAGTATTAATTATTGAAAAATAGATATGTTTAACTTTTGGTGTACAATAAAGTTTATTTTAATATATTCTTAATCACATCATCACTTACCATCAGGTGAGATAGTGGTCAAACGCGAACCTAATTTCAATAAAAATAAAAATAAACTAGCTTAGGCCCGCGGCTTCGTTCGCGTAGAGGTTTTTCCCGCGTAAATCCTGATCGCGTGGGAATTTCGGGATAAAAACTATTTTATGTCCTTTCCACGGTCCTAAACTATGCCCATGCCAAATTTCATCTAAATCGGTTCAGCGGTTTAAGCGTGAAAAGGTCGCCTTTATAATATTAGTATGGACAATATGGATAATAAAACATAAACTTATTAATAAAAAATAAATAAATACAATAAAAAAATCGACTCCATTATTTGTTCAACAGGGTAATTTTTATTATGCGACTAAAATAAAAAAGATGCCATAATACATTGTTTTGACACTGAAAAAGCGGCCATTGAAATTTGCCGTATTACACTTTAACCGTTGAGTAAAAGTTTAAGACAAATTAAATCCAAATCACATATTGCTTCCTATGATCAGTCATAAAAACAATAAAAACTAATCAATAAACTTTTTTACTTACCGAAAATTCGATATCCCATCCTTTTTTAGCCTTCTTTACGTAATATTTTTACAATTTGTCAAAGAAAATTTTGGATGAACTATTATTTCGATGAGCTTCATTTTAGGATTAATTATCACAAAACACATCCGCTCTGTAGATGCTGACAGACGCGTAATAATGTGGCAAAACGAAGTTACGCCCGACGTATCTTTTGAATCTTTGATGTGCCCTGTAATACAGGTCGCAGGTTTAAACCCCACCCATTCCAGACACAAGTATGTTTAGCTTAGTTCGAGGGGCTAACAAGATTGCTAATTATATGAATTCTACCCACATTGCAAGTTCTCTTTAAAAATATTATCATCAACCCCTTTTATAAGACAGAAAGATGTAGCAAATAAGAGCAATAATACTTTTAAAATAAAGTCACAAAAGTAATCTTATACTTCACAACCATAAACAACTTCCTAATCAAACTTGACCAGTATCCTTTGAAAAGATAATGCGGCATGCATTATCTTTCAAAGGTAATGATTTGCATAACAGTCATTGTAGTCATTATTTGCGAAATTCTCTATGGGTATTGTTTCACACTAAAAAGAATTCATCGGATACCTTATAGCTCATTGGTTCTCTCTATGCCTTGCATTTTGCGCCAGCTTCGGTCCCGTTGCACCAACATGTGGATATGCGGCTTCCTTGTTCTTGGGCGAGTTACCCACCTGAGACTGGGCCCCGCGCCGTCTAGAAGCTCGAGCTAGCGACGGCGCGCCTTTCCCCGGTGTGTCCCTCTTGGTCTGGTTTCTCTCTCTGGGCCCGTCCGGCATGAGTGCCTCTACCGGCATGGCCCCAGAGATCAATGAAACACGCAAGCCTCACCACGACGACAACGTGGGGACACAGTTGGTGGGGAATTGTTAGTGCTAGGGAAACTTGAGGGCAAGAGATCTCTGATCTAGTCGCTCTCCAACACGATGGACAGACCTCGTAATTAATATCATCACTTGTTTATCGCAATTCTTTTCCTTATTCTTATTATAATACATGTTTTTTATTGGCAACTTTGTTTTTATTTTAAAGTTCGAAACCCTACATTGCGCATAGTCTGAAACAAATTTACCCGGTATTTTTCAATCAAAAATATGTCAGTAGTAGCCCGGAGTTTAGAAGTTAGCGATGTGATAACCCAGTGCCATTCAACTTCAAGTCGTTGCTCTTGCGTCTGATCTGTCTCCGGTCGTGTCGGATTGCCGTCCCATCGGACTATGAGAGTAAAGGAAACGGAGAGAGTTATACCTGCACATGCGCACATACTTGTGCAATATGATATCTTCTGCGGAGATAGCTCACCTCCGCTGATGGCTATCTCTCTCAAATTTGAATGTGATTTTCAGTCACTATTTCCTTATCTTTTGCGATGTTAACTTCATTTGAAGACATTGATGACCTGCTAGAGTGATGCAAATCTTCTATCATATTCATATCTCGCCCGCTTTGCTACTCATTAGAACGTGTTTGATAAAGTCGATTCACCGTAAGCCTTCTGTAACATTTAGGGGCTCCGAACATGAATCTCTATTGGCGATTTAAAATTTAAGACAAACTCTTTGATGTTTTTGTCCATTATGAAATTCTCAATGTTCACTAGATATGAATTTACTAAAAACCATTGCTAAAAACTGTATTTGACCTGGAATTTGAAACTGGATTTGAGTTGTATTTGACCTAAATAACAAATGCAACCCAAATTCCGCACCAAAATGGAAAACAGTTGTGCCAATCTCAAAACAAAAACTTGAATTTGGAACCATAAACAAATAATCCATTCCCGATCAAGGGCGGATCCACCGTTGTGGGCATGATGGGCATGCCCAACAACCCTAATAGACTTGTGACGTCACACTTTCACGGTCTATAGAGATCGATAGGCTGATGATAAGCCTTAAAAAAAACTGGCCATGCGCGTATTGGCTCACGCGCATTGTAAGGTTCCGTAGTTTAATACAATGCCAAGTGCGAGTCTATAAGCGAATTAAGTCTCGCCTGGTGTTTCTCGCACCAGGCGAGACTTAATTCGCTTATAGACTCGCACTTGGCATTGTTCACTGTGGCACTTAATTCGGTAATAGACTAATAGTTTAAAAAAACTTGCTGGTCATAGTTACTTACGACTCCTGAGATAGCGTCAAGATAGGCATCCATTTACTGGTCTACTGTGCCTATATTGGCTTACTGGCTACTAGAAAATAAGAAAAAACAATATCTATATTTGTCCCTATTCCCAATTCATTTGGGGTCAGGTCTCCTCACTTTTCTGCGCCAGGACAGTCTGTCTTAGGTTGCCGTTTCAGACAATATTGGGCTTTCTTGAGGTCTCTCTTTATCTGTGACCACTCGGTTAACGCCCCCCCCCCCCCTCTCCCCTGCCTGCCACGTTTTTGTTCCGGGAGTTTTAGGGCAATACTTCCAACGTGGTCTTGGCGTCTTTTGATGTAACCATACCAGCGTAGGCGATTCTTGGTAATTTTGTCAGCGATTGGTGCGACTTTGAAACTGCCTCGTATATACTCGTTTCGTGTTTTATCGTGTCTAGTCACACCTCCTACCCTAAGCATCTTCATTTCGTTGGTATATACTTTTTATTTATGTGTATTTTTGACTGTCTAGCACTCGGTACCGTAGAGTAACGCCGGGCGCACTGCCGTTATGTATACTTTCCCCTTGGTTTTTATTGGGATACGGGGTTCACAAAGCACGCTGGTTAGTGAGCACCACTTCAGCCATGCGGCGTTGACTCTGTGAGTGACGTCAGCGTCCACATTTGCATCTCTCGTTTACATAGAGCCTAGACATTTTTTTTTTTAATGAAAATAGGTTCGCCTTTGACCACTATCTCACCTGATGGTAAGTGATGATGTGATCGAAGATGGAGTACGCTTACCTGGCTAAAAGTAACCTATTCACTCTGGACTTAAAGACTCCTAGGTTGTAGCTGTCGGGAAACACAGACTCCGGCAGGGAATTCCACTCCTTAGCCGTACGCACAATGAAGGTATTCCCAAAACGTTTTGTGCGTATGGGTGGGATGTCCACCATGTAACGATGGCGCTTCGCCGTTAGTCTCGTAGTCCGATGATGGAACGGGCTTGGCGGAATTAGATTGTGTAATTCCATCGCACACTCCCCGAAATGTAACCGTTAGAAAACCGATAGACTTGCAACTCGTCGTCGGTGTTCAAGGCTCTGGAGCTTTGACTCGACCAGTGCATCGTTGCCAATGAGTCTCTTAGCCCGCTTCTCGATAGACTCAAGCGCGTCTTTAAATTTCGTATTTAAATTGGTTTACCTACTGTGGGTATGGGTGTCGTACCAATTTGAATAGAAAGCATATTTTAGATACTCCGTTTTACTCCTGCTAACTCTCAGGCCGTACTTTTCCAGGGCTTGTTTCCATAAATGTTTAGTCGTTCCTGCAGATGTAGGTCTTTGTGGTGAATTCTTCCTTCAATAGCTTATTCTTATACCGGCGCCAGACATAGCTTCAAAGATTTGCAGACTTCTTTGAAGACTTTGTAAAGCTTTGAAAACACATTTGAATACATATTGTTCAAACCTGCCAGACATGCTTTGCAAATACTTTTCTCCACAATGTGCTGATAGACAACAAACAAGATGGACGACGATTTCATGGACTCAGTGTGCCTATACTACTTATGCGCATTTAATTATTTATTACATTTGCATCAAAATCCGAGAAGAAGGCGCGAGTGGATGTGTGAAATGTATCGTAATAGACCAAGGTATGTAATTTATAGTTATAATTAATGAATATTCGAGCGGCTGACTTGACTCAAGATTCTTGATGGAATTACTTACATTTACTTGTTTCAGAGCCTCCATGGAAAAAAATGCTTGATGAGATGATGCCCCGACCAGTGGGTTACTTTAATAATTTTTGTAGAATGTCCTGTCAGGACTTTGAAATACTATTACAAACTATTAAATTAAATAAAAAATTACCCCCAACCATTGATATACTAAAAACCCAAGATGCACAGTCTCGAAGAAACGTGACGCTCGAAACTGTCGCCAAACACCCTACACCTACGTAGTATTAGTAATGCTATAAGTATAAAATATGTTGTTGCAAATTCCATCTTATGAAAAGTGTTTAAAGTTGTTTTTACAAAGCAGTGTGCGAAAGACAATCAAATTTTACGACTGACGTTGCTCGATAGGACAAGGCCTTGAGTGGAGACTTACACCTTATACTAAATTTTTTTATAAGACTTTTTTGTTAGCATTGTAAGTTTATTAAATTGTGTTCTAAAGACGTAATTTTAGCGTAAATGTTAGACGTTACACGACGTTAGTGTTACATAATATCTTCGCAAAAAAAAATCTCTCGCTCGCATTCGCAAATGCGAGAGACTTTTTTTATGGCAATTTCTTTTTTAAATGTTGGCTGACGTTTCATGTCCGTTCTCCGCATCGTATTTGGTCACGAGAAAAACTAAAGTATAAAAATAAGAAGTTTTTAATGAGATTGGTGTTGGGCCAAAGCAACACTCACACACACTTTTATCATTAGCATATCGCATGTCGTGAACCCATAAGTTATCCAGTAGTATATCAGCGGAAGGCGCACAATGGGCAATACTTAAAGTGATGTCGTTCAAAAAACGAATTTATCCCACTGGACTGCTATACTCGGAAGCTCAAGTACTTACAGTTCCCAATATATATCCTCCGTACCATACTACGTAGACACAGATTGTTACAAGTGAGCCCAGATTTAATAAGCAAACTCACTGGGTTTCCCGTTTTGTAAAGTTCCCAAATGTCACACTAAACTTACGTCTAGATACTTTTAGGCATTAAGTTCTATGATCTACAATACAACACAATTACAATTGATGATACACTTTCCTTCCGACACCATATTAAAAACTTAGTTAGTCGAGTCCGTAAATTAATATTTGTATTTAAGAAACTACGATCAATCGCGGACTCCAAACTTATCACGCAAGTATATCTGGCCCTATGTCAATCTATAATTCAATATTGCATTACTTCATGGGGTGGCGCTCTGAAAACAAATATACTGCCTCTTGAACGAGCACAAAGGACGATCTTAAAAGTAGCAACCTCCCGCCCCTTTCTCTTTCCTACATCCCAGTTATATAAATCCTGTAATGTACTAACAGTCCGTCAACTTTTCATCATGCACATAGTTCTAAAACAACATACAATGCTTACCTATAATTCGCACATTACTAACAAGAGGCGGAAAGATATAGTCTGCGTCTCACATCCGACCTCAAAATTTATCTTTACAAATCGATTTTTTTCGTTTTTAGGTCCACTATTGTACAATAGATTAAATATAATCTTAAATATATATAACTTAAATTATTTTAGTTGTAAAAAAGCAACATGTAATTATTTACAAAATATGACATATGACCAGACGGAAGAGTTACTTGCAATATGCAAATAGAATGTAAAACACTAGGAACACATATTATAATTTAATTTACTATTACTCGGTGATTATAACATGCCGACAGCTAAATGGATAAGATCGCATCCTGATCTTCACTCTTTTACTTGCATGGGTAATTCTGCAATCTGTAACCGCTTAAGAACCTTTATGACTGTTCATGATGTTCAGCAATATAACCATCTGACTAATTTAAACCAACGTACATTAGACCTTCTTATCTCTAATACTAATTGCTATGTATACAGACCTAATCAGGACCTGCTTCAAGCTGATAGCCACCATCCTCCATTTTACACTCTTCTTTCATTAAATCTAAAGCTTACTCCTATACGGTCTCTTCGCACGCCTAAATATAATTTTCGTAAGGCTGACTATGTGATTATAAATAAAGATATTGAAGAAATTGATTGGGATATGGAACTACATAGTGAATCAGTCGAAGTAAACGTTGGAGTTTTTTATGATCACCTATATGGTATAATAAAAAACCGAGTACCTCTTTCCAAACCGAAAAGCTCAAATTTTCCTGTGTGGTTTTCTAAAGCTCTTATACATATTTTTAATTATAAAAAGAAAGCATGGACAAAATGGAAAAAATATAAAAACTTATCTGATTATGAAATTTTCTCATTATATAGAGCTCGTTTTAAGGCTGAATGCATCAAATGCTTTCGCCTTTATATTAATAGTGTTGAGGATGGTATCCCCAAAAATGTCAAACACTTTTGGACATACATTTCTAATCGCAAAGGCAGAACTGGGATTCCTTCTCAAATGTATTATAAAAATGAGACTTCTAGTGACCCTGTTAGAATATGTAATCTCTTCTCAACCTTTTTCCAATCAGTTTACGAACCATCTACTTTAGCATCTGACTGGAGCCCGGTCCCTGATCAATCAAATGTCAATGATAGGTCTCTTTGTAGCTTACATTTTAGCCTTCCACTAATTTGTAAACAATTAAAGATGCTAGATATAAATAAAGGGCCAGGACCGGATCAGATACCTCCTTACTTTTTGAAATGCTCAGCGAACACAGTATGCAAACCATTATTCAGAATATTTAATCAATGCATGTGCAAGGGTTTGTTTCCAACTGTCTGGAAAATGGCTAATATAGTACCGGTCTATAAAGGCGGTGCCAGACAAAATATTGAGAATTATCGACCTATTTCTCTTCTCTGTACACTTGCTAAATTGTTTGAAAAGCTAGTTCACCATGAGATATATCCGCTTATTCAACATTGCATAATTCCGGAGCAACATGGTTTTGTGAAACAAAAATCGACTGTTACCAACTTAATGATTTTCACTTCCTGCTTATTCAATAATATGGACATCAGAGCCCAAACCGACGCAATTTACACTGACTTCAAAAAAGCCTTTGATAGAGTTGACCATGAAATACTTTTAAACAAAATTTCATTTAATGGCATCAAGGGTAATCTATTGCGCTGGTTTCAGTCTTATATTTGTAATCGTAGTCAAACAATAGTAAGTAACGGGTACCATTCTAACACATTCTTGGCTACTTCCGGAGTTCCGCAGGGTTCAATTCTGGGTCCTTTGTTGTTTATTCTTTACATTAATGACATTAGTAAGTGCTTTCAAAACAGTAAATTTTTATTATACGCTGATGACTTAAAAGTTTTTAAGAAAATTTTATCGATCAATGATTGTTACCTACTACAAGACGATTTAAATAGATTATCTAATTACTGCGACAAGAATAAACTAAAATTAAGCATCCCCAAATGTAAATACCTCAACTTCACCAAAAACAAAAATATAATTGACTACAATTACTGTCTCTGCGATGAACTCCTTCTTAAAGAAACTCAAATTTGTGATCTGGGTGTACTTTTGGACTGCAAACTTCACCTTAATTTACACATTGAAAAAATTGTAGCCAAAGCTTTCCAAATGTATAATCTTGTAATGAGATCGTCATCTGATTTCAAACGCCCAGACACATATCTATATCTTTTTAACTCTTTAGTACGACCACAAGTAGAGTACGCGTGTATGATATGGGACCCTTACTATGCAAAGTATGACAAAACAATTGAAAGAATTCAGCGAAAATTTTTGAAAAGTTTGCAGTTTAAATGTCACTTGCAGCGTCTACCATATGAAGAGTCGTTACAGAAATTTAAACTACTTACACTACATTCAAGGCGTCTATTACTCCAAGCCATGATGCTCCGTGGACTAATACACAACAAATTTGATTGTCCTGAACTTGTGAATAATATATTTTATGTCGTGCCCAGAACCATAATAAGACGAGAGGCACGCGCTTACCCACTCTTTGCTACGACCTCTAGTCGTACAAATGCGGGTGAGCGGGCGCCTCTCCACAGATTAGTCAAAATATATAACCAATATTTTGTTAAAATAGACATATTCGCACTATCTCATAATTTATTTAAAAAAGAATTGATTGATACACTTAAAACCTAATAGTATAAGTTTAAAATAAGCCCTAATATTATAAGCTATCAATACTGTATGTACGTCAATAAAAATAAAAAAAAGAAATTGTAATTTGTGGAAACGTTGTGAATTGTACGTTTACCTATGTAGTTATGTATATCTAGTTGTAAGACAAAATGTACAATTGTTGGTTTTCCCTAATAAAATAAAATAAAAATAAACACATATTTAACTATTATTATCTAGATTTAGTTATTTCATGGATTATGTACCACTTAAGATAGTTTGTACTTCATCGCCTGAAGCACAGGTTTTTAACCTAGTACAGGCAAATATGTTAATTTTCCTTAATTTAATTAATTCTTAAGACTTATATTGTAACTGTATTTTGCACTATTTCTTAAATAAACAATTTATTATATTATTATATTATATTAAATAAAACTATCCCAATTTAGAAGCTTATGTGACATAAGCTCAAACAAATTTTAAAACCATGGCTTCAGTCTTTGAGCTATGACGATATAAAAAAATATCATTTCGTCAGTACAGTAAATTAAGCTATTCAAAACACACACTCATGTTAACGCACACGCGTCCAGAGTTCCAGACACACGCACACACACACACGCAATTACGCACATACACTCAAACTTACACACACATACACGTTTAGCTTCTATTTCTTTTGTTCTCAATAACTTCTAATGTTACTTTTTGTTTGTAATTTATTACATAAAAATTGAAATGTGTTTTAATGTATAGCGTAGGACACTGATTCCTGTAACACAGGCTCGCTTAGCATAGGAGTCAGGGGCTTCACTTGAAAGATGTAATATTTTTATGTTCAATAAATTATTTATTTATTTTATTTATGAACTTTAAAAAACCGTAAAATTGACGACCTCTTCTCCTTCAGTATATTATATAACTTATACATATTTGCCAAAAACTAGATTAATATTAATTATTGTAAAATAGATGTTTTGGTGTACAATAAAGTTTATTTTAATCTATTCTAAATACTAGCTTTTGCCCGCGACTTCATTCGCGTAGAGGTTTTTCCTGCGTAAATCCTGATCGCGTGGGAATTTCGGGATAAAACTATCCTATGTCCTTTCCACGGTCCTAAATTATTCCCATGCCAAAGGAGAATGCCAAGGCTTCCTTCAAGACTCGGCCGGAACCAACAATGATGAACTATATATCATAAAAAAGGAAAATAATTATATAATTTGACTGTATAGTTAGTTTTCTATAAGAAGTACACCAAATAAAGTTATAGTTCTTTGAAGTTGACCACTTAATACTTCTAATTTTAACGATAACATGAAATAAACTATAAAATTATTGAATAATTATTATTGAATTCGTTTTCAACAGCCAAGGTGGTCTTTAGTAATACAGAAATCGGAGTCCGGTAACAAAACAATAAACAACACAAAACTCAAAAAAACACATAAGACACTTCGTCGCTCGTCATAAAATGCGGGAGAAGTAAAACTTTTGACAAATATCAGTGACAATGACAACTACAAGATTAAGTGTTACCAGCACTAAATAACTATTCTAAACTGTTTCGATAATTGAATCGAATTACTTTAAATTATTATAAGATATTAAAAAATATAACTAAACATTATTAATTATTATAAGAATTACGAGTTATGACTTTAGTAACTAATAAATTCACTTACGTAGGATCATAATGATATTAATGTAATCGATTTGCAAGTGCAATTTCGTATCGATATTATTTTATTTTGGTACTGGCAACATTTCTAATTGAAATTGTAGATAGAAAACGTGTTGATAAATTGAATAACTATTTAAAATGACTTTTAAACGGTGTGCTTCTACAGATTTTATTTCTACTGTATAATTCTTACAGTTTTATACAATGAATTATCATTAATTTAGAAAGTCTGTCGGACACTACATGATTCGAGCCGAAACTTGGCATTCACCTTTAATCTAAATCGGTTCAGCGGTTTAGGCGTGAAAAGGTAACACACAGACAAACAGAGTTACTTTCGCATTTATAATATTAGTATGGACAATATGGACAATAAAGCATAAACTTATTAATAAAAAATAAATAAATACAATAAAAAATCGACTCCATTATTTGTTCAACAGGGTAATTTTTATTATGCGACTAAAATAAAAAAGATGCCATAATACATTGCTTTGACACTGAAAACGCGGCAATTGAAATTTGACGCGATACTATTTGAAATGAGCGCATCCTTTAGAATTAAGCACTCATTTTATGCGGACGGTTTTGAGACGTTGAGTGTGCATCTTGGGTTTTTAGTATATCAATGCCCCCAACCCAACTAAATGTATGGGACGAGTTTTTTTGGATTTGTGGTTTTTCTAGTACTCAAACCTCAGTTGGTTCCGTAGAGACATTTGATCTACATAGGAAACTGAATCGAATGGCATCAAAATTTTTTTTTGTATAAAACACCATTTTTTTTCTGACCCTACATTTTTAGCTAACTTCAAGGGATAAGGTACTTGCCCTTACTGACCCTTTTTTTACTTCCATCCTGTATACGAATATGTAATAAACATTTTAATCGTTGTAATGTACCTACCACATTTAAAAAATGTCTTGATGTATAACTGCGTATAATGTTCAGGCGTCATTTTTATTGTTAATATATAATTATTGATAATACAAAAAAATATTTTTTTTATTTACTTACTAGTCTCGGTACATAGTGTCGGGCGATAATCATAGGTATACAGCACCCATGAATGGCATCAAATGCAAACCATGATGGTTTGTAAATTTCTTCAGATCCTGCTCCTGTTTTAGTGAAATCCTTTATTTTCTTTAAACATTCCCTGTATAGCCTCAACAAAGTATTTCTTTTCTTTTTTAACTCTTCAATAGAACAAGGCTCGGAAAAAATATTTTTAGTCTGATCCATGCGTCATTCACCAAGTTTCTATTTTTGTGATTTCGGTTTTTTGTGTTCCATATACATGGTTCCGCTTGCAGCAACTCAATAAATTCAAGGACACACTCGTTGCTCCAGTCCATTTTGAAAAATCTGGTACGTGTTTAGCGCATACACACAACCGTTCTGCTCAACACTGCTCGCGCCATAGATGATACATATGCTCGCGCAACTGGAGTTTACGCGAGTGTGGCAGGCTATGCAAACATTTGAACACAGTCAACTTTGAACGCTTTGATGTGCGCTAAAAAACCGATACCGCATAGCAAAGTGCAAATCTTTCAAACTTTGAACACGTATTCAAAGTCTCGTGCCACACTCCACACATAGCAATCAAATAAGTGTTCAACCAAGTGAAGCTATGTCTGGCGCCGGCTTTAGAATACAGAAAGACCTAGAAGCCGTGAGTGCGCCTAATACTGAAGCAACAAAAACTACTCCTAAATGGAGTAGTTTGACGCGCAGCCGACAGTGTTACCAACTTAGTGGATTTTCCACTAAAACTGGTGGTTTCGACCCCCCCTTTTAGTGGCAAAATATTGCTTTTAGTGGCTGGTGTTTTTTTCCAGTGTTTCAAGTAGAATTCAGTTTCAATGACTAAAAATACTATCACTTAACTACTAAGCCACTAAAACTTTACGAAATAGATTACTTTTACTTCATTTAATTTTCAGTAGGTTTTAATTTACTTTTTAGCAGTATGAATGTAATAAAAAATTGGCCAAGTGCGAGTCAGACTCGCCCATGAAGGGTTCCGTAGTAACTATAATAATATAATATAATATGTATATTTATTTGACTAATAAAAAAAAACCTTAAAAATTTCTTAAAAACTAACTTATTTACATTTTTACAACTACGCTAAATAACTTTGTTTTTCATAGTGTTTGTATGAATTACAAAGTTATATTTGCGGTTTTAGAAAATATGCTGTATCTCAAAAACTGCTGACCTGATTTCGTTCAAACCAATTTTGGTTGAAAGTTTACATTAAGATCTACAGACATATATTTTTTTTATATTTTTCACTCCATTATTATAGAAGTTAGAGGGAGGGGACACACATTTTACCACTTTGGAAGCTTATATCTTTTAAACGATTGACTTTATGAAAAAGTGGTTTTAGAAACTCTCATATCATTTTTAAAGACCTGTCTATAGATACCACACACGCATAGGTGTCATGAAAAAAAATATTTTCAGTTCCAGTTCCATGTATCCCCCCTTTATTTTGAATATTTTTTACATTTTTTCTTAAAATCAGAAAGCGGTTTCACATGTATAGTATTAATAGTTTCGGAATAAAATGGCTGTGACATACGGACGGACGGACAGACAGACAGACGGACAGACATATCGAAACTATAAGGGTTCCGTTTTTTGCCACTCGGCTACGGAACCCTAAAAACAAGCAGAGGAACAGAATGAAGTTGAATCTTTTAACTGCAACATTAAAAATACGCTGTGGTTTAAGATTGGAAGGAAAATGTTGCAATGATTATGAAATTCCAATAAAAGTTATAAAACAAATCGGTAGCAAAGAATCATATAAATGTGAAACCGACGATGATGGTGCAGACAAAAGTTCTAATGCTAATGTTGATTTAATATATTTTAAATGTTTTTGATGACGTAATCGTCATATTAAAAAACATTTTTTACTAATACAAGTAGGTATATACTGTTTTCTTTAGGAAAAACTAAAAAAAAAATGTGTACATTTTAGCGTTTTTTAGAGTAGGGCCGATTTTTGTTAGTGGTTTTCTGGTGGTTTTAGAAGTTGAATCTGGTGGAGAACTGGTTGAACTGTTGGCAACACTGGCAGCTGATCAGTTGTACTGTGAACGTCATATCGCACTGACGTGTTTTACCCGTATCCAATATATTTAAATTATGACGTCTTGTGTCGTTTCTAGCTGTAAAAATGCAGCGGGGCTAAAAAAAACAGGATGGGATCACATTTCACGTGTAACTAGCGCATTCACTTATTGAATAAATTGTTTAGTTTGTAATTGTCAAAGAGAATAATGCACCCATCTTGTTAGTGTTGTCAAGATAAGAGTTTTGATTTTCCCTTCTTTTTATTACCTACTGAGGGCTTTTATTCTTTGTAGTATATTAATAACTACTTTAATCAAAAAATATTTTAACCAACTTGAAAAAAGAAAGGTTATCAGTGCCACCCGTATACAACGTGTAACAGAATAAACGCAATTCCTGAAAGCAGTTGGTTTAGAATCGGCTTCTGAATCGATTTCCGTCATAAAAAATAGGTGTTAAATTTTGACGGCAAAATCTTTAATTTAACTTAAAATAAGGACTTTTGTTGGTAGTGGTGTAGGCTTAACACGTGCTTTTGTTAGTGCTAAGATTTTTTTCGATTTTGGTGTTATTTTATTGTGAATCCAGGTCGAAACAGGTCTTTGTGTGTGTGTGTAAGGGTTTAAGGTTTGTAGTTAGTTGTATTTTTCTTTTTTGTTTGCTATTTTATTTATTTTTGACAACCATAATTACCCAAAATGAGTTCCAACAAACCACCTGATCCTGACCCCCCTGATAAACTATTTGACCTCTCCCCGGGTCTTACTATTACCCTCCCCCATGATATAGGAATACCCACCCAAGACCTAAATATGGATACGCAGACCGCCAGTCGTAAAAGGACCGCTGGTTCACCTCCCACTGTGTCTGATACAAAATTAAAGGTTTCGAAAAGTACCATTGGTCGATATTTATACACAGTGAGAGATAATCCACCCTACATTGTCCATGTATCACTGAAAGATCAACAGACATCAGGTACTGTGCTACAACCTGTTAAGTTTGGTATGTTTTTGACAATGAATAATGTGAATAACATACGTCTCGATGGGATCAAACGTATTGGCAGAAATCGCGTATCGGTTGAGTTTAAGTCGCTGAGGTGATATGCAACCTCTATCGAACTGGCTGGTTTACTACCTATGTCTCAAATGACATCGAACACAAATACTTGTGTCATTACTTATAATTGTACATGTGAAATTTTAAATGAATAAAGCCATAATGTATTGCGGAATGGTTTATTTATTCATTTAAAAATAATGGAAAAATATCTAAAACCCGAAAGGTTTGAAGCGGATCCAACAATAAGCTCAGACCAATCATCAATATGGATCCACTGGAAACAAACATTCAACAATTTTCTACATGCTATAGAATCAAAAGGAACTTCAGTAAGTACAGATTGCAAGTACCAGCTGCTAGTTAACCACTTATCGCCGCTCCTTTACACTTGCATTAGTGAATCGAAAGAATATGACATAGCGATAAAGAAACTAGATGAGCTATTCATAAAACCGGTAAACGAAGTGTACTCACGATATCGTTTAGCCAAGCGACAACAGCAACCGGGAGAGTCGATTGATCAGTATATTCAAACGCTTAAGTTGTATTCAAAGAATTGTATTTTTAAATCAGTTACCGCTGAGCAAAATGAGAGCGAATATGTTCGAGACGCCTTTATCGCAGGGCTATCGTCACCGGGAATACGTCAACGGCTTTTAGAAAACAGCACACTTACTTTAGCTAAAGCATATGAACAAGCACGGTCTTTAGAAATGGCTCAAATTCAAAATGATAATTACCGACAAGAGCTAACGCCAGTTGTAAATTACACCACTAACGATAACACTACCGCTGCTGCAAGAAAACTAAGAAAATATGAAATATGTTATTACTGCGGAAATCAGCGTCATCAACAGCGCTCCGAGTGCCCAGCTTCTTACACTATTTGCACAAATTGTGGAAAAAAGGGACACTACTCTAAAGTCTGTCTTAGCAAAAGCCCCCGAGTAGCAGCAAGCGAAACACAAGACGAAGATCATGCCAAACACGCTATGGCCACATCAACACATACTTTTTCTTGTATATTGTCGGCAACAGATCTAAACAGAGCCACCACACCAGTTCTCATAAACGGAAAGTTTACAGCAAGAGCACTAATTGACACTGGCAGCACAGCAAGTTTTGTTGATCAGCGTCTTGTTAGTCTGTATAATCTGAATATCACTCCCTACAAGCAAAGGATTACAATGGCAACGTCTAACTTATGTATGCAAGTGAATGGATCATGCCCTTTGAGAATTACTTTACAAAACCAAACTATCAACGCCACTCTCATGATTATGGATGGACTTTGTTCAGATATCATACTCGGACACAATATCTTGCAGAACCACAAAGCCTTAGAAATGCAATTCGGTGGATCCAAACCAACACTCAAGCTATGTGCTCTGTCAGAAGCTAACATCGAATCAGTAAGCTTATTTACAAATTTATTACCTTTTAAGAAACCAATCGCTATTAAGTCCAGACGACACTCTGATTTAGATTCTCAGTTTATCGAAGCTGAAATACAAAAACTTCTTCATGATAAAATTATTGAACCGAGTCTTCCACCGTGGAGAGCCCAAGTTCTTGTTACATCTAGTGAACATCACAAAAAAAGAATGGTTATTGACTATTCTCAAACAATAAACAGATACACCGAACTAGATGCTTATCCTCTGCCATTATTGGATGAACTCATTTCTAAAGTAGCCAAGCATAAAGTCTTTAGAAAAATTGATTTAAGTAACGCTTACCATCAAATTCCAATTTTAGAAGGTGAAAAACCATATACAGCCTTTGAAGCATGCGGAAATCTATATCAATTTCGACGTATACCATTCGGTGTCACAAATGGCGTTGCAGCTTTTCAACGAGCTATTAATTCCATCATACAGAAAGAACGTTTACAAGGCGTGTATACCTATCTAGATGACATTACAATATGTGGCTATGATCAAAATGACCATGACACAAAATTAAGCTCTTTTCAAAAAGTTGCTACTCGCTATAATCTTACGTTGAACTTACAGAAAAGCGAATTTTCGAAAACAGAGATAAATTTGCTAGGTCATAATATCTGCAACAACATAATCAAGCCAGATCCTGGGCGTCTCCAACCTCTTTTGGATATGCCGATACCTAATGACCGGGCCTCTCTTCGAAGGACCATGGGTGTTTTCGCACACTATTCGAAATGGATCCCAAAATTTTCAGACAAAATAAGATTGCTTGCAAAATCAGATAAATTTCTATTGATTCCCGAAGCTATACAAGCATTTCAATCGCTAAAGGCAGAAATAGCAAAGTCAGCTATCAATGTTATTGACCCTAAAATACAACTCACTGTAGAAACAGACGCATCTGATCACGCCATAGCTACTGCTCTTACCCAAGAAGGGAGACCAGTAGCGTTTTTCTCCAGAACCCTAAGCACTCATGAACGTAATCATTCAGCAATAGAGAAGGAAGCTGCAGCTATTGTAGAAAGTATAAAAAAATGGCGGCAATTTCCAATGGGTAAAACATTTCAACTGATAACTGATCAGAAATCAGTATCTTTTATGTTTGATCAGAAACACAACTCTAAAATTAAAAATGATAAGATTCAACGATGGCGCCTGGAACTTTCTAATTATAGATTTGATATTATATATCGTCCAGGCAAGGACAACATAGTAGCTGATGCCCTCTCACGTGCAAATATAACAGCATCAACTCAATCAATCACCGACAATATTTTGAATTACATAAGAATTTGTGCCATCCCGGTATAACTCGAATGGTTCACTGGGTAAGAGCTAAAAATTTACCATACTCAGTCGATGATGTCAGGCGAATTACGGGATCATGCACTGTCTGCGCTGAAATTAAACCTAGATTTCTTAGAACAAAGGGCACATTGATCAAGACGACTGCTCCATTTGAAAGGATTGAAATAGACTTCAAGGGTCCACTGCCAAGTGTAACTGGAAACCGTTACATACTTACTATAATAGATGAGTACTCCAGATTTCCCTTTGCGTTTCCCTGTTCTGACCTAAGTTCCCAAACTGTTAAAAAAAAGCTAAAACAATTATTTGCAATATTTGGTACACCAACCTACGTACATTCTGATAGAGGAACCGCATTTGTATCAGCTGATCTGAAAAATTTTCTGCACGGAATTGGCGTAGCTACTAGCTATACCACGCCATATAACCCCCAAGGTATAGGCCAAACTGAGCGATACAATGGCATTATTTGGAAAACTATACAACTCTCGCTCAAGTCAATGAATTTGCCGATTAACCGCTGGGAAACTGTCCTCGAACAGTCACTACACTCCATACGATCTTTATTGTGCACAGCAACTTGATGTACACCTCACGAACGAATGTTCACCCATCCCCGCAGATCTTCAAACGGACATTCAATGCCGACGTGGCTTACGGAGGCAGAGAGAGCACTGTTGAAAAATAATGTTAGAAAAAGTAAGTATGACCCAATTGTCGAGGAAGTAGAACTAGTCGAGACCAACCCTTTACACTCCCACATAAGATGTCAAAATGGCCGCGAGATGGTAGTTTCGAATCGTCACTTAGCGCCGTTGGGAAATACTTTATATTCTGACGCTGAAGATCGCGAAACAGGATCTGACTCCAGCTGGCTTTCTGCTGAGTCGGATGAACCAGAATTTCAAATAAATGATGAACCAACTAGTATTCCGACGAACCAACCAGTTAGTATTACTCTAGATCCTACTAACGTACAAGGTTCTGCACCTCGCCGTTCAACAAGAGAGCGACACCCTCCGTCTTATCTTCAAGACTATGTCACTTCTTAATGGGGGGAGAATGAGGTGATATGCAACCTCTATCGAACTGGCTGGTTTACTACCTATGTCTCAAATGACATCGAACACAAATACTTGTGTCATTACTTATAATTGTACATGTGAAATTTTAAATGAATAAAGCCATAATGTATTGCGGAATGGTTTAATTTACTACAGTCGCATCAGGATGCAAACAGTTTTCTCAACAACAAAATACACACATCAAAAGTGTCTAGGGATCAACATATATTTTTGCAATAACTTTTCTCCTGATTGATATTAATTAAAATTTTCTTTAAGGATTCATCAAATAAAGTGTTTTCGTTTGTCACAGTAACGATAAACCAAGTCACCTTTGCATTAATAAAGAAATTTGCCATTTTCCTAATAAAGGGATTTTTGACATTTGAACCACTAACATTAAAGTTCGAAAAAAAGACTGAAATAACAGTTTTCTTTAAAATTTTATTGGGTAACTTAAACAATTAATAATCCGTGTTTCTACCGCGAACACTAACAACACAAGAACATCGGTTTGGCATACTCAAAATGAGTTCATCCAAATCACGCTGTGGAATGGCCGCCCATGTTCGTTGCAACAACAAAAAAAGGTCTTCTTGCGACTGGATACCCTCCATATTCGGCAGAGCTCTTCTCTGTAGCATATCCCATGCATGCTCAATCGGGTTCAAGTCTGGCGACTGAGCAGGCCAGAGCAGGACATTGATGTTAGCTGCGGCGAGAGTCTGTCTTACAACTCTTGCGGTGTACGGTCGTGCATTATCATGCATTAACTGAAATAAGGGACCGATTTGCACTTGTAGAGGAACGATGACGTCAGATACAATCGTCTCAGCATAAATTTAAGCGTTGAGGTTGCCTCTGATCCAAATCAACTCAGTTCTTCCGCCGATCCAAATACCCGCCCATACCATGATGGTTCCACCACTATAAGGATGGACTTCCTGGCAGGATTTTAATCGCTGTTGGCGTCCAGGGGTTCTCCAGTGTCGTATACGTCTTGTATCCGGTCTCATACCAAAACGAGACTCATCAGAAAAGCACACGAAACGCCATTGTTCTTCTGCCCAATTTCTGTGTTCAAGAGCCCATTGATATCGAATCCTACGATTGTGCATTGCTATAGGTGGTACCCGTAGCGGTCTTCGGGAATGAAGGTTCACTTCATGCAAGCGGTTTCTGACTGTTTGGTCGCTAATTAAGTTCCCTGAAGAGTGATGAAGCCTCACGGCTAACATCATGGCGGTTATTGTTGGAGCTCTTCGAGTTAAGATTTGAATGTATCGGTCTTGTCTCCGTGTGGTGCAGCGATACCGTCCTCCATGGCGCTCAGCCACGGTACCAGTGCTTCGGTAACGTGTCCAAAGTCGACTGATAACACTCTGACTTGTATTCAGAGCTAAAGCCACAGTACGTTGCCGGGAACCAGCTTCTATCATTCCCACGGCTCTGAGCATTTCTTCCCTGCTTAAATGACGTCGCCGCTCCATAATAACGTTGGTTTTAATCAGTAGTAGGGAAACAGTAGCACTAATAATGTCTTCAATGCGTTGTATGTTTTTATAGGGAAAATATTGACAGCTGATTTTCATCTTTTACTCGAATTTGATTAACAGTTCCTGTTTCAAATTATGAAATGCACCAAAAAGGATCCATATAAATTTATAAAATCATAAATTCCACAAAGCCACATCTCAATCTCAAGAAATCCGCATAAAAATGCTTGATCCCTAGACACTTTTGATGTGTGTACTTACCCAACATAACTACATTGCAACAATTCCACAATACAATATCTCTAGAATGGGTATTGTTAGAGATATTCCGGTAGAATGGTCTGATGAAGACATAATTAAAAACATCCAGGTCCCAGAAGGGTGTGGGGCTGTCATAAAGACCAGAAGGATGAGCCGTAGGGTGTCCTCTTCTGGTGTGACGGAATGGAAGCATACACAAACCGTTGTACTCACATTTGACGGACAAGTGCTTCCTAAACGTGTTTACAGCTTCTTCTCTGCTCTACCAGTTGAGAGATACACCTACCCTACTATTATGTGTTTCCACTGTTGTCGATATGGCCATACCCGCACTCTCTGTCGCTCGAAACCGAGATGCTATAAGTGTGGTGCAGATTATCCAGGCGATGGATGTGAAGTCACCCAGGAATTGAGCTTTTGTGTTTCGTGTACTGGAAACCATTTTGCAAATGATAGTTCTTGTCCTGAATTGGGCCGACAAAAGAGCATCAAAGCTCTTATGGCGGAGAAGTCAATCTCATATGTGGAGGCAAGCCGTGTTTTCCCACCTGTTTCCAGATCATATCCAGATGTTTCCAAGTCTTCCACTCATAAATATGTAAGAACCAGTAATTCCCTATCCCAGTCATCAAGCCCAATACATCCTACTCAAAAATCATACCGTCAAACGGTCTTCCAAAAGCCTAAACCCCGCACCCCCCTTTCACCTGGCTATAATAAGCAAGCCCACCAAGAACTTACCCGAAACTATTCCTTCTCCCCAATTGGCAACGGCTGTGCCTATCCAGCAGATATTGCACAACCAATGCCAGTCTATGGCCACTCTGACAACTCCAAAAATATTTTAGAGTTAATAACTAATATGTTAATGTCAATACTAGCCAGTCCAACTCAAACAATACCTGACCACGTTGCCTTGAAGCTGACATCGATTTTAAATTATATTCAGGATGTTCCATCCCCTGACATTCCTTCAATGGAACATCAGAAGCATTAATACCAAAAAGTCTGACCTCTCTATTTTAATAAATAAGTTCAAACCATCAGTCTGCGGCATAGCTGAGACATGGCTCCTGCCTGGAAGTAATTTCAGGCTACCATGTTTCGGCTGTGTACGTAATGATAGACCTGATGGATATGGAGGATGTGCCTTGCTAATCAATAGCAAGGTTTCATTCTCCCAGATTCCTCTAACCTTTGTTGGTGATAACCTAAATGTTGTTGCTGTTAAGGCTGAGGATATAAATATTTTTTCTTTTTATATTACGCACCCAAAAATTTAATATCTTCCTGTTATAAAAAATTTGTTATGCAGTGTAAGCGGGCCAATATTGGTCATGGGGGATTTTAATTGTCACCACTACCGTTGGGGTTCAGATACTTGTGATAACTTTGGCATAGGCTTACTTGATATACTGGATGACCTGAATCTCTGTGTCATTAACAATGGTAATCCTACACGCAGATCTGCTCCTGGGCAGAATAATAGCTGTGTTGACTTGACATTCTGTTCACCCAATATATCTAGTCTTCTCATTTGGCGTCGCTTGGATATGACCTATGGAAGTGATCACTATCCTATCATAATTGAGTTCCCTTCCAAAAATACTCCCATCAAAGTTTCCCCTTCTCTTTTAAAACACCAACTCAATGCAGCGGATTGGGATCTGTATTCCAAAATTTTGGATTTAAGGATATCAGCCCTGCCAAAAGTGAATGAGAATAATGCCCATGAGTGTTTTTTATCCTTTTCTTCCACTGTCTCCTCCACAGCAGATGATTGCCTCCCTTCCAAAAAACCCTACTCCGGTAGACTTCTTTCCCCCCCATGGTGGGATAGGGAATGCACTAACATGGTCAGGGCCAGGAATGTGGCTGAAAAGACAGTTAATAGCGATATGAACCTGGTCAACCTCATTGCTTTCAAGCAGATATTAGCTAAGTCCAGAAAATTCTTTAAAAGGAAAAAACGCGAAGGTTGGGCAAAATTTTGTAGTTCGCTGAGTCCATCCACTCCGGTTTCGGTAGTTTGGCGTAAAGTTAAACACTTTAGGAGCAGTTCCATCCATTCCACTTTAGGAGCAATCCATCTCTTCGAATAATATCACGGAGGAACTGGGATACCGGTTTTTCTCTAAAATCGCTCTAGCTTATGTTCCAACTAAGGAAGACGCCATTGTTGGCATTGAAGATGTAGACAACACTGATGACCCTATGAACAAACCATTTAGCTTGGACGAACTAAAAACCGTGTTATCCCATGTAAGAGACTCTGCCCCAGGAGTGGATGGATTCACTTACTCCTTTATTTCTAAAGCGGGTCCAAAAACTCACGAATATTACCTGGATTTGGCTAATTTCTGCTTCACATCCGGCTTCATTCCCACAGAGTGGAAGGTTCAAGTTGTTATTCCATTATTAAAACCAGGCAAAGATCCTAATGATCATTGCTCATACAGACCCATCGCCTTATCGTCCATACTTTTAAAACTTTTAGAACATTTAATTAAAAATCGGTTAGTGTGGTTGGTTGAAAACAGGAGACTGCTCCCAGCGACTCAGTTCGGCTTTAGGAAAGGTCTGGGCACGGCTGACAGTGTAGGTATCCTCACGTCAGAGGTCCGACTGGCCCTCAGCAGGAATGAGTCTGTGGTTGCTGTCTTCCTGGATATATCAGCTGCCTATGATTCAGTCCTCCTCCCCAATCTCAGGCACAAGCTGCACGAGCTGAGAATCCCGGGTAGGATTTCTCGCATTATTGGTAGCATATTTTCCAACCGCACAATTAAATTAAGATTCCCTGGGACTGACTCCCATCAAAGAACTCTCTGGAGAGGATTACCTCAAGGATCTGTTCTTAGTCCCCCATTATACAATATTTATACAGCTACCTTGCCCTCATCTCTTAACTTCAACTGCAAAATCCTTCAGTATGCTGACGATATTGCTTTGTTGGTCTGTGGCAGTTCCATTCAGGATGCCACTCTTTCAATGAATATATCTCTGTCCTCACTAAACCAATTAGAGCATGGATACCGGTTTTCGATAATATGGAAAAACCGGAATATCGGACCATAAATCCGATATTGAAAAAAGCGATATTGGATTTCAAATATCGGTTTTTCGATATTTTATATGAAACAAAAACCATACGCAATAGAATCTTTCTTACTTATTTCACTGAATTTAATTAATGTAAACAATGCCTATCGGTTAATTATAATAATATGTATGCTACAGTGTCACTTATAAATGATTATTTCCATATAAAAGTGTACAACACTTAGACCGGCGCCCAGCATTATGTACATACGTGCAACAAAATAAGATCGTATCTCAAAGACAGTAGTAGTAGTTGTACCTTGAATGCCCTCTGCTACTTTTTTATATGTTTTATTACTGATGAGCCCAGAAGTTGACCGTTCACTCTTGCTTTGAAGGCAGACGGGTCATATGTAGAAGAGAACACAGCAGCCTGCAGAGAGTTCCAAACCTTGGCCATGCGCACAATAAATGTAGAGGAGAATCGCTTAGTACGACAAGACGGTATATTGAACAAGTGAGAATGGTACCATGCAGTATGTCTGGTAGATCGTTATTATAAGGTAGATGGAGGCATCGGGTCGTGGGCTTCCTGCGCACACTCTCCGAAGTATAATCTGTGGAAGACCGACAGGCAAACAACGTTTCGCCGATGAGCTAGGCTGTGAAGCTTGTCTGCTAACACTGCATCGCTTATGAGTCTTTTAGCTCTGCATTATCCAAGTCAAGTGCAGCAAGCTGGTATCTACAAGCCATCCTACAAGTGACTGCAGTACTCCATACAAAAACAGACCTGTGCTTTATACAAATTCAAAAGCTGTACAGGTGTGAATTATCACCTCACCTTGTGAAGGATTTCCAGCTTTTTGGCCGCAGTCAAAGCTTTTGACTCAATGGTTGAGCCGAAGTTTAAGTTAGACGTCCACTCCATGTCCAAGAGCTCCAGGCGGTCGGTAACTGATAGGTATAGATACACCTCGGAAAGTAGGAGATAATTCGAATTGGCTCCTTTTAGCAATGCAGAGATAAACGTGTGTTTTCAAAGCATTGAATTTGACCAGACAGTCGGGTCAAATTTATTCGCTCCAATATGGCCTTTCTAAGATAGTCTGTTTCGTCCCTGCTAGCTCTAGCACTGGATAAGTATATCTTTAAGTCTGTGCTGTCATCCACGTACCCAAGAGCTGGAGCAGGTCCTTGATATGCAGCAAAAAAGAGTCGCAGAGAGAACAGACCTCTTAAGAATACCGCATTGACATTGACAGCCAAAAGATCCGATGACCAGCCATTGGTGACCACTCGGATTGACCGTTCACTTAAGAAGTCAGAAATCCAGTTGCAGAAGCTAGCAGGGACGCCAAATGCAAGAAGCTTGCTCAGTAGACTAGCATGCCAGATCCTGTCAAAGGTCTTTGAGATATTGAGGGACTCTACAAAGGCATTGCCGTGTTTCTTAATGGCCTCACCCCAGCAGTACGTAACATACACAAGAAGATTTCGGGTCGACCGACCAAGGCGGCAGCCATACTGGTGGTCACTAAGTAGCTAAACTACCTTCCGCCACCGCCTAATTCCGTTCAGCCCCAAGAACATCTGCCACCCGGACGTGACTTGCAGTGGCCAATTTGGAAAGCTATCAATGGACTGCGAACCCAAGTAGGCAGCTGCAAGCACAATTTAGCAAAATGGGGCATTATGTGCCAAACTGTCACCCAGTGCGATTACGGCGTTCCTGACCAAACAATGTCCCATTAGCTGGAGTGTCCAAATGACCCAAAATTTGCAGATTCTGGAGGTTTTTGGATTCTGGTTGCACATCCTGGTTGCTTCCAGGACACTGGCACCAATCTAATTTTAAGAGTGTGATAGAGGTGACAACTCCAGAGCACAACTTTTTAAGACTCGAGCAGGTATTCTGTCCAGCCCACTGACTTTGTTCGTCTAGTCTGCAAAGGGCCTTAAGGCCCTCATAAATGTGAATTTCTAAAACTGACGTTCCATATTTCAGCAATAGCGATCTCGTGAATTGCCGTAGTCTTCGTCTTTAAAGCCATAAGATGACTGTGACCCCTCCAATTGAATATCTAGTTCTTTGCGTTTATCGTAATATTTACTAATACAATGTGTAACAGATTAAGCGCAATATCTCAGACACCCCAATTTAATATTAAATTATAAGTGTAAAACAACGTCCGTAACTAAATAAATTGAAACAAAACCTAGACATTTTTTATAAAATAGTTATCCTTACTAAACGCAAAACGTATGTGCATCATACAATATCCTTACGCAGACGCATACACTCATGCAATGTTTAGCGGCCGACACGCACACGAGCGCATTTCCTTGAATTAAGGATTGTATTATATGTACCGTGTTTGCATTTTAAGTTAAATGAAAGATTTTTCCGTCAAAATTAACACCTATTTTTTATGACGGAATCGATTCAGTACCAAAAACATGAACGAACTACTTTCAGGAATTGTGATTATTCTATTAAACGTTGTATATTATGTTACTCAATTACTTATTTAAATAACTTGTGTTGATTTTTTTATTTAATAACATAGCAGAGTATGTTAAGAAACTGATATTTTTTGTGTATTATACTTTTAATTTGAATTGATATAAGATTGCAATAAAATATTTGTAATATATATGTAATAAATTAAGTTGAATTTTTTTTAAATTAATAATGGTTCCATAGCACACTTTGATACAGTCTCTAAAATTCTAATATTTGGACCCTTACAACGTTAAAAACGAATTTGATCATTTTATTTCCATAATATCGGAAAAATATCGAAATACCGGAATACCGATATTAAAAAATTGAATATCGAAACAAAACCGGTATTGGGAAAAGGTTCCGATATTCCATGCTCTAAAACCAATGGCTTTTTGATCACGGTCTGTCATTAAGTGTGCCAAAGAGTACAGCGGTCATCTTTATCCGCAAGTGTTCTGTACCCCCAATTGATATAAATATTGATGGACAAATCATCCCAGTTAAGAATAGTGCCAAGTTCCTGGGAGTAACTTTAGACTCAAGGTTGACTGGAGTTGATCACATTAAGAGCGTGGTTAAAAAATGTGAAAAATCTGTATCAGTTCTCAAGGCCTTGGCTGGGGTTTGGTGGGGAGCTCACCCCTACACCCTTAAACTGATCTACAATGCATTGACCAGAAGTGCTTTAGATTATTGCAGCTTTTTGTTAGAGCCCTGCAACAAAGAAGCTCTTAAAAAATTGATTAGCATCCAGTCAAAATGTTTAAGAATTGTCATTGGGGCCATGAAATCCACTCCCATAAATGCACTTCAAGTTGAATGCGCAGAACCTCCTCTTCACCTTAGGAGACAATACCTGACAGATCGCTTTCTGACTAAAGTTTTTTCGCTTTCATCCCATCCTTTGCTCCCAATTTTACAACAGATTGACCTCTCAATTAATAACTCTCCCTATTGGAATAATAAAACAGTTCCTCTATTGATAAATAGGTACAGAGAGCTTAAACACCTCTCCGCGCCAGTTTGTCAATACTCAACTCTCCCAGTCTTCACCACCACATACGAAACGATTCATTTCGAACTCAAAGCCGTTTTGGGACTGGGCATATCAAAGAATTCCCAAAACCCTAGAGATGACTTTGAGTCAGCTGTTAAGCGGTATTGGGAAGGATGGAATTTATTTTTCACTGATGCTTCAAAACTATCTGATACCGAATCCACAGGGGTTGCTGTTTATTTTCAAAATTCAAAAATTGCTTTATTATTTAAATGTCCACCAGAAGCATCAGTATTTACAGGGGAGTGTATTGGTATTTTAGAAGCCATACACTATATAAAATCCCATCAAATAACAAGATCAGTAATTTTTTCAGATTCGCGTAGTAGTATCCAGGCCCTAAAACAAAATCAACTTTACAGCAAAATTAATAGTCAAATCATTATAGATATTAAGAACTTGTTATTTGATTGCTCCCAAAGCGGCTTAGACATTGAGATAGCCTGGATCCCCGGCCACTCGGGTATTGTTGGCAATGAGTGCGCTGATTCGTTAGCAAAGTATGCCACATCGAATCCGGCTGATCGAAAGCACTACGTAGCACAGAACTATGATTTGCAGAATGGTGCCAGACCCAAGTTATTTAACTTGTGGGCTGAAACATGGAAATCGACCTCAAAAACCAAAGGTAAGTACTATGCCGCTATACAACCTGAAATTCAGAAGAAACCCTGGTTTTTTAAATTCTCTAAATTGTCCAAGAAGACTGTTTCGTCACTCTGCAGACTTAGACTCGGACATTGTTGTAGCCCAGTATTCTTGCATAAAATACATGTCCGTGACAGCTCCCTGTGCGAGTGCGGCCTTGCTGAGGGTACCCTAGATCACATTTTCTTCTCCTGCTCCCTAAACAATAGATCCTTTGATTTATACTAAAAACTTCCCAAATGCAGTATTCCTCTCCCAACCAGCTTCCATATCCTTCTTACCCACTTTTCTCCTAAATAAATTAATCTCCCATCTAAATTTATAAGAGATAATGAGATTAAAATGTAATTAGTGCGTAATATGTGTATAGTTATTGTGTAGATAATAGTCTGTGTTTTATAATATATATATATATATATATCTTAGCTTGTATATAGTAGATTATATGTTTAACTCATGTGTTCGTCCTTGCAGCTGAACTAACAGCTACCACAAAGTACAAAGTTCGACGGCCTACCTTCGCTGCCGTCATAACATGACACTGGCAGAATAGTCGACACCGGCTCAGTTGCCAAAGAAGAGAAGAAAAAAAAAAAACTTAAGGTAAGGATATTTTATGACGCACATACGTTTTGCGTTTAGTAAGGACAACTATTTTATAAAAAATGTCTAGGTTTGGTTTCAATATATTTAGTAACGGATGTTGTTTTAAACTTATAATTTAATATTCTAATTAGGGTGTCTGAGGTATTGCGCTTAGTCTGTTACACCTTGTATATGTAATTATGTATATAATATTGTTAGAATTGCATAACATTCATAATAGGTACTCTGTGACTAACATAGTACCTATTAAGATTACGAAACAAATTTACAAAATTTGTAGTATGTGTGTGACAAAACCTCACAGTGTGGTGTATGTGAGGGAGGAAGGGGAGGGGTGTATGAAATTATGTTTCTATGTAACATTATAACTATCTAAAATTTAGCTTCCCTGCTGAAGAATTACCCCTAAAACGGACAAATAATGTCTGAGCTAGCAACATTATGCGGGTGGGAAGGGGGGCTAGCGGGGGACGCTTGTCTTGTATTTGGACACAGCGCGGCTTGCAATTACAGTTGAACGCGGCTCCTAGTTCTTTCTGTATTCTAAGAACTTACTACAGTATTGGAACCATCTCTCGTTAATTTCTGTGTTGTTTGTTAGTCATTTCTTTTGGTCCTTAAATTTCATTTATTTATTTACTTGTATGTTCATGGATGCTCTATGTTTACGTTTTGCTAATTTCAGTACTTCGTCCGCATTTTTAGCACTCTTCAGACTTTCATAGATCGTTTGATTGCATTAGGTGAGCTTCGCCACTTTATATCCGTCCTTATTTTCCTCTAGTTTAGATCTTTTTATTCTCTAGGGTCTCTTTTAATCTGACATTTGGAGACTCTTAGGATCCCTGCCGCTATTGTCCTGTACCAGGTTTCAAACTTAGACCACATAATTATCATTTGCGTTGTCATAACTTACTTCCAAATCGGTCGCCAGATAATCTTTTATCATGCTCATTAGTGTCTCCCCTGGACCATCCTGCTCTCTCCACTTAGTTTTTGGTGTTCTATCTACCACAATTTTTATAAGTTTTGGCAGCTCGTACACAGACACGAGTATGCGATGCTGTAATGTAAAATCATCATCAGGTATTACTTTACAGTCTTTAAACTTTCGTGTGACGGTCTTGTCAGACATGATGAAGTCTATCTGTGACGCTCTACCCGCACATTTATAAGTTAAAGTGTTCTGGTTTCTTTTGAAATACGTCTTTATTAGTGTAAGTGCGTCTTTCTGCAAATTCTAGTAGGTATTTCTTCTCGTTGTTTGTTTAACTCGCCTATCCCAAACCCACCATGTACATTATCTCCTGTGATATCCCTGGTATCCCCATGTGTCCATTCAGTTCCCCCTCCCTATAATCTTGTATTCATTTGCTGGAATGCTCTGGATGAGGTCGTCTATGTCTTCCCAGAATTGTGCCTTTTTTATTTCTGTGCATCTTGTTTCATAAGGTCATAATTTCCATTTGGTAAAGGATAGGACTTTATCCTTTTAGTAAGTTCAGTGCTGAAACTATCACAATATTGGTAAAATTTCACAAATACCATAAATATTTTCTTAAACTGTCCATAATTGGGGTGTTTACCTTACACATACATACTTTAGGAATAATCCTATATATAGTTTACTCCTATATATAATTTAGGAAGTCGAAAGAAATGGAGGTAAACCAATTATCAGTAGTGATATTTTTTAGTAATCATGAATTGGTCGGGTTATTTCTCTTACAAATTAATCGGCAAGGGGCAATACACCTGTATCAGTAGCTTTTCATAGGAAAAAATTACATACATAGGTATGTAATTTTTTTTTTAAAGAAACTAGCAAAGTGGGTAGAATTCACATTACTAATATAATAGTTAACCTAAATATGCTTGTGTCTGGATTTTCAATCCATCCTTTGCCGGTTTATTGGGGATGGACATTCTAAATAGGCATCTGCTCCTAAAAGCTGATAACTGTTCGTCAATAGTTACTTACATGTGTTGTTATAATTGTTTTTGCACTTTCCTATAAATAGCTCCCACACTTTTCCAAAATAAATAGAACCAGATTTCAATATTTTTTAATCTGTTTTATTTTGAGAGAATTACTCAACGATTTGTCATCGAATCTATGTATAAGGCAACGTATTAAAAACTCAAATCTATCTTTTTTCATTGTTGAGACCACAGGTTGAGCAGGGCCGAGCCGTCCCTATGTGCGAAGTGTGCGGCGCACACAGGCGCCTAGGCAGAAGGGGCGCCGGATGTAATGCCAGCATTAATTATTGAAATTATTTTTGTAAAACTACAAAATATTATTCTTTATAATTGAGTAGGTACAAACAGTGTAACCGGCGTGAGTATTGTCTTTGGAGACCCCAAGACAATACTCACGACTGTGGAAAAAATCTTAGGCGCTTCATAGATTATGCACACAGGCGCTGTATTAGGTCAGCGCGGCCCTGAGGTTGAGACATATCTTGTTATGTACCAGATAAAGAGGCATCAAATAATTCATTGGTGCCATACACAGTACGTTAACGGACTGCAGCAGTCATACTACACATATACTACATAGGTACTATACTATTTTAATTAGCTAAATACCAGTATGGTCCCTCAGTTCACAACACGTCTCTTTTACGAATTGACCGAACTATGCATTAATTGACACAAATAGGAATGTTAAACTAAATCCTACTAACGAACAAACAGTTAACATGTACATATACCTACATCGGTCTCCGCTAAAGCCGGGTCCGCTGCGACGTGTTTTCGTGTTTGCAAACAGTATAACATTGTTTGCTAACAGAATATAGGCGTGGCTTAACAGTTTGGTTAGCAAAAACACAATAACATGTTTGCCGTCTTGAATGGATAACATCCCCCGCGTTCGCCTGCGGGGAGGGAAAGTGACGCATTTTGTGTTCGCGCTCACTAGAGGAAAACGGAATCGTTCGAAGAGTGTGTTGATTGTGTATAGCCGGCTCTTCACGTTGGCCAACACAGTGGCGAATGTAGTGGCCAATGACTATTCGCCAACGTGTAGAGGGGGTGTAAGTGCACCCAACATGCACAAACACCCCGTCTACACGTTGGCCAATAGGCATTGGCCACTACATTCGCCACTGTGTTGGCCAACGTGAAGAGCCGGCTTGTGACAATTCTCATTAGTTTGTGATGGAGTGAAATAAAGAAAATACTTTATCTTTTAATACCTACTTTGTCTTCTTGATAACAGCTCTTGATAATCACTTTTTGAACATCTAAAACTAAACAAAAACATTACAACAATTGGCGCAGCGGACTGGCGTTTTTACTGACATGTTTTGCTAACATGTTTTGTTATGCGCGCTCCACATTCACGCGAGAATCTCGCGAGAATGTGGAGCGCGCATTAGAAATTTGGCGCAGCGGACCCGGCAAGGGTGTATTCCCGTACGTCCCCTCGACTTCGTCCCCCTAGGGGGACGAACGGGAATTCGTTATTTATTTTCCCGATGGTCCCCCTAACTTTTTTGGGGGGACGAACGGGAATAATTTATTACCTAATCTTTTTTTAGTTCTATTGCTCCCAGCAAATAATATAAGACTGGTGGTTTTAATTGGTAAAAAAACAAATTTGAAATAAAAATCAGTCATTTATTAAGGAATAAAAATCACAGTAAAAATCACAGAATCAACTAATTCTTACAAAGTGCTAATTTTTACAAAGTCACATATTTTGCTTATGTAGGTAGATACGGGGTCACATTTTTGTGTTACATATTGTATAAGAAATCAGAACATGTTACACATTAATTTTACCATTGACATATATATTACTTCGTAAGGACTGGGCGGATCGCATGTTATAAAGACGCCTCGAACTTGGTCCCAAAGTGGTCTAACCTTTATCGAAGTGAACTAGAACGCGATCGGCTATCTTCGGGAGGGGTCGTCAGTTTTACAAGCAAAAATGCCAAATTGTGTCGTGAAGGGTTGCGTGAACTACGACGTAAAGCACAATAAAAAAAAATATAACATTTCATATCACCGGTAAGTTAAAAATATGTCATTAAATCAACTTCTAACATTATTTAAAACAATTTTCTTTCTTGTTTGTCTCAACCTTTAGCATAGACAACGCGAAGCCGCGTAAAAGTGCGACATAACTTTGCAGCGGCGCGCGTTGCAGCCGATAAAATAAAAAGATTTAATAATATTACTATAAGATTAAATTATGTACAAAATTAATTTTTATTGTTTATTAAAAACAAATTAAAATGTATTTTTATGTATAACAAATATAAAATTCAGAAACTAAAAGGTTTTGTTTTATTTCTTTGTACCTCGAAAAATACCACACCCCGCTCTTACAAGGCTACGTCTAGGAGCAGACCACGCCGATTGACATCTTAGTTATCATAGTGGCGCTAGTGTGTTTTGTAGGGCGACCGCGTCCGTCAAATGTTCTGATGACCGTATCTTTACTATTAAATCAATGAATTTTACACATAAATAGCGTCAAAAAATAGCACAATTTAAAAATCAAAATAAAAACATATACAAAATCAAAGTGAAAAAACATGAACACAAAACATCATAAAGAGTAACAACAATAAAAAAATCACAATTATTGAAGAAAGTAGTTGAGGTCATAACAGTAGGCAGTAATAATTTATTATTGCACTACTTACATCAGTAGTTTTCCGCAGAATTCGTGTCGAATATACATTATTACATTAACACACGTGCACTTTCATTGTTTTGTCAACACCAACCCGACCGGTCTAATTTAAGGATAGGAAAGGGAGAGAATGTCAGGTAAACCAATAGGGTTTACGCAAATAACACAATGTTATCGGCACTCTTTTGTTAACTACCGGCGCATCCTGCCATAGCTGTTACATTTAGTGTAGGTAAAATTTTTAAATAAAACAATGATAAACTTAGGATACGTTTTTATAATTCATAAAAAAAATAGAGAAGAATTTTGTAAAATAATGATTAAATCTAACGAAGTACCTAACTAATTTAAAAGTAAGCTACGAAACAACGATTAAACATATATGCACAAACCTTTTTAGTGGGACGAATGGCACTAATCGAAGAACATATTCCCATTCGTCCCCTTTTGAATTAGGAAGGGGACGATCGGGAACAAATTAAATATTATTTTTGTGAATTCCCGTTCGTCCCCCTAGGGGGACGAAGTCGAGGGGACGAACGGGAATACACCGGCTTAAGGGAGCACGTCGCGGGTGGCCGTTTAACGCAGTGTCAGCCCTCGAGAAGTTGGAAATGAATTGTCGCTGGCGGCTGTCCATGGCTGGCAGTCCTGGCAGTACAGCATCGTGAGACGCGGTGATCTGCGAAACTGTCATAAGGAGGCAGCGGAAAGGGAGAGGGATTTCGAGCGCTCTCCCGGCCCGCAGAATGCATTACGGGCGTCAGCAGAGGGCAGACAATGCCAATTGCCATTTGGGTCCAGGGACGGCGGACTATGAGAAGTCCGCCGCAAGTTTTGTGCCAAGCGCGCCCTTGAAATTTGATTAAAATTTTGAATAAATAAAAGTAGGTAGGTTTTAAATCTTTTAAATCTTCCTTGTAAACCACGTACCTACCTGAAGTACCTACTTATAGTAAGTAAGAAAGAATACAATTTTAAGTTAAGTACGAGTATTTATTAGGTGCCTTAAAACAATCAGTCTTAAACAAAGAACATATTGAGGAATGGCTAAAATTAACAGGAGATCGCTTCACTTCACTTGTCTCCATTCGCCTGATCCTTGACTTCCTTGCGAACTGGTCCGGTCTGAGTAATCGGAATGTTACGCTCACCCTGGACAGCAAGAGGCACCTTCCTAGGAGCCGTCACCGTCAAAACACCATCCGAAGACAGCCTGGATTCCACAGACTCGGGAACACAGCCCTCTGGCAACGCGTAGCGGCGAGTAAATTGACGAGAAATGAAGCCATGTTGGTCTTTCTTCTCCTCGTGTTTCCCTTCCACCACGATATAGCCATCGGCCGTCTTCACACTAATCTCTTCTGGGGCGAAATGCTGCACATCTAGATTCACTTGGAACTTGTCTTTGTCGGACTTGATGCTGGAACCAACATCTCGTGAGACCGCTGCGAGGTGACGCCATGGTCTGTAGTACTCCCTCCTGCTCACTATGGGTCCGACAGCAGCTTGGAGGAGGTCTTCCGGTGTGAGCCCCAGACCAAACTGTTGTTCCAAGAGGTGGGGACGGTTCATCTCGTAGTCCATCAAGAACGGTAGTAGCGACATTTTTCTTCAATACTCTTCACAAGATATCTTCAGAATTTCGTGAAATGAGAAACGTAGATAGGCAGCAGCTGGATCGTAGAGAAATCCTTCGAATTGTTGTGTTTTGTTTCACCCTCGCTTGTTCAACTTGAACTGATGATGTTTCGGCGCGCGCAACTATTTTTATCCCGTGGCGCCATCTACGAGAATACTCTGGAATGTTTGCGATTCCAGGGGTCTTCAAGCTGCGTGTCGCTTGCGTGTTTCATACTTTCTAACCATGATATTCGACTGTTTTTGACAGTTTCGTATTTTAATAAGAGAAATGATTTCCCGAACTTAAAGTGTCGGAGATTTATGAATAATGGAAGTTTATCATATCAAGATAACCTAAAAAAAAAATTCCTACATGTTTGTCACTAGTGAATAAATTGTAAATCCGTAATTGGCTGTAAGATTAGATATAAGTTACTATAAAACATTATTTTAAGAGCTGTGGATTTTGTTATAAATAAATAAATAATTTTTTAAAAGGATTCAAGAATTTATTATTTTTTTATGCCTAGCTATGTAAAGTTTGTGTGGGGTCAGATACTGATAAGTGGTAGTGAAAAGGACTTTTCTCGCTCTTTGGAGCTTTTATAGATTATTTTTAGCGGCTGAAATCCATACTTCTATAAGATATTAAATGTGTGGTTTCACCAATGAATTATTAGACGTACGTAGTGTGACGGGCTTAAAGAGGAAATATCTCACGTTTCCCTAGACAAATAAATAAATAATAATCTGGATAATTTAAATTATAATTAGTTCAGTCGTCATTATATTTTGAGTAGGAAAGCAGGAGGTATAACAATTTATGAATAAGTATAACAACTTATGAACTTGACAGATTGCGAGCGAAAATGACGCCGAAAGAAACTGAAATTAAAAACAATTACACTATTTGTGATAAACGATGTAGAAAAAGAAAAAATATATATATATACATATATATCAATAAGCTAATAATAAAATATAATATTCAATATTACAATAAATAAATTACTGCAACAAATAAATTGCAAATAATCACATATTGCGACATTTTCATTGCGCAAATAATTGCAAAGGGCTGTAATCTATACTAATATTATAAAGCGGAAAAGTTTGTTAGTTTGTTTGTTTGTTTGTTTGTTTGTTTGCTTGAACGCGCTAATCTTCGAAAGTACTGGGTGGATTTGGATGAAATTTGGTATGGAAGTAGCTTGAAGCTTGAGGAAGGTTATAGGCTACTTTTTACCCGACTGTAAAAAAGGAGCGTTATGTTTTTACCGTGATAGAATCCACGGGAGCGAAGCCCCGCGAGAGTACTAGTAGTTCTATACAGATTCTTTGCTTTTGAATAAAACACAGATTTTTACACATTCGAGCGGCCCTTAGCTTGAATATCCTTGCATCGTCTTTGTAGAAGTTTCCCGCTCTTTTGTTCTGACCAATCACAGAGCAGTAGACTCAAGTATTATCTAGAATCTTCGGTTTAAGGCAATATATTAGGTACAGTGCCATCTAGTATCGAGTGGCAAAACTATGAACATTTCATATAAATCAGTCTTTCCAAACATTCATACTAAACATTCCGAAAGTCTAACCAACAGATGGAACTTGTATAAAACATATTTAAAAGTTTGAATCAAACGTGGCTCAAGTAAGAGGCTTTTCAGTATCAGTTTACAACGAATATTTAATCATCATTTTTCCATTAAATTAAATGCAAAGTAGGCATAACATAATTATATAAAAATATAACATCAATACCTAACTTTGTTCATATTGTTCATACATTTTGTGTCGAAATGTAATCATTACTGGCAACAATTTTGTACAAAACAGCAACGCTAACAATAGTGATGTTCACTAAGGAAAGATCAAGTTCGATATTTTGATTGTTTTTAATACTGTGTTATTTTTATTTTATCTTGCTGACTTGACTAAAACTGAACTTGTTATAGCCAAATTATTTTTATCATTGGAAATAATATTTTCTGCATTTAAAGGTGCTGGACTCATAAAGTAATTTAAAGAGACCGTATTTTATATAATCTAGTAATAGTGATGTGTATAAAATAAGTATACTGTTTACACTTAAAGATCTGAGCATAGCAAAATCTTGAGATTGCGCTTATGGTAAATCGTCCAGGACTGAAGTTATGACCAATAGCATAAAAAGAGCGCATTGATATGCGTATTCTGTCTATCTACCTACGTTACACAAACATGATCCCTCATCGAGTTTGGACGAGCTTGGACTTTGAGAAGTCCAAGCTTAAGTTTTGCCTATGGGCGTTGGAAAGCAGCGTGCTGCTTAGAACACTAATCCTAACGCTAAGCTAAACTAAGATATGGTTCAAAACACGATTTGAACGAATGATGTGGGTATGAGGATGCTAGGCAGAAGTGGAATTGGTCGGGTCATATATTCAGTGTGCTACTGGACAGGAAAAGACTAGCGTCTGTTGTCGTCGCGGAAGCCGTAGAAAGCACGTCATAGAGGCATTTATGACGAATTGGTCAGAGTGGACAACGGACTGGTAAGAATGAAAACCGATGTAAGAGACCTTTGGCTAGCAATGTGGTATTAAAGTTAAATTTAAAAAATAGCTAAAAACTATATATAACGATATAGTAACTGTTTATAAAAGTATTGAGACATTTAGTATACATAGATCAGATGCAATCATACTCAATCTAATCAAGGAAATCTGCCACTATAAAACAATATCATCAACCTACATCGTCATTATAGCAACAGACTAACCTCTGAGTTTTTTCTGTATTTTTTCTCAGGGCATTATCTAGTTTAAATTTATAAAAAATATGACGTATTATTTAGTAGCCAATTTGCATAATAAATATCATTTATATTTTAATACACTGCAGAGCCTTGTCACGTAGCATCGACATCGCTATAAACTAAGTTATCGACTTGTCTTGCATCACTACATAGCCGCTGCGCAGTGGTCGGTTTGACTTGACGTATTTATAATTTGCACTCGCTTCATGTTATCGCATTGCAAGACCGTGTGGTAATTTTTAAGTGTGCCTCCTTCGCTTACACTAGTTGTCGAGTGCTGTGATTTTTTTTATTACATTTTTATTTTTATACATACATCGGTAGTACGTAAGTGAACTGTGAAAAGAGCGTTTTCAACAACACTCGTTACATTGTCGATGTGATCCTTGTTTTTGTGATTTTACTTGTGTGACGATGGCAGATAATTCAAAATTGACCGACGAGGAGAGGACTGAGATCAGGGAGCAATTTGAACAGGTATGTTTGCTACTTTTAATTCATATAATGTTAGTTCGGAATTGTCGGCATTTTTTTCGGCGTGTGAATTTGGGGCATTGCTTATTCTATTCTAAGCTTATTCTTTAAAATGTTTTGCAATAATCGATGTACAATTTGCCGTACAAGGTATGCTAGCGTACGCGTTTTTAACGAGTGTTTCCTGAGGCCGCGTGTGGTCCGTCATATTTCGTCTTCGTTTTCGCTGTCCACGTTACAACAGGCGACTTGAGATATCGTGTATTGATCAATAAACAGATCCTGCTATCGTGTTTCCTATATAATAAGTTTAGAACTTGGCTACAAACACTAGTTCCATTTTTAAAAATCGTTTTCTGCTGTCCTATTATTATCGGTAAATAGTTATCTCGCAAATTAAAGTAATTACAAAGTGTTTGTTATTAGTCTAATGGTCCTTCCCTATTATGTACAGAAATAAGGAAAACATACTGTGATTAGGTACTTACTTCATTATTCATTTTACATTAGTCAACTATGTAGCCTTCATAGACACCATTAAATATGAATAAAAGTAATAGCAAACAGATTAGAATAATTACAATTACTTGATGGGCTTATAATGAATAAAATTTTCTATGTATATGTGGCCAGTATCAATTGTTATCTATAACTTACTGATATCTGGCACTCAATCACTAACTAGGAAAAATATTCAAATTACACTGGTAAACCCATCATACAACCGAAGTGATGTACTATCTACTAGACATGCGAAATGTAGCTCACTGAAAAGAAAAGAGAGATATAGCTCTTTTGATCAAAAGAGCTATATCACTCTTTTAGCTCTTTAGCTCACCAAATAACTCTTACCTCTTGAGCTCACTTGTGAGCTACTGATCAAATTGAGCCGTGCTATTTTACGTGAGTCAAACGAGACAACTAGCTCAGTAGCTCTATAAAATCTTTGAAGTTCTTTAGTTTGTTTAACTCAGTTGCGAGCTAAAGATAAAATTAGATTCATTAGGTTGTTTTATTACACATAAATTATAAAATTATGTCTTTTTTCTTTGAATTTAATATTATTTAGCTTATAACACTTATTTAACACTACTTATTACTTACTAATTCTAACTGACTACAAGCAACTAAAACTAAACTGCGCTTAGCAACATGCAACATGATAGTCCGCCGAAACAATAAGAGTACATTTAAAAACATAGTGAAGTGGCATTTGTTTTGTTTACAAAAACACAAAATCACAAACTATTATTCCCTAAGGATTTTCATACTTATGTAAAAGTGCTAAAGCATTTTTACTATTAAAGCAATGATTATAAGATTTATTTTACAATGACGTATTGAGCCGCAGAGTCGGTCAGTGAGCTACATACAATGCGTCAAATTGTTCACCTGTTTGTCGGGGAAGTTCGGGCCGCTGTTGGCGCTTCGGTATCGTTCGTTACTCGCATAGATAGAGTATTGAGTCAAAGAGCTAAATGAACTAGTGAGCTATTCTGTGAGCGACTGAGCGACTTAGAGATACATTGCAATTAAAGAACTAGCTCTATTTTGTCTCTCATTCGCAAGCTACCCATGTCTACTATCAACAGATAATTCTATGCAGATGTCTTGGTATTGTACCTATTAGTATGACAACTGTATGCCATGTAAAAAACCTTATTGATTGGCTTTGATTCTAATTAGATAGAAATGCAACTTATAATACTTACACCTACCACATTGTGGTCTTTTTAACCCAAAGGTTGAATGGTAGAGAATGCCTTGTTGCATTAAGTTCCACTTATGTACATAAAGTTTAAATAAATAAATACTTAAACACCAAGAATTCATTCTATGTCACTAAATGGTCAGTTTCAAAAAATAAAAATTGTGCATACTTCTGTAAATATACCAAAATTATATCCTCCAAATAGTTACAAATGTTTATTGGTTTAGAAAAAAATTATAACTCATAGGACTCCCTAAATAAAATATAATAAAGCTATTCAGCTATTCCTTTTCTGCGGTTGCCCTGTCAGTATGTTATATGATGTTCTTATCTGATCTGATCTCCGGTTTACCACTACCTAGAGACAAGTTAGCAAAATACCAAACAGTAAAATTAATTACACACAACTGCAATCAAACATTCCATAACACATTAAACATTAGCATATTTAATAGTTAGAAAACTTTAATAAAACAATTAATATGAAGAACTTTATAGTGTAGGCTACCTTTCTCATTACCTAAGCAGACATTGATGGTTCGTTGCATGCTAAGTGTTCACTACTCAGTAGTAGTACCAGAAGATATTAATCTGCGGCTCAATACGTCATTGTAAAATAAATCTTATAATCATTGCTTTAATAGTAAAAATGAAAAAATACCAGAAGATATTAATCCTACCTATTGTTATATGTATAACCATAGGGAATGCTCTTACATCAAGTACAGTTACTTGATGTAAGAGCATTCCCTATGGTTATACATATAACAATAGGTAGGATTAATATCTTCTGGTATTTTTTCATTTTTACTATTAAAGCAATGATTATAAGATTTATTTTACAATGACGTATTGAGCCGCAGAGTCGGTCAGTGAGCTACATACAATGCGTCAAATTGTTCACCTGTTTGTCGGGGAAGTTCGGGCCGCTGTTGGCGCTTCGGTATCGTTCGTTACTCGCATAGATAGAGTATTGAGTCAAAGAGCTAAATGAACTAGTGAGCTATTCTGTGAGCGACTGAGCGACTTAGAGATACATTGCAATTAAAGAACTAGCTCTATTTTGTCTCTCATTCGCAAGCTACCCATGTCTACTATCAACAGATAATTCTATGCAGATGTCTTGGTATTGTACCTATTAGTATGACAACTGTATGCCATGTAAAAAACCTTATTGATTGGCTTTGATTCTAATTAGATAGAAATGCAACTTATAATACTTACACCTACCACATTGTGGTCTTTTTAACCCAAAGGTTGAATGGTAGAGAATGCCTTGTTGCATTAAGTTCCACTTATGTACATAAAGTTTAAATAAATAAATACTTAAACACCAAGAATTCATTCTATGTCACTAAATGGTCAGTTTCAAAAAATAAAAATTGTGCATACTTCTGTAAATATACCAAAATTATATCCTCCAAATAGTTACAAATGTTTATTGGTTTAGAAAAAAATTATAACTCATAGGACTCCCTAAATAAAATATAATAAAGCTATTCAGCTATTCCTTTTCTGCGGTTGCCCTGTCAGTATGTTATATGATGTTCTTATCTGATCTGATCTCCGGTTTACCACTACCTAGAGACAAGTTAGCAAAATACCAAACAGTAAAATTAATTACACACAACTGCAATCAAACATTCCATAACACATTAAACATTAGCATATTTAATAGTTAGAAAACTTTAATAAAACAATTAATATGAAGAACTTTATAGTGTAGGCTACCTTTCTCATTACCTAAGCAGACATTGATGGTTCGTTGCATGCTAAGTGTTCACTACTCAGTAGTAGTACCAGAAGATATTAATCCTACCTATTGTTATATGTATAACCATAGGGAATGCTCTTACATCAAGTAACTGTACTTGATGTAAGAGCATTCCCTATGGTTATACATATAACAATAGGTAGGATTAATATCTTCTGGTATTTTTAAATTGAAATATTTTAGTAGCGATCCTGTAGAAGGATGTTTTTATATTCATATGTATCTTACTTTAAAAATGTTTCATTTAAAGACTGCATTGTTGCCTGATTGTAAGAGCTAAGCAAGACATCCTTGATTTTCATTTTTTTTTTTGCTGGGTGGGAAAATTATCTGATGACTTCTCCCACTCTGGGTGGAGGGGAAAGGAGTGTCAGACTTCTACTGACTTAAAACCATCCCTGTTCCTTCAGCTGTCCTTAAATGTCGGGGCTGCAGTATCTCGTAATAACATTCCTGTAACCCCGGCTGATTTGCACTATGGGAAACTGATTTTGGACTTTTTTTTTTGTTTAAAATAGGTTCACGTTTGACCACCATCTCACCTGATGGTAAGTGATGATGTGGTCGAAGATGGAGCACGCTTACCTAAAAGTAACCTATTCACTCTTGACTTAAAGACTCCTAGGTTATAGCTATCAGGAAACACTGACTCCGGCAGGGAATTCCACTCCTTAGCCGACTTTCTATCTGGGATATCTTTATATTCTAGGTTTGTGCCTAAAACCTCACTCTTTTGGTGCCAATCACCCAGGAGACAGGTCCATCAATAATTTGTTTGTGTGCCCTCATCCTGCACCTGAGTTGTAATTATGTAGGTAGCTACTAGCCGTTGCATGGGGCTTCGCTCCTGTTGACTTTATCATGATAAAACATAACCCTACTTCTTTTGCAACTGGGTAAAAGGTAGCCTATAACTTTCCTTAAGCTTCAAGCTACTTCCATACTAATTTTTATCCAAATCCAGCCAGTACTTTCGAAGATTAGCACATTCAAATAAAAAGACTTTTCACTTTATAATATTAGAATAAGGCAAAATATGAATGTATAATAGGTACAGCTTTACCCCAATATAAAAACTTTCTATCAAATCACTTGACGTTTATTGATTTAGGATGAGATGTTTGATGAGCTTTCAGTAACTGTCTGATGTTGTTTGCTTATGTCATATTTACTTAATTAAATAAAACTTTCGAATTTATTTTCTCTATATTTGGATTTTAATAATTAACAGTCACATTCTGCTTGGTATCTTTTGCTGATACAATTTGAATAACTTATCACATCGGTCATAAACAGCATCATGAATGAATAAATTAATTAAAATGTACTTAGTAGCTGTTGTCTCCACTCATGTGGTCAGCTTCGGTCCCATGAACTTTATCATGATAAAAACATAACCTTCCCCAAGCTTCAAACTACTTCCATACCAAATTTGATCCAAATCCACCCAGTACTTTTGAAGATTAGCATGCTAGTACATACAAACAAACAAATTTTTACACTTCATAATATTAGTATAGATTTAAAAAATAACATATCTACTTGATGATAATGACTGGTTCATTACTTAATGATCATATTTTTTTTAAATGTAAAGTTATGTGAAACTTCAACTGGTTTCTTCTTTTCTTCTTCATTACTGAATGCACAACAGATTTCTTTAAAGGCTTCCTTCCTGTTGCCCATGCCACATGAAAAACCTATAAGCTCTATTGTTTTTTCATATTTATGATTAAAATTATAGTTAATTGTAATTTAAAATTATTTTATTATACAAATTGTGCCATCATCTTCCTACCCTTCTTTCATTTACTTCGGCTCGGCGCAACACGAGTTTTTCATCCATTCTCCACTTGCAGAAGCATTTCAAGCTGTTGATCCCAGCATAGCAGTCATATATACATCTTTTGCAGTCATCATGGGTAGTGATGACTGTAAAAGAACCCGTGATGACTCTAAAAGATGTACAATCATACAAAACCTGACTATTATTGGTATTGTAGTACCCAGTTACTGGGTTGTGGAGGTCAGATAAGCAGCCATTTCATGTAAAGTACTAGTACTGAACTACACTTGGATAGATTGAAAACTGAGCCTCACATATTTGTAAAAAGCTATCTATCTTTGTTTTGGTTGCTGCACATAGTCCTTGTGTTAGGGAAATTAAAGAAAGCTGAGCAAAAGATGCAAATTATTATGCTTATATATTTTTTATTTTTACTTATTATAAAGCCAATCAAAAAGTAAACAAGATGATGAGTATGTTTAGCTTAGATCATTTCCCTTAGCTTATGTTTTGTGGCCAAAGGTCATTGTTGATACTTATTGTTCAATAACTGAATAGATCTCATTCAATTATAGTAAGTCCATTTCTATAATTGAATAGATCCATTGGTAGAACTTGTACAGTGATCATTTTATTTACGAAAACGTGTTTATTTGGTATTGTACCTAAGTGTATGAAGTATAAATTAATAAATAGGTACATACAATGTAGGCATATTTAATTTTATAAGAAACTTAATTAAAAAATCGATAACATTTTAGTCCATTTTGGCACTTAGTTTCTGACAAGATTTTTTTTTGCAATTGTTTTTATACTGAATCAGAATGACCTGTTATTATGTAGGTATATCTAAATATATATAACTCAAAGGTGACTGACTGACTGACATAGTGATCTATCAACGCACAGCCCAAACCACTGGACGGATCGGGCTGGGCATGCAGGTAGATGTTATGACGTAGGCATCCGCTAAGAAAGGATTTTGCGAAATTCCCACGGGATCGGGATTTACACGGGAAAAATTTTCCACGCGGGCGAAACCGCTGGCACAAGCTAGTAACTTATAAGTTTAGATGTTTGGATGTTCGTTACACAGTTACGCGATAATGACTGAACGAATCTGAATGAAATTCGCACAGAGTGTAGTCTGGAATAGCACAGAGGCAGTAGACTCTTAAGTCGTTCTCTTTTAAGCCGGAAAAAGCGAAATTTCCACGGAAACAAAGTCGCAATGAAAAAGCAGCTTGTTGTTCATAAAATATTATCACTTATCAGTCACCTATGAGCAGGTGCACGTTACAGCTTATTAACTTAACATTACCCATTAGTAAGGAAGTTATCTCTTTGCAAAGCACACTCTGAAAAAAATATTCTCTTTAAAACGGCGTTTTTCCACTTACACTATAATACATTTATAATTGAAATTTTGTAATCATACTAATAACTAAGGTTATTTTACTGCAACTAAAATATAACTAATATGAACAACACAAGTAATCTTAACTCTATTCTAAGTTAAACTGTTTGATAACATAAGACTACCTCATTTATTATACGACGCGTTACCCCACAGGCAATTTTGTTCACACATGTTTTAGTATTCAAAAGACGTTGATTCAGTTGCCTTGACATGTTTTGTACACCGTGGACATGCTATAGATATTGAATAACCAAATAGGTTATCGTTTGCTTAGCCAATGCTTTGCACAATACATGTTGTTTTGTGATTCAATTGTTTCTGGGCCTGGTTTTTCTCGGTGTAAAACCCCAAATTGTGTGGTGTTGAAAGCCTATTATTGATGTGCTTTTGAATCACCTGTTACTTGACACTACTATGAATCACGATACATACAGGATTTTTGACTGTACTTTAGTCAAGAGCTCAGACTGTAACAAAAAGCTGGAAATTCTGCACAAGGTAAGGCGATACTTAACCAGGCTAGGCTTTTGAATTTTGTATAATGGCACTGGTCCGTTCCTGTATGGAGTATTGCAGTCACTTGTGGAATGGCTCTGCAAAATACCAGCTTTCACCATTTGACTCGCGCCGCCGCGCCGACGAGGCGCTGATGGACAAGCTTCATAGTCTGGGTCATCGGCGAAACGTTGGTTGCCTGTCGGTCTTCTACAGATTGTACTGCGGCTCTCTCCAGCCCTTTCAATTGTGGAGATCCACACCAAAAATCCCTTCAAAACAGAGAAACGGATTTCTCTGTTTTGCCATGAAAGAAAGAAAACAACAAACGTACCTACTTTCTCATTTTAAAAATTATAGCATGGTCTAGCAGTCATACGACGTGGCTTCGTTCCCTTTATCACAAATACAACACAACCCTCCTTCTTTTTGCAGTCGGGTAAAAAGTACCTTCCTCAAGCTTCAAGCCATTTCCATACCAAATTTCATTCAAATCCACCCTGTACTATCGGAGATTAACGCGTTCAAACAAACATACTCAACTAAACAGAATAATTAGGGAAGGGTACAAATTATAGTATAAATATTTACAGTTATCTGGGTCTCCAAGACATATCGATCTGAAAGTCAATCTCCAAGGGTTATCAAATCGTGGGTGGCGCCATGAATAGGTCAAACATTAATACAAATGTAACACCTGAACTACTGTAATATTAATGTCACTTTAAGATTCATAATTACTTGAAATTCTATTCAATTTAATCACGACGAAGTTTATTTTTAGCTCGATAATTTTATTAATCGTGAAATTATTCTGATACTTAGTTGCATTGTAAACAATTTAATAACTTTCACAGCAATTTAAATATCTGAGTGAGAGATAGAATATGCTAATTATTGTTTTTACGTTCGGGTAATTTCCATACATATTTTACGAGTTAGTCGTGTTAAAAAGGCGAGCAGATTACTGGTTCTTTCAAGTTTATAGCATAATAGCTTTTACTGCACTGTTGTTATCGCAAGCAATAGTCTAGAAACAAGTAATAAATTTAAAACGTTTGTGTTTGTTTTAATCCGAGGACCTCGTGGTTAAATAATAAGAGCCGCGTAGGTTCAAGTTTTCAAGGTTAAGTAACGCTTGCCAAGTCCGGGGATGGGTGACAACCTTAATTATTTTTTTTTTAATTAAAAATAGGTTCGCATTTGACCGCCATCTCACCTGATGGTAAGTGATGATGTGGTCGAAGATGGAGCACGCTTACCTAAAAGTAACCTAGTCACTCTTGACTTAAAAACTCCTAGGTTATAGCTATCGGGAAACACAGACTCCGGCAGGGAATTCCACTCCTTAGCCGTACGCACAATGAGGGTATTCCCAAAACGTTTTGTGCGTATGGGTGGGATGTCCACCATGTAACGATGGCGCTTCGCCGTTTGTCTCGTAGTCCGATGATGGAACGGGCTTGGTGGAATTAGATTGTGTAATTCCATCGCACGCTCTCCGAAATGTAACCGATAGAAAACCGATAGACTTGCAACTCGTCGTCGATGTTCAAGGCTCTGGAGCTTTGACTCGACCAGTGCATCGTTGCCAATGAGATTCAAAATCTTGCTGGAAAATCAGTCCACGCTAGTCTTGCCAAGGGATATCTTGTTACCCAGCTGCTGCGTTGTGGAGTTCAGATATGAAGTCGCTTATAAAACACTAGTTCTCAATTTCATCCAGTTAGTTTGGAAGCCGACTCCAACATAGGGAAAGCTGATGATGATAGATTTTAAATCCAACATGCATATCGATCATTTCCAAGTTGATAAAAACAAGTTAAGATTTCAGCCGCATGTATGTCTATCCCTGCATACCTCTAAAAATACTGAACCAATTTTAAATCATCATCCAAATGTCACGCAAATCGATTGATGGGCCATGAAATACCTAACATAACAACACGCCATTTCCAGTAAGAGCGAAAGCAGAATGCGAACTCTCTCTAATGAAATTCTATTTGTGTTCAATTATAAAATTAGATGCACTTTATATGCAAGAGCCTTCAGTTAGAGCTCTTTAGAGACAAATAGTTGGTGAATCATAGCAATGTACTTAAAGTGGGTCAATTAATCAATCAGTGCTTATAACTAAACCTTAGTTAGTGTCCTGGCTTTCAATAACAAGCTTGTAATGACTTGTAGATAACACTTGAATGTGAGTCATTGGAGATAGATCGGCTTATTTACTGGCAAAATACCTTAATAATTTTTTTGCGACACGTTTGTCGCAGTAGTAGAGCTATTGGCTGCTCCGCTGCGTATCGTGAGTTTGATTCCCGCTCTCAACAAATGTTTGTATGGCCTATAGATAGTTGTTGCGGGTGTAAGCGCAGGTTATATGGTTAAGGCTATTTTCGCGTAGCCCTGCTGCTTCATAAAACGTGGTTCAAATAAGTCAGCTGTGCCAAATAGAACGTTAATTTCGTATTTGTTAAGTTTGTATAGTATAAGTAGATAGACTTTGAACAACCTTCTCCGCACTACTACCTAGATTGTTCAGAAAATAATCTTACGTCGTGTGCTACTTGACCATGACTGACTGACAGACAGACTGATGTAGGTAGGTAGATACTAGACGAGTCTGATAGGGATCGACGAAACTATACAACGTTGATAAAAGCGAGAGTCATTAAAATTAAACCACATATACGTGCTTACTGTTAATCCGAAACTATTCAAAAAATTTAAAACAAAAATACGACAGTTTTTCAAATAAACTTTTTTAATTACCTATATAGTAAAACCTAAACAGCCTTTGTAAAAACTTATTATGCTGTGCGGCATCGTAGCGTGATTTTTGTCATTTTAAGGTGTACGACCCTAGATAACTAACTATACGTAAATATTTAGTCAGCTATTTATCTATCAATTTCTCTCCTTCCACTTTAACCTGGTTCGGTTCTTATCTTCGGGGACGCTCTCAGTGTGTTCGCCTGGAGGAGTCCTTCTCTGATTGGTGTAGCCTCACTGAGGGTGTTCCTCAGGGTAGCGTTCTCTCTCCTCTTCTTTTTTCAATTTTCATAAACTTTGTTACCAGAGTAATCTCCTCTAGTTTTCATCTCTACGCAGATGACTTGCAGCTTTACCGACATTTTACTGTAGCTGACGCGGGTTCTGCAATTGCTGCAATGAATCATGACCTGGCTTGCATCAGCGTTTGGGCTAAGTCCTTTGGTTTGCAAATTAACCCAACTAAATCCCAGGCCATAATCATTGGCAGCAGATTCGTTCGCAGTGCGGCTGTTGTTGCATCTCTGATGCCTTTATATCTCGATGGTGTTCGCATTGAATATACCGAAACCGCTAAAGATCTGGGTGTAGTTATTGACTCCAATCTCTCGTGGCGTGCTCAGGTCAATGAGGTCAGCCGAAAGGTAAATTTTTCCTTTCATTCTCTGAAATGCCTTCAAAGTCTTCTTTTCTTGAAGACTAAAATTTCTTTGGCACAAACACTTATTCAGCCGATTATAGAGTATGCCGATGCCTGCTATTTGGATGCTACCGAGGAGCTATTAAACAAGCTTGAGCGCTTGCAAAATCTATGCATTCGCTTTATTTTCGGTCTTCGAAAGTATGACCATGTTTCTCACCTTCGCAAGCAACTCAAGTGGCTCCCAATCCGTCTTCGCAGGAACACTAGGATTTTGTGTCTCCTCTTCAACATTCTACACAACCCGTCTTACCCTTCCTACCTGCGTGAGCGTTTTTCTTACGCTCGTTCTAGCGACGTACCGTGTAGATCACACCTTAGATCCCTCCTTAAATCTCATCCTCATAAAACTAGCTACTACTCTTATTCCTTCTCTGTCCATGCTGTAAGATTGTGGAACTCACTTCCGCCTAGCATTCGTGATTTAAAAACTATATCTCTATTCAAATGTCGATTAAAAGAGCATTACCTTTCCCTCTTAACTGTGTTAATTATTTATGTATATATTTATATTATATGTTTATATATTCTAACATTATGTATTTATTTAAGTATATGTTATTTTTATTGCATTGTAAGTATGTGTAAGTATATTTAATACTAGCTTCCGCCCGCGACTTCGTCCGCGTGGAAAAAAAAATCCCCCGATTTTGAATCATTCTTCATTAGTGCTCCGCTCCTATTTGTCATAGCGTGATGATATATAGCCTATAGCCTTCCTCGATAAATGGGCTATCTAACACTGAAAGAATTTTTCAAATCAGAACCGTAGTTCCTGAGATTAGCGCGTTCAAGCAAACAAACAAACAGACAAACAAACTCTTCAGCTTTATAATATTAGTATAGATTTTGGTTTTAGTTTTAGACTTCACATATTCGTATTTATTTCTCTTCTTGTTCTCACATATTGTCTACATTTCTTTTTCACTTCTCCTTTCGCAGGTCTGCTGGAAGAAATTTCTTAAGAAATAAGCAGTACCTTTGTACTCAGATATTATAATTATGTTTATCTTAATGTATTTTACTGTGTGGACATAAATAATAAAATAAATAAGAAAAAAATTCGAAAAATTCCTGTGACTAAACTATTGCTTCTATTGATTTGATTTTTAGTGTGTAGCCTGAAAATGATACAAAAAATAGTAAATGCCGTCTCATTTAATGCCTCACGCTTTTATCGATGTTGTATATGCAAGCATGTAAAATCACCCCTCCATGTAATATATAAATTATACTTAAGTTCTGTCTGCCGTCAAAGATTTCCTTCCAACCGAAAAGTTCTATTACATTCAAAATGTCTGGCGGGTTCGCCATCTAGGAACAAACTTATTTTTAAGCAACCCTCGCGTTGCAAAAGCCTTGGATATCCTTTTTATTTGAATTTATTTCCACTGCCTATTTCTTTTTCATCCCTTTTCTTAGACATGCAAACTTTTGAGACTGGGAACGAATAGAATTAAAATTATTAATTTAAAGTTCATGTATAGTATAGTATTGAAACATAGGCGCCATCAATGCAACAAGGCATTTACTACTAACCAACATTTGGGATAATTAATAAGACTACACTGTGGTAGGTGTACATCAAATAATAATCCCATGAATTGTACCACTATTGTACATAACGTTTACATAAATAAACAATCTAAAGCAATAGAAACGAAGAATGTTATCGACTGTAGTTAGCTCTGATGTTTCGCCGGAGAATAACTACCTGCCTGTGTGTTCTAGGCTGTAATCTATCCCATTTTGTCGTGATTGAGTAACCTACATGGGAATGTAGGTAACCATCCATACATCTAATAACTAATTACAAGAAGAGAGCGATACCGCGGATCGTTTTTAGTCTGTGTTCATGCTACCGGCAAATTATAATCTCATCTTAAAGGTATCTCAAAAGTCACTCAAATGATCAGATCCTTTCTTGTGTCTCCTATCACTCCCTTCTTTTTATAGTCGCTTTCTGGTATCTGAAGTGGCAGTAGAGGGTAATTTTGCGCCACATACGTGCTACTGGTTTTGGCCTTTCTCTACACAACGGATTTGTATTCAGATCCAACAAATTACGCAACGGATTTCCTTACAAGGGAGACAGATTCTTTTATATTCCGTAGACTGAAAATAGACAATTAACAACTTAATCTATCAGACGTACACCCTCTTATCAATAACTGCACCTTTAACTAATTCTCAGTACATATATCTTTCCTAGCAACATAGTGTACTTTAAAAAGCATGCTCCTTTGAAGGCGACGTGAAAGAACGTGCTTTGACTTAACGTAAACATAGCCAGCAGTGATATGGAACTGCCAGCCGTGTTTACATTATCTTCCTTTCATGTAGGTACATGTGACAGTAACTTCAAAAAGATTAGTGAGTTGTGGGTGCATTATCCTTGATTGTGTAATCGTTCTATCATCGGACAACAAGACAAACGGTGATACGCGCATCCCACCCATACGCACTAAACATTTTGGGAATCATTTCATTATGCTTACAGCGCGGCGGTGGAATTTCCTGCTACCTATATATAACCTGGGAGTCTTTTAAGTCCGAGTGAATAGGTTACTTCTAGGCAAGCGTGCTTCATCATAGACCACATCATTGCTTACCATCAGGTGAGATGGTGGAAAAGCTTTATTTATTTGTGATAGAATCGCTTCTATCATCAATAAAAAAACTTTCCGGATGTAACCAAGTTTTTATGAAGTTATAAGAAGTTCTTTTGACTCTGTTTACTCGTATAATATTCTGACATCTTGTAACTATTTATTAATTTAAGCAATAGTAACAAATTTGTGATTATTTTAATTTAATTTTATATGGGTCATGGACCTGCAATAAATGAATTTTATTTATTTATTTCTTGTGTTACTGGCCAGGTGTCGAGATTTAATAAAAAAAATTCAGAAACTAAAAAGAAAAATCTTCGTCAATCGCTGCTCTCTCGAAACGGTAATGAAAACATGAGCCTAGAGGCTGTTACTGCCAAAGCCAAATGGTCATTTGGCTTTGGTAGTAATGCAGTAATGCAATTTGGCAGTAATTGGTTCATCGGCAAACTTCATTTCTGTGTGAGTTTGCCTGACTATGACGTATTTTCCTGTTGCCATGAGACCACAATGGACTTAATTTTATATATATGAGGATGGGTCAATTACTTAAAATATTTAAGAATAATAATTTGAACTTCAGGAAAGAGAGTATTAAGTACCTAAACCTGCTTTTCCTGAATTATTTTCAAATAATTCCCTATTGGCTATTAGGTATACTTTACTGGAAATCTGTTTTCGATCTCCGGCGTTTTTTTTTTACCACTGGATAGTTAATAAACAAATGACATCCACATTCACTAATTAGCCTAAAAGAATACTAGGCTGTCCTTATTAAGGCTTATTGTATTGGGTTTCTGCCAATACGTTGAATATCTATAAAATACACCATAATTACTACTACATACCTAATATTTACTTTCCAAAATTAAAACTGAAGACATTATGAGTTAGTTTCAAAGTAATTAATTATTCTTGCATGTACAATGTAGGTAAAATGACCGTGTTGCTAATTAGTTAAGTTGAAATTAACTAGAGCATTCATGCGATGTATGGGAGATAGGACTAATTTTAAAAAGTAGGCCACATTATACACTTGATATATTTTTGGATGGATGTGAACTTATGATTAAAATATATATGTGTGTTGTTGGAACCTATAACAGTAAGTGGGTAGGTAATGAATTTGCTAGTGACTTTATAGTAAATTGAAAGTATCTAATTCGTACTAAATGTAAATAATAGGTACTCATTTTTATAACACGTAATTTTTGTAAAAAGCTTTTACGAAAATTACGTGGACATTTACAGTTTATGTAGATGATAGAGAAGCAGTGAAGAAAGCTCATACTTTTGATAATAACGTTCAAACAAAAAATCCAAGAAATTTGAGTACTAATTTAGACTTGACCTGATGTGATACTTGTAGACTTCATAGTTTCCATAAACGCGAACGAAGCCAAGTTCACAAATAAGTGAAAAAGGGTGGATTAATTTCATTGAATTATTCTTTCACCTCAATTACACAGGCCTTGATAAGAAACTCGATAAAAGAAATATCCATTTCTGCTTCAAGGTCTTTAAAAGGGGAAGTTATAACGTGTCGAAAATTTCACCGCTTAGTATAAACTTGAAGTAATTATTGCTGTGAACTTGAGCATGGTCTTGGGAACACACTTTGACCTTAACAGGTCGACAACTGTTCCGGTATGACTGCTGAGTCATACCGGAACAGTACCGCCCTCAAAAGTATTAATATTCGGAATCGTTGCTTGCTGTTTCTCGTTTTTTTAAGAGTTTTGACTCGTAAACAAATCTATTTTTGGATGTTTCTTTGACTAGGTGTAACTGTAAACACTGACCTGTTCTTCTGGAATTCGAAGAGTAATTCAGACAAGTTATCAGCAATAGAAATCTTACTGATAACTTGTCTGAATTACTCTTGTATGGGCTATCCCACCTAGAATCTTCTAGGAGATGATGTAGCCTGTGGCACGACCTTTCTATCGGTCATTCATTTACGTAATTGGACCATTACTTGGAGAAATTTCCTCCCAAACACAGTATATCTTATCTCTATACCTTCTTCTGCCGTAGGCTTCACTTACGCATCAGTCGGATATAATACCAAAGTACCTACTCTGTAAAAAGAACTATAACTACAATGCGGCCGTTCTAACTTGGCGAGTGTGAAGTTAGGCTCTGCGAACTTTAACGCTTGTGCACTCGTACAAAAATAAAGGTTTTAAAAAAATAAATGCAATTAGCAGTTGTTATTCCTGTTAGCAACTGTTATTGATATTTTTTTTTTAAACCTATATTTTTGTACGAGTGCACAAGCGCTAAAGTTCGCAGAGCCTAACTTCACACTCGCCAAGTTAGAACGGCCGTACTGTAGCTTGTAACTGAACTGAAGGACCATGGTGGGCTTTTGAGTCAGTAGAATCATGACACTCCTTTCTGCTCCGCGCAGAGCGGGAAGAGTCATTGACGAAAAAAAAAGCCTAATTGCATTCGAATCTCCTCAGGAGTTTTTGAGTTATGTAAGTACATGTTTACATCCATTCAATCCGCACATTTTACTGTTAAAATATTAATAAGGTTAAGTTATATTGCACTATAAGCGTGTAAACTGCTCAACTGTATTCAGAAAATATTTATCGGCAAGCATAACGCGACCTGCCACACTTTATCCAACAGTTCCCAGAACTATCGATTCTCAGTTACGTTTCCTGCTCATTACCGACCACAATAATTAAAAATAAACATCCGTTCAATAGAAGCATCTTCATAATGACTGCATAACAATTTTTAATTGCATCCAAAGATAATTAGTATACTTTATTTGCTCACTTAAACACGGCACACCGTAGGTCGTTGTGCATCGACCTTGGGCCAAGAATGTGGTCACATACGCATGGCTATTTTAAACTCTGTGACGTAAGACGTAAGGTCTAATAAGGTTTGATGTCGTTTTTTCCCATCTAGACGGTTCTAGCGCACCTAGGTATGTAGGTGTTTATCTCGGCGACGTTCTAAGTTAATAAAATAACGCTAAGGATGGATCGATGCGACAGCTTTGTTAGTATTTTTTTCTTTTGTTTGTGTCCTGGATAACCTTGCGATTTTATCTATGACAAGTTAGGTAGGTACTTGAACGTCACAAATGCCAAGTCCTTTTTTTGACGTTACTACATGTGGTTGACATTCGGACTTGAGTAACAGACAGACTTATCTAATTACTTTAGAAGTACTGATAATGTTTATTAAGTGAACACTCGAAGGGCTATAAACATGTTATAATCTATGCAGCAACTTACACACCATACAAAAACGTCAGTAAAAAGTTTGCTCAAAGAAATCCTCGGCACCACCAGTTTGATAGACCTCCCCCACTCGATGCTATCTCTCTATAAAGTGATAAGACGAGGATTAGAATGACCCCCAAAGGACCAAGTTACAGTGGTCGGGTTAGTTTTAAATGGCATTGACCGCAAGCTCCACGTCTCAATGGTCAGAACGACTGAATATTGTTACTTTAATAGTCTCTTATTGATCTTGTTATGTGTTGACATATTCGGTGAGAATTTATGATTTCATTGAATTTAATATTAATTACCTTTCGCCAGAAATTATGCTGTTTGGAGAGTGTATTCTGCTTTTAATTTATTCGTTATTTAATATTTCGAAACCCACCGTCTAAATTAAGCAAGAAATGTTATTCGACTACAGTAACAGCAATTCAGCTAAATTCTTGACATAATAAACAGCGTTCACAAACTAACAATAATAAACTTAAACCAAGATTTATTAACCAAATTGCCTACTTTAGCAAAACGTTTGCAAATACATTAGTGACAATAACACGCAACACAGACTTTCATGTAACCGTTTGTGGTTACGAAACTGTGATTCATCCAATTACCTATATGACAAAGAAGCGTATAGTGCAACCCGACTACTCAAAGCAGACTTGTAGACGAAGTGTCTAAGAATCAGTTATGACTTTGAGAGTCCAATGTCATATAATTCTTTTTGTCTTTCTATCTGTTTTTCCGGGCAAATAATTTCTGGAACGGCTGAAACTATTTTAATGGTACTTTCACTGGAATATATTTAAGTATATATGACAACATATAGGCTACTTAACACGGTATTGCCGCGGCATAAACTTCCCACGCGATCGAAGTCGCAAGCACAACTAAATAGTTACTAGTATATTTTCTAACCTATCTGAAACTATCGAGAAAGCTCCATTATGAGCTTCATTGATGTCCTCGAAGGCGGTTGTGTATGATGGCGATGTCTGATGATGACTCCACTTGACTCATACTGTTCTTACATGCTTAACCCATCGACAATTCTCATAGCAGGGCTGAGTGATCAGTGTGCGGTCGTAAGACCGGCAGTTGTAGTCCTTATGATTCATCGCCGTAACTGATTTAAATGCTTGACGTAGTAGGTGGTAGATCTTTTGCAGATTGAAATGACAATTCGACATTCTAGTGCACTTTGCAGTCGGTGTAAAATCTCTTTTTAACACGCTTTTATTAGGTCGACATATGTAACTAACTATGTAATGAAATCTAAGGTAACTAATTTAACCATCTTCCAAGGGTCGTAGCGTAATGAAAATTGGCAGCTGTATGTAGTTCTGATGACAATACAATAATATGGTACTGTCGAACTGATCTGATGATGGAGCCGGAAGATATGAACTGGAACTTCATGATGGAAAATCGTATCATAGCTGTTTTGGATTTCTTAGAAAGGTCTTGTAATGAACTTTGAGCACCATTAGGTTTCAAGGTCTGATGATGAAGCCGGAAGATAGGCACTGGCATTCTATGATGGAATATCATATCATAGTCGAGTTTGCACTTGTGAGAAAGGCCATGTAATGGACTTTGAACACGATCAGGTTTTAAGTTTTTAACAAACCTAAAGAAAATCTGTTATCAGTTTTCTTAACCTTTTTGAATTACCGCGTAATCCATAGATTTATTATTAGGTCGATCTGTAACGAACTAAATATGCAATAAAATCTAAGAATCTGAATTAAACGTACTTCTAATTGTTGTATCATCATGAAAAAAAAAAAAAAAAAAACTTGGCAAATATATGTAGATTAGACGACAATAGAAAATTATGGTACCAGCAGGCTGGTCTGACGATGGAATTGGAAGGTGGCTGATGGAACCTTGGACTGCCTACTAGTAAACAATTTCTAATTTCTGCTCATTACATTAGTCCTAAAAGCGTGTTTTGGTTTTTTAAACTATTAATTTATTTATTATTTATTAGTTTTACCAACTTCGGCTGAGTATCAGTATTTTATATGAAACGACTGTCTATTCTACCTCCAAGTAACTAGGTAACATGAACAACCTTTGCTATACTGCTGTCTAAACTTTGGCTTCTACTAACCGACTGTCAAAGATATCTTTGACAGTCGGTTAGTAGAAGCCAAAGTTTTTTCGTTTAGTTTTCATGTTAAACATGCTTGCCAAGGCATGGAACAGTCTCCACGTGTAATGAATGGTCAGCCATTCACAGACTAATGCCCCATCTCAGAAGTTAAACCCTTTCTTATCATCTTTCACACAGCTCATCTTTCGATTCTTAAATGATCATGCTGCCATGGAACTCATTCAAATGTATGAACGAGGTCATAAATAATTGCATACTTCGATATTTTTTACTCTCTGCCGAACCACGGTCTGTACGCATCCCGATCAATATCTTAGTAATTATTTAGGTATCGATCAAACCTAAGACTTTTTTAGAGCAATCTGTTTTGTCACAGCACATTCCAAGTTTTTCCCTTTTTTTCGGAGGGAACAATCAACAAACGACTTATTTTGGATTATCTGGGTGGAGCAGATGTCAGACTTCTACTGACTGACTGAAAACCCACGCCTTTCCTTCAGTTGCTCTTCTTGCGTTCCGGGACCGCGGTATCTCGTTAGAGAATTCTCGCAAGCCCAGACTCAAAGCTTTCCTCACTAATTTTTTCCTAAAGATGACTCTTCGTACTAAGCTAGGCATGTGAGCAAAAAACAGCACGGGTAAGTAGCCTCGTCAGCGATTCAATAAAGTCCCAGATATCCGTCGGGAATGCATTTACGTCGTGGAATTTGCAATAGAGTCGTGTAAATTGAGTATTGAAGCCTTTCAGTACATGACAGTAACATAGAAAAAGAAAAGTGTTGGATTTAAATGAAATATGTACATCGGTTTTTACACAGTTGAATATACAGATTCAGAATCAGTTGTTGGGAGATGAAACTTAATCAGTTGTTGGGAGATGAAACTTCGTATGTCAAGTAATATTCGCAGTTTACGATATTTGTTAGCGGCTTATTATAATAATAAAACTGATGATAAGACTAAGGCTTACCTAAGATTACATAGTATTCGTTTTCAATTGCTTGTGAGAGAACTTGAGGCCAATATGGCCTTAACTTCTTGTTTCTACACTTGCTCTATATTTCTGGGATTTCCAATTGTTAAACATTTAATGTTCTGGTTTCCTAAGATCCCATTTGGGTCTTCTTACCAGATATACGTTTTTATTGGTTATGGGCTTGCGTTTAACATCTCACCTCACGAAGTGGTCGAAGATGAAGCTCGCTTACCTCGAAGTAACCTCTTGACTTAAAGATCCCCAGGTTATAGCTATCAGGAAACACTGACTCCGGCAAGGAATTCCACTCTTTAGCTATACTCACAATGAAAGTATTCCCAAAACGTTTTGTCCGTATGGGTGGGATGTCCACCATGTAACGATAGTGCAGTTCGTCTTGTAGCCCGATGATGGACCGACTTGGTGGTAAAAAAAGGTAGTCGAAAAACTCCGTGACCGTACCTAGCAAAACTAGGTACTCCATCTCTATCATGTGTTGTCATCACAATCTGTGCAACAAACTAATCGCATGATGCATGCAGTTCTTGTGCCTTCCAATTAATTACTGCTGTGTGTGACCAGTGGAATTGAAGTTTGATATTGATAAACGACTGTTATTGCCAAATTGTGATAAGCTTACGTACTCGACACGAATTTTTTGTAATATTAACGCACAATAACTTTAATTTAGTATTTTACGCTTATAATTTAGTATTTTACGCTTACTTTCATTCATGATTTAATTATAGTCGTGTGTAAATTATGAAAACATTTTGTTTTAAGATTTTCTTTTGATCGTCGCTTCAAAATCAAAGATTTCTACAAAATAAATAGTTTGTTTGTTCGTCATTTAAAATAAATTTTCATAATCAATTCCAACTTATCCAATTGTGAACAACGATAGATTTATTATTTAAATATAACAATTAGCCTTTATTTGGCACCACAGAAAAATAATTTATACGATATAACAAGAAATAAAAAAATTGGCCAATTGCGAGTCAGACTTGCCCATGAAGGATTCCGTAGTAAATAAGCTAAATAACATAAAGTTTGTAAGAATTACAAAGTTATATTTGCGGTTTTAGAAAATATGCTGTCTCAAAAACTGCTGACCCGATCTCGTTCAAATTTTCGTTGAAAGTTTACATTAAGATCTACAGCATATATTTTTTTTAATATTTCACTCCATTATTATACAAGTTAGAGGGAGGGGGACACACATTTTACCACTTTGGAAGCGTATATCGTTTATGAAAAAGTAGTTTTAGAAACCTCAATGTCATTTTTAAAGACTTATCTATAGGTACCATACTCGCATAGGTTTCATTAAAAAAATATTTTCAGTTTCAGTTCCATGTATGTAGCTACATTTTTTTTGTAAATCATAAAGCGTTTCACAGTATACATATACCTACCAAGTTTCACATGTGTAGTCTTTTTCGGAATAAAATAGCTGTGACATACGGACGGACGGACAGACAGACAGACATGACGAAACTATAAGGATTCCGTTTTTTGCCATTCGGCTACGGAACCCTAAAAAGGAGTTAAAAGCAGTACCTAACTTAACATGTGAATAACTAATGCTTTCTTCCATACATATCTGCCGTGAACTAATCTTCTCCATCTTTTTGGTAGGATAAATAATTTAATCTCACAATTATTGCATGTTATTAAATCTATAAAATATTGGTCCCACTGACCAATCGACTTACTTTTCTTACGGTCAACAGTATGTTTATTTGGCGTTATACATTTCTAGGCCAAACAGAAACAAACAAACAGGTTTTGGTAGAAAAAAATCATATCAAAAACACATTAATCTAAGTACTTAAGAATAACCTTGTCCAGTGTTAGTCATTAGTAACGCATAGACTTGTAATTAAACTAAATAACAGCTATTAATTGATGGCCTTAGCTCTTTAAAAGCTCATCATCTGAGCTATAAAATGTTACACCTGTATTTCTTTCTCCTCGAATGGCTCAGAATTATCTATTTAACGTGCCTTGCTTAGTTCCAAGTATCCATCATGGGGGATTGTAATCCCAGCCATTGTTATGGAATAAACAAGTTTAGGGGTCTCATTGTGACGTTTACTTGTATTATTAGAACCGGAGGAGGAGTAAGGGCTAAGAAATTGTTGATGCTTCTTTTCGAAAAATAATTTTACAGAAACGGAGGTTTTTTACACTTTAACTGACCTAAGTTGTATTATAATATTTATAATACACCACGTAATTATCTTGTTGTTATATTTATACAACGTGTAATTTAAAGGGTATATACATACTAAGTGCATGGCTTTTTTGGATGATAACAAACGATATGGCAAGGGTGATTACTACAAGGTGCATTATATATCATCCAAGGACGTATGCAGTAAAGTCTTTCGTGTATTGCATGTAATACGTGGACAGTTAAGTGTCAAAGTCAATATTTGAAGTCAATAATCGATATAGGACAAGAAATTGAGGTTCATGTTAGCATAACGGTTGTCAAAGGAGAATGGAAAAATAAGAATAAGTTTATTAACCTAAACGAAAACACGCGTGTCTCACTTAGTACAGTTCATGAACAAGCAAAAACATTTCATGCGATGCATTATGCATTGCCAATGTTTTAAAATACCATCGAAAACTTTTCTTACCATCTCCTTTAACGAGAACCGGCCTTTCGCTTCGTTGCGAAATAACAAGTTTAATACTTGCCGTTATATCGGTCGGATAGATAACAATGAGTCATTGTCACAGTTTCTTCATGCGCTACCTATGTCAGACCGGTGAGGTGACCATTTGATACAAAAAGGGTGCTTAATCAACGCTATTCATAATGTGTATTTGCAAGGGGGTCGAAAATCAATAACACGTGCAGGATAGGGTTGAGCTCCAGTGTATTGATCGTATAATCTCTTCTATGAAAAACAAAACAAAGACAATTACTTATACGAAATTATGCTGAAACTGCGCAGTGACGTGTCTGTGTCTATGCAATGGCGGGCGACAACGCCAACTACGCGTGATTGGACGTCGTAAAATCTATCAAAATCTAATCAATATTCGAATACTGTAATCTTAATCATGACAATGCTTGCCTGTCCGATTTGTTTTTGTTTGCAACAAAGGTTTTACTTAAAAAACCCTGCATCTATTGAAGCAATCTCAATTATTTCCTTTCAGATGCTAGCTCCAAGATTCAAACAAATCATATTTTGTACAAGTTTTGCATTTGTATTTATTGCCTGGCGCCTGGGGGGCAATTTATTATGCGTACGCGGTGGTCAAACGGTTAATAGCAATGCTAAGAGATACAAATGCTCGTGGGCTTGCCTGGGCGTCTGACCCTTAATAACGTCTCATATGCACAAAGGGACCAAATATAATTTATTCACAAGTGATGCTAGGTTGCTTAAAATGTGTGATTGGATTGGGAGTATTCTGTTAGAAATTAATGCCGTCTGACTTGCTTTCCTTTCACATTAATTTCGCTGTTACCTAAACTTAGCGAAACGGTCGTCAGATGTTCAAACCCCCACTGCCCGTCCAGTCAAATCTATTCAGTTTATACTTCAGGGATTAATGGCCCTCTAAAAGTAGATCTAGTCTTTTAAGAACATAATCTTGCAACGTGGTTTTATTAACAGTCACGATATCTCAAAAACAAAGAACATAAAATCAGAACGCACTTCGTGTATTCGCGATTAACTACCAAAGAATTCGTGGTTACTCACACAAAGAAAGCTAACAATATTTCACAGTAAGCCGGCAGTCGGTACAGGTCAACACTCCATGACTCACCCGCTCCTAAGGTGAGTTGATGAGAGCACGCATGATGTAAACTAACGCATTCCAGTGCTAAGTGGACGATGTAAACATTGTGGCTTAATGCTTGATGGTGTGTAGGGGCTGGGAGCCTTTTTCTGCCAGTGAAGAAAGAAATACTGAGTGCGGGAATAAAAACACAGGCGTTATTTAATAATATGGAGAAGGAATGTCTAAAAAGACAACATCGTTGTCTATATACACTCGCGAGCAACCAAATCGACTCAACCCATATGTGCGCATAAATTATATGTATTTTTCGAAAAATACATTACTTATTTTAAAAATTATTATAGCGTTCGAAAGCTTGAGACCTTAGCTTTAATATGGTACCACTTTTCTTAACATTTATTCAAGACTTTTAAAATGAATGGTATCTGGGTGTAAGTAGAGGTGAAATGGGAACTTAGAAAAATGTTTTTGTTTTATTTTAAAAATAAAACAAAAACTGTTAAAAAAACATAACGTAATTTATTATATCAATATTGCCCCCCCCCTAGCTCTAATCACAGCTTGCAGTGGTTTTTTCATCGACCTGATCAATTTTTTGAAGGTTTCTTGAGGAATTCCATCCCACTCCTCTAATAACGCCGCCTTTAGTTCCTCTATGATCGAAGGGACTGGATTTCTGACCCTGACCCTTCTTTTGAGCTCGTCCCATAAGTACTCGATGGGATTCATATCTGGACTGAGTGCAGGCCAGTCCTTTGTCTGTATATTCACTTCGTCCAGGAACTGCCGAGTGATACGCAACGTCATCGACGTCGTCAACGACACTGGGAATTATCATGCATTAAGACGAAGTTCTCGCCGACAAATCCTGCGTAGGGAACAACGTGGTCCTGAAGTATGTCGGTAATATACCGATCAGTTGTCAGCCCTCCTCCTCGGCCTCCCCCGGGCACGAAAACAAGCTCGGTTTTTCCGTCTAAAGAGATATCAGCCCACACCATGCAGGAGCCGCCGCCGTATGCAACCGTTTGAGCGAATCAGCACTGCGCAAATCGCTCTCCCGGACGCCTGTAAACCCGACTTCTCCTGTCACTGCCATGCAGACACATTCTACACTCGTCAGTGAACAAGACCGACTGCCATTGCTCGACGCTCCAATTGAGATGCTCTCGAGCAAATTGAAGGCGCACTTGTCGGTGGCCTTCAGTTAATTTTGGGCCCATGGCAGGCCGTTTTGGAGTGAGATTGGCTTTCCTCAAGCGTCTTCTTACTGTCTGCTCGCTGACAGCCAACCCTCGAATACGCCTCAATTCCTGCATTACATCCACACCCATCAGGTGCCGATTCCGCAGCGCTCTTGGAACGATGAAACGGTCGTCTCTCTCTGAAGTGCACCGGTGGCGGCTGGCTCTTGGTCTCCGATTAAAGGCACCAGTCTCTTGAAATCTTCTGTATACCCTTGATACAACAGACTGGCTCAAGTGAAGCTGGGCAGCGACGTTTCGCTGACTGAGTCCTTGTTGCAACAGAGCAACAACTTGAGCAGTTTCTTCAGGCGTAGTGTCCATAGTTTCTTAAAAACAATGAGTGCAATTTGTGGAGATGTGTACAGGTAAACTTTTGATAAGCGACTGATGAGTTAAATCGGTTGCGAGGGTTTTTATAGGGGTGGATCGTAGCACAAGTCATGTGTACCGTAGAGAGTGAATTTTCCTGCACACCCGTTTAAATTGCTTAAATAAAAAGGTACTGATATTATTTTATGATACTGATGTTGATGTAAAGCTAAAATCTCAAGTTTTTAATAGACATATGTTTTTGATAAATAAAATATGCATTTTCCGAAAAATAAAGATATGTATGCGTGCTTATGGGTTGAGTCGATTTAGTTGCTCGCGAGTTCTGATTGAAGTCTGTCTGTGATTTTAAAATAACTGTGTTTTCTTAAGAGCTTAAACGATACTAAAACACAAAAAAATCTGCGTGTTTGTTCAGGCTAATTTCTGGAACGAACGGTTGGTCCGATTCTAATTGGACTTTCACTGAAAGATAGATGTCGCGGCCTAGCTAGTTGGAAGTCGCGGCACAGCTAGTTTATGCTAAAAACATGAAGAAGGCGGGCACATTGATCGCAGAACATAGGTCAAAAGGTCCTAGAGTGGCGATCTCGTACAGGAAAACCCAACGTTAAGTGCCTCCCACAACTCACAAGGTGGACCGATGACCTGGTGAAGACATAGGAATTAGCTGGTTAAGAGAGGCACAGAACCGGTTGATGTGGCATTTTAGCTGAAATGATGGTTACTAAGCAACTTGATGTTTTGATCAGTATGGTCTTCAACTTGTTGTCCAGTTCTAGGTAGACTCCATTTACCCATTTACCATCGACACGCTAAGATAAGTGGACTTCTGAGTTTTTTTCGCTGTTTCTTCTCAGGGTCTTATTTTGAGAAAACCGTGCAGCTTATATTAATTTCAAACCGAAGCTCTCCACAATGTTGACTACCTCTGGTTTATACAAAGGTAGCCCGAAGAATTTACGTCGTACGGATATAGTAGTGAATGCGGAAAAGAACATAAATCTGCGTAAACCGCATATGTATGTATGTACGTACTTTTGTACCTTGATAAGCAGTTCGCACCTAAATGTACATTGTAAGTTGTTATTGGTTTCAAGCATGTTATATTATTGTAATGGAAGCGGTAAATTACTTAAGCTTACACCTAATGATGACAGGAACTTGCAAAACCTTTGTGTTTATGAAAACAAAAACTGCTTGTCATTAACTTAGACAGAATTCCAATAATCTTCCAGGAATAATATGTCATATGAATAAATAAACGTTCTGAGAAACACTATAATAATTCTCAAGGTTTTCCATTGAAACAAAAACAAACTTATCTAAACTTGACACCATGGGATATCTAAAGGTGATTCCGGGAATTCTAACCTGCGATGCCGTCACTGCGGAAACGGTGTACTGTGCATGCGTCTATCAAGTTTGGAACATAAATAGCGCGCTGGATTTAGTCACGAAGTAGAAAATGGAGTGCTCATAAGCATTCTCTAGGGAATCCTCCATGATTCTGAATTGAACTGTTGGACACAATACACTTAAGGATATAAATAAAAAAACTAGTGTACAATGGGCGGTCTTATCGCACAGGGCAATCTCTTACAGACAACCTTTGGATGGACAGAAATTAAAGGAGATAAATTTAGGGCTGTCAGTGTACAACATCATACATAATACTAATTAAATCTTCTATACTTATAATAAATCTGTAGAGAGGTCAATTCTGTACATGAAATATATTTACAAAATAACTATCAGGGGGTGATTAGGGATCGATACTGATACCAAAAATGCAATCAGTAAAATTTTTGTCTGTCTGTCTGTATAACCGTTATAGAAACAAAAACTACTCGACGGATTTTAACGAAACTTGATACAATTAATATTCATACTCCTGAGCAGGTTATAGTATACTTTTCATCACGCTACAATCAATAGGAGCAGAGCAGTGAAGGGAAATGTTGGGAAAACGGGAGAAGTTACTCCATTTTTTAAGCTTCCGTCGCGTGTGCAACCTTAATGGTTAAAGCTACACAGAAATCATTTATGACGGAAATGTTCTCCTTAAAATTATATAAAAAATACCCCACGACAGCATATATCTATCTTTTATGGTTGACTCACAATAACACGTGTAACTCCCGATAGCTTAGCAGTTCGAAGCTTTCTGATTATTATTCTGCTCCGAAATTTAAAATCACCACAACTTTGCAATGGAACTCGGCTAAAAGTAACCCACTTGCAACAAAATATAATCGAGGCTCAAATTTTAACAGGTTGCGGTGCAGTAGAAACCGTCTTTATTCCCAGAATTCCCATAATACCAAATAATTTTCCATTCCAATTTAAAAGAACGCGATTCCCAGTATCGGTGTGTTATGCAATGACAATTAATAAGGCTCAAGGGTAGACTTTTCGTGTTGCTGGAGTAGATCTCGGTGTCAGTTGTTTCTCGCATGGTCAGTTGTACGTCGCTCTTTCCCGGGTTAGCAGTTCTAGAAATCTTTATGTTCACGTGCCGGACGGGTCAACTTTCAACATAGTTTACCTGGAAGCTTTGCGCTGAAGTATTGTCGTTCTATAGGTACTTAAGCCTCATGTGAACGTGATCTAAACAATGTTACCAATACATTAACTTAACAACACACAAGGAGCTACACGCTGACGGAGTCGCGGGCACAGCTATTAACAATAATATTGTGCGGTTCGGTATTGCGATATTTTTCAACAGTATTATAGATTGACATATTATATTTCCCTACTAAATTACGAAAGTTAATCTGTGTGTTACATCAAAATCACTGAACCGTGAGGAAGGACATAGGCTACTTTTTTTACGAAAAACGACGGAAACGTGGACGAAGTCGCGGGCAACAGCTATCTATGCTAATAATATAAGGCTGAAGAGTTTGTTTGTTTGTTTGAACGCGATAATCTCAGGAACTACTGGTTCGAATTGAAAAAATATTTTTAATTAAATAGTAAATTTATAGAGAAAGGCTATATATCATTACGCTAAGGCCAATAGGAGCGGAGCACCAATGAAGAATGCTTCAAAATCGGGGTTAAATTTAACGTTAGCCCAAAGTAACTATTCCACGCGGACGAAGTCGCGGGCAAAAGCTAGTATAATAATATAAAATGCATACCACAAAATAATATATATAAATATATACTAATACATATCAAATTCATAATTGAGAAAGGAGAAGAAAAAAATTATAGTGAAAGGTAATGCTCCTTCACCATTCTTTTGAACGTAGATAATGTTTGAGCACGCCTCACATCTATGCTTAATGCATTCCACAAACGGACCGCTTTTATAGTGAAAGATTTATCGAAGAAAGAAGTGGAATGCATACGGATACTCAACTCTAAATTTTCCGATGATCTCAAGGACCTTGAATGTGTGTCACAGAAAAACCGAAAGAAGTATTTAAGATAAAAAGGAGTGAAAGGATTAAATAGCACATTATAAAGCAGAGAAACTAAAAGGGACTGTCTTTAATGGAGACATCCCGCCACACTGTTTTCTACACTGATACTTCTAAGATCCACGAAACTATCAGTATTAACCACCCAAAGCAATGAAGTATACCAGAGCATCGATTTAACTGTCTCGGAGCCTCTCTGTAACGAAAAGAGATAGAACAAATGAGTAAGAAAACTATAATTTTCAGCAATTGGATCCGGTATGCCCCAGAACCGAAAATAAGAAGTAATGCTACACCCACCACAGTGGGAACGTTATAGGCTGATTTTTACCGACCTCAAAAGGAGGAGGTACTTATGTTCGACCAAATGCCAATTGAATAGGTTTGATCACCTCGTGCGTACCACGGACTGCTGGAAATGAAAACCATATGCCTATTAAAACTCTATTAATTGGCTTGGCACTGACTTCAACCAGATGAGTAGGTACCCAGCCTTTATTATAAACGAAATTAGACATCCAATTATTATTTTTCGCTTTTCAGTGCAATCGTGTTATTATGTATGTTTTAAAGTCGGTTTTATTTTGTGTTCAAAATATTTTTTTGTTATGTTACGATCCATTCATGTATAGCATATTGTCACTCCAGTAGCGTGTTACTCCATGTCCCAAAACATAAATAGCTGTACGGCTTTACTCGTACACTACCTTTGCCTTGTTTATCAAACGGTGTACCAGTAATAACTGTAATCAATGCATACGTTTGTGGGTACATTAGTTTGAGTCAGGGATTGAATAATTTAGTTATAGGTCGTTCATGATCATGACTCATTATGTTTGCTTGTATGTTTTTGCCGTGCTTCCGAGCGTACGATTCAAGTAGTATATGATCGGTAAATTGGCTAATGGGTATATCAATTTTTATCGTATTGCAGTTATTTGTTGATGGTGTAAAACGGAAATTAATCGACGGGTTACGGTTAAAGTTAGTTCCTTACTACGACTAGCCACTAGGGATCGTGGGTTTTCGACGACACGGTTGCCGCAAGGGTTGAGCGCTTGGCTGCTGCTCTGTATGTTGCGGGTTCGATTCCCGCACGGAACAAATGTTTGTATGGCCTAAAGATAGATAGTTGTCGGCGCAAAGGAACAAAGCCGTTTACAATGTGTTGATACGTCATTTCCACAGTTTCCACCATAACCGCTCCGTGAGTCAGGCGAGAGGTGGGGACGGATCGTTATAGTAAGGCACGCGCTGCCTAGTGGGGATCATTCCGATCGAGGCGCTCGCTCCGTCAACATCTCTAGTAAATGTGAATAGGGTCACACCTGAGTCGTAATTACCTTGTTTTTAATAATAATTATTGTAATAAATTAATATTCTGATTTTGAACTGAGTTTGCTGTAAATAATTATGTAATTAGCGAACCTTGAAATAAACTGTAGTTTGGATTTAGTAAATCTTTTTGTACGTAATCACTGAAGTTTTCCCTGAAGTCGGGTTCGAAGGTCAGCCTGGCGCTGATAAGGATCCTAAAAATCATGGTCCACCTTCACCGATTTTACAAGTTACGATCCCTCCGAAATAGTTGTTTGTATATATTAAGTTAAATGTTTGTTTGTAAATGTACTCCTGATACAGGAGGAATTGTGAGTGTGAGGCAGATTAAAAAAAATATATAAAAATATTATTTAGAAAGTACTAATTTTATCTTTCAAATCTGCTTTGTCGAGTTCAAACCGGGATTATACATTTTATTTGGATCCATCGTTAAATTTCTTCTTCGACCTGATTCGCTTCAGCTTCTTTTCTGACCAATTATCTTGGTTTTAACTAGTTACATCTTCATTTGCTACTATAAGGTTGGGGAAAGTCTTTTCGCATTATAGTATGTATGAACTTGTAATAAAATCTCTTTGGCTATACTATTTGTATCTGGCTGGTTTTGGTATCATTGAAAGTTTAAATTTTATAGAACATAATTCCAAATTCAAATTAGGAAAATGTGTGATTTTCATTTGTTTTTCGTACTGTCAAGATGAGTGAATCTAATGAAGAAATTCGATACATTTTAAAATTTTACTACAAAAAAGGAAAAATGGAACGCAAGCCGCGAAAAATATTTGCGATGTTTATGGACCTAGTGCAGTGTCTGTGACAGTAGCACGAATTTGGTTTAAGCGTTTTCAATCCGGAAAGAACAATGACCACGCTCCATACATGCGATGACCTGTCAATCAAAATTTTTATCAGATGATGTATAGTGATGTGAATCATACCAAATTATAGAATGAGTCTTAAATATACAACTGTAAAAACGTGGTTTAATTTGACAATCAGGTAAAAATATTACAATGAAAACAATATTTGAGGTTATGTACCTACTTAACTGTCAAACGAACATTAGTACAAACTAGAGATGAGTCGTATCTACTAGAACAGATCCGAAGAATAGGTAAATTTCGATACTAGGCGGCACCTATTCTCACTTTGACAACACCTAGTATCATGAAGTATTGCGAAATCCAACTGCTCTTAGGCTTCATAGCACTAACGCATAATTGCATTCCATTCACTCAACACGTTATAAACCTGCTTTACCGCTCATTCATGTTTGTCAAAATCATTCGTTTGTCAGTCACTTGAATTTAAACCCTAATTCAAAGTACATAAAAGTAACGCAACGCGCACGCGTTTAGTGCAAGAATATATATTCTGTCCTTTTTTAACTACGCTATTCCGTGGTCTTCCCATCTTTATCTTTCAATACTCGAGACTAGTCAGTAATCATTCGATCCGAGAATACTCGATCCGAATGAGTACCAACTAGTCTCGAAAAGACTAAGTATATAGATACTTCGTAATACTTAGTTTGTCGAGACTAGGTGGTACTCATTCGGATCGAGTATTCTCGGATCGAATGATTACTGACTAGTCTCGAGTATAAAGTCCAATTACTAGGTACCAACCTTGTCTTATCACTGATTGCTGGTGCTAAGACCCTAAGTTCAATAGAAATATCAAGTACAGGAGAAGTGGCAACGAGGTGAGTCCGTGAAGCTTAAAGACCGTCATCGTAAAATTTAATCAAAATACCGTGTTCATTTGTTGTTTAGCAGTTTCCTGCAAAATTAGTAGCCACAATAAAAAAAATACTTGAACTAAGTACGTGCACCATGACCACATTCGATAAGTAATAATTGATACTAGGTGGACTAGGGACTAGGTGGAATAGGTATCTGGATCACGTATTTTTAAATACTAAGAATAGGTGCACCTAGTCCCAAATTTACCTAGTACAACCCATCTCTAGTACAAACTATCAGATTTACAACTATCCCATAATAACTAAGTATCTTCATGAATTAAGTACTTTTATTATTGGTTGAAGAAGTGGTTATTATTGGTTGTTATTACTCGTTGAAAAACAATAGAAAAAAGTTGGGAAATTAAATAAAATTAAAACAGCACATTTATTAATTTAATTATTTTATTCTTCACACTGACAGCACGAAAAAACGTTTCGTTTCTCAATTATAACTTCAATAATAACTTCACGACCGCGGAAATATTGACAACCTTAGAATATGCTTACTAAGTAACCTTATAACGAATTTAAATTAAATTAATTGTAAAACGATGCACGAAATACTAAATCAATAAATGGTAACAGTGCTAACACTGCGCCTAAATGTCAAACTCACCATAAAACGGAACGGTACTTCAATGCATTTGAAATGGCTGCGTTCTATTAAAAACAACGCTTTATTTAGTGGTCGTTTTAAAATTATTATTTCTTTTTTTTCACATTACTAATTCTGATTTAAGTTAGTATTACGTAAATTGCAAAAAATTAGTTATTTAATACGCTAAATAACATCACTATACATTAAATCTTGTGTCAAAATGTTTGACAGGTCAATTCTGGACATGATTATTTTGATGTCAAAGATGCACGTCGCTCTGGTCGCCCTATTACGGATAAAATGGATGCCATTTTTGAAAAAGTGGAGCAAGATAATAAGATATATAAGGCATATCAGTAGTTATGACGTAGCTGAAGAACTGGGAATTGACCACAAAACAGTTTTGGCGCATTTGAAAAAAATTGGCCAATTGCGAGTCGGACTCGCCCATGAAGGGTTCCGTAGTAACTATAATAAATATATTATACTTAATATATTTATTTGAAAAAAAAACCTTTACAAATTTCTTAAAACTAGCTTATTTACAATTTTTACAACTACGCCAAATAACTTTGTTTTTCATAGTATTTGTATGAATTACAAAGTTATATTTGCGGTTTTCTAAAATATACTGTATCTCAAAAACTGCTGACTCGATCTCGTTCAAACCAATTTTGGTTGAAAGTTTACATTAAGATCTACAACATATGGTTTACTTAGATTTTTCACTTCATTATTATAGAAGTTAGAGGGGGGGGACACACACATTTTACTACTTTGGAAGCGTATATCTTTTAAACGATTAACTTTATGAAAAAGTTATTTTAGAAACCTTATTGTCATTTTTAAATACCTGTCTATAGATACCACACACGTATAGGTTTCATGAAAGAAAATATTTTCAGTTTCAGTTCCATGTATGAGGAGCCCCCTTTATTTTAAATATTTTTTTAATTTTCTCTTAAAATCGGAAAGCGGTTCACAGAATACATCTACCTACGAAGTTTTACATGTATAGTCCTAATAGTTTCGGAATAAAATGGCTGTGACATACGGACTGACGGACAGACAGACAGACGGACAGACATGTCGAAACTATAAGGGTTCCGTTTTTTGCCAGTCGGCTACGGAACCCTAAAAAACTGGGTACACAAAACAGCTCGATATTTGGGTACCTCACGAGCTCACTGAAAGAAACCTAATGAACCGTGTACTCATTTGTGATTCTTTATTACGACGTAATGAAACCGAACCATTTTTGAAGAAGCTGATAACTGGTGATGAAAAGTGGATCATGTACAACAAGAACGTGTGAAAAAGATCGTGGTCAAAGGCCGGTCAGCCTTCACAGACTGTGACGAAACCCGGGTTAACTCGCAACAAGGTGATGCTGTGTGTGTGGTGGGATTGGAAGGGCATTATTCATTATGAGCTGTTACCACCAGGCAGGACCATCGATTCTGAACTCTACTGCGAACAACTGATGAGATTAAAGCAAGAAGTTGAGAGAAAGCGGCCGGAATTAATCAACAGAAGGGGTGTGGTTTTTCATCATGATAAGGCTAGACCTCACACATCTTTAGCCATTCAGCAAAAAATAATAGAGTTTGGCTGGGAGGTGTTAATGCATCCGCCGTATAGTCCTGACCTTGCACCTTCAGATTTCCACCTGTTTCGGTCTCTTCAGAATTCTTTCGGCAGTGTCAGGTTAATATCACGAGAGGACTGCCAAAACTACTTGTCGCTGAATTTTGATCAGAAATCCCAAAATTTCTATAGCAATGGGATCATGTCCCTACCTACAAGATGGCAAAAAGTTATCGAACAAAAAGGTACCTACATACTTTAGTTAAATGTAAATAAACTATGTTAAAAAATATTTTGAATTTTCTTAAAAAATGCGAAGAAACTTTTTCCCCAACCTTATTATTTTCTTCCATCCCTTATGGCTGAAGATGGCCTCATCTTCAAAAGCAGAATCATCTGGAACAAAAACGTTTTCACTTAAGTCTGTCGCAGACATGCACTTATCTCGATCAAGCATAATATCGTAAATAACTTTCAGTCTGTCTGTCCGTTCGTCCGTATCACTCTCACCTCGCTTATTTAATAGCCGACCGATTTCATTAGCTGTGCTCTTGAGATGAAGTATTTCGAATAGTGAGGCGTTTATATGCTGATCTTCAATTGTTACTTCGAGTTATGGACGTAGAAGCAAGCTACAAACGAAATAACGCGGCAAGTGCATATTTGAAACATCATCCGAAGAGCTCTTGTCACAGTCGACGGTGTGAACCTACCAAATGGCCTGGCACGCGACGATGGCAAGAGACGGAATGGCTTATCTTTATTTCCATGGAAGATCGGTAGGCCATTAGTGTGGGACACTACTTGTGTCGATACTCCTTTTTTTCGTCCTTTGGGTCAAATCGGCAGGCCTTTGGGGTTGAAACTCTCGGATTGTGGGGTCCGAGTGTTCATACGTTATTTATTTAAATATACACTTCGCGCGACCCATGGGCTAGCTTTTTACATAGGACAGATGTTAATTGCCGGCAGTCTTTTGAGCATGAGGACGTATGAAGATTTTAAATTTTTCTTTCTTCTTATTTTTTTTTCTTTTTTTGATTTTAATTGGAGTCTGTGTTTCCCGATAGCTATAACCTAGGGGTCTTTAAGTCAAGAGTGAATAGGTTACTTTCAGGTAAGCGAGCTCCATGTTCGACCACATCATCACTTACCATCAGGTGAGATGGCGGTCAAACGCGAACCTATTATCAATAAAATAAAAAATAAAATTTAGACTTTCAGCTACAAACGGTTAATTAATTTAGTATCTCAGTTCACTTTTCACCACAACAGACCATTCTAAGACAGCTTTGTTGTATCGGCGTCTGTGGAGTTTCTTCTATTTCATAGAGACGCTTTAGAAATGGGCAATCAGTTCATGCCACTGTCCGGACCCTTCACAGCTCATAAATGATTTAATGGAAATAAATGCTCGAAGTTTTATCGTTTTGCTTATTTTGTCCCTGTATGCTTACAGTGAGATATTTCTTGTTTGTCGTACACTTGTTGATGTTATTCCTGCACGTAGTATATATTATTAATAAATTATACTGAGTAATTTTACAATGAATTTTACTTTTGTAGTGCATCAATGGGACTTTACACAACCTTATCGTTGCCTATTGGCTCTTGTGGCTTTAAATACGTACAAAAGCTTCATGCCTACTGTGTTGCTAGATACTATGTGAATTACCATTGTTGCAAAATCATTGTAATAAATAATATTAGTCATATTTCAATGTACAATCCCTTTTTCCCTTATATGGTCATTATTGACTCATTATTGTCGATATGGTCATGTATGTTACACTCACATCTACAACTTGTTATCAGTCATTTCATTGCACATCAGCTATCTTTTATAAAAAAAAAAATGTCAACATATAGGTAAATCTCTAAATATTTACAGAGGAGGGTTTTGATATATCGGAATAAATTTCTGCTTTACGATAAATTAAGTACCACTTCATCTTTTCAAATATTTATCTTCTGAGACTTTGATTAAAGTATTTCGTTAGTAACTATATGTGTTAAATCCATACAATCCTAAATAATATTATATGAAGAGGTAAAGTTTATGTGTGAGTTTGTATGTTACCGTGGAAACTACTCATCCGATTTTAAAAATTCTTTCATCTGTTAAATGCTACGTTATTCGTGCTTTTCACGCGAGTGAAGCCGCGCACTGAAGTTAGTAACAAATATATGTGTTGCTGAGGAGATTTTGGCGCTACTTGTTTTCATCTAAACCATTTGTTAAAATTACGGAACGCTTTAGATTCCGTAAGTTTCAAATTAACAGAAATTAAAATTACACTTTTATTCTGAATTCAAATTCTAATTAATCCACGATTGTTCTAATTAAGTTACATAAAATTTAGTCCTTCAAGACAAAAGAACAAATATTACAATTTTCACAGTTGAAACAACAGACCGTTAAAAACCCGGTCAAATTAATTTGAAAATTCGCTAAAAGGCGTTTATTTTCGTGACGTTGATAAAGATTTTAATTTTACAATGATTAATGGTTTAATATCAGTATCGGTAATAGCTACATCTCCGATTTACCGACGCGATGGTCGGGTCTATTAGGGTCGTAATCGATTCCAGATGTTATCGATAATAAAGGGTGCCGGGCCATGTTCAGGTTATCACGTTTATCAGCAATGGTGTACTGTTATCCTCTCATATTAGCGTTATTACATAAAACCGAAATTCGCTGAAATTGTGTAACTAATAGGAAAACCTTCAAAATTTTTAGTTTTGGGTTTCACACAAATTAATCTATTGTATTTGACCAAGCTGTTGCCCGTTTTTTTTTTCGTGTAGAATTTTTATGTATTTTCCTGGCTTAAAATTTTGCCTTTCTCTTATCTCAGGTGTAAATTATGTGTGCAAAGTTAAAGCTATAGATACATCTATGTATAAATAGAATTGAAGTAGTGATTTCAAAATAACTAAGTTTTTTCAATTGCTTAGGTATAGTTATTTTACTATACTTAAACAAAAATTATCTTAATAATTATAGTGGGAATAGCTGAACCCTTTGTTGAGCCTTTATTCCGAAATTCCCGCAGGGTCGGGATTAACGTGAGAAAAAACACGTAACTGTAAAATCGACTCCAACGCGAACGGAGTCACGGGTACATCTAGTTAATAATATAAGTAGGATTTTTCCTACATTTCATTACTACTGTACTTTCCCCTGATTTTTGACACCCTCAAAAGCCTCCTATCCAATACGGAACCATAAATTTCACAATCACTTGTGTTCTTATATGAGCGTTGCGCAGAAATAACAGCACGCATCGCTTAGAATGAAGTTTTACATACAATGATGTATTTACAAACTGTTATTGTATGTATGTAATTGTAAACAATTCGATAAAGGCGAAACAATACTGTTTCGCCTTTATCATTCGCATCCTGTGACTGGGTTAGATAAACGAGCTTTTGCGTTACGCTGACTCAGTGGCATGTTTTAAGTCTGGGGTCATTTAATTGTTCACTTTAACCGCTTTTTTTTGGGCTATGCCTACTCAGTGGCATGTTTTAAGTCTGGGGTCATTTAATTGTTCACTTTAACCGCTTTTTTTTGGGCTATGCCTTTCACTATTACAGGCCAATGTTGTGGCAGAATTTAATTATATATTTTCAAGAATTCAATTCAAGCTCTTCAAACATGTAGAAGTTGTGTAACTTTCTGCCGGCATCGGTGTTCCCTACCACATAATTATGTAACTACTAAGCTAAATATGCTTGTGTCTGGATTGAGTTCACGACAACAGTATATAGTATAACTAGCTTCCGCCCGCGACTTCGTCCGCGTGGAAAAAAAATCCCCCGATTTTGAAACATTCTTCATTAGTGCTCCGCTCCTATTGGTCTTAGCGTGATGATATATAGCCTATAGCCTTCCTCGATAAATGGGCTATCTAACACTGAAAGAATTTTTCAAATCAGAACTGTAGTTCCTGAGATTAGCGCGTTCAAGCAAACAAACAAACAAACTCTTCAGCTTTATAATATTAGTATAGATAGATAGATAGATATACTCCTTATTGTACACCATAACAGAATTAAATAAGGACTTAAAAAACTACAAAGGGTGTTACAATAAGCGGTCTTATCGCTAAAAGCGATCCGTCAGCCTTTACAGCAAGAATAAACCGGCATATTCTGGGCTCTCTCGTTTCATTGTAGACCTCATCTATCGCTTTCCATCACGTGTGATCGAGTTTTGAGTGGGATCATCTGAAAGAAAAATAAAAACCGACAGATGAGTCGACTTGTTCATCAACTGGCGAGTGGGCTGTTTGTTTCACCACTTCTTCCCAGCTAAAACACTATGAAGTGGTGACGGCCGGGTTTTATAGGGGACTGTATTCGTAAAAAAAATTACTTCGACTTTTGTATTTGAAATGTTCTGTGTGAGTCCGATTCTAATAGAGTGTCAGCATTAGTTATTTAAAGATATTCATAAAATTAATGAATTTTAAATGGTCTTCTGCTCATATACCTACCGATCTACTTTCGTCCATAGCTCTCTATTTATCGCCATCTTAGTAAATGCTCAGTTTCTAATCATATCATCTTTTACGCGGTTCACGTGAAAATCTTTCCATAATTTTTATAAAAACAAAGTCTCTCGCCGCGGGTCGTGACTGTCGACTATCGCGATAAACTCGAAAACTACTGAACAGATTTTCATGTTTTTCACCAATGGCTAGAATGATTCTAGTGGAAGGTGTTTTTAGTGTATAATTTATTCAGGTTTTGTGTGAATTAGCCGAATGAGACTGCTTGAAGCCGACCGGGCTGGGTCGCTAGTCTATACTAATATTATAAAGCTGAAGAGTTTGTTTGTTTGTTTGTTTGTTTGTTTGTTTGTTTGTTTGTTTGCTTGAACGCGCTAATCTCAGGAACTACGGTTCTGATTTGAAAAATTCTTTCAGTGTTAGATAGCCCATTTATCGAGGAAGGTTATAGGCTATATATCATCACGCTAACACCAATAGGAGCGGAGCACTAATGAAGAATGTTGCAAAATCGGGGGAATTTTTTCCACGCGGACGAAGTCGCGGGCGGAAGCTAGTATAAGATACAAGAATGTATAATAAAAGTTGGAAAACTCCCAGACATAGTGATTTATATTATTTGCAGCTGCTGAAATGGCGTATACAGACAGACACTCATTAAAACTTCAGGGTTCTTAAAACGCATATAAGTATATGTTATCAAGAACTTCAGAGGCGGTCCACAGCGGATGCTGATTGAACGAATGAGCGATAATGAATGGAATTACCAGCGTATATTAATATAGAGCACGTTCGCGTTGGCGCCACTTGAAGACACGTGCTGAGATCCGACTTAGGACTTGAAGTGCAGAAATGAGTAGCCTATGCAGCATTTCATCGTTAATGTTGCTATCAACTGGGTAATGGTTCTTAAGAATGTGCTGCACGATTAGTGTTTTCTAAAAAACAGTGAGCAGGACGAAATGGTAAATATTAGAGAAGCCCTTTGTCGAATCTTCTTATTTCTTATATACAAAAATAAATGGCTGTTCGTAAATTTCGTTCGTAAAACTTGAGAACGGATGGACCGATTTCATTATTGTATTCCCTCCCCTTCCCTCTCATACAGGGAAGGCTTAAAATTAAAAGGTCAGAAAGACAACGTATGTCGGGTCTGCTAGTCATCGTTAAAGTTAATAGGATACTAGCGTTAAGGACATGTGAAATTTTAATTATAAGTTAAAATAATAAGTTTCATCAGTAATATATTATGAAATTTTTGTATTTCTGGCCTGCATAGCTAGTAATGCTCCACGCAATTTAATTGACCTAAAGCAGTAGTGCGTTTAGCGCATCATTTATCATTCATTCATATTATCTATCATTTACGATTTTTAAGCCGTCAGTTCTTTCACGTCGTTGGTAGCGTTTATAGTTGTGTGAGTATACAGTAAAGCTTTGGTTTCCTAGGATAGCGGTGCCGTCATATAGCGGCCGTAATACAGCGGTGAATGACGTCACTAGAACGTTGTCTATGTAAACAAAATGGCGCGGTTTCCTAGAGAGCGGTAACTGACACCGTAACGTCAAAAAGCGGTGCTGCCATTTGCATGACGGCCGTCTTGTCGGTGTCAGATGGTTTCGTGAACGTTTCCAAAGAGAATGTAATACACTAGATAGCGATGAAGCAGACAGTGTGTTAAAACGGCCGTGGAACTTTCCACATGTCGTCACCGTAAAGACGGCCGCCTTTTTGCGTCCGTAATATTACGGCCGCTATATGACGGCACCGCTTTCCTAGGAAAACAGAGTTTAATATGATTTTCTATGGATAATGTTCAGTCTGTCATTGTCCAAGATATTTGATGAGTCCCACTGCACAGCAGCGGGTACGAGATCTCCCATCAACCGGTATAAAGTTTCTCCATTTTTGCTCGATTGGATAGCAATCAGCCTTTCACGTAATAAATAATATTACTTTTTACCACAAAACAAATATTTTAGTTAACGTCTTTTGAAATCTAAACCGCAGAATCATTTTCTGTAATTGCGGTTAGGGCCGAAATTATATAATTAAATTATTTATTGGGTTTTTAACAAAATTGTACAGATAATTTTAAATTTAAATGCTGTCAATTAAAGTATCTTAAGGGAAACTCCGTGATACATGTGAAACGTCATAATTATGGATTAAGACGGATTTTGGGGGAGGGTACAAAGTAGTTATATCTATCTTCTACCTCGTTGAGCCTTTAAAATAGCAAGTCTTATAACATCAAAAATATTAACGTACTAGCACTTTGACCGCGACTTCACTCGCGTAATTTCCAAGTAATTTATAACCTATTATAGGACACACAAATATTGCACCTTACTAACAATGAAAAAAAAAAATTAATTTGGTCATTCGTATAGATTACCCCCCTACATACAAGCTTACAAACAAATTTTATTTCTTATGAAAGTAGTATAGTAGGTATAGATTTATTAAAGTCAGTATAATCAACAAAAAATTAAATATAGCATGGAAAAAAATTGTCCTCAACTTTGTCAGCTAGTGATATGCCCAATCGACTGGTAGAATGGCCAAGTTATATGGCAATGCTTATCCACTGGCCAAACTAAAAGCCCAGATTCCCCGGGTTTGTACTCCTTTTGCTCATAACTTAAATAAAACAATTTTCGTGTACTTATTTTGTAGATAGTAAAGCAGCTAATTCCCTGAAATAAATAATCAAATATTTACAATTCTCGTTATTAGGTACTACAGAGCTACCTATATTATAGACAGAGACATATTTAGTAACAAAATACGTTAATCCTTTTTAAATAACGAGTCTTGAATATTTGCATTGCAATCGTGCTTGCAATTAAATGCGCCAACCCATTTCAGCAAAGTAATAAAGAAAAAGTGAAAAAAGCGGAAAGAGGTACAAATTGCTTGCATAAAACAACTTCCAATAAATAATACTTGTAATCAATTATTTATATCGCAACATACTTTCGCCTCAATAAATAACTGATAAAAGTATAATAAATACAATTATTTTCGCGTCTGAAACTCTGAAATCTAGATTAATACAATTAGTGTTTCCTTTTTGAACAAAAGTTGATTCGGTCATTGTGAAACCGTCTGGGACGGAAGCCGTATATTAAATTAAAATTGAAAGTAGGTAACTACATGAGCATAGGTACTTAAGTCTAAATCTAAAACTAAGGTCGAACTAAACCTGTGACATGACTTTCAAATATTATGAACGTGAAAACGGACAAAAGATAATCGTAAAAGTCGTAACGAAAGAATGTCTGAAACGACCTTGAAATCGCAACGAAGGTCACAATCAATCAATACCTACATTTTTAGGGTTCCGTAGCCGAATGGCAAAAGACGGAACCCTTATAGTTTCGACATGTCTGTCCGTCTGTCTGTCTGTCCGTCCGTCCGTCCGTCCGTCCGTCCGTATGTCACAGCCATTTTATTCCGAAACTATTAGGACTATACATGTAAAACTTGGTAGGTAGATGTATTCTGTGAACCGCTTTCCGATTTTAAGAGAAAATTTAAAAAATATTTAAAATGAAGGGGGCTCTCCATACATGGAACTGAAACTGAAAATATTTTCTTTCATGAAACCTATACGTGTGTGGACTGTGGTATCTATAGACAGGTCTTTAAAAATAACATTAAGGTTTCTACAATGACTTTTTCACAAAGTTAATCGTTTAAAAGATATACGCTTCCAAAGTGGTAAAATGTGTGTCCCGCCCCCTCTAACTTCTATAATAATGAAGTGAAAAATCTAAAAAAACCATATGTTGTAGATCTTAATGTAAACTTTCAACCAAAATTGGTTTGAACGAGATCGAGTCAGCAGTTTTTGAGATACAGTATATTTTATAAAACCGCAAATATAACTTTGTAATTCATACAAATACTATGAAAAACAAAGTTATTTGGCGTAGTTGTAAAAATTGTAAATAATCTAGTTTTAAGAAATTTGTAAGGATTTTTGTTTTTTTTTTCTTATAAATTATTAAGTATATTAAATTTATTATAGTTACTACGGATTACGGAACCCTTCATGGGCGAGTCCGACTCGCACTTGGCCAATTTTTAATCCTGAACTGAATTTATATAATGTCTATATTTTAACCTCTTGTTCTATTATAACAAGATAGCCAAGAGTCATTTGATGACTTTATACTTTTTTAAATATAATTTTATTTAGGGGCTTTTATCAAGGACATTTCAGCCCCATCGTACCCTTTTACATAGACTGACTTACTAATACAGTATTAGTTTATAATATTACTTAAAGTTATATAATAGCTAAAGAATTTGAGTTATTTGTGTAGGACCATAATTTATTAAATGGCAAAACTTTAATAATCTTAAAATTGGTTTTGTATTAATAAGCAAAATGTGACGAAGGAGGCGCTGGACCTCAACACAGGGTATTCAGTGCAATTTTTTTAAATATATAAATAAACTTTTTTTATGTAAATTAAATTAAAATATATATAATCGCGTCCTGATCTTAGTCAAGAATTCTCTCATCACAAACACTAAACTATCATAACAAATTTAAAATTTTATTCTAACGGACCCAGTATCCTTTGCAATATAAGCGTTATCATAACTAATTTTTAATACATTGGACTACAGGCCTGTCTTATCGTTTCGATAATTTCAAGTTCATATCATAGCATTGTTCATGATATTATTAAACTTGCATGAGCATTATTGATCTGTTGTGTTTTGAACGTGTTTAATCCGTATGCATAATGTATTTTGAAATGTGTCTGTCTGGGACCAACCATATACTCCACAAAGCAATATATCTTTCAGCACTGTTGCGCCATGCCATGATCAATGATCACAGATGAACTGTGCTGAAATATCGGAAACTCGAAATAATAAATACACAATATGGTAAATTCCTATATTAATTTTATCAATGATCTGATGTTATTTTTTTTTGCTAGCACTGTAAAGCTAGAACGAATGCAATTGCTTTTAATAATTTATGCCCTCTTATTGTTTACGAAAGGTTCTAAACCCACGCGAATCTTTTCTATGCCAGTAACTCACTGAACTGGTTCTTGTATCGATTCTTAATTCGAATTCAAAGACAATTGAACAGGCTATGTTTATTGGGTTTGATAAAATGTCGTTGATTAATCGTAATAAGGCTTAACCAGAGAATAATAAGACCAAAGGACTCATAAACCAAAACAAAGAAAAAAATAAAGCAAATCGCAAAACAATGTGAAACCGAAACCACTAAACACAGCCTGACATGCACGAAAAGGATTGCACCCATCGTCAGCCATTACTACAATAAAAAAAGAAAATTGTAACAAAGCAGTGGTGAGCCAAATGTTACGCAAACTTTTCGCAAACGTTGCACGTGTGCAAACGAAATTTATTCCGCGCTTGCGAATTTTGTGTTCGCGAAATTGCTTCGTACGAATTCGTATTTACCGGCTTAATTGCATTTTTGATCTACTTTAGTGGAAAAACCTCTACTGCTAACTTGTTTTCAATCGTCGCACTGCATTTGCGAGGTTCCTTATTTCAAACTGAATGATTTTATAAATTCATCCACGATTACAACAATAGCAGCTTGTAAATGATTTACTGCTATACTGTCAATTACTTTGAAACTTATTGAAAGACAATAGCATAGATATTATTATGGATAAGGTGTGGAAACCAGTTCTGAAATCGTGACTGATCTAACCCGAATACCTATAAACCGAATGTTGCATAGAATAATACAAATTGCTTTATAACATGGACGGTAATCCATATTGCAATGTGGACAGCCATATTGGCTAGATCTGCACTTAGCATTTGTGCTTTTACATTATCGTCTTGCTGTCGTTGAGGTTCAGTCTCTCTCTGTCTCTCTTTTAATTTATTATAATATGCAGCCTATTATGCACCACCATTGAAGTCTCAATCAACCGATACCGGCTCTGCGAAAATACCAAACAAATTGCCATTTAATACAAAAAGCCAGCACTAACCATCCGTTGTTTTAGCACCTTGTTCCGTGCGAACTTTCCGGGCGAGTCCATTCACCATGTGCACAGTTATTTCCCATGGTCCCGTTCACATCACCATCATTCGTTAATTACGGCAACCTGACCTTTGATGCGGTGTGACAGATCTTGATGAAATCCCAGGAAATTATTTGCATAAGTTGAAAGATTATCGTTTAGCCATTATTCGCTGTATTTAGTTATTTAAATGTATTTTCGACTTATCGTTTCGCTTGTAAACTTTTCAGAATTCTTCAAGTTTCTTTCACTTTGTCATTTATTTATTTTTTAACTTTGTGCAACTTAAATAGTCCAAAGACGGACTACGTCGTGGGTAGTGAATAAACTCGTCATTGCTCTTTGTTTATCTTTTGTGTTTTGGCAGCTCGAGATTAATTACAAATGTTTGGAACCTATAATTTATTCTAGCTTTAATAACGCCCCTAGTTTGTAAAACCTAGAAACTCAAAGAAAAAGAAGACGTATTATCCCATGGTATTGATGTTTTTTAGGGTTCCGTAGCCGAATAGCAAAAAACGAAACACTTATAGTTTCGTCATGTCTGTCTAAAAATAGAAATGAAACCAAAATTTTTTTTCATCTTACCTTGTATGGTATCTATAGACAGATGTTTAAAAATGACATTGAGGTTTCTATAACCACTTTTTCGTAAATTATATCGTTTAAAAGATATATGCTTCCAAAGTGGTAATATGTGTCCCCCTCCCCTCTAATTTCTATAAAAATGGAATGAAAAATAAAAATAAATATATGCTGTAGATATTAATAAAAACTTTCAGCTAAAATTAGTTGTAACGAGATCGGATCAGCAGTTTTAGAGACATAGCACAATAAACTTTACAAGTTACCCTTCCCGTCATTGGAATGTATTGATGTCCCGATTCCCGTCTCAGTCGTTGGGACAGTTTCACTGTGTGTTACCATCCATACAGAGGTAATGGTCACGAAGGCAGATTGTTCCTCCTATGATTGCCCACTTATGAGCGTCCGGTGTTAGTCCCTTCATGCATACCCATGCAATGGACCGATATATTTTTAGTATACTTGCACTTTCTGGGCTGGAATAATTCACACTTCGACTTTTTCCCTATTGTTTGTTTTTAATTTAAATGTAGTAATATTTTATGTTAAATCCTGTCTCTTAACCGGCCTACTGGCACGACAAGTATTGACTTAAAAAAAAACCTATAATACTCGTAGTTTCATCATATATATTTTTAAGGATTTTCTTATATTCAACTAAAACGTGCGCGAGCTTCCCTAATGCACGTCCATTACATTTGAACTTTTGAACGCGCGCGTAGTAATGAACTCATAGATAAATGAATGAACTGCATGTTAGTAAACAAGTATCAACATGTCAAGTGACACTGACACTTGCGAGTCTATGAGTGCCACGAAAACCCATTACCCTCAATTGATACAACTTTCGCTGGGTCATGAACAACTCATTAATGGAAGGTTTTCTTGTGCTGCCGTTTTTAATGGACGATGAATAATCAGACTTTCCATTGATATTTTATTAAATAGAAACGTAAGTGTTAGTGAAAATGTCGCCTCTTCATCGCTTAAATAACTGGTGACTCGGTTGACGAAATTAACTGTCAAATTAGATTTTAGCTTGCCTCACATTTCGCTTTTTCTTAGTTGTCCTTAGGTAAGCTTTCCTTGAAGAAATGTTTGAATGATGTGTAGATTTTCTTGGAAACTGTAAAAGTTACAAGTCTTATGAAGAAAGTTCTTGTGCTTTAAAACATCTGAAATACCTTACAATGTTATAACATCCTCAATAAACCAAACTCAGTCGACGCGCGACGTGACATCCTTCATATGAATCTAAAACCGATGCAATATGCGAACACTGAAAGCGTTTATAAAAATACAATAAGCGTCCATCTTTAATTTAGTGCATGTATTTACATGCTCTTAAAGGATTTTTGATATGTATTGTTTTATTACACTATGCGACAGTATTTTTGCCTCAGCTAAAACAACGTTTATTGCATAAAACAAAACTATGCATAACGTGTCTCTCTAAGAATTATCAATTATCAATCATATTTTTTGGATATTTCATCACTTTGTAATAAGTGACACAATCTTAATAAAAAAGGAACAATTAAATAGTCGAAAAATATAGAAGTCCTGCTCTCTCTTCATTGCGCTTTACTCTCACAACTCACTTCTCTCTAAAAACATCTATATTTGAGTGATGGGAAATCATCACTAAAATATAGATGTGTTTTAATTTTGATAGTGTTTTCCATACAATAGAGATTTAGGAATTTCTATAGGAAAACTTATATGCCTCAGTTCAAGTTTCAAGATGATGTCGAGTAATGGAACTGTTCCAACCTATATCAATTAGTTCACCAATGGCTTTGAGCTACTAATCGTTTGTAAGATAAAGCTCTAGTACATTAGACAACTTGGCTGCGGTCTCTATGTCGCCATAAATACCATCATACCCGTACTGCAATACCTAGCTACAATGTCCTTATTACTTCAAGTAGCGTATTGACAGAATAACAAGCTTGCCTCAGTACTAATAACCCTTTGAGATTGGCAATCAACTTTATTCTAGTATCTATAAAGTTTTGGCTCACGTTCACCAAACCTGCTTGCCTAGATAAGCCTTTTGGAAACATGAAATTCGCCTACCATGTATCCAATAAATAGTCATCGAAGTTTATCGATATTCCTAAAACGAATACCATAAAACATTACCGAAATAGCATGCTAAACTATCATCTATAATAAAACTGCCAAATTGGCCTTTTGGGCTTTTACATAAGTCAACATATTTTGACTATCAAGGCATTGTTTGCAAAGGGCGTTCTATAAACTCACTGTATTATAAAAATGTGTGTCTGTATGTACTACGTTTTCGCGACTGACTGAAAGTATTGTGAAAATTCTTAGCGCATAGCTAGACAGGTCTGGGTCATAATTGTCATAAGCTAGGTTAGGAAAAGGGATAGGATTAATCCTATCCCTTTTAAACGTGCTTGATTTGCTTATTTAAATGTGTTAAAACTCAGTGGTACAATTAAAATTAAGCACCCTTACTGTGTAATTAATAAAATGGCTATGCTTTAATATTGATTTTGCAATCAGTATCATAAATGCATTCACAATTGTATGAAATTCCAAATATTCATGGCACCATATGTTTAAATAAATTAGTGGTTTGAAAAACACTAGAAAAACACGCTTATAGAAATGCACGTAAAAACAAAAAAGATCGTGTTCAAAGTCCATTACGTGGTCTTTCTCACAAGTGCAAACACGACTATGATACGATATTCCATCGTGGAATGCTGGTGTCTATCTTCCGGCTTCATCATCAGACCTTGAAACCTAATCGTGGTCAAAGTTCATTACAAGACTTTTCTAAGAAATCCAAAACAGCTATGATACGATTTTCCATCATGAAGTTCCAGTTCATATCTTCCGGCTCTATCATCAGATCAGTTTGACAGTACCATATTATTGTATTGTCATCAAAACTACATACAGCTGCCAATTTTATTACGCTACGACCCTTGGAGGATGGTTAAATTAGTTACCTTATATTCCATTACATAGTTAGTTACATACAGGTCGACCTAATAAAAGCGTGTTAAAAATCGTCTGCTCGGCACGTTTAAATACGGTTAAATGTTAGATTATGTGTTAAATTACATTCATTTTATAAGTAGTTTGTTTTTTATACTAAAACATAAGATATTTCTGAAACCATTAGTAAGTTTCCTAGCGACAAAAAAAGTTTCACACGGGCAAAGCCACGAGGAAAACTTAGCGTCTAATATTATGGCAGTATACACTAGTGTGAACTTTGAACCCTTCGTAGGGTTTCCAAGAGGGGAGACAGAACTTTATGTAAGGCTATGACTCATGGCCTGATAGTGACAGTTGGTCTAGATACATACATATATTTTGTATGTTGTTTGTAGATGTGTATCGTTTTCGTGTTATGTAAATGAGTGGAGTACACATTTGTTTGCGTATTAAAATCGATGTGTTTTATCGTAACGGGACAGTACTACAACCACTAATCAACTACAACAACTAATATTTTAAAGCGGAAAAGTTTGTTTGTTTGAACGCGCTAATCTTCGAAAGTACTGGGTGGATTTGGGTGAATTTGGTATGGAAGTAGCTTGAAGACTGAGGAAGGTTTTACCCAACTGCAAAGGAAGAGGGTTATGTTTTTGTCGTGATAAAGTCTGAAGTGATTTTGTTGACATGAAAAGATGGTGTTAAAAGTGTCAGCAGTGCCTGGTCCGATTTAAGATAATATTTAAATAATAAATAATAAATAAATAAATAATATTCCACAACTTTTCACACAACGCCATCTAGTCCCAAACTAAGCAGAGCTTGTGGTATGGGTGCTAGACAACTGATAAACATACATATATATTTCTAAATACATACATATTATAGATAAATTACACCCAGACAAAGAACAAATGATCGTGCTCATCACACAAACATTTGTCCTAGGTGGGAATCGAACCAACGACCTTGCGCATAGAAGTCAGGGCCACTGACCACTATACCAACGGGCCTGTCGATTTATTTTAAAATATTTCTTAACTTACTGTAAATATATCACAATCAAATATAACATACAACGTGTAACGGAAACCCCATATCTATCCAAAAGTACTGAAGACAACATCTGGTATGGAGTCTCTATGCAAAGTTTCAGCTCAAAATAAGTGACTCACAGAATTGACCCTAAATTATTGGTTTCAATGTTTCTTGAACACCAATAATAACAAACGTGTCACAGCACTATGAGGGTCATCACTTTCCACGTCACTTGCCAATAAAACGATAATTCTCTTCATTCTTCTTAATTTGAAAAATTCGGTCTCTGGTATCAATGTATTGAAATTTCTAATATACTCCACACATGTAGACATAGGATTACAAAACCCTTGCTATATCGTTTTTTATTATCCAAAGAAGCCGTGCACTCGGTATGTATATACCCTTTAAATTACACGTTGTATAACCCTTAATATAAGTAAGTGACATATGTAGCTTCGGTTTATGAGGCAATGTTTTGGGATGGTTTATATCCAATAACTGGCATTTTACGGCTCTTATGATGAATGTAGGTCTTCTGTGTCCCTTGGAGTGGTTTATTTATAGTTAACTGAGCACCTTCTATATATATGCTGATGGTGATCACCAAAATCAAAAGACCGAAGGTTTCCTTCCGATTAAAAGAAGTTATTACATCTTCTGTGTCACTCAAGGCGCTGTCAGTCACGTCAATTTTGGCCTTTAATCATTCAAATGTATATGTATACTCGTGCGATTTAGCTTTATCAAACAAAGAAGTCTTCCATGCATGTTGATACACATCTTGACCTTGCTCGCAATTACCATATTCTGTCAACTTTCTACTAAGATGATATTAAGAATTTGGCTCGCTAAAACTGTGACTCATATCAATTAGTATTTTGCCGTCTAGAGTCTAGACAGACTTCGAAATCCGAGCAACTAAGGGAAATTGAACGGAAAGAATCCCGTTCCGTCACTTAAATGTTACAGGAAATTAATGTTGTAGACGTCTGAGTGCTAGTGTTTTGTTAGTTCTCGATGCAAAGTGGGTTTATTTAGATAGGTTTTTAAACCAGTACGAGTTCCTTATATTTGCTTGTCGAAGATATATGTATTTGACAACGATGGACTATAAAGAGGAGCTCATGGGCTAATAATAACAGCCGCATGGGTCGATGTTTGAGGTTAAGCAACGCTTGCCAAGGTCGGTCTATAGGTGGGTGACAAACATAACAAATCATCATTCTTCCGTGCCTTGGAAATCACGTTCAGAAGCTGTTCATCCCGGCTGTCCTTTGAACGTCGTTACGGTTAGTCAGAATCCAGAAATTCTGACACTGATCTAGCCAAGGGGTATCGTGTTACCCAGCTACTGGGTTGTGAAGGTCAGATAGGCAGTCACGCCATGTAAAACACTAATACTCTGCTGCATCAGAGTTTTGTAACTACTGCTGCTTTATACCCTGTGCGCGTATAAGTAACTCTTGATTAGTACTGATAGTGATTGAGCTATTTTGTGGAGGTATTCCTCGAAGCGCTGCCATTTTGAAGCGCACCTAATGAAGCGCTCCTTTTTTATTCCTCGGAGCGCTCCCGATAACATGGTATCGGGAGCGCTACTAAAAGGTGCGCTCCGAGGAATAAAAAAGGAGCGCTTCATTAGGTGCGCTTCAAAATGGTAGCGCTTCGAGGAATACCTCATTTTATGAAGCTGTGATGTTGGTGCAAGACGCGTGACTAGGTCATTGTTTGACATCAATCGATGTATCTTTTAACCCCCCCCCCCCCATTTTCTCTTCTGACCAATTTTATTTATAGAGTGATATTCACAAAACGTATGAATTCCAAAAGTTAAATATTTGTTATTAAAAATAAACGATTTCTTTCCATTATCTGACAGCACCAGAGAGGTAGGTAAAGTTTTTTTTTTAATAAACCAGTTTTATCATTTTCCAAAACAGTAACCCCAATATTACTTTATGTACATGACGAACAACAAATCATATCTCAAGTACACCGAACCAACATACAAATCAAAGGTGCACAGTCGATCAATTAATTGTCACATTTCGCGGGTCAACGGTCTCCTAATCGCATCATCGCGGGTCCTTGACCTCGCACTAATGTCTGCGCAGTACTGCCTGACTGTACTCCGAGTTTGGTCCGAGACTAACGTGGAATACTAAGATTTTGCACAGGTGGCTAATAAAAATTGGCTATGCGGAAGCCAAAAGTAATTAAATTAAAGTCGCTATTGGAAAAAATAAGCGGCAGTGTGAAAGAGATTAAAGTCGTGTTCACATAACTGTGTCGTGTGTGTATTTTGAAGGAGTTCGTTGCATACAAAATTCGTTGTAATGTGTGTTAGCCCCTTTTTTGAGGATAAAATTATCAAATGACTCCTCCCTTCTCCAGGTGGAAAGGGAGTGTCATTCGTCTACTGAATTTAATCCATCCTATTCTTTCAGTTGCAGTTGTTTAGGTTTCGGGGCCGCGCTATCTCTTAAGAACATTCACACGACCCCAGCACGCATTGGCCCTATAGGGCCCCGTCACTAGTGCTGACTGCTCTTTGAATGGGTCTTAGCCTTAAAAATATCATTCGATGGGTTTGCACAGCCACACAAGATGTACCAGTGTCTTAAGAAAGTTGAAACAATTGTGTATTTAAGCCTAAGAAAGAGCATGCCTGGTATTCCCCATAGTAAAAAGCTCTACAAAATATCCCTGTTTTGATCTACTATTAGTTTCCTAGATCAATAATGTTACTTTATAAACAGTTACAGCAAATCACAATAAATTCTGTCTTACCAAAAAATAGTTAGTAAAAAATGTCTGCAGTTAACATCGTCTGCTAGCCAAAAACTATTTGTCTGCAGCACCGCATTGCGGAAAAAATACCGCTATAAATCGTATATCTTAAGACCTGTTCACTTCACAGCTAAGTGTTAGCATTGCTACAACATGTCATGTATAAATTAAACATATAAAACTCAATAATATATCTATACTCGTCGTTCGATCATAAGTATGTCATGTATATAGATGCTGGCGGGAAACATTCCGAATCATTCCCGTCGAATACTTCGGAAGTATTCTGAAATATTCCGAAACTTTGGGAATATTTCAACTGTCAAAAAAAAACAGGAAAATCGACCTTTGAAGTCTGTTAATATACCAAAACCTGCTCCTAAGTAGGTAAGAACAAATACTTTTCTGAAAACCGCATCAAAACGTGTTTGCTTGCAAGGTTTGCCTTTATTTGCTTTTATTGACTGGGCTATTATACGCGTTAAGTAGGTAGGTAATGATTAATACCTACTTATGCGACTCGCGAATACTCGCGATGCGTACAGAGCTACATACAAACTAACCAAAAACATAGGTAACCCTTTTTCAAATAGCAAATCAAATATGCTTGGCCTGGTTTTTTTATTTCACAACTGACATTTAAGGCTATAATCGCATAGCACGAGTTACAACTCGATCGCCTAATGCATGTATTTTGACCAATAGGATGCACGAAGCGTATTTTAGTAGTGTTCGTAATAGTAAGTATTAATATAATGTTACACGCCCTGTACTCACAAAATGCATATTATTTCTAATTGGGCGAAAACAGGAAGGGATGTGGTTTGTCACTAGCTGCGCTTCCGCAGAAATATTTTCTTAAGTGAGTATGCGTATCTTTGGCCGATAGTACCTACCTAAAAACAAAAGAATAAAAATCCTGTTAATCGCAGGCTAATAAATCAACCTATAAAAATATCAACATATACTTAATCAATCCCATTTATAATAAAATAAACATTTATATTTTACTCTCGTAGCGTACATACGTACTCCCGCAGTGAACAATAATTAACTCACCCACCACACAACAAGCAAACACATTTATTCCCATTGAATTATTCGGGTGAAATATTCGGAAACATTCGATTGCGGGGTACGAATCTTTCTCGCGCGGGTGAAAACTTCTCCGGGGAGCAGCATCCCCTCCCTCTTACCGCATCCCGCACCGCCATCGCCTGCACGCACGACTCGTGGCCGGTGGCAATCAGGTGCGCGCGTCGCGGTGCCAGCGCGGCGGCAGCGGCCGGCGCACAGAGATCGACGATCGATGCAAAATACGATTTTTCAGCAAAAAAAGTTGAAATCTTAATAAATAATTAAAAGTTTCTTTAAATCAGAATGATTCAAAATGAATTTATCATTTTGAATAATTCCCATTTAAAGAAACTTTCCCCGAAGTATTCCGGAATTATTCGGAATTATTCAGAAGTTTTGCAACTATAGTCATGTACTGTATTTTAATATAATACCTATCACATAATCTTGTTTTATCGAATTAATATTATTGCGTAACGTCATCGCTGATACAGGTAATTATAGTAACTTCAAGAATAAGGGACATTTTTAACGTCAAGGTCTTGCATTCTTTGCATCGGGTTTTTTTTTTTCGTGGTGAAACACATCCAATGAATGGCTCTTTCCGCTCTGGGTGGAGCGGAAGGGATTGTCAGACTTCTACTGACTAAAAACTCATTCCCTTTATGATCTGAAGCCGTTGCATCGGCTCGATCAGAGTAATGCATTGGTTATTAGATTCCACGAGAAGTCAATAGGTTTTTAGGACCTGAAAAAATGTTGAAAGTTCTCGTCCAATGTGGACTGAAAAAGATGAAAAGCCAAAAGGAAATTAATGCATATTGAGGATAAATATTATCAGTCGATTTGGCCACTTAACTACACAATCATTTCTTATAAAATAGCATGATAATTTTTCCATACGGGTAAACGGTTTTACGATATCTAGGTATACTATTCTATGATAATAGTTTTTACCGTAGCTATCCTTTTCACACTGGGCATTAAGAATCAATTGAAGGAATGCTTCACGATGACATAAAAAGATATGAGTTGATAAAAATATATTATGATAACAATTAATACGCCTTATACAACGTGTAACGGAAACCCCATGTCTATCCAAAAGGACTGAAGACAACATCTGGTATGGAGTCTCTATGCAAAGTTTCAGCTCAAAATAAGTGACTCACAGAATTGAACCCAAAATATTGGTTTCATATGTTTCTTGAATACCAGTAATAACAAACGTGTCACAGCACTATGAGGGTCATCACTTTCCACGTCACTTGCCAATAAAACAATAATTCTCTTCGATCTTCTTAATTTGAAAAATTCGGCCTCTGGTATCAATGTATTGAAATTTCTAATATGCTACACACATGTAGACATAGGATTAGGAAACCCTTGCCATATCGTTTGTTATCATCCAAAGAAGCCGTGCACTCGGTATGTATATACCCTTTAAATTACACGTTGTATACATCATAAGTTTTCGCTTAACTAAAGTATGTTTTAAATGATCACTTATGATGCTCTCAAGCTGAAAAAAATGTTTGGATCACTGTAAACGGGCCACCCTGTATAATTTAAGCATACCGGCCGCCGTACATAATGTTATTTATACATACAAATACCTATAATCTACACTCGCATCATCCATCCATATAATAAAATTGAAGTGTCTGTATTTAATATTATTTTATTCACACAACCAAACTTTTTAAAAGTTTTGTCCTGTTTGTCGGTCTGCCTGTCATTGTTTTTCCGGCTTAAACGCAAACAATTAATCAATAATAAGATTAAATGCTTATTAGCGGATTCTATACTATAGTATTCTAGAGAGAAATGGAAAACGAAGCGCTAAGATTATAAATTCGATTATGAGTTCGAACTCGAACCATTACACATTTGCCGTGAACCCACTCCAGACACAAGTATATTTAGCTTATTTGGAGGGGTTAACAAGATTGCTAGTAATGTGAATTGTACCCACATCGCTAGAATTTTTTTTTAACAAATGCGTGTCTGTTCGTAAGAACTACGATTTGACCCATAACGTGAAGATACTACGCATTAAAGTAAATAACGAGGATTTTAAATGTTGTTAACTACTGAATCATACGCATGAGTCATGTTATTCCGCGGCTATGTATACATATATCTACTATGCTATCTTAATATAGTACCTATGTACCCGCGACTCGCACCTACGTTCACTGATATTTATGTCATTGTGTAAAGTACAAAGAGTATGTTAATTAGTTAATATTAATAACTGAATGAGGGCGGGGGCACACGATGCGTTGCGGCGCCGCACCGCAAAGATTTCACCGTGTCAGTGGGCACACGAGCGGTGCGGCGCCGCACGGTGGGCTGAAAAACGGCTTTCATAGACTTAGGCATTTTATTTTGCAAGTGCCAGTTTTTGTGCCGGATATCACTTCTATTTGTTATAACAATATACAAAAATGACACCAGAATTGATTCTGCACAAAAACGAAGGAATTATAATTTTTTTACGAAAATTTTGTATGGAGCTAGTATGAAAAATCGAAATATCTCTGAAACGGCAGCGATAACCGTAATATCCTTATAGGAGGTTTTAGTACTAATTATTTATGATTTTTTGACATACGTTACATAATGGTTGTAGATGCCTTTTTTTTTAAAATCGTCAAAATATTTTTATTTATTTTTACATATTAAACGTTCCTTTTAGTGTTTAAGTTGAAGAATTCAGAGCTTTAACAACTCTTAACATAAAATAGCATCACCCCTATAGACCTGAAGGACTAGACAGAGGTGTGTAGTATCTTGTTGATCTTGTAAGATTTCCAACAATACCAAATAGTTGAATATCAGTGTCAAAGTGCCCATGCTGTCGCTTCTTTTAGAAAGATAGGGGAATGAAATTGTTAATTGATCATACCCTAAAAGTATGATTACAACATAACCGGACACATAATAATATCGACACAAAAGGAATTTTAAAACCTTGCATACGTTCAAAATACAAAATAACATATTGTGTAGTCATCTAATGAGTCTGATGACAAGTAATTAAGTAATTAGAATGATGGTTGTAATCTTCTGATTCTAATGAGCCTATTAAGTGATTAAATGATTTGAAATATCTCGCAACAATACCAACTAAGAACTGCATTCACCTTTTTATAATTAGTGAGCTAATGTGATTTGCTAATGTTGATTAGTTCTACTATGAGTTCTACGAAATGTTTTTGACGATTATAAATTTTTATTATCATATCTTTTATAACTTTAATGAGGGTAGTTAACTAATTATTGACTTTATACAATAAAAGGGCTATAATTTTGTTCCATAATTTAGATTGTTCACAACCGTGTAACTGCTAACACTAAAACTATTTGCTTTGCGACTACAAAATCTTAGAATGGAAAGTTTAATCACCAACTTAGATTTGTTTGTTCTTCTAAAAAGTGAGTGTCCTTCATTTAATCATGAAGTATTGTTTAGTGCAATTGTGTCCCGCATAGGCGATTGCCTTTCTGCCGAAGATCAAGTAACTCTCAAAGAATTTTGCCGGAGATTCACGCGAGCTGCTTTAAACAGGTGGCAGAAATCTAAACGATTCTTTGATAAGTTTAGAAATACGTACGGAGAGTGGTTGCAAGCAAATATTGATTGGCCGAGTTGCGTGCAAACTTTAATAAATCAAGAACCAACTGTTGATGAGATACCAAGAGCACGCTCAGTCTCTCCAGAACCTTCGACATCATCGACTGTTGGAACAATGACAAAAAGGTCCCGAAAACCATTCAAAGATCTGGGAAGCAAACAGAAAAAGAGAAGATCTAGTGAGCACATAGGCGAGGATTCCTGTGAATTGGCATATGCAGCTGCAGCACGTTTAAAAGAAGAAGGTTATGAAGATATCGCATCTGTAATCAATTATATGATCAAAAATCCAGAAGCTGCCGTTAAAATCAAGGAAAGCATTAAGAAAACAGTAATATTTACACCAGAGAAAGCACTTGGATTGCTTCTTTCACTTAAGCTTTCAAAGTGGCAATATATTACGTTGCGAGAGACTGGCATTCGGGAAGGTGCTAAGGATATTTACCCATCCTACTATAAACTGCAACAAACTAAGCTTGCATGCTACCCTCCTAATCAATCAGTATCAGTTACGGATTCATCAGCTAGAATTACACTTCAAGCTTTACTTGACATCACGGTGAAGCGGATTCTTCAAAGTCTTTCTGATAATGTGGAAAATAAGCAGTTAAAGCTGATATCGAAGTGGGGATTTGATGGTGCTTCCAATCAAAGCCGATACAAGCAGAAAATGGACGGCGAGCATGATGATTCAAGCATTTTCATGACCTCCTTGGTGCCACTGAAACTGACAGATGGAGATAATACTATATGGACAAACCCGAAACCATGCTCAACTTTTTATTGTCGTCCGGTTCAGTTCACTTTTGTAAAAGAAAGCCATGCAGTTGTCATTGATAACAAAAAAATGAATGAGGAAATTGAGGCCCTTAACCCCACAGAGTGCATTAATAGTAACAGGGTGACTCATAAACTAATGATGACAATGATCGACGCAAAAGTCTGCACGTACCTTTCTGAAGCTAGATCAAATGCATCATGCTACCTGTGCTTAGCAAAACCAACAGAAATGAACCACTTAGATGCTGTAACATCAAAAACTGTGTGTTCTGACATATATGAATTTGGCCTATCATCCCTACATGCCCGTATAAATTGCATGGAATGTCTGTTACACATTGCGTACAGACTTGACATCAAACAGTGGGCAGCAAGAAGTAATGAGCATAAAGATATGTTACAAAACAGATTACATAGATACAAATTTAAAGATTTTGCTCGCAAAACAGCAGAAAAGTACGTGGAATTATACGACTGGTACTACATGTCATCAACCGTACATAAACTATTAATACACGGAGCTGACATAATCGAAAAAAATGATATTGTCCCGATTGGGACTCTCTCGGAAGAAGCCTCAGAGTCTCGAAACAAAGATTTTAGGAGGTTCCGGGAACATCATTCGCGGAAAAGAAGCAGGCAAGATTCTAATCAAGATATCCTAAATATGCTTGTTGTTTCTTCGGATCCTTTTCTAAGTGCACAAAGGCCGAAGTTAGATGCCAAAAGGAAGACAACCTTTTTTGCTGAAACTCTCGACCTAATACAGTTTCCGGAAACTGAGTTCGAGTTTGTAGGTATATCCGATCTGGATTCTGACTCGGAATTGGAGTCCGACAACGAAAGTTGTAAAGAAAATTTGTAAAATTTAATTATTTTTCTTTATGTTCTTTTGTTATTTATGTTAGTTTATTGTACCAATATGTTTAGTTAATAATTTCATAAATTATAGTTTCAAATATGTATTTTGTATAATTGAATTTATTAGATATTATTTTTGTTACTTCTGTTTTATTTAAATTACCTATCAATAAAAAGTTTATATACAGTCTTTTTTTTCACATATTCTTAATATTTGGGGAAAAAGCATGCTTCCTAACGATGTTCTTAACTTTGACACAGTTCATGGATCGTTTTGAACAGTTTCATATGTTAAAATAAATAATGTTAGTACTATAATCCCCTATAAGGATATTATTATTATTATGTGTCCGGTTATGTTGTAATCATACTTTTAGGGTATGATCAATTAACAATTTCATTCCCCTATCTTTCAAAAAGAAGCGACAGCATGGGCACTTTGACACTGATATTCAACTATTTGGTATTGTTGGAAATCTTACAAGATCAACAAGAAAATGCAAAACAATGAGACGGCAGATGGCGCTGACACGTAAACATTACTTTTGACTGTGCTCCTACTAAACTTATATTTAAAAATACTTAAACTCTACTGTGAACTGTGAATTCTTCAACAAAGTGTATCTGAACACATTATCCATCCGTGAAAGTGTTATCCACGATTATTGTGCATCTAAATCTATACTAACAGTGACTTTAAGTGACCCAGACAGTGACTTGTATATTGCGAATCAAGACGTTGTAAGTGTTTGTAGAACTAGATTGTGATATTCTGACTGAATATTCGAAATATCACCTGCAACGAATGTCGAGTAAACACTTTAAAACAGTGATTTCTAAAACTTCGTACAAAAACATTCCGTTTTTTATTTGAAACAGTTGATTACAACGCCACCTTTCGGCAGACCAACATACTAAAAACAGTGTTGCCAAAGCAGACTAAGTCTCAGTGCCATTGGTGGTGCAGTGCAGCAGTACCCAGCGATAGCGGTGCAGTGCAGCAACACTCAGCGGTGCATAGCGGTGCAGTACAACTATACTCAGCGGTGCAGTACAACGACACTCAGAGGTGCAGTGCAGCAATACTTAGCGGTGCAGTGCAGCGATACTCAGCAGTGCAGTGCAGGAACGACGACGTTGTCTGCAAATTGCTGCTTACCTAGGTACTCAATTCTTGCTTTTTACCTATTTTAATAATTTTCACACTACTATCATGGAAAACACGAATGAAAATATTACACTTCGAAGAAGAATTACTAATTTAAATACCTCTGCAACAAGTTTTGAAGATAATTCATTCTTATCCACCGACTCTAATGCCCTGGGAAGAACTTTACCTGACTTATCTACATGGAATTGCCAAGATATTACTGATTTAAAGGAAACTGTCAGAGATTTAAAGGAAAAGCTAGAGAGTGCACATAAAGAAATTGAAAACTTAATACTTGAAAAACTTGAATTAGAGAAAAGACTACAAAATCAAGAAACCAAACATAATAGTTTAAGTAAAATATTTTCACCAAAAATTAGTACTCCTAGGCGGAAATCTAGAAACTTTAACGAATCAAAGATTTTAACCAACCAACTACAACATGAACCTGGAATGAGAAGGAAACAAAACAACTCGTTACATAATGGGACTCAAAAGTCTAACTTAACCATTGGGACTACTACACTAAATACGGAAGAAAAACCAAAACTCAAGAAGATAAATGCGGAAAGCGCCCAAACTACTATGCAGCATAATAAGAAAAAAACTATTAGAACTGTTACTTCATATCTTAGAAGCAATAATAATTATCCGAAGAGAAAAATACATGTCCTTGGAACCCAGCAAATTACGGGCTTAACTACACGCTTACTTGACTTAAGATCTAATAGCTCATACGAAAGGTACTGTGTAGAAGGAATGTTAAAATACAATGCAATCTCTCAGCAACTATTAAACACGGAGTTGACATGTAAACCTTGTGATAAAATTATTATTTGTGTAGGAGAAAATGACTACAACCCTACTATTATGTTAAATGAATTATATACGTTTATAAAAAAGTATGAAAAAAATCAAATTATTGTGCTAAGTGTATTGGAGAATAAATATCTAAATGTAAAATTACTTAATAATAATTTAGAACTGATATGTAATAATAACGAAAATTGTTACTTCTTACGTACTCATAGCAATACTTGTTATAAACTGAACGTTTTGATCGATACAATTGATTATAAAAAAAAATACCTAAACTTCAACAAAAACCCAACTGCTCAGTCGAAATGCTCCGATTTGCCTACATCCTTTACTACAAACCTAGACACAAAGCCTACTTACCAACCAAAAAGATCATATAACTACAAAAGCACCCCAAATAATACCTTTTTTCGCAGGTACTAGTAGTACTTTACCTACTACTAAAACGCTCTGTGACCAACCACTTAGAAACCTATATAATAATGAGTTAGGTAAGGTAAAAGACGTAAAGTCCATTGAAGTAATTAATTGTCACTCATTAAATGTTCTCCATCAAAATATTGCAGGCTTAAGAAGTAAAAGAGAACTTTTAGAAATTGCAATTGACTCGTTCCTAAATGAAAAGTTAATTATTGATGCAATATGCTTGACGGAGACATTTATTAAAGCGGGTGAGGAGAGTAGCGTTGCCTTAAATGACTACAAACTAGGAGACTGGTACTCAAGGAAGAATAAAAAGCGAGGGGGTGTTTGTATTTTCTGCCTGAATCACATTGAGTACAAAATACTGACGCAATTGAAAAAATATGCGTCTGAAAACGAGTTTGAGTGTTGTGGAATTGAACTCTTACAATATAACATTATTATAATATCCTTATATCGTACGCCAAGCTCAAACCCTTTTATTTTCCTACGTAATTTAGAAGTAATGTTGTGTAACCTTCGAAATAAATCAAAAAAACAATTAGTGATAGTAGGCGATCTTAACATTGACATTTTGAGCAATAAAATCGATAGAAATAAAAAATGTATAGACGAATTAATTAGGATAGTAAATAATTTTGACTTAACATTACATATAAAACAACCAACAAGAAGAAATTCATGTCTTGACCAAATAATAAGTAACTGTAAGGATGCAATATGTGAGGTTATACCGCTGGGATTGTCAGATCACGAAACAGCTCAGATGATATCCATACAAATAGATAATAAAGTTCCACCTCTACGCTCTCGTACAATTCATAAACGCGATTTTAGCGCCGAAAATAAAGAAAAGTTCTTTAACTGTATGTCGAAGTTAAAATGGACCGAAGTTTTTTCTGATCAGGAAGCCAACAGTGCGTTTAATCAGTTTCACGATACACTTGTCTTGTTTTTTGATTTATGCTTCCCGGAAATCAAGATCAAAGTCGACCTAGTAAAAAAATATGCAAAATGGATTTCCAAAGGTATAAAAAAATCAACTAAGACCAAAAGGAACTTGCGTTTTAAATACTACTACTCATCAGATAAAGGTAATAAATTAAAATACTTAAACTACAATAAATTACTTAAAAAATGTATACAAAAAGCACAAAAAATTCATAATTCTAATTACATAACTAGGGCTAAAAATAAATGTAAGGCGTCATGGGACTTAATAAAACATTATTCCAATAATAATCAATTTCAGGAGACAAATATTAATGAGATAGAAACTGAAACCGGACCTCTAACAAACCCCACGGACATTGCCAATTATGTAAATGACTATTATATCAATTTGACGAAGAACGATTTTGACATTAATAATAGTAATTATGACATCGATCCTATAAATTCTAGTATGTTTTTAATGCCCACCAATGATGACGAAATACAAAAAGTAATAAAATCACTCAGGGATACAAACTCAACAGGTTATGATCAAATACCTACAAAAATTATCAAATACATAAGCCCTACTATTAGTCAAGTACTGGTACATTTAATAAACTTGTCGTTATACACGGGAGTGTTTCCTGAGAAATTGAAAATAGCCGTTATTAAACCAATATTTAAAAAAGGTAATAAAAAGCTTATTGATAACTACAGACCGATAGCCTTATTGCCCATTTTAGCGAAAATTTACGAAAAGCTCATGCATAAGCGATTAATAAATTTTATCGATAAGTTCCGGGTTTTGAAACATGAACAACATGGATTCCAAAAAAAGAAATCGACAACCACAGCGGCATTTAACTTAATTAACCTAGTTACTAAAAATATTGACCAGAAAATCCCGACCACTGTTGTATTTTTTGACATGTCAAAAGCCTTTGACTTTGTATCGCATGAGCTACTTCTAAAAAAATGTGAAAAATATGGAATACGCGGTAAAGCAAATGCGTGGTTAAAAAGTTACCTTGCAAACAGAACGCAATTTGTAGAAATAACTGTGGACAAACCAAATCAAAACGGTGAAATGAAATTTAAATCCGAATTGGGTTACAATTGTACAGGCGTTCCACAGGGTAGTATTTTGGGTGCCCCGCTTTTCCTGTTATATATCAATGACCTGACAGAAGTAACTGACTATCCTTGCATACTATTTGCAGATGATGTGTCCGTAATTATCCCTAAAACTAAAGAAAACTATAATGAAGAAATAAATAGTACCGTAAGCAAAATTATATCTTGGATGGAAAAGAACAATCTTAAACCTAACATAGATAAAACCAAATATGTACAATTTCTTAACAAAAACAGGAATAAAATTAATTTAAACATTACTTATAAAGATAAACAAATACAGCAATCAGATAGTATGACTTTTCTTGGGATAGTGCTAGATGGGAAGTGTTCCTGGATTGGTCATATTGATATGATATGTGGAAAACTTAGTAAGTTTGCTCATGCTCTATGGCGTTTATCTAACCTATCAAGTAGACAAGCTACATTACAGGCTTATCATGCATATGTTGGTTCAATACTGCGTTATGGTATACTGGTATGGGGAAACTCGGCGCATCTCGGAAGAGCCTTCATCGCACAGAAGAGGTGTATACGTGCGATTTGTAATGTAGACCCACTCACATCCTGTAAACCACTGTTTAAGAAACTTAGAATACTTACATTAACTGGTATTTATATTGAGGAATTATGTAAATTTACCAAATCTCATCCTGAGATGTTTGAAAAACTGGGAGAGAAATGCAAATTCAAAACTAGATTTCCTAATAGGTTGATTAATCCTAAAATTAAAACGGAACTATACAGGCGAAGTTGTTACCCTATGTGCATTAAAATTTATAACAAGGTTCCAGACCAATTTAAGGAACTTCCTATGGTCCGCTTCAAAAGGGCTTTACGCAGATGGTTGATTGAGAATCCCTTTTATACAATACAAGAATTCCTCCAGTTCAAATTTAATTAATTTAATATCTAATTTATTTTACATTTAACTAATTAAAATAATATCAACAAAAATTTGCATGTCATAATATTATGATTAAATATGTTAAGCTACTATTATACCATTATAAGAACTTGTAACCATATTTATTTGCAAATAAATCTTTGACTTTGACTTTGACTTTGAAGACACTACACACCTCTGTCTAGTCCTTCAGGTCTATAGGGGTGATGCTATTTTATGATAAGAGTTGTTAAAGCTCTGAATTCTTCAACTTAAATACTAAAAGGAACGTTTAAATATGTAAAAATAAATAAAAATATTTTGACGATTTTTAAAAAAAAAAGGCATCTACAACCATTATGTAACGTATGTCAAAAAATAATAAATAATTAGTACTATAACCCCCTATAAGGATATTACGGTTATCGCTGCCGTTTTAGAGATATTTCGATTTTTCATACTAGCTCCATACAAAATTTTCGTAAAAAAATTATAATTCCTTCGTTTCTGTGCAGAAGCAATTCTGGTGTCATTTTTGTATATTGTTATAACTAATAGAAGTGATATCCGGCAAAAAAACTCGCACTTGCAAAATAAAATGCCTAAGTCTATGAAAGCCGATTTTCAGCCCACCGTGCGCCGTAACGTTGTTATGTCGCAGTGGCGCCGTAGCAGCGTTGGACAGTCTGTTGACAGGCAATCGAAACGAGCGAGCGTGTGTCGTTCCTTGTGATGCAAAACAACTGAGCGGTGCCGCTCCGACGTCGCAACGCATTCACCCCTCCCCGCCTCGTCTTGGTGGTTGCAAGTCCGGCGCGGCGCCGGAGCGCATCGTGTGCATGCCACAGATATTTCTATGTAAGACGACGCAGCGACACCGCTCCGGCGCGGCGGCGCCGCACCGCCGCCGCGACGCATCGTGTGCCCCGGCTCTTACGTTCTAAATTCTTATTTCAAATCCGCATACATTAACATCTTTTAGTCAGTTGAAGTCTGACACTCCCTTCCGTTCCACCCAGAGCGGGAGAAGTCAGTCAATGATTATTGCACCCGAAAAAAAGGGCATACATATCAGTTTCCTTACGATATTTTCCTTCACTATTTGAGAGCCGTGGTGTTGATATAAATTACACAAAGTTATGTGCCTGACTGGTTTCGAGCTCACAACCTGCAACTCGCAAGTTAGACCCCGTTACCACTGGTTCACGACTGCTCTCAAAAAAGGGTTAACTTTCACTTAAATTTTTCCTGGCGTTCTAAAGAAAGGATGTCATTTTGGATTCTTGTAAAATAATCGTCATTTATGTTTCCTTATTATCTAGCCAGTAGTAACCATACTATGGTTTGGACATTTGGGATATCCTGGTCGTTCTATAGATTTGAATATTCAACGCAGGAGGTAACGCGAACAGGAAATTCTATTTAAAATAGATCCTACTAGAACACTTTGTTAACATTAATTATTTTAAGTCTCAGTATGGTGTTAATAACGACAACATCAAATAAGGTGTTACAAGATGGTGTTAGGAATTAAAAAGATTGTTTAATTCCAAAGTTGGATATTATGTAAAAAAAATTAATGTAATTGTGTGGCTAATGAAATGGCAATGTCATTCACAATCGATTGTGACACCATTGCAGACTCTACACCTGTTACTGACTTAAAACCCACCCTGTTCCTTTTTTGTCTGTTGGTCGGGGGCCGCGTTATCTCGTTACATTTCACGGATCCGTGAAAAAGACGAACAGATAGAGTCCCTTTCACATTCACATTACTAGCAATCTTCCTAACCCCTCCAACTAAGCTAAATATGCTTGTGTCTGGAGGGGGACCTGGCGATCACAAATCCGACACTTTAGTCATTGGCTATTGACGTTTATACGCAACATACCTCAGTTATGTAGCTGGAATTATTTTACGTACTTTGTTTATTTTCTGTTTTGAAAGGGATATTAGAATAGTTTTCCTTTTACATGCTTCCCGACACCTTTTTCGCAGATCTGAAACAAACAATAAATACCTACACATATTCAATTTATGGCTTACCACGAGTTTTAATATCGGCTTCGGTGACCACGGACCTTGAAACCTTTTAAAAGTAATGATTGTAATATTTCAATTGGATTGGTCGCCTTGCTATTGATCGGTTTTGGTTCGGCGTTATATGAGACTAATATAGATAGTGTCGTACGCTCCAAGTATAGTTCTAAACATATGTATATTTTCAACCGACGACAAAAAGAGGAGGTTATCAATTCGACGCGTATATATTTATATATATATATATATTTTTTTTTTTAATGTATTATCATCGAGTACTCGAAGACGGCTGAACCGATTTGGAAAATTATTTTTTTGTTCGAATGGGTATACTTCGAAATTGGTACCATTATCACCAAAGTCAGGATCTGATGATGGGATCCTGGAGAAATCGAGGGAACTCTTCAAATATTATAGGCACACCTATGGCGTTTTGGGTATTTCTTATAGTAACTTGTGCAGTTGCTCTCAAAAAGTACCATTTGGGGAAGTGGAACTGATGATGAAGACCACAGATGGCCGCCGAAACTACTCAATAATAAGTATTGAGTGGATTGCGATTCGATTATTTGAATATGGATGTTAAGCACTTTATGCTCGTCACAATGCATATGGTGATGTAGAGCTGATGGTGAAGTACCAGGAGAACTCCTCAACAATTAACGGCCCAGCATTGGGAAAAGCAATATTTTGTAAAAGGTTATAAGTAGTTGACATTTAGGCTCTTGTAACTAGGTAAATTAAAAATCATCCAACTAAAAAGAGTGAAATAAAAACTTTTTACCAAAAAATTAAACCGACTCCCAAAAAACACTGCAAAGTAAAAATAACTTTAATTTCGGAAGTCGGTGCCAAAAACGAAAAAACAAAACTAAAGACACCGACTACCGAAATTAAAGTTATTTTTCACTTTGCAGTGTTTTTTGCGAGTCGGTTTAATTTTTTGGTAAAAAGTTTTTATAAATGGCATTAAATCAGACTCAGACATTTACCTAAAAGGTTCTCATATAATTTGACTAGTACAGATGGTATGGACTTTAAAAGAGACTTTTACCTCTGAGTTGCTTCTTCTCAGGGTAATCAGTTAGGACACACCGGTCTCATCTTGTTTAAATTTACGGAAAAAATGACGTGTAATTGTTATTTAATAACCAACTTGCAAAATAAAGATCATTTATCATAGTCTGTTTGTGACTGAGGTGCTCTTTTAAGAAAAAGAAAAAAAAACATATAGATTTAAGTGGACCTGTCAAGACAGTGCAAACAGTTGTCAGTTATCGATTGAGGCGAATCTTGGCGCGCTGATATACATAGTTTATGTTAAAGTAAAACTTTATGAAGTATATATTTTATGTATAAATATTCATTCAGTGACCGATCTTCATCAGTTTATTTGTTGGTAACCTAACAATTTTCAAATATAACTAAGTATCGTTTAAATTTACATAAATCATTTTTGTTCAATGTTTAACGAGCGATTATAGTCATCAAATCGCAAAGTTTGGCGAGTTAAAAAATGTGAAAATTAAACTAAAATTAAGCTTGAGACGTGGATGTATAAGACTTCCTGGTAAGATCAGATATACACATATCATAAATAGCAATTTAATCATTCCATGAGGATAATAAAACACTCGGGAGCGGCCATTATTGTCATAAAATATTCCATACATAAAAAAAATACTTCAGTTTACGTATCAATAAAATCCCTTTTAAGATTGTTTTCTGTACTAAGTAACTTCTCATAAAAATTAAATATAAAATGTTAAGTTACAGTATAAAAGGTAGGTGAATGGAAGTGCTTCTCGTAATAAAATTTATACTACAAAGCACTAAGGACAGTGTACGGATCCGTTTGTATGTAAATCATAATCATTTATTCATGTGACTTTTGGTAATTTACAGAATGTCAGTTATAATAAAAGTGCTCAAAAGTCTACCGGTAGGGCTTACATAGATAATTTACAGTTTTAAACTAGTAAGTACATCACATGTTGGTACTTCACATCATCGAACTAAGATAAATCTTAGCAATACTTTAGTAATTTATTTAGAAGCTTAGCTTTAACGATTGAGATAATTATGATGGCTGAGAGTGTGCATAATTCAAAGTCCTTACATATTATAAAGTTTGTCAGTCTCTGTACGCGATAAACTCGAAATGTACTAAATAAATTTTCATAAGGTTTTCACCAATGGTTTTTTGTGAGTTAGCAGAACGAGAATGCTAAGCCGGGCTGGGTCATTCGTTGTAGTTAGCATAGTGTAATATATTTTTGTATTACTTTTATCACGGTCCCCTGATCGTTGCATTATCGTTTTTTACATCAAGAACAGTATTAAACAGGTATTTCATCCGTGATGTGATTTTCTGCCAGTATATTATATCTGTCAGTATATATTTTAATTTAACATAACACCTTTTATGTTTTACGATAATTCTTAAAGATATTTTTCTACTTCAATTCAACGTGGAATTGAATAGAAATGAATAAACTGAACTGAGTTGGGAGGCCCAAACATCTGTATAAACAATCGATATATGGTCGCGTCATGGAATATTATGCTATTGGATGGACGTCTTAGGAGTTGCGTTTGGCTTCTTTTTGAAAGTTACTTTAGTATTGTGATCAAGTAAATTTTTTAAAGATACTACTCTGTATCCTGAAGAGTAACATTATTCCCGAGTAAACGCGCGCGTTAAAGAGCAGTCAGCACCAACGACGAAGTCTGATGGGGCAAGGTCTGCCGGGGTTTCGGAAATGTTCTGACGGGATAAAGCTGCTCCAGAACCCACGGAAGGAACAGGGTTATTAATCAGTAGAAGTTGGGTGGAGTCAATAATTTTCCCTCAGAAAAACAGGTTACTTACAATCAAACGAATATGGCCACGTACGATTTACCACATAAAGTACATTCGTGAAGTATAAAAATCCTCGACCTTCAGGCGCTTATGTTTTCTTACTCCGTCATGGGCATGGCCTTCGGTTGGTCATGGTATAAAAATTTGCCGTAACTAATTCTTACAACTTACGTGGGGTGAATCATACTTAGTCTTGACTGACGGCTGCTATTCACCAACTCTTGTTGAAATAATTATTTAAGAGTCTATTGAACTTAAACATGAAAATGCCACCTGGCGTTTTCATGTTTAAGTTCAATAGCAGCACTGGACGCGATTAGAGGTTAATAATAATAAAATAATGATGAAATTAGTCCGTATATGAGTGACCAATGATCGTACATAACATATCGATACTTCTTCGTGTTGGTCCTTGGCTGTCACTTGAACTTCTTTGACAGTCAGTTTGACTTTGACGGTTACAGGTATTCAAGAAATGAGTCAGTTAGGAAGTCGCTCCAGCTATACTTAAAGCGGAAAAGTTAGTTTAAACTCGATAATCTTCGAAAGTCCTTGATCGATTTGGATGAAGTTTGGTATAGAAGTAGCTTGAAGCTTGAGGAACGTTATGCGTTTATACCTAAAGGAAGGAGGGTTATTTTTTTATCGTGACTGCTAGTGTAGAATACAAGTACCCAGCTGCATTTCTTTATTTTATTCACACTTCAAACGTATAAGCGCTGATGAAATACAGGGCTGATCCTTGCTAGGTGGTGGATACCGTACTAGGCATACTATGAATCATCTTTAAATGGATTTCTAGACATACAGAGAGACCGATAACCGCAGGGTTCACGAGCTCTCGGTTTATGTAATCAGTAACGAAAAGTGTGCCCACAAGTTTAAATGTAATTTTTGTGTCATGTTTAAAGTACAAAATAGATTTATTGAATACACATGTATAATATCTACATTGTATTCGGAAGTGTTCTAGTGACCGCAATGTGATCGAAGTCGACCCTAATTTATATAATATATAAAAATATTAGCTTTCTGCCTTCGGTGCACTCCTCCATAATAACGTTAACCGTGCCAAATTTTAAAGGAAAATAACATATTTTTGCGCTCCTGTTTTTCTTACTTCCAGTGGTTCATTGATAAATATTTCGTAAATACGTCAGTTTATGTTTGACGCTTAATTACTTTATTTTTAAGTATGTAATAGTTTTTTTATTGATTTCTGATCACGTAGAAGGGTACCTTTAAGCGCCACTGCGCCATCCATAAATAAATACATAATCAGAGTAATTTGCGACAGCAGTATAGTATCGTGAGTCGCACCAGTTTCACAGAAATCGAGTATAATCGATTAGATATTACATATAGATAGATTCTAATTCTAAAACGATACGAAAGCAATTTTTATCGAAATCTAACAAATCGTGTTTTTCCCTAAACTCTATATTTGCATAACTTTTTTGCTTATTTATGTCTGTACACATCCAAACTCATTAATTCTAATGTTAACATAGAATGATAAAAGTTAATAGACAACTTGAAAAACTGTGTCAAATAACACATCCGACCAAAAAAATGGGCCACAGGTTAACATTCAATTAAACCAGACAGGGTTATCGACTTCAACAAATTAATTAATCAGCCGCTTAGTAATTGTTTTTGTTAACAGTTATTTCGGAACGTTTGCCGCCAAATTAATTTATTACAATAATTATTATTATATAACGTTTTACGTATAATTCACAAATATGGTTGATAGGCTTGCTACAACGAATTGATAAGGTAATAAAGTTTATTATGTCGCGTAATCAGTCCGGTAAATTGATTTGATTGGAATGTTGAGTTAACTGTTAAATTATAATTTTATTTATATTTATAATGGACATGGTATAATTTTCTATTTACTTTCCCGATTTAGAATTCGAAAAGCAGGTCAAGCCTTAAGTGCCGACTGCCATTTTTACATCTTCGTCAGTCGTTACGAGAAATCTAATGCTTTTCTAGCATATTTGCTGACGCCGGTCTTACCAAAGGTCATCGTGTTGTGTATTGTGTGTGTGTATTGTGTAGGTCAGTTGGCATACACTCCATGTAAAATATTGGTACTGCTCTGCATCCAGTGACTGGAAGCCAACGATAGTTGGGAAAATGCTAGTCTGATGATGATTAATGACTTATAAGTGGCATGTGTGTGTCTATGAACTGGCTTGTGAAGCGACCATAGCCTTAAGCCGGCTCCTCACGTTGGCCAACACAGTGGCGAATGTAGTGGCCAATGCCTATTGGCCAACGTGTAGATGGGGTGTTTGTTCATCTTGGGCGCACAAACACCCCATCTACACGTTGGCCAATTGGCATTGGCCACTACATTCGCCACTATGTTGGCCAACGTGAAGAGTCGGCATTATGGCTGAGTTGTCGGACTTGTGATCGAGAAGTCGCGGGTTCGAACCGCACCTATTACACTGTTGCCGTGAACCCACCCAGACACAAGCATGTTTAGCTTGGAGGGGTTAACAAGATTGCTAATGAATTCTACTCATATTACTATTTAAAAAAATATACTAATTTACACAAACATACAATACTGCACACTTGTCTTTGCATCACAACGCTCATTCATGCTGTCTTCGTTAAAATATACTACTGACCTTGCTTCCACATTTGGTCGGAAACAGAGCGTGTACGACATTAACATCATTTATTTGATGCACGCTATTAAAAGTTGCCGTTACTAAATGTGCTACACAAAAACTGATGTAATACGGAAAGAGGTAAATATTGCATTTGTAATGGCATTATTGTGTAGTTTAAGCGGTAAATTAGATCTATACATATTTCTATACTTATTATTAATAATAATTTCGTATAGATTGCGCGGGTATAGATGTGTGTGTGTTATGTTTGTTACACTATCATGTCAAAATAGCTGAACGGATCTAGATTAAATTTTGTATAGATAAATATTATAGTCTGGAACAGCACAAAGGCTACTTTTAATTCCGGGAAAATATGAGAAGTCAGCCAGTCAGCTAGTATTTGGTAAAAATATTTGGTCGTAATGTGGGGTTATTACTTGCGTCATTTGCGTATGTTAAGTAACCAAAGGATTGTACAAAGGAGTGGTAGAACAATGTGGTATACCTATTGAAAATCGAATGTTTTCATAGAACCGTCAATAACAAAGGTAAAGACGAAATTATTACAATGGTTGGGCAAATTTATTGTATTTCAAGTAGGTCAGAAACTACACTTCATAGGCCAACTTATTTGTTAAATGAAAACTATATTTTTTATTACGGATGGTCCCACTTTTGACCTCGATCTCGCCTGATGGTAAGCGACAGATGAGGCCTACAATGGCACGAGCGAGCCCTGAAGATGCCTGTTCACTCTTGCTTTAAAGGCTGAAAAGTCACAAGGTTTTTCTAGTAAACGCTCTAGTCCTACTTTTGCTAGAAGCCTGACAGAGAATGTTTTAATTACCTGTGGGGAGTGCGATGGAATTGCACAATCTTATTCCACCAAGCCCAGTCCATCATCGGAGACTACAAGATGAACGGCGATGCGGTATTGTTACATGGTGGACATCCCACCCATACGCACAAAACGATTTGGGAATACTTTCATTATGCGTAGAGCTAGGGAGTAAAATTCCCTGCCGGAGTCTGTGTTTTCTGATAGCTATTACCTTTTTTTTTTCGGGGTGAAACCTTCCAAAGGCTCCTGGACTTTTGGGGTAAAGCCCAGGGAGTGTGGGATTCTTATCTCACTAAAACCAACCCGGTGCCCACCATCCGCACATATAAAGGGCCCCGTTACCTCTAAAAAGATCACTCCGGCTGTGCAACGCCTGTTATGGCACTTCCCTGGGGAGACTGTAAAGAGGTGTCCCCTGAGTCTCGCTGTGCAGGGTGGCACGTGATCACTGTGCCACCGTCTTTCCAGGGATCACTTGGTAGGCGGACAGAGGCCCCACACTGGACCCCGGAGTTCCACCTGCCTTTAATAAATCAATAAAAAAACTAGCAACACCTGCCTTCTCAAATCTCAGTGCTGCTTTGCGTTTGAAGAATAAAAAAGAAGTTATAATTTAATAATCTCAGCACAGCTGTGATCGTGTCATGCAACATGAAATAAATCTCAAGATGTCCTATTGTCTTGACCTAATCCACATGCTTATCGAGCTTTTACTAAACCGTGACTCCATCTTATGAAATTTACATGACAATAAGTTATATCACTGGTGACTAATGTAATACTAGATCGACACGCTGTTCAATAAACATCCAATTGTTTGAATCGGTTTCAATCGTTTTGTAAATTCTAAAGACAGGCGTTATGTTAATTGTCTCATTTTTTTATTTCACTCTGTCGATGGAATTCAAGATTCCTTTTGTAAACATATAAGTGACCAAACCGGTTAGAAACTATATAGCCATATTTTTTTCATTATTATATCGAAACTACACGACCTATATCTGCTTCAAAGAACCGTCATCATCGATTTCTTATCACGGAACCATGATAAAAGATCCATATCATAATCGATGCTTACGTCACAACAGCCGGACAGATATCCAACTACGGATATCAGACTTCTTGGTACAAACAAACGTGTTTCTATATTATAAAGCCGTTTATACGAGTTCAGCAATGATAAATACATGCAGTGAATCTCCATTACCATAAATACGCAGGTATGTCGTGTACTTGAACAGCCACAAAAAGGTTCGCCGAGGCCAATAATTCCTTGCTTTACTATACGTAAAGTTATTTATTGGTACTGGGTTTAGTAGTTCGTTTCCAGATGGTCTAATCATGCAAAGAGAACCTTTACAGGAAGGGAATTGAGCCTTTGCTTTGGGATACTATGTAGCTATAAGTAATATAAGAACTATTGAAATGTTATACAGGATAGCCAAGTATAAACAAGTCTAGGTCATAGGATCAATAAACCCCAACTTAAATCATGCTGTTTGCCTTCATGCTGTCAAAAGCAGAGAGTATCATGCTTAATCAGTGAGTCAGATCGTTCGGTATAAAATTAAGAATTAATTCACATGAAGTCATCATCACGGTGATTATATTTTGAGTGGTAGGTGTTAATTGATATATCAGAAGTATATTTTTAGAATATTCACGTTGGTAAAATAAGATATTCAAAGGTTTGTACATTTCGCTGAAGTATTTTCGGTTCGTAGGTTCGCGTTTGACCACCATCACACCTGATGGTAAGCGATGATGTGGTCTAAGATAAACTCTTATCTAGAACTTCTAGAAGTATCCTATTCACTCTAGACTTAAAGAATCCCAGGTCAGAGCTATCAGTAAACACAGACACCGGTAGGAAATTCTTCTCCTTTGTTGAATAATATGTAGATGGTGTTAACTTGTACGGTGTAAAGTAGTAAACAACTAGGTCCTACCTTCAACCTTCACCACCCCTTAGCAAAAACAAACATAAAACCACGACCCCAAGTTTTGAATAAAGTCAACATCGAGCTCGCTAGCGTTCCCGTGTCAAGCTTTTAAATTAGCACAGACTGTGAATAAACATAACAGCTTGTTTACGCATGACAACCCTAAGGCCTCGGTGACGAAGTCAGCGGGAGAGGGGCGGCGGCGGCGGGCGCGGTGAGAAATGTGGCAACGCCTGTACGCGGTCTGGAAGCCAGCGGGCACAATTACGCTCGTCGCTAGAGCCACGTATTGCGTAGAATACTATACTACATCTCAACACTACGACATTGCAGACACGAGGCACGGCTAGATTGGTACGCACCGCTCATAGGCCGCTGCCTTCGAGGACAATTCCATATAAATGTATCCATTGAAACGCGCCGCCGCCGCGCCGCGCCGACCCGCTCCCGCTGTCTTCGTGTCCGCAGCCTCAAACCTACTATCCGTACGCAAACTACGCGCGTACGTTAAATTGTATACGTTTTTCTGGCAGACAGTGTTAAGATCGAAACTTGTAATTAATTTCACAGTCCGTTAAATTAGAATTATGTGTTTTGGTATGTAATTTAATTAATAATAATATGCGCTTGAAAACGAAAGTGATGTTCAGTTATTTAGTACATACAGTTTACTCTAAAATTTCTAAAATATGTTTAAGAAAAATTGGGTGTGGTATCGAAATAGTTTTAATTAGATTTATGTATTTTTTTTTGTTGTTGGGTTTTCCATATTTTGCTGGGGACTTTTTCATGTATCTGTCTTCAATGTCCTATAAGGCCTAGTATACTTCACTACCCAATTACTTATTATGATAATAATATTAATGTTGTATAATTTTCTTGTTTCAGTTGGACACAAACAGCAGCGGGTACATTGATTTGAAAGAGTTAAAAGAAGCCCTCGACAGCGTCGGTTACAAAATTCCGCAATGGAAGGTAAATGCAAATTTTAAAATCCTTTTACTCTGAAGGAACAATTTTTTGGTCTACAGGCATATTATTTTGTTTACTAGCTTAGACGACGAACTTCGTACATACATTTTTATTTTCTTACCTTTTAAGTTTTCTCTAGACTTTCACAAATATTTTAAAAACAAAATGAGCCAAATCGGTCCAGCCGTTCTCGAGTATTAGCAAGACTAACGAACAGTAGTGAGTAATGGTTTTTGTATATACATATTTGGACTAGCAACCACCGATGCCTATACATAGGTATAGTTAGTGAACAGCTGAAGTCTTTATACAATCTAAATTTGGTAATTTTTAATCGGATCTGGAGGAAATTTGGCACAGAGATAGATTATAGTCTCCAATAGGTCACTTTGTAGAGCTAAAAGTATCATAGGCGAGTGGTGACAAGGTTGTGGCAGGCAAGCTTCACAGCCTGGCTCACTGGCGAAACATTGCTTGCCTGTCGATGTACTGCAGAGAGTGTGCACAGGATCTCCACGACCTAATCCCTCCATCTCTCTATTACTGCCAGTTTACCAAACGTACTGCAGGGTACCATGCACACTTGATCGATATACCGCTTTGTCGTACAATGCGCTTCTCTTCTACATTTTTGTGCGCACAGCCAAGTTGTGGAACTCTCTCCCGGCTTCATGACCCGTCTGCTTTTAAAGGAAGAGTGAACAGGCATCTCCTGGGCTCGCTCGTTCCATCGTAGACCTTAACTAACGCTTACCATCAGGTGTGCACAGGCTCAAGAGCGGTATTATGCGTTAAAAAAAACTTACCACCCGTTGTATAGATTAATCAAAATGTCCAAGTCCCGAGTATCAGCTAGTTGTAACATGTGTTTGCTGCTTTATTCCAGGTGCGGTGTATGATCGAGGAGTATTACGACAATGGCAATAACAAACGTGGCGTCAACGGCAGCATGAACGGGGACGCGAGGAAAAACGGTATCAGCCTCGGAGAGTTCGAGGAGCTCATCGCCAACCTTAAGGCACAACAGGTAACTATCTATGCTAATATGATAAAGCGGAATAGTTTGTATGTGTGTTTGAACGCGCTAATCTTCGAAAGTACTGGGTGAATTTGGATGAAGTTTGGGAGGGTTATGTTTTTACCGTTGTAATGTCTACGGGAGGGAAGTCCCGCGTGACTGGCTTAGTTATTATAGAGTAAGCACTTTCGGTTACATCAAAATTCACCATCAAATCAGCCAATGTTAGAGGTTTACCTTGAAATTTACCTACACCCACACAGTTATTACTTATAATAGAGCTATCGTCAATAAAGTTATGTCAACAACATCATACCATTATCCTGCTACACATAAACGTACCAATAACTATAATTCATTTCCTTCCAGCCTCCAATAAAAGATAAATCAATTTATTCAACAAACTCAATTAAGACTCCGATTAAACAAATCAATACTATTAGCCTCGTAAAGAAATAAATTGACAGCTATCAAGACTGTTTATGTGGACAGATTAGCTCAGAGATGGTCAATAAAATGATAAATACGAACGATTGGGGTTAAAAATATATGATATTGACAGGGTTACCAGTTTGTAGGGTCGAGAGGTAATAAAACATAGTATATCTTAGATCTAACCATTAGACTCTTTATTATTTTGTATACCATAACAGAATCATTACATTCGTTACATTACATCAATCATAATGTACAACATACCGAAATAATGCACCATAGTCAGGTCCCCTAGCTCCCAAACTAGGTTTATACCTGTGCCTTGGGAGACAGTGTTTCCTCCATTTAAAAAAATCATCATATAGGCATGTCATTCCAACAAAAGGTAGGTACTAAATTAGGGTCATATCGTAGAGTAGTTATTATATTACTTTTCTTCTTCATATCTTGTAGAGGAAATTACTTCATACAGATAACACCACATTTAATTACATTTAATTATTTTTTCAGTTCTAAAATATTTTGGCGAGACTAAGATAGTCTTATCTTACTTTTTATTTTTTTTATTTTATTATCTTACGCATTTATGAAGTAATCATGTTAACATTAATCGTGAGTATAAATCTTAAATAAAAGCATCTACCTATTTCAAAAGATGCATTATATTCGATAGCCTCAATAGTGAATTGCGGCAAAGAAATATGAGAACACGAAAAATAAATAAAACTCCACACATCGAGAGATCTTTGGCAATATTATTGCTGCAGTTCTAGGCAAAATGTAACTTCTTGCAATCTCCACATGTCCCCACCATTTTTAAAGACATAACTTATATTAACCAGCATTGGGTCCAGATCTAGGATTCGCTGTTATGCTTATTAAGCATATTATGCATCCTAAATATTCCACCGTAACCTAGCCCGTTCTCTGTCTGTCGTATCATCAGCGTTTTTCTCGGCATTAATGGACTCTTTAAATATGATTTAAACATAATTACAACTAATTTTTTAATCCGGAATACCGGGATAAGGATTTACGCGAGGAAAGTCTCCCTACGCGAACCAAGTCTCAATAGCGTGGTAATTAAATCTTATAATGTAAATTCCTTCTTAATCTCAAGATCCGACAACTAAAATCAAAAAAACACGTAAAGTTTTAATGCATTTAATACATACTTATTCGTAGTGACATTCAGAAGATAGCTGTGGTCGTGTACCAACGATACTTTATTTGCTAAATTACGAAAAGTAGTTTAGAAGTTATGAGGGAATGGATGAACTTAAATACTTATAGATGACGCCAAATAACTTGGCAAGGTTTTGGCGTAGTGGGGGTAAGTTCGTGCATCGTGCACTTAGTGGAAGAAAAAAGTGGTCACTTTTACTGCTTGCCTTTATTCTATGGTTATTGCATCATTTATTTTTAATCATATCTGTTCAGAAGAATGTTAAAGAAAGAAGAGGAATTGATTCGTTAATTCGGTATTGTAAATAAAATAGATATAATACATAAATACATTTAAAAGTGAAAATAATGTATTTTAAAAAAGATTAAAAATAATATGTTCTCGTCGGCACAATTCATACTTTAATATTATAAATGCGAAAGTAACTCTGTCTGTCTGTCTGTCTGTTACCTTTTCACGCCTAAACCGCTGAACCGATTGAGCTGAAATTTGGCATGGGAATAGTTTAGGACCTCGGAAAGGACATAGGATAGTTTTTATCCCGGAATTCCCAAGGGATCGGGAATTACGCGGGAAAAACCTCCCACGCGAACGAAGTCGCGGGCAAAAGCTAGTTATTAAAACTGCTACCCCTTTTATTCTTCTTTTTTCCCGGTGTCCTAAAGACAGTGACGAATTCGGAATTTCAACCTTCCTTAACTATAGTGTCTAACTGTTCTTTCTGACGTTTTAATAGTCTGCGTAAAACGGTATTTGGTCCTGGCATTGTAATCAAGGTAACAAAAAATAAATTTAAAACAACAACTCGTAACAAAAACAAAGGGTACAACTTTCTTGTACGCAAGTGTATTCGGGAGCAAATTGAACGAGAACTACTGACGCACCAATCGTGCGCTCGGAGCGGCGCTACGTCATACCCCGCGTCCCGCTGACAACCGATGACACCTAAAAATCGACTTCTGCGCATTGAACGACTCTTGCCATGTTATTTGGCGTTACCTATACCGGTCATAATAAATATAACCCGCCTTTTGGCTTCACCGTAGTCTGGTAGCTCGTTTCAGCGGGTCCATCAAAATCATACTTCAAGATACTCTCAAAACCTTTAGAAGTATAGAAGAAAACAATCAAAACACAACCCTAAGTGAGAAGAAATTATCGTACCTACCTACCTATCCACATGTAATAATCACACTCGCTTCCAATGAGCAATTGTTGAATGTCGGGTCATTGGTCTGGCTTTTTATGATGTGTTTTTTCTTGCTCCTACAATGTATGAGCGTATTGTATGAATATGTTATGTTAATGCTGTTTTATGGTGTTGTGGGAGTAGAGTTTGATGTGTCAGCTGATTCTTATCACATTTCTACCATCATAATTTAAAAGCCATGTCTGGCTTTTTAATTATAGTTTTTAAAAACTGTATTGCGTCGAAATACATTGCCATTTCCTTGGGGCATGAGGCCGGATAAAAAAGAATATCTTGAACATTATCATTAAAAAATACAGTAGGTAGGTAGTACCGAGAAAGTAGCGAAGTTATGGGCCCATACTGTTTGGTCAAATGATGAGTTTGTTGCATTATGAATAGGGTTTCTAGTCGTTATTGCATATAATATGCGCTTGATCAGAAGTAGTTAATCATTTAAAAAAAATATGTTTCGTTACTGATATCATTGAGGTGATCGGCGGCGGTGACGTTTCGCGCCCGGCCCTGGTTTAGACCATGATGCGGAGCGAGAGGGAATGGGATGCAGTTGCCTCCTTTTGCGAAGCAGTCATGCTAGCGGAGGAGGAGGCTGAACGTGCGAGGGAGAGACAACTCTCTTCCTCACTCCCCAGCCGCCGCGGGAGACGCCCCGGGCGTCGGCCGGGGATCGCGAGCCGATCTCCGGCCACCATAGGCGCGGGCTTGTGGACGGCGAGCAGGGGTAGCTCACCGTCCGGTAAGGACCAGGCCCGGGTCGGCGGCGCCTCGTGTTCCGCGCGCTCCTCAAAGAGCTGTCAGCACCAGTGACGGGGCCCCATAAGGCCATTGCCTGCCGGGATCGTGGAAATGTTCTAACGAGATGGAACAGGGTGGATTTTTTGTCAGTAGAATTCTGACACTCCCTTCCACTTTACCCAGAGCGAGAGAAGTCATTCGATGATCTTCCCACCCATGCAAAAAAAGGAGCTGAGTAAAACGATATCCCTTGGCCAGACAGTCAGATTTTCTGACTTTTGACTCCCCGTAACGACTGTCAAAGATGTCTAAATGACAACCGGGACCAACGTCTTAACATGCTTTCTGAGGCACCCATACGCACGAAACGTTTTGGGAATACCTTCATTGTGCGTACGGCTAAGGAGTGGAATTCCCTGCCGGAGTCTGTATTTTTTAATAAAATAAAAAAATAAATTGTCGAATTTTTTGTTGAAAATCATTTAAAAATACAAAGAAATGTTTACTGCAACCTATACTGAATAGGGAGTTTCTAGGAATAAAAACCGTCTTAGTTTCTCCATATTTATCTGTGTTTTCTGACCTGAACCACTTTATAATTATAACCAAATATCAGTTAGCGAATGTCTAAAGCGAAATGCGTCATTGCTTTAATTATTCCTGATAACCTTTAGACAAATAAACACACAATACAAATTATAATTTGTTAAATATTACCAATTATAATAACCACATAGAAATTGTAGTACAAACCACATCGGACCTTATCTTATCGACTTTCAGAGTGGAAAATTAATGATTATTAAGAAGAAATGACATACACTTAAATTTTAAAATAAAAAATAAATCTTCATATAAATCGCTCATTTCAATATTTATCAATTATCTGTACCTACTAATACTATAATAAATTAATAGTTTAAAAAACATTAGAAAAACACACTTTTATAAATGCACGTCAAAACAAAAAACTAATCGTGGTCAAAGTTCATTACGTGACTTTTCTAAGAAATCCAAAACAGCTATGATACGATTTTCCATCATGAAGTTCCAGTTCATATCTTCCAGCTCCATCATCAGATCAGTTCGACAGTACTATATTATTGTATTGTCATCAGAACTACATACAGCTGCCAATTTTCACTACGCTACGACCCTTGGAAGATGGTTAAATTAGTTACCTCAGATTCCATTACATAGTTACATACACACCGACCTAATAAAAGCGTGTTAAAAAGTTTGTTTCTTTGTTTAAGTAGTTTAAGTACTAGGTGTATTTGGATGAATTTTGCTATGGAAGTAGATTGAAGCTTGAGGAATGTTTTGCCATTGCAAATAAAGGAGGAGGGTTAGTTATTATCGAGCGAACCCTCGCGCGACACACTAGGAGTTTCTCATGTAATATGAGTACTTATTTACTAGACCCGAAATAAATATTTGTAGGCTATACAGACATTAGTTCCGGTGCGGGTATCGAACCCACGACACGCAGTTCAGCAGCCGATTGCTCAACCACTGCGCCAACTGTGTCGTAACTACTAAACCTAACTACGGACATAAGTACACAAAACAAAATACTCTTAGGGCATCGAAGTATTTCTCCATTCACTATACCTTTCCTTGTTACCCGGAACGCACCCAGAAGACCAATTAAAAAATAATTTATATTCTTCGACAAATAAAAACTTAAATGATATTGAATTAATTGATGCTAATGATTGTCGCTATGTTATGTTTCAGGTGTCCAGCACATTCAAACAGGCTGTCAGTAAAAAGGAAAATTTGGAGCATTTGGGAGGCATGAGCGAAGCTTCTAGTGATGGTTAGTATACTTACCTATACTAAGCGGAAAAGTTCGTTAGTTTGTTTAAACGCGCAAATTTTCGAAAGTACTGAGTGGAATTGGATGAAATTTGGTGTAGAAGTAGTTTGAAGTTTAAGGAGAGCTATGTCTTTATCATGATAAGGTCCAAAGGAGCGAAGCACCGCGCGACTTCTAATTTATAACTATAATGAATAGTATGTTAGGAAGAAAAACGGACACTTCAAGTCTTAATTTAAATCTATGCCAGAACAGCACTAGGAATCCAAAAAAAATCCAAATGCCAGAGGAGCAGTAAACCCTTGATTCTGAGTAGAAAAGGTCAGTTTACCAATTTTTACATTGTGTCAACATACATTTTCTTAACAAAATTTAGCAATTAAAGACATAATATCCTGTTTAAATAACAATAATGACTACCCTTGGTTGCCTCGTAGAGAATTCGTAAGGTATTCACGCCCATCTTTGTACCTATGTGTATGAAGCGTTTATAACAAATATTATCATGATTATTTGGTATAAAAAGTCCCAACTATTCTAGAAAAATGGGTACCCTGAACAATGAAAAACAATAAATAACAATAAAGTGTCTTTATAAAAACAATATTAAAATAACTGGACGTGTTTAGTTCATAAATCTTGAAAACATGAAAAATATGTATTAAATTACGAATACAGCACGCTTATTACTGCACAGTAATCAAACTTTTATAATCTAGTTCAGTACCTACTATAGTTGTGTTTCAGAACAATATCTCACGGCTTTGAAACAATTCATATGTTATTAAGTATTTTTCATTAAGATACGCTATTTTAAAAATCTATACACACTTTATGGCGTCTGGTTCTAAAAGAATTACCATATAAAACCCTATATAATTGAATTTATACGCAACGTTGTAAGTTCGGTTACAATATTTACATAACTCCACCGCGATAGGGCTCTCCGTAAAGATCTACCACACTATATTACTATATAAAAGACTATAGTATGGTTGATCTTTTAATTTTATTATGCCTGTCATTATGTAAACCAACTGGAAGCGCTTGAGTCTATGGAAAAACGGGCCCAGAGACTCATCGGCTACGATGCACTGGTCGAGCCAGAACTACTAAGTCTTAGACATCGACGATGAGTTGTAAGTCAATTTTAGTCTCCTTTTAAGATCATCAATGTTTCTTGCCGGGGTCGCGAGTATCTTCTAACAATATACCACAGTCCTGGAACACACGGGCATCTTGAACAGGGTGGGTTTTTAGACCACACTATATTACTATATAAAAGACTATAGTATGGTTGATCTTTTAATTTTATTATGCCTGTCATTATGTAAACCAACTGGAAGCGCTTGAGTCTATTGAAAAACGGGCCCAGAGACTCATCGGCTACGATGCACTGGTCGAGCCAGAACTACTAAGTCTTAGACATCGACGATGAGTTGTAAGTCAATTTTAGTCTCCTTTTAAGATCATCAATGTTTCTTGCCTGGGTCGCGAGTATCTTCTAACAATATACCACAGTCCTGGAACACACGGGCATCTTGAACAGGGTGGGTTTTTAGTCTGTAGAAGTGTGTTACTCCCGTCCGTTTCACCCGGAACTACTTTTTTCGTCTCTGAAAATATTACCTTATTCGTAACTTAGACAAAGGGCGATGCGCTATCGTTACATTGTGGACATCTCACCCATACGCACTAATCGTTTTGGGAATACTTTTTTTATTGTGCGTTCGGCTAAGGAGTGGAATTCCATGCCGGTGTCTGTTTCCCGCTAGCTATAACCTAGGGGTTCTTAAGTCAAGAGTGAATAGGTAACTTTTAGGTAAGCGTGCTCCATCTTCGACCACATCATCACTTACCATCAGTTGAGATGGTGGTCAAACGCGAACCTATTATCAATGAAAAAATAAATAAAAAAAACTACTCTACAATATTTTGAACCCCATGAAATCACACACTACGTTCAATCCCCAGGCACAACCCACTCAGTTCGTCTCGAGGAGCAGATGGCGTTCTCCGGATGGATTAACAGCAACCTTGAACACGACCCTGACCTCAAGCACCTGCTGCCCATCGACCACGAGGGAAAGCAGCTCTATGAGAAGCTTAAGGATGGTCTTATTTTATGGTGAGTTTACTTTAACATAAAATCAGGTCTTTTCATTGTTTTGGTGAAAATCCAAATCCTCATGAACGGGAACTTAATATAAAAACTAGGGTCTCCACCACGGGGTAACTCACCGTCCGGTAAGGACCCAGGTCGAAAGCGCGTCGCGTTCCACGCGCGCCTCCATAAGCTGTCAGTACATTTTAGGTAGTAGTTTCACCCAGAGTGAGTGGGAGGGATCTCCACCTCCTTTCTACGAGAATAACATGTGGTATAACATCGAACATCCACAAACCTCAAACATGGTTACCAGGCCCGTTTGGTCTGATCAAATCCTCACAACTATACCCGGACTTTTAATTCGATGCAGTAGACTGACAGTTTCTGAGTTGTCAGATAATGACGACTACGAAATCGTGATGTAAATAAATTAATCGATTCAGGAATAAAATCGAATAACGATGTAAACAATTTCCAATTCATCACATGAAACAATTTCCAAAAAAGTGGCTTTTATCATGTCTGGTTAGATATGAATATTTTTAATTAAAAATATATTTATTTACAATAAAATCTAGTTACTACTTCAAAATAGAAGATAATGGTATAAATATTGCCATTTATTTATATTTTTCACGATTAAAAATCGCTCATTTATTATTCGATTGATTGAATCCATCGCTATTAGGTTAAATAGGGTATCATTATTTTAGTAAGTGACAGCTTATGTCAGCTTACTGCATCGAATTAAAAGTCCAGGTATAGATGCCAAGACAGAAATGGGAAGCAGATAATTAAAGCAATACTGGCACAGACAGGTCACGACTCAACAATGAGGAACAAGACGCGAGGACGGGAATCGGTTGATTCTTGACCTGATTTTCATTCAAACTTTGCCACACACTAGTAATTTCTTCTGCATCGTGGATGCGTTTACAATCACTTAAATTCACTTGCACAAACACTTAACGTTCCCAGTGCGAAACTTGGCCCGCAATACACACAGCTGCTAATCACTCAACTACTGCAGGAACCGTATCGTCGTGTAACAACTGTGCCATAATTATTTCAGTCTTCAGTATTAAGATATTCCAATAATAAAATATTCCATTTCCATTTGTTCCTTTGAACATATCCAGAAACAACTATTACCTTGGGTACTTATGAGATCCCCTGATTAAACTACAATTCTTTTTGTTACAGCAAAGTGATAAACCACTCGTGTCCAGACACGATAGACGAGCGAGCGATCAACAAGAAGAACCTTACCTTGTACACTAAACACGAGAACTTAACTCTGGCGCTCGTGTCCTCCCAAGCCATCGGTTGTAACATCGTTAACATTGATGCGCACGACCTCGCTAAAGGTAACAATTTAACACTTTTTTATTGTTTTTTCTTACAGATAATAATAAAATGAAATTAAAAAGAAACACAAAAAGAAATTCATTGTTCGTACAGCTAACGAGTGGAATTTCTTGCCGGATTGTTTCCTATCAGGAAACAGGCTCTGGCCCCGGTCTTTTGAATAGGTTACTTCTAGGTAAGCGTGCTTCATCTTCTGCAGGCAACAGGTGAGATGGTGCTTAAACGCGAGTTTATAAAAAAAGAGGAAAACATAGTCGTCAGAGACCCAATTACAAGTAATTTATTTTTTATAGTATAGTTATTTCTCAAAAAAACTTAGTAGGTACTAGTTTACAGAATTATAGTTTGACAGTGTATATAACATTGTAAAATGGATGTAGCTTTTGTAACCAAGCTAGGCAATGCCTATGTTTCAGTTATCAATGCCATTTTCCAGGAGTTTTAATAAAATCGCCAACAAAGTGTTTACAATAGCATGGAGTACTTATCAGCTAAGATTAGAATTTAACACAAATTACAAAAGTGAAGTGATTATGAGGATGAGTTGAGGATTGAGGTATACATGTGCGAGTGTGTTTGTGTGAGCTTGGTTTTATTACAAAAGATTATTTTACTTATAATTTACATTTAAACCTAATTAATAATTACTGTACAACATTAAGTAATAGGTAGTTCGTGTCTTCATAATTAAGTTGTTGCAAATATTTACTTACAATTGGCTTACATTTTGTTTTTGTTAGGGGGTGCATATTTAAAATTTTATTAAATTTGTTATAAAAGAACGGGCTGAGAAATTCAAAGATTTTTTTACTAAATTAGGTTTATTATTTATCCGTTCCGTACCGTTCCAATTGCAAGTCCTTACGTTTAGATACTTAAAGGCTAAACCACATCATCACTTACCATCAGGTGAGATGGTGGTTCAACGCGAAAATATCGTCAATAAAAAAATTCTAATGCAGTGTAATATTGTCTTGCAGGTAAACCTCACTTGGTCCTGGGTCTCCTTTGGCAGATTATCCGCATCGGTCTGTTTAACCAGATCACACTGGAACACTGTCCCGGTCTTACCGAGCTGCTCAATGATGAGGTCGGTATCTGGCAAGAATACAATCTCAAATAGCGACATTTTGGCTTACTGTGTACCTATATGCAGGATATTTATGTAGTTATCCTTTGTTTTCATTAAGTTCATTGCTACATCGTGTGATGATGTGTAAACCCCTATTCGAGGGACCATAGCAAATGGGCTAGTGAAAAGATTCAAATTGAAAAACATTTATTCGGTTTAACATACACAATAACGTATGATCGAAAATTACAAACATAAAAAAACACTAAAATTTTCGCTGAGTATGACCACACCGAAAGGGTTACCACACACACACGCACACATATATACACACACACCACAAGTTTTAATGTCTGCCTTAATGTGTAATACAAAAATGAATATGTGACCATTTCAACCGTATTCATCGCTTTTTTATGTTATTGAGCAGACAAATTTTAAACACAAAGCAATGAATTTGGATTCAATTGGGTTGCTGATAATAGCCAAATCGACTTGCCGAAGTTTTAATACATAGTTTTACACATATTCTCACCAGACAAATACAGTGATATAATTTCATAATGAACAGCTGGTTAATTTATTTACAAAAACAAAATATACTACAAATAAACTAATACATGCAACATAATTAAAGTTAACCACGTTTTAACAGACTTCACAAGAAAGAGGAGGTTCTCAGTTGGTCGGAATATTTTTTTTTAACCCGTATAATCTTTCTTTCTTTCTTTCTTTTCTTTCTTTTTTCCACAATTTTCACACAACGCCATCTAGTCCCAAACTAAGCAGAGCTTGTGGTATGAGTACTAGACAACTGATAAACATACATATATATTTCTAAATACATACATATTATAGATAAATTACACCCAGACAAAGAACAAATGATCGTGCTCATCACACAAACATTTGTCCTAGGTGGGAATCGAACCCACGACCTTGCGCATAGCAGTCAGGGCCACTGACCACTATACCAACGGGCAACGGCATCGTCTGTCGTGCAGTACCGGGTATACAGAAAGTATTAGCAATAATTTTACCATCATAATAATGTTTATTTGCACATAGTAAATAAGCTATTTAACATTTACATACATTTTTCATTTTGTTGTAATAGAAAAATTACATACATTAATGTGTCGTAACTGGCACCCTTGCTAAGGTAATTAAATAACTTGTATTAAAGGCATCCCAACCCTAGCGCGGTTTAATAACAAAAAAAAAAACAAGTTATGAGGCGCAGAGTAAAACATCAATAATATTAATATAATAGAAGACAAACAAAAAAGGAAATAAAAACTTTTTTACAAAAAATTGAAACTACTACAGCTTATAAAAAAGATTTGCACTACAATTAAGAGAGAAATAACCGAAAATATTGTTTTATTTGATGTCTAATTCCGTGAAAAATAAGGGCTAGGTAGGTACTCACATGGCTGAAGTCGGTGCCAAGTCAATGAATAGTTTTGATAGGCAAAGAACGCAGCATTCTCGGGCACACCCGAGGTGATGAAACCTATTCATTTATCTACCCTATAACGAAAACGCGATCGAAATCGGATCAGTAGTTTTTGAGAAAATCGCGGATATACAAACATACATACATATACAGTATGTTAACTACAAAATGTTTTTTTTTTTTTAATATTAAAATATTCACTAAAAATGTTAAACTGATACGTAAAAGAAACACTCTGTACACGCGTACGCATTCATAAATAAATTGCGACGTTGCCGTCCTTCAAGTACGCGTGTACAGAGTGTTTCTTTTACGTATCAGTTTAACATTTTTAGTAAATATTTTAATAAAAAAAAAAGCATTTTGTTTTTGAATGGTAATAATTTTTTACCATGTATGGATGCTATAATATTGCGGGTTAGCGGGAACGCCCTCTGTTAGTTAACATACTGTATACATACATACTGATCTAATACAGAACCTCCTTTTTGAAGTCGGTTAAAAAGTTGACTAAAATTGTAATCATAACCATTCAATCTGTATCCAGGAACGCATCGAGGACCTGCTGGCCTTATCTCCCGAGGCGATCCTGCTGCGATGGGTGAACCACCAGCTGCAGAGCGCCGGCCTCACCCGCCGCTGCACCAACTTCCAGCAGGACGTGGCCGACTCCGAGATCTACTCCTATCTCATGAAGCAGATCGCGCCCAACGACGCTGGAGTCACCCTGGATGCTCTCAGGGTATGTCTAGATAGATATACTCTTTATTGAACACCATAACAGAAAGACAAATACAGACTTGACAACTAAAAAGGGGTGATACAATGGGCGGTCTTATCGCTACAAGTGATTTTATACAGATAACCTTTGGATGTATGTATATAGGACTACGACTTACTCCTTCGAACTCCGGCTGCTACTAACAGTTCGGTTGTTAGAGTGTTCCTGAACCAGTAATATGATAGGCTGCATCATTAAAGATGATTCTTACTCATGGGTCCCTATAATATAATATAATATTTGTTTGAAAAGAAAAACTTCAACGACTAAAAATTCAAACATTTTTACATAGGCTGAATTTACAAGTATATGGCAGTTGTCCCAACGCCGACGATAAACGAGTAGCAAGTAGATCTAGTATCTGAAAACGAGTTGGCGAGCAGCGAGTGTGTTGTTCCGATAGTTTAGCCGCTGAGCTATCATCTGGTTAGTCTCTCGGCGTGAGTTCTGACCGCTAAGTGATCGCTGAGCGAGTATTATCGTTGCCAGCTCGTGTCGTTCAGCGTAAATCGTCGATAGTTAGTCGTTTAGTAGCCGGCAGTCGAACGACTGCCTAACATCCGCTAATCAATCTTCTATAGCTTGATTGTACTCGATTTTTTTAAATTGTTTATAGGCTTGCGTTTGACCAACATCTCACCTGATGGTAAGTGATGATGTGCTCGAATATGGAGCACGCTTACCTAGAAGTAACCTATTAATTCTTGGCTTAAATACTCCCAGGTTATAGCTAACAGGAAACAGACTCTGGCAGGGAATTCCACTGATTAGCCGTACGCACAATGAATCCGCGCGATAAAAGTGATGCGCCATCGTTACATGGTGGACATCCTACCCATATGCACGAAACGTTTTGGGAATACTTTCACTGTGCGTACAGCTAAGGAGTGGAATAACCTGGGGATCTTTAAGTCATAGTCATAGGTGTGATGGTGGTCAAACGCGAGCCTCTTATGAATAAAAATAAAGAAAACATCTATGGCTTGACTACTTCAATCTATTAAATTTTTCACCTTATTGCCTTCCCAGGAAAGTGATCTCCTTCGCCGAGCTGAACTGATGCTGCAACAAGCCGCGAAGCTCCGTTGTCGCGCGTTCGTCACTCCCGCTGACGTAGTAGGAGGCGTGTACAAACTCAACTTGGCGTTCGTGGCCAACCTGTTCAACCAACACCCTGGTCTGCAGCGTACGGCTGACACGGAGGAACTGCACCAACTCGACGAGACTAGGGAGGAAAAGAGTGAGTACTACTTTACTACAGTGGTACCTGATAAGGCCCGTCGTGGAACTTCGTTCGCGTAGAAAAGAAAGTATGGCGCTGAAGATTAACGAAAGAATGCTTAACTTACAATTAACCTTAGGTCACTATTATAAGGTTCATAATACACTGCAGCTGTTAGTTCCGTCTCACTTACGCGTCTCGAAGAGCGCGGAGCGTGCCGATTGGTCAATAGCATTTCCCGTGCTTTGAAAATTCGTTGTCTGCGCTGGTACATCGGTAAGCCATATCAGTTGGGTACTACTGTACTAGTCTTCTTTGCCCCCAAAGCTTCCTGTCGAAGTGAGTTTTGCATAGCCATTGGTAGTGTCGGAGAATTTTAGAAATGTGGGTAGAATTCACATTACTATAGTGTAATCACGGAGACGAGTTAGTAGAGCGCTATCTCACTCACACAATTTTTTAACTGCGATTGGTCAATGATAAACGCTAAGGCGGTGTACACAGTACGAGTACTTTTTAGTCTACTCATACTTCCCGTACTGTGCAGACGTACTCTTACTTGTGACTGTATGCCATGGACAGAAATGTGGAAGCAATGACTGAAAGATTCATAATAAATGTAGGAAACGACGACAGTAGTGATAGTACGGAGAGTGATGATGATGATAATAATATGTTATAAACTTGTATAGGTAGATATTATAAAATAAAGAAAATTTAATCATTAACTCTCGATTTTATTTCTTTCCTTCATATCCATCAGATATATATAAAAAAGTAGGTACCCATAAAAAATTATATCAAATAAATGTCGCTCAATTTATACGACAGACAAAGCCGCAGGAATAACCTTAGCGAACTTTTAAGATGCGCAGTGTGAACGCACATTTACATTTCTAAGGTATTGTTAACGCCCACTGACCCTAAGAAAGTTATTTTTGTCTTTGTCATTTGTATGATAATGTGCGATAGAGAAGGCGCTATACTAACTCGTCTCCGTGAATACACTATAGCAATCTTTTTAACCCCTCCAACTGAGCTTAAATGATTGTGTCTCTCTTTTTATTTTCGGTGTGAAAATCATCTAATGACTGTTAGTCAATCTGACATACGATCTGTCTGTCGATCTGTCACTCAATCTGTCAGCCAGCCTGTCAGTCGGTTTGTCAGTCGTTTCAGAGATGAAACGACTAAACCAATTTTAATTGAACTTTCGCTGGACTTACTTTTTATACCAAAATCCCCACGGGATCGGTATTTACAAGGGAAAAACCTCATACGCGAACGATACGATGTTGCAAGCACAACTAGTATTAATACCCATACGCCAAGTAAATTTATTATTTACTAGCTTCTGCCCGCAACTTCGTCCGCGTGGGAGGGATTTCCTGCGTAAATCCCAATCCCGTGGGAAATCTGGGATAAAAAGTAGCCTTTGTGTTATTCTAGGATGTCGGCTATCTACATACAATTTAGATCCGTTCTGTAGTTTTTGCGTGAAAGAGTAACAAACATAACATCTATCTATCCATCCTCACAAAGTTTCGCATTCATGATATCAGTAAGATCTATCGTGAACAAATATTGTGTTTGATGCATTAAATTCATCATTATTAATAATTTTAATTAAAAGTGTAACAATCCAAACCCGAACACTTCGTTAAGACGTAACAAACAGAGAAGTTAAAGTTACTTTTCCAAAAATAATATTAGCATGCATTCTGATTATTATACCTAGATATTTTGATACAACAATAGCCTTATAAAATTAATAAAATATATTATTGATAACTTGAAACCATTGTTTCTATCTGAATACTAAAGTATTAACGGAGAGGCATTCTTGATAATGTATCAAGCATTTTATTCTGCCTTTCTATTTTCAACCGACGACCAAAAAAGGAGGAGGTTATCAATTCCACGCGTATACTTTTCAACCGACGACCAAAAGAGGAGGTTATCAATTCGACGCGTATATTTTTTTTTTTTGTTTTAATGTATGATCACCGATTACTCGAAGACGGCTGAACCGATTTGGAAAATTCTTTTTTTGTTTGAAAGGGTATACTTCGAAATTGGTCCCATTGTCACCAGGTCAGGATCTGATGATGGGATCCTGGAGAAATGAAGGGAACTCTTCAAATATTATAGGCACACCTATGGCGTTTTGGGTATTTCTTATAGTAACTTGTGCAGTTGCTCTCAAAAATATACCATTTGGGGATGTGGAACTGATGATGAAGACCACAGATGGCCGCCGAACCTACTCAATAATAAGTATTTCGTGGATTGCGATTCGAATACTTGAATATGGATGTTAAGCACTTTATGTTCGTCACAATGCATATGGTGATGTAGATCTGATGGTGAAGTACCAGGAGAACTCAAAAATTAACGGCCCAGCATTGGGAAAAGCAATATTTTGTAAAAGGTTGACATTTAGGCTCTTTTAACTGGGTAAATTAAAAATCGACCAACTAAAAAGAGTGAAATAAAAACTTTTTACCTAAAAATTAAACCGACTCCCAAAAACACTGCAAAGTGAAAAATAACTTTAATTTCGGAAGTCGGTGCCAAAAACGAAAATACAAAACTAAAGACACCGACTACCGAAATTAAAGTTATTTTTCACTTTGCAGTGTTTTTGGGAGTCTGTTTAATTTTTTGGTAAAAAGTTTTTTTTTACGAATGATCACCGAGTACTCGAAGACGGTTGAACCGATTTGGAAAATTCTTTTTTGTTCGAACGGGTATACTTCGAAATTGGTCCCATTGTCACCAAGTCAGGATTTGATGATGGGATCCTGGAGAAATCGAGGTCAACTCTTCAAATATTACAGACACACCTATGGTGTTTTGAGTATTTCTTATAGTACCTTGTGCAGTTGCTCTCAAAAAAGTACCATTTGGGGAAGTGGAACTGATGATGAAGACCACAGATGGCCGCCAAAACTACTCAATAATGAGTATTGAGTGGATTGCGATTCGATTACTTGAATATGGATGTTAAGCACTTTATGCTCGTCACAATTCATATGGTGAAGTAGAGCTGATGGTGAAGTACCAGGAGAACTCCTCAACAATTAACGGCCCAGCATTGGGAAAAGCAATATTTTGTAAAAGGTTATAAGTAGTTGACATTTAGGCTCTTGTAACTAGGTAAATTAAAAAGCAACCAACTAAAAAGAGTGAAATAAAAACTTTTGAACAAAAAATTAAACTGACTCCCAAAAAACACTGTAATGTGAAAAATAACTCTAATTTCGGAAGTCGGTGCCAAAAACGAAAAACAAAACTAAAGACACCGACTACCGAAATTAGATTAGGAAGTTATATCTTTTAGGATTATTTAATTAATTTATTATTAAGTTCGAATTTCGATAATTAGATGCTCGATGAAGTGGGGACTAAGTTTAAACAAATGTATGTTTACATATTATGTATATAATAATTTTTTATATTTTAAACGTGGAACTCAATAATAATCGAGATCCCGCAGTGTCTCATAAAGCATTTTGGTGGTCTCGGCTGTCATTTGTAAATATTTGACAGTTGTTGCAAGTAGTCAGAAGCCATCCATTTAATTAAATACTGTTAGTCAGTTGCATGCAAGTGGATTGGAAGCCGATGTAACCGCTAGTTGCTCGTGAGTTCTTCTGAGCGAGTATCATCATTGACAGCTCTTATCGCTCAGCGACAGAACTAGTGAAGCGAGTCGTCGCCGGCAGTGTGAACAGTCAGAGAGCAACTATTAATATATGCATTTCTTTCGTTTACACGGAATGTATATTTTCTTGAGCGAGAAAATCGCCGACAATTAGTCGTTTTCTCGCTGGCAGTCGATGATAAATGTGTGTGTACTATTAATATTTTATTTTATTTTTGGAAGGCTTACAGACTAATAACATTATAACAATAACAAGTATATTAAAACTAAGATGCTAATTACAAGCCCTCATTAAAGCCCATCTCTTGATATCCCTAAAAGAAAAACAGACGTGTTGTCATGTAGTGAATATAATTATGTTTACACTAGTTTAGAGGTTTGTTTATAGTATTAATGTAGTAATTAGTGTCGGTAACAAGTTATCACGATAACTACTTTATAATATCATTGACGATAACCCTATGATCCGTGTGTGAGGAAAGACCGTCCTTATAAATGTCACTAGCGGTCGTGCGGGGCTTTGATAAGAACATAACTTCCTTCTTTTGCAGTCGGGTAAAAATTAGCCTTTTACTTTCGTCAAGCTACTTTCATACCAAATTTCATCACAATACACCCAGTATTTTCGAAAATTAGTCCGTTTATACAAACTTTCCGCTTTATAATATTAGTGTAGATTAGTTAAAGTTAGTAAATCTAGATCCATAGGGAAATTGGGGATTAAGTATCGAGTATAAGTAAGATAGTATCCACATAACCTCCTCTATCTTTCAGTGAAAGTCTCATTCAAATCGTTTCAGCCGTTCCATAGATTTCAGAAACCGGTCCCGGCCCGGTCATACAGACAGACATGCAAAAATTGGAAGAATGTTTGTTTTTCTTTTAGCATTGTGTAAATAACTATAAGCACTTGAGAAAACATCACATCAATCACAGACGAAGATAGACGTTATGTATCATAATGAGTAAATAACTCATTATGATCACTTAAAAATCACTCAGTTCCCGTTTGTTTGATAGTAGAAATTGATTTAAGAGTGCTTTGATATAGTGTGTCTCCACGAAGATACTGTTATAGTATTCATGTTTAATTATAAAATCTCAAACGTGTACCAGCATTGAAAGGTATTATATATTTATCCGTACTTTAAATGCGAAAGTCTGCGTTCACTGTTTTCACTGACCACATTAGTCTACAAGTTTTTTTGAAGGGTCAATAACCATTACACTATTGTCTTTAACTCACTCCAGACACAGGAGAGGAATGCTAGTAATGTGAATACTACACACATTGCTAAGTCTCTTTAAAAAAATGTCTTCTAATTAGCATTTAACTCATATAACATTCAGTGCTGCATATTCATTCACATTTTTTTTTTGTTATTCATACCTTTTTATTAATCCTTATCCAAATAATAATAATAATATGTTTATTTCCATTAATATGTTTACAAAGATGGCAAGTAAAACGTAGGTACACATAATATGCATAGATTATATACTGGCTCCCAAACTAGGTTTATAGCCTGTGTCTTGGGGACCAGTGATTCCAATACAATCTTAGTAGATCAAAAATCAGTTTCCACCAGTAACAAGGTTTTATAAAGAAAAGAAATAATTTCATCATAAAGAATAGTTTGCGATTGGACCAAACATTGTTTTTTGTTAAAAAATCAACCCCTAAAGAGTTGAAATGAGAGATGAAAGTTTTTAGTTTTTTTTTTAGCTAGTGTTTTTTATTCAAACATGATGTGTTTTGTGTGAAATATTTTATTGTAAACTAACTGCTGCCCGCAACTTCGTTCGCGTGGGTGGGTTTCCCGCGTAAATCCCGATTCCGTGAGAATTCCGGGATAAACTGCCCATGTGTTATTCCAGGATGTCAACTATCTATTTACCAAATTTCAATAAAATCCATGCAGTAGGTCCGGAAATTAGCGTGTACAAACAGACAGACATTTTTTTTTTTAATTCTTCCTCTATTACTGTTTCTTAATCCCTCTATGACTATTTTTGTAAAAACATGAAATGTACAGACACACTTTTTTACTGTTTTATAATATGTATACAACGTGTAACGGAAAGGGTATATACATACCAAGGGCACGGCTTCTTTGGGTGATATCAAACGATATTGGAAGGGTTTTTTTTAATCCTATCTCCTTTCTCGCGCCGACAAAAGAACACCGCCTTTACGCTAGGCTACTACAGTATTAGGCGCACAGAATTACGGAAGAGATTTATCGTGATATTTGCAAGTAACGTGGAAAGTTATTGACCTACGTAGTGCGGTGATACGATTGTCATGATTCCAATTTAAGAAACTTACGAAACCGAAAAATTGGTATCAATTTTTAGAATATTTTATTTTGAGTTGAAACCCTTCCAATATCGTTTGATATCATCCAAAGAAGCCGTGCCCTTGGCATGTGTATACCCTTTCCGTTACACGTTGTAGATATAGATGTGTTTTTATTTGAAACATTTTATTGTATTTTTTTTGTATTTGTAATTATTTATTTAAATTGTTATTGTTGTTTGCAGCGTATCGCAACTGGATGAACTCGATGGGCGTGGCTCCGCACGTGAACTGGCTGTACTCCGACCTGACCGACGGCCTGGTCATCTTCCAGCTATACGACATCATCAAGCCCGGCATCGTCAACTGGAAAAAGGTAACACTATCACATAGATATACTCTTTATTGTACACCATGTCAGACAACAAATAAGTACTACAACTACAAAGACATTTATTGTGCGCACAGCCAAGCTGTGGAATTCTCAGCCGGCTTCTGTGTTCCCTGCCACTTATGATCTTTCAGCCTTTAAAGCAAGAGTAAATAGGCATCTTCTGGGCTCGCTTGTCCCATCGTAGACCTCATCTATCGCTCACCATCAGGCGAGATCGAGGTCAAAAGTGGGCTCATCAGTAATAAAAAAAAATTGGTCAAGTGCGAGTCAGACTCGCCCATGAAGGGTTCCGTAGTAACTATAATAAATATAATTTAATATAGTTATAAAAAAAATAATCTTAAAACTAGTTTATTTTCAATTTTTACAACTACGCCAAATAACTTTGTTTTTCATAGTGTTTGTATGAATTACAAAGTTATATTTGCGGTTTTAGAAAATATGCTGTATCTCAAAAACTGCAGACCCGATCTCGTTCAAACCAATTTTGGTTGAAAGATTACATTAAGATCTGTAGCATATATTTTTTTTTAGATTTTTGTCTCCATAATTATAGAAGTCAGAGGGGACACGCACACATTTTACCACTTTAGAAGCGTATATCTTTTAAACGATTAACTTTATGAAAAAGTGGTTTTAGAAACCTCAATGTCATTTTTAAAGACCTGTCTATAGATACCACACACATGCGTGTGTTTAGGTTTCATGAAAAAATATATTTTCAGTTTCAGTTCCTCCATGTATGGGGAGGCCCTCCTTAATTTTAAATATTTTTTATTTTTTTTCATAAAATCGGAAAGCGGTTCACAGAATACATCTACCTACCAAGTTTCACATGTACAGTTCTAACAGTTTCGGAATAAAATGGCTGTGACATACGGACGGACGGACAGACAGACAGACAGACGGACATACAGACAGACAGACGGACAGACATGTGCAAACTATAAGGGTTCCGATTTTTGCCATTTGGCTACGGAACCCTAAAAAGGGTGTTACAATGGGCGGTCTTATCGCTAAAAGCGATCTTTTACAAACGACCTGTATACAACAATAACAACAACGTTGAATAACAATATTTATTTACATATGCTAAATCCTTACATATTAGTCTCCCACCGCGTCTGTCTGTCTGCATATTCGCGATAAACTCAAAAACTTGTGAACAGATTTCGTTCATGCAGTTTTCACCAATAGATGGAGTAATTTATGAGAAAGGTTTGAAAGTGTAGTTTATTAAGGGTTTGTGTGACTGGGTCGCTAGTGAACTCGTTCTATAGATTTTATTTTTATTTAAATATAGTTAAAATTAATATTTTTTTTCGTTTATTATTTATAATTCGTTTTCCATGCACAGATATAGTACGTTGTCATTCCACTTACCATAGAATAGGTTTTTTTATTGATTAAAGGCTTGCTTTTGACCACAATCTCGCCTGACAGTAAGCGACGATGTGGTCGAAGATGAAGCAAGCTTACCCAGAAGTAACCTATTCACTTCTGACTTAAACACCCCCCCAGTTATCAGGAAACACAGACACCGGCAGGAAACTCCACACCTTAGACGTACGCACAATGAAAGTATTCTCAAAACGTTTTGTGCGTATGGGTGGGATGTCCACCATGTAACGATGTCGCATCGACGTTCGTTTTGTAGTCCGATGTTAGAACGGGCTTGGTGGAATTAGATTGTGCAATTCCATCGCACTCTTCCCGAAATGTAACCGATAGAAAATCGATAGGCTTGTAACTCATCATCGATGTTCAATGCTCTGTTGCTTTGACTACTTTATAATAGTTAATACTTGTTTATTTATGCAGGTCACACCAACGATATATTTACAAACAAATACAAACATTTCAGATTCAGTGCAAATATATCACTTACAGGTATGCACTAGATTCTTAGGGAAAGTAAAATGAACTAGGTACTCAATCTAAGCAAAACTAAATGTCAAATACATAAATATAAAAAATAACAATATAAAATTAAATTGAATTAAATTTCGAATAGAGAATTATTATACAATGAGAATAATTATAATTTGAACTTACATAATTGGAATGAAAAAAAAAGTAAAAAATCTTGGGTATTGTCAGTCGACAGCGTTGAGGATCAATTTTTTGATGCTTTATTCTAGTTTGAATTTTAAGTATTTTAGTTTTGTCATAATGTGAATATAAATAAAATAAAAAATACTTGATTTACAAATCGTACAAGAGAACAAGTATTGTAATTACTACTAAGTAAAAAATAAATACTTGGGATGTTTCTAGGTACACCGTCAGTTTTCTAAGCTGCGCAAGTTTATGGAGCGATTGGAGAACTGCAACTATGCCGTGGAGCTCGGCCGGCAGTTGGGCTTCTCACTCGTCGGAATCGCTGGAGCAGACATCAACGAGGGCAATGCCACGCTCACACTAGGTTAGTAAAACACCAGTCGGGGTTGCGGAAATGTTTTAACTAGATATACCCTATCAGATACAAGAATTTTAGCTTAGTAGAAGGGGTTAACAAGTTTGCTAGTAATGTGGATTATACCGACAATGCCAGTTGTCCCAAAAAAAAAATTTATCGCGGCCTCCCAATGCTGAAGGAACAGGGTGAGTTTTTAGTCAGTAAAAGTCTGACACTCCCTTCCGCTCCAACCGGAGCGGGAGAAGTCATTCGATGATTTTACCAAAAAAAAAAGTTAGTAGAACAACACTGCCGTGATTCTTTAAAAGGCAGTCATCTGACAATTTACCGATTTTGAGTTTTTATAAATTTGGCACTGGTATCAAAACCACTTCATAGCTTTTTATGAAAAAAAAATATATCTCAAAAGCAAAATAAGTTTCAGAAAAAGGGGTTAGATAGGTCGACGCGCCTTTTTTCCTGATGTCGCTCAATGCTTAACTCAAAATCGGTAAATTGTCGAGACTGCCTTTTAAAGAATCACGGCAGAACATTCATGTCCCTTCACATTCAAAAAGAACTCCAAATCATCCCCTGCTTAGCTTTTTCTCAAATATGTTGGTCAGATTTTGTAGCTTCTGACTGAACGTAGAGACTATCAAAGATGTACAAGACCAGTGTCTTCACGTGCTTTCCCCGAGGCACGGCGGAGTTTCGATATGTTATGATGGTCACCCATCTTCAAACTGACCTCGGGATGCGTTGCTTAACCTTGAAGACTAAAACTTTGACATATAACATGCATTGAAATAATTATGTTAATTTTGAAAATCCTACTTAATATACACTACTAATTTTTAATTAGTACAAAAAAAAATGGGGCTCTATCCGTACCCTTTACTGATCATATTTATGTAGTCAAAAGTAAAAAAAACGAAACCCCAAAATTGTCTACGAAAATTTGTCATAACTGGTAAACTCATAATTGAATCAATCATTCATAACAATTGCTACTAGAAAATACTACGCGCAGTGCTAGTCCAGTTAGATCGTCATTCATAAATCCCGGCAAACTCGCGTCTAAGCTCAAGCCACGCCCCCTCTGGCCAGCGGTCCTTTTTACAACGAGTGAACGAACAAACAGTGCCAATTTGTTAGCGGAAGTGTGCGCGTGCTTTTTAAACATAAGTTGTTACGTTTTTACTGTCGCGATGGCTTACCAGTTTTCATCTCGGGAGTACGTGGCTATGTTGCGTGTGTACTTTTGGTCTGGTGGCCGCTGTTCGTATGTACAGGGAAGAGTACCCAAATGCTCGCTAGCCAAAGGTTCGGACTGTGGTAAATGTTTACCAACGTTTACTCGACCATTGATCATTCCGCGCAACGGCCCATCGCCAAGGACATGGAAGACCGGCCCAAAACTTTTACGACGATGTAGTGGACTACTTTGAAGATCCCCGGCGAAGTACGAATGACGCAGCTCGTCATTTTAATATCAGCCAGTACTGTGCATAGACGATCATTAGTTCGTCTGGATTTCACCCATACCACTAAAGAAAGGGTCAAGAATTGACTACTGTGGATAATGAACCAAGGATGGAGTTCTGCAGGTGGATACTGAACAACACAAGCAAATGGCCCAATTAAAGTATGTAGGTAAAGTTTGAATTTAATAAGTGCCTATTATTTTTCGTGAACCTTTTATTTTACTTTTTTTTAATTCGTAAAGCTTAAAGATGCGTCTAAGCTACCTACAATTACGATAACAGCTGTTGGAGGCGGGGCAAGTTTGAGCGAGACCGCGTGACCGCGACATCACGATTAATGAATACATGAATGGCCTGTACAATATGTCCGTAAATTGAGTGACATTTTGGGATATAAACAAACGCTAATAACTTTGCTATTTATCAATATTATATAGTGAGACTTTACATATATAATAACAAGACCTTTTCTAATAAGCCCTTTAAGTATTTGTACTAATTAAAAATTAGTAGTGTATATTATATTATAATTTTATTTTATTTTATATTTTATTTTATCCTACTAATCCTACTATCCTACTAATATTATAAATGCGAAAGTTTGTGAGGATGGATGGATATTTGTTACTCTTTCACGCAAAAACTACTGGACGGATCTAAATGAAATTTGGTAAGTGGATAGTTGACATCCTGGAATAACACATAGGCTAATTTTTATCCCGGAATTCCTACGGGATCGAGAAACTCTCCCACGCGAACGAAGTCGCGGGCAGAAGCTAGTAGGTTATAAATAACACTTTCACACGTCTTTTTTTTTTCATAAATGTAAACTAGATGAGGCCAGTGTTTCCTAACTGACTACTCTGAGAAGAAACACTGAAACAAACTCAGAGGTCAATGTCTCTTTTAAAATCCAGACAGTCTGTAGTGATCAAATCATATGAGAGCCATGTAGGTTAATGTCTGTGGCGCTCTTTAGAGGACAGAATCAAACAGATTATTTATCCAGTCTTACTGTGGGTGTTTCTTCTCAGAGTGGTCAGTTACGAAACACTGGCCTCATTTAGTTTACATTTAGGAAAAGTGTTATTTATAATACTAGCTTCTGCCCGCAACTTCGTTCGCGTGGGAGGATTTTCTCGCGTAAATCCCGATCCCATGGGAATTTAGGGATAAAAACTATTTATATCCTTCCCAGGGTCTTAAACTATTCCCATGCCAAATCTCGTCTAAATCGGACCAGCGGTTTAGGTGTGAAAAGGTAACAGACAGACAGAGTTACTTTCGCATTTATAATATTAGTATGGATTTGCAAAATAAACATCATTATTTCATTATTAGTAAGTATTGGTCACGAGCTACTTAACTTTTGGATGTGGCCACTGAATCCATAATATCTTGGTACTTACTAACCAGTCACGTGTTGTTTGGTTTAGGTGTGAAAAGGTAACAGACAGACAAAGTTACTTTCGCATTTATAATATTAGTATGGATTTGCAAAATAAACATCATTATTTCATTATTAGTAAGTATTGGTCACGAGCTACTTAACTTTTGGATGTGGCCACTGAATCCATAATATCTTGGTACTTACTAACCAGTCACGTGTTGTTTGGTTTAGGTGTGAAAAGGTAACAGACAGACAGAGTTAGTTTCGCATTTATAATATTAGTATGGATTTGCAAAATAAACATCATTATTTCATTATTAGTAAGTATTGGTCACGAGCTACTTAACTTTTGGATGTGGCCACTGAATCCATAATATCTTGGTACTTACTAACCAGTCACGTGTTGTTTGGTTTAGGTGTGAAAAGGTAACAGACAGACAGAGTTACTTTCGCATTTATAATATTAGTATGGATTTGCAAAATAAACATCATTATTTCATTATTAGTAAGTATTGGTCACGAGCTACTTAACTTTTGGATGTGGCCACTGAATCCATAATATCTTGGTACTTACTAACCAGTCACGTGTTGTTTGGTTTAGGTGTGAAAAGGTAACAGACAGACAGAGTTACTTTCGCATTTATAATATTAGTATGGATTTGCAAAATAAACATCATTATTTCATTATTAGTAAGTATTGGTCACGAGCTACTTAACTTTTGGATGTGGCCACTGAATCCATAATATCTTGGTACTTACTAACCAGTCACGTGTTGTTTGGTTTAGGTGTGAAAAGGTAACAGACAGACAGAGTTACTTTCGCATTTATAATATTAGTATGGATTTGCAAAATAAACATCATTATTTCATTATTAGTAAGTATTGGTCACGAGCTACTTAACTTTTGGATGTGGCCACTGAATCCATAATATCTTGGTACTTACTAACCAGTCACGTGTTGTTTGGTTTAGGTGTGAAAAGGTAACAGACAGACAGAGTTACTTTCGCATTTATAATATTAGTATGGATTTGCAAAATAAACATCATTATTTCATTATTAGTAAGTATTGGTCACGAGCTACTTAACTTTTGGATGTGGCCACTGAATCCATAATATCTTGGTACTTACTAACCAGTCACGTGTTGTTTCCAGCGCTGATCTGGCAGTTAATGCGTGCGTATACCCTGTCCGTACTGACGCGGTTGGCAAACACAGGCAACCCCATCATTGAGAAAGAGATCGTCCAGTGGGTTAATAACAAGCTCAGCAATGCCGGCAAGTCTTCCTCTATCAGGAGTTTCCAGGTATTTATTTATTACATACATCTTTACAGGAATTCCCAATACGATAGTTTAGGAAAGAAAAACATTTTGTACAATTAAATTTCATCATGGTAACCAAGTCTACAAAAATACAATCATGTAAAAAATAAATAATCAGAATTAAGAAATTATCAATGGACAAAAAAATACAGAAATAACCAATAGAACAAATTCAATAAAAACTAATCATAAAAAACAATTCAGTAAAATAGTCACTAAAAATAATCAACAAAAATTTTAAAAAATCTATTCATCATAACACACCTCTATAACACAAAATGTATAATGGTATGTTTACTTTTGCGAGTGTGTTCTAATGAGATACCGCGGCCCCGGAACGTGAGGGCAGCTGAAGGAACAGGGTGGGTCTATTAGTCAGTAGAAGTGTGACACTCCCTCCCGCTCCTCCCAGATCGGGAGTCATTTAATGTAAAGTGCATGTAAATGGTTTATTCGACATCAATTCCTTTAGTTTGATTTAATAAATAAGAATAATGTCTATAGTATGTAGACAGGTGTGATATACTTAAATAATATATATATATATAATTCGACGGTTAAAAGGTAATATAAGCGACATTTTTTTTGGTCGAAATTGACTTATGAATGCCATTCTACTTAAAATTTTCCACTCTTTCGAATGCGCTAACTCCCATTGCTCTGTGATGACTTTTTTGTCACTTATGCCCAAGCAAAAAACTGCGTTTTGTAGAACGTTATGTCCATTTCCAAACTTTAAACTGCTCTCCTGAACAATTTGATTTTTGTCGCTTATACCCTATTACATTTTAACCGTCGATATACAACGTGTAACGGAAACCCTATATATATCCAAAAGGACTGAAGACAACATCTGGTATGGAGTCTCTATGCAAAGTTTCAGCTCAAAATAAGTGACTCACAGAATTGACCCCAAATTGTTGATTTCGTATGTTTCTTGAATACCAATAATAACAAACGTGTCACATCACTATGAGGGTCATCACTTTCCACGTCACTTTCCAATAAAACGATAATTCTCTTTGTTCTTCTTAATTTGAAAAATTCGGTCTCTGGTATCAATGTATTGAAATTTCTAATAAGTTCCACACATGTAGACATAGGATTACAAAACCCTTGCCATATCGTTTGTTATCATCCAAAGAAGCCGTGCACTTGGTATGTATATACCCTTTAAATTACACGTTGTATATAATCCGACTGCTCCATCCCACCGAATTCAGAAAGTGAAAGAGCAAAGTCCATATTTTAAACTTTCTCATTGTATTAATTTTATTAGTATTACGGTTATGATATACCCTAGCCAAGCAGTATAGACACAAGCATATTTAGCTTAGTTGGAGGGGTTTACAAGATTGCTAGTAATGTGAAATCTACCGACATTGCTAGTTCTCTTAAAAATAATAAAATTGGCTTAAAGGATCTGGATGAGACTAGTTTATAATATTATTTTTACGTTATTGTCTCGCAGTCTACGGTACTAGATAATTGCTGTGTGTATTATAAACACACAGCAATTATCATTATAATAAATTCTACAATTTGTCCAAATCGTCATAATAAATCTTAATAAAGCAGTACTTCTGGACACGGCGCGAATTGTTAGGAGGTTCCTCTCTCAAGAGCCCTGACCTTTTACGTTATTGTCTCGCAGTCTACGGTACTAGATAATTGCTGTTGTCTCGCAGTCTACGGTACTAGATAATTGCTGTGTGTATTATAAACACACAGCAATTATCATTATAAAAATTCTACAATTTGTCCAAATCGTCATAATAAATCTTAATAAAGCAGTACTTCTGGACACGGCGCGAATTGTTAGGAGGTTCCTCTCTCAAGAGCCCTGACCTGTTCTTAGACCCTGTTCCCGATACCGGTGGGCTACTGTTTAAATGTTTTTTTTTTGTAGGAATATTTAAAAATATAATCAATATGTATACAGTATGTTAACTAACAGAGGGCGTTCCCGTTAACCCGCAATAGTATAAGCACATCAATTAGATCGCCGCACACGCGGCCCGTCCTTCATAAATAAATTGCGACGTTGCCGTCCTTCAAGTACGCGTGTACAGAGTATTTCTTTTACGTATCAATTCAACATTTTTAGTGAATATTTTAATATTAAAAAAAAAAAACATTTTGTTTTCGAATGGTAATATTTTTTAGCATGTATGGATGCTATACTATTGAGGGTTAACGAGAACGCCCTCTGTTAGTTAACATAATGTATATCATGTAATAAAATATATATCACTTAATAATAAAAATCATAATCCTTGAAGATCTTATTAAATTTAAAAATGTATTGTGGTGTTTCAGGACGAGGTGTTGGCTGATGGTAAGGTAGTCATCGATCTGATTGACGCAATTAAGCCCGGCTCCATCAACTACGACCTTGTGCTACCTGGCGGCAAGGAAGAGGTAACATATACACTACATTTATTCCTTATCTTATAATAATATAAGCACCCCGTTTACAGGGCTAACTAGTAATATTATTCATCAACGTTACTCGCCTTTCTGAGGAAGTTGGGATGGATTGAATAATTTATTTGTCCTATCCATACTCAAAATACTCGCTTGCCTACCCGCCGTGAATTAAAGTTTCTTCGCTCAGAAATTTGTACTTCTTTTTTTTTAATTCTTTATAGGCTTGCATTTGATCACCATCTCACCTGATGGTAAGTGATGATGTGGTCGAAGATTGAAGCACGCTTACCTAGAAGTAACCTATTCACTCTTGACTTAAAGATATTTATTATAGCTTTCAGGAAACAGACTCCGGCAGGAAACTCCTTAGCTGTACGCACAGTGAAAGTATTCCCAAAACGTTTTGTGCGTATGGGTGGGATGTCCACCATGTAACGATGGCGCATCGCCGTTTGTCTTGTAGTCCGATGATGGTTGATGATGATTTGTAATAAATCTATAACTGTTTGTCCGCAGGAGAACCTAGCCAACGCTAAATACGCGATTTCTATGGCGCGTCGTTGCGGTGCGCGAGTTTACGCGTTGCCAGAGGACATCACGGAGCGCAAGCCCAAGATGATAATGACGGTGTTCGCGTGTCTTATGGCTCTCGACTACATTCCCGCCATGGACGCGCCCGTTAAGGCGTAAGATTCCCCTCTCCACTATTGTACTTATCTCTACTACATACAGGACGGACAAACGGACTATATACGTCTTTAGCTTACGAACTTGGGGATTTTTTTGTTAGCGAGTAAGCAGGTTGCTCACCACTACACTATATGGGAATCTAACCCGTCTAGATAAGCCATTAAGAGCTATAGCAGATACAGAATGAGTTAAGTAATTAAGCTTGTTTTGTTACCTGGTTGTTCGTACTAAAACATGCTCACCAGTCACCAAGCGGCGGCCGTAATTTGACCATATTCCACCAGCGGCATTGACCGGTGTCCTGTAAACTTTTTTAAAGATTTTTGTTCCAAAATATGACATGTAAAAATTATTGGCATCGATTCAGTTAGTTATTTCTGAACAAACTATATTCAGGTTTCGCATAAACAAAAATAATGTTGCATAAAAAGTCCTATGGTATACAACCATGCATAGTCTTGTTTTGGAACATCAAAGTCGGGTATGAACTTCAGTAAACAATGCTTCTAAAATATCAAATCATTCAAAATTAAACCTTAAACCAATACCATAAGGATATATTGAAGATAGACCTCAATGTCCGGCTGTATGTAGTGAGATATGAGATATATATCGATTGTGATGTAAACGTCGTCCTGCGTCGTGCGGCTTTCTTGGAAACATTGACATTTCTTTTATAAATCACCATAAAGTTACTTAAAAGTATTTACTGTACATTGTTACAGCCATTTTGGTTTCAAGCAAACCTAAAACCAAAGTGGCTGAGATTTATTTGACGGTTTTTTTAAATCATTCATTTTACATAATTATGTGTTGATATAATTATGTTCCGTCAATGTTTCCAATTCATAAAGAGGGTTCATATTAACATTTTGAATTGTGTCTATGTGTCGTCTATGTTTTGTTTGTTTATGGATGTTTTAAAAGGATTTTCAACAGGATAATTTGTAATTTTCCATTGCCTGTTGACAAGCCTTTTTGTACTGATGGGCATATAAAAACTATAAGGCATTTAATGAGAAATCACTGTGAAATAATTAAGTAACTAAAGAATTGACACAAGAAATTTACAATAATTAACACAGTGCAACAGAAGTTAGCTGTAAAAGTCACCACTCGTCAAAAGGGATGTTCTTTCTCATAACACATAACTTGTAACTAATAAGTGATAAGGTCTAGAAAGTTGTCTTAATGGCTCTATTTCAATTATACAGCCATTTAATTTTAATCCAAATAATTACGATACCCACCTACTGGTACAAGAAAAAGAAGAAGTGAAAAGTTATCTATATCAAAATAAGATTATTATATACATTTTTTTTTTTCAATGTACTAGGTAACCTATCTCATTTTACTTAAAAATTTTGGATCGTCTTGCTAAGTTTTGAGTAATTCACAACTAAAGAACATACACCTATCTTTTGATAAGAATAGATAAAGTTAGGTGTATGCTAAATATGTTATGAACAGTTATAACGAACGAATACAGTCGCTATATCAAAGCGATTCGCATTTAATCGACTGAAAAGTCCTACATTCCAAATTATACAAAGATTTGTGTTTTCATGTCTGGGTTTGTGTCGCTAGCTAGGTGGGATAGTGCTCAGTCGCGGGTACTAAACATTTGACAATTACATACAATTATCATAAAATTATGTTAGGCTGTTTAGTAATAGCATTTAAAGTTGCTTTTCCTCATTGTACAGGGAGACTTATTGCTGTAATATTAATAAAGCAAAATATATATCATATCAGTATGTTTAGTACCCACAACATCGCACTACATTCAACTATATATTATAATAATTAATTGTGTATGTGACCTAAGCATTACATTAAGAGTAACTTATTAAGTATACCAGACATTACGTCTGATATAAAATCAATTACGTAACATTTAATGACGTATTTTAAACAGAACCGAACATTTTAACGGCTTAATGATTAGTACTTATGAATGATTAGTATTATCTACATGTCGATGTTTTTTATACATTTTTACAACGAATCGTATTCAGTTAATTTTAGTACGAAATGCCCGTTGTATGTACTGAAGCAATTTCGTGCTTTATATATATAAAAAATCTAGTTGTACGAACATGTAAACCGATTTTGGGGTACTTAACTGAGCCGAGAATTGATACGTTAAGAGAAATAGGCATTAAAATATTCTGTTTTACTTCGTTTGGCTTCCAAGACCAAGTTGACATTCTTAAAAGAATGTGTTATTTTATTTAAACCATAACTCTCTCTATATTTGGTTGAGCTCGTAATGTATAAGATATTGATCGCTTATTATGTGTGGGAATTGGCAATAATTGTGTATGTGGAATTGTTTATGTGATAACCGTAATATGAAACGCCATTACAGAAATATATACATAATAATGTGTAGCTTTATAATATGTTACATTCCTCAAATATCCTGCATTCCCCTTCATCGGCATTTTAAAATTAATTTCATTCTCAGTTTATTAGTTTTAGAAATGTATATTTTTCTTATGTTATTTAAGTTATATTCTGTGAAATATTTTTGTAGCGTTTTATTAGATTAGGCATTCCCGCGGGATACAACGATATTTTACAATCATAATATTTTTATTGTAAATTTTTATTTTGTTAGACGTTTTAAGGCTTTATTCAAGATTTTATTGATGACGTAATTTTTAGATTTTCATTTTGAATACAATCAAAAAGCTTATTTTATAATTTTTTAACATTAAAGTTGAAATCAAACTATCTAATAAATTAATCGTTATGATTATTCCACTGTATTTAGTGATGCTAGCTATCAGTAATGATACAAGAATGTGTTAGCCTAAAAATAAAACGGAATTGGTAAAAGAGTAAACATTTTTCATTTTCTATCCCTCAACCTTGCGTGCAATATAATTATCATATTTGCTTTTTGGGTGCTTATTCCTTATTTTATGTGGCAATGAAAGGTATAGCACTATGTTTTGTTAGAAGGCACACGCGCATCAGGCAAGTTTGGTATTAATCATTTTATATAAATGAACGCTGGGATGCTGTTATATACATATTGCTTGTCTATGTGTATTATGGATATATGTATATCTTTAGTTTAGCCCTTACGTGATATAATTTCCAGGGACGTATCACACTTGAACCGGTCAGATTCGGTATACAGCCAACAAATTTCTACTACGACAATCGACGGGTATGTATTATTTACTAACTATAATAATCACAAAACTATCACTTAGCTAAGACGTAGACGTAGAGCAATCTTTCAATATATTTGTGTACACGCACGCATTTGAATTGAGTTCAGTGTGTTGCTTATACAGAAAAAGCTTAATGAGAACCGTTGTCCAGAAATATGACGTGGTAGCATCATAAATAATAATTATCATGATGCAGGCCACTATGGTATAGCAACAGCTTTTCAAGACCAGGCCAAACGAAGTTGGTATCATATGTTTTACTGGCCCAGCTAGCCAAAGGAGTCGCTTCCTATTATGTGGGCTGGGTCACATTATCAGAAATTCTTTGCTATTGGTGTAAGCCGTATTGAGAATGGTCTCAAAACAGCTTACAACAATCTGTGCAGGTGGAGTACAATGGACAAATTTGAATCATGACCCACTTTGACGATAAATCGTTTGAAATCATTAAAATAACAACGATTTTCCTGCTTTACAGTGCATGCCGCGCTTACGACGTTTTAAATATTAACGCATTCACTGCTGAATTATTAGCAAACTTTTTGCAACTTGCAAACGTTTGCTAATATTCAGCAGTGAATGCGTTAAATATTAAGCAAGTTATGTCGATAATTCTCTGAGTAATTAAGTGGCAGATAACAAGGTCGCGTTAGGTACTATTCTTTTAGAATTCGTAGAAAGTCGTCCACGTTCCAGTGTAACGGACCACGGTCCCTCCACACCAGGGCCCAACCGTGGTATATGGTACACTTAGATTACCAAAATGAAGGCATTTTTTACAAGTTAGCAGTTTATTATCTTCCGTACCGACCGGACTATTTCGTAATTGCGGAACTTCTCGCCTAGTAGCGAATCAAACGTCTAATAGGTATAATTTGTAATGCGGTAAATATGATTAAATACGCAGAGCAAGAATATAGGTCATAACAATTTTCAGGGTTGTAGTGGAACCTGCGGAGTATATCTACGAAGACGCTGATGTAACTGTGGAGGTAGTTGATCACATCGAAGTGTTGGAGAAGCCGTTGCCGCCGCCAAAACCGGAGAATCTAACCCCTATTCACAGTTCCGCGTCTGCTAACGAATAATCCTTATTGAACATTACCTATATCTATTAGGATTTCGATCGTCGCGGTCGGTAGCACTCCTTACCTTATGAGAACAACAGAATTTGTGGGTATTTAACAGTATGACAGACGATGGATTAGTATAAATAATACATTCTTCTTAAATTTTTTGTTTTTTATATTTTATCATATTTTTGTATCTGTAAAAGAAGTTTTAATATTAAATATTTATTATAAAATAAGAGTATTTTTTTACCCATCTAAATATTAGACCTTGTAGAATAATGCAGACATCCGCACAGGGGCGATTTCAGCACAAAACTAGCAATGTAAACCTTTGTAAAGTGTTATCGCACCAATTACCGATTGTTTGCCGTTCGATGATATCGTTCGGTATTTGTAGATAATATATACCTATAAGCCTATAAGCCTTAGCTATTTTAAAAGAACATCTTCAGAACGGTATATATTAATTGATAGTTTAATTTTATTCGTTAATTAACAGACAGAGATAATGAGAATCCGGTTTATCCTACAAAACAGCCGAATTTATGGATAGCACGCGCGACATTAGGTATGTACCTAGGAAGCTCTGTGTGCTTTTGCCCTTTATAAGTGTGTGTTGAGATTTCAGCTCTGCTGCGTGTGTGGAGACTGAAGGTTCTTTAAATAACGTAGTCGACACCAGGAATTACTTTAAAACAGTGTATTGCGAAGATTACAATTAGGTATAGATTAGAATAAAGATGCGTGCGATGTGGTAGTTGTGATCGGAATCAACAAGAAAAAACAGAAAAGATTTTGAAAATAGTAGTTGATGCGTAGCTCGGCGGTGATTGGTCGGCGGCATCCGTGGACAACCAATCGCTGTGTCGTAGGTGGTAGAACAGTCCTTAAGGCGATGACTATTTGTTAAGGCGATGTCTGAACAGTGTGTGTACTCATTAGATGTATGTTTGAAGCTAAGGTTATTCACTTTATTACTGTGTCGATCTTTCATAGAGCAGGAAATGCATGATTACGAATAAAATGTCCTAAAAATATTTTTTGCATCACCTATGTGTTCTGTAATCGATTCTGATACAGACAAATTAATTTAGCTAAGGCTTTCATAATAATGCTGTATTGTTTGCGTTGGCTTTTGGTATATGGTTAGGGCCGCGTTGAAGAGTACAGCTACCTTTTTTTGTTATCAGGGGGAAACTTGTTAACCCCGATAACTCCTGAACTTTTGTGGAAGAAGAACAGTATTTATATACAACGTGTAACGGAAACCCCATATCTATCCAAAAGGACTGAAGACAACATCTGGTATGGAGTCTGTATGCAAAGTTTCAGCTCAAAATACTCACAGAATTGACCCCAAATTATTGGTTTCATATGTTTCTTGAATACCAATAATAAAAATACGTGTCACAGCACTATGAGGGTCATCACTTTCCACGTCACTTGCCGTAATTCTCTTCGTTCTTCTTAATTTGAAAAATTCGGTCTTTGGTATCAATGTATTGAAATTTCTAATAAGCTCCACACATGTAGACCAGGAATGTTGCAGATGCCGTTTTTTCATATCCGCGGATGTGAATGCGGATGCGGATTTCTGAAAGCTCGCATCCGCAGATGCGGATGCGGATGTTTGAGTCCATATAAAAAAGTATATGAATGAAAAATTAAAATAACGATATAGTAATCATAATTTTTTTATTAATTAGATTTACTATGGGAAGTAGGAGCATTAATAAAAAGTAATATTGCCGCTTTCTCTGATTCAAGCCGGTTACGCAGAGGTTCGTAAATTAAACCTACACTACTAATTAATTGTCCGCTAGGAACACTGCCTAGTGGAGTAGATAAAATCTTCGTGCTATCGGTGATAATATCTTTTTTTAAGTGCGGTAAGAAAGTAATTCCTTTTTGAGTACAGCTTCAGTGCTACCATTTTTTGGTATTTCATGACTCTCATCGTCACTTGACGAATCTAACATCATCATGCAAAATAATTTTTAAGCATGGCTTTCTGAGGAAACCTGACGTGACATCCCTGCTCCTAGTCATCCCATATCCTTTTTCATGGAATCTGTCATTCTCATTCTTTTAGCCCCTTAGGAATTGGCATTAAGAGAATCGGAAACGTCATTGTCAGTATTTTTCATCATCAAAATGTCTTCTTTTATCTTTTCCTCAGTCACTGGTGTAAAAAAATTGTGCTTATAGCGAAGGTGGCGATGATACATAAATTGTTCTCTTCCAAGCTGGAAAACTGTTGACAGTTCACTTTTCAGAGTCGTGACGGCCTGTCGCATCGGATCAAACTCGAAGATTGTGATCTTGTTAAATAGTCGTTAACTTTTTTTTCAAGCATGTGCTGCTCAGTTCCCGTGTGGTCAAAAGGTCAAAGCTCAAAAGGTCTCAGTAACTCAATAAAACTTTAAATAATTTTCTATTCTTCTGGCAAAATAGGGTTAATCCCATTATCATTGATGTAAGGACTTAGAGCATCCTTTACCGTTAAAAAAAACGCTCAATTTAGTTCTGGTCTTTCAATTAAATCTTAATTGTCTTACATTCGCATCCGCATGAAAATCCACATTGATTATTGCGGATGCGGATGCAGATGCCCAAATCCATACGAAAGCTCCGCATTTGCGGATGCGGATGCGAATATTCGCAACATCCCTGATGTAGACATAGGATTACAAAACCCTTGCCATATCGTTTGTTATCATCCAAAGAAACCGTGCACTTGGTATATATACTTATACCCTTTAAATTACACGTTGTATATTACCTCACTAAAATCACCCTGGTGATCACCATCAACACGAAGAAAGGGCCCCGTTACCTCTTAAAAGACCACTCTGAAACCCCCTATTTAAGTTATTGCTCCCGCAGCTCCCGTCGCAAGTATGCAAGAAACCCTTTTCCTCTCCAGGGCGGGGTACACCTATAAGGATTTCCACCTCAAGAAAAAACGATATTTATGTACCTACGAATTGTCGATTGCCGTTGACTTTTTTGGAGTTAAGCTTCAACATCGTTCGCATAAATGTGGTATTTACCTAAGGGTTCGACTTCGAGCCCCGTGTCGCTACTTGGCTTATTATCCAATTCAGCTTCTCCCTAGCTGCCCTCCCCTAGCGACGCCCTAATACAAGGTCCGTACCCCACAGGTAGCATGTAGTCGTCTAGTTTGTCAGTTTTTAAGTCCTAGCTGGAGGCTTTAAATATTAATTCATTTTAATTAAGGCTGCCACAGGTAAGTTCGATTAAGCAACCGCCAACGTCATAGGTTGACGGCCACACAACTGTCTTGTGTGAAACATTTACTGTATTCGTTTAAGGCTTGTTTAGGATCATACGTCTCAGTTAATATTATTGAAACACACTGTCGGGCCGCGGGCGGGGTAAGTAGCGAGGTGTCGCCTGTCGGTGCTGTAATGTTGAATAATGCCCACAACTCAAAAAAATACGCTCGCCTGTCTTCACCCTAAGAGAGTAAATTTCAGCATTGCAAAATTTTGTGGGTCAGTAATGGATAGTTAGCCACCGGAAACATTTTTTAACCAAAAATCGAAGGAATGTTTTTACACCTTCTCCAAAAGCAAGGCGGAAGTATTCTCAAATGGATTCCAATGGATTGGAATGGAGCCGACTCAATTATACTTCTGACTAAAGCCATATTAAATGAATGTTATCGCCAAGGGATTGCTAAAGTCACGCATTTTTTATCATACATATTATTTATGGATAGTAAAACCTACTCATCTACATAGAATCGGCGGCAAAGGTGTTTATGGAATATTAGTCGGGTGTCGAATAGTATTTCAAGGTCTTTCACTGAGAAGCTAGCGAAGGAAGACGGACGCTTGAGGCAGAGACAACTCTTTTCCTCAGGCTCCAGCCCTCGCAGGAGACGCCCCGGGCGTCGGGTTTTTAGTCAATTAAGTCTGACACTCCTTTCCGCTCCGCCCAGAGCGGGTGAAACACAGAAATCTTAATAATAAGGCAATAAGATTTCTGTGGGGTGAAGTCATTCGATGATTTTCCAACCAGAAAACTATAGGCCTTTTACTGAATTAATGCTAGCAATCAGTTCAGGTCGTAAGAAATATTTCACTAGCCGAGCGAGGACTTTCAAATCAGCTTTAAATACTTTTATACGAGCAGCCTGTGGGTCAGTTATACGCAAAAGACATACAGCGCTCTGCGGGTGCAATACAATAACGTCTTCAGGATGTTGTTGCGGTTGCCGCGGTTCTGCAGTGCGTCCGCCATGTTTGCCGAAGCGCATACGGATGATTTTTACGCAATAAGACGCAAGCGGGTGTCATCCCTGTTAGGCAGAGTACGGGCTATGGTACGGGGCAGCAGCAATGACATCTTGAGAACAATATCAACCAAATATCAGTGTCCAATACACTCGCTCTGGGTGCAAATTGTAGTTGGTAAAATTAAATAAGTAAAGATTTCACAACTTCGTATATAGGGGTGAATTTCAACAAGAGATTTTTATGTGTCATTTCGGTGGGATTTTTTTATTCCAATGCTATCTACATATTTTTAGTGACAAATAAAACTTTAGCCTATTTTATAACATTGTGCGTGAGTGGACATCAAATTTCATCAAAACTTACATAAATATTTAAGGATGAATTTTTAAGAGTTCACTGAAATGAAAAGTGTCTACCGAAATGATAAAATTACCACCGAAATGATATACAGTGCACCGGAATGAAATAAATCCACCGAAATGATACAGCAAAGAATAACCGTGCCGGGCAGCCAGGGTTCCGTACTTTGTTAGGTTTGATTTCCACAAATTTTAGATAAACACTGAGACAGGACAGTACACAGTTATTTTAATATCATCATTAATATACAGATATTACAGTTAGTATTACATATATCATTGATATTAATGTAATGTATTGTTTATTATGATATGAATGAATTGTTTCTTTACTACCTTTACCTTTGGTAATTTTTCTGGTTGTTGTTGTGTGAAAATGTTGGAAAACTTTCTTGTAAATGCTGGTACCTAACCATAAATAAATATTTTATATTAAAAATAGGTTCGCGTTTGACCACCATCTCACCTGATGGTAAGTGATGATGTGGTCGAAGATGGAGCACGCTTACCTAAAAGTATCCTATTCACTCTTGACTTAAAGACTCCTAGGTTATAGCTATCGGGAAACACAGACTCCGGCAGGGAATTCCACTCCTTAGCCGTACGCACAATGAAGGTATTCCCAAAACGTTTTGTGCGTATGGGTGGGATGTCCACCATGTAACGATGGCGCTTCGCCGTTTGTCTCGTAGTTCGATGATGGAACGGGCTTGGCAGAATTAGACTGTGTAATTCCATCGCACACTCCCTGAAATGTAACCGATAGAAAACCGATGGACTTGCAACTCGTCGTCGATGATATTTTTTATAATCACATTATCGTTGAGCCGAACAAATGTGTAACTAAAGTATGTACATGTACTAACTACATAGATATATGTATATATTTTTTATATCTTAAACACAAATATTAAACAACAAACACACCCGAATAATCTAATCTACACTCTAGGTAAAAGTACATTACAAAACTATGACTTTGTATTTGACACAAGGATCTCTAAAACTTTATGGTTTTACCATTTCGGAGCCACCGAAATGAAACTATTTTTGTCCCCATATTACTGAAATGATAAACTTATTTTTTTGCGGGAAACCGCAAGACGTTGGGACCGATGCGTTCGCGACGAGAGCTTGAGCCGGACCTATATGTATCATCTATGAGCCGGACTGATCCGAAGTGAGGAAAGGTGAGAAGGACGTAACAATGCAATGTTGACATGGCTATTCTACTAAAACTTACTGTCCTCTGAAATGATAATTTTTTTCAAAACAAAAGTTGACTGCCTGTCAAATCCATGAGAAATAAAAATTGGCCAAGTGCGAGTCAGACTCGCCCATGAAGGGTTCCGTAGTAACTATAATAATATAATATAATATGTATATTTATTTGAGGAATAAAAAAGCCTTAAAAATTTCTTTAAACTAGCTTATTTACATTTTTAAAACTACGCTAAATAACTTTGTTTTTCATAGTGTTTGTATGAATTACAAGTTATATTTGCGGTTTTAGAAAATATGCTGTATCTCAAAAACTGCTGACCCGATTTCGTTCAAACCAATTTTGGTTGAAAGTTTACATTAAGATCTACAGACGTATATTTTATTTTTATTTTTCACTCCATTATTATAGAAGTTAGAGGGGGAGGACACATTTTACCACTTTGGAAGCTTATATCTTTTAAACGGTTGATTTTATGAAAAAGTGGTTTTAGAAACCCTTATATCATTTTTAAAGACCTGTCTATAGATACCACACACGTATAGGTTTCATGAAAAAATATATTTTCCGTTCTAGTTCCAATTATGGGGACCCGCCTTTATTTTAAATTGTTTTTAATTTTTTTCTTAAAATCGGAAAGCGGTTCACAGAATACATCTACGTACTAAGTTTCACATGTATAGTCTTAATAGTTTCGGAATAAAATGGCTGTGACATACGGACGGACATATCGAAACTATAAGGGTTCCGTTTTTTGCCATTCGGCTACGGAACCCTAAAAAGATAATAAAAAATCGATTTAAATCCATATTACGAATGTATTTGTAGGGGAAGGTATTTTATGAGCGGAATTGGGTTCAGGACAGGCCACCGTGATGATAAAATAACACTGTAATTTTTTTTGGTATATTTGTGGGTAGAAATCAAAGATTTTTTTTGCTAAGGTAGAGAAGTACTTACTTTGTTGAGAAAAATATATAAAATTAAAAATCAGCACATTGCACTACCGTTCTCAGGTTTGCCGTGTATTTTTTTTTTGCTTGGGCAATTCACCCATAGGTACTAACACAGATTATAAGTGTTTTTGCCAACCATTATAGATCCTTGATATCTGAGTACTAAATCAATTTGAATTTGAATTAAATCCTCGCTGGATTTAGTAGTGTTGAATAGGAGTTTGTTATCAACGTTTCATTAGTCCGCAGTTCAAAAGTTGGCGGTGTGATACCGATGTGCTTCGGTAAGCACTTTTAGCTGTTGGTCTGGGCTATCATTTGGACGGCTTTGACAGTCGTTACGGGTGGTCAGAAGCCAGAAAATTTTATACTGGTCTGGCCAAGTGGTATCGTGTTACCCAGCTACAGGGCTGTGGAGTGGGAAGCGGTCGCCTCCTTCTGCGAAGCAGTCATGCTTCCGAAGGAGGAGGCGGGCCGTGTGAGGGAGAGGATGGCGTCCTCCCTCCAGCCCAGCCGCAGTGGTAGACGCCCACGGCATCGGACGTCGGCCGACGATCTCCGGCCACCGTAGGCGCGGGCATGCGGACAGCGAGTAAAGCGCAACTCGCTGTCCGACCATGGACCATGCCCGGGTCGACGGCGCGTTGTGTTCCACGCGCGCCTCAAAGAGCGTCAGCAATATGACGAGGCTCCCCCTGTAGAGGGCCGAAGCCTGCCGGGGTCGTGGGACTTATCCCATTACCGTGACCCCGGAACGTAAAGGGTTATTGAAGGAACACCGTGGATTTTAGTCAGTAAAAATCTGACAGTCCCTTCCGCCCTGCCCGGGGTGGGAGGACTTATTTGATAATTTTACCACGATAAAAAAAAAGGTATCATGTAAAAAAGTTTCACTCGAAAATCTCACATCATGATGGTTTTATGTCAATTCAAATTAGCTATTACTACAAAACAGCAATTTCATACTTTAACCTCTTTACGCGCGCACAACCCAGGTATGGTGGAACTCTCTGTCGGCTTCAATGTTCCATTATGACCTGTCTCCTCTGCCAAAGCAAGAGCGAACAAGCATCTTCTGGGCTCACTAGTCCATCGTTTAACATCAGGTGTGATCGAGGTCAAGGGCAGGCTTACTGTAATAAAAAAAACAGGACGCAGTACATTGCACTTGTACTGCATACTGTTTTTTTTCTATTACGGGAGCCCGTTCGTACGGCGAGGTTTATTGTACGTATGTGAGGTGCACATACAGTGGATTTAGCGATACACGATTCTGTCTGCATAACGTTACTCCAGCAAGAAATACAATATCCAAAAACCTGAAGCCCTAATTCAATTTTCAGCGCCCATTCATGCACACAAGCTCTCTGTCCATGCACAATATTTCTTTTTCCGATCATTAGTTTTTTTCCTGCTGGAAAAGGTTACTCCAACAGGAATCGTTTTTCCTTTTTTTTTCCAAAACAGCAACATGCGCATTTTTTTTAAGTGGCGCACTTTTTTATTGTTTAGGTTGGTATAGGCCTGCGTTTGACCACAATCTCACCTGATTAAAAAAATGATGTGGTCGAAGATGAAGCGTGCTTCACTTCGTGCTCTTGACTTAAAGACCCCTAGGTTAATAGTTATTAGTAAATAGACTCCGGCAGGAAATTCCACTCTTTGGTACGTAAGTACAATGAAAGTATTCCCAAAATGTTTTTACATTCACAGCAGATTACGTACTAATTATACGTTCCACTCATATCAATTAAGGAACCAGTTTATTGCTGGAGTAAGGCACTAAATCTAGGTGAAAACGAAGACCGGAAAGATTTTGAGATACGGTCAGTCAGGCGTCCGTCACTCGCTCAAGGCCACGCGTTATATGCCTACCGCTTCGCGTATCGCCGTCGGTACAACCGACAAAGGGCTGCCGCACGCCTGCCTTAGCTTTTTTACATAATTTTGACATCATAATGGATCGGCCTAAAAACAATTGATTTTCCTCCACTTTCTCTTTTGATTACTTATTTACGCGGTTTCGGATATTTTCAACAATAAACTTTAATAATCGGGAATTCAGGGAAGGAAAAAAATGTATTTATCATTTTATTAAACTGAAACATGATCATAAATAAAAAATATTTGTTTTTCTACAACATTTGGGTTTTTATCAATATTAGCATATTCACTCGATCTCAACTCTCTGTGTAATAGTTACTTCGTAACAGATACATCACTCTCAAACAAAAGCGAAAATACTTACGCCATAAAATCTTAATAATAATAGCTGCTATTTGTAGCGAGAAGAAATGTACTTATGGTAGGTACATTTCTTCTCGCTACAAATAGCAGCTATTATTATTAAGATTTTATGGCGTAAGTATTTTCGCTTTTGTTTGAGAGTGATGTATCTGTTACGAAGTAACTATTTAGTAATCTGTGATACGGTGGTGGCCGAGGCTTGGTCGCTGAAAAGGCTCAATAGGACTTTGCAATAAACGACTAGTGGACTGTATTAAAATAGGTATAATCCCATAATTTACATGAACAACGGATACGAAGACAGTATAAAGAAATGCCCGTAGCGGAGTGCGTCTGAGAGCTGAGTGGTCTGGCGGGCGCGCAGCGGTCGTTCGTAGCAGGCTCGACACCCCGAGATGACGCGCATAGGTGATGCCCCGATAGTCGCCCATGTTCCCCTATATCTTTCATACTACGAACTGACTAATTAGAAATTTGGACTAAATATCGACCGAGTCTGGCCAGAAAGTATCACACTTCGGTTTATGGCATGCAAATGGTAAGTGTAGTGGAGAGGCCTGATCATAAGCCACCTTGTTGAGGAGGTTGGTGTCTTGCCAACTAAGGGGTCTATACCTTCAATAAAAAGCCTTCAAAGAGAATATAATGCGCTAGCAGATGGAATACGAAACTGATTAGTTGTTGAGGTCCGAATTATCTTCGTTCTTTCTTTCTTCGTTGTTTTTACTTTCGCTATAATTTATTTAATGATGTCAAGTAGTTTGAGTACTTATGTGGTCTACCCAAATGTCCTTACTTTGGTATTATTCGTCAAATTGTTGGACAGCTCCGCTCAAACTTGCGTGGTTATTTCCTCGCTTCTCACATACAAATACACATTGTATGGACTTTAAAAAGAGACTATGACCCCTGAGTTTGTTTCGATTTTTCTTCTCAGAGTAGTCAGTTAGGAAATACCGGCCTCATCTAGCTAAACTAAACTTAACACGCAAAAAAAACGACGTGTAAAAGTGTAATTTATAACTAATTTACAAAATAAATATTTCATTTCATTTCTCCCTTGGGGTGACAGAAACCATCTGGGAACGTCTGTTTTTAAAATGCTATTAAACATTTTCGTTATTAAGGGGAAAAGAGGGGGTTCGCATATTTTCAAATAAAACACAAACGTGAATAAAATTGTGATGATTTAATTCAATCCATAGCCGGCAACGAAAATTAATACTTTTACATACTTTAACATACATATTTTCTTGAGTGTTCTTTAAAACATATGGTATAAAAATACAACGCAATTCAGGCTCGTGCTGAACACTTGTTCATACATTATTGGTGTTTTTATAAGGCATTGCAAATATTTATATAACATAGATATCAATATGAAATCAATTAATTTCCTATATTTTTTATATGAAATATTTGCATATACGTACTCAACATACAACTCAATACAGAACAATCAATATTAAATTTGGTTACTTCACTATTAATAGCGAGGTTGAATAAAAATTATTTACATAGTATACAACGTTTTAGAAACAAAAATTTTGTACCTACATTATAAACTTGGATGGTATTATATAACTGGGCTATTATCTACACTAAGATTTAGTAATGTCTCAGGCTAGTCAGGAAACCGGGACCTATCATCATATAGGATCTAGGCTATCATTATTACAATATATTAAAGCTACATTTATTTAAAGGTGGGAATAGGTCAAAATAGTAAAGTTATTAAAAAGAATAATTAGTTAGGAATTTGAGCTTAATAAATATTTCGTTGCCAAATATTTTTTAGTAATTTTAAGGTTCCCTGACTTGGCCAAATCTGCCATACTCGACAAGTAAGTAATTTTGGAATGTTCTCATTTAAATACGAAGAAGGATAACTAGATATGAGACCAACACTCGATATAGAACGGTTTCCAACCATAATATTATGTATCTCTAAGACTCTAGCCAAAACTATTTCGAAGCTTTGTAGACAAAAACTATTTTATTCAGATTTATTGCTTATTATGTAATATTTTCGTAAAAAAAATATAGTTCAATGAATTGTAATACAAGAACCATCTTCGTGCATATGGGTATTAACAGTAATCGTAATTTTCACATTCAAATTAATTTACATTACAGATTATTGACAAGTAAAATCAAACTTATGAAATAAACTGCATACATTTTGACAAAATCCTCATAAATAATTTAATTAAATAAATAATGTAATTTTGATAAAAACTAAAAAGTATGAATAGGGTTTGCAATATTTGGACTCCGTAGTTTTATTTCTCTAGAAAATATAGAGTTTCAATGGAATATAAAAGTTGGATATACAAGATTCATACTTTCAGGTAGTCTATAGCAAACATTTGACTAAATTTAATATAAAAATAATAAATATATATTTAGAACCAATCTTGGAACGTATATAAAATCATTATGATGGCAACACCTAACCTTCATTAACTACATTTGTACAAACGCAATAAAATAATTTATTATTATCCTTCACCAAAACGATACAATTTAGTTTAAATGTTTCAACAGATTCGAGATTTTTAAACCATTCAGCCTTTTAGGTCTAAAACAATATTTCCGTCACTGATTGCAGTTGTGTTTTCAACGAAGCGATGTGTTGCAATGATAACACGATCATAGACTACAATAAGACTAACTAACCATTTCCTTAATTAAAAGGCATTAACAGCACAGTATTGTTTGACAAACACAACGGTACAACTGACTGACCACTCTCGTACATTACAACTGAGTTTGTGAGCAATTTACTAAGCTTCGACACCGTACGAACGAACGCCGTAAGATTAAATCATCAATATCTAAGTGGGCCCAGCCCTTTGTTTGTTCATGTAAAATCACTAATTAAACGAAGTCGCCACACATAGCTCTACAAGTGTTTACGTTAACTTAAATTAGATAAGCCATTATTTAGAGCTTTTCAGGACCTTAAGATAATAACGAACTACGCATCCCTAAGAATGATTCAGTCAGTATTTAAGATGACAGGTCTTAAAGCATGATACGATTAATATGTTTTAACGATTCATACCCCACTTTCCGGAACGACACAGTAAGTATTACTTGATAGTGAATTTTCGTTGAAAAAGTGGGATATTAAACCGAACACAAATAATATAACATAGACGACTAGAACTATATGTGACCGCTTCAATTATCACTTAAATAATAATAATAAAGAAATATCACTGTTATAAGTATGCTTACACCACGGCGCGGCGCGTGAGTTGATAGATATACTACAACAATGTGCCATAATGTACTACAATAACAGAGAGCCTACTAACGTTGAGTATATTACAAGATTGCTTAAAAAAAAAAACAAATATATTGTAATAAGAATATTTTACTAAGCTAAGGCGCATTGGCTAGCTTTGGGAATTAGTTATATCTTAAATATATACAAACTCGGACAAGGCATCATTGAATAACCACGTTTGACTATTTAAATGTAAAAAATTCTTATGTATCAACTCACGTCGTCGTACAAAAAGCAAATAAGATTAAACTGCTTAGTTAATCTAACATTTAACAAGTTTAGCTTTTGAGGAAACCCACTATCATCCCAAGCATTATATCGTCGTTGCGCTTGCAAAAGGCGCTATGTGGTAAAAATAATTTTCGTTCTTATATGAAGTTTCAATCGTTATTTTAATACACACATGCTGTAAAATTGCTATCTAATAAACGAAATATTTAAAGAGTTACCTTTCAATATTGCGTTTATCAGATAGCTGTTTTTACAGCATGTGTGTATTAAAATAACGATTGAAACTTCATAAAAGAACGAAAATGACTATTTACCACATAGCGACTTTTGCAAGCGTAACGACGATATTTCAAAATGATTTAACTTGTGACACATTATCATCATGATAATTATACTTAGCCTTTTTCCATCTATGTTAGGGAAGGCTTCTAGTCTAAAAGGATGCAGCTGTGTACTATAATAATATAATAATAATATTCCACAATAATAAATTTCATCAACTTTCACACAACGCCATCTAGTCCCAAACTAAGCAGAGCTTGTGCTATGAGTACTAGACAACTGATAAACATACATATCGCACCCTCAGTAATATAAGGAATCAAGTCAAAATTTTAAATTTTTGCAAACTGAGGTTTTAAATGCTAAGGGCACAAAATGAAATTCGCTACCGGTTAACTAACTATACTGGTTGGCTAACTTAAATAATAAGGATGTTATATGAAAAAAATATCTGTAATGTAGGAATCCAGCACAGAAATGAAAATTAAGTAGAAGTGCCCCTACGCTCTCTCAAAACGAGAACCAGTGTCGCCAAACTCACACATTTGCAAATCAAAATGTCCATAACACACATAAAAAACAGTGATATAATTGGCTACAAAGTTGAAACGCAACTTTAACAAATCATCTTCTTAGTGCTGTCAAAAATATTGAGTCTTATTACAACGACCGAAAGTTGTTATTATTTGACATGACATAATCAATAAAGGCGTTTATCGTTTAAAAAACATAATTCCAACAATTTACAATGAGTTCAGCTACTTAACGCTAGATGGCACTGTAACCAATTTATTCTATTCGGAACGCTAAGTGCTTTGAAATAGATGTCATATTTGCATGCACATGTAATGTCTTTTGCTACTCAGATAGAGATGTAGACAAATATTGATACTTTAATATCGATGTTACTTTTTTATTTGTGTGAGCAATATAATAATTTATCGACATCATACAAATGGTCAGCAATGGAAAAAGGTTGACCATCTTCAAAAAAATAGAATCTATTTTGAAATTAAAGAGATCAAATTTTTAAGTTTGTATGTAGGGGTAATCTCTAAAACTACTGAACCGATTCTGAAAATTCTTTCCCTAATATGTAGCTGCATTATTTTTGAGTGCTATAGATAGGCTATCTATACTAATATTATAAAGCGGAAAAGTATGTTAGTTTGTTTGTTTGTTTGCTTGAACGCGCTAATCTTAGAAAGTACTGGGTGGATTTGGATGAAATTTGGTATGGAAGTAGCTTGAAGCTTGAGGAAGGTTATAGGCTACTTTTTACTCGACTGCAAAAAAGGAGAGTTATGTTTTTACCGTGATAGGATCCACGGGAGCGAAGCCCCGCGTGAGTACTAGTAAATCATATAACAAAGTATTAATTTCATGCGGGCGAAGCCGCTGGCACAAGCCAGTTTTCAATGAAATGTTAATAGATAGTATTAAAAATATTTATTGACCTTGAATTTATACATATTTGTTTAATAATTGCCGTTTTGATAGTTTTATGTTTAATTTGAATAGCTGATGAAAGCGTATATTTATATATTTTGCCGTGATGACTTTCATTAAGTCGGTAATATGATTAGACGTAGGAAATTCCCCTAACTGATGATAGATTATGTTTTGGAATATTGACAACCCAATAAACATCCATTTTCCTTAATAAAAGGATCTTGGGGAAAACTGAAATATTTAAATTACTTTTTTACTTTTTTTTTGAGATCAATATCCAGAAATTGATGTATTACGGTTTACATTATGTGATGTTATCTTTATTAACTACTAGCTGCTACCAGCGGCTACGGCCACGTGAAAGTATAAAATTATCTCAAGGGAACATAGTCTCACGAAAAAATCATATGTTCTATTCCAGGACATGGTCTATCCATGTACCAAGTTTGATTGAAATCCGTTCAGCCTTTTGACTTATAATATTAGTGTGATTATTATTATTATATACTTTATTGTACACCTCAATTTAACACAGGACAATCATTTATAAAAATGAGTGTACAATAGGCGGTGTGATTAGCGACCCGTATCTACTACAGACGGATGTAGGCTACGTGTGGTTAAAATGTCGACATTTCTGTGCAATCTCAGTTAAACATTTATGAATTTTACACATAAACCGTCCGAAATCAATTTTCTGAATCCAGCTATGAAATGGAGTTAGAAATAAATAAAAATTATCGATACAGACCTACTTTACGAATGTGTCCCATCCCTAATTGAGTAGCGTCGAAGTTACTAGAATTTATAGTATGTTCTTCCAGATAACGACCAAGTAGATTTAAACGTTGTGCTATTGAAAATAAGGTTCTTTATAGTTTGCATTGAAGTCATGAAATGCGGTATTGTCATTAATATCAAATATATTTAAAATTAACAAACTTTAATACTTATCGATGATACGATACGCCTCCACAAGATACATTTTATTTACTGCTTTCGTTTTTGCAGGTCCAAACCGCACAACAAGGCATAATTTCTAATATTTCGTGTATTTTAGAGACAACCAATAGCGACATGAATCTGGCAGCGAATAAGCTAATGTCGCGCATCTGTGCTTAATGTTGACACGCGTGCGATATCTAAGGGGCACTTCCTCTGTATTTTCTATTCCGTGGAATCCAGCATCATAAAACGTGATTTCTCAAAAATCTACTTTTATGAGTTATGCCCTTATATTACTAAGGGTGCGATATATATTTCTAAATGCGAACATTTATAGATATATTACACCCAGACAAAGAACAAATGATCGTGATTATCACACAAACATTTGTCCTGGGTGGGAATCGAAGCCACGACCTTGCGCATAGCATTCAGAGCCTTACCTCCACACCCCAGTAACTGGGTAACACGATACCCTTTAGCAAGATTAGTATCCTAATTTCTGGCTTTTAACTACCGGTAACGACTATCAAACATTTAGAAATGACAAATGTTACCAACAGTTTAGGGCGTCCAATCCCGGAATACCGAGATCTCGGTATTGCGGGATCCCGCGTCATTTTCCAATCCCGCGTGATGCGGGATTACGGGCGCGGGATCCGCGGGATTTGCGGGACTGAAAAAAAGCATGCATACGACCTCTCGCGAGCGCGATCGCTCGGTGACTGGCGGCCGGCAGTGCTGCAAACAACGCGGGGGCCGATGTCGCCCGTTTTTCACAGCTTATGTAGCCTAATATAGCCGAATTTCAGTCAGTGCTAGCCTAAGTATGTAGCCTAAAATATCAGTCAAGTTTTTTATTCAGTATTTGTTACTGTTTTTTGTGAAGAAAAAACGGAAAAAAAAAATTTGATTGAGCTCATACTAATAGTAATACGTAAATAAACCTGGAGTTAGTTGATTAATTCATTGTTTTATTTGCCTTATATAAATGTGAATATATTTTCAATATGCGGGATCCCGCAAATACCGAGATCCCGCGGGATTGAACATTCGTAGTCCCGCAAATACCGAGATTGAATTCAGGCTGCGGGATTGGACGCCCTACAACAGTTTAACGTGCTTTCCAAGACATGGATGTATTTCAATATCTTAAGATAATCACCCATCCATGTACTGAACTCGGCAAGCGTTGCTTAACCTTGAAGATTGACCTTGGTGGCTGTTACTATTCAGCCACAAGCCCCTAACTTTGTCATATAACATTAATTATTTATCCAGTCTTACTGTCGGTTTCATGTACCCCAATGAACGGGTTCTGGAAATCAGATCGGCAGTATAGCGGTATCGGTGTAATTAGGCAGCCCACCTTATAAATACAAGATCCCAGAGCTCTCGATCCTTACTTATTTTTTGAGTAATGTGTAACATGTCATTGTGCGTAACTTTATTTTTGAGTATGACCCAAAAACATTTGTCCACACACAGCCAATCGCTCCATCATTGCGCTAACACATTTAGTGATAAAGTCGCAAAAATCTTAGAGATTCTAAGAGGACAAGTAATGTTTGCTAAGCCCGTGAGATCTTGGACTACTTACATAGTAGGGAAAGGATAGACAGATAGTACAATATGCATGGGGATAATTCATATGGAAATGTATTTAGTACCCCATATACCTGTATTGTTAGTTTAACTGAGCAGTAATTACCTTAACGCGGTCGACGTACATACAATTACGCAGGTTCCCAGGACAAAATTGCAATATCACCTAAAATTCCACTAGCGATGCTGATTCTTACAAAATCAACCACATAATGACTTGCATTCATACCTGCATTGGACAAAAAGAAAAAGAAATTAAATAAAAAACAATAAGATATTAAACAAAATAAATAAATACAACGATAGAGTATTGCAATTACGTCCGTACATAGATATAAAAAGTACAAATTAATAAATTACATTCTTATTGCTGGCAACACAGTTTCGTTTATTTATATAAACATTACATGTCTTTGCATTATCTGGTATACATATTATTATACTGATATGATTTTAGCATCCTTTAGAGTGATTTAACTTAAGTAAAACTTAGTATTAATGTATCTATATTTTTTTACTTAAAATAGACTTCTTCGAAAATAAGATGAACCAAATCATACGCAATAAATATCTAAAATAAAGAATTTCAAATGGTATAAAATCTGTGCTACATCTCTCTAAAAGATGCTGTGTCTATAATACATACATATACGGTATAGTACATAACAAAGCTTACATAATATTTATATTGTGAAGTGACTACAGTACAACAGCTTGTTGAAAATAATAGAAAATTCAATTGAATATCATCTACGAATTTTTATTTTATATTTTTGGTAGTGTTTGGAAACAGAGAGAGATTATGCAAGGTAATTTTCTAGTTTATTTCCGACGTATCGCGTTTGAAAACGAACCACCAATTCGATTTGTCATATAATATAAATCCCAAAGGAAAAAATTGCCACATATGAGCTCTATATGTTCTGAGAAGTGAGGCGTGTTGTTCTTACCGACATAAAAATACAAATGGATATCTATGAATGTTTTATTTCCGGAATCATCTATACCGCTCTCATTGAGAGGTCTGTGTGGTGTAGGTTAGGATTGTGTTAAATTAAACGACATTTTTCTTGGAGTTGACAACATGTCAATTGATCTGTCTATACTTCTATATCTATATTCGAAAGCGGAAAAGTTTCTTTAAATACGCTAATCTTCGAAAGTCTTGGGTGGACATGAATGAAATTTGGTATGGAAATAGTTTTTATACTACACCTGCTTGGAAAGTACCTTGATACTTTATCAAATTTACGGTAGAAAGTACGTCATTGCATATCGAACAAATATGCGGGGAGAAAACGCATCTGAGCGGGAGAGAAAAGTGTATGAAAATCCATTTCTTACGTGGTTTTTCTTTTTTAATTTTGGGTAAGACTATGCGCCGGTAACCTAAATATCAAAAACCAAAAAGTTTTTACAGTGAGTTTTTATCTCCAAGTTCGGGTGTCGGGCTGGCAGTGCGACCCTGCGGCGGCAGGATAAACAATTTGAAAAAAGAACATGTGAAAATTGCAGACGCCATTGGCGCCATTTTCAATTTGTGTGTTGTTTGAGGATTCAGTTTTCGTAGAAAGTAAATTCAATTTTCCTCGTAGGTGTAGTATAAAGCACTACGTATCACTCGAGAGAAAGTGCGATTCCCGATCTCGGGTGTTTTAAAGCCCTCGCCTACGGCTCGGGCTTAAAACGACACCCTCGACGGTAATCGGTCACTTTCTCCTCTCGGTGAACAATGTACTATTCATTGACATATATATTATAAGGACTGGGCGGACCGCATGTTATAATGACGCCTCGAACTTGGTCCCAAAGTGGTCAAAAAAATATGTTCTGTGACTAGAACGCGATCGGCTATCTTCGGGAGGAGTCGTCAGTTTTACAAGCAAAAATACCAAATTGTGTCGTGAAGGGTTGCGTGAACTACGACATAAAGCACAATAAAACAAAATATAACATTTCATATCACTGTTAAGTTAAAAATATGTCATATATCAACTTCTAACATTATTTAAAACAATTTTCTTTCTTGTTTGTCTCAACCTTTAGCATAGACAACGCGAAGCCGCGTAAAAGTGCGACATAACTTTGCAGCGGCGCGCGTTGCAGCCGATGAAATAAAAGATTTAATAATATTACTATAAGATTAAATTATGTACAAAATTAATTTTTATTGTTTATTAAAAGCAAATTAAAATGTATTTTTATGTATAACAAATATAAAATTCAAAAACTAAAAGGTTTTGTTTTATTTCTTTGTACCTCGAAAAATACCACACCCCGCTCTTACAAGGCTACATCTAGGAGCAGACCACGCCGATTGACATCTTAGTTATAGTAGATGGCGCTAGTGTGTTTTGTAGGGCGACCGCGTCCGTCAAATGTTCTGACGACCGTATCTTTACTATTTAAATCAATGGTACTATTAAAAGCTTGAGAAAGGTTGTAGGCAAACCATTTAACCCGTCTGCAAAAGAAAGAGGTTATGTTTTATCGAGATAAATCCACCATTTATTATATTCTTAATGTTTTTCATCTCTGGTTCCAAACACTTTATTCTAATATATGCCTATATACTTTCAATTAGAATCGTTTATTCTCTAAGTAACGCTCAACATTACGCTAGACTGGACCGGCTCATACGTAACCTTTGTTTTAATTCACTACACGTCGTTCACACTGGGCTCATGGCTTGTTTTAGAAATAAGTTATATAGCAAGGCTTTGAGGAGATAATACTGTAATGTGGGGCACGTGTGGCCGAAGATAGGACGTAACATTTTATCCGGCATCAGAGCCCGATTTGAGATGTCTGGCTGACAATGAGCAGATAAAACGACAATCGTTATATTTTCAAGGACTATTGGCACTCGCGAGCTGAAGCTGAAAATCTGCTTCTGGTGGCATTATATTGTCTTGCTGTCTGGCATATACTGCAACGAGGCCATTTTGTCATTAATACTTTGGTTTTATTTGAAGGTGTTTTAATGCCTATAAACGAATTTTTATTTCTAATCAGACAAATATGTCTTTCTAATATTATTTCACGAGTTTTGTCAGCCCACTTCTTGTCTTTATATAGAAGTGATTGAAGAATTGATTGATGGATTATTTTATTTGTGTGTCTTTATCTTGATTGTGAATATCTTCTTATGAAACAAGCTGAACTTGCCATGAATAGATAGGCCCTGAATACCTGATCTTATTAAGACTGTTTTTAATTACTAAAATTGAACTGACAATTATCAATAATTTTGAAATCAAATCCATTCATGTTAGACACATGTCTTTATTGCATTTGGCAGACCTCTAGATAGCTTTTGTATGCCGAATAATAGCGTAGTTACTGTGTTCCAAAATAAATACTCTATTTGGTTAGATTCTTTAGTTAGATTTTCAAGAAATATTGTACACATATTTACTGCTTCTTGAAATCAATACGAATTGACAAAGATTAAAAGCTTCCAAGTTCATGAGTGTTGGATGTTAACGTCACACAGTGTTAAAAAGAGGATACGTGACATTTCCACTCACTGTATCATCTTCATTTTTTCACGTGAAAAAAGATAAAATACGTGTCCAATATTGTAAGTTAATTCTAGTGACAGACTAAATGAAATATTTTAGGTAAATACCCAATAGGGTAGTTTCCTATAATATTTTATTTAGTCCGTCACGTAGCTTAACAAAAAACATTAGACACGTATTTTTTTATTTTTTCACGTAATTGAAAAATTAAGACGATACAGTGAGTTGAAATTTCGCGTGACGTCACACCTCGCTATAATACTTAGCAAGGTGTGACGTCAGTAGCCCCCACTTCTGTACTTTGAAGCTTTCCATCTTTGTGAATTTTTCTTGACTTGAAAATGCAAAAAATACGTGACCAATATTTTTTGAAAAGCTACCTAATGGACTAAATAAAATAATTAATTTGTAACACAGGAAACTACCCTATTATGACAAACACTGTTTAAACTTTTTATTCGGCAAACAAAAGTTATCAGACCATTGACAAATTACCCCTTCTCTAAAGCCTTAATTCACTGTTCAGACACGACCTTGAAAATGTCTGAGATAGTATTGTAACAGGAAATTTTGGATTAGCATTAAAGTGAAGCCTTACTATGAAGTCCAGTGTACTGTACGCCTATCTCCCGCGGCTCACATTACCTGTCGTGGTGCTTGTCTAGAAGGTACTCCTTGAGCCGTCGGACCAAGTGTTCCGAAAGCTGCGTTACCTCCGGCCACTGCTTTAGTACCATCACTCCCACCATTACCGCTAGACTCGTTGTTAGGACGCGTACTCTGAAACGTGATGAATTATTGTCAATTAGTGGTGTAACTAATATATTGGGTACTAGTACTCACGCGGGGCTTCGCTCCCGTGGATTCTATCACGGTAAAAACATAACTCTCCTTTTTTGCAGTCGCGTAAAGAGTAGCTTATAACCTTCCTCAAGCTTCAAGCTACTTCCATACCAAATTGCATACAAATCTACCCAGTACTTTCGAAGATTAGCGCGTTCAAGCAAACAAACAAACAAACAAACTTTTCCGCTTTATAATATTAAGGTGAACGCAGACCTAGCCGCACCGCACGCGCCGCAGTCTTTGCATTCGAATTCTTTATATGAAGTTCTATGCAACCTCGCACACCTACCCGCGCCGCAGTCGCTGCAGTCCCTGAAACGACCGAACTCCCCAAGCCAGCTGATGACGTCACCCGCACGCAGCGGACGCTGCGGCTAGCGCAGCGCGGATGACGTCATTCGCATCCACGGCGCGCAGTGTTGCCGGAGTTATAATTTAGACAGAGAATCTCTGTCAACGGTTTAAAATAAAATTACTTGTTCTCGTATAAATAATTACTTGCTTATCCCATATTATAGCACCTACAGATAAAATTACACAAAAGAGCAAAATTCCAATACCAAATACAGATTTTTACAGATTTTTTAAATATTCGGTACAGATAATGCTTTCAAAAATCTGGCAACACTGCAAGTGCGATGCGTGCGGCGACGGGAACGACTGCAGCGACTGCGGCGCGGATAGATGTGCGAGGCCATTAACAAAAAGCTGACTGCGGGGACTGTAGAGACTGCGGTGCGGCTAGGTCTGCGTTCACCTTTAGTATAAATATGAGTCCATGTTTCCCGATAGTTATAACCTGGGGGGTCTTTAAGTCAAGAATGAATAGGTTACTTCTAGATAAGCGTGCTCTATCTTCGACCACATCATCACTTGCCATCAATCAGGTGAGAAGGTGGTCAAAAGCGAGTGATCAATAAAAAAAAAAGAACATAATATAATTTAAGCACTTATACAGAGTTATTGGTAAAACACTAACAACCTCACAGGACTGTATTACTAGGATCATTAACAAATACTCTTGTTCTATGGCTTTTTAGAAAACATAATTCTATAACTTGGTAAGTGAGGCTGTTATTATAGTCCTCGTCACGTAAGCTGGCAAGGTTTTGGCGTAGTGGGGGTAAGTTCACGCATCATGCACTTAGTGGAAGAAAAATCATCATTTATTTTTAATAATATCTGTTCAGAAGAATGTTAAAGAAAGAAGAGGAATTCATTCGTTAATTCGATATTATAAATAAAATAGATATAATACATAAATACATTTAAAAGTGAAAAAAAAATGTATTAAAAAAACATTAAAAATAATATGTTCTCGTCGTCACAATTACTTAATAAAACTGCTACCCCTTTTATTCTTCTTTTTTCCCGGTGTCCTAAATAAAGACAGTGACGAATTCGGAATTTCAACCTTCCTATAGTGTCTAACTGTTCTTTCTGACGTTTTAATAGTCTGCATAAAACGATATTTGGTCCTGGCATTGTAATCAACGTAACAAAAACTAAATTTAAAACAACAACTAGTAACAAAAACAAAGGGTACAACTTTCGTGTACGCAAGTGTATTCGGGAGCAAATTGAACGAGAACTACTGACGCACCGATCGCGCGCTCGGAGCGGCGCTACGTCATACCTCGCGTCCCGCTGACAACCGATGACACCTAAAAATCGACTTCTGCGCATTGAACGACTCTTGCCAAGTTATTTGAACTGTCACCCGTCTGGCCAAGGCGTATTATTGCCAGCTACTAGTTTATGGATGTTAGATAGACAGTCACTCAATGAGAAATATTGATATTCACACCTTACAATATTTATTTATTTATTTATTTTATTATTTACGTACACACATTAAAATACAATAGGACAACATAATTATAATATTTGAGTACAAAGGTACTGCTTATTTCTTAAGAAATTTCTTCCAGCAGACCTGCGAAAGGAGAAGTGAAAAAGAAATGTAGACAATAGTGTGTGAGAACAAGAAGAGAAATAAAAATTAATATGTGAAGTCTAAAACTAAAATATTAAATAACTCATACTTATAATGCAATAAAAATAACATATACTTAAATAAATACATAATGTTAGAATATATAAACATATAAATATATACATAAATAATTAACACAGTTAAGAGGAAAGGTAATGCTCTTTTAATCGACATTTGAATAAAGATATAGTTTTTAAATCACGAATGCTAGGCGGAAGTGAGTTCCACAATCTTACAGCATGGACAGAGAAGGAATAAGAGTAGTAGCTAGTTTTATGAGGATGAGATTTAAGGAGGGATCTAAGGTGTGATCTTCACGGTACGTCGCTAGAACGAGCGTAAGAAAAACGCTTACGCAGGTAGGAAGGGTAAGACGGGTTGTGTAAGATGATGAAGAGGAGACACAAAATCCTAGTGTTCCTGCGAAGACGGATTGGGAGCCACTTGAGTTCCTTGCGAAGGTGAGAAACATGGTCATACTTTCGAAGACCGAAAACAAAGCGAATGCACAGATTTTGCAAGCGCTCAAGCTTGTTTAATAGCTCCTCGGTAGCATCCAAATAGCAGGCATCGGCATAATCTATAATCGGCTGAATAAGTGTTTGTGCCAAAGAAACATATATACTAACTACTACTACTTATATACTTAACTTATATTTTTATTTGTATACAAAAGGAGAAACTAAGTGTATAATGGGCGATCTTATACCTTTGGATGATAGATAGATAGATAGATAGATAGATAGATAGAATATACTTTATTGTACACCAAAAATTGGAACACACTTACATAACCTTATTTCTATAACTTTGGTTACAATGGCGGTCTTATCGCTGAGAGCGATATCTTCCAGACAACCTTTGGAAGGACTTTAAAAGCTTTAATTGAAATTGGGGAGGGCTAAATTAGTGTACTACAAATACTCATAACGGAAAAAAAAACTAATTGAAATATATAAGTATATATATATATAAATACAATACATAATTATAAAAAATATATAAATGTAATGTGTTCTTTATCATCGTGTGGAGAAAAACAAAGAGATAATCATAAATTTGAAAGAAAATGATTGGCAACCGAGCTTTTAAAAGCAGCGAGTGACTGTGCTTGTCTTACTGACACCGGCAATGCATTCCACAACCGAATAGCCTGCACCGTAAAAGAATGGTCGTAAAATTTAGTGGAATGTGTAGGCATCAAAAGTCTCAAATTTTCCGATGATCTCAAATCTCTACCATGTGTGTCACGAAGGAACTTAAATCGTTCTTTGAGATAAAAGGGAGTCGTTGGATTGAAAAGAATACTGTAGAGTAATGATAAAATATGTGTATTCCGGCGAAGGCGGATAGAGTTTAATGCGAAACTCAGAAACATGATCATACTTGCGCAAACCAAATATGAATCTGATACAAAAATTTTGGAGTCGCTCAAGCTTATCTAACTGCACTTCAGTGAGATCTGGATAACTTGCATCAGCATAGTCGAGGATAGGGAGAAGAAGAGATTGGGCAAGCGCAGTTTTAGTGGCAGTCGGCAGGAAATTGCGCAATCTGCGTAAAGACCCCGCAGAGGCAAACAGTTTGCGGCTCACTTCCTGCAACTGGGGACCCCAAGACAAATCCTTATCAATATAAATACCAAGGTCTCTTACTGAGTCACAGTAAGGTATAACAGCTCCATCAAAAACGATTTGGGGAAGGGTCGTCCAGTCTATTTTGGAACGTAGCCTAGGGCTGCCAACAATAATGACTTGAGTCTTCGCAGGATTAACCCTCAAACCATGATCCAAACTCCAGTCAGAAATACGCGCTAAGTCTTTATTCACTATCTTCACCGCCTCAGACAATTCCTCAACGGGAGCTTGTGAATAAAATTGCAGATCATCAGCATAAAGGTGGTAGGATGAGAGAAGTTCATTAGAAATTGAATTAATAAATATGGCGAAAAGAAGAGGAGAGAGAACGCCCCCCTGCGGTACGCCAGCAGTAGTATTGCACCATGAAGACAATGAACCTTCAATGGAAATACGTTGTCGGCGGCCACACAGGTAACTACGAAACCAATCAATAGCTGTTGGAGATATGTTAAGAGAGCACAGTATCCCGAGCAAGACATCAAAATCAACAGTGTTAAAAGCATTACTGAAATCAAGTAAGGAAAGGACTGTCAGTTTACCACAGTCCATTCCTGATCTTATATCGTCAGTAATGTTAACAAGAGCTGTGGTAGTGCTATGCCCTGGACGAAACCCGGATTGGTAAAAATTAAGGAGTCTGTTTCTACAGAGGAAAGCACTAAGCTGGCTATGGATAAGGCGTTCTAGGACTTTGGAGAGGAACGGTAAAATGGAGATAGGACGGAATTCAGAAAAAGAAACAGGATTCCTTTTTTTTGGAAGAGGGGTTATTTGAGCTTCTTTCCATAGAGATGGAAAGACACCAGAGGATAAGGAATAATTTAGGATATGACAAATGACAGGAAGGATTTCGTCAAGTATAGGGAGTATCATCTTGCGACTAACACAGTCACTACCAACAGCATTTGATGTAATTGATAAAATACTCTTCTTAACATCACAACTAGCAAATTGATTAAAAACAAAAGGAGAATAATCGGGAGTGGGAAGAGACGAAAGATTATCTAGAGTTTTAGCTTTAACAGCTCCATTGAAACTACAAGAGGTGGAAAAATGATGATTGAGTGATTCAAGATCTATATCTTTAGGGATAGACTCTTGACGTAACTTCCCAATTCCCATTGATCTGAGAAATTTCCAGACTTTAGCTGGATCACCGTTTTCAACAGACTCATGAATGTGGCGGCGTTGGGCATCCCTACAAACCAAGTTGCTGCGATTTCGGATAGCAACGTATTTCTCACGATTTAAGGAGCTAGGTCTGCACTTGTATTAGACTTTGCTGCTGCCTTTTTTTGCAAAATTCCTTTCACGTCATCTGATAGCCACGGAGCAGGCAGATGCTTGATCTTGACCAACCTAACAGGTGCATGGACATCATACAGCTTGATCAGATTGGAATTAAAGAGGTTAATTTTGTCATCAATCGACTCCGCATGAACAAGCTCAGACCAGTCAATATTGCTAGCATCTTCCCGAAGACCTTCCAAATTCATTCCACCAAAACTGCGCTGAAGAATACTTTTAGGTTTAGGCTTAGGCGGGCGAATTTTGTAGGAAAGGAAAATTAAGTCATGGTAGGAGAAAGCGTCGGCTGAACATTGCCCATGCTTAGCGACGTGTTGTGTGGAAGAAACAAAAATGAGGTCAAGAAGTGAAGGAGTACAGTTAGGAAAATGGTGAGTTGCGCTTAATGGAAGGAGAGACAAGTTGCAGGATTGGGAAATAGATTGGAGTGAGGAAGAGCGCGAATCATTTTTGAGAAGGCAAGTGTTAAAGTCTCCCATAATGATTGTATGCCTGTAAGAGGGCATAAGGTTGATTATAAAACTTTCAAAGGAGGAAAAGTAATCGATACGCAGAGAGGGACAATAATAGACACCCAGCAAAATCTTCAAATGTTGTAGATCCACTTCTAAAAAGAGATGCTCGCCAGCATTCGACGGTGGTGGCTGCGGTGAAATGTCAATAATAGAAAAAGGAATATTTCCACGCAGATATATAGCAACACCACCACCCCCAGCACTAGTACGGTCATTCCTTATTAGTTTGAATCCAGGCAAGGAATAAGATGTAGAAGGAAGACAAGGTTTCAGCCAGGATTCGGAAACAAGAATTGCATGGATGTCTTTACAGTCCAAACTCGCAAGCATATCATGGTAATGAGCCGGAATACTTTGAGCATTAATGTGGACTACATTCAGATTTTTGGGAACATCAGAAAATTGAGACTGAAGAGTGTCAGCAAGATTCGGGATACTACTGAAGCTATCATTGTCACTGCTAGCAGATACGAATATGTCATCATCACTGCTACAAGCAATCATTTAAAAAACACAATAAATAATATAAAAGGGTAGATAAATAAAATATAAATGTATGTATATATAAATATGAACGGTTATTTCTTATAAAACTTAAGTCCACCCGCCAGTTATGTGTTAGCAGAAAACAAAAGAATAACAATTTATCAAAACCTTAATCAAAAACTTATCAAATAATAGTACACCGTTTGGGCACAAACTCACAGCCACACTTATAGCAACCCAGAAAGAATAAATATAGAAAAAAAAAAAAAAACCAAGAAAATTACTAAGTTGCACATTGTTTTAAGAAATAAATATATGTCTCGTTTCTACAAATAATTAATGCTCAAAATATTACAAATTACGAAAACAAAACGTGAAACAAAATGCGACATTGACATGACAGTGACACTTGACTTGACATAATGTCAAGTGTCAGAAAACTGAAGAATGCAAATAAATTGAGAAAAATATTTGAACCAAAAACGTAAGGTAGAAGTTAAATATTATAAAAAGTGAGCTGTGAGGGTAAACCAGCGTTAAATATATAGCGAAAAACTGTTACCCGAACGATGCATTGAGAGGGTTAATTCACTTCTTCACAGGCTTCCTATACCTCTTCAATGGGGGTGTTTTGGCTTGCTTCCCGGCCTGTACCCGAACATCTAGTTGGCGCTCTGGCTTATCGGAATCAGCATCAAGCTCAGGCACATTGACAGCAGCGAGCTCTCTGCAGTTCATGACCCGATGCTTACTCCCATCAGCTCCCAGTACAAAGATATGTCCCTGCTTGGTCCAACAATTCATGACGCCGAACTTCTCACGCGCCTTCAAGAAGATCTGATGCCGCGATCTCGTCAAGAATTCAGACAAGGTTATACCAGAACCTTTTAATGTGGTTTTGGCAAACCAAATCTTGTCACGAACTTTCACCTCCTGTAACTTGACCAGTATAGGTCTAGGCTTCCCAGCACTGTTGCGACTGCCCATTCTGTGACACCGACGAATAGCAGCAATGGAAAAGTTGTCCAACTTAAGCTTGTCATGGAACACTCTAGCAACTACCAGTGAAGTATCCTCGTCGCTCACTTCAGCAACACCATGGACAAGGAGCATTTTCCGGCGACCTCTCATCTCCAACGCATCAACATCCCTGGCAAGGGCCTCCATTTGATGCTGAAGACAGCCAAGTGACTCCAGAACAAACTTCTTGAAACCAGCATACTCTGCTGCAAGACTGTCGGAACTGCTGCTGGGTGAAGTGCTGGGTGAAGATTTGTTCAATTCAGCCTCAAATTTTGACATTCTGTCATGAAATTGTGCCATTAAGTCGGACATTGACCCTTTGAGTGACTCCATTATTTTATTTTGTGATTGTGATAATATTAGAGAGTGCAATGAAGGAAACACACAACTGGCAGGTAGTATTAATAGCAGAAAGTATTATGCATTTAAAATAGTGTAGAAAAACTACTTATTTATATTAAATTAAATTTTTATATCAGAGCAAATAAAATGTGTGTTACTTTATCAACTACCTCCCACCAAACTTAAAGGAGACAGATTTAGGGCTGTCAGTTTACATTAATAATATTAAAAACTATATACTAATAAATATCAAATGCATAATAGAGAAAGGAGGGGAAATATTATAGAGAGAGGTAATGTTCCTTCATCATTCTTTTGAACGTTGGTAACGTTTGAGCACGCCTCACATCTACGGGTAATGTACTCCACAAACGAGATGCTTGGATAGTGTAAGATTTATCTAAAAAAGAAGTGGATTGCATATGAATACTTAGTTCTAAATTTTGTGATGATCTCAAGGACCTATAATGAGTCACAAAGAACCCGAAAGTGGTATTAAAATAAAAGGAAGTAAGAGGATTAAACAGCACATTATAAAGCAGAGAAAGTAACAGAAAACATTTTGGCGAAACCGAATAGGAAGACAACTGTCGGTCTTACGCCTGATCTCTCTCCGTTCGTGTTGGATTCTCATCCCATAGGTTTGTGAGAGTAAAAGAACGAGTGCACCTGTAGCTGACACTTAATTTAGCACTATAATATCTCCGAACAATAGTGTCCCATTCTTCAACCAGCGCCAATTTCAGCTCTTCAACATTCCTAGAGGCTGGATTTCTTGCTCGGATTCTTCGTCAATCATGTCCCAGACATGTTTTATTGGATTCATATATTGGACGTATATATATGGATCATGCTGGCCCGTCCACTTGGGTTATACCAATCTCATTAAGGTAATCACGCACTATGTGCGCAGTGAGGGGCCGTGCGTTATCGTGCATAAACACAAAATCTGAGCCTATGAATGGGGGCAAAAGGCATAACATGGGGCTCTAGGATCTCAGTTATGTACCTAGGCCGTCGTGGTCGAAATGGGCAAGGAGGGCTATTACTTAACTGATGTTGATGCAGTACGTCTTCTTTTTACTCGACAGCGCGATGCAAAGAAGGGTAATGTGTTTATCAGACTATGTATGTGTGTTTGTAGCCAATGACGTATTATAATAGACGCGTCATATTCCCACAAAACACCTCTCAAAAACGGCACGAAACACACACAGAGAATTACTATCTAATACGTGTAAAGAAAGGGACAGAAAATAAATGCCATCTTTAGGTACACCTGATGTAAGAGAGATATGAATATACATCTTTAGCTAACAACCTCCCCTAACGTCACGTGGCTGACTTCATTCATACGCTAGCCGCCATTAGCCGTGTAGAAAAATAAAAACAAAAAATGTATTTCTGTTGATATTTACCTATGAAATGACACATTTTGACCTCTCACGGAAGCAGTATAATTAGTGCAACGTCTGAAAACACACAAAGGCATGCTTTTTTCCTAATTTTCTTTTAAAACACATTTTTTCTTAAGATGTGTAGTGTAGCGATCGCGACACAGGTTCGTGCGTAACTAAACAGACACGAGGCACTTACCTTGATTTCAACTTGCCATTTTAGAGCGCGGACAACGTATCTATAGTTTATTATATATCTTTGTTTGTAGCGGTTTTTATTTTCCATTGTCGAGCTGTGAGTTAAGTGAATAGTGTAAGGTAGAGCAGTCACCTAGTACGCAGGAAAGGCATGGCGACGCCGGCGACGGTGGCGACCAGCAGTAGAGCGAGCTGAAGCAAAGTGAGTGCCACGTTGAGCAGCTTGACGAGTAGCAGGCGGGGAGGAAGGGCTCCCCCCGCACCCGCCTCGCCGCCACCCCCCGCACCTGATCCACCGCCACCCCCGCCCGCCATCCACTGCTCTAACTTGCTGATCTGGAAGATGTATGTTAGTATAGAGAGTTGATACGACCGAAATAAACAACAACCTAAACCTTTGCTTGATGCATCACATTGCAAAATTATTTTTCTTTTCGAATCAAAGGGACACAGTGCCGGAGTTTGACAAATTTTCTCTTTCAATTCAGCAAAAACTTTATCATGTATAGTTAACCACAAAAACTCTACCTCTTTCTTTAACAATTTACACAAAGGAGACATCAGCTCTGCCATCTCTGGCACATAACGTCTGACATAATTAAATGAACCAATGATTCTCATTAACTCATCCTTATTAGTTGGTGTTTTTAGCTTTATCAATGACTCAACTCTAGATTTATCAATAGACATACCATTTTCATTAAAAATTTGACCTACATATTTGACTTCCCGTTGCCTAAATTGAAACTTTTTCTCATTAAATACAATTCCTATTTCTTTAGCCTTACTCATCACACTTAGTATTGCTTTGTCATGTTCCTCTATAGTATTTCCCATAATTAATATATCGTCTGCCCAAACAACTACATTTTTTAAATGATTAAAATGAGTCTCAAGTACATCTTGGAATAACTCAGGAGCATTCATCAAGCCATAAGGTAAAACTAGATACCTATATACACCAAAGGGTGTAGCAAAACAACACTTCCATGAAGAGTTTTCATCTAAACTTAAATGATGAAATCCTTCTGAGAGATCCAAAACTGAAAAATATTTTTTCCCATTTAACTTCAAAGCAAGCTCTTCTAAAGTGGGCAAAGACTTGGGTTTCTTTATAATATATTTATTTAAATCAGACGGATCTAAGCAAAGCCTTATCTTTTTGTTAGGCTTTTCAACCAAAACAATACGGTTGATGCATGCATTTTCATTGAGATTATCAACCTTTACAATAGAATTTCTACCTTCTAATCTATCCAATTCAGACTTTAATGGATCCAGTAGACAATTAGGTATCCTTGAAGGCGGATGACATATTGGTTCAGTAATATTCCTCGTTGTAATACTATAGGTGCCTGGCAACTTACCGATGCCCTTAAAAACATTTTTGTGCTCTGCTATAAATTTAGCTTTAAATGAGTCAGAAGTACTTTCCGTACTATGCACCCTCTTAACTAGATTTAAAGAAATACAACCTGGTAACCCCAAGAGCATGGAGTGACAATTAATAACAACAAAATTTTCATAACACTTAACATTTTTGTACTCACACAATAAATTGACCATGCCCAAAGGTGAAACTTTACTGCCTTCAAATGATAGTAACTGTATATTAGTCTTTACAATTTTTAAATTTACTTTATCATTTATCTGATTGAATATTTTTAATGGCATTATGCTGATATCCGCACCAGTGTCCAATTTACATTTTACTGGAAAACTCTCAATATGTATGGTTTCAAACCACTCAGACTCTGCTTTACACTGAGACACTACCGTATTACAGTATACATTTTGACTCTCACTATCTGATGAATTTTCACTTTCACACTGAACTTCTTTAATAGCTTTACTACGCACCTTACAGCTGACCGCAAAATGATTTTTCAACCCACACTTCTTGCATGATTTCCCAAAAGCAGGGCACTGTCGACGTCCATGAAGAGTTTGGCAGCGTCGGCATTTAAATTTATCTTTAGAGTCAGGATTCTTCTTATATTTGTTTGCGTCAACCTCACATGTTGGATTCATTTCTCTAACCTGTAGCTTACTTTGCTCTGAAGTCCTACAGAAGTTTGCAGCTTTCTCCAGGGTTAGTCCATCCAGCCTCAGCAGTTGTTCCTGAACATGCTTGTCAGAGATTCCTTGAACAATTTTATCTCTCAACAACTGATCTTCAATGGATTCTTTAGTTGTGTCACCATAATTGCAATTTAACAACAACTGTTTCACGTCAGTGAGAAAATTGTCAAAACTTTCACCTTCCCTTTGTTTCCGATCATTAAATTTGAACCTTTCAAAAACTTCGTTGGTTCTCGGGCTTACATACTTTTCGATGACCTGTAAGACAGCGTTGAAGTCTCCAGCCTTTCCCTCAGGTATAGGCAATGTTTGTAGTACACGTGCTGACTCCATACCCAACATATTTCGTAGGAGAGCTAATCGAATTTTGTCGCTCGCCTCGTCTTGACCTGTCGATACCAAATAGTCATCGAAACATGTCCGCCATATTTTCCATTCCGCAGCAGCACCACTCGCCCGCAAATCAAAATTCGGAAGTAATTTAACATTTTTATCCATCTTGATACAAATTTTATACTTTCACAGTAAACATTTAACTTTTTATTTTTATTTTTACGGCTGCGCCATGTTTTATGTTTGGGGAATATACTTAAATATTAAATAAACTCTCTTGTGTTAAATTTCACATCTTATATTTATGTTGAACAGTGTGGCACATTGCTACTACAGACTATATTAAAAACCATAGAGTAAATACAGAACCATAGAACAGGGGCTTTCCTCTAAACTGCGTATACTAGGTACCATTTTCAAGCTTTGTAGCAAAAATCAATTAAATACGAGAAGTAGTTTAGTCGCAAATGATTTTGATGAGATGCACCTTAAAGCGATATGTTGATACGACCGAGGGGCTTTCCTCTAAACTGCGTATACTAGGTACCATTTTCAAGCTTTGTACCAAAAATCAATTAAATAGGAGAAGTAGTTTAGTCGCAAATGATTTTGATGAGATGCACCTTAAAGCGATATGTTGATACGACCGAGGGGCTTTCCTCTAAACTGCATATACTAGGTACCATTTTCAAGCTTTGTACCAAAAACCAATTAAATAGGAGAAGTAGTTTAGTCGCAAATGATTTTGATGATGAGATGCACCTTAAAGCGATAAATCTGACCAAGACAAGAGATAACACAGGCCGCGCTAAGTTGCCACTTTGTTACCTAGGTATTTAAGGTCAGTCACGTTTATTTACAAAGGGTGGTTGCGTTTTACTCTGATTTGTAATTAGTTTGTTTGAAAAAAAAACAAATTTTTTTTCGGCTCTTTATTTTTTAACTGTATCAAATACGTATACTAATACGTAGTGTTATTTAATGCCCCTCTGTCGTATCAACTCTGTACATAATAATAATTCAGCCTATTACGTTCTCACTGCAGAGACACAGGCCTCCAATCTATGAGAGTGATTGGGCCATAATCCAGCACGCGGGCCCAGTGCGTGCTGGTGGATGTCGCATGTCTTCGAACTTTTGGTCCTAGGATATAACGGTTTCCTCACGATGTTTTTTCTTCACCGATTTAAGAGCGGTGCTGATGAAATAAATTACACAAAGTAATGTGTCTGGGCCGCCACTGCTCATCATGTTAGTATATGGGCCACAGATTTTTTTATTTTATTGGTACATAATACAGTTACAGTAGTACCCAACTGATATGGCTTACCGATGTCCTGCACAGAATATGAATTTTCAAAGCGCGGGAAATGCTATTGACCAATCGGCACACTCCACGCACCGCTTCTTTTTCCTTCCTTCTTTTGCCCTTTCGGTTGTGCAAAGTGCACTAGTTAGCACCCTCCAATTAATTGTTATATTTTTTTAATATCACTGCAAGCTAAGAAAATCAACCAAGACAAACAAACAAACCCGTATTTTGCAGTAAATCGTTACATGATATTACGTTAACAAATTGATTTTTTTCGAGTAATTATGTTGAAAAGCGCCGTAGATGCGAGTGGCTAGACTTAAATATGCGAGACGAAATAGACACCCAAGTTAAAAGCTACGCCATTATGGAGATACTGCTAGAACTATTTATCATATTTCTATTATGTATTGCTTAGCTTACTTTGGTCTGACAGAGATCGAGCGCTTCGTGTATATCTCGTATCCGCTCCTCGCTCTGATACTGCACTTTCTCCTCTACGTCCGTTAAAGCTTGTTTTAGGTTCTCCACCTGAAATTTTAAAGGAAAATCATTACTATAAAACATTTTCACGGTCTGTCTGTTTCTCCGATTACATTATGGTACGGTTTTCAGTAATCTAAAGAGCGATAAACGCGGAAAGTTTATACATATAATATTGTACCGGTGCGAACACGCTCCTATGTGTTTTACCATACATTTAAAAAAGAGAGAGTGTGAGTGTGTGTGTGTGTGTGTGAAAGAAAGAAAGAGTGTGCGAGAGAAAGAGAGAGAGAGAGAGAGAGAGGAGAGAAGTGGAGGAGCACTTCGATGCCTAAATGTATTTTGTTTTGTATTGGGTTAGTAGAATGTAAGTAGTTAGTAAATGAATTGACTGATTTAATTTTATTTAGGTATCCGCGAAGTCACATGATCAAATCGAGTCTAAACATACGTGGAACCTTCGCCCAGAAACGTTGCTAACATTATTCAGAAATATTGGTTATTGTTTAGTATACATTTGAAATGGACGAACACAGATAGACGGATGCCATTCAATGTACCGTCTGGAGGTTGAACAAATACTTAGTTATTCATACAAACTACAAAAGCAGCGAAACTATCTAGAACAAAAGCTATTGAACTTGAAAATATTTATTATGCAATTTTCACACAACGGGATATTCGACTAGATTTACAAATCATATGTTAAAATTAAGAAGACATATATATATTTTGAAGAGAACTACCAATGTGGGTAGAATTCACACTACTAGCAATCTTGTTAACTCCTCCAACTGAGCTAAATATGCTTGTGTCAGGAGTGGGTTCAGGGTAAGAGTGTAATGGGTGGGGTTCGAAGCAGCGACCTCCCGATCAAAAGGCCGATACCTAAAGGTGTTCTAAAATAAAGGAGTTGTAAATCCCAAAAAATAAATAAAGGAGTTGTGAAACATATGATGATAAATAAAGATGGCACTAATTGATTGTGCATTCGACCCATCTAGTACATTCGAACATTTACGTGAGGGATAATATTATTTTATAGAACCAGCTTAGTCTTGGTCTAATTAGAAACTTTTTTTATATTAGAACTGAATCATGTTTAAACTAAAATCACTCGCCTCAGCCTCGGCGTACGCTCTTGGGGGTGGGAGGGGGTGCAATACAACCCAAGATTCACAAACACCTCCTCTACACGTTGGCCAATAGGCATTGGTCACTACATTCGCCACTACCCAACAAACAAAAATTGCTCTTGTAGTGGCTTATATTGCCAAAAATAATATTCTTATAAGAGCCATATTATCGCTAATAAGGGTGCGTTTGGGCACAAATTATAAAGACAATAACCTTATACCCCCCTTATAGTTGCTTTCTTGTCCGCTTTTTTTCCTTATACGTGTTGTATTATGACAATGAAGATGGCCAATATGCTTGTAGAAGTCATATAGAAAGCGTTAATAAGGGCGATCAACCTTATACGTGTTTTATTATGGTCCGATACAAGGGAGTTAAACTCATTGCGGAAAATAAAAGGCTCTTAAAAAGCCGTAAGCCCTTATAGCCTTATAGTTTATGATTCTGCAATAAGTCTTTTTCTTAGTAATTTACATTTTCGAAACAGTTTGGCGAATAAAGAGAAACGTCAACCATTTTATTGAAAAGTGAACGGTAAGTTATTATTTTATGTAGTTTATCTACCTGATTTATGTGCTCGTTTATAGTGAAAAGTGGATGGGAATTCAAATGCATGATAAAATGTGGTACGCTGAGTGTTGTAGTATCAACCCGCCCTTGAATTTAAGCGGTTTTTGTGCTATAAACTTTAATAATTATTTAGTCATGTTATATAAAGTGCTTTTATGAGAGCAAAACGATTCGCACATCGTCTACAAGGAATCTATGAGAGTGAAGACTTTTTAATGGCATCATTTGCTGCTTATGCTATCGCCATTTTACATATCGTTAGGGTTCCTTTCTCACGAACAAAATCCTGTACCTAGTCAGTCTTGTTCCCATAATTATGTATAAAATTTATGTTTCACTATGGTTGGGTTGGCTGGAAGAGATCTCCTTATAGGGATAAGCTTGCTTTAATGCACTTGTTTTAAGTTTGGAATATAATTATAAGTACACAATAAAGAATAAAATTATATCTGTAGGTGAAAAGTGAAGGACCTTAAGTCACATTTTATAAAGTATTCAGTAGAGCTCATTAAAGATGTCCATACCCGAAATTTGACATTAAAATCGACAGAGTATAAAAAGTAATTATCGTATCATTGTCGAATAAAAAGTATTATTATGATGGGTACTTAAGCTATTATATTGAGATATTGTTTTAACAAATATAGTTATTTAAGGCTGTGTTATTGGACTTAAGGTTCTTTAACTTTGAAGCTTTACTAGATATCTTATAGTATGACGGTACTTACGTCTCTACTGGATCAATAATGTATAGTAAATTTTATTATTTTATAAGTTAGGTACGATACAACATCATAGAAAAATATATTAAAAAGTTTTAATGACATTAAAAATGAAATAACATTATACGTAATATGTATTATGTAATAAAAATCAAAATCTTTGTATTTTAAAATCTTTAATAAAATAAATGAAATTAAACAAAACACTTAATGTTATTCTGGTAAGTCACATGCTGTATCCTCGTGGGCTAATGTATTATAAAAATTATGAAAAATGGGTGGAATCCATTGCAGAGCTTTCTGTGAATCCTGAAATTTTTTTAGGGCTTATAGGTTTGTGGCCTAATCGAATAGGCTGCAATATAGGCATGGCAAAGTCTTCTAGGGATCTCTTTCTGTTTCTTATTAAGGATACTTGTTCGAATTCTTGTTGATTAAAAGATGTTTTGTAACTCATTGTGCCATACTCTTCTTTTTCAAATTTCATTTAAGTATTGTTTTTATTTTTTATTTATAATAGGCTCGCGTTTGACCACCATATCACCTGATGGTAAGTGATGATGTGGTCGAAGATGGAGCACGCTTACCTAAAAGTAACCTATTCACTCTTGACTTAAAGACCCCTAGGTTATAGCTATCGAGAAACACAGACTCCGGCAGGGAATTCCACTCCTTAGCCGTACGCACAATGAAGATATTCCCAAAACGTTTAGTGCGTATAAGTGGGATGTCCACCATGTAACGATGGCGCATCGCCGTTTGTCTTGTAGTCCAATGATGAAACGGGCTTGATGGAATTAGATTGTGTAATTCCATCGCACACTCCCCGAAATGTAACCGATAGAAAACCGATAGACTAGCAACTCATCGCCGATGTTCAAGTCTGGAGCTTTGATTCGACCAGTGTATCGTTGCCAATCAGTCTTTTGGCCTGTTTCTCAATAGACTCAAGCCCATCTAGTTGGTACTTGGCAGATACATCCCAAAGATGTGAGCAGTACTCCATACACGACCGAATGTGGGCTTGATAGAGATTTAGCAGCTGTTCGGGTGTGAAGTACCGTCTCACCTTTGCTAGGATTCCCAACTTTTTTGATGCTAGTTGAGCCGTAGCCTCGATAAACAGGCCAAAATTGAGGGTAGAAGTTAGTGTTACCCCCAGAAGCTCGATACGATCGGTTATCGGCACGGTTACACCTCGGAAAGTAGGAGCCGGTTTGAATTGACTCCTTTTTGCGGAGAAGAGACACGCCTGGGTCTTAGCTGCATTAAACTTGACCAAGTTGGCATCGCCCCATTCGGAGACAGCCTTCAAGGACAAGTTCAAGCGCCCAACCATGTCCTCACGGAGAGACTGGATCTGTGACCAACCAGCATGCGCGCTTGACACATATCTCTCAGCAACTGTGCTGTCGTCTGCATACCCAAAGGTACCGGACATAAGCAGATCATTAATGTGCAGCAAGAATAAAGTTGCTGAGAGAACCGACCCCTGAGGGACCCCGGCATTAATTGCCAATTGGCCAGATGAGCAGCCATCAATGACCACACGAATAGACCGATCTCTCAGGAAGTCTTCAATTCAAACGCAAAGTTGTGTGGGTAAACCGAAAGAAGGTAGCTTAGCAATAAGGCTATCGTGTCAGACTCTGTCAAAGGCCTTAGAGATGTCAAGGGAGACAGCAAGTGCTTCCCCGTGCTTCTCGATGGCCTCGCTCCAGATATGAATAGCATACGCTAGAAAATCCGGCCACTAGCTTTGTTCACGTCAAGATTACGCAGGACTCTACGGACGTCCTTCTGTTGGATTCGAATGTCCGACATACACGTCCCGCATCCAATAGGAGCATCAGGAGGGTGAGCGCCACTACTATCCAGACGTGAAGACTCCGCAAAAAGAGCGGCAAACAAGTTTGCTTTTTCCTCAGCGGAGTGGGCCAGAGACCCGTCAGGTTTAAGCAGTGGTGGTACTGAGGGGCGACAGAAGTTCGATTCCAGGGACCAAAAAGCTTTGCTGCCAGCAGGGTATGAAGCAAGTTTGTTCGCGATTCGGCTAACGTGGTCAAACCGAGCCCTCCGCAAAACCTTTTTACAGGACTTGGCAGCCCTGTTGAAAGCTGTCTTCATCTGAATCACGTCATTTGCTTTGCAGTTTCTAGCATCGACCCATGCTAGGTACGCCGCGTGTTTAAGCGCTTCAGCGCGATCACATTCGGCGCCAAACCAAGCTTTCGATCGAGCTTTGCCGGACATTGTTAGGTCAGAGAACGGAATGTAGTACTTCATCCCCTGTCACAAAACATCCGCCACGGCGCCATCATTTGAAGAGAAGCAAGTAGGCTGCCAAGGATAACATGCAAAGAAATATCGCATGCCATCCCAATCCGCTGACTTGTATCGCCATACCCACCGTGTGCCATTAAGGCTGGGATCGGGCGGGGAGTAGATGGATACAGACTTCACCAGACAGTGGTCGGAACTACCTAACGGTGAAGATGTCGTTACCGAGTAGCGGTCTGGATCTGTAGTCAGCAGAAGGTCCAAGAAATTGGCTGTGTGCGACTCAACATCCAGCACCCTCGTTGCTCCCTGGACCAGCTGAGTGAGATTTAATGCAAGTGCAAGATTGTGCATCTCTCGCCCAGCATGATCCATGCACTGGTACGGGAAGAGCTACTCCTGGTGATGGGCATTAAAGTCCCCCAGTAACACGAACTGAGCTGAAGGGTACCGCTGCTAGGCCGCATCTGCCGCCTCACTGATCTCCACTATGCGAGCGGTAGAAACAGGCATAAATAATTTTGTCCATGCCCGTGTCCACCAGAGCCCAAAGCGTCGAGAACCTGGAGTCCTCAAGGTTACGGAGACGCCGATAGCAGATGTCGTCGCGGGCGTACATGCATACACCCGCACGTGGTTTGAAATTGTGCTCCAAGGTGAACCCTGGGTATGAAAGATACGACACGTCTGACGGACTTCTGATCTGCGTCTCCGAAAGAAACATAGGAGTAGGTTTTTCAGTCTTGAGACGGCGATGGACTGCAACGAGATTTGCAGACTCCGGATATTGCTGAGGTGCACTTTGAGAGAGAGGGATTGCAGCCGCGAGTACGTCTTCGAGTACGTCTAGTATTGCACGAAACACAAATCAAACTAAACGGAGGGAGAGCATACGCATGGGCGCGGCAGGAATCGTAGGTACGATACACCCGCGCAAATCTAACCCGCGAGCATAATGGTAAAGAACAGTAAGTCCCACATACAATCATTTAACATTTATCTATATTTATTTTTTAAATGGTGAACAATATTAAGTAACCATACGATCATTTACTTTTTCACGTCTAGGGACTTAAGGTTATTTATAATTTTACATCTGCGAAATTAGCGGCTGTAGGACTTTATGGCTTTTACCATTTGATCAATTGGGGTATTCTGAATAAGTATCATTTAAAATATAAAAATGTCAAAAAATGGACTTAAGGTCATTTAGCTTTCACCTACAGATATATATATATATATATATATATATATATATAATATGTTTGTCCGCAGATATTGCAATGGTAGTATACATATTGGCAAGAGTTGACAAATTCCTACAAAGAAGAGACCATAATTTACATAATATGCGATGGCCATGGAAGTGGACCCATTTTATTTTAAGAAAGGAATGTTTTAATTGTACATATCCGACCTTTTCTAGTTTACCTTTACACTTTGTAAAAACTATATTCTAATTACTATGTTACAACATGCTAAGTTTCTCTACTGTTTTATTATTAAACTAGCTGTTTCCAGAGAACTTGTTCGCTTATGTTAATTTCTAAGATATTTTTATATTTTTAAATTGTTGTTAGAAAGACTTATGATTGAAGTCCTGTCTTAGGTAAGGTTTAAAAAACGAGTTTTTATAGTAAACCAAGTAGTAGTAGTATACCAAGAGATAGCTTCCAAATCAGGCATCTTTCACAGGTTATGTTCAAACAGCAATTTCTGTTGTTAACCCACCAACTGTTTCGCAGGCTAACTGAGAGAATATTGAGGTCAGTCCTTAAACCAACAAATACAACATTTTAAATTAGCCTTCCTTTAGACAATGCTCGATTTAAGAGCCACTCTTCTTCTAAATACGCCGGTGATATATTCTTAAGTTCATCTCTAAATACGGCGGCATGATAGCCTATAAAAATGATGAATTTAATAAAAATACGTGATATTCAAATTGGTTGTTTTATTTTACAAAGTATGGATTAATGGTGTAAAATACAATACCGAATTATTTTCTACATTTAACAATTTACATTTAATGTCAGCGCATGAAAAGTCACATACCTAATTTTTTTGATTTACTATGAGTGTAATATTCACATTTATAAATATTAATTAATGAAGACTTTAAGGGCTAGTCAAATGCGTCAACTAAATTATCTATGCAGTATCCTTCTAGTTGTATGTCTTCAGTTTCACTTCAGGGCACTTCATAGTTTTGTATGGTTTTTTGTAATTGTGTAAGTAGTTAATCCATTATGCAAATAATGTCCAGTACCGATTTCAGTAATGCATATTTCTACTTTATTGGTTTTGAGCAATGTACGCGCATCCAATGGCATTTTGTTTGACATTACATGGTGTAATATTTTTAATAAGTCACTTAAAGCGATATGGGAAATATTGAATTTCACTGCCCGATTTTCTGATATCACTATGAATATCAATATTTATCAACTCTTCATTTAAAAATATGTCTGTATAACTTTCGCTACAATTATATTCTTCCTCACTGGTTTCCTTTTCATTCTTATTTTCTACTAGCTTTTGCCCGCGACTTCGTCCGCGTGGAATAGTTACTTTGGGCTAACGTTAAATTTAACCCCGATTTTGAAGCATTCTTCATTGGCGCTCCGCTCCTATTGGCCTTAGCGTAATGATACAATATAGCTGTGCCCGCGACTCCGTCAGCGTAAGTTAATGTATTGGTAATATTGTTTAGATCACGTTCACATGAGGCTTAAGTACCTAGAGAACGCATCGACCGCGAGACGCGTCGAGCGCGGCGACCGATTCTCAAAAATAATCCTTATAGCATGATTCAGTATTCACGCGCGATGGCTTATTATTATAAGCGTATTTCATGTATAACTTTGGTGTTTCTATACCGATTTATATGATTCTTTTTACGGTTTCGTAGCCGAATGACAAAAAACGGAATCTTTATAGTTTCGACATGTCTGTCCGTCTGTCTGTCTGTCTGTCCGTCCGTCCGTCTGTCACAGCAATTTATAACCCATACATGGAACTAAACCTGAAAATATTATTTTCATGAAATCGATGCATGTGTGGTATCTATAGACAGTTCTTTAAAAACGACATCGGGGTTTCTAAAACCACTTTTCCATAAAGTCAATCGTTTAAAAGATATAAGCTTCCAAAGTGGTAAAATGTGTGTGTGGCGGACACAACCTCTAACTTCTATAATAATGGAGTGAAAATCTAAAAAAAATATATGGCTGTGGATCTTAATATAAACTTTCAACCAAAATTAGTTTGAACGAAATCAGTTCAGCAGTTTTTGAGATACAGCATATTTTCTAAAACCGCAAATATAACTTTGTAATTCATACAAACACTATGAAAAACAAATTTATTCGGCGCAGTTGTAAAACATGTAAAAAAGCCAGTTTTAAGAAATTTGTAAGGTTTTTTTTTTCAAAACAAATTTATTTGGCGCAGTTGTAAAAAATGTAAATAAGCTAGTTTTAAGAAATTTGTAAGGTTTTTTTTTCGTCAAATAAATTTGCATATTATATTATAGTTACTACGGAACCCTTCATGGGCGAGTCTGACTCGCACTTGGCCAATTTTTTTATGGAATAGTTAATAATGTTAACTTTTTCAATTAGGGGTGACTGAGAGTGTTATAAACGTAAGAGTAGACAAATATTATAATCAGAAAGCTTCGAACTGCTAAGCTATCGGGAGTTACACGTGTTATTGTGAGTCAACCATAAAAGTTAGACATATGCTGTCGTGGGATATTTTTTATATAATTTTAAGGAGAACATTTCCGTCATGAAATGATTTGTGTAGCTTTAATCATTAAGGTTGCACACGCGACGGAAGCTTAAAAAATGGAGTAACTTCTCCCGTTTTCCCAACATTTCCCTTCACTGCTCTGCTCCTATTGATTGTAGCGTGATGAAAAGTATACTATAACCCGCTCAGGAGTATGAAAAATAATTGTACCAAGTTTCGTTAAAATCCGTCGAGTAGTTTTTGTTTCTATAACGGTTATACAGACAGACAGACAGACAGACAGACAGACAAAAATTTAACTGATTGCATTTTTGGCATGAGTATCGATCCTTAATCACCCCCTGATAGTTATTTTGGAAATATATTTCATGTACAGAATTGACCTCTCTACAGATTTATTATAAGTATAGATAAAATAATCCTCTGCGGAACCACTGGCTGATTCGTTGGTATTGGCTTGGACATTTTGTAGCATCATAGGAGTAGAGGTAGTGGGTGTAATGCTGTGAGCATTACACCCACTACCTCTACTCCTATGATCCTATCCTATGACCATGTTTTCATAGACTTTTTACTTTTCTTCTGTGTGTCCAGTCTTTTGAATGCATTTTTTTTCCACTCCATAATAAATTTACAAAATCTCCTGTACTTCAATATGACGAATCTAGTTATGTAAAACAATTTAATGTAACCATATAGAGAATAATATCTTTATAATCACTGTACAAGGGAATATGGATTGCTTTCATCCTTGTAAAGATCATATAAAATGTTAGCATTTGTTTGTTGGATAGACGTCTTATCAAATGCTCCTATAAGTTAAAAAGCATCATAGTTACCTTGTGCATTACTTTTCTAAGAATAATTGGCCATATTAAAAGCCTTTATATGACTTTGAATATTATATGGCTAAAAAGCAATGTAACTAGCCTCTATAAGAAGAACACATTTTGAACCCTTATTGTAGCCGTATTAATTGGATTGATTAACGTATACCCAGCCAAATTATAAGAATAAAGGTAATATTAGCCAAATCTTCTAATAGTGTGTCACTATAAGGCACATTGACATAATAAATGCTCTTTTATAACAAGTATAAGAATTTTGAACTTATAGACTTAATTTTATAAGCTTAGTTTGTTTGTTGGGTATGTTGACCAACGTGAAGAGCCGGTATTAGAGATAACAATGACACCACTTTACATACGAACTAAGCGTGTTAGTGGGACAGAACGTGACAAAAGTCATGCACACACATACTCTTAGCGTCACAAAAGTTACAGTAAAAGTTATAAGTGCTGCTGTATCTAGACTCTAGATACAGCAGCACTTATAACTTTTACTGTATGTCGAAATCTATACTAGTACAACACGATTTTTTTTATGAAAAAATAAAATGTTGTTATTCTATCACGTCAAAATGGATGCACGGGTCTGGATGAAATTATGGCACAGCGAATAATCAGAGTCTTGAATGGCACATAATAATAATAACAATTCAGTCTATTACGTTCCCACTGCTAGCAGTAACGTAATAGACTGAACTGTTATATAGTAGCCTCATAGAAATGAGGCTTGTTTACTAAGAAACAAGCCTCATTCACCACGTGGGCCTAGTGCGAGATGGTGAATGTCACATGTCTTCGAATTGGTTCTAGGACATGTCGGTATCTTTACGATACGGCAAGTTTCCTACCGATTTGAGAGCAGTGGTGATTAAATAAATTGAAGTAAAATTTTCACTCTCCCTGATTTTTCCTTTCTTGCGAGGACAGAAAAATGGCCACTCCAGTTTTTTTTTTTTTTTTATCACGGTAAAATCTAAAGACTCACATCACGCGTACCTAGAACTAACCTATTCACTCTTAACTTAAAAACCGCCACGTGATAGCTGTCAGGAAACACAAACTCCGGTAGTACGCTGATCGCACAATGAAAGGATTCCCAAAACGCTTGCTTAGTAACGTATGTAGCGGGCACGTTACCTCATTTTGGTGTAGTTCAGTGAGATCATTGATTTGCTCCTCCAGCCGCTCAGTCTTGAAGCGCTCCTCTTGGAGCGCGGCCGATAGGAACGATACCTCTTGTGACAAGTTCTGTAACGGACAAAATGTATTTACAAAAAAAAATGATATAAATCTATATTACAAAAAAAATCATCTGCTTTAGCTTTTCCTAACTATGTTGGAGTCTGCTTCCAGTCTTGGTACTGGTATTTTATCTGACCTCCAAAACCAAGTACCTGGGAAGCACGATACCCCTTGGCAAAACCAGTGTCAGATTTTCTGGATTCCGACTGACTTCTGCACCGTAACGATTGCCAATAAAAACTTTTTACCAAAAAATTAAATCGACTCCCAAAAAGCACTGCAAAGTGAAAAATAACTTTAATTTCGGAAGTCGGTGCCAAAAACGAAAATATATATATATTCGCGTCGAATTGATAACCTCCTGTTTTTGTCGTCGGTTGAAAATGCACAAATGACAGCCCAACGGCTTATCGTGCATTCCGAGGTACGGAGGAAGATGACAATATCCATGTTTCCTTCTTCCTACATTCCTCTTTTAAGAGTAATGTATATCATACAAGGGCGGATCCAGCTTTGGTGCCATGGGTTGTCACATAATCGTGGTCAAGTCACAAGAAGTTATAATTTGTATTTCCTGGCTCCGCTGCCACTTGGCCATCCACTGCCGATATTCGTTTACAACGACAGAAACTGGAGTATAATCTAGTAACAATGTTTAAAAATATTAATTAGTGGTCCACCTAGGTCCTGGACCCAGCCCAGGGGGGGGGGGGGGGTCATGACCCCATGACAACCCCCACCCACTGGATCCGCCCTTGATATCATAATGCTAAGAAGATATAATATATGCATATTATCATACCTTCAGTGCATCTATCTTTTCAGATAGTCTCTCGAAGTCCTCCCTGCGCTCGCGCAACTCGTTCAGTATCGGTTTCAACGTGAACGTTGTCTCCGAAATGTTATTAGAACCGGGCTGTGCTGGGTACCTGTAAACCACGAGAACATTATCCGCCATTTTTTTTACTTACTACCGTGACTTAGTTTGAGGAAGTTTCTGGAAAATTATTGCAGTAAGTCAAGAGGCAACCAACTCTCAACAACATCGTATCTTACTAATATTATAAATGCGAAAGTTTGTGAGGATGGATGTATGAATATTTGTTACTCTTTCACGCAAAAACTACTGAACGGATCTAAATGAAATTTTGTAAGTAGCTACTTTTTATCCTGGATTTCCCCCAGAACCGGGATTTTTTAATATTGATAATAGGCTCGCGTTTGACCACCATCACACCTGATGGTAAGTGATGATGTGGTCGAAGATGGAGCACGCTTGCCTAGAAGTAACCTATTCACTCTTGACTTAAAGACTCCCAGGTTATAGCGATCAGGAAACACCGACTCCGGCAGGGAATTCCACTCCTTAGCCGTACGCACAATGAAAGTATACCCAAAAAGTTTTGTGCGTATGGGTGGGAAGTCCACCATGTAACGATGGCGCATCGCCGTTTGTCTTGTAGTCCGATAATGGAACGGGCTTGGCGGAATTTGAAAGATTGTGTAAAATCCCGCCTCTCGAACGAAGTCGCGGGTAGAAGCAAGTCACAGATAAATTGAGGTTTGATTTTTTTCCCAATAATAATTTTTATACTATTATTTTTCCTATTATTCCGATCTTACTACATACTCAAACCATTTATGGGCAACTCTAATGCTCACCGTACAATCAGTTAGGTTGTTGGTACCTAGTCATGTTTGTTAACGTGTTTATGGCAATATTGTCCCATAAGGCACTTGTAAATTCTATAAATCCACGTTTAATGTCGCAGAACCACAGTAAAAAGAGAGATTTTTGCAGTACGAAAATTGAGGCAGCCCCTTTAACTTATAAAATACTTGTGATGGGGTAACCTTGCTCTTCCCTTAGTTCCTTAAATAACAATGCTTAAGACAATTGAAAATGAACACTAAAAAAGAAATATGTTATCTTTCTTTAAAAAGAAATGATATATTACTATGGGCTGTGTTATCATTAAATGTGGCCATAATTCATCCTCAAATACACACACCTAAGCCGGAATTATTTGAATCAGGCTAATATTATTTTTTGCTTTGTTGATACAATCGTCTTACATTCCCATTATGTACTAAGATCGCTTGCCCAATCGTAACCTATTCATACGGAACACCAATAAAAATAATGGACGTCGTGATGTCGCAATGGTTAAGGCGTCTGCTTTTCATACGCAAGGTTGAAAGCTCATTCATATGTAAATCTTTTATTACTCGTAAATTTTTCACACACTTGTACAGAGGTGCACCTGGCATCCTTTCAGTCATGCAAAGAAAACAGTAGTGAGTGCAATACCTATACTATTTAAATTGTAAAAGACTATCTATCTTTATGACACGCTTTTGCAGCAACGCTGAATTGATTATGATGAAAGGCATTGAGAAAGTTGAAGAAATCAACCTTAGGAGTTGATAGTTAAACTATATTACAGTCTGTCTTTTAATTTCAGAGACAAAGTTGAGATTACGACGGTTGCCAGTTTTTTGCAATTATTAAATAGTGATGTGCCACTATCGAAACTTAGCGTTAATAAAATCAAGGATCGGTTTTTTATAATACGTTATCCTGAAAAAAGTGTAGGTGCTAATTTAATATTTATATTAATATTAATATTTATACAAAGTTATTATTGTAAGCCATACCTATGTTTTTATTAATATAATTAATTACAGGTATTCGTTAATCAGATTCAGATAATGACCCCATATCTTAGGAATATTCTTTTTTTATTTCTATAATAAATCTAACAGTAATGTCGTCGACTATATGGCCCCGATGACTAACTCGATATTTATTGTGTACAAGCAGGCGGGACCCAATCGAACATATTAAATACTATTTTTTTAAAATGGGATGGGTCCCGCCTGCTTGTCACTTTTTTAATGAAAATGTATTTATTTCTTTCTTTTCAGTTGAGCATTCGGGATTTTTAGTTTTTTTTATTACATTTTTAGTTTAAATATGATAAAGATTTCACAGATTATTTAATTATTGATAGGAATTGTGGCCTTGAAGCGTATTTAGAAGTTTATTCGGATCAACTGTACAAATAGAGACTTCTAGTGCCCTTACTCTGATCAATACAATACATCACAGCTAAGGTCGGCCCTTGCAGTTAATATCGGTGTCGGGCCGGGCCAATGAGACACTGTTCCCTACTTGACTTACTTAATTTCCTAAGTCCACTAGGTGGGGCAGAGGACGTCTACAGTGCTCCGCCATCACATTCTGTCTTGGGCTACGCGCTTCACCTCGGGCCACATCAATCCTATGTTCTCTAACTCCGTCAATACCGAACGTTTCCAAGTAAGCTTTGAACGGCCACGTTTCCGTTTCCCTCGTGGGGTCCACTCTAGACCTTGTCAAGGGACGTGGCTGGGGCCCCTTCGGAGAGTGTGGCCAATCCAAGACCATTTGCGACGAGTGATCTGATGTCCGATCGGTATTTCATGGCAGACCTCCAGTAGGTGCTCGTTAGTTACCTTTTCTGGCCAAAAGATACTGAGAATCTGTCGGAGACAGCGGTTGACGACAACCTGGATATGACGCGTGATGTCCTTGGTAACCCTCCATGTTTCGCACCCATATAGCAGGACAGTTTTTACATTGGAGCGAAAGATTTTAAGTTTCACTCTCGTTGTTAATTTCTTGGACCGCCATATAGGACGAAGTTCTGCGAAGGCTGCCCGAGCTTTGGCTATCCTGGACGTGACATCTTCTTCAGTTTCTCGTGTACTCGACACGACACTGCCATCCAATACGATAAGGCTGTTTCTTATCCAAAAGTGAGAATAGAATAGAATAAAATATCATTTATTTCTAAGCATATGGTACATTGAGATCTTAATATTAACATAGTTTCACATACACTACCGTTACCGGTGTAGAAATATTAAGTGAATTACATTTAAAAATGTTGAATTTTCATTTACTTATACAAAAATTAAAATAAATTGAGATGTCAATATATTTATTATTATATAAATTAAAAAAAAATAAGGAAACGCATTAAAAATTGTATTGAGTAAAAAAAAAATCATAATAAAAATAGGTACATGTCAAAATTTTGTAAAATAATGTCATAATTTATTCATGTATGTCAGATTTATTCATGTATGTCAAATAACATCAAAATTTATGATTAAAAATTCATTAACTGAGTAGAAACATTTGTCAAGAAGCCAAGCAAATATGATTTTCTTAAATTTATAAGTGGGCAATACTCTGATTTGTGGTGGTAATTTATTAAATACTAGTACTCTCGCGGGGCTTCGCTCCCGTGGATTCTATCACGGTAAAAACATAACTCTCCTTTTTTGCAGTCGTGTAAAAAGCTCCAAGCTTCAAGCTACTTCCATACCAAATTTCATCCAAATCCACCCAGTATTTTCGAAGATTAGCGCGTTCAAGCAAACAAACAAACAAACAAACAAACTAACAAACTTTTCCGCTTTATAATATTAGTATAGATTTTGATTGCCATACAATTTGAATTTCTGCTATACAAATGTAGTCTTTGGCTGGGCATAAGTAATTGTCCCGGATTTCGGCTCTCAACTCTTTTGGACTTGTGATCATACAAAGGAAATAAATAAGTATATCTTTTAATGAACAAACAAACTTCAAGAATATATAGGCAAGGAAGTGGTAGAATCTTAAGTGATTTAAATAATGGCTTACAATGATCTAAATATTCTGCTCCATAAACTGCTCTGACACATTTCTTTTGTGCAATGAATGCTCTGTTCACATCCACTGAATTACCCCATATGACAAGACCATAACGCAACACTGAAGATACATATCCATGATATGCTTTTAGGGCTGTCTCTTTACCTGCCATTAGCCTTAGTTTTCGGAGAGCAAATACAAATTTGTCAAGACGAGTACAGACTTTACTCACTTCTTCTTTCCAATTTAATTTTTCGTCAATAACTATACCTAAAAATACTGCTGTTGACACTGGTTCCAACCTTGTGAGTTCATATTGTATTTTAGGTGGTTGTAATAAAGAGTTGTGTGTTCGGAACTGCACTAACTTCGTTTTATTCATGTTTACATGTAAATTATTTAATTCAAGCCATTTTATTGCGTTTTGTAATTCCTTATTCGTGTCAATTTCTAAGTCATTTTTGTTACATGATTTTATGGTCAAGGTTGTATCATCAGCAAATAATGTACAATTATGATTGAGGTTTTCACAAAGATCATTGATGTATATGATAAACAATGGTGGTCCTAACACGCTTCCTTGCGTAACACCACAGTTATTAATTTTTAGGTTAGAACTGTATGTAGTTTTTTTGTTATTATCAATTTTTGACAATACAGTTCTTTGTTGGCGACACGATAAATAACTTTTGAACCAATCATATGCTTTGCCTCTTATGCCATATTTTTCCAATTTACAAAGTAAGCGATCATGAGGAACAAAATCAAATGCTTTACTCATGTCTAAAAATACTGATAATACTGACATTTTATTATTTAGGGCTTCAGTTATGAATTTGACTAAAGTAAAGCACGCAAGTGAAGTCGAACTACTTTTCCTAAAACCAAATTGGTTCTCTGTAAGCAAATTGTATTTATTTAAGAAACACATTATTTTTCATTCATGGCTTTTTCAAAAACCTTTGCTATTATGGGTATCAAAGTAATTGGCCTATAATTGGTGATATCTGTACGATTACCTTTTTTAAATAATGGTTTTACTAATGACTGTTTTAATCTAGTAGGAAATATTCCCGTTTCAAATGACAGATTAATGACATGACTTAATGGTGCTGCTATGTGCTTACTACTTAATTTTATTATTTTCGTAGAAATTTCTTCGTATCCGGTTGCATTGGTATCATTTAAAGAGTTTATAATTTTTATCACATCTTGCTTAGTTACTGGAGCCAGAAAAATGCTGTCAGGATTAGTATTAATTCTTATATTGTCATTATTATTATTATTGCTAGGTATTTTATTTGTTAGCTCTATAAAATAGTTATTAAATTCATTACAAATGTCAATAGGATTATTAATTACTATATTATCTATTATTAACTCTTTGATGTCATTTTTGCTATTATCGTCATTACTTACATTTCTTTTTATAACGGACCATGTCGCTTTGCATTTATTTGTAGAATTATTTATATATTTTTTGTTATTAATTAATTGGGAATTAGATATACATTTTTTTAGAATTTTAGAATATTTAGTGTATCTTAACTTATGATATTTTTTGCTTAGGGCATCATTTTGATAATTGTAATATAAAACTCTCTTTGAGAGAGGACATGAGAGAAGACATCTCTGTCTTACTCCTGCGTGTACCTCGATGTCGTCGGAGATTAGGCCGTTATGTCTCACTTTACAAGAGTACTTCTTGTATACGGCTTTGAGGAGGTCTCGAATCTTAGGCGGAACTCCAATTTCGTCGAGGTGGGACCAGATATGGACCATCGAACCGTGTCAAAAGCCTTCTCGAAATCTACGAATGTGAGATAGATTTCTCTTTGCCATTCCGAGGATGATCCGCAGTTTGTTCACTACAATTTCATAGAATTAAGCGTCCACCGATATCGTTGTCGGTATCGATGCCGGGCCGGGCCAGCCAATGAAGAAACGCCCAATGTGTCGTTACTGTCCAGTCACCCAGCACAATATAAGCGGCCGCATCATCAGAGGGTTAAGCTAATAAAATCATCACCACCTTCACCGACTGAAGGTACCCCAACATTAGCTGGCCTATAAAGTTATACAACGATATTATATGCCACAGAAGTAGGAATAATTTCAACTTTATCCTTTCTTTAGTTTTACGATTTTTTAGTCTTTTATATGATTTTTCATTTCTATTTAGTTATCCTCACGTAAAGTCCTTTATTTTGATATCCCACTCAATAGGTTTGAAAGAAAATACCCGCAACCTGAATATGGCACTCGACATCCGTTTTAAAATTTATATATTATGATATGAATTTTATATAGCCATTGCTTTAAGTGAAAAATATTGAAAAAATCCTAAAAAGGCTAAGGTGACTTGTGATCGAGAGGTCACGGGTTCGAACCCCTCCCATTACACTATTGCCATGAACCCACTCCAGACTCAAGCATATTAACCCTTAATAGGGCATGGGCAAAGTGTGGATCTTTGAAACAAAAACGCAGTCAATTTGGCATTATGTGTGTATAATGTTGTAGGATTTTAAATCATTTCATCCCCAAGTGTGAATGTGTGTGTATTTCTGTCCTCATCACACAAAAATCAATGATCTGTTTGACAAAACATTGAAAGTAAAACTTTGACAGCTTCTTTTTTTTACTTCGTTCGTTTCGAAAACATGTTTTTTGACTCATGCTGTAGGTCAACTCATAAAGAAAAAAATGACAGTGACATTTTGTGGGAACAGTTACACATTTGACCGTTTACAACAAAAAACTGATGAGGGAATAATGTTCATCTTGCCCTATTAAGGGTTAATAGTTTAGTTGGGCGGGTCAACAAGATTAGCTAGTAATGTGAATTATACCCACTTTGCTAGCACTCTTTATAAAAAAGACCTATACAACGATACCTCACTTGATATAGTTTGCAGATTTTTTTTAATTAACTGTCATATCTTTAGTGACACTCGCACGGTTAAGACGATATTTCGCACTCTTAGAATGAAAGTGACCTAACTCTAAATTCGTGTATTTTCAGATTTTGATGGAAACTGGCCTGAAACATTACTCTGAATTGCCGTGGAAACAGGAATCTGAATTACGAGTTATAAAGAGACAGCTTATATACACTTCTGGACACATCTATTGGCCCACCTTGTATTTTCAGTTTCGTTTGGTCCTAGCTAAAATTTTATATTAGGTCGAGCAAAAAGTTTTTATGCAGTTTTGAACCTGGCACATTCACAATTTCATTCAATAGTCTTTTTTTGAATTTCGAACACAGAATTTAAAGAAACAAAAGACAATTTGGAGCCTGTTTGTTGATATCAAACAATCGAATACTAAGAAAACTTGGTTTTATTGGTTTACTTGGATTTAAATCTTGAAAAAGTGATTGATATCTTTGCTTTTGCAACAAACATTACTTATTCTTAACATTAAGGTGAGGTTCTATCAATAATCTATGGATACTTCACCTGAAGTCGCCGCCCAAGCTGTGGCACTTATTCAGGCCGGACACAGCCAAAGAAACGTGAGTGCTCAACTTAATTTAAGTCGATCTGCGGTCCGAAATGTTTATCGGAGGTACCTAGAGACTGGCGGCTTTGTTCGTCGCCAAGGAAGGCCACGATCTCGGGTCACAACTGAAAGGCAGGATCGATTCATCGTGACGACCAGCTTGAGAAATCGTCACCTTACCTCCATTGAGATACAAAACCAACTTCGCGACTTCCACGGAGTATCTGTGAGCGCTCGAACTGTTCGGAGAAGGTTAAAAGAACGCGATATGGTACCACACAAGCCAGCTAATGGGCCCAAACTAAAGCGAGCCCACCGAACAGCGCGCCTTCATTTCGCACGCAGTCATTTAAATTGGACACAGCAAGATTGGAGCCGTGTACTCTTTTCTGATGAGTCTAAAATTGTGTTACATGGCAATGATGGAAGGAAGAAGGTCTACCGGCGTAAGGGAGAGCGTTTCGCACAATGCTGCTTTGAAGAGAGGGTTGCTTATGGCGGTGACTCATGGACTGTCTGGGGCGGTATATCCGCGAGCGGCAAAACTCAACTTGAGGTTGTTACAGGACCACGGCTGCCAACATTAAATGCTGAAAGATACATTCGTGAGTGCATAGAACCTCACGTGATACCATACGCGGACTATGTGGGCCCAAATTTCCTTTTTATGCATGATAATGCAAGAGCCCATGCGGCCGGCATCGTCAGGGAATATCTTCGGGATGTGAACATCACAGTTATGGACTGGCCAGCCAGAAGCCCAGACATGAACCCCATTGAGCACATGTGGGACGAGCTAAAAAGGCGTGTTAGGGCTCGTCAGCCAGTTGTCCAGGCGATGCAGGAGTTGAAAACTGCCATAGAAGAGGAATGGGAGATGATCCCTCAAAATTTCATAGAGCGGTTGATAAACTCTATGCCTAATCGTATGAGAGCTGTGGTAGATGCCCATGGAGGCAACACGCGTTATTAAATTAAACCTTTATTTGATAAAACATGTTTTTTATTCAAAAATTAATTGCCTTTAACAAGGCGCATATCCGACTTGTTAGGCGTAGGTCCATGTCGTATGGTATTCTGAATTCAAATTTAAAACTATACGATCGAAAAAGATGGTAAAATGTATCAGGTTTAAAACTGCATCAACAGTTTTTGTTCAATCTAGCAATCATATTTCGGTAGGGGCCATCGAAACCTAAACTCTAAGGTGGGCCAATAGATGTGTCCAGAAGTGTATTTGCCACTTGAGATATATGAATATAATTTATTCAATGCTGCTTTATTAGATATTACTGCTCAAATCCAAAAAATACAATTTTTTGAGTAAGGTCCCTTTCATTCTGAGAGTGCGATTTGTCACCACCACTGACCGTCGTAAGCGTGATCAATGCTCGAGCAATTTTTTCAGGGGCAGCCTTCGGACAGTTGGCAATTTAACGAGTGATAGATTGTAATCAAACGACTTGAAACGACTCGATAGATTATAATGTAATAAAAAATATTCCGTTAAATTGTGAATCGTATTGTAAGGATCTAACCTTATCGAGAGATTATAATCTCGCGAGATATATTACAATCTAACGGTTTTTGCAATTTCACGGTTTCACATAAATAAAATTGAAGTGATTTCAAAATAAATGTATTCGTTTTCTCAAGTGCTTATAGTAATTTAAACGATACTATTTTTTATTTGGGGGTCTGGTGATGTTCTGTATTAGGCTGCTAGTACGACTTATAAGGGTCAAATCAATCAATCAATCTAATATATTTATTAGCAATTAAAATTTTACATATAATGAATCTCTGTTTCCTGAACTAAGCATAGCCTGTAACTGAGGAACACAGTGACTTCCCAAGTCTTATATTCCAGTTCTTCTGTTACAAATATTATTTAAAGTTCAATTAAAAAATTACTGGAAAAATTATTTAAAAAAAATGTAAGTAACTACGTAATCATAAGGAAAGTATACAAATATTTTGTTTTGGATATATAGGAATAACGGTGTATACTCACGGCGCCCCCTCACTTGTGACCGATGAGCTTGGCGAAGCCTCTGGGGTGAACTTGGGAGCAGGTGACGTAGCAGCCCGGGGCAGTGTGGAACCCCGTGGAGCCGCCGCCTCGCCTGCTTCTGACGCACGGGAGCCTTCCGACGACGCGTTCGCTACCACGTTGTAGCAAAACTCAATACATGGTGTTATTAGTTACATGGGGCGAGAGGGAGAAGGCCAACGGACAGGAAAAAGTAAAGTCAGAGGTGTGAGACAAATGACATTCTTATACTACAAAATGTAACATAGTTAATGTATATCCTGATAAGTTTGTTCAGAATCGTTTACTGAAAATAGATTTCTATAATTTTTAATATACACACTGTAATACGTAAAACTTAATTTTATTTTTTTTTATTTTGCAATTAAGCTCAGTGTTAGACGAGTGGATGGCCCTTATAATACAGGATTTTTCTAGCATACCAGGGGCCATCGATCAAAATAACTCGAAAAATCATAAGTACTTCTTTATAAATTCTAGATATAAGTTTGTAATTCTTTTATGCCAAATAAATATGATTATATTATATCATTAAAGGTATTTTTTAAATTAAATAAATATGATGAAGTCCTTGTAACAAGTTACATTTTCATATAATTTGTATTGAATGATGGAATTTGTTACTGTAAACTCAAGTTCAAAAAGTCGTATTACTTTGATTTGCGGTCCATTTAGGTTGTTTTGACTGTACAGTGTTAATGTGACTTCAAATTTACGTAGATTTAATTATGTTTGGGATGTAAAATGACCTGTACTTAAAATTATAGAAATCGACTCCGCAAACGATTCTGAACAATCGGTACAAAAATTCAACTTGGTATAGAGACTGAAATTGGACACTTAAATAGGCTCGTGTTTAAGACAACGAGTGCAAGCGTACCCACTACTGGTTTCGTACGTTTGGGATTACAGTTCATGCTCATAGTTGGCATGTTCTGTCTCGTAAATTCAGCAAAAATCTATCACCTAGAAAAAGCGGTCGTTTGGCATTCTCCCTAACACGCCCATATTATAAAAGCAGGTACAATAACATTTCTAAAAGGGATTTACTTATGCGTGATTCATTCAAGTTGAGAGGTTTTCAGAATAAGACATGTGTAGTCGGAAATAATTTAGAAAGAAATATGAATAGGTATAGTAAGGAAGGTTTTTTTATTGACATAGCACTTAGATCACGTGCAAATGTATGAAGTGTTATTTATAACGTTTTGGAAGTACTTTTCTAATGAAGGTGAATGAGAAAATAATGTGAACGTACGAAAGGATATTTGTTCGAGAAGTATAATCATTGGCCAAAGAAAAGCCAAGAGGAGTGTGAATTTTCTACAAATTGTGGAATAGAGAAACATAATATATTTACGTTTTTATACGAAGTTTTCACGCACAAAGGCAAAAATTGTGCTTATGGTGGACTGGGTGATTATTTTTCGGTCGTTTGAAGACAAAGATGAAATCATACATAGAATGGTAAAGGAAATGGAATCATTTAATTTTCATGTTGATGGGACATATAAAAATAATGTTCTTAATTCTAAAAAACCCTTCCTATATATTTATTAAATCATCAGTTGAATTCACCTGTTATTTTGATTAAATTAGCGAAACTAAAAATAAGTTAGTACATTTAGTTCAGCAAAGAATTTTGTAAACATAAAATCTGTGCTAATAATCAAAATCTAAAATATTGCGAGAAGCTTTTCTAATTCGTGTTGTTGTGAAACGAAATGAAAGCAAATTATTTTAACTTCTAATAAATTTGCTCTGAATAAACATCTTAATTATAATACTTTTCTTTGAATGGATTTCGCGTGAAGGTAATCTGCTTTCAGACTATTTTCTTACAAATTTTTGTAACCAAGGCAAAGCAAGTATTTTTATGGATGCTCACCCATTTTGTATTAAAGCATTTTTTTAAACAGACTACAGCCAAGTTCGTCCTTAATATTCAAATCAACTGATTAGCTATAACTGCTTATATATTTCGTATATAGCATATTTATCGTAGACAGCACTTACATATATATAATTACCTTTGTACATAACGTATTGTATATAAAAACGTTTATTTACCTCGTAACTCCGCGTGAGGAGGCGCTGGCGTGCAAAAGGACACGGCATGATAAGCAAACACAAATTGACAGTTGTATTATTGTCACAGAGTAGTGTGTTAATGGAGTGTTCATATAAATGTTATTTCGTTGATCGAAAATTAGCATTGCAAAAAGGATACAGGATTTTGAACAGACAATAAACAGCATTAAATATCCTATTAAAGGTCGTATGATGACCTTTAATAGGATATTTAATATGTTTATTAATTGCTCTGAGTTTCCAATATTTCTCGTTTTCGATACCACCACAGAGTCACAAGATATATTTTTTATCTTCGCCTGTGTTATGATTAAGGGTTCATTTTTAAATGTACTCTTATATAGACTACAATTTAGAATAAATGTATCTCTTGAGATGGTTTTCAGTGCAAAAGCTCTTAAAGTACCATTATTTTTTGGAGGTTAAAAGTTTTAGAATATTAGGCCCTTTATTTTTTTAGTCAATTATTATTAAACGTGGTTTGAGGTTGTTAGAGTTTGGAAACATATTTTATTTGAGGGTTTCAAATGATAGATTTTAACTTAGACTATCATAATTTAAGAAGGATATTTTATTCACATAAATTGAGCAATACTTTTCTTCAATCAACATAATTACTTTACAACACTTTATGGCTGGTTGCGGCGATGTATGCAAATTAATGCAGAAATCACCGCTGGCTCATTAGCACTCCATTAGCTAACTACTCAACGTGTGAAGGCTAGATGACAAGCAAGTTTCACAGCGATTACTAGACAAATGGTGTGAGGACTATGTGGTCTGCGATTTACTTAACATTACAGGTATGTTACTATTGTACCTCTAGTGCCTAAAACTACATATGTATAGTATCAAAGTCAGAGTATGTTAAATTTTTGTGGTTTAAGTGAAAAGAGGTTGAGAAAAATGGATACAATATATGATATTTTACCTACAAATCGTACATTTAGAAAGACTGTACTACAAAAGGGGGAACAAAGTTCAGGGTTTTACTACTGAGGTAAAAAAGTCAACTATGTATCTCATTTCAAAGTGAGACATTTTGAAGGAATACAACTATTTTAAAACATATTAAACACATTTTTTTCCAATTTTCTACGTCTAGACATCAAATAATACCTCCAAAAATACCTACAGCATAACATACAGTTATTTTTTTTATAATTTAATGAGACTTAAACAAATGACTTCTATCTAACCAATTAATATCAACACACGCTAAGTAAAAACACAAAACTTAGTCACAAAAATTACGTCATACACAGAAACATAACAAAAAAAACTCTAGTTACGTTTTTTCCGACATTTCTTGCACTTATTAAACAACATTACTGCCGCTTGACACTGAGCCAGTGAGTGTACTGACTACCGGAGTACTGTGTTGCAGAGATTATGAAAGATACAGCTATACTATGTGTTGTCAAAGTGCTCAGCGATAGTGACTGATAATTTGTTTACCCCGAGACGTCAGGTGTTTAGGTAACGAATGTATTAGTCATCCAGCTTTTCTCACATTTAAATACTGTGTTTGTTACTTTGAGATTTTGTACACGTATATTAAATTTATATATCTTCTAAGATAAAAAGTTAACTTTATCGGCGTTTGGATAGTGAGTCCTAGTTAAGGTTTGTTTTTGGAAAATTAAGGTAATGGGCAGACCAAATTTTTACAACATTTAGTAGAATTTGATAAAAAAAAAAACAATCAGAAAGACTTCTAAGGTCTGGCCATCTTAGACTGACAGTATGTACAATTGTACATAATTATATAAATCAGTTGAAGCTTGTTTTAATTCACTTTTACGAAGGGACTTAATTTGAATTTCAAACGCGTTTTCTCAGAGACTGCATAAAAGGCTAATCAACTAGTATTATTTTTTGTAGCGAACTTCACGAAATTATTTAGTCCCACCTCTTTATCAAAATGTCAAGAACAACAACGAGATATGAAACACAATCAGTTTTATAACATGATAACAATGACAAAATTAAGCTGGGACGCATCAATTCTGTCACCGTACGGCTTCAAAACGAAAGTTCTAATGGTGATTGTGTCCAACAAAACAATTTGATTTTGGAAAAATAATTGTCCTAAAAAGTATTAAAACACTTGGAAGTTAAGTTTGACTAAGTGATAAACCATAATAAGTGCACTAAGCGTGTTATTATTCAGTATTTTATCTTAGACTAGCTGACCCGCCACGACTTCGTTCGCGTGGTATCCTACCCCTACCCAACCGATACCACTACCCCTATCCTACCGATACCCTACCCATACCCTTACTCTACCCCTACCCTACCGTACCAATACCCTACCCTACTCTCCATTTTATTTAGAAAACGTTTGTATAGGAAATAGAAAAGGGCTGTTTTGAGGGTTTTCCCGGCAATTATTCGAATTTTTCTCAACTTTTAAACCTTCCCTAGACCTCCACGAACATTTCAAAACCAAGATAATACACTTCTGGACACATCTATTGGCCCACCTTAGAGTTTAGGTTTCGATGGCCCCTACCGAAATATGATTGCTAGATTGAACAAAAACTGTTGATGCAGTTTTAAACCTGATACATTTTACCATCTTTTTCGATCGTATAGTTTTAAATTTGAATTCAGAATACCATACGACATGGACCTACGCCTAACAAGTCGGATATGCGCCTTGTTAAAGGCAATTAATTTTTGAATAAAAAACATGTTTTATCAAATAAAGGTTTAATTTAATAACGCGTGTTGCCTCCATGGGCATCTACCACAGCTCTCATACGATTAGGCATAGAGTTTATCAACCGCTCTATGAAATTTTGAGGGATCATCTCCCATTCCTCTTCTATGACAGTTTTCAACTCCTGCATCGTCTGGGCAACTGGCTGACGAGCCCTAACACGCCTTTTTAGCTCGTCCCACATGTGCTCAATGGGGTTCATGTCTGGGCTTCTGGCTGGCCAGTCCATAACTGTGATGTTCACATCCCGAAGATATTCCTTGACGATGCCGGCCGCATGGGCTCTTGCATTATCATGCATAAAAAGGAAATTTGGGCCCACATAGTCCGCGTATGGTATCACGTGAGGTTCTAAGCACTCACGAATGTATCTTTCAGCATTTAATGTTGGCAGCCGTGGTCCTGTAACAACCTCAAGTTGAGTTTTGCCGCTCGCGGATATACCGCCCCAGACAGTCCATGAGCCACCGCCATAAGCAACCCTCTCTTCAAAGCAGCATTGTGCGAAACGCTCTCCCTTACGCCGGTAGACCTTCTTCCTTCCATCATTGCCATGTAACACAATTTTAGACTCATCAGAAAAGAGTACACGGCTCCAATCTTGCTGTGTCCAATTTAAATGACTGCGTGCGAAATGAAGGCGCGCTGTTCGGTGGGCTCGCTTTAGTTTGGGCCCATTAGCTGGCTTGTGTGGTACCATATCGCGTTCTTTTAACCTTCTCCGAACAGTTCGAGCGCTCACAGATACTCCGTGGAAGTCGCGAAGTTGGTTTTGTATCTCAATGGAGGTAAGGTGACGATTTCTCAAGCTGGTCGTCACGATGAATCGATCCTGCCTTTCAGTTGTGACCCGAGATCGTGGCCTTCCTTGGCGGAGTCTCTAGGTACCTCCGATAAACATTTCGGACCGCAGATCGACTTAAATTAAGTTGAGCACTCACGTTTCTTTGGCTGTGTCCGGCCTGAATAAGTGCCACAGCTTGGGCGGCGACTTCAGGTGAAGTATCCATAGATTATTGATAGAACCTCACCTTAATGTTAAGAATAAGTAATGTTTGTTGCAAAAGCAAAGATATCAATCACTTTTTCAAGAATTAAATCCAAGTAAACCAATAAAACCAAGTTTTCTTAGTATTCGATTGTTTGATATCAACAAACAGGCTCCAAATTGTCTTTTGTTTCTTTAAATTCTGTGTTCGAAATTCAAAAAAAGACTATTGAATGAAATTGTGAATGTGCCAGGTTCAAAACTGCATAAAAACTTTTTGCTCGACCTAATATAAAATTTTAGCTAGGACCAAACGAAACTGAAAATACAAGGTGGGCCAATAGATGTGTCCAGAAGTGTATAAATCCGTTCAGCCGTTCTCGAGTTTTAGCCAGACTAACGAACAACAATTCATTTATATTCAATTCATTTTTATATATATAGATAGATTGACCATGAGTACCATGACTAGTGACACATAAGTACTTAAGACATGGTTTTATCTGTAGTAAACGTATTTTTTTTATATTTGTAGTAAAGAGATTGGTGATAGTTTATGAATATTGTTCATACATATTTGGGTTATTAGATAAATCTAAAACGTAAACATACTCGTAATAACGCCATTTTATAATTTCATTGTTATCATTATTTTAAGACATGTTTTTAAGTTTTACTTTAATAAATCTAGTTCATATTTTGATTGTTTAATAGTTAATATAAATGTGAAATGGCTGCATCATGGTTTTATCGAGACTTAACATATAATATCTTTTGTTGTTTTATATTATTTACTACATATAACAGAAGAAATTCGTGCATTTAAATCAGTAAGAACATAATATAATCGACGGATATGCAACTAGGAATCTCTATATACTTCCTACATATACATAGGTACACTAAATACGACATAATTACAGAGCAGGTCGGTACATAATAGATACGTATATCTAGAAGTAGGTAACTACATGAGCGTAATTACGGCAAGCATTCATATGATTATAGTCTCATAGACCATTTGGTAAAACATAACATAGAGGTTAGAGTAACAATGAGGTTATTTTTGTTATTAATTATCACCTTTTTAACACATTTTCAGGCTTATTCATAAAAAAATACTGGCCATATGCCTAGTTTTACGTCGATAATCGAATTCCAAATTCAAATTCTCTTCAGAAGATTTAAATAAAGAATCTGCTAACAGTTTTAACCAAAGCATATCGCAATCATAATTTTATGAATAGGGCTGTTTATATTTATGGTTTAACTCTAGTATTTATTTCAGGTATTTTGCAATAATTTTGAACTGGAACATATCTTATCACGATTGTGTTCAAGCTCGAAACTAATCACATAAACCCAAAGTATGATCTGGAGCTAACCATAATTAAGGTTATTCACCAAAATAAACCATTTAAGTAATTAACAAATGAAGTAAGATTATTTTTTTGTTTTAAATGAAGTTTTAATATTCTTACTATTAGTTTAAACAGTAGTAGATCTAGAATATGATGTAATGAAGTTAAATACAGATGGTCTACACTTATATACATATTATATACTCACAAGGACCCGTGTTCTCTGTGAGACAAAATACATTGTTTATTACATAAACATATATTTTCTAAACTTACTTCAGTAAATAGGTAGTACCTAAGTTTATATGAAACGATTAATGATAATGTGACATGGCAATCGATTGGATTGTCACTTTAACCACCCAATTAAGAATGTAAATCAGTTAAAAAACACAGTTTTTTTTTAAACTTACCTATAATGTATGAAAAACACCATGGTATAAGCAAGAATTGAATTTTATTACGAGGAAAATGTTTTAAATGGAAACTAAAATCGTAAATTAAACGAAATAAATAATAAGCGAACAACCAAAGCTGCACTGGCTAATAAAAAGGCAGTATTTACATTCAATTAATTCACAGTACATTTATAAGAAAATTAATTTCAGAGAAAGTAAACGGAAAACAAAAGAACAAAAAAAAATAGTTTTTTTTTTAATATTTATATTCTACTCTAACTCCAAATTATTTTAGCATATATACGTGTTATCTGTCTTAAAATATGTGTACTGTATGTTTGTTTAAAGTAAAGTGATGACTACAAGTCGGGTGTCACACAGCAAACATCTACTTTATAAAGACTTTGGGCATACTAACAGCTGCGCTTTAATCACTTTACATACTCTTCTTATTTGAAACGTATCCCCCACACTAGATATGTCTCTTGAATTTTGGATGTGTTTTAACCACATAAACTCGCATACAGGCTCGCAACAACTATCTGAAGGTAAAAATAAATACCGCGAATACTAGTGTGGGGCTGTTTTCGACTTTAATACAATTCTGCTGCAGTCAAGTATGTCCAAAGCCCAGTGTCTTGTGTGTACTAGTACGTTGAAATCCAATAGATTGTTAAATATTTCTTTCTTAATGTTTGATACAGACCTTAATGTTTGATACAGACCTATGCAAAGTCAGTGAAACAAACGAATCAACTGGTTTAAGCAAACTTTATAGCACACTGTATGAGATAAACAATCTATTGAATCCAAGGACGTTATCACTCTCATCCAGTTTTTTCTTTTTTCGATGTAAAAACAACAATTATCCCTCTTTGACTGGAGCAAAAGAGAGTGTCAGAGTTCAGACTAAAAAACCCACACTGTTCCTTCAGTTGCCCTTGCTTTCCGGGGCCGCGGTATCTCGTAAGTACATAAAAAAAGAAAACTAGCAATGTATGTAAAAGTCACAAGCAATACTCTCGATCACAAGGCCCGACACCGCAGCCATTAGGCTATTGACCCTTACAATCCCGCAACCCCGGAAGGCATAAAGTCCTATATGACCCCGTCACTCTCATACTTATCGCTATAATAAACATTAGTGTAGTATACAGACCGGCGAGCTGTGCGATGTTGTCTGCTGAGCCGAAGCGGTTGGAGCGAGAGAACAGGTGGGCGAACTCTCTCGGCGCCGCCATCACGCTTCCGCCCAGGCCAGTGATGCCGTCCCGAATGTTGCCACCTACGTTCCTGTGGGATGTATCATGATTAAGTTATTGAAAGGTTGATATTGATGTTTCCCGCATAAATAAATGTTCTGTTATGTGCTACACGTCAAAATCTGGTCAAATCTGTGTGCTTCATTCCTCAAAAGAGCACCACAGACATGAACCTTCATGCTTCTCATATGATTTGACCAATACGAATTGTATGGGCTTTAAAAGAGACGTTAACCTCTGAGTTTGTTTCGGTGTTTCCTCTCAGAGTAGTCTGGAAACACCGGCCTCATCTAGCTTAACTTAAAACACAAAAAAAATGATGTGTAAAAGTGTTACTTATAACCAATTTACATAATAACTATTTCATTTCCATTTAGTCCGTGAAATAATGATGTTTATTTTTCAAATTAAAGCAACAATGGTTAAAGGTATCGGCCATGGGATTGAAAAGCTTTGTTCAATTCAAACCTCACCCATTATAATATTGCCGTGAACTCATTCCAGACACAAGCATATTTGGCTTAGTTAGAGGGGTTAATAAGACGGTTGGAGTAAGAGAACAGGTGGGCGAACTCTCTCGCTTCCACCCAGGCCAGTGATGCCATCCCGAATGTTGCCACCTACATTCCTGTGAGATGCATCACGATTAAAAATTGATTAAGGTTCGAACCTTTATATTGAACCGTCAACCCATTCCAGACACAAGCATATTTAGCTTATTTGGAGGGGTTCACAAGACGGTTCGAGTGAGAGAACAAGTGGACGAACTCTCTCGGTGCCGCCATCACGCCGTAGGATGCATGATGATTAAGTTATAGAAAGGCCACTAGGGATGTTTCCAGTATAAATAAATGTTCCATGTAGTCTGTGAAAAATGATGTTTATTTTTCAAATTGGTTATAACACTATTACACGTAATTTGAGGCCTGTGTTTGACTAGATGAGGCCGGTGTTTCCAGGCTTCCCTGAGAAGAATATCTCATTCAAACAAATTTTCGTTGAGTTTTCATTGAGAATCTACTACGCTCTTTAGAGGAGTAAATCTCAATGCACACCCTGCTGCACTTTTTGATTTAAATTCAATGTCGTGAGTATCGTAACCCTATGACAACTCATCGTGTTAATAACGATAATCTACACTAACATTATAAAAGTAAAGATTTATTATTATATAAAATAGCACTCACTTCAACCCTTGTCCCATGTCCCGTAACACCTCCCTGGGTTGCCTGTGCGCCTGCCCGCTCGTGCCGTGTTGCTGCGAGGCAAAGAACTTCACACTAAAGTTAAAATCTATAATGTCTTACAGTATTAGAGGTAGGGTAAAGCCAACTAAAAATAAAAGCCAAAACGATTACTCCTCACAGAGTTTAAATTTGGAACCACATGTGAATGGAACATTATATGATGGGTATAGTTAACTAAAAATAAAAGCCAAAACGATTACTCCTAACAGTGTTTCAAACAACCATTCTAGTATTCACACAGATTTGGTACCACATTTGAATCGACCCTTGTATGATGGGTATAGCCAACTAAAAATAAAAGCCAAAACGATTAATCGTCACAAAATTTCAAACCATTCTAGTATTCATGAAAATTTGGTGTCAAATTTGAATGTTGGGTAAAGCCAATTAAAAATAAAAGCCAGAACGTTTATTTCTCACAGGGTTTCAGTTGGCCGTGCGGTCCAGGGCCATGGTATCTCGTTAGAAAATACCCGCAAGACCCGACAGGTATCTCTCATGTCTGTGTTTTTTGTGTTTTGTGTGCACAATTTTGACCCTTTTACAACCAGTGTGATTGTAGCCAGAAGACGCCTAAGCCTTGATTTAATTTAATTTAAATGAATATCTGTTCTGCTATGTATCTATTTAGTCATGTTGAATATTGTATGATATGGTTTATATTTAGAAGTGTTCACCCTAAGATTTTCCTGCCTCTAAGCGTGAAGACTTTTTATTGGCCCACTGTCTACTATACTATATATTTCCTGTATATAATAGCTGTCAGGCTTCCATACTTGTTAAATAAATAAATATCTTTTATCCCCGGATGTTTCCTTGGGATACTTTCCAAATATTCTTGCAGACCAAGTTGCTTAGACTCCTCCTCGCGTCGAGTTCCTCAATGCTGAGGGTCGTGAAACTCCCGTGGAATCAGCTTTTCCCTTATGGTGTTCCGCCATCTATGTCTGTTCTTGGCATTGGTTAGAGCAACGTGTAGTTGGACGTCCAGGGTTGAACGGAACTGATTAACCCACCTTGTTGTGCTACGGCCTCTAGGTCGTTTGCCATCAACCTTGCCATTGATTATGAGTTATTCAAGATTGTGGCCTTCTTTCCTGGCTATGTGACCGAAAAACGCCAAGCTAACAGACTAGTGAGTCCACAAGAAATGCTCACCTCCCAGTTCTTGATGCGCTTGTTGTATCCTTCTAGCTTCTTCTGCAGTTGTGCGATGCACAGCGCACTCTTCTGGTTCTTCTTCTCGAACACTGCTTTGATGCGCTGCAGTTGCTGCTTATCCGCATTCGCTGCTAGTTTCAGGTATTCGTTCACATTATCTGGAATATATAAGAATTATTGTAAATTGAGTGAACAATTTCGAAAGAAATTCAGTTAATAGGAAGACACTGTCTATGAGAAGGGATCCAGAATATTCTCAAGAAATAAAAAACAACAGAAGGAGTTTCTTGGATTATACCTTTCTTTTTGTTATAGGGGAGAAACCTTCAAAAGGCGCCTGAACGTTAGGGGAAAAAGAACAGGGAGTGTGGTATTTTTACCTCACTAAAACCATCCCGTTGACCACCATCAACACATAGAAAAGGGGCCCCGTTACCTCTTAAAAGACCACTCCGGAGCCCTCTTGGATTATACCTACATATACTTAAAGTTCACAAAAGCTAACTTCATTTAAATATTTATGAGCAACTTTAGAACTATAAACTATCCTACTCAACATGGTATCTGGTTGCGCTGATATACGATTCTATTCGTTTAGATTATATTGGCAAACGCCTAATAACTAGTTGGTTGACACATTTCTCCTTCCGCTTTACCATCTCCTTCGCACAAACCTTTGGCTATTCGCGAGTGAAAGAGATGGACAACACGGCTTGCGATATCCGATAAGAATCGAAGAAACTGCAATGGCTGACAAAGCTTTGTTGATCTCACACGCCCTCCGTAATAAAAATTCGATATCGAAGAAGTCTGGTATTATTTTAGTGAATAAAGTGGTTCCATATTACCAGGAGACAAGCCGGGACGTTTAAGGTTAGTGCATCCACATCCCAGACGACGCCTGTCTCTTATATCTTTTGTTCCAATCGACGCGTCGAATTCCTACCAACTTTGTGCGAACCAAATTTCTAACTTCGCAATCTGTAGCGTAACCGCTCAACCAGTATCAAATACAGGATCCGATAGATACTTAAGCCGAAATGTTAGCATATCATCATCATATGCTTAGCCCTTTAGCCAGCTATGTTGGGTTCAGCTTCCAGTCTAACCATCCGGTTAGACTGCAGCTGAGTACTAGTGTTAGTAGCTACATAGCACGATACCTCTTAGCTAGATCAGTGTCAAATTTTCTGGCTTCTGACTACTCGTAACGACTGTCGATGAGCAAATGAGAGTCGGGATCAAAGGCTCAGCGTGCTTTTCGAGGCATGGAGAATCCTCGACACGTTGAGATGGTTATACATCCACCAACCTCGGCTTTTATTGTGTCGACCATTTTCACACTTTGGTAGTCAAATAAAATTATTTGACATTGGGGTATTTTAATCCATACTTTCATACTAATATTATAAATGCGAAAGTACTTCTGTCTTTCTGTATGTTAACTTTTCATGCCTAAACCGCTGAACCGATTTAAATGAAAATTGGCATGGGATTAGTTTAGGACCCTGGGAAGGACATAGGAGTTTTTATCCCGGAATTCCCACGGGATCGGGAATTAGGCGGGAAAAACCTCCCACGCGAACGAAGTCGCGGGCAAAAGCTAGTGTAAAATATGTGTTAAAAATATTTTTCACAAAAATAATGTAGAACATTTTCTAAAAACAGCATGAGAATGGCATACCAAATCATTTAAAAAATATTGCTATGAGGAAGAGTGAGGCGAGCTAGACACATCTCGCTATCTCTTTTATACGCGTGTAATCTAATGATACTGTCGGCACATGTTCTTTTTCTGCTATTTTATTGTTTCCCCTTCCACCGGATTTTCAAGGGTTATAATGTTCATTCAATTTTATATTATATAAAGCTAAATTACCACTCACTCACTCACTCACTGACTGACTGACTCATTGACATAATTGTTCTCCCAGATGGTGGATGGGGAGGTGGGTATATTTTGACAGATTCGTAAACAAGTAACTCTCAAACCTACGGGAAAAGTGCCAAACCTCCCCTTTTCACCCCCCTTCTCCCCCCTCCCTATCGTATCTCGGAAACTACGAGACCCGTATTTTTTGTTTTTTACGGATTCGTATAGAGGAGGCTCGGTAAAGTAAAAACCATTTTTCAAAGTCCCCCCCCCCGCCCCCCTTCTCCCCCCCCTTTAGGCGGATCTCGTTGGAACATTTTTTTTTTCAGATTCATTTAGAGGGGCAATGCTTTAGTCGAAATACTTGTGCAACCCCCCCCTCTTTTTTTTTTTTTTTTCACAAGCTCGCGAGGTGCTTGCACCTCGCGCAACACGCAAATACCAATTTCTTTTTTCACAAGCACGCGAGGTGCTTGCACCTCGCGCAACACGCAAATACTAGTTATACTATATAAAGCTAGATTACCACTCACTGACTGACTGACTCACTCATTGACATAATTGTTCTCCCAGATGGTGGATGGGGAGGTGGGTATATTTTGACAGATTCGTAAACAAGTAACTCTCAAACCTACGGGAAAAGTGCCAAACCTCCCCTTTCCCCCCTCCCTATCGTATCTCGGAATCTACGAGACCCGTATTTTTTTCTTTTTACGGATTCGTATAGAGGAGGCTCTGTAAAGTAAAAACCATTTTTCAAAGTCGCCCCCCTTGCCCCCCTTCTCACCCCCCTTAGGCGGATCTCGGAAACTAAGAGACTTGGAAATTTTTTTTTTCAGATTCATATAGAGGGGCAATGCTTTAGTCGAAATACTTGTGCAACCCCCCCCCCATCACCTCCCCCTCTTTTTTTTTTGTTTTTTTTTCACAAGCACGCGAGGTGCTTGCACCTCGCGCAACACCCAAATACTAAACCCCCCCATCACCCCCCCCCCATTTTTATTTTTTATTTTTTTATAAAAAGCACGCGAGGTGCTTGCACCTCGCGCAACACGCAAATACTGGACCCCCCCCATCACCCCCCCCCACTTTTTTTTTCACAAGCACGCGAGGTGCTTGCACCTCGCGCAACACGCAAATACTAGTTATTTATTATAAGTTTCTATGACTCATTTGTTAGTAGCACTTATCTTATTTCTATATAAGTTATAGAACAATAATTTTATCTAACTTACTAAATTTAAACAAGCAATAAAATAGTTAATTATTAATTTAAACTCACCATCCCTTATGGTTTGTTCCAGTCGTATGAGGTCCTTGGTGCGTTCAATCTTGGTGTTGAGATGCGCGATGGCCGCCATTGCCTTCGAAGACGTCACGTTCGCGCTGTCGCTCTCATCTTCAAATAACACATACATTTTATGAAAAACTGAACTCCAGAACCAGCGGGTAGTATGACACCCTTAAGAAAGAATGGTGTTTGGGTTTCTTGTTTCTGACTACCCACTGAAAGGTACTTTAAGAGGCGCTCCGAAATCTGAATTAATGGTCACTTGGTAATAATAACGATGGCATAAGGGTTTAGTTATGTATATTGCGCACATCACAGAGATTTTTAATTTCACTACTTTTGAGATAAAAACGTTTCAAGAAAGTAAGGAAGCACTACCTTCCAGTTTCATCATAATTGAAAGATATAGAAAACTTCACACTAAGTCAGAAATGTTCTTTGACTGAATGACCGTGTCTGACTGTATGAGATTATGTGTGGCGATTGTAACACAGCCTACCTAGGAAATATTCTTAGATAAGTGGTAACTTAATCGTCAAGGTAGTAATCATGTCACAGTTGATTTATTTCATTACATTATCATAGTAATATTAATTAGTACCTATATTGTGATGGATAGAATGTTATTATAATTCATTGCATATGACTGTATTATATATCGATGCCTCCCACGTAAGTTGTTGTAAACCACAAATAGCAATTTTACAGGAGAGTGTTTCAAAGATACTATTAGAAATAAAAACTGCATTTATCAATTAATCTTTATACAATTCAATATGTGAATATAGTTAGTAATACTGAATTGTATAAATATTAATTGAAAAATGCAGTTTTAATTGCTAATAGTATCTTTGAAACGCTCTCCTGTAATTTTGCAATTTATGGGTTACAACAACGTACGTGGGAGGCATCGAAATGTTCTTTTTTCTTTATACAGGGTGGGGAAGATGACACGAAAGTAAATCAACACACCGACTATCCTAATCCCGAGGAACACATAGAGAAGATAAAATAAAATGTACCATCAAAAATAAAATTGCGGTCCAGATTTTGATGGTACTTTTGATTTTATCCTCTTCGCCACCCTGTATTATAGTCAGCTAAGCAACTTTACTCTAATGCTTAGCCTTTGCCTATTTGGGGGACTTCCAGTCTAACAGGATGCAGCTAAGTACTAAGCGTTTAACATGGAGCGACTGCCATTCTGACTTCCACAACCCAGTAACTGGGTAACACGATACCCCTTGGCACCACTAGTGTCAGATTTATGGTGACCCATAACAACTGTAAAAGGTGTACAAATGACAGCCGGGACTAACAGCTTAACGTGCTTTCCTAAGCACAGAGAAATTTGTTTGACGTATTTATACAACGTGTAATTTAAAGGGTATATACATACCGAGTGCACCGCTTCTTTGGATGATAACAAACGATATGGCAAGGGTTTTCTAATCCTATGTCTACATGTGTGGAGCATATTACAAATTTCAATACATTGATACCAGAGGCCGAATTTTTCAAATTAAGAAGAACGAAGAGAATTATCGTTTTATTGGCAAGTGACGTGGAAAGTGATGACCCTTATAGTGTGTGACAAGTTTATTATTACTGGTATTCAAGAAATATATGAAACCAATAATTTGGGGTCAATTCTGTGAGTCACTTATTTTGAGCTGAAACTGTGCATAGAGACTCCATACCAGATGTTGTCTTCAGTCCTTTTGTATAGATATGGGGTTTCCGTTACACGTTGTAGAAATAAAGTATCATTTATAGGTCGGTAAGTTAGTCTTTCTGAAATAATCAGCAAAAACTATAGGTACCTACTTTTTTGTTTTTATTTTTTTATAAAAAAATAGGTTCGCGCTTGACCACCATCTCACCTGATGGTAAGTGATGATGTGGTCGAAGATGGAGCACGCTTACCTAAAAGTAACCTATTCACTCTTGCCTTAAATATTTAATTTGGACCGATTTAAACAAAAATGTTCCAACCCACAACCTCGACACTTTCGAGTTTTGTGACCTATGTACTCCAATATAAGGTATATTTTAACATAATAGGTATGTGTGGTTAGGAACATTTTTGCTTAATTCGGTCCATTTATGAAAATGTATGTTAATATTACAATAATAATCCCCACATGTTTAATTACCAACACATATTTTTCCTGTAGGTAAGTACATCACATCACAATAGGCTTTATGTTATTTGATCACTCTTTATTATAAATCAAATCACTGCCATTGTTATTAATTTAGAACTATTTACTGTGGTTCAACCCAAGTATTTTTTAAACTAAAAATAAATTAGTTGATACGCAATTTGTTTAGCCAATGTGTATCAAATACTGCTCGTTATCAGGAGGAAATTTATGTCAATATACCATTTTTACATATTAATTAAATGAGTTAGTTATTTATAGTTTTGAAATCTCTAATTAGAGCAAAGTATAGGAACAGTTTGGCTGATAACCTACATCAAACAAACTATCCTTCGACACGAATAAGTTTTATAAATCTTACTCTAATTTACCTTAAATTAAAAAAAAAATAAGCATATATTTTCATGCCTGTTAATATAAGTTAAAAAGTGTTTTTACTCACAACCTCAATCAAGAATTAGCATTTACCTTGATTTGAATAGTCCCCATCTTGACCTGAAAAACCAAGAGAAAAATGTCTTAAATAATGTTGTTAAGGCTTGTTAAGGCTAACTCTAATTATTTTATGCGCCTAAATGACCTATTTCCTCGAAATAGACTCGATAATAGTAGATTACGTATTCTTAGAGCAAATACAGCCCTAATGCGCAAAAGTGTCTGCAGCATGGCACCAGAAATATATAATAAATTGCCTAAAGACTGGAAGAATTTGAATTTGATTAAAAAAATATTACGCAACTTTTTAGCAGACAAAACGTATTATACTGTAAACGGATTTCTGGCGGAAAAAATATTGTTAATATATAGTTTTTAAGTATTTTTAGATTAAGTAGTAACGTAGTTTGATATTGTAATCCTGCTTTAAAGCTAACATAATTATGTATACTTTTCTTTTATTTTTTGTATTTTTGCATGCCTGATGGTAAAATATGGTTGAGCTTTATTTTCTTTTTGTTTATGTCACCACAATATTATGTTGTAAAACCCATATTTGCAAATAAAACACATCTTTATCTTTATAATATATTCTCAAAGCGAAGCTAAAAATGAAAGCAGATGGGACCCACTGGAAATTTTCAACTATCTGTCTATTTTAGTTTTTCCTAACAAATTTCAAGTACAAACAAAAACAATTTTATTAATTACTCAACTATTAGTTAAATTATTTTTGATTATTTTCTTTTTGACTACATTTTTATTGAGTGAAACTTTTTAACTAATTAGGCTTTGGGACCTTATACAATAAAACGTAGCAAAACAAATTTAACTAAACTATGACCACGTAACTTCTGGAGCTAGATGTCAACAAAATATGATTGAACATCCCATCATCGTACATATTTGTCTCGAGCACTCTTATAAAATCTCCTCTTGCAGACCCAAAACTGACACATTCCGTCAACAGATGTATTATATCTTGTACTGTGCCACACTCCTCACAATTTGGTGAACTAGTTTTTTAATTAAAAATCCAAACATGTGTCCAGATCTGAGTCTGTGAGCTGTTGCTGTAAACTTTCTGCAAAACCTAGTGTTACAAAACCACGGTACACGAGGTGAGGAGGCTGATCAGAAAATTTTGGTCTTACGACAGTGTATAAATTTGTGCAGTCTACCTTATTAGTGAACGATCTGACGATCTTTTGCCTTCGTTTACCTTCGGTTATGTGTATTACAGGTGGGCAGTGCATCATTTTTGAGATCGAAACATTTGCATCTCGAATCTCGATCATTGAAATGATCCGGAACACTGATATGTTTCATTTGGGTCATCGGCTCAAATAACTCTGTAGTAAACGCCCGCGACGGAACGTCATGTATAGAAACGTAACATTCTTACGTTGCGTCGCGGGCGTACTATTCGAGACCTAGAAATGTTTTGAGGCGTCTATGTATTATAATAAGTGAGATTATAATTAAAGTCGATCTTCGTGCATACGATACGAGTCAATAGTTAAAGTAATTCAGGGTGTCTCAGTCTCCCTCTCGCTCGCTCACTGCTCAGTAGCCACGTGAGTAAGCGCTAGAGCAAAGTAATGTTTCAGATCCAAATGATGCATTTGAAACGTTGTTACTGAACCAATCTTTTGAATCACTTCAATGATTCGAATCAGTGAGTCGGTGCCGTAAAGAGTTACACACGCCTAATGTGTATTATGTTATATGTACCTCTATAAGCGGGCGAGCCATACTCATCGGCGGACGAGAGCGAGTACGACACGTTGGGACTATACACCGTGCTGGCGTACTCGCCCGGCGCTATCAGACCTGGCAGTATCTTCTTCTGTGGCGAGTCTTCCAAGCTGGAACGAGAAAACAAAGTGATCAGTATTAATGGCGCTTTACAGACCTCAAACAATACAAAAATGCTTATCCAGTCTTGTGAAAGAAAGAAAAAAAAAGTATTTATTGCCACAGAAACGACATGAATACAAATTAAAAATGTATCCTAGGTAGGTACTTAATTAAATAAAAGCTTTCTAATGTTTTGGTTATCAGGATGTAACAACACTATCTCTGTGTATTTGCAGTATCTTAGAAAAGATAAACCTTACAGAACACAAATATATACAGAATACTAGTTACATAAATTGTAAGATATTAAAAAAAAAAATAAGTAAAATAAATAAAAGTAATAAATCATCATAAGAAAATGAGAGTTCAATATTTTTATTGAGTGCTGTTCGGTATTCACCTTGTATATGACGCACATAATGAATCAGAATAAAAACCTACCTGTTTTGAAAGTTGCAATGATATTTTTAACCAAACATTGTACACAGGATACAAATACATCCTGCGGGAGCAGTGGGAATATTTTAACGATATACCGCGACCCCAGGACGCAAGGGAAAATTAAGGAATAGGGTGGGTTTTCAGACAATACATGTCTGACACTCCTGCTCCACCATGAGCAGGAGGAGTTATTTTATGCTTTTCCCCACAAAACCAAAAAGGATACAAATGCATACGACGTCAATGCTTCTGTCGACTGATCTGACGCTTTTTCTTGTGTAAAATCCAGGACTCCTACCGACTGAAACTCAACTGTACCTACCAAGAATCAGGCACACCCCCGGTTGGTAACGACACGCCATTGTCGTCTTTGACTGCTAACAGTTGAAGCCGTGTGTGGCTTCCAGTCTAACGGGTGTTTTACATAGAGCTGCCTATCTGAACTCCCAACCTATTAACTGGGTAGCTCAATACCCCTTGCTTAGCCTCATGTCAATTTTTTTGACATTTGACCACCCGTAACGACTGTCAAAGAACTACCAATGTTAGGCGGGACAAACGGCTTACCGTGATTTAATAATAATAATATTCCACAACTTTCACACAACGCCATCTAGTCCCAAACTAAGCAGAGCTTGTGGTATGAGTACTATACAACTGATAAACATACATATATATTTCTAAATGCATACATATCTATACTAATATTATAAAGCGGAAAAGTTTGTTTGTTTGCTTGAACGCGCTAATCTTCGAAAGTACTGGGTGGATTTGGATGCAATTTGGTATGGAAGTAGCTTGAAGCTTGAGGAAGGTTATAGGCTACTTTTTACGCGACAGCAAAAAAGGAGAGTTATGTTTTTACCGTGATAGAATCCACGGGAGCGAAGCCCCGCGTGAGTACTAGTTATAGATAAATTACACCCAGACAAAGAACAAATGATCGTGCTCATCACACAAACATTTGTCCTGGGTGGGAATCGAACCCACGACCTTGCGCATAGCAGTCAGGGCCACTGACCACTATACCAACAGGCCTGTCAATTCTTTTCCGTGGCAAGCGTTGCTTAATCTTGAAAACGAACGTACAGCTATTATTATTTAGCCACGAGCTACTCAAACAACAGTTATTGGACGTTTTACTTACTCTCTAGAACTGTTTCCTGTGGTGTTAGCTGACAGTGGACTGTTGCCCAAATCCCTAGAGTGTGACTTGACATGGTGTGCCCTCTCTCCGTGACGGGATGATGTACTTGATGATGGTTCCTGTAATAAATAAGATAGGGCTATCTGTATACGATTACAAAGAACTAAAAGAACGTCAAAGCCTGCTTAAATACCAAAGGTTTACAGGAGTTAAGTAGTTTTGCACACGTAGTTTGGGCTCAATTTATATGCCAGCTTTTAAAGGAGTCACTTAAGATGTATTGAAAGTAATGCCGTTTTCTACCATGGCGACCGTTTTATCTACCTACTGGCGTCTCTCATGGGCTGTCCATGTGGCTACAAAAACTACCTTTATTCCCAAAAATTCTTGCACATAATGAAAGTGAGAGAACCATTCTCGTAATTAATTGCTGCTGTTATTGAAAAATGTAAATAAATAGATACCGTATTCAGTGGTTCTTTAAAATATCGACATGGCCAGAACACCAAAACGATCCCATCATGCTATTTTTAATTCCTTGCGTCATTTGCAAATATGTCGGTACAAATGCACTGGTGCATTTAATTTATTGATCACGAAGCCTGCTTATAAATATGCTGTGACCATAAATCGAATTATCCTTGAGTAAACAGATTGATCGATAAATAAAATATTTTGTATTCATATTCCGTCCTCATCATAAGGTATATGGGTTACACAAACATTATTAATATACAATGTTTTACCATTTTATTATATCTACCTATACTGCAACGTAAAATAAAGAAACATAATCAGCCTATAAATTTCCCACTGTTGGGATATAGACCTCCACTCTATGTGAGGGTATTGGGCCGAAATCCACCAAGCGGGCTCAGTGTGAGTTGGTGGATGTCTCATAATTATATATATCTCGTATATTTCAGTCAGCAGGACATGCGGACGGCGAGCAACGGTAGCTCACCGTCCGGGAAGAACCAGGCCCGAGTTGGGGGCGCGCCGTGTTCTGCGCGCGCTAAGGTTACTTTACGGGGTTGCGGGAATGTTCTAACGCGATATCGCGGCCCCGGAACGCAAAGGCTACTGAAGGAGCAGGGTGGGTTTTAGTCAGTAGAAGTCTGACACTTCCGTCCACTCCACTCACAGCGCGAGGAGTGATCTGATGATTTTCCCAACTAGGAAAAAAAAAGGACATGTCCATCACCCAGATGTTTTCCTTCTGCATTTTGAGTGCAGTGCCTGGTGATAATATAAATTACACAAAGTAATGTGAGAAGGACTGAGTTCTAACTCACGACCACTCGAAGGTATTTAAAAAACATTTGGTGTATTATATGTATAGTGTATACACTCCAATTTCCGCATTAAGACTTCTTGCCCCCCGTTCAGAGACCAGTATAGCCAACCTAGCTCCGCACAGAATCTTACTGAGCACAGAACGTGTTGGATTACGGCTCATTTCCTCTCATGGAATGGCTGAATTATTATTATTTAATATTACCGTTAAGTCAAACAGCTACGAGGTCCACATCGTAGCCCCAAAAAATTGGTGCGACTGTTTTTATATCAATGCGTCTAAGTAAACTACTACTGTCTTAGCGGAACTGCGAGTAGTTTGTCAACAACCTACTGGAAAAGAAAAGTACCGTTATTAACCAAAGTTCACGAGTCTCTAGTTTTACTACCTGTCTACATAAGCCCAAAGTTTGAAATGTTATCTATAGATACTTGGGTTCACAGGATTAATCTATCTGAAATACAATTTCAGATAGGTTTGGTTGAGGCTAAAAAATGCTACAAGAATACTAAATTGAGCGAGTTATGCACTATTGTTTTAAATAACACTTATTCGGAATTCTACAAAATAGGTATATACTGATGGATCTAAAAACAAACTAGGTTTTGGAGCAGTATTTTTTGATCCACAAATCAACACTTCAGTGAAATTAAAACTAAATTCAAAACTTAATAAAATATATACAGAAGTTATTGCAATAGACGAAGCATTATCTTATATTGACTCATTTGAAACTAGTAATTATGTTATTTTTAGTGATTCGAAAAGCGCACTGCAACATTTAATTCGCTGTTCCATGAATTTTCAGGGAACTCCTATTGCATATAGTATAATTAAATCTTTGTGTAAACTCATTTCTGAGAAAAAAAAAATATTGTACTTCAGTGGATACCGGCTCATGTTGGCTTAGAAGACAATGAAATAGTGGATCGATTAGCTAAGGATGCACGTGATGATGGTTCGGTTTGTCCACACCTTCCTGTGCAGAGTGATTTATTGTATGCAATTAAAGAAGAATGCATTAAGATGTGGCAGGAACACTTCGACCAAAGGTCGCTTAGCAAGGGAATCTGGTATCGAACAATCCAACCAACACTTTCTCGTTGTCCATGGTTCGACCAGGCAAACATGACTTGATCAGAAATTGTTATGGCTCTTCGGCTTCGATCAGGACACATACCAATGTATAGTTTGCCTACCTTATGGGTAAAGTTGCGTCACGAAATTGTCCGGAGTGTAGTATTGTGGAAGACACTTACCATATACTGATGGAGTGCGTCCAGAACGAGGCCGAAAGAATTTTCATTCTACCCTTATTAATGGACATTGGGAGATGTAACAGTATTCTTGCATCACCTTTGTCAAAGGATGCAAGAATACTGTAAGCGAAAATAGGATTTAGAACATAAGGAATTTGTTTGTACCGATGGCATAATCATTTTCTGATTAAGACCTTAATAAAAAAAACTAGCCAATTCAGACTTAACTACAGTTCCACAGATATGACTTTAGAAGGCCGATAGAGCCATAGACCGCGATAGACTGCGTGATTTATAGTCTCTTAATAAACCTCTTCATGCATATAATGTGTCTATCAGACAAAAGCGTGACAAATGGATTTATATATGGCTATGATGATGATTGATATCAAGTCTGATGCTCGAATATCATGTCAAAACTTTGATTGACATGACTGAGGTGTTTAACAGAATTGATTTTTATAGTGTTAAGACTGGTTTTTCTTGTATGTGATGAAAATTATTGAATGTTTTAATCAGGTGTAGAGACATCGGGATCCTGGGTGTACTACTGTAGGAGACCGATTTAAGTAACAAAAAACATCTCAAAAAAAAAAAACTCCCAAACAAAATTTATGACGACAACGTTCCGATTCAGTCACGACCCTATTCTAATTCCTCATGTGAAAGTTTGTAACCATTGTTTATGTTTCATAACTAGTTCACAAAATAACGAATATACAGATTTTTTTAGGAGTTTCACAGTAATACCATAGCTTATACATTAGATTAATAGGTAGGTCTCTGATACAATAGATATCAATAGAGATAAAGGGGGTAAGTAGGTACTAAGTACACGAGTTGTACCACTATCAAACCGATAAGGATACATTCGTAAGAAAAATATTGTTCTGCAGTTTCAAATTATCGCAAATAATGTTTTCTTAAAATTGTGACTTATATGATTGAAATAACGTAACTACGATTCCATAACCTACCGACACTCAGGGGGATTACATACCGCAATTTCGCAATCATAAGCCATTGCAAACCGCATTCAATTCCATCCAACAGCAAGATATTACCAACAGGCATTAATGCAACATTTTGTACTGCCTATGTTTCTTTATAGGCACTGTATCTGGGTGAAGGGGCGTGCGCATCAATATTCGTCCTACATAATTAGAGAGTAGGTACTATCAACAGCATTTAATACTTCCGACTTGATTTTGGAAAACCGACCTTAGTTAAAGTGCTCACAACGTTGAATTGTTGCTATGGTGTTGTGGCTGAGTGTATGCAGGTACTGCAAGCCTTTTAAATAGTAAATTACTTTCTATTTCATAATGTCGTAGGTCAAACGTCTGGAGCACTACAACGGTACTTGAAACAATGGTGTTATCTTTAAGATGTATTGTTCTGATGCAGTCAGAGGAAGACTTACAAACGTAAACTTAAATGTTAATGGAGAGTTGGGTGCGGAGTTGCAAATGTCACAACTCATAAATTCTTGGCTTTACCTAAAATCCTAGACTAAGAAGATGTTATTTAATGTTTAACTATGTGTTTTTTGAAAGAGTAGGAACTTGTGGCTTAATAAAAAAACTTGAGAGGTGTCAAGGGACACCCGGATGGAACGAAGTTCCTTTCGATTAATTAGTGAAGGTTTTTTTTAAAGTTACAATAATATTTTTTTATTTTTAACTAATATAATGTAATATAAGCTTGCTTTCTATAAGAGAGAGAGAGACAGACAGAGAAACATGCGCACGCCGCAAGGCTTACAATAGCTTACTATAACAAAAAGTATCGTTACAACTTTTCGTCTTAATTTTTCCGTCTAGCCCCCTTTCGCAACGCGCGATAAGGAACTTCGTTCCAAAAACAGCCGCACGAGTCAATCTTCGAAGTTAAGCGACGCTCGTAGGGCTCAGTCCGTGGATAGATGAACATTTTAACATATCGAGACTCCTTCGTGCCTCGGAAACCACGTTAAGCGGTTGGTCCCAGCAATCTTTGAAAGTAGTTACCGGTAATCAGGAGCCAAAATATCTCACATCAGTCTTGCCAAGAAGTATCTTGTTACCCAGTTACTGGGTTGTGGAAGTCAAATAGGCAGTCACTCCATGAAAAACTAGCACTGAGTTGCATCCGGTTAGATTAAAAGCAACCCCAACTTGGTTGACAAAGAGCTAGCCAGATGATGATGATGGAATTATGTGTATTTGTGAAACGTAATCTCTGGAATTGCTCAATTGATTACAAAAATGTATTTAACGATTGTGAGAATGCTTTACTATCGTTAGATATGCATTCTCAACCTGAACCTGTCGATTGTGCAGGTGGGTCATGCTCGCTAATTCGCTACTAGAGATGATAGAATCCTAGATGAGAAAATCTCAGAATGCCAAACTTTACTGTTTGTGGGCTTTTGACAATTTATGATTTTGATAGTATGTTATTATAACTGAATTATTATGGCAAGATTAAATTACAGTTCTATCAACCACTGCCTTCATAGTTATTTTTGTTTTGTATGTCGGTCTAACATTTTCGAATAAAAAATTATATTAAACTGAAGTACTTATACTTCTATACAAGGTGTAATATATTAAGCGCAATACTTCAGACACCCCAATTAGAATATTTAATTATAAGTCTAAAACAACATCCGTAACTAAATAAATTGAAACCAAACCTAGACATTTTTTATAAAATAGTTATCCTTACTAAACGCAAAACGTATGTGTGTCATACAATATCCTTACGCAGACGCATACACTCATGCAATGTTAATGGCCGACACGCACACGAGCGCATTTTCTTGAATTAAGGATTGTATAAATTTGTATTTGTTATTACTGTTTCCATTTTAAGTTAAATGAAAGATTTTTCCGTCAAAATTTAACACCTATTTTTTATGACGGAAATCGATTCATATCAACTACTTTCAGGAATTGCGTTTATTCTATTACACGTTGTATAACATTGAAATTCGAACTGATTGGGTGCGCGTGAAAGCCATTTCTAATCCCCCATTCAAGTGCGAGAAAAATATTTTGAAACTAGCTTATGCCCGCGATTTCGTTCGCGTGGGAAGGTTTCCTGTGTAAATGCCGATCCCGTGGAAATTCCCGGATAAAAATAGCTAATGTGTTATTCCAGGATTTCAACTATAAAAATACCAAATTTCATTCAAATCAGATATTTTTTGCGTGAAAGAGTAACTAACATCCACCCATCCATCTATCATAAAACTGAATCGCTGCATACTTCTGTCTGTATTCCTAACCTCCTCTAAAACCACGCAACGCATTTTTGTTTAGTTTCCAGTAATAAAGAACCAGGTAAATTTGTGTATACATATAATTTGCACCCGTGCGAAACCGGGACGAGACACTAGTCATTAAGAAGTTAATTATTCAATACGATCGACAATTAGATACTGACAAGAATTAAAAATACAAATTAAATTACTATCTATTTAGTCATATCAGCAGTTCCTTGTTTTATAATTTACAATGTTTATCTTTCATTATCGAACTGACTCACTCAGCCTATACACCTTTCACAAAATAGCGTCTCGTGTTTGTTTATATTATTTACTTCCCTGATAGAACAGATATGCATAAAAATATATAGCTACCTACCTTCCGAGCCTTATAATGAGTAGTCACAAGGTGCTATTGGAGTTCGTCACCGGACCATTAACGTGTCTCTTGTAACCTCTTCGACATCCTTGTATGCTCTTAAAACTATACGTAACAATTACAGGATATATTTTTTGTTTGTATGTATATCTAGGAATAAGTATGTAGTTTGTACTGTAGTTATACGTCCAAACTATATAATCCCACCAATAACATCCTGTAAAAAACTAGCTGTCTCGATGAAGTTGCTTGTTTTCTTTATAAAAAGTAATGAAATCTCTAAGCAAAGCCAAGCCAAGTCTAAGGTTCGTTACTGCGATTTCTTTATTAATACAGTTAGATTTTATATGACCACTCGTTGAACATTCTTTATGCACATTTAAGCCAAGTCTAATACATTTGTGAACTCAGCATGTCCATATATTCAGTAGTTTGCCTGGTCTGTTACGATTTCTCCTCAGGATCATCAAGACCTGCAGATCTGAATTATATGCGGACTGTAGGGTACTTACTGTGCGGCAGCTGTTTGTGCTCCGAACCACACTCAAGAGACATGGTCAGACTCCAGCACCAGATCACACCAAACGCACAACCGTAACCACATGCCCATCAATATCCCATAAAACTGCCTTTGCCAGCCGCCAGCATTATGTGTTGAGCTCACTTATCTACAGAAAAATAAGCAAGTACATCCAAATGGCTAAACTTAATGGTTATGAAGTTAAGACTAAATTAAAAAACTGGCTGTTAGAACAGGACTATTGCCGTACTGAAGACTTACTCGTCTATCCACGGTAACTACATAACCGCACGTTCATTCTCACATTATTATAACTAAGTATACACACATACTTGCACACATGCGCACACACACACACACACACACACACACACACACACACACACACACACCCACACACACATTCACATAACTATATATGTATAACCTCGTGCTATTTTTATTGTATTTTTTTATTTTGTATAGATTCCAAACTTTGTTATTAGGTTTCATAAAAACACGAAGCAACAGCAGAACACTGACTCCTAAGTCACAGGTTTATCCTAGTTTAGGAGGCAGGGTTTCCAATGATTGAGACACCCTTTTAAATTCAAAACTATATTGTAACCTAATTAATAAGTAACTATGTAACAAAGGTTTTTTTTGGTGTTCAATAAAGTTATTATTATTATTATCTTCCGTAATCCTAGTGTTGATAGTTTTGCCTTTATATGAGCACTAAACCCTACGTCTATCCCAAATTTCAGCTCTCTAGGTTTATGGGAAGTACTAGTTCTATTTTGATGATCTATGATGTATATATATATGTGTGATTATATGATGAGTGAATCAGTAAGTGTCGAATTAGCACAACTTTGCTTTTGCATAACTTTAGAAATAAATAAGCTACTAAAATGAAATATTGTGGTTTAAATTTGTGCTTATAGCTTACTAGATAACCTCAAATACAAATACGGGCATGAAAATAAGCCGAAATGGTTCCAGAAAAGGATGGTACGGCAGCGTTTGCTTCGCGCTCGACTCGGCGCGTGCACTACCGTGCCCCCAGATGCACATTACAAGGAGTAAAACCAATGTTCCTACTATAAAGTTTAGATAATGTTACTCAATCACGCCAAAACTACGTACCCTAAAATGTGCCAACCCGTCCTTAACCGGTCCCTTTTTAAGTTTAATTTTAAAAAATGTTAAGGGTTTTTACGTAGTAAGAGACGATCCGAAATTTAAAAAATATACTAGCAATATGGGTAGCATTTACATTACTAGCAATCCTGTTAACCCCTCCAACTAAGCTAAATATGCTTGTGTCTGGAGTGGTTTTACGACATTCGTGTAATGGGTGGGTTTAGAACCCCGTGACCTCTCGAACACAAGTATCGACACCTTAGCCATTAAGCTATTGACGCTGAAGTGAAAAATAGATCTTATATCCTATACCTTACCTCACAAAAACGCTCGACACACCATCACTAGGCCATTTAAATCCTCAAAAGAGCCTAGTCCTATGTGCAAACAACATCGCAGACAAGGTCGCAAGTGTCACCAGTTATGAACTTATGAGATATCAGAGATTTGTGTCCTTGAGATCCACTTGAAATAGTGTCTGGCACGCGGCGCATGGCAGTCTGAATTTAATTAGCTAATAAATTTCCAGTTCGGAGATGTGTCCACTGGGAAGCATTAGTTTGACGTATAACTGGATTACTGGAGTAGATAGGTAAATAACAATTTGGATGTAATTAAATTTATAATCATGACCAATTATATCGAGGAAATTAATACAATCCCATCCCATTGTCCCTAAATAAGATAATGATTATTATTAGAACTTAAAACGGAATACTTACATTGTGTATTTATTGTTTCGAGTTCCCGATAGTATCCCGTTTTAAGTTCTAATGATACTGTTACCATGTTAATTTGAAAATATAATGATACCCTACCTATAGTATAATGTTGTCTGTCTGTAACACTTATACGTCAAAATCACTTAACCGATTTTGATGCTATTTGCAACAAAGATAGATTAGACAAGACCTTGGAGAAGGACAAAAGCTTCTTTAAAATATTTGCCGCGGCAGCAGCTAGTTTTTAATGAAAGCCAGATTGAAACATATTATAATTTTGGAAAAGTAAGTGACAGAGGCTCATGATTAAATAATAGAAGTCAATCTTCTAGGTCGAGCAATGTTTGTCAATCAATAGACAGGTCAATTAAAAAGATTTATCCGCACCTCGGAAAGCGTTAAGTTTTCGCGGCTCCGTCAGAAGCCAAGATATCTCTGGCACCAGTTTTGCTAAGGGCAGTCACTCCGTATAAAATGGTTAGACTGGAAGCCGATCTTAAAATAGGTGGGACAAAAGCGATTCATTAGAACTACGGACCGAGCGGCTTTTAAACTACTATTACCTATCCTTCTTTTTCTGTCAGGCACAACAACCTGCGATCACATCGGCACAACCGTTTTCTTTGTCATATTTCAGTATAACTTTTTTGCTAAGCCTTACCTTATCGACTGCCTCGTTTGACTAGTGGTCGCGAGCGTACCTACTGAGGCATGAGGTATCGAAATCGATTCCCAGGTCGGGCAAAGTGCTATTGGGTTTTTCTGTAAGAAATTTCTCAGTAGTAGCCCGGATTATGAAGGTTCGCGATGTGATACACCCGTACCATTTGGAGATCTTTGACAGTCGTTACTAGTATTCAAAAGCCAGAAAGTCTGACACTGGTCCAGGGTATTACGTTACCCAGCCATTGGGTTGTGGAGGTCTTTGTACCTTTAGTGCATAAAGTATAAAAAATAATAAATAAATACTCCCTTCAAAGATCCCAAAATAATTGGGAATAGGCTATGCAGATAATGAACAAATCATATTTCCTTTGGACAATTCAACCTACCTACGTTCATCTGACGTCTACTATCCATGGTACAAACAAACAGCCATAACCATTCATTGTCCCATTACGGCTATATTATACTCATTAGCACCGCGGCACTAATTAACTGCCGAGGACACACAAGACCTAACATTGTAGAACAATTACTGTTGTTTCGCACAGTGATTAGCGAGATGTTACTGCATGAATGAAGTTCTCTTATCGTTAGCCTTATCTAGATTAGATGAAACCATTTAAATAGGAACTAATAGCCACATGAAGAGCGCACGTGTAATATACTGCAATAAATAAGCAATAAAAATCTGTTAAGCGCGAGCCTGGCTTGATCTGAAGGGTTACAATTGTTGATAGATTCGCATTGGACCAACCTCTCACCTGATGGTAAGCGATGATGTGGACGAAGATGAAGCACGCTTGCCTAGAATCCTATTTATTCTAGATATAAAACCGCCAGCTATCAGGAAACACAGACTCCGGCAGGTAATTCCATTCCTGCTGTTAGCTGTTATTACTAATGTATTCCTTGCAAGAGGTAGATCTCATTTATTACGACCTTAATACAGGATTGTGAAGCAAGTGTATTCTCATTTAGCAAAATCAAAGACGGTTTCGTCATCAAACAGGAATAACCGACAAATCATTGCATTTTATAATTTACTAGCTTGTGCCAGCGGCTTCGCCCGCGTGGGAAGTTTTCCCCATGTAAATTCCGATCCCGTGGGAATTTCGCAAAATCCTTTCTTAGCGGATGCCTAAGTCATAACATCTACCTGCATGCCAAATTTCAGGCCGATCCGTCCAATGGTTTGGGCTGTGCGTTGATAGATCACTATGTCAGTCAGTCAGTCAGTCACCTTTGAGCTATATATATTTAGATGAACGACGAAACGTTATCAAACACTTCCTCAAACAGTCACACAAATCCTTAAATTTTGTTATCATATCCGCTGCATGAGGTAAAAACCCTTAAAAATATTACTCACACTGACAACATGATGTACTGTTGATGGCGACTGCACCCTGGACCTGATAACGGCATCATCCGTTACGACAGCAGGGTCCTTCGCCAGGTCGGCAGTGGAAGGCGACTGGCTGCGACTCGACCCCTTGCTGTGCCCGTGGCTAACGTGGAGTGTGTCCATCTCCTGGACTAGATCCTCACATGGGAACCAGGCACATTAGGAACTTGCGTTATCTACTTATTGCTGTGCTAGTTCATAAGCTTGACAGGTCGGTCAGTGATCTCGCCATTGTCTCGCGCAGTTTTATCTGAAAAATAGATACGGATAATTAGAACTGTGAACTATCGGCTGAACTATCAGTATTTATATGTATCATCTATGGGCTGAACTATATACGCGATGCAAGGATCTTCTACCTATTGACGCGATGCGATACGAAACCACAGATAACTTTACATAGTATGTCAGTCTGACAGTTGGTGACATTAGATTTTTTTATCACAGTTTCATTGGTTGGGTTTTCGTATATTGTGCTAAAAAGCTAAAAATCATATCTATCACTGTCTATCACAGACAAAATTCATAAATTTAAATATCAATAAAATTTAAGCACGTGTCTGCGATTTCAAAATACCTGTTTTATCAAGAGCTTACAGGTATTAGTATATCTATCTATCTTTCTGTTTGTCCGGGCTTATCTCAGGAACGTCCGAACCTTTTAATAGGACTTTCACCATTGACTTTCCCAGGAAATAGAAGAGGTTATAGAAAAACATATATAGGTACTAATTTTTATGCCACACAGATACATAAAAATAAAATTCTTTGTTTTAGTTACTTACTAACTTAAACCATATGAATAGCTCTTTTATAATACACGTTATAACATAGAATGGACATTAAATATGAACGAGGCGTGAAAATCTTTACACAAATACTATATAGCATACAAATGCATATTAGAACTCGTGTGAAGTGTGTAACCAACAGAGCAGTCGCGTGTTCAAATGTGCGTAAACTGTGTAAATAACAATATAGTATTGCGTAGATACTATACTATACTTTACTTTTACTTGCCAGAGAAGACAAGGAGCTGACTCGCAACGAATATATAAAACTACGCTACTGTTACTTGTAGCCTGCACATCCAACTGCTGGGCAAAGAGCTTGTTCATCCAGTACCAAAGTGGTCGTAATTTTTGTCCAGCTAACTAGTTCCGCTATCTTCTACGAGGTCTGTCGCAACGCCTACTGGATTTGTTAGGGCTCCATAATTTGGTTATTTAGAAATGCGGATATGTAAATTGCATTGTTTAACAACAACAACTTTAAACATAACAACGGTGTCATAGGCCTAGGATGCCTTCGAGTCGTTTGTCTATTAATAATTTATTTTAACATAACACGTCCAAGGCCATTTTCATGACTTAGAAGAATTTAAGACAAAGAAAATGTCCTGCTATATAAGACATTCATACCATACGCTCATCTCACAGTAATCTGTCTAGACATACTGACTAGATCTTGTATTTGGCCGGAACGGCATCGCAATTAGAAGAAGTATTTAAGAGAATACAGTTGTACGCCCTACAGCAAGCGAGAGGAAACGTGGTTGTAGAAAACCTTAAGCAACGTAAAACTCTTGTCTTCCTAAGAGGTGATCAATTCTTTATATCTTAAAAGATGACATCATATTTTCCTAGATCAAAGACTTCTTTACGATCACCTTTGTTTATTCGTTTACGTGTTTTGGCGCTCAATACAAAATACATTGGCTACATATGGATGGCTTATACTGTGTTATGACTGCAGATAAGCCGATAACAGGATTTGAAAACATGAAACGCTAAGCGCTAAAACAATATATTTGGCGGCGATTTATTGCGAGCGGGTGTTACTCAATATACAGTTAGATTTATTTCATATCGTACCTACTTGCTTTTCTTAACTAATGCTGGATTTTGAAAACAAATGCCTCGGGATGTACTCAAAACTGATGAAGTCCATGTGTACAGCGTATGCAGATACATAAACACAATACAATGTATGGTATACCGATACACAAATCATCAGCGCTCCTTTCAAATCAATAAGAGAAGCAAAAGAGAATCATCACACAATACACAAGAACTAACCTTGAGCTGCTTACAAAATGATTAAATCTTAAGTCTCAGTACTCAGCCGTTCATCGTTTCATCAGGTTGTTTGGTACGTTTGCACTAGTAACAATAACAAACGTGTAAAGCACAGGTACGAATCATAGCAGACGTCACAGCTACCAGTCGGTGCCAGGAAGTCTAGCCGTCTGCCAAATTGTTCAAACATATTGAATACCGCTCTTCAAGGCATTTCGCATCGGCGCAAAATGTAGTCGAGTGGTAAACTTGGGTGTCCCCCAAACTGTAACCGAATATGTGTATCAAGATAAACTTGGTAGTGTAATGAGAAAAAGCCGATTTATAAATATACTAGTACTCACGCGGGGCTTCGCTCCCGTGGATTCTATCGCGGTAAAAACATAACTCTCCTTTTTTGCAGTCGCGTAAAAAGTAGCCTATAACCTTCCTCAAGCTTCAAGCTACTTCCATACCAAATTGCATCCAAGTCCACCCAGTACTTTCGAAGATTAGCGCGTTCAAGCAAAAAAACAAACAAACTTTTCCGCTTTATAATATTAGTATAGATCAGTAGGCACTAGCAGTCGCGCTTCACTCCCGTGGACTTTATCACGATAAAAACAACTCCTTTTGAAGTCGGGTAAAAAGTACATACCGAATTTCATCCAAATCTACCCAGTACTTTCGAAGATTAGCGCGTTCAAACAAACAAATCTTTCTGCTTTACAATATTAGTATATAGCATGGTATAGATCGAGTTCTATTTATAGGGCCGGTACCGTCATTTGGGCTACAATCTTTTCCTTATTACTCGACTACGGCGAAGTAAAAAGGAGGGTTAAGACTTTGCCCTAAAGCTTACGACCGTTTACTACTATTAAAATGTACATATCAGAGTATGTATGTATTAGGTTATGTTAGGGTAGGTGGTGTACAACCACGGCTGTTCGCTGAATATATCTATAGATTATGTATAAAAACATATATTACTTGTAAGCTGTTTGTTTAATGGACGATAAATATTGAATAATGTGTAAACCTACGCAACAATTCCGCATGAGAATACTTTCTTGTTTCTACTTTTTAGAGCATAATTGTTCCGTAGTCGGGTTTTTGAGTTACTTTTTATTCTAAAGATCAAGAATTCGTCGTAGTACGACACTCATACCTCTCCGGCAAAGATCTTTGACTCTAGAATACCTAGCTAACGTTTTGAGAGAAACAACACTCACGACCGGATGCATAAATCAATAACTAAGTCCATAAAAACGAATTTATATTGTAATTAAAATATAGAGGTATAGAAACAATCTTAATTTTTAATACTGCAATAAATAGGCGAACTATTACCGCGATTGACCTACATTTGATAGCCACTGCTTTACGAGCGAGCCGTTAATTTTTACGACTGACTGATTGGATGTAGCATGAATCGTATACTGATGTGTTATATCAATTGCCTATAAGAGCCCAAGAGAGATAGATAGTCTACAATTCTGAACGAATGATTAAAAATCAAGCAAAAAGTCTCACAATGCTATATCAAGGCGAGGTTTTTCAAGGAATCGATCGGCACTAGAACCTTAGTATGGGGTTAGAATTATCGTTTTATCAACAGTCGCAGTGGATTTCATCTCGGATCGCGTGTAGTTTTAGTCAATCCTTACTTACACTACAACTAGTAGGTTTAGTATGACTTTGAAATACTTTTGTCGTTTTCGAAAACTATCGATTTGTTTCTTTCATTGCAGATGAACGTGAAAGAAACAGCGATTGTTTTCAGATAAAACGATAAGTCAGCCAGAAGGTGCTTAAGCCTCAAGATTTTTTAAATGACAGCGTTATTTTTTTCTATTCTTAATGGCAAGTCAATGTTTATATTTTTATTTCTAAAAAACAATAAAGTTACCTACATAAGGTAACTTTTTAGTAGTGTGCTGCTGTCAACATATATGCTCACATCGTCAATTATAAAGTCTAAACGTGAGGACTTCTTATTGGCTTTCTTTTCCTTTTTTGTATGTTTTTATTAGCTGTAAGTCCTACATGTACTAAATAAAAAAATGAAACAAGTGCGAACCTCGGTGGCGAAGACGTTTGGAAGATTTATTGCGCTGACCCCAAATTGGAGTGAGGAAAAAACAAGAGATCTAATCCTGGCGGTAGTTCAGATTACTCAGTATTTGACCAAGAAGGTATAATAGCCGATATGTTTTTTTTTGTAAAGATTACTAGCAATGTGGGTAGATTTGACATTACTAGCAATCCTGTTAACCCCTCCAACTAAGCTAAATATGCTTGTGTGTGGAGTGGGTTCACGGCAGTAGTGTAATGGGTGGGGTTCGAATCCGCGACCTGTCGATCACAAGTCCGACACCTTAGCCATTAGGCTATTGACGCTTAACGATATTATTGTTATATTTTGAAAACAACTGCTAACAAAACGTTCTAATCTAAAAGGTGAGACGTGTGAATCACTCGCCCTTTTGCAGTGCGTCTGGTATGACTAAGACAAAGGTTTAATGCGCAAATGTTTCTTGTTCAACATCCTTAGTAAGCGTAAAACAAAACGTTGCTTTAATTTATTAACTCAATCAATAACCGCTTTTGACACGTGCGAGTGATACGTACTTATTTAGCAATATTGATGGGTGTCTTGACTTGTTCATATTAATTAAACTTAGGTAGGTATAAGTATTGTTTTCATTCGACACAAAATAATCTATACTAATATTATAAAGAGGTAAATTTTGTAAGTTTGTATGTAGGGGGTAATCTCTGAAACTACCGAAGCGATTTTGAAAATTCTTTCGCTTACATGTAGCTGCATTATCCCTGAGTGCTATAGGCTATAAATTATCTTTATATCTAAATATATATAACTAAAAGGTGACTGACTGACCGACTGACATAGTGATCTATCAACGCACAGCCCAAACCACTGGACGGATCAGGCTGAAATTTGGCATGCAGGTAGATGTTATGACGTAGGCATCCGCTAAGAAAGGATTTTGCGAAATTCCCACGGGATCGGGATTTACACGGGAAAAACTTCCCACGCGGGCGAAGCCGCTGGCACAAGCTAGTAATTTATACATACAGCAGAGGACCTCTTGGCTAAATAATAACGGCCACTCGGGTTCGATCTTCAAGGTTAAACAAAGCTTTCCGAGGTCTGCCTGCGGATGGGTGACCATCGTAACTTATCGAGATTCCTTCGTGCCGCAGAACGCACGTTAAGCGATTAGTTCCGGCTGTCATTTGGACATCTGTCACAGTCTGACTGTAGAAGCAAGAAAATTTGACACTGGTCAGGCCAAGAGGTATCTTACCTACCTACTAGGTTGTTGTGCTGGAAGCCAACACCAACATAGTTGGTGGGAAAAGGCTAAACGGATGACACTAAAACCTTTATCATGAATCACTCTACACATTGGTGAAAAACCGCATAAAAAAGTGTTAGTAACTTTCGAGTTAATCGCGGACAGACAGACAGAAGACGCGACGGGAGACTTTGTTTTAGTAGGTATGTAATGATAAGTCGTCTTTTATCTATATCTATATCTGTTAAAGGCACGAGCTTTAGGCGCCCCCATTTGCAGGATCGTTTGCACACGGAATAAATGAATAAGGTTGGAATGGTAATGTGGGCGGGTCGAGCGTGCCACATTTATGATACGACAATCATAGCGCGACCGCACTCTACACATTGGTGAAAACCGCATAAAAAAGTGTTAGTAACTTTCGAGTTAATCGCGGACAGACAGACAGAAGACGCGACGGGAGACTTTGTTTTAGTAGGTATGTAATGATAAGTCGTCTTTTATCTATATCTATATCTGTTAAAGGCACGAGCTTTAGGCGCCCCCATTTGCAGGATCGTTTGCACACGGAATAAATGAATAAGGTTGGAATGGTAATGTGGGCGGGTCGAGCGTGCCACATTTATGATACGACAATCATAGCGCGACCGCACTCTACACATTGGTGAAAACCGCATAAAAAAGTGTTAGTAACTTTCGAGTTAATCGCGGACAGACAGACAGAAGACGCGACGGGAGACTTTGTTTTAGTAGGTATGTAATCAGGGGCGGATCTACCTATGGGCTATTTGGGCTGCAGCCCAGGGCCCCGCGGATATAAGGGGCCCCCTGCCAGTTTTCATTAATAAAATAGACAATACTTTTAAATCTATATATATAATCAAGACTAAAATTAACAGTTTACAGCCATCTTCTTTCACTCACAACGGATGTGATATAAAGGTGCGGCATTATTTACAATTAACCATGCTTGATGGTAAAGTGTGCAGTGCTCTGAGTGATACATCTTGTAGTAGGTGCTATATTTGTGGTTTAACTCCAAAAGACATGAATGATATAGATAAATCACGTAGCAAAACTGTAGACTGTAACTGTAAATATCAATTTGGACTATCTCCTCTTCACTCGCATATCCGATTCTTTGAATATTTTATTCACGTTTCCTATAGATTAGATTTCAAAAAATGGCAGCACGCGTTCATCAGACGATAAAGCTCTTTTTGCACAGAAAAAAACAACATGTCCAGCAACAGTTTAGGCAGCGACTTGGTCTAACAGTCAACAAACCGCGAAGTGGAGGAAGTGGCACATCCAACGATGGAAACACTGCCAGAAGGTTTTTTTGTAATTCAGCTATTTTAGCGGAAATTACTGGATTAGACAAAGACCTTATTGACAGATGTCATAATCTGCTGCAGTGTCTTTCGTGGGGATACAAAATTAATAACGCGGCTTTTAAAGAATATGCTCTAGACAAAGCACGTAAGCTTGTTGCTACCTATCCATGGTACAACCTACCCTCGTCTGTACATAAGGTCCTCATTCATGGTTCGGAATTAATTAACCATGCATTATTGTCAATAGGTGAGCTTTCGGAAGAGGCCGCCGAATCTTGCAATAAGTTAGTTAAACAGTTTAGGCGTGACAACACGAGGAAAATGTCCCGGGTTGTCACAAACACCGACTTGAAACATAGACTTCTTCTTAATTCGGATCCTTATATTTCTGGCTTAAGAAGCTTACCACGGAAGAAGAAATCTATTCTATCTAAAGAGGTGTTGAATTTGTTGTCGGTATAGAATAAAATGTATATACACACATCAAAAGTGTCTAGGGATCAAGCATTTTTATGCGGATTTCTTGAGATTGAGATGTGGCTTTGTAATAAATTTATGATTTTATAAATTTATATGGATCCTTTTTGGTGCATTTCATAATTTGAAACAGGAACTGTTAATCAAATTCGAGTAAAAGATGAAAATCAGCTGTCAATATTTTCCCTATAAAAACATACAACGCATTGAAGACATTATTAGTGCTACTGTTTCCCTACTACTGATTAAAACCAACGTTATTATGGAGCGGCGACGTCATTTAAGCAGGGAAGAAATGCTCAGAGCCGTGGGAATGATAGAAGCTGGTTCCCGGCAACGTACTGTGGCTTTAGCTCTGAATACAAGTCAGAGTGTTATCAGTCGACTTTGGACACGTTACCGAAGCACTGGTACCGTGGCTGAGCGCCATGGAGGACGGTATCGCTGCACCACACGGAGACAAGACCGATACATTCAAATCTTAACTCGAAGAGCTCCAACAATAACCGCCATGATGTTAGCCGTGAGGCTTCATCACTCTTCAGGGAACTTAATTAGCCACCAAACAGTCAGAAACCGCTTGCATGAAGTGAACCTTCATTCCCGAAGACCGCTACGGGTTCCACCTATAGCAATGCACAATCGTAGGATTCGATATCAATGGGCTCTTGAACACAGAAATTGGGCAGAAGAACAATGGCGTTTCGTGTGCTTTTCTGATGAGTCTCGTTTTGGTATGAGACCGGATACAAGACGTATACGACACTGGAGAACCCCTGGACGCCAACAGCGATTAAAATCCTGCCAGGAAGTCCATCCTTATAGTGGTGGAACCATCATGGTATGGGCGGGTATTTGGATCGGCGGAAGAACTGAGTTGATTTGGATCAGAGGCAACCTCAACGCTCAAATTTATGCTGAGACGATTGTATCTGACGTCATCGTTCCTCTACAAGTGCAAATCGGTCCCTTATTTCAGTTAATGCATGATAATGCACGACCGCATACCGCAAGAGTTGTAAGACAGACTCTCGCCGCAGCTAACATCAATGTCCTGCTCTGGCCTGCTCAGTCGCCAGACTTGAACCCGATTGAGCATGCATGGGATATGCTACAGAGAAGAGCTCTGCCGAATATGGAGGGTATCCAGTCGCAAGAAGATCTTTTTTTGTTGTTGCAACGAACATGGGCGGCCATTCCACAGCGTGATTTGGATGAACTCATTTTGAGTATGCCAAACCGATGTTCTTGTGTTGTTAGTGTTCGCGGTAGAAACACGGATTATTAATTGTTTAAGTTACCCAATAAAATTTTAAAGAAAACTGTTATTTCAGTCTTTTTTTCGAACTTTAATGTTAGTGGTTCAAATGTCAAAAATCCCTTTATTAGGAAAATGGCAAATTTCTTTATTAATGCAAAGGTGACTTGGTTTATCGTTACTGTGACAAACGAAAACACTTTATTTGATGAATCCTTAAAGAAAATTTTAATTAATATCAATCAGGAGAAAAGTTATTGCAAAAATATATGTTGATCCCTAGACACTTTTGATGTGTGTAGTTAAATAAGAAACACTAGATTTATATTATTATATATTTCTGTGTTTGTAGTCAGGTAATAATTAGGTATTTACTTTATTTTTACTATAAAAATGTAAATATTTAAGTTTATTAGTTATTAAGTGGCAATTCTTATTTTGTATTTCAGTACCGTAAAACGGGGTTACTTTGAAAGCTGGGGTAACTTTGATGATGGCTAAACTTAGTACATTTTTTCGGATTTAAAGCGTGGTTTTGAACGCAACCTAAATTTTGTTTGTTTTGTTAGCCAGATTGATAGATCGACCATATTTTGCCGAAGCTCCAACGATTTTTTGTGTTCAGAAATAAATAAAATTATTTAGTAAAGTTTTGTGTTAAAAAGGCGTAAATAATTTGGCTGAATAACTTCAGTGACACAGGTGTAAGTATAATTGTTTGCTTTCTAATGTTTCACTATTTTAATTTAACAGTTCTTAAGGATTTAAAGCGTTTGCATTTTTGGTTTTGGTCGCCATTTTGTTTTGCATGAACACTAAGTTCACCGGGGCAACTTTGATAGGATATACTTTGATAGTTATCAAATTTACCCGAATGGTCGTGGTACCCAATCTTATAGGATTAATATACAAATTATCAATTTAACCCCGTTTTTTTTCTTTTATTTTAGTCTCCTCATGGTTCGCACCTACAAAAAGACCTCGCGTACCCGCAATTATAAAAATTACACAGAGGAGGCAATGGAAGAAGCAATAGAGATAATTACTAATAACGAATTGTCTATTAATGCTTCTGCAATTCAATATAAAATGCCGTTTGGAACACTTTATAATAAATATAAAGGACTAGTACTCTCGCGGGGCTTCGCTCCCGTGGATTCTATCACGGTAAAAACATAACTCTCCTTTTTTGCAGTTGGGTAAAAAGTAGCCTATAACCTTCCTCAAGCTTCAAGCTACTTCCATACCAAATTTCATCCAAATCCACCCAGTACTTTCGAAGATTAGCGCGTTCAAGCAAACAAACTAACAAACTTTTCCGCTTTATAATATTAGTATAGATTACACGGAAGAACGCCTGGTGCCCAACCTGTTTTCATGCATCATGAAGAAATAGCAATCTTACGTGCTGCGGCTAGATGTGGTGATTGGATTTTCCACTTAATCGATCTCGAAGTAAATGTTAAGACTGATTAATGTTACTGCCAATGTTACTTTATTTTCAACCGACGACCAAAAGAGGAGGTTATCAATTCGACGCGTATATTTTTTTTTTTTTTTTTATGTATGATCATCGAGTACTCGAAGACGACTGAGCCGATTTGGAAAATTCTTTTTTTGTTCGAATGGGTATACTTCGAAATTGGTACCATTATCACCAAAGTCAGGATCTGATGATGGGATCCTGGAGAAATCGAGGGAACTCTTCAAATATTATAGGCACACCTATGGCGTTTTGGGTATTTCTTATAGTAACTTGTGCAGTTGCTCTCAAAAAGTACCATTTGGGGAAGTGGAACTGATGATGAAGACCACAGATGGCCGCCGAAACTACTCAATAATAAGTATTAAGTGGATTGCGATTCGATTACTTGAATATGGATGTTAAGCACTTTATGCTCGTCACAATGCATATGGTGATGTAGAGCTGATGGTGAAGTACCAGGAGAACTCCTCTACAATTAATGGCCCAGCATTGGGAAAAGCAATATTTTGTAAAAGGTTATAAGTAGTTGACATTTAGGCTCTTGTAACTAGGTAAATTAAAAATCATCCAACTAAAAAGAGTGAAAAAAAAACTTTTTAACAAAAAATTAAACCGACTCCCAAAAAACACTGCAAAGTGAAAAATAACTTTAATTTCGGAAGTCGGTGCCAAAAACGAAAAAACAAAACTAAAGACACCGACTACCGAAATTAAAGTTATTTTTCACTTTGCAGTGTTTTTTGGGAGTCGGTTTAATTTTTTGTTAAAAAGTTTTTTTCTTACATAATAATAAAAATTATTTGTTTTATATCGGTTGTAATAATTATAATACCCATTATTTTGACCCCTTGACTCAAAGTAATCCCAAAAATATTTAAAACGCAGTTTTTTAACGAAGTGTGTTTTCGATAAATAGTTAAATGAGTGGATAATCAAAATAGCCCCATAATCAATAAAACTTTGATAACTAGGTATTATTATTTTTTTCAAAAAAAGTATTTACAAATTCATATATTTTTGTTGCAATAATTAATTTACGTAATGAGTCTACACTACTGTTTTTTTTTAAACATTTTTATCGTTGAAATTGCAAGTGTGGCATCCATTTGAAGTTTATAACTAATCAATGTCACCCCGTTTTACGGTATGTGTTTTGTCAAGTATAATAACCGCATTATTTTTTCGAATTAAAAAGTTTTATAACATTAATTCGCTTATTTTCATTTTCAAAAAATCATAATAATAATAATAATTAGTATTGATAACGACAGTCATTACCTTCGCGAAACTCTATGACCGCCTCTCTTAGGGCGCGGAACCACTGTGCATCGAGACGTACTTTGCACTGCTTAACAGACACACAAACGAAAGAATTTTGTTGCCTGTGGCGAAAAATGGATCCTGTTTGACAATCGTAAGCGCTCAACAAATTGGTTGGATCCTGGATTAGCATCTAAACGTTTTCCTAAACAAAAACTGACCCCTAGAATTGGTGTAACTCATCACCTACTAAATAGGACGAGCATTACTGCAGAACTGAACACAATTATGGAGAAGCTCGCACATCTCCAACCAGCTTTGGTCAATCGCTCGACTCCGCTGCTCCTGCACGACAACGCGCGTCCTCATACTACACAGCAGACGGTTTTCAAGTTACAAGAGCTGGTGTTGGAAGTTCTCCACCATCCGTCGTACTCACTAGACCCTGCGCCTAAAGACTTTTACTTTTTCCTGAATTTGGATAACTTCTCGGAAAAAAATCAACACCCTAGAGGCAGTAAAAATGCCTTTGCAGAATTTGTTGCCTCCCGTCCAACTGATTTCTTCAAGAAGGACATCAATAAGCTACCACTGCGTTGGAAAAGATGCATCGATTGCATGGGTGATAAATAGAAGATTACTGATTTCATGAATAACGGCAATTTCATTGGTAAAGATCTGATATATTCAGATGAACACCTGACGTAAGATGATAAGATGAATGATAAGATCTTATTTTTGAAAATAAAGTTGTTCATATTTTCACTAATTGCTGTATACCATCTTAATTATTAATTATTTTGGCATTAGCAATCTCTAGCTATGAAGAAGAGCGCTCTTTCGCCAAGATGTCGTATATAGAAAACAAATACCTATAGGAAAAAAAGAAATGTCTTACGAGTGACGGTGTAAGTCATTGGTCAGTTCTATCCATATAATACATAATTATGTTTAAAAAAGAATGAGTAAATAAAGGAATTTGCAGAAAATGCAGAAAGATCGTCCAATAACTGTTTGTAATTATATTATAAATAAATTACTATACTTAATAAAGGCCTGATTCTTCCATCTCCCTTTCACTACTAATATACCAGACGTACTACAGGGCACCATCCTCACTTGGTCAATATACCATCTTGTCATACTAAGCGATTCTCCTCTACATTTTTTGTGCGCACTTTGTCGGTCGGACTTCGACCGGTCTTCGAATCGGTTTGGAACTCTCTGTCGGCTTCTGTGTTCTTTTCCACATATGACCCGTCTGCCGCCTTTAAAGTAAGAGTGAACAGGCAACTTCTGTGCTCTGTCGTCCTATAGTAGACCTCATCTGTCGTTTATCATCAGGCGTGATCAAGGTCAAAAGCGGACTCATCAGCAATAAAAATTAAAAAACGAACTCTTATTAAATAAATTCAATTTAATCCATTTTAGCCCTGTATTTTCATGCCAGCCAGTATTTTCATCAAATAGGAAACAGTTTCTTGACAAAATGACAATTATTTGAATGATTAAGGGGCCCCCTAGCAGTTGTAGCCCAGGGCCCCACAAATTCACGATCCACCCCTGTATGTAATGATAAGTCGTCTTTTATCTATATCTATATCTGTTAAAGGCACGAGCTTTAGGCGCCCCCATTTGCAGGATCGTTTGCACACGGAATAGATGAATAAGGTTGGAATGGTAATGTGGGCGGGTCGAGCGTGCCACATTTATGATACGACAATCATAGCGCGACCGATTAATTCATTCACCGCGTTTAGTGCGCTTCGGATTCGGTGGAACACAGAGCTCTGCTTTAAAATGCCGTGTTGTGCAATTATAACCTGTAAAACAAAAAAACAGATCGCAAGTATAGAGCGAGGAGGTATATCTTTCCATCGGTAAGTCGAAAATAACATTTAATTACAATTTTATTTGTAAAAAACATAAAAATATTCTGATCACTATGAAATTCCGAACATTAACAACATTATTGCAACAAGTTACAAAAAGTATACATTGCCCGCTGTGTACTCGCTTAATCAACGCAATGACCAAGACCGCTCACAGTGTACTGACTACTGAATGCGCCACACTTCAACCATTGACGTTTTGTCCTTTGCCCTGATTAGCCGTGATGCACGGCGCGTGTTTATTAACAGTGAGTTACAATCAGTAGCAAGCTCTCGATTTAAGTGTGTGTAATTTATTTGTGTGCATAATTCGCATACGTAACGGGCCTCTTGCTTGTAGTAGAGCTAAAGAGTGGGGAGACAAGCGGCGACACGCGTTCTCATACAAATCAGGAAACTATTTCCTTTCTAACCTCTTTTATCTGTTCTGTGCGTTTGCAGAGCAATTCAGCCTACGAAGTTAAGACAGGATCACGTGAAATTTGGACAGCGTTTACTAATTCCATACATTTTGACAATCGCCGTAGACACGCTAGCACTGACAGACTGTCACTTGTCTACAGCTTTTATTTCCTCTGGAACAGTATTTGGGTAAAACCAAGGGTAAAACCAAGTGTGTGACAGAAGATAAATATTTAATGCAGCCTTAATACTGCAATCTTTGTTCATTGCAATCATTGTAATATTGATTGAATTGATATTTGATTACAAATTTCGATTGGTTAGGACTTGCAAGATAGAACACGCTTGACAGTATCATGTTACTTCGACACGTTCTTGTTTATCGGAACAATCTAACCGCTTCATGAAAATATTCTTTATCGAATCTACATTTATACTGTCGTGATATAAAAATATAAACCCGTCATGTGGCGCTTTTCACAGGTTCTGTGGTTGCCAAGGTCATATTTGTATTGCACGAGCTACTGATCATCCGTACAGGGTAATCAAATCCCAAACGGTATTAAAAATTCAAGCATGTTACTTGGAATAAGTCCTCAGAAAGGCCGTATAGCAAATATGATACGATTATAGATTTCACGTCAATTTAGAACTGACTAGAGCTAGACTATATTTTTCTTTAATAATGAATCAGAAATTCCATTAGCTTTCTTATCTACGTGCCGCGAAGATAATTTAGATACTAAACCTCCGAGATAGGACATCCGTCACCTTAATTACATTTGACCCCCAACACCACTACTTATATTGTTCGTGAGCTACGACTATTAGCCACCAAATGAAGAAGTATCGCGAAAACGATACCAATCAAACTAATAATCGCATTTTGAATTCATTCGAGTTACAGTACTCGTTCGAACTCTGAGATATCGCGACGATGATGAGTCAACGCTCGGGCAAAGTATAATTTCCTGTGCAGATTATTAATTGTAACAGTGCATCTGTTATAACGACCGGAGTAAGATGATTAATAGTTTAGCAGCTATTATTGACCTGATTCACGATCATTAACTGTTAATTTCCTCCGGTAGATGCAGGAACTCGCAGAAAATCGCGTGCATTACAATGTTTTTTCTTCACATACACATCTTGACGCGAGTTCTACAAAAGGCGGCCCACTTCAAAACGATGCCCTTTCCCATTTTCCATGGTAACATGTACCAACTTTCACCTCATCATTCTTTATGGTAGTGTGCCGTTTGCGTGCATACCTGGTCGCATTTTTCTGATTGCACTAATTTCTATTGAGTTAATTCTGATTCTGGGACGGTAAAATTAGCTTTTACAATTCGTTATGCATAGACTTGGCCCATTTTTATGCGACCTGTCTATGTCTGTCACTATACAAATATTTTTTATAATGGCACCAAAATGTCCAACTGTCCCAGTTAGCAAGTTACGAAAAATTAATCCTCAAGTCTCTCAAACTAATGTCGAGAGCAAAATGGAGCTTAAATAAGATGTCTGGTATAACGGACCTAGCAACTAAAATATTTGCCGAGCTCCAGTCTGGTATCAAATACCCAGCACATTAAATATAGTAACATTAGCGTATGAAAAGAATATTTTACGAATAAGACCAAAAATCTTACAAGGACAAACAATTTAACGATGGGCTCTAGACATTTATAATAATTGGCAACGAAGTCAGATCTTTACAAAAACAAATAAACGAGACTTATGTAGGCCATACACGTTTGTTTTGCATGATGGTTTTAGCCGTACATGCATCTCTATTATGTATTTCTGAATGTTGCCGATGGCTGAAATGAACTTGGCGTAAACTTCTTTCAAATGTCAACTCCCTATTTCTAGAGGTAAGCAGTGAATTTTATAAATTTTCTGTACTAACACTGGAAATTATTCATCGAAAAAATCCATCAGTGAACGTTGGAATCAGTCTAAGATTTTGATTTCATGTTTTATATATTTTTATTTTTTATCTTCTGACCAAAAACTACTATTTTTTGGTGTACACTACATAAAGAGCAATCATTCAGATTACCGCCGTCACGTTTGTTAATCATTAAAAAGATTAGTACCGGACATGTTTAGATAACACTTGTATTGACATAATTATTGAACTGTAACCACAAAAATATGTTGGACCCAGTCTTATGAGGTAATAACTTGTGGCGTTCTGTATGTTATATTTCGAGTATTTGATAATGTTACTAGAAATAATTAGGTCGCAACATAGTTTAAGGACGTAAGTTCGAATCTGACGTAAATAAGCTGTTTTTGGGTGCCTTTTCCGACTAATATAAAGAAATTCAAACAAAACTAACAGTTGCAATAGATAGATTACTTCTTTATCTCCAAAGCAGCCGTGTTTAAAATACAAAAAATATGGTTTTTAGTATTGTAAACACGATATTTCAAAACCTCTGCATACAAAGTTGAGGAAAAAGGGTTAAGTTTAGGATTCTTTTTCTGCTAAACATTTACATATTTTGATTCATAAAAAATACCACAGGCTAGCAGATATAATTACCTCAAAATGAGCCTATTAATAATAACGAAAATGTAACAAATAGCTTCACAAAAAAATAAAATCCCTTTTAAATTTTTCACATATTTTGCTACAGCGCATGAATCTTAACTAGTCGCATTAAGGGTTATTTTCGTTGGTCACTGTTTAGATTTATTGGACAGAAAAGTGTAAAGAAATTTTAATACGCGGTCAGCCGCCTTCGTGAGTGGACGCTATGTCGCTTGTCAACAGAAATTTGTCTAAAAATAGATCGCTGTACGAACACAAAATAATTCATAATACTACACAATACTTATTTCGATACTTTACGCATTTTATATGAGCAACTTGAGAAAGTAAGTTTTTTATCTATTGTTTGGGAATAATTGTTATCTTTTTTGAACAAATGTCTAAACCCAAGATGATACCGATTTTTTTAATGGGTGCAAACGACTCGGTTTTTTTTTAATGTATGTTCCCCGATTACTCGTAACTAGACCGATTTGAAAAATTATTTTTATTGTTTGAAAGGCACCTGGTAGGTATATTTCCAGGTGGTCCCATCGTCATCAAGTCAGGATCTGATGATGGAATCCTGTCGAAATCGAGGGAACTCTTCAAATATTATTATTTTTTAAAGTAACTTGTGTAGTTGCTCTCGGAAAATACCATTCGGTGAAGTGGAACTGATGATGAAGACCACAGACGGCTACCGGAACTACTCAATTATAGGTATTTCATGGGTTGCGATTCGATTACTAGAATATGGTTGTTAATCACTTTATACTTGTTAAAATGTATATGGTGAAGTTGAGCTGATGGTGAAGTACCTGAAGAACTCCTCAAAAATGAACGGATCTGCATCAGGAAAAGCAATATTTTGTAAATGGTGATAAGTAGTTTACATTTAGGCTTTTGTAACTAGGTAAAGCACTAGTCGACAAACCAAAACACTAAAAACAAAAAAAAATACTTCCAACTTGTTATTTTTGGAAATCTGTCTTATTTTTAGTTAAAATGATTTTTTTCATGATATTTTTTTATTATATATTTATATAATAAACTACTATATATATATAGTAGTAAGTAACTATAATGATATAATATAAGTAATATGTATATTTATTTGACAAAAAAATACATACAAATTTCTTAAAACTAGCTTATTTACATTTTTTGCAACTACGCCAAATAACTTTGTTTTTCATAGTGTTTGTATGAATTACAAAGTTATATTTGCGGTTTTAGAAAATATGCTGTATCTCATAAATTGCTGACCCGATCTCGTTCAAACTAATTTTGGTTGAAAGGTTATACTAAGATCTACAGACATATATGTATAGACACCGCAGCCCCGGATCACAAGGGCAACTGAAGGAACAGAGTGGGTTTTTATTCAGTATTCGTCTGACACTACTTTCCGCTCCACCCAGAGCGAAAGGAGTCATTTTGATGATTTTCCCCCTAAAAAAATTGGCCAAGTGCAAGGCAGACTCGCCCATGAAGGGTTCCGAAGTAACTATAATAATATAACATAATATGTATATTTAATAGACAAAAGAAATTACTTGCAAATTTCTTAAAACTAGCTTATTTACATTTTTTACAACTACGCCAAATAACTTTGTTTTTCATAGTAGTTGTATGACTTACAAAGTTATATTTGCGGTTTTAGAAAATATGCTGTATATCAAAAATTGCTGACCCGATCTCGTTCAAACTAATTTTGGTTGAAAGTTTATACTAAGATCTACAGATATATGTATTTTTTAGATGTTTTACTCCATTATTATAGAAGTTAGAGGGGACACACACACACATTTTACCACTTTGGAAGCGTTCATCTTTTAAACAATTTACTTTATGAAAATGTCCTTTTAGAAACTTTAATGTCATTTTTAAATGCCTGTCTATAGATACCATATACGCATAGGTTTCATGAAAAAAAAAATATTTTCAGTTTTAGTTCTATGTGTGGGGAGCCTCCCTTTATTTTTAATATTTTTTAAGTTTTTCCTTAAAATCGGAAAGCGGTTCACAGAATACATCTACCTATCAAGTTTCACATGTATAGTTCTAATAGTTTCGGAATAAAATAGCTGTGACATACGGACGGACAGACAGACAGACAGACAGACAGCTTTGGGGGCTGAGTCACCCGTGTCCGTAAGAGGATACCCGTTTGCAAATCCCTACACGTGGCCCTCGGGTGGTGCTAATCAGGTGACATCAAACAGGTGGCAGGTTAAAACTGCAGGCTTGTGACCACCCACAGGGCAAAGACGTACCGCCAAACGGCCTAGCTGTGTTCCGGTACTAGTGTTGCCCAAACGAGAGTCTCGCAAGAGTCTTGCAATTAGCGATTATCCTATTGCTATTTATTAAACGGTAGTTGAGATCTCAGAACAATGTAACAGAGAGTCTGTTACATTGTTCTGAGATCTCAACTACCGTTACCGTACCAACACTATCCGGTACGATGCCCTGTGTAGTCTATCAACGAGTTGGGTCGAAGTAGTTGCTTGACTGCTGAAAGACCAATCTGGCTCGCACTAGTGCGGACGTATCGGGAGACTAGTCGCGGAGAGGAGCGGATCCGAGGCACGGTGCGCCGCTGGCCGACCGCAGGTAGTTGGGGGCCCAAGTAGTGTGCCAGCCACACATGACAGGCTGCCCCACCAACTGTCGAAACATCCCGGAATGCACCATCGTGCTGGTTGGCGACCAGATGAGAGGGCCCGATGGTCATTCCCGGGGGGGGCTTGGGCGTCCCCGCAGTCTCCAGACTAGTTCCCCAATCAATACCATCCGTCTAGTGTGGGTCTGGAGGTTAACAGCGTGAAGCCTCACTTCACTTCCTTCTTCTCTCCTCTTCACTCTCTAAATCATGAAATGGAATAAAAAGTTAAACAGCGGCTGCACTCCCTCTCTCTCAAAGTGCACCTCAGTAATATCCGAGGTCTGCACTCAAATCTCGTCGCAGTCCACCACCACCTCGAGACTGAAACCTGCTCTGCTGTTTCTTTCGGAGACGCAGATCAGATGTCCATCAGACGTGTCATATCTTTCATACCCAGGGTTTACCTTGGAGCACAACTTTAAACCACGTGCGGCGGTATGTATGTACGCCCGCGACGACATCTGCTATTGGCGTCTCCGGAACCTTGAGGACTCCAGGTTTTCTACACTTTGGGCTCTGGTGGACACGGACATAGACAAAATTATCTATGCTTGTGTCTACCGCTCGCACAGCGGAGATCATGAGAGAACCAGGCTCACACAATACATCAGTGAGGCGGCAGATGCGGCCCAGCAGCTCAGTTCGTGTTACTGGAGGACTTTAATGCCCATCACCAGGAGTGGCTCTTCCCATACCAGTGCACGGACCATGCTGGGCGAGAGACGCACAATCTTGCACTTGCATTAAATCTCACTCAGCTGGTCCAGGGAGCAACGAGGGTACCAGATGTTGAGTCACACAAAGCCAATTGCTTGGACCTTCTACTGACTACAGATCCAGACCGCTACTCGGTAACGATATCTTCACCGTTAGGTAGTTCCGGCCACTGTCTGGTGAAGTCTGTACCCGTCTCCTCTCCGCCCGATCTTAGCCTTAAAGTCATTCGGCGGGTTTGGCGATATAAGTCAGCGGATTGAGATGGCATGCGATCTTTCTTTGCATGTTATCCTTGGCAGCCTACTTGCTTTTCTTCAAATGATTCATCGTCGTGCGCAAACGCCGTGGTAGATGTTTTGCGACAGGGGATGGAGTACTACATACCGTTCTCTGACCTAAATTGTTAGGTCAGAGAAGGGTATGTAGTACTCCACATTGCTCCGGCAAAGCTCGACCTTGATTTGGCGCCGAATGTGATCGCGCTGAAGCGCTTAAATACGGGGCATACTTAGCATGGGTCGATGCTCGAAACTGCAAAGCAAATGACGTGGATCAGAAGAAGAGAGCCTTCAACAGGGCTGCCAAGTCCAGCAAGAAGGTTTGGCGGAGGGTTCGGTTTGACTACGTTAGCCGAATCGGGAACAAACTCGCTTCATATCCTGCTGGCAGCAAAGCGTTTTGGTCCCTGGCAAAGTCGGTTGAATTCAACTTCTGTCGTCCCTCACGGTAGTGTAGACCCGTCAGGTTTAACCAGCAAACTTGTTTGCCGCCCTCTTTGCGGAGTTTTCACGTCTGGATAGTAGTGGCGCCCACCCTCCTGTTGCTCCTATTGGATGCGAGACGTGTATGTTGGACATTCGCATCCATCAGAAGGACGTCCGTAGAGTGCTGCGTAATCTTGACGTGAACAAAGCTAGTGGCCCCGACAGGATACCAGCAATTGTTCATAGAACTTGTGCGCCTGAATTGTTTCTAATCTTGACACGCCTGTGTCGCCTTTCGCTAGATGACTGGAAAGGTGCTGAAAGCATGGAAGCTGGCTAACGTTCAGCCTGTACCCAAAAAGGGCAGTCGTGCTGACCCGGCCAACTACAGGCCTATTTCAGTCACGTCCATACTCTGTAAGAGTATGGAGCGTGTACTTAATAGTAAGCTCCTGGCATACCTAATAGCCAATGATATCCTCAGTGACCGACAATACGGTTTTCGCAAAAAACCGGTCAACTGGGGATCCTCTAGCGTATGCCAGTAATATCTGGAGCGACGCCATTGAGAAGCAAGGGGAAGCACTTGCTGTTTCTTCTTCGGCTTTTTGAATTCAACAAGATTTATCTCGAAGCCAGAAGACAATGTCCTCAACAATACATCAAAGTGTTTGATGATTATAACATCCAATCCTGTGATCTGAGCACTCAGTTCGGGGTTCCCGAAAAAACGTTGAGCTTTGTTTCTATCATTTGTGGAACTAAATCCTGGCTTTGGCTTGTCCACAATTAATCCCGTTTCATGCTTGAATCGTTGTTTGATTTCGTCTGATCGTTGTTTTACACTTGCTTTTTCCTCTGAAGACCTAGCTTGCCATTTCTTAATATCTAACTTATAACTAATGTGTAAAAAGCACTCAAACGAACGAATCCAAGCATGTAATGTTGACAAACCCAAGCCAAAATTATCTTGATTGATCATTCTGGGAGTGGCCCCACAAATATAGCATTTCTGCGATGAATGTGTCTCTGTCAAAGCATTGCACACTTTTCCATCAGTCATAGTCAGCAGAAGCTTGTGCTTAACAGAAATTTCAGAACCACCAAGATCATAAGATGTAGCCTCCAAGTAGTCGTTTATTTATCCCAAAACCTTATTTGTTTCGATTTTTGTCAATTCCGTTGTTTCTTTGGCAAAAATGAATTTAATTGGACGACAAAACATCGTCGATGATGGACGAGGATTTTGCCAGATAATGTTGTTACTCTCGTCGATTAACCTTAGAGGAACCAACGAATAAACAAAAAGGAACTCATCAGTGCCTTCGCTGTTTTCAAATCTTTGTTTGTAAGCACTATGACCGGAACTTCCGTCACATCCCCATTTACTTATAAGAGATGTTGTGTGATAAACGATGAATTGGGTATTAGATTGGGGAGCACACTTGTGACAACTTCTCTCTGAGCTTCTACTAAACGTTCTTCTGTTTTATTCAAAATAGCTTGTAGCTCAATTTCTGCTCGAGATTGTGTCAAAACAATGTGCTCCTCGGAAGGATAATATGCTTTTTTTGATTTAACAATGCAATCATATGATGGAAACACGTGATGCCCGACTTTCATAATCCACTTTCTAGTCTGTTTATACGAGTGAGTTGTTGATTTTGAATCAATATAATACGCTAATGCCTCGTCATTACTTAGCAGTCTATCACTTGCACAGCACTTGGTTGTTGAAGGCTAATGCATGTACTTGCAGAAGCTGGATTCTCGCGAATGTCCTTTATAACTCTGGCAACGTTTTTATGTCCAGTTGATCGTGCAGTAACCTCTGCAGCTGTCATTAATACCCCAAAAGCCTGATAAGTTCGAAAACAAAGAAAAACATGCCTTTTTTGTGAATTCACAGATAGTCTATTTTATGACACATTAAAATATTCTAATAAGAAAATAATATAGTACATACCTTCGGAAGTAAAATCCGTCACTAAAACTTTTCACAAAATTAGAACTGCCACCATGAGATATTTAGTGCAAGTGTCGCAAAAATGCAACTGACCAATTTCTTTAATTGCATTTACCTCATTACTGTTTTTCACTTACTTTCCTCCAGTCGGTGATCAAGGTCAGCGGAGGTGCACGAGCGGGAACCGGTGTAGGATAACGGGACGGTATTTGGACATGTGGTCAAAAAATATTTGTTATTAGATCGTAACTACCATAATAAATTTTATCTAAACAGAGACCTCCCGCCACCTCGCGTCTGTCTGTCTGTTTGAACGCGATAAAAAGCACATAAGATTTTGATACGGTTTTCACCAAATACACGGCAATGATATATAGTAGTCATTTGAGTTTGTACAGTTACATCGGACGGCGCTATGTTCTCCACATAAATATGCTGATGGGATATTTTCCGAGATACACGCGGTCGAAGTCGCGGGCAAAAGCTAGTTGTAAATATGTGTCATTTTATTGTGACCATCAAAACGATCTGGTCCTCTTTACACAGGATTTATGGAGGCAGTCGCGATACTCGCAGTACACACGAAGAGCGTCTGGAAAGATCTGACCAACAGATTTGTAGTACTTTTTGTGGCAGCAATTTGGAAACCACTAATGTTTCAATATATTTTATTGTTTTACTGTTTGGTTTGTGACAGAAACACTTTTTAACCAACTTCAAAAAATGGAGGAGGTCCTCACTTATTCGGAATCTGTTTTTTTTATGTATGTTCTCCGATTACTCGAAGACTACTGGACTTATATGGAAAATTCTTTTTTTATTTGAAAAGTTATACTTTCTAGTTCGTTCCATTGTCATGAAGTCAGGATCTGACGATGGAATCCTGGAGAAATCGCGGGAAATCTTCAAATATTATAGGCACACCTGTAGCAATTTGGGTATTTTTATTAAAAAAACATAAATGGTATTATCAAATTCAAGGGCAGTTGCGTATTACTAGGCAAGACTGGTAAATTAAAGTTTGAAATCATTGAAAAGGACTTTTAATTCTGAAAGGAAAAATGGAAACCCACTTAATTCGATTTTACAAAAATTGTCTTCTTCCAGAATTGATTGATCCCAAGACGGGTAAGAAATATGGAGTTACGAGCTCATTGCTCATATATTCCAAGAATATATTAAACATAAGAAATTGATTTTTAATATTAAAATATTGTTCCACCCAGCTTTTGTCAAGATCGCTAATGCTATCATACCAAGGAAATGAAACACACGGTGAACAGTTTAATTGGCGAAATCTTTGATTTTGAACCCCATACGTTATTAGCGACCCCGAAAACCACGAAATTACACACCTACCAAACAGAATGGACCCAAACTTGATAAGCTATTCTTATCGTCTAGGATCTTCAAGAGCGGTTGCTGTATTCCTGCAGGCCACTCCACTGAGTTCGTATAATTATAATATCTCATCGTATCTAACAATACAAGCTCGAACTTGGTTGATATACCGTCTTGTCAAGCGCTTCTCCTCCACATTTATTGTGCGCACAGCCAAGCTGTGGAATTCTCTGCCGGCTTCTGTTTTCCCTGCCATCTTTGAGTCTTTAAAGCAAAAGTAAATAGGTATCTTCTGAGCTCGCTCGTTCCATTGTAGACCTCATCTATCGGTTACCATCAGGCGAGATCGAGGTCAAGAGTGGGCTCATTCGTAAAAATTGGACAAATGCGAGTCAGACTCGTCCATGAAGGGTTCCGTAGTAACTACGCCAAATAACTTTGTTTTTCATAGTGTTTGTATGAAATACAAAGTTATATTTGCGGTTTTAGAAAATGTGCTAAATCTCAAAAACTACTAACCCGATGTCATTCAAACCATTTTAATGAAAGTTTTCATTAAAACCTACAGCATATTTTTTTTATTATATTATAAAAGTTAGAGAGGGGGGACACATTTTACCACTTTGGAAGCGTATATCTTTTAAATGATTGACTTTATGAAGAATTAGTTTTAGGAACCGATATAATTTTTAAAGACCTGTCTATAGATACCGCACACGAAAAGGTTTGATGAAAAAAAATCCCATGTGGCACTCGGGGACTGCCGCGGTAAAGCTATTGCATAGCATTTTTTATCAACTTATGCAATTATAATTATTTATATATTTTTTTATTTATGCAGTATTTTTTTTTCTTTGATATTAATTCAAGTTACCGGGTCAATTATACCACATTTTTAGTTTTAAGCTATTTCTCGCGGCGTTGACATTTTAGACTTTCTTTCTCCTATAAAAAAATGTAAATGTTTCTTATTTTATTCAACAAAATATTTACAAAATATCTAAATCCATACTAATATTATAAATGTGAAAGTAACTCTGTCTGTCTGTGTGTTACCTTTTCACGCCTAAACCGCTGAACTGATTTAGATGAAATTTGGCGTGGGAATAGTTTAGGACTCTGGGAAGGACGTAGGATAGTTTTTATCCCGAAATTCTTACGGGTTCGGGATTTACGCGGGAACCCCCTTCCACGCGAACGAAGTCGCGGGCAGAAGCTAGTAAGTATAATATAAAAGTACTTTCAATAAAAAAGAAATCATAAAAAGATATGATGAGACCCTGGGTTTGATCCAAAATACTGACGGTTACCAATCCGATTCTTTACTAAACACGCTAATAGAACGTTAGTAACCCGAATTGAAATAACTGACCATATTCGACCGTATTAGGTTTTATTTTCGTTACAGAATTTCTTGATTCGGTCGCCGCGCTCAAAGCCCGCGATAAAAGCTATGCAATAGCTTAAAAATATTTTTAGGTTCAGTTCCATGTATGAGGAGCCCCCCTTAAATTTATATATTTTTGTCTATCAATCGGAAAGTGGTTCAACTCGGCGGAACAGAATACATCTACCTACCAAGTTTCACATGTAGGTAGTCATAACAGTTTCGGAATAAAATGGCTGTGACTTACGGACGGACGGGCAGATAGACAGACATGACGAAACTATAAGGGTTCTGTTTTTTGCCAATCGGCTACGAAACCATATTAAAAAAAAACTGCACATTTACATCTTGTTGTCAAAGAGATCCAGTACCAGTCATCGAAGTGTACCTACAAGTCACTCCAATAATTTCATGACATCAAACAGCACACAAAATAAAAGCAACCATGAAGCCATTAAAAAAAAATTAAATAATCTAAAGTATCAAAATGACTTTACGTACCCATAATTCGCGGAGCTATTCGTACGTTTGTGTGTGTTTGAGCCTTGTCTATGTAGTGATGCGATTTGATACCTATCAATTTTGAACATGCGTCCTTAAAGTTGCGTCAATATGGAGACGAAATTATATCGCAGTGATTTTTTGAGACTGACTCAACAGGAAATTCTTCTTGAAGAATAACCTTTTTTTTGAAACTTTAAATAAAGACTAGCATTATATACATGCAGTAGTATACATGCAGTTTGAGTTGGCCAAGTACTATGCTTTACACACAGTCATTTTATTATTATTTAATATTTATTTGCAAGCAATAGTCACGTAGGTGCGTAAAACATGCAAGTTATTGTTTAAATTAATACATTTGAATATCGTTTAAACATATATATTAAAGGATTGTTAATATTTAATACACAGTGACACATCCACAATAACAACACAGATAAAATATTCATTGCGTGTTAGCCATATTCACGCTTTTTACGTAGTGTCCCCTGAAATATTTCAGTGTAATCTAGGTAAAATGAGACAAACAACTACCAACTGTATACCTAAAGTGCAAAGTCCAAAACAGCTAAAACTATCCGCCGTATAGTAATCTAGTTTGCGTGGGAGAGTGCTCTAATACGAGACACAATATAGATGGAATGGAGAGCGATTCCAAGAGATAACAGTAGTTTGTATTGTTGAAAACATAAGCTGATGGAAAGTTAATTATACAGAATATAATGCTTACTGTTATATTCATAATGTCGAAATGCTCAGAGCTCTCTTCTAGCATTGCTTACCCAATATATCATTCATTATTAGCAGGGTTGAAAATATGAATTAACTAATGAGGTATCAGTAAGACTGCCAATTGGCTGTTAGTCTTATTGGACATCTTGCAAGTTGGATGTTCTTTAAAAAAATTGGCGCCAGTCTATTCATATTTTATGACTGTCGTCGCTCGTTTCGTAGAATACAGAGTTTACATTACTTTATGTCTCTTGCAACGTAGCTACACATTCCAGTAATAACATTCCTAATCCACGTAATACATTTATAATGTAAAACTGTCCACCGCAGCTTCAGGCCGGAGCTGCAATGTTTTCCTTCACATTTTTTCTGTGAATAACAAATTTTAATGTTGTCCCGGAAAAACAGACCCACATAACCGGACGGGCTTGACATGACAAGTGAAGGAGAGTAAAAAAAAAAAACCAATATAACGTTATGAATAAATCAGACACAGAACCACGGTAAAGGAAGGACCTTTAAAAATTGTGCCCCGAGTTACATAAAACATTGGACCCTTTCTAAAAGAATTTCCTGGGAAAATTCGATTTCCAAATGCCTGTACTATTTTGTATTGTTCCCTTATACCACACAAAGTATAAGTTTGTGCCTTTTTTTTCTTTTCTTTTTTTTTCTGGGTGGGAAAATCATCAACTGACTTCTCCCGCTGTGGGTGGAGCGGAAGGGAATGTCAGACATCTACTGACTAAAAACCCACCCTGCTCCCTCTGTTGGCCTTGCATTCCGGGGCCGCGGTGTCTCGTCAGAACTATTCCCGCCACCCCGCAAGCCAATGGCCCTGTCGGGCCCCACCAATGCTGCTGACTGCTCTTTGAGGCGCGCATGGAACACGACAAGCCGTCGACCCGTGTCTGGTTCTTACCGGACGGTGAGCTACCCCTGCTCGTCGTCCGCAGACCCGCGTCTACGGTGGCCGGAGATCAGCTCACGATCCCCGACGCCCGTGGCGTCTCCCGCGGCGGCTGGGGAGTGAGGAAGATAGCTGTCTCTCCCTCACGCATTCAGCCTCCTTCTTCGCTAGCATGACTGCTTCGCAGAAGAAGGCGACCGCATCCCATTCTCTCTCGCTCCGCACCATGGTCTGAACCAAGGCCGGGCGCGAGAGGCCACCGCCGCCGATCGCCTCCACGAGGACACGGCGGTGCTCCGCCCAAGCAGAGCACACCTCGACTGTGTGCTCCACCGTGTCCTCCGGGTGGTCCTCACAATGACGACACCCGAGCGTGTCCTCCCGCTTTATCCGAAACAGGTACCTCCCGAAACAACCATGTCCGGTCAGTACCTGCGTCAGGCGGAAGGTGAGGACGCCGTGGCGTCTCTCAAGCCACTCCTCAAAAAGGGGACTTATCGTGCGTTCCACGGAGCGTGATATCACTTACATAATCACTAAACTTTGTGTAATATTACAGCAAAGGGAACTAAATTTCCTGTGAATTGATATTGTTAAAGGCTCTCTGCGGTCAACTAATTAAATATTTTAGGTCTTCGTCGAGTATTTCTTACGAAGTTAAATGAGCAGTGTTGTGGAGTCAACGATGATGGTAGCTTGGTTAGAATGGATTTTAATAGTTTCCTCTTTTAGTATGGATCAAAGCTCCGGCGGGAATCCCAAGATTCATTACACGGGTCACTGGTTGGATAGGCTGCGGTAACCTTGTTTTTTCTGCGATGGGAGATAACTACACGTATCTATTGTTGCCGAGTTTTTTGGATGACAAAGCTTAGGAGGCCAGGTTTGTACATTTTATTTAGGAATGTATTAGTCACTCGAATATAATATAAGAAGGATACGGCAAAGAGAATGACCTGAAGGGAATAGCAGGTAGGTGGACAGCTATAATGCTTCAAAGCTTCAAAGAAATCCACATAATAGCTTAATGCTACTCGTGAATAGAAAATTCAATCGATTTTATACTCAGGTCTTTTATTATGCGCCTCTAGCTACTAAGCCAGTATTAACTCATCGTTAAATAATTGCTATAGCTGTTGTTTAAAATCCTATAACGCAATTACTTGTACAGTCATACAAATTAATCGTATTTGGGGTTTATTAAGGGGTTTCGCGTGGCCGCACCCGCTACTAGGTATTAGTATCAAAGTTATTAAATGAATGCTGCACTATACAATTCTAGATGCTAATTGTACTTTTCCTGTTGATGAATTCAGTTCCGGAATAGAATTTATTTTTGTACCAACAGTAAACCTTGACGTCCATAGTTTTGTTTCGGTTTAAGCGCTCATTTAACCGGTCTTCCAATAGGCACGTCCGAACTTTGACAGTTAGTAGCGGCCATCTTGTTGAAGCTACATCTGTCAAATTGGTTGTCATTTATTAATTCTGTTTTGCCAAATCATCATGGATGGCTATAGCATTCAACAACACGTGCAAATGATAAAATTGTTTTATAAAAATGAGTGTTCTGTTCGGGCAACGCACCGCGCGCTTCGCCCATTTTACGGTCGCCATAATCGTCCTACCGAGAGGACTATTCGTCATGTGGTGGATAAATTTGAGTCCACTGGTTCGGTAAATGATCGACCAACACCCGTACGTCAACGAAACGCAAGGTCTGCCGAAAACATCGCCGCTGTCCGTGAGAGTGTGCAGGAGAATCCGAGGCAGTCGATTTCGCGTCGCTCACAAGACCTCGGCCTTTCACAGACCACAACTTGGCGAATTTTGCGTCGTGACTTGGGCCTGCACCCGTATAAAATTCAACTCACCCAGGAATTGAAGGTAAACGACCATAGACAACGACGTGTGTTCGCTGAATGGGCACTGGAGCAGTTAGCAACTGACCGTAATTTTCGATGAGTCCCATTTCTGGATGAATGGGTACGTAAACAAACAAAATTGTCGAATTTGGGACGATACCAATCCACATGAGATCCAAGAGCGTCCAATGCATCCCGAAAAAGTTACAGTTTGGTGTGGGTTTTGGGCTGGCGGCGTCATCAGGCCATATTTCTTTGAGAACAACGTTGACCAGGCCATCACTGTCAACGGCGAGCGCTATAGGTCGATGATTACCAACTTTTTTGGCATGAACTGGATCATCTGAACACCAATGACATGTGGTTTCAACAAGACGGTGCTACGTGCCACACAGCTCATGCCACATTGAATATTCTGCATGAGAGATTTGAGGGCATGGTCATCTCACGCGGAGCTGATGTAAACTGGCCACCGAGATCTTGTGACTTAACCCCGCTAGACTTTTTCTTGTGGGGTTTTCTTAAGTCGCAGGTCTATGCGAATAAACCACAAACCACAGCGGCCCTCAAAGCCAACATAACCTATGCCATAGGTCGAATTCAGCCTGATTTATGCGCAAAAGTTATGGAAAATTGGATATCTCGCATGCGCTCCACCCAGAGAAGCCGTGTCGGACACTTGAATGATGTCATATTCCACATATAATGGCATCACTACATCTTTCAAATAAATAAATAATTTCGATAATATCTCACACACACTTTGTTTTATTTAAATTTAAAGATAGGACACGCTTAATGAAAGACACTGTAGTTGTTGTTGTGTGGAAAATCTTTAAACAAATTTTGAATTGATCTTTCACGACTAATTTCTTTAAGGAACGTTTTACGCACATTTTCAGACCAAATTTGTAAACTTAAACTATTACAAGCCACAGCGCGACCAGGGGCGTCACAATTCTGTTTCCTGATAATACGACGTCGTATAGAAGTCGTATGCGATTCGCCATCTTGCCACGTTTTTCCGCATTATCGTCTTGCACTGAATCTAACACAAATGCCAGTTGGTGGCCATGCTTGGCCTTAGCCTCCGTAAGTTTAGCTCTTTTTGGACAAGATACAAAATTTATCAATATATCCACTTTGGTGTTGACGATTATTTCCAGCGAGCCAAGAATCGCGGTATCTTAGGGTTTTTGTGGAAAGATTCACTATTAGGACTTCTTGGATATTTTTTCCTCGCACGTTTTTATGCATACACGTGAATAGATATCAGTAGTTATCGTTTTGACACTACGGCGAAATGTTTGTTTGATGAAATTATCACATTGTTTCGATAATTTTGAATTAAATGCATCCGTCATGCATGATTGTTCATACGTCCGCATTAAATAACAACACGCATAATTGCAGGTTTGCTTTATTATACGAAAATTAAATAGTTAATTGAATGAAAACGCTCGAATGGCGTTAATAACTGCTTATATAGCACCGTCCCTGTATTATAAGTAATTAGTAGGTTCCACTTTTTACTTCGTTGTTATATTTTCAAGATTATTTTAACCAACAATGTTTGACCTAGTTCATAAGCCGCATAATGTATTTCTGGCTAAAACCTTTTACAATACAATGTCTTATCAAATGTTATCAGACCGTTTATTCGAGTTAGATAAATTAGTACATACTGGCAACTATTGGTATTTTTATCTTATCCAATTTTACAATTAACTGCAATACGGTAATATCCTCGATTCTAGGAAAGAAAGACTAAATAAGTTAGTAGGTAGGTGAGTAGTATAAGTACTATAATATCCATTCTAATATTATAAATGCGAAAGTCTGTCCGTCTTCCTGTTACGCTTTTTATGGCTAAAACGCTGAATCTGACTAAGGGTAATCTACCCCTACATTTCCCTCCTATTCCGACTACATTTTTCAAAAATGGAGCCCTATGGAACCAGGCCCTGTCCAAAGGGGGGGATCACAGGGGATATGAGCCTCCCAAAATTGTACACCGCAATTAGAAAATCTTCTAAAATTTTGCAAAATAAGACGTTCCAAATATTATCACCCAATCTGCCAACAAAAATAGAAAACTTCCATTTGATTTATAATGTGTGCAATAAAACTTGTATTGTGCAATAAAGAAAGCTCTTTTACTCGACATATTTAGTGACCCCCCCCAATTCCAGGCTGCGACCGTACCTGCATGGAGCTGAAGTGCGGGATGCAATATCATGCGAAAAAGTCGTGAGCAACAGCTTAATGCTATAATATTATCTTTTGTTTTCTGTTTTACTTCCGATAGAATATTCCGCTTGTGCATTTATTTGAAGAGGCGTCAATAGCCTAATGGTAAGGTCGCGGGTTCGAACCCCACCCATTACACTATTCCGAGAACTGACTCCAGACACAAGCATATTCTAGCTTAGTTGGAGTAGTTAACAAGATTGCTAGTAATGTGAATTCTACCCACATTGCTAGTAATCTTTTTTTATTTAATCCAAGACTCAGTTTGTTGCAACAGCACTAATGCACGACCCAATAGTAGTTTAGCCATTTTCTGGCTGCTATTCCAGTGGCACTTATCCATATAATTACTGGGATGGTATATCATCATTTTATTATGTAGACATCGGCAAGCTATTGTAAAGGTTCGCCGGTGTCTAGGGTTATATGATAGAAAGAATGGTTTGGTTTGGTTGGAGGAATGGAACCTTTCTGGCTCGTCAATTGGTTAATTATATATTTTTTTTAAAGAGTACTAGCTATGTGGGTATAATTCACATTACTAGCAATCTTGTTAACCCCTCCAGCTAAGCTAAATATGCTTGTATCTGGAGTGGGTTCACGGCAACAGTGTAATGGGTGGGGTTCGAACCCGTGACCTCTCGATCACAAGTCCCACATATTGTCGCTTCAATTTTATTAATTACTTTGACATGTTAAGTAGTTTGACTGAGATTTAATTGTGATTTCATTTTTTTTAACGTATTTGGATTTATTTGTCATTTTATTGTAATTGTATTTAAATTTGTTATAAATGTATTTTTTTACTGGATATGATTTTAATCCGAAATACTCTTTATAATAATAAATAACGTATTTAGGTAGTAACGAAGTTCGAGCGAGAAGTCGAGAGACCAGACAGATTGGCTGATATTTTGGTAAAAAGATCAGTTTTTAGTTGCGCTGGCGGGACGGTTTTAGTCCTCTCGCTGGCAAAGTGAGGCGGGCGTAGGTAACACAAACAACAAATTTATAAAAATGGTCAACCAACTATGTCCGGCTCTATGCGGTCGTCTGGCAACACTATTCGATGGCTAGATTTCTAACTTTAGCGTCTCCATTTCTGTATTCATCTTTCGTATCAAAGCTCAGTAACTACAGAGTTTGTAACCTGCCAAAGTGCGTCATATCGCGTCAACATTGGCCATTGTCCATTGTAAAAAAAGAGTCTATACAAATATTATAAAGCGGAAAAGTTTGTTTGTTTATTTGTTTAAACGCTCTAATCTTCGAAAGTACCGGGTGGATTTAGTAAGGAAGTAGCTTGAGGAAGGTCATAGGCTTTACCCGACTACAAAAGAACGACGGTTTTGTGTTTTTACTTTAAAAAAAGGAGGTTCTCAATTCGTCTTGAACTTTTTTTTTATGTATGTTACCTCATAACTCGGAGACGGCTAATCCGATTTGAAAAATTCTTTTTGCGTTTGTATTGGTATACTTTCTAGTTGGTCCCATTGTTACAAAATCAGGATCTGATGATGGGATCCTGGAGAAATCGAGGGAACTCTTCAAATATTATAGGCACACCTATGGCGTTTTGGGTATTTCTTATAGTACCTTGAGCAGTTGCTTCCGAAAAGTACCATTTGGGGAAGTTGAACTGATGACGAAGACCACAGATGGCCACTGAAACTCCTCAATAATAAGTATTTCGTGGATTGCAATTCGATTACTTGAGTACGGATGTTAAACACTTTATGCTCGTCACAATACATATGGTGATGTAGAGCTGATGGTCAAGTACCAGGAGAACTCCTCAAAAATCAACGGCTATGCATCGGGAAAAGCAATATTTTGTAAAAGGTGATAAGTTGTTGACATTATGGCTTTTGTAACTAGATTAATTATAAAGCGACCCACTAAAAAGCGTGAAAAAAAAAACTTTTTTGCAAAAAATAGAACCGACTTCCATATCAAAACACTGCAAAGCCAAAAATAACTTTAATTTCGGAAGGCGGTGTCAAAAAAATAAAGAAAATACAAAACAAATGACACAGACTACCGAAATTAAAGTTATTTTTGGCTTTGCAGTGTTTTGATATGGAAGTCGGTTCTATTTTTTGCTAAAAAGTTTATTTTTTCTATTCCCTGTCACGTATGATTCGTCAGCCCAAGTAAGAGTGAACAGGCATCTTCTGGGCTCTTTCGTTCCATCATAGATCTCATCTAACTTTTACCATCAGCTGTGATCAGGTTCAAAAGTGGGCTCATCTGTAATTAAAAAAAAAAATCCACGGGAGCGAAGCCCCGCGCGACTAGTGCTAGTACAAAATAAACCAACACGTATAATTGGGAAGTATTCAATTAAATGGATTATACCCACGTTACAGCACTCAATTTCATAATAGAAAAAATTATAGAAATGAAACATGATGGAATTTGAACTGGATGCCAGCCAAATTCTTCAGTGACATTTCCTACGCATTTTTTTTATAAAACAGCCAACAGAAATATTATAATTTTGCTCGAGTTAAGCTGACAAAGAGTTATAAAGTGCAGTTACCTATATTTTTTACTAGTACTCTCACGGGGCTTCGCTCCCGTGGATTCTATCACGGTAAAAACATAACTCTCCTTTTTTGCAGTCGTGTAAAAAGTAGCCTATAACCTTCCTCAAGCTTCAAGCTACTTCCATACCAAATTTCATCCAAATCCACCCAGTACTTTCGAAGATTAGCGCGTTCAAGCAAACAAGCAAACAAACAAACTAACAAACTTTTCCGCTTTATAATATTAGTATAGATTACGAATGATCCTACTCTTGACTCCGATCACATCTGATGGTAAGTGTAAGATGAGGTCTACAATTGAACAAGGGAGCCCATAAGATGCCTGTTCATGCTTGCTTTAAAGGCTGACTTAAAAAATAACTATTATTTATTCCTCTTATTAACCTTATTATATTCAGAAAATACTTTAAACTTAGATAAGTATTGTAATGAATATTTTAAAACATAATAATTATTTAACTCGGAATCAAAAACAGTATCTCAGTAAACTAAAGAGTTATGTTTATTTTTATTGTAGATGTTACAACTCCGAAAAAACCACAATGTTATAATGATAACAAAATTATGAATTCATTATAACTAATAAAAGCAGTGTTATGAACTTATGACTCACAAAATAGTTTGCCATACCATATTAGATAGAGTCCATTCACAGATTTTTTAAAAAATATGATTTTAAGCATATTGACGTTTACTTAGAAGACCCCCCACATCAGAGGTACAAGATTTTAAGTACCAAAAACTAGCAGTGTTTTTACTTTTTTTAATAAGGTTGGTAAAGAACAAAAAAATATATTATAATGTGTCATTAACTATGCAGAATTAAATTTATTTCAAGGTTCCAACTATCCAGTTCTAAACCTACTCAACTTGTTATTTGAGCACTTTATTTTAATTTTTGCTTTTATTACTGAATAAAAGTCCTTCATTATAAAAATATGACACTGTCTGGATTCAATTGAGTTACAAACCAGATAGCATGCAGTTTATAAACTGATATATGAGTGGTATGGCCACAGGATATGCAAGTTGAAATAGGTAATACTTATATCTAAATTGGCAGCTGTTCCAAGCCAAGTCTAAGGATCTTTACTGCGATTTCTTTATTAATATAGTTAGATTTTATGTAACCGGCCGTTGAACATACTCTATGCACTTTTACTAGTTATACATCGAAGTCAACGGCCAAGTCACATAAAATCTAACTATATTAATAAGGAAATCGCAGTAAAGATCCTTAGACTTGGCTTCGCTTTGCTTAGAGATTTCATTACTTTTTATAGAGAAACAAGCAGCTTAGGCGAGACTTGGCTAATTTTTACAGGATGTTTTTGGTGGGATTTCACTTCTTTTTGCAGTAAGCTATTTTTTACTTGATTTGTTTCGCAATTATACCTTTTATTATTTTAGGTTTTCTTATCAGAATTGTTTTTTTTTTCCTTTTTCGAGCAAAGTCTAGCAAAAGTACTGGGTACATTTGGTATACTCAATCATTTATTGCATTCCATATGTGTTACGTGGGTGGTTTGTTGTGTGTGTTCCTGTATTTTGAAAGTTTGTGCTTATTATTTTCTGGCAGTAATTAAATTGATTTATGGTTAATTTTTTATCTTAATTTGTAAAAAGTGATGGGTTCTTGTTCAATAAACATAATTGTACCATAATGCCACCTAATAGCCGATTTATAATTTGTGAAGTCGTAAGGTAATGAAAAAAGGAAGTTTATGTCAAAATTTCTATTAGATGAGGCTTGGTAAGTATTAAATTAGATATTTGATATATATTTTAATTAAAACAAGGTACTAAAAGGCTTAATCAATCTTTTATTTTTCAATTTTATTTTGTGATAGTGATGTGCTGTAACAAAAATGGCTCTTATCAATTATCGATAAATGGCATGTCTGTTTTTAATTATTTATAAACAACTTTGATAAAAGCGAGAGGTATTAAATGAAACTGCATTTACTTTATGTATAATTTTCAGGCTACACACCAAAAATCAGATCACTAGTTTAGTCACAGGACATTTTTGAAGTTTTTTCTTAGTTAAAACACAAAGTATCTTCCCGAGCACCTGACTAAGGGTACGTCTCATAGGGTGTGTCTCATATCATATAAAGTTATTTGGTATATTTTCATTTCAATAATGTTGCAGTCAATGATTATCAAATACAGGAATAAAGAAGACATGGTCACTGACGTTCTGACGATGGAGCTCCATCAAATGAAATATGAAATGTTTATGACCGCTATGGGTTTGCAATTGGGAGTCGTGAAATAGTTATAATTATAATATCTAGTCTTCTCAATATTATGGTAAGAAATTAAAGAAGTTAGTTGGCTTTAGACAACCTTTCCGAAGTAGTGGCTTTCATACACAGAGCCTGTTTAAGATAATTTACACTGACTTTAGTCTTTCAGGTTATGAAATTAATCACGCCCGAAGTAAGCACATAGATGTCCAAATTTTTTTCCTCAGAAAGAAGGTTGCAGTCAATGAAATATGAAATGTTTATGACCACTATGGGTTTGCGTCCAGAAGAAGATTATATTGATAAATTACAGAAATCCTTGACATTTATTATTAGTCTAATAATCTGTACTAGTTTTAATAATTAAAAATATACTGATCTCATTAAAAACTACAATCCTTGCTTTATTTCAACACAAATCCACTCTTAAATTTAAAAAAGTTAAAACCCTTTCCAACCTGTATACTTTATCGATATTGATAAAGAAGTTACTACCATCGCTCAGCACTATTTAGTCTGATAGGTTTGTAGTACTGTTGTATGATGTCTTGTTTCTGGTGTAAGTTCGTTCAGTTGGTAGGTATTGAAGTGACATGTAAACTGTTTTAATTTTTTTAGTACTAAGTCTAAGTAAAACATAGTGTATTACATTCTCTTTGCATTACTTACTCAGCATGACTATAGCCTTAGTGAACTGTGATTGGTTAAACAGAATGCTAATCACAACATGAACTAAATACCTATAAAGTTATCAACAAAACAGCTTACAACCACATGCTTAGAACACCACAGATAAACACAGTACCATGAATCATAAACATTTTAAAGAGTTCAAGTAACAAGGAGGTTTATAATTAGCTGTAAGGTTTTGTTACCTTTTTTGTGAGTCTGGCAGTTAACAATGTAGGGTGGCCAAATGAATGATAATTATAAATTGTGGCCATGGTACAAGTTTGTGCCATGACACTGAACATATAAGAAATATTCTATTATAATAATAAAATACTTGTTACAGATATTTTAATACTTGACCAAAATATGTTATAACAGAGAACCGAGATGATTATTTTAAAATTTCAATTAATAGCATTTGCATATTGATCTTAAGTCTAATAATGAAACCAGTGTTATTTTAAAATTAGCAAAGTTAAAGTGGATACTTCTTATTCCAAATTCAAATATAGTAAGCCTCTTCTTGATACAAAAGAGGCTACTGACTCACCTTTTAGAGGAATAAAAAACAAAGAATAAAAAGATAATGTATTTTATCTCAATCCAGCATACTTAAGTGCAGCAGTTGTTTGATGCACTGGCAGCCGGCCAAGCATCAGGCAAATGATACGCACACATTCACATACCTTGGTAAGTCGTCGAACAAGGAAGTACATGAACACATCACAATAAGCAGCCCATACTAGGGCCCTAACATTACCTTGAAAGGTTCATGTTTGTATGACGTATAAGAAGTTATTATAACGTTTGATATCACATACTTATGATAATGAAATAATACCTATCTTTACTTTAACTAAGACCCGTAAAAGGAGTAATTTTTTCGGTCCAAAATTCAGTTATCGAATGTTGCGATTCGATGTCGGCATTCGGCGATATCATTCTATGCTTTGGATTTTCCACATGGCAAAATAGAAATTGAATGAAATTATCCTGGCAGCCTATAGAAGCAATAATTAACCATTTATTTTAAAAGAAAAAGAAATCCTAGCAAATGATTACTCAAATTGAGAAACACTTTACTTACAATTTCTATCACCAGGACGTTCTTGGAAGTTTTATTTACGTTTCTTTGTTGCACTTATTAATATGTACGGTCTTTTCCACAAATTAAAACACCACAGTATCTAAGATTTCAGATTGCGATTGTAGTAAATGACAGAAAACAACGGAATAGAAAAAGACGTCTGGTATGGTTGGATGGATGAGCCGCTCTCCTAAAATTTTCAATAGATGGCGTCGCATTCGATTTAACCATAGACTACGGTGAAGTATTGTGAAGGACCGAATTTAATGAAAAGATTGCCATGCTTTGTTTACTTAATGAAGCAAGTAAAATCAAGTGGTTCAAATTATAAATGAAAATAATCAGCTATATGCTTAAGAGCTCTATTTTATGAGGAAAAATATAAAATAGTGTTTCCCAGAAGGAAGAAAAAACAAAAAGCCATCTCTAAAGTATTTAAAAAAATATGAATACAATAGTGCAGCAGGCAAGTACAAGTAAAAGATATTTAGTTATGGTTATGTATATAAACGAGTAAAATGTTCTTTTTACACTATTATATACGGATACAAATAATTATAAAAAAATGAAGTACCGTATAGATAAACATTATGACTATATTTTGTTTTTAAATATTACGATAAATATAATTACGTAAAGTTGTAGTGGAAGAAGATTCAACCCAAATATTTTAAGTGCAAACAGTTCATCACCATTAGTGTTAACTTGTGTTATTAATACATTTCAGTATTGTCAGCTGTGTAATGTAGGCTACATTATGTAGCTGTGGAATGGAAACCTGTAGTTAAGTCTATTTCATTCGGTCTCTAATAATGATCATGCATCGAATGCCTGTGCTACGTAGGCGACATCTAGCGGGAAACAATCATACTTTTAAAACTCTTTCTATCTCACTTGCACTCGTTCATTTCGTGCGACCGAACGGTTCAATGACTTTGGTGACCGTTTCTATTTTCTCTCTGGTTTTGTCGTCGGGTCGGCCTGCAAGGAAGGGGTCTTTGTTTGCGTTTCACGTTTGCGTCGCACGGTATCATCTGCGACCGCGGCTCTATCGTATCGTTACCGAGACGGAATGTGCCCGCATAAGTGGAAGCGTGGGTCTCGCTCCTCCCGGTCGATGTGAAATGTCGTGCAGTGTGCCAGACTGGCGCCGTCATCTAGTGCAAGTGCAGTGAGGTGCAGTGGTGTGTGCGAGCGCGCGTGGGTCGACTCGGCCACGGCGAGCGAGGTGCGCGGAGGTGGCGGCGGCCGCGCGGCCATGACCGGCGACATGCCTCTAGGGAGCGCGCACGCGTTCGGGCACGCGTTGCTCCGGGACGGGGCGCTGCCGCCGCTCGAGCCCGGCCCGCCCGCGCCACCGGCCAACAACGCGCAGCCGCCCGACAAGCGGCCTCCCGCGGCGGCCGCGAGCCCCGAGCAGGTCATGAAGCTCTACAGGAGCAAACTTACCCCCTACGAACAGCGTGAGATATTCGACTATCCCCAAGTGTACTTTATTGGCGCGAACGCCAAGAAACGGCCCGGGCTGGTCGGGTTCCCGAACAATTGCGACTACGACAACGAGCAAGGCTCCTACATCCACATACCCCACGATCACATATCTTACCGGTATGAAGTGCTGAAGGTGATCGGCAAGGGTAGCTTTGGTCAGGTAGTGAAGGCGTACGACCACAAGAAGCGCGAAAACGTCGCGCTCAAGATGGTTCGTAACGAGAAGCGGTTCCACCGCCAGGCGCAAGAGGAGATCCGCATCCTGGAGCACCTCCGCGAGCAAGACAAGGACAACACGATGAACGTGATCCATATGTTCGACTCGTTCACGTTCAGAAACCACACATGCATCACATTCGAGCTGCTGTCGATCAACTTGTACGAGCTGATAAAGAAGAACAAGTTCCAAGGGTTCTCGCTGCAGCTCGTCCGCAAGTTCTCGCACAGTCTGCTGCAGTGCCTGCACGCGCTCAACAAGAACAGGATCATACACTGCGACATGAAGCCGGAGAACGTGCTGCTCAAGCAACAGGGACGCTCCGGAATCAAGGTATTGTAACCACATTCATCCCATCAACACCCAAAAACCAAAAGAAAATACTGACTGGCTGACAACTTGGCAGGGCGACTGATACAGATTGACAGTCTAAATTAGTTGATAACGTTCGACGGGCTGAAGCGAAGATACAATGAACTCGTTGAACCTTTAAATGCATTCCTCTCGGAGACTTCCGATATAACAACAATCATTAACTTTGCAGGATGTCGGATCTGTTTAGAAACTCATTAGTATTTATTATAAAAACAATCACAGATCGCGAAAGCCTGTTTGTATAGCTCATTCGACGGTGGATAAAATCAATAAGCACTCTGTGGAACATTTTTCATAAACATTTGCAGCTGTGTGCGTGCGACCCGATCAGCTGGCCACACCCGCACCCCTATTTACCTTACCCACTGTAACACCACTCGCGATATCGGTATTATTACACGGTTCGTTAAAACCCTGTGTATATGACTGTACATTTATTATTCGTAAACTGGTTAAATATTCGTGGAAAGGTTTCTGATTTCTGATAATAAGATGCGTTATTACTTGCAACAGTTCGGACGATAAACGTTATCTGTGGACCGCGTGTCGAGTCGCTCAACCGATCGCGTTCTATTTTTAAACTTCCCGATACATTCAGTAAGTCGGTCTCCCGCCATGTGATGTTACACTGTGGTTATTTACGTCAACACGCGTACATCCAAAACACGGTTAAGACGTGTAACCAATGAAATACAAACCAATGTTACCAAGACACTGCATCAGCTAAATCAAAACCTTCGACCGCTCACTAATCAGCAAAAACACTGACCTACAAGTTGATGATTGTGCTGATTTTATGTGCCACTGAAATTTTCTTGTGGACGTTAAAAGCTTTACTAGCGATTCGAAAGATACGGATATTTAAATGCAGAAACATAATAGTTGTACCTACTTTTTAAATTTATAATTTTTCAGGGTTCCGTAGCCGAATACTAAAAACGGAACCCTTATAGATTCGTCATGTCTGTCCGTGCGTCCGTATTTCACAACCATTTTATTCCGTAACTATTAGGACTACTTACACAGTTCACACTTAGTAGATAGATGTATTCAGTGAACCGATATACGAATTAAAAAAAAAACACATGGTGTATACCAGAGAGTATATAACCACTAGAGAGCGTACCTATAGGCCGATTTCTATGAAGAACACGACTCACTACTCCGGGCCGGGGGACGACAGAGAAATGCAGAGCTGCAATTGGTCAGTTCAAGGTCAAGTTGCGTAGATATGCCTGGTTAGGGATTGGTCTACTTGATTAAGGGAAAGTAGTCGGTATCGATAAAATTGACTTTTACATTGTAAAAATGTTGAGTAAAAATTCCATAGTAAAAATATGTTCATTAAAATCCGTTGTGTATTAACAACTGTAGCTTCATTCAGCAGGCACTCTGTAATTATCTGGAAATCTAAAATGAAAACATGCATGTCACACAGAAGAAAAAATATTAGAACTTCTTTCTTTTTTTAAAGTCGGTTAATGTAGGTAGGTATTTTATGACAAGTATCTGTATTGAATTAAAAAAGAAAGAAGTTTAATTTTTATTTATTATTTATTTATTTATTTACATATACACATACAACTATCCTTACAGGTATTAACCCAATGCGATAGCGTAGCAAAAGGAAAAAAAAAAGTATCATTCCCTTGCAGTCGGGTAAAAAACAATAAAACATACACAAACATTAATTATAATAACATATTACAAACAGTGCTGACCTTGTAAATTCACTCAGAGAACAAAAAAATAGGTCTGTCTCCCTAGCAATAACGTTTATTGTGTTGAGTGCACGCGTCAGAGGCGCCTGCCTCAGAAGGTTGGTACGAGCGCTCGGAACCACCAGCAGCTGCGGCTGCCGCCGTCGCCACACGTACCTGTCCGGGACACACAGGCTCATCTGCCCTAAAATCGTCGCATTATGCACCTTCCCACGCAATATTTTAAATAAATATGAAGTGAGTGCCACTTCCCTCCTAACCCTTAGTTCATTGTATCCTACCATACCCAGAATAAATAAAGTAGGATACATTAATGGATAAAATGGATACACACCATAATACCGCATATATAAATATCTAATAAATTTGTTCTGCACACGCTCCAACATGAGACTATACTTAATTTCATGCGGAGCCCAAATGACTGCGTTACATTCTAACTGACTCCTAACCAATGCATTATATAATGCTATAATAGCTTTTATGCTCGTGAACCCTCGCACCGTACGAAGCATGAAACCTAAATTTCTGTAAGCCTTCTTACAGCTACGCATGATATGATCACGGAAAGTCAACCCGGTATTAAAACTTACTCCTAGATCCTTGACTGCCGTGACCCTTACCATAGGCAACTCGTCAATATGGTAGTTGTGTAAGATTGGTTTGTGCGCGCGAGAAAAAGTGATAGTCACGCACTTCGTACTATTAAATGGCAAAAGGTTTTCTTTGCTCCAGCTCACTACCCTATCTATGTCCCTCTGTAGCCTAATGCAGTCATCCTCGTTTTTTACCGCGAGGGACAATTTGAGGTCGTCGGCAAACAACAGACAGTGAGCGTCTTTAACTACTTCTGGTAGGTCATTTATCATCAGAATGAACTCCAATGGGCCAAGATTACTCCCTTGACTTACTCCAGATCTCGTGAAATATGGCTCTGATACATGTCCCGCATATTCCACATACTGCTGCCTGTCGCTCATGTAACTGGCAAAAAAATTCAGTAACTGTGGGGTAAAACCGAATGCTGCTAACTTTTTAAGCAACACGTCATTATCGACTAGGTCGAACGCTTTTTTGAAATCAAAGTAAGCAGCATCAGCTTGTCCCCCACTGTCCACTGTCGGCACCAGTTGAGCCATGTGACAGAGCAGATTACTGGTGGTGCTTTTACCCGGCAGAAACCCATGCTGAGCGTCAGAGAGTTGTGAGCTCACCTGGAGATAAATGCTTTTATGAATAGCAGCTTCCAATACTTTTGCCGGCGTCGACAACACTGCGACCGGCCTATAGCTCTCCACCGATTCTGCTGAACCAACTTTTGGTACCGGAACAACGCGAGTCACTTTCCACCTCTCCGGAAACACTGCAGCTTTTAAGCACTTGTTATATATGTGAAGCAGCGGCCTAGCTAGTACCCGTGAACAATCCCTGAATATGTAGGGTGGAATGCCGTCAGGTCCTGCAGACTTTTTCGGCTTAAGACCTTGAAGTGCTTGACATACGTCTCCTAACTCTAATTGGTTCAAGTGTACACGCGCCGCCCCATTCCCGTAACCTGCATTTGCTATAGCCGCGCCTACATTCAGATCTGGTCGTTCTGCATTATACACGGAAAAAAAATACTTTGCAAACTCTTCAACACAGCGTTGACCAGTCAATGCCTCGCCGTCTTTCAGAATCACTTGCGGACTTCTCTTACCCTTTTTAGCTTTCGCATAATTCCAGAAGGATTTAGGATCATTTCGCATCTGATTCTGAATACGGTGGCGATACTGTTCTTGTGCAACTACCAATGCCTTTTTAACGTTGGTCCTACACCAAGCAAACGCTTCGTAGTCGACTTTCGACCCACTTGCCTTATATATATTTTATAATTATCGATATCGTATTCAGCCGTTAAAGGTAACAGCACAGATTTTTACGATAAAAATACAAAGGGAAAGAAAGGGATAAAAGAATTAGAATTTCTTCATGAAAGAAAGAGACTTTTCCAAAAGACTTTTTAAATAGACCTCTGTGGTGGCTCTCTATCTGATTAAATAATAAATAATTTTCCTAGTATTTCATTACTGATGAATAGTTATGTCATCCATTTAGTATCTAGATGACTGGGAATGTTTTCCACACCACTTCAACGCGCATGAAGGCATTTTTATGCGTTATAAATTGCATACAAAATTTTAAAATTTGTAATTGTTTAGCATGCACACAGGTCTTACACTTGGTCACAACTAAAATGGTTCGTGTACCGTAGCCAATATATAAGTGCAAAAAGACTCATAGTTTTCGTGCGTCGGGGCACTTTATGCGCGGTCAAGTGGTTTTAACTATAGTCTTTGGTATATACATAGGTCTTTAAAAATGACATCGGGTTCTACAAACCATTTTTTCTCAAAGAATGATTTGTTGTAGAGCTCAGACAACAGTTTCAACGAAAATTGTTTTGAACAAGATATAGTCAGCAGTTTGTGAGATATAGTGCATTAAAAAAACCATTGACATTTATACAAACACAAAGTTATTTTTTGTTGGCAACAAGTACTACTACGGGACCCTTCATAGGGGAGTCCGACTCGCACTAGGCCACTTATTTACTACTAGCTTTCTGCCCGCGACTTCGTTCGCGTGGGTGAGTATTCCCATATAAAATCCCGATCCATATAGCCTATGTCACTCAGTGTAGATGCAGCTTTCTAATGGTGAAAGAATTTTTGAAATCGGTCCAGTAGTTTTTGTGTGAAAACGTTACAAACATACAAAAACACAAATGTTTCCTCTTTATAATATTCATTATTATTATTATTTACTACTTATTATAAAAAAGCTATTCTATAAAATCATCAAAGTAAATATTTGTACATTTCGGACTAATGCACCGACAGAAAGATCTAGTGAAACTCATATATTATCCCAAAATTCTAACACGACCCAAAAACAGCTCATTCAACAGCATACGAAAAAGTCCACATATTAGGATACTTCAATGCAAGTATACGGCAACCCAGAGCTGTGGAAAAATATATCATAGGAAATTATGACCAAGCCCGATGAAAGATAGATGAGGTATGCATTTGACTATAAATTGACTATAGTCCAAACCTTAAAAAAGAAGGACCCAGCATAAGATGGACTTGGAAGTCACCACCTGCAATCTACCTTATACTACGTTCCACCTGGATCAAAATTTACGATAGTTTAATAACGATAAGTAATATGGACACGAAATGTCTGTCATATCAAATTCTAGTCTTCCCAATATGAAATTAAACATTTAACAGTGTTTATTCAGGTGACACCTAGATACAATTGATAAGCAGGTTGGCGATAAGATAAATGCTCTATTGGAGCATATTGTTTCTACGTGCGTTCAACGGTACAGGCGCACGCGCAACGTGAACGTCATTGAAACTCAGCACGATTTCATCCATTGTTTTCGTTTTACAAAAATTCATAAGCATTAGCTAACAGCCGTTAAAAATAACACGTTCTCATTATAAAACAGATGAATATGGCTGACCTTTTTTTTGTGACCATATAACGGCAATTTTTTAATCGAAACCGGTTTTATAATTTGCTTATTTGGCAGAAGTTACCGTAAAAGTTTAGTGTCAATTAAGGTTTTTAATGAGCGAAGAAAGGATGAAGTTTTTCGTCCGCAAAATATTTTCCTTCGTTTATCTGCGTCGTCGGAGTAAAGACAATGAAAACTTTTCACATAATTTTCTTCTTTGTGTAACTGTTTCCTACTGCCTCAGTAATCTGATTAATCGTTCATTTGTTTTAAATAAATGCATGCATTACTGAAATTAATAATTTTTATTTGCGCTACATCGATCTATTAACTGATCGTACAGATTGATCTTGGCCGCTCTAAAAACATGTAAAGCACCATAGAAATATAAAAAAACATAAAATATCTATGTAACGTCGCGGAGCGCACGCACGGAGTGTTAATTAACTGCCTTCTGATTACTCACTGGAGCTTGAACTAATTATGATTCCAGGCATAATAATATCTTGATTCTACGCTGTATTAATAGAGAAGATCTTAAATAAAGCCAGAGATTATCGAACGCAATCCGTGTTGGTCTTCTCACAGCTCGAAAAGTACCTGCTGGGCTTTGAATCCTTTATTGTCGGGTTTTTTCGGCCACTAAATTGTTTGAGCGTCCCAGTACCTAATCTACGGGTTAAACAAAAAACTAACTACTCAGCTTGCCACTGACAGATCGACAAAATCCTATGGAAGGAAAAAGGAAATTAACATGGCATTCGATAAGTGACAACGGTTATTTTGTAGATATTGGATGTAAAAAACAAACCCACATGCAACTTTAACAGATTTGCTAGAATTATTTTTTTTAAAAACAAATACGGTTTTCACTGCACCGCGAGTCGGTTTTGCGAATTTTCCACTCAGTTCCACGCATCACGACCGGGTCCAATGCCAGATATTTCTGACATGGCGGCGTTTTGACGTTGCAACTCTGCGGTCTGTCACGCGACGTTGAAACTAATCCTTAGAATAAACCGTGTCGAAAGCTAAGCTCAAATTCTTTTCTTACATTTGAATTAAGAATTCGTGCGCCTGATCAGAAAACTGCAACCATTAATGAGACAGTCCTTTACTGGTGCTGCCAATATTGAGGACGACGATTTCCTTTTAATTACTGTCAAATTGATCAACCAAAAAATCTAAATTTCATTTCATTTTTTCATTTCATTTATTTATTTATTTTTTCTCCCACAAAATACATAAAACAACATTTCTTTAAACAATTTTTTGGTAGGGAGACAGGAGCCCATACTAAGAAAACTTGTGTTATGGGTCTCCTGGCCACCTTAACCCAGACACATTACAGAACTGGTCAAATTGGAAACTTAGAATTAAGGGAGTGTGTTAGATTTGAAAGCGTTTTCGTGCATGTGTGAGTTTATGTGCGTTTGAGTGTGTTTGTGTGTGTGTGTGTGTGTTTGTGTGTGTGTCATGAGCTAGTATGTGTGTACCTTTACCTCAAAAGTCTGTGTTTATTAAGTAGTCTTTCTGTCTCCTCATACTTAAGCCCAAGAAGCCATTTAGTGATCTTCCCTTTACATTCCCTATTCGTATTGGGATAGATATTGTGCAACTCATTAGCCAAGTTATACAGCCGTGGTCCTTGAAAGAAGGAGAAATAACCGCTGAAGGCTGTTCTGGATGGTGCAGCATGACATACTTGGAAGTTGCGGCGTCGGGTTAAAACTGGGTTATTATAATTGTACTGTAATAGTTTATGCTGCTTGAGGATAACGGAGAGAATATACAGTTGCCTAACCGACAAGACTTCCGCCAGATTGTATAGTTCTGACGTTGGGAATAGTCTCGGTTTTAATAGACAAATTTTAAGTATCAGTCTTTGAGCCCGCTCTAGTTCCAATAAATGACTCTTAGCTGCCCCACCCCATGAAGAAATACAGTAGGTGAGAACGGATTGACAAAGCGCCAGATAGACAGATCTCATAACCCTGGAGTCGGCCACAAGTCTTAACTGTTTGAATATATATGCGAGTTTACGTATTCGCTTAGCTACATTACTTATGTGTTCAGTGAATTTTAAGTTTTCATCAATAGATACTCCTAGATATTTTATATAATTTGTTTTAGTAATAAGAGGGCAGTTACAAGCTATAGTCGGAAATTCGTCACATGAGTGTGCTATTATTGTATGTTGGGGAGCGCCTATATTTCGAAGGGAAAAAATTATGAAGTGAGTTTTGTTGTGATTTAAGGTAAGCGAGTAGGTAGCTAGCCAATGACACACCTTATTAAAACCTTTTTGAGCATAGTTAAACAGGTGAGGCCATGAGTCTCCAAAAAAGGTCAGAGTTGTGTCATCTGCATAGGAAATAATCTTACAATTCGGAAGGTTTAGTTGGCATAAGTCATTGATGTAGCAAAGAAATAATGAAGGGCCCAAAATACTTCCTTGTGGAACTCCAAAGTTAACACAACACTCTTCACTCACTTCGTCACCCACTCTCACCCTCTGTTTACGACTCGAAAGGTAACTTTTAAACAAAAGCAATTGAACACCTCTGATACCCAGGCTTTCAAGTTTCATCAGTAGTTTAGGATGGGAGACTGTGTCAAAAGCTTTTGCGAGGTCTATGAATATTGTAAGGCATTTTCTCTTTTCATCAAGATTTTTCGCGATAAATTCTGTAAATGAATTTACAGCATCGTCCGTAGATCTGTCCCGTCTGAAACCATATTGAGCATCGGACAATAAGTTTTTGTTTTCCAAAAACTTCATGAGCCTCTTATTAATAATTTTCTCCAGGACCTTTGACAAAGACGGCAGGACAGATATTGGGCGATAATTATTGACACAGTCTCTCTTCCCACTTTTGTGAATAGGCACTACAATTGATTGCTTGAGAACATCAGGGAAAACACCTAGCTTAAAGCAACTATTGAAAAGTCTTGTTAAAGGGGATACCAAATACTCTTTTATACTTATCAACAGTTCGCTAGAGATGCCGTCACATCCAGTGCTACTACCCAATTTCAAGCCATCAATTATGCGTCCGACCTCTTCGCAATCCGTGTCCAGAAGAACAAAAGATTGCGACGAAGCACATTCGCGGCTTTCGTTAGTAATTGGTGGTACAGGAGGTATCTTTTGAGCAAGGTTTTCACCAATATGAGCAAAAAACTTGTTAACAGCATTTACGGAGTCCCTGGAGGTTCCATTAACAGTTAAAAGTTCCTGATTTGAGTTTTTGGTTTTATTCATATTTGTGAAGGTTTTTATATTTTGCCAGAGCTTTTTGCTATTACCTTTTGCCAGTTCCAATTCATGTTTTTGATAGTTAATTTTACATTTTTTAAGTACCGAATTACAAAAGTTTCTATATCTTTTATAAGTAGTGGCTAAAATAAGATTACTTGTTTCAGTTTTAAGTCTGTGGTGCATCCGATCCCTGTTTCTTATGCATCTTATTAAGCCAACAGTAATCCACGGTTTTAATGTGGCCTTGTTTCGTGGAATCTTAATTTTAATCGAATTCTTTATTATTAAATTTTGTAAATATTCTACCAGGATAGTAGTTGCTAAGTTTGGATCTTCGTAGGGTAAAAATTGGCTAAAATCAGTATTTTTACATTGATTTTAGCCAATTTTTACCGAGTGTTAATTAACTGCCTTCTGATTACTCACTGGAGCTTGAACTAATTATGATTCCAGGCATAATAATATCTTGATTCTACGCTGTATTAATAGAGAAGATCTTAAATAAAGCCAGAGATTATCGAACGCAATCCGTGTTGGTCTTCTCACAGCTCGAAAAGTACCTGCTGGGCTTTGAATCCTTTATTGTCGGGTTTTTTCGGCCACTAAATTGTTTGAGCGTCCCAGTACCTAATCTACGGGTTAAACAAAAAACTAACTACTCAGCTTGCCACTGACAGATCGACAAAATCCTATGGAAGGAAAAAGGAAATTAACATGGCATTCGATAAGTGACAACGGTTATTTTGTAGATATTGGATGTAAAAAACAAACCCACATGCAACTTTAACAGATTTGCTAGAATTATTTTTTTTAAAAACAAATACGGTTTTCACTGCACCGCGAGTCGGTTTTGCGAATTTTCCACTCAGTTCCACGCATCACGACCGGGTCCAATGCCAGATATTTCTGACATGGCGGCGTTTTGACGTTGCAACTCTGCGGTCTGTCACGCGACGTTGAAACTAATCCTTAGAATAAACCGTGTCGAAAGCTAAGCTCAAATTCTTTTCTTACATTTGAATTAAGAATTCGTGCGCCTGATCAGAAAACTGCAACCATTAATGAGACAGTCCTTTACTGGTGCTGCCAATATTGAGGACGACGATTTCCTTTTAATTACTGTCAAATTGATCAACCAAAAAATCTAAATATCTTTACAATCAATGTAACGAGTTTAGAGTAACGGATCAAGGAAATTTTCGCATCTCAAATGTTAAAACAAGACAAGACCGATATTTTGAAACATGAAAAACGAGTTTCACCTTAACACTGTCCCGACGAAGTAGGAGCTGGCGACACAAAAAACATGTGCTTCTAAACAAGCAGAATGAGATGCACAGCGACCTTACAAAGGAACACCTGTGCCAGGTAGATTTAAAAATAAAACCCGCCTAACTGGAGCAGGTTCCATAAAGAGCAATGGATATTATTTTCTGCCCATCGCAGTGAATAATGCATTACATTGTATGGATCACTTGACTCGTCACGACACAGACAGCCGGCATCGGCAGTAGGCACAGAAGACTTAAACTTTATCAAATTTATAGAACTAGAAAAAGGTTTTCGCTCCAGTTTTGACGTTTGTGGAGTAAACAAAGGAATAAAATAACATTTTATTAGGTACTCGAGCTTCTTTTCCGAGTTAAGTGGGGCTTCAAAAATATCCCTGAACTTTTCATAACTGGCAATATTCAAAGAAGATGGCGTGCCGGCACGTTTTTCAATTTAATTTATGTGTGCCAATGCTGGGCAATTTTGTACGGATGGAGCTTTCGAGTGAATTAGGTATAACTATTATTAGGACAGGTGAACTTAAAGAACGATCAACTGCAATATTTCGGTCGAGCGACCGACCGACCACAAAGGAGACTAAGACGGGGGTTATTCTTAGGGTGGGAAACCGGAATGGCTGTCGCCCAGACGTGTACGGCGATAGCCTCAGTTGATGTGTGTCCTTGTAAGGAAACTTAAGGCAAGAATTCACGAACAGACAACATACAATGTTCACATAACAACACGTGTTTAATCCATGTTCGATGGCCACTTTATTAGGCTCAGACACACGTGTGGACATTACAATCGAAGCTCATGCATTATGGCCGTAATGACTTGGCGACTGATTGATATTCCAAGGGCTTTCTCGTCTCCTGTTAGCATAACAAACAAACAGACTTTACAATTTTAATGAGTATTTGCACTGTACATAACACCACATAAGCTGAATCTGATTGATATTTTTTGCAATATTGAGGACAGAGACGTTTGGATCTACGGTAGTCATGTCATCATTAGTATTAGAGCAAGGTTGAAAACTGCAAATAGATCGTAGGTGGTCATCGCTCCCCATGAGATAAGTGGTCAGGATGTTTGTCTTACTCATTACTAGAGTTTACTCTAGGCCGGTGACCCGAATTCATTCAAGCAATTCTTCCTTAACGTTTTATAAATGACAGTCTCGATTTTATGAACTTTGCTCCCCTGACATTAGGTCTTGGCGCCTACAAGTCGACTGACATGCCCTAAATAAAGAGACATTAACATAGACGCTTAACATGCGTCTTAATGAAAAGAGGATTACCGACTCTGCACCGAATTATTAGCATATATCATTATCCCCAATAGTCTTTGTTTCAACGGTGAGGGTGACGCATACGAGTATCGGTTACATTACAAGTATGTAGGTTTGTGTGACAAAGAGAAGTAGTATTATGATATTTGCATAAACAGAACAATCTTAACGATGTCACATTTGTATTTACACGTTTTATTACATTATTGTGGAGTAACAATGGAATTATGTGGCGGAAGACTGAGTAAGGTTAAAGGACTCAGAAACGGCCAATCAGCACTTAAATGTAAGAGTTTTACGACTGTTAGTATACGTATAATTTTCACATTTGATCGCTCACTGATAATACTTTTGCGTCTTTTAAGTCTGACTTCTGTTCTCTATGGTTATTTTTGTCGTTTACGGCTTCCTTTGTTGGGGAATATTACGCGCTTTTAATTGTAGGCGCTCTCGATTTTTATATTTTTAATTATTTCGCTAATTAAACTGGATCAATTGTTTTTTTTTTTTAAGTTAATATCTTCATCAACTTACCTTGTTTATTGTTAGTTTTGTTGTATTATTATTCGTGACAGTTATTATTGTATTTATGCGTAGATATCCGTTTAAAGCAATATAAGCACATTATGAATAGTAGTAATACAGTGTAGACTGTAGACAGTATAAAACTTGTATATTATGTGAGTTTTATCCTAGAATATTGCATTTAGTTAGCAAGCACATTCAATGTGGTAGGCAAATTAGTTCCTTGATTATTATTGGTTTATTTGTAATTCAGCGCATATTACGTACAGTTCTTTTCTATGAAATATTGTTGTTTTCGGAATATATTTTCCTGTCACATTATTTACAGTTATAAACAGGTTTTTGTCCTCAAATAGAGGTGTAGAAGGGAAAGAGAAGGGAAGTTTTTGTGCAGTAGTGAGTGGGACAAAAAAGACTTAACAAAAAGGTTGATATTGTTGTTTGCCATTGAGATTGTGTCGTTGTGTACAAGCCCTTACAACAACTGAGATAAAATTGGGTCATTCGGTCGAGACGACGTCTGTACTTAATCGATTTCGCTATCTTACTCAAAACATTTTGGTAAAGTAAAAAGAAAGATGTGAGCGATACTTGCAATTTGTTATTGAACATGTAAATAAAACAATACGATAATGAAGATTAATGAAGTATTTTAATTAAATAAGTCCTATTGGCTTCCAATTTGTAATTATTTTGATTGCCGAAGAAACTAGGAAATGCAAAAAATTCTTTCGTTTTCAGACGAGGTATTCCTCGAAGCCCTACTATTTTGAAGCGCACCTAACGAAGCGCTCCTTTTTTATTCCTCGAAGCGCTCCTTTTAGTAGCGCTCCCGATAGCAATTAAAATTTTATTCCTCGAAGCGCTCCCGCGTTTACAAATAGGGAAGACCATGAAGTAAACGAATAATTATATTTTTTAAACTCATCATCATCATCGAAGTTGCTTAACCAAAACTATGAAATTGACAGAAAAATATTTTTTTTTGCTTTCGGCACTATAATGTGTACTCAAAGAGGATGTTATTAATAAATAAAACGCACAGATATAATGTAAATGATATGCGTATAATAATCACACTGCAGCAGGACCTACATAATAATTACAAGATTACTTTGTGTGGTGTTATCGTAAATACAGTTTTATACACGTATCATTTTAAAAAAAAAGAATTTAATGTTATGAAAATGTAATATGACATAGCAAAAACACACATTATAGCAATCCAATCCAAAAACAAGTGAGTAAGCGAGAAGGCACATTACATAATGTAAGGCGACATCTAGCCTGCTTAGTCAATGAATGTATATAAGACTTTGTTGCTGATTATTAATATGAATTTTTACTACTCTTAACACTGGTAACTAATATATTAAATCACGATTCTCACACAAAAAAAATAATTATTAAAAATCTAATTTAATTTCTTTTTGTTTTGTTGTTTGGTATTGTTTAATTATATAAATAATAACTGATTCATAATAATTAGAACGGGTAAAAATCACATTAAGTACTAGTGGGGAGAAACAGTTGAAAAATAATTATTACTTATCTATGTATTAATTTTACAAAAAAAAAACACAGATTGTTTCGTTGTCTTAAAAGTCATTGCTTAATAATTACATATGATAAGGTATTAAAAAAGCTATTAAAAACCGTCTTGTTTGTAATCACAATGATAAATCTTAAAACTAATAGTGTAATGTCAATAGATTACTTTGTGTGGTGTTATCGTAAATACACTTTTATACACGTATAATTAGAAAAAAAAATATAAATGAATTTAACGTTAAGAAAATGTAATATGACATAGAAAAAACACCCGTCAACATGACGGCTTACATTATATACACAAAAACAAGTGAGTAAGCGAGAAGGCACATTACATAATGTATCCTGCTGCAATGTGATTATTATACGCATATCATTTATATTATATCTGTGCGTTTTATTTATTAATAACATCCTCTTAGAATACACGTTACTCTTTGTGAATACACATTATAGTGCCGAAAGCAAAAAAAAATATTTTTCTGTCATTTTCATACTTTTGGTTAAGCAACTTCGATGATGATGATGAGTTTAAAAAATATAATTATTCGTTTACTTCATGGTCTTCCCTATTTGTAAATGTGGGAGCGCTTCGAGGAATAAAATTTTAATATTTTTAATTGCTATCGAGGCGCTACTAAAAGGAGCGCTTCGAGGAATAAAAAAGGAGCGCTTCGTTAGGAGCGCTTCAAAATGGTAGCGCTTCGAGGAATACCTCTTTCAGACTTTCTGTTCCACTTCAAACAACTAAAGAGGGTGATACAATGGGCAATCTTGTCACTAAAAGCGATCTTTTATAGACAACATTTGGATGAATTTGGCACACAAGGAGAAAATAAATACGCGGGTAGTTAGTCCATGGTGTACTATTGACTTTTATCAAACAATATTTTTTTAATCAAACAATTATTTGGTCCCAACTAGCTCCCAAATCAGTGGTCCCAATTGGCGCCCAGATGATCCGTACAAATTGATATTCTATGAGCAATAAAAACAGTCACCGTACGGTTTGTTAAAAACCATGTCACATGAACTTACCTTGTGTATTGTTAGTTTTGTTCTATAGTAACCATTATCCCTGATAGTTATTATTATAAATATGCGTACATATCCATTTTAAGTGATATAAGGATATAATTATATCTGCATCACTGGTTTAACAGTATATATAAGGTAGTATTAACATTATCTCGGCTTTATTGTAGAACACCGCCTTTCTAGTTCACAAGCAAATACAATGTGGTTGGCAAATTAGTTCCTAGTTTATATGATTACATACTCACGTTCATATTTCAGAACATATTTTTCTTTTTGTAGATCATGATAATGCCAAAAAGTTTAGGATTTTTGGCAATAATCCCAGATGCAAAGTTACTTTGTCAAAGCTTACAGTTCCGGTCGTATAAAGTAATATACCTAGATATATTATTATGATTTATTTATTATAGATAGATTGTGTCCCTACTTCGCTCTAGCAGTATTTATGAGAGAGGACAATACAATTTGAATCCTCTATGAAACATTAATAATATTAAGCTTCATTATCATTCAAACCATTGAGAATAAGCAAAAACGTTCAGATTATGCCCATCTTTGTCCATAGTCATAAATCACTGTATTATGTCATTACTTATAGAAACCTCACAAAGGGTAAAGTGTTCATATTGATATCTAATGATATTTGAACTATACAATAGATATACAGTTTCCTATTCACATCAAAATTACCTATAAATACTCTTATAACTATATCGTATACATAATAGTTTGGTGATTTGGGTATCTAATGTGTTAGGTAGGGTTCCTAACATTATTCCTTTAGAGTCCTCTTAGGAACGTGCCCTAATAGGCGTAGGATAGGTTCCGCAGTGGTCTTGACGCTTCTATTATATTTACTTCTATTATTTTGTCAGCATGATGATCACCAAATTAGTTTTAGTGAGGTAAAAACCCCGCACAACACCAAAGGTCCTTACTTTGGTATTGTTCGTCAAATTGTTGAGCTCCTTAAGTTCTAAGTTGAGCTACACGATAACTGACAAATGCTTGCACTGTCTGGACAGGTCCGCTCAAATTTGCGTGGTTATTTCCTCAAAAGAATACCACAGACATGAACCTACATGCTTCTCATATACAAATACAAATTGTCTGGACTTTAAAAGAGACTATGACCTCTGAGTTTGTTTCGGTGTTTCTTCTCAGAGTAGTCAGTTAAGAAATACCGGCCTCATCTAGCTAAACTTAACACGCAAAAAAACATGACGTGTAAAAGTGTTATTTATAACCAATTTACAAAATAAATATTTCATTTCATTTCATTTCACCCTGTTTTTTCCCCCAATGATTAAAGAAGGGTTAGACCTTGAACTTGTTTAAAAATGGCTTGGTTATTTTATTGTTAGCCCTGGCAACATAATGTTATCCAACTATGGTTAATACAAGCGTGATTATACTATGTAGATTGTAGAAATTACCTATAGGTAGTAGTAATAGATTCCTAGTCTATATGCGTCACAGGCACACGGCAACGGCGCGGCGTGGGGAATTCGCTGAAATTGGGTCAGAGTTGACCGACACAAAGTGACTATTAATAGAACACTTATCAATCGACTAAACGCCTATAAATGGGAAATGGATTTTATAATGTTTTTAAGAAATGATTAGGTTCAATTGAATCGCGGCTTGGCTGTAATGAACTGGTGAAAACCCCTTAAAGAAAATTATCTATTGCACCATTTGTTAGTAAACGTCAAAACTGTCAGCGAAATAAAACTTGAGCTTCTTTCAGAAGCAGTTTAACTGAGTTTCACGTATAAGTCGCAACTAGCTCCCTCGGCAAAGTTTCAAAGACATGAAGTGAGACTCCCGCCGCCATTGCCTCGGGGCTCGTCACTCGTCTGAGCAACATTTTTAAATTCACACTCATTAACTTTGTTAACTTTTCACTCTAAAATATGCATCGAAAATCGTGTTGATCATTAGCGAAGTTGTTTGTATTAAGGTAGGTAGGTACTACATAATTTCGCGCGACCTCTTTTCGTTTTAATTAAGCCGGGAAGTGGGTAGATATAGTTTACGTGCCTACCTATCTAAAGTGCTAAGATAACTTGCTTTAATTGAATAGTTCCACTGATTCATGACTTTAATGAGCTTTGCCTTGTCTGTAGATAACGATTTAAGAATGTATGCTTTAATGGGTACCTACGTGTGTTTGTGTATTGTTTTGCTATAATTCATTTTTAGACTAATGAAGCAACAAACCGTGAATTATGAAAGAAATGCGACACGAAGCAAAAATACTGGATTCCACACTGTTATATAGTGGAACTTAATTAATAGCCGTTTAGCACAGAGCAGTCGCGATGACACTGACAATTTGCCTCTAGCTACACCTGACACCGAGTGTCAAGTGTTCGCAACTAAAGTCTAACGAGCCAATTAGAGCTTACAGTTAGCTGTCGAACCGTGAGAAATAAAATACAAGTCTTTCTTTACATTAAATGGTTGAACTGGAGACGCAGTTATTGATGTAGATAAATTGCTATTGCACGATAAAGTCTGAGCTACATAGATTAAGCACTTTATCACTTTATCACTTTTTGTTCTAAACTTCAATGGCAATGAGACAGTATGTATCGATGCTATGACGTCATACACATAACTCGAGACCTCTCTCATTAGAGAGAGGTACAGGCTCTATTTTCCATGTTGAAGAAAACAACATTATTGGCACAGAGGAATGCATAGCTTTGAAGCTTAACTGTAATCAAGTTTTGTGAACACTCATAACGAAAGAAAAAAATGCAGACAAAACGGATGAAATATTCATTCTCGGATTAAATATTCAGTAAACTTGTTGACTTCGGTATCTCTATTAAGGTTTTTGAGAGTTCATTTTCGACGAGAATATCAGTGCACAAGCGGACGAAACGGTCGCCCTAATAAGGTACTTGTCGAAATGCGTAACCATTACGTTGGGTAGACACGAGTGAAGCGTAAGTGGGTCACAGACGGGAGCAGGAGCGATCGATTGCATCAGCTACGCAACCATCGGGTCGAGAGTCCTGCACTTACATTTTTTACTCTGTGCTACCGGGAATATTTCGCAATGTATGCAACTATGTACGGATTCTTGAATGTAACTGTGTCACGTATACTCGAGTCTTGAATACTGAAATTTCAGTTTTCTGCGCTACCTTTCCAGAAAATAGGACGGTTCCTGCTTTATAAATAATATTGTACGAACTTTATTAGGCAAATGGGACAAGCCAAATAGGTTTTGATAGCGAACGTCATGCATTCAATTCAATGATATAAAATATCATTGATTCAATTATAGAAGTTGGTGGAATATTTTCATGCAGTATTATTGAAATAATTACTGACAAAACAGTGTGTATAAAACGACACATAGTCTGTTCACAGCGTGACTACAAACAAATTTGCCCTTTCAGGTATATCGTTAAGTATATCCGTGGAATAAATCCACTAATATACTTAACAATGTACCTGCTTTAGCTTTTAAGGACTGTTTTATGGATTTATTTGTCAATAAGACTTCTAATATATTATCTTTTATGGATTTTATTATTGTATCGGCCAATTTTAAGTGCTCAGCAGGCTTTTATCTGGTCTTGCCATTTTCGCGTATTTTTCCTGTAACCTTACAATGGTCCCTCTAAGAAACTAATCCATCTCACCACTCCATCGTCTGAGCCAATCGTGATTAAAATATGTCAGATTATCGCCAAATAGGGATTGATAAAAATGTTCGAGCCGCATAATGTTAGCAAAAAGTGATATCTACTCGATAACCCAGTTCCCAAATTTCGAGATTGGCGTGTTCTTTGTTTGTGAATGTTTATTGGACAGCCAATCGCGGTAATTGGTCAGGTATTCGCCGTGTTCAGTTAAGGGCCAGTTAAGACTAGCTGTCTTCAGGCACTAGTGTTACCGAGTGCTCGTCCTGACTCGCACAGTAACTGTTGACTTGTGGTCCGAGATAAGATCTGTAGCGGGCATTCCGAATCATAAAAAAACCGACTAGTATTTGCGTGATTTAGTGCATATTTTCTGGGAAATAGTGATTAACTGATGAAATTATCTGGTTTTCTCCATTCGTTTTGGCTTATTCACTTGCTGCCGAAGAGAGTTGAATCACTCTTGAATAATGCCTACTTGCAAGGCATGCATCACGCTTCGAATACTAAACCTGAGCGAGCCAGGTATTTATTAATGTCAGCGATCAGAAAATACATTTTTGCTGCAGTATACTATCTTAATTACATCAATTATTACAGACTATCTGCTACACGTGGGATTCAAAAGAAATCTCTAGATAGCTTGGCTTACTTAAATTGTGTAAACCTTCTCATTGACGATAATTTTAATTTCATATCTGTATGAATATTATGAATAACTTAGCAATATTTAAGATAGTTATGCAACGGATATTGTTCCTGCTCCGATGCATTGCACCAACACCCAGGGTGGTTGGAGGGACGCCAAGCCTAGCTCACAATGCTCACAGCGGCTAAATACGAAACAATTATTATTTAAAATCCAACAATAGAAAGCGATCTTTTGTTACAATAATGAGAGATGTGAGACTGAATACACGCCGTCTGCGTGACCGTGATCGTGAACTCAATAGAAACTTTAATGAATGTCGAACAAGTAGGACGAAAATCTATTAATGACCTCCTTTTTATGGCCAGCAGGATGTACTTACGTGAATTAATATTTATTAAAGTCAAGACACAATATAATGATCGGGTATTAATATGGAATCCAGGGCATTGTTATAAATCTAGAACTTTCAGCCCGCTTCAAAGCTCAGTTCAAATAACTAGAGATCCGGCCTTACATCACAGTATTTGTTAACCAAAGTTTCTAATGGGAATAGCTGGGAGAGATTTAATCGTAATAAATGGGAATAGTTGGGATTTTACGGCAGCTGCACATTTCAACTAATGTTAGATTTAATAGCAGTTTATAAGCGACTCATATTGCGGTAGAATAGGTTTTAATTTTCCGTCATTAAAATCATTCTTTAAAACGCTGCCGTTGGAATGCTTCTGAGGAAAAATGTCAACTACTTTACTCATAGCTAATGCCAGTTGTTACCAACTTTCTATTTCACAATAAAACTGCTAGAACAATCAGATGTACGTTCTTTCGATCAAGCAACAAAAAATATGACTCAGAAAAAGTACGTAAAATATTAGATGGGCTTACAGTTGCTGAATCGATGGCTTGAAAATTGTATGAATCTGCTTAAAATTACGTCAGCTATCGTTTATAATACGAATACACTTTATTTTCTTTAGTTGTTACTAAAATCTTTCATAAACTATAGTTAGTTAGCCAACTGTTTCTTAGTCGTTACAACAACTCAGATTCAATGTTAGCAGTTTATTCTTAAACTGTTGTGGTAACACTGATTGCGTACGCGCAGCAAACAAAACGTTGGCGGATTTTTTTATCTCTTTTTAATTTTAGAACGGCCTCCCACGGGCTAAGGAAAGTGGGTTAATGCCAAGCCTACACGACCTGGGCCCCGGTTGACTGATATATCTCTCCTTACACCGTAACCTTTGTCTATGCTCGTTATCCGAAGTAAAATAAAAAAGTAAGAGTGAAGAATCTGTGACCGGAAGCCGAATCGAGGCCATTGGCAAAGATCGAATGTCTGTCTTCATTAGTCTGTCTGCTAACGTCTCTATGTGTGTCGTTGAGAGTTATTTCTCGTTGATTACGTGCAACTGCATTCTGTAACTTGTCATGTATGACTTCTTAGAAATTTGTGATAGTAAAACGTGCCTGTTTATTGGTTTGATAACGTTAACTACAATAGTGACTGTTGTTACACATTTATTCACACCACAGTTCTTCTGGAGTGTGTAGCATTTACCTATCAGTTAATTTTTGTCTGATATTTTCTGTTTGATTTTGCTAATCCCATGACTATGTTTAGTAATATATAGGCAATGAAAACTTTTAGTTTTCACCACTTTCATACTTCAATGTTTATCTGTTCCAAAAATCAGCTGTTCACTACCTCCATGTTTGAACTATAAATTACTTGTCGTCTCGCCCTATTTGTCTTACAGGCCACCAAGCGTACCAAACGGTACCATCTGCTTACATAACACATACACAGGTCACTATATATATATATTATTGTACTCTGCCATCGGATAGAGGCGACTGCATTACATAAAACTGGAGTTTTGAACCTGAACACGTATTTTTACCTTTACTGTAACATTGTAAAAGTGTCTATTTCCACGTGCATAGAGTTACTTTGTGCGACAGTAAATAAAATAAAATTTAAGTAGGTAAAATAATAGTAAATTTTGTAGTATTTAGGTAGTACATGAAGCTAAATATGTTATATAGAATTTAAGTGTAATCGTACCTACCTATCTCATTCATAATGCATACAGATTACTTATCAGTGTAAGACGTTTACCTGTATGTTATACTATATGATATTGTGCAACGTATATTTGTTTGTTTTCCCAAGTAATTCAATAAAAAAATATTATGAATTGAGTCTTGGTCACTTATAAACAATTAATGCAAATAAACTGCTATAATACTTATATTGTGGGGCTGCTCATTATAATTATTATATTAAGAGTATTTATATTACAGTATACTTAATTAAAAATTAATTATTCTTCCTATATAGTGACTAGTGCCGTGCTTCCCTGATTTATGCGTGTCTTCAGTCTGAAAACGACTTTCTGAAGCCATCAGTTAGTTGACTGTATGACCGAAAAATAGTCAGAACCCATTGACCTAAAGAGCATAGAGGTCATCAGTTTCTATCATATAACTCGAACAGCAATAACTCCATAACATAGAGATAATATCTACATTTAATGCAATTAATATTAGAGAAATCAGCGTATTGAAAATAACCGTTAGCTACTAGGCGTGGGTAGGCTAAAACAATTTGATTCATTGTATGACTGCTTGAGGCTTTCCACTCTTCGTACTTTAAAGCTTCGCAGTATTAGATTTCTTAATTTAATAGTCAGCTATGTAATTACGCCAACACTTCAACATGTTTTAATTAAACACCGTCTTGATTAAATGTCTGTAAACTTCATCGTAATGGTTCTTGTTTACTTAAGATTTTAACATCTTCAGCCTTAGATAGACAGCTGTGGCACCAATTGAGGATACCTGTACCTATAGACCTAGTACATGAGCCTTTTCTATAGAGTATCTGTATATCTGTCATCCCTATCCGTCAATTTAATTTAAATTTAAGGATTCATCATTTCTCAAAAGAGCATTTTATAGTTCACTTGTATGAGATTTTAAATTTAAACAACAATTGATCGTCCTTTAATGACAAAGTAAGAAATAAATAAAACATAAATTACTTTGAACCATTCGAAGGGAAAAAACAATTACAAAACACAAAAGAAGGGTAGTTTTATATAAGATTTTTATATCATAGCTGGTCAGCTGAAAACCATGGTACCCTCATGTGTACTAACAATTCAAATAGTAAAGCACATAAAACTATTGACGACTATACTAACGTCGACGTGTTTGTGTGCGAAAACAAGACTAGTCTCGGGTAGACCGGTAACCTTTTATATTTTCCTGTGTTTCTAATTTATTTACGGTAAGTAAATAAATAATATAATTAAGTAACCAATAAAAAAAAATAGTAAACGACTAGACAAGCTCGTCCAGAAAATGCGAGCATTATTAAAGCCGTTAATTGCTCTGATCCCATTCCACGTCGCACAGTGGGTCGAAACGATGATTTTAGTGACTTGATTTTTTACTTTTTTCTTTATGCGGATCGATAGAACTCATTAACCTCAATAATAATTGTTCTGATGCTTTTTTTCCTAAACTTGCTCCTTTAGATGGAAAAATGCATTTTGTGATATTTTTGTATGGAACGGATCAAATTAAATTAAATTCCTGCTAAGTGGCGAGTGATCCCGCTTTGAAACTATATTTTTCTTAAAGCTTACCTAGTCTACTATCATTTGATGCTATGAACATTTGCATAAAGTTGCAACACTGCCAAATAAATGAATCGAAAAAAATTAAAAAATACATTGAATAATTTTTATTTTCTCAAGTTCTTTTAAGTTAAAATTGATGTGGAATAGTAAGTAAAAGCACTTAATAATTCACATAATTAATTAACAACTAACGACAATATATTAAGGTTCGTTATTAACTTAAATTTACTAATTACGTATTACTTAAAAATGTGGATATCATTTATCTATAAATTTCTATTGACTGTAATTAGCTTGACTTTTTACTTTATAAAAAACAATGTTTTTCACTTTTAGTCATTACTTTAATGTTAATGAGGGTAGTAGAAATATTAGTAAAAATTTGATTGTCACTGGAAGTATAAAATTACCATATTTATTATATATTTACTAGTGTTCGTTTATTCGTACTACTATTAACATCTATTGTGATTGTGATCGTCCCTTTTCGTTATAATGGAAAATTTAGTTAACAATTTAGATTTATTTATGATTTTAAGAGAGCAGCTTAAGTCGCTGTCAGGTAGTAAAAAAATTGGCCAAGTGCGAGTCAGACTCGCCCATGAAGGGTTCCGAAGTAACTATTATAATATAATATAATATGTATATTTATTTGACAAAAAAAACCTTACAAATTTCGTAAAACTAGCTTATTTACATTTATTTACAACTACGCCAAATAACTTTGTTTTTCATAGTGTTTGTATGAATTACAAAGTTATATTTGCGGTTTTAGAAAATATGCTGTATCTCAAAAACTGCTGACCCGATTTCGTTCAAACCAATTTTGCTTGAAAGTTTACATTAAGATCAACAGACTCAGCTCAGGCGCCGAGAGCTCTCAGCCGGAGAGGCTGGTGAGTTGCTTTTGAAGGAACTAACGGCTCTGATTAATCTTATGCTCTCGGGCCAGGTGAACGAAGCCGTCACCGATATCTTGTACGGGGCCAATCTATGTGCCCTACGCAAGAGGGATGGCGGCATTCGCCCCATTGCCGTGGGAACTATCTACCTTCGTATGGCAGCCAAGATTTGCTCAAAATTTTGTGGTGAGGATATTTCGACCAAATTTCAGCCCGTGCAACTGGGTTACGGCTCCAAAGGGGGTTGTGAGGCTGCCGTACACGCCTTGACGACCTATTTAAATTCAGGTAAAGGAGAGGTCATCTTGAAGGTTGACATTAAAAATGCTTTTAATTCAGTCAATAGGGACACTTTGTTGGCAGAAACTAAAAAGGAAGTACCACAAATTTTTAGTTTTCTTTGGCAATGTTACAGACATCCGACTAAATTACTTTATAAGGAAAACCTTTTGGAATCAGCTGTTGGCTGTCAACAAGGTGATCCCCTCGGGCCAGCGATCTTTAGTTTAGCCATTAACCCAATCATTCGACAGCTAAATTCAAAATTTAATGTGTGGTATCTCGATGATGGAACCCTGGGAGGCGATGTAGACACGGTATTAGATGATCTACAGTTTTTAATAAATCAATTCCATTCCATAGGATTGGACCTCAACCTTTCGAAGTGTGAACTATTCATATCTGACAGTACTGACAGACAACTGACACTTTCAAAATTCAACGCAATAGCCCCAGATATCCAAATTGTGGAAAAAAGTTCTCTTCGTCTTCTTGGGTCTCCAATTTATGAGAATTCTTTTCCCGATTTTGTCGAGGAAAAAATACAAAATTTTAATGACATCTTGGACAGAATATACCAAATTAATATGCATTCGGCCATCACCTTAATTCGTTACTGTTGTTTTGGACCCAAATTAATGTATTTTCTTCGTTCTACGCATCTATGGCATCATCCTCACCTTTTGGAAAAAATGGACCAAATTATTCGTCAAACTCTGACAGGAATTTTAAATGTGGCTATGGACGACCGAGCTTGGGCACAAGCTACTCTTCCCATTCGTATGGGTGGTCTCGGCGTCCGCAAAATTACTAGTATCAGTCTACCGGCTTTTGTATCCTCGGTACACGGCACTGAGAAATTAATCAGGAATATCCTAGCTCCATCACTGGTTGATTTCAATGTGCCGTACTTCACCGAGGCTATAGATACCTGGAGACTCGCTTGCCCGAACCTAAATCCACCCGATAATCCATCATCTCAGAGGCGGTGGGATGAGCCGCTCTGTAGAGCAGTTCAGAGTGACCTTATTGCCACATCTGCTTCGGCTGCAGAGCGTGCGCGCCTGCTGGCTGTGGGTGAATGGGAGTCGGGTCTCTGGCTCCATGCACTACCATCATCGAACATAGGCACCTTGTTCGATGATACTACTTTCCGCCTCGCTGCTTCCCTTCGACTAGGTGCTCCCTGCTGTTCTGCTCATCGCTGCCACTGTGGCGAAGTTGTCAACAGCCTCGGTCACCATGGCCTTTCATGCGGCCGTAGCGCGGGTCGCATAGCACGGCACGCGAATATTAACGACATTATCCGACGAGCTCTTGTCACTGTCGGCGTTCCAGCTGTTTTAGAACCTAATGGCCTGGCACGCGACGATGGCAAAAGACCGGACGGTATGTCTTTATTTCCTTGGAAGATGGGTAGGCCTTTAGTGTGGGATGCAACTTGTGTCGATACTCTTGCGCCATCCCATCTTCCTAGCTCATCTTGTTGTGCTGGCGCTGCCGCTGCGGCTGCTGAGAACCTCAAACGGCGGAAATATAATAACCTTGTTGGTAGTTATATTTTCGAGCCGTTTGGGGTTGAAACCTTGGGGTCGTGAGGTCCGAGTGCTCACAAATTATTTAAAGATCTGTCCAGACGCCTAGTTGACACTTCGCGTGACCCAAGGGCTGGCTTTTACCTTGGACAGAGGTTAAGCATTGCCATACAACGTGGCAATGCCGCCAGTCTTTTGGGCACATTACCAGTGGACAGCGATGCGCACGAATTTCTGGATGCTATATTTTAGTTTATTTTTAGGTGTGTGTATATATAGTTTAGGGTTTTTATTTATAATATTATTATGTATATATTGGAAATAAAGATATAACTACAGACACATATTTTTTTTAGATTTTTCACTCCATAATTATAGAAGTTAGAGGGGGGGACACACATTTTACCACTTTCGACGCTTATATCTTTTAAACGATTGACTTTATCAAAAAGTGGTTTTAGAAACCCTTATATCATTTTTAAAGACCTGTCTATAGATACCACACACGCATAGGTTTCATGAAAAAAATTTTTTTTTGTTCTAGTTCCATGTATGGGGGCCCCCCTTTATTTTAAATATTTTTTAATTTTTTTCTTCAAATCGGAAAGCGGTTCACAGAATACATCTATTTACTAAGTTTCACATGTATAGTCGTAATAGTTTTGGAATAAAATGGCTGTGACATACGGACGGACGGTCAGACAGACAGACAGACAGACGGACAGACATATCGAAACTATAAGGGTTCCGTTTTTTGCCATTCGGCTACGGAACCTTAAAAACTACCTACAAAATAAAATAAACGTGACGCAAGAGAACAGTGCTAAGCTCCAAAAATTCTGTACGCGCTTTTGTTCAAATTTAAGTGCAAGATGGGAACCAAGTAGTCGCACGTTAGCACCGTTTTTAAGAAGAAATGGTGATTGGTTAGAAAATGCGATAAACTGTCCCGAAGCAGTAATACCTGAAACTGTGAACACTGAACAGGAAAAGCTCGAGATTTGTGATATTGAAGATGTTGAAAATCTACCACCATCTGCTACAGAAGCTTCAACATCTACATTTACACCTCGAAAACCTTTCGAAGAATTGGGCTCCAGGCAAAAACGAAGACGCGTTGATCAAATAAACCAATCGCTTTCGTTATATCCGGATGAACTGAAAGCTACTACAATTGCTAGTTTAAGAAACACTGGAAATGAGGATGTAGGAAAAATTGCTAAACCACCCCGAAGATCTAGAAAAAGTTAAGCAATGTTTAAGTGCAAATAAAGCAAACAGTAGTACATATTCACCCGATAAGGCACTGGCTCTATTAGTTTCACTTAAATTAAGTAAGTGGCAATATATAAGCCTAAGAGAAGTAGCCAGTGAAAATGGGTCTGATTTATACCCTTCTTATTATAAAATTAAGCAAGCAAAGTCAAAATGTTATCCAGGGAAAGAAGACATAACCATAACTGAAGAAGGAGCTGCTATTAAACTGCAAGCATTACTCAACTTGACGGTTTCTAGGCTTTTAGATGTAATTGCCTTGGATTTGGACTCGGCAACAAAGTTACTACTTATAAGCAAATGGAGCTTTGATGGAGCCTCAGGTCAAAGCAATTACAAACAAAAGACTGAGAAAGAGTTTGATGACTGTAACTATATTGATGGCCAGTCTAGTTCCTATAAGGCTTCAACAATCTGATGGAACAATTGTTTGGGAAAACGACCGACCATCATCGACTTTCTATTGTCGTCCGATAATATTTAAATTTACCAAAGAAACCCAGACAACAGTGGCAACTCTAAAGGGTAACATAACAGAAGAAATAGAAAGACGTCTGCCAACAAGAATCCACCAAGTAGAAGTTAAGCATCAATTATACCTGACGATGATAGACGGGAAAATAACATCATATTTGTCGGATACATCTGCAGCTGTCTGTGATATTTGCAAGGCAAAACCATCAGAGATGAACAATTTAGAGGCATTTTCTCAAAGAGAAAAAAAACCAGGAAATGTACCAGTATGGTATGTCATCCTTACATGCCTGGATAAGATGCATGGAGTGCTTACTTCATATCGGTAAATATAATTTTATTACTTCATATTTTTTCATGTTTGTAGTTTCTTGTGAGATTATTTTTAAGTGACATTTCTTTATTTTTTGCAGCTTATCGTTTGGACTTCAAAAAATGGAGTTGCAGAGGCGACGACAAAGAAAAACTGTCCCTTAGAAAGAGTACTATACAGCAAGCATTTAAGAGGGAATGCGGTTTACTCATCGACATAGTCAAACAAGGAGTAGGCACAACCAATGATGGCAATACTGCCAGAAGATTTTTCAGGGATGCAGCAACAACAGCCCGCATAACTGGGATTCGTGAAGATTTGATAGAAAAGTTTCACGTGATTCTTCAAACCGTTGCAACTGGAGAGCGCGTGGACCTTTCTAAATTTTCCGAATTTTGTAAAGATACGGCAGAATTGTATGTTATCTTGTATCCCTGGTATTATATGCCTTCCAGTGTACATAAATTGTTGTACATGGGAGTGACATAATAAAGAACTTTGGTGTCATACCTATAGGGAAACTGTAGGAAGAGGCAGTGGAAGCTCGTAATAAAGATTTTAGGAAATATATATTATATATTTATTTATTCATCAGACAAAAATATCCATACATTTGTTAGTAGGTGCTCTTAAATTAATGTTAGTATCTTAACTTATAATTAACACACAACGCATCACAAAATTATTTAGTAGTAATATAGAGAGTCATTCTAGAAAGGTAAGTAGAACGGCGACAAATGAGGATGTTTTACACAATCTTCTTTTGTCGTCTGATCCAAAGATCACAAGTCTACGGCCTCGATTGGCGAAACAAAATAGAATGGTTCTCTCTCCAAAAGTCAAAGAGCTTCTGCTGAGTTTTCCTTCAGAATCCGATTTAGATTTTATTGATGTAGATAATTTACAAGATAGTGAATAACATTATTGATAGATTGTAAGTTTCTTGATTTTTTTTTATTAGTTTGTATGTCATGACTGAAAGGAAATAGTAAATTTCTTGTTGTATATAGTTAGTTTTAAGTACTTACCTTTAGTAAATTTGTATTTGCATGTATCTTTACTTACTATTCAGTATTAAATCTAATTTAAAATATTTTATAAGTTCATTAAATAAACAAATAGAAATGAATAGATCCACATTTTTAAATAATACGTACTTAGTAAATTCAAGCAACTCAAGGACATTTAAATGTATTGTCGTTAGTCTTTAAGTATTTATGTGAATTATTAAGTGCTTTTACTTACTATTCCATATCAATTATAACTTAAAAGAACATCCGAAAATAAAAAATGAAGCTTTTTATTCAAAGTATTTTTTTCATTTTTTTCTATCCATTTATTTAGCAGTGTTGCAACTTTATGCAAATGTTCAAATCATCGAATGATAGTATACTGGACAACCCCTAAGAAAAATATAGCGGGATCACACGCCACTTGGCAGAAATTTAATTTAATTTGGTCCGCTCCATACAAAAAATATCAAAATGCATTTTTCCACCTAAAGGAGCAAGTTTAGGAAAAAAATTATCAGAACAATTATTATTGAAGTTAATGAGCTCTATCGATCCGCATAAAGAAAAAATTAAAAAAAACAAAGTTGATCCCTAAGTCACTAAAATCATCGTTTCGACCCACCGTGCGTCGCCACGTTTCATTGCGTTTCAATACATTTGAATCGACCACTTGAAACTTGTCCGGTGCTATATTCAGCGTGAATTTGTTTGTATTGAATTTACGTTTTCTACCTATTTAAATATTGCTCCGTGTGACTATTGGGCAATAAAAGGCCTTACGGTGCTTTCTATTTCTAAAGGTTTTCCGATTCTGGGTCACATTAATAAAAAGAGAAGTGCTAATGCTCGATCGAATATGAGTTGATAGTAGGGTGTAACTTAGGGGTTATCTTTGAGAGATAGATGGTTGTATGTCAACAGTAAGTTATTATAATAGATATTGCTTCCTGTACGTCTTAATTCTGATTTGTTATCTCATCATGAGACTAATGACTCTTCAAGGCATTTCTTTAGAATTTTTGACCATGAAAACTCAAGAATAATTGATTACGCGTGAATTTATTCATAGCCATCTTTGTTATAGTTACTCGTATATACATTTCCTCATCTGTATGTAGCTGGTAAAGTAGACTCGAAGCGTTTCGACCGTCAATAATTGAAAAACATCATTTCAACCATGATCATTTATTATACGAGTATCCGTCCAGTCACGATCATTCAAGGTCCTTACTAAATAGGTAACCAGAAATGTAATTTTAGTTAGGTACGGAGCAAAAAACTTGGGAGGCAAAGGTAATTTCTTTGATTACAGCCAGTTACAACAATTGAATTTGGAAAATTAAACTAATAATGGAGTTAGTAATCTTAACCTTTACAGCGATGAAGAATTTGCGAAATTTTGGATCACAGAGATGACTTGTTTTTGTTAAAACTTCAGGCTTTTAGCTAAGTTTGGGCGACTTTTATGGACCTGATGACCTTATCTATTTTGAGACTGTAAAGTAAAATGGAACAGCTAATAAAAGGATATTCTAAAATGATGTTATTGATTAATAACATCATTTTATAATATCCTTTTATTAGTTTGAGAGGTAATTTTGGGTTGAAATTAATAGTCATGATAACTTCACATTATTTTTTTGCTACACCTACTTCCAAGTAGGTCCTGTCAAGCAAAAAGGATAATCAAGTAGACCGCAAAAAATCTCAAGGTATAGCGAACTCCACAGCTGTTATCTTGAAATTCAATCACAGGCGAGTCATATCAATTTTAAGAGTCCAACCATCATGCAATAACTCAAATGGTCTTCAAACGATAGTTTATTCCGATCACAATAGTTTCATTCACTTCTCAATTGAGCACTTGTTGTCTGTCAGCTCAAATCAGGGAACATTCAGGCTCTGCCATCTCAATATAATACCCCTGATGACTCATTTTCAACCTTAACACTTCTGTTTTACATCATAGTATTCTTTAATGACTTCTTCGTGTTGAAACGCTTGGCAGTATTGAGTACAAGTCACGACCTGGGTAAAAGAGTCATATTTAATCAGAATCGATTACGAAAAGTTGATCGACTCTCTTGTCTCGTTGTCGAAGCTCAGACAATGCGTAATGATTTCGAAAAGATAAACTTTTGAAGGGCTGTCAATATCAGTGGTTAACGAAATCATTTTGTTGTACAAGTTGGTTTTGATAAGTAGTTTGGAAAACTTGTCGGAGAATTAATAATTTCGTGTTGTAGACATCATATTTACCCTCTTTAGTGTGTTTTGCAAACTGTGTCAGTTTTTATGTATTTCCGTCTTTATTCTTTTACAGATAATTGGTAGTAGTAATTAGCACTATAAACTTGTAATGTACCGCATAATGCATCTTAATTTATGCATGAAACATTAATTAATGCATTAAAGAATACTTTAATCTAATTTTTATGAGATCTTATAGGTATAGCCCTCTAATCGCCATCATTTAATCAAATCAATAATGGCTAAGGTGTCGAATTTGTGATCGTTCAAACTCCATCTATTACTTCATTGCCATGAACCCACTTCAGACGCATATTTAGCTTATCGACAGCTAATGGGCTTAGGGTATCCAATCAAATGGTCTTAACCACAGTCCCACTTATGGTAATCTGGTTGGCTAAAACACGGCACAACAGCACAAGTTGTTTTAAGCCAACCAGACATAAGAGAAGTCAAGCAAACTCGTATTGCAACAAAACCGCTCTTCCGGCGATTGTACGCCCGGAATGTGTCGGACACGACAATCCCCGGAATAGTCTTAGCATTTAGATAATTGTATACTATTGTTTAGATATCCTGCTAGTGACATACGTTAAGTGGGCTTTTAAGAATAGAATAGAATATTTAGTACAAGTGGTTAGGTATTGTAGTGAGGGTACTTCAGGAATAATTTTTGCTTTTCGATGTTTTTTCGTTGTTTTGCCTTCTTTATATATTTGTGCTTTATAAGTTTGTTTTGTTTGGTTTCTTGCAGTAAGATGGTTTGCTCAGTTGATGATTACATTCAAGAGTTTACGACGAACCGTTGCTTAAATCATTAACCGCTTTTGTTTAATTTAGTAATTGCGTTATTCTGACCTTACTTGCAACAGTAAACTTAGCGGTTCTGTATGTGCGTAATTACGAATGGGTTTACTTATATTTTAATATTTTACAATATTTGACTCGTTGGATGTATACCTTGAATGTTACCCAAGGCCTAAAGCCAAAGATATTTGAACCCATGAAACTTTTATTTGGATTGTATTAGACGGCAATTCAGCCTCAGCCAATAAAACCTCGTAATTAAATTAATGGACGGTCGTCCCAAAAACAATTTGACGTATGTTTGACAGTAGAGGTCATTGTTAGCTGTTCTAGCACAGAGGAAACGGATGTAGTTCTTTCCTACCCGTCTTCGAGGACATTGATCGATCGATCGACATTTACATATATGAAGTTATTACCTACTCATAATAATATTTATTTTTAAACTTTTATGGACGAACTGTATGTCCGTTCCCACCGCGTGTTTAAGATCCTCTTTAGATAATATTAGTTTTTTCACCCTTGTTGAATAAAAAAGAAGCTATTTTGCGAATATCAGTGACGTAACTTAGTGTTTGAAACTTGTTCGTTCTAGGCTCTAGGTCAAATACTGACTCAATAGTAATTGTACTTAGGTTTTGTTGTACTTATGACCTTACCAGTTTTTAGCCAGTGTATATTGTACCTATCCATTAAGTAAGTAAGTAGTTTCATTTTGTTCTCACTTTATTTTATAACGTCTGAAATAATCTTTTATTCATTTCATTCGCCTCGCTATAAAAATGATTTTACTGAATCTTAATCAACTTACGTGTACTAATGAATGATTTACGCCATTCAATTTCACTTCTTTTCGAGAGAGCGGAATTTTGAAAGTAAAATTTATATTTATTTTGATAAAATCCAAGTCATGTTTTTAAAAAGCATAATATTGCTGATGATTACGGTATCCTCAAGTCGTGATTCATTCTCTCTGTGAAGTCTCTCGACATTTTATTGACAATACGCGTTTGCTGAAAACACATTGACCGTTTGGTCTAGCATGTAAATCTGGTTAACTACCATTTTACTAACAATATTAGAGTCGACTTTTAGGCTAACCGGATGTAATTGCGAATCAGTATTTTCAATAGAGCGATTACCTATACTTGTCCTTGCAACCCAGTAACTACTTCACACGATACGCACCAGACTTGTGTCTCTAGTGTCTGGCTTCTGACTACCCGTAACGACTGTCAAAGATCTTCAAATTAAAGCTAAGACAAGCGGCTAAACATGATCTCCGAGACCCGAGGAGACTCGGTATATAACGTGTGGTCTCTCAACCATAGTCTGATCTTAGCAAGTTTCTCTTAATCTTACAAAATGACCTATGCAGCCATTATTAGCCACACATTGTGATTTTTTCCACCATTATAGATGTCAATATCATAAATGTTATTATTTCAACCTTAAGTGGTCGAGTCAAAGCTCCAGAGCCTTGAACATCGACGACGAGTTGCAAGTCTATCGGTTTTCTATCGGTTACATTTCGGGGAGTGTGCGATGGAATTACACAATCTAATTCGACCAAGCCCGTTCCATCATCGGACTACGCGACAAACGGCGAAGCGCCATCGTTATATGGTGGACATCCCACCCATACGCACAAAACGTTTTGGGAATACCTTCATTATGCGTACGGCTAAGGAGTGGAATTCCCTGCCGGAGTCTGTGTTTCCCGATAGCTATAACCTAGGAGTCTTTAAGTCAAGAGTGAATAGGTTACTTTTAGGTAAGCGTGCTCCATCTTCGACCACATCATCACTTACCATCAGGTGAGATGGCGGTCAAAGGCGAACCTATTTTAAATTAAAAAAAAAAAAAGTGACTATAATGACAGTCAGTCTAGCTCGAGGCGTGTTGTCTATGCATCAGTGATGGCGGAGATCGAACCATCGTTATGTGGCGTGGTTCGTTCCGCACCAAAGACTAATCAGGCTACGGACACGTAACACGGAGCACTGCTATTTTAGGCCAGTCTACTATTGTCAAATTTGCGTAAACACCCCACAAAGGGTGGATCGTTGTAGCAATTACACGCTTGGCTCGCCTCAATGTACCTAACAGCTTAAAACTTTCACCAGTAGTGTTTGTCTCGTTTTTTTTCAAAATTCTCGAATACAAAAAGTCATTTATAATATCTCAGAACTTGTTGAGATAAATAAATGCTATACAGAAACAGCACTGCTATCAAGTGACGTCACAAGCCAGACCAGCCATTGTGATTTTGCATTTATGTAACCGTGATAAAATAACAACTTATAGATTTTTGTTAAGGGTTTCCTTTGTTTATTACGGACTAGTACTCACGAGGGGCTTCGCTCCCGTGGATTCTATCACGGTAAAAACATAACTCTCCTTTTTTGCAGTCGCGTAAAAAGTAGCCTATAACCTTCCTCAAGCTTCAAGCTACTTCTATACCAAATTGCATCCAAATCCACCCAGTACTTTCGAAGATTAGCGCGTTCAAGCAAACAAACAAACAAACAAACTTTTCCGCTTTATAATATTAGTATAGATGAGCCCGCTCTTGACTTCGATCGCACCTGATGGTAAGCGATTGATGAGGTCTACGATACAACGAAGGAGTCCTGAAGACGCCAGTTCACTCTTGCTTAAGGGTCGTGTGTGGTAGAATATAGAGAGCCGGCAGGAAGTTCCACACCTTCGAACAAACAATTATCTCCATCTGGTTGACTAACAACTCCTTGACCTTTCGAAAGTTTCCATAAATGGTTTAATTGGTTTAAATAGTCTGACTAGTATTTAAAAGCGTATTAAGTTGTTTCTCTAACCGGACCACCTGACCTGGGTTCATTAGTCTCAGGCTTAAAGGCTTTCGTCACGCGAGTCGTTGACTACCTCATACTTCTAATTTCGACCTGAAAACAATGTTATTGAACGCTTTTGACATCGCGAGGTCGTTGCCCCCTCCATAGTTCCCACCATGTTGTAAGTTGATAAGGATAACGGTGATTGCACTGTTTGATGACACGTCAGGACTTCAGGAGTAATTAGATTGATTTGGTCCTGTGATAACAATATGTAGGTAGTCCAAGGTTGTTTAGTGAAGTCTTCCATAGTCACGACGTGCATTTGACGATTTTTTCTGTTGTATATTTTGTTTTGATATTGGGTACTTATGATGATAATAGTCTTTCTTTTGTTTTTATTAACATAAGTAGGTACTAAAAATAATAAGCATGTCAATTATTTGGTTTTTCCTTAGTTCTAATTTCAAGTCCGTGCTACTGAATTTTCAATACGATTCTTCAAAAAAAACAGTTACTGTTGACCAACCTTAAAATGTATTCATTTTTAAATTACACTTAAACTTGTCTAGACAACTGTACTCTTCTTTCTAATAACTTGGCCATTTCTCTCAAATGACAGCGCATTTCGCTAGCCAAATATACCTATGTGAAATTCTGAATTTAGACCGTAACACGTAGAACCGACATTTCGCACTGCCGGACTTAGGGAAAGTGTTGTTAGTAGACCAATTATCATGTTCGTCCGAAAATATTTCCACTACGAATATACATTAGTACCTACTTACTGGATATCGGTGGATTGCAATCACGACTATTGCGGTTGACTAGTTGAATTATGTTTGACAAGCTATAAGGTTTTAAAAATGAAATTTGTTAACGTCAAAATTGTTCTTCAATTATTTTTACAACATAAAACGGGATATTTACCATGTCTATTTATTGTTACGAGTTTATCCGTGATCATGGTGCTTGCAACAGGGCCGAAATATCGGAAGATCGAAATAATAAATAATAATAACGTTTGTATTGAATACATTTATTTCAGACTACAAAATTGTCCATATAATGTTAGTAACAAAGGTCTTATAAACTATGTTAGTGTTCATGTCATTCTTGTCTATTCTCATACTAATAAAAATAAATAAAATCCAATAAAAAAATCCAATTAATGTCAAAAAATAAAATAACAATAATATAGGCAGATAAACAAAAATAAAATAATTAAAAAAATTAAAAACTTAAAAAAAATATTCGGAGGCCAATTTCTCTGAGATATCGTAATGGCATTGTCGCGTTAAGGTGATACGTAAAAAATAAGACATAGCTCGAGGGGCGTAGCTTAACGGAAGACGCGGGGAGCACCCCCGCGCCCCGCTAGAATACATTGCAAACTCGAGCGCACGCTCGCGGTGAGTTGCGATGTAGTTTGTGTGTTTTGATGTTTTAGAATAGAGAAGGCACGGAGTCGCCAAAATCAAATACATTTCTTTTTAATCTGAATTAAACTAACTTATTCATTATATTGTTAGGTATTTAGTGTTTTACTTTATTTAAGAATGACAAAAAATAATATAACGTGTGTAAATGAACAGACCGTAACAGTAAATGATCATATTGACCTAAGAAAAAGAACTACTAGTGTAGTAAACAAATTCTTACTATGATTTTATTTAATTAATTTACTTAAAATGAGTAGTAACAAAAAGTTGCTTCAAAACTACGCTTTTTAACACGCTTTTATTAGGTCGACCTGTATGTAACTAACTATGTAATGGAATGTAAGGCAACTACTTTAACCATCTTCCAAGGGTCGTAGCGTAATGAAAATTAGCAACTGTATGTAGTTCTGATGACAATACAATAATATGGTACTGTCGAACTGATCTGATGATGGAGCCGGAAGATATGAACTGGAACTTCATGATGGAAAATCGTATCATAGCTGTTTTGGATTTCTTAGAAAAGTCTTGTAATGAACTTTGACCACGATTAGGTTTCAAGGTCTGATGATGAAGCCGGAAGATAGGCAGTGGCATTCCATGATGGAATATCGTATCATAGTCGTGTTTGTACTTGTGAGAAAAGCCACGTAATGGACTTTGAACACGATCAGGTTTCAAACAGGATCAGGTTTCAGGATAACAAACCTAAAGAAAATCCGTTATCGGTTTTCTTAACCTTTTTGTCAACTTTTTGTGATGTCACTTTCAAATCCTCTGGGGTGATTGACCGTTTAATTGTTCACTACTAATAAAAATTAAAAAGCTATTTCAGGAAGCTATTTACACAGTCAAAGATTATATTGAGGATTAAAAGGCTTGGGAATTAGTTTCTCCAATGATATACGTACTTATGTGCTCTTTTTTAATATATTTTGCTGAGTTAATGATTGACTTTCTAAAGTATTGTATATACCTACTTTGTATTTAATTATTTCTTTTTTCCTTTTTTGATCTTTTATATTTTTATTATTATGAATGTGAGGAATATGTAGGTTATTATTTCTTTTTATGTTATTTTCATTATAATTTATAGTTGATGTATGGCTGTTTGAGTATTTGTCCTACCTACCCAAATGTCCTTACTTTGATACTGTTCGTCAGATCGTTGAGCTCCTTAAGTTCAAAGTTGAGCTACACGATAACTGACAAATGTTTGCTTTTTTTTACACTCTGGATGGTCCGCTCAAATTTGTGACTTATCGTACTTATAATAATTGAAAGTAATCTGATTATGATATGATCCTACAATGCTCCTAATTTAAGAAATCTACACTAATATTATAAAGCAGTAAAGTTTGATTATTTGAATGCGCTAATCTTTGAAAGTACTGGGTGGATTAAGATAAAATTTGGTATTGAAGTAGGTTGAAGCTTGAGAAGTGTTATAGGCTTCTTTTTACCCAACTGCTAGTTTGTAAAGTCTTTGCATATTTTCCTTCAATATAAGATAAGATAAGATAAAATTTATTTGTACATAAGTAAAGACACGTAATACATAAAAGAAAAACAGTAGGTTGTACAGCAAATCTAAAAATTAGTATCAGATTTCCGGCACCTAAACTAGGTACGCAGACCTGTATCTTAGGAGTCGGAGATATTTCGGCATTGGCAATAAATAACACGACCGTGACATTTCTGTTACAATATTTCTGTTGTCAACAGCAAAAGAAGGTTGTGTGTGTGTTTATGAGTGTCTGGAAGGTTTGTGTGTGTATGTGTTTGTGTGAGTGGGTGTGTGTATATGCGTGTGTGGGCGACGGTGTGCTTATGTGTGAATGAGAGATAGTATGATTCCATAGGAGTATAAATAAATTTAAGTTTCGATACACAATATTTTTTCTGCTTCGTCATAAGATAAAAGAAGTAGCCAGTTCTTAAGTTTTTTTAATTCGTGAGTGGTGAGTCTATAAATGGAAATAATTTTATTAATTTTGTTATAAATACGTGAACTTTGTGCTAAAAATTGACGACTTGCAAATGCATATCGACAAGGGATTGCTTTGCATACTGGAAAACCTTTGCACCTTTGAAGTAGGTTTTTGTCTAGAGGAAGAGTACGGTGTCTTCGCTGGATAGAACGGAGGATATATAGCTGTCTGACTATGAGGATTTGTGCGTCAGAATATAGCTGGTCAGTAGAGAAGTCTCTTGGTTTAAAGAGCATCACTTTCAGTACTGCTCGTTGTCAGTTATGTTTAATTTTTAAATAATTTATAAATATTTGATATTTAATAACAGGGCTTTACCTATGAATTCGCTGTTTTGCCGTACTGGCAATTTCAAATTATAATATTAAATCATATACTGTCCTCTTAATCTGTATCATGGATACTGTGGAGTTTTTTTGCCGGTTTTTCTCCCTAGAAAACGACCAATTTCAAACCATGCACTAACTTCTGACGTATTGTAAGTGCCCATGTGGGCCTATGTGAAATAAATATGTTGAGTTTGAGTTCGATAATCATATTGTTTTGGCTAATAATTATAATTTCAAATTAATTTTATTTTATAATTTGGAATTCTTGTTTCAAAGTTTGGCATAACCGTGCCCCTTGTACCTACGGCCCACAACCTCAACGACGTTTACAAAACGAACTCTAAAAATGAATGCACCACCCGTTATTAGTTTGCTCATGTCCGATCTGGAAATTTCGACCTGAAAAATGAACCCTTTGGTTGTCGATGACGAATTAAAGGCGATTGTGAGAGCTGATGACACCCAATCTGCGGCTGAATTAGAAGCAGCTTTCAACGCTAGTATCAAAACAATATTGGTTTACTTGCGTCAAATTGGCAAGGTAAAAAAGCTTGACGTCTGCCCCACGAATTCAGTGATCATCACCGCGAAGGACGCATCGAGACGTACCTTGCACTGCTTAACAGGCACACAAACGAAATAATTTTGTTGCCTGCGGTGAAAAATGGATCCTGTTCGACAATCGTAAGCGAAATTGGTTAGATCCTGGATTAGCATCTAAACGTTTTCCTAAACGAAAACTGACCCCTAGAAAAGTGATGGTCCCTGTTTGGTGGTCTAACCCTGGTGTAATGAGTTATCTACCAAACAGGATGAGCATTACTGCAGAACTGAACACAATTATGGAGAAGCTCGCACATCTCCAACCAGCTTTGGTCAATCGCTCGGCTCCGCTGCTCTTGCACGACAACGCGCGTCCTCATACTACACAGCAGACGGTCTACAAGTTACAAGAGCTGGTGTTGGAAGTTCTCCGCCATCTGTCGTACTCACTAGAACTTGCACCTACAGACTTCTACTTTTTCCTGAATTCTAAACTTCTCGGAAAAAAATCAACATCATAGAGGCAGTAAAAATGCCTTTGCAGAATTTGTTGCCTCCCGTCCAACTGATTTCTTCAAGAAGGGTATCAATAAGCTACCAGTGCGTTGGAAAAGATGCATCGATTGCATGGGTGATTACTTTGATAAATAGAAATAAAATATATAGAAAAAAACACGATGACTGATTTCATGAATAACGGCAATATCATTGGTAATGGCTTTCAGTATTAATATACCAGACGTACTACAGGGCACCATCCTCACTTGGTCAATATACCACTTTGTCATACTATGTAATTCTCCTCTACATTTATTGTGCGCACTTTGTCGGTCGGACTTCGGTCGGACTTCGACCGGTCTTCGAATCGGTTTGGAACTCTCTGTCGGCTTCTGTGTTCTTTTCCACATATGACCCGTCTGCCACCTTTAAAGTAAGAGTGAAAAATCTCCGGCAGATGCCTTGCCACCACGAATTTTGGCCCTGGCAACGCACTTTCTTTCTATTTCATTAAGAAAAAAGCAGAAGAAAAATATTAGTTTAGTCCTGTCAAATTAAGATATTCCATAGACAATTTTAGACTCGATTAAAAAATTGGTTACTAAAAATACGTCAATTTACGTCAGGCGCTGACTAATTTGACAGAAATAAACTAATATTTTCTGTCCTTTTATAATGAAATAGTAAGAAAAAGATGCACTGAACTTTAGTTTAGTTTGTGAACAAGACAATCCGCGCCAATGTATTTCTTTCTATCTTAATAGGAAATAAACATTTTACTGACTAATTTTTTTCCAAGAAGTTAGTAGTTAGACACTGTTGATCATCCAAATTTAAAAATTATAATGGCGACTCTAATCTTCTGTTTTCCGAATCACATGTAATATCCGAGGTCTGCTCCGGCGCTGTGATTTTGTCTCTGTAAAATAAAACTGGTATGTAAATATTAAAAAATAGGGAACCCTCATAGTTCGTCATGTCTGTCCGTGCGTCCGTTCGTATGTCACAGCCATTTTATTCCGAAGCTATTAGGACTATACATGTGAAACTTGGTAGGTAGATGTATTCTGTAAACCGCTTTCAGATTTTATAAAAAAAAATATTTAAAATAAAGGGGGGCTCACCATACATGGAACTGAAACTGATTTTTTTTTTTTTTTTTCGTGAAACCTATGTGTGTGTGGTATCTATAGACAGGTCTATAAAAATGACATAGGGGTTTCTGAAACTACTTTTTATAAAGTCAATCGTTTAAAAGATATACGCTCCCAAAGTGGTAAAATGTGTACCTCCCCCCTCCCCCTCTAACTTCTGTAATAATGGAATGAAAATCTAAAAAAATATATGTCTGTAGATCTTAATGTATACTTTCAACCAAAATTGGTTTGAACGAGATCGGGTCAGCATTTTTTGTGATACAACATATTTTCTAAAACCGCAAATATAACTTTGTAATTCATACAAACACTATGAAAAACAAAGTTATTTGGCGTAGTTGTAAAAAATGTAAATAACTTAGTTTTAAGAAATTTGTAAGGTTTTGTTTTTCGTCAAATAAATATACATATTATATTATATTATATTATAATAGTTACTACGAAACCCTTCATGGGCGAGTCTGACTCGCACTTGGCCAATTATTTTCCATCATTTTACGAGCATGATCCCTCAGGCGTTCCAAATGTCGGTTTTTAGGGTTCCGTAGCCGAATGGCAAAAAACGGAACCCTTATAGTTTCGACATGTCTGTCCGTCTGTCTGTCTGTCCGTCCGTCCGTATGTCACAGCCATTTTATTCCGAAACTATTAAGACTATACATGTAAAACTTGATAGATAGATGTATTTTGTGAACCGCTTTCCGATTTTAAGAGAAAATTTAAAAAAGATTTAAAATAAAGGGGGCTCCTCATACATGGAACTAAAACTGAAAATATTTTTTTTTCATGAAACCTATACGTGTGTGGTATCTATAGACAGGTCTTTAAAAATGACATTAGGGTTTCTAAAATTACTTTTTCATAAAGTTAATCGTTTAAAAGATATACGCTTCCAAAGTGGTAAAATGTGTGTCCCCCCCCCTCTAACTTCTATAATAATGAAGTGAAAAATCTAAAAAAACCATATGTTGTAGATCTTAATGTAAACTTTCAACCAAAATTAGTTTGAACGAGATCGAGTCAACATTTTTTGAGATACAGTATATTTTCTAAAACCGCAAATATAACTTTGTAATTCATACAAACACTATGAAAAACAAAGTTATTTGGCGTAGTTGTAAAAATTGTAAATAAGCTACTTTTAAGAAATTTGTAAGGTTTTTGGTTTTTTTTTTCAAATAAATATATTAAGTATATTATATTTATTATAGTTACTACGGAACCCTTCATGGGCGAGTCCAACTCGCACTTGGCCAATTTTTTCACCTTTCGTTGTCTTTTATACTTATTCCCCATATCGGTAAACTAATGTTATATAAACATTGTTCACTTGTCAAATATAGATAAATAAAATCAGAAAACAAGACTAAACAATAACTATTTCGATAAAAAATTATAATCACGGTTGCGGGAGGAATCGACACAGGTCTATCACTGACAAAGGCCGCAGGCGAACTGGGCGGGCATAAGAAAGTGACAGAGTCTATTACTTCCACGTGCGAAAAAAAGAGAGCGCAACAATACGCTGGAACCAAAATAAAACAACGTAAGCGCCAAACCAAATAAAAATTGTTTAAAAATAAATTAAGCTATGTATCAAAAAATATTTTCAGTCAGAGTTTTCAATTACCTATTATGCACATTTTGAATGCAATTTTGAAATGAAATTCCTTAGGATTTTAGAATTATAGTGAATAATAAAAAAGAATAGAGGTCTTTTCGGAATCAAATTCGACGGAGCAAATTTAACCCAATTGCGTTTTCCTTCGGTCAAAGTATTAATGAAATAGTCAATAAACATATTACCAAAAATGAAATCCATACTTGCTGGAATAGTGAAATAAATGGTGACGAAAAAACCCCTAATTTATTTTGGTATCGCCTTAAATCTGCATGTGGTAGGTGCTAGCCTTAATGTACAGCTTCATGCTAATGCATGTCTATCAACAACATCCAAGATACACAAAATATTATAATTTTAGAAGCCATTATCACGCTGATGACATATTTGCACTTGACCCCCTTTCATATAAAGGCCAAACTTGTTAAAATCACGTTTAATAAAGCATCGGTTAAGCTCACTAAATTGTCTACACCAGACACAAAGAACACCATGTCTAACTTACGTTACTTGTAAAACATGACATGAATAGCTTTGGTCGACTTGTAAAGTACGCTTGCTGCTTCACAATGCATTTTCGCTGAGAAATAGACGAGGAAATTGTTATGAGATAAATTTATTAAAAGATGAATATTCTTTCAATTGGTTAAGTTTATTTTTTACCCGACTGCAAAGGCTGCAAGACTGCAAGATACGCGCGAAAAACATAACCCTTGTTATGTTTTTCGCGCGTATCTTGTATGTAATGTATGTTTGTAATATTCTTTATTACCTCATATCTCCAGAACCGCTGAACGGATTTACATAATTGAGGTATCGTTAGATTCGTCTTGGCAGCCCAAGTTTTCGGAGATATGCGACGTCAAAAAAATCCATTCATTAAAAAAAACGTGCGTGACCCATCTCATTAAAAAAAATATATTGTGTTCAATTGGATCCCGCCTGCTTGTTACTTTAAAAAATATTAATTTGCTTGTTTCTTGCATTTCAGTTGAGCAGTTGGGTTTTTTAGATTATTGAAATAACTTTTTTTAACGGTAAAATTGTGTCAGATAAAGAAATACTACTAAACATAAAGTAAGATAGGTAAGCCCGCGTCTTACACGTTCGCGTGGGAGATTTTCTTGAGTAAATCCCGATCCCGTGGGAATTTCGGGACTAAAATGGCTTGTATTATTCCAGGTTTTCAGCAGACTACCTGTATATACAATTTTATTCAGTAACAAATATGCAAACATTCATCTAAAGTTTATCATCTTACTATAAATGCGAAAGTTTGTGAGGTTGTATGTATCTTTGTTGCTATTTCATGCAAAAACTTCTGAACGGATCTCAATGAAATTTGGTAAGTAGATAGTTGACATCCTGGAATAACACATAGGCTACTTTTTTTTCCGGAATTCGCACGGGATCGGGATTTACGCGGGAAAAACCTCCCACGCGAATGAAGTAGCGGGCAAAAGCTAGTTTATAATATAAGTAGGATAAGATTACTTTAAAAATCTCCGTCTCATCAATACAAACACTAAAACAATACGTTACTCTGTCTTTTAAAACGCTTACCTTTGTGCCCGCATAATTGTCTTTACGTAAACAAAACATAAGAGTTATAAGCTTATAAAGTTAATAACGTTCGCTTGAACAAAAGACTGTCGACATTAAAGGTAACGCAACCTAAACATGCTTTGACTTCATTAAGATCTACATTGGATAGGTGGTAACTAACGTATTATTGACAAAGTCGTTATCTCACTAGGGTAATAGAGGAGACCCTCTTATTGTAATAACCTCCCATAAAGCGCATTTTTACCTTATCTCCGTGCGTACTTAATTTATCACAACGATGAGTTCCTCAATAATAATTGTAACGCGGGTCAGATTGAGATGGCCTTTGGTTACAAAGGATGCGATATTACCCTTTGTTCGTCCCACACTGACTTTGATGGGTCAAGGTTTTGCTGGAGACCATTTTAATCATATCAGAAGGAAATAATTAAGGCTTATAATCGTGCGAGTTCATTATCTGCGAATTGATTTTATTTACTACCATTTCATATTTTTTATCGTGTGCTTGTGATAATACAATTAAGTCATTATTTAGTTATATTTGTTTATTTCAGGTAAATAACATTTTCTACTTCAAACATTGAACTGAACATTGTAAGTAAAATTTTATTTATTTCTTCGATCAGGAAGGCTGTCAAGTACTTTATTTTGTCTCAGTATATAAGGATTATATGTCTGATAAACTTACAGTAATGAAACAATTACAAGTGCAAGTTGGTGAATAAAAAAAAATTACGGAAAATATAACGACTTTTCAAAAACCTAACCATATGGGACAAAAAGTTTCAAACAAATCAATTTTCAAGCTGTATTTTGCATTGGGTGGCTTATATTATTTTGTGTTACCTGTAGGTATACAGGTTTTCATAGAAATCTATTTTAGGCACCAGTTTCTCACAAAGTCAAACCCTAGTTAAATTTGCTTTAATATTTATTATTATATAATTTATTTTGTGTGGGGTAAATTAAATGTCTCCGATTGGATAAACAAATATAAGTATAGTTGAATGGTCTTACTTAACAAGCAAGTTCTAGAGAATCCTTTTGCCGCATAGATCTAATAAACATAGAAATAGGCCACATGTATTATGAAGACGGGTACCCGCATTCAGTCTAGACTGGTTCCTCGCCATGGTCTGGAATCTAGATTGAACTTGTCTTACAATGCCTGTTCCACAATGAAGTTGTCTGTTACTTAGACTACTTTGTTATTGGTAGACAGTCCCTTGGTCTTGGTTGTCATTAGTTATGCCGTCTTAATCGTGCCTAGTTTCTTTCTACTGAAAAGAACTTATATTTTTACTGCTAGAATAATCCAGATCTATTTATTCATCGCCGCTTTAAAAAACAGAAGATCTTTATCTCTAAATAAACTTCGGTTACTACCACGGTCTCAATACTATGAAACTTATCTTACCTACATTTTTAACAAAAAGTAAATGCGTTAGGCATTCTCTAGCAGTCAACCATGGGTGGTGAAGAGACAGCATTATAGATGAATACCATAAAAGTAAGGTAGAAATATATTTTAAGTAAAGAATATATTTCAATATATTTTAGGTAAATAATACTAAAATAAACATACACACACAGTTATCATAATACTTACTAATAATATATTTATAAAAAGTTATAGAAAGGGGCTTATGACATACATAACTCTGCATTTTTTTTTAATATTCCGCATCTTAAATGCACACTAACTAGTAGACTCCATCGTTTTCACAAAACTGGGAAATCTAAGGTTATGTCCTTATACAAAGTTGCAAGCTGCTTAAGCAACTAAGGATACCGTATATCACTGCTAATCATTCCATTTCAAATAATCTAAAAATAGTGCAAATTATATTTTTAATAGACATTTTTTGTTAGCACGTAGTACAAGACTACATATTTATGTTCGATTATGATTCCAACAAAATATTATCCTACCATATTTGTTGTTAGCATTTGCTTTTTGTGTTGTCTGTACAAATCGTCTTAACTTGTTTTTGAATTTGTGAATAAATAATATCTTGATGTTTGATATTTGACCAAGTAAGCAAATATGATTACGTCAATTAGTTTTAGCGAAGTCTATAGATCTGAACTGCTTTATTCGTTCCTAGGTTTTATATCTTACTTTCTTACTAATACTATACTAATACTAATACTTAATATTATACTTACTTATCCTATCCTACTTCCTATCCTATCCTACTATCCTACTAATCCTACTTCCTACTATCCTACTTCCTACTTCCTACTAATCCTATCCCACTAATATCCTACTATCCTACTATATAATATATAATTAATATTAATATCCTACTAATATTATAAATGTGAAAGTTTGTGAGGATGGATGGATGTTTGTTACTCTTTCATGCAAAAACTACTGAACGGGATCTGAATAAAAAAAAAAAAAAATAAATAAAATAAAACGTTTATTCGAGACCAAACATGAGAATTAATTTAAAAACCCACCAAACTGCTTAGCAGTTTGTCGGCGGGATTGGCGCTTGTTTTTACAATATTTTGGCTCTGAGGTACTAATATACACAATAAAACTAAGTAGGTACAGACAGTTGTTGTGACAGCGCAGGCCGCCGCGTCGTCGCCGGCACACGTGCAGGTGCGACGGACCCCTATTTACCTATTCTGAAGCGCGGCGGCCCGCGCTGTGCATGCTTTCGTTGAAAACAATGTAGGCATATAATTTTTTTCTTTTTTCTTTTTCAACACAACCACTTGGAACTCATTGTTGTCGCGCGAACGCGGAGCTCAACAACATGTGTATTACAACTTATTTAGATTACTTAACTTATTTAGAGACATTAGAATCATAACTTGCGACTACTTCATTCAGCAGTACAGTTTTAAGTTTATTCTTTAATGTTTGTTTACTAATACTGTTAACTTTTCTTAACCAGTCGTAATTATTGAACAATGTAGGGGTCAAATACTTATTGGTTCTCTTGCCGTAGTAATTTTTTACGGGTGGCCGCACGAATTTACGATCTCTAACACTTCTAGTGTTATAAGAATTTTGCACATGCTCTTTATACTGGTCGTTATAGAAATGCTCAAGAACCACCAAGTACTTGACCTTCTCGTGTACAGGAAGCAGTTTACATGCAACAAAAAGTTTCTCATAATTTTCTTTACATTCACGTTTAATTTTTGGGTTCACAAGATATTTCATAAAACGCAATTGCAATGATTTTATACTGTTGAGATAGGTTTTAAATGTACGGCCATACGTGTATAAACCATAACTAAGCAGTGACTCGGCGAGGGCGAAATAAATTACACGCAGCGTTTTCCTACTCAGCGGTGCCTTCAGGATGTAGAACTTACCCAACACTGACCTAAGCTTTGCACACACTGTGTCAACCTGTGTCTTCCAGTTCATGTTGCGGTCCACCCACAGACCTAGATACCTAAATTTATCGACATACTCCAGCCTTTGACATACGCAGTTGACATTTCCAACGTGCATGCACTCATACGTGTGGCCCATGATACCGATATCATCACTATTGACATTCCTTGCTACTAGGTTGTGCGGTGAGTGCACATGCATCACTTTTGTCTTGCTCAGATTCAGAATGATGCCGTTGTCGTGCGCCCACCGAGTAATATTGTCAAAGTCAGCCTGTAATACAGCCCTGGCCTCCTGTATATTTTTAGACGAGTACATCAGGCACATATCATCCGCATACATATATACACGACACTTATCAACTACATTACTGACGCTATTTACATGCATGACATAGCCAACCGGTCCATATACAGAGCCAGTAGGCACTCCAAGGTTGACTGCAGCTTCTTTACCTGCCACACCAGAAATGCTGGTCTGTAAGGTTCTTCCACTCAGGTAGGTCTGGAACCACCTGTTTGTGGGGCCCCTGATCCCGCACTCATCCATGGCCCGCAGCAGCACTTCATGGTCTAGAGTGTCGAACGCCTTTTTATAGTCGATGAACAGCGCAAGGACCTGGTGACCCTGATCCAGACTACTATTCATGTCTTCCGAAAACTGTGATAGTGCTGATATGGTGCTACGGCCGCGCCTGAACCCGTGCTGCGCATCTGCTAGTATGTTATGCTGCTCCAAGAATTCGCCTACCTGACCGACTACTATTTTTTCAACTATTTTGTTTATCGCTGATAGGACAGCGATCGGCCTATAGTTAGCGTAATCCGAGTGTTCTCCCTGCTTAAATATGGGTCTAATTAAAGCTTTTTTTAGCAGACTTGGATATTCCCCTCTCGATAAACAGAGGTTAACAAAGTGCGACAAGACCGGTGAGATTTTATTCTTGATTATTTTTAAATCCATAACTCGAATGCAATCAATGCCCGGCGCCTTATCACTGCTCAGCTGGTCGATAACTTTACACACCGTGTTACTGGATACTGGTTTAAAACGAAACGTTACATCACTTGATCTAATATACTTATTTCTATCTAGTAATTGAACACTACAGTTATGTTTTATACTATCAATTTCTTGAGTAAATGTGTCTGCAAATTTACTACATATATTATACATTGTGTCTTTACCTCCAAAGTATCTCTTAACTATATCATCTATATTTGCTTTTTTTCTACCTGTCCAGCTATTAATTTTGTCCCATATTTTTTTTGGGTCTCCATTACATTTCTTTATTTCTTCCTGCCGGAACTTATTTCTTGATTTAAAAATTAATTTGTTTACTTTATTTCTAAATCGTGTGTACTCTAGTCTTTTAGTGTTATTGTTAGGTGTATTTTTCCAATCCCGAAATAAACTATCCCTACGCAACAACATATCATTTAAACCCCTTTTTATCCACGGTTGAGTATTCCGCTTTTTAGTCTTTGGCACTATAGTCTTACTACTATTATAGATATCATTAAAAACATTCTGTAACTTATCATACATGGTTAACGGGCAATCAACAAACAACAATTGAGACCAATCATAATCGGTGATTTTCTTAGCTACAATCTTATTGTTTATCACATACCGAGTGTCCGAGTTCTTACTGTCAGTCCACTTTTGCGTAGCATCCAACGGTATGGAGACTCCCACCACATGATGATCCGACATGAAGCACTCAATAAGAAACGATAGGCAATCTTGCAGCTGACCTGTCCGGACCCAGACATGATCAATGCACGACACTTCTCTTACACCCGCGACGATAGCCTCTCGCGTCACCTCCGTAGGTGGTATCACGCACTGTAAGCCTAGTCCACACAGGCAGTCCTTATAGTTCGACACTTGATGACTTTCACTCACTCCTAATAGATTTATGTTGACGTCACCTAACACGATGACATCCTCGTTTACTGGAAGCTTCTTGAGTATCTGCTCAATTTCATCAATAAATAACATTTTATTCGATCTTGGTGGTCTGTAGGTTGCCAGGATATTTATAGTTGTATGATTAATAGTGAGCTTACCAAGAAGGCCTTCTACTGAACTAGTCAGGGTTTTATTTGCATTAAAAATGAGATACTCTTTTGCATAAATAAGCACACCTCCTCCTCTTGTGTTCTCCCTCGTGTTTGCAAATAGATTGTACCCCTCTATGTAGTATAACGATAACTCATCTTCTTTGACGTTAACCTCCGTCAACACTAATATTTTTATCACTTCAGAGCAGCTTTTTAGAAAAGTTAACAACTCATTAAAGTTTTTTCTTAACGATCTAATATTTAAATGTACTATATGTAGGTACTTATTATTGCAAGATATACTCTGATCCCAAGCAGTTGCGTTTTGAAATCTAGTAAATTGGCAATCCAATGTGACAATAGCATCGAAACGATCCACTTTTATTTGTTGTCACAATGATACTTGCAATGTTTACTTCGCACTACGTGTGCGCCAGATGCACATGTATAAACACAACTAGCAAGCTGCCGTATTCACGTTGCCTTCTACTAGTCGTTGAATATCACTTTCGTTCCTAATTGACGTAATCTTCTTTTGCTCGTCACTCTTTCTTATGAGTATTTTTCCATCCTGAATCCAAATGTACTTATAGGTTTGCTTTAGCTGACTTTTCGTGACCCATAGGAGGTTTTTTTTATATTTATTCAGATTCTCATTTATATAAATACGGTTGCCATTTTGAGTACCATAAACTTCGCCGTTGGTCAGGCGTTTTTTGCGACATTCAATCCATTTGTCACGAGCTTCTTTTGTTCTCAGTGTTATAACTACTGGTAGAGGTTTCTCCGTGTCCGGTTTTTCACGGCCTACCCTCTCTGCATGCTCAATCTGACTAACGTCCATCTGTAGCTTTTGAGCAACCTGGGCGACTATTTTAGCAACAACTTCGTTTTCTCTCTTTTCCAATCCAGCTAGCTCCACCTTTTTCTCCTTGTCTTTCTCTTCCAGCTCATTCACACGTTCTTCTAGTGATTTATTGCACTTAACCAAGTATGCATTCATATTTTCTAGTGATTTGATTTTTGCTTCACCTGATTTCTGGCATACCAAGAGATTGTCGTACTTTTCAGAAAGGAAATCAACTAGGTCTGCCAGCTCGTTCAGTTTTTTCTCCATGTTGTATACAACATCCATTTTTCTGTTCAAATCAGCAAGGGTTAATGCAATATTAGGTTCCTCCAGATTAGGCGAACCAGGCTGAGAGCCAGGCAGGGAGACGCAATCCTCACATTTTTCATTTCTGAAGGTAGATCGCGTTACGCACTTTTTATGGAAGACTGCGCCACATGATCCTTTACATTTAATATTATCATCTTTCGCGATCGACGCGCCTTTATTGCATTTTTTGCACTTCACCATAATTTATCTTTAGTTATTAGCAATATCAACTATCTGTATTCGGTACTTAGGCGTAATTCCGGTTTTTGCACAACGATACACACCCATACGCCAAGCGCGCGCGCACGAGACTGAAATGAAATTTGGTAAGTAGATAGTTGACATTCTGGAATAACACATAGGCTATATTTTATCCCGAAATTCCCACGGGATCGGGATTTGCGCGGGAAAACCTTCCCACGCGTACGAAGTCGCGGGCAAAAGCTAGTAATATTATAAATGCGAAAGTTTGTGAGGATGGATGGATGTTTGTTACTCTTTCACGCAAAAACTACTGAACAGATCTGAATGAAATTTGGTAAGTAGATAGTTCATATTCTGGAATAACACATAGGCTACTTTTTATCCCTAAATTCCCACGGGATCGGGATTTGCGCGGGAAAACCTTCCCACGCGTACGCAGTCGCGGGCAGAAGCTTGTAAATCATATTTCGTTCAACGTCCACAATTCGTATAATTATTCGCCTATGTAGGTACAGTGCCAAGCTGTTTTATCAATATTTATGGCCGAAATAATTAATGTTGTATTTAATTTATTCCATTCTAGAACATTGCTTGCTCTACATTTTCGCATTGACTTAGTATCGATTAGACTAAACTATTGTGAAATGTACTGCTTTTGTTAAGTAGCATAACGTACTTATTTATAGGTGGACGTAACCGCCATTGCGCAAGCACATCGCGACATTTTCGAGTACAGAAATAGTGCGAGTACGGCCTATTTATTTGGTATACAGGGTTGCCAGATTATGTAAAATGTACAGACGCCAGCACATGAAGCTACCCGAAACTGTCAAATTTTCCCAATCAACATTGAACCTAATTTCTTTAACAATAAAGTTGAAAATCTATTAAAGAAATTTGACAGATTATTGTAGCTTGATGTGCTGGCGTCTGTACAAAGGTGAAGTCATATATCAATGGGCTGTCACTCACTAATTTTTTGACCTGGATCTTTTAAACCGTTAAAAATTATCTGCTCAGTAGATTTATTTACGTTCTTGTACAGAAATACTCAAATTGGTAAATTGATGAGTTAAGTACCTATGTTATTATGTCAATTTGAAGTGTTATATTCTTGCTAGCTTCAAAATAATCCCTTAAACTATACTTATTGTGCTTGTAACAGCTAATGAGGGATACTTATGCGTCCTTAATCGTTTGAGCACCTATAATTTTGCAAAGAAGCTGTAAAAGTATACATTCCAAAGTATAGGGTGTCATAAGTGGTGGACAGCCATCAGGCTCGCGTGTTAGTAAGTCGTAGTCGTCCCTCAAGACCCCATTCTCTTTCTATTTTGAGTAATGGCTAACTGGTCTAACTTGTCTTGTTCAAGTGATATCTGTCGCAATCTCGCTGCAAGGACTCAGTACAAACAATAAATTGTTTCTTTAGGATTGGCTCTGATTGGTTGGTGCTAAAGTTTCATTGGGTCGTCAAACACCTAGCGTCGGACCAGTTTTTGCACGTGGGCTTCCTATAACTACATCAGATATTGGCAAATCAGACTAGAATTTATTCGAGGATAATTTGTTCACAAAAAGTTACTGTGATTATTGATTTAGATATAGGACTAATGTTATAAATGTGAGTTATATTTGTGATTCAATCACGCAAATTTGGCATACAGGGTTCGCACGAAACATGGCACACGATACACTACGTTTTATTCTTTGATAATGTGTGAAATGTCTGTGCGAACAAAGTCGCGGACAACAGCTATTTAGATACTATACCTAGAAAATTCGAAATTCTATTCGAGTGATAATGAAAATCCTCGCATGCGCAGTAATTAAAGAATCAATACCAGTCGAATGCATTAGCAGATTTGATTAATTACACCGACGAACGTGTTTTCGTAAACACAATGTAACTATAAGTTACACAGAATTCTGTCTAATTAGTCAACTGTACTGGAAATTGCAACGAAACTGTATTTGTAATTAACAGCGATGGTGATTAATTTAAAAAAAAAAAACTGGGAACACGCTGCAATATAATCCAGTGATTTTGATGGCAGAACGTATAATTCAATATGACTGTAAAAAAATCACGATTTATGCGCACAACCTTGATTAATTGCGTGAAAGTGGCCTGGATGGTACGCTATTAAAATATGTGTTAAATATAGGTCTACGATTACTGTAAATATTAATGAGAGATCATGATAAAAAGTAGATCATGACTTGATAAACATAATCACATACCTACATCTTGATACCAAGTCTTCTATATTAATGCAGGTGCCTTTGTACCGTTAGCACTGTTCTCAAATCAGTGAAGGGAAACATCGTAAAAGAAACAGGCACTCCTAGGACCAAAAATTCGAAGACATATGACAACTATCAACCGCGTGGTAGACGTTTACGGCCCATTTTTGCTCTCATAGAAAGGAGGCCTATGTCCCAGCTAGGGAATGTTAAAGGCTGTATTATTATTATTATGTCTGAGCCATCAAACATTTTTTCTAAAGTTTTGTTGCTTAAATACAAAGTTCGATCATGCTATAATCTTCAGCCAACCGAATAAAAATCAATTATGTTCTTAGCTAAGAACTTGCTACTAAACTCATTGTCGTAATTGATTAGAATTACGACAAGTCGTAAGCAGCACTACACCATTTGGTTGACTGGTTTAGTCTTTGAGCCAGTAACCAAACACCGCTACTAATCGCACTTGCTCGTGCGTTAATCTCTGTTACGGACAAAGGCACGTAATCCTAACTAGCTATTGTTTTAAAGTGTCAAATTGAATTGACTTAAATTAAGGAATTGATTTGAATTAAGTATATTTTTTTAATTTATTGGTATTATGTTACCATTATTTTCAATTTTTTTCACTATACAATAATGTTATTTTTTCTAGTTTAAGTTATTAATCTATGGACAGATGCCTGAAAATAAGTACTAATTCATTATTGACATGAAAACTTTTTTATTCAAGTCATATTCAGAAGACTGAAATCGTTCTGATAGGATAAAGTCGCCAATATACATAGGTCTTTACTCGTCTCTATATGATGCCATTTATGGCCAGTACGTAACGTACTTACTTACAACAGTACGTACGTATTTAAAAATATTCTGCATTCTGATACCATAAATAGAGATTAATGGAACAAGATGTCGACCCTAAATTGAAATGAGAACGGGGGAACCATGGTGATGATTTATGGTTGTGCACACAAATTACTTTAGCGTTTGTTCTACTCCTTCGACTATCAATGACACATAGAACATCGTGAAGTATTAATCGATTCTGGTAGAAGATTTTCAACCACGCTTTGCGAGAATTTTCTATTGAGACTCTGTGGATCCGGAACGCAACGGATCTGAAGGAACTGTGTGGTTTTTTTAGCCAGTAGGAGTCTGACACTCCATTCCGTCCCACTCGGAGCGAGAGGAGTTTATTGATGATTTTTCCCCGGAAAAAAAGGAGTTCTTCAATACTCTGCGGTGTTTTGCCTAGACGAAGACTTTGGCTAGGGTATTCTAGGATCCTGAATTAGTCAATAATGGTTTGAAGTTCCTTAGCCAGTAACTCATGGATTCCAGCTAATAAATAATGTTGTATAGTGAACCTAAATGCAGTCTGCTAGACGCTAGTTAAAAAGGAATGGCGTACAATTACTAGAGGCAATGCTTTTTGTTATTGAGGCCAATGTAACGAGTAGTTCATCATTCAAGTCTAATTCTATTCTATACTGATTGTGCTATATTATTGCCTGTTTTGTATTCCTAATTAGTCTTACGTGGTGGACATAGCACCCAAATGCAAGATTTGTGAATAGTTTAGTATTGGAGCAGTGGTAATAATAATATTCCACAACTTTATAATATTCCACAACAGTGGTAGTCTGATGGTTACGAGTTGTAGGCTCGTTCGGACCTGGACAGGAAAATTACTTCGGGTAGTTCAAACCATCACTCTCAAGACGATGAATAAAAACATTGTGAGGAGACGACATGTTCTAGGTCTGATTTTTTTTTTTCAGAATAGGCATGCGTTTGACTACCATCTCACCTGATGGTAAGCGATGATGTGGTCGAAGATGGAGCACGCTTGCCTAGAAGTAACTTATTCACTCTTGACTTAAAGACTCCCAGGTTATAGCGATCAGGAAACACAGACTCCGGCAGGGAATTCCACTTCTTAGCCGTACGCACAATGAAGGTATACCCAAAACGTTTTGTGCGTTTTGGTGGGATGTCCAGTTGTCCACTGTGTAACGATGGCGCATCGCCGTCTGTCTTGTAGTCCGATGATGGAACGGGCTTGGCGGTATTAGATTGTGTAATTCTATCGCACACTCCCCGAAATGTAACCGATAGAAAACCGATAGACTTGCAACTCGTCGTTGATGTTCAAGGCTCTGGAGCTTTGATTCGACCACCACTTGGCCCGTTTCTCGATAGACTCAAGCGCGTTATACATTCGGAATACAATGTCGTGGGCCAACCCCCACTGGGTTCGAGTGAGGGATTAAAGCACATTTCCTCTCGAGAGGAGAGAGGAGGCCTGTGTCCTCGCAGTGGGCACGTTATAGGCTAGTTATGTATTATGTACCTACAACTAAGGAATATAACTCCCTAGCGTTTTCTGATAGGTACCTACAACCTGGGTGTCTTTAAGTAAAGATTAAGATTTTGTTACACACAAAAAAGTTCACTATACCTCTATGGCATTGTTTTTTTTTACAAAGATTATTTACTAGCACTGTGGGTAGAATTCACATTGCTAGCAATCCTGTTAACCCCTCCAACTAAGCTAAATAATGCTTGTGTCTGGAGTGGGTTCACGGCAATAGTGTAATGGATGGGGTTCGAACCCGCGACCTCTCGATCACAAGTCTGACACCTTATTCATTAGGCTATTGACGCTTAACATTAGTTCGGATTACCAATGGTAGGGGACGCAACAATAGGTAACATGTCCATTGTCCGTTGTCTGTACACGCGATAAAGCCTCACGTTTTGGATATTCCGTTGAGAATCCTAGAAACCATTAGCTCTTACATTATGTTTTTACTAACCCCATTTTCGTAGGTTACACAACACGTGCACAATATATCCTTAAACACTTACACACACGAAATAAAGTCGCCATAATATGTTATATCTTACAAACATGGTATTAATTAATGTTATGTGTCATCTCATACTTTAAATACTGAATGAAAGCAATAAATATAAATTTTTGTCATTATGTCTCTTCTTTTAATTAAAAGTCATAACTCTTATTTTGGCTTCGCTGTAGGTTGTCAGGCAAAAAGATCCTGTTTCTTGTCATTATATTTTGGCCACTAGCTTCTGCCTGCGTCCTCGCTCGCGCGAAAATCTTTTAAAAGAAAAATTTAGCGTAGGTATATGACTCAGGAATAATTTAGCTTTCTATTGGTGAAAGAATTTACAAAATCGGTTCTGTAGTTCCAGAGATTTGTACCTCTACTAAATTAGTATAGATAACGGAAACTTGCAAAACCGACTGTCATCCTGGATACTATCCACGTTTTAAAGGGAAGAAAACCTTATGACAACAATTCATATTGATCATAAATATGCATAAAACAAAAACTATAGGTGGCTTATTCGATTTGCATACAAACTTTCACACAAAACCGCATGCGACCGCAAATTTTCTACACCACAATGCTTTTGCAACTGTTTGCTAGCTGCTCAGCACAAAATGTCTATTTTACATCACAGCCATATTTAAAAAGATGTTTATCTACTTTTACTTGAAGACCACAAACTTGTTAACTTGTAGAAAAGACTTTTCTCACGATCGACTTATTTGGAATTTGTCTAGATAACCATAAAGTTTAAACATCGTAGTTAGCTTTAGACGCATAATTTATGCATACCAGTAGAGAGCCCGAGCTAATATATCCATAGGTAGGTAAGTAGGTAAGATTTATAATTTTTATTAAGCAAGTAATGAACAAAAACCGTCATGACGAAGTTAATGTACATACATAGACTTAAAGTAACAAAAATCTATTTAGTTTTGCATTCTATAATGTGTTTGTTGAGTATATAAACAAAACAAAATACAATTCTAATAAAATTACTTAATTAAATTTCTAAAAGCATGAAGAACTTTGCAAAGGAATTCACTTTTAAGTTGATAGTGAGTGAGCTTTCTAACTAAAATGTTGTTTCAATTAAGCCCCTGTTAGAAATTATGTATTTGTCGTATAGTTTTTTGTTACACACCAGCATCGGCTATACCGTATATGGCTTGTCATGTTGTAAACCGATTACCAATGACTCTTTCGAGCTAGATGGATTTTCCACCATCAAAATGTACGGACGCCAGCACATCAAGCTACAACAATCTGTCAAATTTCTTTAATAGATTTTCAGCTTTATTATTAAAGAAATAAGGTTCAAGGTTGATTGAGAAAATTTGACAGTTTCGGGTAGCTTCATGTGCTGGCTTTTGTACAATACTGAAGGTCACGAAAGGTCACCAGCCCACAAACAATATGTCAATGTTAAATCTACTAAAATAAGTACTCAGCGATCTCTATCAATCACGAGCTATGATCGATGGTACGTTGTATTTTATCTCTATATCCCATTGAGATCGGGCCGGGAGGTCAATGGCAACTCAAATACCTAATCGATTCTCGAAGCACTGAGCTCGTTCTGATACTAAGGTTTTGAGGTTACAGTAGTGGCTGAATTTCATTCGACACGGATTTAGTCGTGTCCAGCCATCTATTTTATTTATATTTAGATTTATAATCTTGACATTTCCTTAAAGTTACAGTAGCATCGATTAAACTCTTCCTCAAATACACTTAACATTTGACGATAACTTTGGACGATTTGTAAAAGATAATCGGCAAATAAATTATCCATTAGTCCTCCACGAATCGACCAAAGTCAACACTTGTAAAAAAGAATATTTCCTTCAAACTCAACAACGCGCAGTAATCGTAACGCAATAACTTACCAAAAGACGTTATGTTTCCGTAATCTTATGGAACGGTTACCAACATGGCTACGCGTGGTGACCAGGTGAAAGTGAGGTGACACTGAGCAACAAGAAATTTCACTTTTGCGACCTTCAAAATAAATTCCCCATAAGTCTGTGGTGACTTAACAAGGTCAGACGTTACGTGTGGAATTTAATACCGAATACTATGTTAAAATTTTTGATTGGCTCATTTAGTTCGACTAGTGATTATGGCTGCCACAGATGGGTTCGATGCCACAATGCGATAACAGTGTAGTACGATGATATGCTTTTAAAGATTTTTTTGTATATAAAGAGAACAACTAGCATTGTGGGTACAATTCACATTACTAGCAACCTTGTTAACCAGTCTAACGAAGCTAAAAATGCGTGTGTCTGGAGTAGGTTCACGGCTAAAGTGTAATGGGGGGGGGTTCGAACCCGCGACCTTTCGATCACAAGTCTGACACCTTAGCCATTAGGCTATTGACGATTGAAATTGTTCTAAATCAACTCTTAAAATACTCCTCTCTATAGAGAATCGTATTATCATATTGTAGCACTCCGTGTCGTGCTGCGTCTGTCTCTGGAACCTTTTATTTAAGTGAGGTCGTAGTACACGGTCATTATTATTCAATCCAATAATTAAAAGTTCATTTCAAACTTTACGAATTAAGGACACTCTTAAATCTGTCTGACCTTTACGTTTAAAAGTTCCTTGAGTATCCTTGCTCCGTGCAAACTTTCTACGATAATTCATTTGGAAAGATTTATAAGAATTCATCATTTCGGAATAAATCGCCACTCTCTACCTACAATGCAATTAATTTTATTTTTCTTTTTTCTATTGAGTTTTGCTTTATAAGTGAAAGCTTACTGATTGTGTTCATTAATTTGGATGACTTTACTATTTCCTACTGTTTTTAGCTGATCAAGGAGGGTTATTTATACTTTATTTTTGCAATAGCAGTTCGCATATAGATGACATTTGTTATTACGGCCAAGAGGTATGGTGTTATCAAATTTCTGGGTTGTACATGTCAGTATGGCAGTCTCTCAATATAAAATACTAGAATTTACATAAAGCTCAGACTTACACACCAATCAACCGACAATGTTGGTGTGCAAAGACAGATTGCAGAAATTATTTCAATAGCGGATGAAGTTAAACACTTCCTTGTAATATAACTGTAAAGACAGACTGTACTTAATTGAGTATCACAAAAACACAAAACGGAAATACGTCCGTATTGGAATTTCCTTTAATTAATGGCTAAAAACGTCCTGCACACTGTACTGTATTAGCGTTGCAGAGACTGAGTATTTTAGTAAGGGTTGTCTCAGACGGGTTAGACGTGACAATGCTCCAATTAATGTGTGTTCATAGAATTGTTCGATCTGAAAAGTTTTAGAAAGATTTCAATGCAAAAGTTGTGTCAAATGTAATTATTACCAAGTTGTATGTAATAAAATCTGTAGTAGTAAGTAGGTAGGTACTTCTAATCCTCAAATGATTTAAGGTTCACCCAGACGGTTGTGACGCGACAATGTTTCAACAATGCGACGACGTGTTATCATAGAGATTATTCTAAAACTGTAGGGGTACAGATGCAGACCGAGTACTTGCTATATCAGTGATGTGATGTATCACCGCTATTGCGCCTGTCTGTGGGGAACTTAACGACCGCTGTTTGATGATTACTAAGTGAAACAATGCTACTCATGCCATGAATGCTATGCCCTGTACACCTGTTTTACACTCATTGTTGGCTGGCGCAGCTGCCAGCACTTGAGATCATCAAGAATACTTTATTGTTAATGTCCATCGACATATTACTATAGTGGTATTGTTTTGACGCTATAAATGTATTTTCGGCTTTACATTCAAATGTATTTGGCGCCAGACTGGTACTTGAATGGTTATTTCTTTAATTATGTTAGCGGCCATATGCATGTGATTTGACTGGGGGAAAATAATAATTGTTTCGTGTAAATATTGACGTATTAGCATGGACTCAACATGGTAAATAAATCTCAAATAAATTGGGATCAGGACAAGATCTGCATGAGAATTTATCATAACTTCGGCTTACATAATATTTTGTTAACTAGGTAATTATATTAGAGTCGGTCTAGCTGGATACAGCAGGATTGGACTGCAATGAAGCGAGTGCCAATCGTAAAATCCATAATCTCAGATATCGTCCCTTATTGTGTTTCTTATCAGGGTAGGGTTTATAGACGCTGGGTCTCGTTTGATATTAAGCAAGACTAGTGACAAATTTTATATATTTTTCATTCTTCATTATACACCAAGTTCTTATAAATAAATACATGTACAAGTGCAAGTTGTACAAGTTGAGTTTTCTCCTAGCAATCCTTGTGAGTAATAGGGGGAATTAATAACATCAGAGCATATGATTAATTTTACAAAATCAGTTCTATTATAGGCCCCGTAAGGTTTGCTTTGATTTTTATTTTAACATATTTTTTCTTATAAGAAACTCCATAAGTATCCAGATACGTAAAACATGATTGATTGTAGCAAACAGTTTTCAAAACTGACATGCATTTAAAACTCAACTAAAGCATAAAATAACATGCAGAAAACAACCAAAATCGATACTCGGAAACATCGAACAACGTTATTTCTGATGTGTCAGTCAGTCCGTGATTCAATGTCTGATATTTATCACTGGTTTTTAGTCTGAAATAAATATACCGTTATGCACTCACTGGACTGTGTTTTGACATACGATGTTTTCATTTAGCGAGTGAAGCCTTGATACGAATCGCTCTGTTCTTTGAAACGGTTTTGAGACTGATTTTCAGCAAGTTTCTGAAGTGTGATTGATGTTTTGTATCATTGAGGCTACACTAAATCCTGCAGTAATGTCCTGCCGGGATTGCGGGAATGTCCTAATGAGATACCGCAGCCCACCACGTAAGGGAAAATGAAGGAACAGAGTGGGTTTTTAGTCAGTAGAAGTCTGATACTCCGTTCCGCTCCACCCACAGCGAATTTAAGATTGTCTCCCGCGAAAAGTCTACACAAAACCTCTTAGCACTTTTACTTTGACCTTTGAGTTTGTTTCGGTGTTTCTTCTCAGCGTAGTCAAATTCAGATTCAAATTTAAATTCAGGGGTCAGTCTCTTTTAATGTCCTTACAACACGTACTGGTCATCATCATACATCGGATGGGGAGATTCCTCCGTAAGTCGGAATGTACGTTCAGCCGATGGTCCCGGCTGCCAATTGCACATCGTTGACAGTCGCCACGTGTATTCAGAAACCAGTAAATGTGACACCGGTACCGGGTTAACGCGCCACCCAGCCACACCAGTCAGTTAGGACTTAAGAAACACCGGCCTCATCTAGTTTTTTTTGTTTAGTGTTATTAACCGACTTCAAAAAAGGAGGTTCTCAATTCGTCTTGAACGTTTTTTTTTTTTTTATGTATGTGACCTCATTACTCGGAGACGGCTGGACCGATTTGAGAAATTCTTTTTGCGTTTGAAAGGGTATACTTTCTAGTTGGTCCCATTGTCACGAAATCAGGATCTGATGATGGAATCCTGGAGAAATCGAGGGAACTCTTCAAATATTATAGGCACATCTATAGCGTTTTGCGTATTTCTTATAGTACCTTCAGCAGTTGCTTTCGAAAAGTATCATTTGGGGAAGCTGAACTGATGATGAAGACCACAAATGGCCACTGAAACTACTCAATAATAAGTATTTCGTGGATTGCGATTCGATTACTTGAGTACGGATGTTAAACACTTTATGCTCATCGCAATACATACGAGTATGGTGATCTAGAGCTGATGGTCAAGTACCAGGAGAACTCCTCAAAAATTAACGGCTATGCATCGGGGAAAGCAATATTTTGTAAAAGATGATAAGTTGTTGATATATGGCTTTTGTAACTAGATAAATTACAAACCGACCCACTAAAAAGCGTGAAAAAAAAATTTTTTTTTTCAAAAAATAGAACCGACTTCCATATCAAAACACTACAAAGCCAAAAATAACTTTAAATTCGGAAGGCGGTGTGAAAAAAAAAGAAAATCCAAAACCAATAACACCGAGTACCGAAATTAAAGTTATTTTTGGCTTTGTAGTGTTTTGATATGGAAGTCGGTTCTATTTTTTCTAAAATTTTTGTTTTTAATACCCAAGTTGCAAGTATAGCAAATATCGTTCACTCATTTACACTAACAAGATTTTATTTCTCGTAGATTATAGTTAATTATCTCTTTGATACAGCGACTTAGACGAAGTCAGCTCGTTTAAGTATGATTGTGACAAATAGAAGCGTACATTTTCGCTAAGTATCTTCAACAAGATATATTGTTCTCATTATTTATTGCTTTTATGTATCTTTGTTTCAGCGGTGTTGTAAAGAAATAACTTTCACAGGATGATATACATATTTTTAACACGCTTTTATTAGGTCCACCTGTATGTAACTATGTAATGGAATCCAAGGTAACTAATTTAACCATCTTCCAAGGGTCGTAGCGTAATGAAAATTGGCAGCTGTATGTAGTTCTGATGACAATACAATAATATGGTACTGTCGAACTGATCTGATGATGGAGCCAGAAGATACGAACTGGAACTTCATGATGGAAAATCGTATCATAGCTGTTTTGGATTTCTTAGAAAAGTCTTGTAATGAACTTTGACCACGATTAGGTTTCAAGGTCTGATGATGAAGCCGGAAGATGGGCACTGGCATTCCATGATGGAATACCGTATCATAGTCGTGTTTGCACTTGTGAGAAAAGCCACGTAATGGACTTTGAACACGATAAGGTTTCAAGGTTATAACAAACCTACAGAAAATCCGTTATTGGTTTTCTTAACCTTTTTGAATTACCGCGTAATCCATAGATTTTTTTTTATAGATGTCACTTTCAAATCCTCTGGCGTGATCGACCGTTTAATTGTTCGCTACTCGTGGGAATAGTATGGCAAAAACTACAAAAAAAGAAACAGCAAGATAAAGAAAATGGAGACTACAAAAAAAAAAAAGAAAAAGCGCGAACAATTTTTTTGTTTTTACGTGCATTTATAAAAGCGTGTTTTTCAAGTGATTGTTAAACAATTAATTTATTTACTATTTATCATTAGGTGCTGCTGTCTAAAATAGAAGTTTATAGTTTAGAAACCCTTAATTCTTAGTACTTGAATGTTTATAAACTTTAAATATAGTTTAACATTAAAAGCAATTACTATGGCACTTGATACTAACAAAGAAAATTATTTCAGGACAGCGCTCGTTAGTTAACAAATTAAACACCATGCAGTCAGCTAGTACTTTGATATTATCATGTATTTATCTCGCCCTTACTTAGCTACTTAAATATAGATAGCCTTGCTACAGCGCAGGAAGTCTTAATTGTACCTACTTTAATGAAACCAGTTTTAAGGAGAACAGATCTTTGTTCTGTGGCCTCAGTTTTTACCACTTTTTCGAACGTATTCTGTATAATTACATAGTTGTACACTTAATAGCATGCCTTGCTAAGTAGGTACATTGTCATGTTAATTTTATTCTGATCAGTGCCCCAATTCCGTTAGAAAAAATTGCTATCACAATACAATTTGGCAGTGATTAATCGTTTCACGGTTCTGTAAAACGAACTTTATTCGAATGCAGTGTGAGGAACACATAATGCCTCAATATTTTTCGATAAGATTTCTTTGTATTGTACCTCATATTTTATCACGAAAGTCCTCTATCTTCGTTCCGTGAAATATTGGAAAAAATAAAGAAAACATTGCGATTGATCACTTGGTATAAGAAAAACAGTTATCAGAGCCATCATCTCAACGCTTGGGGGAATATGGCGTGAAAGTAAATAGGCACACCATGTATGTAATGGTCACATTTCCCATAAATACGTTGACACTCGTCACAGATTTCACTCGAGGACAAAGCATAATAGTGCACTATGGCGACTTTCAAAAAATCTGTTCAGACGGCTGACAAAATTATATCCGATTTGCGCAATGCACTGCTCGTGCGCATGTGACCAGATCATCTGCGTGCGCACTTTTTGTTGTTAGCGTAGAAAGTGGGCGTTTTATCGCAGATAAGTAGGCGTCTCTTTAGTCGTATTATCGTCTGTTGCAGCGGCTTTCCTAGTATTTGACTAATTTTGAGAAGAGCTGCAAGCTATCTGGAAGGCGTATAAAACATTGTTGTTCAGACTTTACTGACTGTATCAATTCACTGAAAACGTATTCGGGAATATGTATAGTCGATATGACCCAACCCCCTTTGGTATGGGCCTAAGGCGGACGGACGGATCGCAAATCCGTAATAACATTTTCACAATAGACCCTTTTATCTTTTGCCCCGAATGAGATTACATTATGGTATGGAAAAACTCTTACTACATAAAAATAATGCCTACATTAAGGACTGGCTTAGTAAGTTGGCGAGAATTACTTTACCTTTACATCCACGATTAAATTGCTGGGGCGCGCGCAACGGAGCGACGGAACTTAAGTTTTTCGCTCCCAACTCTATTATAACGATGCACGCTCCACACAGCATGCGTTGCACAACTCTGGATCTTATCTCCTCAGCATAAAGGTGACTCTTCAGTAAATTAAGGCGCAGTTGGTGTCGATTGCTTTTCACGCTGTACGGAATATGATTTCATCCGAGCAGGGAAAGCAGTAGTGTATTGCTTTCGCGTATATAAATGTATAAAAACGTTGACCTGAAATTAAACATGTCTGACAGATTGCTTTGGAAACTCTGCGGTGGATACGTCACATGTTTGCGATGTAATCGCGTTGAATTTTGATCATATTTTTAAAACGTGACAGTTTGGCTAACACAGACATTCTTTTGTCGAAGAAACGGAAACTTGGAACGTTTAAACAAAAAATTATGAATATAATCTGAATGCTTGATCTAATTTATTCCGTGATGTATTCAAAGTATTACACATGAAGAGTATTATATTATTTTAGGTGTGTACAGAAATCAGAAAACATTGAACCCATGAATATTAATGGTGGCTACTACAGAAAAATTTAAATGTCTGCTCGCCAGCCTATGATCATCGATCCGTGACGTGTCTGTGTGTTCGAATGTTAGAACAAAGATGTGTTATCCATTATAGCTTAGTTACAGAATAAATTATACAGTTGATTGATAACTCTTGGTAGATAATTGAACCTTTGCTCTGTTTCTTGGTATTCTACTTAATTTTTTACTCGGATTTTTGTTAATAGTTTGATTTAACATTGTCTTGCTTTTAACGATTTTAAACTATCGCAAAATGACGTCAAATTAAACAGTCCAAAGACCAAAACCAATGTAGCCATATCAAATACCTTGATATTATTTCCTTATACCGTTATAGATAATAGAAATTCGTGATGGAGAAACGAGATTGAGCACATCTGGCATAACGTAAACGGCGAGAACAGGGCAAGAATGGTTGATAACAGTCCTCCGGCCACTGAATATTACATTCAAGCAGAAATATTCGAGAAACAGCCTTATTTACGAGAGTTTCTAAACAAGGTCGAGAATCCATGATTAATCGAGAAATTACGAGGACATTTCTTAAAGTTCAGTACACTTTAGAAGCCTCTGCACGATAAAAACGATGTTTTGGCGCAAAATTGTTTGGATAAACGTCACAATAACAACGTGTAAAATAATAATAGCACGTGTTATCTTATCTGTTATCGAAGACGTCAGGTGACCTCGATTACTGTAGAACAGTAATAAATTTTGATAGATTCACGCTATGTAGGGATTATATTATATCTGTGAGGATAAGGTCGAGACAGGTCTTTATGACGGCGCTATTTTGAAAAACCCGGACAGTCCTGCTGAGCGCTCGCCTATTGAATTGATTTTCTAATCAACCATTGCATTTAAGCCCTGTCGTATCTTTAATTCTTATATTATTGTCTAGACTAGAACATAATGATCCTAATTGGCGATATCACTCGTTTCAAAACATGTATGTTTTGGCACATTACCTTACCTAGATACTTATACAAAAACATACAATTTATAAATAGAAAACATAAACAGCAAAGTTACGTGTGCATGCATAAGTATGCATTAGCTTATACAACTTCGAAAACGGTATACCGTGCCAAAAGTCTGAAATTAAAATACGGCGCAAAGATCTTGAACCTAGATTCTAGCTTGGACATTTATCGTTCCTGAGTGAGTTATTCAGGTTTAAGCGGCTACCGTCTCAGTTTCGCGCCTCCAAACACTACAGATAAACTAGCTTAACAAATAGGCTTCATAACTTTGATTTGCTAGTCTTTAAGACTGGACTCTAGACCGTAAAATATTGGACTAACTACCTTGACAATGTATTGACGATTGCCACTCTGTCTGGGGATAGGAATTGGTGAGGTAGCTAACTTAACTATTTTTTTTTATTGAAAATAGGTTCGCGTTTGACCACCATCTCACCTGATGGTAAGTGACGATGTGATCGAAGATGGAGCACGCTTACCTTAAAGTAACCTATTCACTCTGGACTTAAAGACTCCTAGGTTGTAGCTGTCGGGAAACACAGACTCCGGCAGGGAATTCCACTCCTTAGCCGTACGCACAATGAAGGTATTTCCAAAACGTTTTGTGCGTATAGGTGGGATGTCCACCATGTAGCGATGGCGCTTCGCCGTTTGTCTCGTAGTCCGATGATGGAACGGGCTTGGCGGAAATAGATTGCGTAATTCCATCGCACACTCCCCGAAATGTAACCTATAGAAAACCGATAGACTTGCAACTCGTCGTCGGTGTTCAAGGCTCTGGAGCTTTGTCTATATGATATTTGAGTCTATTGATGTAGGTACCTGTAAATTGGATCCTCTGAGGCACTCGTGGCTCAATAATAACACGCGCTCTGGTTGATATAAGGTTAAGGTCCGTGGATGGGTAAACTTTTTAAAATATCGAGACTCCTCCTTGCCTCGGAAAGCAGGCTAAGCCTTTAGCCCCGCCTGTCATTTGTACATCTTTGACAGTCGTTAAGGGAGGTCAAAAACCAACAAATCTGACAACAGGTCTTTCAAGGGGTATCGTGTCATCCAGCTATTGTTTCGACTTCCTATCTGACCTCCGTTGTGGAGGACAGATAGTAAGTCGCTCCATGTAAAGTACTAGTTAGACTGGAAGCCAACCCTGGGATGGGAAAAGGCTAAGCAGATGAAAGCGATGATGAGCCTCTAAATTACAGTCACATCTCGGGTTCAGTTCTTGTAGGTACAAGTCGTTTGTATAGATCGTCATCGTATACCACAGATCCAATACTTTTTTTTTGTTCAAAATAAGTTCGCGTTTGACCACCATCTCACCTGATGGTAAGTGATAATGTGGTCGAAGATGGAGCACGCTTACCTAAAAGTAACCTATTATCTTTTGACTTAAAGACTTCTAGGTTATAGCTATGGGAAACAGACTCCGGCAGGGAATTCCACTCCTTAGCCGTACCTACGCAGAATGAAGGTATTCCCAAAACGTTTTGTGTGTATGGGTGGGTAGTCCACCATGTAACGATGGTGCTTCGCTGTTTGTCTCGTAGTCCGATGATGGAACGGGCTTGGCGGAATTAGATTGTGTAATTCCATCGCACACTCCCCGTAACCGATAGAAAACCGATAGACTTGCAACTCGACCAGTACCAATACTCTAGAATGAATGCAACTGTTAAACAATTTGAAAGGTATGCAAAATTACATTTTAAACCAGCAGCTGCACCTGTAGTGACGGCCGCAGATAACATTATTATGACACATACGATAAGAGCTGATTGCGGATGCATACGTGCATTGGCATCGCACCCATGTCTTAATGACTCATTAATGACTTATTCGGAAGCTATGATTTCCTGCTGAGATTGCCTACTTCCTGTCAACAATACTCATGTGTTTGTTGAAGATGAGATAGAAGTTAAATAGGATTTAGATTTTATTATTGTTTAGTTCTTGTTCAATGTTTAAGGTAAAGAAAGGACTGTCTATCAAGCCGATTTGTCATACACAATAGGGTCCTTGACTGTCATATACTACTACTATTATAATATATTTTCGTTATTTTCACTTCAGCCTGGAAACACCCACTAGGTCTAGAAGCCTCTCTTTGCTACTGCCATACCATCCGGTTCCTTGAATCCTTCATCTAAGTGCTTCCTGCAAATATGTCGGTACTTTTTTTTTTGTTTTCCAGTTTTCGCCTAAGCTTTCGGTCTGTTGACGTAACCAGTTACAATCAATTGCCGAATGCCGTTATTAAGTCAAAAATATTAGGTCTGCTTCTAATACATTACTATTCTGGTACTCAATAGAATCTCGTGGTTAAATTATCGCAGACCTCATCTATCGCTTACCATCAGGCAAACCGACCCAGACATAGATGCGAAATGGCTAAGTAGATGACTATTTAGGAGCTCAAAACCAATGAGATCAGATACCCAACATCCTTATCCAGTAACCTTGCTACTAATACTTTTTTATAACCGCTGCCAATTCTTTCTACCACTTAGTGATTAATGCCTGATTTGTCCTTGTAATGTGACAAGGCCCGTGTCGATTAGTTTTTTTTTAATTGTAGATTGTTTTGTAATTAATGGAAGGCGTTACTCGGTCAAGTTCATGTTGGCTACGAAGCTTGAGTTCCGTACTGTGTTATATTTGAATGCTACAAGTATTGCTTGTTAGTTTCGGATATAATCTTCCAAGGAACCAGAAAAACCAATACTCACATTTGCAAATAAAATTTAGCGTTGTCAAATTAATGAAAAATAAAGTGACAAAGCAGGATTCAAAGAAATACACAGTGCAAAATTATTCAAGTATTTTCCTAATAATATGTCATGATTATGCCGGTTCCTCAACCACTTAGTGCGAAATAGGATATAAGATATAATAATATACCTCATCGAATTTAGCTTGCATTTCATGACTAATAAATTAGCAGATTTATGGAATAAAGTATGTCAATTAACATTACCGGTTTCAATTTGTTCGTGTAATTCAGTGATAAGTAAATAATAACCAGAAAGATAATGATTAATTGAGGCGACGCGCGACGTACATTGTTTTATCAGTTCGGAGTACTGCTAAGCTGTTGACTAAATGATGTCCTGTAGCGCCACCGAACACCTTGATTAGTTTATAGCTTTGAATATTGCGCACTATTTTCTTTTCAACTGCTGCTTGCTTGCTATGCTTTATTTTAATCATTTTAATTCACACAAAACGTTAATAAACTATACACTAAACACTTCCTCATGAATCACTGTATCATAGGTGAAAACCGCATCAAAATCTGTTCAGTTATTTTTGTGTTTATCGCGAACATACAGACAGACACGGCAGGAGATTTTGTCTTATAATATGTATACAAAGTTATCGTCGACAACGGTTTCATGAGATAAACGAAATTTTATCATATCAAAGTTAAAAAATTGGCCAAGTGCGAGTCAACCTCGCCCATGAAGGGTTCCGTAGTAACTACACAAAATAACTTTGTTTTTCATAGAGTTTGTATGAATTACAAAGTTATATTTACGGTTTTAGAAAATATGCTATATCTCAAAAACTGCTGAACCGATCTTGTTCAAACCAGTTTCAGTTTCATTTCAGCCCCCTTTCATATTTTTATGTTTTTTTCGTTTTTCTTAAAATCGGAAACTTACCAAGTTTCACGTGTATAGTCTTAATAGTTTCGGAATAAAATGGCTGTGACATATGAGAGGACGGACAGACAGACAGACAGACATGACGAAACTATAAGGGTTCCGTTTTTTGCCATTCGGCTACGGAACCCTAAACAGATAAATTGTTTAAAAATTTAAATTAACCGTACCTGACTGTGTTGTTTCAGCTCCACGATACTCGACAGTTGTGCATATTACATAATTCATTCAAGTTTGGGAGTCTCCCGCTACGTATATGGAATAACGCTAGCAATAAATTTTCAGTATGTAGGTTAGGTAACTAACTTAAATAGGAAATAGGTACGTAAATATTTGTATTCACCGATATCTGAACAGTACCGCACCAAGATAACCGTCTCCGATAAAATTTTATTACATTTCGTGACACAATTCCTTTAGTATCATCCATAAATAATAATCAATAACTCGACGATGCTTTATTCGCTTATACTTCTTACTCGTTCTCGATTGCTGTCACACCCAAATCCTCCTCTGACCTTTAATTGTACGCTTGATTCTCAGTGTAATCCCATAATCTACCTAACATGGTCAACAGGCAATTTGCTTTTGCGCCGTCTGACCAAGAACTGGGGCAAAACAACGGGCCTTTTCATCCTCTGTTCAGTGTTCTGAATCATTAGCGAGTACACCCACATTTGCAAACCACTGTCCTCATTACAAGAACGTTGGCCCAATCAATTCGTCATTATAATCGCAAGAGCGTGCGAATAAAAAATGACACCTACACGCGCCGCCGAATTTGGCGCGAAGAAAAACAATGGTCGTCATAACGGCGCGCATTGTACCGGCGGGAAACCAGAATATGTGTCACACGAGCTTTGTGTCATGTCAAACATGTCATCTAGTTCGCTCTCAGTTTTGGGCGGGTCGTTAAACTCGACGTTTAACAACCAAGCAATTAACATTTTAAAAATTGGAACCGTTTGAAGAATTGTGTCAACTCGGATACAGTGAGTGCACATGTGTGTTAGACTTGACTCTTGAAGTATTAGGTTCTCAGCCTTTGTTATAGACTGCATATATTATATTCCACATGTGTTGTAAATGTCGCTTATATTGGAATCGTTACTAAACGTCACTTTCACAACGCCATGAATAAAGTCGTCTGGTAAATAAAATTTATCTCGTCGTCGAATACGACATGAAACACCTCCGAACGGATCTTGAACAGGAAACCGACTCGGATTCATTTAATTACATCGTAATTTCGTTCTGAAATAAAACTGGTCGTAAACAGAGTCTGTTATGTCAAAAGTTAGGAGAGATTGGAAAAAATATTTGTATTTATCTTCATGAGAAGTGGCGACTGTCTATTTGATACGTTATCTTTCATAATTCTATAGACAACATACAGTAACGTACTACAATATGACACAAGCTATTGACCGCCACTTCGGTCGCGTGGTGATTATGCAAATGCGTCATTGAATTTTAGGTCCAGAAATCGTCTTGCACGTCCTCAGAACATCCTGTCAGTTTCATCACAATCTGTTCCATAGTTTAGGAGCGCATACAGGACAAACATACATTCATTGATTTTTATATGTATGCTAGTTTGCTGGCGTGAAAAGCCACAGACAAAGAACAATACCTATCAATTTTCCCGTAGAAATACCTAATTCTACGAGAAAATTAATATTGTCCTTTGTCGAGGTTTTTCTATAACTAGACCATTTTAGTAATTACATAAACATATAATTAAGCGTACGAATTCATTATTTGAATTGATTTTATTTACTACCAATGTATTTTCTTTGTCATGTTATTGTGATAATACAATTAAGTCTTTATTAATTTTTATTTATTTGTTTCAGGTCAGTAAAATTTTCTTTAAAGATTCAACAAAATGTTGTAAGTAAAATCTTATTTATTTTTAACCGATTTCAAAAAAAGGAGGTTCTCAATTCGTCTTGAACATTTTTTTTTTTTATATGTATGTTACCTCATAACTCGGAGACGGCTGGACCGATTTGAAAAATTCTTTTTGCGTTTGAATGGGTATAGTTTCTAGTTGGTCCCATTGTTACGAAATCAGGATCTGGTGATGGGATCCTGGAGAAATCGAGGGAACTCTTCAAATATTATAGGCACACCTATAGCGTTTTGGGTATTTTTATAGTACCTTGAGCAGTTGCTTCCGAAAAGTACCATTTGGGGAAGTTGAACTGATGATGAAGACTACAGATGGCCACTGAAACTCCTCAATAATAAGTATGTCGTGGATTGCGTTTCGATTCATTGAGTACGGATGTTAAACACTTTATGCTCGTCACAATACATATGGTGATGTAGAGCTGATGGTCAAGTACCAAAAGAACTCCTCAAAAATTAACGGCTATGCATCGGGAAAAGCAACATTTTGTAAAAGGTGATAAGTTGTTGACATTATGGCTTTTGTAACTAGATAAATTACAAACCGACCCACTAAAAAGCGTGAAATAAAAATTTTTGCAAAAAATAGAACTGACTTCCATATGAAAACACTACAAAGTCGGTTGTATTTTTTGCAAAAAAATTTTTAATTTGTAGAGAGTAAAGGAACAATTAAAATTAAAATCTTTATTGGAAAAATTATTGCGAATAATCGTTTTTATTTTTAAATAAAGCTACATAACAATCACTTTTAACCAGCTACTATTTCCGTTCGAATATATACAAGAAAAACATCGTGACATCGGTAAATGATTAGTCGTGTCCACAGGTGACCAGAGGGCTGGCCTTTTCTTTGGACAGAGAATCAGCATTGCCATTCAACGTGGCAATGCGGCCAGTGTTCTGGGCACTTTTCCCATTGATAGCGATGTTGACGAATTTTTCGATGCCCTATAATTTATTTTTATTTTCGTCTGTATATATTTTTATTAAGTATAAAAATACTTAAGTTAAATTTTTCCAAAAACATTTAACATTGAATTTTTCTTTATGTAGATAACTAGCTTCTAAATCTGATACCTGTCTTGCTAAGGGGTAATACCTCACGCGACGTAAATACAGTAACCTCGGTGATAACTATATTTTCGAGACGTTTGTGTCAAAATTCTCGGTCCGTGGGGCCCGTGTGCTCACAGCCTTTTTAGGGTTCCGTAGCCGAATGGCAAAAAACGGAACCCTTATAGTTTCGACATGTCTGTCCGTCTGTCTGTCTGTCCGTCCGTCCGTATGTCACAGCCATTTTATTCTGAAACTATTAGGACTATACATGTAAAACTTCGTAGGTAGATGTATTCTGTGACCCGCTTTCCGATTTTAAGAGAAAATTTAATAAATATTTAAAATAAAGGGGGCTCCCCATACATGGAACTGAAACTGAAAATATTTTCTTTCATGAAACCTATACGTGTGTGGTATCTATAGACAGGTCTTTAAAAATGACATTAAGGTTTCTAAAATGACTTTTTCATAAAGTTAATCGTCTAAAAGATATACGCTTCCAAAGTGGTAAAATGTGTGTGTGTCCCCTCTAACTTCTATATTAATGAAGTGAAAAATCTAAATAAACCATATGTTGTAGATCTTAATGTAAACTTTCAACCAAAATTGGTTTGAACGAGATGGAGTCAGCAGTTTTTGAGATACAGTATATTTTCTAAAACCGCAAATATAACTTTGTAATTCATATAAATACTATGAAAAACAAAGTTATTTGGCGTAGTTGTAAAAATTGTAAATAAACTAGTTTTAAGAAATTTGTAAGGTTTCTTGTTTTTTTTTTTTAAATAAATATATTAAGTATATTACGGAACCCTACATGGGCGAGTCCGACTCGCACTTGGCCAATTTTTTTATAGAAATATCGTAAGGGCTCGTTGACGTATTCCTTGACCCAAGGGCTGGCTATTTCTGTAGCCAAAGGCTAAGCATTGCCAAGCAACGAGGTCATACCGCCAGTCGTACGGTACGTTACCAGCCGACAGCATTTAAGTTGAATTTTTTGATGCTTTATTTATTCTAGTTGGCTTTTAAGTATTTTAGTTTTTCATAATGGTCTTTTTTTTATAGGGCCACTCGTAGTTCAGCACACTAAGGCTGGTTACTACTTAACCGGACGATCCTGTGGTGACTTCTAAATTTAAAGGCCCCCAGTATAAATAAATTACTTTCTTACACCTTCAAAATTCAAAATAAGATTTCGCGACAGACGATAATGCGCCTGTCAGAATTGTCTGACATCTACAAATATGTCAATATGTCATGACAATTTTCTGTTTAATAAAGCAGATTTGACAAGTTTTTCACGACAAATTGTCACCTGTCGCCTGTCGCTTAAAAAGTTTTATTAAATAGAAAAATGTCAAATTGTCAGATTTTCCGACATATTTGTCAATTTTCTACCATGACAATTATGTCGCCTGTAAGTATTATTAAACAGAAAAATTGACGAATTGTCACATTTTGACATATGTCGGACTTGTCAGATTGTCAGCTTTATTAAATAGGGCCCAGAAGATGCCTATTCGCTCTTGCTTTAAAGGATCATATGTGGCAGGGAATACAGAAGCCGGCAGAGAGTTCCACACGTTGGCTCACTATTTATTTGTTGAGAATTCAAAAATTGTTGAGTATTCAAAAACTTGTTCCATGGAATCCACATAAAAGATCTTTGCAAAGTAAGCCATTTTAAAACCAAAACCAATAAATTTAAAACATATTTACTTTTGTATTGTATTAATAGAAACATAACTGGTAATCAAAACAAAAATCGATATACCTACTTGTTCAAGACTACAAGAAGCCAGCCAACGTTAACTGGACGGTCTGAACTGTCCACGGTTCGTGGAGCCCTAAACGTTGCTTACAACCGATGGCCTTAGGCCTTATCAATACATAATACTTTACACAATTTAACAATAACCACTTACCTGAGCTGGAGACGACAGCTACGACCTTCCTGAGGCCACGTCCGTGTGTGTGTGTGTGTAGGTAATGAGTAATTGAACGTATAGTGAAAGTCAAGTGTGGATGGACGAAGGTTCTCAAAATGCAGGTCCTCCCAACGCGGTCCATCAGCAATCACAGCACAAACTTCGCACCAGATTGAAGCAGCTATTTATCACTATGAACAATTATTCTCAGCAAAGTTCGCGTGTCAGACAGGCTGACGACATTCGGCGTGGTAGTTCAAAATCTCTAATATTTAAAAAACAACTTCACCAACATTATATTTAAGAAGGCGTGAAGTCTGTGAAGAGTATCCATTTTACCGTAGCATCGATAAATTATCCTGTAATACAGCTTAATTGCATCCGACGGTAATATGGACGACAGAGCCGTTAAACAATACTTCTCGGAAGACGAATGCAGTGTAAGTAACGGTAAAAATGTGCGCTTGTGACGATCCACGCATGCAGAGTGGACGACTCAGGATAACACGCGGAATTTACATCTTTATAGCCAGTTCAATCCATGAGTATGCTCAGATGTAAGTTCTAAAAATGACACGAATACTAAATCTGTGCTTTTTGTCTGATAAGATCTTCGGCTACCTCAAAGTTCTAGTAGAAAAAAAAAACAAAAACATGTTCATAGTTTCTGCTAAACTTGATATTGCAGTTGTAATAATAAATCTAAAAATTTATCCTGTGTCTGCATTTCGAATTTTAAACTAAACTGCTGGCATGGCAGCAGCATGTTTTAGAACACTATTTCCTATTTATAAATGCATGATCGATAATAAAGATAGAGAAACATTTGAACTGACGTCTCTAGATGTTCAATATATGAATTTATTGTCTGGTTGTAGGTAAGATGCGCACGAGTTGCGCAACAGTGCGAATATCCATAAGGTCAACGCACCGGACACATAAAATGGCGCCAAGTGGTTAATACAAAACATATTGATTGCTTTATTTTTATCTTGACAAGTTATCTATTGGAAATATGTGGCTTCATATATAAAATAACTTTTATAGCTAAAATTATGACTAGGACGATAAATTAATAAAAGAAAATTGGCACAACAAACTTTCGACGGAAATATTAGAAAAACGATAACTTCCTACGATGATTATCTTGTGTTATTGTTTCATAATGTAAAGTACGTCAGTGAAGTCTACGTTTGTTTATCTGCAGTCACGATCAGCAGTTAACCCAGTCAATCATAGAAGTCGGTGACCTGGGTAATGCCCACGTGGAAAACGCAATATAATGTCACTAAACACGCACAAAAGTTTCATTTTGCTATTGTATTGTACAGCTATTTTTAGATATTTCCTTCAATTCGCTGAACTGTTGGTTCATATAAGCTTCCAATTTTCTTGTTTGTTTCTCTTGGAAATGACGACTGCTTTGTTCACAAACGGTTTATGAAAGACACACAGGGATTATTTTATTCAGAGGAAATTCTTTTTTGCACGTGTAGGTTTTGAAGATAAAAAGATTTTTTTACCCGATCCAAGTCTTGTGGGAGCCTTCCCGGGTACCTGAAATATTTAACAAGCTTCAAAACAGGCGATTTGTACACAACGCCACATTCTATACATTCATTATTCAGTCCATATCTCTGATCGGGAGAGTTCAGTCGTACTTGCAGTATTTTAGTGGCTTTTGAAGTACTTTTGTACACAGTTTTATAGTAATCAGAAAATTGAAACGTTGGACAAGGGTCATGTTGTACGGTATCAAGTGAAGCGTATACCATGCAAAGTGGTAAGAGTTCATTTCAAATTACTTTTTATGACTGTAACTATCTATATATTTACATTTCCAGAATTCTGCAACATTATTGAAGACCAACCTGCTTTGTCATATTCTTCAAAATAAAGTTTTCGTCGATAAAATTTCTAAGAGAGACTCATTTATTCATGTGAAGAAGATACCTATTTCATCATTGACTTTATAAAAATTTAGAATCATCTTACTTGGCAACATATTCGTATTTGGTTCACAAATATAGTTTCTAATTTACATGAAACCTTGACTACTGCTGCTTTGTCTGTCTCTAATTCCGCATAAACGTGAGTCACTTTGCCTTGAAAGGGAAACTAAGTACAATCATATTCATAACATTTGTTGGACTTTACTCTTCACCTTAAAGTGTTGGCAGAAATAACGTGACAATGGCTAACATGTCAGTTTAGTTTCCGCTACTTTCTCTATTACTTACTTCTCATAATTTATGAAATGTGCATGTACTGTCCGCTTGACTAATATCATCCTTTGAACGTCATACATTAATAACTAGTACTTCGCCCGCGACTCCGTCTGCATGGACTTCGTAATAATTTATGGCCTATAAGCACTCACCAACAATTTTTTTATAGAATTGTATCATTATTTCCAGAAAAACTACAAACTGTAAACTTACAAACAAAATTTTACCTCTTTATAATATTAATATAAATTAAATGGATAAAGACAATCCATAAATATAATTATTGTAATCGATAAAATATAGAAATCAAATTGATGCTTGAAGAAAGGTCATGTCTAACTGAAAATGTATTTTCCAGTGGAATATATCTGATAGTTTGTTTCGTCGTCATTTTAATTTTTTTGTCCTGACTTCCCGAGACAAAAAGATGGACATTATAAGTTTGACCACTATCATATATGTCTGTGTATGGCACCGTGACTCCTAAATGGGTGAACCTATTTGGAAGCAGTTTTTTTCTTTCACTGAAGTTTAATTGGTGTCTATGACGGCATCAGAATATAGTCCTAATTAGGACGCTTCACATAATTATATCGTCGGTCTAATTATCAAAATGCGTAACTCCAAAAAAAAACGAAAATGGACTTTTAATGCCATCTAGTGCAGTATTTTATAATCTATACAATGGAATACTTTTTATTTCCCAAAAACGATTATACAATGAGGTATGTTATCAATCTATAAAAATAAAAAGTCGTACTGCATTTACACATCCTAACTCCAAACACCGTGGCTAGAAAAGTTCGTACTTAAGTCAATTTTCACACAAATACAATGCAATATTAAAAAAAAAATGTATAAATTATTTTCTCTATCAAATCTACCCTTAAATCACAAGTTGAAATATTACAATAAATGAATCAATAACACAATTTTTTCTTGCTCCTGTAAAATTTACTCAAATGGAGTTACGAACTCTGTTAATTAGACCGTCGATATGTTTCTATTAATTTATTTCTTTGAAAAAGATACCAAAAAGGTTTGATGTTTCGATATTTTTCATTTTGACTGAAAAATTCACTGAAAAATTTAAACGTTTTCTTTTGTTGGTCTATTAAAAGTGTGTATTAAAACATAGTGTATTATATTCTCTTTGGTGTGTATCGAACTGATAATGCATAGATCCTGTTTGAGGTGAACGCTCCAAACTTTCCGTTAGATACTGATTGTGTATTTTAATTTTTGTCTGTTTTATTATTCATCTTCACAACAGGTTCTTCTTTTGCCAAAATATTAGAATGTACTGGTTTCAATTATGTGTTATTAAAAAGTATTATACAATAAAAAAGTATACGATTAATTATTTAACTTCATACTAGTTCTGATTGAATACTGTAAATCTTATCCACTTAGTCCATACCTATTTTTAAATATAAAAACAACAAACAACAAAAATTAAATACATTACATAACTAAATAGATATCAACAACCTAATCACATCTTTCTTGATGTATGCTAGCATAACGAATCAACTTCATATTACCTTACAAACGAATTCAAAAGTAATATAAAAGAAACAGTGTTTACTGTCCTTCAGATACCTAACACTCCTGTCATACCAGTTCAATTCCTGCTGTGAATCTCTTGTACAGAAAATGAGTTATATATATTCTGTTTACGTTCTCTTTATAAGGAAACCACATAAAAGTAATGTATGATATCGTAGAGTCAGTAATTATGAAAGAAAGGTGTGTTTATTTTTATAACCTCTCCATGCGGGGGTCGTCAAGTGTCACCGGGGTAAATGTACCATCTTTACTACAATGTTTAATGTTAATTAATTTGTTCGTGTCATTGTTAATTTATTTATTGCTGTTTTATCTTTTTAAGTGTATTTTTTATAACCTTTCTTTTGTAACCTTTCTTTTATTATCTTCATAATTTCCCGTAAATATCGCAAATTCATCTGATGTTGGTGCGACATTTATTACAATAGAGAAATAGTAGCAGTGCAAATATTATAACATGCAAGCTTTCACACATCAAAAACACATGTACGGATAATGTTTTAAGCAAATAATAATCTAATATAGTCCATACCCATAATTCATAAACGTTAACGAGCTGGCAGAAAATATCACGCAGGAGCCACCTGACCTATCATCGGTGACTTATCGCGAGCCAGCACGGTTGCAAAAGAACCAATCATGCATTCGCAAGGTTGTTGCAATTTCCGCTAATGCAAATAAGCTGCACATTGATTACTTTATTGGTACTAATGGCTAAAGTTGTTGTGATAGGCGATACTAGACCAGGTAATTCTGATTAGAATAAATTTGTTAACTTCTGTAACTTGTTTATATCTGCCTCGTTTAAAAGTTCCCTTTATTATCAATAGGTATCCTATTTCCATTTTACGAATTCATTAATTTTCATTAATTGCCTTAAAATTACCGAATGGTGAGCTTAACAGATCTTTACCGGAGTATGTTTTTAGAATATTACCTCAATTATTTCTCCACTGTCTTGTAATATGTTCATTAGTTCGTAACTGCTAATCTATAGATCTGCAATTACTTCTGCGGTAGTTAATCTTGTTCAGATAGTGTCTTTCGACCAGTTTCCTGAACCATATTTTTGTATAGTTTGCACTCTTTGATAGGTAAAATTATGCGTTATTCTTCTTCAAGCTATTCAAAACTACCCTCACAAAAGCTGGATGAAAGAATTAATGACGCTGAACTGTAGTGGCGTCATCTATATGCAGGCTTTTGTGATATAAATAGGGCAATGACGTCATACCAAGGCGTGAATTAAGAAATTCGGGAATGATGTCACGAGAGAGTCCAACGGTACTTTTAATGGAAGTGTATGCCAAGAATGACATACATTGTAATTACAAGTTAGAACACGAAATGCAGACATCATTGGCCTTAATTGAATAGAAGACATCGTATATGAAAACGTACAACAAAGCTTCGTTAATGGTCATACGTTGAACATTTTCAAAACATGAATTATTGATTTGTGAAGGTTGCGAAAGCTTAATTCCCAAAGGAAGTTATTAAATTATAGCATATTTCAAAACACGGCAAAAACATCACCATTTATATGAGTAATTATTGAAATGACTTCAATACCGGTGCAAGATAAATACAGGCTGTTCACGTAGTAAAGTAACGTATGATAATTATAATTACATAAGAATTCATATTCCACTTACTAAACACAGAACACGGACGTATATGGAATAATGGGTTTATTTACAGTAACTAACTAGTTTTAAATTTTTTTTTTTTTTTTTTTTTTTTTTTTTTTTTTATTCTAACATTTTACTATGCGCATTTAATCTGTGCCATTTTCTCATTGTTACTAAGTTTTATTAGTTTAAAACAGAATGAAGTTTTGTTTAAATAAAAGGAAAATGTAAGGTAGACTTCTGTTTTTCTTTCATTCAGATGTTCTAAAATAACAAAGTTTCGTGGTTTGGTTCTAGTTATAAATTTATTACGGCACTAGCAATTATACTTCGACTTTAAACAAATCGTTTTGATTCCAATGGTTAATTTGGTATTGTCTTTTGATACAGTATTGGTACTGGGTTTGCGAGAATGTTCTATCAAGATACCGCGATCCCGTCACGCAAAGGCAACTGAAAAAATAGGGTGAGTTTTTGGTCAGTAGAAGTCTGACACTCCCTTCCGCGCCATCCAGCCAGAACAAGAGGAGTAATTTCATGATTTCCATCCCGAAAAAAAAGGATATTTGTTAGCGTTTCTGTTTAAACGTAATTTCGAAACACAATCTAACAGTTGTTGATTTTATAGAATAACCGCCACAACCCAACCCATTAATAACCCAACATCAAACCATACCTCAGTTCGACTGCACGATTTTTTAATCATCCGTCTATCATCGCATTTCCTTAACGGATGATTACCGGAAAGTTAACCTACCATCCATCAGTACCAGTCAATCATCACAACGCTCACTTCCTGCCTACCCTTTCTCTAATATTAGATTGCAGTTCTGCATCATAGTTCATTCTGAACGTTGAACGTTTATTTTTTAATTTTAGATTGTCTAGTCTCTTACAAATTCTAATAATACGATTTGTACTAGTCATATCATTCAGGAATTATGTAGATCAATCAATATCTGAGATGATATGTCGAGGAAGGTACCAAACCTTTGTCAGTTAGTGGAAAAGCTTAACTTAGAACATGAATGAGCTCAACGATTCGACGAATAAAATTATTGTTTAATCTTTAGTTTTATTTATTTCTTATTACAATATTGTAAATATTAAAACTAGCTCATTTGTAGCAAAGCAATCTTTTAGATGGCGCATGTTTAGTTCTATAGCTTAAACCGCTAAAAATCTGGACGTTTAACGCTGGCGAACTTGGCTGGGCGCTACCGTGTCTAAATACCAAGCTGCCTACCGTTCTACGTGTCATATGCGTGTGTAACAACTTCTAATCAAAACAAGTTCTTTGGCACTAGCGATCATGTATGCGTTAAACATCATACCTGCAACAATTTCTCTATAGCATACCCCATAATAATATCGAACGATAAAGTTTCATGAGCACCATTGAACTTCAATATTTGCCATAAACAGCATGGCATTTCAACAGTTATTAGGGTAAACACTTATTGTTGTAGTAACACCTAGATATATGGACGTAATTATTTCTTGTCTTACCTGTTTTGCAACTGATAGCATATAATTATGGCAACTGAAGATTTTATTGAGATACATCTTGATAAAGCTAGAAAAACGTTTATTAAACATCGTGTTATTTTTATTAACAGATGTATAATATACCTACACACATCCTTAACAGAAAAGTCTCGGAACTGCCACGTTTAAGCTCTAAAATCTTTTGATTCGTCTGAAGAATTGTGATATAAAGTATTAATTTATGAACATCAAAGTGTAGGGATAACACTAACAGAAGATACCATTGAGGTTAAAGTTAGGATTTTCCGAGTAAACCGACTCTTTTGAAGGTAAAATTTTTCAGTAAACAACTTGCCAAACACTTTAACAAAATCTTTCGTTTGAGGCTTTTTTTAAATGCAAGTAGTTTCCAGTTTGGCTAGGACATTGCAGGCCTGAATGACCCGATTGTCTGATAAAAAGATGGTTCCGTGCTTCGGAAGGCACGTTATAAGCCGGTGGTCCCGGTCGCCAAATGGCAGTCGTCAAAATAGACCACGTCAGAGGCCCTTGAGGGTCTAGAAACTCTGACACTAGGGTGTATGGGGTCGTTAGACCTTACTACCCACATGATAAGAAGAAGAATGCAAGACGAAGTAAATTTGACCAGTGGCGAAGGGTGAATTTTCATAAAAGGGAAGCCGGACCAAAAAATGCTTACCTTGCTCAAGTGTGATGCGTGAATTCCAGTAACTGTGGCCCTTTGGCTGACTTCGAAATCTTGTAACTTCGTAAATAATTATTTGTTTAATTGAAAATAATAGATTACTATTTATATATTCATATATAAAATAGACTAATATTTGCCATATTTCAAAAGGGAATCCGGTAGGAATCGAGTTGTATGGAGCCTTCGCCACTGGTAGCTATATAGGAGTTAACTTTAAAGTAAATAGACTATAGTATATGTCTTACAGAATACAGGCCTGTTGGTATAGTGGTCAGTGGCCCTGACTGCTATGTGGGTTCGATTCCCACCCAGGACAAATGTTTGTGTGATGAGCACGATCATTTGTTCTTTGACTGGGTGTAATTTATCTGTAATATGTATGTATTTAGAAATATATACAGGGTTAATTGTAAAACACCAAAAACCTCTCAGGAATATATTACTAACATCATAATCAACAACTTTTGTTCTATGACTTTTAAAAATTCGTCATATTTTAGTTCACCAGATTTTCATACAAAAATAATAGTAGATTATTAACCAAGGGCTGTATGACATCAATTGCATACGAGGTTTTTGGCGCCTGAGCGAAGCGAAGGCGCTAATTAACCCGAGTATGCAATTGATGCTTACGCCCGAGATAAATACTCTGCTTTACATATCGATTGTGAGGTAAGTAAACAACAAGACAGCAGGTTTCAATGAACATTTATTAAGAAGAAAAAAATGTGTATTTAATTAAAATTAATAGTAAAATTATTACAATTTGTAAGAGATATGGTCACGTTCTTTTTAGGTATATTTATAGTTTGAATATGAGTTTGTGATGATAAGACTTGAGTTTGAGTGACTTGAGGTTCTTGCATCGTAAATGGCGGCAGTTGACTGGTACTATTTTCTTCATTAAAAAATGGCTCAGATGATGTGCTTTGACGTGGTGATTTTAAGTTTATATTTTCTGTTATTTTAGAAGTAATTTTGCTTTTGTTTGCCATCGAATCTTCGATATAACCTTCGGCCACTTTGCTGGACTTCCAGCCGCCGTGCCTTTTTAACAGAGTGAGGTTGGCTCCCGAATCAGCCAATAGAGTCGCTGATGTTCTGCGAAAGCAATGCCCGGTGTATAACTCTACGTTACTCAGTTTTAAATATGTGGCTATTTGCTTTGGCATGCCTGTAAATTTGTTTTGTCCTATTACTTGTCTGTGGCATTTTCCTTTACTGTAATTAAGAAAAAAACGATTTGTATCCACGTTTTCAGGCCGAAGAGCTTGATATTTTTCAACATAATTTGCAAATTCTTCATGCACAACAAATGACCGGTCAATTTTAGTTTTCGTGTTAGGCAGTTTTATGAGTAGTAATTTGTTATGTTTTTCTACATTTTCTATTGTCAAGTTTGTCAATTCCACGGTTCTGCAGGCTCCCGATATCCCAAAAATTAGAACAACCTGTAAAAAAGACATAAGTTGTATTAAAGGCACCAAATTCGCATAGTATTTCTGTGAAATATTTTGGTAACTTATTAAAAAGGGCAAGTAAATACGTAGGTACCTTTATTGCTAAATAAATTTCATCCGGAGCTTCATTTAAGAATTTCTGTACTTCTTCTGCAGTAAATACCTTCGATTTCTTGCTTTTAAAGCCGTCAGACTGCCTTTTCAAGAAAGCAGTAAGTTTAGAAAAATCTTTCAAATTCACGTCATGTTTTGTCATCATTGTAGATTTTAGCATGGAATAAAAGCACCATAAACTGGAAGGTTGTAGCCTCTTAGATAATTCATCAAAATATGATATAAAAACACTTTCAGAAAGAGATTTCACTTTTTTTTCTGACCGCCATTTCATAAATTCGTCGTATGCCTTTACATATCTTTCTTTCGAGTTCGGCGGTAATATATTTTCGACAACTGTTTTTGCCCTTTCTTTAATAAAATCGGGCGTTAGATCTATGTCTTCGTCACTAGACATGTTTAAAACTTTTGAAAAAGAACTCAAACAAGAAAATTAATTATTTTCGCGATGCTTTCGCGCCTACTAATAGACTGCCTTTTTTTTTCACGCACGCAAGCGCGTCAAATCTTGCTGGCCAGTTTGATTTTTAAATCGATTCCATCTAACATACGATGTGGAAACAAATAGTTCCATATTTAAAATAAAATCTTTATAAAATAAATTGTCTAGATTCCGATTCGAGTAATTAATCGATACCGAGAAAAAAAAAATTAACTTTTTAAAAATATTCTTCGTGCAGTATGAGTATGACAGTTCTTTTTTCAAATTCCAAAACCTATGCTGTAATGATAGTCATACACCCCGGCATTCAGGGGTGTAAGGGTGTACTTACAGAGCAAGAGATATGTAAAAATATTTAAATTGAACGCCCTAAATGTTACAAAGTCTATGCGAAGCAAAAGAAAACGATTTATACTATCACTTCCTTTTGTTCATATATATCAGTTGTCTAGTACTCATACCACAAGCTCTGCTTAGTTTTGGACTAGATGGCGTTGTGTGAAAGTTATAGAATATTATCTAAAAAAAAATGTAGCCCCGTCGAGTAACATCAGCGAAGCCTTTTCTTCGCTCTTTTATTTCGAGCTTTATTTTTAAAGCACGTAGGAGCATGTTGCTTGCCTCCATTTAATTTTATCTGCATACAAACATTTCACCGTGGGTGTTCTTCCTCTTTAAGGCATCGCCTGACCCCTCAAGGTGACTCGAAGATTTCTTCCGCAAATCGCTTACACATGACTATTTAACGATGTTATTATATTCATTATGTTTATAAACAAAGTTTGAGATGATAACACATGTTTTAAATAATCAATCGTGGCCAGCACGTTTATAAAATTGAGGTTACTGTTATATCTTGCTGTTGAGAATTACGTATTAAACATGTGTTGAGATTATCAGCTGGTTTATCTCAAACAGCAACATAATTTTGTACACTACAGATTAAAATATCAATGTCATTCCTAATTGTGTGTTCCGGGTCGATTGCTTCATATATTTTTAAAACCATTTGCTCGATAACCTAAAAAACTTAATGAATACTACTTATATTATAAAAAGGGTTTCTGAGTTTTTAGGAAGTAACTTTCGTATCCACTATCACTGAGTGACACCTATGTCACTCAGTGATAACGTAGCATTGTGCCCGCCGTTTAAGTTCACGTGATAAGTTTTTTCGGTAAGAAATGTAGTTCATACCGAAAAATCTTATCACGTGTGCGAAACGGCGGGCAGAAGCTACTGGTAGTTTAAAAGAATGTTCAAATATAGGTAACTAGCTGCTAAGCGCGGGGCCTATCCCCAAAAAACACTATGTGGTTGTACAACGCTGTAATTCGGCCCATGATTACCTACGGGGCCGTGGTGTGGTGGCCCCGCACCAAGCTTGTCACAGCCATTAACAAACTACAACGCATGCAAAGGCTGGCCTGCATGGCGATAACGGGCTGCATGAGAACTACCCCGACAGCAGCTGTAGAGGCTATGCTGGGGCTCCCGCCGCTCCATCTGTTCATACAACAGGAAGCGACGATGGCAGCAGTACGTCTCAAAACACTGGACCTTTGGGGTAAGATAGAAACAAGGCACACCGCTCTGCTTGAGGAACTCAACAACGAGCTCCCCGTAACGAAGGCAGTTAATGACCGGGTGCCCAAACAAATTGTCTTTGACAAAAAATACAGAATCCAACTGTACGAGGATCACCGCTGCGAGGGGCTGTGCCCCTCTGAGGTACGGGTCTTCACCGATGGTTCCAAAACAGGTACTGGTACGGGTGCAGGAGTCTTTTCGGAGGATCTCAACATTCGTATAGCCAGACCATTGGGGGTCTACAAACAGTGTTTCAGGCCGAGTGCCTGGGGATCTCACTGGCAGCCTCAGCCATTATAAACAGGGAAGTTGTGGACCACTCAATACGCATATTTTCGGACAGCATGGCAGTCCTGCAAGCACTGAGCAGCCACACAGTTAACTCCGGGCTGATCTTGGAGTGTCACAATCTCCTCAACCAGGTTGGTAGACACAACAATATAACCATTCAATGGATCAAAGGACACAGCGACTCCCGAGGCAACGATGCAGCGGACGAACTCGCTAGAAGGGCTTCGAGTATGGCGATTATGGGACCTGAACCCATTACACCACTCCCCTTCGGTTATCTGCGTCACCTGGTAAGGAAATGTACCAGAGACCTACACCACAAACCATGGTGAGTGCAGGCAGGCTAAAGGGGCTCTCCCGACCCTTGATGGCCGCTTGTCAAAACAGGTCCTACGACTGTCTAAACCGCAATTGCGGCTGATGACAGCCGCCCTTACCGGTCATGGATCCTTTAATAAACACCTCTATGTAATAGGAGTCACAGACAGCCCACTCTGCAGAGCCTGCATGGAGGAGGACGAAACAGCAGCACACCTGCTACTGAGCTGCCCTGCAGTCGCGGACTACAGGACTAAATACTTCGGCAAACCAGGTACCCTCCGAGAAATGGTAAGCAAAACGAGAGCGTTGCTCGCCTTCCTGGAGGAATTGGCATGGATAGAATAAGAAGATCCCTACCCTTACGCAAAATACGCGCTTGGTCGTGGAGTTGCGGATACCTGCCCGACATACATACGTACATACATACATACTAAGCGTTCGTTAGTTTTGAAAAACTGGTAAATATAATATTGATTTATTTTGAAGTTATTGATTGTTTTTATGTGACGATGCGCTTCCCTGGTGCGCCGGGTGCGGGCCTGCCCCAACATAATCCTACATTGTATGACGAGCTAGCTCGACTGTGTGTTCGTGAATGGCTGCTCCAAGCTCTCCACGTCAGTGTTGAACTTGCAGCTTCAATTCACGAAACAACCTTGTAATTTAGTTTAAGTACTAACATAGGATTAAGGAATTTTGTTTACTTGTAATAAATTAATTGCATTAAATATTATACATAGCCATCAGCTGAGATTACGAGGTCGCCAACCGACCCACTTGTGCTATCACCTAACTAAGGAGCATCACATAACAAACATTGTTATAAGCTGTGTAACTAAGATATCATTCAAATTGTTTATTAGACAACCTGATAGTACACTGACCTGTTTCGGAAAGTTACTGCAAATACACACACCGGCAAAATTAGAGGAACACAAACAAAAATAACATTAGTTTTTGAGATTTAATGTCTGTTATTTATTATTTTAGCTTTATTTAATTTTGTTTACCTATTTTATGTAAGAAAAACACAAATTTTAGATTTTATTAGGGGTTTATTAAAAAAAAACAATAAAAATGGTCTTAACTGTATAATTTTTATGTGTAAGAATAGAGTAAAATTAAAAAAAAAATGTAATAAAAAGAATTAATAGCTCGTGTTGCCTCCTCGAGCCCTTATTAGGGCTTGGATACGTCTACCCATGCTTCTAATGACACCGTCAATCATTTCCTGAGGCAAAGTGTCCCATTCTTCAACCAGCGCCAATTTCAGCTCTTCAACATACTTAAGGGCTGGATTTCTTGCTCGGGTCCTTCGTCCAATCATATCCCAGACATGTTCTATTGGATTCATATCCGGCGATCGTGCTGGCCAGTCCATTTGGGTTATATCGATCTCATTAAGGTAATCACGCACTATGTGCGCAGTGTGAGGCCATGCGTTTTCGTGCATAAACACAAAATCTGAGCCTATGAATGGGACAAAACGCATAACATGGGGCTCTAGGATCTCAGTTATGTACCTGTGTGCAGTCAGAGAACCGCCATCAATGATGACCAGGGCGGTGCGTGCCGTCAAAGTTATACCACCCCACACCATAACAAACCCTCCACCGTAAGACGTTGTTTCCAAAAAAATTGCTTGATGGTAACGTTCTCCCCGATATCTCCACATCTTCTCCCTTCCGTCGATAAAATTCACACAATATTGACTTCCGTTAGAGAATAAAACTCGACTCCACTCATCGGACCATTTTCGATGCTGACGTGCGAACGCTAATCTGGCTACTCGATTGCTCACCTCAAGTTTTGGCGCTTTTGCTGGGACGTACGACTTTAAACCAACTTCATTGAGTCTTTTCCTCACTGTTTGTTCACTAACACGTACGTTTCGCACTTCTTCCAAAAGATTTTGGGTCTGAACAGCCGTTTGACGACGATTTCTCAAAGTTTGCACCCTTATAAAACGGTCGTCTACGGCACTGGTTGCACGTTTTCTGCCTTGGCCCCGCCTGCGCACGTAAGATCCCGTCTGTCTGTATCGTTGCACATTAGGCCGCGTGTCCACGGTAAGAAATTTTTCGTGTCGGCTACAGACTAGATGAAAATATTCATGTACATGAGAAGAATTTTGTCAGGTCTGTGCACGAAAGAATGTCGTATCTGTTGCAGACAAGAAAAAATCTAGTATGTACACGGTAAGAATTGTTTCGTTCAGTCATGATTTAGACATTGTAGGGTGTACATCGTGTCGTGTTGTGTTGTGAACTGTGGGATATATGGGAATAATGTTGACTACCACGCAAAAAAAAATGGTGATTGCCTATTATATGTATAGAAAATTGAAAAAGAAAACTAACTCCAAGAGAAAATACTGGGTGCATCCTATGTTAAGTCAAAAACATGAGTTTGCTAACTTCTACTTTGAACTGCGACAGTATTTATTTATTTATTTATTGGCCTATCTACAATTGTTTCACTGATTATTAAAGTCCGTCCTTTATTTTCGTATGAAAATCACTTCGTTTTTCTTTTATAAAAACGTAAACAAACTGTCGTAAACAACACAGGTCCACACGCTTAAACGTTCTCATGGGCACTGTACACACCGCCCCCCGCCCCCTACAGATCGCGTAGTGTCTGGCGCAGACAAGATTTTTGTCTTGTGCAGCGCCGACGCAGTGTACACTAGTCGTGTGTAGAAACGACACGAATTCTTGCATAGACCCGGCGATTTTTCTTGCCGTGGACACGCGGCCTTACGGTGGATCACAGATACTGATACACCCAACGTTCGACTGACTGAACGGTTGGTGTGACCTTCCTCGATCATTGTTACAGCCCTGGCGACTTCAGTTGCAGGCAAATCACTCATTCTGTATGCAATACAATGTTAACTCTCGGAATAAAACAAACAAAATGAGCTAGGGCCACCATTGACTGCTTAAACGAACTTTCTTATCAAAAACACTCAGAAGCGTTAATAGTCAACAAACACTTAAGAGGGTATAATTTATGTTAGAATGTTGAAAACAGTCATTTGATAATCATTCAAATAACAAACCAACTTGTCGAAATACCCACAACTTTGTAAAAAAAGTCATCTTTTTTTTGTGTTCCTCTAATTTTGCCGGTGTGTGTATTTATCATTAAGGCAAATTATTATGTGATATGGAATTGCGAAATGTTTTATCTGTTTGTGATAAAGTTATTGTATCATTTTTAATGTAAACTATTGGATCATTAGCTACGATCATGAAATCTTCTTCTCCGAGTATTCAGGTAGCATACATAAGCCTAAACTAGTTTATTAACATGACCTGTTAAAGTGTTATTTAGTTAGCAATTGGCAAAATAAATATAATTTACTATTTACTGAATCAATTTTTGATCACAATGTGCAAGTAGAAAGAGGAGTGTTTGAACTTTATATGTACTTACTAAATTAAGATTTGCCAAGTTACATTGTTCTAGTGCAAAGAACTGCCAATACTTCATCACTACTAACACGTTTGCTTTTGAATAAATAATGCGAGCATTTGAGTAATGATAGTCCCTCACCATACTAAAACCCACTGACACATCCTTCCAAACAAATTGTCAACACAAAACCCATTAACGGGTTACTATAACAGTGAAATTTCAGTTACCGTAATTACTAACCCAGTGTCTATTCACAAAAATGTTACCGTTAGAACATCTGTCAATGAAAACAATCGAATCTGTTCCACTACTGTTTGTTGCTGAACTACAGATACAATGTGGGCGTGAACCAGCGGTCTGTATGCCAGCGGGTGTAATAAAATTAATGAATAATTTATTTATATGAAAGAACAGTTAGAATATTAATGTGCTGGAGAGAAGGAAAATGGAGTCAATGATAGCGTGACGGTGGATAGCACAGATTGATGGTGCTGTACCGACCAAGCCTTATTATATGAGAGAAGAGAATACAAGACAATGGAAAAAAAATAGTGTTCGAGTTGTGTCATGAAAGAGAAGAGAATCTTAGTACATCGAGACTCGTCCGTGTCTTGGAAAACTCGAAAAGACGTTGGGCCCGGTCATTTGTATATCTTTGACAATCGTTACTTATATTCGGACACCAGAAAATCTGTCACCAGTGTTCTCAAAGGGTATTATTATGTTACACAGTTACTGGGTTCTGACTTCTGACGGTCAGATGGTACACAGCTGCATCCGGCTAAACTGTTAGTCGACCCCAAGGTATTTGAGAAAAGGATATACAGCTTATGATGAGGCGTCTAATGGAGAAGAGAGATGAAAGAAGGCTTGCAAAATTCGTATTTGGTTAAGGACAATATTATGATGAAAAACTTCTCCTAGTTAGTAACTATAATATACCTGTGTTTGTTTATAGACGCGGCTTAAGAATAAACACGTGTGTAATCTTAAAAGGATTATGACGATAATCTGTGGCTATACGAGATCGTGTTATGTCAATGTCCGCCGTGTTACTTATTACTTAGACTATTGACATGTTCCGCGGATTTTATTTGTTACAGCCTTCGCTAATCCATTTGCTTTTACATCGCGATTTATTACTTAAACCGCTGCAGAATTAAGAATTAATTGATTTTTCGCTTTCGTAATAGTGATTTTCGCTATTGTTGTTTGTTTTTTCTTAATTTTATGTTATTAGTAGGGAAATCTTAGCTTCGACGGCCGTGGTTTTTTTTTATAATAGGCTCGCGTTTGACCACCATCTCACCTGATGGTAAGTGATGATGTGGTCGAAGATGGAGCACGCTTACCTAGAAAGAGTCTATTCACTCTTGACTTTAAGACCCCCAGATTATAGCTATCGGGAAACAGAAACTTCGGCTGGGAATCCCACTCCTCCTCCTGATTTGAATCAAATTAGAACATGGTTAGATCATAGCGTAGAGGTAGGTTGGGTTTTCAATCTTATAGTGGCATAATTTAGAATTATAATAGAACTGGTGTAGTGTTTGCTAATGACTGTGGTGTGGGTCTTTTGGTAATTCACAATGGATCATACACATCTGCAATATTTTTTCCGTTCCCTCCTTGCATCAGAACTTCGAAAGTACATTAGTACATACGTATCAGAATCTCCATACGGTCTGTACTGTGGACAATGATCCACAGGTTGGCGTAGGTGTAATGTGTGTGTGTGACAACATTTCGCGGTCGACGAACGCTCATGACTTCACATACTTCAGATAATTTACTGATCTACTTGCGCATGCGCTGATTAGTCAGCGGACGATCGTATGATAAGTGGCATGCGAGGAAATGCTTGTGAAATTGATGGCATCGTTAACGCAATGTATGAGATGAGCATAGATTGCTTCTGTGCTGCAGGAAGCATCAATATTTTTTTAAACAGAACCACCAATCTGGGTAGAATCACATGTTATCCCCTCCGACTAAGTTAAATATGCTTGTATCTGGAGTGGGTTTACGGCAATTGAGTAATAGGTGGGGTTTGAACCCGCGAACTCTCTGTCACAAGTCTGACACCTCAGCTATTAGGCTATTGACGCTCTGAAAATAATATGAATAATAGAATTAAAGTTGGACTGCGATTGACTTAAATATAGTCTCCTGAAGTTAGTTTGTTTGATGCTATGATTTGATTTCTAGCATGTGGTTGCGAATTTATACTTCTATCTAAATATATATAACTCAAAGGTGACTGACTGACTGACTGACATAGTGATCTATCAACGCACAGCCCAAACCACTCGACGGATCGGGCTGAAATTTGGCTTGCAGGTAGATGTTATGACGTAGGCATCCGCTAAGAAAGGATTTTGCGAAATTCCCACGGGATCGGGATTTACACGGGAAAAACTTCCCACGCGGGCGAAGCCGCTGGCTCAAGCTAGTTTATAATAAAATTATAAATAACAAGAATTTAAATAAAACGGGACATATTTTTTTTGTACAATGTATGATCTCAAAAACTAATAGACCAATTTCAAAAAAATCTTTCTCTAATACAGCCCCATTATTAGCGACTATCGTGGGCTACTTTATTTTTGTTGATAAAACATTATCCTGCAAGCGGAGCCACGGCCAAGCTATATACAATTGTAAGGCGTAATTAATTGGTTGCAGAGAAAAAAAACGGTGGAAATGATAATGTAAAGTAGAAATATTCTGTAATTATTTTGAATATTGCAACCAAATTCAATTCTGTCCACATGCACACAGCTGTGCAAGATGCGCATTCCAATTTAATCCTTGTGTAGTATCATAATCCAAAGATGATTTATTTCAAGTGCTGATTACTGCGCTCTAAGGATTCCACGATAAATTGCTTGCATAACAGCACAATAAAAGTGTAAAAGAATGAATTTGCAGGATTCTCTACTTTCTTGGTATTTGAAAGGTAGATCGATGATGCTATGTTGTGAAAGATGACTTCAAAGTCATTGTATTGTTAAGTCAGCCGCTTTACGCATTATGATAAGTCACTTCATAACGTCAATTATGTCTAAGGATTTGTGATGAGAGGTCGCATACTCGAACCCCACCCATTACATTATTATTTAGCTTAGTTGGAGGGGTTAACATGATTGCTAGTAATGTAAATTCTACTCACATTGCTAGTTAAGAAACAAAAGAAAACCTATCCATGATAAGTTCTTCAAATCATACATACCGACTAGACAACCTACCAACGATTTTGAAGATAATACCCGTCAAACGTTTCAACAAAGTTGGTTTGCCTTTAAAAGACTTTCGTTTTCCTTTAACATTCACCAATAACTTTAATAGAAAACAAACTTGTACATGTTTATGACAAACCAACGATGAACATAATGTAGCTTTCTATCAACGCATTCGATGTGTATGTTTTCAAGTCATTTTCCATTGTAAACAATTTCTCTGGATTCATAATAGGAGTTCGTCTTTAAGACATGTTAACAGAAGAGGAGTGAGAGTGATGAAACGATGTTGAAGGGAGAAAGTGGAAGGTCGAGGTCACGTATGTATGGGATATGTTGAATGGACAAAAGCTTGTTCGCAATATTTTCAATAGGCCTAACTCAAACGGGCTTGCCTTTTGGTAGGCGGTGAAGTCAATGTTAGACTTTGCTTTGAGTATTTATATGCTCGCCTCCTGATGGTAAACGATGTTGTAACTAGTCGAAAATAAAGCACAATTGCCTAGAAGTAACATGTTTTGCTCTTGCCTTAAAGTCTGGTTATATTTAGGAGGAAACACAGACTTCGGCAGGGAGTTCCTATCTTAAGCTGTACAACGAACAATGAAAGTATTAAAAAAACGTTTTGTGGATATGGGTGGGATATCCAGATTTTAACTTTGGAAATTCTTTATCTACTTGAGTTTATTCTTCTTTTTTTATATTGATAATAGGCTCGCGTTTGACCACCATCTCACCTGATGATAAGTGACGATGTGGTCGAAGATGGAGCACGCTTACCTAGAAGTAACCTATTCACTCTTGACTTAAAGACTCCCAGGTTATAGCGATCAGGAAACGCAGACTCCGGCAGGGAATTCCACTCCTTATTCCTCTATATGGAAATAGACCTTTCAGAGTTAATTCGCAAATAGTTATTGGTCGCTGTAACACACAACTCTATATTACCTTTGTTAAGGAAAACACAGCATCTTGGCATATAATATAGAATTAAGATACATATTTTCTGTTGGAGGTTTTGATTTAACAGCGTAGCTGCGTAGCCAATATTAATAGATTCAGTAAACTCGTTATTAAATATCTGAGGAAGAAATACTACCTATACCAGCATCCCCGATGGGTATAGGAAACTTAATAAGCTGATCAGGGAAATTGGACGCAGAAATGTGATCTAAATTGACAATGAATAAGAAATGAAATAACGTGATTTATTTGTGCGTACAAATTCGCCCCAAAATGTACCCCAAATCTATAATTTGTACTGGTTCAAGTTAACTTTTACATTAACTGACTTCTATAGCGTGGGAGTCCCTTTCCGCGTAAATCGCAAATTTCGATATATCCTGTACCTGTAGGAATTCCGAGATAAAAAGTATGCTATATTTATGTTGTCGTATAACCTCTATCATTATTAAGTACTTTATAAATACCTGTATAACAAATATGCAAGGAATCCACAAGAACACTGCCGACAAACTGTACTGCAGTTTTGCAGAAAATAATGTATGTATCTAAATGTAAACTGTCTTAATAAATAAATAAATAAAAAATCCCATCATAATCGGTTCAACCCTTGCAGAGATTAGCCCGGACAAACAGAAAGACTAAGAAAGACAGACAGTCAGAAAGAAGTTTGTTTGAGTTTTAGTATGGTGTAAATAACTATTAGCGTTTGAACAAACACAGTTATTTTAAAATCAAAGCCAAACACTTCAATTTAATGTAAATATTAATATCCATGTATAGATGACGTCACTTTTACAGACCGCTGAACGTTTGACAGAAACCCTACATACCTACCTTTATTTCATAAAAGAAACTTCAGATTTTCAGATCTCCGCGGTTGAACGTCTGTTCTCATATTTAACTGTTCCTGTTTACATTAAACTCATAAAACTACTTTGACTCTTTAAGCTTATTAACTTAAATTATGGCTCCACTAAAATATCTCTAAAAGAACTTCCGGATCAAAAACAGAGTTGGTTTTTTAAACCCAGCCCTAATAGGTCGTAAATGATGAGTATGAAAGAAATCCAAGACCAGATCATTAAATTTTATGGTATTTCTCTGGATAGTTTGTTTTATAGGAGATTGTGAAAAGATTGATGATGCTGACTGGTACCGGTCAAATATTAATATAAATAGAATTCAGGGAAAACCGATATAATTATTATATCTGTTTTCCCTGAACTCTATTTGTTTGAAATCTGCCTTTCTCAATCTCTTGCAAATATTGCGTTGTATAAGAAACAAATGCAGCAAGTATAATGGATACTTGCTGTATATGTCTGTGCAAAGCAGGGTGTCAATTATATTATTTGATCAACCTGTATTAATCCATTGTTAGACCATGGTCTTCTCGCCAGAGTATTGCCAGTCTGCCCCGTCGGCGTCGTCTGGCTTCCACTTCGTATGGTCTATTACAAGTTCCCACAGTAACTATAGAAGCTTTGTATGTTGCTGCGATGTTGGCCTATAATCTCCTCTATATTTCAGTGAAAGTCTGTATTAAATCGGTTCAGCCGTTTCAGAGATTAACCCGGATAAACAGAAAGCTGACGCTGGCATAAGCAATTAAGTTTTTTTTTTTTTTTATTTATTTATTTTATTACAAACTTAAATCTACCATTACAGGTTGCACCCAATGCGATAGATAAGTTATAATTAAACATTATATAAACACAATTAAGATTCCCTTACTATATTTACAAATCATGGTAACATAACACAGAATATATGGCTTTTGTGAACTCGCTCATTGCACAGGAAAATAAGTCAATACGTGAGGCTACAGTGTTGAGTGCCCGCAAGGCTCGCGTCATCGGCGCATGCTGTAGCAAGTTGGTACGCGCGCTAGGCACCACCAGCAGCGGCGGCCGCCGCCGGCGCTCCGCATAGCCGTCCGGAACACTAATATGTATTTCGCACAAGATACTAGGGTTATGAATCTTGCCACGTAATATTTTAAACATATATGTGGCTAAAGCCACTTCCCGCCTTATTTCTAATTTATAATATCCTACCATACCAAGTATAAACAATGTAGGATATAACATTGGATAACCAGGATAAACCTTATATAATTTAAAATATAAAAATCTAATAAATTTATTCTGAATACGTTCCAACATTGTTTTATACTTAGCTTCGTGGGGGCTGCAAACTACCGCATTACACTCTTAAGTGACTTTTAACTAAAGCTTCATATAAAGCCCTTAATGCAATTATGTTGGTGAATTCATTGGCTTGCCTTAAAGTAAATCCTAAATTACGATAAGCCTTTTTGCATACCATCGTTACGTGTTTCCGGAAAGTCATATCATTTGAAAATTGAATGCCAAGATCTTTTACTTCTGTAACGCGCTGCAAAGACTGACCTTCAATTTTATAAAAGTTGTGGTTAGGTATTCGAGCTCTAGTGAAAGATATTACTGAACATTTTTCTATGTTGAAATGCAGCTTATTGTCTTTGCTCCACTGTGCAACCCTATCAATGTCCCTCTGCAGAACGTCGTGATCCGTAATGTCTCTCACTACAACACAAAGCTTAACGTCGTCAGCAAAAAGGAGGCAAGTTGAGTCAGAAACTACTTTTGGCAAGTCATCTACCATCAAAATGAAGAGAAAAGGTCCTAAATTACTTCCTTGACTGACTCCAGATCTAGTGAAATATGGTGCAGAATGATATCCGCCACAATCCACAAACTGACGTCGGTCTCTCAAATAGCTTGCAAAAAATTCCAAAGTGTGAGGTGTAAAACCTTTTGCTGCTAATTTTAGGAGAAGGACATCATTGTCAACTGTGTCAAATGCCTTTCTAAAATCCAAATATGCGACATCCACCTGTAACCCTGCATCTACTGCTGGAACAAGTATAGACATGAGGTGGAGCAAGTTTCCTGTTGTGCCTCGTCCGGGTCGGAAGCCATGCTGTTCATCAGATAAATGGGCGCTCACCTGTTCATATAAGCAACTATGGATGGTCATCTCAAACACCTTAGCTGGAGCGCAAAGTATCGCCACAGGTCTATAATCGCTGGCTTCGTTACCACCTCGGCCTTTCGGCACCGGTACCACCCGGGTCAGCTTCCAAAGTTCAGGAAACTTTGCTGCTGCTATACACACATTAAATAGATGCAACAAAGGTCCGATTAAGGTCATGCGACTGTCCCTAAGTAAAAAAGGTGGTATTCCATCTGGGCCCGTTGACCGTTTAGGAGACAAGCGGACAAGCGCTCTTTCCACCGCCGATGGTTCAAGACGACCTAGATGGGCCTAGGTTCCGCTGGTCGTTGCAGTAGCGCTTGCAGCCCCTACATTTAACTCGGCAGGCTTCGGATTATATACAGAATGAAAGAATCGAGCGAACTCGTTAGCACAATCTTGATCAGTTAGAAGTTCTCCATTTTTGTTTAACTTAAAACTATATGAATCACTTCTTTTGGAATTAACGTAGTTCCAGAAAGCTTTAGGCTTAGATGCCAGATGGTTTTGCACTCGGTCACGATGACGGTCATGAGCGAGTTTCGACTCTACCTTTATCCTAGCGCGGCACTAAGCAAACGCCTCATAATCACTGCGTAATCCACTAACCTTATACTTCTTATGAAGATAATATTTTAATTTAATATCTTTTATAATATTTGATGTGTACCAAACCGGATACACATACCTATTATTTATAGATTTCTGTTTTTTAAGAGGCACACAAACATCAAAAACTTCAGTGATTTTACTATAGAAAAAGTTTAAAGCTAAATCAGGATCTTGTAACTCATACATGTCACGCCAATCTATTGTTGTTAATAAATAATATAATTGTTCAAAGTTAGCTTTGTTAAAGTTCCACTGTTTAAACTGACTAGTATACACTGTTTGGTGGGTATCTGGTATGAGTGGCGACGCCACCGGAGTGGTAAGATCAACAGTGACTGAGAGCGGCGGGTGGTACGCGTCCACTAGTGTTCCTAACACGTTTTGTGCGTATGGGTGGGATCTCAACCATGTAACGATGATTTCTGTTTTCATCGTCGTATCAACTGTCCCTGTTCTGGACTAGAATATCTTCTATCTCCTCTTTCGTACTCTACTCTTCGTTCGTTCTCTAAACATTCCCCTCACCTTTTCCTATGGATCCCAGCAATCGATTAAAGCCCAGTAGAATATCTTGCATTCTAGATTTAATGTCTCCTAGTTTGAAATTGAATCATTGTGCGACCTTTACACATTTGATGGCGACATTAAACTGAGTGCTGTGGACATTTTATCGTCCCTCAAATTGATTGGACGAATCGATTTGCCTGGATATGGCTCTGAAATCAGTTAAGTGTTATAAATGAGCTAAATTAGATTGATTCGACTGTTTTATGTATTGTATTTACTTATTTCCGAATTGGTTGCGAAAATTTTACCATTTTTTATATACATTTAGTCTTCAGGTTTCGTCATATTATTCACTTTCCCAGTCTTGATATACAATGGTTTTTTAATTAAAAACTTCCTGGTAACATTCATTGTGTTTACGAAATCTACCTTTACAGCCTTAAAAATATCCCTTGTGACATTTTTCCCCTAAAATCTTCCCCTTTATTAGTAAGGCTTCATTCAATTTAACTTTGTTATGGAAACAAAATGGCGTCAGTGCTCTTATATTAAACCACAGAATACCTATTGCACATTACTACCACAATATAAAACTCTTCAATCAAGGTGCGTTCGCAGACAATATACTGGTAGGTAACATTTTAAAGTTAAGAAACAATCTTTGTTGAGTAATTACTTTGGTCGTAGTAGCTTTACATATTCTACGTAGAATAAAATACACTTCTCATTAGAAAAATCGAAACACTTCCGTTTTTATGGTTTCTGTCCTAATTTAACACAAAAGGGTTTTCATTCCATGAAAAATATCACATGATTGTATAGCTGGCAGTTTGGCCATTACAGTGATAAGCGAAAATTCAAAATTATAATTTCATTTATTTATCCTATAAATGAAATGATTCACTGTTTTGAGACAAATATGTGTTTATAGTTGGAGTAAGCGCTTATCTTAAAACTTTTTGTTCTTTATTTGTTTACTGTGACTTCGGGACGTCTGAAAAAGTTTTTTTTCTAAAACATATGGATACTTCACACGTAAAAGCCGCCCAAGTGGTGGCATTGCTGGATTCTGGACTTAGTCGGCGTGTTGTGGCTCAAAGATTGTATCTAAGCCTCTCGTCAAGTCTACAGACGCTATCGGGAGACTGCTTTGTTCACGCGCCGTTCAGGATCTGGCAGGAATCGGGTCACTTCTGAGCGAGTTGATCGAAATATTGTAAAAACTTTTTACGAAATCGACGCCTTAATGCTTTTCAACTGCAGCAGCAGCTTCATATTGTACGTAGGGTGGCTGTAAGTGGCTACAATTAGAAGAAGGTTGAAGGAATGTGGACTGATACCGTACAAGCCAGCAAATGGGCCGAAATTAACTGCAGACCATCGAAGAGCGCGCCTTAACTTTGCACGTGAGCACCTAAATTGGTTATACCTCTAGTGGCACAAAGTCCTCTTTTCTGATGTGTGTAAAATTATGCTGTATGGTAACGACGGAAGGAACAAGGTCTATATAAGAGATGGAGAACGCTTTGCACAATGCTGCATTGGAGAAAAGGTCAGCTATGGTGGCGGTTCGTGGACGGTTTGGGGAGGAATCGGCGCCGACGGCAAGACAGAGCTGGTCTTTGTGTCTGAGCCACGTCTGTCTGCACTAAACAGTCATCGGTACATCGAACAGTGTCTTGGGCCTCACGTGATGCCCTATGCACATTTTATTGGCAACGGTTTCATATTCATGCATGACAATGCTAAGACTCACACCGCGAGCGTCGTACGAGATTATGTTACCGAAGTCAGAATCTCCATTATAGAATGGCCAGCAAGAAGCCCGGACATGCATCCGATTGAACACCTATATGATGAATTAAAGAGACGAATTCGTGCAAGAGATCCTGCCCCAGAAACACTTTGCCAGCTGCAAAATGCAATCTTAGAGGAATGGAACGCCACAATATTTGATCGTGACTCTCATCCGATCGATGAAGAACCGTATGGAAGGAGTAATAAGAGCTCGGGGAGGGAATACAAGTTATTAAATAAACGTTTCTTTGCTTTTTTTTTTCATCTACGTGTGCTGTTTTATCAATTCCCTTCATACTCCATACAGGGTAAAAATGACTTATTAAACAAAATACGAAACCTATAAAAATTTAATTTGAATTTAGAAGATTAACATTAGGATTTGAAAACCTCATATTATTTACTATTAAACGACATTTGATATATATATTCCTAAATATGCACATTTTTCTGATAATCCTTACAAAACATAAACTTGCAAGGTGTTTCGATTTTTCTGAGAAGAGTATATATGTATATATAGGTTTGAATATTGTTCAAACAATTATTTCTGATAAATAGTCAGCGAATATTTTGAAAAGGGTGTGTGTATGGGTAAAAGGGATGTGTAACAAAATGTGAATGTAAGGACTATAATAGGTAGTTATGGTTTGTAAATTTTAAGAAACTCATAGCAGAGTAAAATTTGTATGTATATAAAACTTTTATTTAAAGTCCTGGGTTCGATGGAAAAGAAAAAATAACGAAAGCGATACAGTTAGAGGTAGAGTTTATTCACATCAAATTTTAAGAGGGTAGATAGAAATAACGACCTCTGATTCGGCTGTCAACCCCCAAGAGTACCGTCTTGAATAACAACGTTCAGCAATCCAACTTCACCCTAACTACGCGACACCGAAACCAGCCATTAGAATACCATACGCATATTTGAAAGCCATTACTTTCCTGTAATGGCACCTTTATCATACCGTAAATGAACGAGAGGTCGATGCCTCAACCGTGGTTTATTGTACTGACACGGCGACATGACTGACCTCCTAGTATACAAGGCGCCCACACCACATATGCTAACTGTTCAACTTTTTGCCCAGCAATATATGAACCAACGTTACAATTTTTTGCATCGAATTTACATATGTTTTTTGTCCCAAAACACCCACGTTTCATCCATAAACTTGCGTACAGTATTCATGAATTATTGCCATTGAACTTGTAGGGATCTTTATGTTTGCAATAAACTGTAAGTGTCCAGTCTGACTACGTGCATTTTCACTAATTCTTCTTTTACGACTGAATGTAGCATGAGCGTGCCTCGTAGATTTGTTTACGTCAATCTGCTCAATTCACAGATGTTGAGCAATTTAGAGCATTCATAACAACGCAAATTATGAGATTGTTCGCAAATTTAATTTGCTTACAGCTTCCTGGTTGCTATCGACTTATTTTTGATGAAAATCGAGTTCTGTCCTTGTGTTTTAAAGGTATTTCACTTTTTACAGATTTTTGCTGAATATCAGGTTATCAATTACATCTAGTCTACTCTGTAACCTCAACAAAACAGTACAAGAACCCGGTAGACATAAAAAATAATCACGACTATTTAAATGGCATGTCCATCATTTTAATCTCTTCTCAAACAAACTTCAACTATAAAAGTCGTGTATGAATGAGCATAAAAAAACTGGCGGAAGATTTCAATGACACTGGCACGATACCGGGCCCTTAAATGGTGGAGACCTTAACCTTGCCGATTAGTGGCCTTATAAGGCCTTCGACGATGATGCGGCTAGAATATAACGTACCGTGGTTAAAAACTACTTTCTTTTCCCGGTTTCCAGCACAATCTTCCTGGCTATAAAGCAACTGTAATAAGCTAGCACTGACTAACAACATTTTTAATAATAAATAAATAGTTACAAAACGTCTTTCGGTTTTAATAAAAAATATTCGGGTCAATTACGCTATAAGTAGGCCAGGTCTCCAAGAAAATGGAGCAAAATTCTGAGCTTTTAAGAACGTCTGCAAAGCAAAAACATCTGCCGTGTAAGATTTGCGGAATACAAAGCGAGGAAGTAAAAAAAGTAAAATGATCGGCTAAGTAAAAAATCATCTCAATGAACGGTTTGAGTGACAGACAAGTGGGTTAATTAGTAATTGTTGCAAACAATGGGAAAGCCAGACAACTTTACTATACAGTCGTATACAACAGCAATTAGAAAATACAAGTTTTACTCTATCACAATTTGGTAATACTTTTAGTAAAATATTTCTTCGTTTGCGGCTACCTTTGAAAGGGAAAATGTAGGACGTACATACATACATGTCAGATTTTATCGTTGCGTGTAAGACGGCCGGCCGAAGGAAATTGTGGCTGCCGTTTTCAAGGCCATTTAAAGTCAACAACTTGACACTAATTGGGCCATTATGAGCCAAGTGAGCGAGATTTAAGCTCGCAAGTATGTGTCACCTACGTTTAGAGACATATACGGAAAACGTAATCACTAACAAAGTTCAACGAATCGCCTTGACTAAGGCAATAAACCAATAGATTTTACAGGTTACATACCAACACGGGTAATAAATTTTAATTATCACAATGAAAAAACTATTAGCAACGATATAATCGAATTTAAAATAGACATGATATCACCGCTAACGAATATCTTCCTAACTACCAATCATGAAAGATTCGTGACTAGTAACCCTATGTAAACGAGATCATAAAATATGATGGCAAATTACAATGTACAGACGCCAGCACATCAAGCTGCAACATCTGTCAAATTTCTTTAATAGATTTTCAACTTTATTGTTAGAAAAGAAATTAGGTTCAAGGTTGATTGCGAAAATTTGACAGTTTCGGGTAGCTTCATGTGCTGGCGTCTGTACTACACAATGTAGCCTATGGCTCCGTTCGCAATAATACCGGAGTTTCTGGGAAATTATTTGCAGAATACCAAAGATAATTGCAGAATACACATTACATTTTCATCCTGCAGATTTATATTGGTGACATTGGCTGTAGTTTTCCGTTATTCATCGATATCCTCCATGTCACATTATTTTGTATAACACATCGATCTCCTGTGTACTCAATCGATCAATCTGCCTATCTTTGAGGTCAACCTTCAGTCTAAACTGATGCAGCTGAGTTCAAGTACTTCATACATTGAACTGGCTACCTAGCAGTACAACTCGCTGACTGGGTAACAGGATAGCTTACCCTTGGCAAGACTAGCGTCAGATATTTAGTTAGTAGTAGGTTACGAATCATTCTGTTTTCCCACTCTGCTTTGTTCCCACATGGTGACAAATCTGTCACCCTGTTATTACGGAGGCGACAGGTCGAACTTAATTCTTAACGGTTTCATCTGTCTTTCAATCATTGAGCGCAGTCGAAACTTTTATTCCTGTTTCGCTGCCATAGTAATAATTTCGCATATTTAAAGTAGCGCGTAAATATTCGCATGTGGGAAAACACAGTTATTTTGAAACCGCAGACAGTCACTTCAATTTTAATTATATATATATAGATTTTTCCTTATCTCGTTCCCTAGTGGTTGTCTCACCAAAGCAATTAATTGTCCTCTTCTAATCAATTTAACGGTTAATTGTAATTGTACTTTCCTGCACGGTTTATCCCTAATTGCGTCGAAAATTCAATCCCAGTTTACTTGCTTGCAGATCTTACGTCACACTACATACAGAAAGTTTTTTGATTTTGCATGGAACGAGTGCTAACCGACTTCCGCAACCTTCTCCTTGGGGAACTCAGGGTGCTGCAGTATTATTAGTGTTCACGTGAAAGTTCATGTTGGAACCGACGTATCATTCGGTGTAAACTTTTTTTTAACTTAATCGAAACGTAACGGAATCACTGTTTCTGAAAAATCTACTACTTCAAACGCCCAAATTTATCCCTCACTAGTAGGCGCGCGGTTTAAAGCGTCAATAGCCTAATGGATAAGGTGTCGAACTTGTGATCGAGAGGTCCCGAGTTCGAATCCCACCCATTACACTATTGCTTTAATTGGTTTAACAAGATTGCTAGTAATGTGAATTCAACCCACATTACTAGTTATTATTATTTTAAATACCTTCTTCAAGCTACTTCCATACCAAATATCATCCCAAATCCAACCAGAAATTTCGAAGATTAGCCTATTTAAACAAACAAACTTTTCCGCTTATAATATTAGTATAGATTAATAGCCTCACCTGTCCGTTAAAATGGCCTTCAGTGATCACCAATTCGTCTCCCAAGCGTGAAGATGACGTCAAAATCCACTACGGCCATCTTTAAAGTCCATACTAGCTGTGTCCGCGACTTCGTACGCGAGGAAATCGATATTGCCTATTCGGGTTTTCCCAAGTAAATCCCGATTCCTTAAGTAAGTCCGGGGTAAAAAGTAGCTTATATGTTACCCGATAGTAAAAGTCACAGACAGACATTACAAAAAGTTCTTGCGTCATGTTGTCGTGTAAATAATTTGGGTGCTCGTGACTAAATAGTAACTTACTATTTAGCCTAGTAACAGCCGCATGGATCGATCTTCGAAGTTAAGCAACGCTTTCGGAGGTCGGTTTGCGGATGGGTGAGCATCACTAGTTGAGATTCCTACATGTGTTAAGCCGTTGGCTCCGGCTGTCATTTGTAAGTCTTTGTCATTCGTTACGGGTAAAGCTTTGGTTTCCTAGGAAAGCGGTGCCGTCATATAGCGGCCGTAATATTACGGACGCAAAAAGGCGGCCGTCTTTACGGTGACGACATGTGGAAAGTTCCACGGCCATTTTAACATAGTCTGCCTCATCGCTATCAATGAAACGTTCACGAAACCATCTGACACCGACAAGACGGCCGTCATGCAAATGGCGGCACCGCTTTTTGACGTTACGGTGTCAGTTACCGCTCTCTAGGAAACCGCGCCATTTTGTTTACATAGACAACGTTCTAGTGACGTCATTCACCGCTGTATTACGGCCGCTATATGACGGCACCACTATCCTAGGAAACCAAAGCTTTACCAGAAGTCAGAGGATCAGACGCTGCTCTTGCCAAGGGGTATCGTGTTACCCAGCTACTGGGTTGTAGAGGACAGAGAAGCAGTCGCTCCATATAAAACTCTAAGGCCCTGTGCAGACCACGTCTTTTTAACGCGCCGTCGACGCACGTTTTAGAAACGGCGCACTTTTATCCCTACAGAGCAGTTTGTTGTCGTTTGTATCGATCAAACGCGCGGCACCGGCGCGTCTGTATCGCTACAAACGCGCGTTTATAAAACGTGGTGTGCATAGGCCCTAATTACTCAGCTGCCTGTGGTTACACTAAGCCTACCCCAAGTCCCCAACATATTTGGAAAAAAAGCTCAACAGATGATGTTGTAAATCAAATAACTATAAGCACCAATAAAAAAAACACTATTATTTTAAAATCACAGACACTTCATTTTAGTTACATGACGTATAGATTCAGTCTATGGACCAGTTAGATGAAAAATGAAACGAAAAGCAGCAAAAACCTTTTCGAGAGTCATGCTAATGAAATATGTATTGTACTTTTTGCCCGAACATCGGAGCAGTAGCAACAAGTATGCATAGTTCTCGACCCTAATACCCTTGAGCCTCTCAGTTAATGTGACCCTTCTGTTACAACAAATCTGAACAAAAATCTTATTACGTGTACTTTTTAACACGGAATTCCCCTTGGTATTGAAACGACTTATCGTTTTTGGGTCGAATTATCAAGTCTAGTTTTATGGTCAGGAGCTTTCATTTTTAATATTACTAGCAATGCGGGTAGAATTCACATTACTAGCAATCTTGTTAACCCCTCCAACTAAGCTAAATATGCTTGTGTCTGGAGTGGGTTCAAGGCAATACTGTAATGGGTGGGTTCGAACTTGCGACCTCTCGATCACAAGTCCGACATCTTATCTATTAGGCTATTGACGCTTAAAAGCTTTCAGAGCTTTTATTTATATCTCTACTAGCTTCTGCCCGCGACTTCGTTCGCGTGAGTGTTATTCTAAGATGTCAACTATCTACTTACCTTCGTTAAGTGATTTTTGCGTTAAAGAGTAACTAATATCTATACATTCATTCTCACAAACTTTCGCATTTATAATTAAATATTTAAAATATCCAATAAAAGATACAATACTATATTATTTTACATACAACAACCCACAGACAAAATGTGAAAACCGTTTTGTGGGGCACATTTCTTTAATAAAGTTTTTGCAAAACTGTATTGTCATAATAATAGTTCATAGTTCTCGATCTAGATATTTTGATCCGGAACAAAAAACACAAATCACCTCAACTCCTAAGTCAAATACGTCATGTTTTTCGAATTGATTCTGGTCAGTAAAACCTTGTCTCAATAATAAATCTATCTACAAACACGGCGAACAACACAAAGAGCTATGGAAGGATATTTATCAGAGACTCAGGTCATCGTCCTACACTTGGTCTAGCTCAAACCCATTATTGGGCACAAACACCTGTGTTTTTTGGTCTGATTACATGCTTGATTGGATCCTAATACAAATGGAATCCAATGACTAGGTAAGTGACTTTGATCGGGAAGTGTTATTGATCTAATGATTTTCTGTGATTGTAAAAGAAATATAATGTGATTTCTACTCTTGCGCATTTTGTCTGTGAGTAATGTAGCAGTTTTCATAGTCTGGTGAAACTGCCGGAACGCTGGATTGGATCTTTTCTAAACTATTTGTCTATTCATAATACACGAAAAAATTGATGGAAAATGTCATCGATTTCCTCCGCCTTGATCAATTGACCGAATGAGGGCAGTATCGAGTCGTTATCATGATCCTAATTGATCTGGCAGCACGATGAAATACATATCTTTATTTCCTTATAGGTACTATGTTATTTAGGGTCGGAGAAATACGGATTTCTCTTCCATTTTGTTCTATCAACATCCAGGCCAAACACCTTTTTATTTACTTAATATCCATTCCATTAATTCTCTGCACATTGAAAAACAGAATTTATGTAAAACATTAACACCAATATCAACATCTTCAATCAATAGCATACGCTTGCAAATTCAACTTTCGCATCAAGGGAAATGAAATTTATAATTAATCATAAGTCTACAGGATTCGTATCTCTTCAAATCTACAATCAACTATCACAACTGAGTCATGTTTCACTCATTATTTTTCCGGTGGTCCAGCGGCTCTGTTGGGCTGCCTGTCAGTGGCCTGGAGAAATCTAGTCAGCTGTAGTGCATATTTTTGTACAGTTCCAATTAATTTTATTCAGTGAGTTTGGGGTCCTTCCCTTTACTATATTGTTAGGGCATTAAGAAAGTCTTAAACATCCAAAGTATTTTTTTTTTGTATCCCGTTCTTTCAATAGTCGTTATTTTGTAACTAGCCCTTCGCCTGCGGCATCGTCCGCGTGGATTTCGACCAATGCTGCAAAAAATTTAGATTTTGACAATTCGTTCCGGAGATTACCCCCTACATACAAATTACAAACTTACAAACAAATTTATAATATTAGTACAGACTACAGACTAATGTGATGCATAAGAGGAAAGACAATAGTCTTCCTCAGTTATGAACAGAACTTTACTTTGTTGTTTCTGCTATGCACTACATACTAACAAAGAAGACTTTAACTTAGCTAATTAACTTGACTTTGCAGCTAACAAGCGGCTCACCTTACCCACGGTAAAATCCACATAATTATGCAAAAATCTTTCCATTTTTCTTTTTTTATAATTTTAATAAAACCTACTATAACTTCACTATGTTACTTTATCAGTTATACGGGGTTATGCCCTGCGGCATTTGCTTTAATAATATTGTAGGTATAGACCTCTACGCTCCGTGGGTGGTACGAATACTGCGAGCGTAGCCATTGAGTTAGCAAATAGTAATAAATATGTTGGTAAAAGAAAGGTATACACCCACTGTATATTGGATTCCAGGAAAATAAAGAGCCATGCGTTGTGGAGCAACGGGAATTGATTTTATCCAGTGCTCATATGTATGTTAGGAAATATTGCTATTAAATTAATATCGCTTTTATAAAGCTTATTGTAGTTATATCCAGCTTTTTGGTAAGAAAGACCGTATTGTTTTCACTGTTGAGTGAAATTAAGTACACTCATTCTTTTAGAAACCGAGCCTGTACTAAACATCCAACGTCCATGTTACCATGTTACCTCCTGGGTAATGGCTACGAACAAACGACGCCCCTTGTTAAGACAATCATGTTCAGGCAACAGTTCACTTCACACACAAAGACCTAGACACAGACATTCTGAACACATGGCTCGGTCTAGACTAGACAATACAACGCCCATAGACACCCATTTATCCTGATAATAGCGCGACCAATTCAAAAAGTTTTCCTCTACGGCACACTCAACCCTGTACAGTCACTTACGCAAGTCAACAACGCTGTATAGTGAAACATTAGTTAAGTAAATTGTTGTATATGAGGAAATAAATTTATTTATTATAATAGTAAATACTCTAATGTCTGACGTGTGCCATTGCTAATTACAATGACTAGACGTTATTAAGTCAAATTTGCAGAAATTCCATGTTCGCAGTTCCGTTAAGCTTAGATTTAGCGCTAAGGCTGTAAGTTGCTAAGCACAATCGAGTATTGAGAAAGCATAAAGACTCGTTGCCAACAATCAGATTTGAAATCTAAGACGCCAATGAGTCAACAAATATCAGGGATCAAGGATGTCAGAGTCGTTTTGTATCAACTTTTACTTATAATGAACTTGTTTTATCTGTTCGGTGCATCAAGACTAGGGCTTAGATTACGGTATTCGAGTGCCGGTCTCAAACGCGTGGGGTGTCGCGGTCTTTGGATTGGCTAAGTTATGACAATCTAGGTGCTTGATACCTGATACAGCTGGTTACAATAAATTAACCACGTACTCCCAATAGCTTTTATAAGATTAGGTAGTTGTTGATGCAAATGTGCGTTAGCGCAGAACCGACAGTTAAATAAGTAGTTTCTATGTCAATTCTTAGAACTTTTCTATCTTATAATAAAAGCAGTACCGTCTATCTGTCAGTCTATAATTATGCTAGAACTAATTAATTACATGATGTATTCCTCATGTAATTAACTAGTTCTGCCCCATAACTGCGTGGTATGAGACTATGAGCCGTGGTCTCCCACGGTTGCCGCGACTGCTTTTAGTTAATTATTACAAACAATGCTTTCTCCCACTTGTTTCGACTTGTTTGTTTATTGCATCATATCTCCTTTGAGATTTACAGGAAACATTTCTCGAAATTAACGTTCGTAGTTAAGATTTTATCGGCAAGCAGACTGTGGTTTTTTGAGATGAGGTTGGAACAGACAAACGAACATGTTTTACTTTATGGTTCTTTCTTACTCTGTTAGTCCATCTATACATATAATAAAACAGTAAAAGTCTGTCTGTTTGTACACGCTAGTCTCTGGACCTACTGGATTGATTTTAATGAAATTTTGGTAAGTAAATAGCTGACATCCTGGAATAACACATAGGCTATCTTTTTATCCCGGAATTCCCACGGGATCGGGATTTACGCGGGAAATCCTCCCACGCGAACGAAGTTGCGGGCAGCAGCTAGTTTACTATAAAGTTACTATTACACAATCTTTATTATTTTTTTATGAATTTCTTAAAAAAATACCAAATGTTATGTTATGGACTGTACTCATATTCTTCATACTTAATTTACTCCCACAAAAAATGATCCCATTTGTACACGATGTTATACAAAAACTTATTATGTCATTTTTTGTTACAGGTAATTGACCTCATTCTTTGAACAGCCGCCAAACGGAACAATATCACCTTGACTGGTATGAAAAAGACCTATTAATAAATTGATATCGATTTTTTAAATGACTAACTAATCATACTAGTTTTTGTTTCAAAGGAGAATGAAATGTACCGATGTATGCATTAATTAGATATTTGGCTACTGTATAAAATCAAAAGATTGATGTTTTTATTTGAAAGTTCTTACTAATAAGTACGAGGGTGAAAAAATAAATAAAACCAGACCCAAAATAATAAAGTTACATAGTTTCAGAGTTATTCTTCTAGTCTTGTGACGCAAAATGAAAATTGTACTAGAACGCGAGCCTATTCTGAATTAAAAAAAAATGTCTCAAGTTCACTATGGCGTGACTCGTAAGTATACGATAGAATAGATGACGTCACACGCAATTAGTTCTGTCTCCGTTTATTTTAAAAACTTCATTACACTGACATAAATGTGATATTTTTATTGTCTTATGCTTTCTGTAGCTTTCGAAATGGAATTAAAAATCCAGTCAAGCAACCTATTATGAAGCACCGTATTTTCCAATAATAGTATCAGATCAAAAGCTAATTTTGACACAGCAAAAAGCTTGGTTGGATTATTTTTTCTCGAGTCCTCTTCTATCCCTGTTCACACCTGATGAAAAACGACAGATGAGGTTTAAAAAGGTTTTTCTTTTCTATCCCGGAAAGAAAGACCCGAATACTGTCTTTTTACTCGGTTTTGAAATACAGACATATGCAACGAGTTTCTCAATTTGTATGGGTTCCCAATTTATGCACTCACCTCTACGTAGGTACTTATAACCATTAAAATCTCACAATAATGCTTCCGCCTTCGAGCAAGTTTTTAAACGTACTCGATAGCGTTCACGTAAACGTTCAATTATGTCTATTTGGTGTAGAAAAAAAACTAGACATGACTTTCCGCTAAAGTCGACAAATGGATTTCATCCAGTTTTAATTTGAAACGTGGTGGACTACATTAAACATGTTGTTGTGTTCCGCTCATTCACACTCACATTATTTTAAAGCCCGTATTGACTATCTATCTACCTATCTAAGGCCACATAAGGGAGTGGGAGAGATGTTTAGTAATAAACGTTAGTCATACAAAATCGCTTTGTGTAACATTTGGCAATGCATCTCTTCTAACAAAAGGGTAGATTAGTGCCAGTTTCCCCTTTCCCCCTTCCACAGAGCTATTCAGTGTCCCGTGTGCACCCTTTGTAATTAAATAAAAAATCAATGACTAAAATGCTAAACTAGAACGCATGTAGGAGGTCTCTGTCCATCTGTGGAATGAGAAGAAACAAAAGTAGCATTTAAGCTTTTTATAAAATTTGTTAATTACTGAAAATGCTACATTTTTCGTCTAATATAATCCTCTTGTTAGATACGTTCTTTTTTTCCCTACTCTTTTGTTGCTCTCTAGCATTCAAGGACTTCAGCGGTTAGCAGTAGTTTAACGGGCTGTACTTCAACTCGGACAAAAAATTTATTGCGTTCGTGCAATAAACTTAAAAAGTAGTGTTAGTAAAAACAAATTAAGTAATGCATGGGGGTTACATTTTGAAGCATTACGTGCAGAAGATGACCGACGAGAAATTAGGAAACTAATTTAATCATCCTTCCCACAAAATTCCTCAAAAAAGTTTAATAGGAATATATATATATATATATCAACATATAGAAGATTGACAGAAGGAGGTTGGTTCCATCAAAGTAGACACACCCCAAGAAAGGACTGCCAAGAAGCATGACCATTGTGTTCAGCAGCACTTATAAAATCAGTCAAAAATCGTATGATCGTCGCTTGCGCAACGTAGAAAGTGTTTCACGCTCCGTACACTCTGCTATTGTAATGCGAAATTCACTTGGACATTGCTATTGTGTATCTGTCTATCTCAGAAGATCATAGCTAAAGCGCTGGGTAACGTGAATAGCAAATTCCCTACATAGCTTGGCTTAACATTGTAAAAATTACGAAATACTGGCTTCGGCTCGCGACTTTATTCGCGTAGGTTTTTCCGCGTAAGACCCGATCCCGTGGGAATTCCGGTATAAAAATAGCCTAGGTGTTTCTGGGGTTTCAACTATGTTCATACCAAATTTCGTTCAAATCTGTTCAATCGTTTTTGCATGGAGTAACAAACAACATCCATCCATCCATCCTTACAAACTATGGCATTTATTATATTAGTAAGAGTAAGAATTAGATTTCCAAATGTATCAATAAATTATTTTAGGAAACTGCAACTTTAGTAACAAAAACAAAATGAAAAACGAAAGGCCGAAACTCATTATCCGAAACTCACGTAGTAGATAGCTGGTAATTCATAGTAATATTATAACGCGGATAAGTTTATTTGTTTAAGCGCGCTAATCTTCGAAAGTACTAGTGTTTAAGGAAAATTGGAATTTAAGGTACCAAGCACCTTAAAAGATCGATCACACTCGAGTCTGCGCAAGAGTAGCGAATTGTACGCACGATGCGTTTGACTTATTCGTATCGTGTTCGTTACGCATTAGACCTTGGCATTATGTGTTTAATGACTTGCATGATGTTGTGTGTTAGTACCACTATAAATTTTCCGTAAAGAATAAAATGGACTAGATATTTTGCTAGGCAACAGGGGTTCTTTGAGAAATGAGTGTAAGACAAATAATGTGAAATTTTTATCGATATACAATGGTAGTATTTTGAAGCGTTCGTGGCTAAACAATAAAGTTGAGCGGGTCTATCTTCAAGGTTAAGCAACTCTCATCGAGGCCGCTCAGTGGATGGGTGGCATCTTGATATATCGAGATACTTTCGTGCCACGGAATTGGTCTCGGCAGTCAGTACATCTTTAACAGTTGTTACTGTTATTTTATTCAGTAGCCAGAAAATCAGACACTAGTTTTGCCAAGGGGTTCCGTTTGCCCAGCTTTACGTTTACCCAGTTGATTCATTTATACTAGGTTGTGGAAGTCAGATAGGCAGCCGCTCCACATAAGACACTAGTATCCAAAGATATATAATAAACTATAGATACGTTGTCCACACTCTAAAATGGCAAGTTGAAATCAAGGTAAGTGCCTCGTGTCTGTTTAGTTACGCACGAACCTGTGTCGCGATCGCTACACTACACATCTTAAGAAAAAATATATTTTTAAAGAAAATTAGGAAAAAAGCATGCCTTTGTGTGTTTTCAGACGTTGCACTAATTATACTGCTTCCGTGAGAGGTCAAAATGTGTCATTTCATAGGTAAATATCAACAGAAATACATTTTTTATTTTTATATCTCTACACGGCTAATGGCGGCTAGCGTATGAATGAAGTCAGTCACGTGACGTTAGGGGAGGTTGTTAACTAAAGATGTACATTCATCTCTCTCTAACATCAGGTGTACCTAAAGATGGCATTTATTTTCTGTCCCTTTCTTTACACGTATTAGATAGTAATTCTCTATGTGTGTGTTTCATGCCGTTTTTGAGAGGTGTTTTGTGGGAATATGACGCGTCTATTATAATACGTCATTGCTAGTATCCAGCTGCTTCATAGACTAGAAGCCGACCCTAACGAAAAAGGTTAAGCAGATGATCCAATTCGTCGCTGTAGAATGATAACCTCGTATGTGTGTAAATCTAAACTTCACAGGAAACGAAACAAACGGTTAATTTTGTCAATATTTAAAATATTTTTATGTGCTTTTGTGCCATGTTTTGATAAAAAGGACTTATTTATGTTATTAACCAATGCGTTACTTAACTGGATTATGCCAGAGAAATGATATAAGAGGTTTTCGTTTTACTCCATAGATGGCACTTGATATGAAACTTGGATGAAACCACGTATTTTTTATAATAGGGTTCACAGTTTCACCGTATTAATAATAATATAATAATAATATAATATTCCACAACTTTCCACACAACGCCATCTAGTCCCAAACTAAGCAGAGCTTGTGGTATGGGTACTAGACAACTGATAAACATACATATATATTTCTAAATACATACATATTATAGATAAATTACACCCAGACAAAGAACAAATGACCGTGGTCATCACACAAACATTTGTCCTAGGTGGGAATCGAACCCACGACCTTGCGCATAGCAGTCAGGGCCACTGACCACTATACCAACGGGCCTGTTGTGTGTGTGTGAAAAAATGTTTATTTGACATACGAGATATTCATTCTACAACGACTAATTGTAGTCTTTTAGGTTAGTTTATTGGCTCTAAGAAAATAAAAATCGATATTGCCGTTCTTATTCTATCGTAATTAAATCGTCTATCTGTAGTCAGCCTACATCTTGTTTGCAGTTATCGCTTCAAAGATCAGACTGCAAAAACCGTATCAGGCCAACATTATTACCTAACGAATAAGAACCTAGGATCCATTGATTAAAGATTTCAATTCAATCAATTGGTTATCTGGTACATTTATTATGATAATCATAATTGAAAACGCATGTTGGGTTGTTTCGAAATTAAATCGTATTGCAATAATTATGTGGATTGATTCGTTGTTTTTTTTTTCCTATATACTATTTTTGTAGTTATGATTAAGCACGCTGTGTTTTTATACATGTACATGTATGCATACTAATAATTAACAAAGTACATTCGCAAATCATTTTCAAACGCAAAACATACTAGTACTACTCAATGAATAGGTACAAATACAAATACGTTTATTTTTTCACCATGGTAAACAATACAATATAAATACACTCACCTAAAATAGGATTCCCTGTGCTATAGGTGACAGTAGAAAAAATGAATTTCGGTAGAGTATTTGTCGGCTTAATTTGTTGCATTTTAACCCTACTATGACGTCCTGCAAGGAATACGTCGAGTTACCAGTTATAGCCCTGTATATACTATAATTATAACAAAAAAGGTTAGGGTATCAGCCTAATGTTCACACAGATCTCTTTCATACGGACACGTAAAATAATTCTCTCCTTTCGACATTTTATTTTATTTATCGGGACATAAAACAGTTACATGTTATAATTTTAGTAAATATGAAACTAGTGTAATAGAGCACCCATGTAACCCACACCAATATCCGCGGAATAATCTATTAAGTAGACTTAAAACAAAATCACGCCACCGCTTCAGGTGGAGGAGATTTGGGTTAGTTAGAATAAGTAATAATTATTGTGCAAGCAATTGAAAAGCCATCCTTTTAAATTTAATTCAATTTAATTTATTATTGTTATCTCTATTAATTATTGTATTTGACATGATTATTTTTGACATTATTATTTCGTTTTACTTAGTTTAATTGATTCATTTCACTTTCCATAAGAATGTTGTGCATACCGGTAAGTGATATATTTGCACTGAATGACAAATCTTTGTATCTATGCTTGCATTTGTAAATATATTGTTGTTGTGCCTTGCATAAATAAGTATATAAATATAAAAAGACACGATCACATCTGACATAGTGGTCGTGGTAGACGTATAAACAGCTTAGTTATGTAGCGCTATTCATACCATTAATTCTAACAAAAAAATTACATACACGTACTTTCATGAGAGGTGCAAAATTCTTGTTTATAAATATTCGAAGATAAGCAAATTTCCCTACTGCATATTAATTAAAATAACGATGAATCCTCAATGGCCTTTTTTATCTTACAGATGCAACACAGAATGCAGCAAAATGTTTCTAATTTAATATTTTAAATTCCTGTAAAGTTTTTACGCTCCGTTTCTTACTGTGTAATTTAATTAACCATTAGTTAACCCGGAATATGCGTCAAGAAATCCACCAAGTATTTTAATAGTATTGTAATTTATAACTTAAAAATATGTGCATCACGATATGCAAGCTTTTTGCGACGCACACGATCTATCTTTTATATTAATAAAAATAATTTCAATACGTTTGTCCTGTATAAGTTCTTAAACCATCGATATGATTGTGATGAAACTTTGGCAGAGTGGCGTTGAAATTTTATGGACCTAAAATCCCGTGAAAATGAAAAAGCTGAGGGGTGAATTTCCCTGCCAGTCTGTATTTCCCACAGAAATCAAAAATACAGAGAAGTGGTAAGGGGGCGTATCGGTGTCCGCGCGACATGGCCACAGGGCTCATGTCACAGGCAAGTGGCCGTCTCCGCGAACTAGTGCGCTTTCGACGGCGCACGGTGGACTGAAAAACGGCTTTCATAGACTTAGGCATTTTATTTTGCAAGTGCCAGTTTTTGTGCCGGATATCACTTCTATTTGTTATAACAATATACAAAAATGACACCAGAATTGATTCTGCACAAAAACGAAGGAATTATAATTTTTTTACGAAAATTTTGTATGGAGCTAGTATGAAAAATCGAAATATCTCTGAAACGGCAGCGATAACCGTAATATCCTTATAGGAGGTTTTAGTACTAATTATTTATGATTTTTTGACATACGTTACATAATGGTTGTAGATGCCTTTTTTTTTTAAATCGTCAAAATATTTTTATTTATTTTTACATATTAAACGTTCCTTTTAGTGTTTAAGTTGAAGAATTCAGAGCTTTAACAACTCTTAACATAAAATAGCATCACCCCTATAGACCTGAAGGACTAGACAGAGGTGTGTAGTATCTTGTTGATCTTGTAAGATTTCCAACAATACCAAATAGTTGAATATCAGTGTCAAAGTGCCCATGCTGTCGCTTCTTTTAGAAAGATAGGGGAATGAAATTGTTAATTGATCATACCCTAAAAGTATGATTACAACATAACCGGACACATAATAATATCGACACAAAAGGAATTTTAAAACCTTGCATACGTTCAAAATACAAAATAACATATTGTGTAGTCATCTAATGAGTCTGATGACAAGTAATTAAGTAATTAGAATGATGGTTGTAGTCTTCTGATTCTAATGAGCCTATTAAGTGATTAAATGATTTGAAATATCTCGCAACAATACCAACTAAGAACTGCATTCACCTTTTTATAATTAGTGAGCTAATGTGATTTGCTAATGTTGATTAGTTCTACTATGAGTTCTACGAAATGTTTTTGACGATTATAAATTTTTATTATCATATCTTTTATAACTTTAATGAGGGTAGTTAACTAATTATTGACTTTATACAATAAAAGGGCTATAATTTTGTTCCATAATTTAGATTGTTCACAACCGTGTAACTGCTAACACTAAAACTATTTGCTTTGCGACTACAAAATCTTAGAATGGAAAGTTTAATCACCAACTTAGATTTGTTTGTTCTTCTAAAAAGTGAGTGTCCTTCATTTAATCATGAAGTATTGTTTAGTGCAATTGTGTCCCGCATAGGCGATTGCCTTTCTGCCGAAGATCAAGTAACTCTCAAAGAATTTTGCCGGAGATTCACGCGAGCTGCTTTAAACAGGTGGCAGAAATCTAAACGATTCTTTGATAAGTTTAGAAATACGTACGGAGAGTGGTTGCAAGCAAATATTGATTGGCCGAGTTGCGTGCAAACTTTAATAAATCAAGAACCAACTGTTGATGAGATACCAAGAGCACGCTCAGTCTCTCCAGAACCTTCGACATCATCGACTGTTGGAACAATGACAAAAAGGTCCCGAAAACCATTCAAAGATCTGGGAAGCAAACAGAAAAAGAGAAGATCTAGTGAGCACATAGGCGAGGATTCCTGTGAATTGGCATATGCAGCTGCAGCACGTTTAAAAGAAGAAGGTTATGAAGATATCGCATCTGTAATCAATTATATGATCAAAAATCCAGAAGCTGCCGTTAAAATCAAGGAAAGCATTAAGAAAACAGTAATATTTACACCAGAGAAAGCACTTGGATTGCTTCTTTCACTTAAGCTTTCAAAGTGGCAATATATTACGTTGCGAGAGACTGCCATTCGGGAAGGTGCTAAGGATATTTACCCATCCTACTATAAACTGCAACAAACTAAGCTTGCATGCTACCCTCCTAATCAATCAGTATCAGTTACGGATTCATCAGCTAGAATTACACTTCAAGCTTTACTTGACATCACGGTGAAGCGGATTCTTCAAAGTCTTTCTGATAATGTGGAAAATAAGCAGTTAAAGCTGATATCGAAGTGGGGATTTGATGGTGCTTCCAATCAAAGCCGATACAAGCAGAAAATGGACGGCGAGCATGATGATTCAAGCATTTTCATGACCTCCTTGGTGCCACTGAAACTGACAGATGGAGATAATAATATATGGACAAACCCGAAACCATGCTCAACTTTTTATTGTCGTCCGGTTCAGTTCACTTTTGTAAAAGAAAGCCATGCAGTTGTCATTGATAACAAAAGAAAAATGGATGAGGAAATTGAGGCCCTTAACCCCACAGAGTGCATTAATAGTAACAGGGTGACTCATAAACTAATGATGACAATGATCGACGCAAAAGTCTGCACGTACCTTTCTGAAGCTAGATCAAATGCATCATGCTACCTGTGCTTAGCAAAACCAACAGAAATGAACCACTTAGATGCTGTAACATCAAAAACTGTGTGTTCTGACATATATGAATTTGGCCTATCATCCCTACATGCCCGTATAAATTGCATGGAATGTCTGTTACACATTGCGTACAGACTTGACTTCAAACAGTGGGCAGCAAGAAGTAATGAGCATAAAGATATGTTACAAAACAGAAAAAAAAAACATTCAAAATAAATTTAAAGAGGAGCTCAATCTGTTAATTGATATAGTAAAACAAGGCTCGGGAACTACCAATGACGGGAATACCGCAAGGAAGTTTTTCGAGTTTCCCAATAAAACTGCAGCTATTACTGGGTTGGATCAAAACCTGATAAAAAGATTTGCTGTTATTTTGCAAGCAATAACATCTGGTGAGAAAATCGATGTCATCAAATTTAAAGATTTTGCTCGCAAAACAGCAGAAAAGTACGTGGAATTATACGAATGGTACTACATGTCATCAACCGTACATAAACTATTAATACACGGAGCTGACATAATCGAAAAAAATGATATTGTCCCGATTGGGACTCTCTCGGAAGAAGCCTCAGAGTCTCGAAACAAAGATTTTAGGAGGTTCCGGGAACATCATTCGCGGAAAAGAAGCAGGCAAGATTCTAATCAAGATATCCTAAATATGCTTGTTGTTTCTTCGGATCCTTTTCTAAGTGCACAAAGGCCGAAGTTAGATGCCAAAAGGAAGACAACCTTTTTTGTTGAAACTCTCGACCTAATACAGTTTCCGGAAACTGAGTTCGAGTTTGTAGGTATATCCGATCTGGATTCTGACTCGGAATTGGAGTCCGACAACGAAAGTTGTAAAGAAAATTTGTAAAATTTAATTATTTTTCTTTATGTTCTTTTGTTATTTATGTTAGTTTATTGTACCAATATGTTTAGTTAATAATTTCATAAATTATAGTTTCAAATATGTATTTTGTATAATTGAATTTATTAGATATTATTTTTGTTACTTCTGTTTTATTTAAATTACCTATCAATAAAAAGTTTATATACAGTCTTTTTTTTTCACATATTCTTAATATTTGGGGAAAAAGCATGCTTCCTAACGATGTTCTTAACTTTGACACAGTTCATGGATCGTTTTGAACAGTTTCATATGTTAAAATAAATAATGTTAGTACTATAATCCCCTATAAGGATATTATTATTATGATGTGTCCGGTTATGTTGTAATCATACTTTTAGGGTATGATCAATTAACAATTTCATTCCCCTATCTTTCAAAAAGAAGCGACAGCATGGGCACTTTGACACTGATATTCAACTATTTGGTATTGTTGGAAATCTTACAAGATCAACAAGACACTACACACCTCTGTCTAGTCCTTCAGGTCTATAGGGGTGATGCTATTTTATGATAAGAGTTGTTAAAGCTCTGAATTCTTCAACTTAAACACTAAAAGGAACGTTTAAATATGTAAAAATAAATAAAAATATTTTGACGATTTAACAAAAAAAAAAGGCATCTACAACCATTATGTAACGTATGTCAAAAAATCATAAATAATTAGTACTATAACCCCCTATAAGGATATTACGGTTATCGCTGCCGTTTTAGAGATATTTCGATTTTTCATACTAGCTCCATACAAAATTTTCGTAAAAAAATTATAATTCCTTCGTTTCTGTGCAGAATCAATTCTGGTGTCATTTTTGTATATTGTTATAACTAATAGAAGTGATAACCGGCAAAAAAACTTGCACTTGCAAAATAAAATGCCTAAGTCTATGAAAGCCGATTTTCAGCCCACCGTGCGGCGATCGTGATAACATATATGAATGCCGAGTTGTTCTGTGGTATCTTGTAAAAACCGAAGCCAAAATCAAATCTATGTGAATCATGGAATCACTTACCATATGTAAGTACAAGTATTTTACAATATTTGTCTTTAAAATCATGAAAAACAATAAATCGTAAAATATTTCTTGGTTTTACTATGTTATTTTTGTTTTCAAATATCAGAGCGACTGTACTCCTTTTGCTATAAATACATTGCTCCTTAACCACTACCTGAGTTCGTCACTAAGTAACTGAACAAGCAATGTAAACATAACATACGAAACTGTATTACGCGGATTCATCGCGTAGTGAGGCCGCCACTTCTTGCGACGAATTAGTGATGTGCTTGTGCAGATCCACTAACGTAGGCTATCGACAGCAATGTCGATTGACAAATGAAATATTGCTATTATAGTTTAGGGGTTTTTCAACCGATGACATAAAAAAGAGGAGGTTATCAATTCGACGCGTATATTATTATTATTTTTTTATGTATGATCACCGATTACTCGGAGACGGCTGAACCGATTTGAAAAATGCTTTTTTTGTTTGAAAGGGTATACTTTGAAATTGGTCCCATTGTCACCAAGTCAGGATCTGATGATGGGATCCTGGAGAAATCGAGGGAAGTCTTCAAATATTATAGGCACACCTATAGTGATTTGAGTATTTTTTATAGTAACTTGTGTAGTTGCATTCGAAAAGCACCATTTTGAAGTAGACCTGATGATGAAGACCACCGATGGCCACTGGAACTACTCAATATATAAGTAGGAATAATAAGTAGTTCATGTGTTCCGCTTCGATTACTTGAATGTGGTTATTAAGCACAATATGGTCGTCACAATGCATATGGTGAAGTGAAGCTGATGGTGAACTACCAGGAGAACTCCTCAACAAATAACAGCCCAACATTGGGAAAAGCAATATTTTGTAAATGAATATAAGTAGTTGACATTTAGGCTCTTGTAACTAGGTAAATTAAAAATCGACCAACTAAAAAGAGTGAAATAAAAACTTTTTACCAAAAAATTAAACCGACTCCCAAAAAACACTGCAAAGTGAAAAATAACTTTAATTTCGGAAGTCGGTGCCAAAAACGAAAATACAAAACTAAAGACACCGACTACCGAAATTAAAGTTATTTTTCACTTTGCAGTGTTTTTTGGGTGTCTGTTTAATTTTTTGGTAAAAAGTTTTTTATAACATACGGAAACCTCTAAGAAAATATGTTTAACTTTTATTTTACATGAGATGGCAGAAATAAAAATACGTTGAAAAGTCAAGTGTACAAAAAAGTAAAAAAAAATAAACAATTTATTTTACGCCCGCAGCATGCGTAAGGAGTTCCGACGTCGCCGTCGCTACAATAGTTTATTTTTCAATCTGTCAACCGTTTTAGCCCGGTTGGAAGATCGATGTAAATAATGTTTTTTTACTTATTTTGATTTTTTTACAGAGTAGTAGAGAAATGCGTAACCAATATTCGTAAAGTAAGTTACTTTAATTTTAGGTTAATAATCGGTGGTGTTTTTCGGTTTAGAATTATCGTATGTTATGCCTTATCCTCATGCTGTTTCTTTATTTTTTATGGTTTTTGTGTTTTGCTTTTGAAGCTTCGAATGCGTTATAATAATCGGCATGGTTCAGATAATATATTTGTGAATTGAGCTTAAAATAAGTCAATATATTCATGGTATTTATTTGTTATGCATGGATGTGTGTTTGTTTTCATATATTTAACAATTTCTCTACTAACTAGGATTTTTCTTATAACAAAAACCTATTATAACCTACTAAACTATTACCTGCGGTTACCCCGCAGGTAATAGTTGCGTAACACACTTACAGTAGGAATCGGTTTCATTATGCTAAATAAACAACACTCACTGCGGTATTTACGTTGTTGAGCAGACCAATATTTCGAACATATGAAGCAATGGATTAGCAATATACGTCAAAATCATTCAGATCTTGATTTATAGTGTGTTACGTAATTATTGCGATGCTTATTATATGGTGACGTTTAGAAGTAGCTTAGGATGTATGTAAATGATAAATAAGTGCTTTTCGTACTTTTCAGCTTCCCAAAAGATGGTAACATAAAAAAGGAATGGATTGATGCCACAGGCATGCCACCTAACTGGTACCCTACAAAAAATAGCACCATATGCTCGGTTCACTTCAACGCAGAAATGTTCTAGTCTCTAAAGAAAAGTCGCAGGCTTTTTGAATGGACAATTCCAAAATTAAGAGTACAACTGATATTTGCAGAAGTGTGTTAAATTTTATTTTATTACTGAAAGCTATTCTCATGATTTAGGGTATTCATAAAATCAGTCATTCAACTTTTCAGGATTCTATACAACCTATACGGCTGGTATGTTCCGATCAAGAGCGTAATGTAAGTTAACATCGACTTCTATTTGACCTATCACTATGATAATTAAATATTAAGATTTAAGTCGAAAGCGGGTAGCCCTTAATACTTAGTAGGTAGTACTTAATAATAATTATGTAATGTTATGTTCTTAATAATATATTTATTGTAATATTTTCTGGACATGCCATTTTTTATTTGGTTCATTTTCAGGTGCCCAAAAAAAATTGTACAATAATAAATGGAAGAATCGATAACTTTCCGATTTAGTCAATCACTAGCGTATATGTAAAATAAATTGCTTTTGCACAGCACAACGATAGCGACCGATGTTTTTGTGTGGGTAAATTCTACGGTGCATGGTAAATACACGCTGTGTTTGACGGAATAAGGTTTATTATTGATTGTATAGTACGTTCTGATTTAAGAAATGCGGGTGTGTGCGCGAGTGCGTATCTATTGATTTTATTAAACTGCATGTGTAGTTGTTGCCCCGCCCAGCGCCTAACTGGAGACACACGGTTCCGATATAATTTCGTCTGTTGACCAAATCTACTTATTTATTTTATCTATGGTATTTCCTGATAGCTATGACCTGGGCGCTTAGTGATTAGGTTACTTCTAGACAAGCGTACTTCATCTTCGATCACATCATCGCTTACTATTATCATCAGATGAGAAAGTGGTCAAACGCAGGCCAATCATGAATAAAAAGAAAAAAAAAAAGGAGTACTTCTACAATAACGCATTTTGATATCGGTCGGTTGAAAAAACCAAACACTATCACTTTACGTGGCATTGCAACGCTATAGCTAGCATTATTATAAAATAAAATTTTATACACCAATACTCAACAAGAAAAACTTCCAAAGTGTAACACATAAAATTCAAACACTTCAACCTAAGTACAAGAATACATACCATAAAAAAGCTTAACTGCCAATAAATCGCGCCATTGCAATTCAGCTTTTGAGTAACTCGTGCCAACGCCCTGGCTACCGTTTCCTCGAACCTCGAACGTACTTGGCAACTATATCGCCTGATGTCCGACCTTGAGAATGGCCATGAAAATAAAAACAGGCGTTGTTACTCTGTGGTCAATCATTGGGAAGCTCATACGCTTTGGAAGGCTTGACGCAACTTACGAGGCGGTTTGAATATTGATTTATTACTTAGTAAATTTTGACAGCGTTATTTAATTCCGTTTGGGTATGTACATGACCATTAATTGATTCGGCACGCTTACAGGAAATTTAGAAAAGTGATGCTTAACTGTTACTCGAATTAAACAGACAGAAGATTTAAACGCATGTTGGTAAGAAAAAAAGAACTTGAAAGTAGTTTGTACATACATACTTTTTGTTTGGTTGCTATCATAAATTTTGGGTATTTATGGGAAGTTTATGAGAGGCAGAAGAGAAAGAAGACTCATGTTATATTTAACGACAAATAAATAATACTGCTAACAGAAATAACAACAATTGATCAAGAAAAACATACTAAAGACTAAAAATTAACACATAAAATACTTTAAAAATTATTTTCAAGACCCTGATTTATAATATTATGTGGATAATGGTGTGTTGCATATTTAATTATTGTGATTTTCTAGTTTATAAAAATATACGTTACTGTTGATTTATCACTAACTAGCCGTAGCGCGGGACTCCGCTCCCGTGGATTTAACACGATAAAAACATAACCAACTCTAATCTCAGCTTCAAGCTACTTCCATACCTAATTTCATCCAAATCCACCCAGTACTTTCGAAGATAGCGCATTTAAACAAACTAAATATTCCGCTTTATATTAGTATAGATAAATAAATAAATACTGATAAAAAACTTTTATTAGTGTACATGTCATTGCCAAACAGCTTTAATACACGCCCAAATATTTGCAATGATATTCAATGAGTGATTAAAATTAAATATTTAATCAAATCGCACACGGACACATAAAATATTAATTTCACGCATCCGTGAAATTATCACTCTCATTTCACTTTGTAATTAACAACATAAATGTTATAGCAGTACTTTTGCTACAATATTGATTAAGTACCGGACACGTTTTGACTCGGTTTGATCTATTAAAGCGTTAATTAAGAGATGCAGTTATACCATCATAGCCGATGGAAAATAATGACTTAATAGTTCAACTGATGTTGGTGCGTATGAAGCACAGAGTGCGGAAGCGATTTGTGACGCTAATATCAATAACTACCTATACCCCGCGATCTCACCTGCTATTTGAAACCTAAACCTTACTCAAGAATAAGACTAGGCAGGGATAGAGATTATTGCTTTTTAAGGTATATGATAAGACGATGCTTTCAATATGGTGACAACGTATTAAATTGTATCAATTGTTCGTCTTTGAAATCTTGGGGAACTTCGGCTTTTAAGAAACAGGCTTCTTGCCTACTTTAGGAGCTAGATTTTTCGCCTATAACTATGACATTGTTGTACAATTTAATGTTAAGACCATACCTTGTATTATTGTGTACAAAATAAAATAATATAATTATTTATTAAAAAAAAATGATTATTTAATTTATAATCTGTAAAGGATGACTGACGGAGACTTACAAACAATCATTTATCTAAAATTTATGTTAAGTGGTGGTACTTAGGCGTACTTAATGTAACAAGGCATTGTCTCTCAAATTAAAACACAAAGATTCTTAAACTAATTAGTTCAAATTAATGGTGAACAACGAATTTCTAGGCAGGCGTGCTCCCAACAGTCGACCACATTATTGTTTTCCGTCATTTGAGATTGCGGTCTAACGCGAGCCTGTAATAAATATCTATCCATAAATTCAACACGGAGCACTTGTATCTTTATAATTATCCATACCTACTTATACAAATCGTATTATCTGATTCGTAAAACATTGTTCCAGAATCATGGTCAATGTACCTATTTTTTTATGAACATGTTTTAAATGTACATATCTTGCCCATCATACACGTAACAGACACGAAAATGTTAATTTAGTTTAACAAGTATCGTTATTTCAGCATACTTTAACTAATGAAATCTGAAACTGTTCCGCTTTTCAATAGAATCTTGTTTTGTAAACTGGTAACTGTATACTGTGGATCCGTGACGTCAATACCAACGCACGCAAACACCTATTATTTATGTATTTCTGAAAATAACTTAATGAACTTTTTAATATATGTAGTCATTATTATTTCGATACGAGTACGATTTAATTCAAACCATTATAATGTTGTCATGGCACACTATCTTCAAATATTTAATGTTTTTGTCAACAAATCTGATTTACTCATGTTATTTTTTTGCAGTAGAAATTAACAGAGTTTTCGAAACGTGAAACAAGTCCATTCTCTCGGAGTCGTGAGCGTCGACTGACGTTAATTTTAGATTATCGGGATGCGCAAACTTCGATAATGTTCTATCGATAAAAAGTTCTCCGCAAAAAGGAGCCAATTCGAACCGGCTCCTACTTTCGTTGGTGTAACCGTGCCGATAACCGATCGTATTGAGCTTCTTGGCCGTAACACTAACTTCCACCCTCAATTTTGGTCCGTTTATAGGCTAAGGCTCAATTAGCATAAAAAAAGTTGGGAATTTTGGCAAAAGTGAGGCGGTACTTCACACCGGAACAGCTGCTCAATCTGTACCAAGCCTAGGTTCGGTCGTGTATGGAGTACTGCTCTCATCTTTGGGATGGATCTGCCAAATACCAACTGGATGCGCTTGAGTCCATTGAGAAACGGGCCAAGAGATTCATTGGCAACGATGCACTGGTTGAGTCAAAGCTCCAGAGCCTTGAACATCGACGACGAGTTGCAAGTCTATCGGTTTTCTATCGGTTACATTTCGGAGAGTGTGCAATGGAATTACACAATCTAATTCCGCCAAGTCCGTTCCATCATCGGACTACGAGACAAACGGCGATGCGCTATCGTTACATGGTGGACATCCCACCCATACGCACTAAACGTTTTGAGAATACTTTCATTGTGCGTACGGCTAAGGAGTGGAATTTCCTGCCGGAGTCTGTATTTCCCGATAGCTATAACCTAGGGGTCTTTAAGTCAAGAGTGAATAGGTTATTTTTAGGTAAGCGTGCTCCATCTTCGACCACATCATCACTTACCATCAGGTGAGATGGTGATCAAACGCGAACCAATTAACAATAAAAAAAAGATATTTTTTCTAATTTAGATACTAAAACATCTTGTTTAAATTGCTCTGCCCATCTAAGTATTATCAAGTTTAACTTGACAACGCTCGCAAAGTTTTTTGAGGAGGACTAGCGCCTTTGTTCTGTGATTACTTATTAACAAACAAAAGTAAGAAAATATATAATTACTAGTACTCACGCGGGGCTTCGCTCCCGTGGATTCTATCACGGTAAAAACATAACTCTCCTTTTTTGCAGTCACGTAAAAAGTAGCCTATAACCTTCGTCAAGCTTCAAGCTACTTTCATACCAAATTGCATCCAAATCCATCCAGTACTTTCAAAGATTAGCGCGTTCAAGCAAACAAACAAACTTTTCCACTTTATAATATTAGTATAGATAATTTTCTAAAGTCCTACAAACTTGACTTATGTTCTTGTATCAATACGATTCGGTTATTGTGGCTTACTAGTTACTACTTCCCGATTTCAGCATTCAAACGTATTAACAGGAGTTCCCTTTCAAGCTAATGACCATTGGGGACCAATGGTTCGCCATTTCCATAAACCGTTACGTCTCTTGCGACCTCCGCTAAATGTTTGCTACCGTTTATTTTCTATGCAATAAGTTGAAATCAATCGTAACCTAATTATCAACAGTTTTTTCATATAATCTTTTATTTTATCGTATCAAATACCAAAACAATAAACTTCCTTGAAACTTGAGATAAATAATTAATGTGTGCACTGTTCTGCGTTTGCGGAAGCGCTAGTGTGTTATAATTAGCGTGTAAAAGCAAAAACAAAATGATTAATCAAATACTGACTTGGAAATAGATAGATATACTCGGCCGCGATAATTTTATTATGTTCGTTAACTTGATTCAGTTAGTAAGTAAATATGCTATAGCAGTGATCGATAAATCTTTGAAAATCTTGGCAAGCCGAGGCACCATAAATGTAATGTAATTAATACTTAGGATTTATTTTAAATGAAATTGATGAATTTGATAATAATCTTATTGTTCTGTTACGCACATTAATAATTCATTTGCAAGCGTCATAATTCAGCATTCACCTCTTTATGTTGCTCCTGTGTATAGGGAAAGTAATCTCTGAAAACCCGTACTGCATTCTGAATTATCGATATCGATAATTCCACGCTACATATATTTGTCTACATCGCTAGCTAGCAGTTTATAAATAGTGCGCGTAAAAATCACGTGTGTATCGGTACACTAGCCTAGTCTGTCGGGAAAGATCCGCGGGATTGCACGTCCAGATGAATTAGCTTTCTTGGAAAACGGTCTGGCTATTCAGTCGCGGAGTGTTTCGACCCCTGAATGTTTGGACGCGTTTCAAAATTATGAAATCTTCATATATTCCAAGTAAAGTTTACTGAACTGCAATAGATGATTTATAATTTTATACATAAATTTACCACCTGAAACAGCTCGGTTTCGTACATTACATACCACTAAATCGATTAGTGGACCTTTGCGAATCCGACCCCATCACATGGGGTGATGCAAACCCCATTAGGGCTGCTGCTCATTTACGAGGGTGTGAGTCCGGTACATTTTTTTACAAACCTCTCCATTTCATCTTATATTTTATTTTGTTAAACATTTTACCGAGACATGAGATAACAGTCTTCCACCTCGAGCTTTTCAGAGTAAATTAGATACTGTCTACAGATTTAACACGCGTCTGCTGAGATCTTGTTTACCAAAAAGGCACTCCTAATTTTTGGCGGCTAATCTCTTACAAAAGATCTCAATTTTTTTTTCTGTTTACATGGCAACGACCTTACCCGTTCCCGGTCGCTTTCAAGCGACTGTAACTCCACGCTTTTTTCCCAAAGGAACTCGGATATCTCTGTCCCTGTCTCCAATCCGATTTCATGTCTTGACGGGCTGCGCTTAAATCGATTTGTCTCGCCTTAACTTGCCAAGATGCCATCAGCGATGATATCGCTGTCCCGTTTCATCTTTTTGAACCTGTCCATGTGTTGGCCGATTTAATTTGCCTTTTTTGCTGCGGTTGAAATGTGGCTTCGTTGCTGTTAGACGGCTGATTTTAGAAGTGCTTCGCGTTGCATTAAATGCAGGGGCTCCGCAAGCTGACGTCGACCGTCTGCCTCTCAGTTGGTGCATATTAAATTCGGTTGGAATGCATCTGGTACATAATGTAAGGCCGACTAGTGGCTTTGCTGTGGGAAGTATGTTGATATAGTAAGATTTTATGTCGTGTCTATTTCATTCTGGTTTTACGACTAGTCTGTAGATGTGTTCAAAACATATGCGTTGATAGACTCCGGCTTTGTATCGAAAGCTATAACAAAATGTTAACTGCTCATTAACTAACGAAAGACTAAGAAACAGCTATTTAAAGTTTCACTTTTTATTGGTTCGTTATTTTTTATTTCAGTAATACTTACTGCTTTATGGTAAGTAGTGGCGTGGCGTGTATTGTTTGATTTGAAATGCGTAGCTCTTTCTCTGCGGCATATTATTGTGTAAATTGAGGTAATTTTGCTTCTGTTAAAGTGTTCATCTTTATTTTAAAAGTTGGACTGGCTATGTTACGCTCGATCCTTCCTCTCGTAGGACCGTGCATCCTGTTATTATGGCTATTTCCTTTGTCCATGACATGGTGAATATCTTCCATTGCGTTGCAACACGAATCCAGTGGTTCGTTAATTCTAGACTATTATTGGCGTATAGTTCGTAGTTAGTTGCCTCATCAGCACCCATTAGTGGTAAACAACATCAAATAAGGATTTTATTTCTCATTCTTCCTACTTATGTTATAAATAATAAAATAAAATAAGGGATTTGGCGGAATCAGCATAATTTCTACACGAATGAAATCGCGGGAAATAGCTGGTTTATAATAAATATAGGGGTTGGCTGAACTTTTGCATTATAACTATGGTACCGTTGTAACTGTTCACCTTTATTTATAAGTCAACTGCTTGGCATAAGTCCCATCACAAAAGTACCCAACTCAAAAACTACTTAAAGTCAATGAACATTAAAATAAACCACAAAGTATACCGACTGCACAATACATCCGATAAACCGGAACCCTGGTCGTCCACGTTACGCAACGCGCATGCGCCCGCCATGCTACCATTTAGTGAACTCAGGCGCAGCGTCGCGTGGCAGTAACAGCTTCCGCCTTAGTTACTGGCATATCCATAGAGTACGGCAGCGAACAGAAGCGTCAAAACAATCCATCTAGCGTTTCCCCAGCGACGTTGGGGACTACTTCCAGTCTTACAGAATAAAGCTTTAAATAACTTCGAATGCATTAAAATAGTCTTCAGCTCACCTTTTCTATAACATTTTATAGTCTTCCGTCTACATAATTATCGTAAAAAAGACAAAGGTTTCGATTCACGTATTTAATACATAGATTCTAGTATTTTCTATCTTTCGACTGCCTATCATCCCTTCATAACCAAGTAATTGTGAACCACGATAGCCTTATGTGTAAGACTGGTTTCGGATATTCAGGCTTCTGACAACCCAACCAACGGACCGACCTCGGCGAGCGTTGCACTAATTAGAAAATTTACCTGTACGGTTGTTAATATTTAGCAACGAGCTGCTTTTTATCCACAACCTCATGATTTAATGACATTAATTTTCACCGATGTGCTCTTGGCACGATTTCCGGCTGTCAATATTAATTAGAATTGTCACTTACGAAATAAATAATTTTCCAACACTTTTAGACGTCATTTTGTTTCGTAAATTTAGATTAGATTAGCTCCTGCCCGCGACTTCGTTCGCGTGGGAAGGTTTTCCCGCGTAAATCCCGATCCTGTCTTAGCAAGCACATCCTAAAAGGAACCCCTATGCACAATTTGAGACCCCTAGCACTTGTAGCTTCTAAGATTTCGTGAGGAGTGGGTGATTTAGTGACCTTTCGCTTTTAATATATAGGTATAGCATAAGCCGACCCTACTGCAGTTTCCATAAGCAAACAGTGACACTCTTAGTTCGTAGTTTTGACAATAACGTCTCTAGGCCACTGAAGCACTTCTTTGCTCTGTGGGCACATCCTATTCGCTTGCTTCATAGAGACGGATTGCCGGCTCAACCTGCGCTTCATTTGAAGAAATTCGTTTTTTTTGTGAAGGTTTTTGTAACGTTTGAAGGCTGTGTGTAGTTGAAACTACAGTTCTGTTCTATTTCGTTAAAATTAATAAAAATAATTTAAAATAAAAAAAACTGAAGTTAAATAACTGCATTTAAATGCATTATATAATCAATATGTTACCGGTTTCTGAACGTGGTTTTACTTTATTGAAAAGTTTCTTTTCAGCAAATAATAAAGTAGCTTATATCATTATCGAGATCTATAACTATCTCCACATTTAAAATCACATCGATCCGATTTGTGATAAAAGAAGGATAAACAAGCAATCATAACTTTTGGATTTATAATACATATTAGTATGGATGTAGTCGACGTGTAACTCCACGTCTTAGTTGATCCCAAAACCTCGCTTTACATATTTATGCATTTAAAACCAAACAAAGGAACCTAAGTGTGTTTACAATCATCATAATATCAGGTGCACGCACTTGACAATATGACCCCTTTACGAATGAAGCCCATCAATACAGAATTACTAAAAAGTTTTCATTCATTCTTTTGTAAACTATATTTACACACGGCAACATTATCATCATTTCTAAAGAAAACTCAATGTATTTTGATCCATATACTTTCTTGTACAAGGTTGATATTTGAAGTGGTGTCATCGATCATAACAAGGAGTGTTGCCATACTCTGTACTGTGGGTAGTGTCGTCATTGCGTATAATTATCTGACTTGTCAACTCGTTCATTATATCTATAAGCACGTCACGCGACTACACCGATGCGGGGTAATCACGATATTCTCTATAAAGGTTGGAGCACATTTTGAGGTTTCCCAAGCTTGTTTATCAACACCCTATAAATGTCTTCTGCTAATTATACCACTAAGCAACGTTTTGACAGTTATGTCGAAGCATAACCGTAATAAACACCCAATCGGACCGTAATTCTGAATTATGAAACATATTTCATATCGAAAGCCATCGAGGTGTCTTTCCATCGATTTTAATGGCGGTTAGACTAAATTAAAGTCCTTTTCAATATATGAACCACATTATAAATTAATGGAATTAATCAAACTGATTTGGTTTTTATGAATTAAGAATGAAAAATTAGCTGTAGATCTAGCAATTAACAGTGTTCCAAAAATGTCGTTAAAACATTTGGTTCTGTTTGATCTACAACCTGAGGATATTTATTATTATTATTATATACTGTGTAATGTAATGTGTGTAATGTGGCCTCAGCCTAACTCAGTAATTGGTTTTAAGCGCATCCATTTATCGCTGGCCTAAATTTCCTGCATTATCTGTGATCATACATAATATCGCGGTCATTAGCTAAAACACTGTTTAATTAACTAGTTTAATGAGAATTGAATTCGCAATGATGTCATGGTGCACCTAAATATCCCATGCAGTGGCCCGACAATTTGACATTGACAGTCTTTGAAGGTATACCCAAGGATCTTCTACCTACTTACAAGTTCCTTGGGTATACCATATCTAAGATTTTTCTAAAATCGATACCTCTCATAGTTTCCTGAGCCAATCGTGAAATCATAAAGCATCTATTTGGTTCTCGTTTACGTCAATACCTAACTGCTTTTAACACTAAAGTTTAATATTTGTGCTTCATCAATTCAATATCAAACTATCAATCAAGAAATTCATAAAAGTCCAAGATAATTAATCCAATCCAACGATGGCTCTAATTAATACAATATTTTTGGTCATCCATATAAATCATTAGAAACACATGTGGGAAAGACGTAGGTGCGAATAAATGAACGTTAGTTTCCATTAGTGACTTTTATGTTTTGGCTTTCTAATAATTATTTATCCTAAGAAAATATCGTAATTATCTTTGGGTTAAAGTTCAGAAAATTCAATTGATTTAAAACTTCATAGAAGCGGTTTAGATTTTTATAAGTCTGTAGCATTTCTTGGAATATGAAGTCAGAATTGGCAAGTTGGCATTTGACTTTGAAATGATAACAAGGCTCCAAGAATCGAATGATGCTGACGTCAAAAGTGCAGCTTTTAGTCACTTAATTATAACGGTGCTTTCAACTGTAAAAACATGTTTGTTCGGACAAAGATCACTAGGTATAAACTAATATTATAAAGAGACAAAATACATTTTTTGCTTTGAGTTTCCGATTTGCCTGGACATAGTTTTTGCGTTAAGAAAAAGAAACTCATAACTAACAATAAAAAAACACTGTTCCTTCTGTTGTCTTTGGATTCCGGGGCCACAGTATCTCGTTAGAAGATTCCCGCAACCCGAGCAGGATAGCACTCCTTGACTACCCTGTATGTTTCTATAATATAAACATCTCTGTAAATATCTACTGAGACTGACTCGATAACGAATATTCTTTCTTTGATAAAAACTACGACTACTAAGTGCAAAGAAGAAGCAGGGTCAAAAAGCTAGAACTATGTTAAAATGAAAAACATTTAAGTTTTCTATAACTATAACTACACAATCACCACCGTAATAATTGTCAATGTTAGTAATTCACAATAGTATAGTCAGCTGATGGGGTGAATGCCCAACTGGTGTCATTGACCCCGGCATGATGTACAAACCTATTTACTGATGACAGTGCTGAGAGTGAAATCTTTACAAGTGTATGATCTTTGTGTGACCTTGGATTTTGACCGTTAGTTCTATAGAACTTTTTGTTAGAAAAAGGATAACAGCCTTGAGAATTCGTATTTAAATATTGCGCATGATTAATTGACTTGTCGTCATTGTAAAATGTCCTTATTCTTTAACTTCTGTTGTTTCGTCCAACGTGAAACAGAACGCACCTTTTTGGTTGGCAACATTATCTATTGTCTTTGACTTTTTTCTTGACATATAATTTTCCTTGCAAAAGCAACCGCCTTGTTGTTGAGATCGATTCATTGATTGAAATTAAAAATCCTGTTGAATCTACGCGGTTAAAAGATAATTTGGTCGCGATTAACGATAAGTTGAAATTGTAATCCCGAATTGACGAAAAACCTGGGATATTTTGGAACAATACCGCCCTATTGACGCCAGACCGAATGGCACGCGAATTTGTTGAAAGTGATAGTGAATTGGTGATAAATAGCTGCTCCAATCTGGTGCGAAGTTTGTGCTGCATCCCGGCCCGGACCACACATTGAAGCTTGCGTCCTTTGTGACCGCCGTGACACCACTTTGACACCATTACACTTTCAAATATACTCACACACACACACATGGACGTGATCAGAACAGATCCTCGCTTGGCGTCTACAGCTCAGGTAAGTCTAGGCTATAAGTTTACCTATTTGTTAGTAAGGCCGGAGAGCCTGTTGTTTGTTTGAAAAACAACGGGAAAGCTCCACGTACCGTGGACTGTTCGACATACCAGTTACCGTTGGCTGGCTTGGTGCTGAAAATCTGTCTTGTACACATACAGGACTAAATTCACTTAATGAAACCTCTCTGACGTCACCTATGGGTATCTAGTGACGGAAAAACCAAATAAATATAATAGCTAAGATTTCCTCAAATTTAACGCATAGTAAGTACTATGCGTTAAATTTGAGGAAACCTTAGCTCATTACGGGTAGATAACAACTTAGGTTTGTAGTTACTTGAATTTGTGTTGTTATTATTATTTATATTTCATCTCATGTGTGTAGTTCGGGGTCTCTCAGTCTGTGCTTCCTGATAGCTATCACTTGGGAGTCTTTAAGTCAAGAATGAATAAGTTACTTATACGGGAGTCTGCTTCAGTGGCGTGCCTAGGGTTTCAAAATAACGCAAGCCCAATAAAATTTTAACCGATTTCAAAAAAAGAAAGTTCAGTTTTCGACTGAGTATGTAGGTACCTACGTATGTATCATCGCAATTTTCTCATAATCATAAACTACTGGTTAGGTACAATAAATTAAAAGTGAATTCATCCATCTTCTTCTTTCCTCTTCTTTCTTCAATTTTACTCTTGCTTGTCGTGTGGTGAATGAGGTAACCAAAGCACACTGAAGGCATGCTAGTGCAAGATTGAATATAATAAACATATCAGCAATTGCATACCTCCGGTAGCTTTGAAAAAAGCCGTTTGGTTTGCTTCATTGCTTGAGGGAACAAAGTTATGGTAAGTAGTTGCTTCCTTCGTAACAGGACCCAGGTTACAGACAAAAAAAAAAACAAAACAAAAAGTTACAAAACGAAAGTTAAAAAATAGCTAGATAGAATGTAATAAGGAATTTAAATAAATTATTTATATTCTAATTGGAATCTTTCTTAAGAAATGATTTAATTACATCAGAGTAAAATGTTGGTGATCGTTTTAATTCTACCAACAACTGTTTTTCAATAGCTATCATTGATAATTCGGAAAGACGCTCTTGACCTTGTGTATTTCTCAGATAGGTATGGATACGTTTAAGAGACGAAAAAGCACGTTCCGCGGAAGAACTTGTAGCCGGAATAGTTACAACAAGATACGCTAACTTTAACAGCTCGGGAAAGGCATCTTCGAGGTTATTCTCATGAATGAAATCAATTAATTCGAAAACATTACGATCTTTCAGATCAGGACTAGAATACAAGCAAATCAATTGGCTTTTTAATGTTTGTTTGTCGAAATAGTTTGCATAAATGTCAAATAATGAATCTAATTCCTCTGTAGGAAAATGTGAGTGATAATTGTCAAATTTTTTGTTGTTGAGCAGTTGGAAAAACTTTAATTTATAAATTTCAGAATATCGGTCAGTAATTTCGGTATTAATGTTATCAATTACTTCTACAAAAAGTCGTCTGTATTCCTTTTTTGCACAGCGTACGTTGCGTCTCAAACGAGGAGCCGAGTTATTTTGCAACGTGTTACAACTAGTTTTATACACTGATCTATTAAATTTTCGTTTATGCGATTTACTAGTCTGAGAAATACACAGATTAGGCGTCGGTTTTAATGAAGAAATTAACTGTTTTTTCTGAGCAAAGTTTAAAGATTTTACCTTATCTTCGCCAATCAAAACTTGAACGCATTTTAAATCCTCACAAGGTACAATTACCTCCATTGTTGTAGGTAAATCACCAAAACAATTGTATCACTGAGGAAATCTTAGAAAACAAACAAAAAACTTTAACAACAAAACCTTTTCCCACTCAAGCAAATGAAACTGAAGTTAGTTGCACTCTCGGATGTCGGGAACTACTCAGTGTTGTCATTTAGGCAAAAAAAGTCGCCAGGTATATGAAAAATCTAGCTAATTTTTTTTTATTTTTAAGATATTGCTTGAATACAGTCAAAATCTGTTATAACAACATCCAAGAGACCACTCATATTTGGTTGTAAAAACCGATAGTCGTAATAACCGGTGATGTTTTCAAGGTACCAAGTATTTTGTACCTATGATTTTGGTCTATATAACCGGTATGTTGTTCTAAATGATGTTGTTGTAAACGGTTTTGACTGTATTTAATTTCGTTATTTTAAAAGTCGCTAGTTTTTATTGTTGCTAAATTTTAAAAAAGTTTCCAAACTCGTTAAAAATCTCCAAGATCTTTCAACGTGTGGCTAAAACGGCAACACTGCAGAGTTGGCAAGCTGACAAGGTCACGCATACGCATGCAACTTCATACCAAAAGCCCTGCTTAAATCTGCCATAGTGATCGATTTGTTCTATGCACAAGGCCTAACTCGTTATACGGCACATCGCTATAAGTGCGAAAGTGACAGATATAGTATTTGAAAGCCCGGTAAAAGCCGGTGCGTGTAAGCGAGATAGCAATATGTAGATCATTAGATGCTACAAATGCGAAACTCTGCGCGCGAACAATCGCGATGTGTAGTAGTGTAGCAGGCACAAGGAACTTGTTAGGTAGAAGATCCTTGAGCAGGCAGTAGATACATTGTGTTATTTTGATAAGAATTAAGCGCGCGAACTTTTAAATAGTTCGGGTTTGACATTGATTCTCTATCGAGCATTTTTTAGTAAGGCATGCCGGGGCTTTTGGGCTTATATGAAGGTACCGCCACTGGTCTGCTTCATCTTCGAATACATCATCACATACCATCAGGTGAGATGGTAGTCCAACGTAAGCCTATAAAATTAAATAAAGTTTCGACGAATTATTTATTTTCACCCCGTATTGCTTTTTTTTTTTTTTTTTTTTTTTTTTTTTTTTTAACGTGGTAAAATTATCAAATAAGTCCTCCCACTCCGGGCAGGGTGGGAGGGACTGTCAGACTTTTACTGACTAAAATCCACGGTGTTCCTTCAATAGCCCTTTACGTACCGGGGCCACGGTAACGGGATGAGTCCCACGACCCCGGCAGGCTTCGGCCCTCTGCAGAGGGGGCCTCGTCATGTTGCTGACGCTCTTTGAGGCGCGCGTGGAACACGACGCGCCGTCGACCCGGGCATGGTCCATGGTCGGACAGCGAGTTGCCCTTTACTCGCTGTCCGCATGCCCGCGCCTACGGTGGCCGGAGATCGTCGGCCGACGTCCGACGCCGTGGGCGTCTACCACTGCGGCTGGGCTGGAGGGAGGACGCCATCCTCTCCCTCGCGCGGCCCGCCTCCTCCTTCGGAAGCATGACTGCTTCGCAGAAGGAGGCGACCGCTTCCCACTCCCTCTCGCCCCGCAGCATGGCCTCGACCAAGGCCGGGCGCGAGAGGTCTCCGCCTATTGTCGCCGTGAGGACACGTCGGTGCTCTGCCCAAGCTGGGCAGTCCTGCACCGTGTGCTCGACTGTGTCCTCAGGGCGACCCTCGCAGTGGTGACACCCAGGCGTTTCCTCCTTTCCCATCAGACACAGGTACCTCCCGAAACTTCCGTGTCCGGTGAGGACCTGCGTCATGCGGTAGGTCAGGACGCCGTGACGCCGATCTAGCCACTCCTCAAAGAGGGGTCTTACCGCCGCAATTGCGGCGTGCCCGACCCCGTATTGCTAATAGCCTTCTTGACCGATTTCTGTCACGGTGGGTATCTCTAGGTAGGTAATCTTAGCTGAGATTAGACTGCGCAGGAGTTATTATAGTGCAAAAGTATGTGTGCAAGTACAGGGACGGTAATCCGAGGTTTAGGCTGCGTTTCCACCAGAGATGTGCGAGGATGCGTAGCGAGGCATGTGTTTGTAAAGAACCAATAGAATCGCTTCATTTACCTCGCCTCGGTCAGCACAGCTCTGGTGGAAACGCACCCTTAACGTGCTTTCTGAGGGGTACAGGGGTATCACACGCCAAACTTCCTAACTCCGTCTTACCACTGGTACTAGCACTTTTCTCCGACCTGGGAATCGAACCCTCTTTGCAACGCGCAGTCGCGCTTGCAACCACTAAACCCACGAGGCAGTTATTACTAGTTACATATGTAAGCCAGTTTGTAACTTGTTAATTTATGATTAAATGTCGACATACCAGCAGAGGAAGTTACCAGGTTTCTACGTAACACTATATCTTAAGTGCAGAACATTCTCGGTCAATAGCAATGTCTGCAATCCGACACCAGCTGCATTTCCATATATGTTACAAACGTGACTTACTCATATCTGGAAGGTGAGAAAAAAAACTACTAATTAAAAAGTCATTGAACTCGTGATATTGACTTTGAAATAATATTTGATTATGGAGCGGTCGCTACCTAGTCAATATGAAAACGGTAGCAAGTTTTGTTTTGGGGTAAGTGCGTCATACATTATTTAGACAGCTCAAATTGATATCCTTTTTTTCCGCCCACTCTGGCTGGAGCGGAAGGCTTAAGCTCAGGTAGGAGTCAGACTTCTACTGACAAAATCCCAACCTATTCCTTCAATTGCCCTTACGTTCCAAGGCCGCGGTGTCCTATTAGAACATTCCCGCAACCCCGTCTACCAATGGCCGTGTCAGGCCTTATCATTAAGAAGGTACTAATTGTGCCCGCAACTTCATTCGTGTGGGAGGTTTTTCCCGCATAAATTCCAATCTAGCGGGAAATTTTGAATAAAAAGCAGTCTATGTCTGTCTCTGTAATCTTCTCTATCCCAAGTGAAAACCTTGTTTAAATTGGTTGAGCCGTTTTATTGCGGAGATAAGCCCGGAAATACAAATACAACTAGGATTATTTTTGTGTATTAGTAATATAACTACGCATTTAAATAAACACAGTTATTTTGAAATCGCAAATAGAAATTTCAATTTTATTTATATGTATAGATTACACGTGTATTTCTCGACCTACGAATGTAAATTTCACGATTGTTCAAGGATTTAAAAATACATTATTATTTTTCAAGTCACCTTTGAACCTCTTTCATAATAACAAGCATTACGTAAAAGTTTAAACAATTATTATTAAAAGTTGAATATCTGATTACGCCATTCAGATAAAATCGCTCAGGATACCACTTTCGGTTGCTTTTGGTGTTGATGTCGCGAAAGTAGCACTTACATCAGGAGATCGTTTAAGTACACATATTTATGACACTTCGCTTCATGAAAATCGAAATACCTCTGAAGTTTGGTTGTGTATGAGATTTATATACTTTTTTTTTACTTTAATCGAAATAAATAAATAATTTCAGTTAAATGCGATTGTTATAAAGTATAGTTTAAAGAATATTAATGTTTTAAATATTATTTTTTTGCTATCATTTTATGTTCAACATGTGTGTTCCCTTTACGAAGAATTTGCGTGCAAACGTGCTTACTCATGCACGCAGTAATCTCAATATGTTAAACATTTACTAATCCTGTGAATTTTCAAATTGTAAAGGAAATAGAACGTAGCCTATTCTACATAATATCATCTCTTCATCCTCGCTAATTGCTTTTGACCACTAGACGTACGTTTCACGCCACCTAAACTGCCTATTCTGAACGATTCTTGGTTTAAATCCTGTAACTTCATCAAGATTATACTTCAAATACCGTTTAAAGGACTTTTGAATACAGCAATTATGTCAATAGAACATCGCGTCAGACTTACCGAAATAGCCCTATGAGATAACATTATGTCCTCTGCGTCGCCCACTAGCCCTTTAAGTTGGTACTGATGTACTTTGCTATCAGATTGAAACAAAGACAGGGAATTAGCAGTAGTATAGTTTTCTCAGCCTTTGTCTTTTTCTGTGGGAAAATCATGAAATCTCTCACTCTCACTTCCCCCGCTCTGGTGGAGCTGAAAGGAGTGTCAGACTTTTACTGATTAAAAACCTAGCCTGTTCCTTCAGCTACCCTTAAGTTCCGGGGCCATGGTATCTCGTTAGAACATTCCCGCTTAGTTTTGGAAGTCTATGAAATAGTTCTGTTTCCATACGATTTCACTACCGTAAACTACGTGACTGTTTTGAGATGGGAATTATTAATTTTCAGAGATGAAGCCGGTGTTTCCTAGCTTAAGTTTATAGGTACAATTCGTACTGATCACATCATAGGAGTAAGAGAGTGTGTAATGGAAAGCACCACACAGATTTTTGTGAACCTGTCCAGTAAAAAAAAAATATTTACACTTTGCAAGATTTTTAATAATTCTGTAATATTTAAACTAATTTAAATATAGATAAACTAATTTAAGCAAAGACCGAGCATTTTTATTGTATTTCTATTTTCAGAACAATATTGTAGAAGTTTATGTCCAGCAGTAATTTGTAGCCAAATAAATGGATACGGGAGTAACTTCACCAACAGGTCGCACTTTCAAGCATATTCGACAAACCCGTCAGTTTCAGATCTAATTGATATTGTAAATTTTCGACAAAGCCTTCATTACCATGGCATTAAAGTCTATTATTCTCCACCAGGATTATCTTAATACTCGTTATCATATCAACGTATACCTTTCCGTTTTATCTTGATTGATTATAACACGCTTTCGCAAATATATTTTCATTTGAACATTTTGTAAAGGTCATCGTGATCTTTAATACTTTCTAATTAATGAAATTCTGTTTTAATAATGTGCCGTTAAAATATACGGTTACACGTTTTGTTTACTCGATTTCAGTAGCTTTCGCTGTCATAAAATCTGAATTAAACGATCGATCATTAAATCTAAATAAGCCAGACCAAGTGTTTGACTACAGTAAAAACTACATAAATAAAAACTTGTTTACGCCAATATTATAAAGAGGAAAGTTTTGTTTGTTTTGTCTCTTTGTAATGGATAAACTGAAAAACTATTGCACTGAGTCCAATAATATTCTTCACACATTATAAAGTTACATTATCAGCCAGTAACATAAGGCTACTTTCGTTACTTTCGCTTATTAACATTTTCAGGCGAAGCTTTGGGTAGTTTGAAATATAATGTATTTGGAAAACAATCTGTGGTATACTAGAAGAAAATGCTTTTCATTCTGCTATCCTTGTCACGTAAAACGTCTGCCGTGCGAATGACGTGATAGTTTTTAAATGATATTTATTTTGCAAATTGGTTATTCAACAAAACTCTATGTTTTGCGTAAATTTAAACTACTTATATGTAGCCGCTGTTTCCTAACTAACTACCCTGAGAAGAAACACCGAAACAAAGTTCAAAGACTCTATGGACTCTGTAGGTACATGTCAAATCTAATGGGAACCATCTAGGCTAATGTCTGAGGTGATCTTTTTGAACGCTCACACTACGTATACGCTATTCATGTTTCAATATAGTATGATCGGTATACGTCTGACCAGACCACATCTGACTGACCATTTAACAATACATATACCGTTTCCGTTGCAACTGTACTTCTGTAATTCCCTGCTTTATACACAGTATGATCTATAGCTCGCTAGCTTGAGCTATATATAGTCTTTGTTCGGTCGCAATATAGACCAATTACCGACTGACGGGGCACTGTCCGCAAGCCAAGCTGCGGTTTGTGGTCGCGGTCTGTGCAAGCGCTGTCTCGCGATATGGTATGAATTGCACACGCTTTTCTGTTATCGAGACAGTTTTGTCAGTAGGAAAAATAAGCGGGTTTAAGTTACCCTACTTCCTATTAATACTATCAATGTGAAAGTAACTTTGTCTGTCTGTCGGTCTGTTATAATTTTCATCATCAACTTCATAACCGTTTTTGATAAAATTTGGTGCAGGGATTCTATACCACATAATATACAAAGATATACTATATACCTTGGACCTTGGAGAAGGAAGTACGTTGCTTCTCACTAAAAAGAAAATGATCTCTTTATCAAAGCAAGTACAAAATAATTATCACAGTATTATTTATTTATTTATAATATACTTTATTGTACACCTTACAATACACTTAAGGATACAAATAATAAAACTAGTGTACAATGGGCGGTCTTATCGCACAGGGCAATCTCTTACAGTCATATCTTACAGTATAATATACTGTTAAAGATATTAAACAAGTAGAATGTCGTAGACGAAGAATTTTGTATGAAATGTTTGTTACACATAATAGGATCTACCTCAAATTCAATGGAACGTTTATGCAGATGATAATATAGATATGTCTTGATAAGATAAATTAGGGTAGGAATTTTAGATTAATGCTATCAAAAAAGCAAAATAAACAATACAACATTTTAATGTCACATCAAACATATTTTTCATAACATTGTTCTCTACTTAAACCGCTTTCTTGTTAACTTTTCAAATAATTAATTAGTTAAAAGTCTATATTCCGGAGCTAGTCTTTCACGCAATCAAATGCTATACCATTTTTCTATCAAAGACAGTGCAATCCAAACATCTATAACATTGTTAACATTTATTTCCGTAACTTAGCCGAACGAGAATCAACGCATTACGTATAAACAAACAAACAGGTTCTACACAAACCTGTAAGTTAAAAGACGTGTTTATGTTTCTCAACTTACCCTTTATACGATTGAAGAGGCAATGGAAAATAATGCATGTTCCTGGTAAGTATTTGAGTATCGCGTGCACTATGTAATTGCATACCAATCGATGGGATTGTAAACAGCGTGTTCCTATTAGTCTGTACGAAATTTTAACAGCTGATTGGATTGGGGTTTGTGGCGCAAAATGGTGGTAAATCTGATTTGTGTTGGCGATTTTTTATAGGGGAAGATATACACGTAAGTAAGCATGTGATTATATGGATATAGCGGTAGATGAAGTCGAAAGGTTTGTAGGTTGCGTGAAAAATTACATAAATCATAGGTGGTGATGATCAGATATCTTCCCTTATTCTTTACATTCGCTAGCATAACCTTCTAATTAAAATTTCGTATTGTGCAGATTAAATTGACATAAGCGTAGGAGGACGGTGCAACATGATTTTTCGGGAATAAGTGAAATACCAATTATTGAGTTCAATCGACATGGTCGGTGACTGATTACAAATAATAAGCTGAATCACCTTATCATAATCTTTTTGCTAGACATATCTACGTCTGCCTAAAAACATTCTCTAGTTTCTGGCAATTAAAACTATTGGAAAAGCTCAAGGAATTCATGAGAAAGCATTGTTGGACGAAAATTCAGCCACTACGAAGAATTTGCATGTAATTGACCACAACTTGACTGCTTTTCCTGCATTTCTATGTAAGGAAACTCCTTACATACTTGTAAAGGATGAAAAAAAAAACCATTTACTTATAACTTTGTGAATCTCAAAGAGATCTATTATTATCTCTTCCAGGATAGTTACATATTAGTGGTCTATTTGTAGTAATAACAGTCTTGAAAAAGAAACGCTTTTATTCTACAATTTTTCCCGGAACATATTTCTTTGTAGTCTCCTTCAAAATTAAATTTACTCTATGCCTTTGTGACCTGTCTTCTGGGCGAGTTGGTAACTTGCAGGTGTTCGTAGTGACGTCAGAATTAAGTTTTATTAGAATCCTAGCGACCCGCCTCGGCTTCGCACGGGTACAACGTACTTATAATATGCATATATTATGTTAATGTAATTGGTTTTTGTAAGCCGTTATAACATAAATAAATAAATAAATGCAAACCTTCCTGTTGAATCACTCTATCTATTGCTGAAAACTGCATTAAAATACGTTGCGTAGTTTAAAAGATCTAAGCGTACACAAAGCGGTAGTGACTTAATGCGAGCGAAAGATGAGAATGAATATTTTTTTTTTTGTTTTGGGTGGGAAAATCATCGAATGACTTCTTCCGCTCTGGGTCAAGCGGAAGAGTGTGTCAGATTTCTACTGACTAAAAACCCACCCTGGCTGCCCTAAATTTCCGGGGCCGCGGTAACTCGGTAGAACTTTCCCGCAATGAGAAAGAAAAATTATCAAATAAGTCCTCCCACTCCGGGCAGGGTGGGAGGGATTGTCAGCCTTTTACTGACTAAAATCCACGGTGTTCCTTCAATAACCCTTTACATACCGGGGCCACGGTAACGGGATGAGTCCCACGACCCCGGCAGGCTTCGGCCCTCTGCAGAGGGGGCCTCGTCATGTTGCTGACGCTCTTTGAAGCGCGCGTGGAACACGACGCGCCGTCGACCCGGGCATGGTCCATGGTCGGACAGCGAGTTGCCCTTTACTCGCTGTCCGCATGCCCGCGCCTACGGTGGCCGGAGATCGTCGGCCGACGTCCGACGCCGTGGGCGTCTACCACTGCGGCTGGGCTGGAAGGAGGACGCCATCCTCTCCCTCTCGCGGCCCGCCTCCTCCTTCGGAAGCATGACTGCTTCGCAGAAGGAGGCGACCGCTTCCCACTCCCTCTCGCCCCGCAGCATGGCCTCGACCAATGCCGGGCGCGAGAGGTCTCCGCCTATCGCCGCCGTGAGGACACGTCGGATGAGAATGACACTGGGTTTTATTTTGTTTGATAGTAGGTTCGATTAATGTATAGGGATAATTGTATGGTTAATTAGTAGTGGAATTCTCCGCCGGGGTCTGTGTTTATTGAAAGCTTAACCTTTTTTTTTTCGGTGGGAAAATCATCAGATTACTCCTCCCGCTCTGGGTGGAGCGAAAGGAAATGTCAGACTTTTACTGACTAAAAACCCACTCGGCTCCTTCAGTCGGCCTTGCGTTCCGGGGCCGCGGTATCTCGTTAGAACCCCGCAGCCCCGGCAGGAGGCTTAATAACCTAGTTATCCTCTACCAGTCAACGTGTCAGGTTCAATTATTAGGCCAAATAATAAACGTTATATACTAATTAAGCAATATTATTTATTTATTTGGTTCACCAACGACTGTTTACATTGATAATATCCATAAATATGACGAAACGATTATGACGCGTTCGTATCACTTTTAAGCTAGTAGCAAAATGTGATTTTGATTTTTCAAGTCAAATTCAACGAACGGTTTCAGATACGGTAATGCGGTTATAACGATATTCCAAGTCCCTACTCGATCACGATCTTATGCTATAATCTAGCCAGGATATTACAGGATATTACTTACCTACTCTAACACATTTATTTCCAAATCATTAACCAGATTCGACCGATTTGAAGCTTCCTTAAAAGATTTTGTCTTTGGGGCAATTCTTGTTCTTTATTTTACACAAAAATATATAAATCGACTGGTCAGCTTATGCACATAGGCGAGCTTAACAAAGAATATGGTTCGTTTAGTAACCCCAATGTGGTAGCGATTTTGTAATAATTTGTGCGGATATTAATTAAAATCTTCAGTCTACTTAATCTTAAAATTTTATACATATAAACTAATTCGAACGCAGAAACATACACATGTATGAAAATTCCTATAGCGAAAAGCCTATAATGATGCTGGGACGCATCACAGCCTCCTCTATAAGGGGGAAAGAGCCGTAATTCACCACGCGGCGGTACCAATGTGGGTTGGTGAATTTATGTACTGTTAGTCAGTCTTATAATATCCTCGCTAGACTTCCTTAATAAAACAGCCAATTAACTAAGTACCCTACACACCTTACAAACACTAACTTTCTCTAATCGACTTCATTAATTCGTCCTGTCTGAAAGCCTCTTATTGTGTTCGTAAACTCGCTTACGAGACAACAAAGAACTTGATTAAAGGACTTCGTTTATTTACGACCTTGCTCGTATCGGAGAGTAGAATATAAATGGATTGATAATGGGTGCCATACAGAAACATTCTGCATGGAATCGGAAAAACAATGAGAGATGAGATGCCTTACGTAGAAGTACGAGTACGCCTTTGGCAGCCTTCTTCGTTGGTTCATGAGCTGTATTAAAAATGGCAAGAGTTATTGTTGTAAGAAATAAATTACCATAAAGATTAGCTACATTTTATTTTGGGCCCCAAAATGTAACCGGCGGAAAACCGATAGGCTTGCAACACGTCGCCGATGTTCAAGGCTCTGGAGCTTTGTCTCAACCAGTTTCTTGTTGCCTCCTGGCCCCATTCTCGATAGACTGTGCATTAATGTCAAAAGCCGAGCACAATTCTCGTTCAATTACCGCTAAATCTTCCTATCCAAAAGTAACGTATCTCATATTAAACATTTGCACGATGGGACTCCATTAATTCTCTACTCCATGTAGTTCCGCATAACTCACTGGCTTTCTTTAGAAGCTGGGAAATGGACTTAGCAGCAGTGGTCAGCTCACAGAATACAGTTACGTTACGTTTTATTTGCTTGCCAGTGATTAATGGCAAGATATCAGGGTGCAAGGGTACGCGATAAACTGATGCTTCGGCGCAGTAAGGTTCACAATAAAACAAATTCTGTGTTCGTATCGTATAGGAAATCGGAGCGGGATCGGATGCGGAATAATTGATATAGTGCTAGTGGATATTGCGGTTTCAATATCATAGACTTGCGGTACAGAGCACGGAATGTTGCACCGGCAGTATCTAGAGGCGTCATTGATTAATACATTTTACTTTTTCTTTGGACGATAGTAAGTATTTCGATATAATAATAGTTTCTATAATAAAAATACCTAATAAACTAGTGTTTTACTAATTTAATTCACAAATGGTATAAAAACTTACAATCAAGTTATTGTCTGAGACAGGTTCATACTGACCAATCTCCCTATGAAGTGCCTCAGAAATACTTGGGTAAGGACGTTCCACCCCTATTTTCATAATGATTACATCAGCCATGTGACTCATTTGCGAATGACTGCATGGAAATGTTCCTGGTCCTGATCAAAACATCTCCGATGGTTTACGGAAACGCAGTATCACATGTATCCTTTAAACCCGGCTTGGTCGAGCTGGCTGTCCTTTGACAATTATGGAAAGTTTTCATCATACCGTCTACGTGTCTCTTGTTGTGGCCGAAGTCGCGCTTTAGAGCTCTGTGATTGGTTGGATGTTTCGCGCACCGCAAATGCAATCACAGGTGTGATGGATTCTATTTGTTGCGTTATCTTGGGAAGATAGAGTGGTTGTTAACACGTAGTTATTGCTCTATTGGAAGATAATCATATCATTTGAGGTCTATTTCATACGTCTTTCTGGTCCTTAGTGGCGGGTCTGGGTTGAAAGATGATTATGATCGAAAGTTATATCTATGTATTTGTATACATACATATGTATTACATTCGCATTTTCCCGGGACATAAAGTAGCCTATACCTTCTAGACCTGTTCTCTGTTCCAAATTATTTCCAGATCATACAAAAATACAAGCTCTCACAATAATTATGTCGGAAGGATATATAGCCTCGTCATGTACAGAGGAAGCGCTGTAGACATCTTGTTATTTTACCATTTGAGAGTGCTGGCAACACAGCTATAGTTTATCAATGGAGCCGACCTGAAGTAAATTCTACAAGGGATGATGACGAACACATCTGTCATTCGTTACGATGAATCTAATAAGAAAATTGGCTTAATCTCGAAAACTATCACTTACTGCCATACTTGATTAATTTTGATTAAAACTGCTCAGCACTTCGCACTTATCACATCACTTCAACAAAGGGGCTTCAGGATGTCCTCATCAATTGAAGAGATGAAGACAAAGCAATTTGTTCGCTTATCGCCATTATCACTGTATTAAGCACTGTGATGAATTATCCTGGACGTTGCCGTTGCTACATCCTATTGTGACAGAAAACTTTTGTATTTCGCGAAACACAAAAAAAGACAAATGTCCACTGGTATATCAAATGATTTTTGTCTGAATTGTTTGAGTTATTTGTACTCTCAGTAATGACAACATTTTTAATTAATTTTCAAAAGTTTAACGAGATAAAAGTTAACATACCTTTCAGCTTTCATAAATCTGTGACCGGTCGAACAACCAGACGCTATACATATTGGAGACTTAATTTAACTTTAACGTTTACTTTCTAATAAGAAAAACCTGTTAATAAGTTTCACGTACGAAGTTTTTATTTCCATTAGAGTCAACATTGAAATGTTGTGCTATAGTTCGTCCGGTCATCAGGAAAATATAACAAGAAATATAGTACCTACTTTAAATTTATATTTTCAGGGGTAAACATTTGATAGATATACATTAAAAAGTATATCTGTACTCTATATTGTACAAACAGACACAAATGAGGACATAACAACTGAAAAGGGTGATACAATGGGCGGTCTTATCGCTTGAAGCTATCTTTTACAGACAGCCTTTAAATGTATTTGACACAGAAGGACAAATTAAATATGCGGGTAGTCCACGGTGTACTATTTACCTGTATACAATACATAATCAATATACTGCATTCTCAAAACATATGAACATAAAAACAACATAACATATAAACTATGCATATATATAAATATATATTATAAACTAAAGCCGGGTCCGCTGCGCCAATTTTCTAACAAAACATGTTATCAAAACATGTTAGTAAAACCGCCCGTCCGCTGCGTCTCTTGTAATGTTTTTGTTTAGTTTTAGATGTTCAGAAAGTGATTATCAAGAGCTGTTATCATTAATTTTACCAGATATAGAGAAGAAAACAACTTGGAGGAACGATGTGATTCCTCCTGACATGAGATTAGGTGTGGCAATTCTGTCTCTGAGATTAAAAAAATAGGGATAGTGAGCGCGAACACAAAATGCGTCACTTTCCCCCTCCCCGCAGGCGAACGCGGGGGATGTTATTCATGTTATCCATTCGTCTCGGCAAACATGTTATTGTGTTTTTGCTAACAAAACTGTTAGGCCACGCCTATATTCTGTTAGCAAACAATGTTATACTGTTTGCAAACACGAAAACACGTCGCAGCGGACCCGGCTTAAGACATACAAGTAACAAAAAATTAAGCAGAGAGATAAAGATCTTTTACCATGTTTTTTAAAGACGAAAGAGTCTGTGCTTGTCTTACTGACGTGGGTAGTGCATTCCACAGCCGCACTGCTTGAGCCAACAACGACTTACTAAAGGAGTTAGTGTAGAACACATTGATTCCTTTATTAGTGAACTGTTTTTGAAGCTTTTATGCAGTAGGTATGCAAAATAAGGGTGGTAATGCAATTTGCTTCCCAAACCTATTTATACATATATCCTCGAATCGTAACTGTTAAAGTATTAGTGTGTTATTACACTGGTATACATTTCTATTTTTCTAAGTTGGCAACTTCCCTTCTTCCCTGTCATGGCTTGCACTGAGTAAAATGGTATTCTGTAATTATATTTTAAATAAAGAAATAAGTTTATTATGTGAAAATAAGTGTTTCTCTGAATACGATCCAATAACAAAATATGGTAGCAGTCCGTGGTTAATTGAATATGTAAAAAGATTGCTAAAATATCGCAGGATTGAAAAAAAGTGAAAATTGTTTTTGTGCTGTGGCATACATGTGTGTGCTGAAAATAAAAAATGGAGCGTAATCAACAAATTGTAATACCCATTTTCGACGGAAAAGAATACGCACATTGGAAAATAAGACTAACAAAATTTCTGCAATTCAAAAAGTGTCAAGACGTTATTACGAGAAAAATCTTAAGCACTGATGACAAAGAAAAATGGACGGACAAAGATGTGCAAGCAACGAACTACATTTACGGGGCAATAACGAATAAGCAATTGGAATATATATCAGAATGTGAAACGGCATACGACATAATTTGTAAATTTGATTCTATGTACTTACAAGGTTCAACATCCTTGCAAATAGTTTACCGAAACAATCTTGAAAATTTAAAGTTAAAAAACTATCAAGAACTAGACTCCTTTTTTGATGATTTTGAAAGATCAGTAAACGAGCTGAAACAGGCAGGTGCTACTATATCAGAAAATGAGAAGTTGAATTATATGCTAAGAGCACTGCCCAGTGAATATAGTCACATTGGAGACTTATTGGATGTGTTGTCAAAAGAGGAAAGAACTGTGGAATATCTAACAAATAAAATTAAAATTAAATATTTGACACAAAAACCACAAGAAAAGTCAGAAGTTACAGACAAATCAAATGCTTTTAAAACAGAAACAAAGTCAGCCCTGTCAGCCCCTAACTCAAATTTATGTTTTATTTGTGGAAAACCAGGCCATGTGAAACGCAACTGTTGGTACAATCGAGGACAGCATAATAGATACACAAATAACAATAATACAAGAGGAAGAGGTCATTCAAATCATCGGGGACGTGGTCGTGGATTTAATAATCGTGGTCGAGGTAGACACACTGAACATAGTGCATCAAATACACAAAATCAACAAAATGTTTTCCAAACTTTAGTTATTCAAAACAACATGACATCAAGTGTGAGCGAAGATAAGTCAAATAAGAACCAAATTACATGGTTATTAGACAGTGGATGCACAGACCACATAATCAACTGCGACAAGTATTTTGAAAATTCAGTTATATTAAAAAAACCAGTGCAAGTGAAAGTTGGAGATGGACGGATGCTGGAGGCCACAAAGGTTGGTGATATTAACATACATTTTCTTGTTTATGGTTCTAAATCATATATAACAGTAAAAAATGTATTCTATGTAAAAGAAATGAAGGCAAATTTATTGAGTTATGCAAGGATCACAGATAATAACAACACGGTAATATCGAAAGGACAATGGGCAAAAATTTATAATTCAAATAGAAAAGTAATAGCTATAGCACAAAAGGAAAACAGCTTATATAAAGTGAACAGCTACATAGATATACAAAGTAAAGTACAAGCAAATATAATTGAAAGTAAATTGTCAGTGAAGGAAAAATTACACCGTACACTTGGTCATGTAAATTTCAAATATCTAGAAATCTTATGTAAGGAACAGTTACTGGAAGGAATACCTAAAGAAATTGAATCAGAGTATATGAAGTGTGCTATATGCATAGAGAATAAAATGCATAACTTACCCTTTAAAAACAAAAGAAGAAGAGCTCAAGATATATTAGAGATTGTGCATACAGATGTAAATGGACCACATAATACAATAGGTTATTGTGGTGAAAAATACTTCGTAACATTCATAGATGACTACAGTAAATTGGCAAAAGTTTATTGCATCAAGTCTAAAGATCAAGTTGCAGATTGTTTTAAAGAATATGTAAATACAGTTCAAAATTTAACTGGAAAAATGATAAAAGAATTAAGATGTGACAATGGTAAAGAATATATGAACAGTAAGATGTATAGTTTTGCAAGAGAAAAGGGAATAATGATAAAGGCATGCCCGGCATATGTACACGAGTTGAATGGAACTGCAGAGAGATATAACAGGACTATAATGGATATGGCTAGATGTCTACTAGCAGAAGCAAGAGTAAATAAATGCTATTGGCCGGAAGTAATTAAAACAGCAGCTTATTTAAAAAATAGAAGTTTGGCAAATACTATAGAAAGAAAAACACCCTATGAAATATTCTTCAATAAGAAACCATCAATAGAGCAATTGAAATTGTATGGAAGTAGAGTTTATGTGAGAATACCAGAAGAAAAAAGAAGATCAAAATGGGATAAAAAGGCAGAATTAGGAATATTACTTGGATATGTTGAAGTTGGCTACAAAGTGTTGATAAATAATAGAATAGTAGTTGCCAGACATGTTGATATAATAGAAGAAGATGTCAAGTTTATGAATAACAATGAAGATACAGACTCAGAGGAAGAAAGACAAGAAGAAGAAAAGGAAAAATTTGAAAATAACTTACCGGAAGAGACTAAATTAATAAAATTTGATGACAACTCGATGAATGATGATAAAGTACAAGGAAGAGCAAAGAGAACAATCAGACGTCCAATCAGATTTGATGAAGAATTTGGATATTACTGCATTTGTGCAAATTTTTGTGATGCTATGATTCCAGGTACATTTCAGGAGGCGATGCAATGTGATGAGGCCAATCAATGGAAAGAAGCAATGGACCGTGAGATGAGCAGCCTTGTTAAAAACAATACATGGAACTTTGTGAGTAGACCAGAGGGCAAAGAGATCCTAGATGTGAAGTGGGTTTACAAAAGGAAACCAGGTAACATTTTTAAAGCTCGTTTAGTAGTTAGAGGTTTTCAGCAAAAGGATAATATTGATGATACATACTCACCTGTTGCCAAAATGCAAACATTAAAATTGTTGTTATCTTATTCTTGTCAGTTCAGCTTTCTCATTCATCAGATGGATGTGGAAACAGCCTTTTTGAATGGTAAAGTAGTATCAGAAGTTTATGTAAAACAACCACAAGGTTATAATGATGTTTCTAATAAAGTTTATAAACTAAATAAAGCTTTGTACGGATTAAAAGAAAGCCCTAGAGCTTGGTACGAATGTTTTAATGATTTTATTAAGAATCTTGGTTTTTGTAGAAGCAAGTACGATTATTGTCTTTATGTAAAAAGAGAGTGCAATGTAACAGTTTATATACTTTTATTTGTTGACGATTTATTAATTTGTTGTAGAGATATAAACATTATTGATAATATAAAGAAACAGTTGCATAATAAATTTAAAATGAAGGATTTAAATAAAGTAAAAAGCTATATTGGTATTGATATTGAATATGATTATGATAACTCTACAAATGTCTTAACATTGTGTCAGGAAAATTACATAGAGTCTTTAGCTGAAAAATATAATATTAAAAATGCAAAACTGTATAAGACACCTATGGAACCTAACTTGAAACTAAGTAAATGTGATGTAAATGAAGATGTTAAATATAGAAACTTGATAGGTGCACTCTTGTATATCAGTCATGGTACTAGACCAGACATATCTTACAGTGTGAATTATTTAAGTAGATTTCAGAATTGTTACGATGAAACACATTTTAAATATGCTCTGAGAGTTCTAAAGTATTTGTATCTAACAAAAGATTTAAAACTAACTTACCAACAGAGTCTTAATACTGATAATATTGTAAATTGCTATGTAGATGCCGATTGGGCAGGAGATAGTACAGATAGGAAATCAACTACAGGTTTTGTTATTGAATTGTTTGGAAATCCAATTTATTGGAAATCTAGAAAACAAACTTGTGTAACTAAATCATCTACCTTTGCAGAATATGTTGCATTATCTGAGGCTGTAACTGAGATAAATTTCTTAAAAAATGTAATTAGTGATATGTTCATTAAAATATGTAAACCTATTAAGATTTATGAAGATAATTCAGGAGCACTTGCTATAGCAAAATACGGAAATTTTACTAAAAATTCTAAACATATAGAAGTACAGTATCATTATGTACATGAAAACTGTAAAAGTAAAGTTATTGAAATTGTAAAGATAAACTCAGATTCAAATGTTGCAGATATACTTACCAAATCTCTGGGTAAATTAAAATTTCTTAAGTTTAGAGAAATGTTGAAATTACATATGTAAAACTTAAATGAATAAGAAAGTTAAATTAGTAGATACATAAGAAAGTTAATTAATAAATAAGAATTTTAAGTTAATAGGTGAATAAGAAAGAATGTCTTAAGTTTGTTTTAATTTTTGTTGAGAAAGAAAAGCTTTTTGTTTGTTTTTATTTTGTTAATATTTAAGTTAAACAATTTAACAGAACTGTTTTAAAGGAAAGAGTGTGCAAGCTAGGTAGGTACTAGTATACTTAAGTGAATAAATATTATAGAAGTTCTATGAATAGGTACATATTATGTTGTAAGTAAAAGATAATTGTAATTGATGTTGCCTAGTAAGAATTTGTTAAAGTAATGAGATGTGAAAATAAAAATATAAATGTAAGGAGGCGTGTTAAAGTATTAGTGTGTTATTACACTGGTATACATTTCTATTTTTCTAAGTTGGCAACTTCCCTTCTTCCCTGTCATGGCTTGCACTGAGTAAAATGGTATTCTGTAATTATATTTTAAATAAAGAAATAAGTTTATTATGTGAAAATAAGTGTTTCTCTGAATACGATCCAATAACAAAATAGTAACGTCTTGCAGCAATTACATCAATGGAGAACTGATGAGGAAAGAATCCAATATCCTGTACACATTGGATCGCTCAAATCGAATGGTTTGACCACCGTCATCACGCACACTCACCTACGTAGCATCATCGTCTCTCCGTGTAAAAGTTAAAATAATTTTGTGACATGACATGATTGATTTTTTCAGGTAGCATGATTGAATTTGAAAAATAAATGAGCTAATGGTTAAAATGTCGGACTTGTGATCGACAGGTCCGCTGGTTCGAACCCCACCCTTCACACTATTGTCGAGAACTTACTCCAAACACGCATATTTAGCTTACGTCGACCGCTTAGGCGCGAAAGTTTGTATAACACCAATTCTTAACAGAATTATGAAAACGCAACATAGGCCTGTCCGTTTGTCTACAGTGACGCTTCTACTATTATAATGATATAAGTTAAGCGCCTACTCGACAATAGCAAGAGGAGAAACTACTATAACTTAAAAACCATTTGTCCAATTCACTTAATTTGGAAGGTACCTAGTCACCAGTTCTAGTAAATAAATCAGCCATTTTCTTCCCTAATGCCACTTTAAACGCTATGTACGTCATAAATATCCTCAAAATAACTACTTAAACAAACAACCATTGTGTTTTAGGGGGGAGTATTACTGCTGTCACTAAATTAAAATCGATATTCCAAAGGGTGAGAGAACATTTGTTTGTTCTACCCTCTCTTCAAGTCCTACTGATGGTGATTTAATTTCTTTGTTCACTACTTGGAACATTAATATTATGAGATAGTAATAATTTTAGGGACGCATTGAATACCAAGTTCAATGTAGGTAAATTAGTTTTATAGACCACATCAAAGCTGCTTTATAAATCCGCGTTTTTTCTTGAACAATACATCTGTATAGGAACGAATGCCAATTTTACATCAATAATGAATACGGAATATTGGTTACGTAATTTACATACAATAAACGCATTGATGTGTTAAAATTAAAGCTGACAACAAATTTAACCCTCCACTGCGCATAGGTAAATAGTTGGGGCCGAAACAGCATAAAGTTATGGTCTATTGACCCAAACCGACATTATATGACGCAGCTTTTCAAAATGCGAAGGAAATGCACAAAGGTCAGTGGTAGCAATCATTAGTTTATTCACATAGGTACTAGTTGTGCTCGCGACATCGTTTGCGTGGGACGCTACCGCGTTAACCTTGATTCCGTGGAAATATCGGGATAAAAAGTTGCCTATATTTTGTGAAAAAAACATTAAAATATTTTTTTATTGACATGTATTACTGTTTATAACTTTCCACCTAACAGTGTATACCTTTGAACAACTTCTCATAACACCTTTATTTAACGTTTTGTTTTCAATAACATTACTTAAAAGCTTGTAAATCATATGGTACACATTAGTAGGATCGATTGCAGCTCACACATGCCAAATGTGGCGAAGTGTTGGCTATATTGGGAGCAATGTTTATGTTTATGGTGCTGCCGTTATTTTGATTCGAAGGCCTTGAAGGACGTTTAAAATGTAAGAATATTTGGGTGCCTACTTTTTTTTCTTGAGGCAGTTACGAAGATCATATTTCGATCGCTTTTGGAAAAAAAAAACTAGATGTTGCATATCGTCGGCTTACCGCAAGAACTCACTAACTACAAAAAATCATTAAGTACAGATAATAATACAGCTAAACTCGTCTCGATTAGATCTTTATAAAGCAAAAACGCATTTAATTCTAGCTTTTCAAATTTGGACGTTATGACCTGGGTATAAAGTCGATAATTACCATTTTGAATTACTTGATTCTTCGGAACTCGGTAAAGTACAGTAATAGTTTGTAACAAATACAAAAAACACGAAAAAGCACATTTTAATATAAAATAAAAGTCATTTATGTGACTTAATACTTTTTTAAGATACGCATTATGCACATCACTTTAGAACAGCATTTGGTTAAAGTTCATTAAGTGCAATTAGTGACTTCTTGAAATCTATAATTTATGACAAAAAATCATTAAATAATTTTAAAGACTTTTGTTTCAACAAGGGACGGTTATTATTTACAGTTTTAGTTTGGTTAAAATACTTATTGTTTCTTAGCGATTCTTTGTATTTTGAGGTAAATGCTCTCTATTCATTAATATACAAATTAACTGCAGTTAGTTACTTTTGATAGACTCCGGTGAACACTCTTTTTTACTTTTAATGAATTTATGTTTGCGTAAGAGTGCGCGCAATTGACACACGCGTAATACTATCACGCGTCGGAACACTGCTGCGGGTAGAAGGGGGAGGGTGTCCCTGCGAACCGAGCGGCAAGAGTAAGAAAGGCGCGCGGGGGGCCCGAGGGCGCGCGTGCCACCTGGCCATTTCGCCGCAGGATTGCATCGATGAATAAAGTGCGTTTAGTTAGACACCAACAGTTAATGACTTCTGGAAAAATGCAACGAAATTATAACTTTAAGCCGGGACGAGGTAGTAAGATGTTGGAGAAACTTGAAAATAAGGAAAATATTATGATGAAGGACATAATGGATAATGTAAGTGCCTACTTATTTTATTATTAGTAGGTAATTTGCTGCGTATTGTTTACCGTGGACGCCAAAAGTTGCGGTCCCACGGCTCATTAATCGACGACGACGGTTCCTTTGATCCTGAAGATAATAGAACTACTGAAAACGCGGAAGTTGACAGTGACGATGTTGAACCGGAAACTAAAATACCAAAAAAAAATTAAGACAACTAGATGGCACAAGACAAAAGAAGATACTTATGATAGAAATATACAAAAAAAATATCGGTCACAGTGCCTACCGTACAAAAACTATAAAAAACTATTACAGGCACCCAAAGCTCCTAAGGACGGAAATTGTAAGTTAGTGTAAACTGAATTGTTTGTTGAATTTCACAGAGGAAGATCGTATCCAAATTTGCAAATCTTACTGGGGTTTAGGTGATTACAGTCGTCAGAAAGATTTTATACTTATGAATGTTACAGTTAATACACCTCAAAGACGTTTAGTAAATGCTACCAGGAAAAGAACTGTATCGCGCACTTATTTTTTTTAAAACAGATAAGCAAAATATCAAAGTTTGTGAAAAATTCTTTAAGAACACTCTTTGCATATCTAATGGCCCTATTAACAAAGCATTTGCTGATGTTGGAAGTTCGGGTAGTTTCGAAGGGGTAGATAGACGTGGCAAGCACGCGGCACATAACAAAACGAAGCAGGAAGATGTGGACTTTATCAAAGGTCACATCGAGTCATTTCCGACTATGGAGTCACACTACTGTCGAAAAACTTCATCTAAATACTATTTAGATAACGCCCTATCTATTTCAAAAATGTACGAACTGTACGAGGAAAAATGTAAAACAACACTCAAATCTCCTGTTTCAATAAATGTGTATCGAAACATATTTTGTACACAGTATAATTTTGATTTTTATAAACCAAAGAAGGACCAACGCTTATTATGTCACAAATATAACTGCGCCAAAGCACAGGGCTCACCCGACCTTGCTACATGGCAATAAAAATATGACGAGCACATATCTTTAAAAGAACAAAGCCGTGAAGCTAAAGAGGCAGACAAAATTCGGACTAACGAAGATGAAAACTTTATGTCTATTACATTAGACTTACAAAAGGTACTTCATATGCCATCTAGTAACGTCTCACTTCTGTACTACCTAAGGAAATTGAACGTCAATAATGCTACTATTTACGAAGCTCGTTCTCCAAATAATGGCCTCTGTTACTTGTGGTCTGAAGTTGATGGGAAGAAAGGAAGTGATGAAGTGGGAACAGCATTATATCTGTGGATTAAACGTCCACCATCTTCCGTAACAGAAATTTCTATATTTTCATATACCTGCGCAGGCCAAAATAGAAATCAGTTTCTGTTATGTTTGCAGCTGTATTTGGTTTTGTTTTGGTTTTGTCGATGATCGATATTTGCAATATCATTAGATTAGCCAGGTCTAACAGAAAATTAAAGAAAAGCACCATTACAAAGAAACCCTACGAACCTGTGGTCATGGACTACAAAGATATAATAGACCTGAAGGATTTAAGAAATAATTTAATGTTGAATCGATCTATTGGGCCGGATGGCGAAAAAGTTCAGTGGCTAAAAGTTAAAAGCTTTAGGTTTGAAAAAAAGAAGCCTAACATCGTTCAGTACCGTTATGACTTTAAGTCAAACTATAAAGAACTGGATGTGTCGAAAAAGGGAGCAACTGAAACAGCCACCCAGATTAATCTGCGAAAGCGCAAATTACCGAACGTAGAAACTTTAAATAAAAAATTTGATTACAACACTTACGTGTTGAAAAAAGCTTACAACAAAAAGCTTCCTATAACCAAAGCGAAGAAAAAGGATTTGATGAAAATGTGCACAGAAAAAATTATACCCCCTAAGCTGCATCACTGGTACCAAAACCTACCAGATAGGGAAGGTCGAGATATGTTACCAGAAGAAGAATATTCGGAAGAAGAATATGATTGAGTAGTAGAAATATGTTTACTACTTATTTCGTTTATTTAGTTACCATGTTAACTTTTATTTTTACTGATTTAGGTGCCATTGCGAAATTTTGCAATTTTAGATTGTTTTTTTTAAGAATTTGTTATGAGGCTAAAGAAGACTTGTTATGTTAACTTTTAAGACTGATTAATACCAGTTGGTTCCTTTGAGAAACTAATCTAGTATTAGTACTTAGTCTAATTTAAGAAATGTTTAATTCACTCTTAGTGTAGAGTTTCAATGACAAGAAGTCATTAACTTGGTTTTTAAGCTTTAAAAAAAATATCCGTCAACATTTTTTACTTCTTTTGTTTGATTTTATTAATAAATATATTTAACTCTTTAACGCTGTTTTTTTTTTACATAAACATATATTATTTATGATTTTATAGGACATCTAATGAAATCAAAAGTAATTAAATGATTTCTCAATGTTTAGTTTTGGTCACTTAATGAGTTCTTGCGGTAAGCCGACGATATATTCTTTTGAATTGGCATTCAGTGCGCCCTTGACCTCGACCTCCTGGTGAAATTATTAGGTACTACAATGTATTATATACATTCGTACTAACTTTTGACATTATATTATAATATCGCCAGTAACAATCAGAATACATTCCGAAGTAGTTGGTACTGTAATACGGTAAGACTAGCGATGGATGAGTTCCACGATGGAACGATCGTTAACAAAAGAAGCCTTACTATGGGAGTTGTTTTGTCTCCAATGCCAATTACATTTTCAAGTAAATCAAACACAAACCCAAAATATTTTATTTTACTTAGGCCTACATGGGCACTTCTACAACGTTAGAAGTTAGTGCACGGCTCAAAATTTGTCATTTTCTATGGAGAAGAACCGGCAAGAATACACAGTTACCTACTCTCGCTCTACCTCCTAACCTAACCTATTAATCTTTGTACCTATGATAAACGTGTGTTTCCTTCCCTATAGACAAACTTGGTTGAAACATTAAAGTAACACACACAAAGGAAACAAAGACCGGTCATGTTTTAGGTCGTGCGCTTGCGCATCTCATACCGTTGTGATGTTGTCCTTCGCAGAATCCTGCGCACGACGATGATAAATCAGCAGTTTATTGTTACAGCTAAAACTTGTCACTTTTAACTAATAAAACCATCTTATTTTTGTTAACATATTAACATTTTTATTACAGTTTCCTGAATATGGTTGTAACCATTAAAATTAGTCTCGCTTCGGTTTTTTTATGCTTCCAACATTGCCCTTGTTTGGATTTGATGATGAATTTGATTCAAATATCAACTGGTTTTAAATGTGATTTTTTTATAGGAGCATATTTTGAAGTTGCATTTCTCACTGTTTCTTTAAAGCAGAATTATTTTTAATGGTGTCAAACTATTAAGCCATTAGACAACATATGGTATTTTTAGATCTTCATTTTCCTAATAAGGCATAATGACAAAGTTTTAACACATCGTTTAATGATAAGACTAGCAGACACCTTTTAGCGCTTGTATCAAAGACACGTTTGATTCCGCCGCTTTTAAAATACATATGTAAATGCCTTCTGAGTATCGTATGCTTCGGTGCTAAACGGACTGGGGATGTCCTTTTCACAATTATTATTATTATAAACTGCACTGTTTCTTAAAAATGATTAACTGTTGTTAAATCATAGCACGTCATTATGTATTACGACACGTCCTCTTTCGCTTTGTTTTGCAAAGTGGCGCAAATGTTTCATTCTTTGTTGAACACGTAAACGGGTAACACACGTAAACATGCGCATACAATATCATTACGATGAGAATCGTAATGATATTGTATGCGCATGTACACGTTGTCATAATCTCAAATACCACTAATACCATTGAGCAGCACACTAGCCTGACAGACTTAGATACGCAAAAGAATGATTCCAGTTCATTCTACGATTATTATTTAAGGCAACAACTTTGACAGTAGTCACGGGACTCACGGGTCTTAAGTCAGAAAATCTGACTAGGGGTATCATGTTACCCAGGAGATAGGTAGTTCCTCCATAAGACACTAGTCCTCACCTATATCCAGTTAGACTAGCAGCCGACCATGACATAGTTGGGAAAAAGCTAATTAGATGATGATAATTTACGACCCCCTCAACATTGCCTATTACATATTATAATCCAGCATCATTACGACTGATTTACAATATTATACACTTATTTATGACCACAAATATTACCCGCATTATTAAAAGCAAAACAACACAAACACACCACGCCCTCATAACGTTATTGAAAAAGGACTCCGTTCAATAAATGTTAAAAATATAGCAATAAACCGATTGGTCGGGGGAAATATCATGGAGGCGTTCTCAGTTCCCACGGGTACTGTATGGTATCCGCTCGAATGTGCCCCATCGCAGACACTGCGTTAAAAGAGTATGGGGCGCTAAAATATATCGCCCCGACCATTACGTAGACATTTTTATTGAAACTAATTATGCTTGTGATTTGTTTGGGAATGTTTAAATAAATGGAATCGTTAATGCAGTTAGTGTGGTCATTAATTTTTAGAGTGCATTTAAGTTTAATTTATTCACAAAACATTGAGAACTCATCTAATGTTCTAATACGGTTGCAGACGTTCCCATGACATAAACTTAATACTAGCCTTTCAGTTTATGCTATGAGGTATTTTTATAGTAAAATTAATTTTATTAATATTATAATGGGACCCTCTCTCCCTACAGCTTGGATTTGCTAGTAAGCTAGTAAATGTATAATTTTTTTAATGAGTCCAGGGTTCGTACTGCGTATTTGTTTTATGTTAAGTAAAACAGCTCGATCGATTACGAAACAAGAAAAACCACTACTAAACTCGGTGCTACCCCACTAACCTTGAATATAAGGGGGTAGTTATCATAAACAAGGTGACATTGGAACTGCAATGGGTCTATATTAGTGATAGCGATGTCGTAACTTCTGATAACCGTTTATTTTACCACTCGTCATAATGTCGAGAAAGAAAATTGTATTACTGAACAAAACACGAAAGTTAGTCTTTTAGAATTAGAAAAACAATTTTATTTTATCCGTGATTTATATAATAGAATTTCTAACAATGATCGCATGTCTGGATGAGTTTTTGTCGAGCTATAACTCATGAATAAATAATTCGTAGCTAAGCTGTAATCTTGCTCGAGTTTTATCTCATACAAAATAATAAGGAAGTTGAGGAAAATACGCATCATACAAACAAGAAGGTAATCATACAAAAAAGTAATAAATTAACTCTAAAAAAGCTGCAATAAATCAAGCCGTGTTTTAAGCCTCGATCTCCTAAGCAGCAATGCGTAGGTAGAATAATTCCTCACGCAACGGCACAAATGTACTTGGCACAGTTCCAGCCGTCCGAACCTTTGTCTGTCCGTCTGTCTGGGCCTTTGTTTTGGTTATGAGGACACCCTCCCACGTGTCTGCAATGCAACTTAGTCATAAATGTTTTATTTATTTATTAAAAAGAGCTTAGGCATGTCCTGATCGTCGGGCCCATTTATTTTAAACGTTATATATATAATTTATGGCTCTAGCGAAAGGCCATTTGTCCCATAAATAAATTTGCCATGACGACGAATTAATCAATCGCCGCTAAACTCGTTGAACAACTTCTGAAAGTGTACACAAAATACGATGACGTGGCGCAAGCAAAGGAGAATGAAGCCGAGCTAAAGCCGTGTCGTGGTTGCTTTGCCATGCTAATTTGTAACCGGATCATTCCTCGCTTGACTTCATCAAATACCTGTTGATCCTACTCCAGGTTCATGAAAAACGGCAGACTGTCTGCCTCCAACAAATTGATAGATACTCTCAAAAGATAAGTGCCGTGTCGTGTTCAAAGGATCATGGAAGCGTGTGGATACCTACAAAAGGTTCTGTGGGATCAGAACGATTTAATTATCAGTTGGACGACCGACCTTCTAGCGACTAATTACTTTCAGAGTTTCTGCTTAGTATTATTATTGCATCCTTTTGTATTCGAAATTCTGTTTGAGTTTGATTCTGAGTGAACCTTAATGTTTTAATGTTAATTCTTAATGTGACTTGCTTTTGAACAAAGGAACTTGAGCTACTTTTTCGGTCGACATGAAAGTATTAAATTGATGATTCAGTTACAGTTTTCCGATTCCCTATAACGACATGGGGTTTTAGCATTCGGATTTGGCAAGTATCATAGGCGTACTTAGCGGCAAATAGCGGCCGAAAGCGACTCCCCAGACGAAACTTTGGGGCATATCTGAGCAGGATCGATTGGATATTGTAAAAGGCGTAACTTCCTGGACATTAGTCACTTGGCTACAGTCTGACTGGTTCCGAATCTTGGTATAAATCGAACCGATTGGGAGTCAGATACCTAGGTACACTGTACTCGGTCTAGACTTCAGACGCAATTGTTATTCACCACACCTTTAGGGGTGTTACGATCACGCTCGACTATTTTATTATGATTTACGTGCAGATATATTTGTGGAGTTTTATCAATAGAATTCCTTGGTAAAGTGTAGTTCTGTTGTGTGATTTTGTAAGCTTTTTGTGATATACAAACTTAGTAATGTTAATAAAAATAAGCGTTTCAAGTAAATCTCTTTGTCTACCGTAAGAATAGAATCGGTAATTGTTGTTCCGAAGGTTCCAAACACGACTGCACACATGTGTGATTTAACAGCATTTCAGAAGGAATGTCGGTTTTTTGCCTTGGCCGACCTCTAGCTTTTTGTTGTGGCTCTGCGAGTACAAGGTTGCATATCCCTGCATGAACGTGTCGATACCACTACAGTATAGTGATGCCAACCGATAATTTTATTAAAAACTAGTTTTGCCCTTGACTTTGTATTTGTTACCTTCTCTATAGTCTAATGAAAGTCCACTTAAAGCCCAGCCGAGTCGATCCAGAGATTAGCAGGACAGACGGAAAGATAGACAGACCGATAAACATTTTAATAACGTTTCTTTGTGGCTTAGTATCCTGAAGTCGATACTTATCCTTCTCCTGCGCCTGTGTCCCAGCAGTAACGTTATACGCTGATTATGTTATTTTGACACGTGTTTTAGTATCACGTAAATAACTTATAATTACTTGTGAAAACATGTTATTTTGAAATCAAATAGATACATAATTTTCATTTATATGTATGTACATATAAATGTAAAGTGTATCGTAAATTCTCAAACCAGACAAATATAGTAATCATCACCAACAAATAGACTCCTAAAAACTTTCAAGTTTTGTCATTTTTCGCGTAATGCAGCAGTTACCGTTATGACTCGAAAGACAAACATCTATATTGTTAGATACACAAAGATTGGCTTCACTAGATATGTTATGTTCGCAGTTATTGTACTGTGGCCGTAGACTCGCCGGCTCCGAACCCAAGGTCGAACAGTCACGCTATAATCTTGACGTAGAAGCTAGTCTTTATAGTGCCTTGAATTATGACTTGAGTTAAGTTGTCTATGCTTCAAACTTGTTTGTTTTTTTATAGGTTTTCTGTAGGTCTTGGTTCACGTATGTTTATGGTTCTAGGAGGGTTCAGAATGACTTGTTAAGCTTTGTAGTTAGTTCATCGTGTAGTTATGACAATTCTTTTTCGTTCTATATTCTACCATGGCGGTAGCAGAAGTGTTCTACCGAGATCGCAACCTCGGAATGGAAGGACATCTGAAGAAACAGGGTGTGATTTAGTCAGTAGAAGTCAACCCAGAGCAGGAGAAGTAATTTCATAATTTTCCCCCAGATAAACAAAAAAAGTCAAGGCCTAACCGTGGCAAATTAAAGAGAAGACGATGACGTAACTACACTAATCTTTTGGAATCTAATAAAGTTCCTTCTCAATCCCCATTTTTGCTTTTAATGTAAGACTATATTAAAATTCTATTTAACATTTTATGACACCAGTATTGTAATACGAATCGTACTTTTTTAAAGATAGCTCGTAGACATAATGAGTTTCATTGTTGGCAAGGCAACAATAAAATATGGAAGCTACGAGATGAAGTTAAACGGTTTTATTGAATTTTATCTAACACAGTTATTCTGATAGGGCGACTTTTATTACGACTGTAATGTAGGCTTTTTCCTTCAGTGGCGAAGGTTCATACTTCGGGTGTACATATCTTTTCTTACTGTATACAATTCTCTTGGTCATAAATAGAGATACTATATTTCAAAAGAAATAGGGGACTTTTTGTCATTATAGCGATCCTTTTGAATGTCCACTTACCTATTTATTTCGTCAGGAAAATCAACAAATGGACGATCTGATTGAAAGGAAATAAGTGTCAGAGTTCCACTGACTAAAAGCCTACCCTATTCCTTGCCCTTGCCAATTGCCATGGCAATTCCTAGCTTCGCTTCGTTTATTTTCCGAATGCATCTCAGACATGGTTTTTGCACGCAACAGCTACATAACAACACGGAATCAATACCCGCCGACTCGGATTATAATAATGAGCCAATGATTAATAAATTAAAACTGCATTATTGTAATGTATTATAATTTATTCTTGAGTGAAAAACTGGCTGGCCTACATACCCAGATACGTGTGCACGTATGCAGGTGTTTGTGATATTCCAAATAAATTATTGTCTGCGAAATTTTCCATTTTTATTAGGGTTCCGTAGCCGAATGGCAAAAAACGGAACCCTTATAGTTTCGTCATGTCTGTCTGTCCGTCCGTCCGTATGTCACAGCCATTTTAAACCGAAACTATTAGGACTATCCACATAAAACTTGGTAGGTGTAGATATATTATGTAATACTTGTGTGTATTCTGTGAACCGCTTTCCGATTTAAAGAAAACAATAAAAAATATTTAAAATTAAGGGGGCTCCTCACACATATAACTGAAACTGATTTTTTTTTTCATTAAATCTATGCGTGTGTGCTATCATAGAAAGGTCTTTAAAAATGACATTGAGGTTTCTAAAACTACTTTTTCATAAAGTCAATCGTTTAAAAGATTACGCTTCCAAAGTGGTAAAATGTGTCCCCTCTCTAACTTCTATAATAATGGACGGAAAAATCTAAAAAAAATATATATACCTACTGTAGATCTTAATGTGGCTTGACCGAGATCGGGTCAGCAGTTTTTGAGATATATCATATTTTCTAAAACCGCAAATATAACTTTGTAATTCATACAAATACTATGAAAAAGGAAGTTATTTGGCGTAGTTACTACGGAACCCTTCATGGGCGAGTCTGGCTCACCCTTAGCAAATTTTTATTCTATATTTATTTTTAGCGTGTTCATAACATTAAGTTGTTCAATATTAGCTTTTGCTTCCGGGAGCTCGTTGTTAAATAATAACAACCACAAAGGTCTATATTTTTCTGGCCGGTGCGTGGATGGGTGGCTATCTTTACATATCGCGATTTTTCCAAGGGCTTTAGTGTTACCCAGCTACTGGGTTTTGCTTGTGGACGTCTGATAAGTAGTCGCCCCATGTACAGACGCCAGCACATGAAGCTACCCGAAACTGTCAAATTTTCCCAATCAACCTTGAACCCATAGATAAAATAAATAACTAGATGTGGTCAACAGAAGAAATTATATCGGAACCGTGTGTCTCCAGTTAGGCGCTGGGCGGGGCAACAACTACACATGCAGTTTAATAAAATCAATAGATACGCACTCGCGCACACACCCGCATTTCCTAAATCAGAACGTACTATACAATCAATAATAAACCTTATTCCGTCAAACACAGCGTGTATTTACCATGCACCTTAGAATTTACCCACACAAAAACATCGGTCGCTATCGTTGTGCTGTGCAAAAGCAATTTATTTTACATATACGCTAGTGATTGACTAAATCGGAAAGTTATCGATTCTTCCATTTGTTATTGTACATTTTTTTTGGGCACCTGAAAATGAACCAAATAAAAAATGGCATGTCCAGAAAATATTATAATAACAATAAACATATTATTAAGAACATAACATTACATAATTATTATTAAGGCGACATTATATGGCAGCGACCTTGAGCGACTGGGGAGAAGCTTGCGTCACTCCCCGCGACCGCGCAATGCACCCCCGCAACGCAAGCTCGAAATTTCTAAGGTAACCATACGTTTCAAATAGTAAAGACTGTACTGCCTGATTTATTATCACCATCCAAATTTTTTCTGGACTTTAATTGTCTGGTCATTGAAAACTACTATGTGTATTTAGACAAGTAAATCTATCTATCTATATATATAAAAATGACTATGTGGCTACGCTACTTAGACTCATTTGATACTCGTAAATAATTAAGTTTTAATAACATTGAAATCGGAATATTGAAATAAGTATGAATTTACTTGTCAGCAATCATGTCCTCATTTTCGACATGCTGAGTTGAGTTTTTCCCTTTTGTATACAGCCAGAGCTGATTTTTTTTTTAATAGTTTATAGGCTTGCGTTTGACCATAATCTAACCTGATGTTAAGCGATGATGTGGTCGAAGATGAAGCACGCTTGCCTAGAAGTAATCTATTCACTCTTGACTTAAAGACTTCCAGGTTATAACTATCAGGAAACAGACTCCAGCAGGGAATTCTACTCCTTAGCCGTACCCATAATTAAAGTAATCTCAAAACGTTTCATGCGTATGGGTGGGATGTCCACCATGTAACGATGGCGCATCACCGTTTGTCTTGTAGTCCTATGATGGAACGGGCTTGGTGGAATAAGACTGCAATTCCATCGCACACTCCCCGAAATCTAACCGATAGAAAACTGATAGGCTTGCAACACGTCGCCGATGCTCTAGGCTCTGGACCTTTGTCTCGACCAGTTTCTCGTTGCCGATGAGCCTTTTGGCCCGTTTCTCTATTGACTCAAGTGAATTAAGCTGGTATTTTGTAGATCCGTCCCAGAGATGAGATCAGCACTTCATACACGACCGAACTTGCGCTTGATAGAGGTTGAGCAGCTGTTCCGGTGTGAAGTACCGTCTCACTTTTGAAATGAAATGAAATTAAATATTTCTTTTATAAATTGGTTATAAATAACACTTTTACACGTCATGTTTTTTTGCGTGTTTAGTTTAGCTAGATGAGGCCGGTATTTCTTAACTGACTACTCTGAGAAGAAACACCGAAACAAAATCAGAGGTCAAAGTCTCTTTTAAAGTCCAGACAATTTGTATTTGTATATGAGAAGCATGTAAGTTCATGTCTGTGGTATTTTTTTGAGGAAATAACCAAGCAAATTTGAGCGGACCTGTCCAGTCAGTGCAAGCATTTGTCAGTTATCGTGTAGCTCAACTTAGAATTTAAGGAGCTCAACAATTTGACGAACAATACCAAAGTAAGGCCATTTGGGTAGGCCACACAAGTACTCAAACTGCTTGACATCATTAAAGAAATTATAGTGAAAGTAAAAACTACGAAGATAGAATAACCTACATTGTCCTCACAAGTACAATAATGAAATAATTATATTTATATACAACGTGTAATTTAAAGGGTATATACATACCAAGTGCATGGCTTCTTTGGATGATAACAAACGATATGGCAAGGGTTTAGTAATCCTAAGTCTACGTGTGTAGAACTTATTATAAATTACAATTTTAATTTTAAGTTTGTCCATCCAAAGGTTGTCTGTAAGAGATCGCCCTGTGCGATAAGACCGCCCATTGTACACTAGTTTAATTTTTTTGTATCTATAGAAATATTGTAAGGTGTACAATAAAGTATATAATAAATAATAAATAAATAAATAAATACACTGATACCAGAGACCGAATTTTTCAAATTAAGAAGAACGAAAAGAATTATCGTGTTATTGGCAAGTGACGTGGAAAGTTATTGACCCTCGTAGTGCTGTGACACGTTTTTTATGATTGGTATTCAAGAAATATATGAAACCAATAATTTGGTATCAATTCTTTGAGTCAGTTATTTTGTGCTGAAACTGTGCATAGAGACTCCATACCAGATGTTGTCTTCAGCCCTTTTGGATAGATATGGGGTTTCCGTTACACGTTGTACATAAAAAAAACAATAAACAAAAACAAAATTAATAGGTATATACAATACTTTTTTTTTCTCTTTATTGATTATAAGGATATATAATACTTGAGAACGCAAATATTCTAATCAATCAAAAATAAATCATCAATCAAAATTTTAAAACTAAATAGAAAAGGCACACGTATATCACTTGAGCATCTCATTCCCAGGCCTTCTTGTCCTCAATATAATCTGTAACTGTGTAAAAAGCTTTCTGACATAGCTTACGTTTTATAAATAATTTGAATTTATTAATACTTAGTTCTTGAATATGGCTAGGAATTTTATTATAAAAACGTATACATTGGCATCTAAACGATCCACCAATCTTTTTTCCTTGTTTTAGGAATGACATATGTGTCTTTGTTCCTTGTATTTACACTATGAATATCACTGTATTTTTTAAAAAGATTAATATTTTTGTGTGCATACAAGAGATTCTCATAAATATACTGAGATTAATATTCATAGTCAGAGTCATTCAGAGTCATAATATTAATCTCTTTAAATTTGTATCTTAAGGAGTGCTTAGGACTTAATTTATAAATTGCACGAATGGCCCATTTTTGTAATACAAATATTGTATGAATGTCGGCGGCGTTTCCCCAAAGTATAATGCCGTATGAGATCACTCTGTGAAAGTAACTAAAGTAGACTAAACGTGCTGTTTCGATATCAGTTAATCCACGTATTTTTCTAACGGCATATGCTGCAGAACTTGGCTATTTTGACAATTTATATGGGGGCCCCACTGAAGCTTCGCACCCAAATTTATGCCCAAGAAAACTGTGGTATCTTCGGGTTTCAATATTTCGCCCTTTATTGATACACTTGTATTCACTTGTTTAACATGAGGTAACGTAAATTTTAGGCATTTGGTTTTTTTCTCATTAACAAGAAGATTATTAACATTAAACCAGCTAACTACAGTTGCAAGGGCACTGTTTACTTCTTCAGTAACCTGCTGTTAACTTTGATTTTAAATAAAAGATAAGTATCGTCAGCGAATAACACTATGTCATGATTTTTGATCAGGTACGGTAAATCATTTATATAAATAAGAAACAAAAAGGGACCTAAAATTGAGCCTTGGGGACCCCCATCTTGACGTCACAGATCCCGGCGATCTTTTGCCGTTCAAGTCGACTCTCTGAATCCTTTCACTCAAGTATGAGGTCTGAAGATTCAGAGAGGCGCCCCGGAATCCGTAGTGGTGCAGTTTCCTGATTAATGTCTCATGGGGAACACAGTTAAATACCTTTGAAAAATCGCAAAAAATGCCCAACACTTATCTTCCCATGCATTATAAATGTGTCCTAAAAGTTCAACACCGGCCATCAGTTGTTGAACGTCCTTTTGTAAAACCAAATTGTTTATTATGTAGCAATTTGTGTTTATTAAAATATCTTTGCATCTGCATTAAAATAATTTTCTCAAAAATTTTACTGAAAGTGGGCAATACAGAAATAGGTCTATAATTAGTAGGGTCAGATGTACTAACTGATTTAAATAGTGGGATTATTTTACTATATTTCATTAAATCAGGAATCTCACCGCAATCAATACAATTATTAAATATAACAGCTAATGTAGGAGCTATAATGTGTATAATGGACTTAGTAACATGAACAGAATTACCCCACAGATCTGCAGCCTTTTTAACATTCAAAGAATTAAAAGTTTTGATGATGTCATTAGAAGTAACATATTGGAATTTAAACTCTGAACTACAAACTGGAACACTTTTTTTAAGTAATGTGTCTGCAGCAATGGCAGATGATTTTAGCGACTTGATTGTCGATACGGGTATGTCAGTGAAAAAATTTTCAAATTCTGTGGCGACTTGTGAATCTAATGTTATTATATTATCATCAATAGTTAGGGTGTAATTACTAGGATTCCCAACTTTTTGGCAGCCAATTGAGCCTTAGCCTCGATAAACGGACCAAAATTAAGGGTGGATGTCAACGTAACCTCAAGAAGTTCGATGCGATCTATATAATATAAAGCGAGTTATATAATATTAATTAAATTTAGGTAAGTGTAGGCACGGGCGCGAAAGTAGGATTGACCATATGGGCGAAAGTTGGAATATTGGAGAGTTGTGCGTAAACAAAACATTAGATCTCCGCATTCAAGGTCATGGTACTTTCGTACCATAGCTAGCTATAAGTACCTACAGCTATGTTAAAAACCGCACTCAAGTATTTTTTAAACTAATCTGGACTGTCCTTACTACGCTGTAGTATGGTTACATTATAGTTAAATACTCACCTCGTACTCACCACAAAAAAACACTATTATTTCAATGAAATAAAAAATTACTAAACATTAGATCTCCGCATTCAAGGTCATACATAAGTACCTACCCTAGACCTATACCTACAACTCGTGTCAATATCAGCTCTCAAGTATTTTTTGATACTCTAATCCGGACTGTCCTTAGTACCTACGCTGTAGTATGGTGCTATTACATTGCAATATTTACCTCGTCTCTGCATTTTCGCGGCGAGAATCTAAGTTATTTGATATACTCCAAAAAAAAAACATAATTTGAATAAAATAAAAATAATTTTAAGTAAGTACCTACTAAATATTAGATCTCCGCATTCAAGGTCATGCTACTTACGTGTCAAGAGCTATACCTACAACTATTCCAATATCAGCAACACTCAAGTATTTTTTGAAACTCTAATCGAACTGTCCTTACTACGCTCCAATATGGTTACCTACTCGTAAATTACATTTCAATACTCACCCTGTCTCTACATTTTTGACTCAAGAATCTTTACTATTTGGTGTTCTCCTAAAAGGAAATAACATAATTATTTCAATAAAATAAAAGTTTGTTTACTACATTTAAATCACATTTATTTTATTCCAATATGCTAATTTAAACTATTGATAGAGATTATATAAATAATCTTCTTCTTATAGTGTGGGTAGTAATGTCTAATGACCCCTTACACCCTAGTGTCAGAGTTTCTAGACTGCCTCAAGAGCCTCTGACGTGGTCTATTCTGACGACCGCCATTTGGCGACCGGGACTACCGGCTTATATGTGTCTTCCGAAGCACGGACCCATCTTTTTATCAGACAATCAGGTGATTCAGGCCTGCAATGTCCTAGCCAAAGTGGAAACAAATTTACAAAGTATGCGTCCCGCGGGAATCGAACCCACGACCACACACAAGTTAAACCCCTAAACCACTCGACCATGGCGGCAGTAAATTATATAAATAATTAAAATTCGTTACTTCATTAATCTATTTTTAACATTGTAAGGCGTTTCTTTTTTAGTGTTTTGGGTTTACCAACCATTTTGGCGTTAAACTTCTATGCGAATAAAATCATTTTGTATTTTTTGCGCGGAGCGTTAGCGTCTACTCGTGACAGTGGTCAGCGATGCACTGCCGCCCGTCGCCCGCAAGAGCCCCCGATTCATTGCGCACCTAATTATTCGAATAATAATACACCATGACTTTACCAAACACAATATGAAGAAAAGCCGTATACTAAAAGATTGGCAATTAAATTATCTTTTAGACTGTGAAAGTTTCATAAAAATACACCCAATGGTTGTTGCCTGATCTTCGCTTTTATGCCCGCGTTAGACGTACTTTTAAAAATAAATTACACAATGTTTTACAAAAAAATATTTAAATATTCATATATCAAATTATTAAAGAAATAGTCTAGTTTATCATTATTTTTTTTCAAAGCATACCGACTAGCCGTTTAGACGTGATCTTAGATTAAAAATCATCAAAAATCGAATATCTGCCCCTTAAGTACTACCTACTAAGTATTAAGGGCTACCCTGGCGCTTTCGACTTAAATCTTAATATTTATTTAATTATCATAGTAATAGGTCAAATAGAAGTTGATGTTAACTTACATTACGCTCTTGATCGGAACATACCAGCCGTATAGGTTGTATAGAATCCTGAAAAGTTGAATGACTGATTTTATGAATGCCCTAAAACATGAGAATAGCTTTCAGTAATAAAATAAAATTTAACCCACTTCTGCAAAAATCAGTAGTACTCTTAATTTTGGAATTGTCCATTCAGGCTGGAACATTTCTGCGCTGAAGTGAACCGAGCATTTATGGTGCTATTTTGTGTAGGGTACCAGTTAGGTGGCATGCCTGTGGCATCAATCCATTCCTTTTTTATATTACCATCTTTTGGAAAGCTGAAAAGTACGAAAACCACTTATTTATCATTTACATACATCCTAAGCTACTTCTAAACGTCACCATATAATAAGCATCGCAATAATTACGTACCACACTATAAATCAAGATCTGAATGATTTTGACGTATATTGCTAATCCATTGCTACATATGTTCAAAATATTGGTCTGCTCAACAACGTAAATACACAGTGAGTGTTGTTGATTTAGTATAATGAAACCGATTCCTACTGTAAGTGTGTTACGCAATTACCCCGCAGGTAATAGTTTAGTAGGTTATAATAGGTTTTTGTTATAAGAAAAATCCTAGTTAGTAGAGAAATAGTTAAATATATGAAAACAAACACACATCCATGCCTAACAAATAAATAGCATGAATATATTGACTTATTTTAAGCTAAATTCACTAATACATTATCTGAACCATGCCGATTATTATAACGCATTCGAAGCTTCAACGGAAGTAAAATACAAAAACCATAAATAAAAAAATAAAGAAACAGCAACATAGGATAAGGCATAACATACGATAATTCTAAACCGAAAAACACCACCGATTATTAACCTAAAATTAAAGTAACTTACTTTACGAATATTGGTTACGCATTTCTCTAGTACTCTCTAAAAAAATCAAAATAAGTAAAATAACATTATTTACACCGGGCTAAAACGGTTGACAGATTGAAAAATAAACTATTGTAGCGACAGCGACGTCGGAACTCCTTACGCATGCTGCGGGCGTAAAATAAATTGTTTATTTTTTTTTACTTTTTTGTACACTTGACATTTCAACGTATTTATATTTCTGTCATCTCATGTAAAATAAAAGTTAAACCAATTTTCTTAGAGGTTTCCGTATGTTATAAAAAACTGTTTACCGGTCTTTAGTTTTGTATTTTCGTTTTTGGCACCGACTTCCGAAATTAAAGTTATTTTTCACTTTGCAGTGTTTTTTGGGAGTCGGTTTAATTTTTTGGTAAAAAGTTTTTATTTCACTCTTTTTAGTTGGTCGATTTTTAATTTACCTAGTTACAAGAGCCTAAATGTCAACTACTTATATTCATTTACAAAATATTGCTTTTCCCAATGTTGGGCTGTTATTTGTTGAGGAGTTCTCCTGGTAGTTCACCATCAGCTTCACTTCACCATATGCATTATGACGAGCATATTGTGCTTAATAACCACATTCAAGTAATCGAAGTGGAACACATGAACTACTTATTATTCCTACTTATATATTGAGTAGTTCCAGTGGCCATCGGTGGTCTTCATCATCAGGTCTACTTCACAAATGGTGCTTTTCAAATGCAACTACACAAGTTACTATAAAAATACTCAAATCACTATAGGTGTGCCTATAATATTTGAAGAGTTCCCTCGATTTCTCTAGGATCCCATCATCAGATCCTGACTTGGTGACAATGGGACCAATTTCAAAGTATACCCTTTCAAACAAAAAAGAATTTTCCAAATCGGTTCAGCCGTCTCCGAGTAATCGGTGATCATTCATAAAAAAATAATAATAATATACGCGTCGAATTGATAGCCTCCTCCTTTTTTGGTCGTCGGTTGAAAAACCCCTAAACTATAATAGCAATATTTCATTCGTCAATCGACATTGCTGTCGATAGCATACGTTAGTGGATCTGCACAAGCACATCACTAATTCGTCGCAAGAAGTGGCGGCCTCACTACGCGATGAATCCGCGTAATACAGTTTCGTATGTTATTTTTACATTGCTTGTCCAGTTACTTAGTGACGAACTCAGGTGGTGGTTAAGGAGCAATGTATTTATAGCACAAGTAGTACAGTCGTTCTGATATTTGAAAACAAAAATAACATAGTAAAACCAAGAAAGATTTAAATTTGAAGACAAATATTGTAAAATACTTGTACTTACATATGGTAAGTGATTCCATGATTCACATAGTTTTGATTTTGGCTTCGGTTTTTACAAGATACCACAGAAAAACTCGGCATTCATATATGTTATCACGATCGCCGTCGAAAGCGCACTAGTTCGCAGAGACGGTCACTTGCCTGTGACATGAGCCCTGTGGCCATGTCGCGCGGACACCGATACGCCCCCTTACCACTTCTCCTATATTTTTGATTTCTGTGCTTGAACCTAATTTCTTTAGCAATAAAGTTGAAAATCTATTAAAGAAATTTGACAGATTGTTGTAGCTTGATGTGCTGGGGTCTGTACATTACTAGTTCTCAGCAGCATCAGGTTAGACGCCGACCCTAACATAGTGGTGAAAGGCTAAGCAGATGCTCCCGGCTTCAACCGCATGTTACCTTGATAAATTAGATATTATTTGTACTACTGCGGGTCCTAGGCCATAAGTAAGTGAAATCGGGATTTCTAAAAACGTAACAGACAGCCAGACGGAGTGTCAGAGAGAGTTTCAATTCTCTGCCGGAGTCTGTGTTTCCTGAAAGCTATAACCTGGGAGTCTTTAAGTCAACAGTGAATAGGTTACTTCTAGGCAAGAGTGCTTCATCTTCGACCACATCATCGCTTAACATCAGATGGGATTGTGGTCAAACGTAAGCCTATCAACAATATAAATAAATTAATAGTTTAAAAAACCAAAAACACGCTTTTATGACTAATGTAATGAGCAGAAATTAGAAATGTTTACTAGTAGGTAGGCAGTCCAAGGTTCCATCAGCCACCATCCAATACCATTGTCAGACCAGCTCGATGGTACCATAATATTGTATTGTCACCTAATCTACACATAATTGCCAAGTTTCGTGATGATACAACAATTAGAAGTACGTTTAATTCAGATTCTTAGATTTTATTGCATATTTAGTTCGTTGCAGATCGACCTAATATTAAATCTATGTATTACGCGATAATTCAAAAAGGTTAAGAAAACCGATAACGGATTTTCTTTAGGTTTGTTATAACCTTGAAACCTGATCGTGTTCAAAGTCCATTACGTGGCCTTTCTCACAAGTGCAAACACGACTATAATACGATATTCCATCATGGAATGCCAGTGCCTATCTTCCGGCTTTATCATCAGACTTTGAAACCTAATCGTGGTCAAAGTTCATTACAAGACTTTTCTAAGAAATCCAAAACAGCTATGATACGATTTTCCATCATGAATTTCCAGTTCATATCTTCCGGCTTCATCATCAGATCAGTTTGACAGTACCATATTATTGTATTGTCATCAGAACTACATACAGCTGCCAATTTTCATTACGCTACGACCCTTGGAAGATGGTTAAATTAGTTACCTTAGATTTCATTACATAGTTAGTTACATACAGGTCGACCTAATAAAAGCGTGTTAAAAAAAGTTAATGTAATAAAAATGTGTTACACGCGGCTCGGTTTGCTAATAAACTAGAATATTTGCAAAGCATTACTTATCCACATAACTTTCAATGTTCTATTACAGTTTTAAATATAATTAAAACGTCATTTTGTCTATCAACTACTTACAATTGACAGAGAAACAATGATGTTTAAGTCGTGTTTAAAGTTAATTGTTTTTAGTAGGTCATAATATTCAAATAATAAGCTGTCGTGCGTCAAGCTATAATGCCTCTTTTTATCACTGTCCAAACCCAGCTTCAGTTGTGAACACATTATTATAAAAGCAAATAAATCAGCTTCGCGGCCAACTTCGCTCGTTATACCCCCAAAATTGAAGTTTAAGTTTTAACACTTGATAAATTGCAGACTTGATTGACAGACTAATCAGTTTTTATTATTAAAAAAACAACTTTGAGGTCCGATACGCCCTACGAGAGTTCCGTAGGTTTGTGGAATTACTTCGTTAAGGGTTTTGACTGTAAAACTGCGCTTGTTAGATAACATATAGAAACACACTCTAATTTACCTGTGACTTTTTATAAAAACCTTCGTCAACTGTGTAATGTGTGATGTTTGTTGTACAATAATGAATTAAGATCATTTTTATCTCGGCTGTGACCGATAAACAAACACGGTTCCTTTTTAAAACTTCGGTACGGAACTCTAAAAGCCTTTGATGTTTAAAGAATATATATTAATGTTGACTTATTCATTGTCTACAGGTAATATTTGGTTGCTGTCAATGAAGTATTATAAATAAAGGTGAAGGAGGTAATTCTGGTTATCGTGTCGAGGGCAAGTGTTAAATTACTGTATTTTATTGTTAATTTCTGTAAGAGAATAACATTGGTATTAAATGTTTAAGTTTTGGTATTGACACTTTGTTATTTTTTCCTGATTTCTTGCGTATATTGATCTTTGACTGCCTGATTCATTTGAAGTTTATTTAGAAGCTAAGAAAAGGTTCTGTTCTTCTTAAAATTTAAATAATATTGTGTCTAAGCTATCTTAAACTTCCCTATTATTAGATTAACAATCACCCCTAAGCATCCACTTACTCTTCTACAGACTTCCACTCCTGGACCCTCCTCCATATAGTCTCTAATTAGTAATTCTCTATAGAGATATAGTATCTAATTTACTACTTTCTGTTAAACCTAGTTTGGGAGCCAGGGGGCCTAAATATGGGACATTTAAAAAAGTCATAACTTCAATTTACTTTCTTTACGTTTATCTCATAATCACCCGTGCTGACTCGTGATATTGTGTCCTACAAGTCTACAACCTTTACGAGAGCATCAGTATTCTCCACTAGTAAGAAGATACGGCCAGTAGGTAAACTTAATCGCTATTTTTCACAGGTTAATTGGTCCAGGTGAAATGAGAAAAGATAACGTTACAATAAATAATGACAATTAAAAACAGATAATCGCCGGCCCTACATATCTACCTATAACCAAGATTTACTGACCCACTTTCCATGGAATGTTAATTCTAATCGACTACGAATAAAATTGATTAACACACATATTTAATTAATGCCGAATTAATTCGGTTCCTGCAGCAAATGTCTTGATTAGTATTAATTACCGATTGATGCAAATCATAATTTCACCTGAACTATTAAGATAAGATTTTCTAAATATTATTTTATAAATTCGTATTAACTGTGATAGTTCCAAAGATATATAATAAACTATAGATACGTTGTCCGCGCTCTAAAATGGCAAGTTGAAATCAAGGTAAGTGCCTCGTGTCTGTTTAGTTACGCACGAACCTGTGTCGCGATCGCTATACTACACATCTTAAGAAAAAATGTGTTTTAAAATAAAATTAGGAAAAAAGCATGCCTTTGTGTGTTTTCAGACGTTGCACTAATTATACTGCTTCCGTGAGAGGTTAAAATGTGTCATTTCATAGGTAATTATCAACAGAAATACATTTTTTTTTTTTTTTTTGTTTGTGGCATCTCGCAGGTCAACCTCTGAGGTTGTCGGCTGCTTAACCGGACTTGCCTGTGGTTGCCTTAATTAATAAATTAATTAAAGCCTCCAGCCAGGGCTTATTAAAAAACTTACAAACTAGGCGACTACACGCTAAGGGCACCCCCTGTGGGGTACGGACCTCGGCTTAGGGCGTCGCAGGGGAGGGCAGCTAGGGACAGGCTGGATCATATCATTTTTATTATTAATAAGGGAATTTAAAGCTACTGGCTCAGCGTCGCGGGCTGGCTCTGGCAAGGGTCGGGGTGGACTATTACGGGGACGTCGCGGTGGGCCTCGGCGGCGAGGACGGAAGGACGGTCGGTTTTTGTGTTTGTGTGCCACTGTACTTGTTTCCCTACGGCTCTCTTGGAGCAGGGTGATTGCGTCATCGGGAGTGACTAGGGTATGCCTTGGTCGGCGAATCTTAGAGATACGCGAGGGTTCGTATTGGGCGGCCGATACGATAAGGGGATTCCTATGTTGGATTGAAATTTCAAAGAAACGCTTGGAGACACGTTTCATGAACTGCTGGATGGTGGGCATCTTGAGATCTACGTGAAGAAGCTCATTTCGAACATAAAAGGGGCCTCCCGTGACTCTACGGAGGAATCGGTTTTGGAGGGTCTGCATCTTGTGGAGGAGGTAGGGCTTTGCATGTGCGAAAACAACGCAGGCGTAGGTCATGATGGGACGGATGACCGCGGTGAAAATACGCAGCTTGCACCTGAGTGATAACTTGCTGCGAGAGCTAAGATTGAAGTGGAGCCTACCTAGAGCGAAAGCGGCGCGCGAACGTGCCTGCTTTATGTGCTCAGCGAAGGAGAGGTGTCTATCGAGGACCACGCCTAAGTATTTGGCTTGCTTTTCCCAAGGGATCGGCTTGCCGTACATGGTAATCGGACGGGGGGAGGGTGGGTTTATCCGCGGTTTAGAAAAGAGGACTGCCTGGCTTTTATCTGGATTGACTTCGATTCTCCATTTCCGGAACCACTTGGCCAGAGTGTTTGCGGAAGTTTGGAGAGTGCGAGCGATGGCATCGGGTTTAAGACCGGTATAATAGATAGCCGTATCGTCGGCGAATAGGGCTAGCTGGGTATTTTTATGCTTGGGAATATCACTAGTGAATAGCGTGAAAATGAGGGGGGATAGTACGGAGCCTTGAGGAACTCCTGCGCGAATGGGATGGGGGGAGGAAAGCTCCCCCTCAATTCGATAACGAAAGGTGCGATTCGATAAAAAGTCCCGTAGGATGAGCACGAGACGGTCAGGCACGCCGAGTTGGTATAGCTTATAGATTAAGCCATTGTGCCAGACTTTGTCGAACGCTTTCGCTATGTCGAAGAATAAGGCTCCCGTTATTGCGCCCCGTTGGAAGCCGGCGCTGACGTGTTCTACGATGCGGTGGACTTGTTGGATACATGAGTGTTCGGTTCTAAATCCGAACTGCTCATTGGGTATTAGACTCTTTGCTTCGGCAAAATCTTTGAGCCGCTTATATATAAGCCTTTCATAGATTTTACCGAGGACGTTGAGTAAGCTAATGGGACGGTAGCTAGACGGGTCAGACTTGGGCTTGCCTGGTTTGGGAATACCTATGACGGTGGCCTGTTTCCAGGTTGTAGGGAACATATTATTGCTCAATGCGCCATTGAAGATGGCAGTCATTAGCACTATAAGCTGGGCGGGGAAAAGTTTGAAAACCCTATTGGTGATGCCGTCAGAGCCAGGGGCTTTTCGCGGTTGGAGACTTTTAATGATATCCTGGACCTCATCAGGAGTGATGGGGGCCAGTGGATTATCGGGATCTTCGACGGGCGGAAGGGAAGTTCTACGTTCGACTTCGGCGTTCACCATATCGAGGTGGGCTTGGTCTACTGGTTGAGAGCTGGGAGAGCATTGGGACTCTAGGCTGTCGGCTAGGCATTCTGCTTTTTCAGAGTTATCGAAGGCGACACTCTTATCGGGACGAATGAGAGGAGGCATTGTGGCCTCTTCAGTGGATCGTAACTTCCTCTGAAGCTGCCAGAAGGCAAGATGCGTGGGCTCAAGTTCACTCAGCATCTTGTCCCAGCTCGCATTACGCTGCTCGGCAATGCGTTTCCTTACAGCACGCTGTAAGTTGCGCATGTGAGCTTTGTTTGCGGCGCAGGGAAAAGCGCTGTACGCACGGATGGCTGCATTCTTCTCGGTTATCAGATTCCGTACATCGTCCGGGAGTTTCCAGCGGTGGTCTTCCACTACAGGAACTTCCCTTGAACAATCGTTCAGGACGGATTGTACGTGATCTGTAAGCGAGTCGATCGCCGCCGTCGTGTCAGCGACTGAGACTATGTGGTCAGGAATGGTGTCCAATTGAGGCGACGTGGTGGATTTCAGTTTTTCACTTACTTTCCTCCAGTCGGTGATCAATTGGGTCGGAGGAGGTTGGGTAGGATCATGGTTACCCGAGCGGGAACCTAGGTGTAGGATAACGGGACGGTGATCCGAGTTGAGCTCGTGAAGCGCTTCTATGGAGTGTAAATGGAGGTTTACATTCTTTAGGAGCGCCACATCGAGGACATCGGGGTTATGGTTGGGGTCGTGTGGGTAGTGGGTGGGAGTCATCGGAGCGATGACGTCATAGTTTAGGGTCGCGCCTAGGTTATACACGATTCTGCCTCTGGCATTTGTCGTGTTGCTGTTCCAAGCGGGGTGTTTGGCGTTGAGATCGCCCGCTAGTAAGACAGAGTCACTCAGGCCAAAGAGAGTCGTGAGATCGCTGGTGAGCGCGATAGGATCGTCTGAAGCAAGAGACGCGACCGATGGTGGGGGATGGTAGGCAGAGATGATGGTTATCGGAGGATGACCAGTCATGCCTAGTCGACAGGCAGAGTACTCTAGGTGAGAAAGAGGCGCGGGTGGGGTCAGAGGGATGCAGTATAACTCCTTCCTATAATAAATAAGGGTACCGCCGCCGTGGCAGCGTGTTCTGTCATTGCGAATTAGACGGTAATTCGCAATTTTGGGGTCAGCGCGGTGGGGTTTCAAAAGGGTCTCCTGTATAAGGAGGACGTCTAATTGGTGGTCGCGGAGGAATTTAGTAATTTCGGCGCGTTGGTTGAAAATGCCATTGGCGTTGAAAAAACCTAATTTGAGGGATCGAGGCCTAGTGTGGTTTGTGCGTTGGGAATCCATTGGATCAGTCCATCGCATCCATCTGGTCGAGGCCTAGCACGACATCACTGTGTGTGCTGAATATTTGGCTGTACATTTCCGTCGTAATTTTGCCGTTATTCTGCTGCTCGGCAGCCAGAAGGGCATCGCGGAGAGACCTGGCTTGGCGGGTCATAAATATTCTATAGTGGCGCAGTAGAGTCTGGCCGCAAGACTCGCCGTGCGCGGGTGAGGGATTGGGCGGTTGTTTGGCTGCAGGAGCAGCAGTGGTTTGAGGCTCGGGTTGCGGACTGGCTGTGGCCTCTGGAGCCACGGCTATAGGCAGGATCTGCGCTGCGATGGGTATATCCATCAGTGCCTGCAAAGGTTTGGCAGTGGCCAAGGAGTGAAAGGCTTTTTCGTGGTTTAGCCTGTTCCACGGGGATGGTCTCTGAGGAGCGAGACGTTGGGGAATTTGAGAGGAAGGTGCCTCTCTTTGTTGGCGGGCGTTGGCGCGCTTCGCTAATTTAGGAGCGAGTTTGGGGGCTTTGGGACAGCCGCGGTAGTTTGCCGGGTGACCGGTCTGGCCGCAGAGAACGCAGCTGGGTGGTTCCGAACAGAGGGTTCGGTCTTTGGGCCGAGGGCAGTCCGCAGTGCTGTGCTCGCCCAGACACTTGACGCACCTGGGAGTCGCATAGCAGTTGCTCTGCGCATGGCCATACAGTTGGCAACGGTGGCATTGTCCCACTGTTGCGGTTTTGTAGGGCTTTTCAATTGAGATACCGGATAGGGAGCAAATGGACTTAATCTTAAAAATCGGATGATGACCTTCGGTTGGTTCACAAATGACAAGAACCATGTCGTACAATTCACCGCCTCTCGCTTTATGTAAGCGATGGACGGCGATCACTGGTATACCTTGATCGGCAAGGTCGTCTTTAATATCCTGTACTAGGATTTCTTTAGGGACACGTTTAATAATAACACGAGTGGGCGTGTCCTCGGGGAAGGAGAAAGTGTGAAAGGAAATATTCCTTTCACGGAGGGTGCGATATAGTTCCCTATAGTCGTTCGACGTAGGGACGGTGACTTTAATGCCATTTTGGCAGGCACGGGCGTTTGTGTAGTTGATCTTTCGATCAACACACATCTTGGACACATCAGTCCATTTACCCTTGTCCTGGATGTAAAAGGGGGGCGGAGGGCGTTGCTTCCTTTGGGCTGAGGAAGTTTGGGCTATCGGGCTGGGGGGAGGACTATTCTGCGCGCGAGCAGAGGTAGTTGGGACGGGGCTAGCGGGTCGAACGGGCGTTTGAGTTGGGGACGGGGGCGACGCGGTGGTCTTTTTGGCCTTGCTGGCCTGGGAGGTTTTCCCTTTCTTCCTCTTGCCACCGGTGACGACTTGAAAGTCGTCTTCCGAGGACGAGGGGCATGATGACAAATCATTGTCGGAGTTGTTATTGGACACTGGTTCGGTGGTGTCCATTTCACGGAATTCAACTGCAGCGCACACCTGCGCGGCGTCCATTGTTTTATGAACAATGGGATTAGTAGGTGGGCCGGAAACAATGGATGATTTCGGGAATTGGGCGGTCGGCACGACATTGTCGGCGGGCGGGAGCGATAGAGGGCTATCTACCTGGAAGTCGTTCGTTGTTCGATGAACAATGGGATCGGAGTTGATAAACACTTCCGTGAATTGACCAACCGGAATGCCTTGATCAGCAAGCGGGGGAGATAATGGGCTGTCAAGTGCGTCACTAAAATCAGCGACGTTGGCTTCGGTAGCCGGAGGACAGTTAGCGATTTCACGCTGGATTATTCCGCCATATTTGGCGGAAATAGCAGGGTTTTCCTTAAGGATTTTTAGCAATATCTCCAAAATATTGGAGTTTGCCATGATTGGCGAATGGATCAAAAATTCAATGGGGAAATTTTGGAGATTTCTCTCCCGCGGGGGACCTATTTAAAGCCTAACTGACCTAACTCCCCGGATGGATGGGTCCGGGGATGTGTAACCCTCCCAGTCGGGTAGAGACTGGGAGGTGAGTACCTAATGGTGAGCCCTAAGCTTGTAACCGGTCGCCAGTCTTATTGTGCGAACCGGGCCCTATTGGGTCTAGTGCGAAGGGGTAGACACACCCAACCGACACTAGGTGTGTAGCTGAAAAGGAAACTCAGTAACTAGGTTTGACTAGGAGATCCCCCAAGGCCAAAACCTAGCACTCGACTCCAATTGACTGCTTCACCCTGAAGGGGATCAGCGGGTGCGTCGGGTCAGCACCCCCTTGGTATTGTTGACACCGTGAGGTTTCCAACCAAGGACCACGAAACTGTGGTTTTACCCTGAAAGGGCCAAACAAAATTGTTTTTGACGATACTCTGTTATAGAAACAAAATATCCTTCACTGCCTTGAAAAAGGCGGTTCAGGATCGGGAGTTGTAGTCGGCGACTACGAATGACGTCACGACGAGCGCGACGAAGCGATGACACAAACACAGAACGATCGGGAGCGCAGAGCAGCACGACCGTCTCGGGCGAGCGTCGGGCGGAGAGTGACCAACAGAAATACATTTTTTATTTTAATTTTTCTACACGGCTAATGGCGGCTAGCGTATGAATGAAGTCAGTCACGTGACGTTAGGGGAGGTTGTTAACTAAAGATGTATATATTCATCTCTCTCTAAAATCAGGTGTAGGTACCTAAAGATGGCATTTATTTTCTGTCCCTTTCTTTACATGTATTAGAAAGTAATTCTCTATGTGTGTGTTTCGTGCCGTTTTTGAGAGGTGTTTTGTGGGAATATGACGCGTCTATTATAATACGTCATTGGATAGTTCTGTGTTTATGATGAGGTTTGATGTACATACTTTGATTATTTAAATTAAAATTTGTGTTTAATTGCAAACGTTCAGTCCGTTGGATGCGAGCCTGGGCCGGTTAATGATTGGGGGATACCTATGTCTTAAGATGTTTCATAATTACCTTGACAAATACGATCGAGTTTGGTCATGATATGTTAGTGTATCTTTTATGAATTCTTTTCAATTACACGTAAAATTACACATAATAATTAAGTTCAGTAACGTCACCATTGTAATAGGAATAACAACGTTTGTTATCAAAATATTGGAATACCAAATCATTTTACCAATCAGTATTCCAACAATCGTTTACATTGTGGAAAGGACAGAAACACGTCATTCACATAAATAACGTTTATATCGAAATCGACCACAATCATTGAAAACATGGTAAGCCGAATCCAAATAAACGACAAGGTGAATGAAAAATACCAACAATTAATATTTTCCAAATTCAAATTTTAAATGAGAAATGACGTAACGAAATCGGTTTCTGATCTAACATGGCTGCCAATGACAATAATAAAAAGCAAAGGCATTTAATTTTACAGCTTATTACTAGCTGTTTTAGGCGTCTTATTACTTTTATACCATTTCTGGTATCGCAATTTGGTACACGTAATTGAATGATGTCAACGTTATTTTATTGGATAATTTAGTACTTTTTTGCCACATATTGATAAAAAATCAAGTATCGTTTATTTATTGTAAAAAGGTAGTTATTGATTTGTGGAAGTCCGAGGTTTTTTAAGCGTGACCTACTTATATTATGAAATGTAGTAACGAGACGCCGCGCTGTGAAAACGTTTTAAAATGTCTAAGAGTCTGGTTTGGTTGAGAAGAGTAGGTATTGTGGAAATTGAATTCTCTCGCTTTATGCACAAAAAGACAATTTTACTAGTCTTTGTGGCAAAGTAACGCTTGAAAGGTAGGTATTATTCGTGCAGACACTGGAAATAAAATCAATCTTGACTCCTGGCGGCGGTGTTGTCTCTTTTGCAGTCAATATTTAATAGCCTTTTAGAGTCTAAAAGGTTCTATTGACTAATATGATATGCAGAATTTGAGGTCCCCCACTTCTAGAAATCTCAAAGGATCTTAACGTTGTATCCTTCCGTCTGTATCGTTGTCTGTCAGTGTCCAAATTGTATGGTCTACCGAAATGAATATGTAGTTGATAATTCCTTACTACGGTTAAAACTATCTCTCATAGATTGCCACTTCGTCCAGAGCCCCTGACCTAACTGAAATAGTTTTGACTACGGATACGTAAGTAGAGCGTACCCAATGCTAATCCTCTTAAAAAATACTATAAATAACACCCACTCGCGTCAAAGCAAGTCACTTCAATTGCCTAATCCGCACAATAATAACGAAGGCTAAATCTTTTCGCCGCTGTATTATTTCCAATTGAAGCCAATGTCACTGCCGAGGTTACCTTATGAATGGAAGATAACGGCTACCGAAGTATTTGTAAGATGTATGATTGTGGGAGCATTTACGAGGTGACACGACGAAGTTTCTACGATCGAAGAATGCCTTTCTACATAGATTTTGACTGTATATTTGATTCATCATCACCCTAACCCTTTTGCAACTATGTAAGTTGGGGATGGTTTAGTCGAAATGGACAAACGTGATTTTAGAATTTTAATGAATCGTCGTTCAATACTCAATACTGCGTTACTTTTTGCCGTAGAAGCCTGATATAGGCCTAGAAAACGCTTACGTAGAGGTTTTACGACAGACGGGTAAGAGCCAACACACTGAACACAGTAAGAGTGAATGTCTATGGGGTAGACATTTGTCCAGCAGTATACGGGATAATAATAATATTATCCCGTATACACGTTCAAATAAAAAATAATAATATTAGAAGCTACTTGGCTTCTACCCGCGACTTCGTTCGAGTGAGAGAGCTTTCCCGTAAATCCCGATCCCGTGGGAACTCCGGGATAAAATTTCGTGCGTTTCGTTCAGTAGTTTTTGCTTAAAAGAGTAACAGACATCCGTCCATTCAACCAACCATCCTCACAAACTTTTTCATTTATAATATTAGTAAGATAAGATTTGATTCAGAAATAAACTAAGGAACAATTACACGAACGTACACCTTGACCGCCATGCTTTAAAAAATATTTGATTGCGGCATTGGGTTCTCGTAGTGGAATGCTTATAACTGCGAATGTATCTAGGTTCTAACTAATCAAACTTGCTTCATTAAGATCCTGCTCCACAAACTCTTCGGAACTGGAACCTCGACCACGGACTACCTTGTTTACTTACCTCTCTTAGCACAGTTGTGATATTTAATGTTACATCTCAGATGAGTAAAAGTTTTATAGTCTTACCTTTGTACGAAGATTTAGTTTTATAGTTATCGTAATATATGTATATAACGGTTGGCTTCGCCGTTTATAACACTCAATGTCTTATAAGGTTTTAATTGCTTTCTAAGTCCCGTGAGAAGATCTAGACACGATATTATATTCTCGTCTTTTAAGTTTAAAATCTTCAGGCTCAGACACTGAAATTCCTGGAACAGTTTACACAATATTCCACAGACCCTTCGGTGCACTAGCTTCATAATTGCCCACCATTAAAAACAACTTAAAACAGCATGTTTCTAGGTAAATTGAGGAAATGGTACTAAATGACGTCACTTGTCATTGCACAAATAATTTGTAGTATGTGAACGGCTGATTACTGTATATGAACTCGGTCTAGCCAGGAGGCGATTAGTCTGGCGACGAATGAAAGCCTGGGCATCCTGCCCGTTTCCACTGTTTATATTTCTTGAAACGTAATCCCATTTAATCTAGCTCCAAAGAGAAACATAATCTCATTAAAACTATCGGTTTTATAACCTTTTCAACCGACGACAAAAAAAGGAGGAGGTTATCAATTCGACGCGTATATATATATTTTTTTTATGTATGATCAGTGATCACCGATTACTCGAAGAAGGCTGAACCGATTTGGAAAATTCTTTTTTGTTTGAAAGGGTACTTCGAAATTGGTCCCATTGTCACCAAGTCAGGATCTGATGATGGGATCCTGCACTGAAAAAAAAGAATGATTGATTTTACTAAATTCCGCGTAAATTTTATCAAATCCGTGGGTTATAAAAATCATATAGAACTGGTTGATTATGTAAATCAACAAAATTTTGTTGAATTCACTCTTGTTATAGTAAAATTAACTATGAAAAGGGTTGACTATGGCAGTTCATTACTCAACCTACGCTACTTTAGTACATTCAACAATTCTTTTTTTTTCAGTGTGGAGAAATCGAGGGAACTCTTCAAATATTATAGGCACAACTATGGCGTTTTGGGTATTTCTTATAGTAACTTGTGCAGTTGCTCTCAAAAAGTACCATTTGAGGAAGTGGAACTGATGATGAAGACCACAGATGGCCGCCGAAACTACTCAATAATAAGTACTTATTTCGTGGATTGCGATTCAATTACTTGAATATGGATGTTAAGCACTTTATGCTCGTCAATTGTGCATTGGCATATGGTGATGTACAGCTGATGGTGAAGTACCAGGAGAACTCTTCAACAATTAACGGCCCAGCATTGGGAAATATAACTAGGTAAATTAAAAATTGACCAACTAAAAAGAATGAAATAAAAACTTTTTACCAAAAAATTAAACCGACTCCCAAAAAACACTGCAAAGTGAAAAATAACTTTAATTTCGGTAGTCGGTGTCTTTAGTTTTGTATTTTCGTTTTTGGCACCGACTTCCGAAATTAAAGTTATTTTTCACTTTGCAGTGTTTAGTATGAAGAGTCTTGGTTAGTCGACGAATGTCTCATTTGGACCTTTTCAAGCAACTGAATGAGATTTTTTTCGTATTAATTACGTTTTACAGTCGAACCGCGTGGAATCTAATTTTGGATTGCACATAGATTTTATTAAGACTAAGACTACTAATTTAGGTTTGGAGCGAAAATAACAAGTTTTGTTTTTAAGATTCTTTGCGCTAACTCCAGCTTGATTTTTATATATTTAACTAGCTGTGCCTTGCAGTTTCATCTGCGTATAATCCTACTACTGTTATTAACTGGATGATTTCTGAATGAAAAGATGTTAATATTTAAGTATACCTATCTAATTCGCACTGGTTAGAGAATCGCGAAGTAAAGATAGTTGTTAATTATATTGTTAAGAATAGATTTACAGTATTTCGGTATATATAATATTTAAGTCCTACTTTCTTGTGGTACTGTGGTTGTGTGGTTTTCCCTGCGTCCGGATAAAGATAGATAAAGCAACATATAATTGGCCATGTGAAAAAATTGGCCAAGTTCGAGTCAGACTCGCCCTTGACGCGTACCGTAGTGGCTACGCCTAATAACTTTGTTTAATCATAGTGTTTGAATGAATAACAAAGTTCAAACGGTCCATATTTTCAAAAAAAACTGGTCAAAGAACACTACTTCTTCATCATCCCGTAATTTTATATTTTATCTGTATATATTTTTACAGTATTAATAATACATATAAATATGTATTTTACCTCTTTGTATGTTTATATTTGTTTATTGTATCTTTATAATTTATTTTATTAGTTAAGTATGTTTTTTTAGTAATTTACGTAATTAATATTTATTCACACTATGTCCATGATCTCTTATTCAACTCTCCTGTCGCAGGTCTGCTGGATAAAATTTCTTATGAAGTAAGCGTCACCTTTGTGCTCTTGTATGTATTTGTTTTTCTCTCTTAAGTCTTATGTGTTTACGTAAAGAAATATTATTATGAAATATATTTGCGGTTTCTGAAAATGTTCTATATCTCAAAAACTACTGACTGTATCTTGTGAAAACCAATTTTAGTTAAAATATTTCATTAAAATATACAGTATTTTTTTTATTTTATACTTTATTATTTTAAAAGTTAGAGAGGATACATTTTACTACTTTGGAAGTCTATAGGTATGTTCCAAATGACTGGATTTCAGGAAAAATTATTTTAGGAAACTTAATTTCATTTTTATAGATCTATCTATAGCAAAGACACCCGCACGTACAGGTTTGACGAACCAAATATTTTTTTATTTCCAGTTCCATGTATGGGGAACCCCCATGAATTTTAATTATATTATTCTTTTTTTCTTAAAATCGGAAAGCAGTTCACAGAATACATCCACTTTCCAAGTTTCACGAATAAAGTGGCTGTGACATACGGGCGGACGGACAGATAGACAGACAGCCATGACGAAACTATAAGGGTTCCGTTTTTTGCCTTCCAGCTACAGAACCCTAAAAATGCGATAAACGAAACAACAATCTATCAAAATGACTTATTCAAATAAACAGAAGCAACAAGCAAGCACAAATTGTGGAAAAAAGTTCTCTTCGTCTTCTTGGATCTCCAATTTATGAGAATTCCTTTCCCGATTTTGTCGAGGAAAAAATACAAATTTTTAATGACATCTCGGACAGATTATACTAAATTAATGGGATATAATCTAATGACACTAATTTATATTTTCCTTTTAATACAAACATATATTTTTAATTAAGTTGATGATTTAAAATTTTATAATAGTAATTTATAAATTGATCTAAATAATAATGATATAAATAATTTCAAATGTTTGCATGCCGATTGGTAAAATGTGGCTGAGCTAAATGTAATCTTAAGAACTATTATGTACCCATATTTGCAAAATAAAAATTCTATTCTATTCTATTAATATGCATTCGGCCATCACCTTAATTCGTTACTGTTGTTTTGGACCCAAATTAACGTACTTTCTTCGTTCTTCGCATCTATGGCATCATCCTCACCTTTTGAAAAAATGGACCAAATTATTCGTCAAACTCTGACAGGAATTTTAAATGTGGCTACGGACGACCGAGCTCAGGCACAAGCTACTCTTCCCATTCGTATGGGTGGTCTCGGCGTCTGCAAAATTACTAGTATCAGTCTACCGGCTTTTGTATCCTCGGTACACGGCACTGAGAAATTAATCAGGAATATCCTAGCTCCATCACTGGTTGATTTCAATGTGCCGTACTTCACCGAGGCTATAGATACCTGGAGACTCGCTTGCCCGAACCTAAATCCACCCGACAATCCATCATCTCAGGGGCGGTGGGATGAGCCGCTCTGTAGAGCAGTTCAGAGTGACCTTATTGCCACATCTGCTTCGGCTGCAGAGCGTGCGCGCCTGCTGGCTGTGGGTGAATGGGAGTCGGGTCTCTGGCTCCATGCGCTACCGTCATCGAACATAGGCACCTTTTTCGATAATACTACTTTCCGCCTCGCTGCTTCCCTTCGATTAGGTGCTCCCTGCTGTTCTGCTCATCGCTGCCACTGTGGCGAGTTGTCAACAGCCTCGGTCACCACGGCCTTTCATGCGGCCGCAGCGCGGGTCGCATAGCACGGCACGCGAATAGTAACGACATTATCCGACGAGCTCTTGTCACTGTCGGCGTTCCAGCTGTATTAGAACCCAATGGCCTGGCACGCGACGATGGCAAAAGACCGGACGACATGTCTTTATTTCCTTGGAAGATACACACAGTTAGTGGAATTCACACATCACACTTGAGCAAGGTACGCATTTTTTGGTCCGGCTTCCCTTTTATGAAAATTCACCGTTCGCCACTGGTAGGTACGCGTGATATGCTCGACGCGCCGTGCATCCGCGCGCGCCGTTTTGGTGAATAGCGTTGTTGAATAATTTTAATTTTACATTTTCTCCTAAACTATAAGTCCAAATTACATTCTGTAAACGGCAAAGTTTATCTTCATAAAATTTTCTTGATGATGAAATTACTTTCGAACGTAAATGTTAATATGGCCACATAATAATAATACTACAAAGTCAGGCCTTATTTTTTTAATATTTTCTTGACATAATTTGCCTTATTGTGGATTATTTATAAAAGTTAGATAAGTAGTTTGTACTGCGGAATTTTTAGATCTACATAAACTCTACATTTTTGTAGTACATGATCTTTACGTATATCTCAGCATTTCGCCAGCGCACGCGATTATAGTAATTTAGCGGCGTATTTTCTTCCGACTTACTTCACTAATACCCTTATTTTAGGAAAACCGAGAGCAGTAGCGTAATGCTAGATAGCCTATAGCCTTCCTCATGAAACTGCCTATCATAAACAGAAAGAATTTTTGAAATCCACCCAGTACTTTCGATGATTAGCGCGTTCAAACAAACAAACAAACTTCCGCTTTATAATATTAGTATAGATTAGAAAATTGTTATCGGTTATACAACGTGTAACAGAATAAACGCAATTCCTGAAAGTAGTTGGTTCAAAATCGGCTTCTGAATCGGTTTCCGTCATAAAAAAATAGGTGTTAAATTTTGACGGAAAAATCTTTCATGTAACTTAAAATGGAAACACAGTATTATGACAAATATTAATACAATCCTTAATTCAAGGAAATGCGGTCTTGTGCGTGTCGGCCGCTAACATTGCATGAGTGTATGCGTCTGCGTAAGGATATTGTATGACGCACATACGTTTTAATTTTAGTAAGGTATTTTATTAAAAATTTAGTTTTGGCTTCAATTTATTTAGTTGCGCTTAATCTGTTACACCTTGTATACATAGGTACAACCATAGTATCTACTTAATTAGCGGTAAAACGCAGTTATATTTACAAGATGTTTGGCGTTTATAATTTTTTCCTGTTGATATTTATTCATTTTCCCAGGAAATGTATACACAGAAAAGTTTCCTATTTCGTTTAAAAATATAAATAGAGCTTGCACAGTCAAGGCCGGGCCTTGGCAATGGTTTTAACAAGACCTTTACCTGTTATGGGGATATAACTGTTGCAGTTTTATTAATTACAATCATAATATTTACGGTGACATTGAAACCCGTGGCACTATGGGCAACTGACTTAATTACTGAGGTCGATCTTTGACCTTTATTGTTACATATTTAAATTACTTAGTAATTAACTCTTGCATAAGCTCTTTGTACGGTAGCAATTGAGATAGCATTACTTAAGCTTACGAATTAGATTTTTAATCTGTGATCAATATTACTAAACTCTATGGTTGTTCTTTTTTATGATTCTAAAATGTAACCGTTGTATTTTTACCGCAGTAATTTTAAAAAGCTACACAATATGAATTATTGATGTTTAAAAAAGCTAATAAAAATAAAATCTAACCGCCAGTTAATCCGTTCTGATTTATGACTACTTTTTTTCTTTGTAGGTTTATTTTATTATTTGTGTGTTTTTAAATGGATTATTTTATTATTTATGTTAAACGGAGACGTTTCGAAATTGTGAATAAGCTGATTTTGCAGGAGTTTGAATGAGTCGTTAAAAAATACTCGAGCGCCGATCTCCCGAGTCCCAGTGTCGTAACTCTATTCATAGATTCAATTTCAGCTCACAAAAGTTCATTAGAATTCTAACAGATGGCGTTAGTAGTCACTGTAAATGAATAACATGTTTATTTCAGTTGAGTATTGTATAGTTTTTGTGTATTTCTAATAAAGCCATATCATAAATATTAATTAATCGCAATCTCAAAAAAAGTTACAATCATTTATCGCGATTATTTGAAGTGGCAATCAATTAAAGTTATAGACGATCAATCAAGTAGCCGCGGTTAAGTTATAAATCAAGTTAAGGTGTAGTGACGGTTAGGGTTCAAGGTTCCGTTGGTCGACCGTGGCCTGTGACCTCCTTGCTATGGCTTTCGGCTATGCATTACCGAACTTCCTAATATGTACGTGTCTGCCTTACAAAGTGAGCATAGAGGTGTGTTATCATGATGGCTGGTTTCTTATAGTTTATGGTAGGATAATGCTCTTAAAAGTTTATGGCTTCCGCTTGATTTTTTGGTCCTGGGTTAAAGCGTCTATAAATCTTTAAAAGGGTCCGTCAATGTAGGCGAATTTAAAATGTCTAACGTGTTTGCAAATTCATTTTGTGAGAATTGACACATCAATACAATATTCAAAAGTTCCTACTGTAAAAAAGTTGAATTTGTTATCGGTACTGAATGGAAAAGCATGAAGTTTCTACATATTGGTTCAGACTTTCAGAATTGCGGTGTTAAGTTTATTTAAATGTTTTTTTTTCTGTCTGCAAAAGAAAATTATTAAAAAAACTTGACTGTAGTATGTAATTTTTGACACTTTAAGCCGTTTTGGCTTAAAGTGTAAAAATTACTTACTACAATACAGTCTGATAAGTTTGATTTATTTTAGTTCAATCACAAATTAAATCCTACCAACTGCGCTTACTTTTTATTAGCGATATACGATCACTGACGTTGATACATCCGGTAAATAAATTGAAATTACTCGTTGCGAATAGAAAGGCTCTTAATTACCCTCTTTATATATCAAGAAAATCCTGCTCAGTGTGTTTCCATCAAATATAGTGAATTTGAACAAAATACATAAAACAGAGCAAGCTAAACTTTCATGATACAAAACGAAGATATTTTTCTAATAGCAATCTGTTTAGTTTTCCGTGTAACTCAAAAACAATTTCCGCCGTAACTCGGTACATCAGAAATGAGGTTTACGCGGTGGATCGTACCACGGCATCCGAACCGTATATAGGTAGATACGTGTCTCATTGCTTATTCAAATTTCCTAACATCGGGAGTGGGCCAGGATTCCCACGGGTAGCGCCAGGCACCACTCTGCACCTCACAGAATTGTACACGGGTTTTTTGAATTTTGATTTTGGGGCTCTCGTTGGTAGGTCAAATACTTTTTTGGATAGAGTGTACCTTATCTTCATGGGAAACAGAAAAAGTAAATGAGTTTTGTGTTCGAAATTAAGTCAAGCCTAAAATAGTCTACAATCATTTAATAACAGAATTCTCCAAACACAGATTTAAACTAGAATTCACACAACTTGTTTACTTCTTTATCGTATTGTGAGTTTTCCAATTAGAATATTTGGTATATACCCTGATATATACCTATAGCTGTTGACCTAAATTTATATTTGCCAAGTTACGTTAGATTTAAACGAAACTCGGCCTTAAGTTGTTTTTGCGGAAACAGGAACATACAAAATCTTTGATAAATATTAATAGGGTTATTTTAGCACATATTTATATTCTATAAGTTACTAATTCATATCTTAAATAATTATTTATTTGTTAGATATGTACCTACATTCCATAGTACCTGCCTGTCTTTAACCCAAAGGTTGACTGGTAGGTAATGCCTTGTTGCATAAAGTTCGCCCATTGTTCGGGGATTTATGTACAATACCATACCTACGTACGACTATTGTACATAAATCCCCATTTCTCTTGGTCACGCCATCACAAGTGAACGGCTAGACCAATTACTATATATAACTTCATTTTTGTGTGTTTTGAAAAAAAAAACAAAGTTGCGCGGAAAATGAGAAAAAAAATAAGAAAACTTTAGGACCATATTTCCTTTCCCAGTATTTTCGAAGATTAGCGCGTTCAAACAAACAAACAAACTCTTCCGCTTTATAATATTGGTGTAATTCCAACTCCATAATTGTAGTAGGTGTTTATTTACTAATAACCAATCAATATTAACCACCTCATAAGGATGTGGTTACCTGCGATTATTGACGGCTTATTGAGCCAGTTGCAATTACCAATGACTTGCTAGGAACAACATTATTAACATAAATCCCTTCACACTGTATGATGTGATGATTAGTTTGTAATAATTAATAACCGTGTATTTATGTGTAAAGGTGTTAGCTGTACTTTATTTTGTAAAACTTATGATGCGAATAATTCTTAAAGTAAAAGATAATTTACTCAGAACTATGGAAGTTAACACGTCTGAGAACCGATTTTAAAACCACCAAATGTATTTTAATTTGAGCAGTCTGTGATGCTACAAGAATTTGTACTGAAACGGTAATGCTTCAAATAATGTCTAGTTTTCTGGGGAGAGAATTTAATGGCGCTTGCGACTGGAAGGAACGGAAGGGAGTGTCAGACTTCTACTGACTAAAAACCTACCATGTTCCTTCAGTTGCCCTTGCTTTCCGGGGCCGCAGTATCTTGTTAGAAAGTTCTCCCAACATCGGTAGTCAATACGTCTATTCGGCCCCGTCATAAGTGCTGACCTTTGTATTTTAACTAGTCCTATTGTCGATCACCAAGGCACACTCAACTGGTTGTGAACTATATCTACCCACTTTGTATACCAGTATATATACCAAAAAACATTACGTATATCTTTTACAAAATCGGCATTATTATACAGTGTCTCCCATATACAAATCTTCTAATGTATCCACATTCATTACTAGGTAATCTGAAAACCACAGCCTATATTAACATTGGGCCTCATTCTGAATACGTTTATCCCACTCCCCGTCAACCTGACGCTGAATTCGTATTTTATTTATTTATCCTCCAATTTAGATCTACTGGATTTTAGGATTGTGGATTAATGAAATATACAGTACACATTTACAAGGATAGTAACGACGGCTCTTTGAAAATTATACGTGAGATCGATTTCTAATAACAACTAAATTGAAAATCCTTACTAATATTATAAATGCGAAAGTAACTCTGTCTGTCTGTGTGTTACGCAATCACGCCTAAACTACTGAACCGATTTTAATGAAATTTGGTACGGACGTAGTCTAGAACCTGAGAAATGAGCTACTTTTTATTGCGAAAAAAGGTCTGTAAGGGGTTAAACTGTTAAAGTAGGGGGTGAAAGTTTGTATGGAAATTACTTCATTTTTAAAGCTAGAAGCTTGAAACTTATGTTTTAGACTTTTGATTAGATATTAATAAATACGACATTCAAATTATGTATGAGTTATATTTTCAAAATAATTAGCCTAAGAAATTAAAAATGCTGCCGAAAGTCACTATTCCGCGCGGACGAAATCGCGGGCACAGCTAGTATTACATACGTGGTGCGTAATATTATTAATGTAGTTACAGGTGTTTGGGTTAGGCCACTGTAAGCACAATTTAGTGAAATGGGGCTGGTCACATTAACACCCAATGCGAATGCGGTGCTCCTGACCAAACCATGTCCCATCTGCTGGAGTCTCCAAAATGCCAAAAGATCCATTATTTTGCACGCTAAGCCGTTGGTCCCGGCAGTCATTTGTACATTTTTAACCGACTTCAAAAAAGGAGGAGGTTCTCAGTTCGTCTTGAACTTCTTTTTATGTATGTTACCTCGATATCTCGAAGACGGCTGGACCGATTTGGATTTTTTTTTGTTTATGATGTGTTTATGAAATCGGGATCTGATGATGGGATCCTAGAGTAATCGAGGTAGAGAGGAGTAACTCTTCAAATATTATAGGCACACCTATAGCGTTTTGGGTATTTCTAATAGTACCTTGTGCTATTAGAAAAGCGCCATTTGGGGAATTGGAACTGATGATGAAGACCACAGATGGCCACCGAAACTACTCAATAATAACTTGTATTTCGTGGATTGTGATTCGATTACTTGAATATTCATGTTAAGCACTTTATGCTCGTCACAATGCATATGGTAATGTAGAGGTGATGGTGAAGTACCAGGAGAACTTCTCAAAAATTAACGGCTCTGCATCGGGAAAAGCTATATTTTGTAAAAGGTGATAAGTAGTTCACATTTTGGCTTTTGGAACTACATAAATTACAAACCAACCCACTAAAAAGCGTGAAAAATAAACTTTTTAGCAACAGACTTCTATATCAGAACACTACAAATCCAAAAATAACTTTAATTTCGGAAGGCGGTGTCAAAAAAAAAAGAAAATACAAAACTAATAACACCGACTACCGAAATTAAAGTTATTTTTGGCTTTGTAGTGTTTTGATATAGAAGTCAGTTTTATTTTTTGCTACACAGTTTTTTTGACAATCGTTACGGTAGTCAGAAGCCAAAAAAATATGACACTGATCTGGCCAAGGAGTATCGTGTTACCATTGTGGAGGTCAGATAGGCAGTCGCTCCATGTAGCACACTGGCTGAGACTCAGAGACGAGTCTAAGCTTGAACTTACACTTCCGTCTGTCAAAATCAACGACTTACCCTTAAATTTGTATTCAGAGACGTTCGGAACACGTCTTAAACTTAGCGTGAACTAAGATAAGCCAAGTAGTCAATATCGACTACTTAAGACGGAACTAGCGCCACCAAGTGGGCTAAGGTGTAACTAATTTCGACAATGAAAAAGTTGACATTTATTCGAGCGCGTGGTATTCTTTTCTCTTTTAGATTGTAAAATTACGATTGTAAACTCACCAATGAACATTTTGCTTTTAAAAATGGCCATAGAGAAGAGAGTGTAAGCTTAGCTAAGACCTTGCTAAGACCGACGTAAGTTTGACAGGGACTGTGTCTCTGAATACGAATTTCTAAGATGCGCTTAGCCACGACTTGGCTTAGAGCGGTCTTCGCCCGTCTTATGTTCTTGTCTCTGAATCTCAGCCTAATACTCAGCTGGATCCAGTTGGACTGAAAAGACGACCTCAGCGTAGTTGTGAAAAGGCTAATGATAGATAGGTGATGAGTATCAATAGTTTTTTAGTAACACAATATTCGCAAGTCCCGCATATTAAACACAAAGGGAGGTTTATTAACGGACCCATAATTAATTCGTTCATAACAAAATACAGTGTCATGCGAGCATTTTTGAGTGTGTTATTATGCATTTTAATTTTTGGTGTTATAGAATTAGAGCTTCATGATTAGTTCTTTTATAAACACGGATAAATATAGAAAAACTTGCGTTCGGGGTCACCACTTTAGGGATTCTTTATTATCCAGTCCTTTGACCTGGATATTATCTATATGAGTCCTGCTTCGTCTGGTGGGGCGATTCGGGTTGATTGAAAGTCGGTGTTATACAGTATGTTAACTAACAGAGCGCGTTCCCGTTAACCCGCAATAGTGTAAGCACATCAATTAGATCGCCGCACACGCGGCCCGTCATTCATAAATAAATTGTGACGTTGCCGTCCTTCAAGTGCGCGTGTACAGAGTGTTTCTTTTACCTATCAATTTAACATTTTTAGTGAATATTTTAATACTAAAAAAATTAAAACATTTTGTTTTCGAATGGTAATATTTTTTTAGCATGTATGGATGCTATACTATTGTGGGTTAACGGGAATGCCCTCTGTTAGTTAACATACTGTATAGACCGAATATATTTCACGCGAAACCCTAATGCCCGTTTTCACCAACGACCCCTAAACTATACCCTTGGTAGGGATCCCTTAGGCTAAGGTACCCCTTAAATGTATCCCTTAACTTAATTCATTTTCACCATGCTAAGGGACACCTACTTAGGGGCTACTTAGTTAAGTGACAGATTTCTTTGTTATAGTTAATCCGAAAACCGAACTTTTACCGACAATATTTTTAAGTTACATTTTTACAACAATTCAGAACAAGATAAAAATATTTTACATAAGGAACATATTATAATAACAATTACGTTGCAAAACAATATGTCAACATCAAAAAACTAACATATTTACAAAATTTTTTGGCTGTTTAACGAAATTCCAGTGCCTTTTTTTTTAAGTTCTGACTTTCTGAGACGTATCATCTTTGACAGTGACATTTCGGTTGATGTTAGGTCATTATTTCTGTGTGGTTATTTTGCTAGTGTTTGTCTGGATTTTATACCTATTAAATTAATAACAATGGCTGAGACAATAAAACGTGGACACATATGGTAGCATAAAATCTAAGGGCACATAATAGTTGTTTGATCAGGGGCACAGATTTATTTCTATAAAAATAATTTAAAAGTTAATGATAATATAGATAGAGGTAGGTACCTGCTAGAAAAGCAAACCTTTTAAAGTTTCTATACTTGCACCTACTAAGACCATCTAACACTTTATAGCAAAAATTTTTAGGCATTGCATAGATATTGGAGGTACCTACACATACCTATTACCTACTCTGTTTTAATATTAGTATCTTACAGTATAGTAGCTTACTTGTCGTCTGGATATTCTAAAAAAAATTTTTAACAAGAAATAGAACCGACTTCCATATCAAAACACTACAAAGTCAAAAATAACTTTAATTTCGGAAGTCGGTGTTATTGGTTTTGGATTTTCTTTTTTTTTGTCACACCGCCTTCCGAAATTAAAGTTATTTTTAGCTTTGTTGTGTTTTGATATGGAAGTCGGTTCTATTTTTTGCTAATTTTATTTTTTACGCTTATTGTGGGTCGGTTTGTAATTTATCTAGTTACAAAAGCCATAATGTCAACAACTTATCACCTTTTACAAAATATTGCTTTTCCCGATGCATAGCCGTTAATTTTTGAGGAGTTCTCCTGGTACTTGACCATCAGCTCTACATCACCATATGTATTGTGACGATATAAAGTGTTTAACATCCGTACTCAAGTAATCGAATCACAATCCACGAAATACTTATTATTGAGGAATTTCAGTGGCCATCTGTGGTCTTCATCATCAGTTCAACTTTCTCAAATGGTACTTTTCGGGAGCAACTGCTCAAGGTACTATAAGAAATACCCAAAACGCTATAGGTGTGCCTATAATATTTGAAGAGTTCCCTCGATTTCTCCAGGATCCCATCATCAGATCCTGATTTCGTAACAATGGGACCAACTAGAAAGTATACCCATTCAAACGCAAAAAGAATTTTTCTAATCGGTCCAGCCATCTCCGAGTTATGAGGTAACATACATAAAAAAAAAGTTCAAGACGAATTGAGAACCTCCTTTTTTTGAATCCGGTTAAAAATATGTTCTAGTTTTTGTAGTAGAAATATCACGCAATCCTTGGATAACCTATATCTTGTACAAAAGTCTTTATCATCATACTGTGTGAAAAAGTCTGGTCTTTCACGATAAACACGTGGCCGTGTATTTAACCTAGGGTTTGCCAATAATTCCACCGTCGCAACAGCTTCAATACTATCAAAAAACTCACTTAATAGATCTTCCATTTTAACAAAAATTAAAGAACACGCGACTTGTTTAACAATTTAAAACTAACCCTTAGGCTAGGGGTCAGTTAGGGGCCGAACATTCGGGCCCCTAAATATAAGGGATCCCTTAAGAGTTTAGGTGTCCCTTAAACGTTGGTGAAAACAAAACTTGCGTTAAGTGATACTTAAATTGGCTTAAGGGTTACTTAAAATTTAGGGGTCGTTGGTGAAAACGGCCATTAGAGTACCGTTCGTACCGACCAGTGCGCAGTAACTGATCGTCCTATTCATACATCGCGCTTGCTTACATTTTGCTGCCCTTGCACTGGGCCATACGTACTTACATGTGTCCCTACAGTAGGTATGAGAAAGCCGGCGTGGGTTCTCAATTGTTTCGTAACCGATATTACAAATTGAGAACTTATTACCAATTATTATTCAACGATCATTAAGAAAAACAATAACGTAAAATAAGCATTAACGTTCCCACTGCTGGAACAAAGGCCTCCTTTCTATGAGAGGGACTACTAGGCCGTAATCTACCATGCAGATCCATTGCATTTTTGGTGCTTCTTAGCACCAACATTTTTTTCTTCACCCTTTTAAAAATACTCAAAGTTATATGCCTGTCTTGGCTCGAAACTACGACCCGCAACTCGTAAGTCGTGTCTGTAATCACTGTGCCTCCACTGCTCCTTACAAAACAATAAACTATTCCAAAAGAAAGAACTATTGCGAAATAAACTATTACAATACAACATGTTTTCCTTATAAAAAACCATTTCTTTCCCTATAAATCTTGTAATTAATTGTTCTTTATTGTAAAAATATTCCATTTCCGTTTTTGTATTTTTTAAACATAGCAAATAAAACACAATATTTAATTATAATACAAAATATTTATTAATTTCATTATTATTTCCATATACAATAATACTTTCACATCTTTTACAATTTATTCATAGAAATATCCCATCATATTATCATTTATTTTAATTCAACTATTAACTAATTGATATGTTTATAATTGTAACAATAAGCTAAGTCTTACTGTTATTAAACTAACTTATATTTAAAATTACTATAATTAAACTAAGTAAAGCTTCTTAAATTATAGGAATGAAACTATTAATTAAATGTAGATAATATTATTCTAAGTAATCATTAAAATACAAATAAACTGTATTAGTATTTATTGAGAAATCATGCTGTATCAGTTTTATTAGTTGTAAATGATAATTACATTTATATTTATGGTTAAAATATAACGAATTGATTTTACTGTTATTATGAAATTGTTGTGAAATTACAGTAACTACAGAGTAAAAATTATAATTATATTTAGACTTTTAAGTATATTCATTTGTAATGTTACTTTAAATAATACAATTGTTCCAACTTTCTAACAACATTTGTATAACAAAACGCAATTGAAATCGGATCAGTAGTTTCTGAGAAAATCGCGGATATACAAACATACATACAAACTGGTCGAATACAGAACCTCCTTTTTTTAAGTCGGTTAAAAATACAAAGAATTAAGAAAAACAGTTAATTATGCTGGTCATGCCATACATATATTACACTGATTTCATTTGTTTATACAAGTTAATACAAAGACCCACATTTATAGCTGTTTTGCAAATTTTCATATCTTACAATTGCTCTATATTTATTTAAAATATAAAGAATTATTAAATTTACGGAGTGATTTCATTTGTTTTTACAATAAATCATATTTATAGCTGTTTTGCAAATTTTCATAACTTACAATTGCTTTTATATTCATTTAAAATATAAAGAATTATATTATTATATTGACAGTTTACCATATTAAAGTAATTTCATTTGTTTATACAAGTAAATACAAGACTCAAATTTATAGCGGTTTTGCAAATTTTGAAATCTTACAATTGCTTCTATATTTATTTAAAATATAAAGAATTATTACTTATATTGACAGTTTATCATATAAAAGTGATTTCATTTGTTTTTACAAGTAAATACAAAGAATCACATTTATAGCTGTTTTGCAAATTTTCATATCTTACAATTGCTTTATATTCATTTAAAATATAAAGAATTATTAAGTTGACAGTATATATATCCTTAATTTTTAGTAATTACATTCATATTAAGGCTTATTAATACAAATAATTACATGCAAATTAAGTGGATAACCTTTGGTTATTGTAATAAAATTATCATTTGCAGTATTTATGGTAAGTAATTCTGGTATCCATTATCGTTAGTTATTCTTACAATAACGATACTTGAGAAAATAGAAAAAATATCACAACACACAAGAATATCACAAATTATCAACTATACTTACTATTTATGAATACATTTGGCACTTCATAATATACTATAGTTTAACTTTTAATGAAGCTTACAAAGTTACGAGCTGATAAAATATCCAATCTTTATCTGTTTTTACATGAAACAGTATTTTTTATATTTCGATCTATCCCATTACGATATTGTTTACGTTACCATGCAATATCAAAATAGACGGTTCTGACATTGAACCTCTGAGGCAAAATTTCGACTAGACTCATGGCGATTAAAACCTTGTAAGCAAAGTAATACGCCAATTATAAAATGCATTGAATTGAGCAATTAAACCAAGTTAAATCACCACAAGTATTTAACTCTTAGAGGTGAAGATGTTCAAGAACTTCGTCTTGATGTTGAGTAACGTCGTGAAGGACCTCTTCACCTTGTTCTTCTTCTGTGATGACTCCGACCTCAAGAAGGGTTCCGAGAAAGATTTCTTCATCACAGGGTGTTCTGATGGTTCAGCCTCTTTAGGAAGCTGGTACTTGTATTCCTTAACTACTTTCTCTTCTGACGGGTCATACCTGTACAACACAGAGTATGTACGCTTGACCTTTTTAGGCACCTTAGGTGTGTTAGGCACCCTGTCGCTTTTACAGCGCTTGACCTTGTTCCTGCCGTAGTAATCCTGGTAGCTATCAGCATCAACATAGATGAACCTCTTTCCCAAAGCTAGTTCTCTCTCCTTCTTCAAACTCTTCCATGAAGCGATGACGGATTCACGGCGGAAGGTCTTGTTCGGGTTATGGCGGCTGATGCAATACCCTGGCTCATCCTGGATGTTGGATGTATCCTTCAACGGAGACCCTCTCGGGCTGTAGTCAATCTCGTAGTCGTCTCGCGACACCTGGAATCAAATAAATCTCAGATCAGTGACTGCTGTCCACATAAACAACACTATCAATGTTAATCTCCCGGCTGTCCCATAAACAAGTCCAGGCCGCCAGTGATCTTGTGAATTATTTAAAGTATCAATACAACGTAACTACGTGACTGTTAGAACGTGAGTCTAGGATGTATCGCCGTCCCTTTCTATTATTAATAGGGTCGATCTCGATGTTGTTCTGCACGTTCGTCATCGGAGCCCTTCGCGCGGTGCCCACATGTCTAACAACACCTGTCGAGACCGCCATATGTCTCAATCTACAGGAACTTGGCAATGTCCGTACTACCAATTTTTAACTGCAACCGTGAACTGTCTAGGAAGCTCAATAAAAGTGTAGTATTCACAATATTATTCAACTTAAGGTCGTTCATTTCGATTCCGATTGTAACAAAAGATGCTTTTAGCTCTATGACATCACATGAAAGATTAACTGAGGTCGGGAAATGTTCGGACGATAAAAAATATGTTTATGAAGATGTCCTTCGGAAAACGCTTTGCTAATGTGTCGTTTGAAGTATTAAAAGCTTGCACGTTAGTGGCTCGCTTGCACAACTTTCCTGAGGTTATATTCCCGGCGTTTGTAACGCGAGGTTTAAATTAATCTGATTATTATGTAATCTTTTTATGGTTTTCTTGGAATCTCAGAGTATGACGTCGGCCATTGGTCAAATAATGGGTCACGCAGAAATAGACGGTTTATTATTGGAGTTCATTAGAACATGGTGTAAACGAAACATTGGAATGCTATGGATCCGACTACTTGCAATAATCTCGCGAAAAAACAAGTCTTAACGATGAAATAGTGTGAGGTTTTTTAAACATTATTAATCACTATTACAGCGTTAATCCTCAGTTATGTGTGATGATATAATATGCTAAATGTTTGGTAAAAAAATTTGGGGCGATACATTATTAAATGTCAAAAATAACTTTAACTTTAATCGTTGTTTATGTTTTTTTAGTTCCATTATCAAATATACAATGTTTATTTTTTAAATAAATTGTTACATACTAGCGAATTTTCATGTTTCAATGTCTAATGCTACTGACAAATACTCGCTACTTTGTATTTTGACAGGTCGTGTTGAGTAACATTTTTTTAATGGCTTGTGAAAAAAAAACAGTGCACTGTTGCGAATTTAGGTCGCAACGTAAAATGGGTCACTTTTAAATAGTTATCGTATTAGCAGGGATAGTTAACACGGTCTAATTAAAACTGAAATTAAGCCTCGCATCTAGGCTACAGCCTCTTGTTTTTCGTTCTTAACCTTGTGCTTTTTCTTTTTTCAGGTAATTTTTTATTGTCCATCACAGAGACGTGACATCGCTGGGTGAGTGTCTCTGACGTATCCACGCTACTCTTTCGCGGGCTCCGCGTGTCCTATTTCGTGTTTTGTAATACCTCGTTAAAATATGTAAAGTATTTTTGTCCCGACTTGCATACTTGGGGTTATTTTTGGAACTTATTATAGTTGTGAAGGTGATAACGTTACTAAGGTGCTGTTAATTTTGTCACAGGTTATTTTCGGGAACGCATCAGAATGTTCAATGCAATGTCTATTATTGTACTGTTGCAACGTGTTTATTACGTATGATTACGTTTGTTATTGCACTTTTGATAAATTGAGGTCTACGGAACCTTCAGAATTTGTAAATATGAGTAATGAGATAACTTGCCAAGCAAATTATTGAAGGGATTCATTCCTGTACATTAAATTACATCGATTATACCAATGATTAAATTAGAAAATAAAGTAGTTATCATTGTTTAATGGATTAAGAATCCATATTAATTACGATTATGCAAGTTAACTCAATTTCACAGATCTGCCCATAAATATTTTAATTACTTAGTTAACCAATTAATAACTTTAAACACGTATTTTGATTAAAAAACAAAATTAGAAATCAGTACGATACTGTGATTAATTTCAGAAACAGTTCTTATAATTGAAAACGGTCTCTGTCCGTTTGAAATTACGGTTCAATTTTGTTTCTCATGGGCATTGTACTCGGTTATTTGGTACCGTTAACTTGTATGTGCAAACATGGTGCAAAAAACACGGCACACATTTTTTTTCTTTCGAATTTACAGCTACATACTCGTACATCCTCTTGAATTTATGCGATGTTATGTTTGGGCTAGACTTAATTCTTTGAGCTCGAATTTAAACATTTTTTCCACTTACCGATTAACGGTACCTATGCATTACAAAAAACATTTTCTCATTTTTCGATTTTGGGTTTGATTTCTATATATAGAAGTGCCCTCACTGATAAAGAATTACCAATTAAGAAAGCAAATCCAGTTTGTCTTCAGTCAGTTTACTCTAAATAAAAAACCCAAACGTATTTTTTGCAATGTTTACTTTTCGCCAGTAACTGCAAGATATATTTAACATAAGTTTACGAAACGTAAACAGTGGAACATATGTAATTTACTCGATCGACTCTGAGAAATCTGTTGGTGCTGTGGAGTTCTGCTATTCATACACGACATTAGGCAAACGGGATTCTATTTTTGGGGCCAGTTCAAGTATAGGACGGTATTCTTAGGCACCGGTTAGATACGTGCTCTTTAGCACACAATTAGATCGAAAGGCGACTGCTACTGAGATTTTAAATTTGTAATGCAGTTGTTTATGGTTTTGGTTTAGGCGCGATTTGATTTCATTCCATTTATTCAAAACGCTTGCCTTTTTTCTTTTTTCAATAATAGTTTTTATGTTTACATATAGGAAATCAAATAGTGGCCAATTAACGCTAAGTGGATTGTCTAATTAGAATTTGTGCGTTCGTCATAGGTTAAGAGCCGATAAAGTTCATTATTAATGAGACATATTATTAGAAAATGACGTAGCAATGATTGTACACTGACTAACTGTACCTTGCCCACGCTCATTTTTTCGTCACTATGATTTTTCCGATGAGTAACAAGTTTTTTAATACATATTGCACCATGAAATTTCGTCAGTATGATAATGACCCCAAGTTTTTTGACACAAAGTTACAGTTATGAAATAATACCAGCCTAAATAAATGATCAGCTTACCGAGCGATATATGATAAATCCAATTCATCATAAGAGGATTTTAAATTCGGAAAATAATAGTTTTGATTAATTATTTCATGTTTAAAGTAGCAAACTGCAGGCGAAGATCTATGACACTGACAAATACTTTGTATTTAATTTAATCGACAAACATACTGTAAACAAATAGTTACCCTCTTAAATATTGATAAATCGCCATATTTTTATATGACCGACTTTGCATTATTAAAATCTAATGGCAGTGATGTATGCAGCACATTTTTTAATGCGTCTCATTTTAATATTGTCATTTGTCATTATCAGAGATCGCTGCAACTCTCCACTTTCGAAACCGTAAACCGGAATGGCGGGCGACGAATGACAGCTATTAGATTGTTACAACAACACGAAAATCTCTAAGCTGTATATCCAGTTCGGATACATTTAACTCCGGTGAAAGTATCTCTAACGAAATTCGCTAAGACCAGTCCCCGAATTAAGAGTATCGACAACTATTGACAACAATCGTTCCGAAACCATTTTGACAGCGGTTCTGACAGCTCATTGTTTGTTTGACAACCTATCACTTTCTAATATCCGTTATTATTGCTCACAATGACAACTTTACGCTTCCCAATATAATATTTCACTAGTTATCATACCTATAATATCATAAAAATATTTGATTTATCAACTGACAATTTAATTTCTAAAGATTGCCATTCAGCATGCGAGTTTTTCATAGACAAAGAGTAATTGTTTTTTCACGGGTGCTTCGTTTCCATTTATTGCGAGCAGTGCAGGCAGGAACTGCCCATTAGCAACATCAGTGACTCAGAGTTTAATTCTAATATATTAAAAGCTTCATTTTTATTAAAAGTTTAATTAAAGAAATGAATAAAACTTTAATAACATCCGAAGCCAAAGTTTATCAAAGTCACTTTTTAAATCCCGATAACCTTTTCTGAACCGTACAAAATCTTTTGATGGAAGTAATCTTTATGATTTATCACAAATGTTTCGATCGGATCGATTTTGGGCAATGATTAATATAATGCTTTCGGCTTTGAATGTGAGTAACCATGAGATTGGCTGCAGGCGGCAATGTCAAGAGCTTTACCACAAAAAGAACGTAATTCCATATTCAAGCAGCGGACACGCACGCGCCGCAGTTCAATGACAGCGAACATAGACAAGTCAGTTGCCTTTTAAGCGCATTAAAGTGGCCATGCACTTTGCGTAATAGTTACCAATGACCACCGCAGTCTAAGCTCTATTCCGTAATCCGAATACGTGGGCTTATTGTTCAACAGATAGACATTACACGGAGCTAATTTGAATGTTTGTACAATCAAAGTATTTAACTTAATTTAAAATGTAACTTACCACGCTTTCCCAACTACCACCGAAGATGGTTTTGTCCAACATCTTGTGTCACTTTACTTTTCACTGAACAATCCGAAAAAAATTCACACAATTTATTTCAAAAACAATACAAAAATCTAGTGTTTTCAATATTTTTGTCGTGTTACGCGTCCCGTATCACGTTGTCACAGGGTAATGCTTTGATTTGGCACAGTGCACACCTCGAGCTTTCCTGAACGACTGAAGCGAAAACGTTTCAGCGTCATATTTATAGGACGGGAGTGGGAAAGAGGGCGGGTTTCAGGAAGATGCTTCGTTACCGTCTTTCCACTTAACACGTAGTCACGCCTTCGTATTTTAAGGTGCAAGTAATATAGTTCGGGGAAGCCCATCTAAAACCGTCTGTTACTATAAGGATGCATCCTTATATTCCCGTTTTCTATGTCGACTGTTTTACTTAAGACTTCTCAGAATGACTTTGTGCATATTTAGAACAAGCCTCACTTAGTTTCCAGATCATTACAAAGGTCCATTAACTCTCCTAATAGCTCTACAGTTATTTCAGTTTTACGAGCGCACGTAATTAAAACCTCACTCCTGACTAAAATGCAAACAGGATATTAGAATATGAGCGTAGTTTTTACACCATTAAATGTAACGTAAATCTACCAATTAACTGATATAATATTTGAATACAAACAAAAGAATCCGTTAGCTCAACGCAAACAAATAAATCAAATATCTACAAACATTCATTTTGTTTCGTAATTTTTGTACCAAACAACACTGACCATCGACTACATACCGCAAACTTTCCTTTTTAGGGTTCCGTAGCCGAATGGCAAAAAACGGAACCCTTATAGTTTCGATATGTATGTCCGTCTGTCTGTCTGTCTTTACGAAACTTAGAAGGTAGATGTATTCTGTGAACCGCTTTCCGATTTTCAGAAAAAAATTAAAAAATATTTGAAACTAGCTTTTGCCCGCGACTTCGTCCGCGTGGAATAGTTACTTTGGCCTAACGTTAAATTTAACCCCGATTTTGAAGCATTCTTCATTGGCACTCCGCTCCTATTGGCATTAGCGTAATGATATATGTATAGCCTAGCCTTATTGACTCTATATATCTCTATATATTGACTATTTAATTAGAAAATAATTTCGAACCAGTAGTTCCTGAGATTATCGCGTTCAACCAAACAAACAAACTGTTCAGCCTTATATTATTAGTACCTATAGATAGCTGTTGCCCGCGACTTCGTCCGCGTTTCCATCGTTTTTCTTAAAAAAAAGTAGCCTATGTCTTTCCTCACGGTTCAGTGATTTTGATGTAACAGACAGATTAAAGTTTCGTAATTTAGTAGGGAAATATAATATGTCAATCTATAATACTGTTGAAAAATATCGCAATGCGGAACCGCACAATATTATTGTTAATAGCTGTGCCCGCGACTCCGTCAGCGTGTAACTCCTTGTGTGTTATTAAGTTAATGTATTGGTAATATTGTTTAGATCACGTTCACATGAGGCTTAAGTACCTATAGAACGAAAATACTTCAGCGCAAAGCTTCCGAATAAACTATGTTGAAAGTTGACCCGTCCGGCACGTGAACATAAAGATTTCTAGAACTGCTAACCCGGGAAAGAGCGACGTACAACTGCCCATGCGAGAAACAACTGACACCGATATCTCCATATATACCGATATATCCAGCAACACGAAAAGTCTGCCCTTGAACCTTATTAATTGTCATTGCATAACACACCGATACTGGGAATTGCGTTCTTTTAAATTGGAATGGAAAATTATTTGGTATTATGGGAATTCTGGGAATAAAGACGGTTTCTCCTGCACCGCAACCTGTTAAAATTTGAGCCTCGATTATATTTTGTTGCAACTGGGTGAAAATAAAACGAATATAAAAAAAGTGAACGTAAATTAGCCAAAACTTACCTATCGGTATACCAAAATAACTAATACCTATTTTATAAAATAACAACAAAAGGAATCTAAAAATAAATTATCAACGACTAAAAGTCGCGCTGATAAGCACGGTTTGTTAATATCAATTAAGTATTGTCTGTCAATAAGGTCGAATGCTCTGAACGTCTATTCGGATCAACAGGCAAAAATTGTATGAAGCTCGCACTTTTTAGGGTTCCGTTGCCGAATGGCAGAAAACGGAACCCTTATAGTTTCGACATGTCTGTCCTTCTGTCTGTCTGTCCGTCCGTCCGTATGTCACAGCCATTTTTTTTTTAGGTAGGGCCTCTCGTATTTCAGCACACTAAGGCTGGTCACTACTCAACCACGAAGCTCGCGCTCGGACGCCCCGCCTTTTTAGGGTTCCGTAGCCGAATGGCAAAACACGGAACCCTTATAGTTTCGATATGTCTGTCCGTCCGTATGTCACAGCCATTTTATTCCGAAACTACTACGACTATACATGTGAAACTTAGTAGGTAGTGTTCGTAGTTAGTAGGTGAAACTTAGGAGTCTATGAACCGGTATTTATAGACAGGTCTTTAAAAATGATATAAGGGTTTCTAAAACCACTTTTTCATAAAGTCAATCGTTTAAAAGATATAAGCTTCCAAAGTGGTAAAATGTCCCGCCCCCTCTAACTTCCATAATAATGGAGTAAAAAATCTAAAAAAATATATGTCTGTAGATCTTAATGTAAACTTTCAACCAAAATTGGTTTGAACGAAATCGGGTAAGCAGTTTTGAGATACAGCATATTTTCTAAAACCGCAAATATAACTTTGTAATTCATACAAACACTATGAAAAACAAAGTTATCTAGCGTAGTTATAAAAATGTAAATAAGCTGGTTTCTAAAATTTTTAAGGTTTTTAGGAACCCTTCATGGGCGAGTCTGGCTCGCACTTGGCCAATCGAGACGCGTCGAGCGCGGTGACCGATTCTCAAAAATAATCCTTATAGCATGATTCAGTAGGTATTTACGCGCGATGGCTTATTATTAGCGTATTTCATGTATAACTTTGGTGTTTCTATACCGATTTATATGATTCTTTTTTGTGGAATAGTTAATAATGTTAACTTTTTCAATTAGGGATGACTGACAGTGTTATAAACGTAAGAGTAGACAAATATTATAATCAGAAAGCTTCGAACTGCTAAGCTATCGGGAGTTACACGTGTTATTGTGAGTCAACCATAAAAGATAGATATATGCTGTCGTGGGATATTTTTTATATAATTTTAAGGAGAACATTTCCGTCATAAATGATTTCTGTGTAGCTTTAACCATTAAGGTTGCACACGCGACGGAAGCTTAAAAAATGGAGTAACTGCTCCCGTTTTCCCAACATTTCCCTTCACTGCTCTGCTCCTATTGATTGTAGCGTGATGAAAAGTATACTATAACCAGCTCAGAAGTATGAAATATAATTGTACCAAGTTTCGTTAAAATCCGTCGAGTAGTTTTTGTTTCTATAACGGTTATACAGACAGACAGACAGACAGACAGACAAAAAATTTACTGATTGCATTATTGGCATCAGTATCGATCCCTAATCACCCCCTGATAGTTATTTTGTAAATATATTTCATGTACAGAATTGACCTCTCTACAGATTTATTATAAGTATAGATAAAGGGGGGTCCCCATACATGGAACTAGAACTGAAAATATTTTTTTTCATGAAACCTATGCGTGTGTAGTATCTATAGACAGGTCTTTAAAAATGATATAAGGGTTTCTAAAGCCACTTTTTCATAAAGTCAATCGTTTAAAAGATATAAGCTTCCAAAGTGGTAAAATGTGTGTCCCCCCTCTAACTTCTATAATAATAGAGTGAAATATCTAAAAAAATACATGTCTGTAGATCTTAATGTAAACTTTCAACCAAAATTGGTTTGAACGCAATCGGGTCAGCAGTTTTTGAGATACAGCATATTTTCTAAAACCGCAAATATAACTTTGTAATTCATACAAACACTATGAAAAACATAGTTATTTAGCGTAGTTGTAAAAATGTATATAAGCTAGTTTTAAGAAATTTTTAAGGATTTTTTTTAATCGTCAAATAAATATACATATTATATTATTATAGTTACTACGGAACCCTTCATGGGCGAGTCTGACTCGCACTTGGCCAATTTTAGTTTTTTGTTATCAAAACCTCACTTGTAAGCGGAATAAAATTTATGTTCAAAATTCGAATCTTTTGAACTTTTTGGCGCGCAGCTAAAGCGTTTGTCTGTTTGTTTTAGTTTTTGACGCGCCCCGTTTTGTTACCCTAAATGAACCGTCCTGCCGTAGTGTTTCATGACACAAAGCTCATAAAGCCCTCTTTTACATTTAAAAATAAACGAAACAGGATATATTTTTCATCTTCCGAGATATCTCACAGATCTCGGAAAGGAACTATCAATTTACTTGAGCATAATGCTCGAGAAACACGATGAGTGAGGTTTGCGCGAATATTTTCTTAGAAATCCTTCTCGCTTAAATTAATTGATATTATTGCAATACGATAAAACATCCCTTTGAGTTTAGGACTTGGAAACTATATTCATATATTTAGCTTTTAAATAGTGATTAAAAAAAACTTATTTAAGATCTCTAAAAAACCCTCAACTGAAATGGAAGAAACATGCACATTTTTACAAGTACAAGGAAAATTCATGTATCTATTTAATAATTAGCTTCGTCGGAACGCAAATTTGATGCACGGTAATTTTATAAACAAAAACCTTACGCCCTTTTAACTTACCTTAGTTTTAATTACAAGCTTTCCTTTTTACCCGACTGTGGCGAAGCAAGGAAGAGGGTTATGTTTTTACCGCGTATGTATGTATGTATGTCCGTTCCTTTGTTCCCTCGTAACTATTAAACCCGTGAACGGATTTTGATTAAAGATACGACGTTGGATTTGTCTTGATGGCGTGAGTGTTATAGGATAGATTAAAATAAAAACAAATCACCACAACGACAACCAGGCGCCATATTAAAAAAAAATAAAAAAAAATTGACAAACTATGACAGACGGGGTATCATTAAATAGATCTTTAAAAATGATTTTGAGGTTTCTTTAACCATTTTTAGGGTTCCGTAGCCGAATGGCAAAAAAATGGAACCCTTATAGTTTCATTATGTCTGTCTGTCCGTCCGTCCGTCCGTCCGTATGTCACAGCCATTTTATTCCGAAACTATTAGAACTATACATGTGAAACTTGGTAGGTAGATGTATTCTGTGAACTGCTTTCCGATTTTAAGAAAAAAAAAAAAAATAGACTTTCACAATAAAGGGGGCTGCCCATACATGGAACTGAAACTGATAATATTTTTTTTCATGAAACCTATGCGTGTGTGATATCTATAGACAGGTATTTATAAATGACATTAAGGTTTCTAAAACCACTCTTTCATAAAGTTAATCGTTTAAAAGATATACGCTTTCAAAGTGGTAAAATGTGTCCCTCCCCCTCTAACTTGTATAATAATGGAGTGAAAAATTTCAAAAGCATATGGCTCAAAATCACCAAGGTGGAGAATTAAGGTTTCCAGCAAATAAATGTCTAAATTTAGTTTATTTAAGTAAATCGTCATTGTAAATATTATTTAACTCTATTTATATTAACTATACATAATACCGTATACTGCTTTAGAAAAGTATATTCATTATTATATGAAGAAATAACTACAAAAAATCATTTCGAGAACGCGTCCAATGTAGCAATGTGCAGAAACTAACATTGGAAATATTCATAAAATGACATCATGTAAACACTTTCTCTTGCTTAATAGCTTATAAATTTATCTAATATCAATTAATTATATTCAATAAAAAAGAAAGAAAATAAATTAAAGAAAATCAAGTAAAAATATTGTGTCCAGCAATGTATGCGTCATTTCAGTGAACGAAATTTTGATTCTCGGTAAAAATTGAGTTTTTGAACGCAACTTTTAGTTGTCTGTGATACAGTTATGGGAACGACGTAAACAAATGGCCGCAGAGAGTATTTTTCGCCAAAATAATAGAAAATAAGTGGTAAGTATTTTTCAATTCATTAATTATAGATCGTACATCAATACGTCGTCATACCGGGAATGCGTTTATCAACTCGGAATATTGAAAAATACGTTTTGTAGTTTTTAATAGCAAATAGTAACCTCAAATATTTTGCAACAACAAAGCCAAACATGATGTCAAAGATGGCTAACGTCTAAAAAGGGCGCGTTTGTTTGAAAAAGTCATTTCGGGAACAGTCATTTCGGGAATGTTCTCAGACATGACGGAGCGTTCGCGAAATGATGACGACGTTCCGGAAATGACTTTTTCAAATAAACCCGCCTTTTTATTATAACTATTGGCTAATTAATTAAGAGTATGTTATGTCAACATATTTTTTAATAAATGTTTAATTTTTTTAGCAATATGGAGTCTCATGTGGCTGAAAAAAAAATAAAAAACGTACAAAAAAGCAAGTAAAAAAAATAGTTCGGCTTACTTGCGACAACGGGAGAAAGCTAATGCCAAGAAAAGGATTTTTTTAGATAAGATGCCGGAGGAAGAGAGAGAAATAAAAAGGGCAAAGGATCGAGCGTACTATCAGAAAAAAATAGCTGAAAAGAAAGTTAAAAACATTGCTGAGATGACTGAGAGAGAAAAGCGAAAGCAGAGAAAGAAGCATAAAAAAAGTACAGAGAAAACAGCCTCAGATTTAGTATATTTGTTTACGGAGTCTTCTATACTGGTAAAAGAGATTCCTGATGATGCCATTTCTAGAGCAAAAGACTTAGTTCCGAAACCTTTAAATGCCATACCAGGTATCATGAATATTACAAAAATTACATGGCAAAGAGGACCAGAAGTTATAATTAAAATGTACCAACACGAACATTTTGAAAAGCAACTGAAAATGTCTGTACTATCTGGAAGTTTATACCCGAACTCTGTCCCAATAAATATGGGAATATCTTCAAGAAAGTCTCCTGAACCGGATGAGCTTATGGATACAATTGATGTAGAAGATTTACTGCAATTGAAGGAACGGAGCATTTACAACATCATTTATAAATGAAATGAAAAGAAATATTTATTTTGTAAATTGGTTATAAATAAAACTTTTACACGTCATGTTTTTTTGCGTGTTAAGTTTAGTTTAGCTAGATGAGGCCAGTATTTCCTAACTGATTACTTTGAGAAGAAACACCGAAACAAACTCAGAAGTCTCTTTTAAAGTCCAGACAATTTAACTCATCATCATCCGATGAGGAGGATTTAATGTCGATTTCTGTTCGTCAGCAGATTGCACAAAAATCGGTTACTGTGGAAGCTGGTACATCTTAGAATCAAGACAAGGAAAACCTACATCCAAATTTAATATCCCCTGGTACCTTTGTTTTAATTAATGTATAAACACAAAAGAAAACTATCAATTACAGATACGTTGCCATTTGTAAGACAGGTGTCGATAAAGATGATGGAGAAATCCTTGTCAATTTCCTGAATTCGGTGCGTGATAATGCAAAAAAAAAATTAATTAGATCCGAATGATAAATCGTACATTGCATTTGAGCAAATAATAAGTACTATTCCAACACCATTACTTAACAAAGAAACTAATAAAAAGTATTATTACTTTGAGACTGATATTGATATTTATGAAAAGTTCTAATGTTTGTTTCATATTGTTAGAATAAGTGCTTGTTTTTGATTAAAAGTTTATTTAATTTTAAATACAAAACTATAAGTAGAGTGTTTAGATGGTTGGATGATTACCATCATAATAAATGTTTATTAAGATTATTAAGAATATCTGGCTGTGTAGAGCAATTAAAAGACATTAAAGTGGTTTAAGTTACATTTTGATCCTTATGATTCTTATGCCAAAATAAATAAATAAGTACGACATCCAAAAATATTGCTTTTGAATTGATAAACCTAAATTTTATCTATATCGTCATTTCGGGAACACACGTATCATTCCGTGAACACTTCATCATTTCCGGGAACATTACGAAAATCATAGATAACACATTATTATTTTTAGATATTTAAAAAAGGCCCTTGTAATATTAAAATAAAGCAAACTTCTCATCCCTATAGCTTGTTTATTTATATATCTGACAGCGATATTTGTCTTAATTCGATAATTTAGGCAATGAAATAGTTATATAGCTCCAGGTGTACAGATATCTTGCTTTTTACCGTCTTTATTTGCAATTTCATTAGATTTTTATAATTTCAGTTTATAAATAACATATATCCGCTATTAAACAAAGTAAAAAAGAAATACTTTTTTTATACTTTAATATTATTATAAACCTCACAAAAATGTTCCCGGAATGATGTTTTTCAGCGATAGCTCTCTTTGAAAATAAAATTACAAGAGTAGTAATCAATTCTATGCTCTGCCGACGTAAATAGTGTTTAAACGTAAGTTTTGTTATAATTTAAATTGGTTTTCAAAGTAATAGCTGCTAAGTAAATTCATCATAAAACAGAATTCGGAATTTGCCACCTTGGTGATTTTGAGCCATATATGCTGTAGATCTTAATGTAAACTTTCAACTAAAATTAGTTTGAACGAGATCGGGTCAGCAATTTTTGAGATACAGCATATTTTCTAAAACCGCAAATATAACTTTGTAATTCATGCAAACACTATGAAAAACAAAGTTATTGGGCGTAGTTGTAAATAAGCTGGTTTTAAGAAAATTGCAAAGTTTTTTTTTTATTATATATACATATTAGATAATATAAAGCTAATTATATTATATTATTATAGTTACTTCGGAACCCTTCATGGGCGAGTCTGACTCGCACTTGGTCACATGATACCCCGTTTGTCATAGTTTGTCGTTTTTTTTGTTTTTTCGTAATAAGGCGCCTGGTTGTCGTTGTGGTGATTTGTTTTTTAACCGGCTTCTGAAAAAGGAGGAGGTTCTCAATTCGGATGTTTGTTTGTACGTTTTTTTTTTTTTTTTTTTATGTTTGTTCGGGCATAGCTCCGTCGCTCGCCAACCGATTTGAAAAATTCTTTTTTTGTTGGAAAGGGTATACTTCCCAAATGGTCCCATGAAAATTTTATCGACATCGAACAAGCCGTTTCTGAAAAATTAACAAAAGTCTAAAAAAAATTTACATTGATGATCTTTTCGGTTACTCTATATTGTGTTTTTTGTTCGCGCGTTTTTAGTATTTTTGTTGTTGACATTTTGGCTTTTATAACTAGATTAATTACAAATTGACCCACTAAAAAGCGCGAAAATAAAAACTTTTTTGCAAAAAAATAAAACCGACTTCCATATCAAAACACTACAAAGCCAAAAATAATTTTAATTTCGGGAGGCGGTGTGAAAAAAAAGAAAATACAAAGCCAATAACACCGACTACCGAAATTAAAATTATTTTTGGCTTTGTAGTGTTTTGATATGGAAGTCGGTTTTATTTTTTTTGCAAAAAAGTTTTTAATTTAATCTATCCTATAACACTCACGCCATCAAGACAAATCCAACGACGTATCATTTATCAAAATCCGTTCACGGATTTAATAGTTACGAGGCAACAAAGGAACGGACATACATACATACGCGGTAAAAACATAACCCTCTTCCTTGCTTCGCCGCAGTCGGGTAAAAAGGAAAGCTTGTAATTAAAACTAGGGTAAGTTAAAAGGGCGTAAGATTTTTGTTTATAAAATTACCGTGCATCAAATTTGTGTTCCGACGAAGCTAATTATTAAATAGACACATGAATTTTCCTTGTAAATGTAAATTCTCTGCGGCTATTTTCCTGCCCGCGAATTTTACTGGGATAATATTTTGTAGAACGATGAAAGCTTTATTCTCTTTTGTATTATCATAAGCTATGTTTTTTCATAGTAAGTTTGTATTGATATTCATAAGAAATCCTTAGGCTTGGGAGGCAGATCATGGTAAGGTTATGGATTAATGCACTGTGATCACTGAGATTCTTGGAAGAGAAAGACTTAGATAGATAGATATACTCTTTATTGTACACCATAACATAATTAAATAAGGACTTAACAACTACAAAGGGTCTTATCGCTAAAAGGTTTCTTTTACAGACAACATTTGGATGGGTTTGACATAAACTTTTTTTTACACTCCCAGGCATGATTCTATCTAAACTTTTGTCACAACAGGAAACAGTGCACCGAAATCGCATAAAACAGTTTTTAACGTACATGGAGTTAAACATAAAACTCTTAACGGGGGTAAAGTATGCGACCTTTTTGCTTGTACACTTTACAGCCTCCTTTACGAGTGTATCGGCCGCCATTATACGTTTCGGTTTTAGTTTGCGCACTCCTGCGCACATTGACGTCAGAGATTTACATTTGAAACCTTATGCCGTAAACCGGGGGCCGTAAATAGTTAAGTGTGCACTTGAGATACTGTGCAGGTCTGCGACCGGTTATTTTGATGTTGTTGTAGGTAATTCAAGAGGTACGGTCTTTAACATGCAGGATGTTAATCAAAATGCAACATTGGTAATGCTGCTATAACCCAGGTTAGCAACAGAACACATTTGTCAGACAAGGTCAAGAGCTAGATAAAGATTCAATTTAGCATTATACATTTCTAAAAATCAGTTAGTAAATATAGTAGGTACTATGTTTATTTATTTACTAATGTAGGGATAGTAAACAGTTGCTGCATAAATTTATCGAATACAATATAATATAATCTAATATAGTACCTACGTGCTAATTTGTATAAAATCTTATAAATTATACACTAAAACCTTAAAAACGTTATTAAAGTGATAACTCTAATCATTGGTGACAATCGCATCGCATGTTCAGTAGTTTTTGAGTTTATCGCGAACATACAGTCGGATAGATGTTGTTTTATAGTATGTAAGGATAAACCTCCCAACTTATCTCCCAGCTGCCTGTGGCACCGAGTTCATGTCAAACAGGCGTCAATCCTGCTTCGAACTCGAAGCGAGGGCTCAAACCTCGGTGCCTGCCGACTGGACCCAGGGATCATAGAGAACACGAACGGAACACGAAGGGTAAATAACCGAACACGGATGGGCTTTAGTCAGTAAAAGTCTGACACACTCTCCCGCTTCGCCTAGATCGGGAGGCAGTCTTTGGATAATTACCCATCTTATAAAAAAATCATCCGGTTAAACACAGCAGTCATCCGGTTAAACACAGCGTGCGTTTTTTAACCGACTTCAAAAAAAGGAGGTCCTCAATTCGTCTTGAACGATTCGATTACTTGAGTACGGATGTTAAACACTTCATGCTCGTCACAATACATAATTAACACCTTTACTTTATTTCTTACACAACAATATATTTTATTAACACCTTTACTTTATTTCTTAAAAAAGTTTGCCTACTTTCCACTTCCACTTTCGCGTTATTTAATTTTTAACCGACTTCAAAAAAAGGAAGAGGTTCTCAGTTCGTCTTGAGCTTTTTCTTTTTTTTATGTATATGTTACCTCATAACTCGCAGATGGCTGGACCGATTTGGAAAATTCTTTTTTCGTTTGAAAGGGTATACTTTCTAGTTGGTCCAATTGTTATGAAATCAGGATCTGATGATGGGATCCTGGAGAAATCGAGGGAACTCTTCAAATATTATAGGCACACCTATAACGTTTTGGGTATTTCTTATAGTACCTTGAGCAGTTGCTTTCGAAAAGCACCATTTGGGGAAGTTGAACTGATGATGAAGACCACAGATGGCCACTGAAACTACTCAATAATAAGTATTTCGTGGATTGCGAGTCGATTACTTGAGTACGGATGTTAAACACTTTATGCTCGTCACAATACATATGGTGATGTAGAGCTGATGGTCAAGTACCAGGAGAACTCCTCAAAAATTAACGGCTATGCATCGGGAAAAGCAATATTTTGTTAAAGGTGATAAGTTGTTAACATTATGGCTTTTCTAACTAGATAAATTACAAACCGACCCACTAAAAAGCGTGAATTTTTTTTTTGCAAAAAATAAAACCGGCTTCCGTATCAAAACACTACAAAGCCAAAAATAACTTTAATTTCGGAAGGCGGTGTAAAAAAAATAAAATATAAAATCTATAACACCGACTACCGAAATTAAAGTTATTTTTGGCTTTGTAGTGTTTTGATATGGAAGTCGGTTCTATTATTTGCAAAAAATTTTTTTTGTTTTGTGTTTACATTGTACTATGTTAATTTGGTACATGCTGTCCTCTCGTATCTACCTAGAAAACTGTATCTTGAAAACGAAAAGCAATTTGGTTGTGAAAACAGTAGCCATGGAGTTATTTACCAGTTTTTCTACATAGCAAACGATTAATTCGAACACTGCACTAATTTTTAACGTTTTATATTGAGTTCAATTATGTGAAATAATATTTTTTTTTATTTCGATGTTGTTTGTGTTGTACATAGTTGCGATAAGCGATTAATGTATGGATTTTGTATAAATATACGTTCAAATCACAAAAATGTAATCACAATCTGCTGCTTGCAAACCAACTTGCTGCATTGGACTCGATTGAGCGCAGAGCTAAAAGGCTTATAGGCGACGAGGTGCTGGTGGACAGGCTTCATAGCCTGGCTCATCGGCGAACCGTTGCTTGCCTGTCGGTTTTCTGCAGATTGTACTTCGGGGAGTGTGTGCAGGAGCTCCATGACCTGATTCCTCCATCTCCCTTTCACTACCGGTCTACCAGACGCACGGCTGGGTACCACCCACACTTGGTTGATATACCGTCTTGTCGTACCAAGCGCTTCTCCTCCACATTTATTGTGCGCACAGCCAAGCTGTGGAATTCTCTGCCGGCTTCTGTGTTCCCCGCCACTTATGACCTTTCAGCCTTTAAAGCACGAGTAAATAGGCATCTTCTGGGCTCGCTCGTCCCATCTTAGACCTCATCTATCGCTTACCATCAGGCGAGATCGAGGTCAAGTGTGGGCCCATCAGTAAAAAAAAAACACTGTAGTTAAACAATGCTGCCGAGACGAGAATAGCTATCAAATTTGAATTACACTTATAGAGAATATGCAATAACAATGCGTGAGCAACTTTCAATGTAGACAATTAAAAAATTAACGCAGTTATAACCGCTGAAAAAATTCTGTTTGTACACTAACTGATAAATATATAACAGTAAATATGGTTTTATATTGTCGCTATTATTTTTTTTACAATGCAATTTGTCCCCGCCGCGAATATCTAGGCCGAAAACAAATTATCTCTAATTGTTATAACTTTCTAACACACAATTTTGGTGATTATTCTCAAAGGAAAATTTGCTTATAAAAATATACTGTAATTATTTTAACAATTTTTTTGTTGTGATCCTAAAATTACTTGTGCAGACTTTCACTGACAAGTAGACAGTTTGATCTGTGTAGATACGTCATACGTCAATTAAATCGATCGTATCCGTTATAATTCGCATAGCAAATCGAACGCCGCAACCTCGGCCTAATTCCATGTTTTTATTCTCACTTTAAAACAGGCACTGGGTTACGCAAGTCGAAATAAACCTTCCAAACTACACGCAGAATTCTCAATATCTAGCTTCTTAGATGTTCATAAACACGGGCGTTACGAGTGTCATCATCATCCGCTGTGCCTTAACCCCCCTACTATTTTGGATTTGGTACACCATGGACTACCCGCGTATTTGTTTTCTCCTGCTGTGTCAAATCCATCCAAAGGTTGTCTGTACAAGATCGGTTTTAGCGATAAGACCGCCCATTGTAACACCTTTGTAGTTTTTGAGTCCTCATTTAATTCTGTTATGGTAAGAGTATATCTAACTGGATGTGGTCGGGTTTTACATGGAACAACAGCCTATCTGAGCTTCGTAACCCAGGAGCTGAGCAACACGATACCTCTTGGCAAGACTAGTGCCAGTTTTTCTAGCTTTTGACAACCCGTAACCCATATCCGTAACCATCCATAGACCGAACTCGGCAAGCGTTGCTTAACCTTGAATATCGAATTGAGGGGCTGTTATTATTTAGCCAACAGTGGCGAAGGGTAAATTTTCATAAAAGGGAAGCCGGACAAAAGAATGCTTACCTTGCTCAAGTGTGATGCGTGAATTCCAGTAAGTGTGGCCCTGTGGCTGACTTCGAAATCTTGTAACTTCGTAAATAATTATTTGTTTAATTGAAAATAATAGATTACTATTTATATATTCATATATAAAATAATAGACTAATATTTGCCATATTTCAAAAGAGAAGCTGGTAGAATCGAGTTGTATGGAACCTTCGCCACTGTTAGTGGCGAAGGGTGAATTTTCATAAAAGGGAAGCCGGATCAAAAAATGCTTACCTTGCTCAAGTGTGATGCGTGAATTCCAGTAAGTGTGGCCCTGTGGCTGACTTCGAAATCTTGTAACTTCGTAAATAATTATTTGTTTAATTGAAAATAATAGATTACTATTTATATATTCATATATAAAACAATAGACTAATATTTGCCATATTTCAAAAGAGAAGCTGGTAGAATCGAGTTGTATGGAACCTTCGCCACTGTTAGTGGCGAAGGGTGAATTTTCATAAAAGGGAAGCCGGACAAAAGAATGCTTACCTTGCTCAAGTGTGATGCGTGAATTCCAGTAAGTGTGGCCCTGTGGCTGACTTCGAAATCTTGTAACTTCGTAAATAATTATTTGTTTAATTGAAAATAATAGATTACTATTTATATATTCATATATAAAATAATAGACTAATATTTGCCATATTTCAAAAGAGAAGCTGGTAGAATCGAGTTGTATGGAACCTTCGCCACTGTTAGTGGCGAAGGGTGAATTTTCATAAAAGGGAAGCCGGATCAAAAAATGCTTACCTTGCTCAAGTGTGATGCGTGAATTCCAGTAAGTGTGGCCCTGTGGCTGACTTCGAAATCTTGTAACTTCGTAAATAATTATTTGTTTAATTGAAAATAATAGATTACTATTTATATATTCATATATAAAACAATAGACTAATATTTGCCATATTTCAAAAGAGAAGCTGGTAGAATCGAGTTGTATGGAACCTTCGCCACTGTTAGTGGCGAAGGGTGAATTTTCATAAAAGGGAAGCCGGATCAAAAAATGCTTACCTTGCTCAAGTGTGATGCGTGAATTCCAGTAAGTGTGGCCCTGTGGCTGACTTCGAAATCTTGTAACTTCGTAAATAATTATTTGTTTAATTGAAAATAATAGATTAATATTTATATATTCATATATAAAATAATAGACTAATATTTGCCATATTTCAAAAGGGAAGCCGGTAGAAATCGAGTTGTATGGAGCCTTCGCCACTGTTAGCCACTAGCTCCTCTACCAGTTTTACTAGTTTATGATCTAAAAACGCCATAAAGGACGCATCCACGGCAATTAGCTCTTCACAAAGAATGATTTACATGTAATAAAGCCGGTCTTTGTTCACTTGGAATACATCCAATATGGAGCTAGTTGCGTAATTGCAAGGTTTTTCATCTCTTGATGAGTGTATTGACTTTGTTTACTCAATCTATATCTACTACCCGCAAATTGTGTTTTAATAATCCTTAATCCATGTAATTGCCGATTTTATACTGTAAATTTTACCGCTTTATTTCAAACCAAGGTTGACCAAAGAACAATAAGTAAATAATAGTGTTTTAAGTATCAAAGTCTGTTCTTCGAAGATTTTAAATAAAAATTACCGCAGTCTTATTTACGCTTCTTGCTGTACCTCTGAAACAATTTTGTGTCACCTGTATTAAACAGCACAAGCTTTTCTTTGCAATTTAATTTTTCTTTAAAAGGTTAGCTATAAAGCTGGCAACTGGTTTAAAGTTGGGATAATGTAGGAGGAAGATTTTTATTTCAGCTTAAGATAAAGTTGCATATTGTGTTCACTTTAAAGCACGACTTTTGGGAAAAGAATCAACTTAGACTATACAAGTTCACAATCTTTCAGAAACGATTACATTTTTCCTTGGGGTTAACACCGTCAATCACATTACTCCTTAAAATATCTACAATTCTTTTTTTAGAGACATTTGTAATTCGAATTATATCATACCTAAAATTAGTAAGGATATTAATTTAAAGTTTTATAACGAGTAAAACAATAATCATAGTGCCGAACGGAATCTCTCGTAGTATTAACCTACATTCATTGATTTTAGCACTCGCATAACTTTCCCAGGAACATTTCCGAATCTCAAACACGAGTCCGTAGCGCAACACGACATGTAACACGTTACAGCAACGTACATTGTTTGTGCTGTCACTGGCGTTGCAACATGACGTTGTGGTTATAAATAATGTATTGACCTAGTTCAGTCCGATGCTGGTAACGGACGGAGGCGGCACGTCGCCAAATGTATTGACATTTCTTTTTCGGAAGAAGTGATTAGTTTTGGGTTGTGAGTTTGTGCGGTCATGGCACCTTAGGGTGGAAAATACTCTGCTTTTACTAAGAGTTTGATTGATTCAGAGTAAAAAACTACCCTTAAAGAAAAAGAAAGTCTACTATCATCGTTCTTCTATAAATATTTAGTGAAATTATAGTGTTGTCGCTCAAGAAATGTCTGCTGAATTTCTAGTTATAATTTGAAACCTCGAAATTTTTATCTGCGTGTAAGAAGCAAAAGGCATTTAAAAACCGTAGCAAGTAGGTCTTTTGTGCTATTTGATTTCAGGTGTATCTTTACGTTGTTAAAAGTCTGATCAGTAATGTAAACGATTTGGTCTATTTAAATAGTCTAGTCCAAATCACATGGTGTACTCCAATAGATAGATAGTCTTGTTTAATGTTTCTTCTAGATTAATTAATGAGCTTATTCACAGCGGTTGTTTACTTTTTGCTTAAAAGTGAGTCACATGACTTACAAAAATCTCTGTAGCGGTTTCGTATTGTATTACTTAAACAAATTAAATGAAGTGTCTGTTTTCCTGTACTCAAAGGTATGATACAGATTATACTGAGGATTTGAGACGTCTGAATATCTTCAACAGTTACTTTTATATCTCGTATGTGTCTGCCTATTGACCGGTTCCATAAAAGCATGGTGCGCTGCGTTGGTGACTCTAGGTCATCAGCGCCGACCCACTTGTTACCGACATTTAGACGACCAGAAACACTCATTAACATTCATATTCCTGGAATGTTGTTTCTGTTCTATTTCCTACCCATCTATAGATAAAATTCAGTGTAAGTCCTGGATTCTGGATCTCTGGCACTTATTGTCTGTGTCGGCCCACTTTGCAACGTTGACGAATTGCGCTCGCCCAAACGCTTGGTGACAAATGTTTGAACAAGTGCTGGCCTAAATTTGTAAACACAACAAATAGCTTCCGTTGTTTATAGTAATACTTCAGTTAACATAAAGATTTCCCTTGAACTTTGGTTACGTGCAAATACGTAATGGATTGAAGTCATTGTTTTTTTTTTAGCGAAACTGTTATGTATTGTATATGCAATAAGAAATCGATATCCATTGTTCCAATGCCTACTTCCGCTTTGTTATATTCTATGTACTAGTAGTTCAAAGGCTATTTATTGTCTTGCCTTGGCATTGAAAATATTTACTTTATAAATAACTATTGCCACTGGGACACACATAATCAGCCTTTAACGTTCTCAATGATGGGACACAGCTCTTCATCTCTATGAGACACAAATTAAAACTAATATAATTTCCTATTGCAAAGTTAGTTAAGTCCATGACCCACAAACTACTTTCACCATGTGATCGAAAATTCGCTTCCATCCCATTAAGGATTGTGTAGACATCCCTGATACCAGTTGTAGACTTTCCAAGCACGTCTATAATTCCTGCATTACCAGGAACATATAATCATCAGCCAGCCCCATAGTTAGAGCGAGACTTTCGTCAGCAATGTCACGCTCTCTTCACGCCGGCCAATTAGCGTGCTTAATAGCAAACAACACTCAGCGGTTTTGATTTCTTTCTCCGTCAAGTGAAAAGTTTGGCTTACTTTGCCGCTTTGCTGATGAGTGATGTGCTATTTTCTTTACAGATTTTTAGCAGTTCATTTGATCTCATGTACTGTGTTTGGAGATTTGGTTAAGAGAGCGTGTGAAGTGATCTGTGTGAAGTCGCATGAGTTATAGTACCATACTACTAACCAATGATGTATTAACTATAGAAGCGTTGCCTGCACTCTGAAATGGCAACATAAAAAGTGGAGTGGGTACCTAACGTGATCCTATAGGTGGGGGTCCGCGTATACGACGCTACATTTCTTAATACCAATTAGATCCGATAGTGCTTACGCTGCATTTTAGAGCAGTGATGTAATTCTTTGTAACTCATGATTCCTCATATCTTCTTGCCCCATGTTACTTCACGGCGGCGACACACGATTTCTTCTCTAATTAATCTCTCAAGGCAACCGTCATGCTAGCATTCATTCCCCGTCCCCGTATGTCACCTACTACCGTACTATTATTTACTTAACCTTTTATAAAAACCGTTTTATAGAGAAAGCAATTAATTTTAATAACAGTCCGGAACACCGAAAATGAATAATTTTCTAATGAAATTGTTCATTAGAAAATTATTCATCTTCGGATTATATCGCTCACCTAGCAGTATAATGACACATCTACTTTTTTCTTATTTTACAGAAATGAGGGTCAAAGATTTTACAAATGTTTGAAACGAAGTTATGTGTTCATTTTACATTTTATCATGGATTTTATGGTTTTAGAAACTAGTATGGACCTTAATAGATACTTAGGGAAAAAAAATCCACTTCAGGTTTCCAGGAGTTGCTTCATAACAGTCAAAGAAGAAGAAGAGCCATGCAATTGTGCCGTTATACTTTTAACAACTTCCAAAAATGTCATATATGCCCCCAAAGCCATAATTATACAGGATGTGAAAACCAAGAAATAAAGACAATTGGTTAATAGAAAACAAAAGTTTTTATTTGAAATCAACATACATTAAAAGGTTTAACTAAAATATTATAATAACCTATATTTGGCTCGTGAATCGTTAAGAAATAGTTAACATGAAACTATAACAAATAAAATAAAGTATAATCACGTATCTTCTCTTAATTGTAAAGGTAGGTAATCATCAAACATTTTTAAAATTATGGTGAGATAGTTACTCTCCGTTCTAAAAACAAAAGCACTTAAAAGCTTGGCAGTTTAAGTTTAGATAAAGGTACGATAATGAAATCCAGATTCAAATCAAGTTTTACCTTATCACTCCGAAATTTTAAGGAAGTTTAGTTTACCTTTAAGTATCTTTATTAATTGACTAAGCAGTAAACAAAACTATAGGCATATTAGGCAATATTAGGAACTTGCACAGTAGGTTCATGATTTTGACCTTTACTATTCGACATGGACCTTTTTCTTTGTGAAGTTAACAGCTGGATGAATTTGTGCATGAAAAACTCACGCTTGTAACACTTGTGATGCATAACTTCGCCTTTTTTACTCTGTTTAAATACTTACGTAAAGCTTTTAAACGCGAGTATTCCATGCGCAAATCTAACTCACAGCTAACTACAGAGAGACAAAGATCCTTGGCGAATAGTTAAGTAGGTATACTTAGTTACGAAGATTTAAACCAGGTATCTTCTTTCATTACCTACTTAATAAGAATAAATATAATAAGAGTATGAATATAATTAAAAAGAAAAGGTAGGTATTTCTTATACTTATTTAAAGATTATTATAAAATCCTTCATAATAGCTGGGCACTATGTTAGAACGAAGTAATTGTAACAAATCGTTTTTCTTTGAATCAGAAATATTCATTTTGGAATCATAAGCTGCTTTTAAATTAATTTGTGATGGTTGCTTTCTTTTTCGTCGTACCAATTTAAGCTTAGCCTGGACCCATTCTCCTTCAAAAGATGTTTTAAATTCATAGAAGTCACAATTTTTAGTAAATTTAATCATTGTTAACTCAGTCAGTTTTATTATATCCCCATTAGTGTCTTTCTGGTAATTAATGGCTTCCTCTTCAGTCAGTGCTTTCAAGTTATAAAAGTTACTGAAATGCATCTCATGAACAATGAAAGGGTTTCCCCTTTTTTTAGCATCTCGTATCAAATTAACATATTGATCTGGCACGTAGATGGGTCCTGACTTTTTAGCCCTTTTTATTGATTTTTCAATCAGAGAATGGGCATTATCACCTTCATTTTGACTATGGCCGCTGATTAAAAACTTATGGCACACAGAATTTATAGCTAAATTTTCGACAGCATAGTAATACATGCTGAACACATTTCTAAAAATAAAACATATTCATTAGAAATTATTATAAAGTTAATAATTATATCAAAATATTCACCGTCAACAATTTGATACGTACCGATTTTTTTTGTTGGCCACAACAATTATCACTGTAGAAAATAACATCAGAGTTTGGATGCTCTTCCGCAACTTTCTCTAGAAACTTGTATACGCAAGTTCCTATTTCTGTAGAACCTTTAGAACCCAAGCCCTCATGCCAAAAGTAACAAGTAGTTGAATCCGTTTTAATATTTGTTATCTGAAATAAAGTTAATATTATTTATAGTAGGTTCAAAACATTCAAGAGTTAAATACGTTACTAATAGTCGTCTTACAGTAAAATTGTAGCAATTTAATTTCGATTTGTAGTAACGCTGATGAGTTGCCGATTGGCACAGGTAACTGTGCTTGTAAGTCGTATATGGCCACTATGACTTTGTTTTGTGGTTCTCGAGAAAGTGCAATATCTGCTGCTTTTTCTGTGCGACTTAAAACCTTTTCTCTTTGGTGGTTTATATACTGGTATTCTAGCTCTGTTTTCTTATCACCTTCTGCATTTTTGTAAGATTCACAAAAATTGCATTGGTCTTTTTTAGGTATAAATAACAATATATTGAATTCCCTGTTAAAAATCTGACTATAAATGAACAATGTAGCTGCTTCTTTACCGGCACTTCTGCGTTGGCATTCATAGTCGCGATGTAAGGCAGCCAAGGTAAGTCCACCATCAATAAACTCGCGACTGGTATTAGCACGTAAATAATGGCTTTCAACTCGTGGGACTGAATTGATAGGCTAACGAACTGATTCTAGTACTTCTGGATCCGATTTCGGTTGTTTACCGTGTTTACCCCTTTGATCGGTCGGCGCGATTCCACAATTAGAAGATTTTGCTTCAATAACTGTACGGAGCGTCCGTTGTGCTATGCCAAGGGTATTTAGTAAAAATGTCTTACATATTCTTCGGGTCTGACCATTTTTCACAAAAGAAAACCAACTATTGGGCGTTCTTGGTTGTGCTAAATTTTTTACACGACGGCATACTATGTTTTGAATGTTAATGCAAGAGCTAAGAAAGTCTCTTTGACGTTGCAAAGATCCTAAGGACCAATAGGTATTAAATATTTGTTGACGTTCATCTCTTGTAAATTTATCGCAACATAAAAACTTACAATTATGGCACGGAGGTCTCATTTTTTTGGCTTCTATTTTGTTGCCTTTCTTAGATACATAATCTTTTCCTGAAATTTTTAACGTTTTCCTGACATTTTCTTTCCACTTGTTTTGGTTTCTCACTCTTTTATTCTTAGATGTTGCACTGGTTAAAGAAACTATAGATGAACTCGTAGATGACGATCCGTTACGCCTTGGATGTGATGTCGGTGGATGATATTCACTGCCACTATCTGCAGAAAAGTCTGAACCTTCGTTCAAGCAAACAAAAGGAGAACTTGGCTTCTGATTTTCTTTACCTAGAATTAAGATTAAATAATATTGCTGTTGTTACAATTGATTCGAACTAAAGAAAAATTTGAAAATTATGCTTACCAAACTCAGCAGAATCATGGTCTTTGGTTTTTCTACCTGTCGCATCAGAACCTTCTTGGAAATATGAAGCGATTTGCATATCCATTTGTTGATTAAGCACATTTTCATTGTTTTTCGTTTGAAGTATGGTGGGAGATAGTATTGTTCGTTCAGCATTACCTGTTCAAGATAATTTTATTGCATCTAACAATCCAAGAATTTTAATAATCAATATAAATAATAAATTAATTACCTTCATCAATTATTTCTTCAAACTGCACTATATTTTCATCAGTAGTTTGATTATCAGTCATGTTAGTAGTATCAGGAACATGAATAAATTTTTCTGGTACAGTCATACCAAGTGCTTCATAATCAAAATTATTTGCTCTTCTTAACTGTTCTATATGGGTATCATCCGGCAAAGAATCTGCAAAGTAAAATTTCCTCAAATCGAACCGCAGCTAGAAATCGTACATTCAACACTTGCGCGAGTCTTTCAATTTTAAGTGTTAATAACATTAAGAAATTGTAAAAAAATTGCTATAAAATCTAAAAAAAAACATTCAGAATTTTTTTGCTGTCTTTTGAACCGAAAATAATTATGGTATTTAATTAATATACGTACCTCCTTTCCGGGATTTACTAGACGTTGAAGAACTACTGGATGAATTACTCGATGAAGACGTGGAGCTGCTGCTAGAACTACTACTCGATGATGAGTCACTGCTCGATGAGGATATAGAACGTTTCCGCTTTTGTGGCACTACTGATTGATCATCTTCTTTGGTACCTTAAGTATATTTATTTTAATTCAAAAACAATCATCTGCTAACTTCTACTTACGTACGAATTATTATTAGACTAAATACTTAAATAAAATTTACAAAATATATTCACAGTACCTTCACAAATAGCATCTATTTCCTGAACATTTATATTATCAGAAGTATTGCTGTTCAAAGGAGATATTGAAACTTCCGCCAAATCTTTACTGGTCGAAGCTTTAGGTTCAATTATATCGACTGTCATTGATGATGCTGTTTCCCCTATAAAAATATTTGATTATAATCGATGTACAGATAGCACAATGTATCAATAATTATAACAAGATGTAATAAATACAACCTTTGTTAAATTTTAATATTCAAAATGAAATGATAATAAAAAAGTATTTAGGATCCATACCGCTTTTATTTAAGTCAGGATTGGTTTTAGAAAAAGGTGCTGCAGTCAAACCTTTTTTTCCAAATTGTACCAATCGTTCCATTCGGTTCGTCATTATTACAATAAGTAGGTATATCAAACGCTTTATTTGTTTTACTAAAATTTAAAGTGAAATTTATACTTACGATTTTGATAAGCACAAAGATTAAGGAGCAGGTCGGCCCACTCTAAAACTGCTACTTAGGGCTTCTAACGCCTTTTAACATTTATAATAATTAGTTAGACCGAATCTTAGAGTAGGCCAACCTGCCTTCTAACCCATACATAAAAACACTAATCAAACTCACGACATAAGTACCAATAACATTTACGTAATCTAATTGAAACGGCACATCTGTCAAATAAGTCGTTGTTTTACCATATGAATTATATTAAGTAAAATAGCGATGTCACATTTGTCAAATGTGCCGTTTTTCTACTAACTTACTAAGTTAATAAAATGTCACATTTGCCACTTACGCCAACACAGATTTAGAAGCGATTGTACCTCGCGGAGCGCCCCGCACAACTGACAAATAAGCCGTTGTTATGCGCGGAAGCGGGGGGAACGTACCAAGTACTACAATGACACTGAACGCCCTCTCTCAACAAATAGGAAAACTACCACCATGCCGTTTTACCGCATTATAAATTATACACTTTTAAACACTTAGGCCGTAAAAACTCAATTTCGCTTTTTTTGTAAATGTGCCATTATACTGCTAGGTGAGCGATTATGTTGAAAGTTCATTTAGAAGTTATTATAGACCAGTCTCTTATGTTAATTATAACCAGCATCTGTTTCTCTGCATTCTCAAGTATCTGTAAAAATAGCCTGAAACATTGACATGCAACACATGTAATGTACGTTGGTTCTAAAAATATATGTTATACAGAAAACCGATGCTAAAAATACTTGGGCCAAATGCAAGTCTACTTATAAGCATCGTTTGATCGTTAACAATGCCAAATTAATGTCCTCATGGGATTTCCAATTACTACATCTAGATATTACGCTATTGAAATCACGTACCCATCTCTAAATATCACCTGAAAAACTCCGATTTGTTTTTCTTAGAAAATTAAAGCATCGTAAAAGAAAACCTGGCACTAAAATCATTTTACATCGCTCGCCCTATTCCAATGAACCGAAGAGGAAAACCGCATATAACCTGAATTATTACGGTACCACAATATCCTTAACACATTTAGAATATTTTGAGAGCATTTCAATTCTGACAGATTAGAAATCGATTTTTAAGATTTTTTTTTCGATATTTTTTTTTCTTTTATCGTTTGATATGTTTGAAAGTTGTTGAGCCTCAATTCTTGTTACCTTTTTGTTTATATTACGGTTTCGACTTGGATGTGTTAGAAAAAACGTGAATCAGGTAATCTTTTCTGTGTAATACCGTCGCTTGAGGAAAATAGATGATCTGTTGGATGAAGTAAGATTAGCTAAGGCGGGTCATGGCTGGAAAATTAGTCAGACGTTCGTTGGCCTGTCCCTACGGGTTAAAAGTTTGCGTCATTATTTTTTTAGAAATAGAATATTCACCTATCTTTGTTTTTTTTTTTTCAATATACTTAATACAATACTGAGTATTTAGTAAGTAGAACTCTGTCAGATCCGATGTTGTCTTTACAATCTCTGTAAACAGTTATTCCAATTATGCTTGAACAGATCCACATGTTTTATGTAAAACAAAATAAAGCCGAACTAATGTTACGATTAAAACAACACAAGTGAACATGTAATTCTAAAAGAAAGAAACTAGTTGCCTCATTTCGTTGTTTAATCTGATCCAGTATATAGTTTATTGCCCCGACTCTCATAACAGTGTAACGATGCCCAGACACATGTGTTTACTGGGTCCCACGACCATGTCAAGGACTCACACTAAATAATTCAGCTATTTTGTGGAAATGTCGTAATAAATTCTCTATGGAGATAAATTGTTAAGAAAATACTTTGTTCAGTCAGCGATGTGTTTCGCGCTCACGGAACATTTCCAGTTTTAATTACGCGTTCTTCCAGATTGCTTCAATTTTCATTTATTTTTTTACACAGTACTGGACTGATGCAGTTTATTAATACATATTTTATGATTTCCTTATTGAAAATATCAATTAGACATCTAAATATCGGGAGAAACCTTTTATTAGTCAATTACCATTTCCTCGATTTCATTTCGGAACATAAAGCAAAAATGAATGTTCAGTCCTCGGGACCACCGGAACGTGCTCGTCCTCATTCAATCTCCATTTACTTTTTTCCAAGACTTCGTTAAAACGCATACTGTCACCATTTTATTGGCTAACGACTAAGTAGCTGGAACTCTTCGACGACGTGTTGAAAAATCTAAAAAAGATAAAAGAAACGTCATTTATTTTTATCAGAATAACACCGATATCTTTGGACACCGCCTTAAAACTTCGACAAGTTAATACTGCAATTCAATCGAAAATGGCGGACGGATTTAACCTTTTGCGTCAAGTGAACTCGGTAACACGTATTTTTATTGAAACTTTGATTATGGCCAACGAAATTGGAGAGGTGTATAAGTAATTGGGAGTTTTTGCAAAGTGCAGCAATCTGCGCGCTTCCAACGAATCGATTTTATCGTTTTTATTTGCTCGCTGATTCATGTCAAAGGAAGTTATAAAAATATAAGCCAAAGCGAGTTTTATCTGCCATGTCGTTATTTGGAAACTTGAGATTATCCTAATATGCGGCTAAGTGCACAAATGTTTGTGTAAATATATCCGACGTAGTACTGAACGAGGGTATATTTAAGCAAATATTTTTTAACTCCATAAATTATTCGGTCGCCTGACTTTAATGTCATGTCGCGTGTATAATATTATTTTGATGGAGCCATAATATTTTACATAACGAAAAATATGTCACACAAGCTATAACACTAATTAGGAAGCTTAACCGTCTCAGATGGCTTGTAATCAATAAACCTAAATGTTTGAAAATCATTAAACAAAATATTTTATCGTTTTAACGCGAAATTCGATAAGTTGACGGTGTTTCTTGGGAAGTTTAAATGTTTATTGATTAAATTGAGGTTTAGTTCCAACATCTGGTAACCGTAATTCTGTTTACTTGCATCGATTTAAGCACCTGCGGAATAATTAATGTTTTATTAATTACTTTGGTGATAAATGTTTCCGTACGAAACTCAGGGGTTGGAGTCCAATCGAAGAAAGTTCCGTTCGAGTTTCACCAGTCAGGATTAACTAAACCCGTTTTATTACCGTAACTACGTCACTTTTAAACAAAAGTTTTAAGCCAATTAAACGTTCGAAATACTTATTTAAATATTTAGTCAAAAACTGTTTTGTACGGCGGGAGGTTTTACGTTATTAATTATTTTCTTCAAACTCATTTCAATTGCCGTTTTTCAATGTTATTACAAAAAAATATTTACGTTACAAGATAAAAACACCGTTATGGGACTAATTTATTTGCTCTTCACTTCAACACCTTATTTACGGTTTACGCTTTAGGAAGTTTTCAGATTCCCAATTTTGTGTGTTCATAGAATTTCTTACCAACAACTAGCAGTAAGTTTTCCCAGTTTTCTTATTAATTGGATGATAAAATGTTTTTCTAACTGGAACGTGTTTTTAACTAATTACTTATAGCTACGTTTTTATATTTTTAACGTATAGTTATTTATAACGTATAGCTATTTTACTAACATAGATATAGCTATCTACCTACTAACATAATATGGACTTGTATCAACTGTGTGCTTAGTCTAAAATCAGTATTTTCATTTCATTTTATCTAATGTAGGTACGGTCGCGATTTCTTGAAGAATTTCAAGTCTAAGTTTTTAAGCTAACATAGTCACTAACAGTATCATTAAAATTTAAAACGGGATACAGGATATTTGCACTGTTGCAACCTTGCAACCCTCATGATCACGGATCATGATCTGATCCTCATGCGATCATGGCGCTTGCAACATTGGCATCTTACCTGCTATATTGTTAGTGAGTGTAAAGAGAAGCGAGAGAAACAATATATGGTAATGACAATGTGACAACTATTTGAAAACATATCTTAATATACTCATATAAATTTTTAAACGGTTTAATTATATTTTAAAGATAACGTTTCTTTACCACAATTTACATAACTTAGCATAAAAATGCGCGATCGATCGATCACTGTTCCACAATCAATGAATCATTGGCTCTCGCTGGTGACATTGCGTAACATGCGCTCGCGCACGTGTGCTTATCGGCTATGTAAACATGACTGACGCGATCTTATAGCGTTGCTTCATTATTCGTTTTATTTATATTGTTTTTTATGTTGTATATTTTATTTATAATTGAATTGAAGTGTTGATACAAAATTGTATTATCCCTTGGAGTTAATTGGACGACAAAAAATACAAAAGAATTGCAAGTATCAATAGTCATAAAAGGCGTTCCAGAAAGTCATTAAGAGATCAGACCCTTTCATATCGCAGGGCTAAGAATATACCTTTCACGGTTATTTGACCCAAAACTTGAGCTTAGAATACGTAATTGAGTCATCCTTCAAAGGAAAAGAAAACTTAACTGGAAATCATATCCCACACAAAGTGTTCCAGAATCGATTACCAGAACCACTTTATACATGGAAGAGTAGGATTGGGCCGGTTGCGATCTAGCGCGCACCCTCGGCATGTGTCCAAGCCACCCGTCTTTCCCTGTCACAACTAACGCTTGCTACTGTGACAAATATCTTCGTCACTCGAACGGACGAGAAATTCCATGAATTTCTCACGATAGCATTAATTATTCAAAATCTTCGCTTCGCTTGAAAAATGTTCATTTTATTATACTTTTCTTTTACTGGCCCGACTTGCCTCCTTATTCTTAATTACTGAGTTTCTTTACACGTTTGCATTGGGGACATAGCCCACTTGTGTCGAGATTTCTGACATAACGTTACGTTTTCACAATGTGAATCATTACAGCATTACTTGTAATTTTATCGTCTGACTCTCTGCGTTTTTGTATTGACTGCCTCGTTTCTCTGATAATTCTAAAGATGTTCTATATTAAATTCTCTGAGCTTAGACTAGTTTCGCACGGTATATGGGTTTATGCTGCTTGAAGACAAATACATCAGATTTATAAATATGGTGTCTACCCTAATAGTTTTAGTGTTTAAAATACAGGTTGAGGTAGCTTTTATTACAGGAAAACCTCTTTTATAATTTTTTTATTTTAATTTTTTGTTGCCAAATGAATTTGTCCGTCCGATGTATTTTATAAATTTGTGACATACCTATGTAAATGAATATATTATGAATGATTGTTTTTGACTATGTAAGTTAAGTTATTGTGACGTATTTTATTTCTTTTAATTTTATTTCAATCTCGTAGTGTCTACTTTTAAGGTATTAATGCCTATGGTTTTTATGGGTGCAAAGCCTGAAATAAATGTTTTTATTTTATTATTTATTATTATTATCCCAGAGCTTAGCATCTGGGTATACCCTGGTTGAAACTAGCCTTTGTAGCTATTGGTCTAGTCTTGCTCGGTGTATTGCTTGGTATGGAGGGTAATGGAAATTTATCTGATGACGCCTATCTTGACTTCTGTCACGCCTGGTAAGCAATAGATGAAATCTACGATGAAACGAGCGAACCCAGAAAATGTTCACTCTTGCTTTTAAAGCTGACTGGTTATATGTGGTGAGCTAGCAGATAATTCCAAACCTTGGCTGTACGAACAATAAATGGAGAGGAGAAGCGATTAGCACAACGAGAGGGTATATCACAGAACAGATACCTCTTTTATCTGTTCTGTGGAGTATATCAACCAAGTGTGTAGGGGTAGGGTACGTGTGTCTGGTAGACCAGTTGTGTTTTTAACTTCGTTGTGGGATTCAATACAGCTGAGTGATTTCTCCTGGACTCGGGATGAATTATTTCTCATGGTCTACCTCGTCGGATGCAAACGTGAATCTATGTCTCCCACACTAAAAATGTTTAAATGTTTCTATTTCATATTGTAACGTCATTCGTTAATTGCGAAGGTTACACTGGATAGTTTTTTCTGCTGTGGTTTTGATTTTCTTGACCTGGTTTCTTTGTTAAAATAAACTGTTGCAAGAGATTAATTAGTCCCGAGAGATTTTTTAATTTACTGTCGTGGAAATAGTCTTGGCAGAAAATGGCCTTCGTCGTTAGTGTTAGGGTTGTTATGTTTTTTTTAAAATAAATTAACACTGTTTTGATATTTGAGTACCTTGTTTGTGGACTGTATAATGACTGATCTGTTATATAAACGTTGTTCTTTCACAGTCGTATTCGCCAATTGGTGATAGTTCTCTATGATAATAGTGACATAGTATTTGATCCCTATTCCTCGCTACGTAGAGATATTTCTCCTCCTATTTTCTTTCCTATATTATACTATGAACAACAATTCAAAATATTACCATACCTTATTCATGTTTCAGACACAGATGTGACGTAACTAATTTATAAGGATCCATCGCCTCTCACTGGCAATATTTTATGGGCATGAAATTACTTAAACAGAATAATCTGACCGAATTTAATTATAGCCACATCGGATGGCGATGAATATAAAACTTTTAAACATGCACCGTTGCTACCACAAAAGCTTTCTCATTTATTATCAGTAAAGGAAAATTTGTCAGTAAAGCCAATTTCATTTGCGTGTTCAAGAATGATTTGTTAATAAAAAAAAATGACTAGGGGATATCCCAGGCAAATAAGAAGATATGATTGGTGTTTTGAACAGCTTGTGGCTAGTACAGTATTGTTACATTATCTTCGTATACCAATCCAGACAATACCTAAACATAATGTTGGCTACACATAAGCAGAAACTATAGAAAGCCGCTGTATTCCTTTCGCTACGTTTAGTTGATATAATTTGGACATATGTATGTACATGCTCACCGATCGGGCCGTATGATCAGGTAGAGCTGACACCATATACCGACTACACCCGAAATCATCACGATGTAGTTATTCAATGTAAATAAGTCGTTGATGTGCCTATCTTTAACTTACATAATATGTTCTTTGTTCTATGACATATAAAATTGAAGTGTGTGTTTGTGGTTTAAAACTTTTTACCAAAAAATTAAACCGACTCCCAAAAACACTGCAAAGTGAAAAATAACTTTAATTTCGGTAGTCGGTGTCTAGTTTTTTATTTTCGTTTTTGTCACCGACTTCCGAAATTAAAGTTATTTTTCACTTTGCAGTGTTTTTGGGAGTCGGTTTAATTTTTTGGTAAAAAGTTTTTATTTCACTCTTTTTAGTTGGTCGATTTTTAATTTACCTAGTTAAAAGTGCCTAAATGTCAACTACTTATAACCTTTTACAAAATATTGCTTTTCCCAATGCTGGGCCGTTAATTGTTGAGGAGTTCTCCTGGTACTTCACCATCAGCTCTTCATCACCATATGCATTATGACGAACATAAAGTGCTTAACATCCATATTCAAGTAATCGAATCGCAATCCACGAAATACTTATTATTGAGTAGGTTCGGCGGCTATCTGTGGTCTTCATCATCAGTTTCACTTCCCCAAATGGTATTTTTTGAGAGCAACTGCACAAGTTACTATAAGAAATACCCAAAACGCCATAGGTGTGCCTATAATATTTGAAGAGTTCCCTCGATTTCTCCAGGATCCCATCATCAGATCCTGACCTGGTGACAATGGGACCAATTTTGAAGTATACCCTTTCAAACAAAAAAAGAATTTTCCAAATCGGTTCAGCCGTCTTCGAGTAATCGGTGATCAAACATTAAAAAAAATATATATATATACGCGTCGAATTGATAACCTCCTCTTTTGGTCGTCGGTTGAAAAATAGATTTGTTTTTCTAAGTGCTTATATCTATTCTAATTTAGACAAACCATTTTTTTTGTATTTTATCTCAGGAACAGCTGACTCGATTTGAATGAGACTTACTGGAAAAACAGAAGAGGTTATAGGGCTGTATATTCTATATACAATTTTTAACCCGGAAATTCTGCGGGATCGAGATTTACGCGAATAAAACCTACCACATGAACGAAGTCGCGGGCACATCTAGTGATAAATAAATGCTAAAATCCACCAAAGGCGTTCTTATAACCACTATCTAAGGAACCTACTGCTTACTCATTGACACATCCCAAAGTAAGTACACAATATCGGTGAAGGCCGGCGAGATATCTTAACGACGATATAATTTGTATACCGAGTGGATGATAGCTTCAGTTTTTAACCGACTTCTGAAAAAGGAGGAGGTTCTCAATTCGGATGTTTGTTTGTTTTTTTTTTTATGTTTGTTCGGGCATAGCTCCGTCGCTCGCCAACCGATTTAAAATTCTTTTTTTGTTGGAAAGGGTTCCCAAATGGTCCCATGAAAAATTTATCGAAATCGAACAAGCCGCTTCTGAAAAATCAACAAAAGTCTAAAAAAATATTTACATTGATGATCTTTTCGTTAACTCTGCATTGTGTTTTTTGTTCGCGCATTTTTAGTTTTTTGTAGTTGACATTTTGGCTTTTATAACTAGATTAATTACAAATTGACCCACTAAAAAGCGCGAAAATAAAAACTTTTTTGCATAAAAATAAATCCGACTTCTATATCAAAACACTACAAAGCCCAAAATAATTTTAATTTCGGGAGGCGGTGTGAAAAAAAGAAAATACAAAACCAATAACACCGACTACCGAAATTAAAATTATTTTTGGCTTTGTAGTGTTTTGATATAGAAGTTGGTTTTATTTTTTTGCAAAAAAGGTTTACAGTAATTAGGCAATGAACACGCGACGTGACGGCAAATGCGCACTAGGCCTTAATAGGAGCATCTTGTGTTATCTATACTAATATTATAAAGCGGAAAAGTTTGTTAGTTTGTTTGTTTGTTTGTTTGTTTGTTTGCTTGAACGCGCTAATCTTCGAAAGTACTGGGTGGATTTGGATGAAATTTGGAATGGAAGTAGCTTGAAGCTTGAGGAAGGTTATAGGCTACTTTTTACCCGACTGCAAAAAAGGAGAGTTATGTTTTTACCGTGATAGAATCCACGGGAGCGAAGCCCCGCGAGAGTACTAGTAACTTATAAGACTTGATTAAACATGAAACAATTTTTTTATTTCTCTTTTTAGCAATGTGGGTAGAATCCACATTACTAGCAATGTTGTTAACCCTCCAACTAAGCTTAATACGTTTGTTTTTGGAGTGGGTTCACGACAATAGTGGAATGGGTGGGATTCGAACCTGCGACCTCTCGATCACAAGTTACGAATGAAAACATCTCAAAACACTTGAGAATAGGTCGGCTATGTGAGGTATTTTAATTCTGCTACATTTGTTTTTATTGTTCGGGTCACAATTAACCACAATGTCATCTAATGAAAAGCAACTATAATAAATAGTTGACGATGCAGGACGCCAGCCTAAACGTAGCATCAGGTTGAGTTAATGACATCGTATGATCAAATATACCAAATGGCCTAGTTTTTAGTAAATACAGTCTTATAACTTGTGCTCTGCTTTAGACAAAGATATATTCTATTAGCGATTGACAGAAGCAAAAGTTAACAAAGTTAAGTTTCAAGTAGCTGTTCCCGTGATATCACTCGCTTATGTGTTTTTGTCGCAGATATCTGGAACCTATGGAAATTCCAAGATAAACAATCCTAATCCCGTATAACCTCCTCTATATTCCAGTGAAAGTCCCATTGAAATCGGAAATCCATTCCAGAGACAAAAAGAAAGACCGACAAACACAAAAAGACAACTCTAAAAGATTGTTTGTGTTTAGTTTGTAAATAACTGTGTATAAGCAATTGAGAAAACACAGTTATTTTGAAATCATGAACAGACACACCAATTTTGTTTATATGTATCTTGATCAAAACCACCACAAATACGAAACTCACAGTTGCTAGGGTAACTAAAACAGACTCCAAACTAACAACAAAACCAGTCTGAGATAATAAGCACTTAAAGCAGTTTCCTTGAGCGCCAAATCAGGTTAGTATATGACATAACGATATTAAATGTTAGGACACTAATGTGCATAATGTAGGTTGCACGCAACGTTAACTGGAAATTCTTACTACAGACCACCTATTTTTGTAGGTATATGAATTCTCATTTGTTAATGCTTTGTAGTTAAATTTTATGTTAAAAGTGTTATTACTAAAACAAATGTTGATTTTAAAAGATCTGTTTTTAGATAGGACTGTATCCTTTCATAGCTATTTTAACATTATTGTTGTTTCGAGAACCTTATAAAAGATTCATCTATGCATCATTTACGTATGAAATGAAGTTGGTGTTTTTAATGTATCTGTTAGTACCTATCAGACAGACACATGATCTAATTTCCATCATAAATGCTCTTAAAAACGACGGTATAGGAAAACTGTTGCGGGGAATTCTTACTCTCCTATTTTGAGGCATGGGTGATAAACAATCAAATACCTGAACATGCCTCAGGCATAATATACCTTATTTCGCTCGTGTGCTCCAAATCGCGAGGCGATGCGACTCGCGATTTGGCTAAACCTAAAATCACCCTCGCACGCCTGGAGTTAAACGGAATATAATTTATTTTTGTTACTAACAGTAGTTATAAGCATGTTCTCATTAGTATCAGGTTGGCCGATTTATAAAATAAAATTAAAAGTAAGGAACCCAGTATGTCCTAATACTGAAAACACGTTAAATCCACCAACTCACACGGGGCCTGGGTGGTGAATTAGGAATTACCATTCCCACTCATACAGAAGAGGATAGGGTCTCAGCAGGGGTTACGTTATAAGTATAGTTATGTTATCTGCTATTACAACTTGCCTGTAATCCCTTTGATTACTCAATTCGATTCCAATTATCGTAACGTAAACGGATAAATCCGATTATTCAGAATTAAACCCAACGATTTCAATAAACATTTAACCAAGTCTTCCTATTTCCTCCATATGATATCTATCAACCTTCACCCATTCATAGATATTTGGAGATACATCGTCTATTGTAAACACCCTGTTATACGGAATAGTGGATTCCTCATTGAAAGTTATAAATATTCCCAAGGAAGTGTTGTTTTTCAAACAATGGTCCGGGCGTTTGTTTGCCATCATCATAACACCTAAAATACATGGAACAGAATAGAATTTTCATTTCCAAGAATTTAGGAAACGGATTTAGAAGTTGAAAGAGTTTTAGAAGACTTTATATATGAGGCTAAATATTGTTTTTCTACTGACGCCAACGAAATAAAACCATGTGTATCTTATCAATAGTATTTAGGTACGTACGGTTTATTATCATTATTATCTTTCGGAAGACACCACTCTTGATCGGATCACGACTGATGGTAAACGCGATATATGAGGTCTACGATGGTCTAGGAGATGCCTATTAAATTACTCTTACTTAAGGCTGACTGACAGATTATACGTGGTGGGACACACAGAAGCCGGCAGAGAGCTCCACAACACCTTAGCTGTGCGCTTAATAAATGTGTTAATATTTTTTGGATGTTATTGAGTAGGTATCGTAGTATCCCAAAGAGTTAGCGCATGTAAGTGGTTACCTGTGGAAAACCGCAATATCAGAGATATCCTACAGAAGCTCTGTTACTATAAAGTTATGATATGACAGGTCCACTCAAAACTATGCATCTTTCAGAAGAGCACCACCGACATATACCTGTATGGTTCTCATGCGATTTGACCGGTACGGACCGGTCAAATAGTTGATCTTTGAATTTGTCCCGGTATTTCTTCTCAGGGTAGTCACCTAAGAAACATTGGCCTTATCTACATAGATTAAATTAAACAATAAAACTATGTGCAAAATAAATTTCATTCGTCTAACTCTCAGTCTTTGCTCAGCAGTGGGACATAATGTAGGATAAGAAAATAAACTGTCTTTTTCATGTTTCATTGCTGCCCTATGTTTAGGTTTAGTCTACGGCTTTATTTCGGCGTCTATACCGCTTTAGTTACAAAGACAAACCTTGCTCATCTGCATAAAATTGAAACCATCTGCATATAGACCTGAGGCCAAAAGTTTTCAAAGTCTTAATAGTAAATAAGTGGTTAAATGATGTGTTACAGCGAACTATTGATATTTTACAACCTCAGCTACATTACGAGTTTCGCCTCGCGATTTACAAACAAAAGTGTGGCAAACGCCAAGAATTATGACGTAAGAGGTCTGAAGCTCTCAGAAACATTTCAATTACATTTTCCAAACAATGCAAAAAAGCTTTAAGGAAAACGGTACATGAATTCCAGTATTTTAAACACATGTTTCTGATTGTCATAAATGTCATTGAGATACCCACGTCGGAGATTCAACTTTCCCTGTGACGCCAATAAGCATTCACAATTTCTATCTCTATTCTATACAACATCTTATAAATAAAATTGAAGTGTCTCTTTGTGATTTCAAATAACTGTGTTTTCTCTACACTAAATAAGTGACGGTCTGTCCTTCTGTCTTTCTGTTTGTCCAAACTAGTCTCTGAAGCTACTGAACCAATTTAAATGGGCCTATCAGTGAAAGATAAAGGAGGCTATGGGGCAACATCTTTTTTTTTTTTAATAAACATATAGGTACAAATATTTAATAAAAACATACAAGCTATCTCGGTGTTTTATATCCATATATGAATCGATGATTATTATACAACAACTAGGCTGTTCTGTTAAAATATAATCGTAAAAACGTTGATAGATAAGTGAGTGTACAGTGCACTATCTTGTACTATATAAAGCCGTGTATTGATAGCTCACTTCAACGAGTATTCTACAACAAACAAAACACAGCAAAACCATGTTTCACCATGTAGTCCTTTTTTAGAATAATTGTATTGTATTTCAATGTATTTTATATACAATTCCTTTTAAGAGCTTAAACATCAGACATAAGTAATGCGAATGTACTGGATATTTTTTACCTATTTTGAATTTGAATAATGTAAATATTACTTATTAGTAAGTATTATATTGTAAAATGTTAGATAAAAATATTATATAAAAATTAAAAAGCTCAAGTTCTCACTTACATACATAGAACTGCAATCGCAGAATGAAGCCAGCCGTCAATAAGTGAGTTTTCCCTCATTTTCAACACAGGTATACAGGTACAGAGTGATGCTAATATACAAATGAATCAACCAGGGGGTTAGAGAATCCTTCAAGAATTACATGAAATTACATTACATTAGAATGAGTTGTTGACATTCACAATAGTAAACATCAGAATAGGGATCTATTCATAGTCTCACTGCAACCCATTAAATATAATTTTACATCCGACCTTTACCTAATTACAAACAGATTTAATACATCGTGTCTATGGATAACAATGAATCAAATAAATATATAAAACGTCTGTAAGTAATAACAACCACAAGAGTGGATATTCATGGTTAAGCAAATATTGCTAAGGTTGGTCCGTTGATGTATGACTAGCAGTTATACTATAGAAGAAGCATGTTCAGCTGTTATAAACATTACTAATATTATATGTAACTGTCTGTCTGTTACACTTTGGAGTATAAACCACTAAAATGACTCTGATTCAATTTGATACAGAAGTACATTAGACTTAGGACAAGGAGCATAGGCTTTTTATTCCCTGAAAAAAGAACTTATTACGCGAGTTAATTCGCCAGCAGAAGCTAAATTCAAACAATATCGTGTTAACCAGTTTCTGGGTTGTGGAGGTCAGACTGAATAATTGATCATTATTAGAAGATAGGTATTGATTTGAACTTGGCCCGGTTCGTGTTAGATTACTGAAGAATGCACATATAATAAAGCGTATAAGATTATAATCGTACTTTCAAGAACATAGCGGCTATTATGCGCCTACGTCTCACGTGGGGTGTTTAAAAGATGGCTTGCACCATGTGGTGAGAAAAATAGTACCTATAAACACATAAATATTGAAATAATTCATTGTAATCGACCAGATGGCGTAAAACTATGGGATGTGTTGAAATAACTTTTAAGCTTGCGTTTGCTTTGGACTTTCTCTGATACGTTACGAATGGGAATAATCGTATTACTTGCAGAAGGTAATCAGTAACAGTGACAGCATATTGCAGTAGGTAGGCATATCTTTACTGCTACGCGCATTACTCAATGAAAGATGGTATCAATGAGATCATCAAACCGGCTTCATTGAAAATTTTAATTACATGCCAGTCCTTAAAATTCTTCTGTTTTCATTAGCACCATTTCAGCCGTAAGACGTCCACTGCTGGTCATAGTGGCAGACGAGTTTATTATCTTAGGTTTAACTTAGTGCTCTTACGGGTCTCTTCCTTTCTGTTTTATTAGCAAAATCTGATCTTATAAAAAAATTTTTAGCAAAAAATAGAACCGACTTCCATATCAAAACACTACAAAGGCAAAAATAACTTTAATTTCGGAAGGCGGTGTCAAAAACGAAAATATATACAAAACTAAAGACACCGCCTTCCGAAATTAAAGTTATTTTTGCCGTTGTAGTGTTTTGATATGGAAGTCGGTTCTATTTTTTGCTAAACATTTTTTTTTCACGCTTTTTAGTGGGTTGGTTTGTAATTTATCTAGTTACAAAAGCCATAATGACGACAACTTATCACCTTTTACAAAATTTTGCTTTTCCCGATGCATAGCCGTTAATTTTTGAGGAGTTCTCCTGGTACTTGACCATCAGTTCTACATCACCATATGTATTGTGACGAGCATAATCCGTACTCAAGAAATCGAATCGCAATCCACGAAATACTTATTATTGAGGAGTTTCAATGGCCATATGTGGTCTTCATCATCAGTTCAACTTCCCCAAATGGTACTTTTCGGAAGTAACTGCTCAAAGTACTATAAGAAATACCCAAAGCGCTATAGGTGTGCCTATAATATTTGAAGAGTTCCCTCGATTTCTCCAAGATCCCATCATCAGATCCTGATTTCGTAACAATGGGACCAACTAGAAACTATACCCATTCAAACGCAAAAAGAATTTTTCAAATCGGTCCAGCCGTCGCCGAGTTACGAGGTAACATACATAAAAAAAAAAAAAAATAGTTCAAGACGAATTGTAAACCTCCTTTTTTTGAAGTCGGTTAAAAAGAAATAAATGAATGCAAGAACACTGTATTACAGACTCTTTAAGTCGTTTATGATTAGTTATAAACTTTACAAATGGACTTTGTAAATGGATCGATACTGTCCGAAAATCAATTAAGCTTTGAGAAGATAAGTGGAGTTCTAGATGAGTTCTGGCCTTCTGGTTCTTCTCCCATAGAAAACGACCAATTCGAATTCTGACGGTTTATAAGTCCCATGAAGACCTATGTATGTTTAATATTTTTTAATTAATTTGATTCACTGCAATCTGTCATCGTCAATGAAATAAATAACAACATTCATTATTATAATACATTTCCAGAAATTCAGCATTCCGTATAGTTAAATACATATTTATTACCCCTCATTGCATAGCACGCCTCGCTAGCTGCGAATGGGCAGAGCTGATTGAATGACTGAATCGGAAAAATGGAAGCCCGGCTTTTATTTCTATGAAATGAATTTTACATAACAAACTTCTTTTTTCACAAAGCCGTACTGAATACTAAGAATAGGTAAGCTAAAATTTGAGCTGTCTAGGCGAAAAACGTGTGTATTTAGTGTTAATAGTTTGCAAATGCTTTGCTGGCGATATTATTAATATACGGTATTCCATTGATGATTTAATACAAATTCATTTTATTTCCCTCGTTAGTGTAGTAGTCTCAACCGTTACGCGTAGCATGAAGTCCTGGATTCGGTTGACGGGCTAGACAAAATGCTGTTACGGGCCCGAATGCCCTTTTTTAAATCTTGTAATGTTGATGTACATGTATCTGCACTGTAGGTACATTACAGGTAACTTTTTTGTTTAGCGACATGCATCTCAAACAATTTTGGTGAAATACCTGCCACAGTCATACATTTCAAACATTTTCAACCGGATATCAATGCACAATATTACTCCTACACGGGTATTCTTAGCATGTCGTCACCGTCTTCCAGATCTCTCGCTATACGACTATTTACCCCCAAAAGGGGACGTTACCTCCCACCTCCGTCTAATAGCGTGTCAACTTGATTTATACGTCACGTTTCCTCACACGTGAGCAGTGGGGAACACATCGATCTCTGTTCCTATGACGTCACCACATTGTAAGCTACCCATTTCTGCTTTCTGCATCAAGTTGTGACACACAATATGTGATTTGTGTGTAACTACCGCTTAACTTATTGCAGTTCGATTTTCGATTTTATGTCAAAGTAGGGTAGGTGTGGATTTTATTGACGGATATAAAGGTAGATCTGTCAAACAGAGTATTAATGTTCGGTTTGCGTAAAGCAATGAGAACAATTTACTGGGTTAGTTAACAAAGGATTTCTATTCTAAGGCTGGCTTTGGTTTTGATATAATTGCTTGAAGTAATTCCTGTTTACTAAACAATTAAAACGTTACTGACGTCATAGTGCTGCTAATTGTTTTGTTACGCTTCAATTTCCGATAACCCCAGTTTTGTTGGATAATAGAACACCACTGAAACTAAAGTTTATAGTATGAACTCCAATTCTAGGGAAAGTTGAAAAAATATTCCCAACTACTAAAATTACAGACTCGTTACAAAATAGAACGCAACAGTTCAAGAAAACTGTTTATTTCAGTCCAACAATATTTCTTATTTTATGCAAACCATGATCTTCATATTCCTAAACAGAATTTTCTGCGCAATCCATCATTTCTTGCAACAAAAAACATTTTTTCTATGCGGAATTGTGGCAAATTCGAGGAAGCAAAAACAATCTTTCACTACAATGTTTAGTTGCTAATTAGTCCCGTTAAAAATCTGCCAAAGACGAAAAGAAGTAGTTTTTTGGCATGACGTACTCGTAAGTAAATATTAGCATACGTCAAACCAATGTTTATTGTGGCGTTCGAACGTGTAGTTTTTGCACATAGTGAAAAAAAATGCATATATTTTATTAACACCTTTACTTTATTTCTTAAAAAAGTTTGCCTACTTTCCACTTCCACTTTCGCGTTATTTAATTTTTAACCGACTTCAAAAAAAAGGAAGAGGTTCTCAGTTCGTCTTGAGCTTTTTCTTTATTTTATGTATGTTACCTCATAACTCGCAGATGGCTGGACCGATTTGGAAAATTCTTTTTTCGTTTGAAAGGGTATACTTTCTAGTTGGTCCTATTGTTATGAAATCAGGATCTGATGATGGGATCCTGGAGAAATCGAGGGAATTCTTCAAATATTATAGGCACACCTATAGCGTTTTGGGTATTTCTTATAGTACCTTGAGCAGTTGCTTTCGAAAAGCACCATTTGGGGAAGTTGAACTGATGATGAAGACCACAGATGGCCACTGAAACTACTCAATAATAAGTATTTCGTGGATTGCGATTCGATTACTTAAGTACGGATGATAAGCACTTTATGCTTGTCACAATGCATATGGTGATGTAGAGCTGATGGTCAAGTACCAGGAGAACTCCTCAAAAATTAACGGCTATGCATCGGGAAAAGCAATAATTTGTAAAAGGTGATAAGTTGTTGACATTATGGCTTTTTAACTAGATAAATTACAAATCTACCCACTAAAAAGCGTGAAAAATTTATTTTTGCAAAAAACAGAACCGGCTTCCATATCAAAACACTACAAAGCCAAAAATAACTTTAATTTCGGAAGGTGGTGTGAAAAAAGAACATAAAATCTATAACACCGACTACCGAAATTAAAGTTATTTTTGGCTTTGTAGTGTTTTGATATGGAAGTCGGTTCTATTTTTTGCAAAAAAAGAAATTATAAGTATCTAAACAATGTGTGACATTGTTATCGTCGTAATAAACGTTTTTATGTTAATTAGATTCTAAATTCAAACATTTCCATATAGAATTTGAATAAAGAATCAGTATCTAAGCGTAATTTAAAAAAAAAAACATTAATCTTATTTACAGTCTTACTGTATATACTCGTAATAACCTCTTTAGTCATGATTTTATAGTACCTACATGAAACTCGTTTTAATTCTATGCCAACTTCGGCATCAGACTCTTTGTCTCTATTAGTCATTACTGAGAAGAAAGAGAGATTTTCCACATAATTTATTAAGTATAGAGTATCATATTTTATTACAAAGCCGTTTGTATTACTTATTTTAATTCGCACGATCACTACTTTATGACTAAACCATAGTGCGGTCATTATAACATATAATCTGTCACCTTAATATGATACATAACCCGATGACAATCACTGGAGCCCTGCCAATGACGCTGGCGCTTCGCGGAATATCAAGTACTGGCCTCCGTCCCCCATTTAGTACTGTCAAAAACGTTTTTCTATTGAATACATAATTATTGTAAAGAATTACTCAGTTCATTGACGTAGATTTCAGTGTTTGGAACATTTTTTTTTAGTTTGCAACAACGCTTTGGCAGCGGTTATTGTCTGTTTTTCTTCCGATCCTGTCAGGCCTCATCATAATTATTTAGTGCAGGAAAGTGTCAATCAATCTTTATGATAGGTACTATCAATCAATCAGTTTGTTTTTCTCGGACGTCCGAGAAATGCATGTATTGAAACTGGAGCATAACAGCGTAGGACTTGCACCATATCGGTGACCTGTTATTAATTTTCTTTTAATAAATCAGTCTAGTCGCAAAAAAGGAACTACCGGTACCTTTTTGTTGTTTTTAAGTCGACGTTAACCTTTAAAGATAATTCGGGCTCAATAGTTACTAGTCTAGAGTCGCGCTGAAGAATACTTAAGAGTTCCCGCAGCCCCCGTCGTAAGAGTGCGAGGGAATATGGGGTGGTTTTAGTCAGTTAGTGTTCCCTTCACTCGCCCCAGGGCGAAAATTACCATTGAGGGTGTCCACATCGATAAAAGGGCTTCGTACCCATGTTTATAATAGCGGTAGTGGTTTAAAGACGCCCACGGCATATGTACTATGCTCTAATCATCTGCTCCACGCTCTTATTGATTGTCAGATGGTTACCTTTGCCTTAACCCTCACTGCTGGGAATCGTGGCTTTGACGTAATTATATTTCAGACAAGCAGTCGAGCGAGGCTTCGCTCCCGTGCACTTTATAACTACGATAAAACATAGTCCTCCTTTTTTGCAGTCGGGTAAAAAATAGTAATAGCCTAAAACGATAACCTTACTCAAGCTTCAAGGTACTTCGATACCAATTTAACAAAGTACTTTCGAAGATTAGCGCGTTTTAACAAACAAACAAACTTTTATACTTTATAATATTAGTAAGTATAGATGGATTTTTATGGCTCATTTTGACCAGTTAGACAAACACACCTCTAGAAAAAACTTTTTACCAAAAAATTAAACCGACTTCCAAAAAACACTGCAAAGTGAAAAATAACTTTAATTTCGGTAGTCGGTGTCTTTAGTTTTGTATTTTCGTTTTTGGCACCGACTTCCGAAATTAAAATTATTTTTCACTTTGCTGTGTTTTTTGGAAGTCGGTTTAATTTTTTGGTAAAAAAAAATTATTTCACTCTTTTTAGTTGGTCGATTTATAATTTACCTAGTTACAAAAGCCTAAATCTCAACTACTTATATATAACCTTTTACAAAATATTGCTTTTCCCAATGCTGGACCGTTAATTGTTGAGGAGTTCTCCTGGTACTTCACCATCAGCTTCACTTCACCATATGCATTTTGACGAGCATATTGTGCTTAATAACCATATTCAAGTAATCGAAGCGGAACCCATAAAATACTTATTATTCCTACTTATATTGAGTAGTTCCAGTGGCCATCTGTGGTCTTCATCATCAGGTCCACTTCACAAATGGTGCTTTTCGAATGCAACTGCACAAGTTACTATAAAAAATACTCAAATCACTATAGGTGTGCCTATAATATTTGAAGATTTCCCTCGATTTCTTCAGGATCTCATCATCAGATCCTAACTTGGTGTTAATGGGACCAATTTCAAAGTATACCCTTTCAAACAAAAAAAGAATTTTCCAAATCGGTTCAGCCGTCTTCGAGTAATCGGTGATCATACATAAAAATAAAAAAAAAAAAAAAAACAAAAAAAAATATACGCGTCGAATTGATAACCTCCTCCTTTTTTTGTAGTCGTTTGAAAATCTAGTCACATGTCTAGAGTAATTTTGTTGAGATATCCCGTTCCTCAGACAGACAAAACACGGGTACTAATTGATTTACAACAATTCTCTGTCGCACCTTATACGAGAAGCCTTGAATTCAATTCCAAGAGCTTGGTTATGGGGTTATGATAAAGTCGTAAGAACGTAATCAGTAGACAATGGACCATTGAAGCGTATTGATCGGAACTTGCGCGTGCGTCAAACGCCGCCGTCGTGGTGTTGCCAATTGTAGCACGAATCAGTGTAAATAATACATTGATTGAAATATTTCACAAAGAGTAAAGATTAAAAATCTAAATTTTAACGTTACTAGCCTAGATTTGAAGGGATTTAATTTCAACATAAAGACGAACTTTGAGACAAATGTTCATCCTCTTTCAAGGGTTAAAAAGAGGAAGTATTAAAAAATATCTCTGTGCTGGCCTTTATTTTGTAAAGAAATATGATGTATCATTTCTTGCTTCTAGATTAAGTGGGAGTTCTTTGACAGTGAAGGAATTTTAGAATTTGGCCTAATATTTGTGTTGAAGATTGTCCAAAAACATTTCACAATTTACCTGCGCCTGCGTTCGTACTTAGATTCCATACAATTATTCTAACGTGTTCTTAAATATAAACCGCACCTTTAGAATTGAAGTGGCTTAATTCAAAATTTTAAGAAAATGGCTTTTATACACAGAACTACTTAAACACATGTTTATAAGTCATAAATTCATTTTCTTAAAATTTTGAATTAAGCCACTTCAATTCTAAAGGTGCGAAACCATGTCCTGACAATCACCTATCAAAGAATCACCCAATTTGGTGGAGGCGTTCTTAAGTTATGCATGTAGATACACCTATACGATTCGTTTTTATTTAAGATTTCCGCTACTACTAGCAATGTCATTGGCCAGTCCTCACATCAGTAGATCATATCAATTATAAGGTATGACAACTCTGGCGTACCCTTGCGTGCGCACACGCGTACCGCATTACATTCAATTGCCATCCGATACCCAACAGTTTTTATCGATCTATTGATCCAGAAACCTATTAAATATAACATGAGTCGTTACTGTAAGTGTAAATAAATTGATTGTTTACAAGTACAATTTTTTCTACAATTGACGTTTGAAATATTACGGCTTTGTGTGCTAAGTAACCTACGTCGTTATTTTAATTAATCTATGTTATCTGCTAGTTACATTGTTATGATTGATGTCCATTGTATGTAAGTCGATACAAGTTATTTTAACCCAAGGGGTTATTGTTATATATATCACGTCATGATATACTACTAAAGTTCCTACAAGGACGCATTATGGGCCAGTTCTGATGCAGATAGAAATATTTTTTATTAATTGCTTAATTCTATTGGAAAACTCAAGAGAGCAATTCTATGAGTTTAAAACATATATCTCATTTTTGATTGCCTTTAAAATGATAATTAAAATGCAGATCTCGGGATTTAATTTTCTTTTGAATTTGTTTGCTTTCGTGATTCCAATTTATAAAAGATGAAAAAAGGTTCATACATTCTCCTAAGTTATTCAATAAGAAATATTTCTTAAAGTCGAAATATTGAAAAATAAGTATTGATTAACACTAACAGCGCTACGTATTTTACGTAAGACATATTCTAATCCATTTGACGTAAACATTTCCGGGCTATGTCCAAAATATAAACAAGAGGAATTAGGTCGAGTTAGAAGGGTGCGTGTGTCAATAGGAGCACTCTAAAATAATTTCAGTTATAAACAGTCAATATCGCATCGAGGAAATATAACGAATATGGATTTTAACTAGGTTGGTAGTGCGGTATAGTTTACACATGGTTTTGTAAGTGTTAAGTACATATTTTGAAAGTTATTTTATGTGATAATCTCTAGAGGAGCTTGTGGATTATATAGCCACAAGCTCCTCTAGAGATTATCACTCTCTAGAGGAGCTTGTGGCTACATAATGGCAGCTAAACGGGTCGATATTCGAGTACCTATAAGCTACAAATAGCCTGGCATTGTGGTCTTTTTAACTCAAAGATTAGTCAATCATTCTCTACCAGTCGGTAGAGAATGCTTTGTTGCATTAAGTCCACCCATGTATTACTATCCATACTATATCCATATCCATACTCCATACTTAATATTATAAATGCGAAAGTAACTCTGTCTGTCTGTCTGTTACCTTTTCACGCCAAAACCGCTGAACCGATTTTGATGAAATTTTGCATGGGAATAGATTAGGACCCTGAGAAACACATAGGATAGTTTTTATCCCGATATAAGGTTCCCGTGGAATAGTTTTCGAATAGCACGCGGACGCGGCTGCTGACAAAAGCTAAATTAAATTAATTTAATTTGATTTTTAAATTGGTATGGGAATAGTTTAGGACCAGGATAGTTTTTATCGCGGAAATCATCCCTAAAGGATGTAAAAAGGGAATGTTGTAATTTCGTATAGGGAATCAATAACGGGGACATTATTGATTCCCTATCCCCTCCCCACACACATAATACACTTAGACCGCTAAACCGATTTAGATGAAATTCGGTATGGAGATAGTTTTAGACCCTGGAAAAGACATGGGATAGTTTTTATCCCGGAATTCCAACGGGTAAAACCTTCCGCGCGAAGTACATAAAGTTTAAATAAATAAATAAGCAAATCTTGGCGAAGTCGGTTTTCGGATGGGTTGGCCAACTTATCATAATTTCCTCCGAACCTCGCATTATGCCGTTTGTCCCGGTTGTGTGTTCGTGGCTTTAACAGTCGTAACGGGTACTCAGAAACCAGAAAATCTGACCCTTGTCTTGCCGAGGGGTACCGTTTTACCCAGTTACTGGCTTGTGGCGGTCAGACAGGCAGTCACTCCATGTTAAACACTAATACATACTCAGCTACTTCCAGTTACACCGGAAACCATCCCCAATATATTTAGAAAGAGGCTAAGGGTGCGTTTCCACCAGAGATGTGCGATGGAAATGTGTCGTGCGAGGATGTCTAGCTGTGCTGTGAAAATGTGTGGGCGTTTCCACCAAAGCTGTGCGATGAAAATGTCCCTACGAGGATGTGTAGCGGAGCTGTGAAAATGCGCATTAATGTGTGGTGCGAGGATGCGCAAACCTCGCAACACATCCTTCTCAACACACATTCTTCGCAACACATCCCTCGCAACACATCTCTCGCACACATCCCTCGCACACATCCCTCGCTTGTTTTGTATGCGCAAAAATCTAGCTCCGCTGAGCCGTTTCCACCAGAGCTGTGCTGACCGAGACGAGGTAAATGAAGCGATTCTATTGGTTCTTTACAAACACATCCCTCGCTACGCATCCTCGCACATCTCTGGTGGAAACGCAGCCTAAGCACACACAAGAAAGCTATTACGAAGATAATGAAATATGTTGTTTTTCTCGACTAATATACATGTTATCAAAGAAAATATGTAACGACGCAGAAAAACAGACGCATGCCCCTGTTAGCGCGCCATTAATAAATCTAAAGTGTATCGAATATATTATTTTATATTGATCTTTGTGCTAATACAAGGTCTCGATATTTTATTTTGGGAGAAAAATATTGCATGTGCAATGCAAGGATTGTTCTAGAAATTGTCTTACTTGAAAAGCGTATGTTTTCGTACCTTTCCGAGAATGTTTTAACGAGATACCGCGGCCCCGGAATTATAGGACAGTGGAAGGAATAGGGTGGGTTGGTTTTTAGTCAGTAGAAGTCTGACACGGCCTTCCACTCCACCGAGAGCGGGATGATAAAATTTTTTGTTAGGTAAACTTTATTCTGTATCCATTACTGTCTGTATTATATAAAGCTTATTTAGTAGCATCTTCACTCTCAATAGTCAATAGTCTATGAACAGATAGCTTTAAAACAAGAAAGCTTGTAAGGAAACTTCTGGGCTCGGTTGTTCTATCGCGGACTTTAGTCTTTGCTTGACCGGTATTGAGGGCAACACCGTCTCAGTATAAAAAAAGTTATTTAGATTCGTTTATTTGACAACAAACAGAAAACATAGCAAACAAAAGTACAGTTAAGTACATTGATAATTTTAGACGTAAAATCAATAGCCTAATGAGTAAGGTGTCGGACTTGGGATCGAGAGGTCGTGGGTTCGAAACTCACCCATTACACTTTTGCCGTGAACACCCACTCCTGACACAAGCATATTTATCTTAGTTGTCTTTAAAAAATAATAATTCATCAATTCATCAATTTTTTATTTATTGGCATACATAAGAACACAAGTACATTGGCGGAGAAACACTAATAATAATTCAAAATTGCGTTTATAGTTCCCATATAGACATTGATACTTACGTTAGTTAACTAGTTATGTTTTACCAATCAATTCCTGCATTCCAATTAACACTTCCATCTAAGTAGGTCAACTCATTCGATAAATATAGAAAAACTTATAACTCAATCGGCCGAGGGCGACCCAGTCTCTGAGTCCATTAAATACGGAAAACTGGAGTGAGATTTTCTTCAACTACAGTTCATAAAAAATAAACAACTTATTACTACCGAATGGGGACGCGCCTTTGATGTAATTCCAGGTTTTCAAATTACGTATTAATTTCCATGTTATTTAACATCTGAAGAGAAAATATTTAATGATCTGTAGTATAATCGTTTTCATAGAAATGATCTGGGGGCACGGCAGTGCCCCCGCCAAGTCGAGTTAACTCATTATTTCAGAGGCTCACCCTTCGATAAATAAATTAGGTTGTAAGAAAATATGTGTTCATTGTAATAATGGTCGTCGTGACATTTATATTTACCAGACAATCCAGGAAGAATTTAAAAAAGTGGGTTAGTAAATGAACGAATCGTCACAAATTAAATGCAAGTCAAGCGATATGATTGGCTCTCGAGAATCCATCCAACCAATCACAAGCACATAACGTGTATTTGACATTATAGAATCCTATTTCAATTGAGTTTATATAGAAATTTCTTTTCTATCTGTAGATCAGTCTAACATAATTAGGCTATTATGTTTGCACTGGTGGGACACTGCAGGCCTCCTCGATATATTTTTAGAGCCTTTGTCGCCCATCGTCTGTGGGTGCCTTTATACTCATGTGTGTTGCACAGTATATAGGTAAACTATTAGTTCATATTATTAAGATGACAATACCGTGCATCAAAGGCGTTAAATGTCAAGGGTCGGTCTTAATGGCAAACTCCAGTCTCGGTGCAGGTGTATTCAGGTTAGGTTAATGTATGTCATCGTTAAGTGAGTTCCGCGTATTACTTGCAAGGATGGTTTGTAAAAACGTTATTAGTGTTGCTACTATTATTAAAAAATAATTACCATCTGTTACCTGATTATTGTGGTTGGCAAGAAACCTCTTGTTAGCGACTCAGTTTTATTTCCTTCAATAACGGGCGCCCAACACAAGTTACTGCGACTTTGTAGTTTCAAAATTAGTAAAAAGATAGCAATATTAATTCAGCTTATTACGTTCAAACTGCTTGGGCACAGACTACCTCTCTATGAGACTATGTGAGGGAATGGGCCCAGTGCGCGTTATTTTTTGTCATATGTCTACGAATTTTCGGACGTAAAGATTTCTCAAGATGTTTACCTTCAACGATTTAAGAACAGTAGTCATGATATAAATTTCGCAAAGTAATGTCTGACTGGTTTCGAACCCCCGACTTGCAACTAGCAAGTTGGGTTCGGTAACACTGAGCCAAAAAAAATGCTATAAAACTATAATATCGAAAATGTAATCTACATTTCTCTTAAATGTTACCATAACATCATCATTTCTTTTTGAACCCAATGTTCCACAACTGTGCATAGTGCATAATGCATTATACCTATCATATTTTAAATTAGCACTTCGCCCGCGACTTCGTCCGCGTGGATTTCAAAATAGCACTCACAAATAATGCACCTTACTACCAATGAAAAATATTTTAGAATTGGATCATTAGTTCCCGAAGATGACCCACTACATACAGACTTACAAATAAATTTTTACCTCTTTATAATATTAGTATGGCATGTTCTAGGACCACAAATCATCCACCAAACCGCACTGGGCCCGCGTAGTAGATTACGGCCCATTCCCTCTCATAGAGCCTTTAATCTCTATAATCTAATTTATATAATATTAATAAAGATAAATACTTACCCCATGTTGTTTTGTTTCCAGGTGATAGACTTCGGCAGCTCGTGTTACGAGCACCAGCGGGTGTACACGTACATCCAGTCGAGGTTCTACCGCGCGCCAGAAGTGATGATGGGCGCCAGGTATGGCATGCCCATCGATATGTGGTCCTTAGGATGCATACTGGCGGAGCTACTTACAGGTAACACGATTTTATTTTACACTAGCTTCTACCCGCGACTTTTTACCTTTTTCGTTTCGATAATTTTTATAATATTTTCTTTTGACAATAACGTACGCAACAAAAAAATAATAATTCAATGCTATCGTTCCGAAGTTCTCGCGTAAAGCAATTTCGGCGATCATTTTTATTTATATAGATAGATATTTAATTGCCAGATGTGACAACCCAGGGTAGATTAACCTGGCGCAGATTAGTGAGGAGATCCGACCCTAATAATGAGACCTGAGATGGACAAAGAAGAAGAAGAGGAATAGATGTAATATAAAGTAATTTCGTAATGCGAAGGAGATACAAGAAAGTGCCAGTATCACAGTACAGATTTTGAAGCATTCTTCATTGGCGCTCCACTCCTATTGGCCTTAGCGTAATGATATATAGCCTATAGCCTTTCTCTATAAATTGACTATTTAATTAAAAAATAATTTTTCAATTCGAACCAGTAGTTCCTGAGATTATCGCGTTCAAACAAACAAACAAACTCTTCAGCCTTATATTATTAGTATAGATAGTTGTTGCCCGCGACTTCGTCCAAGTTTCCGTCGTTTTTCGTAAAAAAAAAAAGTAGCCTATGTCCTTCCTCACGGTTCAGTGATTTTGATGTAACAGACAGATTAACTTTCGTAATTTAGTAGGGAAATATAAATATGTCAATCTATAATACTGTTAAAAAATATCGCAATACCGAACCGCACAATATTATTGTTAATAGCTGTGCCCGCGACTCCGTCAGCGTGTAACTCCTTGTGTGTTATTAAGTTAATGTATTGGTAATATTGTTTAGATCACGTTCACATGAGGCTTAAGTACCTGTAGAACGAAAATACTTCAGCGCAAAGCTTCCAGGTAAACTATGTTGAAAGTTGACCCGTCCGGCACGTGAACATAAAGATTTCTAGAACTGCTAACCCGGGAAAGAGCGACGTACAACTGACCATGCGAGAAACAACTGACACCGAGATCTACTCCAGCAACACGAAAAGTCTGCCCTTGAGCCTTATTAATTGTCATTGCATAACACACCGATACTGGGAATTGCGTTCTTTTAAATAGGAATGGAAAATTATTTGGTATTATGGGAATTCTGGGAATAAAGACGGTTTCTCCTGCACCGCAACCTGTTAAAAGTTGAGCCTCGATTATATTTTGTTGCAACTGGGTTACTTTTAGCCGAGTTCCATTGCAAAGTTGTGGTGTTTTTAAATTTCGGGGCAGAATATATAGAAGATATTTTTTATATAATTTTAAGGAGAACATTTCCGTCATAAATGATTTCTGTGTAGCTTTAACCATTAAGGTTGCACTCGCGACGGAAGCTTAAAAAAAACTTTTTATCAAAAAATTAAACCGACTCCCAAAAAACACTGCAAAGTGAAAAATAACTTTAATTTCGGTAGTCAGTGTCTTTAGTTTTGTATTTTCGTTTTTGGCACCGACTTCCGAAATTAAAGTTATTTTTCACTTTGCAGTGTTTTTTGGGAGTCGGTTTAATTTTTTGATAAAAAGTTTTTTTTTCACTCTTTTTAGTTGGATGATTTTTAATTTACCTAGTTACAAGAGCCTAAATGTCAACTACTTATAACCTTTTACAAAATATTGCTTTTCCCAATGCTGGGCCGTTAATTGTTGAGGAGTTCTCCTGGTACTTCACCATCAGCTCTACATCACCATATGCATTGTGACGAGCATAAAGTGCTTAACATCCATATTCAAGTAATCGAATCGCAATCCACTTAATACTTATTATTGAGTAGTTTCGGCGGCCATCTGTGGTCTTCATCATCAGTTCCACTTCCCCAAATGGTACTTTTTGAGAGCAACTGCACAAGTTACTATAAGAAATACCCAAAACGCCATAGGTGTGCCTATAATATTTGAAGAGTTCCCTCGATTTCTCCAGGATCCCATCATCAGATCCTGATTTTGGTGATAATGGTACCAATTTCGAAGTATACCCATTCGAACAAAAAAAGAATTTTCCAAATCGGTTCAGCCGTCTTCGAGTACTCGATGATCATACATAAAAAAAAAAAAAAAAAAAAAAAAATATACGCGTCGAATTGATAACCTCCTCTTTTGGTCGTCGGTTGAAAAATGAAGTAACACAACGTAAATATTTTTTAAACTTTTGTTGATTTTTCAGAAACGGCTTGTCCGATTTCGATAATATTTTCATGGGACCATTTGGGAAGTATACCCTTTCTAACAAGATAAGAATTTTTCAAAACGGTTGGCAAGCGACGGAATTATGCGCGGACAAACATAAAAAAAAAAATACAAACATCCGAATTGGAACCTCCTCCTTTTTTAGAAGTCGGTTAAAACATGGAGTAACTTCTCCCGTTTTCCCAACATTTCCCTTCACTGCTCTGCTCCTATTGATTGTAGCGTGATGAAAAGTATACTATAACCAGCTCAGGAGTATGAAAAATAATTGTACCAAGTTTCGTTAAAATCCGTCGAGTAGTTTTTGTTTCTATAACGGTTATACAGACAGACAGACAAAAATTTAACTGATTTCATTTTTGGCATCAGTATCGATCCCTAATCACCCCCTGATAGTTATTTTGTAAATATATTTCATGTAAAGAATTGACCTCTCTACAGATTTATTATAAGTATAGATAGTTCATTCGTATGTTTTAGTATGAGGATCCCAAAAAAAAAAAATTATTTTCTGATGTATTGTATAAGTTTGTAATCGTCCAAACCGGACTGGGCTCGCGTGTTGCATTACGGTCTATTCCCTCTCAAAGAGAGGAAGGAGGTCTATGGCCCAGCAAAGGTAACTTTAGGTTGATTATGATTAACTTTGAAATAACGAAAACCTAATCCTTACGTCGATACTCATTCATAAAAATCTGAAAACTCAATTCAAGTACAGCCATATCATTAAAAACTTGCCAGAAAAACACAATCTAATTCCCGATCACTTTTACATAACGAACCCCATAAATGAATGCTGTCTCCGCCTTTTCGCGTCAACTAAACGTTTCAACGTTTCCATTCCCCATGGCATCGACGTTAAAACCCCTTTGCTAAGGAGTTTTAACTTCGCAGACATAAAAAAACACACCAATTGTCTTTTCGTCTGACAAGAATTTTTAAATAGCCGCTTGACTAACGCTAAAGCCCTTGTAAAGTCTTTGGAATTACGACAAAGAATTCCTGAAATCCTACACGAAAACAAATCTTTGGGTTACATGGCAAATAAACATTTAATATGTGTTATTAGTGAATATTATTCACGCTTTGGCATAAGATTACGTGTAAACAATATTTTGCGAATTAGCTTTTGATTACAAGTTGTAAACAATAGAATTTGCGGACTCCAATTTCATGTCATTGTACCCAATGATTGGAGTTCATTATTGAGGTTATTGATATCTACGATTTTATGATTGGACATGATTTGATAACACTTGTATTATTCCATTACAAGAATTGATTTGCCTTTATAAAAGTTTATTGCGAATGAAATTTCGCTGGTTGATTTGAGCGTGTAATTCTTGAATCGACTATTACTTCCTTACATAGTATAAAACAAAGTCTATCGCTACCACCTGTCTGTCTGCTCGCGATAAACTCAAGAAGTACTGAACAGATTTTCTTGCAGTTTTCACCAGTGGATAGACTGATTAAATGATAAATGATCTTTATTTTGCAAATTGGTTTTTTAATAAATCTTTTACACGTCATTTTTTCCGTAAATTTAAAATAGATGAAGCCGGTGTTTCCTAATTGAGGAGAAACACCGAAACGAACTCAAGTCTCTTATAGTGTCCATACAATCTATACCTACTTGTTAAATTGTATGACATTCTCATAGGTTAAGGTTTGAGGCGATCTTTTGAGGAAAGATGCACGTAGATTTGAGTAGGCCTGTCCAGACATTGCAATCTTTTGTCAGATAACTTATAGCTCAACTTAGAACAATTAAATTAATTAATTAAATAAAGAAGGTTTTAGTGTATAATTTATTAAGGTTTAGTGTGAATTTGCAGAATGAGACCGTACAAAGCCGGGCCGTGCCGTTAGTATGAAAAACAAAACCCTGTTAAGATTGGAGATATCTCTTTATTAAAAAAAATCGGTTTAAAATGTGGGAGGACACTCTTTGTTCTTCAATAACCAATCACATTCAGTATTATTATATTACTACAGCTACCTGTCCTAACATTCCAGGGTTTCCGTTACTCCCAGGCGAGGATGAGGCAGATCAGATGGCGTGCATCATCGAGCTGCTGGGCATGCCGCCGCAGAAGCTCATAGAACAGGGCAAGCGCTCCAAGAACTTCATCAGCAGCAAAGGTCTTCCACGGTACTGCACGGCTACTACATTATCTGATGGTTCTACTGTTCTTAGTGGAGGTATGTTACATTTTTTTTAAAGAGAACTGGTAATGTAGTTAGAATTCACATTACTAGCAATTTTGTTAACCCCTCCAACTAAGCTAAATATAGTAAATATGCTTGTGTCTGGAGTGGGTTCACAATAAAGTAATGGATGGGGTTTGAACCCGCGATCTCTCGATCACACGGCCGACACCTTAACCATTAGGCCAGGGGTTCCCAAACTTGCCAAACGGTTTGCCAAAAACGAAAATACAAAACTAAAGACACCGACTACCGAAATTAAAGTTATTTTTCAATTTGCAGTGTTTTTTGGGAGTCGGTTTAATTTTTTGGTAAAAAGTTTTTATCTGACCTCTATAACGCTGTAGCTGGGTATCGCGATACCCGTTGGCAACAACAGCTTATCAAGCTTTCCGGGGCACGCAAGATTCTCGATATGTAAGATGATCACCCATCCCCGGGCAGATCTAGGCATACGTTGCTTTACCTTAAAGAACGACCCGAGCCCGCCGCTATTATTTAGCCACGAACCCTTTGCATAGTATTCTAATGTTAATCAGGACTACGCTTCTAAAAGGGCTATATCCACCGCGGGAATTTGGGTAGTTGAAAATCGGTGTAGGTGTATGAAGAATTTGAGCGTTTTGAGACAAAAACCGTAAGAATACTTTCTGAATGGATTTTGTTTGTCATGTAATTATATTGCATTGACTAAAATTAGAAAGAAAAAAAATGACAGAAAGAAGATTACAATGCAGTGAGCTATATTAAATAATACTATTATTATAAAGGTTGACTGGTATAGAATGCCTTATTGCCTTAAGACCGCCCATATACCACTTTTGTTCATAAATTTTAAATAAATAATTATAATATGTTTTTCCGACTTTTATCCACGCCAGCATGATCTAGTTTGTTCTCAATCTAAAACACTTTGTCTGTAACAAAACCCAAAGTATTAAGGTTATCAAGTCTGATGTCGACTTATCGTAACTTGACCTCTTTTCCACCATACATGACCTTATTTTAAAAGGAAATGGTATCTCACATTATCTTCGGATAACGATAGTCACTGAAAAGAATGTGTATCACGTCGTGAAACTAACAAACAAATACGACATTTCTAAAATTAAATTCCGACATCACTTACTGAAATTCCATTACCACGCAATGCTTTCACCAAACGTCATGAAGATGAAATGTGAAATATTCTGAATCATCTTACTACAAGATGATTTTTCAGTGATGTGTTGTTGATCTGACTTCTATTATACGACTTAAGGTTGAGTCAGCGCGCGACATGTGTGTGTGTGTGTACATCATACCATCTGTCTGGTGCCTGTCTGACGATCTGAACTATTAATATGAGTCATTTGTGGTTAACTTTTTTACTTTAGCTCAGCGTAATTATCTTTTGTAATGAAGTTTTGTAGATTTAAGAATTATGTGGCATGATTTGATGCGGTAGAAGGATTATTAAAGTTTGAGTCGAGCCCATAATGAGTTAGTTTTATTATTAACTAGCTGTGCGCGCGGATTCTTTCGCGTTGGAGAAGTCCCTCGTAATATTCAATGCCATGGTAATAAAAAGCTAATATCTTCCAGTGAAAGTCCCATTAAAATCAGTTTAGCTGTTCAAAAGATAAGCTCAGACCACTGGCTCAGACAATCAAAAGAACAGACAGAAAGACATAAAAAAAATGTTTGTGTTTTAGTATCTTGTAAATTACTACATAATAAATAGCACTTGAGAAACAGTTATTTTGATACAAGCAGACACAAAATTTTATTTATTGATATTATATACTTGTTATGTTATTGTGAACATCAATTACAAAATTGACAATTATAACGGCTGCTAGAGACACAAACTCGCGGAAATAAGCAATGTGTTTGGAGGAAACAGTTTGGTTGTTTTGGTGGGCAGCCAAATACAACTGACATAATCTTATAGCGTTTGTCATTAATTCAGTATAGGATTTCTAAATATTTGCGCTAACAAAATACATAGAATGTGTTTGGTTTGTTTATATTTCCTCAAATCAGTTGATTTTTAGTTTTTAATGGTCTTTAGTCGCATGGTCTAAAACTATAGTCTGAAACTTAAGTGAATTTTGACCATTAAAATTCAAACTCAAACTCAATATATCTTATTTCACACAGGCTATACATGGGCACGTACAAAACGTCAGAAGCTAAATCACGGTTCGAAATTGGTCGTTTCTTATGCAGAGGAATTGGCAAGGAACTCCATGGTTACTCTTTAAGTGAGAGATGCACATTGACTTTGTAGAAAATAAAACCATCCAAGCTTCTAAGGATTTATCAATTTTGGAAAATCAAAATACTTAGATATTATTACATATTACGACTTTTTTTCGGTGATAAAATAATCAAATGACTCCTTCCGCTCTGGGTGGAGCGGAAGGGAGTGTCAGACTTTTACTGACTTAAAACTCACCCTGTTCCTTCAGCTGCCTTTTCGTTCCGGGGCCACGGCATCTTGTTAGAACATTCCCGGAACCTAATTACGACTAGATTATCATTTATACTCACCGTAAACCGATCGATGTCAGCTTTTTGTTCAAATTTACTTAATAAAACTAAATGTTTTGTGTTCCAGGAATGTCGAGAAGAGGCAAGTCTAGAGGTCCTCCTGGATCAAAAAGTTTTATCACAGCCCTCAAAGGTTGTCAAGACAAATTCTTCATTGATTTTATTAGAAGGTAAGATTTTGTGATTAAGTAGTGTATGTAGATTAAGAAAACATTGAAAATTATACTATTTATTATGTACAGCTTTACCAACTAGGTATAACGTTATTTATAAAGATAACGTTAGTTTATAACGATGAAACCACAATACCTGACACACTAAAACCTAAAATTGTGTTGAAAGAATCGTTCGTCGAATTTGACAATTAATGATAATAAAAAAAATATTTTTATCATTTTTGTATTCATCTCAGCATTTGGCCATTGCAATTTTCAGAAGTAAACAATAAGGGTAACTTCACAATGCCACGCTGGACAGGAAAAATTTCGTAAAAAATGTTGTCTTCTTTTACAATTTTGTGGTTCGACTTCGAAGAATACAAACGCGCGAGTCAGTGATTTGAGAAAAATATTTTTATTGGTTTTTTGACTTTAAATATGTTTGGTGTTCGATGACTTGTTCTTAGTACCGATCATTCAATCGCAATTAAAATTATTTTTAATAAAAAAATAATTTTGAAAGACTTGTATATTTTTATACAAGTCTTGCATCCGAAGTTGCCAGAGTGTGAATTTATATTTAATAACAATGTGGGGTTTTACTCCGAGTTTTTTGAATATCGTACATAAATCAACATTTCCTAAATAATTTCTTAGAGTTTCGGTGAACATTGCTGTATGTATGTATTACATCAAAGGACTTTACTGAGAACACACAAAGAATGCCAACTAGCTGAAATCTTTATTGCAATCGAAGCGAGAAACTGCATATAAATTAACTTTTGCCATTACTTCGTCTGTGGGAATACAATTGCATTAGACTTTTAAATATTAAGTATATAAATATTCAGTGTACCTGTAGGTTTATCTGTCTGGACTTTTTGAATATTGTATGGTTTCTTACGTTTGCTTTGCATACCAATATTATTGATACTTGTGACTACTCCTCACGATGGTCGAAAAGACATTATTATCACAACAAAGGTACCAAATTCAGAACACATCCACAAAGCCCTGAAATTCTAACTACCAAAATAGATCTTTGAAGCACTGAAGAACATATAGGCATAATAGGCATGGTTGTACATAGGAGGCTCTTGTTGGGTTTCTTCTAGGTAAGCGTGCTTCATCTTCGACCACATCATCGATTACCATTAAGTCAGAGATTTTGGTCAAACGCAAGCGATAGTCTCGCGTATGACGAATATCGATAAATAAATACAAAAAAAACTAAAGGTGGTTCTTTCTGTACCTACACAGTACCTACACTTTAAACGCGCTGGTAACTCTAATACCGTCATCTAGGATACGTGAGTTAGTGTCAGAAGTGTAACACTCCATGATTCTCGTTCCAGGTATCTGGAATGAGACCCAGAGAAGGAACTGACTCTCGCCCAACCCACACTCCCTGGTTAAAGTCCAGAAGCCTTTTGAAGGTTTCCCCGATAACAAAAACGAATGTACCTACATGATAACCGTGCTCATAACTCTAATACCGTGATCTAGAATACATCACTACACAGAATAATTGTAGCCACAAGTCTAAAACTCTACAATTCTCATTCCAGGTGTCTAGAATAGGACGCGGAGAAGCGTCTGACTCTCGCCCTATCTCCCTGGTCATTTCTGCAAAAGTCCAGGTGCCTTTTGAAGGTTTCCTGATAACAAAAACGAATGTACCTACTTGATAACCGCGCTCATAACTTTAATACCGTAATCTACAATACATCACTTGTAGCCACAAGTGTAACACTCTACAATTCTCGTTCCAGGTGTCTAGAATAGGACCCAGAGAAGCGTCTGACTCTCGCCCAATCTCCCTGGTCATTTCTGCAAAAGTCCAGTTGCCTTTTGAAGGTTTCCTGATAGCAAAAACGAATGTACCTACATGATAACCGCGCTCATAACTCTAATACCGTGATCTAGAATACATCACTTGTAGCCACAAGTGTAACACTGTACAATTCTCGTTCCAGGTGTCTAGAATGTGACCCAGAGAAGCGTCTGACTCTCGCCCAATCTCCCTTTCATTTCTGCAAAAGTCCAGGTGCCTTTTTAAGGTTTCCTGATAACAAAAACGAATGTACCTACATGATAACCGCGCTCATAACTCTAATACCATAATCTAGAATACATCACTTGTAGCTACAAGTGTAACACTACGATTGTCGTTCCAGGTGTCTAGAATAGGACCCAGAGAAGCGTCTGACTCTCGCCCAATCTCCCTGGTCATTTCTGCAAAAGTCCAGTTGCCTTTTGAAGGTTTCCTGATAGCAAAAACGAATGTACCTACATGATAACCGCGCTCATAACTCTAATACCGTGATCTAGAATACATCACTTGTAGCCACAAGTGTAACACTGTACAATTCTCGTTCCAGGTGTCTAGAATGGGACCCAGAGAAGCGTCTGACTCTCGCCCAATCTCCCTTTCATGTCTGCAAAAGTCCAGGTGCCTTTTTAAGGTTTCCTGATAACAAAAACGAATGTACCTACATGATAACCGCGCTCATAACTCTAATACCATAATCTAGAATACATCACTTGTAGCTACAAGTGTAACACTACGATTGTCGTTCCAGGTGTCTAGAATGGGACCCAGAGAAGCGTCTGACTCTCGCCCTATCTCCCTGGTCATTTCTGCAAAAGTCCAGGTGCCTTTTGAAGGTTTCCTGATAACAAAAACGAATGTACCTACATGATAACCGCGCTCATAACTCTAATACCGTGATCTAGAATACATCACTTGTAGCCACAAGTGTAACACTGTACAATTCTCGTTCCAGGTGTCTAGAATGGGACCCAGAGAAGCGTCTGACTCCCGCCCAAGCGTTACGGCACGCGTGGCTGCGCCGGCGCCTCCCCCGGCCGCCGCACGACGACGAGCCTGCGCAGGCGCTGCCGATGGCGCTGCCTCACTCGCTACCCGCCAACCACGTTAGTATAGCGCACCATGCCCAGAGGCTCGCGCATCCTAAGTGCACAGACAAATAGGTTTGTTGTTTTTGCTTCTTTTCTTTTTTGGTTTTGGTTGATTGTTTGTGGGAATATGATGATGTCGATTTGCGTTTTGATAACTGAAGGTTTACTCTTGTGTGAAACCAATGATTGGCTAAAAATTGTTTAATGGCTAAGATGGACTTGTGATTGAGAGATTGCAGGTTCGTATCCCGCCCATTATGACTTGTATCCACTCTAGACCTATTTAGCTTAGTTGGATGGGGTTAACAAGATTGCTAGTAATATAAATTCTACCCACATTGCTAGTTATTTAAAAAATATATACATAAAAACATTTAAGCAAATCATTTTAAAACACTTCTAAGCCAATTGAAGATTTTCAAACCCAATGCATGTATGAGGCATTGTTTAGCAAAACTAAACCTAATTAAATCTTATGACAAACGCTTCTAAGCCAATTTTGAAGGTTTTCAAGCGAGCAATGTATGTATAAAGGTTTGTTTAACAAGAGTAGACCTAATAATTTTTATATTAACAATCTCAACTTAAAATTATCTGAGTAGCGCTTTGCATAGATTCGCATAGACAAACTTCTTAAATACAATCTTATAACCACAAACAGTTGATTTAAGTTTTTAATTTTATTTGCAATTTTCTTTTATTTTATTTTATGAAGTTCCAAACTAAATTACTAAATTACCAAACAAAATTATTTGTGCACGGATCGATGAATGAATCTAAATATAGGCAATTTTTGTTAAGATGCGAGTTTCTTTTATTCTTCGCCAAACACCAGACAGGGTAACAGTTTATCCTCAAGTTCCCGGAACTGGTGTGTCATCGTAACAGACTGAAACATACTACCAATTCTATATAGTGACACGTACGGTTGGCGCCGGATGACCCAACATCGCGACGCTACGTAATGTGGCGCACATGTGTCATGCGGTTTCAACTTTAGTTCCTACCCCAACGCAATAATTATTGTTTACATGTGAATATTCTAGGTCGGTTGCTTAATTGATTATTTTTACACTGCGAAGTAACTTTATAGTAGCTTGTGTAGTAGTTGTAGCTTGTGTACGATACGATACGTACGATACGTACGTGTAGCGAAGTAGCTAGTAGTCCTGTTAAATTGCGTGAGTTCTGGACCTAAAACACAAGTTAAATTTATTTATTTATTTATTTAAACTTTATGTACAATAGAGGTACATGGGTGGACTTAATGCAACAAGGCATTCTCTACCAGTCAACCTTTGGGTTAAAAAGACCACAATGTGGTAGATGTACAAATAAAATAAATGACATTATCGAAAGAATATATGTATAAATAAATATATATAATAAAATACATATATGCTAAAATAAAAGACTTATAAATACGGTTCTATATAATAATCTTTCTGACTAAGAGTTCTCACAATAATTATATTTATGGCGAAAACCAAACTAAGAATGGACAGGCTTTTAAGTAGTGGTTTCTCATTTTACGCTTAAAAAAGAATTTAGACTCGACCTTCTTGGTGTCAAGGGGTCGGGGTTAAATCTTACTTCGGGTACCAGTGTTCAACTAGTTTAGTGTACATATACAACATGTATCGTAATTAATGCACACCCTCAAACACCCCAATTAGAAAATTATGTTATTATCATAATACATACTCTGAATTTTTAGTTTTACTTGTTTAAACAGTTTTTTTAAGATTTTAACTTCCTTTAAATGAGTTTAATTTTTCTGTAATGTGTACTGAATGACGGAATTTATATAAATCTGCATTTAAAAAATTACTACATTAATTTACGGTCAATAGTTAGTTTCTTTTTACTAACAGCGAAAGTGTAATTTGTAATTTAGGTACATAGATTTAATTGCTTTGGGAAAAAAAATATCGATGTTAAAAACGATAAAAATCGATTCAGTAAACGATTCTGAACAAACTAATTTCAGGATGTGCATTAATTATGTTACATGTTGTATATGTTCAAAAATGTTGTCTCATAACTAAGTCATGTAATTTAGTTGAATTTAATAAATATTCTATTCTAATAAACAGCCGCCCGAATCGATATTTAAGTCGGAAGTCAGAACCTCTCACACCAGTCTTGCAAGCTGATGATGATAATCTAGATATTCAATTACCTCTTGACAAGTCCTAGAATTTAGGTTTTGCGTATTTTATGTCTTTGTACAAATTGAACCATATTATCTAAACTATTTTCAATCAATAGGTATGTTGTAAAGTATAAATACGAAAGTAACTATGTCTGTCTATCCATTATCTTTTCACACCTAAACCTGGGAATAGTTTAGGACCCTGGGAAGGACATAGGACAGTTTTTATCCCGGAAACCGACGGGATCGGGAATTACGCGAGAAATACTTCAGCAAAAGCTAGTAAATAATTTATTTATTTATCCTCGCAATGCCTTCCAGAAATTACACCAAAGGAGAGCTGATTTTGTCAGAATCCAACATTCTGCGCGCAGTGGTCTTGCTCAAATTCAATAGATGATGGCTGGATTGTGTGTAATAATAATTCCAAATATTCATTGTTTAGCTGTAACAAATACTTTATTCGTCAGTGTTATTTATTAACCAATCAAAATATTTTTATACCTCATTTATTAAGTTCACATCCAATCAGACTATGAGATGTATGCATCAGTCACCTGTTATCAATTCTAAGTTTAGCTACCCTTCACTTGTGAGTGAGCACGGCCCATTGCCATGGACGCACATGCATTTCTCCAGTGAACCGTGGCAGCTGACTATTGGATATATTTTTAAATATCTAGAGACTGACGTAGGTAGTATGGACAGATTTCTAATATAGAAGAGTTGTTTAAGAATACGACGAATTTGTAGGTTTTCATGAGTCCCTATACTATCTTTACGACGGTGATTAAAACTAAAGTTACGTTTGTTTTAGTACGTGATGAGTTTAGTGAGATAAATATAGAAGGGTGATTTAGAATATAGAAGTTCAGTCATAGTTTAGTGACTCACTATTTGACATATTTTGTGAAGAAGAGAGACAGAGAGACAAGAGACTACGGTGTTATGGATTAGTCATCATCATTATATTTTTTATTTCGTGCGTCAAAATCATCGTATGACTTCTTCCGCTCTCCATCTCCCTTTCACTACCGGTCTACCAGACGCACGGCTGGGACCACCAACACTTGGTTGATATATCGTCTTGTCGTACCAAGCGCTTCTCCACATTTATTGTGCGCACAGCCAAGCTGTGGAATTCTCAGCCGGCTTCTGTGTTCCCTGCCACTTATGACCTTTCAGCCTTTAAAGCACGAGTAAATAGGCATCTGGGCTCGCTCGTCCCATCTCAGACCTCATCTACCGCTTACCATCAGGCGAGCTCGAGGTCAAAAGTGGGCCCATCAGTAATAAAAAAATCTGGTTTACATTTTTCTATGTTTTGGATAGACTAAGGGTCTTACTGAATGCAGCTGGATTTTACATGGAGCGACCGCCTGACCATCACAACCGAGTAGCTGGTTAACAAGACAGTCCTTGGCAAGACTGGCGTCATATTTTCCGGCAAAAGATGTTTCAATGGTAACCGGGAACAACGGCTTGACGTGATTCCGAGACACGCTGAACACTCATCCATGGAACGGGCTCAGAAAGCGCTACTTAGCCTTGAAAACTTTTCATCTTCCGCCATGCTTGCGGTTGCTATTAAAAACCAAACTATTCTTGAGATTACTTCCACGCCTATCTTACCTCCCGATTCTTTCTCTCTTTCTCCTGTGACCGACTCTGAGATCCTCAAGACTTTCTATGCTATTAAGTCCAAGGCTGTTGGCTGTGATGGTGTCAGCAGATCTATGCTATCCCTCATTATTAAAAGTATTCTTCCTATTATTACACACGTTATCAATGCCTCCCTGCAGACTGGGGTATTTCCCACAATCTGGCGTAAGGCTTTCATAATCCCTCTCCCAAAAATATCCAACCCCAGCCTGCTAAATCACTACAGACCTATCTCCATTCTTCCTTTCCTATCTAAGATTCTGGAAGCAGTTGTTCTTAAGCAAATATCTTCCTTTGTGTTTGGGAATAATCTGGTATCCCCTTTCCAATCAGGTTTTCGGCCTGGCCACAGCACAGCCACAGCTTTGCTTAAGGTTACAGAAGATGTAAGGAATGGTCTGGAGAATTCGAGATTAACGGTATTAGTTTTAATTGATTTCTCCAATGCTTTCAATACCGTTGATCACGACATCCTCCTGGCCATTCTGTCACACATTGGGGTATCTTCATTGGCACAAGATTGGTTCTCATCTTATCTTCGTGGTCGCCAGCAAGCGGTTCGTGCTGATCAGATTTTTTCTGAGTGGTGCACCCTGAAAACTGGCGTCCCACAAGGCGGCATACTCTCTCCACTTTTATTTTCCCTTTTCATAAACTCTATTACCACTATCCTCAAATGCTCTTACCATTTGTACGCTGATGACCTACAGCTCTACGCGCAAGCTGACGTTGACAACCTGGACAACTGCATCTCATTGCTGAATGCTGATCTTCTGGCTATCAGTGATTAGTCAAGCAGGTTTGGTGTTACTGTCAATGTCAGTAAGTGTCAGGCTATCCTGATCGGTAGCTCATATTTTCTGCGAAACTTGGACACCAGCCTACTTCTCCCGCTTAACTTCAACAATACTGTCATCCCTCTCTCGCCGCACGTAAAAGACTTAGGCCTATATATTGACGACAGGTTAAGTTGGAATAAGCAGATTGCACAGGTTAGCCAGAGGGTAACATTCACACTGCGATCTCTCTATAGATTCAAGCATTTCCTTCCTTGTAGCACTAAAACCACATTGGTCCTATCACTTGTGCTTCCTATCATTGATTATGCTGATGTTTGCTATTCTGATCTTTCCCAAGAACTTCTTAACAAACTGGATCGACTTCTCAACAACTGTATTCGTTTCATTTTTGTCTTCGAAAATATGATCACATTTCTTCCTTCCGTTCTCAGCTTAAATGGTTGCCTATCCGTCAAAGGAGATCCCTCAGATCCCTCTGTATGCTCTTCACTATTATGAACGATCCTTGTGCTCCTGTTTACTTAAAACAAAATTTTAAATTGTTGGGCAGTTCTCATGATCTTAACCTTCGCGCATCCAAAAACTTACTTCTTCACATTCCTTCTCACCGCACCGGGTTTCTATCTAAATCTTACGCTATTTCTACTATTATACTCTGGAATTTGCTACCCCTTGACATCAAGAAGGCTGAGTCAAAATTTTCTTTTAAGCGTAAAATTAAAAACCACTACTTAAGGGGTTGTTATTCTTAGTTTGTCATAATTATTTTGAGCTCTCTTATTCAGAAAGAATATTATAAAGCACCGTATCTATTAGTTTGTCATTTTAGCATATATGTGTATTTTATTAGTATTATTATATATTAGTATTATATTTATTAGTATTAAAATATTGTTTCATTCCATTTTCTCGTACACCTACCACAGTGTGTTTTTTTAACCCAAAGGTTGACTGGTAGAGAATGCCTTGCTGCATTAAGTCCGCCCATGTAACACAATTGTACATAAAGTTTAAATAAATAAATAAATAAATAAAATCAACATGTGCGTCTGTTACTGTTTAACCACGAACTCCCCTATGTATTTTGGATTCATAGTCCACTAGCTTCTGCCCGCAACTTCGTTTACGTGGGAGGGGTTTACTGCTTAAATCCCGATCCCGTAAGAATTTCGGGATAAAAACTATCCTATGTCGTTCCCAGGGCCCTAAACTATTCCTATGCCAAATTTCATCTGAATCGGTTCAGCGGCTTAAGCGTGAAAAGGTAACACACAGACAGACAGAGTTACTTTCACATTTATAATATTAGTTTGGATTAAAAACTTGGTTTTTTTGAGAATGAAGGATAAAGATTTTTAAATGTCTCCTGTTAATTGTACGATTCAAGAAATTCTATCAATCTGAATATTAAGGAGAAGTCGTCCCAAATAATTAAATAGACCCTTTTTGCCATTTATTTCCCTAATCGGCTAGTTTTTGAACATGCCACAACAAAGTCAATTATTACTCAATTTGCATAGTTTAGTACCAACGCATAATATTACAATTTGGACAATCACGCAACTTGCAACATGCACTATAGTAAACACGTAGATCATTATCTGCTGCCCTAGTTACTGAAGCGTTTAGTTTATCGCTGCGTTTGTGACAATCGATGTGACAGTTTTTATAGGTTTGCTTTAAAATATGGGGCAATGCGGGTTTCGGGGTATTTAGTATCTTGTTTTGGTATTTGCATTTGTTTTATTATGTTTGTTTGTATTTGAAACTGATTACTTTGGCTGATACTTATTAGACGCTCTAAGGTCTCTATACTATTTTTGTATTTGCATCAAATTGTTTTAGATTGCGCAACATTTTAGTGAAGTATTTTATCTGTGTTCTGTTTAAATTGGCAAACTAAACTATAGGCTTAGTTATCCTTCATATGATAAATATTCTATCTGTATCATTACAACTTAAAACTAAATTCATTTACCATGTTTAAACAAATATCCCGTTTATGTTAATGATACTATTAATATTCATGTCAGTTTAAAAACTTAAATATTTTTAAACAAGATACATTGTATTTGGTTGGCAAAATCGTAATCTTAATCAATGCAGAAGCATTGTTTGTTATTTCAAACTTTAATAGGTTGGGGTTAAAGATGTTCTGTGAAACTAGGGCACGTCGTTGTACTTAGATGGCAAAATTAGACTCTAAATTATCCTTGATTGGCTTTGTGTAAGTTACCTGAATAGGAAAACTCTAATAGCAGACTCCAAATTGGAGTGGAAACTGGAATATTACCTCAGAATTATTAATATAAACCACAGTAACATCCAGACGATTGCGGTGCTCCTGAACAAACCATATCCCATCTGCTAGTGTCGAAAATGCCCAATACGTGCCCCTTTGAAGACCTGATAAACGCCACTGAGGTCGCGACTAACGTGGCTACCTACTGGGCCCAACATTACTTAAACTAATGATTTACCATCGACTCAACGAAAAAGAAGAAGACAGAATTTATTTTTAATGTACTTTTAAGTTGTTCTTAGTTCCCAGTATCATAGTGTTGTGTTTTTTGTCCTTAGACAAGCGGCGGGTGTGCGGGAGGGGTGGGTGGGGGCGCGGGGGGGAGCGGCGCGCGGGGGGGCTCGCTGCGTACGCCGCTCGCGCGCACACCCGTTACCTTCAATGCCTCGCAAGTCGCTAGTGAGTATACTTACTCCCTTATTATCTACCACACATAAATTTTCGCAGCCTTCTTGAAGAACTAGTTTTTAGGGTTCCGTACCTTCATAGGAACCCTTATAGGATCACTTTGTTGTTCGTCCGTCTCTCTGGCCAGTTCTACGCGTTCCCGAAATAAAGAGTCTTCTTTTATTTTATCTATCCTACACAAGGTGAGGTGGTATCTCACGCCTGGACAGCTTCTGATTCTGTATAAAGCACAAGTTCGTTCCTGTGTGGAGTATTGCAGCCATTTGTGGGATGGCTTTACAAAATACCAACTTGCTGCACTGGACTCGATCGAGCGCAGAGCCAAAAAGCTTATAGGCGACGATGCGCTAATGGACAATTTTCACAGCCGGGCTCATCTGTGAAACGTCGCTTGTCTGTCGGTTTTCTACAGATTGTACTACGGGAAGTGTGCGCAGGAGCTCCATGACCTGATCCCTCCATCTCCCTACCGGACTACCAGACGCACTGCTGGGTACCATCCACACTTTGTTGATATACCGTCTTGTCGCACCAAGCGCATTTATTATACGTATAGCCAAGTTGTGGAACTCTGCCGGCTAATAAATAAAAAATGCCTTTAATTCAAAGTAAATTAACTCATATAAGATAAACAAAATCAGAAACACACACACCAAATATTATTTTCAAAGAATAAATTAAAATTAAAATGAAAATTACAAAAAAAAAGAACTAAATGAAATAAAAATTTAAATAAAAAAACAATAAAAGGAATAAAATAAAATGGTCATAATAAATTTTTCTATAATTAAAAATGCTATAATTGAATAAAAAAAGATATACATTATTAATTTTAAATAATTAATAATGTGTTCCCTGTCACTTATGATTTTTCTGTCTTTATAGCAAGAGTAAATATGCATCTTCTGGGCTCACTCGTTCCATCGTAGACCTCATCTATCGCTTACCATCATGCGAGATTGAAGTCAAGAGTGGGCACATCACGAATAAAAAATAAATGTGGCAGGGGGGGATACAGAAGCCGGCAGAGAGTTGCAGAGTCTGATATTAAAATACTTGTTCTTCCTCAGAAGCGAAACTGCAGGCGGCGCTATCGGAGGAGAGTGGGGGCGGCAGCACGACGAGCGGAGTGAGCGGAGTGAGCGGCGTGAGCGCGGTGAGCGGAGCCAGCGGAGCGTGCGCGCGCTACTGGGCCGCCGCCAAGTTGCCGCACCTGCCCGCGCCCTCCTAGCGCCCGCCCGACGCACGCCGCCTCGCCAAGGTACACTACTAACTAACCTCTACCTATTAGTGCGCCCTTAAACATCTGGTCATAAACTAGTCTGGTGGTTTTTTTTTTTAAATTATTATTAAAAATAGGTTCACGTTTGACCACCATCTCACCTGATGGTAAGTGATGATGTGGTCGAAGATGGAGCACGCTTACCTAAAAGTAACCTATTCATTCTTGACTTAAAGACTCCTAGGTTATAGCTATCGGGAAACACAGACTCCGGCAGGGAATTCCACTCCTTAGCCGTACGCACAATGAAGGTATTCCCAAAACGTTTTGGTCTTAAACATCTAGTCATACTACTAGTCTGGTGTCACACTACACCCTCACTGGTAATCGGACACTATCTCCCCTCGATGAACAATGTACTAAAATTGTAGACTATAAAAACTTTTTACCAAAAAATTAAACCGACTCCCAAAAAACACTGCAGAGTGAAAAATAACTTTAATTTCGGTAGTCGGTGTCTTTAGTTTTGTATTTTCGTTTATGGCACCGACTTCCGAAATTAAAGTTATTTTTCACTTTGCAGTGTTTTTTGGGAGTCGGTTTAATTTTTTGGTAAAAAGTTTTTATTTCACTCTTTTTAGTTGGTCTATTTTTAATTTACCTAGTTACAAGAGCCTAAATGTCAACTACTTATAACCTTTTACAAAATATTGCTTTTTCCAATGCTGGGCCGTTCATTGTTGAAGAGTTCTCCTGGTACTTCACCATCAGCTCTACATCACCATATGCATTGTGACGAGCATAAAGTGCTTAACATCCATATTCAAGTAATCGAATCGCAATCCACTCAATACTTATTATTGAGTAGTTTCGGCGGCCATCTGTGGTCTTCATCATCAGTTCCACTTTCTCAAATGGTACTTTTTGAGAGCAACTGCACAAGTTACTATAATAAATACCCAAAACATCATAGGTGTGCCTATAATATTTGAAGAGTTCCCTCGATTTCTCCAGGATCCCATCATCAGATCCTGACGTTTATGAAAATGGGACCAATTTCGAAGTATACCCTTTCAATCAAAAAAAGAATTTTCCAAATCGGTTCAGCCGTCTTCGAGTAATCGGTGATCATACATTAAAAAAATATATATACGCGTTGAATTGATAACCTCCTCTTTTTGTCGTCGGTTGAAAATTGAAACACATGCAGGGATTGAACAATATTAGTTACTAGCTTTTGCCCGCGACTTCGTCCGCGTGGAATAGTTACTTTGGGCTAACGTTAAATTTAACCCCGATTTTGAAGCATTCTTCATTGGCGCTCCGCTCCTATTGGCCTTAGCGTAATGATACAATATAGCTGTGCCCGCGACTCCGTCAGCGTAAGTTAATGTATTGGTAATATTGTTTAGATCACGTTTACATGAGGCTTAAGTACCTAGAGAACGCTTCGACCGCGAGACGCGTCGAGCGCGGCGACCGATTCTCAAAAATAATCCTTATAGCATGATTCAGTATTCACGCGCGATGGCTTATTATTATAAGCGTATTTCATGTATAACTTTGGTGTTTCTATACCGATTTATATGATTCTTTTTACGGTTTCGTAGCCAAATGGCAAAAAACGGAATCTTTATAGTTTCGACATGTCTGTCCGTCTGTCTGTCTGTCTGTCTGTCCGTCCGTCCGTCTGTCACAGCAATTTTATTCCGAAACTATTAGGACTATACATGTGAAACTTGATAGGTAGATGTATTCTGTGAACCGCTTTCCGATTTTGAGAAAAAAATTAAAAAATATTTAAAATAAAGGGTGGCTCCCTATACATGGAACTAAACCTGAAAATATTTTTTTTCATGAAATCGATGCATGTGTGGTATCTATAGACAGTTCTTTAAAAACGACATAGGGGTTTCTAAAACCACTTTTCCATAAAGTCAATCGTTTAAAAGATATAAGCTTCCAAAGTGGTAAAATGTGTGTGTGGCGGACACAACCTCTAACTTCTATAATAATGGAGTGAAAAATCAAAAAAAAATATATGTATGTAGATCTTAATATAAACTTTCAACCAAAATTAGTTTGAACGAAATCAGTTCAGCAGTTTTTGAGATACAGCATATTTTCTAAAACCGCAAATATAACTTTGTAATTCATACAAACACTATGAAAAACAAATTTATTCGGCGCAGTTGTAAAAAATGTAAAAAAGCCAGTTTTAAGAAATTTGTAAGGTTTTGTTTTCAAAACAAATTTATTTGGCGCAGTTGTAAAAAATGTAAATAAGCTAGTTTTAAGAAATTTGTAAGGTTTTTTTTTCGTCAAATAAATTTGCATATTATATTATAGTTACTACGGAACCCTTCATGGGCGAGTCTGACTCGCACTTGGCCAATTTTTTTATGGAATAGTTAATAATGTTAACTTTTTCAATTAGGGGTGACTGAGAGTGTTATAAACGTAAGAGTAGACAAATATTATAATCAGAAAGCTTCGAACTGCTAAGCTATCGGGAGTTACACGTGTTATTGTGAGTCAACCATAAAAGTTAGACATATGCTGTCGTGGGATATTTTTTATATAATTTTAAGGAGAACATTTCCGTCATGAAATGATTTGTGTAGCTTTAACCACAAAGGTTGCACACGCGACGGAAGCTTAAAAAATGGAGTAACTTCTCCCGTTTTCCCAACATTTCCCTTCACTGCTCTGCTCCTATTGATTGTAGCGTGATGAAAAGTATACTATAACCCGCTCAGGAGTATGAAAAATAATTGTACCAAGTTTCGTTAAAATCCGTCGAGTAGTTTTTGTTTCTATAACGGTTATACAGACAGACAGACAGACAGACAGACAAAAATTTAACTGATTGCATTTTTGGCATGAGTATCGATCCTTAATCACCCCCTGATAGTTATTTTGGAAATATATTTCATGTACAGAATTGACCTCTCTACAGATTTATTATAAGTATAGATAATGGTGTATTGGCAGGTGTCGTCGCTGGAAGCGGGGCGGCGCGGCGGCGGCGCGCGGCTGGAGCTGGAGCGGCGCTCGCTGGACCTGGAGCGCGAGCTGCGCCCCGACCGCGACTCCGACGTGTCGCTGGACGAGCGCGACCACCTCGTGTGACTGAGCCGCGCCGCGTGTTCCTACCCTACCCGGGCCCTATTGATCTCAATAAACTATGACTAAGTTATACGCGCGTGTACTGGAATTGTGAGAGTACCCCCGACTTTTACGGTTTTCTATGTATTGTTGACGTGAACGTTCGGGTGTGTCGGTGTTAGTGCCTGTGAGTCTCGTTTAGCGTTAGGGAACCCTCGACCGCCGCTCGGGGAGCCCTCCCCGATCGTTTGACCGATGACGACTCGTGAGCTCTCGAGGCAGAATTTTTCGCGGCTCGCACGTCCTTGCGAGCGAGCGGGCGTTCGCACAAAAATTCCCCCTCGAAGCCGTAGATTAAGCGAACTTGTGTGACTAAAATAATTTAACATTTTTCTACAGAATCAAATGTCATTCGTTCATTTTTAATTTTAAAATAATTCGATTTTAGTTACATTTTTGTGTAATTAGTTAATTTGTTCTCAAGTGATATATTGAAGCTGTATTCGTAACGAAATGGTGACCTTATAATCGGAATTCTTAAACGATATAAGGGTAGTGAGTTGCAAGGCCTTTGAACCTAGGTTAAGGAGCTAAGCTACGCGATTTGTTTTGTCGGTTAGCGTAGTAGATGTTGTGATTCGTTGATATGAGTTTACATTATGTTTTGTAAAGCGCTTATGTACTCGTACCAGTAGTAAAATATAATATTGTATCTTCGGCCATACACATGGAAAGTTACATTTATTATATAGCGCAGTTAAGTACATTTTACAGCATTTTTATTTTACTACGTTTACAGATGTTTGTCATATATTTATTTTGTTGTCGAAAGTCAAACATATCAAGGCGAGTCCTGCCAATGGTTTGTCGAGGTGACTAGTCGGGCACTGAACCTAGTCCAGAACTGTGTGTAAAGTTTAGGTTTACGTTAGTTTGTAAGAATTGATTCAATGTACGTGTGGAGCGATTCTTGCGATGTGCCAACTGGTCACCTCGACGCGCCGAACATGCTTGTGTAACTTGTGTTCGCATTACGCTTGTGATTTAGTCGAGTGGTCCAACGATTTATGAATAAATCAATTCTATAGTCAAGTGTTTTGCCTCCCTACTCCATGACAAGCATAGTGTGAATAAGATTTAGAGCTCTCGCAAACAGGCTGTGTTCCACAATAGATTTCGCGACCAACGGTTGAGATTGAAATATCATGAAAGATGAAAGAGACAAAGCGATAGTTTTTGAAAACGATAATACTATCGCAAATTCATAATAAGCCTACAGAACAGTAGTCCGCCAGTCTGTCTGCGGGTCCTCTAACATCGTCCGTGTATTTGATACAAACGTCGAATGTTGATGAGTGCAATATGTTTGACATAAAAGTTTAATTTCGTCTTCCTCATATATTATATTTTTAACATTTTACAAATGGCCTATATTATTCAATTAACATGCATTTTTTTATTATTTTTCGAATTAGTTTGTAGAATTTCTTGGATACATGTATTTAGATACTGTAATGGCTTACAAATGAAATGTATTATTTCGATTTTGTGGGATTGTAATACGAGCAAGCACTTATGCAACTTTATTTCTATGATAATAATATTAATATGTATACAAATTGTAATTTTCAGTTTAATAATATAATTACGAAGATTGGAATGTTTGATACTTACTTTCTCACTTGTAATTAATGTGATGTACAAAGATTTTGGAAATATTTTAATGTTTGATACCCTATTTAATAAACAGGACAATTCCTGTGCATTTTATATATAGACATCGACCAATTGAACAAAGTGAGGGTTCTATATTTACGCTACGGGGCCCTAAGTACTAAAGTTCCGTACGTGCTTGCTTCCCCGATTGTATTTTATCATTTGACCTGTCTCACTATACTCAATGTAGCATTTTTATTTCGATACTTGTGTTTAAGTTGACTGCCGTTTTCTTATAATTATGCTCAATGATAGTTTAATGTCTTAGTACTCTGGATTGTCTAATCTGGACATTAATCAAATTGTGCGATGACCTTAGTTTATTATTTGTGACGTGAGGATACATTGATTGTTTGGACGACTTTCAACAGTTGAACTTTGCTTGCGGCTTGTTCATTTCGTTTGAGTTGGTTTTCCAAAATTAGCTCGATTCAGCGCTACAAGGCCCCTGCTAGAGCTGTTAAAATGTTCTCATCACAATTCGCGTATCACCACGGTTCCCATAGCGTTTTAAGGTATTTAGTCAATTATTGTATAGCTTTTTTTAACTTGGAACTTGAGGGCTAGTCAATCAGCCTGCCCTCTAACCCGTGATAGTGTATTTCGTTCACATTTATGTTCTTGTATACATTACTTACGACGTCGGCAACGAGTCCTTTCGGCTACGCTTGGCATCGATCAGTATTAATCATTGTTTCACTTCGACTCGCAATAAACTGCCAAGTACATATAGTTAAATTAAGTATCGTTTGCTATAACATGACTATAGCAGAACTTCTAGTTACTACAAACATTATAGCTTTCGTTGGAACGCATTTCTCTTATACCTAGTTATTTTGTTTGTGAAATATTTTTGTTCTCATTTTATATGTAAAAGCTGGTGTTTCACCTCTTGAAACTCGTAACTACAATGTGAATATAAAATAAATGAGTTATACAAACAATTTTTTGTGTTATTTTTAATCCCTGTAGTATATTCATCAGTAGATGGTGTAACATACCTCATGTAATGTTCGAACAAGATACTGCGAACAGGGTTGGTTTTTGCCAGTAGCAGTCTGACACATCCTTTCCGTCCACAGCATGAAGAGTCATTAGATAATTTTCCCACCGAAAAACTTATGGATGTCTTCTACTCTGGGGCGGGCGTAGGGGACTGTTAGACTAACACCAGCCCGTGATCCCTAGCACACTAGCGCCGGGGACTTAAACACTCTTCAATGCAGCCACTGCCTATTGCCGTTTAGTTAGCGGTGTACGTGAGCATTTTGACTCTCCCTCGACATCTAAAAGGGACGCACGTGACAGGCCTGTTGGTCTAGTGGTCAGTGGCCCTGACTGGTATGCACAAGGTCTTGGGTTCGATTCCCACCCAGGACAGATGTGTGTGTGATGAGCACGATCATTTGTTCTTTGTCTGGATGTAATTGATCTATAATATGTATGTATTTAGAAATATATATGTATGTTTATCAGTTATCTAGTACTCTAGCACAAGCTCTGCTTAGTTTGGGACTAGATGGCGTTGTGTGAAAGTTGCGGAATATTATTATTATATATATTTTATATTATTATACGTGCCACCACCTCGGGGCTCGTGTTATAAGGAGCGGCAGACGTCCCCGTCCTTGTACCAATTTAGGGAGGCCGCCTGAGGGTTCGTAATTTGTCCTGAATATAACTTAACTTGCCTACCAATGAATCCACACGTACACACAGGGTTAACTATCCGGCGAAAACTAGCTGCACAATACCAAAGTGGCAGGCGTCTACGACACCCTTGAATCTGACAGATCAAAGAAGATTCCTACAAGCGACCAGTTTTTCTCTAAAACGCAACCTGTTTGTTTCTTCAGTTGCCTTTGAGTTCCGGGCTGCGGTAGATAGATAGATAGATAGAATATACTTTATTGTACACCAAAAATTGGAACACACTTACATAACCTTATTTCTATAACTTTGGTTACAATGGCGGTAGTAGTAGTGATTTGCCGGTTCTGGCGCACCAATCCCGTGGCTCACCGGTTCTGGCGCACCACCGCTTCTGGCGCAATCGCGGTCCAGGGCGTTTCAAACCTAAAAAAAAAAAAAAAAAACAAAAAAAAAAAAAAAAAAAGGTTTTGGGGTCCGCTGATCACGTTTCTGCAATCCTTTTTTGCGTAGGATGCATGGTTCCGGAGATACAGAAATCAATTAACAACAATCTGTTTCATTTCCGGTGACCCGAAACCCTCATTATCGACTTTCATTGTTCGCCTTTTCTTATCTATTGTCCGTGCGTCCGGCCGCTCACCCTCATTAGGATTGCATTGACGTTTCTATGTATTACTCATTGTTACTGCTACTGCTATTGTATACTTTTATTGTTCATAGACCATTGCTTACTTTGCTATTCGGAATCATCAAAACGGAATCAATAAAACACATGCGTCATTAACAAATTTTATTTTTATCTACAAAATATGAGCGGAACATCTCATCCACTAAAATATCGTTGTACAGTGTGTTCCCTGTAAATATGTTTGTAAAACTATGCATTGAACATCCCTGAAACTTATATAGCAAATACATTAAGCAATATTCACCACAAACTGAAGTCCAATCATTCTGAATCCTATCAATACTCCAGCCCCATCTTTTACAATTCCTTTTCAAAAACTCGAGATGATATCGCGCAGGTGTTCGCCCATACGAATCAAAATATTGACCGATGCCATTCGTATCGATATGTACAGCTACCCAGTGTGAACCTGGCTTATCATCCGCATCCAAATTGCATATTATATACGTTGGTGCATGGGTATACATAGGGAGTCTATTAGCAGCATAAACATTATTTTCTAGACTGGGATGAATCTTTTTCAGATGTTTTTGTACTTCTAGTGTATCCATGATATAGCATATTATTACACTACCAATCTATTCAATGGTTGTCATAGGAATGTTCAATTATAGTGATTTGTAAATATTAATATTTTGTAGCACTCACAAAACAGGTTGATGCCAGCAATGTGAGATAAGTTTGTTGACTCATAGAGTTACTATCAGTTTCCGGAGGAACGTGAGATAATTTTGGTGATTCATAGAGTTACAATCAGTTTCGTTGTATTTAGGAATTTGTTTTAGATAAGAATAGTGCTATATAAGATCGTACCATTGCCGTCATGCAGTCAGTCTATGGTCGTTTGACCGCAGTGGATTGTATACGTCTACCAATACTACGTTTGTGTTACTTCAACGCATCAATGGCCATGGAGGTAAGTGTTTATTCTATTGACAAACTTACTTGTATTCTTGTTGTTGTTTCCTAACGTGTGTGATTAAGTGTAAACAAATTGATATTAACATGATAACTGTCTTGTTGCAGAAATCATTCAACTTCGATGAAAATACCTATAAACAGTATTACTACTCACCGCTCTCCCCTCAACATGAAGAAGAGAACGATGACATCGTTATTAATAACACATGTGATGGTGGAAAAAGGAAATCACAACCGATTGATCATTTTTTTGAAGTCGCACCAAAAATAAAAAAGAAGAAACTGTTATCGTCAACCGTGGCACGAGCCGCTAGAGATGGTGTATCATACATTTCTAGTAATTCTGACGACGGAGACCAAGCGACGCATCTCATAAAAATTGAAATGTACGATATGAAGAAGCTATGTAAGATTCCAACTACTGATCATTGGAAACACGCTACCACGAGGATTAAATATTATGTAAAGAATAATAAGGATAGCATCTACGACAGCACAAACGGGCTCGTATACAACATTACAAAGACAATAGCAGAAAGTGAAAAAGTTAAAAAATACTTTTTTAACAATGACACCCATTAGTTGATTAGTGAATGTGATTCTGTTTACTTAAATTACTTCTGTGTACTCATTAGATTCTACCTGACTCGTCATTAATAACACATGCGATGGTGGAAAAAGGAAATCACAACCGATTGATCATTTTTTTTTGAAGTGACACCAAAAAAATAAAAAAGAAGAAACTGTTATCGTCAACCTTGGCACAAGCCGCTAGAGATGGTGTATCATACATTTCTACTAATTCTGACTATGGAGACCAAGCGATGCATCTCATAAAAATTGAAATGTACGATATGAAGAAGCTATGTAAGATTCCAACTACTGATAATTGGAAACACACTACCACGAGGATTAAATATTATGTAAAGAATAATAAGGATAGCATCTATGACAGCACAAACGGCCTCGTATACAATATTACAAAGACAATAGCAGAAAGTTAAAAAATACTTTTTTAACAATGACATTAGTCGATTAGTGAATGTGATTCTGTTTACTTAAATTACTTCTGTGTATTCATTAGATCCAAGGAGGTGTCGTCTTGTGGTGCTGAGAGAAAAACAAGATTAGAAGGAAGAGATGAGTGTGGCATACGTGAACAGATCACTTCATTGAAAAGCAAAACTACAAAACTGATTGGAGATGAAAAAGTGAAGAATATGCAGTACCCAAGAGCTGAATATCCATTTTTCAGTTCAAAATCTAGACGGTTGTTCAGTTTCGGAGACTGGCCACTCGTTATGAAACAGAAGCCTGAAGATCTTGCAGAAGCCGGTTTCTTTTATACTGGTCATGAAGACAGGACCAAGTGTTTCCATTGTGGTGGCGGTTTGAAAGATTGGGAAGATGATGATGATCCTTGGCAGCAGCATGTTCAGTGGTTTAGTCAGTGTGCTTATGTAAAGTTTAAACTCGATCAGTGTTCTGTATAAGATCGAATAGGGTGTTTATAAAGAAATAAAAAAATAGTATATTGCATATAATTTGTTTTATTAAATTTTATAATTTTTCCTTTAGTTACATACACATAACCTTAACTACTATAGTCTACAGTAACATTTCTATTTTTATCTATTTCAATAATATTATCAAACTCAGCATAAACAATACAGTTAATTGTTTGTATTAGTGAGGATTCAAATCGTACTTCTAATCTTACACTACCATGCTTTATGAGATTCCAATGAGCTGATGAGTTAGCTGATAAATCAGGAGTTAAATCAAATGCTAAAAGACAGTAACCTTTAGCATACTGTTCACGAGAGATTGCATTTCCTTCATTTAGAAAGTGAATACCAGTCCCCGAGAATAGAGTATGATATGCTGATGTAAATATATTATTATTAAAAGATGGTTGCAAAGCTTTTGAAGGTATTTGTTGACCATCAATATATAAGCTGAAAGAGTTAATACCATAGTTTTCAAAGTTAAATGGATTTTTAGTAAGCGAACCATTAAATGCAGAATTGTTTACAAATCCAATAATACATCTTTTGGGTACCTGTCCTAAGAATATATTATCAAGAGTTTTTCCTTGAACACCTGATGGAATTCAATTCCATCAGGTGTTCAAGGAAAAACTCTTGATAATATATTCTTAGGACAGGTACCCAAAAGATGTATTATTGGATTTGTAAACAATTCTGCATTTAATGGTTCGCTTACTAAAAATCCATTTAACTTTGAAAACTATGGTATTAACTCTTTCAGCTTATATATTGATGGTCAACAAATACCTTCAAAAGCTTTGCAACCATCTTTTAATAATAATATATTTACATCAGCATATCATACTCTATTCTCGGGGACTGGTATTCACTTTCTAAATGAAGGAAATGCAATCTCTCGTGAACAGTATGCTAAAGGTTACTGTCTTTTAGCATTTGATTTAACTCCTGATTTATCAGCTAACTCATCAGCTCATTGGAATCTCATAAAGCATGGTAGTGTAAGATTAGAAGTACGATTTGAATCCTCACTAATACAAACAATTAACTGTATTGTTTATGCTGAGTTTGATAATATTATTGAAATAGATAAAAATAGAAATGTTACTGTAGACTATAGTAGTTAAGGTTATGTGTATGTAACTAAAGGAAAAATTATAAAATTTAATAAAACAAATTATATGCAATATACTATTTTTTTATTTCTTTATAAACACCCTATTCGATCTTATACAGAACACTGATCGAGTTTAAACTTTACATAAGCACACTGACTAAACCACTGAACATGCTGCTGCCAAGGATCATCATCATCTTCCCAATCTTTCAAACCGCCACCACAATGGAAACACTTGGTCCTGTCTTCATGACCAGTATAAAAGAAACCGGCTTCTGCAAGATCTTCAGGCTTCTGTTTCATAACGAGTGGCCAGTCTCCGAAACTGAACAACCGTCTAGATTTTGAACTGAAAAATGGATATTCAGCTCTTGGGTACTGCATATTCTTCACTTTTTCATCTCCAATCAGTTTTGTAGTTTTGCTTTTCAATGAAGTGATCTGTTCACGTATGCCACACTCATCTCTTCCTTCTAATCTTGTTTTTCTCTCAGCACCACAAGACGACACCTCCTTGGATCTAATGAATACACAGAAGTAATTTAAGTAAACAGAATCACATTCACTAATCGACTAATGTCATTGTTAAAAAAGTATTTTTTAACTTTCTGCTATTGTCTTTGTAATATTGTATACGAGGCCGTTTGTGCTGTCATAGATGCTATCCTTATTATTCTTTACATAATATTTAATCCTCGTGGTAGTGTGTTTCCAATTATCAGTAGTTGGAATCTTACATAGCTTCTTCATATCGTACATTTCAATTTTTATGAGATGCATCGCTTGGTCTCCATAGTCAGAATTAGTAGAAATGTATGATACACCATCTCTAGCGGCTTGTGCCAAGGTTGACGATAACAGTTTCTTCTTTTTTATTTTTTTGGTGTCACTTCAAAAAAAAATGATCAATCGGTTGTGATTTCCTTTTTCCACCATCGCATGTGTTATTAATGACGAGTCAGGTAGAATCTAATGAGTACACAGAAGTAATTTAAGTAAACAGAATCACATTCACTAATCAACTAATGGGTGTCATTGTTAAAAAAGTATTTTTTAACTTTTTCACTTTCTGCTATTGTCTTTGTAATGTTGTATACGAGCCCGTTTGTGCTGTCGTAGATGCTATCCTTATTATTCTTTACATAATATTTAATCCTCGTGGTAGCGTGTTTCCAATGATCAGTAGTTGGAATCTTACATAGCTTCTTCATATCGTACATTTCAATTTTTATGAGATGCGTCGCTTGGTCTCCGTCGTCAGAATTACTAGAAATGTATGATACACCATCTCTAGCGGCTCGTGCCACGGTTGACGATAACAGTTTCTTCTTTTTTATTTTTGGTGCGACTTCAAAAAAATGATCAATCGGTTGTGATTTCCTTTTTCCACCATCACATGTGTTATTAATAACGATGTCATCGTTCTCTTCTTCATGTTGAGGGGAGAGCGGTGAGTAGTAATACTGTTTATAGGTATTTTCATCGAAGTTGAATGATTTCTGCAACAAGACAGTTATCATGTTAATATCAATTTGTTTACACTTAATCACACACGTTAGGAAACAACAACAAGAATACAAGTAAGTTTGTCAATAGAATAAACACTTACCTCCATGGCCATTGATGCGTTGAAGTAACACAAACGTAGTATTGGTAGACGTATACAATCCACTGCGGTCAAACGACCATAGACTGACTGCATGACGGCAATGGTACGATCTTATATAGCACTATTCTTATCTAAAACAAATTCCTAAATACAACGAAACTGATTGTAACTCTATGAATCACCAAAATTATCTCACGTTCCTCCGGAAACTGATAGTAACTCTATGAGTCAACAAACTTATCTCACATTGCTGGCATCAACCTGTTTTGTGAGTGCTACAAAATATTAATATTTACAAATCACTATAATTGAACATTCCTATGACAACCATTGAATAGATTGGTAGTGTAATAATATGCTATATCATGGATACACTAGAAGTACAAAAACATCTGAAAAAGATTCATCCCAGTCTAGAAAATAATGTTTATGCTGCTAATAGACTCCCTATGTATACCCATGCACCAACGTATATAATATGCAATTTGGATGCGGATGATAAGCCAGGTTCACACTGGGTAGCTGTACATATCGATACGAATGGCATCGGTCAATATTTTGATTCGTATGGGCGAACACCTGCGCGATATCATCTCGAGTTTTTGAAAAGGAATTGTAAAAGATGGGGCTGGAGTATTGATAGGATTCAGAATGATTGGACTTCAGTTTGTGGTGAATATTGCTTAATGTATTTGCTATATAAGTTTCAGGGATGTTCAATGCATAGTTTTACAAACATATTTACAGGGAACACACTGTACAACGATATTTTAGTGGATGAGATGTTCCGCTCATATTTTGTAGATAAAAATAAAATTTGTTAATGACGCATGTGTTTTATTGATTCCGTTTTGATGATTCCGAATAGCAAAGTAAGCAATGGTCTATGAACAATAAAAGTATACAATAGCAGTAGCAGTAACAATGAGTAATACATAGAAACGTCAATGCAATCCTAATGAGGGTGAGCGGCCGGACGCACGGACAATAGATAAGAAAAGGCGAACAATGAAAGTCGATAATGAGGGTTTCGGGTCACCGGAAATGAAACAGATTGTTGTTAATTGATTTCTGTATCTCCGGAACCATGCATCCTACGCAAAAAAGGATTGCAGAAACGTGATCAGCGGACCCCAAAACCTTTTTTTTTTTTTTTTTTTTTTTTTTTTTTTTTTTAGGTTTGAAACGCCCTGGACCGCGATTGCGCCAGAAGCGGTGGTGCGCCAGAACCGGTGAGCCACGGGATTGGTGCGCCAGAACCGGCAAATCACTACTACGGGCGGTCTTATCGCTGAGAGCGATATCTTCCAGACAACCTTTGGAAGGACTTTAAAAGCTATTAATTGAAATTGGGGAGGGCTAAATTAGTGTACTACAAATACTCATAACGGAAAAAAAACTAATTGAAATATATAAGTATATATATATAAATACAATACATAATTATATAAAATATATAAATGTAATGTGTTCTTTATCATCGTGTGGAGAAAAACAAAGAAATAATCATAAATTTGAAAGAAAATGATTAGCAACCGAGCTTTTAAAAGCAGCGAGTGGCTGTGCTTGTCTTACTGACACCGGCAATGCATTCCACAACCGAATAGCCTGCACCGTAAAAGAATGGTCGTAAAATTTAGTAAATTTAGTGGTATTACGTTATAACATTCTTGCAACCCTGACATGAGTTAATCCTATCGGACCCGTAATCAGTTCTGACCGCTCTTTGAGGCGTGCGTAGAACAAAACGCGCCGTCGACTCGGGACGTAGACTCAGACAAACAATTTTTCTTCGTTTACGACCTGTATCTGTTTATCAGAGTTTAGTATGCAGCCGCTTTTGGAATGATGCCTTGATAACTAGCCATGACCTCGCATCTCACCTCGCACGCTTATCCTTATTTAGATACCGACTATCACGCGATAATAACAAAGATCATTTACAAAGAGGTTTACTACAAGCGTATTGTCTTATCAATATTTTTAGAAGTTTCTTTAGCTTTTTTATTTGAACAAAAGAGGAAAAACATTTATTTCAGCAAATATATATAATTATGTACTAAAATACTTAAAATACAAACTAGAATAAAGCATCAAAAAATTGATCCTCAACGCTGTCGGCTGGCAACGTACCCAAGATACTGGCGGCATTGCCTCGTTGTATGGCAATGCTTAGCCGTTGCCCAAAGAAATAGCCAGCCCTTGGGTCGCGGGAAGCGTGAACGAGCCATTTCGATATGTCTTTAAAAAGGCTGTGAGTACACGGGCCCCATGGTCCGAGAGTTTCGACCCCAAAAGACTCGAAAATATAGTTATCACCGAGACCTCAAGCGACGTAAATATAGTCAATATTTACGTCGCTTGAGGTTTTCCGCAGCCGCAGTGGGAGCGCCAGCACAACATGATGAACTGGGAAGATGGGATGGCGCGACAGTATCGACACAAGTTGCACCCCACACTACAGGCCTACCCATCTTCCAAGGAAACAACGACATGCCGTCCGGTCTTTTGCCATCGTCACGCGCCAGTCCATTGGGTTCCAATACGGCTGGAACGCCGACGGTGACAAGGGCTCGTCGGATAATGTCGTTTAAATTGGCATGTCGTGCAAAACGACCCGCACTACGGTTGCAAAAGAGTCCATGGTGCCCGAGGCTGTTGACCGCTTCCCCACAATTACAGCGATGGGCGAACAACAAGGGGCTCCTAGGCGTAGTGAAGCAGCGATGTGGAAAGTGGTGTCGTCGAACAAAGTGCCTAGATTTGAGGATGGTAGAGCGTGTAACCTTAACCTTTAGCTTACCTTACCTTTACCTATGGGTTGTGGAGGTTCAGGTATACAGTCGCTCCACGTAAATACTAGTTATTGGTGAAGTTAACACTGGATGTTGTCCTAAGAATACTTATTTGTCTTTTTTTCCGGTGAGAAAATCAAATCAAATGAATGATTCTTTCCGGTCTGGGTAGAGCGTAAGGGATTGTCAGACTTCCGCTGACTAAAAAACCAGCCTGTTCCTTCAGTTGCCCTTGTTGTCCGGGACCGCGGTATCTCGTTAAAACATTCCCGCAGCCCCAGCAGGCAATGGCTCTATCGGGCCTAGTGTTGCCAGGTCGGAATTGTTTTAAATCGGGACAGAAGGTAAAAAAAATCGGGATTTAGGGTTGTAGATCGGGACGAACAAAAAAAAACAAGTTTTTAAAAGTATCCAGAGCGCTTCTGATGTGCTGCAATAGTCAATAACATCCTGAAACTAAAGGGTGTTTTAGCGCCAATTTTAAACTTTAAACTTGAATATCTTGGCAACCAGCAGGGCTAGCGGAAGGGGAGTGGTAGCGTTTGGTAGATGATTAGTGCGGATTTTTTATTCACTATGTCGCAGTGGTCTGGTGCGCACCGCGCTTACGCAGTGGAGGCGTATTTTTGCAACGAGTTTTCATTGAGTGAAACACAGCGCAAGTTTTGTAATCGCTTTCAAATCCGCCGTTCAAATGATGCCCTGAGTATTCAGTTAATTAAGACATGGGTAGCAAAGTTTAGAGCGACAGGATGTTTACTGAATCATTCAATTGGCCCTCGAAATAGACCTGTGCGATCGATTAAAAACATCAATCGCGTCGCCGCTGCGGTCGCGGAGCGTCCACGACGATCAGTTAGAAAACATGCTGCTTCTTTGAGCCTCCATCGATCAAGTATTCAACGAATTTAGGCCTTAGACTTAAAATTACATCCTAATAAAATTCAGATACTTAGTTCAAAAAATTAAACCAGAAGACTACAACAAGTGAAAAATGTAATGTCAGAAGATATTAGAATTTTTTTGGAGGAAAATGGGATGGACAATGTTTATTTTAGCGATGAGTCACACTTTCACCTCGAAGGGTACGTAAATCGTCAAAATTGCCATTATTGGTCATCTAGCAATCCAAAACAAAAACATCAGAAAGCATTACAAAGCTCCAAAGTTACTGTATAGTGCGCAATATCGTCGAAGAAAATCATCGGGCCATTTTTCTTCGAGAATGACCGAGATGCAACGGTTACAGTGACGAGCAAGCGGTATACGGACATGATTAATAATTTTTTCGTACCTCAGCTTCAAGAAGAGGATGTTGACGAGTCAGGTGTATGGTTTCGGCAAGATGGGGCCACAGCCCACACAGCTAGGATCTCCATGGACACACTAAGAGCGTTGTTTCCTGGAAAACTCATAAGCCGCTTTGGAGACATATTGTGGCCACCCAGATCTCCCGACTTAACCCCAGCTGCCTTTTTATGGGGTTATCTCAAAGCAAGAGTTTTTGATACCCTTCTTACGAATTTGGAGCAACTGAAGACTAAAATAACGACAAAAGTAAGGGCCATATCAGTTGACGTTCTGCGGCGTGTCTCTGCAAATTCGCTAGTCCGTTTTGAAGAGTGCATTCGCCGTGATGGAAGACATCTTGACGATTTAATATTCCGTACATAACATCCGCAGTAATAAACTATCATTTATTGCTATTAAAATATTATAAGTCCAATCTTAGTTTTTTTTTATAAATATTCAAATTTTGGAATCGGCGCTGAGACACCCTTTATATTGCACATGCAGGGTGTCTAGCTATCTTTTGGAGTACTTGGTCCATAGATTACTCGTGTACAAGGCCCATGTTTTTTATTACGTAGTTGTGAAATTCACCGCAAGTCATACTGAAGTTAGTTTTTTTTTTTATTTCGGCTTCGACATGCTCTAGTGTCAAATGGTTTCGCCTCTCGGACCAAATTAAGTTGGTTTGTGAAAATACTCTTTCCGCTGCCGCACTTGCCATGTTTGACACCGGTATTTGACGCCATAAAAGAAAATAACTTCAGAAGTTTTGCGAAGTCTAGTTTTGTAGCGGCGTAAGATCATTGTTCTGTACTGCTGCTTTACCAAGTTTTGACTGAACACACTTCTTCAAAAAGTTGATCCACATCGAAGAACAAATTAATTATTAGATTTTCAATAAATGACACGTAAGTAATGAGTGGTTAGAGAAAGTGATTTGAAAAAATCTAATTTGCTATCGTTGAGTTCATATTTGGTCTCTATGTAATGAAGAACTCCACGTTGCTGCACGTGAATGCCACAAACTCATCTTCAATCCTTTGCCTCAATTGCTTACTTTTACCATTATTTCGTGACCTTCAAAATATAGCAATGTTTCGTTTTCTAGATATATTACTACCTACATCCTGTAAAATCTTAGTGCAGCTTGGTAAAATGCCAAGCATGGCTCCGTTTCAACAGAATTGAAGAATTGCCACAGCGCACTTGGGACATTCATCTTCTCCCAATGATATGTAATAATCTTTCAGTATATCGAAAAATTTAGTTGCACGTTCTACGGACTTCTAGGGTAGAAAGAAGTGACAACCATCTTGCTCTAACATGACGCAAGACGGGAGCAAATTAAGCTTCGTGCAGCTGAAAAGAATCTTTTAAAGTGTCAACTCGGTTTGTAAATCGTGACATTTGGTGTCCCGATCAGCGACAAATCGGGACGCGTCCCCAAACCCCTGAAATCGGGACGTCCCGCGAAAATCGGGACACCTGGCAACACTAATCGGGCCCCGTCCAATACTTAATTTCCACAAAGTAATGCGTTCAGCCATTCTGGAAATCCATTTTATTGCTGGAAATCCTCTTCAAACGTAGTAAACGCAGACAACTTTATGAAAACAGTGAAGGTAAATACTGATAAAACAAGTAGGTATATTACCCGTATGACGCAGAAAGAGCACCGCATTTTATACAGTTGAGAACAATTTCGAATCGATAACAGTCAAACATTTTGTTGGAAACTTGTAGTGAGTACGGTTAAAAGGAGTGTGCAAAAATTGCTTTTTACCGTCACTTGATAAAGGCGTTGCCAACATCAAATAGTATATCTGCTCTATAAATCATCATCTTCCTACATATTTACATAATAATTATTTTTATGGGTTCTTTATTGTCAGGACGTTTGTATTCAAGAAAATCTTACGAAATACTGTACGAATATCTAAGAAAGGATGCAGACGAAATCTAGCTGGTCATATAAAAAAAACTTTTTAACAAAAAAAAATTAAACCGACTCCCAAAAACACTGCAAAGTGAAAAATAACTTTAATTTCGGTAGTCGGTGCCTTTAGTTTTGTATTTTCGTTTTTGGCACCGACTTCCGAAATCAAAGTTATTTTTCACTTTGCAGTGTTTTTGGGAGTCGGTTTAATTTTTTGGTAAAAAGTTTTTATTTCACTCTTTTTAGTTGGTCGATTTTTAATTTACCTAGTTAAAAGAGCCTAAATGTCAACTACTTATAACCTTTTACAAAATATTGCTTTTCCCAATGCTGGGCCGTTAATTTTTGAGGAGTTCTCCTGGTACTTCACCATCAGCTCTACATCACCATATGCATTATGACGAACATAAAGTGCTTAACATCCATATTCAAGTATTCGAATCGCAATCCACGAAATACTTATTATTGACTAGGTTCGGCGGCCATCTGTGGTCTTTATCATCAGTTCCACTTCCCCAAATGGTACTTTTTGAGAGCAACTGCACAAGTTACTATAAGAAATACCCAAAACGCCATAGGTGTGCCGATCATATTTGAAGAGTTCCCTCGATTTCTCCAGGATCCCATCATCAGATCCTGACTTTGGTGATAATGGTACCAATTTCGAAGTATACCCATTCGAACAAAAAAAGAATTTTCCAAATTGGTTCAGCCGTCTTCGAGTACTCGATGATCATACATTAAAAAAAAATATATATATATATATACGCGTCGAATTGATAACCTCCTCTTTTTGTCGTCGGTTGATAAAATTGGAATGATTGTGATTACAAAATAACTGTGTTTTCTCAAGTGCTTATTATATATAGTTATTTACACGACACTACAACATTTAAAAATTTCTCTTTGTCTGTCTGTCTTCTTGTATGTCCCGGCTAATCTCTGCAAGGGCTGAATTGATTTTAAGACGCAATATAATCCCGTTGACCTTGCTCAAACGGGCGCACTCACAGACACATCCCAGAGAATGCCCCGCGCACCCCCTCATTTGAGCGGGGTGCGCGGGGTGCACCGCGCGAATTTCGTCGATGCGTGTTTTTTATTACATTTAACATCGTAATTTCGCGCATGGTTTACAGAGCTCGAGCGGTCCAGTGTGTCACCGTTCGGGTTTCGCGTTTCCGCGGCGATCACCAAGATCGAATCTCATTCGCGGTTTAGCTTTTTGTTGTCTTATTTATTAAATATTATGTATTTATAGATATTTACATATTTTCGTGTTGTTATTATTTTAAAATATATGCATAGTTTTGTTCTCTTATTTTTTATTTAATTCAATAGGTTATCAAAAATTTTTTTAGCAAAAAATAGAACCGACTTCCATATAAAACACTACAAAGGCAAAAATAACTTTAATTTCGGTAGTCAGTGTCATTTGTTTTGTAGTTTCTTTTATATTTTTGACACCGCCTTCCGAAATTAAAGTTATTTTTGCCTTTGTAGTGTTTTTATATGGAAATCGGTTCTATTTTTTTGCTAAAAATTTTTTTCACGCTTTTTAGTGGGACTGTTTGTAAATTATCTAGTTACAAAAGCTAAAATGTCAACTACTTATCACCTTTTACAAAATATTGCTTTTCCTGGTGCAGAGCTGTTAATTTTTGAGGAGTTCTCCTGGTACATCACCATCAGCTCTACATCACCATATGCATTGTGATGAGCATAAAGTGCTTAACATCCGTACTCAAGTAATCGAATCGCAATCCACGAAATACTTATTATTGAGTAGTTTCAGTGGCCATCTGTGGTCTTCATCATCAGTTCAACTTCCCCAAATGGTAATTTTCAAAGGCAACTGCTCAAGGTACTATAAGAAATGCCCAAAACGCTATAGGTGTGCCTATAATATTTGAAGAGTTCCCTCGATTTCTCCAGGATCCCAACATCAGATCATGATTTCGTAACAATGGGACCAACTAGAACGTATACCCTTTCAAACGCAAAAAGAATTTTTCAAACCGGTCCAGCCGTCTCCGAGTTATGAGGTAACATACATAAAAAAAAAAAGTTCAAGTCGAATTGAGAACCTCCTCCTTTTTTTTTTGAAGTCGGTTAAAAACAATAATTTTTATTCCTATAGATATTTTATTTCAGAATCAAGAATAATATAATGAAAAAAAAAACATCAAAAAGTTTGATAGTGGATTCTGAAGAAAAATAATATACAGGGTGTTACAAAAGAGTTTAAGTAATACCAAAGGAGGTTATTGTACAAATTGTAATCGCAATAAAAACAGCTGTTTCAATTATTTTTTTCCAAGTGAATAAACTTTTTGTATAAAATAGCAGTTTATTTTCGTCATTTTTATGTTCGCAATATACGGTTTATAAGAATACAGCGTGTGAAGTGAATGAGAGACGAATGAAAGGGTGGGATACGGACTGGATGGATGGATGGACAGGTGAACGAACAGGAAGGATACATATAAATTAAACAAGCTAATTATTATAATTTTATTTTGTGATTTTTTGACGTATTTACGCATACGGAGCGCAATGTTAATACACAAATTTTGGAAAAAAATTACTCAAGTCACAAATCTTCAAAATTTAGTTTTCTACTACAACAAGTTTTGTTTTTAGGCATCCAAAACAAATACTGCCTTGTATGTGCTCGTGCAGAGAAAAAACAAACTGCTGCACCGGAACAGTTTGCTTTCATTCCATTTCGCTTTTGTCTTTTTTGTCACTTTTATCTCTATCTGTATTTTCATCTCTATTTTTTACGTATGGTTCACGAATTTTCATATTTCTTGAAATTCGGGGATCAAGTATCTCAGGTAAAATGCAGTCTAAATAGAAATTTTTCAATTTTTCTTTCATTTCTCTTTCCCAAAATGTATCATCTCTTTGAATGATTTCCGTCTTCAGCTTTTCTTTTTCATTCTCCCATACGGCAAACAAACAATATTTTTTTTGGGTTACGTGTAGCTGTCCTTGAACTTGGTTATACCAAGCATGTTTTTTGTTGATGGCTAGTTCACTAGTTTTTGTTTTTTGCCAGAAGTTTACTTTTTTATTTTCAATTGCTGCTGCTAGGCCCATTTTGTGGGCTGTCAAAGGACACTTTACTTCAACAACAGTATTTTCTCCAATTAATCCATCAGGCGTTGCACCCAAGAAACATAGTTCTTGGTCTATAAATAAACCACAGGGTCTAATCGTTTTGCGCTCTTGTACAGCCAATTGTGAAAGTGCCATTTTTTCATTCAATTGGCCATGTCTAATAGTTTCCAGGTGGTCAATTTTGTTCCGATAAAGAATATCTTTGACTAAATTAGCACATGGTGTATTAATACGCCTTTTTATAACTCGGCCGAAATTGGATGCAGTCAATAACGATCTTCTCATCTCTAGCCATTCTCCACTACTACTTCACTTTGTAAAACAGTTTTTCTTTCAATTGTTGCTCGTTCCAAGTCAGACTTTTTAATTTTTTTCATAAACTCGTTTTTCAGTTTATCCAGTATTTCTACCGGCATATCGGGCTTTTCACAGGACTGGCCATAATCCTTATCGTCTTGTTTTTTACCGAAAACAAGCCTTCTTTTTCTTTTTATATATCTTTTACTAAGGAAGTTTTGTTTCTTCTTTCTTTCTTCCCACAGTTTCAGTTTGCCTCTTGGGCTCTTATTGATAATTTTTTTATAAAGCTTCGAAAGTGCATTTTCTTCATTGAACGACACTGCTGACGCAATGCATCGCGTCTGATATGAGTTTTTGAGGGAAAAATTAACTCTTTTTCCTCCTACATATTTTGCTATGATGCTATGATAGCGTTCTACAACGTTACTGTCCACGTCATGAAGTAAACTTCGAGCATGGCCAGCAATACTTTGTATCATTATACTAATTTTCTGCCACAGAGAACTTAGCTGAAAGTCACTTGGAACATCATTTTGCTCCAAATCTCCCGTTTTTTTGCAGAAATGTGTTTTGCATTCAAGGTGGTTTCCAAAAGCGTGATGATGTGCTTGTAAAATGTCCTCAAATAATTTTTGCTCTTCTGGGCAGGGATCATTTTTATTTTTTTGTATTGTTTTGGTTATGCAGGATCTCATGCTCAAAACTCGCGATATGGTCAATAATTTTCTGTGACTTTTTAAATATTTGGTTTCAGTTTGCAATGTCATCATTTTGTTACAAAAATTCCTCAGTAAATGATTTCTGCATTCTACTTTTTCGACGGTAATATCAAGGTAAGGTCTTGCCTGCAAAATTTTGGAATAAGTACTTGAGTCACCATCAGATATTAGTCGTCCGTAAATCAAACCGTGGGTAGCTAATGACTGCTTAAAACCTTCCACTATAATTTAGCTCTCCATTCCTGTGGACGGACCGGAATAGTTTTTCGAACATAAATGTTCAGGCACTGTTGTTTTTTTCTATTCGGCACGATCACAATGGTAGCAATATTTATTTCGGACTCCCAAATATAAAAGTTTGCCTGTTTTTCTACCTATGGCTGCAGCAGCGCCGGATAAAGCTGAATATTTTTTTTTGTACGACCTTTTACCGTACACACCATCTGCTATCACATCTATGATAGGCGTACCATAATTTGTGACCCTGCCTTCTGCTATAGCCATAATTTTCTCTTCTTCAGCTGCTTGATCCATGGACTGTTGTGCCAGTTGCTGCCAGTTTTCCGACAGTAATTTGTGGTTCTTTTGGTATGTTTTTTGGGAAATCATTGGCAAATTCATGGCTGATGAAAATTCTTGTAGCTGAGAATGACCACAACCAATAGAAACTGCACCAGCTACAGCACATGTATTTATTGATAAACAATTATCATTGTCGTTAATGATAACAAATTGTTGTTTACACATTTTACATAAAAAAGTAAATTTGGAAGATAAGCCGTGAAGCTTTTCACCAACTAACTCAAGAGAAGATAGCCCGCAGTCTAATGGTCCGTGATTTGAGATCTCACACAACTTTAAAAAAAAATAGGAAACATTAATAATCCTGCGTCCAATTTGTATGTTCTTTTTAGGAGTATAGTTCTCCGTCTGTAAAAATAAATGAATAAATTTTTTATACTATAAAACATTGTTTTAACTTAAAATAATTATAAATAAGTATGTTTTCACGGAATAACTTACTTCTGCACTATAATTTAACCCATCAGTTTCTTGGTTTTCAGGTTGGACATCACAATGACTTTCTTCAGTAGCACTAGCCACCTAAAATTGAATTATACCATTTTTATTTATAAAACTAATTCTACACAACTCGCAAAATTATGTTACTGTAACGTGCGGTTGAAGTTTTGAATATTACCTGTGTATTAAAGGTTTCTTCTAGTACTTGCTCAGATGAATATGTACTTTTATCAATAACTTCACGACCGTGATCATTCTGTAATGCCACAGTTTCCAATCTAAAAATACAAAAAGTTTGTGGTAATGAAATTCATTACAAATTAAAGCGGGACATTATTTACCATGTTTGTTATTTGTTTCGAGTTTCAATTGTGAAACAACTGAAAAAAATTGGCCAAGTGCAAGTCAGACTCATCCATGAAGGGTTCCGTAGTAACTATAATAATATAATATAACATGTATATTAATTTGACAAAAAAAGACCTTACAAATTTCTTAAAACTAGCTTATTTACACTTTTACAACTACGCCAAATAACTTTGTTTTTCATAGTGTTTGTATGAATCACAAAGTTATATTTGCGGTTTTAGAAAATATGCTGTAATACAAAAACTGCTAACCCGATCTCGTTCAAACCGATTTTGGTTGAAAGTGTATATCTACAGATATATATTTTTTTAGATTTTTCACTCCATTATTATAGAAGTTAGAGGGGGGGAGGGAGAGACATTTTACCACTTTGGAAACGATTTACTTTATGAAAAAGTGGTTTTAGAAACTTCAATCTCATTTTTTAAAGACCTGTCTATAGATATCACACACGCATAGGTTTCATGTAAAGAAATATTTTCAGTTTTTAGTTCCATATATGTGGAGCCTTCCATGTATGGGGAGGTTCCATGTATTTTAATTTTTTTTTTTTTCTCAAAGTCGGAAAGCGGTTTATCGGAAGACGGACGGACGGACGGACGGACAGACAGAAACAGAAAGACAGACATGACGAAACTATAAACAACAAATACAGGGTGGCAGGGACATCTACGCGCAACCGCTTACCATGGATTCAGTACATGATTCTGGACCCCCCTGCGTTGATAGTTTTCGTCGGCTTTTTCTTAATTTCATAAAATTACGAAAAATCCGACGCAATAACAAAACAGTAAATTCACTTATTTCAAACAGTAATGTAAACAAAACTCGAAAAGGCTACCTGATTAGTTATGTTGATCTCGCAAATTAACCCTAGCAAAACAGCTGATCAGGTAGCTCTTTCGAATTTTATTTACATTGCTGTTTCAAGTGAAACAAGTGAATTTTATATTTTAATTAACAATGATTTTATACAGTTTTCAGTAAAAAAATACTGAAAAATTAAAAAAAAAACGACGAAAAATTCCAACGCAGGGGGTCCAGAATCATGTACCGAATCCCTGGTAAGCGTTTGTGCGTCGATGTCCCTGCCACCCTGTATATTACTTGTGCCAAAATATAGTAGTAAATATCCCGTTTTAAGACAGATTTAGTGACCATGTCAATTTTAAAACTGCGTGAAAATGTCAATTCTAAACTTTCTAGTTCTGTGGTTCAGAAGTTGGTACATTTTAGATTTCATTTTTTAGGGTTCCGTAGCTGAATGGCAAAAAACGGAACCCTTATAGTTTCAATATGTCTGTCCGTCTGTCTGTCTGTCTGTCTGTCCGTCCGTCCGTATGTCACAGCCATTTTATTCCGAAACTATTAAGACTATACATGTGAAACTTAGTAGGTAGATGTATCTGTAAACCGCTTTCCGATTTTAAGAAAAAAAAAATAAAAAATATTTAAAATAAAGGGGGGTCCCCATACATGGAACTAGAAACGAAAATATTTTTTTTCATGAAACCTATGTGTGTGTGGTATCTGTGGACAGGTCTTTAAAAATGATATGAGGGTTTCTAAGACCGCTTTTTCATAAAGTCAATCGTTTAAAAGATATAAGCTTCCAAAGTGGTAAAATGTGTGCCTCTAACTTCTAGAATAATGGAGTGAAAAATTAAAAAAAAAAATGTCTGTAGATCTTAATGTAAACTTTCAACCAAAAATGGTTTGAACTAAATCGGTTCAGCAGTTTCTGAGATACAGCATATTTTCTAAAACCGCAAATATAACTTTGTAATTCATACAAACACTATGAAAAACAAAGTTATTTAGCGTAGTTGTAAAAATGTAAATAAGCTAGTTTTAAGAAATTTTTAAGGTTTTTTTTATTCGTCAAATAAATATACATATTATATTATATTATTATAGTTACTACGGAACCCTTCATGGGCGAGTCTGACTCGCACTTGGCCAATTTTTTGTATTCATTTCGTAAAATTGTTGAGCTACAAATAAAAGATCAGGCAACTAACATTCATAGTTAGGTACATACCTATTCTCTTACTTAGTTATGTATGACAATAAGCAACATCTGAATTTTCAGATCAATCAGATATTTTGTCATGCACATTACTGCCCATATCAATAAACCGCGGTCTTGAAACAAAATGTTTCTTACTTTGTTTTATTCTTTACTAGCTTCTGCCCGCGACTTCGTTCGCGTGGGAAGGTTTTCCCGCGCAAATCCCGATCCCGTGGGAATTTCGGGATAAAAAGTAGCTTATGTGTTATTCCAGAATGTCAATTATCTACTGACCAAATTTCATTCAGATCCGTTCAGTAGTTTTTGCGTGAAAGAGTAACAAACATCCATCCATCCTCACAAACTTTCGCATTTATAATATTAGTAGGAAAGTAGGATTATAGCCTAGATAATGTGTCGATACTTACTCATTGAAAATAACTTCGGCGTTGACATTTTCGACTTTCTTTCTCCTATAAAAAAATGAAAACGTTTCTTTTTTTATTCAACAAAATATTTACAAAAATATCTGAATATAATATAAAAGTACTTTCAAAAAAATAGAAGTAACAAAAAGACAAAATAAGACCCTAGGTTTGATCCAGGACACTGGCGGTTGCCAATCCGATTCACTACTATACACGCTAATAGAACTTAGGAATTGTAATGAAATAACTGACCGTATTCGAATAAAATAAAGTGCTCAATACTGAGACGGTTCCAATAATGTGTCATAATATTTTAGAAATAATTTAGTAATCTAAAATATTCTTACCTTTTAACATCGTTCATATGTACGGCGTTTGATTTATATGAACGTTTTTTAGTCCTTTTAAAATAAATAAAGTGAAGCCAGTTGGCTTCACTTTATTTCCCATATTTATAAAATAAAATTGAAATCAAGTTACGCTATTTTAACCTAAAGTATTTTATATTTACAAGAAAGAAGATTATTTATAGAAAATTGATATAAAAAATGAATTTATAAATAAAATAATGAATTTACAGACGAAACTTTACAATAACTACAAACAATTCCGAGTCGAAATAAAACGGCGAGAAAAGCGACACGTCCATATAGCAACAGGCGTTGGCCGGCACTGTCGGTACACAGGCGTTTACGCACACATGCGTACGTATTATATTGCGAAATAATAATACGCGATTTACAGAAAATGTATTGATTGGATTAAAAAAATAAAACACTATTTCGTTAGTATGTTTCTTGTTGAATAATTTGTCAAAAAATCAGAATGATCGTATGTATTTTAATATGGTTTTTATTCGTTAAAAGATTTTTTTAGAGGTATCTTTGTGATTTTTTTCTATGAATTAAAATTTGTTGTATTATGTTTTCAACACACTACTTAACTAGATTATATCCTGAAGAATATCATATATTTTTCTGATTGTGTTAACTGCAGTGAATCATATACTTTAACGCATTATAAAACTCGCGTTTAAACCTATTTTCGCGTCTGGAGGAGCCTTAATGGGACTAAAATGACGTATAAAAGTGTTATTTATAACCAATTTGCACCATGTTTATAACACAAATTGGTAAAAGTTTCGAAATACGTCGCCATTTTAAAGGGTTGCGAGTGGTTGGGGGGAGCGGGGGGGAGGGGTCGGATACCCCCTCACCATTTTCACCCGCCGGAAATACTTAGTTTCCTTAGAAAAAATAAAAAACATAAATTTGGGTAAAAATTTCGAAATACGTCGCCATTTTAAAGGGTTGTGAGTGGTTGGGGGGAGCGGAGGGGAGGGTCGGATCCCCCCTCACCATTTTCACCCGCCAGAAATACTTGGTTTCCCTAGAATAAATTAAAAACAGAAATTTGTACAAACATTGTTTATTCCACTTTATAGACATGTTTTATCGCTTTTATTAACCTTTTCGCCGCCAACGTACACAAAACGCAATGCCTCGCCGAGCGCCAAGCTATAAATGTATAACTAAATATACAGTAAACAGTAGTGATGGGGATATCGTCATATCGATGAATAAGATTTGTACGCGTAAAGTTAAGATTTAAAGTTGATTTTACGAATATAAATAAAAACTAATTAAATATTTCCAGATTTGTTTTATTTCACAGAATCCTTAATAAGAAAAAAACAGTATAAATTATGAGTATCAAAGAAACTAATACATAACTCAATTAGAACTATAAGGAATGGGGTACATCTCTATTTGTTTCATGATCTCATTCTTTAACTTCATATCAAGTTATTGGCACTGAGGGCACGTTGAATTCGATTCTGATCAGGGACAGGGGGGTCTATGGTCTTTCTTTCTTCTATTTTTGTTTATTCCTGTGTTTTTTTAATAACTTCAGTCAACGTTTTTTACCGTAGGTATCTAAGTGGCAGAATTTTTAAAACAGTTTGCTAGGTAATTCCCCTTTCCGCATAATAATATGACCAAGTAGATATAAGCACAGAATAGGTACATAAATCATAATATCTACAATATAACGTTACGTTTCATCCATTTAGATGATTTTTATACGAATTGCAATTAGGTTTCCTTTTTTTTCTTTGAAAAGAATTTCTAAAAAAGTTAAAATTACAGTGCTTTCATACACTGTATTGAGTACAAAAACAGTACCTAAATCTACTGTAATTACAATGCATCTGGAGATACTGGGCTCACCTAACATTTTACATACTTATTGAATTCCTACTCTTTGATGAATAAACATTATTATTATCATCCAGTTAGACATACCTCAGAATTATCTGCTGGTTCAATGTTCTCCACAAAATACTCCGAGTCCGATTCCACACCTTGCAAAATTTTAAGAAGTTCGTCCGAATCAAGTTCTTCACTCATTTTTCTATTTGTTATCAAGTGAAAGAAAGAAAGATGCGTGCGCGCGAATCCGATTTTGTGCTGCACTATGCCAAAGTAACCTTGACAGCCGCACGTCTATGACGTCACTGAACAACTTCTATAGAAGTTCGTGGCACTCGGTGGCGCACAGGGGCATAGACGACCAATTGTTTTGTAGAGATGGGAAAATAACTATCGACAAGAATTGGTAACAACTTTATAATTACGTATCGGCATCTACCTGAAGGTCGAAATTCATCTACTATCCTTTCTAATGAAGTAGATAACTAAGTTCATATTTTATTGACCTCAAATTGTTTTCGATATTCGTAACTTTCTGTATTTATAAATATTTCAATGGTGAAAGCAACCTTTCACGGCACATCACTGGCCAACTTGATATGAAGTGATTGGCGTTCTGAGGAAAGTAACAAAATTCGAAGTTTCTGTTTTTGCCGATTTTAGGACAAACTAGGGCTTATTTTGTGTAGAAAAATAAAAAACAGGATAGTAGACAGTGCTATCTTTAATAATAAAATGAAACAAAGCTTTTAATCACAGTAAATTTATTTCAATTCGACGCGTATATTTTTTTTTTTTTTTAATAGGATAGTTAAAATGAACAACTTCTATAGAAGTTGTGGCGCTGGTGGCACGAAAATCCCGAACTTCTATAGAAGTGCTTGGCGGTGAAAAGGTTAATTCTATGAATGGATCTATGAGTCGACGGAGCCCCGCTACGCGGGGCTCCTATTTCTGGATGGTTTAAAAAAAAATAACCACGATGGCTAAGGCGGGAGCTTCGCTGCGCTGCGCTCCCGCCTTAGCCATCTAACCTAACCCAATGAAGTCGGATTGTGCCAACTCAGAGTAATAAAAAACACAAATCGATACGGAAGAACACATTCACACTCGAAAGCAAAGGAATGACGCACAAATTTGACATTAGCTGTCAATATCATCCATCTAATATGGCGGGTTGCGTTTCGTTTCACGTTTTTCACATAAAACCTAAACATTACATTTGAAAAACTGTATTAAAGCATAAAAATTACGTTCCGTTTTGCATAATTGCAATATATTTAAGAATTTTTGGAAATTGTTTAAAAATATTTAGACGCAACTCCGGCAGCCAAAATTACTTTGGGGGGATTAAGACTAACTTCCTTAAGCCCCCTACAACACCAATACCCTCAAATTCAGGCGACTCGTTTTAAAATCCAACCCCACAAATTTACAACATGCCGACTACTTTTCATCCCGTAATCCCTGGGGTTCGAGGTAATGAAAAATCGCGTGCGCACAAAGTCGCGGGTACAGCTAATACAGTACAAAGCAACAGAGATTTATGACAGAATTGTTATCTTCCAGCAATGTGCGTTGCTATTGACAATATAATAAAAAGATACAATCCGCAGTGTATTGTTGCGATACCACTTTGTTTTGCAATCTTCTCTTGAATCGAGGTCGCTAATTTATATGAATTTTAGACAAGGTGACATAGAATGTTTGGCGTTCTTCGTCAGCAACCTTTACCCAGCGTGATAGATAGACAGAAATAAGGATATAAGTTTATAAGCTAACATGTTCACTAACGGTATCATTATAACTTAAAACGAGATACTCGAAACAATAAATAGGTACACATGGTAAATATCCCTTTAATATCCTGTCTTAAGTTCAGAAATAAGGAGTTTTTGAAACAATGTTCACTAGGTAGCAGTACCTACTGACATTGTAACCGTATTATTACGAGTACGTGTTTTACGTTGTTAACCAGACAAGTTTATGGGTCATTCTTTTGGACAGGTTTTTCAAGCGGCTTTACTTAAAATAATAGAAATCGAAAAGTCAGCAAGCCATTTTTTTTTTCGCGCAAACCTTATGTCCTCTCTTAACAGGATTACTGATTATTATTCAATTATCTTTATAATCAAATATCATAAAAAAATAAAATACCCCCATTCTTTGATTTTCGTGTAGTGTCCTAAGCCCCGATCTGGTCACTTAGTAAATTATATATTTTAAACTAAACGCTACATGCTTACCAAAAAAAAACTACTAAGTCCTTAGAAGTTCACAATGCTATGAAAAAATAGACCATAGCTCTAAAAGAACTAAATTTCCAAAAAAAAAATTAAATGTAACTGTCCCGAGGTAATTGCTGATTTGCGTGGATTATTATAATTTCACTCACACATCTCTCAATTCGCGGCCCAATGAGACATCATCGTAATTCTAGTTAAGTAGTTATAACTAGTCGTGCTCCGACGGCTGGCCAGAGTGCTTGTGTGATGGTGCGACCAGTTTTCAAAAAATAGATGGAAGAACTTCGTTGCGTGGGTTTGGTTTCTCAAAACTTTGATTTGCGTGGTACAATTATCTCCGGTGTCTGTGAATTTATTTATTTAATAAAATATTGTAGCGAACAAATATAAGGTAACGTAACTCATAATCAAAACACAGTTTATTTGCTTAAATGGTTTTTGTATAGGGGAGAGTTGGATAATACCGAGCCCCTAAGGACTCAGGTCCATAATTAGGAAAATGTTTGATATTAAAATAAACAAAATGCAGTAATTAGTAGGACATTTATTCAGGTATCTACATATACCGTATAACAAAAAAATTGAAAATTGAAAAAGGAAGTAATTATTGTAAATTTACAAAAAACGTTAAAGGCGTGGTATTGTCAAACTGGTCTGATAATATCGTGCCTACATTAATTGCTTGATCCCATGACTTCTTCTTTTTCTTTGGCACAGATTCATCCATCTAAAACGAAAATAAAATTAAGTTATATTATGTTGATTTGTATGTATTGTATTTTAATTAGTCATATTAATCACAACAATCGATATCACACACAATTGTTTATCTTAAACTCAATTAATGACTCAAATTAAATCGAAATCGGTATATTCGTCTAGGAGTTACAATGACACTGACAGACAACAGACGCACAGACAGACACATCATACATAACTTTTTTTTGGGGGTAAAAACAAGTTAATGTAAATAATACACTATTTTCATAGTTTACAATTACGCGCCCTCCTCTGATAATATCGCGTCCCGGGCGCGAAATTGTCAAACTTACTCTTTTCAATTTTTAACCTCCAAATAATATGGAAAAGTTTATAGTATGTAAAACGTATTTTAACATTAATTCTACAGTGTACAAGCATTAAAACTCTATAGTATCAAAGTATTATAATAATACAGTATCACTTACCTCTTATCGAAAGTATGTACGAAATTTTATAAGGAGTGACGATAAAAACTTCTCAAGCAAATGCCGTCTCCGTCATCGCGTGGAACGTATTGGCGATGCACGGGAAAGGGTGTAGGCATGTCAAGCTTCGATGTTTACGCACTGTATCGCAGAACTAATGGATGGTTTTTGAAATATGCTGATGCGCGGAATTATCAACCGCGCGGTAATATCCAACTCTCCCCTATTTTTTGCATAAAGGATTTATTTTGATTTTCGTGGTCATGATTTGCTTGGTTTACGTGGTAGTTTTAACCCACGCAAATCAATTTTTGACCATGCAAATGAAATAACTTTGAGTTTTGTACTAGTTATGAATGAAAATATTTTTTATTAGGGTAAATACGCCAAAAGTCGGCCCCCTAACGGATTTTCTGACTGGGGATCGCTCTGGCGCCATCAGTTTGCAACGAAGGATAGCTTCTGATGCGGTTTTGGGTAGTTTCATATGTCTATTTCATGTTTATAGGCATAAGGTTGTTATTTCTATTAAAAGAAAAAAGTTTTAAGGTTTAGATGAGTCGAGAACGAAAATACCCTAAAGTCGGCCATTCACGGCCCATGGTCGGTCGCGTTTTTCCCAAATGTCGGCCGGGTATAGGATGTTTTAAATTAAGACTGACAAATATTATTAATATGATTTATTTTGGCAGGAGTCTAATATCACACTAAGTATACATTTGTAATTGTATTTTTTTATTACTAAAATATATTTTTCCCCTCAACAATGTTAGGTACTAAAATTATAACAAAGTAAAACATCACAATAAAATAAAATACTTGCAACGTTGTTCGTGGGATGCCAAATAGTTTAATGCACGAATGGACATCCATACCTATTGCCCCAAGAGCTTCTTTTATTTTATTGCGATCGTAATCGCATAATTTTCTTTGCTTTCGCGAAAGCCTTGCATCTACCTGCTCTGTCATTGTAGTACCTTAAATTAAAAGCATTAAGTGAAAACGAACGAGCTTTTTGTCACGTGCAGGTTAATGAATCAATGAAAGTAAGTAAACTTCAAAGATATTTTTTAAGCTAATAAACAAGGTTTTCATGGATAGCAAGTTCCAAAGAGCAATTTATATTTATATCCCAAATTCCCAAACCATAATTAGCTACCATAAATATGTTTTCAATATTGTCAATACCTACATTAAAACTAAACTTCTTAATAATATTAATAAAATATACTTGTCATAATACATATTTAAATTTGAGAAAACAAGTTTGATAAATGAATTAAAAATTACTAGCTACCACCCAATCAATGAAAAAATACAAAAGTAATCAGCCTGTATAGTGGCGTCCGAATTTGAGGCTGGTCGACATTACGATCTTTAATATTTCTAATGTCGGCCCCTATTTCGTGTACCTTATTTCTCGAGATTCAACTAATGCCACCCCGGCCGGTATTTGGCAATTAAACATAAAATAGATTTATTTGCCTGTAAGCTTTGCAAATTCTCTTGTTAAACCAATGGAATTGGTAGAATTGGAATTTATAAAACAGACTGCATTTACTTTAAGTCGGCCACGGCCGAGAATCGGGTTTTGAGTCAAAACTGGCGCTCTATTGACGGCCTCCTATTTTGCCCTTAAAACAATACGCAAAACGTTGAAAAACCTATCTCAAAATATAGTAAAAATAACGTATTAGTGATAAAAAAGCTCAAAACAAAAATAAAGAAATATCTTACCGCATTCACATCAAGTAAACTACTTTTAACGCAAACTTGACGCTTCAACGGCGCAGTCGCGACTTACGTTCAGTGTGCGAAGAGCGAGTGACGTAATCGAATAGTAACGGTTTGTACATATAGAGTATGAACTAAGGTTGTAATTCAGGTAGCAAAATTGTCACTTAATTACCTTTTGAATGAACGCAAGCTGAAAACGTACAGACGGCCGAAGATTGGGGGGGGCCGACGTTTAGCGTATTTACCCTATTTTGTTAAATGTAAATTCGTTTAAATCAAAACTTAAAATGTCATATTCGATGTGTTTCTGTCTTTATAAGTACCTAGTAATATTAAGAATAGAACAATTTATTACTTAATGAGTTTATTCCAGAAATGAGAGTTTAAACAAAAACGCCACATAAGAATTATGATTTGAAACGATCAACGGATGATATTGAACTGTCAGATAATAATCCAGGCTTGACCAAAGAATACCGAAGAACTGATGACCCCAAAGCCGACGAAAACTCGAGCGATTCCGATTTGACCATTTTATAAAAAATTCTATAAATAAGGAAGTAAATGATTGTGATAATAATAAATACTGATTATGTTCCTAACAAATGACTGATAAAGTTTTATTTTTTTTAAACGTTTAAATTTAGTATTATATTTTTGTAATTTCTTTAACAAATAATAAATAAATTTGGACTGATTCTACTAAAAAAAGTTTTCTGCCCTAGTAACCTACCTGTTTTTTATCTTATACTAAAATAACTTCTTTAAGTAACAATAAGTCCATTTGAGAAAGTCAAATTAAAATATTCATTTTCGTGGGGTGTTTTGTGATTAGCGTGGCCTCCATTTTTTTAACATTGATTATCTCTGTAAGTATATCGCTCTCTGAGGTGCCTTTTTTATAAAAAAGTATTACTTTTATGTATATTTTAAGATTCTGAAATCAAATTAAAAAAAAGTTGTATTTGAAAATTGCCACGAAAATCACCGAAGAATGCCTTACTCGAAGAAGCACCCTTATAAACATCAGAAGCAATAGATTTGGAGTTCATTTCTATTTTGTCGATCGCTAAACAATAGTGTGCCGCCAGTAAAACCTAGAATAGAATAGACTATGGTACATTAAAAACAACCCTTTACTTAATTCTATGAGTACAACGACTGTCTTATCACTTTATTTCGCATATCATCGTCCAAGGGAAAGATGGAGCCCTACACTTACTCAACAGAGGGTGGAAGCAAGGAATTATGTTACGGTTTAGGGTTTAGGACATTTATTCCTCAAAAATAATACAATTCACTTATTATGAGAAATACGAGTTAATCTTAATACTAAATACAATATTAATACTGTTATGAAGACAATAGGATTACAATAAGATTTTATTGAAATACAAAATTATGCAGTTATCTGGAAACCCACGGCGCGAGGGATCTGTAGATAACTTTATTTTTTATTGATAATAGGCTCGCGTTTAACCACCATCTCACCTAATAGTAAGTGATATTGTGGTCGAAGTTGCCATGGAGCACGCTTGCCTAGAAGTAACATATTCACTCTTGACTTATGTAAAGACTCCCAGGTTATAGCGATCAGGAAACCCAGACTCCGGCAGCGAATCCCACTCCTTAGCCATAACTATCCTAACTTCGCTTTTAACCTTAATCTATTCATGAATTTTTTGTCCTAACATTAACTTCAGCTATAGGCCATATCGCGCTTAAAAGTAAAATGTTGGAAGTCTGTTATGGTGAAAGTCGAGAAGAGTAGGTTATGGTAGGTACTTGCACAGTAGCAAGAGCCTACCACAAACCACTACTATTTTTTTTTTAATTCTTTATAGTTTAAAGTAATGTAGTTGTCTGCCTTTAAAGTCACTCCTTCGACTAAACCACGCATCGGATTCCGATACGGGTTGCACTTATTATTTACTAGCTACGTACGCATGGGAAGGTTTTTCCGCGCAAATCCCGATCCCGTGGGAATTTCGGGATAAAAAGTAGCCTATGTGTTATTCCAGAATGGCATTAACTCCGCCTTTGTACGTTTTGTGTTGCATAAAGTTTTAATAAATAAATAAACTATTTATTTACCAAATTTCATTCAGATCCGTTTAGTAGTTTTTGCGTGAAAGAGTAACAAACATCCATTCATCCTCACAAACTTTCGCATTTATAATATTAGTAAGAATTAGTAAGAAGTAAGATAGTAAGATAAGATAAGAAGTAAGAAGAGAAGAAGTAAGATAAGGTATTAGCACAGTATAAAGAGTATTAGTAAGATAAGATTATAAGCCGTAACTGAATTAACAATAATCGAGAAAAGTTTCTGTAGGCTTTTTTTACACATGCAATGTTAGGACATGTGACTAGTATTGTTATACATAAAATACGGTTGTATAATATATATATACCTATGTATATCTCTATATTGAATAGATGATATCTGCCTGCGAAGTGTGTTAGAGTATTTCGGTCAGATGGCCAGAAAAGAAGAGCTTAGTCTCAAAAACTGGTGGTGACCGGCAAGGCTGACGGTAAAAGACCAAGAGGGCGTAGTTCTTATAGATGGTCAGATTAGATCCGTTTACCGTAAATTCTTGGGCACGAAGCTTCATGTAGTTTTACAGTTTTCAATCTGCCTGATTTTGATGCTCTGCCTGAATTCAGATTTAAATGGTGAGAAATCTTACCGAGAGACCCTCGATAATGAGGAAAAAGACCCGAGTAGAATTAAGAAATATGATTTAGCAGCGCCTAAATATACTGAGAAAGTAAAAACTGTGGTAGTTTGTTACCACTACAAATCGTATCTCATCGCATGGATTAGAACTCACACTACAGAAACTAATATTACGTCTACGAAACATGACAAAAAAATCTAGCTATTTTATCTCGCGGGTATTCCTTGTTTTATTTTTATCTAAGATTTACTATGACAGTCTTGATGTGCCAGTTGTAAGTAGATATTCTTGGTTCGTTACAAGCTACCTTAATCCAGCCCGAAACGGTACCTCGAGCTACTCTAAACTCTCAGGCTCCATAACTGCACTTACGTTCTTAGACCTACATGTCCAAGAACAGAGTCTGTTCAAGTTTTCACTACAAGATCTTGTAACAAAACTTGTGTAGTTGACTTAGTTCGGGGCATTATTGACTTAATACTTGGCAAAGGCTTCCCCCAAATCTTTGCAGAAAACCTTGCATCCATCAAGAATGAGTCGAGATCGTCACGCCAGCTTTTCGCACGGCCTGCCGCAAGTCCACCACCATTGCTTTCAGCCTTTGACGCTTCTGGCTTTCGGTTGATGGTATGCTCTAGATCATAAGATCAGGGAAGAGCTAAGTAATCCAAAACTTCTAGATTAATAAAATTCACTATAAAAAAACAGCTAGGGCTGTAGTGTATTTTAAGGTGGGCCAATGACAAATTTTGATTTTTCGATTACAGAGTTCTTGATAACTAATAAATTTTATTTCCAAACAAATATACATAATTATATACTAAAATACAAAATATAATAAAGCATAAAAAAATTGATCCTCAACGCTGTCGGCTGGCAACGTACCCAAGATACTGGCGGCATTGCCTCGTTGTATGGTAATGCTTAGCCGTTGACTAAAGAAATAGCCAGCCCTTGGGTCGCGGGAAGCGTCAACGAGTCTTTTCGATATTTCTTTAAAAAGGCTGTGAGCACACGGGCCCCATGGTCCGAGAGTTTCGACCCCAAACGGCTCGAAAATATAGTTATCACCGAGATGACTATATTTACGCCGCTTGAGGTTTTCTGCAGCCGCAGCGGGAGCGCCAGCGCAACATGATGAACTGGGAAGATGGGATGGCGCGACAGTATCGACACAAGTTGCATCCCACACTAAAGGCAAGGAAACAATGACATGCCGTCCGGTCTCTCGCCATCGTCACGCGCCAGTCCATTGGGTTCCAAAACGGTTGGAACGCCGACGGTGACAAGGGCTCGTCGGATAATGTCGTTTAAGTTGGCATGTCGCGCAAAACGACCCGCACTACGGCTGCAAGAAAGTCCATGGTGCCCGAGGCTGTTGACCACTTCCCCACAATTACAGCGATGAGGGGAACAACAAGGGGCTCCTAGGTGTAGTGAAACAGCGATGCGGAAAGTGGTGTCGTCGAACAAAGTGCCTAGATTTGAGGACGGTAGAGCATGTAATCGATTAATTAATTAACCATTAACATGTAATCGCCGATGACAATGATGAATGAAAATGTGTACCTACTGCTTATGGTACTATGCTTACTGTGCCTAGACTTCACTGGACTGTGTCATATGTCCCACATGAGTAGGTACTTGTTATGATCAGTATTCTCGTCCTGCTCAAAAGGTTATGAAGCTAAGTACTTAACGTTTTAACCGATAGTTAGGTAGCATAATATGTAATAATATTATCAGATGAAGACAGTATGAAGATAACATCAGAATCTACTGATAACAAGTTAAACGATTCAATGTTACGGTAAACGCTACTGAAGATAATGTTGGTGTTCGTTGATGTCGACTGTCATTGGCCTTATCTTGACAGGAAGACAACTCTGACGGGTTCAGCCCTTATCGGAGCTTGTGAGATTGAAGTGAAAGCAAAGCTTAGGAAACTAGAAGGATGAGGACTGCAAGAATTTGATGAAACACTGTCTTCGCGTTCTCCAACCGGAAAGAATGAATGAGGTTCCCGCACAAAATGAATGATGCGACAGATTTTTTTTCGGTTAGTTTTGCTATTCAATGTCGGTATTTGTACTCAGCAGCTATTTAATTATGGCATCTACAGGCTCGCTTAGAGGCTGACCGGAAAAGGTTGCTTCGGCGAGTACCTGAATAGGATTGGGCGAGAGGCTACGGCAAATTGTCATCATTGCGGAGTCGACCCGGTTATTTGAGGTTAGGCGGATCTTTGGAGTCGGGGCGATCAGAGTGGGAACTCTGATCGCCAGGAAAGGCACACAGCGACGCTCATAGGAGATCCCCTTACAGTCTCCCCAGGGATGTGCCCTAGTAGGCGTAGCAGAGATGGGGCTCCGGGTGGTTTTGATGATGTGGGAATCTCAAACTCTCTAGTCTTTTCACCAAAAGCCAAAGCGCATTTTGAAAGTTTTCCCCGATAGCGAAAATCGGTTCTAATAGACGTATCGGTTCAAAAGCAATATACAGTTGTAATATTGTGTTCAATTTTGTTCTGGAAACGTTGAGTTGTTTCTGTTCTTTCATATTTCTAGTGCCAAAGATTAAATTCTTCGTAAGTATTAAGTGTTTGAAATCATAAAGTTTAGAAAGGTAACCGAAATCTTTTGAAAATAAGATAAACGCGCTAACAATGGCCACTTTAACTAATATTAATTGTATCTGGAAACTATGTTAATACATTACTAACATTACACATTGTTTAAGAAATGTAATTAAATGACTTTAACGTTTACGTTAATTTATTTACATAGGCTATATCTAAATATGTAGAAACACAAAGACTGTAAGTGGAAAGTAGAACAAGAATATACAATACACGTGAATGGGTAATGAACTAATGACTGCCTACTTTCAGGTACTGAAATGGAGCTGAAGCTGTAAGCTAATAATAATTTAGATTGTTCGAGAAAAAGAAAACCCTATGGTAAAAAGCAAGGTTTAAGTTATGAATATCTTGGGCATGAATACGTAAATCTTCTATACAAATAAAAATAAATGTTTGTTTGTCCCGTCAGCGGTTTTAAACCATCAATCTGATTGTCATGAAACTTTGACAGGGTATTCCGAAGAGCGAGCGAGCGATAAAGGGTTTCTGGACCAAAAATCCAGGGTCGTAAGTCGTTTATAAACATAAATTTTCGACAGAAACTTATTAAAACATCATAGCTTTCTAGCTTTTGCCCCCTGCTTCGGTTGAATAGATTTTTCACCGAAAAAATATCGTATTTACCTTTCCTAATCTATCTCTGTGTATTTCATCACAATCGCTTAATTGGTGAAAGTGTAACAGACACACAGAGATACTTTCGCATTTATAATATTACTTAGGAGGATTAAAAAAACTACAAATGTTGACTGGATTTTATTCCCCGATTGCTCAACTCCCAGCCCAGGCAGGTGGGTGCGAATTGTTTCCTGCTCTTTTCGATGCAAATGCTTACGAGTAACACTTATCTACTAAACGATGCAACGACTCCACAGCTCGTAGCGACCTTCTAGAGCTAACACACGCTTGTCGGCGACACTACACCGTCGTCCGCCATTGCTGTCACTTCGCGCGCAAATTTGGTTATCGAACGTTTCGCGTTGGCGGGAAAGTAACTGTTCGGGCAAAGGAAAACAGAAAAATATTTCCAGTTTTGTGTTAATGAATTTGTGATTAGTGCACTAAATTCGTGGGTGTTAGTGTGAATTTTAATTAATGGTAAGTGGAGTATATTTTAATTCCTAGCCGCATTTTTAACGTATTAAGTTATAAAATCCACCATAAATAAAATTTACTTAAAAATAAAACAAAAGGTCCTCTATATTTTCAACAGGCACAACGACCTTATTTTGCACATAATAAATAAAAACAGCTGTTTAATTTAATTTAAATTAAATGACGCATAAATTACGAGGTTTTATTTTATAACCAGTATTTAATGTTTGTTGTTTTACAGTAAAACAATAAAATTTTTCATTGAACTCTACTGCAGTCTGGCACGGTTTTTAATGGGAGCAATTTATATTTGGCACTAATTTCTTTTAAAACTATGTTCCAATGACCGAATACATTAAAAAGTAATTGAGAACTGCGTTGTAACCATTTTAAATAATGGTTATTAAGCTTATCGCTGAATTACAGTAATGTTGACGTTAATTTTTAATGTTATCGTAATTTAAATATTTAATCCATGTGGCAACTTTTAATAAGGTTTATATTGACCTACGAATTTACCGTAGAAAAGGTTTAAGTAAAAAATATAAAAATAAAGATATGCCTAAAAAATCGTTACTAATGTAAGTTCATAGTTATAATTATTTATGCTTAAAACGACTCAACCGATCCCACAGTCAAATGGATAGCGCGATTTTTGGGACTAACATATTTCTACCGTGAAGCTATTATAATAATTTGGCAAGTTGGGCCGAAACCACTGGGCTACCACACAATCTGCAATACTGTAAAGCTTTCGGTATCAAAGACAATATGCCGTATCCTCAGCTACATCAGCCACATTATCCGACAAGATGAGAACTTGGAAAAACTGATCATCAGCGCAAACATAGAGGGCAAGAGATCTAGAGGGAGAGGTTTCCGTTACAGAGGTCCGGGCAACTGAACACAAACAACTCCCAGAGGTCCGAAGAAGTTCTTCGTATGGGCACCGATCGCAGTAAATGGGTTGGCATCCTCACTCTATTTTTAATCCAGATTGTACACACATACGTACCTATAGTGTGACAAAATTTCCAACATCCGTTCTGTAGGTTTTTCGTGAAAGTGTAACAAATAAAAAATATAACATAGTTTTTTATTTATGATAGTAGCCAAAACTATTAGATTTAACTTAAATTGCCTCATAGCTTAGTAAATAACTGCAAGAAAATAAAATACCAACAGCGCGAATATTAAGAAAATAATTTCGTTTTATATTGCAATAAGTTTACTGTCATAACTGCAAATATAATCTTCAACCTTCCTTATTAGGTAAGTTCGACACAAAAAACAACCTTTCCTCAATCTCAGGGGCAATAAAAACATGTTTGCACATTTTTGCAATGTTGTCGCTGTTTATTTAAAAAGTCACTTTGTACATACAAAATATCCGAAGAGGAAACCACAGAAAAAAAGTTCCACAGTTGAATAAAATCTCTCTCTGAACAGGCAAAATATTTGGGCACAGATAATATATGTAGATACTACGTGTTTAGGTTAGCACTTAAGACCTAAGCACTTGTGTTATACCTACCGACTACTAGTAAAGCAGTCGACTGTTTTTTGCCCAGCTAAATTATCAGAAGTTCCAAGGACAGCTTAGGTTTCTTCCTTATGAATTCAAACTACATGAGTAAAACACAAAACAATTTAGAATTAAATGATTGTAAAGAATTCGGGGAACTAAAATCCCACAATAAGTCTAAAATACATAAAACTTAATTAGGTACACACAAACTATGTAAACTGAAGTTGTTTACTGAAAACATTTTCTTTGTACTTATCATCAATAAGGAGGTGTCATTTCCATGATATTTTTTCCATCAAATATGTGTGGAGGTTACGGGACAGGATCATTTTGTGTCAAAAGTGCATTGTCTCACCCTTAGTAATATAAGGGCACAACTCAAAAAAGTAGATTTTTGAGAAATCGCGTTCCAAGATTTTGGATTCCTACATTACAGATATTTTTTACATATAACATGCTTATTATTTAAGTTACCCAACCGGTATAGTTAGTTAACCTGTTAGTTAACCGGTAGCGAATTTCATTTTGTGCCCTTAGCATTTAAAACCTCAGTTTGAAAAAATTTTGACTTGATTCCTTATATTACTGAGGGTGCGTTATGTTCGATTTATAATTTTTACTGACTGCAAAAATTATAACTAATATTTTTCAGAGTTCTTTTGCCAAGTTTATCGACTATGTGTCTTCATTATGTAGACTTATAGTCAAGAGTTCTCATTTATTTAATAATTTACAACTTCATATACTTAATGTTTGGTTTATGTTAACAGGTCTGTCGATACATCATGCTACCAGACCATTGTTTTAATAATTAATCACAATATTGTTATAGGCAATGGTTATAGGTATAATTTTACAATTGCATTAGTAAGGAAAAGTGTCCTGGGTATGGCTCGACGCATTTATAACAAAAGTCCAGATGCCATAAAAAAAATAAATTATACACAATTTAAGAATAAGCTGAAGTTATGTTTAGTTAATAAATTATAGTACTGATGAATTCTTAAATGCCGAATTAATTTAGAATTAAATGATTAATATTGACATTTAGTAATATTGGAATTTAAAATATTTTTACATTTATATTATTTTAACATAAGTTTTATGATAATAATAATAATAATATAATAATAAGTTTTATTAATCATTTGACGTTTCTATATTTACCATGCACACTTGTGACATTTTTAATAACTCCTCATTTAAGACTGACATAAGTTATTATTCAATTCAATTCATTTTAATTTAATTACAAAATTATGTATGATTCATTGTATTTCAAGTAGACTAGCATACCATATTTGTAATTGTACGCCTCCTGGCATAATATAGCGCTCACCTGAACATATGCTTTACCTATGTTTTAATGAAAACATTGAGTCTTAGCCCGAAAGACTGACATCATAACATTTTTTAACATATGACATACTTAGCCAAGTTTATGAAAGAAAAATTGGCCAAGTGGGAGTCAGACTCGCCCATGAAGGGTTCCGTAGTAACTATAATAATATAATATAATATGTATATTTATTTGACGAATAAAAAAAAACCTTAAAAATTTCTTAAAACTAGCTTATTTACATTTTTACAACTACGCTTAATAACTTTGTTTTTCATAGTGTTTGTATGAATTATAAAGTTATATTTGCGGTTTTAGAAAATATACTGTATCTCAAAAGCTTCTGACCCGATTTTGTTCAAAGCAATTTTGGTTGAAAGTTTACATTAAGATCTACAGACATATTTTTTAGATTTTTCACTCCATTATTATATTAAGTTAGAGGGGGGACACACATTTTACCATTTTGGTAGCTTATATCTTTTAAAGGATTGATTTTCTGAAAAAGTGGTTTTAGAAACCCTTATATCATTTTTAAAAACCTGTCTATAGATACCACACACGCATAGGTTTCATGAAAAAAAATATATTTTCAGTTCTATTTCCATGGGGACCCCCCTTTATTTTAAATATATTTTATTTATTTTTTTAAATCGGAAAGCGGTTCACAGAATACGTCTACCTACTAACTTTCACATGTATAGTCTTAATAGTTTCGGAATAAAATGGCTGTGACATACGGTCGGACGGACAGACAGACAGACAGACAGACAGACGGACAGACATATCGAAACTATAAGGGTTCCGTTTTTTGCCATTCGGCTACGGAACCCTAAAAAGGAGTACTTAAATGATGCATGCTGTAACGTCTGACAGTGGAGAATGTAAGAAAATAACGTGTTGTGCGGACCATACTAACTGGGATAAGTGTAGGAACATGATGATAAAGCCAAGTTTATATTAGAAGAAACGTTTATAATGTTGTGTATTATAATCATCGTTTGTCATCTTTTAAATACTCGCAGGTAATTATATCTCCAAGGTTGCGGGAATGCAAAGGCAAGGGCTACTGAAAGAACAGGGTTGGATATTAATCAGTAAAAGTCTGGTACTCCCTTCTGCATCATCTAGGGCGGGAGGAGTCATCTAATGATTATCTTGACGAAAAAATCATACTAAATTTATATCTGGATGGTATAAAATAATCTGCCTGTCTGTATCTCCGCTTATTTCTTCTAAGCCACGATACGGTTTTTTATACGGCGGCGTTCACTTATCCAAAAATCAGTATAATCAGCGCAGGTTTGAGTATTTAATTTGCACCTAAACAAAGTCGCTAGTAGTTTTTAATTGTTTAGATCTACTTTCAATGTAATGAGCCGTTTCCTCAAGGTAACTCATTTGTCATTCATTTGACTTAAACTGTAGGTATAATACAAGATCCTTGCAACCGTAGTTTCTTAAGTTTTAAATATTTTACTCACCGAAATAATTATGCATGCATAAGAATATAAGAATATTTATTTGCATAAAACATGGTACATTATAGGTCTTAATATAATTACATAGATCATTCATGTTTCAACATTTATTGGCATACAAATATTTAATCAATAATTTGTTCATTTTATATATTATACACATGCTTACTTAACAAAAATTCTGTAATTAATTATTACTCGTAAGTTGGAGTAATTAATATAACTAGTGGTACGAAATTCGGCCGTAGGTATTTTCATTTCAAATTATTTTCTCCACATAAATTTTAACTGTGCTAAATTTCATAGTCCTATGACTGCGTAAATTTTGTAAAAAGAGATACAGTTTTTACTTCATGTATTAAAATATTATATACATTTTTCGAGCCGTTTACTTCAGGGTCGAAACTCTCGGAGCGTAGGTCAGCCTGGGATAGCCCTTTTAAAGAAATTCGAAAAGAGCTGGCTGACACTTCCCGTGACCCAAGAGCCTTTACTATGGCTAAAAGCCACGTTGTATTGCTTTACAACGTGGCATACGTTACCAGCCGACACTGTTGAGGACGACTTTTGGAATGCTTCATTTTGTTTAAGTAATACTTAGTTAATCAATATGATTTGTTTTATAAGCTGACATTATTGGCCTCCTTTTTGATGTCAAGGCTCTAAATTGATGCTTCTTCATGAATGATTAATCTCAAAATATTCCACGTTTTATTAATGAACTACTTAGATATACATTTTTTATTAGGAACTAAATACTATTTTACACTGACCGACTGACATCATGATATCTGACCTTTTTAATTCAATTATCTAGATAACTATCTAGATTATGCCGACATATCTTAAGATGAAATCTGCACCGAACTTTCTCCAGACTAACAGGTATAATAATTAGATTGGTGAATGCACCAATCTAATTGAATCAATAAATATTAGATACTTCATTTTATGGAGAGTAATGTATACACGTGTCCAAGTCAACAAATAAGACAACAGTATTTATTTAATTTTATTTTTTTACCCACCCGGAAAAAAGGTGCTCAACCTGCATGGGTCATTTCTCATGAGATTATATCATCATGATTTAATCTACAGGGTCCTCATGAGAGGTCTCCACCTAGATATTAACCGGTCTGAAAAGAGACGGTAACTGTATGTAACCTTTGAGTTTGGTTCGATGAGCGTTTTCAGAACTCGACCTCGTCTAGCTTTCAAATTATTTGATTCCGCAAACAGATATAGCTATACATCTGTACATACATTATACATAAACTAAATTAAATTTTCTATCTGTGATTTTAAAATTACTGTGTTTTATCAAATGCCTATTCAATCAAGCTTTCTTAAATTGGTGTCTGTCTTTCTGTTTGTCCAGACTAATCTCTGGAACGGCTGAGCCGAATTTAATGAGACTTTTATTGGAAGATAGGGGAGGTTCCAGGACAACATTTCAAGAATCAATATTTATCTCAAAATTCACACGGAACCGAGATTAACTCGGAGAACGGCGTAGGTAATACCGACTCCCAAGTGAACGAAGTGGCTGGCACAGCTAGGTATCAATAAAATAAATTCCTGTAATTTTTGTAGACTTTAGGTACTATACAACAAACTTTATAAAACAGGTGAGAATAATTGCAAGCAATTCCCCGCAGGGGCTTTACCAAAGTGATCACAGGTGTCGGATGTTAGTCACTACGCGCGTCACACGAATGTACAGCTCCTGTCTGGCTGTGAGTCTAGTTTGAAAAGTGGCCACTTTGACGCATATTTATGAGACTACTTCTTTAAGCGATTTGGAAAGTGTGCTGATAAATATAATAAGGGATTAATCGGACTAATTAATTCATCTTAATGCCTTACTAAAGGATGATGGACTCAATCGTGAAATTCCATGCTCCCTTCAAAAGTACGGGATAATAACTATCCAGATGCTCTTCCCAGGTTTAAGTACTATCTTCATTTATCATGTTTAAGCGTAAAACTGACTGCAATATTTATAATATTAATACAGAATTCGCGACCACCACAATCGTCAGTGGATAGGTTTTTGTCTACTTTGAAATATTGAAAGGTCCTTCCTCCCCCTTTGGCTTATGGAGATCTAGAATATTTTATTTATTTTATAATATTTTATAAATTTGACATCAAAATATACAATATATACATATTTTTGTTTTGTGACATTTGTAATCTGACATTGTTTTTTAATTAGTTTTTATTTAGTTTCTGACATTTTTCATTTTATTTTAAGTATTGACATTTTTGTATATTTATTTTGTATAATACTAAATTTAATTCCAATTTCATAATTATTGTTTTCTTTTTTTTTGCATGTATTTCTATACATATAATAGAGTAAGCCGACCAATGGCTCATGTGTAACTTTTCTGTTTTCTATTTTACATGGGTCTCAGACCTAAATGAAATGTATTTTATTTTTGTTTATTTATTATTGTTAATATATAGCTAATGATAAAGACCAATAAAATAATATATACTTATACATAAATAGTTAATAATAATTGTAATTCATAAATATTGTAATAATAATAAAAAAAAAAACTTAAAAAATTGTTAATAAAATAATTAGCGCTCTTCCTCTCTTCAAATTTTTGCTGTGCCGGGGTCCATATTGATCTAAATTGTATGAAACCACCCATGTAACACATATGGAATTTAATAAATGATTGAGTATTGAGTAACATTATAATGTATGTACGTAAACACACGTGTTGGCACCCCATTGTATGCGTTTAACTCTATAATCAACACGGTGGTAAAAGTTATAAACGATATCATTATGTTCAAGTATTTCCGCGTGAGATTTAAATGTTTTGTGACCTAGTATTTAATAACATAATCAGCTTGTAGCCTTCCCACTGCTGGGACACTCGAGAGTCCACTCATAGAGAGTACTCTATGAGAGGGAATGGCCAGTTAACTACCACACCGTGTCGGCCTAGTGTAAGTTCGGATTTTACAATCCTAGGCTAAACCGATATCCCCACAATGTTTTCCATCACCATTTTTAAAGCAGTTATAATGATGTACAGACGCCAGCATATAAAGCTACCCGAAACTGTCAAATTTTCCCAATCAACCTTAAACCTAATTTCTTTAACCATAAAGTTGAAAATCTATTAAAGAAATTTGACAGATTGTTGTAGCTTGATGTGCTGGCGCCTGTACATTACACAAAGTAATGTGCCTGAGTTGAAACCTTAGCCGTACCTATAATTACTGGGCTACCATTTATTTATACTTATCTATTTTTACCTTTACCATTTATTTATTTATACTTCATACACATAGGTACAAAGTCGGGCTTAATGCCGTACCACTATTATTAATGAAGTTAAGTTGCGTCCAGAGCTAGGGGTGCGGATATTACTTCCACTGCCCCGGACTACTGGCTGCAGCAGGCATGATACAGCTGGGTCATACACAAAACGGGTTATAAAAATATACGAAATAAAAAGTCGTTATTTTTTTTTTCGAATCAGTCTCATTTATTAGGTAATCTTACAAGTAATTAGAAATTAATCAAAAACCAGATCGTTATTCAGATTTCAGCAAGTTATTTAACTTAATTTTTTTTTTACGTCCACTGAAAAGACCCGTTTCCACAGAAGAGAGGTTAATCAATCTGATATTGATATTTACTTGCCATATAAACTCGGTATTATTAACAAAAGTTATCCAGCCAATTAAAGGTACTTTGGAGAACACAAACAAAAAAATCTTATTTTTTCTTTGATAATATTAGTAATAAAATGTCATTTTTCAAGGGCAATATTTTGATTATTTTTCATTTTAGCCTCTTATCCTTATCAATAAAAAATCGTCAAACTAATAAAAAATCAACAAACAAATACGCTTTCAAAAATGTTTTATCACTATCATCACTTTCAAAGAACGAAGGTCGTACTTTAGGTTTTTTAGGTGGTGTAACTGAGTCATCAGAATAGTTATTCTCACAGAAAATCCTCTTTCGCGGAGTACATGGTTGACTAGTCACATTGTCTAATAGTTCTGGAGAAGATGTTAACAACAATGGCGAAGGAGTTCTTGGCCCAGTGATAGTTGATACAGATGCTGTCTCCAAAGTGGGCTGATTGAATTTCAGATCCGTACTTACAAGAATAATTTTCTGAAAGTCTATATGTCTTTGATGGCAAAAGACTTTGTTTTATGAATTTTATAGCATTATACTGACTAGTGCTGTTGGCAAGAAGCTGCATGATGATAAGGTTTTTATTTAAACTATTAACAAGCAATTGATGCGATGTCTTTACGCTTTATTTCACAGTTTTCTTGCAAATCTTCTCATTGCCTTTAATTATTACATTACAATTCTTAGTTACCCATCTTTGGTAAATTATTGTATCATTGCCATTTAACAAAGTGTACTTTGGAACTCTCTCAGAACATTGTGTATATTTCCGTTCCAAGCAAGGAACACTAAAAGCATTATTACAGCAAAGAGATTTTGCGAGATCGGTGGCAGAATAATGATTTAATATCGTAGATTGGTGTAAGGCTCGAACAATATAATCATTATTCGTATGAACGGAATACAGGCAAGTATTTCTTGACGCCGCTTTAGGGAATATTACCCAGAATGGACGATGTCGGCGGAATGTTTCATATGAGACATTCAAACCAGTCGTATTATAAATTTTTTAATGATATTTGTATCATTCCACTTCACTTCTAAACCTAGAAGCGAAGTGAAATGATACCATTTAAAAGTCGTATTTGCTTTTTGACTTTTCTGCGCGTGATCGTTTCCTCTTTACCAGCCGTTAGTCTGCTATTTTCGTCATTGATTAAAAATTCATGTATTCTTTTTCTTAAGTCAATATTTATGATAATCTCCTGTCCTTTACTTTTTTTAAATCTTATTATTCCGTTCTAAAATATTTAATCTTTCTATAAAAACTGATTTTGAGCCTTCAATATTCGGCGATTTCGTAATCGTATTGCTTTACCCACCTTCTCACTCACTACACGTGAGTGTGATGAGCGAGAAGAACTGGGAGAAGAAACCGGTGTATTCACGTGTACTATTTCTTCTGTTTGTTTTCTTAGTCGATCTCTTTCACGTCTTAGCTTGCCTTTTTAATGCCACATTTTTCGCATCTGTCTGGGTGTAAAATCTTTAATTGTCTTCAATTACCCATTTTGTTTCTTCAGATGATATCTTTCGCGTTCTTTTCTACGTCGTTTTTCTATGGCAGTAGCATCTAATTTAGCTCTAGCTCTTCGCATGCTAAGTTTTTTCTGTTCACGACGATGTATTTTGTTTTCTTCGTCAGTTCATTGGGTTCTAGACCGACTTGATCGAGGCATTGTACCTGAAACAAACCCAGCCATGCTAAGCACACCACATTTGGCAAAAAATAAGTCAAGCTCCTTTTTCGGGTGCCGATACCAATAATGCAGTATTTAAATCATGCTATCACGGTTTTCCCGTTTGTTTGACCAACATTGTAGCTTTGTTAGCATGGAAAACCGTTAAAATGTTATTTTTTGTGGACATACATCTATCCTGTGGTCATTTATGTTCACAGGAAAGATGTCCACAGAAGATATATTTCAAACTAAAATCAAAGCAGCCATTTTATTTTTAAGGTTACAATCACAACAAAAGAAATTTTGAAAATACTGCTCAAAAGGCATATCGGCGGAATATTTACTAAAATATTGAATAATAACTTACCAAATTACAACCTAAGCAGGAAAGACGCACTGAACTTTGACAAAAACACTTAATTTTATTTTGAAACTTCGTAAATTATAAAACGGCACGTAGATGAACTGATAAGGACTCCAACAAATGGTGGCTATCCAGGGTTGTCAATTTAAAAAATATACGACATATGGTAGCTTTAGTAGAAATTAAAATTTGGTTGATTTTTAGGTCCACCAAAAAGACCTAAATCCGTATAACAGCATGTTTATTGGAAATAAAAAAATATATGTTGTGCAATTATTAACAACTATCTAATAAAAATAATATTCATTATATACCACGTAAATGCGACAGTGATGTTTTGATAAATACGTAACAAAATAATTAACTACATCTATCCAAACACTCATACCCCGAATCTGAACAGTCCACACGACGAGACTTTTGAAACATTTTGATTTTTTTTTTAATAATAATTATCATTTTTTTTGTTTGAAATATTATGGGTAAATAGAAAAGTAACAATAATTTAACTGAAAAATAAAAGTCTTCGGATACTGTCGTAAATTTTTAAGTTATTTTATCCGAACACCCATATGTGTATGACCCAGCTCCCTATACATCTAAGAGAGGTGCTTATTACTGTAACCTTTCTAGAAATTATAGTTTTGGGCCGTTTATGGTCGAACAGGTCATGGGGCCCGATTGCACGCTTTCTTTTTAAGGAATTGTCTCGGCGGCTGATTGATTTCTTGCGTGACCAGAGGACTGGCTCGTTCTTTGCCCAAAGAATAAGCATTGCCATACAACGTGGTAATGCTGTCAGTCTTCTGGACAACTCGTCTATTTTTTTTTTTTTTTAATGTACATATGTAGTTTTGTTTAGCTGTGTATATCACTGAATAAAGATTGTTTCATTTAATCAAATAAAACATAAACGTTTCTACTACGTTAATAAAGACATTGTAATATCCTTTTGAAGTCGGTTTCTCTCAATATGTTACGAGGGCCTGATAAGTAATGGTTGTTGAATAATTAATGTTACAATTTTCGCAGAAACTGCAATTGTTCGAGAATTCGACATCATTCATTGTTATGTAAATATATCGATAATGTATTTTCATTTCGGCCAATTGTTGACGAATTCCTTACACGATTATGAATCGGTCGAGTACTAATTAAGCAACTTTATTATGAACAAAAAGCCTGACGTGAAAAATTTAAACTGACTTTCAAATATGAAACAAAGTAAAACTTTAATTTCGGAAGTCGGTAGGTATCTGAAACGAAGGAGACACTTTAATAATAGCTGCACGGGTCGATTTATAAGGTTAAGCAACACTTGCCAAGGTCGATCTGTTGATGGGTGAAAATCTCAACATATTGAGATTCTTCCATGCCTCGGAAAGACCATTATACCGTTGGTTCCGGCTATCATTTGTAGATCTTTAACCTCTAGAGCCCCAGCGGCACAAAAACGTGCCAGTAAACAAGTATTACTTGAGCCCCGCTGGCACAAAATTTGTGTGCCAGCGGGGCTCAACTAATAGTTGACGTAAATAATGGCGGTCCATGAGAGGTTAACAGTCGTTACGGGTAGTCAGAGCCTAAAAACTTTTAGTTAGCTAGTTTTTCGTCAGGGGTATTGTATTACCCAATACTGGGTTGTGAACATCAGTCAGGCACTCGCTCCATGTACTCAGCAACGTCCGGTTAGTCAGGAAGCCGATCCCGGCCATAGTTGGAAAATGGATGCAAGCAAAGCCGGAGATAATGGTATCTAAAACAAAGAAACCAAACCAAGAAACTATGCGTCAAAACTAGTCATATCGTCTCTTATCGCGAATGCATGAAAAAATGATTTTAATAACTTTCTCCATGTGACTAATTTGTTACAAATTGACGGGCAGTTACTGCTAAATTCTTCATCAATCTACACATATGTACCTACATGTCATACTATACATATAATCAATTAAATTTAAATGTGTTCTTTGGTTTGAAAATACCTGTGTTTTCTCAAGTGCTTGTGTAATGTGTTAGTTATTTACACTAAGTACAATAAAACACAAACAAACTTTGTCTGTCGCTCTGTCTGCTTGTCTGGGGTAATCTCAGGAATAGACGAACTGATTTTGATAGGATTTTCACTGAAAGATAGAAGAGGTTATTGACTGAGCAGTTTGAGCGACTTCACGGGAGCAGTGGTTAGGCGCCCACGTAGGTAACATTTATTTCAAATAGATAATGCTCATTGTGCTTTTAAACTATCTAGGCCGTTAATTGTTATATGAAGCCAATTCAACCACGTAATCGTCAAGATGTGGCTCCTATAGCAAAGGAAATTTTGAATTTGTAACTCAACTGGAGTTACAAATTCAAAATTTCGTCTATCTACTTTTCTGTCCTTTTCGCTTAGGCATTTTTAGGTTCTTTTATTTCAGTCTACCAAAAGCCCATAGAAAAATATACATATATAATAAGTAGATAACTATAATACATATAGGTAATATAAACACTATTTCACACGAACAATCTAAAACGGATAGTGGCAATTGGCATGTGGGTTAGTTTATACGTAATGTTCTCACTTTTTCCACAATAGCACATATATTTATAATAATGAATTTGGAGCGCAAATTGTAAAAAATCAAATATTTAAGTAGGCACTTAAGTAGTTGGTTTAACATTGTGCGTAAATGCCTTGTAATTTGTGTATGTGTAATTTCATGCCAGAAAGAACACAAATTGTGTATTTTTATAGAATTGTCAAGGATTACTGGACAATCAACCACTTTCTACAATTCTACCGGATATATTACTTTAGTCTGTAACTGGTTTTATCAATGCATTATATAAGCTTTTAATCGATAGTTTATAACTCCCGGTACAGACAAAGCAAATATTTTTTATCTATTTTGATAATACGTCATTAGTGTTTATAACTTAAAGTAATTTAACATACTATAAAATAATTTAACACTTCTCCGACCGTTTTGTCCGTTTTTAGGGTTCCGTAGCCGAGTGGAAAAAACGGAACCGTAATGTCTGTCTGTCGGTCCGTCCGTCCGTATGTCACAGCCATTTTATTCCGAAACTATTAGGACTATACATGTGAAACTTGGTAGGTAGATGTATTCTGTAAACCACTTTCCGATTTTAAGAAAAATATTTCTTTTAAACTAAAAATATTTCTTTTTCATGAAACCTATGCGTGTGTGGTATTTATAAACAGATCTTTAAAAATTACATTGAGGTTTCTAAAACCACTTTTTCATAAAGTTAATCGTTTATAAGATATACGCTTCCAAAGTGGTAAAATGTGTCCCCCCTCTCTAACTTCTATAATAATGCAGTGAAAAGTTTAAAAAAACTATGTGTTGTAGATCTTCAACGAAAATTAGTTTGAACGAGATTGGGTCAGCAGTTTTTGAGATATAGCATATTTTCTAAAACCGCAAATATAACTTTGTAATTCATACAAACAATATGAAAAACAAAGTTATTTTGCGTAGTTACTACGGAACCCTTCATGGGCGAGTCTGACTCGCACTTGGCCAATTTTTGTCTTTTTCGGTGGGAAAATCATCTAATGACTACTCCCGCTCTGGGTGGCGAGGAAGGTTGTAAGTATCAGACTTCTGCTGACTAACCCATCCTGTTACTTCAACCTTTGCGTTCCGCGGTATCTTGTTAGAACATTGCCGTAATCCCGACAGGCAATGGCACTGTCAGGCTTCGCTGATGCTGCTGACTGCTCTTTGAGACACCAAACCAACATACCTATTTTGCCTACGTGCCTAAGACGTGCCTTGTTAGAGTCGAAATCAGTGGCGTGCCTAGGGTTTCAAAATAACGCAAGCCCAATAAAATTTTAACCGATTTCAAAAAAAGAAAGTTCAGTTTTCGACTGAGTATGTACCTACATACTCAGTCGAAAACTGAACTTTCTTTTTTACATACGTAGGTACCTACCTACGTATGTATCATCGCAATTTTCTCATAAATTACTGGTTAGGTACAATAAATTAAAAGTGAATTCATCCATCTTCTTCTTTCCTCTTCTTTCTTCAATTTCACTCTTGCTTGTCGTGCGGTGAATGAGGTAACCAAAGCACACTGAAGGCATGCTAGTGCTAGATTGAATATAATAAACATATCAGCAATTGCATACCTCCGGTGGCTTTGAAAAAAGCCGTTTGGTTTGCTTCATTGCTTGAGGGAACAAAGTTATGGTAAGTAGTTGCTTCCTTCGTAACAGGACCCAGGTTACAGACAAAAAAAAAAAACAAAACAAAAAGTTACAAAACGAAAGTTAAAAAATAGCTAGATAGAATGTAATAAGGAATTTAAATAAATTATTTATATTCTAATTGGAATCGTCTATCTTTCTTAAGAAATGATTTAATTACATCAGAGTAAAATGTTGGTGATCGTTTTAATTCTACCAACAACTGTTTTTCAATAGCTATCATTGATAATTCGGAAAGACGCTCTTGACCTTGTGTATTTCTCAGATAGGTATGGATACGTTTAAGAGACGAAAAAGCACGTTCCGCGGAAGAACTTGTAGCCGGAATAGTTACAACAAGATACGCTAACTTTAACAGCTCGGGAAAGGCATCTTCGAGGTTATTCTCATGAATGAAATCAATTAATTCGAAAACATTACGATCTTTCAGATCAGGACTAGAATACAAGCAAATCAATTGGCTTTTTAATGTTTGTTTGTCGAAATAGTTTGCATAAATGTCAAATAATGAATCTAATTCCTCTGTAGGAAAATGTGAGTGATAATTGTCAAATTTTTTGTTGTTGAGCAGTTGGAAAAACTTTAATTTATAAATTTCAGAATATCGGTCAGTAATTTCGGTATTAATGTTATCAATTACTTCTACAAAAAGTCTGTATTCCGTATTTGCACAGCGTACGTTGCGTCTCAAACGAGGAGCCGAGTTATTTTGCAACGTGTTCTCAAAAATTTGATCAAATTCGGATTGAAATTCAGCACGTAACCATGCCTGAAATTCCTTTATTTTATTAATACAATAACCGACATCAACTTGTGATTTTTGTAGAATATTGTACAAGCAGTCAGTTTTTTCAAATATCCGATGAAAGATAAAAAGAAAAAAATTGAAATTATACGATCGCAAAGTGTTTTCAAAATTCTCCGCAGCTAAAATCGTATCCCCGTCCCAGTTCTGTGGATTGTCGCACAGATCAGAAAACAACTCAATAAGTTTACTTTTTTGTTCAAAAACCGTGTTTACAACTCGCGACATGTATGTCCAACGAGTTGCGGGAGCATTAGGCAATTTTTTGCTGCAATGAGTATCGTAAAAAGCAGCTCGTTTTGTACTATTACTAAAAAAATTACACAAAGCCTGAAGGGCTGAAAAAAATAAACTAACCTCCTGAATTCTATTGCATGATTTAGACAACACTAAGGCCAAAATATGCGCATTACACCAAATGTAAATTGCTTGTGGACAAACATCTTTAACTTTTTGTTGCACTCCATTTCTTACACCGGACATTACACTAGCACCGTCATAGCCACAGAAATCAAAAATACAGAGAAGTGGTAAGGGGGCGTATCGGTGTCCGCGCGACATGGGCACAGGGCTCATGTCACAGGCATGTGGCCGTCTCCGCGAACTAGTGCGCTTTCGACGGCGATCGTGATAACATATATGAATGCCGAGTTGTTCTGTGGTATCTTGTAAAAACCGAAGCCAAAATCAAATCTATGTGAATCATTGAATCACTTACCATATGTAAGTACAAGTATTTTAATCTTTAAAATCATGAAAAACAATAAATCGTAAAATATTTCTTGGTTTTACTATGTTATTTTTGTTTTCAAATATCAGAGCGACTGTACTCCTTGTGCTATAAATACATTGCTCCTTAACCACTACCTGAGTTCGTCACTAAGTAACTGGACAAGCAATGTAAACATAACATACGAAACTGTATTACGCGGATTCATCGCGTAGTGAGGCCGCCACTTCTTGCGACGAATTAGTGATGTGCTTGTGCAGATCCACTAACGGAAGCTATCGACAGCAATGTCGATTGACGAATGAAATATTGCTATTATAGTTTAGGGGGTTTTCAACCGATGACATAAAAAAGAGGAGGTTATCAATTCGACTCGTATATTATTATTATTTTTTTATGTATGATCACCGATTACTCGGAGACGGCTGAACCAATTTGAAAAATGCTTTTTTTGTTTGAAAGGGTATACTTTGAAATTGGTCCCATTGTCACCAAGTCAGGATCTGGTGATGTCCCATCATCAGATCCTGACTTGGTGTAATTTTTTGGTAAAAAGTTTTATATAACATACGGAAACCTTTAAGAAAATATGTTTAACTTTTATTTTACATGAGATGACAGAAATAAAAATACGTTGAAAAGTCAAGTGTACAAAAAAGTAAAAAAAAATAAACAATTTATTTTACGCCCGCAGCATGCGTAAGGAGTTCCGACGTCGCCGTCGCTACAATAGTTTATTTTTCAATCTGTCAACCGTTTTAGCCCGGTTGGAAGATCGATGTAAATAATGTTTTTTTACTTATTTTGATTTTTTTACAGAGTAGTAGAGAAATGCGTAACCAATATTCGTAAAGTAAGTTACTTTAATTTTAGGTTAATAATCGGTGGTGTTTTTCGGTTTAGAATTATCGTATGTTATGCCTTATCCTCATGCTGTTTCTTTATTTTTTATGGTTTTTGTATTTTGCTTCCATTGAAGCTTCGAATGCGTTATAATAATCGGCATGGTTCAGATAATATATTTGTGAATTGAGCTTAAAATAAGTCAATATATTCATGCTATTTATTTGTTATGCATGGATGTGTGTTTGTTTTCATATATTTAACAATTTCTCTACTAACTAGGATTTTTCTTATAACAAAAACCTATTATAACCTACTAAACTATTACCTGCGGTAATAGTTTAGTAGGTTATAATAATATTTTTATATAATAATATAAATACCCCGCAGGTAATAGTTGCGTAACACACTTACAGTAGGAATCGGTTTCATTATGCTAAATCAACAACACTCACTGCGGTATTTACGTTGTTGAGCAGACCAATATTTCGAACATATGAAGCAATGGATTAGCAATATACGTCAAAATCATTCAGATCTTGATTTATAGTGTGTTACGTAATTATTGCGATGCTTATTATATGGTGACGTTTAGAAGTAGCTTAGGATGTATGTAAATGATAAATAAGTGCTTTTCGTACTTTTCAGCTTCCCAAAAGATGGTAACATAAAAAAGGAATGGATTGATGCCACAGGCATGCCACCTAACTGGTACCCTACAAAAAATAGCACCATATGCTCGGTTCACTTCAACGCAGAAATGTTCTAGTCTCTAAAGAAAAGTCGCAGGCTTTTTGAATGGACAATTCCAAAATTAAGAGTACAACTGATATTTGCAGAAGTGTGTTAAATTTTATTTTATTACTGAAAGCTATTCTCATGATTTAGGGTATTCATAAAATCAGTCATTCAACTTTTCAGGATACTATACAACCTATACGGCTGGTATGTTCCGATCAAGAGCGTAATGTAAGTTAACATCGACTTCTATTTGACCTATCACTATGATAATTAAATATTAAGATTTAAGTCGAAAGCGCCAGGGTAGCCCTTAATACTTAGTAGGTAGTACTTAATAATAATTATGTAATGTTATGTTCTTAATAATATGTTTATTGTTATTGTAATATTTTCTGGACATGCAATTTTTTATTTGGTTCATTTTCAGGTGCCCAAAAAAAATTGTACAATAATAAATGGAAGAATCGATAACTTTCCGATTTAGTCAATCACTAGCGTATATGTAAAATAAATTGCTTTTGCACAGCACAACGATAGCGACCGATGTTTTTGTGTGGGTAAATTCTACGGTGCATGGTAAATACACGCTGTGTTTGACGGAATAAGGTTAATTATTGATTGTATAGTACGTTCTGATTTAAGAAATGCGGGTGTGTGCGCGAGTGCGTATCTATTGATTTTATTAAACTGCATGTGTAGTTGTTGCCCCGCCCAGCGCCTAACTGGAGACACACGGTTCCGATATAATTTCGTCTGTTGACCAAATCTACTTATTTATTTTATCTATGGTCATAGCTTTGCGCTACTAATTTTGCGATGCAATCATGTCTATTCAATAATTCTAAAATAATATTAGAGAGTGAGTCTGCTGTGCGACTTTCCGACACATTAAGAAAGCCCAAAAAACGGTCATGAATTTCATTTTTATAATAATATCTGAGAATCAAGCACAGTTGTTCTCTATGACTAACATCGGGGGTTTCGTCAATAATAATTGAAACAAATTTTGTTTGTCTAACTTCGTAATCGATGCAAGTTTGCATCACATCGGCTACGGAATGAATAATATCGTTTTGAATTTTGTTAGATAAATAACTCGGCCCCGGTTTGTCACTTTCCTGATGCTGCATATGTTTTTCTAAAACGACATCGTATTTTGAAATTAACGAGACCAGTTCTAAAAAATTGCCTTTATTTAATGAAGTTTTGGACTCATCATGTCCTCTTAGAGGAAGTTCCTGTTCTGCTAAATGACAAACAATATCGACTAATCTTTGAAAAACACTACGGTTGTTTTCAACGCGCGTGTTATATTTTGAAATTTCCTCAAATAACTGGCGTGATATAGATGTCTCAATTCGTTGTTTACCAAAATTACCGAAAGAAACCATTGCACACAGGTGTTTATGGGAATTTGCGTGCCTTTTAATGGCGCCAGATATGTTATTTAAATCATTATAACCAGATGTATTCCAAACGGAATCTTCATTCGAAAAAAATATGCAGCACCAGCAATACAACTTATTAGTGTGCGAACAGCCAACAATCCAACTAGTTTTATACACTGATCTATTAAATTTTCGTTTATGCGATTTACTAGTCTGAGAAATACACAGATTAGGCGTCGGTTTTAATGAAGAAATTAACTGTTTTTTCTGAGCAAAGTTTAAAGATTTTACCTTATCTTCGCCAATCAAAACTTGAACGCATTTTAAATCCTCACAAGGTACAATTACCTCCATTGTTGTAGGTAAATCACCAAAACAATTGTATCACTGAGGAAATCTTAGAAAACAAACAAAAAACTTTAACAACAAAACCTTTTCCCACTCAAGCAAATGAAACTGAAGTTAGTTGCACTCTCGGGTGTCGGGAACTACTCAGTGTTGTCATTTAGGCAAAAAAAGTCGCCAGGTATATGAAAAATCTAGCTAATTTTTTTTTATTTTTAAGATATTGCTTGAATACAGTCAAAATCTGTTATAACAACATCCAAGGGACCACTCATATTTGGTTGTAAAAACCGATAGTCGTAATAACCGGTGATGTTTTCAAGGTTCAAAGTATTTTGTACCTATGATTTTGGTCTATATAACCGGTATGTTGTTCTAAATGATGTTGTTGGAAACGGTTTTGACTGTATTTAATTTCGTTATTTTAAAAGTCGCTAGTTTTTATTGTTGCTAAATGTTAAAAAAGTTTCCAAACTCGTTAAAAATCTCCAAGATCTTTCAACGTGTGGCTAAAACGGCAACACTGCAGAGTTGGCAAGCTGACAAGGTCACGCATACGCATGCAACTTCATACCAAAAGCCCTGCTTAAATCTGCCATAGTGATCGATTTGTTCTATGCACAAGGCCTAACTCGTTATACGGCACATCGCTATAAGTGCGAAAGTGACAGATATAGTATTTGAAAGCCTGGTAAAAGCCGGTGCGTGTAAGCGAGATAGCAATATGTAGATCATTAGATGCTACAAATGCGAAACTCTGCGCGCGAACAATTGCGATGTGTAGTAGTGTAGCAGTAGATACATTGTGTTGTTTTGATAAGAATTAAGCGCGCGAACTTTTAAATAGTTCGGGTTTGACATTGATTCTCTATCGAGCATTTTTTAGTAAGGCATGCCGGCTTTTGGGCTTATATGAAGGTACCGCCACTGGTCGAAATGCCTTTGCAATTCATACTGGGGAATTTGGAAGAACAAAGAAATTTCTGGTTTGAATGTTATTATAACGTACTTAAATATCGCCACATGACGAGGTTCGGGCTTTGATTGCTATGTTTTAAAAGTCGTTTAACCAAAACAAAACAAAAGATTGTTTAGCGAAAGTCATTATGTTTAAAAAAATAATTTATGTTTGCAAATTGCTTGCCTTTGCGTCGTCATCAATTTAGTCAAGTGTAAAAAGTGCGTTGTGATTTCTCATGATTTTTAGACAATTAATCTGTTGCTGTGACTGTATATTTTCTCTCTGAAAAATTCATCTACCTAACGGAGTTTGCTTCTAGTCTATCCAGATGCAGCTTACCAGCATTTTACATGAAACGACCGCTATCTGACCTCCATAACCCAAAATCTGTGTAAGTTCGAAAGTCGAAACCCGTTGGCCAAACTTAACTGGTATCAGATTTTTTGGCCACTGTAAAATTATAATATACAGAAGGACACAGAAATTGTTTAGTGTCGCATTTTTAAACTTGTAATGTTAGCGTAAAATTACAAAAGCCGTTAGTTTATAATGTATCTTGCGAGATTGTAATCTATCGATAAACGAGAGGGTTGGTAGATGTAACGTTTTATTAACACTAGCACATGTTCGCGATGTTTTCCTTTTGTAGTTATTATTTTTTGTTAATAATAATAACAATAGCCGTGCTTGTGTATAGTAATTTTGCTCAAGAACATTGATGAATAACACGATACTTTTAATGGCATAATCTAAAAAGTAATAAAACTTGGAGCTTGTCACTAAACTATTATGTTCTCATTAACTTGAAATAGATTATTTCTCATTTATTTTTTAATTTAACACGTTCGCTGACAGTGAGCACTTAACCTGACACCACATTACGACAGTAGAATATTCCATACTAAATGACAAATCAACGTAGTACTCGTGCACAAGCAAGCAATATGAAACTACCTACAAAATACTCGTATTACGGCAGTAAGAAATATGATATTGCTCATAATATGACAGTGGATACTCCTCTTCATAATACTTATATGAAAAATTATCGTGAGACGACGTACTCTTAAAACTAAGTGGCCCATCCCTCGACGTACTGTCATAAACTCATAACGCACTATTTTAATTTCCCGCCTAACGACGTACTGTCAGCAAACGTGTTAAATGAAGCAAATTGAATACGGAAAAGTACGAACGTACCTACTACTAATTCAGATCGAATCTCTTTCGGGTCGTGACGGATTACCGAACCATCGGGGGTAGGTTACTTTTAGGTAAGCGTGCTCCATCTTCGACCACATCATCACTTACCATCAGGTGAGATGGTGGTCAAACGCGAACCTATTCTAAATAAAAAAAAAAAAAAAAAAAAAAAAAAAAAAAAAAAAACCATCGGGCTTTATCTGCGCACAAACTTGTGCTCCATAATACCTCCTTGGCAGATAGCTAAATAATAACAGAACGGGTCGATCTTCAAGGTTAAGGAACGCATGCCGAGGTCAGTCTGTGGATGGGAGATCTGATCTAAACATATCGGGATTCCTCCCTGTCTTGGAAAGCACGTGAAGCCGTTGGTCCCCGGTGTTATTTGTACATCTTTGACAGTCGTTACCGATAGCCAGATAGAAAATCGAATACTGGTCTTGCCAAGGGGTATAGTGTTATCCAGCTACTGAGTTCTGGAGGTCAGATTTTGTCGCTTTTTTTTTCCTGTGTGGGAAAATCATCATATGACTCCAACCGCTCTGGGTGGAGCGGAAGGGAGTGTCAGACTTTTACTGACTAAAAACCCACCCTGCTCTTTCTGTTGACCTTGCATTCCGGAGTCCCGGTGTCTGTTAGAACAATTCTCGCAACCCCGTAGGTTATCGCTTCATCTTAACACGTTCGCTGACAGTACGTCGTTAGGCGGGAAATTAAAATAGTGCGTTATGACAGTACGTTGAAGGACGGGCCACTTATTATTAAGAGTACGTCGTGGAAAATTCTACTGTCGTAATGTGGTGTCAGGATAAGTGCTCACTGTCAGCGAACGTGTTAAACAAAACATCAACATTCGCACATCGGCACTTATCTCGCCAAGTGATATCGCTATCCAGCTACTGGATTGTGAAGGTCGATAGACAATCGTTCAATGTGAAACATATACTCAATTACATTCGGTTAAACAAGAAGCTGACCCTAACATAGTTGGAAAGGCAGATGATGAGATAGCTAAGCTCTGCTCTGATTGGCTGCTGTGCCCGAAATCATTTGGAAGACTAGGTATTCCATTATTAAATCTAAAGGCAATAATTGATTGGAAAGATGTAGTTTGTTCGTGGCAGAATCGATTTACAATAGAGTATTGTCACAGAATAAAGATTATTTTTATACTGTGGTATTGTCTTATGTTGAAAATATTTATTATTCTGTCAGTAAAGATGAGATTAAGATAAATAAAAAAATATATGTACCTACACGTTTATTTTGCATACGATATGAAATACGGCGAATATTTTCTTACCCAGCCCCCAGGTCTTTTACTACCTGTTACTTTGAAGTGCTATCTTATCATATATATCATTCTTATCACACATCATTATTTTATCATAGTACCCAAGAATTGAAAAGTTAATTAATAACATATCATACGATTGTAAGATTTCTGCTCAATTTCATCTCTTGTGTTAATAATGAAATCACAACATTATGAAAAAGAGATTTTACTTACTTATTATTAAACGCAATAACAAGCTTTACAAGCAAGTTGTAAAATTCCATACAAATAAAAATGGAGTATGGGCAGCCTTTTTACCAGAATATAAGTTTAAAACAACTGTGAATAGGTTAACTTATAGGTAAGCGTGCTACATCTTTGACCATATCATCGCTTACCATCAGGCTAGCGTTTAGCCGCTAAACGCGAGCCTATGATATCAGTAAAAAATTATAAAAAATGTTTCAAAAGTGCGTAACCTGCATGCGTGATGTTCGTTATCTGAAATACGATAAAGCAACAAAAAAATTACGAAAAGTTTGGTACAGTGGTTGAGCAATCGACTGCAGCGCTGCGTGGCTTGGGTTCGATTCCAGCACCGGAATAACTGTTTATATGGCCTGCAAATACATAGCTTTTCGGTGCCTGGATTTTTTTTTAAATGCACTCTCGATATAGGAGAAATTCCAACTGTGGGGCAGTTTTTTTTAATATAAAGTCCGTTCAGAAATATACATTATAATGCATATTTAACCTAAAATAAATCCAAAATATTAAGTCGAAAATATCTTTATTATCATACGCTTTTTCGAGGTAATAGTACCCCTTTTAAGTGCTGATGGCAATCACCACGTGGTTTTAGTGTCATGAAAATCCCAACCTTCATTTTCCCAAAAAGCAATCGGCGAATTAGAAATTTCTGCTTTGTTGAATACAGGCGTGATGATGTTTTCAATTATTGAGATACTAGCTTCAGCCCGCAACTTCGTTTGCGTAGGAAGATTTTCCTGCATAAATCCCGATCCCGTGGGAATTCCGGGTTAAAAGTAACCTAGTACTCACCAAATTTCATTCAGTTCCATTTAGTATTAACGTCAAAGAGTAACAATCATCCATCCTAAAAACTGTCGCATTTATAATATTAGTAAGATAAGATAAGATGTTCAGTCTTTTTCTTCCGTTACGCATTCATATCCTTATGTGTGGCTAATACTACACGGGCGGTTCTCCCGTCGCAGGCCGCTCGACAAAGCTGCCACAGACCATCAAACTACACGGAACGTGGTTTATCGCTGTCTTTTGTTCATTTCAAAATGGATCCGCCAATGATAACTGCGCTTGCAGCTCTATTATTAATATAATCATTAAAAAATAAAGTAAAACGCAATGAAAAACCAATTGAGTTTTGTTACTTGGAAATAAATTAAATTGAAATGTTTGGGTGGAACCAGTGTTAAGTAATCGCCAACACTTCCTGTCCTATCTTCATCCAAAATTTCGCTTTTAATACGTTCGCTGACAGTGAGCACTTACCCTGACACCACATTACGACAGTAGAATTTTCCACAACGTACTCTTAAAAATAAGTGGCCCGTCCCTCGACGTACTGTCATAACGCACTATTTTAATTTCTCGCCTAACGACGTACTGTCAGCGAACGTGTTAATTCCCGATTGACGTAATCCTTTGACTTCACATCATACAAGGCAGGTCGATCTTGTATTTCAACAACAAAACGCTCCGTATCGGACAATGTCCCGTGCAGAATGACGCAATAGCGGCAAACCGCCCGTGTAGTTTGAAGCGGCGGTTATCAGCGACGGTTTGACGCTGCATGGCGGTCGTATTTCTCCCGCCTGTGGACCGCGGTGGGAAACCGCTCAGTGTAGTATGCAGCATATAACTTCTATATTAAATTGTGTCTAGTGCGGTTCAGAAGCGGATTCCCGCGGCGGGCGAACCGCTCATATAGTATGGCCCTAAGGTATATTCATATTCTGGCCATAAAGAAATTTGACCGAGTCGAGAAAAGAGGATTAGATACATACCTATGTCATAAACTAAACCACATTATAATAGTCAACACTATCATAAAATAAGTTAAACATAGACACGTGATATTAAAAATTTAAACCTATATGATAAAGATGCGATAGAGTCGTATATTTTATTATTATTGCGACCACAAGCATCACTGCGGTAAGAAGCTGATTTTATTACTTTAACTGTTTATTAGATAACGAATAAATGCTATCCTATTCTCAATACATCATTTTAACTACAAGCGGTAAACAAAACTCAAACTCAAAATATTTTATTCACATAGGCCTATACTTGTATGGGCACTCAATACATCAAAAGCTAGCGCACGGTTAGAAATTGGTCGATTCCTATGGAGAAAAACCGGCAAGAAACTCCACGGTTACTCTTTTCAAAATATCATTCATTTTCACAATGTATCCATAATACAGGTTTAAGTAAGTATAAAATTGTCATAAAATAGTCACCAGATCATCATCTTGTATCAGCTTTAGTTTCAGGAGCAGCTCATGTGTAAATACTTTAGTAAGAGCCACAGAGGGACGTTTGTGGTTACGTTTGCTGAGGTCGCTCCGAGACTAATCAGTAATTTATGAGGCTCTTACTTGCCTCAAAAAGCACATCAAGACGTTGTCTGTCTGATCTTGCTAGTCCCTAGCTGCTCTCCCCCAACGACGCCCTAAGCCGTGATCCGTAAGCACTTACCTTTAGCATTTATTCGCTTAGTTGGACATTTCTTTTAAGCCCTAGCTTCATTTGTTATAACTGAGGCGGTCACACGCAAGTCCGGTTACCTTCTACATTCAAGATTGACATGATCAAGCAAGACCACACCCGGTTGACACTTATACATCTTTGGCAGTCGTTACGGGAAGTCAGAAGCCCGAAAATTATTTCTCACTATAATTTTTTCCCCTCCTTTCTCTAGTATGAATTTGATATGTATTAGTATATATTTATATATTATATATTGTGGTATGTATTTTATATTATTATGTTTAATTAGTATTATGTATGATGTTGAACACTGACGGCCCTAAATCTATCTTCTTTAATTTCTGTCCATCCCAAGGTTGTATGTAAGAGATTTCCCTGTGCGATAAGACCGCCCATTGTACACTAGTCTTATTATTTGTATATATATATATGTTGTGTAAGTGTGTATTTTAAGGTGTACAATAAAGTATATTAATAAATAAATAATATTATATAAAACTTAGCGTCACCTTACCGCACTTAAATGTGTATCCGAGAGGTCAGGACCTGGTGCCCTGAAACACAGACTTTCCGTATATTTTTTAACCGCCTTCTAAAAAAGGAGGAGGTTCTCAATTCGGATGTTTGTATTTTTTTTTAATGTTTGTCCGCGCATAATTCCGTCGCTTGCCAACCGATTTGAAAAATTATTATCTTTTTAGAAAGGGTATACTTCCCAAATGGTCCCATAAAATTTTTATCGAAATCGGACAAGCCGTTTCTAAAAATCAACAAAAGTCTAAATAAATATTTACGTTGATGATCTTTTCGTTTACTCTGCATTGCGATTTTTGTTCGCGCATAACTCCGTCATTTACGAACCGATTTGGAAAATTCACTGACCCACTAAAAGGCACGAAAATAAAAACTTTTTGCAAAAAATAAAACCGACTTCCATATCAAAACACTACAAAGCCAAAAATAATTTTAATTACGGAAGGCGGTGTGAAAAAAAAAGAAAATACAAAACCAATAACACCGACTACCGAAATTAAAATTATTTTTGGCTTTGTAGTGTTTTGATATGGAAGACGGTTTTATTTTTTGCAAAAAAGTTTTTATTATTGTTTTTTTTAGAGAGAACTTGCAATTTGGTTAGATAGATATTCATATTACTAGCAATCTTTTTAACCCCTCTAACTAAGCTAAATATACTTGTATCTGGAGTAGGTTCACGGCAATAATGTAATGGGTGGGATTCGAGCCCGCTACCTCTCGATTACAAGTCCGACACCTTAGCCATTAGGCTATTGACGCTTCAAAGTTTAGGCATCACTCTCCTCAGAATATAATGTGACTAAACTGTATTGTGGTAAGAAAATAAATAAATGAATTACAAAAAAATAAATTCGATGGCTTCGGAATATCCGTAACGTATTCTGCGATTGCTAAAAAGTCAAAACTGTAATAGGATTGACAAACGCTGTCCAAGTGTCACTTTATCTGATGTTTTGGATGACAAAAATAATAATTATGACACAATTAGGTGGAACAATTCTTTTTTAAAAGATATAGTAAATGTAATAGATGTAAATGAACATCATACAAAAAACATACATACTTTAAAAACAGTGTATATTTTTAGTATCGTTAGGTAAACCAAACTTTTGAGAAACACTGCGTAATTGAATTTTTTGTAACATTGAAAACAGCTCAGATTTGTACATCGCAAAAAATAAAAGTACAAGTAAATAACTAGGCAAGTAGGTAATACTAATAAGTATTTCAGCGTAATATTTTTTTTTGCCATTGCTTTGTACATCATAATTTGAGACTAACGAAAAGGAGTATAGTTGTTAACCTTATCTATCTTGAATCCAAATACTTTTTTCACCTTTGCCTCAGAAAGCGTAGCTTAGCTGAGCTTCTTTGCCGGCCGTTGCAAAAACTGTACGCTACTGCACAAGTGCACATTGCGAATTGTAACAATATGACAGAAATTATCAAAAATCTATACAATATCCACTACGTTTACTACACACGAATGGTTTCTAATGCGCGTAGGTGTCGCAAATGAATGATGCAGTTCCTCCACGTTATGAATGCCGCATGCCGAGTTCCTACAAACTAATATGCCAATGTATTTATAGACTGAGTGTGGACGAGTGTTACGGTAAAGCGGAGGACATTGAGGCAGAATGAGGAATCTAATAATGACGATGATTATGGAATGTTCCAAGAAGAATAAATCAGTGTTCCGTCACTACTAGGTAATTTATGAAAACATAATTAAAAATCTTTGTCGCCTTCGACATAATGATGATTTTTCAAAATAAAAGATTTAATATCCCTCAGAAATTTGGTTCATAATTGAATACTAAATTTTGGCTGTATGTAAACTTCTAAATGAAAAAATAGGCCATAACGCTAGAGGGCCGAAGCCTGCCGGGGTCGTGGGACTCATCCCGTTACCGTGGCCCCGGTATGTAAAGGGTTATTGAAGGAACACCGTGGATTTTAGTCAGTAAAAGTCTGACAGTCCCTCCCACCCTGCCCGGAGTGGGAGGACTTATTTGATAATTGTACCACGTTAAAAAAAAAAAAAAAAAAAAACGCTATTGAAAACCGCTAAAGATGAGTTCGTTCACCGATTTGCCCCCTACATTCAAGGAATTTTACCTCTATAATAGGTATAATAGGTTGTATGGAATGTAGTATCCTAATACTAAACCATCGCGATATGTCCACCTGTTTACGGATCGACCGATTTGCATAAAGACGCTTTTATTTTTACTGATTTTCTATTTCGAAAGGAGCTCTTCATAAATTTTACTAGTTGTTGAATAAGAGAAATGAAATCAATCAACGCAAAATAATGAAAACATTAGAAACGTTTATCCCATTAACATACCATCTTAGGTGGTGATCAAATCTGGATAGCTTTCGAAATTACCTATTTAGCTAACTGAAAATATGACACATGGGCGTTAAAAATACTCAGCAGTGAATATCCTCTCGCCGGATAATGTCGTTAGAGCCAATAACGCGGCAGCTGAGATTCAGAGACAGGTGATCTGGCCAACTGTGCCAAGTCCAATGACGGCTGATAAATAGTTCAATGTCTTGTAAGCTTTATTGACAAACCGTCATTCTGCGTTTCCAGGAGGAGAACAAAGATGGGTAGGGCTTTCACGACTCCCATATTCACCAGATATATTGCAGCAAGTCCCTAGATTTATCTGGAAAGAACATATGTTGTAGTCGGCTATAATAAATACAGCTTAATATCACCATATTTAATACTGATCAACTAACTATCTGACCTCCACAACCCAGCTACTTGATAGAACTACATACTGGTTAAACTTTTCAGCTTCTGAATGCCTGCAATAATGAACTGTGACTGAGGATAGGGTCTGACAAAATAAAACTTTTTTTTTTTTTTTTTTTTAATTCTTTATTTTTTTTTTATTAGGGGTTTTTATCCACAAGGATACGTCAACCCCATTGTAAAATAAAACTTTTGGACGGGTAACCATAGTACCCCACGTTTTGTAGGTACACGTATGTATGTATGACTTAAAGAGCATGAATGTGAACGGATGGGTGGCGAGAGAGAGTAGTTAAGGAAAATATGGAAACCTTGGGTGAGAATGATGTATGAATGGGGTTGCGTTGAAGAGTATCTAAGTGCTCCCGCAGCCTCCGAGACAAGTATGCATAGCAACACAAGGTGGTTATAGAGAGTCTGACAGACCCCTTTGCCAGCCGCAGAGCGAAGGACATCCATGAGAATATCCACTACTTCGAAAATACGAGATTAGGGTGGGAAGATAATGTAATATTGTTGTTCTCCTGACCGATTTCGGCCACGGCAGCCAATTTCAACGGAGATAAGTCATCTGTTCATGAGATATTATAGTACACAAGTGCGCAAGTACTGCACTCTCTGTTCCCATACTCTCATAGTCCGATGGGACCACAATCCGACACGATACATGTATACGTGCTGTGTACATGCAAACAATAACGTTGTAACCCCAAAATTTTCTAAGCTACTGAAAAATTGATGTATTAGCTAATCATCTGTCAAATTTATCGTAACCGGTTGTCAATATTTTTGGCGACTCTAAGGAACTTGTACCGGCGACTCTTAGTTAATAATTTGACACCTCTGAACAACCTCCTGCGTTTGATGGTCTATCATTCTACACGTGATATTGCTAAAATTGTTGTGGCCCCTCCAAAAACGCCACTTAACAAGAGTTGAAGTTGAATTTGACAGCCGATTTACTGATTTTCTTCTTATCAGATAACTGGGCGGAATTCATTTGATAGTCTCTATATAGATATTTTGCGATACTTATTATCCTCCTGTACCCAAGATTTAAGATTGGATTGAATTGTGATAGGGAAAGCCTATGAATTCTACCAGTATAATATCATTGCAAATCGTTGGTATCGGTATCATTGAAAGTTTCAGTTAATGTAGGAACTGTGATGAAACTTTACAGTAATATCACTTGTACATCCTATATTATATAACACAATTAAAGTAGAAACCAGCATGACTATACACGTACTATGTCCCACTCAGGTATTTTCAAAATCGGTCCAGTTGTTTCAGTTTGGTTTTAGTTTATTAATTTACCAACATTCAAATATACAAATGTTTCTTGTTTATAATCTAATATATAAAAACTTCGTGTAGCCGCGAAGAGATCTTGTATGTGGATGACATGTGTTTTGTGACAGAATCTCCAGACGGACTGCAGCAGCTAATGTTGGCCTTATATGAGTCATGCCTTAAATTTGGTCTGAAGATCAGTGTTAAGAAGACGGAGGTGATGTCATTTAATTAGACATCGACGGTCACGGAACCCTAACTATAAAACTTGGCTAGGATGAACTGACGCAGGTCATGAAGTCTCGTTACTTGGGGAGCACACTGACATCTAAGTGCGACCTTGATGCAGAGATCAACAGCAGGATTGGCGCTGCAGCTGCAGCGTTTGGCAAGCTGGATTCCAAGGTCTTCTCTTGACATGACTTAAAATTTGCTACTAAGATCTCAGTATACCTACATGGCGGTCGTGCTGCCTTACATCTTGTACTCAGCTGAAACCTGGACCGTGTACCGCCAGCACATCTGCATGCCAGACCATTCCACCTCAGATGTCTTAAGCAAATACTTAAGATCCGATGGTCTGCTTGCGTGCGGAACACCGAAGTGCTTTGTAGAGCTAATGTAGGTGGCATAGTCTTCTCATGCGGCGGCAGCTTCGGTGAAGCGGACTCGACTCCCGCATGTCAGAGGGCAAGCGTAAGCATGGCGGAAAACTCCTTAGGTATAAAGATGTGATTATGCGTCATTTGAAAAAAAAAAAACATTCAGCCTTCTCGCTAGGAGCAACGGGCCGCCAATCAACCTGACTGGAGGGCTTTGGTTTAAATCAAAATCCGTGACTATGAGTCACAACGGTGCCTTGTGCTTGATACCAAACGTGATAAATTAAAAGCCTGACCACCTGCGGCAATCAATTTTACTTTGTAAATGGTGTGCTCACATGCCTGTACTTGCGAGGACTTTTATAAAGAAGATTGGCTACATAAGCCACATGCGAGCGTACGAGCGAAGGAGTTGAAGCGGTCGCCCTGGCCGAAATCGATCGCATCATCATCATTGCACGTTGCACCTTTATCTCCTTGATCCTCAATTCAAGTTATATAAAACCTATTCCATGGATCAAGAAAAATACCTACTTAATCACTTATAATGATGTAATTTAGTAGTTTTAAAGTATTTTCAAACGCACGGCGCTTCGTGTTTCAGGCGCGTCTTTAAGAAAATTAGCATCAATGACGGTTCCGAAAAGGTCCTGGCTTGCAGAAATGTTCTAACGAGATTCCGCGGCGTCGCAAGAACGGGAAAGGTAGGAACAGAGTGGATTTTTAATCAGTGGGAGTCTGATACTCCGTTTCGGTTACCCAGAGTGAGATTAGCATGTAATGTTTTTCCTCCCGAAAAAAAAAGTAATTCCCAAATTGCGCTGCCGTTAATTGCAGAACAAAAGAAGTTGTTATCTACGATATAGCACGCATCAATCTTGTTAGGTGCTCATGTTATCTTCATTAAGTGATGTGTAAAAGGTATTAATAATGCCTTAATCATGTAAATATCGTTTCTATTGCCCTATTGTGTACATATTTACTAGATCAAGATACGATAGGATTATTCAAGTGACTGGGGGTCTACATTGTCATTAAATGTAGCAATGAACTTAAGGACTGCATTGTAGTTATTATATTACAAGCATTTTAGTTTTAATGGAAACTAAGCGATTTTATTACTTATAAATTGTTTTTCATAGCAGCACGAATTTGATGTATATGATATTGATAAAATCTTGTGTCTATTTATTTACTTATATTAATTATTTTACGAGGTACTAAAACTGTTTTAGAAATAGCAGAGCCACATTTCATAGGGCGAAATCCTGTGTATAACTGTCAGTCAATAATACATGGCTTTAGTTCTGTAAAAGATAAGATAAGATACGATAAATTTTTATTTCCAAGATATAAGGTTTCTTAAAAATAATACAGTGCTTAATGATAGTGCTTAATTGTACACAAAAGTAGTAGAACTTGAGGCCGAACTAGGCAAAAACTGTATTTCGGCTCTCAAGGCCATTCCCCTTGAGTAACCGATGCAATGGATGACTAATAGCAACTTAACATAAAATGAGTAAATTAAACAATGACAAAGAAGAAAGTATTGTGTAGTATGTCCTCTCTTTGTGTGATATGCGGGTGTGAGTGTATGAGTGTAAGAGGATGTGTGCTTGTTAGATGGAAGCGTAATTGTTGCACGTATAGCGTAAATATTAGATTGAATCAATCAGATTAAAATAAAAAAGTTTATAGTTTATGCGGCGTATTTCTAGCAGTTCTTCTGTCTCCTCATACGTAAGTTTCTGAAGATAAGTACTTACTATAGAATTTATAATTTTATTTATCTTGTTGTAAATGTAGGGGCCAATGAAGGGAAATACCGCAGAATTTTAAAGACGTAAATTAGTTTCCTGATTCTACCACAAAGAATCTTTATATGATCTTTAAAGTTTAGATTGTTGTCTAAAGTAACGCCAAGGTATTTTATAGTATTGACAGGTTCTAGTTTTGGACCAAAGCAATTTTCTTTAGACAAACATTCATGCGGTATGATACTATGAATATCTAAGTTAGTTTTTGTGCTAGACATTATACTGAAGCAAACATACTTAGTTTTATCCACATTTAAGGTCAAGACATTGTCCTCAAGTCATTCCCTCACGGCACCAAAACCAGATTGAGCTGCATCTAAGACCTCTTCCCATGTACTGGCAGAAAACGTGAGAGCAGTATCATCCGCAAATGAGATTATTTCGCCGTGAGGGAGCTTTTGTGTTGTGACATCGTTAATATAAACGAGAAAAAGTGAGGGTCCCAGGATACACAAGACACGCAACACACACAGGATACAGTACAGGAACACGGGTACAGGATACGCAAGGAAGTATCCTTGTGGAACGCCATGTGTAATTGGAAGGTCGCCACTGTAGTAGTTTCTAACCCGGACACACTGAAGACGCCCCGTTAGGTAACTTTTGAAGAGTTACAATTGTGTCCCTCTGATACCTAATATTTCCAGTTTGTTGAGCAGGATTGGGACAGAAATCGTATCAAACGACTTGGCCAAATCAAAAAAGATTGTTAGGCACTTCTTCCCTTTGTCAAGGCTATTCGTTATGGAACTAAAGAGAGTAATTACAGCTTGATCTATTTACCCTCACGAAAACCATATTACTTATATGAAAGAAGACCTTTAGATTCCAGATAACCTACGAGTCTTGTATTAATTATTCTTTCCAGAACTTTAGATAGCGATGGGAGGATCGAGATTGTTGATATAATTGTTGATATGACTTCTGTCACCGTTTTTATAAATAGGACACACTTCAGTTTTTTTTAAGCTATCAGAAAAAATAACGTTCTAAAGGCAAAAGTTAAATATAGAGGTAAGCGGTGCGACTTAAAAAAGTTCTATGTGCCTTTAAGAAAGAGCTGCTTATTTTTGTTAAAGTAGTAATAAATTATTTGTGGTTAATTTCATAAATAATAGTTTTGAGTCTAATATGTGGTAACACTACTTTAGTTCCGTTTCCTGCTCTCCACCTTTTGACATACTGTACTGTGCGTGTGCGATGTATCAACTTACGATCTGTTTAATAACAATAAAAGGCATTAATTAAAGTCTCTTTCACTTAAAATCGTAACAGGGTTATGTGCCCAGCTGGCCTGTGTTATTAACAGTTCGGCCAGTGAGCGTATTTGCGATTCGGTCCGATTATAAAAACACGTACGCGACGTGTTTTGTAATAAAAATATGGCGACGACCGAAGAACTTAAAAATATCGAAAAGCTCAGCGATGTTGAGACATATCAACTCTGGCGATTCCAGGTAGATATTATCATTCAAGCCAAAGGTCTCCAAGATATAATTGAAGGAAGTATTAAAACTGAAGATAAAGAGAAAGCTGAATTTTGCAAAAAGGACGCACAAGCTAAATACATTTTATTGCAAACTGTGGACAAAAAGTTAATAACAATGTTGTTCCAATGCACATCTGCAAGTGCTATGTACAAAAAGTTATGTGAAATGTTCGGCGGCACTGAAGACAGACACAAAAATAAAATCATGCAAGATTTCTTTAACTACAAGTTTGACAAAAATAAAGATATGGTGCAAAATTTATCTCATCTGGATAACCTGGTATATAGGCTGCGACAGTTAAACATCTCCTTGGACGATAGCTTAGTGGAGTCAAAAATTCTAACATTTTTATCTACTGAGTATGAACATTTTGTAACGGCATGGGACTCTACCTCTAAAGAAGAAAAAACCCTTGCAAATTTAAAATTAAGATTAATTAAGGAACAAGAAAAACATACAAGTTCACAAGACAATGAGGTTGCATTTCGAGCATCTAAGTCATTCAAGAGAGCGGAGAAACAGGATTCACAGTCTTCTAATAAAGTGGGTAACCATTCTGATTATAATAATAAGATACGTTGTTTTGGTTGCAATAAAATAGGTCATGTAAAAAAAGATTGTAAGAAAGTATGCTCTATTTGTAAGAAAAACAATCATAAAGAAAGTAACTGTTTCTTTCGCAACAATAAAAGTTCTGTTTCATTTTTAGGTTACAAAAGTAACAATGCAGTGAATAATTGCTGTTATGACTTTGTTGTAGACTCAGGTTGTACATCACATATGGTAAATAATATAAACTTGTTAAGTAATTTGGAATGCCAAGAGACATCTATATGTTTGGCAAAGAAAGATGAAAAAATGTTGTCTGTACAAAGTGGCACTTTTGAAGGTGACAATTGTGTCTTAAATAATACTCTGTGCGTTCCAGATCTATGTAAAAATCTGTTTTCAGTTTCAGCAGCTACAGAAAATGGTGCCGTTGTAACTTTTAAAAATAACAATGTTGAGATTACTGCTAAGTGTGGCACTAAAATATTTGGTAAAAAGGAACAGTCAACAGGACTGTATCATTTAAAATTAAAACAAGGTAGTAGTGAAGTGTCTCTGTTAGCAAATAAAAAGGAAAGTGTCTATGACTGGCACATTAAAATGGGTCACCCAAGTAATGAGGTACTGGGGAAATTGGTGGACGCTGCTACGGGTGTCACATACAGCAAGGCTGATATAAAACAATTGCAGGACTTATGTGAAATTTGTGTCAAAGCTAAGCAGGTAAGGAAACCATTTAATAAGACTAGAGAACGTGCTACTAGGGTACTTGAAATAATACATAGTGATGTTTGTGGTCCTGTAGAAACCACAAGTTTTGATGGAAAAAAGTACATACTCACAGTGTTAGATGACTTTAGTCATTATACAAAAACCTATCTGTTATCAAATAAAAGTGAAGTTAGTGACTGCTTAAAACATTACATTAGGGAAACTGAGAGAGAAGTTAATGCAAAAGTTTCTGTGCTGCGTTGTGATAATGGAGGTGAGTACTCCAGCAGTGAATTTAAAGCATGGTGTTATAAAATTGGTATAAAATTAGATTACAGTATTCCGTATAGCCCACAACTTAATGGCAAAGCCGAGCGTCTAAATAGAAGCTTGATGGAGAAAGCTAGGGCGTTATTATTAAATTCAAACCTTAGCAAAGAACTATGGGGAGAAGCTATGTACTCAGCTACATATCTACTCAATAGGTTGCCATGTTCAGTGATTGATTTTAAAAGTCCATATGAAGTATGGAATGATAAGAAACCGGATATTTCTAACATAAAAGTATTTGGTTGTGAAGCATTAGCAAAAGATTTAACACCTATAAAAAAGCTAAGTTCAAGGTCACAGAAATTAATAATGGTAGGTTACTCTAAAAATGGGTATAGGTTATATGATGAAAATAAAAAGAAAATTGTATTTGCTCGAGATGTTGTCTTTAATACAATAACTAATAACATAATAAGAGAAGATGGACAGCAGCAGTTACAGAGCATAAAATTGGATGTAAATGTTGAAGATCATGGTGGATATCTGCTTACAGACCCAATATGTCCTGAAGAAAGCAGCATAGTACCTGAAAAAGAAAAAGAAACATTAATACAGGAAAACACAGAAATAGAAGAGGATAGAAATAAAAAGGATGAGCAAGTAATAGATAAAAGGACAAGAAGAGTTCCACAAAGATTTGATGATTATGTTCTACTCACATACCAAGAAGCCATGGAGTCACCTGAAAAAGAAAATTGGAAAAAAGCAATAAGTGAAGAAATAAAATCCTTAGAGAAATATCAAGTGTGGGAACTAGTGGATGAAAAAGATGTCAGAGATGCTAAAATTCTAACTAATAAATGGGTATTTCGAGTTAAAGAAGATGGATCATATAAAGCCAGGATTGTTGTAAGGGGTTTTGAACAAAGAGATATAGACTATGATGAAATCTTCAGCCCCGTAGCATGTCAATCTGCATTAAGGATTATATTCTCTATAGCGGTGATCAATAACTACCATCTTATGACATTTGATGTCAAGACCGCATTTCTAAATGGAAATCTTAAAGAAGGGGAGGTAATCTATATGAAAGTACCTCAAGGTTTTGAAGAATGTTATGGGAAAGTATGTAAACTTAGAAAATCCCTATACGGGTTAAAACAGGCACCAAAAAGATGGAATGAAGAATTTATTAAAATAATGAAGAGTTTAGAGTTTGAACAAGTTAAAAATGAGCCATGTGTACTAAGAAACAAAGAAACTACTGTTATTATTGGTATTTATGTTGATGATGGAATAATAATTTCTAAAAATAAAGAAGATGGCTGTAAGGTACTCAATAAAATAAATAAAATAATAGAATTAAAAGTATATGAAAAACCTAAAACATTTTTAGGCTTACAACTTACATATAAAGATGATGGAGTTCAGCTGTCTCAGGAAAACTACACCAGAAACATACTAGAAAAATATAATATGTTGGACTGCAAAGCCGCTGACACACCTTGTGTAGTTCAAGAGGGAATAGTCTTGAATGAGGAAGGCAAGAATCTTTTTCCTTATAGAGAGGCTGTTGGGAGCCTGCTATATCTTTCAACCAGGACAAGACCTGATATAGCTTATGCAGTTGGGTTAGCTAGTCGCAAAATAGAAAAACCTACTAAGCAGGATGTAGTTTTAATAAAACGGATTTTCAAATATTTAAAAGGTACTATTAGTGATGGATTGTTCTTTAAGAAAAGAGGTAACATAAAAGATTTAGACTTGTACTGTGATGCTGACTATGCTGGTGATTGTGACACTCGTAGAAGTACCACAGGGTATATTATCATGTTGGCTGGGTGTCCTATTGCCTGGTGCTCAAGAAGGCAATCTATAATTGCACTTTCCTCCACAGAGGCAGAATTCATATCAGCTGCAGAGTGTTGTAAAGATGCAATATTCATAAAATCAGTGTTAAAAGAACTTAATATTAATATTCAGATGCTTCAATTCTATATAGATAATCAAAGTGCTATTCAATTGATTAAAACAGGTATATTTAACAAAAGGTCCAAACATATAGACGTCAGGTTTCATTACATTCATGAACTATACATGAATAATGAGCTTCGTATTACGTATTTTCCAACTGATTTACAACCTGCTGATGTAATGACAAAAGCTTTGAACAAGCATAAGTTTGTAAAACATAAGAATACTATAATGTGTTAGACAAGTGTATTTGCTAACATTAGACAACTAGATGTGGCAGCTATATTTTTTTTGTTTTGTTGATATGTAGACATTGTTTAGTAGTCTCGACTCTAATGCAACATTGTGTATCTCATAATAATTATGAAAGCTAGATTTTGTTAGTAATAATATTTGTGATTGTATTCAGTTTAAAATATGTAGGTATTTACAAAAACCTTAACTGGTTAAAAACTTAACTGTTGGATGTTATATAAAGTGTGAAGATGTAAGTAAGCATACATATTCCATTTGTATTGTTGATGAATAAAATATATTGTTAAATATAATCTTGCTTAGAAATTTAAGGACTTAGGTACTAAGTTACATATAGAGATTGTTTGTATAACAATACTTCAAGTACTTAAGTGAAATTCTGTTTCTTTCAATAATAAGATTAGTTATTTAAGAAATTAAAGGAGGGTGTTAAAGTAGTAATAAATTATTTGTGGTTAATTTCATAAATAATAGTTTTGAGTCTAATATGTGGTAACACTACTTTAGTTCCGTTTCCTGCTCTCCACCTTTTGACATACTGTACTGTGCGTGTGCGATGTATCAACTTACGATCTGTTTAATAACAATAAAAGGCATTAATTAAAGTCTCTTTCACTTAAAATCGTAACAATTTTGTCGCAACCTGTAGCACAATCTGTTATTAAAGAAACGATAAGGCGCTCCACCTCTTCCTCGTTAGTGGTTTCTAACATAAATTAATTTAAGTGTGATACTGAGAGAGTCCCTAGATGTAGTGTGATTAAATTTAGCAGACCGTCTTTGCTCAATTTTGTCGGCAAGTGACTTACCTACGTTTACAAAATAGTTATTGACTTGTATAGATTTCATACTTACATCTCAACCTAACCTACGTTCCTTAACTAAGATTACGTTTTCCTTAATGCACAGCAGTTCTTTTCGGATGAATTCATTGACACAACAGTAGCCCCGAGACAGTTGAATCTGCTCATTGCGACTCGTCCAACTTTATTAACTTGCCTTTTTTGTGGTTGTTTGCCTCTGTAGATTTTAATTCTGTTGCGAAAAGTATAGCAGTCATACCAGCCAAATTATATGCTAATAAATAATTTAGGAGTAATATTATTAGAAGCAAGCTCCATCTTCGATCACATCATTGCATAGGCGATATAGTGGCCAATCATAGGCTTGTCTTTCTTCTTACTAATATTATAAACGCGATAGTTTAAGAGGATGTATGTTTCACTTTCACGAAAACACTACAGAACAGATCTGAGTGAAATTTGGTATGAATGAAATCGTGTAATAACTAATAACACATCTAGCCTACTTTTTATTCCGGAGTTCTTACGGGATCGGGCTATGTTCGAGAAAAACCTCTAACGTGAAAGAAGTTGCGGGAAACAACTAGTCAATAAATAAAAACGAAAAGATCTTTTCAAATACTTCGAAAGTTGCCAAACCAACCTAGGAGTCATTGACCAGCATGTTTATAGTCATTTTATTAGGCAGATCAGTGAGTCACAATATATAGAAAGTGTTTGACCTTGTAAGTAGCAGACGGTGCTTATGTAAACTGTTACGTTAGTGCAACAACCAAACAAGTTGACAAGTAACTTGAAACTTGGAAACAAGACTTTCTATAACAATCTAAAATATTGTGTCGATAAATGCTGTCCACTGGTAAAGTGCCCCTAAGCCTGGCAGCATTGTCATGTCGTATAGCCATGCGAAACCAAGTCAAATGCCAGCCCTTGATCTCGCCAAATATCAGCAAGGCGTAATTTGTAATTTATTTATTTGCAATAAATGATTCACACAATACACCATGTTTTTATTAAAAAAAATATGTGCGTCTTGAAAGATAAGTTGTTAAGCAGTATATGACGTAATTGACACATAACTAGCCTGAAAAATATATAAGAAAAGAGGTTACCACATTGACGCGGCTCGCGTCTCATCTTTGCGGGGAAGCTTTAGGCTGCGTTTCCACCAGAGATGTACAATGGAAATGTGTCGTGCGAGGATGTCTAGCTGTGCTGTGAAAATGTGTGGGGGTTTCCACCAAAGCTGTGCGATGAAAATGTGCCTACGAGGATGTGTAGCGGAGCTGTGAAAATGCGCATTAATGTGTGGAGCGAGTATGCGCAAACCTCGCAACACATCCTTCTCAACACATATCCCTCGCAACACATCCCTCGCACACATCCCTCGCTTGTTTTGTATGCGCAAAAATCTAGCTCCGCTGAGCCGTTTCCACCAGAGCTATGCTGACCGAGGCGAGGTAAATGAAGCGATCCTATTGGTTCTTTACAAACACATCCCTCGCTACGCATCCTCGCACATCTGGTGGAAACGCAGCCTTAATTTTTCGACCGATAACTCTTGATAGCTCTTGTCATTTTCAGTCCAAACTTTTTTGTATTGATGCCAAACAAACAAACTCATAGCTACATTCAGACAAAAACTAGAGTCAATTAAACGTTTGGTGACCTACGTAAACTTTTGAGTTTATGTCATGTATATTCATTGTAAAGAGTCTCGTGGCTTAATAATAACAGCCGGGTCGATCTTTAAAGTTAAGCAACATTGGCCGAGGTCAGTACGAGATGGGTGACCATCTTAACATAGTAAGATTCCCTCGTGCCTCGGAAAGCACGTCAATTCAATGGCACCACTAGGAGCTTAGGATAAGAGAGAAACATTTCGATTTTAATAGTAGAAATTGCTGCAATAATTAGCTAAAGAAAACGTACAAACCTGACAGACCACACATGAAACTATACTTGCGAAAAAATAATGGCTTAGGTAAAAGAAAAACATAGTTAATGTTAGTCCAGCAACATAGATTCAGAAATATTTTAGAGGTCACCATTAGAGCCATTTAGAGGTCGGCTAAAGTCAGAAATCAAAACAAAGATAATAAGAGAAAGGACATTGAGAATAGTTTTAGAAACAAAATTAACACGTTGGCCTAGTGGTAAAACGAGTTTTGCAATAGTTATAAATATCAGTCTAGACCTGCATGACATATACAAATGATTTAAAAAACTTTTTACCAAAAAATTAAACCGACTCCCAAAAAACACTGCAAAGTGAAAAATAACTTTAATTTTGGTAGTCGGTGTCTTTAGTTTTGTATTTCCGTTTTTGGCACCGACTACCAAAATTAAAGTTATTTTTCACTTTGCAGTGTTTTTTGGGAGTCGGTTTAATTTTTTGGTAAAAAGTTTTTATTTCACTCTTTTTAGTTGGTTGATTTTTAATTTACCTAGTTACAAGAGTCTAAATGTCAACCACTTATAACATTTTATAAAATATTGCTTTTCCCAATGCTGGGCCGTTAATTTTTGAGGAGTTCTCCTGGTACTTCACCATCAGCTATACATCACCATATGCATTGTGACGAGCATAAAGTGCTTAATATCCATATTCAAGTAATAGAATCGCAATCCACGAAATACTTATTATTGAGTAGTTTCGGCGACCATCTGTGGTCTTCATCATCAGTTCCACTTCCCCAAATGATACTTTTTGAGAGCAACTGCAGAAGTTACTATAAGAAATACCACCGAAATATAACCGCCATAGGTGTGCCTATAATATTTGAAGAGTTCCTTCGATTTCTCCAGGATCCCATCATCAGATCCTGACTTGGTGACAAATGGTACCAATTTCGAAGTATACCCTATCAAACAAAAAAAGAATTTTCCAAATCGGTTCAGCCGTCTTCGAGTTCGATGATCATATATTAAAAAAAAAAAATATACGTGTCGAATTGATAACCTCCTCCTTTTTTTTTGTCATCGGTTGAAAAACAAGTTCTGTGTATCTATGATTTTAGATCCATTACTTTCTCTTAATAAGCGATTTGAATTTGATTTGAACAAGTTTCACAATATAGTCGTGTAAGGAGCTTATGGCTAATAACAATACAATGCCTACAATATTCTTATTTCGGAGCATAAATCAATAAAATGATAATAATTTATACCTAATAGCTTATTATCAGTGTTAGTACCATCACCCTCCGCACAAACTGCTTCATAATAGGAGAGGACACACTCTCCAAATTATATACTACTAGCTTCTGCCCGCAACTTCGTTCGCGTGGGAAGGTTTTCCCGCGCAAATCCCGATCCCGTGGGAATTTCGGGATAAAAAGTAGTCTATGTGTTATTCCAGAATGTCAATTATCTACTGACCAAATTTCATTCAGATCCGTTCAGTAGTTTTTGCGTGAAAGAGTAACAAACATCCATCCATCCTCACAAACTTTCGCATTTATAATATTAGTAGGAGTAGGAAGGATTGGGTTTATTTATTTAACTATCTGACATTTTAGATTTGTTTATTTACTAGCTGTGCCCGAAATTCGCGGTGTAAGAGTCAGATGAACGTACCTACATTTTGACAATTTTACAGGAGAGCAAAAATACTATGAAAATTCGCCACTTCAAACTTTACAATTACTTACAATATTATTTCTATTAAAGAGCTGGTAATGTTTGAAGTGGCGAATTTTCACAGTATTTTTGCTCTCCTGTAAAATTGACAATATGTAGATACGTTCATCTGACTTTTACACCGCGTATTTCTTCCGCGAATAACCATGTTTCTCCCTCACTGCCAAAATTGTAGGGAGGATATCTCATATACTATGGATTGTAACTAAAAGTACCTACTCCGGAAGCATACATAAGCGCACAGAAGTAACGCCAGCCAAGGTACATGGGTGTGTGGCCAACTTAACATACTGAGACTCCTCCGTGTCAAAGCTTCTGTGTTCTGTGCTACATACTCGTATGAGCCAATCTGCCTTTAAAGTAAGCGTGAACGCATCTTCTGAACTTGCCAGACCACATTACTTACCAACTAATACCAACTCACGGCACTGGACTCGATCGAGCGCAGGGCTATAAGGCTTATAGGCAACGAGGCGCTATCGGGCAAGCTTCATAGCCTGGATCATCGGCGAACCGTTGCTTGCCTGTCGGTTTTCTACAGATTGTACTTCGGGGAGTGTGCGCAGGAGCTCTATGACCTTATCCCTCCATCTCCCTTTCACTACCGTTCTACCAGACGCACGGCTGGCTACCATCCACACTTAGTTGATATACCGTCTTGTCGTACCAAGCACTTCTCCTCCACCTTTATTGTGCGCACAGCCAAGCTGTGGAATTATCTGCCGGCTTCTGTATTCCCTGCCACTTATGACCTTTCAACCTTTATAGCAAGAGTAAACAGGCATCTTCTGGGCTCGCTCGTTCCATCGTAGATCTCATCTATCGCTTACCATCAGGCGAAATCGAGGTCAAGAGTAGCCTCTTTCTGAATATCACCTAGTGAACACCTCATCCGTAATAAAAAATAAAGTAAAATAAAAGCTGGCTAGTTTTAAAACATGTTTGATAGACACTACGGGTCCGAAGCCAGAAAATCAAACACCAGACACTAAGTGGAATCGTGTTACCCTGGTACTGGTACTTCTTATAAAATACCGGTCCGCTGCATCCAAAGTGGAAGAAGTCATTTGATGATTTTCCCCCCGAAAATAGGTCACTAGACCAGAACAACAAAACAGCCTTATTCCTTTACTTACTTACTATCAGCCTATGACACGAAAACTATATTTTCTGCGACCACAAAGAAAATATTATGAAGATATAAATATATTTCTATTATATTTATGTTATCTTGTCCTATTGTATTTTACTGTGTGTAAATAAATAATAAAATAAATCGGTCATTCTCCAATTCGGCGTTCTTTGCCTAATTACCGTAAGCTTTTTTATTTTTCACTGATTTGACTTAAACACATTAAAATATGAAACACATCAAAGATAAGAATTCAATCATTAATGAGGCATGTAACAATTAATGGTGGTTTTCGAGTTAATGAGACTTAAAAATTTTAAGAGTATGGTAATTAGAAACATGGAATATTTAATGCAACGGTAATTAGAAAATATCATCAAGTCTATGTAAAATATAATATAATGAAATGATAATAACACACATTAATCATTTGTACACATATAATTATAATTAAAGCGATAGAATTAACTATGTCCCTCACAAGCATAATCAATAGTAAACAAAAACACTTTATCATTGCTATAATTTATTAAAAATTAGACACTTTTAATGAAAATCAGGTAAGAACAAACTAAATAAAACAAATATTGTCTTAATTGGTATTTTTGTAGTTTGTTAAAACGATATTTATTAAAAAGGTGAGTAGGATGGAACTTAAAAGAATATTATTTTAAATCTTCTTGGATATAAGGATAGATCTAGTTTAAAGCTACTCAAATCTCTTTTAATTTAAATATTTGTTTATATTAATATCACTGAGTATAAGTACTCAGTGATATTAATATATTATAACAATCCGATCATCATGTCATACATTTGAATCAGTCTTGTTTTATAGTAATTTTCTATTTAAAGTAACAAGCAATCAAAAAAACAATATAAAAAACAGGATATAAAAATCAATATTTAAAAAAAAATATTCATCAGAATTAGATAAATCGAAAATAGACCTGTAGTCTTCTTATCCTTAATACTATTATTCGGAACATTTTTCATTATTTTGAAGGAAGGCATTGTAAGACTAAAATCAACAGGAGATATAGGAGCCCAAAAACTGTCTATGTCTGATAAATTTAAGCTACTTTCCGCTTCTTTGAACTTCTTAAACGTCTTAACCATATCATTTTTGGAAATAAGCGACTTCGAAGACCCAGGAAATACATAAGCGGGCTTCACTAGCCGATTAGATAAAATTTTAGGTTTGTCTGAAGATTTCTTAGCACTAATAGACCGTGATGTATCGCAATTATATTTGTTTTCGGAAGGTGCAGATAAAATGAATCTGGAAGGCGGGAAAAGTTCAGCCTCGTCTGCCTTTTCTAGATTCAAGGAGTAAAATCCATGATGTCTACCATGTTCACATACAATAGCTTGATACATACACTGTTGCGCATTACAACTTTTGCATTGCAAGTAGGTTCGGTTTTAATGAACTCCAAATGACATGATTGACTTTCATTGTTCCCTTATACTCCCGTATCTCTTTAGGGATCAGCAAATCTTTTTGAAGAATATCTACTTCTTGTACTTTTTTTGTAATGACTCCCTTGACATTGGCATTGGCGAGCCTTCCCTTTTCTTTAACTTCCTCTTTGATCGTTTGAGTTTTCTCATCCTATAAATTCAATAACTTGATGAATGGTCAGCATATAATATAGGCATATTTACGTACAATGATAATAATAATCTACGAAAACCGCAGGAAAACTTTCCATTTGTACGACAGCGCGGCTACAGTTAGTAAACAAGTATTAATTTTTCATACAACGGTAATTATAAATATATGGTAATTGGTATAAGGTAATTAGAAAACTATAGATTTTCTTAAAAATTACAAAAACCGATACAGTATGCAAATACTAGCTTATTACAACGTACGGAGGCCAAAGTACTGTCTCCATTTACATGATCAATTTGGGTCTAACTTAAAAAATCAAGTATTAAAATAAGTACAACGGTAATTAGAATTTTTTTTAACCAAGGCTACGGTAATTATATACTCACGTGCTTCATTGGTGGTACACTAACGTTAGAGACGTGCAACTGCTGATGGACCGCCGCACACACTGAGGAGACGTGACGCGTACTGTACTGATGTGCCAAATACTGTTATTTAGGGATGTACACCCAAGAACAGAAAATGTCACGGCAATTATAACTTTCGATTGGACATGCGTTTACTTAATGATAATTATTTATAGACTGGTTCTATTGAGTCGATATTTTGGTATGCGATACACGTTGCTTAATACCGTTTAAAACGTTGAATGGATAAAAGTAAATCTTTACGTTATAAAAATTACAAGCAAGTTTTAATATTAAGTTAGTGTGCGGACACGCCACGGTAATTAGAGAACAGAGGTTATTTGAACATAAGTTAAATTAATTTAGTCTTAACTACTTAAAACAGAAGCCTATGTTTTTGTTTACAGCTAGATACGGATGCTATCTAACATATAAAAAAAATTGGATGATTGAATATGATAATATTACGGATTATGCAAGCCCGGACACGTAAAACTTGCTAATCGGAGAATGGCCGAAATATCATGCTCCATGCACTTAAAGTATCCATCATGATGAAGTACTGCAAAAACGATTCGTTTCAAACCGCAATTATCTGCCGGCACAAATAACTGGTACGTACTTAGGTAACGGATCGTCACAAGGCTGTGTTTATAGCAGCCAGGGTACCAGTGCCTTCTAAGTAGTCATTAGTTCAGGCTCTGAGTCTAGATTTGCATATGTTGTACAGGTTTATGTCACAATTACTAAAAGCGGCAATACTTTGTTGGGACACACGCTCATAGCTCGTAAAGTCCTTTCAAAGGTTGTCTGGAAGATATCGCTCTCACCGATAAAACCGCAATTATAACCAAAATTTTAGCAATATTGTTATTTAAGTGTATTTCAATTATTATTGGTGTATAATAAAGTATATTCTATCTATCTATCTATACGCATGTAGGTACAAATGTATCAAGTTTTAACATAATCATCACATCTTTCACGCTTCTGCCGAAGCTGTTATGGAGCCGAGGATTGTAATGGCAACGTTGTTTTGACACATTTAGACGAAAAAATTAATTCGATTTATTTTTCCTTTATTTAAGTAAGGGGCTTTTATATAAGCGTACTTTGTATGCCAGTACCATCGTCACTCATTACAATAACTTAGCCAACAAAATCAAAGAAAAGGAATATCCTGATTCCTGAGTTACCTATGTGCTGACAATAAAAAACATTCGGCAATATTTCTATCGACAAACAAACAAACAAGCAATCAGTTCTACTAGTTTATAATATAAGTTTAAATTAAGTAAAGAGGACCTTATTGTAAGACTGTATACCTACAGGTTTCTGATCGCAACCGGAAAGCGGGTTGTAAAAGTCAACTAGAACCAACTAGAACATTCCTTTCACACTTAGTACTGGATTTCCCACCAAGAGATTGCCTAAAGATATGTCTTGGTAAAGCATACCTATTTTCATATTTATAAGGAAACTGCGCTTGCTTAACTGGTAATTAATAGGGTACTGGATGTTTTGAAACGATTTTGACACCGCTATCTTGGGGACCAGAATAGTTTATTTTTAGTAATCAATCTCGTGTTTGTACAAACAAATTCTTAGCTTTACGATGCTAAATTTAGTAAATAAAATAAATAAGTATTAAGTAAGATTTATAATTGGTCAGCTTTCGGAGTACTTTCCAGTTACAGTCCAAAAGTATACGAGATATCCTCCCTACAATTTTGGCAATGAGGAAAAAACATAGTTATTCGCGGAGGAAATTGCAGGCTCTGCTAGTAAATAAACAAACCTAAAATGAAAGATAGTTAAATAAATAAACCCAATCCTATACAATTTGAAGAGGTGCTCACGACATCATTAATCATACATACATATTTGCGCTGACAAATACAACCCATAGTAAAAGTTTCAATTCATCATACATTATCTACGTACTTAGGTCATTCGTTTATCAATATTAGGAATAACAGTTAAACCACTTAACTTATTTTATAAATAGCCGATAGTTTCGTGTGGAGTATGTCGATCGATAATTAACTGGGTGACCGAGTGTGAAAACCTTTCATTCGTGTCTTTACCCACTTAGATAGTGTTATCTAATGAAAGGTAAACGAGTGTCCTGCGATTACGTGAAGTGAAATGTTTGTACAATTTCGTGAGTCAACTAAGTCATGCAAGGTAAGCAAGCCCCACAAATGTCCAGAGACGGTAGACTTGGGGACTTCCACCGCGCGAGGTTTATTCCACTATGTTTACCTAGTTGAGTAAACATAATACATAAAGTAGAATAAACATAATACATATAAAACAATCAAAAAATATAAATTAAAACGAATAGTGACTTAAAATGACCGAAGTGGAATAGACCTCCATAGCAAAACGACGACCGCCACTCTTAGAAGTCATGGGGCGAGTCAAAAACCTCGCTTGCCCCGCTCCAGTCGTAGGCCGCGTTGAAGAGCATTTTGAAAGTGCAGCCGCAGCCCCTGGCACAAGTTTATGGGTAACTCGGGTGAATTTGCCGAGGTATGCAGGAGCCTGTAGATGAATGATCATGTTAACACATGAGACTTCTTCGTTCCTCTGAAAGCAGAAAGAAGCTGAAGCCAGAAAATCTAATACTGGTCTTGCCAAAAGGTATCTTGTTAACCTCCACTGGGTTGTGGAGGTTAGATAGAAATTCACTCCATGTAAAAATGCAATTACTCAGCTGCATTCAGTTGGACTGACTGCTGACTCCAACATATTGGAAAATAAAACTACGCAGATGATGACTTTTATTTATCTATGTTTTACAAATAAATAACTCTGATTCTGATTTCCACCTCAAGAAAAGAAAGAATACCTGCCCACATTAACATGAGTGAACTATTTACATATATTCGTACGGGTATTGATCACTGGCTCACCGAGCTCACCGATACGCCCAGACCTACGTAGATTTGGATGTGCAATAGTGCATGTAACACTATAATAAGGATGCAAAAAACAAATAATTAATAAATAAAATGTCTACAGTGGCACTCATCTCATTTTTAGGGTTCCGTAGCCGAATGGCAAAAAACGGAACCCTTATAGTTTCGATATGTCTGTCCGTCTGTCTGTCTTTTTTTAATTATATTATTATAGTTACTACGGAACCCTTCATGGGCGAGTCTGACTCGCACTTGGCCAATTTTTTCTTTCTCTCTGTGTCTTGCAAATATTGTTAAATATGCGACTGCGGGTGGGTGTCAAGACCTGTCGAAAACATACGACATATTGTATTATATTTCATACTTAATCTATACTAATATTATAAAGCTGAAGAGTTTGTTTGTTTGTTTGTTTGTTTGTTTGTTTGTTTGTTTGTTTGTTTGCTTGAACGCGCTAATCTCAGGAACTACCGTTCTGATTTGAAAAATTCTTTCAGTGTTCGATAGCCCATTTATCGAGGAAGGCTATAGGCTATATATCATCACGCTAACACCAATAGGAGCGGAGCAGTAATGAAGAATGTTTCAAAATCGGGGGATTTTTTTTTCCACGGGGACGAAGTCGCGGGCGGAAGCTAGTCTCATATACAGTTATACACTCCTGGTAACGGGAAAAATGAGAACACTGCTGATCCAAATGAGCAAATTCAGTGCCTGGTTATTTCTGAGTTATTACTTCCCATGACACTTGATTTTATTCGTAAAGACACACTTGAGTTTCTAGCCTACACTTAAAAAATAGGCTAGCTTTATAGTTTTTGCTTTTGAATAAGTTTCAAGTCCACTGCGTACCTAAAAAAATATAAAATAATGAACAAGTCCCCTATTTTCCCCTAAATTCACTGCAAGGGTTCATTTTGTCTTGCAAACTAGGGTTTTTCGTGAACGTTTTAAATATTGAATAAAACGCCACAACATATAGACAACGAACAATCGAAAATAGGTTAAATAAAACGTCCTAAATTTTAACTAGCGTTACTAACAAGTCCCCTTTTTTCGCTTGGAAAGTCATCAAATAACTCCTACCGGTCTGGTTGGAGTGGAAGGGAGTGTGAGGTTCCAACTAACTAAAAACCCACATTGTTCCTTCCCATCCTGTTGTTCCGAGGCCATGGTATTTCGTTTGAACACTTTCACAACCCCGTCAGGAGTAACACATCTCTGCCATCATTACGGTGTGATGAAATCGTGAACTGAGATGTTTGTCCAGTTGCATTTTGAAATTCTCGAGGATTATAGTGTACATGACGAGCTTGTACGATTAGTCATTTTAAAACAACCATACAAAATTATTCGTAAAAATTACAGCGTGGTTGTGGGAACTAATCTGAGACAATGCTGTCATTAATATTATGATGAATAAACAATATGATGAGTATTTTTGTACAGTCAATTCAGGTCATCATCATCTATACTTATAATAAATCTGTAGAGAGGTCAATTCTGTACATGAAATATATTTCCAAAATAACTATCAGGGGGTGATTAAGGATCGATACTCATGCCAAAAATGCAATCAGTTAAATTTTTGTCTGTCTGTCTGTCTGTCTGTCTGTCTGTCTGTCTGTCTGTCTGTCTGTCTGTCTGTCTGTCTGTCTGTATCACCGTTATAGAAACAAAAACTACTCGACGGATTTTAACGAAACTTGGTACAATTATTTTTCATACTCCTGAGCGGGTTATAGTATACTTTTCATCACGCTACAATCAATAGTAGCAGAGCAGTGAAGGGAAATGTTGGGAAAACGGGAGAAGTTACTCCATTTTTTAAGCTTCCGTCGCGTGTGCAACCTTCATGGTTAAAGCTACACAAATCATTTCATGACGGAAATGTTTTCCTTAAAATTATATAAAAAATATCCCACGACAGCATATGTCTAACTTTTATGGTTGACTCACAATAACACGTGTAACTTCCGATAGCTTAGCAGTTCGAAGCTTTCTGATTATAATATTTGTCTACTCTTACGTTTATAACACTCTCAGTCACCCCTAATTGAAAAAGTTAACATTATTCCATAAAAAAATTGGCCGAGTGCGAGTCAGACTCGCCCATGAAGGGTTCCGTAGTAACTATAATATAATATGCAAATTTATTTGACGAAAAAAAAAACCTTACAAATTTCTTAAAACTAGCTTATTTACATTTTTTACAACTGCGCCAAATAAATTTGTTTTGAAAAAAAAAACCTTACAAATTTCTTAAAACTGGCTTTTTTACATTTTTTACAACTGCGCCGAATAAATTTGTTTTTCATAGTGTTTGTATGAATTACAAAGTTATATTTGCGGTTTTAGAAAATATGCTGTATCTAAAAAACTGCTGAACTGATTTCGTTCAAACTAATTTTGGTTGAAATTTTATATTAAGATCTACAGACATATATTTTTTTTTAGATTTTTCACTCCATTATTATAGAAATTAGAGGTTGTGTCCGCCACACACACATTTTACCACTTTGGAAGCTTATATCTTTTAAACGATTGACTTTATAGAAAAGTGGTTTTAGAAATCCCGATGTCGTTTTTAAAGAACTGTCTATAGATACCACACATGCATCGATTTCATGAAAAAAAAATATTTTCAGGTTTAGTTCCATGTATGGGGAGCCCCCCTTTATTTTAAATATTTTTTAATTTTTTTCTCAAAATCGGAAAGCGGTTCACAGAATACATCTACCTATCAAGTTTCACATGTATAGTCCTAATAGTTTCGGAATAAAATTGCTGTGACAGACGGACGGACGGACAGACAGACAGACAGACAGACGGACAGACATGTCGAAACTACAAAGATTCCGTTTTTTGCCATTCGGCTACGAAACCGTAAAAAGAATCATATAAATCGGTATAGAAACACCAAAGTTATACATGAAATACGCTTATAATAATAAGCCATCGCGCGTGAATACTGAATCATGCTATAAGGATTATTTTTGAGAATCGGTCGCCGCGCTCGACGCGTCTCGCGGTCGAAGCGTTCTCTAGGTACTTAAGCCTCATGTGAACGTGATCTAAACAATATTACCAATACATTAACTTACGCTGACGGAGTCGCGGGCACAGCTATATTGTATCATTACGCTAAGGCCAATAGGAGCGGAGCGCCAATGAAGAATGCTTCAAAATCGGGGTTAAATTTAACGTTAGCCCAAAGTAACTATTCCACGCGGACGAAGTCGCGGGCAAAAGCTAGTATTAAAATAATTGGAAAAATACTAGTATGAGTTTGTCCCCTAAAATTATAACATATAGCCGAATTTGGTGTCCTAGGTCTTTAACATTATTGTTCGACCTTGCAAACCCGTACCTTACTGTACCGTCAATGTCATGTAACTATTTTAAATACCATATCATACACATAGCTTCTGTTTCCGCTACAGTAGTTGTAATTTAGCAGCTTTTTTTCGGGTGTTCGCGCTCTGTATTCAAAATTACTTAGCGATCGAAGTCGCGGGCATAACCCGCGGCTTCGATCTCGCTAACAGTTTTTATTTAGCGGAAAAAGAAGTCTATGTTCTTCTACAATGTTTAATCTATTTCTGTAGCAAATTTTATTAAAATCGCTTGAGTGGCTTAGACGTAAAAGTGTAACAAACCGACAGACAGAGTTATTTTCGCATTTATAAGATTAGTAGGGATTGAAAGTAAGAGGTTTTTCTGCCAAAAATTTATTTGAAATATCTATTAACCATAAAGTGTTTTGGTTTTCTGCTCATTGAGAAAATATCAGATTTGTAGTTTGACCCATTGTAGCAAAAATATCATTCTGAGGTCTTAGAAGTGCATATTACAAACCTTTTTTCATCATCATCACGATTCACCACTTCACACATCTTTCTTGCATCATTGAAGCTAACACAAAAATCTTCCTACATTAAGGCCAATCTATCTATAGTCCTGACTCCTGCCATGACCTACCTCATAGTAACAGCCAGTCAAATAGTAATATATTCGCAATATGTCACACTGGGCCATACCGCCAAATCCAAGGTAGAGGGGGGCCCAAGGTCCCCTCTATGTCCCTCCATTACGCCTGTCTGATGCCACGGTTCAAAACTAGTTATGTTTTAGGAGATAGATGAACATTGCCTGAACACTGGGACATTTTATCAGCAGCTCAAAATGAACAAATTGAACAAAATCGACGCGCGCAACGAAACTCATGACAAAAGTTGCTTTAGCAGTCACTATCGTCTTAAAATCCAAGGTCTGTTTGCCCTGACAGAAAACTCAAATACAGGTAAAACTAAGGATGAGGTTTTCAAACGATATAAGGAAAATGTTTGGCATAATTGCTCTTTTTGTTCTTATGAATAACTGTTAACTGCTATGGTTACCATGACCATGGATTAAGAATAGATCATGCCAAGGCTGTGATGGGTCTCTGCCCAGAGCTCTCTGGATATTTATGTAGGTATTTCAATCTTGACTATCGCTAAACCCAACCTCCCTCAATAGTGACTACATCGTACGTTTTTTGCGTCTTCAATTCTCAGTATCTCTCAATACTTTCATTGTCAAACATTAAATGAACATGCCATTTTCCCGACATTTTCCGGCCATTCTTCAAAACCACAGGACACAACGGAGTGAGAGAATGGGCCTGAAACTCAGTCAATCTTCATGTTTTTTTTTTTTATTCTTTTTTTTAACCGACTTCTGAAAAAGGAGGAGGTTCTCAATTCGGATGTTTGTTTTTTTTTTTTTTTTTTTTTTTTTTTTTTTTTTTTTTTTTTTTTTTTTTATGTTTGTTCGGGCATAGCTCCGTCGCTCGCCAACCGATTTGAAAAATTCTTTTTTTGTTGGAAAGGGTATACTTCCCAAATGGTCCCATGAAAATTTTATCGACATCGAACAAGCCGTTTCTGAAAAATCAACATAAGTCTAAAAAAAATATTTACATTGATGACCTTTTCGGTTACTCTATATTGTGTTTTTTGTTCGCGCGTTTTTAGTTTTTTGTAGTTGACATTTTGGCTTTTATAACTAGATTAATTACAAATTGACCCACTAAAAAGCGCGAAAATAAAAACTTTTTTGCAAAAAAATAAAACCGACTTCCATATCAAAACACTACAAAGCCAAAAATAATTTTAATTTCGGAAGGCGGTGTGAAAAAAAAGAAAATACAAAACCAATAACACCGACTACCGAAATTAAAATTATTTTTGGCTTTGTAGTGTTTTGATATGGAAGTCGGTTTTATTTTTTTGCAAAAAAGTTTTTATTTAATTAGGGGTTTTTATCCACATGTTAATAACTGGTACAAAAGTGGCTGCTTTTGTGCCGTGATAGCTTAGTTAAAAGCCGTATTGATCAGGTCTCGTTCCGCTCCTGTGTCCGTCTAATCAATAGCATTGTCCTTCGACCTTCGTTCTGCAGCAACTGGGGCGTGACCAGATCAATGCTTGTTTTGCTAAGCATCCGACTGAGTGACGCCGCTCTATATGTTTACTTTAACTTCATTGCAAACCTTAATACAAAAGGGCATTAGATAGACAATGATTCCGTATTCATATTCCTACTGATAATAGTACCTATAGACCGGAAAGGTCATTTGTCTATACAACGTGTAATTTAAAGGGTATATACATACCAAGTGCACGACTTCTTTGGATGATAACAAACGATATGACAAGAGTTTGGTAATCCTATGTCTTCATGTGTGGAACTAATTAGAAATTTCAATACATTGATACCAGAGACTGAATTATCGTGTTATAGGAATGGTTATAGGCAAGTGACGTGGAAAGTTATTGACCCTCGTAGTGCTTGACACTTTTGTTATGATTGATATTCAAGAAACATATGAAACCGATAATTTCTTATCAATTCTTTGAGTCACTTATTTTGTGCTGAAACTGGGCATAGAGACTACACCAGATGTTGTCTTCAGCCCTTTTGGATTGATATGGGGTTTCTGTTACACGTTGTATATCGTTACGATTTTCCTGTCTACACTGCTGAGCAGATTTTAATGTTTAGCATGCATAGACTAAACTCGAACATAATCTGTTTTTTATCGCGCGGAAATGTGCGGAATTGCCGCGCGGATAGTCACGTTCAACCGCCGCCGCAGCCATCATTATCTGTTTTTTCCCAACCATGCTGGGTACGGCTTCCAGTCTACAACTGAGGATACAACAGAGTAGTAGTATTTTACATGGAGACACTGCGTATCTGACCTCCAGGACACAGCAGCTGAGTAATAGTAGCCATGTCAGATTTTCTGGCTTCTGACTACTCATAACGACAAGGGCGGATCCAGGGGGAGGGCTCATGGGGTCATGACCCCCCCTGGGCTGGGTCCAGGACCTAGGTGGAACACTAATTAAAATATTTAAACATTGTTACTAGATTATACTCTAGTTTCTGTCGTTGTAAACGAATATCGGCAGTGGATGTCAGGAAATACAAATTATAACTTCTTGTGACTTGACCACGATTATGTGACCCCTTCCCCCGGCACCAAAGCTGGATCCGCCCTTGCATAACGACTGTCAAAGATGTACAGACGCCAGCACATCAAGCTACAACAATCTGTCAAATTTCTTTAATAGATTTTCAACTTTATTATTAAAGAAATTAGGTTCAAGGTTGATTGGGAAAATTTGACAGTTTCGGGTAGCTTCATTTGATTGTACAAATGACAGCCGGGATCAATTTTCTGAGGTGTTAGATGGTCTCCCGTCCACGGAACGACCTCGACAAGTGTTTTTTTATCTTGAAGATCGACACGAGACCAGATAATAAACTAAAAAATTAAATTATACAAAATAGAGCATTTCTATTAAGTGTAGAAGTAATTATTAGATTAAACTTACCTTCTTTTAAGGATGGGAAATCATCCAATGACTGCCTGCCGATCTGGGCGAAGCGGGAGAGTGTGTCAGACTTTTACTGACTAAAACCCATCCGTGTTCCATCATATCCCCTTCGTGTTCCGAGGCCGCGCTCTCTTTCGAACAATTCCGCAACCCCGGCAGGCAACGGCCCCCTTGTGGGCCCCGACAATTTTGCTGACACTCTTTGAGGCGTGCGTGGAATACGACGCGCCGTCTACACGGGCTTGGCTTCAGTCGGGCGGCGAGCTACCCATTGCTCGCAGCCCGCAGGCTCCGAATATTTGGCGTTAAAATGTCTTTAAGTAGAAAACCTACATTTTAGAAAGTCTACATCATTTGCTTAGACTTTGCCCAACAATGTTGAGGTCGGCTTACAGTCTAACCGGATGTAACTGATTATAATCGAAAAACCATTTCTGTGTGGAAATTTTGAATTAAGGGTCTACTGAACTGTTTATTTATAAACTACGCAAATGAACAATATACGAGTACTAAGGCTTGTCACTATCACGTTTTTTTTATGTCAATGGGAAGCACATTCAGTGAACATTTAACGACTTCGGTGCTTTGTGTAAAGGTTACCGGATAATTTCATTATTAGTTTTGTTAGCCTTTTTTTATCTACAAACTCGGAACTTACTCAGAGGAAGTTATTCCAGTTCCTTATTTAAAGTTCGTTTATCACCAAGTGATCGGTTTCAAAGTGTAGGTGCCATTTTCGGCGGGTATACCCTTGCTTTATGTAAGGTACCTACTTTATTTTAGGCCCACGTCTCCTTCCTACAGACTTATCTAATTCTGCTTTACAAACAGAGACAAAAACATGTTGTCTTTTGAAAATCCTCTTGGAAATCCAGCAGCCTTTTTGTGGTGCCATAAATCTGCAGTCTGCTAATTTTATTTCTATATCCATAAAGTCATTACACCAATATTTAGAATAAATCGTTCGCAGTTCAATCAGTACCTACTGATATGAAATTGAGCTGAGGAAAAGACTTGAGCTAATAGTAAGACAAACTCAAGTCTTTCTTTCTGTTAAAAATATGTGCAAATATGCTCTCTTCATGAGTGTCACTGCTACATTTCCCTACTTTTATTATTGTATTTATAAGAAACTGGCAAACAATCTGCTTAGGTACCTATTTTCTCCAACTCTGTCAATCCATACGAACTCCAATTGTTACACCCGCTATTTTATAGTCCTAATGGTACTTAATTTAATTTTCAAATAATGAGTATAATATGTCATATCTAGAAACCAGAAGCGTTGACCTTAAACATGAGAAGATTTAATCTTACACATAAAAATAGATAGATACCCAACTCAATTTCAGATGTATATCAAAAAGATGATACACTGCAAGATGACTTCAGCCATGTGAGTAGATATTAAAATTAATTAAATAATAAATTAAAAAATAAATAAATATATAATAAAATAATATCAAATAATTACATTTATTAAATTCCCTTATTTTTAACGGAATTAGACATCCAATAAAACAACATTTAAGGTTATTTCTCTCTTTGTAGTGCAAGTCCTTTTTGTAAGTTTTGATGTCGGTTAAATTAATTGTAAAAATAGTTTTTATTTTATGCTTTTTAATGTATCATTGTTTGTGTTACTTGAGTAACTACATACCGCTCGCACTTACTTTTTAAAAAGAGAGTTTGCTGTATACGTCTTTTTTACCCACTTAAACCATATTTCAGACGTGATTCTGAAGGTAGCTCTGCCTCAGCTGTGGTGATATTAATAGCCTAATTATGCTAAACAGTACATACATAGGTATACGAGGGCAGCAATTGCGAGAGATTTGCTGTTTTGAATTGGAGAGTTCCATCACTTATCTCCGAAGGTCTTCATCAGAACCTGATGTGTTATATGTATACTAAAACCTTCCTTGTAAAATATGCTTTAAAACAACGAAAACGCGATTGAAATAGGATTAGCAGTTTCTGAGAAAATCGCGGATATACAAACATACATACATACATTCTGATCGAATACAGAACCTCTTTTTTTTAAGTCGGTTAAAAATAAACGTGTTACGCCCATCCCAAATAACGTAGGGTAAGGGCAGGAAGACGAAGACGTAGTGTGGTGATGACGATTTAATTTAAAATAGTTAGCCAATTGCACACGATGGTCAAGTGTAGAGTCAACTGTAGTAGAGTACGTTCTCTCATCAATAATGATACCCTGATACAGGAAACCATCATTTGAAAAAACAGCTCATTATGTTATTACACTTTTATTGCAACGTAATTACTTGAGTTGCTGCCTACCTGGCTATGGCGGGTAGTAATGATGACTGATAGTAAGTCGGTGCATATGTATTGGGCAAAGGGCAGACCAAGGTTATTTTCATTATAAGTACATTATCTGCATATTCGTTATGAAATTGTTAATTATAATAGTTTCATAATAATAAGTAGACATTATTGTTGTCAATAAGCCTGACATAGTGGTGATAGACCGATTAGAGCGTCGCACAATGATTGTTGATATAGCAGTCCCCCATGACGAGAACCTCGTGAAAGCTGAGATAGATAAAAAAATAAGTATCTTGACCTGGCACGCGAGGTTGTCGACATGTGGGATGTGGAGACAGCAATCATTGTGCCGATAGTCGTCTCAGCCAATGGCATAATAGCCAAGAGCCTCGACCAACATCTAAGGAGGCTCTCGTTGGGCAGCTGGATCAAGGGCTTGATACAGAAAGCAGTACTCCTGGAAACGGCGCGTATTGTGAGGAGGTTCCTCTCTATGGAGCCCTGACCACCGGTAGCTTGGACCCTGTTCCCGATACCGGTGGGCTACTATTTTTTATAAGTTTAAATGTTTTTGTTTTTTATATTAATATTTAAAAATGTAATTAATATGTATATAGATTTAATAAATGGAATAATAGTAGACATTAGATAAGTAAGTAGTTTCTATTTTTATTGAAAGATATCTACGCCTAGAAAAAAAACTGGACAGATTAGGTATGACAGAAATTCGTTTTGAGCTCATTTTCATGTAACATTGTCGTCTAAAAATCTTTTGTTAGCTCCACTTTCATGTTTTTTTTTTTTGTAATGAGGTACTTACGTTATGGCTTCTTACTATGTTGCATAGTCTTTACTACGCTCATACCTATTAATATTTTAATATGGGAAAAAAATTAAATATTTTTTTTATAAGGCTGGAGTTTCTTGCTCGTTCATCTCGAACGCTGCCGATGTGGGCCTTAATAGAATGAAATATTTATTATTTCGATTTGAATACTAGTACGAAAGTACCCGACGAAAACAAGGTTTTCACATCGACAAGGTAACTATATATAGTTGTATTCGTGTAATCGTTTCAGTTACCAGTCGTACCTAACCGTTCTTTTACAAATCAATGTCGTGTGTGAGAAACAAAAACAATAGCTGTACGTAGGCAATTATATAAACGATTTCCTTGCGAAGACGCTCTTGTACATCGGGTATGAAGGCTCACATAATGACTGTCATTGTTACATGACGGACGGTGACAAACGATGGTTCCCTTTACACACATGGGGGCTATAACCTCGGGCTGTACATCATTTCACATAGCGAATATGTTTGTTGTATCTATCTTAGCTCTAAGCTGTGTGCTTGCAGACTGGTCTGACTATCAACTTACATTATTACGCACTTACAGATAGCAGTCAGCAGAGTTAGGGATCATTGGTGGCCCAGTGGTTATTACGAGTTGTAAGTCAAGTAAGTATGTGTAATATCGTCATCACCACTGCTCTCAAAACGGTGAAGGAATCTTTTCCAAAACCGTTTGAGGCCGTCAATTTTTCGTTTACTTCACCGTTTTCGACCAGAAACATCGTGAGGGACGAAAATCAATAAATGTGAAGACATGCGACGTCCACCAAACCAATGGGATTGTGGGGTGGATTTCTGCCCATTCGCTCTCATAGTGAGGAGGTACCTAAGACGCTATACATAATGTTTAGCTTCTTAGGTACATACTCGCATGCTGCTGGGGTTTTGGGAATGTTCTAGTTCTAACGAGGTACTGCGGGCACGGAATGCAAAGACAGCTAAAAGAACAGGGTAGGCTTTAAGTCAGTAGAAGTGTGACACTCCCTTTCGCTCCGATTATTCCCGATGTCCACCACTTGTCTGGCCACCACTGGGGGACAGCGAGACGACTTTAAAACATTATTCTCGTTGTCCACCACTGGGGGACAGCGTCACAACTTTGTAAATTATATCCATTCGCCACCACTGGTGGAGAGCGACACGGCTGTTTTAACATTCCCTATGGCCGCCGTAGGAATATAATTTAGAAATATCTAAATTAGTCTCACCCTTAGCCCTGAAAAAAAACAAATCCGTAAGTATATTAAGCTATCCTTTACCGGTCTCTAGATAAAATAATTTAAATTGATGGCCAGTGGGAATGGGATCAAAAGAGTTGTGCCATTGTCAACAGCGGTCATAGGGAAAGTTAAAAAATCCGTGTCGCTCTCCACCAGTGGTGGCGAATGGAAATAATTTACAAAGTTGTGACGCTGTTCCCCAGTGGTGGACAGCGAGAATAATGTTTTAAAGTTGTCTCGCTGTCCCCCAGTGGTGGCCAGACAAGTGGTGGACATCGGGAATAATCGATTTCGCTCCAACTAGAGCGGGAAATGACTCCTTCATTTGACAATTGACAATTTAAAAAGGCACTTGTTACAATTATTATACTGCACTGCTACAACAAATTTCTTATTTACATGTAGACATGTTGCAGGTAAATATACGGACATATAATATAAGAAGACCATCAGCACGTCACTAACACAAATAGTAATTTATTTTTTGTATGATTCGGTATTTATTTACAAATACCGCGACCCACGTAAAACCCCAAATAATAAACGACTGTTTGGTTTTCCTTTACCTACACCATACCAAAATAAGAAAGATACACAATGCTAAATCAGAAACATCATAAAGATTGAACAACCGGGGCGCAGGCGCGTGTTGCAATATAAGTGTTACGAGGACAGAATCGACTCGGAGATATTACAAACCAGTTGAATATCCTTAAAAATAACGAATGCGGAGGCAGACGGGCTTCCGTACCTATATAATTTAATACTTATACCTAATTCTTTGTCAAGAATTTCATGTTCAAATAGGAATAAGAGTTATACCGAATATCATCGGATTCAAATCCAAATTTCAGTTTTGAGTTGTATTTGAAATGTCTTCAATTCGAACTGTCTGAGTCGGGCTCCATTATTGCATAATTTATAAAATCGCATATCCTTTCAAAATCGAAAGCCATTTCAAATACATTGCTTCATATGCTAAAACTCTATAAATTTATTAGCATTATTTAAAAAATCACCTGTTCCACAATGAAAAAGGTAAGTTGGATAGAAAGAAGATAAAGCGCTTAGTTACGTTAATTGATTCTATTCATTAATATCTAAACCTTAATAACTAGGTACCTACTTTTAATAATAGACGACTTCTTTTATTGATGGGTTTAATTAATACACTTTGATCTTATTATCTTATTACGAAGCACAGAGCTACATTTTTCGTGAGACAGTAACATAGAGAACATGTATCAAAGATAGAGGGTGGGCTGCCAACTAGCCACAGATTATATAAAAATATTGCGATTTCTAACAGGTACAAATATTAAAAATGCGACAGTTTAGACTTATGATGAATGGATGTACCTAAATTAAATTTGTACTCAATCCCGTGAAAATGGCTGAATGGAACTGAATGAAGTTTGTCCGGAATCGATTATTTTTAATACCGGGAAAAATAAACGCGAGCGAGGTCGCGGGCAACAGCTAGTTTTGTAGATCAGAGCACACATAAAACAAGTAGTAACAGTTTGATTAGATGCAGAACGAAACCACAATAACACAATTTTAAATTTCACAACGGATATTTAGCCCTGGTGATAGGTAAAGACTATCTATCCTAAACCAGGGCCAACCAACCAACTTCTAAATGGACGGCACAGGATAACACCCACTCTTAGGGCAACATCGTTAGTAACCCAGGGATCACAACCAGCAGCGATGAATACAGACGTATTATGTAGTTTCAATCAGTTCTAGTAGTCAGTCCCACGCTTGACCATTCGGGAGCCGCATTGTGCTTTCGTAGTCCCTAGCGCAAGAGTGCGGGGGAACACGGGGTGATTTTAGTCAGTTTGAGTGACAGACCCCTTTGCCCGCCCGAGGGCGGAACACTGTCATAAACAAATACCCTACCCAGTAACAGTGTGGCGTTGGATGTAGAAGTCAGATAAGTATACGTCGCGTAAAAAACTAGATTCAGCTGCATCTTGATAGATTGAAAGCTCATAAACTAAGGTGGGAGATGATGACGACTATGATAAATGGTAATTTACAGCTTCAGTTTTTACTACTCTAACTAATCAGTACTATCATAACTAACTAATCAGTACATACTGATCTAAAACAGCCTTAAAGTACATAGGACACAGTGATGACGTGCTTCCTATGCCAGATTTAGACAAGGGTCAATCTATGGCGTACTCCGCATATTAAATGGTTAACCAGTTAAGCAACGATAGATAACCTTCCTCAATTCAATTCAAATCACTATAGACTGCGTTTGATTGCGTAATGAGTAATCACTACAGGATTACTCACTTCTTTCAATAGATACATTATACAATTCTATGGAGGGAGCCCAATTATACCTATTTACATCAAACGGCAGTGTTACTAACAGCAGGACTCTAAGACCTATAAGACCCCCGTTGTAACGCCCTTTCTAGTTGTCAAGTTTTTGTATAGTTCTGTTATGGACTTATGGTGTACAATAAAGAGTACATCTCTCTATCTACTTTACAAACACCTAAACTCGGAACAACTGTTTGTATGCATAAAAGCATTTGTTCCGGTCCGGTATCAAACCAGCGACACGCAACGCATCAGCCAATCTCTCAACCACTGCACCAACCGTGGCGGAGTCGGGACAGTATCTGGCAAATGTCTTCCCAAGACTGATCTAATGCCGCGAATGAGTCTGCTATCGGAAAAAAAGATTTATGTGCTTTCAAACTAAATTAAAAAAATATCTTCAAAAACGATAGAATATAGTGTTGCATTTTAATTACTTACCTACTTTTTATTTCGGAATCCTTCGTGGGATTAAATTCCCAATGATATTATTAGGCCAGCGAGTAGGTATGCATAATGCTGGTAAGTAGGTGTCAATAATATGTGACTATTCTGAGATAATCAACCGTTCAAGTAGATATTTAATATTCTGTGTACCTACAGTGAGATACTGAAGAAAACCAACAATCGATAAGTAAAGTTTGTTTTATTTTCATCACAAATTTCCCCACTTAATGCGTAAGTTTTTGTAGAATTACTGTTAGTCAACAATTCAAAGTTAGTAAAATAATCACAATACTTTCATTGGAATTCCCTCACATATTATTAACAAACATATAATTTCTTAACAAGATAAGAAAATCATTGAGAAAGTAGCAAGTGCGACTACTAAGTGTAGGTACTAGATACTTTTCTTTTTATTCGGTTGGAAAATCATCAAATGATTCCTCATGCTCTGGGTGGGAGCCAAAGGGAGTGTCAGACTTCAGTACCCTGTACTTTCAGTTGAACTTGCATTCCGGAGCCACGGTGTGTCGTTATAACATTCTCACAATCTCGGCAGGCAATGACCTTACCGGGCCCTGTCCGCTGACTGCCCTTTGAGGCGCGCGTGGCACACGACGGGCCGCCGACCTGGGCTGGTCCTTACCGGTTGGTGAGTTACGCCGCTCGCCGTCTGCAAGCCCGCGGCTACGGTGGCCAGAGATTGGCTCACGATCCCAAGTGTACTTATTAGATTTCCTGATCTGAAATAACTTAATGTGTTTTATTGGGTAATTTTCAATAGCAGCCTATAGATTTTATTTTCCAAGCCCGCTGTTAAAAATACCATAACATGTGACGTTTTTCTATCACATAGATACACCATTTCTGTTTACTCTTAGAGGTACATTCTCATATTTACAGCATATTATTTGTATAAGTACAAAATACAGACTTGAATCAGGATGAAAACTAAAATATATTTCAACTCTTCTCGAGTTTACTGTGGTAAAGTTCAAAAAGCCTAGCAAACACTGTCTTTATTTCCAGTTGTTTCAATTCTGGGTTGATTAAGCCATCTGATTTATCCTCTATCTCTGCAGAAGTAAAAAACCCTTGGTCTTATTTAAAATAGCCCACCGAAATTATGACTTTTCCTGAACACGCTTGCAGCACCACTTAACGGGTCCAATAGTGAATCTAAACCATCCATACAGCCACTCAAATACACATCTTTTTTAATTGAAAATAGATTCGCGTTTGACCACTATCTCACCTGATGGTAAGTGATGATGTGATCGAAGATGGAGCACGCTTACCTAAAAGTAACCTATTCACTCTGGACTTAAAGACTCCTAGGTTGTAGCTGTCGGGAAACACAGAATCCGGCAGAGAATTCCACTCCTTAGCCGTACGCACAATGAAGGTATTCCCAAAACGTTTTGTGCGTATGGGTGGGATATCCACCATGTAACGATGGCGCTTCGCCGTTTGTCTCGTAGTCCGATGATGGAACGGGCTTGGCGGAATTAGATTGTGTAATTCCATCGCACACTCCCCGAAATGTAACTGATAGAAAACCTATAGACTTGCAACTCGTCGTCGGTGTTCAAGGCTATGGAGCTTTGACTCGACCAGTGCATCGTTGCCAATGAGTCTCTTGGCCCGCTTCTCGCTAGACTCAAGCGCGTCCAGTTGGTATTTAGCAGATCCATCCCTAAGATGAGAGCAGTATTCCATACACGATCGAACCTGAGCTTGATACAAATTGAGCAGCTGTTCCGGTGTGAAGTACCGTCTCACCTTGGCTAGGATTCCCAACATACATACATTTTTGATGCTAACTGAGCCTTAGACTCGATATACGGGTCAAAATTGAGTGTGGAAGTCAAAGTCACCCCAAGAAGCTCAATATGATCAGTTATCGGCATGGTTACACCACGGAAAGTAGGAGCCGGTTCGAATTGGCTCCTTTTTGCGGAGAAGAGACACGCCTGGGTCTTAACTGCATTAAACTTGACCAGGTTGGCATCGCCCCATTCGGAGACAGCCTTCAAGGTCAAGTTCAAGCGCCCAACCATGTCCTCACAGAGACTGGATCTGTGACCCACCAGTTCGCGCGCTGGACACATATCTGGCTGGAAAATGACGGGTTTATTCCACTTTGTTCAACTGGGTGATATCACCCAGGTATGTACCTAAACAGTCAACATTTTTGTGTCCTCATTTCACCTACCGCCCAGGTGAAATAATTCGACATACGTTTTTTTGTTCACCTAGGAATTGATTCACCCAGGTGAACAAAGGCGACTTTTTTATTCATCTTTGGGACTTTTATTACCCACATAAAGTGAGCTAATAATAACAAAAAAAAAAAAACGAGACCACTTAATATTTAGATCAGTCAAATGTTCATTACACAATTTGTATGCATCTATATCGGTTTAGCCGTTATTGAGTCCAGTTATTTACCTAGATGTGGAGAAATTTTTGGAACAATATATTTATACATTATTTAGCTGTTAAGTGCTTATTTGTTTTTCTGTTATGGTGTACAATAAATAGTAAATTTACAATAATATTATTAAGAGGTAAAATATGTTTGTAAGTTTGTATGAAACGTCTCAACAGCAGCCATCACTTCACTATCATTTTCCCTCGGAGGTGTTCTTTGAGCCGAGGAAAGAGGTAGAAGTCACTGGGGGCTAGATCTGGCGAATAGGGGGGGGGGGGAACTGGAAATAACCGATTATCATTACTTTTGGATCACGCCTCGTATTAAGGAGTGTTATAGACTATAATTTATTTCGAAATCCACGCAGACAAAGCCGCGGGCGAAGTGGTAGTCTATATATATAAAACTATTTTGCAATTGGCAACTTAAAAGGTTGACCAATTATAGTTAGATTCCTCTAATTTGTCCTTGAAGATTCAGGTATGCAAAATAAGCAAAACGTGCTAGAAATTTATCAAATATGGATATGCTAGCCTTTATAAAATATCTAAAATCAACTTCGTTAAATCTAAATAAATAAAAACGTTAATAAAACAAAAACTAGAATGCTTTAACTAAAATACCTGTTTCGATGATTACAAAAAGCAAACAATAATTATTTTATACGTCTGCTCTGTGACTCGTTAATCTTTATACATTTAAGTAAAAAAACAACAATAATATTAGGGAGTTATATTTATTTTTATTTCAATAAACTTATAAATAGCTTAAGAACTAATTCTTCTCCATTGTGGTGAAGAATATTTATTTCTCCAGTGGTGCGTAGTTGAGGAGTTTCTCGATGAGGTCAACGTGTCCTAACAACATTCTTCTGCAGCAATACCTCTTTAAGCCGAGAGCGTCGAGGGCGTCACTAGAAAAAAGACAAATAAGGTTTGAATATGGAAAGAACACTACGTTTTTATGGGTTATCTATGTTCTTCATTATCTGCTTAGCTTCGATATGTTAAGATCCCTTCTTGTCGGTAGTCTATGGTTAAGGGCTATCCAAAAATCTGATTAAAGGTTCACGAGAGCCGTTTCTCTTGAAGGATTGGTTAGTGTACCTATACTTCACTCACAGCATTCTATTACCATGAACCATGCTCAAATCCAGGCATCCAAATGCATACACACGCGATTGATTAGGTAAGTATGTGTTTTATACATTGAGATATAAGAATAGAGTGCAGAAGTGCTACACTAGCCTGTAAGTGGGAACGATAGAAGCGAGGAGAGAGACAGACGCCGACTATTCATCCATCTCTCTCTTGCAGAGCGTTGTGATTGGCCCTACTGAAGATTGTGAATATGTCACACTGCTCATTAGCCAATCACAGTACTCTGCAAGAGAGAGACAGATGAATAGTCAGCATCTGTCTCTCTCTTCTCCTCTATCGTTATATTTAACCGTTTCTGCACTCTATTCTTATATCTCTATGGTTTTATACAGGTTGGCGTGTTTACAGTGGTCCAAAGATTTTTTTCAGCTTGAGAGCATCATAAGTGATCATTTACCATACGTACACATACTTTAGCTAAGCGAAAACTTATGGTTTAAAAATTATGTTTTCTTTTTTAAATTACCCGAAATTTCAATATTTTTGACACAAAACCACTCTGTTATGAAAAGTACTGGACCGAATCGAATGAAATTTGGTATAAGCATAGTGCAATAATCTACCTATCGCGCTATAGGCTCATCTAGTGTAAATAACTAGACTAGATTATTTTAAAAAATCATAATTTCGAAACCATAAGTTTTCGCTTAAATGATCACTTATGATGCTCTCAAGCCGTAAAAAATCTTTGGACCACTGTAAACGGGCCACCCTGTATTAATGATTTGAAAGTAGTATGCTGTATGACGGTCCAGATGGACCGTCATCCTAATTGTGTAATACAAATTATAAATGGAATTAGTAGACATAACTACTAATTCCGACATGGACACCATCTCTTACGTTTTTGAACGCATGACCTATTAAACGTATGAAGCAATGTATTTGAAGAAACAACAAAATGTATGTAAAATAAAACAAATTGTAGCAAAAGGAGTGGGCTCAGCAAATGTTTAGTGTGCAGCAAAAAATACAAAAAATACTGCGTCTTTAGAGTCTGCTCAATTAAGAAAAGATAACCAACTAAACCAGTAAAGTGTTTTTTTTTTAATTATAAGCTCGCAAAAATCTACAGTCACAGACAGCAAGATATTTTGTTTTAAAATATACATTTATTTTCTAAGGAATTTCTTGATTTAGATATACAGCATGATATAATGTAACACAGTATTTAGTAAAAAAAAAAAAAACAAACAAACATCCGAATTGAGAACCTCCTCCTTTTTTAGAAGTCGGTTAAAAAAGGAACAATGTATTATTAGCATAAAACGTGAGAGCAAAAAACACGTCTAATGCAAGTGAATACAATCTTTTATGACTCTCAGTAAGTATTTTATGAGTTTACAGAAAAGCAACTCTGTAAGTTAATGTATTCGTTATCATAAAGTGAGCATTTGAAAATAATGGCTGTCTGTAAGCGACATGTATTGTTATGAAAAACTGAACATGACATATATAATATTATAAATGTGAAAATCTGCCTGTCTGTTACGCTTTCACAGATAAACCATAGCACTGATTTGGTTAAAATTTGTAATGAAGATGGTTGAAGACCCAGGGTTGAAATAACGCTACTTTTTTAAACAATCAACCCTTAAAGAGTCGAAATAGGGAATGAAAGTTTGTATGAGAAATCTAAATTGCACCGAATTTTCCACCACGGGGCACAGCTAGTGGTATATAATCACAAAAACATTTAACGTAAAAATGTTGGAGCCCTGATTTGACCTTCCTCCACCCTGTCCTCAGAAACAGAATTATTGGATACTTTCACTACAAGAATATTCTATTCAACAGCAGCTTAGAGTGTGGGGTTCTGCCAGAATTGTATAGGCAATGTTTAACCAACCCTATAGTCATTTCAAACATATTAACTTGACGGAATAGGTGACTTGAGTTATAAGGTAACTTGAGTGAAATCGGTACATGAGTGAAAAGGTAACTTAAGTGAAATGTAATATGAGTGAAAAGGTTACCTCATTGAAAGTTTAAAGGTAGTTATGTTTTCGATTACAGAATGGCAGTACAGTAGTAACAAACATTCATTGTCCTAAAATATTTCTATAAAAATACAAAAACATTCACAATAAGACTAAGAAATCTCCATAAATTCAACCTTGCCCTGTCCTCATTATTTAGCAGTCAACCTTAGAATAATTAAACCATTTTCTCAAAGCCATTTCCTACAGATAATACTAGTTTTCCTTAATACTAAGCTTTACTTCAAACAATATAAGATAAGGTAAATAATGTTGTGTTTTATGAGGCCAAGTTGATGACTGTTAATGACAATAGCTGTGTACAAAATCTCATGCTTGTTATGTTTTTTTTTAATAGCTTTCTGCAGAGTTAGAACAATTTTGTTGTTTTATTATTTTGTTTTGGACAACTAATAACAACCACACTTAGTGTTGCCAAATGGGAAGACTAAAATATCTGGACAGAATTTCATAATGTCGGGAATTTTGGATTATAGTTGGAACAACTAGCACTAGTTTCTGATCTATACTAAAAAATTACTAATACTAATACTTAATATTATAAAGAGGTAAAATTTGTAAGTTTGTAAATTGTAAGTTTGTATGTAGGGGGTAATCTCTGAAACTACAGAACGGATTTTGAAAATTCCTTCGCTTACATGTAGCTGCATTATCCCTGAGTGCTATAGGCTATAAATTATCTTTATATCATGCATATTAGCCGAGCTATTATAATCTTTGTCAAGCAAGTCGGGGACGGGATCCCGTGGAATATTTTCGACCTCTACGCGGACGAAGTCGCGGGCAGAAGCTAGTGTTTTATAAATGCCCATCTAGGCTTATGTGAATTAAAATATTTTTGACTTTGCCTTCACAATTAATACTAATCAAAACTCCACTTTTTATTACCTACTTAAATTTTAAAGTTATTACAAAATCTACTTTTTTTGGCAAAATTATGGGATCACATGTAACATTTGAATATAGTTAATATACTTTAATTTCAATGTTGCCACATGTAATTTGCATTCTATTTGACAAAATCCAGCCTCCGCCTCGTACACCTCCGTTTATGCTGCCAAGAATCGCAGCGCGCCACACACTGCGTCGTCGTTCAATCGATCTATTGAATCACTTTTAATTAAAATATTTTTAAGTTTTGTTTTGTTCGGATGTTTAGTATTATTAGTATTTTTCTGAACTCTGTGCATCATACAATATCCCAAACCTTCTGGCAACCCTTGCCACACATGTTAAGCAACTGTTACCCAGGTCAAGATGGATAAAAATCTGAACATACAGATATTCTTCCGAGCTGCAAGCATGTATAACTAGCTGTAAGTCCTGATTGTCATTTGTAGATTGACAGTCAAACTCAGGAAGATAAATACTAAAAAAGCTGACATTGATCTTGCCAGGGGGTATTGCATTATCAGATTACGGGTTGAGGATGATTAGGCAGTCGTTCCTTGTAAGACTGCTGCTGCTGGATCCAGTTACACTAGAAGATGATCCTAATAAAGTTGTAAGTAGGGAGTAAACTTTGTCATCCACTTTATAGATTTGAATAATAGCCACTAATGATATTATTTCCTAGTCTGTGCCTAAATATAGCCATACTCACAAAATCAGACCTAATTACGTTTTACATACCTGGTCAAAACAATTGCTTTATATATGAATTGTGTATACCAGATGTATTTGTAGGGCTACCATCCGAAAAAGGTTTCCCCAAATTTGTCCCAATTTTTATTGTCCGGGTGATTTTTCCTATAGATGTCTGAATGAAACCTGGTCATTTTTTGGGTGCTAAAAAGCACAATCTCTATTATTTTCCTATGGTATTTCATCTTGTTATGTTGTTTAAATATAAAGAAACAGAGTATAATATTAAAAATATTTAAGAGCTCTATAAAAATTATAAAAAACAATTTTACATCCTTGCTTTTATTTTCAACTTCAAAAATATATTTTTTTACAGTGTCCAGGGAAAAATTACAATTTTCAATAATTATGCAGAGTTTTTGCAGTCTTTGTCTGGGGCCAGCAATTTAGGTGATGGCAGCCTTATATATATGTGTGTGTCTCTGTATGTGTTTAGCGTTTTTACATGAGTGTTCATTTATTAAACAACATTGTACTAACCCTTCAGTGTACTCTGCTTGTAAGAGACCCAGGTAGGCCTCCCATTTGTTGCCGATTACTTTCCCACAGGTAAAACAACGTACAGGAATAATCATGTTTGCTGAGAACCCTGAAAATGTATTTATTTGTTAGTATTTATCTTTATACTAATACTTCTAATTAATATGTATTCTATCAGAAGCTGAATCTGAAACAATCAGCGCTGTATCGGAAAAGAGAATGAGCATAACTCAAATACTGTTGAACTGGCAATATAATCCCTAAAAACATTTAAAATATTATATCAAAACAAACATCTCGTAGGGTGGTTTTGAGGTTATGTACGGGTGTGTAGGATAGTTTTATCTTAATATGGACTTACAAATCACCAAACGTAAATTCTAACTGTTAATCTCCCTTTTATCGGATGTAATTCTTTTTCTATTTTGTATGAAATCAAATCGAATAATATTATCACTTCGAAAACAAACCACACGTCTGACGTAAAAGTGAACGAATGACTCAAAGAAGTAACTGAATTGAACACAAATACTGAATGAGTTACTGCGAGCTTTGAGCGAGTAAATGCAATGTCAATAACTTCACGCGATTGAAACCGAAGCATAAGTGACGAATGAGTGTGGCTACTGTAAACATTTATAATTTTAGAAAAAACGGTTTTTTTTTAAAGAATGTAATTTATTACATTAATTATCAAACAAACAAATTCACAATACTTCATATACCATATATCTTTGTGTTAGTAACACAACAAAAATTCAGATAATTTCTAGCCCGTTATGGTATTATAATATGTGTCTACCTAGTCTTTTTTTTTTTCAAATAAATTGCTAACGGTATTTCCACTAATAGCTTGTTTCTTTTGTTTTAGATTCATTAAGAGCCGCAAAACTGCATCAAAATGACACTGAGCATGGAACAATACCTAACAACAGAAGACAGTCAATCGGTAAATATAATCTATTATGTTATTTATAAGAATCTTTAATTTTTACTGACACTTTTTCTTTATCGGTGGTAGATAAGTTTTAGCCTATTGAAACTGTAATGGTTTTGACACTGCTTCGTTGTTCGAGTAGTCGTAAACGCAACTGCTGAGCACGAGGTCTCGGATTCAATTCCCGGGTTGGGCAAAAGTGCTATTCTCAGTAGTGGTTTGTAAGTTTACGATGTGATACCCTCGTGCCTCGGAAAGCACGTTAAGCCGTTGGTTCCGGCTGTCACTTCATCATCTTTGACAGCCGTTACGGGTAGTCAGAAGCCAGTAAAACTGGCTGGGTGCCACGGAGTATTGTGTTACACAACTATTGGGTTGTGGAGGTCAAATAGGCGCTCCATGTAAAACACTAATACTCAGCTGCATCCGGTTAGATTGGAAGCCAACGCCAACATGGTTGGGAAAAGGCTAAGCAGATGATGATGATGAAACTGTAATGGTTTGAACGGGATTGTAACAACGTACAATCCACGATAGCGATTTTATTTCAGAATTTAGTACTCTCCCATTACTCTGCTAGTTGTTATCTTTCCTATTATGCAATTTTTCATAAAAGGAATGACCGACATGTCATGTGATGAGCATCATCATGACTCATCTGCAAGGTTTTTAGTATTAATTTTTTACTTTTTTTTATCTATTTCGTCAGTATGAGGAAATCTGAACTTGGTAACACTGAGCTAATGAGCTTTTCATTCATTCAAACTCACGAATGTCAGGGTGACAGTGACGTTAACAAACTGACTGACTAAGTGTTGAACAGCTGACGACTGGGTGTGATGTGATCTAGCTAGTCTAGTGAATTAGTGATTATCATTACAGCTGATGAGTGATGAGCTGAAATTGGGTTGATTTGATGCGTTCGTGTTTTTTCTTTGTGAAATTGTGAATAGTGTTTGGTGTCATTAGTCTCCAAAAATTTCCAGTATTAATAATATGTAATGTAGCTTGTAATATACAGGTTACAACAATACTCGGATAAAAACATTGTACTTTTGAGGAAAACCAACTAATTTTAAGTGACCTTTGTTTAACTAATTTAGTATTGAAACAAAACGAGTATTAAATAGGTAAACTAAGAAGCATTGTTTTTGGAATAAAGGTATGAAACACGTGCCCTCCGCCCCTAAGACGACCCACTGACCCTAACATTGCTTATCATTACTGTTTACGAAACTAAATAGCATATCTAATTACATGACTATGTAACAAAACGTTATTAAATTGACGACACGAACATAGTAATATTATGTAGTCACAAATTTAGTGTCCTCAATAATTTTAGAAATGCAAAATTAGGGTCTAATTCGGCAATTTTCTACTAGTAAAATGGCAGCTTTGTATTCTCCAATATTGAAAACAAAAGTGTTGAAACAGTTGTGTAAATAAGGACGACGATTAGTAAACATGGATTCTGAGGATGACATTCAGCCTCTTATCCAATATGAAGGAAACAGGGACTTATACTTGGAACTCAATGCACAGCTGATAAATGCCGACCCTGAGTTTGAACAGGTAAATGCTTTTAAATATTTTTATACTATACCTGCTCGGAAAGTGCCTTATTACTTTTTAAAAAGTTTGACAGAAAAGACGTCATTACTGTAGTACAAATGTGCGGGTCGCAAAAGTGTATGAGAATTCATTACTAACATGCTGGAGACACTGGAGAGGGAGGGAAAAGTGTATGAAAATCCATTACTAAAGTGCTCTTTTTTAGGGTTCCGTAGCCGAATGGCAAAAAACGGAACCCTTATAGTTCCGACATGTCTGTCCGTCTGTCTGTCTGTCTGTCTGTCTGTCTGTCCGTCCGTATGTCACAGCCATTTTATTCCGAAACTATTAGGACTATACATGTAAAACTTGGTAGATAGATGTATTCTGTGAACCGCTTTCCGATTTTAAGAGAAAATTTAAAAAACATGTAAAATAAAGGGGGCTCCCCATACATGGAACTGAAACTGAAAATATTTTTTTTCATGAAACCTATACGTGTGTGGTATCTATAGACAGGTCTTTAAAAATTACATCAAGGTTTCTAAAATGACTTTTTCATAAAGTTAATCGTTTAAAAGATTCTAAAGTGGTAAAATGTGTCCCCCCCCTCTAACTTCTATAATAATGAAGTGAAAAATCTAAAAAAACCATATGTTGTAGATCTTAATGTAAACTTTCAACCAAAATTGGTTTTCTAACTTTGTAATTCATACAAATACTATGAAAAACAAAGTTATTTGGCGTAGTTCTAAAAATTGTAAATAAGTTAAGGAATATTTAAGGTTTTTTTTTCTGTTTTCAATTATATATATTAAGTATATTATATTTATTATAGTTACCACGGAACCCTTCATGGGCGAGTCCGACTCGCACTTGGCCAATTTTTTTTTAAATTTGGATCAATTCAGTAGCTAACTTAAAGGTACTTATAATGCCAAAAAACTTTTTTGCAAAAAATAAAACCGACTTCCATATCAAAACACTACAAAGCCAGAAATAATTTTAATTTCGGTAGTTGGTGTTATTGCTTTTGTATTTTCTATTTTTTTTTTCACACCACCTTCCGAAATTAAAATTATTTCTGTTTAAGTTTTTATTTTCGTGTTTTTTAGTGGGTCAGTGAATTTTCCAAATCGGTTTGTAAATGAAAGTAAACGAAAAGATCATCAACGTAAATATTTTTTTAGTCTTTTGTTGATTTTTCAGAAACGGCTTGTCCGATTTCGATAAAATTTTCATGGGACCATTTGCGAAGTATACCCTTTCTAACAAGGTAAGAATTTTTCAAATCGGTTGGCAAGCAACGGAGTTATGCGCAGAAAAACATAAAACAAAATATACAAACATCCGAATTGAGAACCTCCTTCTTTTTTAGAAGTGGGTTAAAAATACAAGAGACAGATTATTATTATTATTCTCTCGATCAGTCGGGTGATCAGTCCGTCGACCAGTCGGACGATCAGTCGGCCGACTAGTCTCTCGATCAGTTGGTCGACCAGTTGGTTGACTAGTCGGCCGATTTGTCTTGCAATCAGTTGTGTGATCAGTCACCAGTCGGACAATCAGTCCGTTGACTGACCAGTCCCAGTCGACCGATCAGTCCGGCGATCAATCCATCAACCAGTCGGGCGATCAGTCGGTCGACGGCGACCAGTTGGTACACTATACCTAACACATGCTGAGCTGGCCACCCATTTGGTGCAAGCGCGAGACACAGCGCACTCTCTTTTAAATGTTTTTCGTTATTTTTATTCCCGTTGTTTATTTCCGTTGTATGTTTTTTTTTTCGCTTCTGTTTTACGAGTTTTAGGTAAATTGTAGAAATGCGCCGAAAGTTCGGCCGAATATTCGTATTCGGTACATTCGGCATATTTTTTCATGTTCGTATTCGGACGAATAATCGGTTGATTTGCCGAATAATTACCGAATATTTAAATTATTGTTGATATTAAAAAAAATGTATATTATATATACTTCACAGTAAGGTTAACTGATGATGACTAAATAAATGTGGTTTATTCCGAAACTTGTACATAGTTTTTTTGTAAATGAAAGAAACACTACTTTTTAACCGACTTAAAAAAAAATAGGAGGTCGTCAAAAAATATACGCGTCGAAGTGTATATTATTTTATATATTATGATCACCGATTACTGGAAGACGGCTGAACCGATTTAGAAAAATCTCTTTTGTTTAAATTATCTTCAAAGGTGGTCTCAGTGTCATCAAGTCAGGCTCTGATGATAGAATTCTGGAGAAATCGAGGGTACTCTTCAAATATTATAGGCACACCTATAGTGATTCGAGTATTTTTTATAGTAGGTAACTTGTGCAGTTGCATTTGAAAAGCACCATTTGTTTAAGTGGAACTGATGATGAAGACCACAGATGGCCACCGGAACTACTCAATAATAATTATTTCAAGGGTTCTGATTCGATTACTTGAATATGGTTATGAAGCACAATATACTCGTTCACAATGTATACGTTACATTGTGACAAGCATATGGTGAAGTACCAAGGCGAGTCCTCAACAATTAACGGCCCAGCATCGGGAAAATCAATATTTTGTAAAAGGTTACATATATGGTTGAGATTTATGTCTTTGCAACTAGGTAAATCACAAGCCGACCAACAAAATAAAAACTTTTTGACAAAAAATTAAGCCGGCTTTCAAAACAATCAAAAGAGAAAAAAATACTTTAATTTCGTAAATCGGTGCCAAAAACAAAAATACTAAACCAAAGACATCGACTATATTAAACTAAATTAAATTTCTATGAATTTAACAATTTTAAGAACTGCTTTGAGTAACAACTTTCTTGAAAATATTTTTTTAGAATAGGCATCACTTAACTCTAGGAACCAACACAAGTATTAAAATATGTAAATAATAAGTTTTTTTTTTAATAAATTTCCTTATCTAAACTAATATTATAAAGAGGAAACATTTGTGTTTTTGTATGTATGTAATATGTATGTATGTTTGTTAACGTTTTCACACAAAAACTACTGGACCGATTTAAAAAATTCTTATAACTACCATTAGAAAGCTGCATCTTCACTGAGTGACATAGGCTATATTACATTTTCAAAAAAAATAGGGATCCCTAATAAACCCTAGGTGTGAAAAAATTTGTCATAAAAACTCTGTCATCGTGTGCGCTGCTGAAACTTCTGATGATAGAACAAAAAAAACTTTTTACCAAAAAATTAAACCGACTCCCAAAAAACACTGCAAAGTGAAAAATAACTTTAATTTCGGTAGTCGGTGTCTTTAGTTTTGTATTTTCGTTTTTGGCACCGACTTCCGAAATTAAAGTTATTTTTCACTTTGCAGTGTTTTTTGGGAGTTGGTTTAATTTTTTGGTAAAAAGTTTTTATTTCACTCTTTTTAGTTGGTTGATTTTTAATTTACCTAGTTACAAGAGCCTAAATGTCAACTACTTATAACATTTTACAAAATATTGCTTTTCCCAATACTGGGCCGTTAATTTTTGAGGAGTTCTCCTGGTACTTCACCATCAGCTATACATCACCATATGCATTGTGACGAGCACCAAGTGCTTAATATCCATATTCAAGTAATCAAATCGCAATCCACGAAATACTTATTATTGAGTAGTTTCGGCGGCCATTTGTGGTCTTCATCATCAGTTCCACTTCCCCAAATGGTACTTTTTGAGAGCAACTGCACAAGTTACTATAAGAAATACCCAAAACGCCATAGGTGTGCCTATAATATTTGAAGAGTTCCCTCGATTTCTCCAGGATCCCATCATCAGATTCTGACTTTGGTGATAATGGTACCAATTTCGAAGTATACCCATTCGAACAAAAAAAGAATTTTCCAAATCGGTTCAGCCGTCTTCGAGTACTCGATGATCATACATAAAAAAAAAAAAAAAAAAAAAAAAATATACGCGTCGAATTGATAACCTCCTCTTTTGGTTGTCGGTTGAAAAATGTTCTACAGAATTATAGATCGTATCAATATCTACACAAAAATCCGCGATACCATTATGTCCAACTACTGTAGTTATGCTCCCTTCCACTCCACCCAGAGCGGGAGAAGTCATTAGATGATTTTCCATACCAGAAAAAAAATCCATATTCCATACTATACTGTACCATAATATTATAAATGCGAAACTATCTCTGTCCGTCTGTCTTTCTGTCTTTCTGTCTACCTTTTCACGCCTTAACCGCTGAACCGATTTACATGAAATTTGGCATGTGAACAGTTTAGGACCCTGGGAAGGACATAGGATAGGATAGGACATAGGTTTTTATCCCTTAATTCCCTCGGGATCGGGATTAACGCGGGAAAACCTCCCACGCGAACGAAGTTGCGGGCAAAAGCTAGTACGCTAAATAAAATTTATGAAACCTGTTTACCGCGCAGAATTAAATCGAATGATTCGGCCGAATATTTGGTTCGGTACATTTTGGGCCGAAGATTTGGTCGAAGATTCGTATTTGGTTGAACCTACATTCGGCGCATCTGTAGTAAATTGTATTTTGTGTCTTGTATTGTACCGAATAAATGTTTTATCTATCTATCTATCTAGTCGACCGATTAGTCTTGCGATCAGTCGGGTGATCAGTCCGTCGATCAGTCCGTCGACCAGTCGGGCGACCAATCGGCCGATCAGTCCGGCGATCAGACCGTCGATCAGCCTTCCGATCAGTCAGTCGACCAGTTGATCGATCGGTCCGTCAACCAGTCGGGCGATCATCTATCTAGTCGACCGATTAGTCTTGCGATCAGTCGGGCGATCAGTCAGTCGATCAGTTCGTCGACCTGCCCTTCGAACCGTCGTGCGATCAGTCCGGCGATTTGTCCGTCGACCTGTCAGATAACCAGTCCGTCGATCTGCCCGTGGAACTGTCACACAACCAGTCTGTCGTTCTGTCAGACAACCGGTGTTTCGATCTGTCCGTCGATCAGTCCGTCGACCAGTCGGTCGATCTATACGTCGATCAATCCGTCGACCAGTCTGGTCGACAGGTGGGACTTCGTCTCCGACACGAAGTCGGGCCATACTAACGCGGACGCGGCGCTCTTCACGTGAAACTTGGTGCTCTTCGGTGGTTACATTCCCGTTGTTTCGAATCCTAATTACAATGGCTTCGTCGGGAAATATTAGATTTCCTTGGTCGCGGTATTGTTTATAAGATTAATTATCATAATAACTATACTCGTAACACTTGCACATAACAAACAAATCGACCGGTAAGCTTCAATTTCGACGTTTTGCATTATTTTCGAAATAACGCAAAATGTCGAAATTTCTGTCAAAATTGGATTGAAAAGTCGAGTTCTGGTAATAAAAAGGTTTTGGAAAAAACCTATATTTTGAAATCACTGACAGGCACTCTAATTTTTATTATTAAAGAGAGATAGATATATGATTAGAATTACTAGACTGCAGTTGCCAGATAACACAATCTCTTCCTGTCATAAATAATGCACATGGCCATGTTTCAATGCGGCTCATTCATAGTTTTCAGATAATCATACTGTCATACCTACTGGGGCATATCTGTAACAACCATATACATATACTACAGCTAAAGAGAATCATTTTATCGCTATACATACATTCACAGTATGGCTGGCCATTACACCATCATTGGGAGGGAGTAGGCATGTATTTTTTTAAATGTATGTAATTTGACTTACCTATAAGCTGTATAAGTAAGCATTTTTTTTTATAAAGGAAACTGGCGAAGTGGGTAGAATTCATATTACTAGCAGTCTTGTTAACAAGCATATTTAGCTTAGTTGGAGGGGTTAACCCCTCCAACTAAGCTAAATATGCTTGTGTCTGGAGTGGATTCACGGCAAGAGTGTGATGGGTTGGGTTTCAGGTCCGACACCTTAGTCATTAACCTATTGACGCTTTGTATTAAATTAAATAATATTGTGTAATAAAGGATTAATGAATTTTTAAATTAACTAGCGACCCGCCCCGGCTTCGCACGGGTGCAATGTTTATATTAAATATACTATAGAATGTCTTTCGTTGACAGCCTTTTTGTCATTCGACATACATGTTCTCTTTAGTAATTATTTTTGAAAGTGCGACACATAATTTACCATGGGAAAAACATTCAACGCTCAAATCTAAGCAACATAGGCACGCGCGCCGTGCCTCCGCCGCACGGTGGGCTGAAAATCGGCTTTCATAGACTTAGGCATTTTATTTTGCAAGTGCGAGTTTTTTTGCCGGATATCACTTCTATTAGTTATAACAATATACAAAAATGACACCAGAATTGATTCTGCACAGAAACGAAGGAATTATAATTTTTTTACGAAAATTTTGTATGGAGCTAGTATGAAAAATCGAAATATCTCTAAAACGGCAGTGATAACCGTAATATCCTTATAGGGGGTTATAGTACTAATTATTTATGATTTTTTGACATACGTTACATAATGGTTGTAGATGCCTTTTTTTTTAAAAAATCGTCAAAATATTTTTATTTATTTTTACATATTTAAACGTTCCTTTTAGTGTTTAAGTTGAAGAATTCAGAGCTTTAACAACTCTTATCATAAAATAGCATCACCCCTATAGACCTGAAGGACTAGACAGAGGTGTGTAGTGTCTTGTTGATCTTGTAAGATTTCCAACAATACCAAATAGTTGAATATCAGTGTCAAAGTGCCCATGCTGTCGCTTCTTTTTGAAAGATAGGGGAATGAAATTGTTAATTGATCATACCCTAAAAGTATGATTACAACATAACCGGACACATAATAATAATAATATCCTTATAGGGGATTATAGTACTAACATTATTTATTTTAACATATGAAACTGTTCAAAACGATCCATGAACTGTGTCAAAGTTAAGAACATCGTTAGGAAGCATGCTTTTTCCCCAAATATTAAGAATATGTGAAAAAAAAAGACTGTATATAAACTTTTTATTGATAGGTAATTTAAATAAAACAGAAGTAACAAAAATAATATCTAATAAATTCAATTATACAAAATACATATTTGAAACTATAATTTATGAAATTATTAACTAAACATATTGGTACAATAAACTAACATAAATAACAAAAGAACATAAAGAAAAATAATTAAATTTTACAAATTTTCTTTACAACTTTCGTTGTCGGACTCCAATTCCGAGTCAGAATCCAGATCGGATATACCTACAAACTCGAACTCAGTTTCTGGAAACTGTATTAGGTCGAGAGTTTCAGCAAAAAAGGTTGTCTTCCTTTTGGCATCTAACTTTGACTTAACATTTAACTTTAACTTTGGTAAGAAACAACAAGCATATTTAGGATATCTTGATTAGAATCTTGCCTGCTTCTTTTCCGCGAATGATGTTCCCGGAACCTCCTAAAATCTTTGTTTCGAGACTCTGAGGCTTCTTCCGAGAGAGTCCCAATCGGGACAATATCATTTTTTTCGATTATGTCAGCTCCGTGTATTAATAGTTTATGTACGGTTGATGACATGTAGTACCAGTCGTATAATTCCACGTACTTTTCTGCTGTTTTGCGAGCAAAATCTTTAAATTTGATGACATCGATCTTCTCACCAGATGTTATTGCTTGCAAAATAACAGCAAATCTTTTTATCAGGTTTTGATCCAACCCAGTAATAGCTGCAGTTTTATTGGGAAACTCGAAAAACTTCCTTGCGGTATTCCCGTCATTGGTAGTTCCCGAGCCTTGTTTTACTATATCAATTAACAGATTGAGCTCCTCTTTAAATTTATTTTGAATATTTTTTTTTCTGTTTTGTAACATATCTTTATGCTCATTACTTCTTGCTGCCCACTGTTTGAAGTCAAGTCTGTACGCAATGTGTAACAGACATTCCATGCAATTTATACGGGCATGTAGGGATGATAGGCCAAATTCATATATGTCAGAACACACAGTTTTTGATGTTACAGCATCTAAGTGGTTCATTTCTGTTGGTTTTGCTAAGCACAGGTAGCATGATGCATTTGATCTAGCTTCAGAAAGGTACGTGCAGACTTTTGCGTCGATCATTGTCATCATTAGTTTATGAGTCACCCTGTTACTATTAATGCACTCTGTGGGGTTAAGGGCCTCAATTTCCTCATCCATTTTTCTTTTGTTATCAATGACAACTGCATGGCTTTCTTTTACAAAAGTGAACTGAACCGGACGACAATAAAAAGTTGAGCATGGTTTCGGGTTTGTCCATATAGTATTATCTCCATCTGTCAGTTTCAGTGGCACCAAGGAGGTCATGAAAATGCTTGAATCATCATGCTCGCCGTCCATTTTCTGCTTGTATCGGCTTTGATTGGAAGCACCATCAAATCCCCACTTCGATATCAGCTTTAACTGCTTATTTTCCACATTATCAGAAAGACTTTGAAGAATCCGCTTCACCGTGATGTCAAGTAAAGCTTGAAGTGTAATTCTAGCTGATGAATCCGTAACTGATACTGATTGATTAGGAGGGTAGCATGCAAGCTTAGTTTGTTGCAGTTTATAGTAGGATGGGTAAATATCCTTAGCACCTTCCCGAATGGCAGTCTCTCGCAACGTAATATATTGCCACTTTGAAAGCTTAAGTGAAAGAAGCAATCCAAGTGCTTTCTCTGGTGTAAATATTACTGTTTTCTTAATGCTTTCCTTGATTTTAACGGCAGCTTCTGGATTTTTGATCATATAATTGATTACAGATGCGATATCTTCATAACCTTCTTCTTTTAAACGTGCTGCAGCTGCATATGCCAATTCACAGGAATCCTCGCCTATGTGCTCACTAGATCTTCTCTTTTTCTGTTTGCTTCCCAGATCTTTGAATGGTTTTCGGGACCTTTTTGTCATTGTTCCAACAGTCGATGATGTCGAAGGTTCTGGAGAGACTGAGCGTGCTCTTGGTATCTCATCAACAGTTGGTTCTTGATTTATTAAAGTTTGCACGCAACTCGGCCAATCAATATTTGCTTGCAACCACTCTCCGTACGTATTTCTAAACTTATCAAAGAATCATTTAGATTTCTGCCACCTGTTTAAAGCAGCTCGCGTGAATCTCCGGCAAAATTCTTTGAGAGTTACTTGATCTTCGGCAGAAAGGCAATCGCCTATGCGGGACACAATTGCACTAAACAATACTTCATGATTAAATGAAGGACACTCACTTTTTAGAAGAACAAACAAATCTAAGTTGGTGATTAAACTTTCCATTCTAAGATTTTGTAGTCGCAAAGCAAATAGTTTTAGTGTTAGCAGTTACACGGTTGTGAACAATCTAAATTATGGAACAAAATTATAGCCCTTTTATTGTATAAAGTCAATAATTAGTTAACTACCCTCATTAAAGTTATAAAAGATATGATAATAAAAATTTATAATCGTCAAAAACATTTCGTAGAACTCATAGTAGAACTAATCAACATTAGCAAATCACATTAGCTCACTAATTATAAAAAGGTGAATGCAGTTCTTAGTTGGTATTGTTGCGAGATATTTCAAATCATTTAATCACTTAATAGGCTCATTAGAATCAGAAGACTACAACCATCATTCTAATTACTTAATTACTTGTCATCAGACTCATTAGATGACTACACAATATGTTATTTTGTATTTTGAACGTATGCAAGGTTTTAAAATTCCTTTTGTGTCGATATTATTATGTGTCCGGTTATGTTGTAATCATACTTTTAGGGTATGATCAATTAACAATTTCATTCCCCTATCTTTCTAAAAGAAGCGACAGCATGGGCACTTTGACACTGATATTCAACTATTTGGTATTGTTGGAAATCTTACAAGATCAACAAGATACTACACACCTCTGTCTAGTCCTTCAGGTCTACAGGGGTGATGCTATTTTATGTTAAGAGTTGTTAAAGCTCTGAATTCTTCAACTTAAACACTAAAAGGAACGTTTAATATGTAAAAATAAATAAAAATATTTTGACGATTTAAAAAAAAAAAGGCATCTACAACCATTATGTAACGTATGTCAAAAAATCATAAATAATTAGTACTAAAACCTCCTATAAGGATATTACGGTTATCGCTGCCGTTTCAGAGATATTTCGATTTTTCATACTAGCTCCATACAAAATTTTCATAAAAAATTATAATTCCTTCGTTTTTGTGCAGAATCAATTCTGGTGTCATTTTTGTATATTGTTATAACAAATAGAAGTGATATCCGGCACAAAAACTGGCACTTGCAAAATAAAATGCCTAAGTCTATGAAAGCCGTTTTTCAGCCCACCGTGCGCCGGCACCGCGCCGCAACCGCTATGTCCTTGCATTTTAAATCTGTAATATCTCCGAAACTATTTATTTAAATTTTATTCTGTAAAGGGCAATATTGATTTATATTAAATGCACAATGTATTTATGGTACTTAGTTGGATAAGGATTAATGCTGTATTGCTTAAAATCGCTTCGTAAAATATGCTCGTATTTCTCGTAAAAAGTAAAGGATAAAAAATGGTTGTTGTGGGTTATCTATAAGAGATAGACAGATGCCATTGAGGACTTTTTTGTTGACCTTTTTAAGGTGTACAATACTGTAGTATATTATTTTGATCTATCTCGTAGGGTTCAGCCAGCGTTTGCAAAGCAAGTGCAAAAAAATGTGTTTATTTGCGACATCACATTAGAAACTTTAAAAATTATCAGTGTTCCTCTACTATATTATGCATGTTATATACTTAAAAACCTTCCTATTGAATCACTCTTTCTATTGAAAGAAACTGCATCAAAATCCGTTGCGCAGTTTTAAAGATTTAAGCATACATAGGGACAGACACTGGGAAGCGACTTTGCTTTATACTATGTTATTATTATTATTAAGAAGATTATCAAAAGAAGATACAGAGCTTTTAAATAGCTACTTTAAAAGAGAAGTCAACCGTGACTTTAATTGAAAGGTTAGTCAGATTCTGATAATCAGATTCTATACTCTGTGCTCGCTTTAATACTTTCGTCAGGGCTGAGGGAGCACTTAGATGCTCTTTAACGAGGCCCCCAACTGGTGCCTTGGATAGTTTCCTACAAATACGTTTTAGTAGGAAACTCTCCTATTGGATACACATTTCTTATCGTTCTTTCTTTCAATATAAATTATTTTTCGTGACAAAAATAGCTTCGACCTATTCTCAGACTTTTTTGTCAGGTGTGAAATCATCGAATGACTTCTCCCGCTCTGGGTTAAGTGGGAGGGTGTGTCAGATTTCTACTGACTAAAAACCCACCCTGTTCCTTCAGCTGCCCTTATGTTCCGGGGCCGCGGTATCTCGTTAAAATATTCCCGCAACCCCGGCAGGCAATGGCTGACAGCTCCTTGAGGCGCACGCGGAACACGACGCGCCGCACCTATTCTCAGACCTACCATAACTACACAAAAACATACAAATTGGTCAAGCCGTTTCGGAGTAGTTCGATAACAAACACTGTGACACGAGATTTTAATGCCTTTCTTAGATAAAGCTTGCTTCTCATCTTTTATAATTAATAATTTATCAGACACGTCACCTATACTATTACCTACTTACGTTATCTTAGTTTCCATCCATTTAAACTGTATGTTTAACGTAATTAATGATTGTATACATTGTTAGTACAATATAATAAACTTCATAAATTAATTAATCACTTAGATAACCGCTATTATTTAATTATTCAGATAATTTAATGTTCGTAAGTGTTGTTTAACAGTTCGTATTCGTATTTATTGAAATTATTTTGTTGTTTATTGTTTTTATGCAATAAAAGGACTAATTGTGGCCCAGTGTTTATAGGCCCTGCTTATACAACACTTAGGTTACTAGGGTAATACTTTGGCTGCTCTTAATCGTTATTTATTTTTCAAATGTATGATCACCGATTACTCGAAGACGGCTAATCGATTTGGAACACTTTTTTTGTTTGAAAGGGGTTGAAATTGGTCCCGTTGTCACCAAGTCAGGATCTGATGATGGGATCCGGGAGATATCGAGGGAACTCTTTAAATATTATAGGCACACCTATAGTGATTTGAGTATTTTTTATAGTAATTTGTGTAGTTGCATTCGAAAAGCACCATTTGTGAAGTGGACCTGATATGAAGACCACAGATGGCCACTGGAACTACTCAATATATAAGTAGAAATAATAAGTATTTCATCTGTTTCGCTTCGATTACTTGAATGTGGTTATTAAGCACAATATGCTCGTCACAATGCATATGGTGAAGTGAAGCTGATTGTGAAGTACCAGGAGAACTCCTCAACAATTAACGGCCCAACATTGGGAAAAGCAATATTTTGTAAATAATTATAAGTAGTTAACATTCAGGCTCTTGTAACTAGGTAAATTAAAAATCGACACCTAAAAAGAGTGACATAAAAACTTTTTACCAAAAAATTAAACCGACTCCCAAAAACACTGCAAAGTGAAAAATAACTTTAATTTCGGTAGTCGGTGTATTTCGTTTTGTATTTTCGTTTTTGGCACCGACTTCCGAAACTAAAGTTATTTTTAAAAAGTTTTTATGTTACATAGCAATACCCCGCCGCGACCAATATTTTTTAGGTGTTTTTTTACATTTTTAATTTAATATTTATTTTAAGCTTTTTTGTATTGCATTACACGTCGTCTCCTTTCATTTGATACACCACTCGGGTATATTTGACAATATTCGATTATTCATCCCCACTTTCACCGTCCATATCTCCTCCATACCTCGAAAATAGCTGAACCAGTATTAATAAAACATGTCTAATTGTAATATGCACGTCATTCCTTTTCATTTGATACCCCACTTGGGTATATTTGACGATATTCAATTATTCATCCCCACTTTTACCCCTCATATCTAGTAAATAGCTGAACCGATGTTAATAAAACATTTTTTGATTGTAATATACATGTCATACCCTTTCATTCGATATCCCACTTGGGTATATTTGACAACGTTCTAATTTTTATCCCCAATTTAAGGGGGGTGCCCTTACCTAGTAAAAGGATGAACCGATTTAACCGATCTAAAACCATCGCCGGAAAGCATGCCTTATAACCAGTGATCGGAGTAGGTAGATTGATTTTTGGTACTTGTATCATAAATGCACACAGAAAGAATAACATGGATAAGCCATTTTCCCGGAAAGTAATTCCGGTATTTCCGGATTCAATTAAACATTGTTAATGTTGGTAGTGATATTATTCCTACTCAATTCAAAATTTAAAGGAAGGTATAAAAACTAAATTAATTCATTATTTATCTGTTGAATAATAAAAACAATCTAATTCCGATCGAAGCTTTAATTTTTATTTTTTTATTTTTAGCCTTTTATGGCTAGAACTTTTATAGATAGACATAAATTGTTGCACTTAAATTTAAATATTTTCATAGTGGTCATGGTTTTTTTCCGGTTTTTTTTTAATAATCCACCAATTCCGGAGGAAGGTCCATATTAATATATACGTTTCGAATCAATGACCCCATTTCAATCTACCTACTCCGATCACTGCTTATAACCAGTGAACGAAATAAGTAGAGCTATTTAGGTTCATTGACCGCAACCATTGATTTAATATGGATATTCCACGGGATTCCGACTGATACTACGGGGTTTTATTGAATTTTATTATTTTTGTCAATATGTATAAAAATGGTGTATGTAAGCCAATAAACGCATGAGCAAGGTTGTAAATTTTACAACTGTAAATGTTTTTGTACAACTTCAGAATAAAAATGTTTGTATGATTGTTGTTGAGCGTGCTCCATCTTCGACCACATCATCACTTACCATCAGGTGAGATGGTGGTGAAACGCGAGCCTATTATCAATAAAAAAAGAAATTTTTACGTAAAAAAATATATGTGGTTTAATGAATCAAGTTTATCTATTTATTACACTATCCTTAATCTCGTCCTTCTTATATTTACCCGTCAGAAAGGAAGTGTAATCTTTCATTACTCCCGAAGGCGAGAATAGTTTTTTTATGATTTTACTAGGTTACTTAAAAACCAAATCCCGGAACTTGGGGAATATCCATATTATTCTAACCTATCGCAAGTACATAAAACAGCTCTACCTATTCCGATCTATGCTTATAACAAACAAAACCGTATTGAAATCGATTCACCCGCTTAGAAACTACAGTGTTACAGACAGACACACATAGCGGTTAAACTTATAACACCTCTCTTTTTGCGTCGGGGGATAAAAAAAGTAAACAAGACTTCGTGAGGTAACCGGCATGTCCTAGGACATGGCATGGCCCGTTCTCTCTCATGAATTGAGGCCAGAGTCCCACCTGTGGGAAGTGTCAAATTTCACACTCCTGCGCCTGCGCAATTTTTGTAAAAATACGTACAAAGGTTTCGCTCCACGTATTAGTAGTAAATGTTAACGAAATCTACCTAGATTTCTTTTTTTTTCTACAACTTTCACACAACGCCATCTAGTCCCAAACTAAGCAGAGCTTGTGCTATGAGTACTAGACAACTGATAAACATACATATACAGGGTTAATTGTAAAACACCGAAAACCTCTCGAGACTATGTTACTAACATCATAACCAACAACTTTTGTTCTATGACTTTTAATAATTCGTCATATTTTAGTTCACCAGATTTTCATACAAAAATAAAAATATTTAAATTGAACGCCCTAAATGTTACGGAGTCTATGCGAAGCAAAAGAAAACGACTTATACTATCACTTTCTTTTGTTTCGCATAGACTCCGTAACATTTAGGGCGTTCAATTTAAATATTTTTATTTTTGTATGAAAATCTGGTGAACTAAAATATGACGAATTTTTAAAAGTCATAGAACAAAAGTTGTTGATTATGATGTTAGTAACATAGTCCCGAGAGGTTTTCGGTGTTTTACAATTAACCCTGTATATTTCTAAATACATACATATTATATGTAGATAAATTACACCCAGACAAAGAACAAATGATCGTGCTCATCACACAACATTTGTCCTGGGTGGGAATCGAACCCACGACCTTGTGCATAGCAGTCAAAGTCCACTGACCACTAGACCAACAGGCCTGTCAATAGTTTTAATTTCGTTAACATTTCATATATTTTATTTTATAGCATGCTTCATCTTCGACCATCATCGCTTAAGGTGGTCAAACGCGAACCGTAACGTAAACAACAACAAAATGTTCCTGCTCGACTTAAAAATAATCTACGCAATAAAGAGACTCAAAACAGGTTACATTAATACCTGGCTGAGAGTGTGTAGCTTGCTGGGTTTCACCTTGTGACCACACGCACAAATACAAAGCGATGTGCATCAGGTTTTTCCCAGTCTTCAAAACATGATATTTGACCTTGTAAGGGGAATTTAGTGTCGGTATGCCTACTAAAAATAAGCGAACACTAGAGTTAATTTATTAGCACTGCATAATGCACTCCACTGTTTGGTTTAACCAAACAATATTGAATGCAAAAAAGACAAAACGCACCCTTAGTAATATAAGGGCACAACTCAAAAAAGTAGATTTTTGACTACTCGCGTTTCAAGATTCTGGATTCCTGCATTACAGATATTTTTTCATATAACATGCTTATTATTTAAGTTAGCCAACCGGTAAGCTAGTTAACCGGTTAGTTAACTGGTTAGTTAACCGGTAGCAAATTTCATTTTGAGCTCTTAGCATTTAAAACCTCAGTTTGCAAAAATTTTGACTTGATTCCTTATATTACTGAGGGTGCGAAAAGGACTGTATGAAAGCAATGCTTTATTCAACGCTTGTTTGTAAAAGCAGACTTCATGGTAGTTTTCTTTTGGTATTTCTGAAACGTATTTTGCCGTTTTCCGTTCTCATAGAGAGGATTGTTCCATCTGTAGGAAAGTTATTGGCTGATTGTGTTTAAGCTTATCTTGAAACTAGTTTCGTACGCGTGGGAGGTTTTCCCGTGTAAATTCCAATCCCGTGGGAATTCTGGTATATAAAGTAGCAATTGTGTTATTCCAGGATACAACATTTCTATCGAATCCGTTCAGTAGTTTTTGCGTTAAAGAATGAAAATCATCCACCCATCCTTCCGTCCATCATCACAACTTTCGCATTTATAATACTTATATTAGTAAGAAAGATTAGTAAGTTACATAAGATTCAGCCATTCACCGCCGTTGGAGGGCCCGCCGCGGAAAGCACGCCCCGCTATCTATTAAATTAAAGGTACCTTGTAGCTATCGATTTCTACAGGCTATTTATAGCTAGCGTTGGTTGGTTGGTTGGTTGGTTGGTTGGTTTATGGCTATGACCAGCTTCTTATTATTATATCCCCACCCATACGCACAAAACTTTTTGGGAATACCTTCATTGTGCGTACGGCTAAGGAGTGGAATTCCCTGCCGGAGTCTGTGTTTCCCGACAGCTACAACCTAGGAGTCTTTAAGTCCAGAGTGAATAGGTTACTTTTAGGTAAGCGTGCTCCATCTTCGATCACATCATCACTTACCATCAGGTGAGATAGTGGTCAAACGCGAACTTATTTTGAATAAAAAAAGAATATATACCCTTTCACAATCAAAATGTATAAAACCATCCATTCGACAATTAGCGATGGAAAAATGAACGCTTAATGTCGGTCGAATTCTTATTTTTTAAAATATTTTATCAACAATATTTTTTGTCGATTCAGCCAAAAGATAGATTTTCGAGCTCGATTTTAGTATATAGCACCGCCTCGCCCTAAATATATGCACATGCTGAAGGTGCAGTGTTGCAACATGTAACCCAAACCTCGACTCAATTCGTGTCTCGCCGCTTTTTGGAACATCCTCAGGGGATTTGATTTATCAATCGCTCGGGCGCTTTAATTTTTAGGGTTCCGTAGCCGAATGTAAAAAAACGGAACCCTTATAGTTTCGTCATGTCTGTCCGTCTGTTCCAAAACTATTAGGACTATACACATGAAACTTAGGAGGTAGATGTATTCTGCGAACTGCTTTCCGATTTTGATAAAAAAAGTTTTAAAATTAAGGGGGCTCCTCATACATGAATCTGAAACTGAAAATAGTTTTTTTTTTTCATGAAACCTATGCGTGTGTGGTATCTATAGAAAGGTCTTTAAAAATGACATTGAGGTTTCTAAAACCACTTTTTCATAAAGTCAGTCGTTTAAAAGATATACGCTACCAAACTTGTAAAATGTGTGAAGAGGGTGTGAAGAGGGGGGGTGGCTCTAACTTCTATAATAATGGAGGGAAAAACAAAAAAAAATATATATATGCTGTAGATCTTAATGTAAACTTTCAACGAAAATTAGTTGGAACGAGATCGGGTCAGCAGTTTTTGAGATATACGAGGGGGTGTTTAAGTTCGCGGAATGGAGGGTAAGGAGTGAAAATAAAAATACTAAATTATTTTTCTTTTTAGCGGCAGCTCTACTGTTGCGCTGCGTCCGCGCGTCATTTATTTATATGGATTAACAAAGCAGCGGGGCGGCACACGGTGGGCTGAAAATCGGCTTTCATAGACTTAGGCATTTTATTTTGCAAGTGCGAGTTTTTTTGCCGGATATCACTTCTATTAGTTATAACAATATACAAAAATGACACCAGAATTGATTCTGCACAGAAACGAAGGAATTATAATTTTTTTACGAAAATTTTGTATGGAGCTAGTATGAAAAATCGAAATATCTCTAAAACGGCAGCGATAACCGTAATATCCTTATAGGGGGTTATAGTACTAATTATTTATGATTTTTTGACATACGTTACATAATGGTTGTAGATGCCTTTTTTTAAAAAAAAATCGTCAAAATATTTTTATTTATTTTTACATATTTAAACGTTCCTTTTAGTGTTTAAGTTGAAGAATTCAGAGCTTTAACAACTCTTATCATAAAATAGCATCACCCCTATAGACCTGAAGGACTAGACAGAGGTGTGTAGTGTCTTGTTGATCTTGTAAGATTTCCAACAATACCAAATAGTTGAATATCAGTGTCAAAGTGCCCATGCTGTCGCTTCTTTTTGAAAGATAGGGGAATGAAATTGTTAATTGATCATACCCTAAAAGTATGATTACAACATAACCGGACACATAATAATAATAATATCCTTATAGGGGATTATAGTACTAACATTATTTATTTTAACATATGAAACTGTTCAAAACGATCCATGAACTGTGTCAAAGTTAAGAACATCGTTAGGAAGCATGCTTTTTCCCCAAATATTAAGAATATGTGAAAAAAAAAAGACTGTATATAAACTTTTTATTGATAGGTAATTTAAATAAAACAGAAGTAACAAAAATAATATCTAATAAATTCAATTATACAAAATACATATTTGAAACTATAATTTATGAAATTATTAACTAAACATATTGGTACAATAAACTAACATAAATAACAAAAGAACATAAAGAAAAATAATTAAATTTTACAAATTTTCTTTACAACTTTCGTTGTCGGACTCCAATTCCGAGTCAGAATCCAGATCGGATATACCTACAAACTCGAACTCAGTTTCCGGAAACTGTATTAGGTCGAGAGTTTCAGAAAAAAAGGTTGTCTTCCTTTTGGCATCTAACTTCGGCCTTTGTGCACTTAGAAAAGGATCCGAAGAAACAACAAGCATATTTAGGATATCTTGATTAGAATCTTGCCTGCTTCTTTTCCGCGAATGATGTTCCCGGAACCTCCTAAAATCTTTGTTTCGAGACTCTGAGGCTTCTTCCGAGAGAGTCCCAATCGGGACAATATCATTTTTTTCGATTATGTCAGCTCCGTGTATTAATAGTTTATGTACGGTTGATGACATGTAGTACCAGTCGTATAATTCCACGTACTTTTCTGCTGTTTTGCGAGCAAAATCTTTAAATTTGATGACATCGATCTTCTCACCAGATGTTATTGCTTGCAAAATAACAGCAAATCTTTTTATCAGGTTTTGATCCAACCCAGTAATAGCTGCAGTTTTATTGGGAAACTCGAAAAACTTCCTTGCGGTATTCCCGTCATTGGTAGTTCCCGAGCCTTGTTTTACTATATCAATTAACAGATTGAGCTCCTCTTTAAATTTATTTTGAATGTTTTTTTTTTCTGTTTTGTAACATATCTTTATGCTCATTACTTCTTGCTGCCCACTGTTTGAAGTCAAGTCTGTACGCAATGTGTAACAGACATTCCATGCAATTTATACGGGCATGTAGGGATGATAGGCCAAATTCATATATGTCAGAACACACAGTTTTTGATGTTACAGCATCTAAGTGGTTCATTTCTGTTGGTTTTGCTAAGCACAGGTAGCATGATGCATTTGATCTAGCTTCAGAAAGGTACGTGCAGACTTTTGCGTCGATCATTGTCATCATTAGTTTATGAGTCACCCTGTTACTATTAATGCACTCTGTGGGGTTAAGGGCCTCAATTTCCTCATCCATTTTTCTTTTGTTATCAATGACAACTGCATGGCTTTCTTTTACAAAAGTGAACTGAACCGGACGACAATAAAAAGTTGAGCATGGTTTCGGGTTTGTCCATATAGTATTATCTCCATCTGTCAGTTTCAGTGGCACCAAGGAGGTCATGAAAATGCTTGAATCATCATGCTCGCCGTCCATTTTCTGCTTGTATCGGCTTTGATTGGAAGCACCATCAAATCCCCACTTAGATATCAGCTTTAACTGCTTATTTTCCACATTATCAGAAAGACTTTGAAGAATCCGCTTCACCGTGATGTCAAGTAAAGCTTGGAGTGTAATTCTAGCTGATGAATCCGTAACTGATACTGATTGATTAGGAGGGTAGCATGCAAGCTTAGTTTGTTGCAGTTTATAGTAGGATGGGTAAATATCCTTAGCACCTTCCCGAATGGCAGTCTCTCGCAACGTAATATATTGCCACTTTGAAAGCTTAAGTGAAAGAAGCAATCCAAGTGCTTTCTCTGGTGTAAATATTACTGTTTTCTTAATGCTTTCCTTGATTTTAACGGCAGCTTCTGGATTTCTGATCATATAATTGATTACAGATGCGATATCTTCATAACCTTCTTCTTTTAAACGTGCTGCAGCTGCATATGCCAATTCACAGGAATCCTCGCCTATGTGCTCACTAGATCTTCTCTTTTTCTGTTTGCTTCCCAGATCTTTGAATGGTTTTCGGGACCTTTTTGTCATTGTTCCAACAGTCGATGATGTCGAAGGTTCTGGAGAGACTGAGCGTGCTCTTGGTATCTCATCAACAGTTGGTTCTTGATTTATTAAAGTTTGTACGCAACTCGGCCAATCAATATTTGCTTGCAACCACTCTCCGTACGTATTTCTAAACTTATCAAAGAATCCTTTAGATTTCTGCCACCTGTTTAAAGCAGCTCGCGTGAATCTCCGGCAAAATTCTTTGAGAGTTACTTGATCTTCGGCAGAAAGGCAATCGCCTATGCGGGACACAATTGCACTAAACAATACTTCATGATTAAATGAAGGACACTCACTTTTTAGAAGAACAAACAAATCTAAGTTGGTGATTAAACTTTCCATTCTAAGATTTTGTAGTCGCAAAGCAAATAGTTTTAGTGTTAGCAGTTACACGGTTGTGAACAATCTAAATTATGGAACAAAATTATAGCCCTTTTATTGTATAAAGTCAATAATTAGTTAACTACCCTCATTAAAGTTATAAAAGATATGATAATAAAAATTTATAATCGTCAAAAACATTTCGTAGAACTCATAGTAGAACTAATCAACATTAGCAAATCACATTAGCTCACTAATTATAAAAAGGTGAATGCAGTTCTTAGTTGGTATTGTTGCGAGATATTTCAAATCATTTAATCACTTAATAGGCTCATTAGAATCAGAAGACTACAACCATCATTCTAATTACTTAATTACTTGTCATCAGACTCATTAGATGACTACACAATATGTTATTTTGTATTTTGAACGTATGCAAGGTTTTAAAATTCCTTTTGTGTCGATATTATTATGTGTCCGGTTATGTTGTAATCATACTTTTAGGGTATGATCAATTAACAATTTCATTCCCCTATCTTTCTAAAAGAAGCGACAGCATGGGCACTTTGACACTGATATTCAACTATTTGGTATTGTTGGAAATCTTACAAGATCAACAAGATACTACACACCTCTGTCTAGTCCTTCAGGTCTATAGGGGTGATGCTATTTTATGTTAAGAGTTGTTAAAGCTCTGAATTCTTCAACTTAAACACTAAAAGGAACGTTTAATATGTAAAAATAAATAAAAATATTTTGACGATTTAAAAAAAAAAAGGCATCTACAACCATTATGTAATGTATGTCAAAAAATCATAAATAATTAGTACTAAAACCTCCTATAAGGATATTACGGTTATCGCTGCCGTTTCAGAGATATTTCGATTTTTCATACTAGCTCCATACAAAATTTTCGTAAAAAAATTATAATTCCTTCGTTTTTGTGCAGAATCAATTCTGGTGTCATTTTTGTATATTGTTATAACAAATAGAAGTGATATCCGGCACAAAAACTGGCACTTGCAAAATAAAATGCCTAAGTCTATGAAAGCCGTTTTTCAGCCCACCGTGCGGCAGCGCTGAAGCCGCGCCCCCGATGAGAAGTCGTGACCCCGATAATGACCTATTTTTATCATCTACCCTCCCATTTCGCGAACTTAAAAACGCACCCTCGTAGCATGTTTTCTAAAACCGCAAATATAACTTTGTAATTCATATAAATACTATGAAAATCAAAGTTATTTGGCGTAGTTACTACGTGACTCGCAATTGGCTAAGTTTTTTTTTTTATAAAGATAACTAGCAATATAGATAGAAATCACTCAGCTTAGTTGGGGGAGTTCCTCCAACTAAGCTAAATATGCTTGTGTCTGTAGTGGGTTCACGGCAATTATGTAATGGGTTGGGTTTGAACCCGCGACCTCTCGTTAAAACGCCGACACCTTAGCCATTAGGCTATTGACGCTGGTCTGTACTTCAGCGTGCTACATTACCAAAAGTACTGTAGTATTCTTTGGAAGCATTATATCCATCTAATTTAATTACAATATTATCAAAGAGCTGTGTTAGTGTGCTAAATTTTATTCTACCCTTACATTATCGTTCTTTCTTTTTACAGATAGTGTACGGCTACCGCAAGAGTTATTGGCGCCAGATAGTGACGTACACCCTCTCCTGCCTGTTCGTGGGGCTGCCGTTCCTGTTGTTCCACTGGGTACCGACCTGGCTTCTGTACCTCACCTGCATCCGGTGCTCCTTCCAGATCGCTGACAGAGTTCTTGTAGTGGTGAGTTTGATGTCGACTTACTTATAATATTTTGGTGCTAACTTAAGATATTTGGCAGTATTATGTTTATTTTTGCAGTGCAGATTCCTACTCTAACATAAAGTAATTTAAAAATAGGGAATATGTGTGTTTTATTGTTTGCTTAGTTAATAAATTATTAGGTCTAGTGTAAAGCAAAGTTGATAATAGAATGAGGAGTCCGAATTAAACTTTAAACTTACTTTAAAAATAATGTCTTCGTGTGTCTCGGATTGCATTAATCTTCTTATCTACGTAATTTGTTCACCTTTGTTAGCCATAAGTTTCAATTTAATTCGATTAGCTTGCCATGTGTATGTGAAGTGTTAAATTGAATGTTATTTGGTGGGTTGTGGAAGTATGCAAGTTAAGCAAAAGATTTATGGTAAAGTAAATAAATAGGAATATAAGAGGTACCTATTTCGGAATGTTTAAAATCACGTCAATTTCATCATACGGTAGTCCTGTATTTTTACAGTCTATGACCCGAGATAGTCATGGAACTATGCATATTAGTTTTGTAATGCAGTGTTGTTTGTCCTAGTCTGTTTTAAATACATGCAAATGTTGTCCAAAAGTAGCATGTTTTCAAAAGCCAGTCCTTCTAAAATCCCTGATTAATTTTATAATGCGGGTATTTATATGTATACATAATTATGTAATGCAGATAAAATACACAGTGTGCAACAAAGTGGTTTTCTTTTGTTACCAGCCGACTTTTTTTATAAATAATGTATTTTATCTACTTTTCAGGAAACATATCAGAAGAAATGCAAGAGTTACTACATACATCTAATATTACACAAAAACATAGCAGATACAAGGTACGTGTACTTCTTATACGATAACTAGCTTCCGCCCACGACTTCGTCCGCGTGGAAAAAAAATCCCCCGATTTTGAAACATTCTTCATTAGTGCTCCGCTCCTATTGGTCTTAGCGTGATGATATATAGCCTATAGCCTTCCTCGATAAATGGGCTATCTAACACTGAAAGAATTTTTCAAATCAGAACTGTTGTTCCTGAGATTAGCGCGTTCAAGCAAACAAACAAACAAACTCTTCAGCTTTATAATATTAAGTATAGATTAAACAAAGGAGCTTTTTTTCGAAGGGAAATCATCAAATAACTCCCCCCGCTCTGAGTGGAGCGGGAGTATCAGGCTTTTACTGACTAAAAACCCACGCTGTTCCTTCAGTTGACCTTACGGCCGGGGCCGCGGTAACTCGTTACAACTTTCCCGCAACCCATAACGAAACTGCATCATCACCTATAACTGACATGGATCCTCTAATGGCACGCAATCTAGTTGTGTTTAGCACAGTCGGGACACACGCAATGTTATTGCTCTAAATTGAGTCTCCTTATATAATTTTTATTCCTGCATTGTGTGGGTCTAATAAACATCCTTTCTCTTTTCATATTTTTTCTTTCTTTTTTATCACCAGCTCACCTGATGGTAAGCAATGTTCTGGTCGAAGATGAATTACGCTTACCTAGAAGTAACCTATTCACTCTTGACTTAAAGACTCCCAGGTTATACTTATAACTATCAGGAAACACAAACTGAAAATCTATTCATCTCCTTGCTTGGTAATTATCTTGATACTATAAATTGATATTTAGAAAACTAGAGGGCGGTGCTGCATAATGCATGCAGCATGTACATTTGGTTGTTAGAAGAATTAACGATAGACATTTTAATAAAGTATTAGTTTAGTGTGGCTTTCGCGAAGTAACGCCTGATTCCATTCTGTATCATCAACTTTATACTTGATATACTTGCCTTTTTCCAAGTATGTAGGGGTCGGCAGCGTCGTCGATGCAGCTGAGTAACACAATATCTCTTGGCAAGACCAGAGTCAGATTTTCTGCCTTCTGACTACTCATGACAGCTGGGGCCAACCGCTTAACGTGCCTTCCGAGTAGGGTTGCCATCGGTCCGGGTTTCCCCGGATTTGTCCTAGTTTAGAGGGCATCCGGGTAGCGTCCGGGGAGGGCTTCAACTGTAGTCCGGGTTTAAAAATGTAGTCTTGGGCCGCCCGCGACACACGTACTGTGCTCGCACACCACGGTCAACCGCCGAACCGAATCGCTATATTCACCGTCCCCCCACACCTCCCGTTGTAGTTGCCACGGTGGCATGGCGGTGCGCACTTCGACTTCGCCACCCGCACTCCGCAGTGACGCCAGTGACGGTTATGAATGTAGATGTGTTTATTTGAAGATTAAAAAAAATCTGACTGATTATTAAAACAATTTGTAACAAACTGTAATAAGATTCTATTTTGTTAGGTACATTTAAAATGATGAAAAACATGACTAAATTTAATTTTAAGGTCTGAAAAAAAATTAAAAAAATTGGCCAAGTGCGAGTCAGACTCGCCCATGAAGGGTTCCGTAGTAACTATAATAATATAATATAATATGTATATTTATTTGAAGAATAAAAAAAAAACAAAATAATTCTTAAAACTAGCTTATTTACATTTTTAGAACTACTCTAAATAACTTTGTTTTTCATAGTGTTTGTATGAATTACAAAGTTATATTTGCGGTTTTAGAAAATATGCTGTATCTCAAAAACTGCTGACCCGATTTTGTTCAAACCAATTTTGGTTGAAAGTTTACATTAAGATCTACATACATATATTTTTTTATACATACATTGATTTTTCACTCCATTATTATAGAAGTTAGAGGGGGTGGGACACACATTTTACCACTTTGGAAGCTTATATCTTTTAAACGATTGACTTTATGAAAAAGTGGTTTTAGAAACCCTTATATCATTTTCAAAGACCTGTCTATAGATACCACACACGCATAGGTTTCATGAAAAAATATATTTTCAGTTCTAGTTCCATGTATGGGGACCCCCCTTTATTTTAAATATTTTTTAATTTTTTTCTGAAAATCGGAAAGCGGTTCACAGAACACATCTACTTACTTAGTTTATACATGTATAGTCTTAATAGTTTCGGAATAAAATGGCTGTGACATACGGACGGACGGACAGACAGACAGACAGGCCCGTTGGTATAGTGGTCAGTGGCCCTGACTGCTGTGCGGAAGGTCGTGGGTTCGATTCCCACCTAGGACAAATGTTTGTGTGATGAGCACGGTCATTTGTTCTTTGTCTGGGTGTAATTTATCTATAATATGTATGTATTTAGAAATATATATGTATGTTTATCAGTTGTCTAGTACCCATACCACAAGCTCTGCTTAGTTTGGGACTAGATGGCGTTGTGTGAAAAAGTTGTGGAATATTATATTATTATATTATATTATTAGACATATCGGTTCCGTTTTTTGCCATTCGGCTACGGAACCCTAAAAAGGTGATTTATGACATTTTTAACTGTTTTTATTACACTGACTATGTTTAAAAAAACCTGTTGACATGTCCGGGTTCTGGACTCAAATCAGGGGTGTTTAAGCGTCTTATCCTGGTTTCTAAATTTTAGAGATGGCAACCCTACTTCCGAGGCACGGGGTATCACACCGCCAACTTCCAAACTCCAAAGTACTACTGAGACTTATAGAAAAACAAAAAAAGAATTTCCTAAATCGGTTCAGCCGTCTTCTATAGTGTATTCACGGAGACGAGTTAGTATAGCGCCTTCTCTATCGCACATTATCATACTAATGACAAAGACAAAAAAAACTTTTTTAGTGTCAGTGGGCGTTAACAATACCTTAGAAAGGTAAATGTGCGTTCACACTGCGCTTCTTAAAATTTCGCTTAGTTTATTCCTGCGGCTTCGTCTGTCGTATGAATTGAGAGACATTTATTTGATAGATTTTTTTATGGGTACCTACTTTTTTATATATCTGATGGATATGAAGGAAACAAATAAAATCGAGATTTAATGATTAAATTTTCTTTATTATATTATAATATCTACCTATAGAAGTTTATAACATATCATCATCATCATCACTTTCCGTACTATCACTACTGTCGTCGTTTCCCACATTTATTATGAATCTTTCAGTCATTGCTTCCACATTTCTGTCCATGGCATACAGTCACAAGTAAGAGCACGTCTGCACAGTACGGGAAGTATGAGTAGACTAAAAAGTATTCGTACTGTGTACACCGCCTTAGCGTTTATCACTGACCAATCGCAGTTAAAAAATTGTGTGAGTGAGATAGCGCTCTACTAACTCGTCTCCGTGAATACACTATAGTAATCGGTGATCATACATTAAAAAAAATATACGCGTCGACTTGAGAACCTCCTCCGTTTTTTAGCTCTTTTTGCCTGACCTGAGAATGGAATTCGAGACATCATGATCAGTAGTCGCGCTTGCGAAAAAGGCAGTGACTCGATTATGTATAAACAAGAGATTTATAAACATAAAGAAAAACTTAATTATTTCAGGGGACTACTAAACGAAGGCTTCGATGACGACGGAAATAAGGAGAAGGAGCCTATTGAAAGTGCAGACGCTATACACACTCCCATACATTTAGACGATGGAACTACACTTAGTGAGTAATAAATAAATCTTTTTATTTCGGACCATAGAATCAATAAAGTGTTAGTCACTTATACCTTATTACTTATTATCCAGTGTTAGTACCCGTCACCCTCCGCACAAACTGCTTCATAATCAGAGAGAACACATTCACTCACCGTTCTCAGGATGCTATTGTGACTATCCCTCACTTCTGAGGAGAGCTTCAGAAGTGGAAAACTTATTACTGAATTACTTTAACTTATGAATAATATTTTGTAACTATAATGAATTGTAGGTGGCTTAAGTTCATTAAAGGAAAACGATAATAGAAGAAGATTTTATGAATAATAAAAATAATGATGAAATGGCAAAAAACGTTGTATAACTATTTGCGATATTTTTTTGGAGTACAGCTTATATTTTTGATTTAAACTTTTAAAAATTCTTCCCGATCATCCAATCAAAACAGTCTAATTTCAAATATTTAATTTTGTATTCTATTGACTAATGAATAAATAATTCACGACGCGCGCGTAAACACAATAATCCTCAAACAAATGTTTGACGACGACGATCGAGAGACTGAGATTACAATAATATAATAGACAAACAAAGTGATTACTAATGTCAATAAAAACAGGTTGGTAGATGTCAACGCGTCATTATGCAATTACGACCACATAGTACAGGAAAGTCCCTAAACCCAACGATATCACGATAGCGGGGTTTTACAGACTCCTACGCATATTACTTTGCATGTTTCATTCAGCGTATACCTAAGATTTTATTGAGCAAATATTTTTTTATATCGATATCTACTACTACCGATATTAATAATACTAGGTACTTATTCTTTTTATTTCGACTGCGTGGCCTTCTCTAATAGGTTTCAGTATAAAATTTAAAAGGTATAAAAATAACATTCATCATCTGCCTAACTTTTACCCGTCTATGTTTGTGTCGGGTCCAGCTGAGTGTCAGTAGTTTACATGAAGCGACTTATCTGACCTCCACAACTCAGTAACACTAGTTACCGAGTTACTGTTAGTTTACCCTAGAAAAAAATCTTTTTTACCCGGTATATGGTTGATTGATCAATCAAATATCTAAGTGCTCTCACAAAAACATATGTAGCTTATATTTTTTAATTTCCAGACGTCCAGAACTACAGGTACTTCCGTCACAAGAAGCAGTCCCTTATATGGGACGGCAGTCGCGCGCAATGGACCAGACTGGCTGGCATCGAGTCCGGGGCCTCCTGTGCACAGCTACAGGCCATGGGGGCCACTCCACCTTCGAGCGAGCGACGGGTTAGAATGTGAGTATCACAATAATATAGTGTCCCGTATATGGGCCGGCAGTGGAACATGTTGGCATTAAGGAGCAAGCCGTTAAGACCGCTCAATTTTCTATAGAGCGAAGGGTTAGAATGTATCACAATAATATCACTGCTTAAATTCAAAAGGGCCACAAGTCGAAAAGTCACTTTTTTACAGGAGAGCCCGTCAAAGTTTTGATATGTTTTTGTTTATTATTCTACTTTGTAAATCTGTGTTATATATCATCGGATGTATATTTTAAGCCTCTATTTGTCTTTAATTTGATATTTCCTATAAGTTTTACCCAGTTAATAAAATCATCACATAAGTCCCTTTTGATTATAAAAAAACATATATAATGTTTATGAATTTTATGAATAAAAAGCCACAACTCAAACAGAAAATAAGTTTTATTGTGTCATTTCGTATAATGTTTTTTGTTTATTATACTACTTTTTGTTTATAACTAAATGGTAGCATATTAGCAATACCTTGCAATAAAATTACAAAAAATCAACCATAAAAAGATACAAAACAAATAAAAAACGTACATTTTTAAATTAATGTACTTTTAGAGATAATCTCAAGATATCCAGAATTTTGACTGGAATAAGCAATATCGACACCTAACTATGTCACATACAAAAACATAACTTAAAATTACATCAGCTTCTAAAGAAAAAATGTACTTAAGTTATCAAAACACAAATTGCTTATATATCTCTAGCACACCATGTTAACAAATTATTAAAATGCTTATTTTCGTATCTAAATTAAATCTTCTCTTAAAATAAATCATAAATTAAAAGGCGACGTAAAACTTACAATGAGATATAATATTATGCAAAGTTAAGGTATTTTTCGGAATGTGGCCCTTTTTCACAAAACAAACGTGTGCTCGCACTGACTGCAGGGTCAGTGCAAAAAGGGCTGTTGTGCGATTAGCTCCATTTTAATGCGAAAATACTGGGTGTCTTTTTCGAATATGAAAAAGAAGGCAGAATTGATACGATTTGTGCTTTAAACAGGATTTGTAATTTTTTCGACTTGTGGCCCTTTTGAATTTAAGCAGCGATATAGTGTCCCATTTATGGATTGGCAGTAAACCAAGTTGATATCGATAGTGGGAGCTCTAGTGCATAGTTGCAAACCGTGATGATCACTCTAGCTTCTACTGAGCGAAGGGTTAGGCTTGGTTATGTGAGTATCATTATAATATAGTGTCAGAAGTGGACCAAAATAGAATCGAGAGTACAGCCTCTAGTGCACAGGTACAAGTTGTTACGGCCCATCTGTCTTCTAGCGTGCGACGGGTTAGAATAAGAGTCTAACATACAAAGTGATTATTAGTCGAGAGTGACCTAAGTAAAGGTTGTCTGTAAAAGATTGCTTTTTAGTGATAGGACTGCCCATTGTAACACCTTTTGCTGTTGTTGTGGTGTTATCTATCTACATATTTAAGTGGGCATCAAGTGTGGCGCCTCTAATTCACTGTTGCAAGCCAATAGAGCCACTCTACCTTCTAGCGAGTGATGGATTTGGTTGTAAATATCACTTAGTGTTCCATATATGGAACGGTTTTACTCAAATTCTTATATGATTTGTCCATAATAAATAAATAAAAATATTTTATTTCAGACCACAACATCCATAGTTTTGTTAGTATTACACATGACTTATAAACTGTGTTAGTAACAAACGCCTATGCATTTAATTTAATTTATTTTAGTATACGATACTTACGTACTATGTTAGTTACAATAAAATATATACATTCACTTCATGTACCGTCCGCCCATGCACGTATACATGTACCCAGTGAGCCGAGATGTCGCAACACGGCTTATCACTGATGACCTTCAGAATGCTGTTGTTAAGTTTTATATTGGATTTTGATCACTAATTGTGACTTAAGACATATTTCCAGAACTTATTGGTATTTTTTTCAGGCTAAACATCTACGGTCTGAACGAAATTAACGTGCCGGTCCAGTCTATCATGACACTGATCCTGCTGGAAGTGTTCAACCCGTTCTACGTATTTCAATTGTTCACCATCGCTGTATGGCTTGCTGAACCTTACTACTACTATTGTATAGCCGTGGTGCTCATGTCTACCTTTGGTGTCGCCACTTCTGTTATACAGACTAAGAAGGTAATATATTTTTTGTACTTTTATGTATTTTGGCAAAAAAAAATTGCGAGAGACAGGGATAAATGGAAGAAGTTAGTTGTCTATACAGGGTTGTTCGTAAAACACTGTATTTCTAACATCATAAACAACAACTTTTGTACTATGTATTTTACTAAACATACATACCATAATACATTTACCAAAACAAACCTTCAATATCCCCTCCGCTGCCTTTTGCACTATTAGTTTACCTATATTACTAGCGTTTTCCTTTGTTTCGCTGCCTAACTTTTTTGCTTATTAGCGTTCAATTGAAATATTTTTATGTTTGTGTGAGTCATAGAACAAAAGTTGTTTTTTATGATGTTACTAACATAGTTCTGAGAGGTTGTTAGTGTTTTATTAATAACCCTGTATATTAAATTTACGCCAACGAAGTCGCGGGTAACAGGTAGTTTATATTGTTAGTAAGATTGCTTCAAGAAGTGTATCATATTTGACACTAGCTGTGCCCGGGACTTCGTCCGCGCGGAAAAAAACTTTCGGCAGCATTTTTAATTTTTTAGGATATTATTTTGAAAATAAAACTCATACATCATTTGAAACTCGTGTTTATTAATATCCTATGTATTTATATATCCTGTGTGTACCCTATGCATGTATTTATAGTCTAAAAAATAAGTTTTAAGCTTCTATCTTTAAAAATGACGTAATTTCCATACAAACTTTCATCCCCTATTTCAACCCCTTACAGCCCTTTTTTCGCATTAAAAAGTAGCCTATGTCCTTTCTCAGGCTCTAGACTACGTCCGTACCAAATTTCATTAAAATCGGTTCAGTAGTTTAGGCGTGATTGCGCAACACACAGGCAGACAGAGTTACTTTCGCATTTATAATATTAGTAAGGATTAAATTCAGCCATGAAAATGACTTTATAGCTAATATATTTTTGTAGAACCAGACGAATCTCCGTGCTACGGTGGAAGCTCATGACACAGTGGAATTGTGGGACGGTCGACGGGTAGACAGCCGCTGTGTTTCTCCTGGAGACATCATAGTACTGCCTCAAAGGGGTTGCATCTTACACTTCGATGCTGCTTTACTGTCGGGTGCCGCTGTGCTTAACGAAAGCATGCTTACTGGTAAGTTTTTTCCACTATCTGTACATCGACCCCTTATTTTTTAGTTAGACTTCTTCCGCTCTGGGTGAAGCGTAATGGAATGTCAGACTTTTTCTGACTAAAAACCCATCCTGTTCCTACATTTGCCCTGGCGTGAATGAGTTCCAAGGCTTTTTAACCGACTTAAAAAAAAGGAGGTTTACAATTCGTCTTGAACTTTTTTTTATTTTTTTTTATGTATGTTACCTCATAACTCGGAGACGGCTGGACCGATTTGAAAAATTCTTTTTGCGTTTGAATGGGTATACTTTCTAGTTGGTCCCATTGTTACAAAATCAGGATCTGATGATGGGATCATGGAGAAATCGAGGGAACTCTTCAAATATTATAGGCACACCTATAGCGTTTTAGGTATTTCTTATAGTACCTTGTGCAGTTGCTCTCGAAAAACACCATTTGAGGAAGTGGAACTGATGATGAAGACCCTAGATGGCCACCGAAACTACTCAATAATAAGTATTTCGTTGATTGCGATTAGATTACTTGAATATGGATGTTAAGCACTTTATGCTCGTCACAATGCATATGGTGAAGTAGAGCTGATGGTAATGTACCAGAACTCCTCAAAAATTAACCGCTCTGCACCGGGAAAAACAATATTTTGTAAAAGTAGTTGACATTTTGACTTTTGTAACTAGATAAATTACAAACCGACCCACTAAAAAGCGTGAAAAAAAATTCCATATAAAAACACTACAAAGGCAAAAATAACTTTAATTTCGGTAGGCGGTGTCTTTAGTTTTGTATATATTTTCGTTTTTGACACCGCCTTCCGAAATTAAAGTTATTTTTGCCTTTGTAGTGTTTTTATATGGAAGTCAGTTCTATTTTTTGCTAAAAAGTTTTTTTAGCGGTTATATTTCCGGGTGTGTGCGATGACATTGCACTATCAAATTCCACCAAGCCGTGGATCAAGCACGCCATAATCAGACCACAAGAAGAACGATGCTGCGCAATCATTACATGGTGGTCAATTTGGACATATCACCTATGCGCGGAAAAGAGTAACTATTGAGAGGCATTCATATCTGGAGTGAGGCCATTGAGAAGCAAGGGGAAGCACTTGCTGTTTCCCTTGACTTCTCCAAGGCTTTTGACAGGGTCTGGCACGATAGCCTTATTGCTAAGATTCCTTCTTTCGGTTTACGTACTCAACTTTTGTTTGAATTGAAGACTTCCTGAGGGATCGATCCATTCGAGTGGTCATTGATGGCTGCTCGTCTGGCCAATTGGCAATTAATGCCGGGGTCCCTCAGGGGTCTGTTCTCTCAGCAACTTTATTCTTGCTGCATATTAACGATCTGCTAATGCCCGGTACCTTTGGGTATGCAGAAGACAGCACAGTTTCTGAGAGATATGTGTCCAGCGCGCGAGCTGGTGGGTCACAGATCCAGTTTCTCCGTGAGGACATGGTTGGGCGCTTGAACTTGACCTTGAAGGCTGTCTCCGAATAGGGCGATGCCAACCTGGTTAGGTTTAATGCAGCTAAGACCCAGGCGTGTCTCTTCTCCGCAAAAGGAAGCCAATTTGAACCGGCTCCTACTTTCCGTGGTGTAACCGTGCCGATAACCGATCATATTGAGCTTCTTGGGGTGACTTTACCTTCCACACTCAATTTTGGCCCGTATATCGAGGCTAAGGCTCAGTTAGCATCAAAAAAGTTGAGAATCCTAGCGAAGGTGAGATGGTACTTCACACCGGAACAAATGCCCAATTTGTATCAAGCCCAGGTTCGGTCGTGTTTGGTATACTGCTCTCATCTTTGGGATGGATCTGCGAAGTACCAACTGGACGCGTTTGAGTTTATCGAGAAGCGGGCCAAGAGACTCATTGGTGACGATACACTGGTCGAGTCAAAGCTCCAGAGCCTTGAACACCGACGACGAGTTGCAAGTCTATCGGTTTTCTATCGGTTACATTTCGGGGAGTGTGCGATGGAATTACACAGTCTAATTCCGCCAAGCCCGTTCCATCATCGGACTACGAAACAAACGGCGAAGCGCCATCGTTACATGGTGGACATCCCACCCATACGCACAAAACGTTTTGAGAATACCTTCATTGTGGGTACGGCTAAAGAGTGGAATTCCCTGCCGGAGTCTGTGTTTCCCGATAGCTATAACCTAGGAGTCTTTAAGTCAAGAGTCAATAGGTTACTTTTAGGTAAAAGTGCTCCATCTTCGATCACATCATCACTTACCATCAGGTGAGATAGTGGTCAATCGCGAACCTATATTCAATAAAAAAAATATATATATACATATAGATATGGAATGGAATTCCCTGCCGAAGTCTGTTTTCTGATGCTATAGCTTGGGAATCTTTAAGTCAAGAAAAAATTAAACAGGTTAGTTCTAGGTAAGCGTACTTCATTTTCGACCATATCATCACTTACCATCACGTGAGATGGTAGTCAAACATAAGCCTATCAACAATGAAAAAAGATAATAAAGTTTTAGATAAAAAGTTCACAAGGTTTATCATTTCATCAAATCAGCTTCCTGTTCTCAGGCGAATCGGTCCCAGTAACAAAGACAGCGTTACTCCGGGTGGACCGTCCGTTCGACATGAAGGAGCATGCCTCCAGCGTGCTGTTCTGTGGCACCAGGGTCATACAGACCCGCTACTACAACAATGAGCCCGTCAAGTTAGTATTCATTAATTTATTAGTATCATTATGTTTATGAGTAGACCGAACGTCGACCCGCAATTACTTCAGTTCATCTGTGATCATGGCGCTTGCAACAGTGCCGAAATATCGGATACTCAAAACAAAAGATGTATCTTTTGTTTGTACCATGTGTACATGGTACATATCCCGTTTTAAGTTTTTTAAGTTAGCCATGGTACATCACAAATGATGTTCTAAATCGGGACTTAAATATAAAACAAATCAAGGAAGAAATCACACAGAGAGTCAGTACCTACAAGAAAAAGATCCTATCACATACGAGCGTCAAACCTGATGAAAACAAAAACCACCTCATCTAATGGTGCCTAGTTTTGTTGTGGATATGCCAATGGGTGTATACCAAGTAGACATGCGAAATATAGCTCACTGAAAACAAAAGAGAGATATAGCTCTTTTGATCAAAAGAGCTTTTAGCTCTTTAGCTCCCCGAATAACTTAATTTTAACTCTTGAGCTCAATTGACTTACTTGCGAGCTACTGATCATATTGAGCCGCGCTATTTTATGCGAGTCAAATGAGACAACCAGCTCAGTAGCTCTATAAAATCTTTAAATTTCTTTAGTTCATTTAACGTAGTTGCGAGCTATAGATAAAATTAGATTGATTAGGTTGTTTTATTACAAATAAATATTAAAATTATGTTTTTTTTTTCTTTGAACTTCATATTATTTAGCTTATAACACTTATTTAACACTACCTATTACTTACTAATTCTCACTAACTACTACTTATAATTAATCAACTAAAACTAAATTGCGCTTAGCAACTTGCGACACGCCATTACAATTAGAGACAATTAGAGACACATATTTCGCCAAAACAATTAGAGTACCTTAAAAAAATAACGTTTGTTTAAAAAAAAAACACAAAATCACAAACTATTATTCCCTAAGGATTTTAATACTTATGTAAAAGTGCTAAAGCATTTTTATTTTTAAGACAACGATTATAAGATTTATCTTACAATGACGTATTGAGCCGAAGAGTCGGTCAGTGAGCTAAATACAATGCGAAATCGTTCACCTGTTCGTCGGGGAAGTTCGGGCATTGTCGGCCGCTGTCGGCGCTTTGGTATCGTTCGTTACTCGAGAGTATAGAGTCAATGAGCTAAATAAGCTAGAGAGCTATTCCGTGAACGACTGAGCGACTGAGAGCTAGATTGTGATTAAAGAGCTAAATGTCACTAAGGACAGATCATATAAATTGTAATAAAAAAAAAATATATATATGTTATCTTAAAAACATTTATTGACTTTATTTCGAGCAATCGCGGAACACACAAGTATAATCTGGCCCTAATAATAGTATATATAATAGATATTGCTGTATGCAACACCCACAACCTTATAAGCACATACTCAGAGAAAATAACAAAATATACAGATTTATCCATAGAACTCAAAACGCAATGGAACATTACTCATACCAAAACCATCCCCATCGTATTGTCCAGTACTGGAGTAATACCAAAAACCCTTCACAATAGTTTAAATTCATTAAATATTAGCCCATCCACTTACCTCCTACTGCAAAAAGCAGTCATTTTAAATACATGCCGGTTAACTCGAAAATTCCTAAATACCTAAATTTTAAATATATACGCACTTGGCTTCGGCCCGTGCCTGAAATCCCCACTTAAATGAGAGAAATGCAAAGCATGAAAATAAAGTACAGACGTGTTTTTAGTGAGAGCTCTAAAATTTTAATTAAATTAATTGTTTTTTACATGTTTTCTACCTAATATTTGAGGTATAAAGTATTCATTTAGAGGTACTTACAATTTATGATATAGTACATGTAAGATAACACTAAGAGCTACACCACCTACCAGCTGTTCACTAGTATTGTCACAAGAGGATCACAACTTGCAATATGTCACAACTGGATGATATACAGTCTGCACAGAGAAACTTGGAAGAATGTTTCCTGAAGAAGATGGGTGAACTCGAGGCACAGATACAATGTGCTGGACCTGCAAAGGAAACCGTTGCGAAGATTGCTGAAGAGTTCCGGACTTTCAGGGAGCTAATGTTTAGCATGTTGGGACTTCTCCGGAAGCAAATCATGGAGTGCTCTAGAGTGGTGGACGGATTGGAGACACATGCTCGTCGTAAGGCTCTCCTTTTCACCGGGTTTGCAGAGACAGGAAAAGAAGATTGTAAGTCTCTTGTATTAAACATTCTTCATAAAAAACTAGGAATTTTGGACATCACTGCTTCCTCGATTAAAATATGTCATAGACTGGGGGCTTCAAACAAAGAATCCACACGCAGCAGACCTATTTTGGTGAAGTTTGCTCATATCGACTGTAGATCTGCTATTTGGAAGGCTAAATCGGCTCTGAAGGGCTCTGCGATTACAGTTAAGGAGTTCTTGACCAGGTCTAGGCAGACTGTTTTCAGCCGGGCGCGGTTGCATTTTGGGATGACGGCGTGCTGGACCCAGGACGGAATGATTAATGTTAAATCCCACGATGGAGCGCGTCATAAGATTACGTCATTAGATGATTTGAATTCCTTGTTGGCAAAGTATCCCAAGAAGATAGGAGAGAATGCTGCTGCAACAGGAAGCAAGCCAGGAGTTCGAAGTCAGTGTACACGTTAGTCCTCACATCATCTCGCTGTCAGTGTTCGTGTTTGTTGCGCCATTTCTCTCGGATTAGGTAGTGTACTTTTCTACCCACATCATATAGTTGTGACCTTTGTATAAGTTTAATTTGGTTTTTGCTCTTTGAAGTTATGGTAAGATATTATTTTGTTTTCGTGTGTAACAATGTCACTGTCACTTGTCAGTCATTAAATTACATCAAATGTTTTTAATATTCAACTCTAGATAAGTGGCTTTTGAGCCACTTCAATAATTGCTAATATCATAACGTTGGTGAATTTTAAAATCTTTTAGTAATGAAATGTGTTATTTTATGTTATTCTGTTCCACGTTTTGTATTATCCCTATTTCTTAATTTCTTAGTCTGAGATTTCCGTTTTGTTTTTGTATAATGTGTAATTTAGTATGTAGTTTTGTTCCTCGCTTGCGTAAATCTATACTTTTTTTATTATGTTTTATAAACAATTGTACACTAGTGTGGCTGGTGGGTGGTGCACAGATAGTAGTGTATCACCGGACGGTAATTAGGTAGTTTAAGCATATATTTGTTTATATTTATATATTTTTTTCTCTATGTCCTCTGATGACTCCTTTCATTCTGCTTTTGATTCCGCAAATTCTTCTGCTAATGCAAGTTTCTGTTCCTTGCCTGACACTGTCAGTGACTTTGTGCATCGCAGCTTCAGCCAACAAAATGAAAGCTTTTTCAATGTCTGCCATATAAATGCACAGAGTGTTCCTAGTCATTATAGCGATCTGTATGACACCTTTTCTAATGTACATGCCGTTCTGGTTTCTGAGAGTTGGCTCAAACCCCATCTTCTTTCCACTGCCTACTCTCTTCCCGGTTTCATTCTCATCCGGAATTATAGAATTGGAAAGGGTGGAGGTGGTGTAGCTATCTATCTTCGCAGTGATTTTTCTTTCAAAATAGTAGCCAGTTCTCCTTCACAATATTGCGCTTCTGCAGAGTACCTCTTCCTGGAAATTTGCGTTAAGGGTGTCAAGGCTCTACTAGGCGTTGTCTATTGCCCGCCTGCCGTTAATTATTTTTCCAACCTTGAACTGGCACTTGAATCTATAGGTTCTGAGTATGCACATTGCGTCATCATGGGTGATTTCAACACAGACCTTTCTCGCTCAACCCCTCCTTCCCGAAATCTCCTTCACATCATTGAGTCCGTTAGTCTCCATGTTCTTCCACTGCAGCCCACTCATTTTAATGTGTCTGGTGATGATACGTGGCTCGACTTGATCCTAATATCCACTCCTTCCTTGGTTTCATCTCATGGCCAATGTCCTGCACCTGGTTTTTCCCATCATGATCTCATTTTCCTCTCCTATATCTTAAAGCCACCTAAACCTCTTCCTAAAGTTCTGCACATGCGTTGTTATGTGCGCATGGATGTTGAAAAGCTGCATCAAGATGCGTCAGAAATTGATTGGGACCAGCTTGCAGCGGCAACGACAATTGATGACAAACTGCGTATCTTCAATCAGGCTGTCCTTGCTCTCTTCGATGAACATGCTCCTGTTCGTAGGGTTAAACTTAGGCGAGCACCAGCCCCTTGGATGTCACCAGGGGTTCGTTTAGCGAGGAGGTGCAGGGATCGGGCCTTTCGGAAGTTTAAAAAGGATCGCAGTGAACTGAATAAAAACTCCTACAAAATTGCAAGGAATCGGTGTAATCAGGTGATACGCAACGCTAAACGCCGCCATATTCTTGAAAACATTTCATCTTCTTCGCCTGCTGATATCTGGAAATTCCTTGGAACTCTTGGTATTGGCAGGCCAAGTCATGTTGATTTTCCTAAAGCAATCATTTTGGATGATATCAACCGTCATTTTACTACCACTTGTAATTTGGACCCCCTTATTTTATCTCAGACGGTTGATTTTGTCACTAGTTTGCCTGGTCCAATCATTGAACCATTTAAGTTTTCACCAGCCACCTTGGAAGAAATTAAAAAGATTATCCTGTCCATTAAATCCAAAGCTGTAGGCCATGATAACATCAGTCGTGGTATGGTTACCTTGATCCTTGGCTGTCTTCTCCCGCCAATTACCCATATCATTAACTTCTCCTTAGATTCCGGGCAATTTCCGTCCTTATGGCGTATGGCCTATGTTCGAAATGAAATGCGTGTATTTTGAAGTTAATTAACTTTTATTATATTAAATAAAAGAGCACAACGTGCGCCATGACCCAGACAAATTTTCTCAGTCCAAAACAATGTTGCCAACTTAATAACTAGAGATTTACCAAAGATAATAAAAGGACGAATAATCAACTAAAATTACTAAATTAAACTATATAAACAAAAATGATTAGCTAAATAAGTATTCTATATGTTCATGTGGACTTGAACATAGTTGGGCCAGGCCAAGAATCATAACTGCAATGAACACAATAGTTAAGATTAATTTGAATTTAACAATGATAGAAAATAACATTGTTAATTAATAGGTAGCGGACATAACTTTGAGACACTCCTTCTATAAATCTTATCATTAAACTTTACATCAGCCACTCTAACACATTTATCATTTCCTGGATATACTTTTATTATCCTAGCAATAGGCCACACTAATGGTGACGTATTCAAATGCTTTACCAAAACAATATCACCTTCCTTCATATTTGGTGATTCATGTTTCCACTTGGGACGACTTTGCAGCTGAGTCAAGTAATCATTTGACCAGGTTTTCCAGAAGTCTTGCTTAAGCTTGGTTACCACCTTCCAAAATCGTAGACGATTTATAGGGACTTCTGTCAAATCAACCTCAGGATAGCTGCACAAAGCCGTGCCAATCACAAAATGACCAGGAGATAAATACTTGCCTTCATTTGGGTTTAGTGAGAGCAGAGGTCGAGAATTCAAAACACCTTCTATTTGCACCACAACTGTGTTAATTTCCTCATAGGTCAAACTTAAGGTGCCTACTACTCTTTTAAGGTGGTGTTTTACACTCTTTACTCCCGCTTCCCACAATCCACCAAACTCCGGTGAGTAACTAGGAATAAATACAAAGGTAATATAACTATTTTTACAAAAATTATGCACTGAGTCTCTATGAGACTTTGAGTTTTGTAACTCATATAAATCTTTAAGTTGATTTTGTGCACCCTTAAATGTCTTTGCGTTATCGCAAAAAACTTTTGTAGGCATGCCTCTTCTGGAGATAAAACGGTTGAAACATGCCAAAAAATTCTCAGTAGTGAGATCTGATACCACTTCCACATGGATGGCCTTAGTAGCAAAGCAGACAAAGAGGGCAATATACCCCTTCGTTACGAGTGGTTTACGGATTCTACCAACCTTGATATTAAAAGGGCCACAAAAGTCAATACCCACATGCTGAAAGGGTCTAGTAGCAGTAATTCTTTCAGCTGGTAGTGAACCCATAAGCTGCCTTGCAGTCTCAGCCTTCAAACGCGCACATATTAAACATTTATGCAATACCTTTTTGACCTCTCTAATGCCACTAATGATCCAATACTTCTGCGAGAGGGAACTAAGGACAAGTCTGGGACCAGCATGCAATAATCTGAGATGTTCTCTCTTAATTAATAAAGAAGTTATATGGCAATTTTTTGGAAGAATTAAGGGGTGCATTTTATCATGTGGTATATCTGCATTAAGCAACCTGCCACCCACGCGAAGTAATCCATGTGCGTCTATGAAAGGGTGTAAACTTGCAAGAGTAGTTTTCTTTTCCAGTTTAAAATCTTCAGCAAAGTGCTGTTTCTGTACACAACGAATTATAATTAAAAGAGCATCTTGCAATTCTTTAGGTGACAGATTTGAGTCAATAGCCTCTTTTTTATTTTTTAAAGTATTATTATAAAATCTATATATGTATGACACAATATCTACAATTTTATTTAAATCAGAAAATTTTTCAAAAATCTCCAATATGTAGGACTGCTCTACTTTTTGCAAGAAGCAAGAAATTTCCTCTTCATCAATTTCTGTACTACTTATATTATTTAATATTTGTTCTTCGTGACAGAAATCGGCCTTAGACAAATATTGTGGACCATGCCACCATAGAGCGTGATTTTGCAATTTTTGCGGATCTATTCCCCTTGAGAGTATGTCAGCTGGATTATCAGAAGACCTAACATGGAACCAAGAAGATTTTTGTGTAAGTTCAGCAATTTGTCGTACTCTGTTTTGAACATAAACATTATATTTTAATTTTTCGGCCTGTATCCAAGCTAGTACAATTTGGGAATCACTATAGAGATAAACTGAGAGATTAAATCTAGATGCAAGTACTCTACCGACTCTACTTGCCAACTGTGCTAGCAATAATGCACTATTTAGTTCCAACTGAGGTATTGTTAATTTTTTAGCTACAGGAGCAACGCGCGATTTTGAGCACAGTAAATTAGTCTCTACTTTTCCATTTTCATATAAAACTCTTAAATAAATACAGCAGCCAAAGGCTTTCTGTGAAGCATCAGCATAACCAACTAACTGAACCAATACTAAATTATGACTTTTTATAGATCTGAGGACTGTAATTTTGCCCATAAGTTTTAAATTTGCAAGAAAATTTCTCCATGGTAATAATTGTTTAGTAGGTAAAGTAGAGTCCCACTCTATTTTTAAAAGCCATAACTCCTGCATTATTAACTTGGCCACTACTATAATAGGCCCAATAAGACCCAAAGGGTCAAAAATTTTACCAATATAACTAAGTACCTTTCTCTTAGTATTTAAAGTTTCTTCCTCACACTGTGGGGATTGAAAAGTAAAATTATCTAAAACGACATCATATTTTAGACCAAGTGTTTTAACAACCTTATCTGTATTAAGATTAACTTCATCAAAGTATTGACTTTGAACTGGAATGTCTTTGAGAACAGAAGAATGGTTTGAACACCATTTATGCAAATTGAAATTGCCTAATCTAAGCAACTCTATCAACTGAGTTTTTAGCAGGTGTAGCTCTTCTACATTATCACAACCAGAAATGACATCGTCCACATAAGTGCTAGAAATGATAACATTAGCCGCTAGAGGGTATTGCTCCTTATATCTATTGGCAAGCTCTAATAAGCACCGAGTGGCCAAAAAGGTAGACGACTTTAGCCCATATGTGATGGTCTGCAATTGCAAGCACCTGATTGGTTTGCTGGGGTGATCTCTCCAGAGAATGTTCTGCAGGGTGGTATAGTTTTTATTAATAAAAACACACCTGAACATCTTCTCTATGTCACAAATTAAGGTGAACAAATATGTTCGGAATAGAAGTAGTATATCGAAAAGCTCACCCTGTACCACAGGCCCATTCAGCATTACATCATTTAATGAAGTATTGTTCTTACTCTTCATACTTCCGTCAAAAACCACTCGCAACTTAGTGGTCTTGCTCTCCTCATTAAAGACAGCATGGTGAGCTAAAAAATAAACAGAGCCACAGTCAATATCATATAAACTTATATCAATTTCAATTGCATGTCCCATCGCAACATACTGATCTATAAATTCTTTGTATTTCTCCAATAGCATAGGATGTTGTTTAAATTTGCGTTCTAGATACCAAAATCTTTGAAGGGCAATAGAAAAAGAATTTCCAAGCTCTAATTGTTCCTTGGAACAGATAAGTGGCATATCAACATGAAATGTATTATTTTCAAGGCATACAGACTGTTGAAAGATAGTTTCTGATCTTTGACACTCATCTGCACACTTATCGACAGGTTCAGGTAACTTCTCAGTAAGCCAAAATTTTTCCATCACCTGTTCTAATTTTAAATTATCACTTATAACAAAATTTGATACCAGGTTATTACATACCATTTGTTTGTTGCATTCTCCTATTGTGCCAGCAATAACATATCCAAATACAGTGTTTTGGAGTACAGGACCATTTGGAATCTTCATACAACCATTTAACAAGGAGTTAAAGTATATTTCAGCACCCAATAAGATTGAGATTTCTGAAGGGATATTGAAGTCACTGTCTGATAATTGAATATTTTTAGGAATCTTTAATTTAGAAATATCAACAAATTGTTGAGGCAAAGGTGTAGTAATAGAATCAACAACATAACAAGTTACATTGAATTTAACATCGTCAAATTGACATGAATTTATGTTAAAATTAACAGTTTGATTAATTTTTGAAGAATTATTGCCGATCCCAATAATATTGGTAACCTGCTGAGTAGGAATCATATTTAACTTTTCAACAACTGATTTAGTTACAAAGGAACCTTGACTGCCACTGTCAAGCAATGCTCTAACTTTAAAATCATGACCATATTTGTCAATAATTTTTACCATTACAGTAGGCAGCATAACATTACAGGTTGTAACTTGAGAATTTGAACAAAGTGAGACTGGAGTCTCTGGCTGGTCATCACAATGTAAAAGTGTATTGTGTGATTTTTTACAAATTCTACATTTAAATTTATACTTACAAACATTGTCAGCATGACTTTTCAAACAGAGGGAACATAGTTTTTTATCTTTAACAAAAGTCAGTCGAGCATCTATAGGGATCATTTTAAATTGTGGGCAATTAAAAATTGCATGTTCTTTTTTACTGCAAAAGGAACACACTAAACCAGTGGGGACAGCTAAATTAGATACACGTGTCACAGACTTACCTTTATTTTCATTATTAACTTTATGAGGGTTACTTTCCTCCAATGCTGTTGCACGTTTTTCAAGAAAAGATAAAAAGTCTGTCATTGTTGGTAATGTTTCTGGATTGCGGTCAAGTTGAAAAGCGCGATATGTGTATGGATCAATCTTTCTACAAAGCACACAAATCAAAAGTCGATCCCACTCATTGACTGGTTCGTTTAAATTTTTCAATGCATGCAACTGTTGCTGAATATTGGAAACAAATGTCCTTATAGATGCAGCTGTGCCCTTAGGCATTGATGGGATATCCAGAAGTAGGTAGATATGATTACAAATTAATCTTGACTTATTGTCATATCGTTTATTTAATAATTCTAAAGCCTCTGTGTAGGACTTATTTGTGAGAGGCAGGTTCACAATTACAGATAAGGCCTCATCTAATAAATATTTTCTTAAATAAAATAACTTCTGAACATCCGACAATGTTGTGTTGTTATCAATGACAGCAATAAACAACTCATAGAATGGTTTAAATTTAGTGTAGTCTTTCCCATCAAAAGTAGGAATGTCAATGTTAGGTAATTTTGAAGAACTGACATATCCAGTCTGGGAGGGCTCTGAATCTGACTTGTTACGTGATTTTATATTTTTATTTAGAATGGCAAGAGTTGCATAAAACTTTTCTTCAAATGCACCAACATCTTCAGAGTCCTCAGGATCTAAGCTCAAAATATCTAATTGTACACTTTCGTATTGATTAAAAACAGAATTTAATTTATCCTTGCGGGCTTCTAACATATCAATTGTTGCTGAACTTATAATAGTTGGATCACTGGCAAAGTTTTCCACTCGTGTTAATGTTCCTTTGTACTGCGAACGCGTAATTTTTAGTTTCTTTAGCTCGGCCATTGCAACGCAACACAAATTCACTGTATGCTTTAACACTAGGTCACTATCACCTTTAATTAATGCACTTTTGAAGTGCTTTATGCAACTTTTCGTTGTTGTTTGTGAACTTTGTTTACTTCGTAAACTTGAAAAATTGACAATGTCAATCTGACAGTTCGTTGGCGGGATGTCAAACTTTTTCTTTGAGTAGGTATTACTTATTCAATGGAAGTACCTACCTCCGAACGGTAAAAAATTTAGGTTTTCTTGAATTTTACCACCTTGATGATGAAAATCGCTCACAATTGGCGATTTTAGGTTGATGGAGGCTGGAATTGATGCAAAGTCGGGATTTTTACCCAACCTATGAGCAGGGTGAGGCTCCGCGGGGGCAACGCGGCCCGAACAAAACCACCACGCACACGGTGCAAGACGAAAAAACTTCACCAAAGGCACTGAAGTTACTTCACCACTAATTCGAAGGACCACTTCGCATGTTCGAAATGAAATGCGTGTATTTTGAAGTTAATTAACTTTTATTATATTAAATAAAAGAGCACAACGTGCGCCATGACCCAGACAAATTTTCTCAGTCCAAAACAATGTTGCCAACTTAATAACTAGAGATTTACCAAAGATAATAAAAGGACGAATAATCAACTAAAATTACTAAATTAAACTATATAAACAAAAATGATTAGCTAAATAAGTATTCTATATGTTCATGTGGACTTGAACAGCCTATGTCCGTCCACTTCCTAAAATATCGAATCCTTCCCTGTCTAATCATTTTCGACCCATATCCATTCTCCCTTTCCTGTCAAAAGTGCTCGAGGCCTGTGTTCACAAACAGTTTTCTGCGTTTGTTTACCGCAATAACCTTGTAAGCCCATTCCAGTCTGGATTCAGACCCGGGCACAGTACATCCTCTGCTCTTCTTAAAGTGACTGGTGACATTAGAGAAGCTATGGAGGATACTAAAGTTACTGTATTAGTATTAATTGATTTCTCCAATGCCTTTAACGCGGTCAGTCACGATATACTCCTTGCTATCCTCTCCCATCTTATGGTTTCTTCCGAGGCGCTGGAATGGTTCTCTTCTTATCTTCGGGGACGTCAGCTGTCGGTACGCGTTGATGAGAGATTTTCGAGTTGGCGTGGCCTGGATGCTGGTGTTCCACAAGGCGGTATTCTTTCTCCATTATTATTCTCTGTCTTCATTAACTTTATTACTCACTGTCTTCGGTGTTCGTATCATCTTTATGCCGATGATCTTCAATTATATACAGCTGTGCGGGTAGAAGGTTTGTCAGACGCTATAGGGGATGTAAACCGAGATTTGGAGGCTATCAATAACTGGTCTGATAGATTTGGAGTGTCAGTAAACCCCTCAAAATGTCAGGCCATCGTTATTGGTAGTTCACGTATGATGGGTAGAGTGGCGGCTATCACTCTACCTCCTATTATTTTTAATGGTGTCGTCATTCCCATTAGCCCCAGCGTAAAAGATCTCGGTTTGCATCTTGACTCGACACTTGGCTGGCAAAGTCAAGTATCTAGTGTCAGCCAAAGGGCCAATGGCACTTTGCGTTCTTTGTATCGTCTGAGGAACTTTTTGCCTGTTAAGACAAAGACTATGCTTGTGCAGACTTTAATTTTCCCTTTGATTGACTATGGTGACGTGTGCTACTACGACCTGAATGCGGTCTTGCTGGATAAGCTTGACCGTATTCTTAATAACTGCATTCGGTTCATATTTAACTTAAGGAAATATGACCATGTCTCAAGTTTCAGGTCTGAGCTTAAATGGATGACCATTCGTCAGAGGAGAAGTTTGCGCGCTTTGACAACGCTTTTCTCATTACTCAACTCTCCCAGCCCACCTTCTTATCTATTATCTCACTTTCAATTTCTATGTTCTTCACACAATAAGAATCTACGTTCATCCAATAATCTTTTCTTACTCTGTCCTTCTCATACTTCTGACTTTGTTCATTCTTCTTTTCATATCCAGTCGATTCTCCTCTGGAATGCGCTTCCTCTCGAGATCAGGACGGCTGACAATCGCTACGCATTTAAAAGGAAATTGCGGATCCACTTTCTTCACCAATAAGCAGAATTTCCATATTTAATTTTCATTTGCTTCTTAAGTATATATGTATGTATATGTATTTATATAAGTATTTATTCATATATATTATTTATGTTGATTTCTATTTTATGATATTAGGTTTTTTTGTTTTATCACTATTATCTATTATAATTATTTTTCCAATATAATGTTCACGTACATATTGCACCTTCCACTCTATCTCTTCACCACTCATGGTTGACTGGTAGAGAATGCCTACGGCATTAAGTCCGCCTTTGTACCTATGTGCATAAAGTGTAAATAAATAAATAAATAAATAAATCTTTATTCACATTTCATCATGTCAATCTATAATAATTCAAGATTGCATCACTTCATGGGGTGGCGCTCTGAAAACAAATATGCCTCTTAGATACTGCCTCTTGAACGAGCACAAGTGATCTTAATAGTTCCAACCTCTCGCCCGTTTCTCTTTCCTACATCCCTGTTATATAAATACTGTAATGTACTAACAGTGCGTCAACTTTTTATAATGCACATAGGTTTAAAACAACATACAATGCTAATATTATTATTCAGAAACAACAATCAGCATATATATTAGTGTTGCCCAAACGAGAGTCTCGCAAGAGTCTTGCAATTAGCGATTATCCTATTGCTATTTATTAAACGGTAGTTGAGATCTCAGAACAATGTAACAGAGTCTATTATACATTACACAAAATTGCAGTGCTTAATTAATAGAAGAATTAATGAATGATTTATTTGCCAGAATATAGGTAACAATATGGTAAATGTACATTTAGGACTCACTATATCCAACTTATTAGTCGTGCAAATAATTTTATTATTGACGTGCATTATCAATCACATAAAATTGCGCTATAATAAAACAGTACCCTCCACAGTATCACTATTGTTGCGCCACGTTGTATAAGAATAATTTTCTGCACTCCTCGTCAATATAAACTTTGACTGTGTCAAGTTTCAAAAGTTTTCAAAGGGGTTCAAAGGTTTTGCTTCATGTGTAAATATATATATAATACTACATTCCTACAGGGCTCTAGTGCTCCGTACAGGCTACAACACGAGCAAGGGGCAGTTAGTGCGCAGTATCCTGTATCCGGTGCCAGCAGACTTCAAGTTTGACCGCGACTCCTACAAGTTCATCATCATTTTGGCTTGCATCGCCGCCGCGGGATTAGCCTATACTGTGGCACTCAAGGTGAGAAACCGGGGTTGCAGGAATGTTAAAACGAAATGGAAGAAAGAAGTGGAATTTGCTGCCGGAGTCTGTGTTTCCTAATAGCTGCTACATAATTAAATATTATTCAATCTTATACAAAATTAGTTTTTGCTTATGCGAAACACGGGTCTACTATTTTTATGCAAAAAATCTCCATAAAAATCAGCAAGTAATAAAATGGTTATGTTACCTGGTTGTCCGTACAAAAACATGGTCACCAGTCACCAGGCGACGGCTGCGCTTCGTCTTCATTGATCATTAATTTGTCCGTATACCACCGGCGGTATTGACCGATGTCCAGCTTGTAAACCTTTTAAAGATTTTTTTGGCAAAATATAATATGGTGTAAATATTATTGGAAACGATTCAGTTATTTATGAGTTTCACTACAAAAACTAATGTGGTATATACAACGTGTAATTTAAAGGGTATATACATACCGAGTGCACGGCTTCTTTGGATGATAATCTATACTAATATTATAAAGCTGAAGAGTTTGTTTGTTTGTTTGTTTGTTTGCTTGAACGCGCTAATCTCAGGAACTACCGTTCTGATTTGAAAAATTCTTTCAGTGTTAGATAGCCCATTTATCGAGGAAGGCTATAGGCTATATATCATCACGCTAACACCAATAGGAGCGGAGCAGTAATGAAGAATGTTTCAAAATCGGGGGATTTTTTTTTCCACGGGGACGAAGTCGCGGGCGGAAGCTAGTAAACGATATGGCAAAGGTTTTCTAATCCTATGTGTACATGTGTGGAGTTTATTAGAAATTTCAATACCTTGATACCAGAGGCCGAATTTTTCAAATTAAGAAGAACAAAGAGAATTATCGTTTTATTGGCAAGTGACGTGGAAAGTGATGACCCTCATAGTGCTGTGACACGTTTGTTATTACTGGTATTCAAGAAATATATGAAACCAATAATTTGGGGTCAATTCTGTGAGTCACTTATTTTGAGCTGAAACTTTGCATAGAGACTCCATATCAGATGTTGTCTTCAGTCCTTTTTGATAGATATGGGGTTTCTGTTACACGTTGTATAGGCTAGTGTTACCATACGACACAATTGACTTTTACCCATATCACTAATACTTTCCCTCCCCCAGGCTTACCGCGCCCTAAGCCCGGGCGACATTGCCATCAAAGCGCTGGACATCATTACGATAGTGATCCCCCCGGCGCTCCCCGCCGCCATGACAGTGGGGCGGCTGTACGCCGTGTCTCGTCTCAAGCGAGCTCGCGTGGCGTGTCTCAACACTCGAGCCGTCAACGTTAGCGGCTCGCTCGACTGTGTGTGCTTCGATAAGGTATGATAACAACCTAGGGTGACATCGCTATCAAGGCGCTGGACATCATCACGATAGTGATCCCCCCGGCGCTCCCCGCCGCCATGACAGCGGGGCGGCTGTACGCCGTGTCTCGTCTCAAGCGACCTCGCGTGGCGTGTCTCAACACTCGAGCCGTCAACGTTAGCGGCTCGCTCGACTGTGTGTGCTTCGATAAGGTATGATAACAACCTAGGGTGACATCGCTATCAAGGCGCTGGACATCATCACGATAGTGATCCCCCCGGCGCTCCCCGCCGCCATGACAGCGGGGTGGCTGTACGCCGTGTCTCGTCTCAAGCGAGCTCGCGTGGCGTGTCTCAACACTCGAGCCGTCAACGTTAGCGGCTCGCTCGACTGTGTGTGCTTCGATAAGGTATGATAACAACCTAGGGTGACATCGCTATCAAGGCGCTGGACATCATCACGATAGTGATCCCCCCGGCGCTCCCCGCCGCCATGACAGCGGGGCGGCTGTACGCCGTGTCTCGTCTCAAGCGAGCTCGCGTGGCGTGTCTCAACACTCGAGCTGTCAACGTTAGCGGCTCGCTCGACTGTGTGTGCTTCGATAAGGTATGATAACAACCTAGGGTGACATCGCTATCAAGGCGCTGGACATCATCACGATAGTGATCCCCCCGGCGCTCCCCGCCGCCATGACAGCGGGGTGGCTGTACGCCGTGTCTCGTCTCAAGCGAGCTCGCGTGGCGTGTCTCAACACTCGAGCCGTCAACGTTAGCGGCTCGCTCGACTGTGTGTGCTTCGATAAGGTATGATAACAACCTAGGGTGACATCGCTATCAAGGCGCTGGACATCATCACGATAGTGATCCCCCCGGCGCTCCCCGCCGCCATGACAGCGGGGCGGCTGTACGCCGTGTCTCGTCTCAAGCGAGCTCGCGTGGCGTGTCTCAACACTCGAGCCGTCAACGTTAGCGGCTCGCTCGACTGTGTGTGCTTCGATAAGGTATGATAACAACCTAGGGTGACATCGCTATCAAGGCGCTGGACATCATCACGATAGTGATCCCCCCGGCGCTCCCCGCCGCCATGACAGCGGGGCGGCTGTACGCCGTGTCTCGTCTCAAGCGAGCTCGCGTGGCGTGTCTCAACACTCGAGCCGTCAACGTTAGCGGCTCGCTCGACTGTGTGTGCTTCGATAAGGTATGATAACAACCTAGGGTGACATCGCTATCAAGGCGCTGGACATCATCACGATAGTGATCCCCCCGGCGCTCCCCGCCGCCATGACAGCGGGGCGGCTGTACGCCGTGTCTCGTCTCAAGCGAGCTCGCGTGGCGTGTCTCAACACTCGAGCCGTCAACGTTAGCGGCTCGCTCGACTGTGTGTGCTTCGATAAGATATTATAACAGTGTTGCCGCTGGTCATTTGTAGAGTTACCGTACGCAAAAAATGAAATTACCGTATTGAAACAAAAATTGCCGTACATTTTTTATTTTATTATTATTATTGAAAAATATAGGTATGAAACACAAGTCAAACAAATAAAAAACCATCTGTTTATGAAAAAGATGAACCTACACACTGAAACTATAGATTTGATAGAAACCACAGAAACCACAGATCACTCCTCTCCTCCCATCAAATCAATAATATAATTTTCATCAGGGCCAATCCAATCTTTTAATTCGACTACTGATTTCCATTGTGTCCTATTGTTCAGGACTGCAATAGGCCAGCCAACGGTAACTGGGGTGTCCTAAACTTGTCCACGAGTACGTGGAGCGTACCGTTGCTTTTCAAACAAGGTTACACAATGGCCTACCTCTACTAGGCTTCGGCCTACAACCATTTGATCCAAAAATTACAAATAACACTCACCTGAGCTGTAGACGGCAACCCGGATCTGTTTGATCACGTCCAAAGTGTGGTTTGTATGTACAATGGGGTGAGTAATTGAAAGGTGTGATGTAAGTCAAGTGTTGTAGAACGTTCCCAAGGCGCCAATCTCCAGATGGCGCGGTCACAACAGCAATCACAGCACAACTCGTTCCCACCAAGCGCGTGCCACACGAGGTGACGCAATAAGGCGATATGTTCCAAGAAATATCACTGTATTCTAGTCAATTTGGAATTACAAAGTTCAATCAAACACTGTTCACAATTAATCTGTTCATATCTCGTGAGATCCAATCCGATTTCCAACAAATTCCGCGTGCCAGCCCGACCGACGACAAGGCGGCGTATGATTCAACAATATCCCGGGGTTTTCGGCAAATGGGGAATACACTTCAACAATTAGATAATTCGCGACCCAATTATCGGTCTCAACAGGCGAATCCAACAATATTTTACCAATTATATTTAGCTCAAGAGGGCCCGATGACCGGCATTTTTTCCAACAACGGAACCAAAGTCTATCTGTCAAATCAGAGTAATGTCAAAATCAAATTCTTTATGTCAAAAGGGTGCGTTCTGTTTCACGTCGGACCGAACATCTACCCCCCCCGGACGGGCCTACCCGTCCGCTAATCAATTGGAAGTCTTGACAAGGTTGCAATTTCAACACAGCTTCAATGCGGCCAAATACCGTAGCTAGTTCATTAAAGGTGAGAACGGTGTCTCCCAACAATCTCCGCCAGCGTCCCTTTGCCGCTTTCACCGCGGCCCCCAAAATACCCCCCCAATGGGGGGCAGGCTGGCGGGTCAAACAACCAAGTGACCCCTCGGCGGGCCAAACTATTACCAATGTCAACCTGGTTCTCAGTAAGGAAGGCGTATACCTCCTTCAAATAGTTACTTGTACCCTTGTAATTCGTACCGCAATCAGACCTCATCAACGAAGGTAACCCACGGCGAGACACAAATCTTTCCAAAGTCGCCTCAAAGGCCTCTGTCGAGAGGGAGGTTACCAGCTCCAAATGTACTGCCTTGGTTGACAGGCAGACAAACACACAGATAAGCCCTAACAATCTTGCTATTACGAAGGGTGGACGTCTTCAACAAAGGGGGACCAACAAAATCCGTTACGACGCCAGCAAAGGGCCTCGCCTCTTTGACGCGATCAGCCGACAAAATCCAAATTTCTCGCTGCAGAATGGCCAACAGCGCCTTGCAACCGGCATGCGAGTTCTTAACGTGACGATCAGTCACCAACAATTGAACCAAGTGGCCCTCCTTGGGCAACAAAAGGGGGTGACGGGCCCCATAAGGAAGGCTAGAGTGCCTCAACCGTCCTTCAACAGGGTTTCCCGAAGTGGCTCGTCCCAACCAAGTTCAGTTATAACAAGGGCAGGAGCACCAATTTTAGGGTAAGGACAACTCACAAGGGTGATTTCAAACCAGGTCCTTCCCTCAACAGTGGTGTCAGCCGGTTCGCCAATTCCCCAAATCTCGCCTGAAAGGTCATTCACCTTCAGGCCAACCTGTCCCGCTAACCAAGACGACAAGGCAACCCCGGACTCCCGTGCCCAAAATGGCACGGACCACAATTGAGTCACCCAAGGGTCCCCAGACCTTGACCGAGGCCGTTGGCAACAAAACCGTCTTGATCGGGGGGGTCCTTTAGCGGGGCAGGCGTCAATCTCTTAATGATGCCTGGGCGGCGACCGATCGCCGCTTCCAGGCTGCCCTCGTTCACGACGGGGCCAACAATCAAACCATTCGTCCGCGCGGTGTCCCAAGCCGCTCGCCATCACTGGAGGGGCATATCCCACCGAATGCCCCAATGGCGGAGGGCGCGACTCCAGCCGGGGACGTTCCGCCAACGGAGAGGAAAGGCAGCGGCGCCGACCCGGCCACTGCTGCCTAGCAGCCAATGCGCGTTCTCCCTGACGAGGGAAGACCAAATGGCGCTCGTGGGGCTCCCGTTCAACTTGCGCGGGGGGTGGAGTGCGGCGTACAGAATCGCGGGTCTCAGCCCGGTGCTCGTCTCCGGGGTACCCCCCCCTGCGCGAACCCCCCTCAGAGGCTGGTCTGCTGGAGCGGTTCGCGTTGGCGCACAAAATCTCAAGGTGGGACCCTTCACAAATTCTACACGGGCGGGGGTCGGGGCAGTCCCGATGGAAGTGGGCCCCCAAGCACGAAAAGCACAAACGGCGTGCGTTGACAATACGGCGGCGGGCACTTACGTGCAAATTCAAAAAATCCGGGCAACGCGCCATGACATGCCCCGTTGCCTTACAAAAGTCACAATGATGAGGACTCCGGGCACCATCAAAACGGGGGGCGGGGCGAACATCAACAGGCCCCCTAGCCCGAGGACTCCGGGCGCCAGCCAAACGGGGGGCGGGGCGATCATCAACAGGCCCCCTGGCCCGAGGACTCCGGGCGCCAGCCAAACGGGGGGCGGGGGGAACATCAACAGGCCCCCTAGCCCGAGGACTCCGGGCGCCAGCAAAACGAGGGGCGGGGCGATCATCAACAGGCCCCCTAGCCCGAGGACTCCGGGCGCCAGCAAAACGGGGGGCGGGGGGAACATCAACAGGCCCCCGGGCCCTAGTCCGTCCCTGGTCTCTGGGCTGAGAAGGTAGTGGGGGCGACCCCGTAACTCCACGAGTGTTATCCGCAAACCGACACTCGTCTTCCAAAAATTTGAGGAGGTCGTCAAAGGGGGGAAGATGGGTGGCACTATCCCCACCATACTTCTGCTCAAAACGTGACCTCAACTCCGCGGGGAGCAACTGCAGCACTATGTGCACCAACAAGTAGGACCAATGTTCTACCGGTAACTCCAAGCGTCTCAAAGCGTTGGTCGCTGAAACCAACGGGTTCAGCAAGTCAGTGCGCAACGTCGACGTGCTGACAATGGCCGGTAGCCCCAAAATCTGGTCGATGTGCACATCAGCCAGGCAGCGCTTGTTCTGATACCGTCGGGAGAGAAGCTCCAGAGCGGTCGGGTAAGAGGAATCCGTCACCGGCAAGTGCTGCACCAAGGCTCTGGCTTCGCCCTCCAGGACAGACAACAAATAGGCCAGCTTCTGGGCAGGTCCGAGGTCCAAGCGTGCATCGACAAGACTCAAAGAGATCTAGGAAGCCCAGCCAGTGGTCCAAGCGACCGTCAAAATGTGGCAGCTCCAGGGTGGGCAGCCTACTCAATAGTCCAGGGCCTGCAACAACAGGGGTCTGCGGCTTGGCCGCATCAGGCACCCGGCTCTTCAAAATTTCCCGCGCTCGTAGACATATGACATCCCCCAGGTGGATAATCTGGTCATAGTCACCCAAAATCTTATCGCGGGCTGTCTGATCCAACACCCCCAAATCCACGTCCATGATGTACTCGTTGAAGCGTGTGAGCGCAGCATCAGCTGACTTGATCCTCTCAATCACTTGCCCATACCGAGCAAGGGTGAGCTCTTCCAATTCCACACGCTCAACAGTTGCAGCTGCCGATGTGAACCATCTCAACTGTGAGGTCAATCCCGCAGCAGCCTCCCTGACTGCCCTTAATGAGGCCATTGCAACAATCAAATATTAATACAAAACAACAATCAACAACCAACAATCAAATATTAAACAAACAGCAATGACTTGTTAGCCTCCAAGCAATCTCAACAAAATAAAAATTCAAATTCAATTATTTCAAGTCCAAATCCGACCCTGTACTTATTCCAAATATGAATCTAGCTTGGTACAGATGGCTAGTTACAAAATAAATAACAATTCAATGTATATCTTGTGCAGGATCACACCAATTATATACATCAATAAGCACAACAATTGTCTGTATAATATTGAGCCGGAGAATCTCTATCAACAATCCAATAATTACTATAAATGCAATAAGTCAATCCACACCATTCAAGTCTTGTTATGTTAGACTATGTGTAATTATTATTTAGATAACCTTTCAAATTCAGATCAATGACATTCAATTATTAATTTCAACAAATACCAAATTATGTACCAAATTATGTACCAAATTATACCAATAATTCCTAATTTCACAAATAAATCCTACCTGTCAATGCAATGAAAGAGGCTACAGTACAAATTACAAATACAACTTCAATTGATTCAACTTCAATTAGATAGCCCGGATGACATGGTAATATATTCAAAACTTATCAAGTTACAAGTTATGTTAAGTAATTGAACCAAAGCTACTTTCAACAATAGTCAAAACTTCCAATTAAACCAGTGGATCTTATAAGACCACGCTTCTGCTACCAATTTGTTCAGGACTGCAATAGGCCAGCCAACGGTAACTGGGGTGTCCTAAACTTGTCCACGAGTACGTGGAGCGTACCGTTGCTTTTCAAACAAGGTTACACAATGGCCTACCTCTACTAGGCTTCGGCCTACAACCATTTGATCCAAAAATTACAAATAACACTCACCTGAGCTGTAGACGGCAACCCGGATCTGTTTGATCACGTCCAAAGTGTGGTTTGTATGTACAATGGGGTGAGTAATTGAAAGGTGTGATGTAAGTCAAGTGTTGTAGAACGTTCCCAAGGCGCCAATCTCCAGATGGCGCGGTCACAACAGCAATCACAGCACAACTCGTTCCCACCAAGCGCGTGCCACACGAGGTGACGCAATAAGGCGATATGTTCCAAGAAATATCACTGTATTCTAGTCAATTTGGAATTACAAAGTTCAATCAAACACTGTTCACAATTAATCTGTTCATATCTCGTGAGATCCAATCCGATTTCCAACAAATTCCGCGTGCCAGCCCGACCGACGACAAGGCGGCGTATGATTCAACAATATCCCGGGGTTTTCGGCAAATGGGGAATACACTTCAACAATTAGATAATTCGCGACCCAATTATCGGTCTCAACAGGCGAATCCAACAATATTTTACCAATTATATTTAGCTCAAGAGGGCCCGATGACCGGCATTTTTTCCAACAACGGAACCAAAGTCTATCTGTCAAATCAGAGTAATGTCAAAATCAAATTCTTTATGTCAAAAGGGTGCGTTCTGTTTCACGTCGGACCGAACACCTATACTTTTGGGCCCTGTGTTTGGTTTTCTTACATTTCTTAGGTGTTGATGGACCTGTGGCATCTTCTTCTGAATCCGAGAACATTTTGTAAATATCACCGGCCACTGCACTGTGAAAAAACTGTTCAAAACAACGTATTAGGAATGCTAATTCGTTGGTTCAAAAGTAAAAAATAAGTTTTAACTCGATACAAACTAAAAAGTAGTGACGAGAAACCGATTAGCACTATGGGATTCCCCGAATACCAAAGACAATAATACAATAATGTAGAGTTGCGTTCATTTTTACGCATACACTGATTATGTTTCATCTACAATTTATTTAATTTCGTTTAAGTAAACATAACTGCATTTCATAAATACGTATATAGTGGCTAGTGGTATACTCAATACTTCCTTATGCTATGATTGCCTAATTGCCGTATTTTAGTGTACGGCAATGATCACTCTGCCGTATACCGTACAATTCGCCTTAAAAGAGCCTGAATGCCGTACGAAACGGCAATTGCCGTACAAACGGCAACGCTGTATTATAATTGTCAACCTATGGTAAATGTCATAAAACGGAACCCTTATAGATTTGTCATGTCTGTTTGTCTGTCATGTCATTTTATTTCGAATCCATTAAGACTACAGTAGGTAGATGTATTCTAAGAACCGCTTTAAAAAAATCTCCGTACATAGAACTGAAACTATTTTGTGTGCGGTTTCTATAGATAGGTCTTTAAAAATTGTAGTTCCTGTTCAGGAGTGCAATAGGCCAGCCAACGGTAACTGGACGTGTCCGGAACTTTTCCACGATACGTGGAGACTACCCGTTGCTTTCAATACTATAAACAGGGTTACACAATGGCCTGCCTCTACTAGGCTTCGGCCTACAACAATAAAAACAAAATGTACCACTAACCTGAGTGCTGGGGACGCCAAGTTCGACCTTCAAAGGTCACGCCCTAAGTGTGGTTTGTATGTGATATGAGGTGAGTAATTGTAACGTGTGATGTAAGTTACGGGTTCTAGGACGGTCACAAGGCGTCGATCTTCAGATGGCGCCGTCCCGACCAGCATCACACCCAACTCGTTTCCAGCAAGCGCGCGCTACGCGTGGTAGACAATAAGGCGATGTGTTCCGAGAAATGTCACTGGATTCTTGTTAATCCGAGATTACAAAGTTCAATCAATCACTGAACACAATTAATCTGTTCATATCTCGCGAGATCCAATTCGATTTACAACAAATTCCGCGTGCCGGCCGACCGACGACAAGGCGGCGTATAATTCAACAATATCCCGGGGTTTTCAACAAATGGGGAATACACTTCAACCAACAAATAATTCGCGACCCAATTATCGGTCTCAACAGGCGAATTCAACAATATTTTACCAATTATATTAACACAAGAGGGTCCCGATGACCGGCATTTTTTCCAAGCAAGCAAAGTCAATCTGTCAAGTCAGAGAGGTTATGTCAAGTGTCAACATCAAAGACAATAGAATGTTGCCACACCAAAAAGAGCGTTCAAAATTACATTTGGGACGCAACAGTTCCTAATCACACTTTTTCTCAAAGTCCCGCGTTTGACAGATGCCACTTTCAAAATGTTGATATGTGTGTCCTGCTGTAGATTTTTTATGAACACTTTCAACGAAAATGGTATGAATGATTAAGCAGTTTTTGAGATATAGGACATTTTCATAAACCGCTAATATACCTTTGTCATTTGAAAAATCTATACTTTTCGCTATCTTTCGTGTTTATTTTTCGCTAATCTATACTTACTACTGCGGAGCCCTTTCATGGGCAGTTCCGACTGTCACTTGGCCACGTTTTTTAAGGTTCCGCATCTCATAAAGAAAAACGGAAACCTTATAGGATCACTTTGCTGACGTTTTTCGTCTGTCTGTCAGGACCCTTTTTGTAACGTTGGTGACATTTGAACACGCACCTATTGGTTAGTCATTCCATAACCGAGCGGTTTGAATATCAAAATATTTGTCATTCCTATTTCAGACTGGAACACTAACAGAAGACGGGCTGGACATGTGGGGCATAGTAGCCGTGAGTGGAGCCACTAGCCCCCCTCGCCTGGGACGACCCCAGCGTGACCCCCGTCTGCTGAACGAGCTGCACCCCCTGAAGTTAGCCATGGCGTCTTGTCATAGCTTGACGCTGTTAGACAATGAGCTGGCTGGAGATCCTCTGGATTTGAAGGTAGGATATTGTTACGAGCTGGGGTTCGGGATAGAAATAACTACGCCAATTAGACCAAAATTAACACTTTAATTTAATAAACACAAAATAAAAATTAACACAATTATTTGCACCACAATACTCGTCACTTAACACTTAAATCGCTCTGAAATTCACTTGTAGAGTTTCGATTATATCGCCTCGTATCTTGTAATAAGACTGTCGTCTCCATTCCTCTGCAATCTATTTATACCCCGGTCTATGAGTTCTAGAACATTCTTGTAAAATCGACTTACTGCCTATACTGCCAAGAATATTCCAGAAGCTACTCGAGATACTCAGTACTGCTACTCGCCGCTAGATGGCGTTAGTGTCTCGAACGTATTAGAAGTCAGTCGAACTTTCTCGATATACTCAGTACTGCTACTCGCCGCCAGGTGGCGTTAGTGTCTCGAACATTCTAGTTTTCTGTCGAAGTTTCTCGACGTACTTCGCTAAGCGACTGGCGTAACAATATTATTACTATACCAGAGTAGGGGCCGATCACGAGAGACAAGTCGCTTTCATTCTTATTCTTATCCTTTATTGCACAAATAAAAACTGCCTCGTTGGTCGAGTAGTTGCAACCGCGACTACTAAACCCCTGGTCTCGGGTTCTATTACCGGGTCGGGCAAAACATTCCTTCCAGGAATTTCTTATAAGTCGTCCAGAGTTTGGAAGTGCATTTTTATTAATATTTTCATTTTAATCTATGGACCACTTGTATTTTAGACATTCAAGAAGTGCTAACGATAAGTGCTAAGGATAAATGTTTTGTTCTGTTTTACTTTTGATTGTGATTTAAAAGATATTTATTCTTTATTCCAAGCATCACAGTTGACACTATTTCTAATAAAAAATTGAGATAATTTTCTAATGAATTTCTTGTCTTTACGTATAGATGTTCGAGTCTACCGGCTGGGTACTAGAGGAGCCTGAAGTACCGGAACACTCAAACTACGAGATCCTTACTCCCACCATCGTCAAGCCAAGGAAAACGGCCAACATTGACGTTGATGATATACATGTAAGTATCAATCTATCAATCACTTTTTTTTTAAGTCGCAATATAAGTTTTTTAACTGACATGATCACTAATTGTATGAACTTAAAACGGAATATGCACAGTTGTGATTAGGTAGAATCAAAAAAATTTTGGAAACAACGTGGCACTCGTTGAAGAAGTATTAGAGAAGAACGAAGATTCACAATTCAAGAAATAAGATTTAACATTACAGGAAGGCTTACAGTTACAGATCCAGCAAGAAGTGGCGTCTTCTTATACCATACAAACTAAAAAACCGAAGGATTTTGATAAAATACTAAAAAAGGAGATGACTGCGTTTGAAAGTCAAGGAGTTAGAGGAGAATACTTGTCTGCTGGTCATGATTATTTGCTGACAATTAAACCGACAAGCGTAGGAGCTGAGAGAGCCTTCTCGGCCGCAGGTTGCTATTAGAAGTCGATTAGCAGATGACACAATATTAACACGATATGTTTCTTAAGATCGTTTTGTCAAACTAATAATTGATTATTTATTTTTGTTTCTTTTTTGTTGTATGATTAGGGCTCTTGATTTTTTTTATTCTTTGATTAAGCCATTAATGCCATAGTGGTGAATTTTTGATCTCAATTAAGATTAATATTTATTTTATCTTTAGTTTAATGATGTTGATTTTTAATATTGATCTCTGATTAATCTTTTAACTTAATTAAGAAGACAGAACCACTACCTACGTTACGTATGTAATTAAGATATTGACATTTTATTTTTTGAGATTTTAATTACCTATAATAATAATATTTTAATTACCTATAATATTTTTTGAGTTTTAGTTTCTAGTTTTTGTTTCGACGATGAGAATTTAACAGATTGCATTTTTCCAAAAAAAGAAAAATCATAATATAGTTGATTTCGTATACGCGTATAGTTTTTATTTTACACCTCATTAACGGTCCATGTTGGAAAGAAAGCAAGTTATCCTGGTTATATTAATCCGGCCGGATCCGGTCGGAAATTTATGAAATCCGGTCCGGATCCGGCCGGATTGAAAATGACGCCGGGTTGCAATCCCTATTCCCAATATCAAGCTATCTATGCTTAAATTCATCAAAATCTGTTTAGCCATTGTGGCGTCAAAATGGAACAGCATACGTAGCACTTTCAAATTTATAATATAGTTGGAGCTCGTTTAAGAACAATTTTAGAAAACATTTTCTTTAAATTTCTTACGGTGCAACTGTGCAAGCTGATTGCGGTGGGGCAATTGCATTATGACATAAATTATAAATCGATTAAGTTTTATGAAGTAATATCGTCGATCGAATGCAACGGCACTCATTCCTTTACTTCTTAGGCGGACAGTCTTCTATTTTGCCTTGCACTGCCAAAGGTTGCATTAAGTCCTCGTTTACATAAATATAAAATTGAAGTGTATGTTTGTTGGCTGCCTCGTTAGTTGAGTGCGACTGCTGTACACGAGGTCTGGGGTTCAGTTTCCGGGTCGGTCAGGTAAAAAGTGCTATTGGTTTTTCTGTAAGGAATTTCCACAGAACAGATAAAAGAGGAACAGATAGAAAGGAAATAGTTCCTGATTTGTATGAGAACGCGTGTCGCCACTTGTCTCCCACTCTTTAGCTCCACTACAACCAAGAGTCCCGTTACGTATGCGAAGTACGCACACAAATAAATTACACACACTTAAATCGAGAGCTTGCTACTGATTGTAACTCACTGTCGATAAAAATACGCCGTGCATCACGGCCAATCAGGGCAAAGGACGAAACGTCAATGGTTGAAGTGTGGAGGACGCGTCGCATGCAGTACATTGTAAGCGGACTTGGTCATTGCGTTGATTAAGCGAGTACACATCGGGCAATGTATATTTTTTTGTAACTTGTTGCAATAATGTTGTTAATGTTCGGAATTTCATAGTGATCAGAATATTTTTATGTTTTTTTTTTCGACGAATTTTATTTTCGACGTACCGATGGAAAGATATACCTCCTCGCTGTATACTTGCGGTCTAACTTTTTGTTTTACAGGTTATAATTGCACAACACGGTATTTTAAAGTAGAGCTCTGTGTTCCGAAGCGCACTAAACGCGGTGAATGAATTGATCGCTCGAGCTATGATTTTCGTATTATAAATGTGGCGCGCTCGCGACACCCACATTGCCATTCCAACCTTATTCATCTATTCCGTGGGAATTTCTCAGTAGTAGCCCGGAGCTTGAAGGTTGGCGGTGTAATACCCCCGTGCCTCGAAAAGCACTTTGGTCATCTCTAACAGTCGTTATGGGTAGTCAGAAGCCAGTAAATTGACACTGGTCTAGCCAAGGTCTATTGTGCCACCCAGTTACTGGGTTGTGGAGATCAGACAGGCAGTTGCTCCATATAAAAACCCTTATACTCAGCTCCATCCGCTTAGACTGGAAGCCGACCCCCAACATATTTGGAAAAAAGTATAATAATATAATAATAATAATAATTTATTAAATATAAAAATATTACATCTTTCAAGTGAAGCTCCTGTGCTAGGCGAACCTGTGTTACAAGTCGCGGCACGAAACTTTAGCGGTGACCGTTATTGCGCAGAAGTAAAAATTAAGGTACCTGAGGGGGGCTAGCGGGATGAAGGGCGGGCGTGCGTAGCGTCGATTGGCTCTCCAGCCGCATTATGTTCCCCGCGCCGATACGTTGCTCCGCGCACATCCCGTGTACAGTCGCGTCATTAATTGTATTGTTATTGCTGTTAATTTTTGTTGATGTTTTTTGTTAAGTTTGAATTTGTTTGTTAAATTTAGTTTTTTAGTTTGTTTGTGACTTTAAATTGAATATACCTAGAAGAAATACTGTTTTGAAAAGACAGGCAAGGAAAATAGTTTATGACGTGAATTGCTTTTCTAAAAGGGAGTCTAACGAATTAAAAGTGAGATTGACGAAGCTACAAATACTTTACTCAGTCATTCGGACAGCATCACTGTACATTTGAGAATGGTTCTCTGTAGATTCAGATTCATTGTAGATTCTCTAATTCAGATTAGACTTAAATCTAAAATAATAATTTTCAAATTAACAAATAATGTTTTTATTTTTATACTCCCCACAAAACTTGATAAAAATTATATCTTAGGTACCTACTATAAATCCTTGGACAATGGCATTGGAGATAAACTATTTATTAAAGTATAGGTAATATTATTTGCATGCGCGACAGTACTCATGCGCAGCTATCCTCTACATTTCGTTCAGCGCTAGACCTACTATTTGACATTACATTAAAATAATGTCATTAACGTTATTTAGCTAATAATTGTATTGCGTACGCGACAGTACCCATGCGCAGCAATCCCCTCCGCGTATCGTTCAGCGCTAGACTTACGTGCCGCTACCTACACAAGAATCAGTGTCCTACGCTATACATGAATACACATTTTGATTTTTATGTAATAAATTTCAAACAAAAAGTAACATTAGAAGGTATAGAGAATAACTGGAAGAGAAGCGAAACGTGTATATGTGTGTATGTGTGTGTGTGTGTCTGTGTGTGTGTGTGTGTGTGTGTTTTGAATAGCTTAATTTACTTAAGGTTAAGCAGATGTGTAAAATATGTTGTCTGTTACTCCAGCTGCCTCTAGAAGTGGGCATAGTCCAGCAGCATCAGTTCGTGTCGTCTCTACAGCGAGCGTCCGTAGTGACGCGCGTGTTGGGCGAAGATGTCCTGCGCGTGTACACTAAGGGAGCGCCTGAGATGTTACGCACTCTCTGTACCAACGACACTGGTACGTTCTATATAATATTACGCTTGTATATCGTCAACGGTTAAGCAGCAGTGTAGGCTGGTGTAAAAAAATAATGTCTGTCTGTGATTTCAAAATAACTGTGTTTTTTTATAAGCTTCTATTTATTTACACAATACTTAAACTGGAACAATTCATTTTTATTTCTTCTGCCTGTCTGTCCTTCTGTGCGGCCGCGCTTATCTCTAGAACGGCAGAACCTTTTTAAATGGAACTTTCACTAGAAGATAGAAGAGGTTTTTTTAACTTTTCCGGAAATTCGCAGGATCGGGATTTACCCGAGTATAATCTCTTACGTATACAAAGTTGCGGATACAGCTAGTTTAAAAATATATGGTTAAATCGACCGTTAAAGCAAGTTTGTGTAAATTCGAGTGAAATGAAATAACATATTTATTAATTGGTTATATAACACTTTTACACGTATTTTTTGCCGTTTTAAGTTTAGCTAGATGAGGCCAGTGTTTCCTAACTGACAACACTGAGAAGAAACACCGAAACAAACCCAGAGGTCAACGTTGGTCAAGTGTTAGACACATGTTAAACATTGATATTACAATTATAAAATACTAGCTTCTGACAGCGACTTTGTTCGCATGGAAATTACGCAAATTATTAGGTTGTAAAATATGTGAGCTACATTTCGTCTAAACCTGCAAGTAGGATTTACAAAACCGTTCTGTTCCCTTATAAATTCGCCATTCATCCCACCCATACGTACAAAACGTTTTGGGAATACTTTCATTGTGCGTACGGCTAAGAAGTGGAATTCCCTGCCCGAGTCTGTATTTCCCGATAGCTACAATCTAGGAGTCTTTAAGTCAAGTGTGAATAGGTTACTTCTAGGTAAGCGTGCTCCATCTTCGACCACATCATCACTTACCATCAGGTGAGATGGCGGTCAAACGCAAACCTATTATCAATAAAAAAATCCTTGGCATTCAGAACGCATTGATAATTTTATTCGCTACTAGCTACCCGCCCCGGCTTCACACGGGTGCATAGTTTTCCTCTTGAATCACTCTACCTATTACCCACTAAATCTCATTAAAATCCGTTGCGTAGTTTAAAAGATCTAAGCGTATAGACAGCGGGAGTGACTTCGTTTTTTACTATGTAAAGATAATACAATATTAATTAATTTAATAACGTCGATTAATTATTCTTATTTCTCCTCAGTACCGGACAACCTGTACGAAGTACTGAACTCCTACGCCGAAAAGGGATACCGAGTCATCGCAGTTGCCACAAGAGTGCTGGAGACTACATTTAAACAGCTGCAGAAGATGACCAGGGAAGAGGTATATTTATTTATCGTCATACAATTATATTTACAGGTTTATACATAATGCGATAATGTAGTCAAAATAATATACTTATATAATAAATAAAAAAGTAGTCAAAAACCAGAATATCTGATCAGGATGTGGAAGACAGATAGACAGTCGTTTCATGTAAAATATGAAGATATCGCTCTCAGCGATAAGACCGCCATTGTAACCAATTTTATTTACAATATTGTTATTTAAGTGTGATTCAATTATTGGTGTACAATAAAGTATATTATATCTATCATGTATTCTATCTATAATATTCTTACTGCACCTTTAACAAAATCTTAGTTACGATTACTTTACTATGACAGGTGGAACGTGACTTGGAGTTCTTGGGTCTGGTGATCATGGAGAATCGTCTGAAGGCTGCTACGACCGGCATTATACGGGAATTAAAGGAAGCTAACATACATGTCGTCATGATCACTGGTAAGTGCACGCTGTTATACACGGTGCCAGATAAACGGGAAATAAAGTTCATTGACCTTTTTCTAATATCTCTGCGTAGATACCCGAAAAACAAGCAATTAACTATTTCCGTTTTTGAAATAAATTAGTCAACAAAAATGTAGGAGGGTCAATGACTTTTATTCCAAGTTTATGTGGCGTTTGGTATAGCTAATATAATTAAACTAGCAGTCACGCGGGACTTCGCTCCCGTGGACATTATCACGATGAAAACATAACCCTAATTTTTTTGCAATCGGGTAAAAACAAAATCCTCATTCTTTTGCAGTCAAACTCAAACTCGAAATATTTTATTTCATTTAGGCCAACATGGGCACTTACAAAACGTCAGAAGTTAGTGCACGGTTCGAAATTGTTCGTTTTCTATGGAGAAGAACCGGCAAGAAACTCCACAGTTATTCTTTTAAATATATAATTTTTATAATGTATCCATAATACAGGTTAATTAGGTATGAGAGGACAGTATAGACCAATTAATACAGCACAATGGAATTACAAATAAAAAATTGAAAAACAAATCTCTAAGAGTCTACAGTTTGCTCCCATTTATAAAAAAAAACGTTAGATTATATTAAAATAAACTAATAAAAGAAAGCAAAAAAAATAAAAAGAGCAGTCGGGTAAAAACCAAATCCACACAATACTTTCGAAGATTAGCGCGTTCAAACAAACAAACTTTCCAATTTATAATATTAGTATAGATTTACATAAGTATTCCGCTGGCACTGAAGGACTGACTTGACATCGCGTCATCGCCCATCGTTAAAATTACAAATACAGAAAGAAAAACAATAATAAACGATGACGATTAAATAATTACAAAAAAAGAACATCAGCATCATTAGTCATGTAGTTTCAAAATAGAATATTTTCAAATTTGGAGTGAATACTTTGACTTCCCCCAATTGCACAGATTGTAATGTTGTAGACGATGTTCAACACAGGTTAATGGATTGTGTACGCAACGCGAGAGTGAATAATTTAGGCGCATCAAAATTGTTCGATGTCGGGTTTTGTAACAGTATCTTGGCTTGTCCAGTATCGGAGCAAGCCAGGATGCTGTACCAAGTGTATCATGCTATATTATAATTAGGTAAGTAATAAGTTTCTTTTTTTGTTGTTGATTTTACGTAGCTTAGCAAACAGGGCAATGTTATCGCAAAGCGATAAAGTCCTCAATAAAAAGAAATTTATTTTATCAGTTATTCCACGTAAAATATTTGTACTCAGCTGCATACAGGTTAGACTGAATATCGACACATGTCAAGAAAAATGACATGTTTGATTATGTTATAACTGGACGTTTTGGGTGATGTGATAACACATTGTTTTACTGACAGAAACAACAGTAACGATGAGTGTAATAAAGCTGCTTATTATCACAAAAGCAGATCACGACAGCCGCAAGAATTATTCAGTTGTAAACTATTTTCATAAAATAAAAATACACAGACATGCGACATCCACCAACTCACACTAGAACCGCATTGTGGATAACGACATAGAGAACCTGAGAGGCCTCAGCAGTGGGAATATTATAATCTGAATTATTATTATAACAGTCACAAAGAGATTTGAGTATTTTAACCGACTTCCAAAAAGGAGGAGGATCTCTATTCGTCGCGTATATTTTTTATGTATGTAAACCGACTTCAAAAAACACTGCAAAGTGAAAAATATCTTTAATTTCTGAATTAGATACCAAAAAAGAAAATAATAAAAACCAAAGACATCGACTACCGAAATTAATGTTATTTTTCACTTTGCAGTGTTTTTAAAAGTCAGTTTAATTTACTGTTAAAAAAAATTATTCTATTTGTCTCACAAACAACAATGAACAAAGGGGTTTATCTATACTAATATTATAAAGCGGAAAAGTTTGTTTGTTTGTTTGCTTGAACGCGCTAATCTTCGAAAGTACTGGGTGGATTTGAATGAAATTTGGTATGGAAGTAGCTTGAAGCTTGAGGAAGGTTATAGGCTACTTTTTACGCGACTGCAAGAAAGGAGAGTTATGTTTTTACCGTGATAGAATCCACGGGAGCGAGGCCCCGCGTGAGTACTAGTGTTTCAATAACCGTTTATATTCTGTTCGTTTGCAGGTGACAATGTCCTGACGGCAGTGAGTGTGGCCAAAGAATGCGGCATCCTGATGGGAGAGGAGCGAGTGGTACATCTACATGCCGACACCAGCGGGACTACTCCCGTTATATACTGCGAGAGTACTCTACACGGGGTAAGCAGTCTCTTCTTATTTACAGAATACATTTTGGGTTTAGAGCGCGTGGTGAAATTCTGCAAAGAAACTATTTCCAAAAAAAATATTTATAATTTCTGTCCATCCAAAGGTTGTCTGTAAGAGATTGCCCTGTGCGATAAGACCGCCCATTGTACACTAGTTTTATGATTTTTATCCTTAAGTGTATTGTAAGGTGTACAATAAAGTATATAATAAATAAATAATAAATACCTAATAATAAATAAATATTATAAAAAATATACAGGATGACTTTGAATAAATGCGACAAAAAGAAATGGGAGCTTCAGTTACAGTAACATAGTAATTATAAACTGTTTTTTCTACAATCTAAATCGTTAAAAAAAAACGTGATTATCGTTTTAAAATGGTCCATTGATGTTATTATCTTTATTTAAGTAGGAATTATCGGTATTCGAACAAAATAATTAATAGGCCAAATAAATAAGAAAAATTAAAGTATCAAAAAATCTCGTCCGACTCATCGCAGTGCTCAATAATAATCGTGAAGTACACATGTTATTAAACGTTGCCGTTCATAGCGGTCATTCACCTAATTTTGCCTATTTTCTAGTGTAAGTATCGCGCGACGTTGCCAAACCTCGCATAATCGCCAGCGCAGATATCCCTTCCCGGCGACCACCCTGCCGCAGGGTGGGCGGCCGGGTGGTCGCCTTGGCTTCGTTTATTAGTCGACCTAAAACGTTTGTAGGTCATGGTCGCGCGCGCATTCCGCTAATCCTACTTTACGTATTGCGAATAATTTGTATTGTCTTGTGTTTGTGTCATAACAGTGCCTAGGACGAGACGAAATAGTCGTGAACCGTTAACAAACGTACAGTATGTCGATATTGTCGTGTGGTACAACACCGTAAGAAATCTACGTGAAACGCAGTGAAGATTTCGGCTAAAATATCCCTCTTTGATCACATCATCACTTACCATGTAGAATTCTAAGAATAATTCGCATTCGAAACTGTAAAATCACAAACTTTTGTATTAATAAAACTTAAGGACAATTTGCGGCGCCGTGCTCAATTGTGTTTACAAAACGAAGGTGGACATTTTGAACAATTAATAAAATACACGTAAGTGTACCGATTTCATTTATTGTAAATACTTAATAATTATTGTAAATACTGTGATTCCAACTTTTTAAATACGCCAAAAATACAATAATTTGTTGTTGTAACAAACATTATTCAGGTTATACCTTACACTAAAACATTGTTTTACTGTTTTACTTATATTGTATTTTTGATAGTCCTAAGCCGACAAAAGTATAAAGGGAAATTTGGTTTCACAAAATTTTTATTAATTGCGCGCGCGAAAGCGGTGCGCGTGCGGCCGGGCGGACGGAGGCGCTCCGCTCGGCGCGATTTATTCATAGCGAGAATGTACCTAAATCGTGCCCACTACACGAAAACGGTAGTAGGTACGCGAAATTCTTTGATACTTTAATTATTTTAACGTTTTTCGTAACACTGATAAATTATTTTTTAATTTTACATTTGATATGTTCTAAATTTTCTTGACAACACGTATTATTGTATATTTAAATTTGTCGCGTCTATTCAATTTCACCCGGTATTATAATTTTTCTCCAATCAATTCAACACCAAAAATATAACAACAAGCATGACAGCGGTCTGTCATGTGTTTTTTTTACACTTTAAATTAATTTTACAACTATCTGTTGCCGGCGACTGTTTGCCTGGAACTTCCGAAAATTTACCTGGAATAATAAGTAGCCTTTGTGTTATTCTAGTCTATAATATCTCTGTGTAAAATTTCATTCATATCCGTTAGCCATTTTTGCGTGATTGAAATACATACATACAAACTTTCACATTTGTTGCGCCCGGCCGGTTTCGCATGGTCTCAAACCTTATTAAATTATTAACTGGCGTACTTCGTACAAGAAAAAAATATAGCCTATGATCTATTAGCAGACCTATCTACAGATGAGTTCGATAACAAACAATGTGGCACGAGATTTTTATATATGTGACTAGTACTTTGCCCGCGACTTTGTCTGCGCCGATTATGAAATATTTTGTAGCCTATAATGCAAATGTAGTACTCACCAATAATGCAACTTAGTGTCAATGAAAAAAATTTATGGATTGGGTAATTAGTTCTGGAGATTACCCTCTACCTACAAACTTAAAACAATTTTACCTCTTTATAATATTTTTGTAGTCAATCGTTGTTTTGCCTTATAAATTATTTCTATTGGAAATAGTCTCCCTATTCTCAGACCTACCAAATTAATGATTTTATGACTTATTATTTACATAAAAATTGGTAGAGCAGTTTCGGAGGAGTTCGAAAACAAACACTGTCGGCACTAGATTTTTGGTAGTTTATACAAAGTATGTTTTTGTCGCAGGCGACTGTTGGTCGGCGCTTCCCCCTGGAGCGCGAGTGGCGCAGTGTGGACAGCGGCCGCGGCTCGTGGCGCTCCGCCTCCGCCTCCGCAGAGCCCTCGGCCCACTCGGCCCACTCGGCCCACTCGGCCCACTCCAACGGACTCTTTGACGCGGAGGCCGGCAGTATGGAGCCGCGCTACAAGATTGTTATGACGGGAGATACTTGGCGGGTATGTATATCTATACTAATATTATAAAGCGGAAAAGTTTGTTTGTTTGCTTGAACGCGCTAATCTTCGAAAGTACTGGGTGGATTTGGATGCAATTTGGTATGGAAGTAGCTTGAAGCTTGAGGAAGGTTATAGGCTACTTTTTACGCGACTGCAAAAACGGAGAGTTATGTTTTTACCGTGATAGAATCCACGGGAGCGAAGCCCCGCGTGAGTACTAGTACTAACTAAATGGGCCCCGCGGTTTGACTAGCGTTACTTATTATATTTATTACTTAATATTTTTACTTCTATAATAACATTCGTGTATTGACTTAAATAAACTATTGGTTTATTCCACTTGTTACGCTTATTTCTATATTGTCCCACTGCTGGATAAAACTTACACTCTACACTTCACCCGATGGGCTGCCCGTTATGAACGTCTCTAAACCGGCGCGCCAGCGTTTTCTAGGCCTTCCTTATGGTGCTTAATTCTTTTTTTGGCATCTAACAGTCATATATATTAAAAAAGCACGTAAAACGATACATATTCATTTTTACTTACCCTGAAACATTATATCATTATTAGTTTAAGTAGGTGATATATCTACTTTTTAGATTCAGTTTCAGACTATTGAGAGAAATGTTAAAAAGATCTGTAAAATCTCTGTTATAATTGTTAGTAAGACGGTATAAATATTGTATTTTTTAATTACCTATATATTGTATTGTATTTATATATATATATATATATTTGCATATATATTTATTTATTTTAATATTTAAATAATTTTTGTTTCTCTGTTTTTATGAGTAATGTAGTAAGTACACTAATTTAGCCCTCCCATACTTTAATTAAAGTTTTTAAAGTCCTTCCAAAGGTTGTCTGGAAGATATCGCTTTCAGCGATAAGGCCGCCATTGTTACCATAGAATAAGCAATATTGTTAAATAGGTGTGTTTCAATTTTGGTGTACAATAAAGTATATTCGTATCTATCTATAAAAATTAGTTATGAGTGTATTTTTATTTAGTCGAGGAGGAACAAAAAGTGAACACATTGTACGCAAGGAGCGTACGGGTAGACGATCGTGTGCTTTTAGTCATATTTTACCAAGTAATGATGTCACTAAAAGCACAAGACTAAAAGCGAGGTAATTTCTAGGCCTTCCGTCCTCAACCTCCCACTGTATAAGACTTTCACTGCACATCCGTTTTGATGTATCCTACATACACGACCCTAAAAAAAAATTTTTTTTAATCAATTTTATTTTATTTAGTTTTAATAATAATTCTATAATTCCTATTTCATTAATAACTTTTTTGTCACTTTTTCTTATTATTTATTTTTTCCTCTGGCGGGCAGTTTGATTTTGATACTAGGCAACTAACGCGCTTTTTGGTGGCGAGTTTAATAATTACAATTTAAAGGTTTTTTATTTTTAGTACGTAGCACGATATTAAACGTTACAATATTATTTTATTTATGTATTTAATACACTACACATTCATTAACATTAGTTTATTTACCCTCGTCCGTGTGTCACTGCTGGGTGCTAACTGAAAACCAGCGCTGGGTATCTTTCGCCCAGCAAATGCTGAGTTGGTAACCCTTTCGATGTAGACATACTCAGCGAAATTCTTAGTGTTACATTTTTTTTTCATCCCCCCATCTCGGAAAGAGTATTTTTGCTCTTCGATATCCGAGTGCAAAAGCCGTTTTTATCCGCTAGAGGATAAAGTAAATTGAATTCAGAACATCGTGTATACTAAGTTTGTGAATTCAGAACATAATTAAACCTATTTTATACTACACCTGCTTGGAAAGTACCTTGATACTTTATCAAATTTACGGTAGAAAGTACGTCATTGCATATCGAACAAATATGCGGGGAGAAAACGCATCTGAGCGGGAGAGAAAAGTGTATGAAAATCCATTTCTTACGTGGTTTTTCTTTTTTTAATTTTGGGTAAGACTATGCGCCGGTAACCTAAATATCAAAAGCCAAAGTTTTTACAGTGAGTTTTTATCTCCAAGTTCGCAAAATGACACTGGCCACTAGTGTTGCCAGGTGTCCCGATTTTCGCGGGACGTCCCGATTATTAGGGGTTTGGGGACGCGTCCCGATTTGCTGCTGATCGGGACGCGAAATGTCCCGATAAATAAAAAAATTAACAATAAGCATTATTGTTAGAAAAATAAATCAAATTACGCATCACATTATCATGCTGGTTGTAACAATGCACTCAAAATAACACGCATCAGATCACTAGTGTTTTCTATATTTTGTTACTTTACTCGCTACAGAGGCCTTAGCCAAGTAACAAAATTTTCTATTATACAGCATCAGAGACACGATCGTGTGCACTTTGGCTTTGCTCGGTCAATCGATTTCTGTTTTCTCTATTAGAGACACATCTGTGGGCGCATACGATTTGGCTTTACTCAATTATTGATCTTCGTTGGTCCATTCATTCGGTATCCATCAGATCATAATAATTATTATATAAAAATATAAATTGTTCGCAGATAAGCATTAAATTTTAAGATTTTACAGGATGCAGTATCACGTCTTGAATACGAAAAATTGCCACCATTATTAAATTTTACCGAACCATTATTTTGTGATTGATGAGAGGGATGAGATTTGGTAATATTAAGTAAGCAATTGAGCTGAAGTCTGAGGATCGAAGATGAGTTTGTATTATTCATATGCAGCAACTTATTTAAAAAATTGTCCGATGATAAAGTTACGAAAATAAAAAACGTCTGTTGTGCATGGTACAAAAATGTCTCATTACACCAAAGACCAAATATGAACTCAACGATAGCAAATTAGATTTATTTAAAAAAATTAATAAGTACCTTCAACATGGATCAATTTTATGAAGAAGTGTGTACAGTCAGACTTGGTGAAAGTTGCAGTGCAGAACAAAGATCTGACGCCGCTATAAACATGGCAAATCATTTTTAAGGAGAAACAAGACTTCGCAAATCTTCTAAGTTATTTTCTTTTATGATAGATTCTGTAATAAGAAAAGCAAAATATTTAAACAAGTCTGTAAATACAATAAATTTGAATCTACTCAAAACATTTCGTGAAGCTAAACTTAGAACTTTAAGGACATCAACGTTTGACGAACAATACCAAGATAATTCACCTGTTATTTTGACATTAAAACAATTAATTACAACAAATATACAAAATTATGTACTAAAATACAAACTACAATAAAGCATCAAAAAATTCATCCTCAACGCTGTCGGCTGGCAACGTACCCAAGATACTGGCGGCATTGCCTCGTTGTAGTTTGTTGTTTATTGTAGTTTGTATTTTAGTACATAATTTTGTATATTTGTTGTAATTAATTGTTTTAATGTCAAAATAACAGGTGAATTATCTTGGTATTGTTCGTCAAACGTTGATGTCCTTAAAGTTCTAAGTTTAGCTTCACGAAATGTTTTGAGTAGATTCAAATTTATTGTATTTACAGACTTGTTTCAATATTTTGCTTTTCTTATTACAGAATCTATCATAAAATACTTATTAATTATTTCTCACTTTAACATAAATGGAAGCTTGTATAATGCTAAATATTTTCTTTTTAACCGACTTCAAAAAAGGAGGAGGTTCTCAGTTCATCCTGAATTTTTTTATGTATGTTACCTCATAACTCGAAGACGGCTGGACGGATTTGGACAATTTTTTTCGTTTAAAAAGGTATAGTTTCTAGTTGGTTCCACTGTTATGAAATCAGGATCTGATGATGGAATCCTGGAGTAATCGAGGGAACTCTTCAAATATTACAGGCACACCTATAGCGTTTTAGGTATTTCTAATAGTACCTTGTGCAATTGCTCTTGAAACGCACCATTTGGGGAAGTGGAACTGATGAGGAAGACCACAGATGGCCACCGAAACTACTCAATAATAAGTATTTCGTGGATTGCGATTCGATTACTTGAATATGGATGTTAAGCACTTAATGTTCATCACAATGCATATGGTGATGTAGAGCTGATGGTGAAGTACCAGGAGAACTCCTCAAAAATTAACGGCTCTGCATCGGGAAAAACAATATTTTGTAAAAGGAGATAAGTAGTTCATATTTTGACTTTTGTAACAGGATAAGTTACAAACCGATCCACTAAAAATCGTGAAAAAAAGTTTTTAGCAAAAAATAAAACCGACTTCCATATCAAAACACTACAAAGCCAAAAATAACTTTAATTTCGATAGTCGGTCTTGGTTTTATATTTTCTTTTTTTTGACACCGCCTTCCGAAATTAAAGTTATTTTTGGCTTTGTAGTATTTTGATATGGAAGTCGGTTTTATTTTTTGCTAAAAAGTTTTTAATGACGTCAATTCCGCGAGTGTCGAACGCGCCAACGGAAAGAGTATTTTCACAAACCAACTCTTAATTTTATCTGTGAGGCGAAAACATTTGACACCGGAGCATGTCAAAGCCGAGATTCAAATTAAAACATAGTGTATTACATACTCTTTGATTCAAATATAAACTAACTTCAGCATGACATGCGGTGAATTACACAACTACGTAATAAAAAACAAGGGCCTTCTAAAGACAGCAAAAAGTAATGAAAACCTTTTTTTTTTGTTTGTCCCGATCTACAACCCTAAATCCCGATTTTCTATAACTGCTGTCCCGATTTAAAACAAATCGGACCTGGCAACACTACTGGCCACTAGCTGTGTGTTGGATGGTGTCGGGCTGGCAGTGCGACCCTGCGGCGGCAGGATAAACAATTTGAAAAAAGAACATGTGAAAATTGCAGACGCCATTGGCGCCATTTTCAATTTGTGTGTTGTTTGAGGATTCAGTTTTCGTAGAAAGTAAAATAAAACTATCAAAATGATAAGTAGTGATAGTGATGATGAAGATTTTTTAACTCCGCCGCAGTTGAAGGAAACAGCAAAAATACTGATTGATAACCTTTTACCACAGAAATCAATTAAAAAATATAATAAAACTTATGACGATTTATTGCAATGGAAAAGTGAAAAAAATGCGGCATCTTTTTCTGAAACTGTTTTGCTAGCTTATTTCAGTGAAAAAGCGCAAAAATACAAACCAAGTACGTTATGGTCTATGTACTCAATGTTGAAAAGTACTATATTGACAAGAAACGACATAAATATTCAAGAATACAAAAAACTTACAGAATTTCTGAAAAGAAAGTCGGAGGGATTCCGTAGTAAGAAATCAAAAGTGCTTACTACAAAGGATGTTTATTCCTTTTTGCAGAATGCTCCAGATGACAAATATTTGTTGATGAAGGTAAGTTTATGAACAAAATGCACTGGTTTATGATTTATTACGTACCTATTTATGAGTAGAAATCTACTAGGTTTTCATGTTTGATATTTTTGTTTACAGGTTATTTTGATTTTAGGAGTAAATGGGCGTTCGCAAGAACTTGTGGATATGACAACAGACGATATCGAAATCCTCGAAAATGGAATAATTGTCAATATTCCTAACACAAAAACCAAAATTCAGCGATCATTTGTTATATCGGGCTTATTTTATGAGATAATGAAGAAATATAACGAAATTCGCCCCAGTGACCCCAAAACCAATCGGTTTTTACTACAATATAAAAACAAAAAATGTACGAAACAAGTAATTGGGAAAAACAAAATAAGTACTGTGCCAATAGAAATAGCTTCCTACCTTAATTTACTCAATCCACTAGAATACACTGGCCACTGCTTTCGCAGAACTTCAGCGACTATTCTTGCCGATACTGGTGCTGATTTAACCACAATAAAACGCCATGGTGGTTGGAAATCGTCCGCTGTTGCAGAAGGTTACATAGAGAATTCCGTAGAAAACAAAACACGAATAAATAACCAAATATCGGGATCGATTAATGTGCATCAAGACTCATCTCCTCAACCATCAACGAGCGCGGCGATGCCAAATGCCCCTCAGCAGCCAGTTGCCCCTTTGGCACCACAGCCTTCTACGAGCGCAGTGCCAATAGCACAGCCAGTTATTCCTCCTACATTGTCGCAAACATCTCAAACAAACATTAATGGAAAAAGTGTTACATTAAGCTTCACTAACTGCAACAATTTCAATATAAATTTCAATTAGTAAAGATTTAGTTTTTTATTTTCCTCGTAGGTGTAGTATAAAGCACTATGTATCACTCGAGAGAAAGTGCGATTCCCGTTCTCGGGTGTTTTAAAGCCCTCGCCTACGGCTCGGGCTTCAAACGACACCCTCGACGGTAATCGGTCACTTTCTCCTCTCGGTGAACAATGTACTATGTCTTCTACCTCCATGGGGCCGAATTTATCATACAACTTTTTTTAATTTGTTAAAAACTCAGACTCTGGAACCTTCTTGGTATACTTACTTTTTTTTAATTTGCTTTGCGCGCCATTTTTTTTTTGCATTTAGTCATTTCCTCGCTGAGGTGGGATGAAAAGTTACGTGTTGCACTCGAGTGCAAAGATTTTTCACCTCGTGCTCTTTTGATTTCCTCTCTAACGCTCAGGATTCTAATGTTTGAATTACTCGCTGCACTTGTGATTCAATTTTAGAATCCTTCGCTTGCTCGGTCATCAAAATTGAGCACGCGGTTAAAAAGCAACTTTGCAATCTTGTATAACAAATAACTATTTTTAATGTTTGTAATTTTCTGTTGTCGTGTGTGTTTATCACCGAATAAATGGTGTTCAATTCAATTGAATATTTGTGCAGGTGCTGCGGGAGTACTACCCGAACGTCCTGCCGCGCGTGGTGTCCCGCGGCGCCGTGTTCGCGCGCATGTCGTCCGACCAGAAGCAGCAGCTCATCGTGGAGTACCAGGCGCTCGGGTACTATGTCGGTGAGTGCACAGGCCTCCTCCCCATGGGAGGAAATGGACCGTACGTGGAGAAGAATGGTTTTTGTTTATTATTCTTGGTGGTAAGCGATGATGTAACCTCTTGACTTAAATACCCCCAGGATATAGCTATCAGGAAATACAGACTGTTACGTACGTGCGAATCAAACGGCGAATTGCTTAGCACTGACAATTTATTATTTAAAAAGTGACATGTGCGTGAGGTTGCAACCTGCACAACTAAAACCTGCTTTCACATATATAACACCCCTCCCTTACAAGTAATGACTTAATTCTAAAAAAACTGTTTATAATCAAAACGAGGACGATTACGAGTTGACCTGGCTTGTGTAGCAGGAAGTGGTATATCAAGTCCCTGTACTTGAGATTCCGTTGACACGAGCTCATCGTCTGCGACAGTAATTGGACAGACTTGTTCCGACTGTGATGTGATTTCAGGTACAGTTTCGATATCGGTCGCGTCGGAATCACTGTCAGTATCCCACGTTGAAGATGTGTGCTGACATTCGGCACTATGAAATTTCCTTATCTGATTCTTATGTCTTGTTACATATGAGTTCAATTCTGGAACGAAAACTTTATATAACACCCTGCCAATTTTTTTAACTATTGTTCCTCGTATCCAAAAATGTTTTATCTTATTCACATATTTTTTAATCATCACTTCTTCTCTTAAATTAAAGTCTTTACTCTTTTTACCACCGTAGTATTTACTCTGTAATGATTGTTTACATTTCACCGCTGCGGAGAGCTCCGATGAGGAAGGCGATGGAGTCGGTTTTAATAAGTCTAACCTACACCTGAGTGGGCGGCCATATAACAACTGTGCCGGTGATTTATTAGTCGAGCTATGTGTGGAGTTTCGATAATCAAATAAAAACTTGTTTATTCTATTGTCCAAGTTTTTCCTATCATGGCATGTCAATAAAATACTTTTGATACCTTTTTTTACAATTTTGACGGAACTCTCGACTTGGCCGTTACTGCTAGGATGGTACACGGCCGAAAAAAGTTGACGGATACCATTCAACCTACAAAACTCACTGAATCTTTGCGACGTGAAGGATGTACCGTTATCACTTACTATAATTGCCGGTACTCCCGTTCTAGACATCAACTCGTATAAACGCTCAATTACTGCGTCCGATGTGATGGTGGACTTCATCGAAAAACATTCAACCCATTTAGAATAAGCATCGACAACTATGAGATACATGCGATCATTTAATGGACCTAAAAAGTCGATGTGTATCCTATAGAAAGCATGTGGCGGAAACGGCCAAGGCGCGAGCGGGGCGCGCGGCGGAGCCGGTCGCAACTGAGCGCACACAGAACAAGCGCGCGCCGCGCTCTCGATCGCTGCGTCGATTCCTGGAAACCACAGCCGCGCGCGCGCTTCCGACTTCATTTTGACTACACCTAAGTGCGAACTATGTAACTCCTTAATCACCTTGCCATGTAATTCCGCTGGAATTACAATTTTATGACCTTTCATCAGACACCCTTTCTCTACTGAAAGTTGTGTCCTGCATAGATAGTAGGGTTTTAAAACCGAGTCCGTAACCTTTCGCGGCCAGCCGCGCTGTGTGTAGCCCACTACCTTTTGCAATACTAAATCACGGTCGGTAGACATACGAAGTTGATCCAGAGAGACCGGTAAATCACCCTCTACAATAAAATTTACGTATGCCGACCGATCCTCACATTCGTTCACCTCTTCACGTAAATCCAGGCCCGTACTCGGTTCATCCGTGCTTGTTGCAATAGAACGTGACAGGAAATCTGCTATATTATCGGCGCTTCGAACGTAGGTTATTTTGAAATTATAAGCCGCTAAAAATATTGCATAACGCTGTAATCTATTCGCTGTCACTTCTGGAATCCCCTTGTGTGACCCGAAAATCGATAGAAGTGGTTTATGATCTGTGCGTAATATAAACGGATCTTCCCTACCATATAAATATTGGTGAAACCGTTTCACGCCGAATATAATCGCGGTCGCTTCTTTCTGTATTTGAGAATATCTCTTCTCAGCTGGAATCAAGGAGCGAGACGCAAACGACACTGGCCTTTCAAGTCCGTCCCTGTCAACCTGCGATAACACCGCCCCGAGTCCATACGGAGACGCATCGACTGTCAAAATAATAGTAGCGTTCTGATTGAAATGTGCTAATACATTATCTGAGATTAAATATCGTTTAATTTCGTTAAACGCTTGTTGGTGTATTTCTGTCCATAACCATTTACTATTTTTATTTAGTAATTGGTACAATGGACAAAGTATTGTCGAGGCCCCCGGTACAAAATTCCTATAATAATTAATTAATCCTAAAAAAGATTGTAACTCGGTTACATTTGTCGGTATCGGGGCGTCACGAATAGCTTTTATTTTCTCAGGTGATTTACGTACACCATTCCTGTCAATTATGTGTCCTAAATAATTAACTTCGTTTTGAAAGAAAACACACTTATCCTTTCTTAAAGTCAACCCAGCTTCTGCTAACCTTGCTAACACTGTTCTCAGTCTCTCTAAGTGCTCCGATCTGTTTTTTCCCGTCACCAAAATGTCATCCATCAGACAGAGTACTCCATCTAACCCCGAAACAATACCTTGCATAGCCTTTTGAAAAATGGCGGGAGCACTAGATAAACCGAATACTAACCGCGTATACTTAAAAAGCCCTCTGTGCGTATTAATACAAGTTATTAATTGTGTATCATCATCATCCGCTAGTAATAATTGATTGTAAGCACTCGATAAGTCTAGTTTGGAGAACTGCTCTCCCCCGTGTAACTTTGCAAAAAGGTCATCGACTGTAGGCAATGGATATTTTTCGATTATAAGTTGTTTATTTATCGTTGCCGAGTAATCTGCGCAGATTCTGATTTCCCCGTTCTTTTTAAGGACAGGAACTATCGGTGAGGCGTAATCGGAATACTGCACCTGTGCTATTATGCCTAATGACAATAAGCGATCTAACTCGTTGTCTATTTTACTACAGAGTGCGTATGCTACCGGCCGAGCCTTACGAAAAACCGGTTTGGCATCAGGTCTTAACGATAATCTTATTTTGTATTTAGTGAAACAACCTATTTTATCTGAAAACACCGAAGGATAGTCATTCACGAGTTTGTCTATCAGAATATTTTCATTTTCGATGGCACAATATTTAATAGGGGAAATTTCTAATCTAAAAAGCCTTAAAAAATTTCTCCCCAATAATGGGGGTCCACCGTCGCGCACCACGTAAACATTAAGCGTGTGTGTGAGACCTTGGTACGACACCGGCACTCGTATGACGCCTAAGGTAACAATCCTACCTCCACCATAACTTTTTAAAGTTGTAGTAGTATGCGATAACGGAATTTTAGAAAAATATCTATTATAAGTTTTATTTGAAATAGCTGAAACGGCCGCTCCACTATCGGTGTAGGTTAGACTTATTAAAACCGACTCCATCGCCTTCCTCATCGGAGCTCTCCGCAGCGGTGAAATGTAAACAATCATTACAGAGTAAATACTACGGTGGTAAAAAGAGTAAAGACTTTAATTTAAGAGAAGAAGTGATGATTAAAAAATATGTGAATAAGATAAAACATATATAACATTATTTACAAAACTTTCACATATATAACACAGACTCTGGCAGGGAATGCCACTCCTTAGTTGTACGCACAACAAACGTTTTGTCGTTGTCCACCTTGTAACGATGGCGCATCGCCGCTCGTTTTGTAGCACAATGATCCATCGCACATTCCCCGAAATATATCCAATAGAAAACCGATAGACTTGCAACTTGTCGCCGATTTTTAAGGGTTTGTGAATATCACATGTCGTGGAATATTAGTTTCTAGAACATGCCGATTTCTTTACGATGTATTCGATCACCGATTTAAGAACAGTGATGATGATATTAATTACACAAAGTACTGTGCCTGACTGGGTTCGAATCCACCACCTGCATTTCATCTATATATATAAAAGAAAGTCATGTTAGTACACTATATAACTCAAGAACAGCTGAACCGACTTGGCTAAAAATTGGTAGGGTAGCTTAGAACCAGGAGACGGACATAGGATACTTTTTATCCCGAAATTCCATGGGATCGGGATTCACGCGGGAATAACCTCCCACGAAAAAGAACGAACGAAGTTGCGGGAAAAAGCTAGTTTAAATATAAACGCACTTTAGAAACAGGAGAATTTCCTAATGGAGCACAACATAATATTTTTTTGCACATTTTGAACGTCGAATCTATACTAATATTATAAAGCGGAAAAGTTTGTTTGTTTGTTTGTTTGCTTGAACACGCTAATCTTCGAAAGTCATGGGTGGATTTGGATGCAACTTGGTATGGAAGTAGCTTGAAGCTTGAGGAAGGTTATAGGCTACTTTTTACGCGACTGCAAAAAAGGAGAGTTATGTTTTTACCGTGATAGAATCCACGAGAGCGAAGCCCCGCGTGAGTACTAGTATTTCATAAAGACAGTGTACAAGTGAACGGGTGTTCGATTCCCATACGGAACAAATATTTGTATATTATTGTCAAAGATTATCAAAGTTTTTTTTGCTTTCCGAATTGCACAGGAATCTTGATATGTTTTAATAATCAACTAGCCACGGAACAAGCGGTTAAGCCACGCTTGAAGATCGACGTGTCCAGCTGTTATTATTTTAACCAAAAGACTAAAAGACATTGTTTTAAGAGCTGTGGATTTTGTTATGAAGAAATAAATGATCACGTAGTATAATAATATTTTTCTACAGATCAGCCTATTTTAAGATTCAAAATTATGATTACACAAGTTAGCCAGTTAGATTTTCTACGAATTATGAAAGGCTTTTTTAATGTCAACCGCAATGTTTTACAAATAGAGTTTCTTTTGCAGGTATGTGTGGTGACGGTGCGAATGACTGCGGAGCCCTACGCGCCGCCCACACTGGTATATCTCTGTCCGAGCTAGAGTCCAGCGTAGCGGCGCCCTTCACTTCCGCCAACCCCGACATTGTATGCGTCGCGAGGGTCCTTCGAGAAGGGCGCGCCGCCCTGTCCACCTCATTCGGCGTCTTCAAATTCATGGTAGCCTATTCCCTCTCAGAATTCTTTTCAGTAGCCTTCTTGTATTACTTCGACTCAAATCTAACTGACTTCCAATTTCTATACATAGATGTCGCTTTGATCGTCAATTTTGCATTCTTCTTCGGCATGACCGAAGCGTACACAGGGAAATTGTGTAAAACACCGCATTTGACATCTCTACTAGGACTTATTCCGCTGTTCTCCTTGCTCGGACAGTTGTTTTTGATTGGCTTAGGACAGTATCTTAGCTATTACGCGTTAACTTTCTTCCCCTGGTATGTAAGACATACGTACGAAGGCGAGGAAGCTAACGAGTGCTGGGAAAACTATGCAATTTTCGCTATATCGATGTTCCAATACATAATCTTGGCTATCGTTTTCAGTCATGGATCTCCTTACCGAAAATCGGTATTGACTAATAAGCAGCTGATGATAAGTATACTTATAATGACATGTATATGTGTTTATATAGCTGTTTGGCCAGCCGAATGGATAGCTAGTTTCTTGCAACTCAGAATGCCTAAAGATACCCTCTTGTCCTACATAGTCCTTGCTTTAGCGTCATTCCAACTTCTCCTAGCCTTATTCTTTGAGAGAGTCATCATAGAATATTTGATGGAAGGCAAACAGATGATACCAAAGTTTTTGAAAGAGAAAAGAATTAGAAAAACTCCCCATTTGTTGATTACAAGAGAGTTGACTGATATGGACTATCTGGACTGTGATAGCATTATTAAATACGATAAGGAGAACAATGATTCTGCGTTTGATTCTTCTGGTAAAGGCAGCTGAGAATAGTATATCTTATTTAAATATTTATATATGTATAGGATTCAAAAACACTCTTTTAGATAAACTGTGATGTTGAAAATGTACCAAAGCGAGCTGAAATTTTAGGGTCTGTTGTTGGTCCAAGAATAATAAACTGATAGGCCCATTTGTATGAACTTATGAAGTATTTCTTGCCTTATTTACAACAGTAGTGCCATTAAAAACTGTATTGATATTATCTGGCCTCCGAAGTATTGATATTAACAATATTTTTATTTTAAAATGTGATTATTTAAGGATAATTTCAATGAAATTGCACCAAACTACTACTGTAGATTTTCTAGTGTTATACCTATATAAGAAGAAGAAGGTAGGTAAAAAAGCTATTTCCTTTTCCTATGGCGCATCACTAACATTTATCGATAAAATCTTAATGTTATCGACTTTAGAATTAGTATTTATGCCGTGCCCAGGGCCGGATTAACCATTAGGCGGAGTAGGCAACTGCCTAGAGGCCCCGCATCAACTAGGGGCCCAGGCCCAGTGCACGCACCAAGAAAACATGTTTCTTCGAACGAGAATTTGATGTGCGTGCGAACTTAGGGTCCTCACTGTTATCTCACAAAATACAAATCGTTAGATGTAGTAGTAGAATTAAAAGTAAAAGTAAGAAAAGGGGCCCCGAGAATGCCATTGCCTTAGGGCCTCGGACAGGGTTAATCCGGCTCTGGCCGTGCCCCTCAAATGAACAATCTACGATTTAGGTTATTAGCATTTATTTTTTATGAAACTTTCTTATAATAATAATTATGATTATTTATTTTTATACATATGCAACTTTATAATATAAAATCAGTTGAGATATTCTGTAAAGCATAACTTAAAGATAAATAATATTGAAAGACGAGATTTTTATTATATCTAGAAATAAAAATGATTAATGTCGCAATAGCCAACAACCTCTTCTTGTCATTGAAATTGGATAAATCAATAAAATATTTATACGACTAGTAAAATAAATTGTAATACATTATACTAAATACCTACTTTAGAAAAGTATCTAGTGTTAATTTCTCTAAAAACCAGATGTTCAATCTTGCATACAGTATGCAGCACCGCCCTCCCGCCAGCAAATACATGCAGAAGTGATGCAATAAAAAACACACCACATGCAAGCAAAACACACTCATTTGAGTGTGTATGTTTGTATGTGGTATGCAAGAATAAACATCTGGTTCTTGGCGGAATCACACAAGATATTTTTTCTAAAGTATTAGTTTCGTATGCATTTCCGCAAAGTTATGCCTGATTCCATTTTGTGTATGTAATATAATATATTAATTCAAAAAACTATTTACTAATTAATTTTGTATAATGGTGCTTTCCATAAACTTTTGTAAAATAAATACTTTTTTGCATACCTACTTTACAGTATTTTGCATTATTAAGCTTTATTTTGTATAGCAATGAATTGTATGTTTAATGTTTTTCGGCATTTTTATGATTAAATACAGTATGTTAACTAACAGAGGGCGTTCCCGTTAACCCGCAATAGTATAGCATCCATACATGCTAAAAAAATATTACCATTCGTTTTCGAATGGTAATATTTATAAATGGTATATTTTTTAATATTAAATTATTCACTAAAAATGTTAAATTAATTTGACAGATTTGATTGATTGATTGAAGAAACACTGTACACGCGTACTTGAAGGACGGCAACGTCGCAATTTATTTTTATGCTATTGCGGGTTAACGAACGCCCTCTGTTAGTTAACATACTGTATATTGTAGGCTAATTAATGCACATATTTTGCCGTACAATATTTCTTAGATATTTTTTTATCGTTTTTAAAAACGAAATACTTTTATACTACTTTAAAATGAAAATCGTGTACCGATTAAGTATTTTAGTTTGTTTTTTTTCTATGAAATCGCACTTTTTAATTGTAGTTATAAGCTTCGTCTTATGATATCAAATGTATTATTTATAAGCACAATGTGATAAGAATTTAGATAAAAATGTGCCTTACTAATGTAAGATAAAACATTCCGATATTTTGGTACTGAGAGTACCAAATCCGTTAGATAATTCGTATGTTTAGTTGGAGTTATTGCAAGGGCCTTCGAAATACCGGGACGGAATGTCGGAGGATTTAAATTTACACCAAAGGACATTCAAAATTATCTAGTAGAAATATGGCATAAACTCATTTGATTCGACATAAATAATAATAATAATAATGTGTTAATTTGATTTGACATAAATTCCAATGTTTATTTATTCATTTTGGCAAACAAACAGTTACACAAATGTGATTAAAATTGCTGACTAGCTTTAACCCGTGACTTCTTTCGGGTGGGAAAGTTTTCCTGCGTAAATCCCGATGTCGCGGGAATTTCGGGACAAACGCTGCCTATGTTCCAGGATATCAATTATGTACATACAAAATTTCATTCAGATCCGTTCATCATTACATTCATCCTCACAAGTTAAATTAAATTAAAAATCCTTTCGCATTTATTTATAAAATAAACTTTACTTATATGTGTAGTTCTTGATATTATCCTTATATTGTATTGATATAAATGTTTGATTGATAATTTGGTAGGTCGCCGGAATGCTTTGATGGCAAAATTCTCCGACATTCTGTCCAGTGTACGGTAGGCCTTGAGTTTAATAGTTACCGATTTTAAGAAAATTATTGTTGACTTTAGGATATAATATGTTTACTTATGCATAATATATTCGAGAATTACCTCAAAAGAATCGTCAAATGATTAAATTTAGTTAAATACTCTTATTTATCTTGTGATTTGTTACATATTGGGTCAAGAATATATTTTATTTTATTTTGATATCTATTATACTTACGTCTTATGAATAATGTTTTACTTTTTCTCAAATGTATAAAATAATAGATCAGATATCAAAACATGAATCAAATTATGTCCAAATACGCAGGATTTTTATGTACCCGTGAGTGTCAGAAAATGTTCAAATAAATCATTTTTATTTATATTTTAGTTGTTTTTTTTTAAGATTTATTTTTCCTTTCTCAATTAGCAGTGGAAAAGTTCATATGCTTACAATGGAAAAGCCGGGAGGCGCAAAATTGTAGGTAAGTGGTCGGTTAACCACCTTGCTATTAAACAATAAAAATAGTACTGTAGGTTGCTGGTTGTGAAACTAAAGAACCGTTGAAGTTGATGATAACTTATTTCTAAATTGACTTAAAGAATGTGTTTTATTTATTTATTTAACATGTATGGAGGAGTAACATCTATTATACACAAGATAATAAATATATCTAGTAGTAAACAGTGAGCCAAACAAAAGTCCTCTTCTTAAATAATCTTAATATAAATCTAATCGTACAATATTCAACATTACTAAATAGGTATATATAGCAAGTCTAGTTATTAACTCTAAGTAGAGGGATGATGGGGACTCCGTGGCTACCACCTTTCAGACGACAGACGTCTTCTAGCTACCTAAATCCTGAAGACTGCGTGGCTATCGAACAGACCTACTCTAAATATTCAAAAATATAATAACAAATCGTTTTGGGCTTACACAGTTGCCAATGACAGGTTAACCAGCATAAGAATGCGGTGAATATTCCATAGTTGAAAAGTTCTGTCGTCGAAACTCACAAATGCGAACTGGCACCACAAAAAAAAAGATATGTGATATTTCGCGCAGAGCCCGCGATGTGATGATGATCCTCTGAAACTCTCTGGGCTTGCGATATGTTTTCCACAAGATAACATTACATTAGTGAATTTGTCTTTATGTGTTTGTCCGTCACGGCCAACTTGCTGCGAAACTTTTGGTCTGAATTAGTAGAAATTTGAAATAAATTGATTTAAGAAAATCGGCCCTTCCTTCCCCGCCGCTATCTCCGTAACTACTTAGTTAATATACCTAAATCTTGATCTGAAGATAAAAGGAGGTAATTTACAAGAAGTATAGGTTTGCGGGAAAGTTCTATCGAGATACCGCAGCCCCGGAACTTTACGGCAGTCGAAGGAACAGGGTGGGTTTTTAGTCAGTAGAAGTCTGACACACCCTTCCGCTTATCCCAGAGCGGAAGAAGTCATTCGACGATTATCCCACCCAGAACAAAAAAAATGTATGTATAGGTAAATAAATAAAATCTTTATTACTCAAAAAAGTTACGCAACAACACCTGAACATGGTTAGATATATAAATACTTATATAGGTCAGTAATGTAACCGTAAAGTTTAACATTTATTTTACGTCATCTTCAGAACTACTGCAAAGGGATGAATATTTTATAATACTTAGTTTATTGAAACCATCATTGTACAACTACAGCAAATTATGTGCCGGTGCATATAAAAAGAGGGCAGGGAAATAATCAATGGCAAAACTGTGTTCACTAGTTCAACAGTTTTGCCATTGTTTGTTCAAGTGAAAAATATGAGATTGATTCAAATGCATAGGTACTTCTGTTGTAATGAATAGTTCGGCAGTGACAGTTGTGATAAAGATAAGTTAAAGATAATTTATTTGTCAAACATGCGTTTACATAAACTGACTAATCAGACATGCAAGGTATTAAATTAATAGTATGTTGTGACTTGAGAGCGTCCATGTTTTGCCTATAACGGCGCGGCGGCGTACAAATTTTGTAGGTATAAAAATTACATTTAATTGCATTTACATATAGTCATTTTAAATTTAATTACAAAATACACAAGAAATCTATACTAATATTATAAAGCGGAAAAGTTTGTTAGTTTGTTTGTTTGTTTGTTTGTTTGTTTGTTTGCTTGAACGCGCTAATCTTTGAAAGTACTGGGTGGATTTGGATGAAATTTGGTATGGAAGTAGCTTGAAGCTTGAGGAAGGTTATAGGCTACTTTTTACCCGACTGCAAAAAAGGAGAGTTATGTTTTTACCGTGATAGAATCCACGGGAGCGAAGCCCCGCGAGAGTACTAGTAAATAATAAATAGATGTCAAGACATTATATTATAAGTATATTATATTCAAAAAATAAGTTAAATTATGTCCAGTATATTCATTATTATGAAGTCAAATAGATTCAAAATTCAATTGATTTAAAATTCACATCATTAGATTGTTATACTTAACCATAATTATAATTATATATTTTTGAACGGAATTTTTTTTTTTCATTCAAAAAATTTAAAACATTGTATTACACTTTAAATTCTCAGCTTTGTTTTGAAAAGTGACAAGGGCAGTTACTTTTAGGCAATTTATTAAATATCATAGAAGCCACACAGAAAACACTTGCGCATGAGGGATGTTCTTGCAGTATGAGAGCATATCCTACTGTTGTCGCGCCTGTTACGTGGGACTACTTCATCTAATCGTTTAAATCGGTGTGGATTTGTGATGACGATGCAGGAATTACTTTTCATTAATTAATTTAACGAATCGTAGTATGTAGGTATATTTTTAGTCTACCCATAAAGCTCGTCTCATAACTTTCCTCTATCTTTTGAATCATGCTGTGTTAATTTTGTTATATTTACTTGATACGAAATTCTTTAAGGTGATGGTAAAAAATGCATCATTGGAATCGAAGTGTAATAAATATATCGTTAATGTTCCATTAAATTTTGGTTGATTTGGCTGCACCTCTTTTGTCGGGAATCGAGTATGTTCTCAGATCTAGATTCCGATTGCTCTATACACACTGCCCGAGTACGTAGACAGTGGGGAGAACAAGAAATATCCTGAGCATGATTGTAAGACACTTGGAAAATATTTTTGCGTCACACAAGGAGATTGTCCTGTATCGTGGGTGAATTTTAATTTAACAAACACCGATCAAAGCAAACACCCAAACCCAGAACAACTATTTGCAGGTCAAACTCACATTCTTGTTTCGGTGCGGTAATTGAACCCGCGACTCGCAGCACAGATGCCAACGCTCAACCACTGCCCATACCGTGTCGTCGTGTAGTCGTTAGATTTTGTCTAACCATTCTTGAATCAATGATATTCTAATAAAAATTAGTTCTATTTTAGCCTTGTTGTTTTAACACAAACAGAGATGTCGACTGGAAAATCGAACGCAGGATGTTATGCTTTCGACCACTTGGCCATCTAAGCATAATAAAATTTTCATATAATACCTACATACAAACATAATTATATCTTCACAGTACATATATGTCCTTTCACAACCATCCTTTTGTTGTCTTTAATCATCGTTTTTATACCATTGCTATTGTACGATTTCTTACATCGCACAATTTCTGTATCGTAGCATAAGCATTTTTATGTGTTATAAAATGATTCATTACGTTAAGTTATTGAGTACACTTTCATCAGTTTTATTGTAAACGCGTATTTGTCGTAATAAATAGTTATCAAGAACTCAGCATTTTCTTCCATCTCAATATTCTTATCATCTCAATGTACTAACCACCAAGGGCTCCTACATTTATAGTCCTTCGAGCATCAAGTGTTTGTGTTTTGTGTTTTCTGTTGTGATTGCGCATCGGCTCGGTTGGCCTCCCACCAGCGGGTCCCACCAACTTGAGTTAAGAAGTCGCATATGATCGCGCAGAGGCGCTTACACAGACTCAGCAAGGAGACGAAACAGTCCATATCAAGATTGCATCAAGGCACATATCAAGAAGCATCAAGGCAGGTATCAACATTGCGTCAAGGCATCAACAAGAGTATCAAGACAATTAAAGCTCTGGCAAACGAAAGTAGACACTCGAATTATTTGCAAACTTTTTATATGGCAATGCTATACTAATGTCAAACTCAATTTTCCAAAACAAGATGGCGTGTTGTTGGTGATTTGTTGTGATCTTGTTAATAGCGTTTATTCAGCGAAAAATGAACAAAACTATTAAAAGTGGAGTACGGGAGATGTTGTTTCGCATGATGTCTAAATATCAAGAAAAACAACAGGAGAAAGACGCCAAATTCAAACAAAAACAAGATTGTTTACGTGTGGTGTTCGATTGCATAAATTAGTATGACGCTACTAAGTTGATACTTTGTCGTAATTTATATTTATCTTTTAGCGAGGAAAAATATTTATCTATTTTGATTCACATTCATTTTATAGTATGTTAAACACCTTCATAATAATGCAATGTGGTTATTTAACATGCTATTAAATGTTGCATGGCTTTTAACATTTTTTTTTTTTTTTATAGAAAATCTGGTGGATGTAGCAGGGGTTGATGAGATAGTGAAAACTATTGAGAAACTTACGGATTTAGAGCAGAAAGATAGGATAAGAACCCAGAACCGGTACTTGGATGAAATAGCTTCAATCACTGGTAAATTTTTACTAGGAGTACATAACTTTTATAAAGATATAATTGAATTCATGATTTGCAGAACCTAATCATTCTGTTTTACCATTCTTTACAGAAGTGAGCGTTACTACATTAAAAAGAATTAAAAAGGAAGGTGCGCGTAAAGGCCATATAAACCCACAGTGTCCGACTTAGAAAGTTTCGACATAGATGCTATTCGTAACAAAATTAACGAATTTTATTTTTTAAGTTTAAAACGAAACACACCAAAGCTAGTATATGAAGCTGATGAAATTCTGAAGCAGAATGGGCACGAGGTATTGCGACTTCCCCCCTACCACTGTGAACTAAATGCCATTGAGTTAGTATAGAGTTTGGCTAAACGTAAAGTGGCAAGTAAAAATATTGCTCTGCCTGCAGTGGAGTTAGAGAAAGTTATAAAAGAGTCGTTTGAAAATAAAACTCCCGAGGAGTGAAAGAAAATGACTGATCATGTCATTCATGTTGAAAATAAATATAATGAAAGGGACAGAATTACAGAAAATAATTTAGAAAGTTTTATAATTAACGTAGGAAACAATGATTCCAATGACTCTAATGAAACTTTCCAGATGGAAGTCTTACATTCAGATTTTGATTATAGTGAATAAATCAGAACTATTTTAGAATACTGTTGTTTTTTTTTTAATTCGAATTAAGACACAATATCTAAACTATTACCTACCCAAAATACCTCTTGTATTGGAACGAAGTTCCTTATCGCGCGTTACGAAAGGGGGCTAGCCGGAAAAAATTCATACGAAAAGTTGTAACGACACAGGTGTGGATATTCGTGAATCAGGCTTCATTTAGGATACATTAGAACCTTTTTTTTCCGTAACCCTTACAAGATTTTTTTTTTCAAAATAATATATATTAATCTACACAATGTAAAGCGTGTCCTCTTGGTTTCAGAAAAAATAAAAATATATTTGAAATATCATAAATAAATACGCAAAGTGGCCTCTGTTTTTGTAACTTACTACCATTTTTCTCCTAAACTATCAATCACAGGGTCTTTTAATTGCCACCAATATATTATATTAAGTAATGCCGATGGGACCATGTGCTTATTTCTGCCAAGAACTTTCTTAATTATTTATAAGGATTTTTTTACGTAATCGCTACTCGCAAATCGCGTATCCACCCCTCCGGCGCCCAGTAAATCAGTGCGGGACGAGACGCAGTGCTGGACGGACCTGTGACAGTTTTCTCCGCAAACAAAATTATTTTCGATAGCCCAACCAATTAGATTTTTTTTTGTTTTATGTATAGTGTGTGTAAATATTAAGTTATTTTAGTGTGTAATTAGGTATAACGTTGTAAATAATAATTACTACTTGTCGTTAATTCTTATTATAATATTAAAATGGGTGACAAAAAAAGACGCAAGAAGCGTAATTTAAAAATAGCATACAAGAGGAAATTCTTACAAAATCTTACAAATTTCTTAAAACTAGCTTATTTACATTTTTTTTACAACTACGCCCAATAACTTGGTTTTTCATAGTGTTTCTACGAATTACAAAGTTATATTTGCGGTTTTAGGAAATATGCTGTATCTCAAAAACTGCTGACTCGATTTCGTTCAAACCGAGTCTTGGTTGAAAGATTACATTAAGATCTATAGACATATATTTTTTGTAGATTTTTCACTCCATTATTATAGAAGTTAGAGGGGGGGGGGGGGGGGGTGGGCACATTTTACCACTTTGAAATCGTATATCTTTTAAACGATTAATTTTATGAAAAAGTGGTCTTAGAAACCTCAATGTCATTTTTAAAGACCTGTCTATAAACACCACACACGCATAGGTTTCATGAAAAAAAATATTTCAGTTTTAGTTCCATGTATGGGGACCCCCTTAATTTTAATTTTTTTTCTTAAATTCGGAAAGTGGTTCACAGAATACATCTACCTACCAAGTTTTACATGTATAGTCCTAAGAGTTTCGGAATAAAATAGCTGTGACATACGGACGGACAGACGGACAGACATGACTAAGGTTTGCGGACGAAGTCGCGGGCAGGAAGCTAGTAACTTTTAAAGTAGGTATACACAAAATTAGTAGGTATACGGTACAGAGGGTCTGTACCGTATACCTACTAATTTTGTATATAACACAAACTAATACGAAAAGCGAATTAGGTCTATATATAATACTAGCTTTTGCCCGCGACTTCGTACGCGTGGGATGGTTTTCCCGCGCAAATCCCGATCCCGTGGGAATTTCGGGATAAAAAGTAGCCTGTGTGTTATTCCAGAATGTCAACTATCTACTTACCGAATTTCATTCAGTTCCGTTCAGTAGTTTTTGCGTGAAAGAGTAACAAACATCCATCCACCCTCACAAACTTTCGCATTTATAATATTAGTAAGATAGTAAGAAGTAAGACTTAACCATAATCGTTGAAAACTAGGTAAGTACGCAGTTTGCTAAAATTATTCTGAGAATCCGATGCACAATCGAATTACACGGTTAATTTTATAAAAATAAGGTCTTATTTCGGTCCCATATTTTCATAGAAAAGGGCACCTCGCAACTAAAAATGAACTCCTATTTCGACGGAAGAAACGTTTTATTTTTAACCGACTTCAAAAAAAGGAGGTTTACAATTCGTCTTGAACTTTTTTTTTTTTTTTTATGTGTGTTACCTCATAACTCGGAGATGGCTAGACCGATTTAGAAAATTCTTTTTTTGTTTGAAAGGGTATACTTTCTAGTTGGTCCCATTGTCGTCACGTTTGGATCTGATGATGGGATCATGGAGAAATCGAGGGAACTCTTCAAATATTATAGGCACACCTATAGCGTTTTGGGTATTTCTTATAGTACCTTGTGCAGTTGCTCTCGAAAAGCACCATTTGAGGAAGTGGAACTGATGATGAATACCCCAGATGGCCACCGAAACTACTCAATAATAAGTATTTCGTTGATTGCGATTAGATTACTTGAATATGGATGTTAAGCACTTTATGCTCATCACAATGCATATGGTGAAGTAGAGCTGATGGTGATGTACCAGGAGAACTCCTCAAAAATTAACGGCTCTGCACCGGGAAAAGCAATATTTTGTAAAAGGTGATAAGTAGTTGACATTTTGGCTTTTGTAACTAGATAAATTACAAACCGACCCACTAAAAAGCGTGAAAAAAAAATTTTTAGCAAAAAATAGAACCGACTTCCATGTGAAAAAAACACTACAAAGGCAAAAATAACTTTAATTTCGGAGAGCGGTGTCTTTAGTTTTGTATATATTTTCGTTTTTGACACCGCCTTCCGAAATTAAAGTTATTTTTCCTTTGTAGTGTTTTTATATGGAAGTCGGTTCTATTTTTTGCTAAAAATTTTTCTATTCGTATTATCTGCCTTTGTAGAAGCCGCTAGCCACCGCCAATCCGCCATTGTCACACAAAAATATTTTGAAGGGCACTATTATTTTATAAATCATCAATATCATCAATATTTTGGTATTATGAACGTAAAAATATGTCAACAAAAAGTATATATGAAAGTAACGAACATGGATGTTAAACATTTTTCAATTTTATAAAATTTGTGTAGATATTAAATTATAATTTATTCTACAGCAGCATGTTTTTAAAAATGACAGTTACCTATTTCTTTTTTCTCAGTCAAGTCAGACTTATATTGGCCTTAAATTGAATATATTTCTTGGTATCGATGAACTATATGATGAACCAGAACCAAAGCGAGTATGTTTAAGGCAGTTTAACTTTTCTGAATTTTGAGATTATAATATATACATATTATGTACCGTGATTTTTTTATTTTCCTTTTATTCTTCTGCAATAAGTTTTACCAATTTAATTATAATTAATAGATTTTTTCAACTAACAGTTTTAGTAGTCTGACAATGGTATAATTTTGTTGTCATGGTAACACAACAGCAACATCATATACATTTTGTAAGGATATAATAGAACCCTTCAAAATCACGCAAATTGGCAATGTTATATGTAATCCGGTCTCGGAAGAATAGAGTCAGATTGATAGTTTTGGTAATACTGACCGATCCTTCCAGGTTCATAATGTTCCAGATTTTTTTTAAGTAAGTGGTAAATTTTATCAAATAAATCAAGATATAAATAGGTAACATGTAAAAGTCAAACCTAAAACAATCAAACTCAAACATCATAGTTAAACCTAAAACGCGTAATAGGTTCATATATATTAATCATACAATATACGAAAATAGAAACGAAAATATATACTACTAAAGCTCATTCATTTACAGAAAAACTAAAATTAATATCTATACAAAAAAAAACTATAAATTATACATAATTCTATTTTCCCTTGCTTTCTATCTTGGACATTCAAAAGGTTTTACACCTCTGCATTTAGATACAGCTACTGGAAGCGATAAGTACCTAGATAGCATGCGGCGAGCGCCCGGCACTACGATGCAACACAAAGTTAAGAGTTCGCGTTGCACGAAATTATTATGAGGGGTGGGAGGCGCACGCGGGGGGCTTTGTCTTGGTAACGCCCACATGACCAAGGTCAATGGCGTCTAGCGCGCTCTTAAGGGGACTACAAGAGCTAAACGCGAGTTTTATAATGCTTTAAAGTATATGATTCACTGCAGTTAAGACAATCAGAAAAATATATGATATTCTTCAGGATATAATCTAGTTAAGTAGTGTGTTGAAAACATAATACAACAAATTTTTATTGGCAGAAAAAATCACAAAGTAACCTCTAAAAATATCTTTTAACGAATAAAAACCATATTAAAATACATACGATCTTTCTGATTTTTTGACAAATTATTCAACAAGAAATATACTAACGTAATACTGTTTTATTTTTTTAATCCAATCAATATATTTTCAGTAAATCGCGTATACTTATTTCGCAATATAATACGTACGCATGTGTGCGTAAACGCCTGTGTACCGACAGTGCCGCATTTTTGCAAACATGTTTTTTTTTACAATTCCTTCACTAATTAATCGAAAGGAACTTCGTTCCATCCGGGTGTCCCTTGACACCTCTCAAGTTTTTTTTTTTTTATTCTGATGAAATAAAATAGATAATTCTAAAGTATCAAATATGGTTATTCCAGGTATTTCATAGTAGTTTTGGGGTTGCTATGCTGATATTTTTTAAAGGAGATCGGACATTTTTGTATGGACTTTGGTCCAAATGGCGTCAGCTGATGAAACCTAGTCCATATAATAGTTCGTAAATGTAGGATTTTTTTTCCTATGGACACCATAAAATTGGCCTATGGAGAAAAAAGTTATACAGTCCAGAAAACTGGTACCTATTATAGACGAAAAATTGAAAAAGCTACCTTTTGTTCGGCCAAAACTTATTTGCCGAGTACTCGCACTTACCCCCCGCCACCCGTATACGTTCGCTACCCCTCGGGGTGGCGGGGGTGATGCTTCTGTGCCGCGCGTATTGTTCACTGGTAAGTGAGTCATTCGCTATTATTCAGCAAGAACATCGTCGTTTGGTTTCTTTATTTTATTCTTACCGGCTTTCTTTTTGGACATATTTTGATTCACTTACTCAATTACTTTGGCACGTTGAAACGGACCTGTGATATTATTGCCTGGACATTTTTGTATGGACTTTGGTCCAAGTGGCGTCAGATGATGAGAACTGCATTATTTATTTGATAATTTAACATTGTAAGTAACACTAACTATACCCGCAAATAAATCGACACATGGAGAAAAAAGTAATTGACACATAAGTATATCACCCAAATTATTTTATGGAGTTATTATAATATTTTTATTTTTACTATTTATGTGCAGATTATTAGAAAAATAAGATATATATTACAGGTATTTATTAAAGCACACATAACAACTTATCATAACGCCTGTAAACCCCGAAGGCAGAGGTATACCTATTATAGTAATAATTGTGTTTTATATATAATAAAGGTTTAAATAAAAGAAACATGAACGATTAATATGTATTTATTACATTAAAATCTGATTCAAAAATTCTGCGGGATGGCGTATTTGATCTTGGTAGCGAGCCCACCCTAAATACCATACTATGATCATAATATGGGCACAAACCTCTAAAGTTCTCTTCCCCGTTATACAGCTACAATAATAATACCGTATGGCATCCAATCCTACAGCTTCTTCTCTATACATTATGTATTTGTAATAGGTTCTTAACCTGACGTGGCGTGACTGTATCCGCCCTCGTAACAGTGTTAAGTTGGGTTCCGTAATATTATGTCGCTCCAATCCTGCGGGTGGTGCACCGTCACGATAAATATCTATATTGTATATACCATCACGGACATGCTCACTATAGTAGCTACGTGCTAGCTTTAGTTGATAAGTTCCGAGGACGAATATGATTAAATCTTATTAGGCATATTCATACGCTGGTTAATAATTTCAATAAACCGGTCAGTATATACGCTGTCATGCACTGGCATGTGGAAAGCATTCAACAACGCAGCAGCTATTCTAAAATTCGGCAATCAACAGCAATATGGCCTGGCCTAAAAGGTCCATACCTGTCGCGGTGCTATTGATGCGAGTATATGTATGTACTGAGATTGCTGGGTTTGACTCGAACAGATTTCGGGTAACAGTTTGCCTTTCTCTTCGTAACACTGAACGATTACACACTAAACACACAATGCCAGCAGCAGGCAACATCATGAAAGTCCAATCCAAAAGCAATATCACATTGTCCGTTTCAACGTGCCAAAGTAATCGAGTAAGTGAATCAAAATATGTCCAAAAAGAAAGCCGTTAAGAATAAAATAAAGAAACCAAACGACGATGTTCTTGCTGAATAATAGCGAATGACTCACTTACCAGTGAACAATACGGGTGGCGCAGAAGCATCACCCCCGCCACCCCGAGGGGTAGCGAACGTATACGGGTGGCGGGGGGTAAGTGCGAGTACTCGACAATTAAGTTTTGGCCGAACAAAAGGTAGCTTTTTCAATTTTTCGTCTATAATAGGTACCAGTTTTCTGGACTGTATAACTTTTTCTCCATAGGCCAATTTTATGGTGTCCATAATAAAAAAATATCCTACATTTACGAACTATTATATGGACTAGGTTTCATCAGCCGACGCCATATGGACCACTTCCGCCCGTTCTCCTGGACGCATATTGGAACGAGGTTCAGAAAACCCACGAGAAACTATGCTTTTATGAAGATAGGACCCATGACTATTTTATCGGAAATCGTTATGAAGAAACAAAGTCGATCTACTTGGAGGTGAGGGAGGCGATTCAAAAGGCAAGTTTAATCAAGCCTACTGTCTTTGGCCGCCAACAACCAGGTGTCTCGGCCGCAGAGGGTAAGAGTACCCCGGGAAGCCCGACGCCAACGCGAGAGTATGCTACTCGGGGAACTGACAGCAAATACGATGAAAAGATGCGGAAACAACTTAGCAACTTCAAGGCGTTTGCTCGTTCAGTAGCGAATATTGACCTCTCTACCGTTGAAGAAAATTGGGAGTTCGAAGACATTTTGAAAACCGTGGAAACGCGCTGGAATGCCATCGACTGTCTACACTGGAAAATTGACAGCGAATTTGATGAGACAGATGAAAGTTATGAAAATTCATACACGCAACATGAGCAGATGTATCTCAATATCAAGAAGGAGATAAATCGTAAGCTTTCGTCTGTATCTCATCGCGAAAGGTCTACACCGCAACTGGATATTCCTTTATTTAACGGAAATTATCAAAATTGGGTATCGTTCAAGGACTTGTTCACGGAGGCCATACACGGTAACCCATATTTATCTGACACTCAGAAAATGCAATATTTAAAGAGCAAGATACAACCAAGAAGAATCAAGGGGAACCAGAGCGACTGATACAACATCTTCCTATAAGCTCTGACAATTACATCACTTGCTGGGAAATACTAAATCACCGTTACAACAACAAGAAATTGATTTTCACAACGCATATAAACACCTTACTGAATATTCCAGCTACACAACAAGCAACATCCAATCACATCAAGCGCATCCATGACGTAGCAATCGAGTGCCTAAATGGAATCAAGAATTTAGGCGTAGATATAGTTACTTGGGATCCAATTATCGTTCACCTACTCGCTATGAAATTAGATCCGGATACTCTCAATGAATATTACAATTCACTCAAACAACCAGGGGAAATGCTATCTTTGAAAGAATTTCTGGAATTCCTGGCGAACAGGTTCACAACGATGGAGTCAACCCGTCAAAAATCGACCAATTCCTCTTCAAGTTCAGGGAACTCAAAACCGAATAAGGGCAAACAAGTTTACGTCAGCAACAAGGTTACTTCAAAGAAGACTCCATCCGTAACTTGTCCAGTATGTAAGAAACATCATGGGATATATTATTGCAAGCAATTCCGGGCAATGACACCAGACCTCAAAAGAAACACAATTTTGCAACTCAATTTTTGTACAAATTGCTTGTATAGTCACAATGGAAAAAATTGTAACTCAAGCAGACGTTGCAAAAAATGTGAAGGTATTCACAATACGTTGTTACACGAGATGTTCTCGACCTCAAATTCAACGTTAATAAACGTGTCCGGCCCCGTGATGTCCGAGCAAGAATCAAGTTTTGCGACTAACGTGGCCCAGGAAAAGCTTACATCAACAGTTCTTTTGGCAACAGCAATCATCAAGGTGACAGGATCTGAGGGATTGCCAAGAACTATGCGAGCATTGGTCGATCAAGGCTCACAAGTTTCCTTGATCACCGAAAACGCAGCCCAATAGCTCGGGTTGCGACGACAACAATGTAAAGGCGTTATTAATGGTGTCGGCATGAATGACAAGATGTGCAAGGGGATGATGAATATCAACTGTAGCTCATTGGATGGTAATTACAAGTTTACTATCAAGGTTCTTATAATAAAGAGTTTAACAAGAAACCATCCGAACTCAACATTTTCCAAACCAGCATGGTCATTTTTAGAAGAGAAACAGTTGGCCGATCCTCAGTTTTATATTAGCAACCCTATCGATTTATTATTAGGTGCTGATGCACGTTATGCTATGCAAAAATAATCATGAACAATATACGTCGCGCATCGGGCAGCCCTATTACACAAGAAACACGCATTGGATGGATTTTGTTCGGCGAGGTTCAAAGTCTACAATGCAATTTAATTCTCAATAATATTGAAGATATTCAGCTATTTTGGCAGATAGAAGATATCGGTGAGGACACCCAGAACTCTTTTGAAGAAGATGAGTGTGTAAATTTTTACAAATCGACCACAACAAGGTTGGAAGACGGCAGATATCAAGAGATACTGCCATTGAAGTCTAATTTTAACACTGAAATTGGGGATTCAAAATATAAAGCAATAGCTCAATTGTATCAGATCGAAAGAAAACTTGAGAAAGACGAGTCCATTGCAAAACAATATACGTCATTCATTCATGAATACTTATCGCTCGAACACATGAAACTGGCCCGTAGTAACAAGAAACCTGAGTGTTATCTGCCACACCACTGTGTACTACGGCATGACTCGACAACTACGTCACTGCGCGTAGTATTTAATGCGTCATCCAAGACTTCTAACGGGACAAGCCTAAACGATTTCATGTTTGCTGGACCCAATCTTCAAAAGGATCTTAAGACATTGTTATTAAGATGGAGACAACATCGAGTAGCTTTCATCGCGGACATTGAGAAAATGTTTCGCCAAATATCGGTTCACGAAGACGACCAAAACTTGCAGAAAATCGTTTGGCGAGATTCTCAGGATCAAGCAGTAAAGGAGTATCAACTTACTACGATCACTTACGGCACCAAGACCGCCCCGTTTTTGGCAATGATGACCCTTAAGCAGTTAGCTTGTGACGAGAGGTCCAACTATCCAAGAGCAGCTCAAGTCGTAGAACATTGTTTTTACATGGATGACTTGTTACATGGCTCGGATTCTATAGAGTCAGCAAAACAATTACAACAAGATTTAAAATTACTCCTCAAGACAGGTGGTTGCGATCAAGCGCGTTACGACTTCAGACAAGCCGAGTCAACCAAAACATTAATTAGGCCTTCATTGGAATCCTTAACAAGATATTTTTACATTTCAATCAAGAATTGCTGACACTACTGATACACATCTTACGAAGCGGCAGTTGCTATCTGAGATTTCCAAAGTTTTAGATCCTCTCGGTTGGCTCACTCCAGTTTCAATCAGGATGAAAATATTGTTTCAAGACATCTGGAAGGAAAAGAACTTGCAATGGGATGACAAGATTCCACATAATATTAACCGAGATTGGACAAAAATTAAACAAGATATAAAATACATAAATCAGTGCCAAATACCTCGATGGATAGGACACGGCAGGAAATGGCATCGAGTTGCATGGATTTTGTGACGCATCGCAGAAGGCGTATGCATGTGTCGTGTATTGCAAAATAGATACAAAAATAACTTTATTGGTTGGAAAATCAAGATTGGTGCCTCACAACAAATCTCTTTCTTTGCCTAAATTGGAACTAAGCGGTGCATATCTGCTTTCCAAATTGATGGTCAAGGTCAAGGAAAGTTTAATCAGTCAGACTCACAACATACAAGGCGATCCCAGCCGTTGGAAGGTATTTGTTGCCAACAGGGTGCGACAAATTACCCAGGAAATGCCATCTGAGTGCTGGCGTTATGTTAAGTCAGCGGAAAATCCCGCAGACTGCGCTAGCAGTGGGTTAACAAGTCTCAACCTCAAGGATCATCGGCTTTGGTGGCAAGGGCCTACTTGGTTACCACATTACAAGGTGGAGAGCCAAAAGGGTCCCGATACTTACCTTACGAACGAAGAAGCTAAACAAGTACAAACAGTGACGCAAGACACCACGCGTGGCAACAACGTCATTGATGATATGCTGCACAGACTTAGCTCATTTACCATGGTGGTCCCCGTACTAGCATGGGTGCGTCGGTTCCTGACACGAAAATCTGAGAAGTTGATGCAAAACTATATATACCTTAGCAGAGTTACGTCGCGCAAGAGGCGTCATTATCATGCAAGTTCAAAATGTCGAGTTTTATCAAGAAATACAGGACCTGAAGAAAAGCAGTAGGGTGTCTGCCAAAAGCAAGATATTGAGTTTGTATCCATTTTTGGATGAAGAAGAACTTCTACGTGTGGAAGGGAGACTGAATCATGCTCAGATCAATTTGGACCTCAAGCACCCGATAATTCTACCCCATCAACATCGTCTGACAGAGTTGATAATCGAACATTCTCATAAACTCACATATCACGGCGGAGCTCGAGTTACATTAGCATGTATTAGGCAAAAATATTGGATTATTGGGGGAAATAATGCAACTAAAAAACAACTACGGCTCTGCGTTACATGCAAAAAACAACGCCCTTCAAAATTACAACCCCTGATGGGAGATTTACCTGCAGCCAGAATCAATGCTACGCGACCTTTTATGCACACTGGAGTCGATTTTACTGGCCATGTCCTCATTAAAACCAACAAGGGTCGTGGTGTCAAGACAACTAAGGGATATGTGTCAGTGTTCGTCTGTATGGTGACAAAGGCCGTGCATTTGGAACTAGTTTCCGACCTTACCACTTCATCTTTCATTGCCGCTTTACGCCGAATGGCAGCCAGAAGAGGCACGCCAAGTCACATGTACAGTGACAATGGCACCAATTTCTTGGGGGCCAGCAAGATTCTGCATAGCGAGTATGAAGAATTACATTCAGTTATTAATGACAAGTTCATGGCTGAGATCACCGACATGGAGATTACGTGGTATTTTAATGCACTTTCATGGCCCTCAGCGGGAGGCCTGTGGGAAGCTGCCGTAAAGAGTTTGAAGCTGCACCTAGACCCAGGAAGACTACACCCAGGCCTTTGCCTGGGTGTAGTCGTCACTTTAAAAACGAAAAACGGCACTATAAAACGTTCAGTCATAAAACTGTCAGTACTATTAGAACACAAACAAGATGATTCACCGCGCGACACGGCTCAAGACTCAATACAAGACATGCAGACTCAGCAAGAAACTGTATCCTCAACAAGGAGGTCCGCGAGAACCGCTAGTAAAAACAACAAGTTCAACTTTACATCCATGGTTGCTGCCCTGATATTACTCTTCACCTTCATAACAAGCACAGATTGCCATTTGAATACAACTCAATTTAGAGAAAATCAGAGCTTGTATTTTGACAAGGTAGCATACATGATGCTCATCAGAGACGATTGAAACCTCGTAGTTTACTACAGTATGGATACGTATTGGCAATCATCAACAACGTTAAATAAATACCTTCAATCGCTCCAACAAACATGTGATTCTATACAAGATTAAGTTCACTGTAACGTCATCATACTCCAGCTACGTCACGCGTTCTCGGAATTTGAGCACTACAATCAAGTTTTATTAAGTCAGCATTCCTGCACGCGACCTAGGATAACCTGTCAGCGGCGAGGCCTTATCAACGGCGTGGGATACATCGAGTGTTCGATTAAAGCTTCGCTGAAAAATACTGCAAGGATATTGCTCTCATCCGAAAGAACGAGAATCACATAGTGTCTCTATGGAAAAATCAGACTTCACTCATGGAAGCAGAGAACAACCTTCTTAAGCGTACAGAGCACGTCATGAATATGCAGCTGAAAATGATAAATCATCATATGAACAGGCTTGACACAGCAGTGGACCAATTGAAGGACAACATTGAAACAAACGCTATTATTATTGACTTCAACATGGGAGCCTTAATAGCCAGTAATATGTTGTACAATATAAAGAGCATTCAGAATACGATATTGGACACCGTCACCGATATTTACAATGGACGTTTAAACTTACATTTAATTACACCGGAACAACTCATTAACGAGTTGAGTACGATTTCAAGCAAATTACCTAAGGATGTCTCTCTACCAATTGACAACATACATTCAGACCTTCGGAAGATATACGATCTGCTGAAAATCAAGACAAGACTTCTGGAGGACTTTATCATATTGAAATCAAATTACCTCTTATCAGCCGAGATTCGTATGAAGTCCTCAAGATGATTCCGATCCCGAAGAAAACAGGTCTGAACGACATGATCAGCATCGTTTCAGTATCTGAGTACATCTCCATCAACATGAAGAAAGATACCTATATAACTTTGTCCGAAGAGGACTTACGATCTTGTCGGAGGGTTTCGGAAGCATTTTACTGCCACCATTTGCGACCCATTTACCAAATCAAGGGGGATAAGGATTTTTGTGAAACTGAACAATTTGAATGCAAAACAACATTAAGTATTTGCAAGGACAACTGGCTGGAAACATACACGTTGAATAGTTATTTTTACTTTTGCTGCGACCTGTGTCAAGTTCGAATCATATGCGGCGATCAGGTGACCGCACATCAGCTGACACGAGCCGGACTATTGAATATGGGTCACGGATGCATTGTCAAGACTGACAAATTTACCTTGTTTTCCCACAAGCCCTATTACCTACAGCGAAATAAGGACGTATTCAGACATTTATGCACCAGTGATGGCTCCTATCAACCACATTATCAACATCACTATACCTAATTAGGTTTTGGAAAACAAAATTCAAGATTTAGATAAGGAAATCCGCGAAATAGACAAAAGGATTCAGTCCATGAAAAGTCAAGATGTGATGTTGTCTGATGATTTGTCTTATCACGACATTCATCACTATGCTGTAATCTATGTGCTGATTGGTATAGCGGGCATTACTGGAGCCATCTATGCAGTTCGCCGTACACAATGTCGATGGGGAGCCCCGCCTACACATTCACAACCGTCTATCGCTGAGGAGTTGACGACAACACCGCGCCGACCAGCCGATACAAGTGAAGCAAGAGGACCAGGGTTGCCAACCGCAAAAGAAAATCCCTCGTACATATGCAGCTAAAAATCTCGTATTTTGACTTTCAAACCTCGTACAATTAGGTATTATGCATGCAAAACGTGCTAAAACCAAAATTAAGGCATATTGAATTACTGGATTTAGGACTTTTTACTCGAAATAAACTATTGCAAGTTTCCTATTAAATAAAACATCACTTCGTGTTTTATTTCAAAAAATCTTTATTTAAATATATTTATATTATGAAAATTTGCAAGGTAACTTAATTTACATGTCCTCTCCAAATATTAGTCAGGAACATCCTCACTGTCATCGTTTTTTCTGCCGTATATTTTTTCTGTTGTCATTTGGCTATACATTCTTTTTGTGGGTTAAAAATTGACGCAGTTTCCACTTTTCAGTACGAGTTGAACCTTTTGCAATCTCTGCAGCACTGCAAGAAGTGTGCCGTTCGCTGTTTCCACAGTTAGCCGGTTTCTTATCTCTGTCTTTATTAAAATGACTTTACTATTATAAAATGGTGATGCAAAATGTTCGTATGGCCATATTATCAAAATCTCGTACACAATTGTACGAGGTTGATACTGTCCTCGTACCTCGTACGGAAGACCACAAATCTCGTATTTGTACGAGGAACCTCGTACGTTTGGCAACCCTGAAGAGGACCCTTGGACTTAGACTGTGTGCGCGTTGATGCTTCTACTAAATTTTGAAATATTTACTTTTATTATTATTTTTTTGTATTTTCTACATTTTCATATTATTTTTCTTTGTAAAATCAAGTTTACCTTTTTATCTTGTGGCTCGTATCTCGCTCGAGAATATGTACGATTTCTTACATCGCACAATTTCTGTATCGTAGCATAAGCATTTTTATGTGTTATAAAATGATTCATTACGTTAAGTTATTGAGTACACTTTCATCAGTTTTATTGTAAACGCGTATTTGTCGCAATAAACACACACACACAAACACACAACACAAACACGCAAGCATAGGTATATACTCTTATACACAAATAGTTAATTTTGTATTACTCAATAGTTTATAATTATGTATTAAAATTTAGGCTAGCCACTGCTGTATTGAGGAACACTGACTCCCATAACACAGATTACTCTAGCTTGGGAGTCAGCAGACTCACACTTTGTATATTTTCCCTTCCAAAAAATGTATGTACTCTTTGACTTTTGTAATGTTATTTGGTTGTGTTAATAAAGTTATTATTATTCCATTTATTAAATCTATGTACATATAAATTACATTTTTAAATATTAATATAAAAAATAAAAACATTTAAAAATATAAAAAATAGTAGCCCACCGGTATCGGGAACAGGGTCCAAGCTACCGGCGGTCAGGGCTCCATAGAGAGGAACCTCCTCACAATACGCGCCGTTTCCAGGAGTACTGCTTTCTGTATCAAGCCCTTGATCCAGCTGCCCAACGAGAGCCTCCTTAGATGTTGGTCGAGGCTCTTGGCTATTATGCCATTGGCTGAGACGACTATCGGCACAATGATTGCTGTCTCCACATCCCACATGTCGACAACCTCGCGCGCCAGGTCAAGATACTTATTTTTTTTATCTATCTCAGCTTTCACGAGGTTCTCGTCATGGGGGACTGCTATATCAACAATCATTGTGCGACGCTCTAATCGGTCTATCACCACTATGTCAGGCTTATTGGCAACAATAGTCCTGTCAGTGATGATAGACCGATCCCAGTACAGTGTAATATTGCCATTTTCGAGAACTGGGTCGGGCACATACCTATGGTATGGTACTTCTGGTTCCACAAGATTGTATTTAAGAGCAAGTTGCTGGTGAATAATCCTGGCTACGAGATTGTGTCTATGCAAATATTCTCCGTTAGCCAGACGAGAACAACCGGAGATAATGTGACGAATGGATTCTCCCGGTTTGTGACATGCCCGACATGTGTCTACCGTACCATCCTTCACAATATATTTCCGATAGTTATTCGTCATCATAACTTCGTCCATAATCGCACAGACAAAACCTTCGGTTTCCCCGAAGAGGTCACCAAAACGTAGCCAGGCTACGGACGCTAATAAATCTACTTCAGATCCATGAAGGGCTCGGTAATAGCGTCCGTGAAGCTCCTTGCTCTTCCATACTTCTCTGCGGTCATTAGTATCTAATACTACAGGTTTGCGCCAATTCTCGTTACCCAAGGAGAGCGGCGTGAGGCCTTTATCCACCGCTACCACATCCCGATGCATACCCACGTCGGTTTCTAGGAAATATTCCCTAAGGCTGCATACCTCGCGGTTGTGCAGGGTCTTTGCATTTAAAAAGCCACGACCCCCGCACTTCCGCGGGATATACAGCCTCATCACCGATGAACGTGGGTGATGCATCCGATTTGCAGTCAGCGTTGTGCGGACCCGCCTGTCCAAGGCGTCAAGTTCAGTCTGAGTCCATTTGAGTATGCCAAAAGAATACATCAATACTGGCATAACCCAACCATTGAAGGCACGTACCTTGTTTCCGCCTGATAGAAGACTATTCAGTACTTTATTCAGGCGGCCAAAGAAGCGTTCCTTCAATGACTGTTTAATATAAGCAGCATTGATGCCTAGTGCTTCTGACATACCCAAATACTTGTAAGTTTCAGTTGATCCGAGGGATCTTAGGTGTATGGAATCCGAGAGTTGAGTTCCCACGGATTCCATAATCTCCCCTCACTTTACATGCATAACTGCACACTTTTCCACCCCAAATTCCATCCCGATGGCGCTACTGAAAGTTTCTGTTACCTTCAGTAGCTCCATCAGTTGCAGTTTGCTGGTGGCAAAGATTTTCAAATTTATTATTATTATTATTATTACTTAGCATTTTCTTCCATCTCAATATTCTTATCATCTCAATGTACTAACCACCAAGGGCTCCTACAGCTATTGTTGTCACAATGGGCGACCATATCGCAATCAAGTCGTACATTTTATACACGGTACACATTATCCTATCTTTTGATATAACCTAATGATCGATACAAGATTCGATCCCAGGATTCTCTAGTCTCAAAAATTCAATGGTCCTGGAAGTCAATTACAATAAAGTTATATTTGCAGTTTTAGTTTCAGTTCCATGTATGGGTAGCCCCCCTTAATTATATATGTTTTTTATTTTTGTATAAAAATCAGGAAGTGGTTCATAGAATACAGTATTCTACTAAACTAAAACTGCAAATATAACTTTTTATTTCATACAAACACTATGAAAAACAAACTTATTTCGCGTAGTTACTACGGAACCCTTCATGAGCGAGTCTGACTCGCACTTGGCCAATATTTTATAAATGATTATAATAGCCTTACGTTTGACCACCATCTCGCCTGATGGTCAGCGATGAAACATTTTATTTCACATACACATGCTTTTTTTTTCTGGGTGGGAAAACGATGGGACGATGAATTCCTACGGGGCCGTGGTGTGGTGGCCCCGCACCAAGCTTGTCACAGCCGTAAACAAACTGCAACGCATGCAAAGGCTGGCCTGCATGGCGATAACGGACTGTATGAGAACTACCCCGACAGCAGCTCTAGAGGCTATGCTGGGGCTCCCGCCGCTCCATCTGTTACTATACAACAGGAAGCGACGATGGCAGCAGTGCGTCTTAAAACACTGGACCTCTGGTGTAAGAGAGACACACAGCACACCGCTCTGCTTGAGGAACTCAACAACGAGCTCCCCATAACGAACGCAGTTAATGACCGGGTGCCCAAACAAATCGTCTTTGACAAAAAATACAGAATTCAACTATACGAGGATCACCGCTGCGAGGGGCTGTGCCCCTCTGAGGTGCGTGTCTTCACTGATGGTTCCTAAACAGGTACTGGTACGGGTGTAGGAGTCTTTTCGGAGGATCTTAACATTCGTATAGCCAGACCATTGGGGGTATACAACACAGTGTTTCAGGCCGAATGCCTGGGGATCTCACTGGCACCTTCGGCTATCATAAACAGGGAAGTTGTGGATCACTCAATACGCATACTTTCGGACAACATGGCAGTCCTGCAAGCACTGAACAGTCACACAGTTGACTCCGGGCTGATCTTGGAGTGTCACAATCTCCTCAACCAGGTTGGTAGACACAACCAATAAAACCATTCAATGGATCAAAGGACACATCAGCGACTCCCGAGGCAATGATGCAGCGGACAAACTCGCTAGAAGGGCTTCGAGTATGGCGATTATGGGACCTGAACCCTTTGCGCCACTCCCTTTCGGTTATCTGCGTCACCTGGTAAGGAAACACACCAGAGACATACACCACAAACTATGGGATGACCATGGTGAGTGCAGGCAGGCCAAAGAGGCTCTCCTAACCCTTGATGGTCGCTTGTCGAAACAGGTCCTTAGACTATCTAAAACGCAATTGCGGCTGGTGACAGTCGACCTTACCAGTCATGGATCCTTTAATAAACACCTCTATGTAATAGGAGTTACAGACAGCCCACTCTGCAGAGCCTGCATGGAGGAGGACGAAACAGCAGCATACCTGCTACTGAGCTGCCCTGTTGTCGCGGATTACAGCACTAAATATTTCGGCAACCCAGGTACCCTCCGAGAAATGGTAAGTGAAATAAGGGCGTTGCTCGCCTTCCTGGAGGAACTGGCATGGATTGAGTGAAAAAAAGGACCCTTACGCAAAATACTCGCATGGTCGTGGAGTTGCGGATACCTGTCCGACATACTCGTACATAACAAAAAAAAATTTTAGCAAAAAATAGAACCGACTTCCATATCAAAACACTACAAAGCCAAAAATAACTTTAATTTCGGAAGTCGGTGTTATTGGTTTTGGATTTTCTTTTTTTTTCACACCGCCTTCCGAAATTAAAGTTATTTTTGGCTTTGTAGTGTTTTGATATGGAAGTCGGTTCTATTTTTTGCTAAAATTTTTTTTTTCACGCTTTTTGTGGGTCACTTTGTAATTTATCTAGTTACAAAAGCCATAATGTCAACAACTTATCACCTTTTACAAAATATTGCTTTTCCCGATGCATAGCCGTTAATTTTTGAAGAGTTCTCCTGGTACTTGACCATCAGCTCTACATCACCATATGTATTGTGACGAGCATAAAGTGTTTAACATCCGTACTCAAGTAATCGAATCGCAATCCACGAAATACTTATTGTTGAGGAGTTTCAGTGGCCATCTGTGGTCTTCATCATCAGTTCAACTTCCCCAAATGGTACTTTTCGAAAGCAACTGCTCAAGTTACTATAAGAAATACCCAAAACGCTATAGGTGTGCCTATAATATTTGAAGAGTTCCCTCGATTTCTCCAGGATCCCATCATCAGATTCTGATTTCATAACAATGGGACCAACTAGAAAGTATACCCATTCAAACGCAAAAAGAATTTTTCAAATCGGTCCAGCCGTCTCCAAGTTATGAGGTAACATACATAAAAAAATTAAAAAAATAAAAAGTTCAAGACGAATTGAGAACCTCCTTTTTTTGAAGTCGGTTAAAAATGGGGAATCAAATTAGCAATTTCAAAAAAATTTGTACCCCCGGATTTTGCCTTGTCCCTCGACTTTAATAATTTATTTTGTTGATATGAATGACTTCTAGGAGATTATATTAATATAAGTGAAATAAACATATGTTAAAATATACAAATAAACTGTAGTTTTGTCGTTACTTTAATAAATATAAAACTTATGAAGATTTTAAAATACTGAAGAACATCGAAATTACATGTCCCCTTCCCAACTAGCGTCAGACAACCTTTAATTTAAAAAAAATCCGTGTATTGAGAGTGGTTTATAAATATATTTGAATTCTCAAAAGTTGAATTTATCAGTTAAAAGTATAAATAATATATTTTCTTTCATATTTTCTATAAAAAATAAGTTTAAATTAAAATCGTAAATTTTGGCCAACCGGAACATTCAGTTTTGTGACCGCTCGTTTTCAAAAAAATTCTTCCTAATCGTGGAAAGTATTTGGCACAATAGTAGCACAACATTATTGTACTTCATCGAGAGACGCTATTTTGCTTTCATTGTAAAAAGAATTAGCTAGCAGTGCGGACTTATTGTTGAAGTGTTCCATGTTTCAAATTCTTGACTCGGGTATGTGACCAAGTTTTACTATTATAAATCACTTTTCTATAAACATTGTTATTGTTGACATATTGCAAAAGTTGTATAGTATTTGATCCCGAAAAGTTAATACTGCTAAGTACGATGAGTAATTTTTAAACAATTTAAAACTACCAGAAGGTTGTATCATGTGACCTCCGTTTTGTGACTTATTCTACGGTCACATTTAACGGAACGGCAAGTCACAACAGGTCGGAATGCATAAAACTTAGTTTACATTGCTATCCTTGCTGACCGAATTAATGTGATTTTAAAGTTTTAAATTAAATAAGTTCTTTTTTTTATTTATATTTCAAATTTATAGATCATTGAAGTTTGCTGACGACATTTAAATGTTAGGTAAGCTTTTCTTAACTTTGGTGGATATAGCAATGCCGCTTACTGGCGCGGAGAAAACTAGAAGATACAAAGAGAGATATAGCGTTGGTAGGCTATTGGGGTGGTCTGAAACACTGCGAGTCTTGTTTATAAACCGTTTATTGTAAAAAAACTAGACATCGAACATGAAACCACACTTCTTAAACAATCTCTGGCGCAAGCGCGGGAAAAACAGTATGATACGTGGGTCGTGGCACCGCGCAGCGCGTCTCGAAAAGCACTACTGTAAACTGCGCGCGCATCGGCGCAGGGGAAAATCACCCCGGGGTTGCCAACTACATACCTTACAATGTGCCAATGGTCTCACGCTATAGACTCCCCCTCGAGTCGTGAGAACGCCCTCGCTCACGAACTCGCACAACACACAATTTAACAAACGGGACAAACGTGCTTCCGTGGGCGTCCTCTGTGTCTTTTCGGGATCACGGGACGAGGAGGCGCGTCACCGCGGGAATGAAAACGCGTGAGCTCGGATACATGAAACTTACCTACAACACTATCCGGATTATCTAATTCTGCAATGCAGTAGGCTGTAGGACTAACCCTTTTTTCAATAACATAAGGACCATCTCTTTTAGGAATAAACTTGGCAGATATATTCCTAGCTGCATTACTAAGCACATGAGACTTTAAGAGTACCTGATCTCCAATCTCGAAAACTTCGGCAGGCTTCTTGGACTTGTCCGCACATTCCTTGCGTCGATCCTGCTGAGTTTCAACTCTTTCTCTAACCGAAACCAGACGGTTAATAAAACTTTCCAAATAGGGAGTAATTTGAGGAACAAAATTATCCTTGTTAAGAATCGACCTAATGTCGTGCTGCACGTCGATTGGCGAACGAAGCTCTCTAGCAAACATGAGGTAAGCAGGAGACGAACCAGTAGTTTGACAAACCGACGAATTCATGGTAAACCTTATTGCGGAAAGGTGCTGTGGCCATGACGAGTGGTTGGTATCAACTAGACGTGACAACTGAAACTTCAAATCCCTATTTTTACGTTCAGCTGGATTGGCTGACGGATGGTATAAAGGTAACAACTCTTGACCTATACCTAAAATGAACATACACTGCTGCATAACAGCTGAAACAAACTGGACGCCATTGTCCGATACAATGCGTCGAGGAAAACCGTAACGGAGAAAATATTCTTCAATTAATGTACGGGCGCATACCTCCGAGGTTGCCTCCTTCAAGGCGTACAACTCGGTCCAACGGGTCGCTGTGTCCTCTACCAACAATATCCACTTCTCATTATTGTTTCCTTTAGGAAGCGGGCCAAACAGATCTATAGCCAGCACTTCTCCCCTTTGGTTCAAAACAGGAGTCTGTAAGAGTCCCGACGGCTTCGTGTTTGAGGACTTATACCGTTGACAGGTGGTGCAGGTCTTGATGTAGTCTGTGATGACCCTACGCATACCTGGGAAATAAAACCCTTGAGCGACTTTACTGTACGTTCTATCGACTCCGTGATGACCCCCTATGTCGGAGTCGTGACACTGCTTTAAAATTTCTGAGCGGAGGGAAAACGGAACCACCAGCTGCGGTTCTTCACTATCCACATCTGCATTATACCTATATAAGACGCCTTGCTGCAAGAAATAGCCTCTTTCTGACCAACGCTTAACTCCTATAGATTCAGCATCAGACGTATCTTCCAGATCACTAATAATTTTCTTTAGTTCCAGGTCATCGAGCTGCGCACGCCGGAGATCAGCTGGACTTCTAGCAGGTAAGTCGACAACGACAGAACAAATTCCACACTGACTTCTATTTTCTTCTTTACAGGGCGGACGGCTGAGTGTATCTGCGATCACATTAGCTTTTCCAGGCGTATACTGAAACTGAATGTTAAAACATTGTAGTTTAAGAGCCCATCGAACGAGCCTACCGGACGGCGACTTCAGAGTAAGGAGCCACTTTAACGGCTGATGGTCGCTACCTATAATGACCTCATGACCTTCGATATAACCTCTGAAACGTTCGACAGCCCACACAACAGCTAGCGCCTCTCGCTCTGTAGTACTGTAATTCCTCTCGGCTGGGATGAGCAGACGGCTAGCATACTCTATTGGGCGCTCGTCTTTACCTTCGCCCTGCAACAACACCGCACCTATGGCATAGTTGCTAGCATCCGTCCTTAACACAAATGGCTTACTATAGTCTGCTTGAACAAGAATCGGTGCCGAAGACAACCGCATCTTCAACTCTTGAAAGGCACGAGCTTGGTCTGATCCCCAAGACCATGGCTGATTCTTCTTCAGTAAGCGTGTCAGCGGCTCAGCGACAGCAGAGAAACTGGGAATAAATTTTCTAAACCACGAGCACGTCTGTAAAAAGGTCCTAAGATGACGCAGCGATGAGGGTGCCTTCATGTCCAGGACAGCACGGACTTTATCTTCGTCAGCTGACACACCATCCTGTGTTATAACATGACCGAGATATTTTACCTTGTCTCGTGCAAAGACACACTTTTCTCTGTTCGCGCGTAACTTGAACAACCGTAATCTCTCGAATACAGCGCGCAAATCTGAGATATGCTTCTCGAAGCTACCATCTGAAATTAATAAAAGATCATCTTGGTACGCTAGCAGGGTCACGTCTTTCAGTGAGGCACCTGCACGAAGTCTGTCTATGAGCCGCTGGAACGTTGAGGGAGCGTTTTTCAAACCAAACGGCATACGCTTAAAACGGAACGAACCAAACGGCGTCAGGAAAGCTGTTTTGTCCCTATCCTGTTCACGGACAGCAACTTGCCAAAAACCACTGCGCATATCAAGAGTACTCATGATACAATTTTTTTTTGTAGACTGAACAAGCTCGTCTATCAATGGCATCGGATAGACGTCGGTTTTCGTAGCCGCATTGAGCTTCCTATAGTCAACACAAAAACGTACCTTACCATTAGCTTTCGGCACTAGGAGCGCGGGAGATCCCCAAGCGGACTCACACTCCTCGACTATATCGTCAGCCAACATCTTGTCGAGCTCTGCCCGCATAAGTTCTTTCTTAGCAGGCGTCAACCTATACGGCGGGACTGCAATGGGGGGGTTATCCCCGGTATCAATAACATGCTCGGCATACGGAGTCGCGTCTCCCCCTGGCTCAAAGATATTCTCATATTCCACGAGGAGGTTGGCAAGAACCTGACGTTGTTCGGAAGTAAGCGAAGTCGCCTCATCGTCCCGGAGCACCACTAAAGCAGCACATGAAGATACAGGTGACGAAACCTTTTCAAACTGTATTTCGAACTTTTGTTTACTATCTTCCGCAAAGTACCATTTACTTTCACCGAAATTGAACACAAGGTTAAATAAGGTAAGGAAATTTATACCTAACAAGCTTTCATTATTATTAGTTTCAGGAAAGACCAAAAACTTTATGACTCTAGTTTTATGGTGTAGTGTCACCTTTACCTCCGTGGTAAGTACATTCATCTCCCTACTAACACCATCCGCCAATCTAACATTTTGCGTTGACGGCACTAACGGGTGTCCTAACCTGAGTAGGAGAGCGTAGAGCGTGTGACCGGCAATACAGCTAGTAGCTGCAGAATCCACGAGCGCAGTACCACAATTTCCCAGAATGTTTATATTTAACACGGGGCGCCGAAAAGGTAAATTAAAACTATAACCATCATCTAAACTAGATACACAAGTATTATTAATATACGAAACACTTTTATCAACATTAAAGTTACATAAATCTCCTACAGCACATGTAGGGTTAACTTGAACGGACAAACTAGTGTTATTGAAATGCAAAACATTTTCATCAACATTATTACAATTAAATACATCACCCACGGCACGCGAAGGGTTAAATTTCAATGATAAACAAGACTTATCGTAAACATCACAATCATATACAACATGATCAATACAGTGACTTAAATCACCTGCGGCACGCGCAGGGTTACCTTGTATAAACATACGCGTTGGCGGGTTAACTCGCTGCGACGACGCGGGGACTGCTTCGGCGGTCGATCGAGCCGCGGGCCTCCGATGCGCGTCAGCGCGGACGTCGCCGGGGGAAGCGGCGGCGGCGCGGGCGGTGGCGGCCGAACGAGCGGGGACCGGCACGGCGGCGCCGCACGGTGGGCTGAAAAACGGCTTTCATAGACTTAGGCATTTTATTTTGCAAGTGCCAGTTTTTGTGCCGGATATCACTTCTATTTGTTATAACAATATACAAAAATGACACCAGAATTGATTCTGCACAAAAACGAAGGAATTATAATTTTTTTACGAAAATTTTGTATGGAGCTAGTATGAAAAATCGAAATATCTCTGAAACGGCAGCGATAACCGTAATATCCTTATAGGAGGTTTTAGTACTAATTATTTATGATTTTTTGACATACGTTACATAATGGTTGTAGATGCCTTTTTTTTTTTTTAAATCGTCAAAATATTTTTATTTATTTTTACATATTAAACGTTCCTTTTAGTGTTTAAGTTGAAGAATTCAGAGCTTTAACAACTCTTAACATAAAATAGCATCACCCCTATAGACCTGAAGGACTAGACAGAGGTGTGTAGTATCTTGTTGATCTTGTAAGATTTCCAACAATACCAAATAGTTGAATATCAGTGTCAAAGTGCCCATGCTGTCGCTTCTTTTAGAAAGATAGGGGAATGAAATTGTTAATTGATCATACCCTAAAAGTATGATTACAACATAACCGGACACATAATAATATCAACACAAAAGGAATTTTAAAACCTTGCATACGTTCAAAATACAAAATAACATATTGTGTAGTCATCTAATGAGTCTGATGACAAGTAATTAAGTAATTAGAATGATGGTTGTAGTCTTCTGATTCTAATGAGCCTATTAAGTGATTAAATGATTTGAAATATCTCGCAACAATACCAACTAAGAACTGCATTCACCTTTTTATAATTAGTGAGCTAATGTGATTTGCTAATGTTGATTAGTTCTACTATGAGTTCTACGAAATGTTTTTGACGATTATAAATTTTTATTATCATATCTTTTATAACTTTAATGAGGGTAGTTAACTAATTATTGACTTTATACAATAAAAGGGCTATAATTTTGTTCCATAATTTAGATTGTTCACAACCGTGTAACTGCTAACACTAAAACTATTTGCTTTGCGACTACAAAATCTTAGAAAGGAAAGTTTAATCACCAACTTAGATTTGTTTGTTCTTCTAAAAAGTGAGTGTCCTTCATTTAATCATGAAATATTGTTTAGTGCAATTGTGTCCCGCATAGGCGATTGCCTTTCTGCCGAAGATCAAGTAACTCTCAAAGAATTTTGCCGGAGATTCACGCGAGCTGCTTTAAACAGGTGGCAGAAATCTAAACGATTCTTTGATAAGTTTAGAAATACGTACGGAGAGTGGTTGCAAGCAAATATTGATTGGCCGAGTTGCGTGCAAACTTTAATAAATCAAGAACCAACTGTTGATGAGATACCAAGAGCACGCTCAGTCTCTCCAGAACCTTCGACATCATCGACTGTTGGAACAATGACAAAAAGGTCCCGAAAACCATTCAAAGATCTGGGAAGCAAACAGAAAAAGAGAAGATCTAGTGAGCACATAGGCGAGGATTCCTGTGAATTGGCATATGCAGCTGCAGCACGTTTAAAAGAAGAAGGTTATGAAGATATCGCGTCTGTAATCAATTATATGATCAAAAATCCAGAAGCTGCCGTTAAAATCAAGGAAAGCATTAAGAAAACAGTAATATTTACACCAGAGAAAGCACTTGGATTGCTTCTTTCACTTAAGCTTTCAAAGTGGCAATATATTACGTTGCGAGAGACTGCCATTCGGGAAGGTGCTAAGGATATTTACCCATCCTACTATAAACTGCAACAAACTAAGCTTGCATGCTACCCTCCTAATCAATCAGTATCAGTTACGGATTCATCAGCTAGAATTACACTTCAAGCTTTACTTGACATCACGGTGAAGCGTATTCTTCAAAGTCTTTCTGATAATGTGGAAAATAAGCAGTTAAAGCTGATATCGAAGTGGGGATTTGATGGTGCTTCCAATCAAAGCCGATACAAGCAGAAAATGGACGGCGAGCATGATGATTCAAGCATTTTCATGACCTCCTTGGTGCCACTGAAACTGACAGATGGAGATAATACTATATGGACAAACCCGAAACCATGCTCAACTTTTTATTGTCGTCCGGTTCAGTTCACTTTTGTAAAAGAAAGCCATGCAGTTGTCATTGATAACAAAAGAAAAATGGATGAGGAAATTGAGGCCCTTAACCCCACAGAGTGCATTAATAGTAACAGGGTGACTCATAAACTAATGATGACAATGATCGACGCAAAAGTCTGCACGTACCTTTCTGAAGCTAGATCAAATGCATCATGCTACCTGTGCTTAGCAAAACCAACAGAAATGAACCACTTAGATGCTGTAACATCAAAAACTGTGTGTTCTGACATATATGAATTTGGCCTATCATCCCTACATGCCCGTATAAATTGCATGGAATGTCTGTTACACATTGCGTACAGACTTGACTTCAAACAGTGGGCAGCAAGAAGTAATGAGCATAAAGATATGTTACAAAACAGAAAAAAAAAACATTCAAAATAAATTTAAAGAGGAGCTCAATCTGTTAATTGATATAGTAAAACAAGGCTCGGGAACTACCAATGACGGGAATACCGCAAGGAAGTTTTTCGAGTTTCCCAATAAAACTGCAGCTATTACTGGGTTGGATCAAAACCTGATAAAAAGATTTGCTGTTATTTTGCAAGCAATAACATCTGGTGAGAAGATCGATGTCATCAAATTTAAAGATTTTGCTCGCAAAACAGCAGAAAAGTACGTGGAATTATACGACTGGTACTACATGTCATCAACCGTACATAAACTATTAATACACGGAGCTGACATAATCGAAAAAAATGATATTGTCCCGATTGGGACTCTCTCGGAAGAAGCCTCAGAGTCTCGAAACAAAGATTTTAGGAGGTTCCGGGAACATCATTCGCGGAAAAGAAGCAGGCAAGATTCTAATCAAGATATCCTAAATATGCTTGTTGTTTCTTCGGATCCTTTTCTAAGTGCACAAAGGCCGAAGTTAGATGCCAAAAGGAAGACAACCTTTTTTGCTGAAACTCTCGACCTAATACAGTTTCCGGAAACTGAGTTCGAGTTTGTAGGTATATCCGATCTGGATTCTGACTCGGAATTGGAGTCCGACAGCGAAAGTTGTAAAGAAAATTTGTAAAATTTAATTATTTTTCTTTATGTTCTTTTGTTATTTATGTTAGTTTATTGTACCAATATGTTTAGTTAATAATTTCATAAATTATAGTTTCAAATATGTATTTTGTATAATTGAATTTATTAGATATTATTTTTGTTACTTCTGTTTTATTTAAATTACCTATCAATAAAAAGTTTATATACAGTCTTTTTTTTTTCACATATTCTTAATATTTGGGGAAAAAGCATGCTTCCTAACGATGTTCTTAACTTTGACACAGTTCATGGATCGTTTTGAACAGTTTCATATGTTAAAATAAATAATGTTAGTACTATAATCCCCTATAAGGATATTATTATTATTATGTGTCCGGTTATGTTGTAATCATACTTTTAGGGTATGATCAATTAACAATTTCATTCCCCTATCTTTCAAAAAGAAGCGACAGCATGGGCACTTTGACACTGATATTCAACTATTTGGTATTGTTGGAAATCTTACAAGATCAACAAGACACTACACACCTCTGTCTAGTCCTTCAGGTCTATAGGGGTGATGCTATTTTATGATAAGAGTTGTTAAAGCTCTGAATTCTTCAACTTAAACACTAAAAGGAACGTTTAAATATGTAAAAATAAATAAAAATATTTTGACGATTTTTTTAAAAAAAGGCATCTACAACCATTATGTAACGTATGTCAAAAAATCATAAATAATTAGTACTATAACCCCCTATAAGGATATTACGGTTATCGCTGCCGTTTTAGAGATATTTCGATTTTTCATACTAGCTCCATACAAAATTTTCGTAAAAAAATTATAATTCCTTCGTTTCTGTGCAGAATCAATTCTGGTGTCATTTTTGTATATTGTTATAACTAATAGAAGTGATATCCGGCAAAAAAAACTCGCACTTGCAAAATAAAATGCCTAAGTCTATGAAAGCCGATTTTCAGCTCACCGTGCGCCGGCGACGGGTACACGCGCTTTATAACAAACGTTGCGGCGAGCTAGGGCTTCGCTATGCGACGTACTGTCAACTGAATAAAACGCTTGCTGAACCGAACAGTTTTTACACTTAGATTTAATAACGTTCGCGGCACCACAGCCGTAACACTTTATTTCACTTTTTAGCTTTAAGTTACTCTCAATACTGTTATCACTATTATCACTATTGCGCTTTAAAAGTTTCTCACACATATCCTTTACGTGGCCTGAACGTTTGCAGTACGTACAGAACTGCTTCTTGTCCTTGACAACGGCGGCGGTGGCTGTCCCGGCGGACTCGGCGGCGGCAGCAGCGCCGGCGGCCGGTACATTCCGCGGCGACGATGACGTTGGCGACGACACTACGCGTGTACTCGTCTGCGTACGTGATCTCGCGGGAGACGAGCTACTAGCCTGACTGGGACTAGCCTCCTTCAGGGAATCCTCCACGTTACGGCACTTGTGCAGTAACTCTTCGAAACTGTTGACATTTTCTCTGCATACACGCTTTCTAATGCGTTGACTGAGCAGCCCATACGCCATATCAAGTTGTACCTTTTCCGATAAGTCGTCCTTCGGGAACTTGGCCAACAGTGCACGTACCTTGGCGATGAACAAGTCGGTATGCTCCTCTCCTTGAGTCAACGAAAACAGTTTAACGTAAAGTCGGTGTGGCGGGTCACGGTCGCCGAAGGCACTCTTTATTCGTTCTAGGGCTTCCGACCACGACTTGGTAGACCGCTTTACCCCTTGCCACCATACTGCAGCAGGCCCCTCCAACAACATCGAAAAACCGCGTAGAGCATTTTCGTCAGAAACAGCGACGCAATCTTTATAGGTAACTACCGCGTCTACAAAATTTTCCAAAGATTCGTCCGCGCGGCCGCCATAGCGTGTCGTGCACTTCGCGAAGTTTCCATTCGCGCCAAATCCAAAGCCCGATGCTTGGACCTCCGAAACGTTACTATGCGGCGTTGACGATCGCACCTCGCGTAATAATTGCTGGCAGAACTCTTGTTGGGTTTGCTGCATGGTATTAAGCAAACTTGTGAGCGTTTCTTGAGACATTGTATTGTTGACAACGGCGGCCGAGCCGCCATCATTGTTCGGTTTCACGCGATCTTCAGACCGTGTTCGCGGCATTTTCGATACGATATGCACACGCTACTCGTATAACACCGACGAAACACAACACAGGGTTCGATATAAGTCCCAGATAGTCACTTGTAGTGTTAGTTGTAACACATGACAAACTTTTCACCACGAGTTTTATATACCTACACACGTTGGGCAGCCACTTATAGCGTTGGTAGGCTATTGGGGTGGTCTGAAACACTGCGAGTCTTGCTAAATACTAGTTTGTAAGCCCTGGCTGGGGGCCTTTAAATTTTAGAGGTCACCACAGGATCGCCCGGTTAAGTAGTATATTAGCCTTATCGAGCTAAACTACGAGTGGCCCTATCGAAAAAAAAAAAAAAAAAAAAGAAAACTGCGAGTCTTGTTTATAAACCGTTTATTGTAAAAAAACTAGACATCGAACATGAAACCACACTTCTTAAACAATCTCTGGCGCAAGCGCGGGAAAAACAGTATGATACGTGGGTCGTGGCACCGCGCAGCGCGTCTCGAAAAGCACTACTCATAGAGTACTATAATACTACGGATAGCACTACTGTAAACTGCGCGCGCATCGGCGCAGGGGAAAATCACCCCGGGGTTGCCAACTACATACCTTACAATGTGCCAATGGTCTCACGCTATAGAGATTAAAAAATTAATACCCGGATGCTGCCCAATGCGAAAAGAAATTTAGATAGACTGAAATCATAATGTTCAATTAGGAAAATTTTATAGTTTGAAATAGCTCGATCTGCTGGCGTCTATACAATTTATAACAAACCTAACCCAACCGTGTATAACCTCAAACACAATTATTTTATTGTATGTAAGTACACCAGTACGTACATTATAATAATTGGGTTTGAGGTTTCTTTTGTGATTTCACTCATTATAGTAAGGTAAAAATATAAGAATACTTAAAATTATTGTTTTATTTCTTACCTACTCGATTCTTCAAAATTTTCAGTTATTATAGACTTTTACTTAACAGAAATATATATATATATAACTAGTTCCAATTTGAAAAGTAGAGCTGATAATGTTTAAATCATCATTTGATATCAAAATTTGTTAATTTGTTTAATATTCTACTAACTACACACATCAAAAGTGTCTAGGGATCAACATATATTTTTGCAATAACTTTTCTCCTGATTGATATTAATTAAAATTTTCTTTAAGGATTCATCAAATAAAGTGTTTTCGTTTGTCACAGTAACGATAAACCAAGTCACCTTTGCATTAATAAAGAAATTTGCCATTTTCCTAATAAAGGGATTTTTGACATTTGAACCACTAACATTAAAGTTCGAAAAAAAGACTGAAATAACAGTTTTCTTTAAAATTTTATTGGGTAACTTAAACAATTAATAATCCGTGTTTCTACCGCGAACACTAACAACACAAGAACATCGGTTTGGCATACTCAAAATGAGTTCATCCAAATCACGCTGTGGAATGGCCGCCCATGTTCGTTGCAACAACAAAAAAAGGTCTTCTTGCGACTGGATACCCTCCATATTCGGCAGAGCTCTTCTCTGTAGCATATCCCATGCATGCTCAATCGGGTTCAAGTCTGGCGACTGAGCAGGCCAGAGCAGGACATTGATGTTAGCTGCGGGTAGAGTCTGTCTTACAACTCTTGCGGTGTGCGGTCGTGCATTATCATGCATTAACTGAAGTAAGGGACCGATTTGCACTTGTAGAGGAACGATGACGTCAGATACAATCGTCTCAGCATAAATTTGAGCGATGAGGTTGCCTCTGATCCAAATCAACTCAGTTCTTCCGCCGATCCAAATACCCGCCCATACCATGATGGTTCCACCACTATAAGGATGGACTTCCTGGCAGGATTTTAATCGCTGTTGGCGTCCAGGGGTTCTCCAGTGTCTCATACCAAAACGAGACTCATCAGAAAAGCACACGAAACGCCATTGTTCTTCTGCCCAATTTCTGTGTTCAAGAGCCCATTGATATCGAATCCTACGATTGTGCATTGCTATAGGTGGTACCCGTAGCGGTCTTCGGGAATGAAGGTTCACTTCATGCAAGCGGTTTCTGACTGTTTGGTCGCTAATTAAGTTCCCTGAAGAGTGATGAAGCCTCACGGCTAACATCATGGCGGTTATTGTTGGAGCTCTTCGAGTTAAGATTTGAATGTATCGGTCTTGTCTCCGTGTGGTGCAGCGATACCGTCCTCCATGGCGCTCAGCCACGGTACCAGTGCTTCGGTAACGTGTCCAAAGTCGACTGATAACACTCTGACTTGTATTCAGAGCTAAAGCCACAGTACGTTGCCGGGAACCAGCTTCTATCATTCCCACGGCTCTGAGCATTTCTTCCCTGCTTAAATGACGTCGCCGCTCCATAATAAGGTTGGTTTTAATCAGTAGTAGGGAAACAGTAGCACTAATAATGTCTTCAATGCGTTGTATGTTTTTATAGGGAAAATATTGACAGCTGATTTTCATCTTTTACTCGAATTTGATTAACAGTTCCTGTTTCAAATTATGAAATGCACCAAAAAGGATCCATATAAATTTATAAAATCATAAATTTATTACAAAGCCACATCTCAATCTCAAGAAATCCGCATAAAAATGCTTGATCACTAGACACTTTTGATGTGTGTATGTAGGTCCGTATTATTTTGGCAATTAATAAATCATGTGAGCACAGCCTTATGATTTTAAGACTTCCATTTTGTCACTGTCCCTTCAAATTGTTGGAGTTAAATCTATGAAATTTGATGAATTTTCACCTTTTATTTCCATGCAATCACAAATATGTATAGCGTCATTAACTGTTGCTTTTAAAAAATGTACGCATATTGAGTAAAATATTATGTTATTGGAGTAAAATTAAAAAAATTCCAAGTAATAAAAACTTTTTTGCAAAAAATAAAACCGACTTCCATATCAAAACACTACAAAGCCAAAAATAATTTTAATTTCGGTAGTCGGTGTTATTGGTTTTGTATTTTCTTTTTTTTTTCACACCGCCTTCCGAAATTAAAATTATTTTTGGCTTTGTAGTGTTTTGATATGGAAGTCGGTTTTATTTTTTGCAAAAAAGTTTTTATTTTCGTGCTTTTTAGTGGGTCAGTGAATTTTCCAAATCGGTTCGTAAATGACGGAGTTATGCGCGAACAAAAAACGCAATGCAGCGTAAACGAAAAGATCATCAACGTAAACATTTTTTTAGACTTTTGTTGATTTTTCAGAAACGGCCTGTCCGATTTCGATAAAATTTTCATGGGACCATTTGGGAAGTATACCCTTTCTAACAAGATCAGAATTTTTCAAATCGGTTGGCAAACGACGGAGTTATGCGTGGACAAACATAAAAAAAAAAAAAAAAAAAAAAAAAAAAAAAAAAAAAAAAAATACAAACATCCGAATTGAGAACCTCCTCCTTTTTTAGAAGTCGGTTAAAAAGCGACATAGTCACGAAACAGAATAAAAAACAATATTTTTGTGTTAATCCTTAAAGCTGTGGCTATTTTCTTTGATTTACCAATTAAGTGCATGTATTAATTGTTTAAATAAATATTAAAATGGCTTATTTATTTTATACTTTCCGTAAAATTTGCGTTTAAATCTAGTCACACAATGGAACCAGTTCCGTCACCAAGTCAGTTTTGTTTCGATATTACAGGATAAATGCCTCGAATTCAGCGTTCCTTTTTGTTTTCCTGCATATTAAACTATATTACCTATTACATTTTGGTCAAATAAAAAAGAAAAAAAAATATTAAAAATATAATCGAATTTTAGAGCAGGGTACACTTTATTTTGAAATTGCTCAAATGCAGTCAAAGAACAATTGATGACAGCGCCATCTGAGCAAATATAATACTGCTCTTCTTTTTTCATGTCTGCTATAGAATAGAATAGAATAGAATCTTTTTATTTCGGACCACAAAAAACCATAAAATGTTAGTAACTTATACCTAATAACTTATTATCTAGTGTTAGTACCCATCACCCTCCGCACAAACTGCTTCATAATAGGAGAGGACACACTCTCACTCACCGTTCTCAGGATGCTGTTACGACTGTCCCTTACTCTCCTCAGAAGTGAAGCCGTTTTCTTACGTATAATCGCTTGAAACGCGTCCGTACGAGCTTGTGCAAACATTTCTGAGGCGCTACAGTAACGAGGCAGTCGCAAGAGCATCCTGAAAGCATTATTATACTGGACGCGGAGCACATCTAACGATCTTTTAGCGTAACTGACCCATAGATTGCCCGTGTACAGACTCTGGCAATAAGCCTTAAAAAGAGTAATTTTCACTAGGTCTGTACACCGCGCAAACCTACGGGCCAGCATATTGCTCCGGACCGCTAGAGCCCTCCGCTCCCTCTCAATGTCTGCATCGTCTCTAAGGTCATCAGCAAGAAAATGCCCTAAATATTTAAAAGATGGTACCCTTTTAATTACTGATCCATTTATCAGCAGATCGGGTCCATCTTCACGGCACTTGCCGCCGACCTTAAAGACCATGCATTCACATTTTTTCACATTATATATTAAACCATGCGCGGCGGCGTAGGCTTCACATGTCTTCAGTAGCTTTGCGATTGCCCCAGCAGACGGACCCAGCAAGACCATGTCGTCTGCATAGCTGATGTTGTTAATGCTAACCCCACCAACGCTACATCCGACACGCAACCCACTGAGTTCCGCTATGAGGCCATCGTATAGGTTGAAGAGCCGAGGAGACGTCAGACCTCCCTGCCTCACCCCGCACTCCAACCCATACGACTCAGAGAATGTACCGTCCCATCTCACCTGATTGGTTTGGTTACCATACCAATACTGGAAAAGCCGACATATTTCCGCGGGTACACCCCTGTCTCCCATCTTTCCCTAGAGCACATCATAAGAGACAAGATCAAATGCCCTGGAAAGATCAAGGAAACAGGCGTACACCGGCGTCTTACGATCTATGTAATATTGAACGGTATGCTTGAGACTTAAAATAGCACTTTCGGTTGAAAGTCCGGGTTGAAAACCGAACTGTGCATCTTGCAGACGTATATAATTATTTAAACAAGTATCAAGCATACCGTCCAACACTTTTGCTATAATTGTCGCAAGAGAGATGGGACGATAGTTACTCTTGTCCGAGATGTCGCCTGTCCTGTTCTTCACAATGGGAACAACGATGGTCTTCATTAGATTAGCAGGTTTTAAGAAAAGCACATGATAACAAATATTATACAATTTTGATTGCAATCTCTTTATCTTTTTTAAATGTTATTATCAAACCTTCCCGATGGATTCTCAAATAAACTTTAATACTGCGATACTACAGCAGCCTTAGTTTTGTTAGTTACATATGTACATAGTTCCCATTGAAATTCCCAGATGGCGTAACTAGCAGTGTCTTAAATATTTTTTTAAGTTTGTCTGATTCAGAGACCAAACCACGTAATTTTTACATTTTTTAATTGAGTATGCTATACAAATATGCTATTCGTTTATATTAATGTTAACTGAAAGAAATAAAATTAGTAACATGTCTGTATTTGATCAAAACTCTGCATCGCACAAGTAAGATTTTTATTCTAAAAATTAGCTATACAGAAAGTTTTACGACACGATTGTACTTGCTTCGGCAGTACATATACTAAAATTGGAACGATACAGAGAAGATTAGCATGGCCCCTGCGCAAGGATGACACGCAAAATCGTGAAGCGTTCCACATTTTTTGGACTATTTCAATATGAAATTGACCAAGAAACATTTTAGGAACGCTGTTTTGTTCGAAGGTACTAATGATACTGATACTTCGTAGGTACTATGATTTTCTGTTTTGTTAGTAACCAACTTTGGTTTTATTTTAAAGCTTTTATTTATCATTCATGTTTATTAGATTAGATTACTTTTGATGTAGATGGCTGTCTGTTTTTATTAAAAATTGGCCAAGTGCGAGTCAGACTCGCCCATGAAGGGTTCCGTAGTTACTGTAATAAATATAATATAATATATTTATTTGACAAAAAATACCTTACAAATTTCATAAAACTAGCTTATTTAAAATTTTTACAACTATGCCAAATAACTTTGTTTTTCACAGTGTTTGTATGAATTATAAAGTTATATTTGCGGTTTTAGAAAATATGCTGTATCTCAAAAACTGCTGACCCGATCTCGTTCAAACCAATTTTGGTTGAAAGTTTAGATTAAGTTTACATATTTTTTTTTTTTATATTTTTCACTCCATTATTATAGAAGTTAGAGGGGGGACACACATTTTACCACTTTGGAAGCATATATCTTTTAAACAATTAACTTTATGAAAAAGTCATTTTAGAAACCTCAATATCATTTTTAAAGACCTGTATATAGATACCACACACACATAGGTTTCATGAAAAAAAAAACAGTTTCAGTTCCATGTACCTATGGGGTGCCCCCTTTTATTTTAAATATTTTTTTCTTAAAATCGGAAAGCGGTTCACAGAATACATCTACCTACCAAGTTTCACATGTACCTATAGTCCTAATAGTTTCCGAAAAAAATGGCTGTGACATACGGACGGACGGACAGACAGACAGACAGGGTTCCGTAGCCGAATGGCAAAAAACGGAACCCTTATAGTTTCGTCATGTCTGTCCGTCTGCGCTCCAGATCCGCGCCCCACCAGGGCTGTTTACCCGGTGTGTCGCGCGGTATGGTTTTTGGGCATGCAGAATGGTAGCTGCTGATCAGTGATTCGGTGAGCTGGCCTACATGCGCGTCTGTTTGAGTCATGTCCACTAGTGTCACCAAGTCGCTTGTAGGGGCAAGCCTTGTGTCAAGGCTGCGTGTGTATGCCACTCTATCCGTATTTCAAGGGTTACGTCGTGAAAGTTTAGGAGTAGACTCCGTGCTAATACTGAGAATGTCGAAAATCGTAAATCCCGATACAACTTACTCAGCAGTCGCGCTTGCGATCACTAGATCAAAGAGCCAGTATAATACTCGCTTATCTATTAACAAAAAATATATATACAAAAACATAAAAAAATAAACTAAATTATTACCTAGAATAAATTAATAATAAAATCGTTTAACTGCTTAGTGTCAACCCTATAAAGCTGTACCTATTCATACAACAGTCGTTGCCATTAATCTCAGTCTCATTCCGATTAACCTGGCTTTCGTTGTGATTCATACCTGAGACGTCCCTATTCACCGAAAAACAGATTTTTCAAATCAAATCAAATCCATTTACCTATTTGCTTAAAATGTGGTACAAAAGATGTTAGCATAATATAATACTTACTGCAATGATACATTTCGCCATAAATTAGCATGCAAATATTAAACTATAATAGGGTGCCTAATATAATCTTAACTTAACTAATTGAATACAATAATATTTTAGAAACATGAAGTAAAAACAAAATATAAAAACCGGTCAAGTGCGTGTTGAGCCACGCGCAGTGTAGGGTTCCGTAGTTTTTCAGCCAAGTGCGTGTCGTATTCGCTGACTGATCGTTTCGTACCATAATCTAACTAAAAGCCAAACATGACTACCTAACTAATTTGACTTCCTATACAAATCTTCACCTGATCCGACAATTTTGCACGGAAAGTTTTAATTTTTTTTAGAGATTTGTATAAAACTTGTCATAGCCGGTTTTTTGAATTTAAATACGGACACAGAGCTACACTACTCAATCGTCACAAGAAGCTAGCACGATACAACTGGCGCTTAGCGCCATCTATCGACATTTCTATAGAGTATAGAGTTGTTCGAAATTTTCGAGTCAAATACAATTGGTCGACTATTACTCGTAAACTTGTAAAGCTCACTTATGTGTGATAGTTTTCCTTTAAATTTCGTTATATATAGGTACTAATGCCGTGACATTTGAATTTCTAACTACAACCGTTTAGTTGATAGAGGGGGGACACTTGACTCTAACGAAAATTGGTACTTCAAAGCTTGATAAGTCGTGAACGGTTTACTTAATCAAAAAATGGTCTTCCCAAACCCCTAATATTTTTGAAAGACCTATCCAACGATATCCCACACTATGGGAAGAACGAAAAAAAGTTATTATCATCCCACTTTACATGTATGGGAGTACCCTAAATAATTGTTTTTTTCAAAATTTTATTTTACCACTTTTTTGGCGTCATTAACGTTTATACTCATGTCAAAGTACAACTTTCTAGTACCAATAGTTTTTGAGCTAAACCGCGGACAGACGGACAGACAGACGGACATGGCGAAACTATAAGGGTTCCTTGTTGACTACGGAACCCTAAAAACAAACCAAAGATTATAACCAAAATTTCCAACCACAGTTTATACAATAATAATAAATTTACAATATATTTCTGTAATGGTACGACTGACAAGAACCTATTTTTAAAACCTCAGCTATTGAATAAAAACTGTGAGAGATGAGCCACTTTTTTAAAACTATGCAGAATTTTCCGTAGGGAAGATTGGTAATAAATTTTGGTATAGAATTATAAATAAGCGAAGCTATATAAACACAGCTGTGCCTGAATAATTCTATTCTAGGTACAGGCAATTTTTAGGTAGGTACAGGTTATTTGATGTTGTGCAACTTTTCATTTATTATTATTTTTATTAGCTTCAAAAAGTGAAGTTTTTATAAATTCGTCTATTTCAAATATATAAATACAAGGAACTGTGAGTAGGTTATTGGATTCAAATAATGTTTTACAAGAATCAGTCCAGTCCATTGCACGGATGCATTTTTTTTGAGCTAATAATACTCTAGGAACGTCGGAAGTGTTTCCCCACACGATGATACCATATCGGATAATAGAACATAGGAGTGATTTACCATTAGCGCGGTTGATATAGATGTCTCATTTTTTACTTTTCTTAAAGCGAAAACAAACCTAGACCCCGTTTACCACGGTTACCCATGCACAAAAAAAATAGGGCGCTGGTGTGTGCTTTGGACTCGTTGCTTCAAAACATTTTTGAGAGCAGCGAAAACCTCGTTGATACGCACTCAATTCTGTATTGCGGGGATGTTGCGGCGTGTCGCTTAGCTAACGTCAAATTTCCTAATACCGACGAAGCTATTCGACCAAAACCTGCTGTACCAGCCTGGCAGTAAAGAATCGAGAGGCGTATCGATGAGGCCAGAGCACTCATCGGCAAACTATACTGCTTCAGGGAAGGCAATGCACGCCCGCGTGTAATGCGTTTTGTGCGGCGGTACACTTAATTAAGCCATTTTTAGGAAAAAACCACTAGAAACACGTTTTCACTATACTTTTTGAAGACAATCTGAAAAATATCTATTTAAGTATTTTATCTAAACTTAAAAGTCTGTTTATAAGCAAAGATAAGAGTACCAATAGATAAAATAGAATGTTTTATCTTAAAATATATCATATTATCTATAAAGTTATATCAAGTTAGGTACCTTTAGGCTTTATTAACTATTTGTAGAGCAGTGTATCTTAAAACATTCAATATACCTATAAACGTACTTAAAATAAGTGTGCTTTAGAACAAATGCTCTAAAAATAATCGAGCTTGAGAAAAAAAAACTCTATAAGAATACATGTTCTTTATTGAAACCATCTTTAGAAAGCCCCTATCTAAAGATTTACCATGAATAGACTGTCTATAGACAGATTTGTTTTAAGCCTCCAAGACTGTGTTACTTGGGCACCCACGATCATCGGTGATGAGACTGTACATCCCGCGGAAATGTGGACGTCGAGGGTTTTTAAATGCCAAAACTCTCCACAACCGCGAGATTTGCAGTCTTCCGTTGCCTGGCTACGCTTCGGGGATCTCATCGGGGAAACCACAGAGTACATTTTTATATAACTTCAAACAACCTGATAGAATCTTCAAAAAGTTTGTTGCACTGAACACTAGATGGTGCTATTTCATAATTACTTTAGTAAAAATATGTTTATTATACTGGTATCATTGTTTTTTTTTGTTCTAGCAACAACACAACATCGTTGTCATATGTTTATTTTTCAGTTCACGCAGGCACTAGTATTTACATTTCTATTTATCACACTTAAATACTTATAAAAAAGCAAATAAAAAGAAATTATTTTATATTTTATTTACTCAAACTAACAACAGTTATTGATTTCTACTAATTGAATACTATTGAGTTGAAAATGTTTTTATTTTATTTTAATAAATATAGATAAGTTATTCATTCAGGAATGAAACGTTGTGTTATTGACAAGACTGCTCTGCTTTCAAATCTCACAAACTCACAATCCGTTTATTTTCTTCAGAGGTGAATGGATGCGTTTATTGTGTTTTCTCTATCCCCGACTGACCTGGCTTTTACTTGGATTCCGATATTACCGCTATCATCGATTAACCTGTGGCTGAGAATTAGGACTTTATTGTTTTGCTTTGTGAATTGGATTTTGTCGACCATGCCTATGAAAAGATGTTGTGCCTGCAGCAATACCCGTAAGCATATTTAAGATTATAACCAATATATTATTATTAGTTAATTTTAGTCCTATATATACATACAAGACAGGGGTAAATGCCCAACGTCCCTTTTTTGAGGTTTTTTATTTACAGGGTCTGTAACTAACTGTACCTACCAGTAGATCCTTTTACTTGTTACATCGGTTCTGTTATAATTCTATGAGGAGTTTCGTTCCATATCTCCAAAGTTCGTCATCACATCATGGTAATATTTTTATGGGACCAATTGATAAGAAATAATAACAATTGTATTTTTTTATTTCTAAACAACTATACTTTTCATAATATTGAGACTGCATAATTACTTCTTAAAATAAATCCATCCAAAATATTTCTAAGTGTTGGCGATCTCTCATCTTGGGTATCCTTCGGGGCAGGGACAGAAAAATTTTCTGTTTTTTTTTTCGGAAATCTTCGATTGTTTTTGCAGTATGGGGTTAACCTTGACCATAGAAACCATTTAGGTTCCGATAAGCATGGTCCTACGACGCACCGTTTTCGAGTTAGGAGCTTTTGAATTTTTTCCCTTTCATAAAAAATGCCCCGTATATCCAAAATGGTAGGTCGGATGAAAATCTTTTCAGGAAAGAATTTGTTGCTCTTGTCGAAAACCATAAGGTGATGTTAAAGAAACCAATGACATATGAAAAAAAAAACCAACCAAAAATTTTCTAAGTGTCGGCCGATTTCTCAGCTTGGGTATTCTTAGGGGCACTGGGACTTAGACAAATTTTCAGTATTTTTTTTTTCGGAAATCTTAATTTCTTTTTGCAGTATGTGGTTAACCTTGACCATAGAAACAAATTCTTTCCTGAAACGATTTTCATCCGACCTACCATTTTGGAAATACACAGCGTTTTTTAAAAAAGAGAAAAAATTCAAAAGCTCCTAGCTCGTAAACGGTGCGTCGTAGGACCATACTTATGGGAACCTAAATGGTTTCTATGGGCAAGGTTAACCCCATACTGCAAAAACAAACGAAGATTTCCGAAAAAAAAAAAAACATCGAAAATCCCTGCCCCTAAGGATACCCAAGCTGAGATCGCCGACACTTAGAAAATTTTTGGATGGATTTTTTTTTTTCCAAATGTTGTTAGTTTTTTTAACATCGTCTTATGGTTTTCGACAAGAGCAACAAATTCTTTCCTGAAAAGATTTTCATCCGACCTACCATTTTGGAAATACAGGGCGTTTTTTATGAAAGGGAAAAAATTCAAAAGCTCCTAACTCGAAAACGGTGCGTCGTAGGACTATGCTTATGGGAACCTAAATGGTTTCTATGAGTAAGGTTAACCCCATTCTGCAAAAACAAACGAAGATTTCTGAAAAAAATAACGACGAAAATTTTTCTAAGTCCCAAAAAATTTTTTTTAACCAAAAACAATTTTCTTTCGTTTTCTTTGCTGCTCATAGTGCCCCTAAGCGTATACTCCAACTCCTAAAATTCCACCCCTAAGACGACCCACTGACCTAAACCTTTTCAACAAAAAATTATGAGCTTCCAACTCATTATCCTGTATAGTACAGTTTAGCCTAATTTTGTTATTAGACATGCATCACATACCTTTGATTATTTTGAAGTCTGGCTATTATAATAACTGACAATTCTTTTCACTTTACAGGGGCTGATAATGTTATCCTGCACTTATTTCCTAACCCAAACAAGGAACCAAACAGATTTAAATTATGGGTTAATGCTATTGGTGGTGATCTTTTATTAATAAAAGATCAAATTATATTTGACTATTATCGAGTATGCCATGCACACTTTGATAAAAGGGATCACACCTGGAGTAAGAGACTCAGCCCAAATGCAGTACCTTCATTAAACCTACGAGGTAATAATAATATTCTTTTTAATCTCAAATAGTCATCTTTACAACACAAGGTAAATAAACTGCCTCATTGGTCCCTAGAGTGGCTGCTGAGTGTGAATTCTTGTGTGAGACTCCTAGGTTGAGCATGAGTATTATTGGGTTATTTTGTAAAGAATTTTAAGTATCAGCCTACTAACACATAATAAGTAATAGTACAAGTACAGAAATTTCACTCTTCGAAAGAAAACATCTGAATATAAACCTACTAAAAATGCTCCTAATGTTCATATGTTGCATGGAATGGATATGACCTTCAATTTATTTGCCTACAAGTCCCTGTTGCGCTCATAACGAATCAAAATGCACCTTAAGTCCATGCACAGAGAATCTCTTTTATTATGCCCACTATGCACCTTTGAACAGGCCGCTCTTGCTATAGGGTTACGAGTTGTGTTTTTTAAAAATGTGAAAAAGGTACTTACATTTTATTACATAAAATATAATCAGATTTTCTAAAATTATATGGTAAATAAGTACCTAGTTGATTTTTACCTATTTACTTATATCCATACTTTTAAACGTATTTTTAAAAAGTCGTCTCATATTAGTGTCAAGAGATTACATTTAGTTAGGTATCTAAACAAATGAAATAATATTAAAATGAAGTGTATATAACTTTGTTGGTTTTGTATGTGCATTAGCTTTGCGTTCATAAGTAATGTTTAAAAGATAGTAGTTCATTTAAGATGTTTTTATACATAATAATTAACATTTTGTAAGATATAGTTACAGTATATGTTGACCTAGCATTAGTAACGTGGTCACTAGTATTGGGAGGTTTACTTATATTGTATGATCTTTAAGGTCATTGATCATTGAAATAAAAACTCAATAGAAAACTACTACTACTTATGTACTGTACTTATGGAAAATATAAGCATGATTGTATGTTGTTGTTCTACATAAGGAACTAAGGTGATCTTTATTCCTTACATTACAGGTTTTCGAAGTAATATAACAAGAACTCCTTTGCAAAATATATCCAACCAGGAATACTCACAAGCTCAACTGTCCAAATCAATTGCTCAACCATCAACATCACATGCATCAACCGCTCAACCATCAACGTCATGCGCATCAACTGCTCAACCATCAACATCAATGGCACCAACCGCTCCACCATCAACATGTAACAGACTACCATCAACATCGACTGACAACACACATTTGCCATTGACATCTGGATTGTCTGATCAACATGCTCTACCAACATCTAAACTCAGAACTTCTTTGCCAAAGCGTAAGTACATTGTTATGCAAGACTAGAGTTACAGTGAGGAACTCATGAAACAACTCCAATTTGATATCCAATTCACTGTTCAATAAAATATCTTGACATTCAAAATAGATTTAATTCTACATTTCTTTGGGGGTTCATTTTAAACTTCTTTTTATGTTGGCACAGGCTATAAAAAAGAAATTTGGCATTGTATATAATGCCAAATTTATTTACTTGGATAAATTTGACAGAAGTGATGGGTATCAATGTCTAATGATAATAAATCACTCTAAATTCTGGAATGTCACTTAGTGTTCACCATTTTTTTTTCAGGTAAATTGAAGAGAACTACTTTATATACTCCTGAGGTGGTTGCATTGAACAAGAAAATAAGAAATCTTCAAAAGTCCAAAGTCACTATGGCAGAAAAATTTAAAAAGGCATTAATATTATCTGAAAACACTGCTTTCCAAAAGGCCATAAAGGATTTTACGCCTGCGGCAACAATATTTACTCACCTTCAATTTAGAGAAATTGGAAAGAAGAAATTGGGGAGGCGATTCACCAAAAATGAAAAAGTTATGGCTTTAGCACTTTATAAACAGGGTCCGAGATCATATCGCTGGCTTAGAAGATTTTTTGTTTTACCTTCACCCTTAACACTAAGTCGTATGATTACGAGAGCAGCACTCAAGCCAGGACTGAATGAAGATTTATTTCTTCAGTTAAAGAACAAAGTGGATAAAATGAAAGAAAATGACAAGCTGTGCATCCTACTTTTTGATGAAGTAGCACTTGCGCCACATTTCGACTACAGTAAGAGAAGAGACTGTATAACTGGATTTGTTGATGATGGGAAAAACAGGAAGAGAAAGATAGCTGACCATGCATTAGTTTTTATGATTAGGGGCATCTTTAGAAATTTTAAACAGCCTTTGGCATATACATTTTGTGCCTCAACAACATCAGCCATGGAAATAGTGACTCAAATAAAAACAATTATTAGAAAACTTAAGTCCATAGGCTTAGAAGTATTAGCAACAGTTTGTGACCAAGGAGCAACAAACGTTAGTGCCATAAACAGGCTAATAAATGATACTAGAATGAGGTATTTAAGAAAAAGTAAAGAATTAAAATACAACATTTTCGAAATTGATGGCAGTGAAGTAGTGCCCTTATATGATCCCCCTCACCTTATAAAAGGAATAAGAAATAATTTGCTACAGGCAGATTTAAAAGCACATTTAAATGGAAGAAATGTCACTGGAAAGTGGGATCACATTGTCGAATTATATAAGAAAGATGGTGTATATGATGGCATTAGGTTAATACCTAAATTAACAGATAGACATGTGATCCCACATAAAATTTCCAAAATGAAAGTGAAATGTGCTACTCAAGTATTCAGCCGGACTGTAGCTGGTTACTTAGGATCATTAGCTTGTGAGTATAATGTTTTGTTTATATGCATACAAGATGTAACTTAAATAACTCACATGTATGTATGTATCACAGTTCAAACTGACACGTTTTATAAAACGCCAATTTCATATGTAAGGACTCAATATATTATATATACATGCAAATGAGGCTATGGACGAAAACTTGTTATTTCATAGTTAAATGTATATTTTTATATTATGCATTAGCTGCTGCCAGCGGCTTCACCCAAATGATAGTAGAAAATTATCTCAGGGGAACATACTCCCGGGATAAAAAAAAAAAAACTATGTGCTATTCCAGGATATGGACTACCCGTGTACCAAGTTTCATCGAAATCTATTCAGTAGTTTTTGTGTGAAAGAGTTATAATATTCATACATCCAAACTTTCACGTTTATGAATATATAGTTTTGCGCAGTGTAAGCAGTTGGGCAATATAACTCATTTTAACAACAGCTATGTTATTTCAGGTCAAGGAGTACTCCCGCAAGAATGTGAGGAAACAGCTGCACTGCTCAAGTTCTTTGATGAATTATTTGACTCCATGAACGGTAGTTTTGATAACTTCAAAAAGAGAAGAGGAAAACTACTGCTGGGCCCAGTATCGCCAAGATCCAACCATAAAAATATATGGTCTAAAGCAAAACAGGTTTTGTCCTCAATGAGTTTTCTGAAAAAAAATGGAAAATCAGTTACTGTACCCTCTATTAAAAACTGGTTACACACTATTGATAATATAGAATATCTTGTAGATGTATTACAAAAAAAATATAAGCTGACATCTCTTTGGATGCGCCACTTCAACCAGGACCCTTTAGAAAACTTTTTCGGAAGCATAAGAAGCCATGGGTATCGAAATAATTCTCCTTCTTGTGCTTCCTTTGAAGCAGCTTTTGCCTCACTGCTCATTAATAATATGAGTAGTGTACATTCACCAGGGTCCAACTGTGAAGTGGATTCTTGCACCATATTTAAATCTTTAAAGATGTTGTTTTTTAAGACAAGTGAGATGTCAGCTTTTACAACAGAAGTAGATTTTGAAGACATTGACAGTGACCACATTTTAAAAAATTTAGATATTAAAAGGAGTGATCCAAAAATAAGAGCACAGCTGGATTACGTGACTGGATATGTGTTGCGCAAGTTAAAAATAAAGTGCAGTTTATGTAAAGAATCTTTGTATGAAGTCTCTAGTGAAAGTGCAATAAAGGTTAGGGAATATTTCAAAAATAAAACTTGCCTCACATATCCATCATTAACATTAATAAAATGTTTTTCAAATATTCAAGATGTGGTTATGGGAATATTAAGAAAAAAACCTGATATAAATAATGTAATGCAATACATAAAAACTATACTATCAATAGTAATTGACTATAGTTTTATAAAATGTAATGAACATAAAAAAAATGTCATTTTAAAAATTGAGCAAATTACACTCAATTTACTTGTTTATAACTGGTGCAAAAATACGAATAAGTTATTAACAGGGTCCAGAACTGATTATGATGAAAACGATGAAGTTCAAAAATTAGCACATATGTACTGTACGAAAAGATTAAAGAAATAAAAACAGATTTTTGTATTATCTACTTAGTTTTATTTTAATTTCCAATATTTCCAATTTGCAATATTTAAATCAAAAGTAAAATATTCTATGGAAGCCCTGGTGCGAAAGTACCTTGCACAAAGCACCAGATGGCGCCACACGCTATACATTCCGCAAAATGACGCGAGTGACAACTCTATACCCGGGGAAACTGAAGTTTTTGTTTGTGCAATATGGACGAAGTTATTGATGTGTATCCGGAAACAATATTGGAGTAATATTTGATAAAGTGGCAACACTCTCTCTTCCGCTCCATGCTTGCTATGTACCCATGTTGTGTGCGAATAAAAAAGTAAAGTTTTTATTACAAGTTGGTATTTACATTCATTGGACACCCATACTTATGTTCCTGAGGGCCAGGGCACCACAAGGTGTGAAGACACCACATTTTGGCGACGAGGATGGGATTAAATCTTTTCAACACTCTCTCTTCCGCTCCATGCTTGCTATGTACCCATGTTGTGTGCGAATAAAAAAGTAAAGTTTTTATTACAAGTTGGTATTTACATTCATTGGACACCCATACTTATGTTCCTGAGGGCCAGGGCACCACAAGGTGTGAAGACACCACATTTTGGCGACGAGGTTACGAAAACACAGTAAGCAAAGTGCAAAACTTTTTTTTTCTTCTCGTCATGGCGGCGATAGCGTCGAATGCCGGCGTGCTTAAACCATTTTCGGAAGGCGAAGACATTGATTGTTTTTTGGAGCGTTTGGAGCAATACTTTACAGCCAACACAATAAATGCTGAAAGGCAAGTGGCAACTTTACTGACTATGATTGACGAAAAAACCTATAAAGTTTTGAAGAGCATCGTGCATCCTATGTTACCGAAACAAAAGAAATATGCAGAGCTGGAAACAGCGCTCAAAATGCGTTACAAGCCTAGGACATCATATTATAGGAAAAGAACTGCGTTTGATAGGATGAGGCAGGAGGAAGGAGAGTGCGTCACCAAATGGTATGCCCGCGTCAGACAGGCGGCGGCTGATTGTAATTTTGAAAACGTAGAAGAACGCGTGAAAGATAAATTTGTAACTGGAATGAAGCAAGGACCAGTTTACGAAAGATTATGTGAAGAAGATGTAAAGAAGGAACTAAAAGAATGGTCAGTGGGTCGTCTTAGGGGCGGAGTTTTAGGAGTTGGAGTATACGCTTAGGGGCACTATGAGCAGCAAAGAAAACGAATGAAAAATTTTTTGGTTAAAAAAAAAATTTTTGGGACTTAGAAAAATTTTCGTTGTTTTTTTTTTTTCGGAAATCGTCGTTTCTTTTGGCAGCATGGGGTTAACCTTGACCATAGAAACCATTTAGGTTCCCATAAGCATGGTCCTACGACGCACCGTTTTCGAGTTAGGAGCTTTTGAATTTTTTCCCTTTTATAAAAAACGCCCTGTATTTCCGAAATGGTAGGTCGGATGAAAATCTTTTCAGAAAAGAATTTGTTGCTTTTGTCGAAAACCATAAGACGATGTTAAAAAACTAACAATATTTGAAAAAAAAAAAATCCATCCAAAAATTTTCTAAGTGTCGGCGATCTCTCAGCTTGGGTATCCTTAGGGGCACAGGGACTTAGAAAAATTTTCGTTGTTTTTTTTTTTTCGGAAATCGTCGTTTCTTTTGGCAGCATGGGGTTAACCTTGACCATAGAAACCATTTAGGTTCCCATAAGCATGGTCCTACGACGCACCGTTTTCGAGTTAGGAGCTTTTGAATTTTTTCCCTTTTATAAAAAACGCCCTGTATTTCCGAAATGGTAGGTCGGATGAAAATCTTTTCAGGAAAGAATTTGTTGCTCTTGTCGAAAACCATAAGACGATGTTAAAAAACTAACAATATTTGAAAAAAAAAATCCATCCAAAAATTTTCTAAGTGTCGGCGATCTCTCAGCTTGGGTATCCTTAGGGGCACAGGGACTTAGAAAAATTTTCGTTGTTTTTTTTTTTTCGGAAATCTTCGTTTGTTTTTGCAGTATGGGGTTAACCTTGACCATAGAAACCAGTTAGGTTCCCAGAAGCATAGTCCTACGACGCACCGTTTTCGAGTTACGAGCATTTGAATTTTTTTCCTTTTTTTAAACTCCTTGTATTTCCAAAATGGTAGGTCGAATGAAAATCTTTTCAGGAAAGAATTTGTTGCTCTTGTCGAAAACCATGAAACGATGATAAAAACCCGCAAAAAATCGTTTATATTTCTTTTAAAATAAATATCTTAAACATTAAATTTTTGCTAAGTGACCGGTTCTCGTTACGGTAAAGTTTGTGGTCTACGTCAACAGTACTCAAAATACGCGAATTATTGGGAATTCTCAATACTTTCTTGCTATCCAAATTGTTCAGTGTTTCTTGTTGTAGTTGTTATTTCTTAATATAAATCTTTCTTTTGTTTTATTTTTTAGTTATTTTTTATTAATTAGTTTTTGTTTGGGTTTTTCATTTATTTTTAGTTTGTAAGATTTAATTTCTTTTATTTTTAGCTTAAGTTTTTTTTATATTTCTTATTAGTTTTAAGTTGCAGTTTGTAGTTTTTATTAATTCTAGTTTGTAGATTAGTTTGTAATTATTTTATATATAGTTCGCGAAAAAAAGATGGATCCTTTTTCGCTAATTTTAGATAGAAATTTTAGCCTTTGGAATTATGCAGCGAGTATTTCTACTGAAGAAAGGGCCATTGAAGCGGCGAAACGGTGGCTGCTAATTCCGTCGCAGACACCACGCTGCCCATCTTGTAGGCATCCTATGAATGCGGAACGCAACGAAAACTATAAGTTGGGGTTTAGATGGCGTTGTAGAAGGGCAGGCTGCAACGTCATTAGGTCTCCTTTAAAGGGGACCTTTTTTGAACGCAGCAATGTGTCAATTTTAAATTCGCTCAGGCTTTTGCTCCATTTCTTTCGGAGAGACAAAGTGTCACAGGCCGCTAGAGACGTAGGGGTGACACGCAAAACGGCCATACAAGTATACCACTATTTACGCGAGGTCTGTGAAGTGGCGGAAGCACATGACCGCGATATGATCGGCGGGGACAACGACATAGGGGAGGTCGACGAAACCCACCTTTACACCAATAAATACCACAGGGGTCGATTACTGCAGAGGCAAACGTGGTCATTTGGTTGCATAAGCCGACTCACCAAAAAAATTCACGTGGAACTGATACCAAATAAAAATAGGGCCACATTAGATAGCATAATCCAACAAAATGTTAGACCTAACTCCTACATAATGTCAGACCAGCACCGGTCATACATGGGCGTGCACCTGAGACTGGGTATGCGTGGTCATTCCAGTGTCAACCATAGCATACAATTTACGGCAGGGACAGTCAATATCCCTGTGGATCCCAGCCTTGGGATCCCAGTACCAGGCACAAATAATGTTCGGTGCAAAGTGCATACAAACACAATAGAGCGGCAATGGCTAGAATTAAAACGCCAATGTCGCACCTGTAGGAGTCAGCGGCGGATAAAGTGGTATATGGGGGAATATATGTACCGGCAAAATATTTTAAAAAGCCTACCCACGGACGCTGCTAGATTCCGCCGTTTGCTGCGTGACATACATCGGATATACCCAGGACTAGGAAGCAATGCTATCCGAATTAGAAATTGCCGATGTGGGCCCACTTGTCCCCGCCGATAATGCACGAAGGTTGGCCTGGTACTGCAAATTCACAGTATAGCTCTATACGCGTCTAAATATTGAAGGTGCACGCCCTTATGGAGAGGTGGCCCTAATCCTAGTCCTACCAACACCTCTTACCCTCACAAGCGATACTCAGTCACGCGGCAATATATCAGTAAAACCAAAACAACAAAAAAATTCAAATATCTCGAAAACGGTGCGTCCTAGGCAAAAAATAACCGAAATCTGACCCCCCTATGTGGCCCCATAACCAGCATCTCATAAATACTGACCACTATGACCTGGCTGCTGCATCCCGGCTTGACTCCACAGAAAGGAACTCCTCAGTAGTCAAAGATCGACCAACACTTGTTTTTTTTTTCCGTATTTCCTGGGTTTGTTAACATCATATCATGGTTTTCGACTAGAACAATAATTTCTTACCAGAAGAGAGCTTTTCATTTGAGCTACAATTTTGGAAATACAGAGAATTTTATTTTTTAAGTATAAAAATTCAAAAGCTCCTAACTCGAAAACGGTGCGTCGTAGGACCATGCTTCTCGGAACCTAAATGGTTTCTATGGTCAAGGTTAACCCCATACTGCAAAAAGAAATTAAGATTTCCGAAAAAAAAAAAACTATGAAAATTTGTCTAAGTCCCAGTGCCCCTAAGAATACCCAAGCTGAGAAATCGGCCGACACTTAGAAAATTTTTGGATGGATTTTTTTTTTCCAAATGTTGTTAGTTTTTTTAACATCGTCTTATGGTTTTCGACAAGAGCAACAAATTCTTTCCTGAAAAGATTTTCATCCGACCTACCATTTCGGAAATACAGGGCGTTTTTTATAAAAGGGAAAAAATTCAAAAGCTCCTAACTCGTAAACGGTGCGTCGTAGGACCATGCTTATGGGAACCTAAATGGTTTCTATGGTCAAGGTTAACCCCATGCTGCCAAAAGAAACGACGATTTCCGAAAAAAAAAAAACAACGAAAATTTTTCTAAGTCCCTGTGCCCCTAAGGATACCCAAGCTGAGAGATCGCCGACACTTAGAAAATTTTTGGATGGATTTTTTTTTTTCAAATATTGTTAGTTTTTTAACATCGTCTTATGGTTTTCGACAAGAGCAACAAATTATTTTCTGAAAAGATTTTCATCCGACCTACCATTTCGGTAATATAGGGCGTTTTTTATAAAAGGGAAAAAATTCAAAAGCTCCTAACTCGAAAACGGTGCGTCGTAGGACCATGCTTATGGGAACCTAAATGGTTTCTATGGTCAAGGTTAACCCCATGCTGCCAAAAGAAACGACGATTTCCGAAAAAAAAAAACATCGAAAATTTTTCTAAGTCCCAAAAATTTTTCGCTCCATAGCGCCCCTAAGGCTACACTCCAACCCGAATTAATTGAAATTGCGTTGAACAAGGAATCTGTACTCCAGGAGAGGGCTCAAGTAAACAAAATAACTCAGAGGAACCAAGGAGGTTACAAACAAGCAACAAAAAGACCTAACAAGGAGAAGAGCCAAATGGAGACAGAAGGGTTGAAGTGCATTCATTGCGGAAAAGGTAATCATTCATTTGCTAAGTGCAAATACAAATCCTATAAGTGTAAAATCTGTAAAAAAGTGGGACATTTAGCTAATGTGTGTAAATCTAAGCCAACAAATATTGTAGAGGTACACAACAGTAGTAATAATAACGAAAATTTAGATATTTTTAACTTCTCTCAGTATGGAAATGTAGACTATATTTCTCCTATAATTTTTAAATGCATCATTAATAATGTACCTATAGACATGGAGCTGGACACAGGGGCAGCGGTCTCCTGTATTCCAGAAGTAATATATAAGCAAAAATTTTCTAACATTAAGATAAATGAAACACATGTTGAGTTAAGGACATACAATGGTGAGATCATAAAGCCTGTAGGTAAAATTAAGGCATGTATACAGTATCAAGACACAGAAATTAAAGGTGAACTGTTTGTAGTAAGAAATGGGAGCAAAACGTTACTTGGCAGAGATTTAATAAAGAAATTTAATTTTAGTAATAGAAATATTTTAGCCATTAATACAATGGAGAAGGGTGAATTGGACAATTTGTTGCATGAGTTCTCAGAAATTTTTAATAGTGGTTTAGGAGTAATAAAAGGGGAAGAAATAAGATTAGACACGGAGAACACTAAACCTATATTTCACAAACCTAAACCAGTTCCACATGCTTTCAAGGAAAAAGTTGATCAGGAAATAAATAAGTTGGAGCGGGAAGGTGTATTGGAGAAGGTAGAAACTTCCAAATGGGGTACACCGTTGGTCCCTGTTATCAAGGAAAATGGTAGTCTCAGGTTATGTGCTAATTATAAAATAACTATAAATAAATATTTAGAAGACATTAACCATCCATTACCGCGTATTGAAGATATTTTTATAGCTTTACAAGGGGGTGAAAGGTTCACAAAGTTAGATCTTCGTAATGCTTTTAATCATTTATTAGTGGATAGTGATACAGGTGAGTTACTAGCCTGGTCGACTCCAAAAGGTATTTATAAATTAAAAAGACTTCCGTATGGTACCAAGCCTGCCAGTGCGATTTTTCAAGCAAAAATGGAAAAAGTATTGTTAGGTGCTAAGGGTGTAGTTAATTTCATAGATGATGTGTTAATTACAGGGAGTAATGACTTAGAGCATCTAGAAAATTTGAGAGAAGTGTTGAAAAGATTTAAAAGGGTAGGAATTAGGTTAAATAAGTCTAAAAGTTTATTTTTTCAAGAAGAAGTTAAGTATTTGGGTCATGTTATTTCCAAGGAGGGATTAAAAAAGGACAAAGTAAAAATAGAGGCTATTTTGAAAGCACCACCACCAATCAATGTAAGTGAGGTTAGGTCTTGGATTGGTATGGTAAACTATTATTCTAAGTTTGTTCCACATTTGTCTCAGACATTAAAACCTATTTATGGTTTGCTACAAAAAGATAAGAAATTTTTATGGTCAGAAGATTGTAGTAGTAGCTTTGAAAAAATAAAAAAGGAGATAGTTTCTGATAATATTTTGGTGCATTTCAATAGAGACTTACCCTTAAGACTTTCATGTGATGCATCTCAAAATGGTATAGGTGCTGTGCTCAGCCATATAATGCCAGATGGTTCTGATAGACCTATTAGTTTCATTTCAAGAGTATATTCAAAGGCTGAAAAGGGGTACTCAATGATTCATAAAGAAGCTTTAGCTATTTATTGGGCAGTAAATAAGTTTTATCAATATTTAATAGGTATGAAGTTTGAACTTGAGTCTGACCATAAACCCTTACAGGCATTATTTGGTGAGAACAAAAGTCTCCCACAAATGGCTGCAGGTAGGTTGCAGAGATGGTCTATATACCTAGCCAATTTTGATTATACATTTAAATATATTTCAGGTTCAACTAATGTAAAAGCAGATTGTATGTCTAGATTACCAATAAATTATGAAAATCAAGGTAAAAGTGAGTGTGATTACATAAATTTTGTAGAACAGCAGAACATTATTGATTTACAGACTGTAAGGTCGGAGACTAGAAAAGATTCATTGCTTAGTTCAGTTTATAATATGATTAGGTATGGGTTTACTAACATGCCACAAAATGATAATTTAAAAGCATTTTTTCAAAGAAAAAGTGAACTGTACATTGATCAAAATGTTATTATGTGGGGTTACAGAGTTGTAATACCTAAAAAGTTACAGTTAAATTTATTAAAAGAATTACATTCAACTCATGAGGGTGTAGTCAAAATGAAAGCAAATGCAAGGTCTTATTTTTGGTGGCCTGGTTTAGATAGTGATATTGAGAATTTTGTAAAGAATTGTGATGTTTGTATGTCAGCCAGACCAGAACCACCTAAGTCAACTGTTATTTCATGGCCAAAGACTAATTTTCCATATGAACGTGTTCATGCAGATTTTCTAGGGCCTATTGACAATAAAATGGTTTTGTTAATTATTGATACTTACTCCAAGTGGCCAGAAGCTTTCATAATGAAAAACTTAGATTCTAAATTAACGGTAGAAAAGTTTAGGGAATGTTTCAGTAGGTTTGGTTTGCCTAGATTTGTTGTGACAGATAATGCTGCTACCTTCTGTAGTAAAGAATTTTCAGAATTTCTAAGTAAGAATGGTATTCACCATGAAACATCTCCTCCATTTCATCCAGCTACAAATGGTTTTGCTGAAAATGCTGTAAGAAATTTTAAGTCATCTTTGTTAAAGTCATTGAAAGATAGTAATAATTATAAAGTATCTTTTGAAACATTAATGAACAGGTATCTTTTTCACTATAGGAATTCAATACATATAACCACAGGTATGACACCATCTGAATTAATGTTTCAAAGAAAACTAAAAACTAGATTTGACTTGTTAAATAATAATAAGAAAAATAGCAATAAAATGATAGTAGAGGGGAAAAGGAAGGAAGAATTTGTAGAAGGAGATATTGTGTACTGTAGAGATTATAGATATCCTAATAAGAAGAAATTTGTTAAAGCTAGAATAGATGAGGTATTAGGCAAGAGAACTTATTTGTGTAAAACTGAAGATAATTTAATTTGGAAGAGACATGTAGATCAGATTATTCGTGCATCAGATAACTTGTTTCCTAACTCTATTCAAAGTAACTTTAAAAATAATGATGTGTCGTTGTCATCACCTATTCAGGAATACTTACCACCTATTGTAACGGGAAATGATAACTCTGTAAGTTTACCTAGTCAGGAAAATGTACCACCTATTGAGTCTACGAGTTGTGACACTGCGATGTCAGATATGGCAAATCCTGTAAAGAGTGATGTTAGTAAAGAGTTAGTGTTAACCGATGTAGAAAAGAAGAATGTAGCTGATGAGACAGTAGTTATAAGACATTCAACTAGGATTAGGAAACCACCCCAGCGTTTAAATTTGTGAGGGGGATATTGATGTGTATCCGGAAACAATATTGGAGTAATATTTGATAAAGTGGCAACACTCTCTCTTCCGCTCCATGCTTGCTATGTACCCATGTTGTGTGCGAATAAAAAAGTAAAGTTTTTATTACAAGTTGGTATTTACATTCATTGGACACCCATACTTATGTTCCTGAGGGCCAGGGCACCACAAGGTGTGAAGACACCACAGTTATCTTGACGAATAATTACCGGAGACATATTATGAGGGACGGGACGATTGACGTGTGTCGGGCATTCCATCGTCCTGGTGAGTCCATCAGACATATTGTCTCCGGTTGTTCTCGTCTGGCTAACGGCGAGTACTTGCATAGACACAACCAAGTAGCCAGAATTATCCATCAGCAACTTGCTTTGAAATACAAACTTGTCGATTCTGAGGTACCGTATTACAAGCATGTGCCCGACCCAGTTCTCGAAAATGACCATGTCACGTTGTACTGGGATCGGTCTATCATCACTGATAGGACTATTGTTGCCAATAAGCCTGATATAGTGGTGATAGACCGATTAGTGCGCCGCGCAATGATAATCGATGTTACCATACCCCATGACGAGAATCTCGTGAAAGCTGAGAAAGAGAAACACATAAAGTATCTCGACTTAGCTCATGAGATTGTTGACATGTGGAATGTGGACTCGGCTGTCATTGTGCCAATTGTCATTTCAGTCAATGGGCTGATAGCTAAAAGCTTCGATGACCATCTGTCGAAGCTGGCGTTACACAGCTGGATAAAGGGCCTGATACAGAAGGCAGTACTCCTCGATACAGCTCGTATTGTGAGGAGGTTCCTTTCTCTGGAGACCTAACCACCGGTAGCTTGGACCCCGTTCCCGATACCAGCGAACTGCCATTTTTTATATTTTTTATGTTTTTTTTTATTGTCACTTTTATAATGAAAAATATTTAAAAATGTAATTTTTGAGAGATATGTAAAATAAAGGAAATATTAATATGTTTATTTTCATTAATATGCTGCCTCCAGGTGAAATGTTCATCAAGAGTTATACCCAGAAATTTTGTTGTGTGTACCGTTCAACTATTTGATCTCTATGTGCAATTTTAAGGAGGATATATTTACTTTTCTGGGTTTTAAAATTTAGTATTTTAGTTTTCCCAATCTTAATTTTTAAAGCGTTTTATATCAAGCCATGAGATGATATTATTCAATCTGTTATTTATATCAGACTCGTGCGATTCATTATTCTTCGTATCTATGATAACTGTTGTATCATCAGCAAACGTAATACAATCTTGTTCTATTGCTTGACTCTTGAGGTAGATCGTTTATATAAACTAGGAATAAAGGTGGACCTAAGATGCTTCCTTGTGGAACTCCATAGTGATTGTCTCGAGGTTGGGAGTTAAAATCTACTAAACTGTCGACTTTATCCTTTCTTTTAAATTAAAATACTATTTATATTAATTAATAACTGAACCTTATCGCACGCTTATTCCAATACTGTCACTGTCAAGCAAGAAGTTTTGACAGTCAAAAATAAGATGTTCCATGGTTCCTTTCCTTCTTGGTATTCACAATGTGGGCATGGGCATGTATTGCTTGTAATAATGCGAATGCCAAGTCCATAGATACATATAAATACTGAGGCCAAGTCTAGCAAGCTGTGACGGAGCAGTATTATGGCCAAAGCGCAATCTATTTATCGTAGTGATAGTCTCGGCTGGCTTCCTTTAATCTATTGTACCAGGGTTTAATAGGTAATCTTTCTTGTATACTTCCATACCACTTTCCTTTGATGTCTTGGTCTTTCTTCCACATTTGCAACCATAAGTTACATATATTTTCATTAATGCATTGCAGGAAGTCAGTCACACTCAGTCAACTTTTCAGGAAGTCACTCACACTTTTCAGGAGAGGCAAAAAATGGAATGAGGATGTGAACATTTTTGTTTAGCCCGTATAGCGGTTATTTCTGTTACTTTTAGACTAGTGTAAGCGCAATTACGCGTAGTTCTACGTTTCCCAACAGATGGCATTAAAAAGTAGATTTGGCAAAATTTTGGATAGTGACAGTATTGGATTAAGCGTGCGTTTTGTTTTATTTATATGACGGCCCCAAGGATCTTCTACCTAGGTACAAGTTCCTTGGACGGCCCAAACACTAAATGACGTATTATATAAACACGCGTATTCTTCTTTTACTACAAAATAAATCTTACAGAGCAGTTTCAAACACTGCATCAACCAGTCTTCTTTAGGCTATTTTTAAATGACTTTTTTGGTAGTTCCCTGCTAATTTCACGCATGTTCAATGTTGTCATAAAAAACTTCAAATAATCTACTATTATACCATGAAAAATGGTAAAAGTTGTAACGATTTGGTAACTAATATTGAGCGTCAAAAGTAATTCCTGGTTTTATCCCTATTCACCCCTGGATCCCTATTCCTCCATTTTACGGTAATTATTAACAATATCCCACTACTAGGCAAACGCTACATGTTCAAAATTTTCGATTACAATCTCTTGTTTTAGTATTATAATAATCGATTTACACACTTTTATAATAAAGAAGTGACACAAACAAGACAGGGGGATAGACAATTACTTTTATAATAATGGAGTGTTTTCACTCCATTATTATAAAAGTAATTTAGTTATAGAGGGAGGGAGGGACATTTTACCACTTTGGAAGCGTACATTTTTAAACGGTTGACTTTACGAAAAAGTGGTTTTACCAACCTCACTGTCATTTTTAAAGAACTGTCTATAGATACCACAAACGTATAGGTTTATAAAAAAAATATTTTTAGTTTCAGTTCCACCCTTAATTTTATATATTATTTTATTTTTGTTTAAAAATCACGTTTCACATGTGTAGGTGACATATGGACGGACAGACAGACATGACGAAACTATAAGGGTTCCGTTCTTTGCCATTCGGCTACAGAACCCTAAAAAAGGCTATTATGATTGGAAAGCAGATAAACTGCTGGTAATTCAAGTAGGAAAAGTTCAATAAAACCTCTTTGTTTTTTAAATAATTTTATTATTTACTAAAAAGCAATAAATATATCGAACATAGACTATCAATAAATTAACAAAATTTATGTCAACTTTACACATAATCTTCATATTTGGCATCACAGTACTTTCGAAATGTTATGTAGGTATGTAGAAACACACAAACTAATATTTAATATTTGTTAATAATGAATCCATTGGACGTAAATTATTAAATGGATAATTATATGATTAATCCACGATTAAATCTGATGGGCGAAGTGCAAAGATTTCTTCATTGCAATATTAATAATACACTCATCCAACAAATATGTAGGTACAGGGTTTATTATATAAAACCAACAATTATTTACATACCTATTTCAATCAAAAACATCATATTATTTACCATTTCAAGAAGTTCAACTACACATAGAATTTCAATCGATTAAAAACTTACACAATTTTATATAAAATGCAAGTAACATCAATAAATCGAATCAAAACAAAACATTCAATGGTAAATATTATTACTCTGAAACATTTAATCGAAGCCAATGTACACACGGGTCAGGTATTACGAAGTTTTCGAACTTCCAAAAAGGCGTTTTAATATTACATTAATTGGAAACTTATTTTGACATATTAAATATATCTAAACATAAATAAAAACAATTTGTATATTTAATTTCTAGTTAATATTGTATATTCCTGAATGAATTCTGAATTCTATTCGCTATTGTCGCACGCCTTTACGCGCTTATGTGTACATAGCACTATACCTAATATTATTGAAGGTATATCTATGATTGTTACTCTATATAAAATGGTAAAACTTACATAAACGGTGCAGGTAATATCGTAGTGAAGTATGACAAAAATGTAATATTTATCGATAATTTCATTTCAACATCTTCAGAATCAGCACCACTAGATATTATATCGATATTATTTCATCGTAGAGAACCAATATAAGCTTTATATATAAAGTTTATTTAGGAAGAGATTTACCAATCTGAGCATCGAATCTCAGATTGGCTTTTTGCTTACATTCCTAAACGCTTTTGTGACAATCAATACACTAGCAAGTCGCGAGTCATACTTATATGATCTTGAAATATGTTCAAGATATTTTTAGATTTCAAACAGTTGCGTTACAATTTGATAACCATACACAAGAATCTCAATCTCAGGCCATTTTGAATAGCTGTTGAAGAATCTAGCTTCTGATTACATTTTTCCCTTTTTCAGCACTAGTGGGGCGCTCTGACGGTGGGTATTAACATTGTAATTAAACAATTAAATTTACGTTGCCACCTTTATAAAAGCACCTCTAGAAACTGTAGCTATAATTCTAACTTTAGTTTAGAAATACAATCTCAACCATTTACAATAGATTTTTGACGCTTTTAAACACTCAGAATCCTGACATTCTTCAACCACACCATGGGTTAGCTACCTTAATATCCATTACACTAAAATCTGCATTTTATAAAGTTTTAGAAACTCGATTTCACCTATAGCCTCCTACCACAACGCTATAAGCAAAGTAATATAAAATGGAACACATTTTCTGGAATTCTTTCGCCTAACTATTGAAGTGTAAGAGGCTAGATACGGCATACATTAAGATTTATTACTTCTAGACAATTGAGGGGTTTCATGCGACATTGAAGAACATTTTCTACGTCCATTGCTTAAGGAATTGACACTTATAATTAACTCCTAACATCGATGTTTTAAAAGCAATGGCATAGCAATATACTAGTGTTATTTTACAGTCAGCCTAAGTTTAGCATATATCTGTCAAATGCAGCCTTCGTATATCGAGATCTACAGCAATAATTTTAAATTGAGTCAATGTTACAGAGCGTTCAACAGGACATCAGCCATCTTAAAATTAATGTCACAGAATAATAAATGTATAGAAAGCGTACTTCTTCTGTTAAACTAATGGCGGCAAGTCACAGGGTTATAAATAAAATATTTCAACCCCGTAGTGGCTGATTTTCTTCATTATGAGCAGAATTATCTATAATCAAATGACTTTTATCTCTAGAATGAACATGTCTATGTAACATATTATAGGTATTCTCCCGATAACAGTCATCTTACTACAGAAAAATCAGTTCCAAATAGTTCTTTTTCGTTTAGTGTTTTTTCTGTACTTATATACTTTGTGTTTATGCTATGTACGTAGCATATGGTGGTGTATGTAGTATATGGTGTAAAGGAAGCGGTGCGATGCTTCACCGAGGCCGTCTTCACGGATTGCGCCGTAGTTTTGCGAAGAAGCTGTAACATTTAGAATATGATATAATATTTGCTAAGTTGACTGGGTAAAAATATGTTTTACAAGCTCTTTTTATAATTACAATATTGCAGTTAATATCTTTTCCGTCTATAATCAGACCATATCTAATAATTACTATTGTTGCCATCATCTGTGACTTATGTGTTCAGTAAAGCTACACTTTTAGGCCCGATGGCCAAACATATTTTAATACTTAGATAAGACTAATTGGGGAAAATGAAATAAGCACGTGGGAACAAACTAGAAAAGGCGAAAAAAAAAAAACGATTTCCCAGTAGCAGCGATAATGAATGCCTCGTACTATGAATTTAAAAGCTTCTTGTTTTACACTCATTAAATATTGATATCCATCGCCTTAACAGACTTTTGAAATCAAATTAAATTTAACCTGTATTATTATAATAATCAAAATAGCTTGTACCAAAAAAAATAATCATACAACTTTTGGATTAATGCCTAAAGCCTAAAGAGCTTGTAAAACCAGCAAAATAAAATAACTGTAGCGAACATAACTTACCAAGGTAGCTGTGCAGTGCAACATAAACGATGATGGATTATGAGTGGATATACATGTGTAGTGGCTCTACACAATGGCCTTTATGAGAACCTACATCAACGCCCATCACCTCTATCAAGTGTAAATAATCATGAATATGATCACTTATACCAGGCGCATAATTTTGAGTTATGTAACAATAAGCGAAAATTTTATTCATTATGAGTTTGTCCTATTGAGATTTTTTCCATAGTTAAAACACAACCAGTGTGAAACATAATAGTCAATACCATTGAGAATACAAATTGAAGACTCACATTTATATCGGTCGTGTAGACAATAACTCATTATGTTACTCCATTTACTCAATACTCCGTGGTGAAAATATCATGTTGATGGTAGCGTTGAGTTTGGTCAACTGTAGGCGATAGTGTACAGCCATATGGGTGCCTGATGTGCGTGTTGTGTTCACAGTGGGATCGCAAACCAATGAGTCAATAACTACTAATGCTATGTTCAAACCAATATACAAGGATTGTGGAGCAGTGCTATTATTAACAATAGATTGTTGGGTGAAGAAGACTGTGTGAAGTCTTAATTTTATACATTTTGACAGTATTTTAAACCACTTGAAGGTTTGTTCAGCAACCACGGTACAAAAGCAAAATAAAAAGACTGCACATTGTTCGAGAATGATCTCATATAATATCTTATACATGTATAACAACTTACAGAGACGCATCACAAGCAACAAGTTATATGCTACTATATCTCCCGTCCTTACCTCTTTGCGGGACGAAAATTTAACTTGTATATTACTGATTTACATGGAGATTTCTGACTTTATATACTTTTAGAACGATATAACATTTTTATTTATTAAAATGTCCCTTTGTGACACGGATTCGGCAGTAAGCACTAAGTTTGCATGATGATAGTATAATACTAAGCGTAGTGCTACAGCCGATGGCGGATTTGACAAAACATTTCTAGCAGATCTATTCAGGTTCAATACTACAGCGTAATTGTGTAATTTCTAAATAAAAAGCGTGTAGAAACATGCTCATATGTACCTATGTGTTGACTGTACAAAGCAGTGTAAACTCTACAAATAAAACACAATTAAAATAAAATAAATTATGCAACACTAAACACTGATAATTGTCTAACATCTAAGTTATAAATACTTAAACATTTATAGTAAAATGCACAATGTCACATTTTAAAAAAGATAACATTTTTTAATATTTTATGTTGCAACAATAGTCAATTAAAATTAAACAGATCTGTAGTCAAATTATTAAATAAATTCATTAGAAGTAATAATTAAAAAAATATATTGATTTAGGCAAGACATGATTAAGTTTACATAAATTCTTAAAATTGTTAAATATTTTATAAATATCGATTCTAAGACAATAGTAATCATTCTCAAATGTTAATTCTTAAAGAATATCGAATACAAAAGTGATTTCTTTGAAACCGTGATTGTTAATCAAAAGTGTAAAATAATAAAAAATTGACGAAACACTAAATTGTACTCTAGGTACGTTGAGACATAAAAGGTATAGAAATACAATCTCTTATAAATAGTATAATCGAATGAAGTCGATGGAACATTGTTCTCAAATATACAGTGCTAGGCTGCAAGCCGACCCGTCGACCGTTTCTTTTGAACACCGTTATAGCACATGTGTGTATGTCTGTACAGATTCGAATAGTTTCATATTGATTTAACATTAAACTTGCTAATAAATAAATAAGAGATCAATGTGTACGTGTCGGCAGCGAGAAACGGTCGCAGGTCGAGGCGCAAGTCGTAATAAATAATAAAATTAAACAACTATATCATACATCGTGAAGTTCGCCGTTCGTTCGCTGATTATTTCTTCCTCTTTAACTTCGGTATTCTGTAATGCGTGCATGTGAGTTAAGAGCAGGCACATGTGGATTATATTAAGATGAAAACTGTGGAACAGTAGCGTGTATAGTAGACTGAAGACAAAGTGACGACAAGAGACATAAAAGGATTAGTATCGTGCTAATCCCTTCCGCACTCGCACATTCTTACTGAGATGCCTGCGTAGTATGAGGTCCGGGATTCGATTTCCGGGTCGGGCAAATGTGTTATTGGGTTTTACTATAAGAAATTTCTCAGTAGTAGTCCGGAGTCTGAAAGTTGGCGGTGTGATACCCTCGGGCATCGGAAAGTACAGACTCCAGCAAATCAAACTACGACAATCTGTCAAAATAGGTTTTCAACTTCATTGTTAAAGAAATTAGGTTCAAGGTTGATTGGGAAAATTTGACAGTTTCGGGTAGCTTCATGTGCTGGCGTCTGTACGTTAGCCGTTGGCCTTAGCCGTCATTTGGACATCTTTGACAGTCGTTATAGATAGTCAGAAGTAGGGCTTCCAATCCCGCAGCCTGAATTCAATCTCGGTATTTGCGGGACTACGAATTTTAAATCCCGCGGGATCTCGGTATAAGCGGGACCCCGAATATTGAAAATATTCACATTTATACAAGGCAAATAAAACAATGAGTTAATCAACTAACTCCACATTTATTTAAATATTACTACTAGTATGGGATCAATCAAATTACACCGTTTCTTTATCACAAAAAAACAATGAATTAATCAACTAACGCCACATTTATTTACGTATTACTGTTAGTATGAGATCAATCAAATTACACCGTTTTTTCTTCACAAAAAACAGTAACAAATACTGAATAAAAAACTTTACTGATATTTTAAGTTACATAATTAATTAGCCTACCGCTGACTGAAATTCGGTTATATTAGGCTACTTAAAGCTGTAAAAAACGGGCGACCGCAACATCGGCCGCCAGCCACCGAGCGATCGCGCTCGTGAGAGGTCGCATGCATGCTTTTTTTTTCAGTCCCGCAAATCCCGCGCCCTTAATCTCGCATCACGCGGGATCCTGCAATACTGAGATCCCGGTATTCCGGGATTGGAAGCCCTAGTCAGAAGCCAGAAAATTGGACACTGATCTGCCAAAGGGTTTTGTGTTACTAGGCTTGTGTTACTGAGTTGTGGAGGACAGATTGGCAATCGCACTATGTAAAACACTAACACTCAACTGCATCCAGTTAGACTGAAAGCCGACCACAACATAGTTAATGGTGACATTCTTATAGAGTCCGCCTGGGACGCTTTGAGAAGGTATCGACATCCCGCCATCCCTAAGTTCGCGGGCGTTTAATACCTTAGTCGTCACTTTGGTTTGAGTCTACTACAGTATTCTAAAGACCCAACACCCATAAAATTAAACACCGTAGCCAACTATAATAATTTACAAATAATATTCAATTGATATTGAAAAGCCATATGAAACGAAGTAAATACAGTCACACAGTACAGTATACTGCGAAAACCAACCCCTTTATTTTAGCCTATTTCATTATAGTATTACAGTATTATTACTTTGTGTAATATTCATCATCATCCACTGGTCTCAGGACAGTGAAAGAAAATATCGAGAGGAATCCGAAATGTCTTAGGACGGAAAATCCGAAGACATCATCATCATGATCAACCCGCTTTTGGCCCTCATATTGGATTACAGCGCTGTTCCCTCTCTTATCTGGCCAGCAGTAGGAACATTAGAAGCTGACCATTTGAATAAAAGACTTGAAATGAAAATTGATAGCATATTCAATGTACGTGTAGCATATGTAATATGCAATATTTAATTTAAATTATTTTTGTGTTTTATCTTCTCATTTTCTTATGCGTCATTTGATAGCAGAAATATACTTATTTTTTTCTTTATTTCAATATCTCTCGTTTCACAGTCTTATTTAACAAATGGTGAAATGCAGTGGATAACATACGTATATTCTTAAGGTTATTTACTTCAGAATATCATTGTGGCATTATCTATATATCGTGTATTAGTCAAGTGTTGGTACGCGTGCTATTATTTACATTTAATATAGTTTTGTATGGCATGTGTTTCTAGGTAACTACGTGATTGTAAATAGGTATTCTTACCCGGAACCCTTCTTGTGGGGTGATGGTGAAGACTGTGACTTCTCCGCTTCCATTAACTTGGTGCTCGAATCCTTCATAAAACCTGTCAATATTTAATGTAAGTTCAGTTTATGCTTTCATTTTATTTGTATTTAATGAGTTATTAATTGTTTAAATGTATTACTTTCTTTTTAAATCAACTTAAGACTGCTTTCTATTTTTGTTTGCTGAAAGGCTCACATTTGACCACCATTTCACCTGAAAGTTAGCGATGGTGTGGTCGAAGATGATTATAGCTATTAGGAAACACAGTGAAAGTATTCCCAAAACGTGTTACGCTTTTTTATAATAATTAGTATAAATTTAGCATATTTGGGAGGTAATTTGATATAAAAGTAGATTAAGACTAGTTCACCATACCTTTGCCTGAAGAACCGAAGACAGAACTGCCCAAATTGTTCAAACTGCTGGTGAAGGTGTCTGCGTCCCTTGCCACAGCCTCCAGCGCCGCATGTTCCGCGTCCCGCACGCCGTCCGCGACCTCCCCGAGCCTATCTCCGGCCGCCTCAACCCCGTCTTTACCCGCACCTTTAATCTCCTCTAGCTTATTATCAGCCGACACTTGGAAACCTTCAAAGTACCCCTTCGCATCTCCGAATAACTGCTTCGAACTTTCCTCAACATTATGCTGCGTATCTGATAGCACTAACTTAGCCGAATCGTCAAGACTGTCAAAGGTGTTCCCAGCTGAACTCTGGAAGGAATGAAGAGTGTCTTCCGCAGAACTTCCCAAACTGTGCACGTCATCCCTCATAGACGCGAACGTGTCTCTGGTTGAGCTCTGCATCTCATCCCACTTGTCCTTGGCATCGCTCACTTTGTCCTTCGCCGAACTTTCGACCTTATCGAAAGTACTCAAGGTTGAGTCTTGTACGTGATCGAACGCCTGTTTTGACGACCTTTGTAGGTCGCTTGCTTTGTCAGAAGCTGATTGCTGTAGGTATTCGAATTCTTCCTTCCCTGAATGTTTTAGATCATCAAATTTGTTGTTTAGACTAGTTTCGATCTCTCCTTTCTTATTTGAAGCTGCGTTGATTGCGTCTTCTGCCGATTTGCTGATTTGTTCCGTTGTTATTTCGGCTTCATGCCTTATCCTGTCTAGTTCGCTTTTTGTTGCATCTTTTTTGTCATGTACGGCTTGTCCGAATTCGTCTGTTTTGCTCTGTACCGCTTTGCCAAAAACTATCTCGCTATCGTGTAAAACTTCTGCCGCTTCTGTAAGTTTGCCGTGAGCTGCATCTTTAAGTTCACTTGCTGTGTCCTTAACGGAGTCTTTGATTTCTGTGGCTTTTTCTGTTACTGAATCCTTAGCTTCTTCAACCTTATCGTGGTGGTGTCCAAAACTGAATGTGTCGCTAATAGCGTGTCCAATTCCACTGAACGTATCCGCGATGGCGTGTCCAAATCCATGTGACTTTTCGTGAACTTCTTCGCTTATTTTTCCAGCTTTGTCGTGAATGGCGTCTTTAGCTTCTGAAGTCTTATCTTGGATGACATATTCAGCGTTAATTGCATGGTCTTGGATATTGTGCCCTAATTCACTGGCCTTTTCCTTAGCTTCACCAGTCTTTTCGTTTACAGATTTTCCGATATCGTTTGCTGTATCTTGAATGTTGTTTCCTACATTACTGGCGGTTTCGTGTATTGCGCTTCCGAAACCCGTGAATTTATCGTGGATTGCGTCACCGAATTCACTAGCTTTATCCTTAGCTTCGCTTGCTTTGTCCTGAATTGTCTGTCCAACTTGGTGCGCGCCATCTTGAACCGAATGTCCGAATTCCTTTGCCTTATCTTTAGCTTCTAATGTTTTTTCCTGTAATGTTTGTCCGAATTTGTTTGCTTCTTCACTTATTGTTTCTCCTACTTCACTAGCCTTGTTTTTGGTTTGGCTGGTTTTGTCCTGAATAGCGTCTCCTAATTTAGACGCTTCATCAGTTACGTTGTTTTTGAATGTTACGGTTTTATCGTGGATAGCATTTCCTACGTCGGTAGCGGTGTCATGTATAGAATCTTTGACTTGTTTAGATTTTTCTGTTACAGCATTTTTGGCTTCGCTTGTCTTATCTTGAACAGCTTGTCCGACTTCAGAGGCTGTATCATGAATGGCATTACCGACTTCGTTAGCTTTGTCTTTGATCGCGTCTTTAGTTTCACTAGCCTTTTCTTGGGCAGTGGATACGGTATCATCAACAGCATCCTTAACTTTGCTTACCGTAATTTGGACTGACGATTTTATTTCGCCAGCTTTACATTCGACAGCCTGTTTGGCTTCTGTGGTCTTCTCCTGGATAGTTTTCTCGATATCACCCTTCTTGTCGAGTACAGCTTTTTCCGTTTGCTTCTTCTTGTCCTCTACGTTCTGGGCTAATTGTTCAGCACCATCTTTAAATTCATCCTGTTTCTTGGCAACAGCATCTTGAAGTTCGTCTTTCTTAGCCGAAGCTTTGTCAAGTGCCTGATTAGCAACTTCTTTTCCTTCAGCAAGTTTACTTTTAGCCTCATCTTCGAGTTTTTCCTTCTCTCCAAAAATATTCTGAACTAGACCTGTGAAGAAGTTTTTGCTTTCTTTGGCCTTCTTCTTAGCTTCTTTAGCTTCCTTTTTTAGTTCTTTTTTCGACTTTTCCTTAACACCTTCTAAAGAGTCACCCATGGATTGAAGTTTCTCATTGGCTGTTGCCTTGACATTTTCTAGCGATTCTTTCGCGTTAGCTTTAGCATCTTGAGCTTTATTGTTAAGATTTTCCTTAGCATCATGGACTGCCTCTGAGACTGCATGAGCACCGTCTTGTGCCTTATGTTTAACGTTATTAGCGGCACTTTCAGCAGAATTTCCAACTTGGTTTACTTTCTCGTTGCCTCTGAGTTTCATTTCTTCGGCTATTTCCATGGCTGCAAAGTTAAGAGCCATTGCTTTGCTATTTATATCATCTTTGACTATTCCAGCTTTGTGTACCAAGCTATCAACAGTGTCGTTTGCTGTAGACTTCGCATCATCAATTTCCGATGAAATATTATTCTTCAAATTATTAGCTTTGTTATTTACATCGTCCTTAACTTTCTCAGCAGATTCTGAAATATCATTTAACTTGTCACGGGCACCAGCTTCTAATTCTTGTGCCTTATCTTGGACCCCAGATTTAATTTTTTCATAATCACCAATCAAATCTTCAGCTACTGCGCCAGTCTTCTGTTTAATTTTATCTTTCTCGTCTTCAATTATATATAAACCTTCTGACAAGTCACCATGAACATTATCAGATATTTCATGGGCTGCAAAATGAACAGTTTCTATTCTATCGACTAAGTTCGAAGTTTCATCATGTCGGTGTTTTTGTCCTTTCTTATATTTTCCTTCGCAGCATCCAACGTAAAATTGGAAGGGATCAGTTTTTTGGTTGCACAAAGGCGTATCTACTGGTTGCATGCGTTCATATTGTTCGTAAAGGTTTTCTTCGACTGGTTTACGATTTTCTTCATCGACTACTAATTTGGTTGTGTACACGTGGCTGCTAATGTCCTCATCTTCTTTTAAGTGGGGTTTAGTTTTAAGATCTTTGAACATATCATCGACCTTGCCTAAGAGTTCTTCGTTGATGAGTCTAGGGGCGGGTTTCGGGGGTGTCTTTTCGGGTGACTTTTCCTTTGAATCTTTTTCTTTTAAGTCTTTTTCTTTAGACTCTCTAGGTTGAGGCTGGGGCTTGGGGGACGATTCTTTTTCATCCTCTTTGTCCTCACTATGACCGAATACGTTTTTGACTTTGTCTGCCAAACCTCCGAGGAAGCCTACACCTCCTTCTGGCTTCTTCTTGCCTTTCTCCAAGGTGTTCATGGGAGTTTTGTCTTCGTCTGAATCGAAAGTAGCTTTAGTTTTGTTTGTGTCTACGTGGAGACTGCCGCCGTTTACTGAAATTATTATACGATTATATTATAATAATTTCTTATAAATTTGTTACAAAATACATAAGTTAATTTAATACACTTAATGGTTACCTTGAGGTTTCGTATCTTTGTTGTCTTCGGTTTTTGTTGTTGGGTATTTCACGTCACCGTTTGTGATGATCTTGTCCTGGACAAAGGAAAATGAAATTAGAGCCTCAATTTTATTTTATACACCGAAACTTTACTTACTAGGCCTGAAAAGGCACTACCAGGCGGCTTGAATAGCACCTAGAGCCTGATGAACCACCTGACGCCTACTTGATCTTCTTAGTTATTTTTCATTACAGTTTGTACACTTGAATTAGAAAATTATTTTCAGCTTTATGTAACACTAGTTTTTGCTCGCGACTTCGTTCGCGTGGGTGGGTTTTCCCGCATAAATTCCGATCCCATGGGAATTTCGGGATAAAAACTACCCTACGTCCTTTCCAGGGTCCTAAACTAATCCCATGCCAAATTTCATCGAAATCGGTTCACGGTTTAGGCGTGAAAAGGTAACAAACAGACAGAGTTACTTTCGCATTTATAATATTAGTATAGAAATGGATTTAATCGTAAAAGAAAAAGATGAAGAGAGCATTAGAGATCCAAGACTTTATAATAAGCTACAGTTCTACTTACATGTCCGTTAAGCTGTCGGTCATTTCCGTACGGCAGGGAGGCGGGTCCGATGCTGTTGTTGTGATCGCCGCCCCAGTGGAAGCTCAACTCGTCCTTCAGTGCGTCGAAACCTTAATACAAAAAACACAGTTAAACACGACTTGGTGGTTTATTAAGACTCAATAAACAACATCATCACTTATTTAAAGACCTTTCCAGACGCCTATTCGACACTTCGCGTGACCCAAGGGCAGGCTTTTACCTTGGACAGAGGTTAAGCATTGCCATACAACGTGGCAATGCCGCCAGTCTTTTGGGCACATTACCAGTGGACAGCGATGCACTCGAATTTCTGGATGCCATATTTTAGATAAACATCAAAACACATATTAATATGACTTTGAGAAGAAATGTTTTTAGAAAAATCAAAGTAATTTTTTTTAAATCTATTAATAGATACCGCGCCCGTTTAGGTTTTATGTTTTCTTTTTAGTTTCAGTTCCATGTATGGGGAGCCCCCTTTTTTACCTTCGTATAAAAATCGTAACGCGGTTCGCAGAATATATCACCTACCAAGTTTAATCCATGTAGTCTTCTTATTTCTTGTAATTTAAACATAGCCGTTATTTGAACCAGACAATATAAATTAAGACTGCTTATAAAACTGTAGCGTGCTTACCAGATTGGTCCAAGTTGAGGTAGTCTACTTGGCTCTTGCCGGCGCGAGGCGCAATACGATCAGGTAGCTCCACGTCTAACACGCACGCCGGAGTCTGTGACTGCTCGCCTTTGGGGACCTAACAAACATATATGGCTGATTTTGTAATACTAATTTACTAGATGTAAAAAAAATATTAACTTAGTGTTACAGATGATTGCTTGTCTGTGTCATACATATTCATCATTTATATTCATGTAAATGTTGCCAAGACGAGCTCATATGGCTCACACTGTCAAAATGTTATCAGATCTCATGTAGAGCCAAGTTTCTAACTCCATACGCCCACTTCAGAAACTCTACACTTTAAGCCGGCTCTACACGTTCGCCAACACAGTGGCGAATGTAGTGGCCAGCATATTGGCCAAGAGTTCGTGATAGCGTCCACACGTTGGAAGGTCGTTCAGTTTGCTACGGTTCAGGCCAATGTGCGGACGTATTTATTAAAATGGATATTGAGGCGCTAACTGCTGCTTCTTGGGTTCCACAAACAATTTACGGCTTGGTAGAGCTCTATAAACCGAAAAGTTTCTTCGTTATTAGTCATTACTGACATTATGTTTACACTAGTTGTTACTGACGCGTGACTATAAAAACTTTTTAACAAAAAATAAAACCAACTTCCATATCAAAACACTACAACGCCAAAAATAACTTTTATTTCGGTAATCGGTGTTATTCGTTTTGTATTTTCTTTTTTTGACACCGCCTTCCGAAATTATAGTTATTTTTGCCTTTGTAGTATTTTAATATGGAAGTCGGTTTTATTTTTTGTTAAAAAGTTTTTTTCACGCTTTTTAGTGGGTCGGTTTATAATTTATCTAGTTAGATAGTCTACAAAAGCCAAAATGTCAACTACTTATCATCTTTTACAAAATATTGCTTTTCACGATGCAGAGCCGTTAATTTTTGAGGAGTTCTCCTGGTACTTCACCATCAGCTCTACATCACCATATGCATTGTGACGAACATAAAGTGCTTAACATCTATATTCAAGTAATCAAATCGCAATCCATGAAATACTTATTATTGAGTAGTTTCGGTGGTCATCTGTGGTTTTCATCATCAGTTCCACTTCTCCAAATGGTGCTTTTCGAGAGCAACTGCACAAGATACTATAAGATATAACCAAAACGCTATAGATGTGCCTATAATATTTGAAGAGTTCCCTCGATTACTCCAGGATCCCATCATCAGATCCTGATTTCATAACAATGGGACCAACTAGAAAGTATACCATTTCAAATAAAAAGAGAATTTTCTAGATTGGTCGAGCTGACTTCGAGTTATGAGGTAACATACATAAAAAAAAAAGTTCAAGACGAACTGAGAACCTCCTTCTTTTTTTGAAGTCGGTTAAAATGTTTAATCGGGTGCGTGCGATCGTTCTGGGAGCTCGTAGCATACTAAACGCGCGGCCAACGTGTGGACGCGGTAGCCAATACTCGGCCAACAACCCTTTGATCTTTTGCAAAAAACCGACACCACACGGATCTCGCGCCAACTCGTCGGCCATCATTCCAATACAACCCAAGATGCACAAACACCCCCTCTACACGTTGGCGAATAGGCACTGGCCACTACATTCGCCACTGTGTTGGCCAACGTGTAGAGCCGGCTTTAGTCAAAATATTGGGCTCGGCCGTTTCGCTACCATTAATTCTGTTCGTTAGTTCGGATTACTTGTTAACCGTTATTAATTTGTTATCGTCAAATAATCGACTAAGTGCTTCGAGAAAAGGTAAACGGTAACACACAAGTGCACACAAGCTTCGCTTGGCTTGCCTTTGATGGGGACTCTACCGTGCCCCCAGATTAAGGCCATACAAATATTCTTTTCGTGCGAATTGGAATAGATCCCGAGACACACAGCACAGCAGCCAATCGCTCAATCACTGCGCCAACTAAGCCAACTTTTCTTGATAATAAACTGTTATCGACTTCATGTACGTTGTTTTTATTGCTCAACTTAGACGTTATAATATTTTAAAGAATTTTATCTCCTTACCTTAGGCTCGTTCATGAAGTAGATCCTGCCCGAAGGATTCTCTTCGTGGTGCTTCACTCTCACTGTGAACTCAACTCGGTTGTCTTTGAAAGCCTGAAATGATCACACACATTTATTAATTTAAGCATCTTACCTTGTAGATAAGACAGAGATCTTCTTAACTTTGAAATGTATTCAAGAGTTGAAATCACATGCTTTGTAGTTTCTTTAATGCTTAGCGCAGCTGGTTATTATCCAGGGTTACGGAAATACGGCTACAGAATGTAAGCGTAAATGAAAGGACAGGGTGGGTTTTTATTCAGTAGAAGTCTGAACTCCCTTCCACCCAGAGTGAGAAGCATTAGTAAGTTAAGAAATTTTGTTAGCTTTTCCAATAGAAATTCCTAAAGCTCTATTAAATGAGTAAAAAGATTAAAATTCAAAACATCTATAAGTATCTCAGTGATGAGGAAATCGTAGCAAGTTGATAAAGAAAGCAGGACTTGTACTTTACAACATATTTATTATTATTTTTCTCAATAAATTGGCTTGCTCAGTACAAAGTCATGAAATATGCAAAAACTATGAAATTCTAAGACTTCTAGAGCTAATAGACATATAGTTTCTCACAGGATTATAATATGGTATGCATAGTTCTTTATTAAATTATAATTGTTTTAGTTAATATCTGTACAAAACAAAAGTTACATTTTATTGAACAGTGTTATTATGGAATCTGGTATGAAAATAAATTAAAAAAGAAATAATAAAGCCACAGCAATCAATCTCATTATTGATTAGCCATCTGCGCTTAGAGAGCAATAGTACATTGTTCACCGAGAGGAGAAAGTGACCGATTACCGTCGAGGGTGTCGTTTGAAGCCCGAGCCGTAGGCGAGGGCTTTAAAACACCCGAGATCGGGAATCGCACTTTCTCTCGAGTGATACATAGTGCTTTATACTACACCTACGAGGAAAATAAAAACTAAATCTTTACTAATTGAAATTTATATTGAAATTGTTGCAGTTAGTGAAGCTTAATGTAACACTGTTTTCACAAATGGCGCCAATGGCGTCTGCAGTTTTCACATGTTCTTTTTTCAAATTGTTTATCCTGCCGCCGCAGGGTCGCGCTGCCAGCCCGACACCATCCAACACACAGCTAGTGGCCAGTGTCATTTTGCGAACTTCGAGATAAAAACTCACTGTAAAAACTTTTTGGCTTTTGATATTTAGGTTAGGCGCATAGTCTTACCCAAAATTAAAAAAGAAAAACCACGTAAGAAATGGATTTTCATACACTTTTCTCTCCCGCTCAGATGCGTTTTCTCCCCGCATATTTGTTCGATATGCAATGACGTACTTTCTACCGTAAATTTGATAAAGTATCAAGGTACTTTCCAAGCAGGTGTAGTATAAAAGATATTATAGTGCACGAGTATGTATGCAGGTATAGGTCTACTGTCTGTTCCTTTACTCTCATAGCCCGATGGGACGGAAAGCCGATACGTCCTTTTTGTTCGACCCGTTAGAAACCAATACCTCTTGCTCAATAGAGCTTGCGACTACGAGACCACTAAGGCTTGACTTAATTTCCTATGAACCTTAGCTGGGATAGAGGGCGCATTAGTTCTCTATCGCGATCGGTCCATCAAGGCAAGTATAGTACATTGTTCATCGAGGGGAGAAAGCGACCGATTACCAACGAGGGTGTAGTTTGAGGTCCGAAGCGCAGCTGAGGGCCTTAATACACACGAGTTGGGAATCGCACTTTCTTTCGAGTGATACATAGTGCTTTATACAATACCTACGAGGAAAATAAGAGAGAATAATAATAATAATCTGTCTCTTGTCTTTTGGCATTATGAGTAAACTTTTAAGTTAGCTACTGAATTGGTCTAAATTAAAAAAAAAATAGCGCGTTAGTAATGGATTTTCATACACTTTTCCCTCCCTCACCAGTGTCTCCAGCACGTTAGTAATGAATTCTCAGACACTTTTGCGACCCGCATATTTGTACTAAAGTAATGACGTCCTTTCTGTCAAACTTTTTAAACAGTAATAAGGCACTTTCCGAGAAGGTATAGTATAAAATAAATTTGACGACTACACCGGATGATGGGATAGTAGGACAGTATAGTTACCTCGAAGGTGAGCATGGGCTGGCTGCCGGACTTGGTGACTGGAACGAGGTTTCCAGAGAACTCCAGGTACACATCTTTGCCGTCCAGGAAGCGCACAGACGTCGAGTGTGCCACTTCTGTGTAGTGCTCCTAGAAACACAGAATACAATATAATAAATTAAAAAAAGAACAAAACAGCAAACTTACACGAATATACATGACGGCATGAGTTATAGCTGTAAGTTTAAAATTATAAGTTTCTATTATTTCCTTTTGATTATCATTACGTCTTTTTTATTGTTTTCTAAATTATTTTGTATAATGTAAGATTTTTGTCACTAGTATTAAGGGGAAGACAGTAGCGCAGGTCTTAAAGATTCTGATGTTATTATGTAAAAAACTTATGTAAATAAATACATTTATTATAATTATAATTCAAATTTCTTCTCAATATATGGTACATTTACTTAGCAGTTTGAAGGTCTCAGTGATAAGCCGAGTTGACAAAAAAGTCGTGATAAAATCGACGGGGGTTCGCTCCTGTGCAAAACAAAAGCATAACCTCCTTATTTAGCAGTATAGCCTATAAGCCGGGTAGCCTATAAGCCTTAAGCTTCAAGCAACTTCCATACCAAATTTTATCCAAATCTATCCAGTACTTTCAAATATTAGCGCGTTAAAACAAAGACGCAAACAAACTTTTCCGTTTTATAATACTATTGATACTGTTAGGCCTCTCCGATGTTTTCTAGGTGGTTCTATTCTGAGCCAATGTAAACCGTGGTTGTTAGTTTGGCTTTATATTACTATGATATATTTTAGTTTTTCAACTTTAGTCATTGTAATGTGAGTATATAACGTACTTGTTGCAGCAGCGTCTCGTAGGCGTATCTATCGGTAATGTACATGACGAGCAGGCGTCCTTCCAACGCGTCCAGGCGCTTGCCTAGCACCACGATGCGGACTTCAAACGGTACCAAAAGCATTTCTCTGTTAAAATAAAATATAAAAAAACCTTAACAAATCATGTACAAAATCTCTTTGGCTTGGTTTATTTATCCAAATTACCATGACCCAAGGGTTGGCATTTACCTTTACCAGAAGCTAAGCATACAGTCAGGTTGCGGGAATATTCTAACGAGATACCGACTAAAGGAGCACGGTGGATTTTTAATCAGTAGAAGTCTCACACTCCCTTCCACTCCACTCACAGCGGGATATATCATTTGATAATGTTCTTACCCATAAAATCATTGACATAATTATAACGTGGCAAAACCGCCAGTCTCTTGGACACTTTAGAAACTGACAGCGTTGAGGACAAGCTGTGCCACCGACTTTTTATATCATAGACAGATATTTTAAGATTAAAATGTATAGATATAGATCGTATAAAACTTTAGTTACGAAAAGGTTGGGAGAATATTTTAGAAATTGAATCAATATTGTTGTGTAAAGTTATATTTACCTGTACAGCTCTGTAGCCAGTTTAGTGGCGTCGCTGACATTTTGACAGTTCATCATCCAGAATCTGAAAGATAAAAAAATAATCATATTTTTTATTAAGATTTGCTAACAGACTTCTTCCTTCGATCACTGCACCACCTATACTAGACATTTTAATTATTATAAGCCTTTTGACTATTGGGTCAAGTTGTTTTCAGCGCCATTATTTTTTATCTGACATAACCGGTTCATTAATTCTGGAATTATTCCAATGTGTTGATGTTTTGTCCCCTCCTTTGCTTTTGACAGGATTTGTCACACTGTTAGTAAAGACGGGACAGCTCGATATTAATTCACTCCTTAAAGGTTTCATCGGTTACATCAGCGGTGATGATATTTTAGTTAGTTATTGTAACTAAGTTGAATTAAGTCAAGTCAGAAGAGGAGACGAGAAAGGTTGTAGATTTAAATAATCACTCGTGAAAAATTGATAAAAAAAAATAAAAACTTATTCAATACAGATACTGCTATGCTCAAGGTCGTGGGTTCGATTCCCACCCAGGACAAATGTTTGTGTGATGAACACGATCATTTGTTCTTTGTCTGGGTGTAATTTATCTATAATATGTATGTATTTAGAAATATATATGTATGTTTATCAGTTGTCTAGTACTCATAGCACAAGCTCTGCTTAGTTTGGGACTAGATGGCGTCGTGTGAAAGTTGTGGAATATTATTATTATTATATTATAACCTTATTTTTTTCTTTTTAATGTATTTTTGCTCATAATGTGGGAATACTTTTAAGAATTATTAAATGAAATTCTATGGGGGATAAACAGGAATAAAAAGTTTCATTTGACTCTGTTTCATTGATAGGAGGACAGGTGGAGCGGTGAAACCTATCAAATATCAACAATATTTTATTTCACATAGGCCTACATGAGTACTTATACAACGTCAGGAGCTAGTGCACAGTTCGAATTGTTCGTTTCCTATGGAGAGGAACCGGCAAGAAATTCCACGTTTACTCTATAAAAACAGATGTGAATTAAGTTCAAGCTGTCCCCACGTTCCTAACAGGGGACAGATTAAACTTTCCTTCTTATGGGAATAAAGCAGACTGATAATTCAGCATTTGGTGCAGGATCCACAAAAGAAACAGTCTATAATGCTCCCTCGACAAAGGGCACATCTAGTGCTAGAACAGCGACATCTAGTGGCCACTCGATAGCGCTGGTTTCATTCCTTACTAATCTATGTTGACGTTAACGTGATCGAGGGTGAGAAAAAGTTGCACTAGGCAGGCCCTCAGATGGTTCAAAAGTTAGTGGGCAGGCTGGTCGTTCTGTACTAGACAAGAGTGGGGTATAGCCACAGAATAGATAAAAGAGGTTAGAAAGGAAATAGTTCCTGATTTGTATGAGAACGCATGTCGCCGCTTGTCTCCCACTCTTTAGCTCCACTACAAGCAAGAGGCACGTTACGTATGCGAATTACGCACACAAATAAATTACACACACTTAAATCGAGAGCTTGCTACTGATTGTAACTCACTGTCGATAAACATGCACCGTGCATCACGGCCAACCAGGGCAAAGGACGAAACGTCAATGGTTGAAATGTTGAGGACGCAACGCATGCAGTACATTGTAAGCGGACTTGGTCATTGCGTTGATTAAGCGAGTACTCATCGGGCAATGTATACTTTTTGTGACTTGTTGTAATAAATGTTGTTAATGTTCGGAATTTCATAGTGATCAAAATATTTTTATGTTTTTTACAAATAAAATTGTAATTAAATGCTATTTTCGACTTACCGATGGAAAAATATACCCCCTCGCTCTATACTTACGGTCTGACTTTTTGTTTTTGCAGAACACGGCATTTTAAAGCAGAGCTCTGTGTTCAGAAGCGCACTAAACGCGGTGAATGAATTAATCGGTCGAGCTGTGATTTTCGAATCATAATTAATAATAATAATAATAATATTCCACAACTTTTCACACAACGCCATCCAGTCCCAAACTAAGCAGAGCTTGTGGTATGGATACTAGACAACTGATAAACATACATATATATTTTCTAAATACATACATATTATAGATAAATTACACCCAGACAAAGAACAAATGACCGTGCTCATCACACAAACATTTGTCCTAGGTGGGAATCGAACCCACGACCTTGCGCACAGCAGTCAGGGCCACTGACCACTATTGTGGCGCGCTCGCCACGGCCACATTACCATTCTAATCTAATTGATCTATTCCGTGGTATAGCGCACCTGGCTGACACGGTGGTGGTGAAGGAGGCGCAGTCGTCGGTGAGGGTGAGCGGCGTGGAGCCCGTCACGTCCTCCCACACGGCGCGCGCCTGCCCGCCCATGATGGAGCACAGCAACCGCAGGTTCGACGTCGGCGGCTTCTCCGTGCCACCCTGACATGGAAACACGACATTACATTTATGCCAACCACGACGTGCATTTGCCTTGTTTTCTTTTTCTTCGTAAATTGTCCAATATCTAAGTCTTTGTCCTTAATTACTAACATAATTATAAGTACCAATTACTATCTCTAGTTTAAGGAACTAAATAAGTTTTTAATATTGTTAGCATGTCGTTTGTCTGTTGGCAATAAATACTTTTTCCTTCTTTCTTTCTTTTATGTATCTAGCCAACTGGAACTGTAGATAGTCTAATAGCTAAGGTGACGGCCTTGTCATCGAGAGATTACGATTACACTCAGAGCCGGATTAACCCTGTCAGAGGCCCTAAGGCAATGGCATTCTCGGGGCCCCTTTTCTTACTTTGACTGACCAAATCGTGTGTGAACTGAGGAAAGGCACATTAAGGGTGTGGTTTGTTTACTTATTCCCAGATTTGTTCCTAAATTATTTTAATTCTACTACTAAATTTAGTGATTTGTATTTTGTGAGATAACAGTGAGGTCCCAAGTTCACAGGCACATCAAATTCTCGTTCGAAGAAACATGTTTTCTTGGTGCGTGCACTGGGCCCGGGCCCCTAGTTGATGCGGGCCCCTAGGCAGTTGCCTATTCCGCCTAATGGTTAATCCGGCCCTGGTTACACTATTGCCGTGAACCCACTCCAGACACAAGCATATTTAGCTTAGTTGGAGGGTACAATATTGCTAGTAAAGTGAATTCTACCCTCATTGTTAGTTCTCTTTATTAAACAAAACTATGTCGCGGTGTTACCATATACATCATCTCCCTTTTTACTAGCTTGTTTTTTGACTGATTCAATTACCAGAAATTCACTTAAAATTTAATTTTTGAATTCGGACGGTGCAAGATGGTAATGCTGAGAAACATAGGAAAACGATTTAAAAAAATACACACTATCTTTTCCTACTTCGGGCTAGTCATTTCAATAGGCGGTTTACTTTTGTATGACTGTGGATAACCAAGGTTTACGATTTCCATCGAAGCAAAAAAAGTATAACGGTCAAATTATTACTACAGGTCTTCAAGTCAAGAGTGAATAGATTACTTCTAGTAAGCGTACTTCCATCTTCGACCACATCATCTCTTACCATCAGGTGAGATGGTGGTCAAGCGCGAGCCTATCTACAAAATAAATTGAGTAATAATTAATTAACCAATTAGTAACACAAATATATCACTTTAGGAGGAGGGTTTTTATCGCAGTGCAGGTTACTTAGTGTTTAGGTTACAGTTTAAATTCATAAAAATAAAATAAATGAATGCTCAATTCAATAATAAATAAGTATGACATAACTATTGACTTAATTAACAAACAAGGGAAATAATTAAAGACTTAAAATAATGAATTTGTATGAATCCATTATCTTATAAATTGAAAGTTGAAAAATATTATGGATATTGTAAAACATGCAATATTAACGTTAATGTATAATTAAATCAAAATTAGATGTTACAATAAAAATAAATGAATGATAATAATAATTACTTATATTATCTGTAGCGCGTATAGGGTGTTTAAGTAAAACTCCAGATGAATATAGAACTATGTCGAACGGTGTACTGAATAGCAGTGTTTATTAAATAAATTAGGTTCGCTTTATAGCCTAACGTTTTGGCGCCAAATATCCCTAAAAAAACATCTAGCCAATAAGACTACAGGATTTCATTCTTCGGTTCCACATTCCGTCCGTAGGGGTCGCGTCGATCGCAGCGCCGCGCCCCGCCTCGGGCTGATGGTGGCCGGCGAGCGGCGGCGCTAGTTTAGTATGCGCGCGCCCTCGCAGCGTGCAGATGTATGTGTGATGTATGTGTGCGGAAGCTACAGTACTCCCCCTCAAGAGAAGCGTACGTTTTTCTTAACCAGTCTTCCGCTTCTCGTAATATAGGGTTGATTTGCAGGTACAGTGGTAGTGGTTGAACCATGGTGAGCTGCAGATGTATGGGAGTGTGCCGGCGACGTCTGGATATTTTCATGGCTTGTCTCTGTTTGTGAGCGGTGCGGGGCCGGCGCGAGTGATGTCATCGTGCGAGTGAGACGGCGTACTAGCTCGGCGTCGTCGATTTTCGAATCTTGTTTTTTAAGTTTCTTGAGCTCTTGGTCTTGCTGTTGATCCATGCTTAGCTGATTATAATCGATAGTTGATGGACAAATAATCTCTTCGAGTCTTGATAAAGCGTCGGCGACTGTATTTTCTTCCCCTTTTATGTACTTTATGCTAGTACAAAACTGACTTATAAAATGCAGTTGTCTTTCGCGTCTCGGTGTGTCGGAGGTACTTGCGGTTCTTGTGATGGCATAAGTAAGAGGTTTGTGGTCTGTATAGATGATGACGTCACAGCCCTCTATTAATCGGCGAAAGTGTTTAACAGCGGTATACATCGCTAATAGTTCGCGATCGTATACACTGTACCGGCGTTGTGTTTCACTCATAGCCTTCGAATAAAATGCTAGTGGTTTCCAAACATTGTCCACGTTTTGCTGAAGAACAGCACCAAGGCTGTGATCTGAAGCATCTGTCATGATGGCAAGGGTACTTCCTTGAACTGGATGTGTGAGTATGGTGGCCTCTGCGATGCTTTGGCGGCATTTCTCAAAGGCTTGCTCTGCGTCCGTTGTCCACTGGATAGGCGTGTTGTCGTTGCGTTTTCTATTATGTAGGTATTTGTTAAGTTCGCACTGGAGTTCTGCTTGTCGTGGGAGACAATCTCGGTAGAAGTTGATCATCCCCAGGAAACGTCGAAGTTGTAGAATAGTTTCTGGTTTCGGGTAGGTAGATATAACTTTAACTCGTTCCACTGTTGGTTTTATACCCGTCGCCGATACTTCATAGCCGAGAAAATCTATTGTTTCTTTACCAAACTCGCACTTTTCTATGTTTAGTGTCAGACCGTAGTTGTCTAACCGCTGTAGAACTTGATGAAGAAGTTGTTTGTGTTTTGTTTCATCTTCTTCACACAGGAGAATATCGTCGATAAAAGAGAAACAACCATCTATGCCTCTCAGCACTTCGTGCATGAATCTTTGAAATGTCTGACTTCCGTTTCTTAGACCAAAGGTCATGCAGTTGAATTCATACATTCCAAACGGTGTTGTGATCGCCGTTTTTTGCGCGTCGTCCTTTGCAATTGGAATCCAGTAGTACGCCATTTTTAAATCAAGTTTGGAGAATACTTTCTTGTTATGTAGTTGGTACGTGAAATCTTGAATGCGAGGTACGGGATAGCGGTCGGGTTGAGTGACCGCATTCAGACGTCTGTAGTCACCACACACGCGTAATCTACCGTCTTTTTTCTTCACAACATGTAGGGGGCTGGCCCATGGGCTTTTTGATGGTTTACAGATTCCCATTTCTAACATGCGGTCAAACTCTTCTTTGGCTGCCTTGTACTTGTCCGGGGGCAGCGGGCGGGGGCGAGCGTAGAGTGGGGCGCCGGTCGTTTCAATGTGGTGGACAACGTCATGTTTCGGTGGCTCTTTCAACGACATTGGCCGTAGGACATTAGGATATTGCTTCAAAATATCGTAGTATCGTTGGTCGTTGCTTATAATGTGAACTGATTCTGTGTTCGTAGAAACTTCTAATGCGTCGATGGATAGCTCGGTTATCTTGTCAATTAACTTTTTCTTGTCCAGGTCTACCAGCAGTTTAAAGTGACGAAGAAAATCAGCTCCCAGTATGGAGGTTTTTACGTCTGCAACGATAAATGACCAAACAAAGTCTCTTCGTAATCCAAAGTTTAGTCTGATAGTTTTCTGGCCGTAAGTCTTGATTGGCGTATTGTTCGCGGCGTATAAACTGTACGCACTTGGAGTTTTGTTATTTCTATGATTGGCGGCTAGTACGGAGATATCTGCGCCTGTGTCCACGAGGAAACGTTCGTGAGTGTTACGGTCGTGTACACAAAGGCGATTACTGGTGTGCGGGACACCGACGTCCGCCACGGTCGGTGTCGACTTTAGTTTTCCGACGGCTTGTTTCTTCTACAGCAGGGCGATTCACAGCGCTTCGCTTTGTCTCCGAAGCGGTAGTGGTAGCGGCATTCCCAGTTGGGATCTCCCGGTTTCAGTGCCGATCCACGATGCGTTGACTGCGAGCGTGAACGGGAACGAGCTCGAGGATTGTACGTGCGGCGACGGTGTCTGTGGAATGGCTGACCTCGACGTAGCTCGGCGATCTCTAGAGTGAGTTTCTCCACTTGCTTCGCCAGCGTTTCTAGCTGTGTCATGGGTTCCGTAGACGACGAGGGTGATGCTGGTACTGTGACTGCGGCAACGCTGGGACTCTCTGTGTACTCCACCATCTTATCTGCCATCGCAGCCAAGGTGTCTAACGATGATTCCTTGTTGACCGACAGAACGACTCGAACTTGTGTGGGTAGGTGATTTAACCATTCTATTTTTAGACCCTCTTCGGTAATCATACCGCTCGCGAGTTCTCGCATCTTCCTTAGCAGCTGGGAAGGCTTTTGATCTCCCAACTCTAGTCCGCTGATAAGCTTCTGGAAATTCTTGACGTCTGATTTATCGTAGGCTTCGAGTAGGCGTTGTTTCACTTTTTCATATTTTCCAGTTGCGGGTGGATTGTAAAGAATATCGGTCAAGTGTTGTAAGTCGACCGTTTGCAGTTGTTGCAGAAGATACCGGAACTTCTGGTCATCTGAGGTCTTCAATGGGTCAATCACAGCTTCGAATTGGATGAACCAGGCACGGGGTATTTCTCTCCAAAAAGGTAAAAGCCTCGACTGCACGGACACTGCGCTCACGTCGTAATTCATCTCGGCCTGGATTCTTGGCTGTTGTTCTTCAGACATGGTCACTTGCTCACACAATAAGATCTCCTTACTAGTGTTCCGTTTTTTTAAAACGCGGGGTCACCAATGTAGCGCGTATAGGGTGTTTAAGTAAAACTCCAGATGAATATAGAACTATATCGAACGGTGTACTGAATAGCAGTGTTTATTAAATAAATTAGGTTCGCTTTATAGCCTAACGTTTTGGCGCCAAATATCCCAAAAAAAACATCTAGCCAATAAGACTACAGGATTTCATTCTTCGGTTCCACATTCCGTCCGTAGGGGTCGCGTCGATCGCAGCGCCGCGCCCCGCCTCGGGCTGATGGTGGCCGGCGAGCGGCGGCGCTAGTTTAGTATGCGCGCGCCCTCGCAGCGTGCAGATGTATGTGTGATGTATGTGTGCGGAAGCTACATATCATTCATTTATTTTTATTATCTACTAGCTTCTACCCGCGACTTCGTACGCGTGGGAAGGTTTTCCCGCGCAAATCCCGATCCCGTGGGAATTTCGGGATAAAAAGTAGCCTATGTGTTATTCCAGGCTGCCAACTATATACTTACCAAATTTCATTCAGATCCGTTCAGTAGTTTTTGCGTGAAAGAGTAACAAACATCCATCCATCCTCACAAACTTTCGCATCTATAATATTAGTAGGAAGTAGGATTATCTATTATATTCATATATTATCTATTAATTTATGAATACAGTATAAAACACGGACATATACAATTATACGCAACAATAACTAAATATCAATAAAAAATTCAATTGTGGAAAAAAAAAACGAAGTACTCTTCCTTTCTCCGAATTATTTTAAATTTTGCTGTGCCCGACAGGGTCCATAATTGTTTCTTATATTTTTATTCCACCTGTATGTGTACCAAGGGCGGATCCAGGGGGGGGGGGGGGGTCATGGGGTCATGGGCTCGGTCCACGGCCTAGGTGGACCACTAATTAAAATTTTTAAACATTGTTACTAGATAATACTCCAGTTTCTGTCGTTGTAAACGAATATCGGCAGTGGATGGCCAAGTGGCAGCGGAGTCAGGAAATACAAATTATAACTTCTTGTGACTTGACCACGATTATGTGACCCCCTCTGGCACCAAAGCTGGATCCGCCCTTGATGTGTACATTATGGAAAGCAAATAAATACTTGAATACTTGAGCCAAACTTACGTGTAAAGCAGGAAGCGGCGCCGTCAAGGTGATAGAGCGATGGAATTTGCGGCGGCGAGGCTCCACGGTGAGCACGGGCGACACGGCGGCGTGGCGCGGCAGTACTCGCCGGCACAGATCTGTTCCAGCGGCGTGCGCTTGTAGTCCCACGCGGATACGCTTGGTAAGGGCGGCCGCGGGGAACTGCGCCTGGACCTACAGTCACAGGAAACAGGTCAGCTAATAGTTAAGTTTTTAAGCTAACATGGTCACTAACAGTATCATTAAAACTTAAAACGGGATATTTACCATGTGTATTTTTTGTTTTGAGTTTCCGATATTTCGGCACTGTTGCAAGCGCCATGATCACGGATGAACTGAAGTAATTGCGGGTGGAAGTTTATGAGCAGACGAATCGGTCTACCCTCTTTCTAGTTCGTTTTCTGTTAGCGACACCGCTACCACTGTCACATTTATCACAAAACACTCGATTCTGTTCCCGACACACAAAACTCACCATGTCGACTCGCGAACTTTCTAACTTTCTTTACACACACGGTGAGTTTTGTGTGTCGGGAACAGAATCGAGTGTTTAGTGATACATGTGACAGTTGTAGCGGTGTCGCTAACAGAAAATGAACGAGAAAGAGGGTAGACCGATTTGTCTGCTCATAAAATTCCACCCGCAATTACTTTAGTTACTTTTGCTATTTTAAACGATAAACGAACTCACATTGCCCGTATCCCCTCATATTTCCCATAAGGAAATAAATAATTATTTGGTTGATTGACACATAATATCACATGATATGTTTTATTTTTCTCAAAAATTAATTTTTGAATAAAGAACATCGTTTAAAATAGCAAAAGCAACGTTTGATTGTTAAATTAATAAAGACATTTTATGAAGACTTTTCGAAGTTTAGTTATTCAAGATCGCATGGCTACGTTGTTCAGTTTTCTTGGTAGTGTGCATTCGTTGTTAAGTGTTTCGAATAGGTGAAATTAGAGTTTTAATTATTCGAGATCCCATGGCTACGGCGTAAAATTTTTCGTGGTAGCGTGCATTCGTTGTTAAGTGTTTCGAATAGGTGAAATTAGAGTTTTAATTATTCGAGATCCCATGGCTACGGCGTAAAATTTTTCGTGGTAGCGTGCATTCGTTGTTAAGTGTTTCGAATAAGTGAAATTAGAGTTTTAATTATTCGAGATCCCATGGCTACGGCGTAAAATTTTTCGTGGTAGCGTGCATTCGTTGTTAAGTGTTTCGAATAGGTGAAATTAGAGTTTTAATTATTCGAGATCCCATGGCTACGGCGTAAAATTTTTCGTGGTAGCGTGCATTCGTTGTTAAGTGTTTCGAATAAGTGAAATTAGAGTTTTAATTATTCGAGATCCCATGGCTACGGCGTAAAATTTTTCGTGGTAGCGTGCATTCGTTGTTAAGTGTTTCGAATAGGTGAAATTAGAGTTTTAATTATTCGAGATCCCATGGCTACGGCGTAAAATTTTTCGTGGTAGCGTGCATTCGTTGTTAAGTGTTTCGTATTCGTGAACTTACGGGGACGTGTTCTTCGGTATTTCACTTTTCGAAATCACGTATCACACTTGAGAAATGTAAACCGATTAATCGATTTTAATTAATGTTGATTTTCTCCTTAAATTAATGCGGGTTCAAAAACCGAGGGGTAAATTACTATATTTTTTTTTAGATATCTGCGGGATATGTGCCCTGGTACAAGAATCAACCTCTATAAGGTTGAAATAGGGGATGAGTTTGTATGAGAAATTTAAACCACTTAACCGATATTAAAGAATTTTAGGTTTTTTCCTCAAATTTATTTTATTTTTATTTATTTATTTATTTACACACACAAGTTATGACAATACAGACAGTAAATACTATGCACAAAATAACAGAACACAAAACACTTAGCAATGGGCCCCAAACTAGGCACAGCCTGTATCTTGGTGGCCCAATATTAAAGCCGAGGTTGACAGAAACCTACTCGTTACTCGGTTCAGAGTGATACAGCACAGCCAGTTAAAAAAGAAATCTAATTAAATATATAAAAAAAAAACAATAATTGACATAATAATTCACATTGATAATTATCCATTTTGTAGCACAAATTTAACAAATTAAGTTAATTTAACAAGACAAATTAAAGAAAAAAATGAATAATTGTAAACAAAAAAAAAATTATAGTAATAGTTAAGGCTGCGCCGAGTAAAATAACTCAAAACGGTCTTCACAACTAAAGGAATATAACCTATAATAGTACTTTAATTACCATACAAAAATATGTAATGAACACTAGAATAAATGTGTTAGCAAACATAGTTGGCAAAATTTAAAAATATTTTATAGTTTATTAAACAAAAATACATAAAGTTGGACAAAAATCCTTACAAAACATGCTCGTGCGTCGCTGAATTTTGATAGTAAACTGTTGAATTTTTTCATAAACTTCAATTCATATTATTCTCTAATTATCATACTATCATTTACAGCTTTAACATTTCAAAAATGTCGCTTGGTTGTTTTAATTTTAATTTTTTCTTCTAATTTGCGCGCTATTTTGAACCATACGCAACGTACACCGGTCGAAAATTCAGTCGTCCACGGGAGCTCAGAGAGGGGTCACGTCTCATCGTGGAGCGTTTCGCCGGTAACGATAATTCGCGATCTATTGTGTACGTATGTATTGCAGCAATCCGTTGAATAACATAAGTCATATTTTTTGTTTTTTTGAGTACGATTTATTATGCATACCCAACATATACTTTTTATTGTTCAATATATATTTCTTTAACATTTTTTTTTTTAAATATTTGTTTTATTATGGGAAAATGTAAAAAAAAATATTATTAGAAGAAAGTTGGCGCAAATTTTCGAAAAAAAAGCCATTCTCATAAAAAGTACGTATTTCTATTTTGTGATGTTATTATTGCTTTTTAACCGACTTCAAAAAAAAGGAGAAGGTTCTCAGTTCGTCTTAAACTTTTTTTTATGTATGTAACCTCAAACTCGAAGACAGCTGGACCAATGTGGAATTTTTTTTCGTTTGAAAGGGTATACTTTCTAGTTGGTTCCATTGTTATAAAATCAGGATCTGATGATGGGATCCTGGAGAAAGCGAGGGAACTCTTTAAATATTATAGGCACACCTATAGCGTTTTGGGTATTTCTAATAATACCTTGTGCAGTTGCTCCCGAAAAGCACCATTTGTGGAAGTGAAAGTGATGATGAAGACTTTTTTCAAACATTCGATATGGGTATCGTGTAATGGGTTTTTGGGGGTGGTGATTGCAAATCTGGAATTTATTTTTAAATTGAAGATGGCGTATGCAACTTTTTCTCACAAATTCGATATGGGTACCGTGTAATGGGTTTTTGGGGGTGGTGATTGCAAATCTGACATTCATTTTAAAATCCAAGATGGCGGATGCAACTTTTTCTCAAACATACGATATAGGTATCGTGTAATGGGTTTTTGGGGGTGGTGATTGCAAATCTGGCATTCATTTTAAAATCCAAGATGGCGGATGCAACTTTTTCTCAAACATTCGATATAGGTATCGTGTAATGGGTTATTGGGGGTGGTGATTGCAAATCTGGCATTCATTTTAAAATCCAAGATGGCGGATGCAACTTTTTCTCAAACATTCGATATGGGTATCGTGTAATGGGTTTTTGGGGGTGGTGATTGCAAATCTGGCATTCATTTTAAAATCCAAGATGGCGGATGCAACTTTTTCTCAAACATTTGATATGGGTACCGTGTAATGGGTTTTTGGGGGTGGTGATTGCAAATCTGGCATTCATTTTAAAATCCAAGATGGCGGATGCAACTTTTTCTCAAACATTCGATATGGGTATCGTGTAATGGGTTTTTGGGGGTGGTGATTGCAAATCTGGCATTCATTTTAAAATCCAAGATGGCGGATGCAACTTTTTCTCAAACATTCGATATGGGTATCGTGTAATGGGTTTTTGGGGGTGGTGATTGCAAATCTGGCATTCATTTTAAAATCCAAGATGGCGGATGCAACTTTTTCTCAAACATTCGATATGGGTATCGTGTAATGGGTTTTTGGGGGTGGTGATTGCAAATCTGGCATTCATTTTAAAATCCAAGATGGCGGATGCAACTTTTTCTCAAACATTCGATATGGGTATCGTGTAATGGGTTTTTGGGAGTGGTGATTGCAAATCTGGCATTCATTTTAAAATCCAAGATGGCGGATGCAACTTTTTCTCAAACATTTGATATGGGTACCGTGTAATGGGTTTTTGGGGGTGGTGATTGCAAATCTGGCATTCATTTTTAAATCCAAGATGGCGGAAGCAACTTTTTCTCACACATTCGATATGGGTATCGTGTAATGGGTTTTTGGGGGTGGTGATTGCAAATCTGGCTTTCATTTTGAAATCCAATTTAAAACACATACGATATCCATATTGAATCTTGGAGAAAAAGTTGCATCCTTGGTGGATGCAACTTTTTCTCCAACATTCAATATGGATATTGTGTGTGACTACTAAGTTAAATACACTGATAACCTTCAAGGGTTTATTGCTAAGTATAATTAACAAAGTAACGTAAGGGCTAAAATTATCGCTAAATGATGAAAATGAGTGCACCCGGTTGCTGTTCGAAATACACTAAGCTCGCGGCGAACTTAGTGCGACCGCATTATATCGCTTGCTCAGCAAACGTGGTCGATTGCAAAATATTGCATCACACATCGTGTAATAGGTTTTTGGGCATACCGATTGCAATCCTGACATTCATTTTAGAATTTACGACGAAAGTTCATTGGCTACTTTGTTAGCTTACAATTTACACTGGGTTATTGACAATTTAACTGATCCTAGGTTAAGTGACTATTCAGTATTATCTAGGGTATCTAATAATACTGAAATTAATTGTTTAAACCCTTAGATGTGACAAAGGAGAGGTATAATAACACAATTTTACTATATCATCAGAATATAAATCGTTTCTCTGGAAAAATATTAGATGAGGAAATGTTAATAGATAAATATGATATAGATATCTTATGTTTTTGTGAAACCTGGCTAAAACCAGATAGAATGTTGTTTAAAATTAATATTTTTCTGTTACTAGTGCATACAACAGGTCCTCAGTAGGAGGTGGTACTTTAATATTACGTAGTAATTCTCTTAGATATAAGGAACAAAAATATATCACCGCTTGCTCTGTTGATTGCTTGTGTGAGGTAGCATGTACAGAAGTTGAAGGCCAAACTTTCTTAAGTGTTTATAGACCACCAGCATCAAACTTGTCATCATTCTTAATGATAATGGGAGAAATTTTAAGTACCTAAGCTTATAAGAGATAATAAATTAGTTTTCGTTTGTGGTCACCTAAATATTGTTTTGTTAGTAAATTCACCTGAACACTGCAAGCTTACTTCATTGTTTGGTTCATTTAACTTAAAATGCACATACAAGGAAGCAACAAGAATAACAGCAACATCAGCTCAATGCATAGATAATATTTATACTAATTGTGCCATAAAATACTCGTCTCAAATTAGTGGAGTTAGGTCTGACCATACAGGTCAACTAGTATCCTTTGAGTTGGTTAAAAAGCGGCAATTAAATAAGACTATTAAATTTAGGCCGCTAACTAAAAAGAAATTAATGTTTTTAATGATAACATGTTAAGTAATCTTTCAATGGCCAATTTTGACTCCCATGACCCCAATGAAAATTACAGGATATTATTTTCTTCACTATGCCAGGAATTTAGTAAGACCAGTCCAGTTAAAAAATTTCAAATGAGTAATAAATCTAAATTTAATGAATGGGCCACTGCTGGAATAAGAATAAGCTGAGACAATGTATACAACTTATACCATGAAAAATCATTGACTTCCGATGAAGCCTTCCATAATTATGTAAGAAACTACTCAAAGATATTTAAAAGAGTATGCGCCCTAAGCTAAATCTAAATCAGAAAGTAATAAAATTAGCATTTCTAACAATAAAATAAAAACTGTGTTGAAGGTGATAAACAAAGAAACTGGAAACACAAACCAATAGGGATAGAATGATTTGACTTTGAACATCGATGATCAGGTCATCTCAGATAAGTCAAAAGTGGCTGAGAAGTTGGAAAATTACTTTACCAATATTCCAGTAGAGGTTACTAAATCTCTAAATTCTTCGCCATTATTAGCAGAATCTTTTTTAAAGGAAAATTTCAATAAGGATATACCAACATTTTCATTTAAGCCCATTTCTATTGATGTAATTAAAAAGCATTCCAAAGTCTTAACATAACAAACACTGATGACTTATGGAGTGCATCTGTTAGGGTTCTTGGTAATATTATTGACTCAATTGCTGCTATCCTAACATGTACATTTAATTAATGTATAGACAGCGGTAATTTTCCCGATTTAATGAAACATAGTAAAGTAGTACTAATTTTTAAGTCGGGTTGTAAGAGTGATCCCTCTAACTATAGACCGATATATGTGCTTCCAGCATTAAGCAAAATATACGAAAAAATCATGCTGGACCAGATGCTATCATATTTTAACTCAAATGGAATTCTGCATAGTCGGCAGTTTGGTTTCACGAAAGGTAGGTCAACAACAGACGCAGGAGTAGCGCTCATTCGTCACATTCTGGAATCTTGGGAGAAATCTCAGAATGCAATTGGCATATTTTGTGACCTCTCCAAAGCTTTTGATTGCGTTGACCACAAAACACTGATCTGTAAATTACACCATTACGGAGTTCGTGGATTCGTGTTCTGCTGACCTTGTTCTTTCATATTTATCAAACAGGCAACAAAAAGTTATTGTTAATGGAGCGACATCTGCACGATCCCTAGCCAAGATGAGTGCTCCGCAAGGTTAAATTCTTGGCTTAAACTATTAGGACTATACATATAAAACTTGGTAGATTGATGTATTCTGTGAACCGCTTTCTGATTTTAAGAAAATATTAAAATATATTTAAATTAAATTAAAAAATATTTTCAGTTTTAGTTCCATGTATGGGGAGCCCATACATGGAACTAAAACTGAAAATATTTTTTTTCATGAAACCTATGCATGTGTGGTATCTATATACAGGTCTTTAAAATGAGATTGAGGTTTCTAAAACCACTTTTTCAAAAAATTAATCGTTTAAAAGATATACGCTTCCAAAGTGGTAAATTGTGTGCCCCCCTCTAATTTCTATAATAATGGAGTGAAAAATATAAATATATATATACAACGTGTAACAGAAACCCCATATCTAACCAAAAGGGCTGAAGACAACATTTGGTATGGAGTCTCTATGCACAGTTTCAGCACAAAATAACTGACTTAAAGAATTGATACCAAATTATTGGTTTCACATATTTTTTGAATACCAATCATAACAAACGTGTCACAGCACTACGAGGGTCAATAACTTTCCACGTCACTTGCCAATAACACGATAATTCTTTTCGTTCTTCGTAATTTGAAAAATTCGGTCTCTGGTATCAGTGTACTGGAATTTGTAATAAGTTCTACACATGTAGACTTAGGATTACAAAACCCTTGCCATATCGTTTGTTATCATCCAAAGAAGCCATGCACTTGGTATGTATATACCCTTTAAATTACACGTTGTATATATATATATATATAGAGATCTTAATGTAAACTTTCAATCAAAATTGGTTTTAAAGAGATTGAGTCAGCAGTTTTTGAGATACAGCATATTTTCTAAAACCGCAAATATAACTTTGTAATTCATACAAATACTATGAAAAACAAAGTTATTTGGCGTAGTTGCAAAAAATGTAAATAAGCTAGTTTTAAGAAATTTGTAAGTTTTAGTTTTTTGTCAAGTACCTAAATATACATATTATATTATATTATTATAGTTACTACGGAACCCTTCATGGGCGAGTCTGACTCGCACTTGGCCAATTTTTGTAAAATGTTATAATAAGCAATATAACATTAGATTTATAGATTTCTTTTATTATTTTTTTCTTTTAAATTGAGTTACACTTGATACATATATTGTTATGAAATAAATTAGGTACGCTTATATTTTCTGCGAAGTAAGTTCGCTAGACAGCATTAATGAAAAAATGTTTTTTTGGTATGGCCCCACGTATATATAATAAAGTACCGAATGTTATTAAAAATATGACAGTACATCAGAATTTAAACGAGCACTAAATGAAATTTTAATAAACAAAACTTATTTCAGTCTGGTTTTATTATGACATTACATAATTATATTTTTTTTTATTTCATATTGGTTTTATTATTCAAATAAGTACTGCATACCCATCTACCCTAACTTGCTACTTACCCAGTTTCGAAGCGTCAATAGCCTAATGGATAAGGTGTCGGACTTGTGATCGAGAGGTCGCAGGTTCGAACCCCACCCATTACACTATTGACATAAACCCACTCCAGACACAAGCATATTTAGCTTAGTTGGAGGGGTTAACAAGATTGCTAGTAATGTGAAATGTACCCACATTGCTAGTATTCTTTAAAAAAAAAATCTGAGGAGTTTAATATATAAAATCAAAGTTTTATTGCAATAGGATGAATAGTGAGGGAACGGATAATGTATTACTACAGTAAAAACAAACGTTAATTTTTATATAATAGGTATAATTTATTAAATTTATTTTTGTCATTTATTTACGTACCTACTTGCTTCATTTAGATCCATCCAGCCGTTTGAGCGTGAAGAAGTAACAAACATGCAAACAGACACATTCATTCACAAACTTTCGCCTTTATAATATTAGTGTGATAAATAAAACCATCTAAATAATTAATATTCGTTTTTCAAGTTTATTCAACATAACGACAAAAAATTAAAAAATGCAAAGTTAGCAAACTTCGTCGTGCAACGGCAAGCGGGCCTCGAGCGAACTTGTCATTGTGTGTGTGACAACGCACACGACTAGCCCGCTGCAGTAAATACCTATTTTCCGCGCGTCTCGTAGGCTCGACACCCTCTTAATGAAGTTAGTGAATTTGAATTGAATAAGATTGTGTCGGTACATCAATGTCGTAATGGTATTATTAAGTGGATAGTGAAAGAGTGATTCAGTGTTAGTGAGTAGTGTGTAATGCTTTTGCAAGTGAGTGTGTGTGTGTGCGTGCATGTGTGTGTGTTATTGCGAATGAACGGGTGATTTAAAAAATAGAAAATAGACAGGGAAGATCTTATGAGTCGGTTTCTTGGTTTTAAAATTAATTAACAGGGCATAGAAAATTTTCTGTTTCGTCGTAAGTTAGGTTACGAAGCCATGCCTTTAATATAATCTTAAATTCGAAAGCATTTCCAGGGATTCTAAGTGTGGATTTGAATTAACCGTGGGTCGCAGCTAGAATAAAATAAAGTGAATTTGTATACCTGCGGGATATGCGCACTGGAGATGGTGCCTCCCTCGGGCCCGATGATGTGCACCTCTTGACGGACGCGAGACACGCACGCCAGGTAGTGCGGGAAGTCGCACGTTATGATGCGGGTTACACGCTCTCCGTTCTCTCCGACTGTCTCATTGCCGCCGTATTCCTGACGCTCACGTTGAAGGGCCTCCTGAAATTAAAAGAGAAAAGATAATGACAAAATATTGTTCATCTTTTTAAAGTTCTGTAACTCATAAGGATAGTCTAAATTATCATAAGGTTTCTATTACCAGTAAATCGTTTGGAAGATAGACACTACTAAAATGTGTCCCTTTTAAATTTTAAAATAACAGAGTGAAATATGTAAAAAAAAAACATACTGTGTAGATCTTAAAGAAAATTGACAAAAAAAATTCTTGGATAACTCTGTAGTCGGTTCGTCTGACAAGACCCATTTTCTGAAGAACGAGGTATCAAGTTGCAATAAATATCAAATCTGTAGCTTTCTGGTCCCATAGTAATCTAAGATCTAGCGTCATGATACTCTTGACAAACAGATAAAATACAAAGCACCTCCTAGAATGATGAAATTTGAAAATAAGTAGTTCTCACGGCATAAGTGTAGAGAAAAAAGTCCAAAACCTGTATTTTTATAGTTCTGACGCGGTTTTTTTTTAAATAATGACTAAAGGTCTGATTGAGTTCAAATTTGTGGAAAATTTTCTAGAGATCCTGCCCGACTGAGGCTTTTCTCATATGTTCATGTCATCCGAATCTAGTCGTTATTAAACACAGACAAATAAAACTAAACTTTCATACGTATTGCGGTCTTAAAATCTATCTTTTCGTTGCTCTAGCAACAAGACTTATTTAACACTTATTTAGTGCTACTGACCTGTATAAGCGGATTATCGTTATTGTGTAGGTAGTGGTCCTGCCAGGTTTCACCGGTGTCAGAGCGCAGTATCACAATTTCTCGCTCACGGCACGAAGATGTGAAGATAGGCACCTCGATTACTACTGGACTGTAAAGGAGAACAAAAATAAATAAGCTAACAGTATTAACGAGTAAAAATAATATAAGGTAGCTTAGATTAGAGCTTCTTAAACTGTTTAAGCTGCAATGTGCTCTAAAATGCGTTGCATAAAGCAGGCTACGTAATAGTCTTTATAAAGATAAAGGAGCACCTTCTATCTGCTAACGGTGATCACCACGGTGGTTTGAGTGAGGTAAAATTTTTTTTCTTTTTTAAATAGGTACGCCTTTGACCACCATCTCACCTGATGGCAAGTGATGATGTGGTCGAAGATGGAACACGCTTACCTAAAAGTTACCTATTCACTCTTGATTTAAAGACTCCTAGGTTATAGCAGGTTTTAATCCCAGGTCTTTAACACAAAAGCCAATAGGATTTTGAAGGCTTGCCTCCGCCAAAAAAAAAAGAAGCTGCTACTTCTGCAAGGGTGTTAAAAAATGGAAGCCATGTTGTCTTTACTGATTTTTTTCCTCTTCTTATGGTAAATATAATATGCTGTTATATTCCTAATAACATAGCATATTATTATTAATTTACTAGCTTTTGCCCACGACTTCGTTCGCGTGGGAAGTTTTTCCCGCGTAAATCCCGTTTTCGCGGGAATTCCGGGATAAAAAATATCCTATGTCTGTCTCCAGGTTCTAAGCTACCTCCATACCAATTTTCAGCCAAATCGGCTCAGCTGTTCTTGAGTCATAAATAGTGTTACTAACACGACTTTCTTTTATATATAGATTAATATAGAATATTCAAAGGATTCGTTTTTTCGTTTGTATAGTCCTTAGTTGATGTTTAAACAATACTTACGCCAAGAACTTAGCCCCCTGGGGCTGTAGCTCCAGAAGCCTGGAAGCTAAGGCCTCTCCCTCCATAAGCGGAGGGGGCGCAGCCGCCGGAGCCCTACGCGTGGCCGCCCTGCACGTGACGCGCGTTGGGGCTGCACACGCGGCGGCCGGCACTATGATACGAACTCCACCGCGGCGCTTGGCTTTCATCGCGCCTCCTCGAGCGTCCACCACGAATGATACCAGGAAACTGAAAGAGAATGAGTTTAGATTACAATAAATGTAAAATAATTTGGTTTGTCAGGATGAGTCTGATGAATTATGTTAAACAGTCTGTGTGCCACATGATAATGAAACTTGTATAAGGAAACATATCTATAAGAAACCATTTTCTTTTAATTTTGTTATAAGAATAGGATATTTCAATATCGTAGGTGTGTTTAACATAATTATATCTGGATGGTATTTCAATACGATAAATGAAGCATAAAGAATCCACAAAAATCAAAACATGTTGGCAAAAAAAGAATATTATTTAGAAATTTACGTAAAATTTGTATATTTGTAGGAATCACATCGTTAGATCAATATTAATTTACCATTTTTTTTGTTTCTACCTCCGTGAAATGTAAGAGGTAATCTCAGGAAATAAAACCAGACTGGTTTTATCCCGGTTACAGACACAGTAGAGACGTTATTCGACAGATTTTTTTTTCTACTCTACCTTCTAACAATTTAATCTGAATTTCTTACTTTTTGCCCGTCACTCAAGAGCTGGCCTTAACTTGATCAGAGGCATTGTCATACAACATGGCAATGCCATTAGTCTCTTAAGCTTAGGATGTTTTATTTAATTAAGATTAAATAGTAGGAAAGCTTACCCAATGTCCAGTGGTTGTCTGTCGATGGTGGCCACCTTCCTGTCATTATTGCTGGGCCACAGGTGTCCGTCGGTGACAGTGTCCTCCAAGGGCTTGGCCCTGTGTAGGGTGCCTGCTTCGTTGTTCATGTAGCGGTATTGTTGTTGCTGTTGGATTGGACACTCCACTTCGCCTGCAATGGATTATGAAACTATCTTTAGAAACTAAAAGTAATGTTTTTTTTTAACTATCTCAGCTAATGGTAAGCGATGATGTGGTCGAAGGTGAACCACGATTGCCTAATAGTAACCTATGTTGTTCGTAGGACAAAAATAGCGTATCTATGATCAGCTTTGGTTTAAGGTGCTCACTTTGAGCAAGTGCTGTTAGTTCCTGTTTCCAGAAGTGGGTGGTTGGGGATGTTTAATCGCTATTAAAAGGTGAAGAATCCATGGAAAATGTAGAACAAATAAGACTTTTTAGAATAACTCAAAACATTAAAGAACTTTTCAAGCAGCTTGATATGCAGTTGATGGCACTTTATCTGTGACTAGTTGTGCCAGCGGCTTCGCCCGCGTAGGAAGCTTTTCCCGTGTAAATCCCGATCCCGTTGGAATTTCGCAAAATCCTTTCTTAGCGGATGCCTACGTCATAAGATCTACCTGCATGCCAAATTTCAGCCCGATTCGTCCAGTGGTTTGGGCTGTGCGTTGATAGATCACTATCACTATGTCAGTCAGTCAGTCAGTCAGTCACCTTTGAGTTATATATATTTAGATTGAACTAAATATATAATAAATACCGCCAAACGGATGAGCTTTTTGACAGCACTTCTGAAACGCATTTTACAAGACAAGCTTTATGGACAAGCTGGCATCATTGGTATTTTCGTGAATGTAGTAGTCGTGATGACACATTGACATACAAAAACATTAACAGAAAATAAAGCCTATCAATATAATGATGACTTCAATTAAAATGTCTACACTGCCAAACAAACGGAACATAGGAGATTAAAATCTAGTTTTGTGGTGAATCAGAATTTATTTGCAAACAACATTAATATCCCAAAGTATCACGGAATGACACGATTACAGAAACACCATGCTAAAGTAGGCCAACAAATTCGACATGACCTATTTTAGTGACGTGCTCACAACCGCTATACGTTATTCTTGACCTTGAGTCTTGTTATAAACTTTGAAACCAAGTTTCTGCCGTCAGAGAATCATCGATAAACAGAATTAAGTAGCACAGATTATTTATAAGCCTACTCAATCCGATGCAAACATGCAGAAAGATCAATAACGCATTTGTTTACAATAAGAACCGCATGATTCAAAATTATACAGAAGTCTTGGGTGATATACATCACATAAAATTTAAAGTTCTGTACATTTTGTGTTTATGTAAACAGATTCTGTAAGATATGACTATCTTATTACATCAGACAGGTAGGTAGTGTATGTCTATGTAATCTACATTTTTGTGTAATAATCTTGATGCCGCGCGTGGGATAATATAGTGGTGGACTTTTTGAGTAGTATGCAAATGGCGGATTACAAATAAGAAGAGCGTGCATCTTGACACCAAATGCCATTCATGAACGTGAGAAAAAAGCAAATATAAAATATGTACTTATATTCAAATTTGTCTTGCATTAATAATAGTTATCGTCTTTGATAAGATTTGCTGTGAATGGTGTGCATGAAGGCAAGAAGTCCTAAATAACAACGAAACGACTACTGTTAAAATCTGTTGTTAGCTAAGTTGTAAGTACCTACGCTTACAAAATCTTATTATTGTTACTAACAATAATTGGACCTAGTTGCCATAAAGAAACATTTATTTTATTTTATTTAAATAAAATTTTCGTGTCACAGTGTTTGTTGCCATACTCCTAAGAAACGGCTTGACGCTTGACCGATTTTTATGAAATTTTATATGTATATATACGGTAAGTCTGCGAATCGGTCGTAATATATTTTTAGCTGACTGCGGCGTAGCCCGAAAGGAGGAGGCTTATGTTTTTCATGTGAAAAGAATCTATAAACGCGGGCAAAGCTAGTATATGTGTAAAATAATTACTTGAATAGGTAATATGTGTGACATTGTATGAGAAAAGATATGAAAGAAAAAGAACTAAATGCTGTGACGTCTGACAGGGGAGAATGGAAGAAGAAAACATGTGGCGCCGACACCGAGTAACTGTGGTAAGATCAGGAAGATGACAGGTAGGTAATATCATCATCATCATAATTCATAGGGAGGTGTCCCCTAAGGTTCATTGGAAGACCAGCATCAGACATAATGATCTGTCACGCACGCACGGTCTCTTTTGTTTTCCTCTTTTATTTACATGTATTTTTGTATTTGTGCCTCACAAAATGATGCCAAATAAATGTTTTATTCTTTAATCTTTGTTCCTTAATATGTAGAGACACAATTTATCAAAAACGAAGGGAACAAATCAAGGATCTTTTACTCACACATTATAATTCCTCGGCCGCGGCACAGTTATCATTCCATTTGCTCATTACTCCGTGTTCCAGTTCGTCTAGACTAAATAGCTAATGGCCAGCTAGGTATAACTCACCTCCCTCGTCTTCCGAGTCGCTCATGAATGTATCCTGCATTAGTTCGGGTGCCGCCACTCTGTATTTACCTTCCAAGCCACCTGTAACAATGTCAAAACTATAATGAGTATATGTTTTCCTTAGATAAACCCCCTTTAAATCACAAAGATCATCAAAATCACAATTCAATCGCTCTTGCGACGTCAGAAGCTTGTGCACGATTTGAATTTAGTCGTTTCCTTTTTTATCAAAACAATTGATTATCACAATGATTCCATATAAAATTGTTTTTGGATATCATATTGGAAATAGATTGGTTTAGTCAGATACGTTGAATAATCTAACGACAGTTAGCAAGTGCGGTGCTAAACCTTCTTCTGAGATAAAAAATGCCTTGCAGTGAACACAGCACAGCTCCAATAAAATGTGCTGAAAGACTTATGATTTGCCAACAAGGGCTGGCAATGTCAATTAAAATGCTAAGTGTTGGAGGAGCTCGTACTTAAATAATAACAGCCACACGGATCGATCTTCACGGTTAAGCACCGGTTGCCGAGGTCATTCCCTGGATGGGTGTCAATCATAGCATATCGAGATTCAACCGTGCTTCATAAAGCACGTTAAGACTTAGGTCTCGGTTCTCATTTCTCTATCATTAACAGTCGTTACGGATAGTCAGAATCAGGTGCCGATAACCGATCGTATTGAGCTTCTTGGGGTAACACTGACGTCCGCCCAATTTTGGTCCGTTCATCGAGGCTAAGGCTCAACTAGCAGCAAAAAAGTTGGGAATCCTAGCAAAGGTGAGACGGTACTTCACACCGAAACAGTTGCTCAATTTATATCAAGCCCAGGTAAGGTCGTGTATGGAGGACTGCTCTCATCTTTGGGATGTATCTGCCAAATATTAACTGGATGCGCTTGAGTCTATCGAGAAGCGGGCCAAGAGACTCATTGGCAACGATGCACTGGTCGAGTCAAAGCTCCAGAGCCTTGAACATCGACGACGAGTTGCAAGTCTATCGGTTTTCTATCGGTTACATTTCGGGGAGTGTGCGATGGAATTACACAATCTAATTCCACCAAGCCCGTTCCATCATCGGACTACAAGACAAACGGCGATGCGCCATCGTTTCATGGTGGACATCCCACCCATACGCACAAAACGTTTTGGGAATACTTTCATTGTGCGTACGGCTAAAGAGTGGAATTCCCTGCCGGAGTCTGTGTTTCCTGATAGCTATAACCTGGGGGTCATTTAAGTCAAGAGTGAATAGGTTACTTCTAGGCAAGCGTGCTCTATCTTCGACCACATCATCGCTTACCATTAGGTGAGATGGTGGTCAAACGCGAGCCTATTATCAATAAAAAAAGCCAGTAAGACTGATACCAGTCTTGCCAACGAGTATCGTGTTATCCAGTTATTGAGTTGTGGAGTTCAGATAGGCAGTCGTTCTATGTAAAACATTAGTACAGTTGATGCATACGGTAAGACTGGAAGCCGGTCCCAACATAGTTACAAATAGGCTTAGCAATTGTTGGCAATGTCAAATCTAGGTTGGTCAGAATGACAATAAAAACTTTTTTGCAAAAAATAAAACCGACTTCCATATCAAAACACTACAAAGCCAAAAATAATTTTAATTTCGGTAGTCGGTGTTATTGGTTTTGTATTTTCTTTTTTTTTTCACACCGCCTTCCGAAATTAAAATTATTTTTGGCTTTGTAGTGTTTTGATATGGAAGTCGGTTTTATTTTTTGCAAAAAAGTTTTTATTTTCGTGCTTTTTAGTGGGTCAGTGAATTTTCCAAATCGGTTCGTAAATGACGGAGTTATGCGCGAACAAAAAACGCAATGCAGCGTAAACGAAAAGATCATCAACGTAAACATTTTTTTAGACTTTTGTTGATTTTTCAGAAACGGCTTGTCCGATTTCGATAAAATTTTCATGGGACCATTTGGGAAGTATACCCTTTCTAACAAAATCAGAATTTTTCAAATCGGTTGGCAAACGACGGAGTTATGCGTGGACAAACATAAAAAAAAAAAATACAAACATCCGAATTGAGAACCTCCTCCTTTTTTAGAAGTCGGTTAAAAATGAATGATAAGAACAGCGCTATCTGCTTTAAAATGCTTCTACAGAGAGTTATCGTTCAGAATCCAATGCTCCTGCATTGAGTCCAGTTTACTGAACACAATGGCACTATAAATAGCGGCAGGACGCACGCATTGTCACCCGTTTCGTTCAGCTGATTTTTACCACTCATTCATTGCTTTTAGAAGGCTTTATGAGGTGTTGAAGAAAGTAACGGTGTGAGTTTTATTGTGTATTGCCGTTGTTTTGATTCGATGGTTATTGAGTAGGTATTTGTACATAGGGACCGTAGTCCTGCAAAGTTGCAGTTTGAAGATCAGTGAAGGCGAGAATTGGACCCTAAGTGAGAACATCTAAAATACAAAACCGCCGTCTAACATCTCCTATTATTACGTGAACGGATCCCTCATTGTGTACCAATATTGTGCTCGCACGTTTTCTACTAAAATTAGATATATCAGTCATGTAACATAACAAACAATTCACTGAAATGCTGTCGCTGTGGTAGAAATCAGCAGAGAACCATCAGACCTAAATCACTTAAGGTGGCATTATTATCATCATTAAAGCCGAAAGACGTCTCCGGTTAAGGCGAAAGGATAGCTCAACGTCCTTGAGCATTGAACGTGAAACAAGCGGCTATTGCTGACCACCACGCGCACCCGCGGCCTCCCCCGAACTTCAAAGAGTATCACCGGACGCAGTTGCGTTCGAAGCATTTTTGTCGCTACCTAATTAGCTTTTATCATCATAAATCGATTGAATATAGGCCGACTCAGAACATTTGCAATGCTTGTTTTAAGAACAAAATATTCTTTAGTGAGTACAGTTATTGTAGTTAGAGTGAATCAAAATATAAAAAATATCAATTTGTTTTTGTGAAAACAAATAATAACGCTTTTATTAATGTACTAATAAAAAAATGTCCAAGTGCAAGTCGGACTCGCCCATGAAGGGTTTCGTAGTAACAAGCAAAGTTTTGCTTATAACTTTGTTTTTCATAGTGTTAATAAAATAAATAAATATATTTCAAACGAACGATATGCATGCCGAACGAGCTGTGGGCCCATAAACCTCAAGATTGGTGCCCTGAAACAGGGACACGAGGTCGCGGAAGACCACGAAGGAGATGGCGGGACGAACTTGATGTCTTCCTTGAGAATTGGAAAGAATTGGCGCTCAACCGGGACCGTTGGAAGGAATGAAGGGAAGCCTTTGCCCAGCAGTGGGACAGTGCAGGCTAAATAATAATAATATTTCAAACAATTGTCTTGGAGAAAAAATTGTTTGTGTTATTTGGCCATTTGGACCATTTAAAAAAAATAGTTAATAACCATTCAAAACTCGTTAAATTGCAATTGCATTAAAAATAATAATATTCAGATGTCCACTCGCAATCAACACTAAAACTAAATATTCGCATACGTCCAAGCGCAAACGAAATGTCCGATTTTTAAATAGCTCAACCGTACCAAACGCACTGTACCAAACGTACTATCTGCGCTGTTTACTCTTTGACGCAAAGTTTAAAGAGCGGGTCGCGATAACATGCGACACAGCCTCCCCGTGCGAACGCTAGGGTGAGACTGGCCCTTGCGTATGAGTAAAGATGGGCGTTTAAACGAAAAGCATATAATATAACATGTTATTTAAAATAAGCGAATGAGCAGATTAGTTTATAAAAGCATTTAACGTTATCTGCTTATTCTGCTTTTTGTTAAAATTAAAATGTAACCGCAAATATTGCATTCCGTTGTTCACTTTTAAAAACGACATTTTAATTAAAACGGTTTATCGTGAACTGCTTAAATTGCTTACTTTGCTTTTTACGTTTAATAGCGTTTTCTCCGCCCGATTAAAAGCGTCATGTTTTGTGTATTTCCGAAACAATTTATTTTTGAAGTTATTTATTTATTTATTTATTTTTTTATTTAGACAACATGGCATTCTTACTACCTATTGACATTATATTTTAATATATAAGGCCGCCAGGAACAGTCACAATACCTCCCGTACTAGTTGTTACTGTATTACGGTGAGGTATTAATTACCATTGCCGTGACCCATATTCAACAAACATAATTATTTATGGTTAAGTTGTAACTTGTAACTAAGCTCCTTTTGCACAGGAGAAAAAATAAACAATAGAAGATAATCTTATAACTAATTTTTCTTAAACTTAACATTATTCTGGCTTTGCTGTGATTTCGTGTGTGTATATGAGAGGGTGTGTGTGTGTGTGTGTGTATAATGTGTATTTTAAAGTATGTAATGTATGAAGTTTGCTATTGTAGAACTTTAAAGGTGTCTTCAGTACTATTATAGTTTAAGGTGAGTAAGTATTTACGTAAGATATTTTTAAATATGTGTGAATTGTATCTTCGAAAACTCAAGATGACATTAAAATTATTATAAATATATGGCGCTAGGAAGAAAAGAAATCGCTGGGCAAACTTTGACTTATATCTAGGCTTTTTGTAGACTTTGTGAGCTCTTCGTATAGCATCTGGAAAATCCGGTGGTTTGATGTGTTGTACTTGTAAATTTTTTTCAATATATAGTTGACGAATGCTTAGAACCGCAGTTACTTTATATAGTTCGTCGGTCGGGAACCTAAATTTTTTAAACATCATTGTTTTTAAAATAGCTCGTTGAGCTCTCTCTGCTTTCATAAGATAAGTCTTGGCACAGCCGCCCCAAATGGATATACCATATGTAATAACAGATTGGCATAAAGCATAGTAGGTTGTAGTAAGCAGTTTTGGGTCACATACATATCGCAGATTTCTGAAAATGTACAATAATTTTCTCACGCGCTTCGATAGCATTGAGATTTGCATTTTCCAATTCAATTGTTCATCTATTTGAACTCCCAAATACTTAACTGATGGAGTTACATCAAGACAATAACAATCACAATTTTGAATGAAGTTACATGTGTGGGCTCTTATATTTATAATTTCAGGAGATGGTCTAGAATTTTTATTTATATAGTAGGTAATTATTTTAGTTTTTGCAAGATTGAGTGTCAATAGATTATTATCTAGCCACTTAGTAACAAGGTGGAACCCCTTTTCAGCATCATGGTTTACTTCGTGCCAACTACTACCAACAAAAGTAATTACTGTATCATCTGCAAATGTAATTATGACTCCGTTTTGTAGCATTAAACTTGACAAGTCATCGATATAAATAAGAAACATGGTGGGCCCTAAAATACTGCCCTGTGGTACACCATACTCAATAGACTCTTCTGCACTTGTGTATTCGTTAACCCTAACGACTTGTTTTCTGTCGGATAGGTAGTCAGCTATCAATTTTAGGGCCAAACCCCTTATACCTTTGCATTCTGCCTTTTTAAGCAGTATGGGAACAGAGACAGTATCAAAGGCTTTAGCCAAATCCAGGAATATACTTAAGCACTTTTTATTTTTATCAATATTGTTTACAACGTTTTCCATAAGTTGTTGCATAGCGTCATCAGTAGATTTGTTCTGTCTAAACCCAAATTGATTCCGTGACAATAGATTATACTTTTCTAAATACTGTTTAAGTCTAATATTTAATGCTTTCTCAATTATATTTGAGAGAGAAGGCAGCAAAGATATTGGCCTATAGTTTGCCACTATGTCTCTATCCCCAGACTTGTGCAAGGGTACTAATATAGATTTTTTTAATGCTTTGGGGAATTCCCCAAAAGTAAAACAGAGATTACAAATAATTGTGATCGTCATAGCCAAAACGGGCGCAGCCATTTTTAAAAAGCATGCAGTAATGCCGTCCCAGCCACTAGAGGAAGTATTTTTTAGAGATCCAATAAGTCTTAGGACTTCCATTTCGTCGACTGGAAGTAAAACGAAAGAATTGGAGCATGATTTTAATTGATCTAAGCTCTTAATAAGTTCGCTTTCGTTTCGATTTGTTCTGCGCATTATATCGGTAGCTAGGGCTTTCCCAACATTCACGAAATATTTATTTACCTCATTCAGTGAGTCGATCGGATTATTCTTTAGTTTTAGTAACTCAGACGCTTTAGCATGTTTTTTTTCGTAATTATTTAGTTCTTTAATTATATCCCACTGTTTTTTAATATTATTTTTATGTTTTGTTATTTCTGATCTGTAGTATGCACTTTTCAATTTTTTAAGCAGTTTATTACACGTGTTTCGATATCTTTTATAAGTTATTTGTAATGTAATGTTTTCGCGATTTTTCTTTAATTTCTGATTAAGTCGGTCTCGATTTCTCATGCAGCGTATTAAACCTGGTGTTACCCATGGTTTAATAGTTATTTTTCGCCGTGTTACAGGTTTTATATATGTATATTTATTTAAGGACTGAGTAACGATATGTATAAAATAATTTGTTGCTTCTTGAGGGTTTTTGTTGTTTAATGTAGTTAACCAGTCTAACATGCTCAGTTCATTTATAACAGCTTCAAAATCAGTTTTGGAGTAGCTTTGAGGTTCATGTTTAAGTTGTTTTTGTTTTTTATACATTGTTAGTATTACAGTTGAGTGGTCCGTGATACTAGTTTCACAAACAATAGTTTTAGTATGGAGCTGAGTTTTAGTAAAGCTGTGATCTAGACATGTTTTGGTGTGAGTTGGTAGTACATGTGTAGGTGCTAGACCATGCGAGGCCAATAAAAGGAGGTAATCATCTGATCTTTTATCATTACTTTCAGGTACTATGTCTATATTAATATCTCCTACAATAACGATATTTTTTAAATGTTTCAATTTTGTTAAAATATTGTCTAAGGATTCAAAAAAACTATCTGCGTTTGTAAAGGACGGTGGTCTATATATACAGAGTACAGCGAGATCTTGTCCTTTGGTCATAAGTAGACCACTAGCTTCATTCAGCTTGAGTTCTTCAACTTTTCATTTTATGTTCTTTTTAACGTATAATACTACTCCATCGTTTTGATTTACAAATTTTGATGTGGCGTAAGAATCGTAATCATTTATTTGCGGAATATTTGTGACTTTCGATAGCCAGCACTCAGTCAATGTTATTAAGTCAATATCTGCGTGCAATCTTTCCAACATAACGAGCATATCATCGAAATTTTGATTTAAGCTTCTTATGTTCTGTTGCAATATCTTCATACAAGTTGTTTGTTTTGTTTGACTTAAGACACTATTACACTCCTCGGGAAGGTCCACTACTACTGCTTCACTGGCATTAATATGAGTATCAATATCCTCACTCAGTGATATTATCTCATTCATTGTTGTTTGAAATAAGAGTACTGATATTACTATAGTACCAGCGATAGCCGCAGACGAACCAACCCGAAAAGTGTAACAATATCTTCTTGTGCCTGTAAAAAGTTGTGAGTATTATGTTTGTGTATGTTAAAAGCCTGTGTATAACTAAAACTAAACTAACTAATAGCTTAAAGGTTGCATGCAAATCTAAACATGAATAATAATGCAAACAAATATGAATATATCTACTAATTAAATCTAAATATGGAGCGATAAGCGATAAGCTGTATTTAAGAACACAATTAACAGTAGTGTTATTTGACAAAGCTAGTCATTGCAACATAAGCAAGTCATTAAGACATTGTTCAGTTTTAATACAGTAAACCTTTCTTGAGTCTTGTTCTTTCTTCATATAAATTCTTCCTGATTTAGACCAACAGAAAGACCAGTTATTTTTCTTCGCAAATTCTTTAGCTCCGTGAAATAATTTTCTCGCATTTCCTGGTAGATATTCTGACACATAAATTGGCATTTGCCTATCTTCAATCCCAATGTGCTTTGTATTGAGCTTCTCCTCTTTGGTTTTATGTTTATTGAAATCTCTAATACGACTTAAAGTATCAGTTTTTAGTGAAACTTTAGAAAACTCGACTATTATAGGCCGTGTCGTATTTTGCTTGCCTGGAAGTCTATAGATATCTCGTATGCAGGAATAGTCTATTGGCAGATTAATTGTTTTTCCCAATTTCGTGATGAAAGACGTAAGTTCTGTCGGAGATTCTTCGGTTAAGTTGGGTACATTTCTGATTTCGATAGATGATGATCGTGTGTTTACTTCAAAATCATGCATTTTATTCTCCAGTATTTTTATTTTATCCGAGAATTCCCTTCGGCCATTTTCTAAGGCGTCGATTTGAACTTTGACTTCAGTAACAGTTTTAGTTAAAGACCCTAATGTAGTTTCAATTTCTATATTCGTGGCTTGTATGACATTATTTTGCGCTTTAATCTCAATGACATCATTCACCAATTTATTCAATAACGCTTCCTGTCCGTTCTTCCAGGAGTTAAGCATTATCTTAACTTCATTGATATCTCCTTTGAGGTCATCATATTGATTTACAGGAGAAAAATCCAACTTTAGCCGTTTATTATTACGTGAAGTTACGTTCCGAGCATCATTCAAAAGGGTTATATCAGGCTCTGATAATGACTGAATCAGCATTGAGGATGAGGCTGCTGGAGGAGTTCGGTCTACAGGCATGCTGGGCTGTTTGAATTACACGTCTCAAAAACCTTGGTTTTAATTTGAGGATTGTATATGGCAATTACTAATTGCCAAAAGACTTGGTTTCAATTCAGTAATTGTCTATGTTAGTTAGTGAGTTGACAGATGTCATTTAATCCGTCATTCATAATTATGTGTTATTTCCCCGTAAGGTAAAATTAGAAATGACAATTTCTCACTTGATCCTTGTTATTATTGTCTTCTTTCTTCCACAAAAATGTCACAAACACTTTATTCACTGTTATTGTAAGTGTTAAGACTAATGAGTATCGTTTAACATTTATTTTTAGTAAAAAACTGAGGAGCCGTTAGTAGCACTTCCTTACAGTTTGTTGACGTTGACAGTAAATGTTGTAGTTATGACTTGGACTTGTTTACGTAAACATAAATAGTGTAAAACATTTTTTCATGTGGTGAATTGTTTCGTAGGTACCAAGGAAATAATTCTGAGACTTTTGGACTTGTATATAATATAGTTTTTAGGTGTAGTTAATTGTGTTAATAATAGTGTAAATAGTTTATAGTGTAAGTAATTGTGTTAATTTTGGCGTCTTTTGAAGTGAAAACTTCTTTAGCATCGTTGTGATCTGAAAGCTTATGAAACGAAAAAGCGACAGTAAAAAGAGACAGAAACATAAATTGCCGAATTTTGGAATTCTGTTGGGGTCAAGGGGTAGAGCTTTTGATGCCCTTTAAAATGAGCCCAAACTCGGCTATCTTGCGACCACGGGAACGAAGTTAGGTCGCGGGGGGGTGAAGTAGCCGTGAGAGGGGGCGGGGAGGGGGGAGGGTCTCGTGGGGAGTTCGGGGGGGTGAGGGTAATGGGGAAAGGGGGGGGGGACACAAATTATTTGAAGATTTTTTTTGAAGGTTTCACTTCTACCACGTGTGAATTGCACACAAGTTTTTTTTTTCTATAAAAACAAATTAGTGAGCTAATAAAACTGATCGGCAAAGTACGAAGGAAAGTTCATTGATGTCGTTTAAAAACCAATAGGTACAACTTAAACGTACCAACAAAATAAGCAAAATACATAATTTCGTTATTTTTAATGTAAGCAAGTAAATAAGCAATTAAGCACTTAACGTAAGTGACTTTTTATAAAAAATAAACGAATAAGTTCGTTAAAAGTTTTAAGTCGTTTATCACATCTCTGCGTATGAGTGAGCGCGCGCGCCGGGCGCGAATGTAATAATATGGTATTATTGATTTAACGGCACGTAAGTAATAATTTTGTAAAATTTTGAACTTAAATTTAATAAAGCAATAAATTCTCTATAATAGTGTGAAAGAAATATTTAAATCGGTTCCGTTATTTGAAAGCAGTAAGCAAATTATTGCAAAAATAAAGAGGATATATTCAATTTTACTCCGAGAAAAGTATGAACTATAATAAAAAAAAAATTACTTAAAATTTAAAATGAAATATGTTACGCACATTAGATATTTTTTTTGTATCTATTTGGTCCATCCGTCTAGTAGTACTTCAAAGAGAGGTCTATTTTGTAGTTTAGGCTATCCTTTCGCCTTAAACATAGAAGTCTTGCAAGCGCCGTTACATCACAGGTCCTATGCGTTTACTTGCTAGCCAGCCGATTAGCATCTAATTAACTTGGGCAGACTGCCTCGAATTGATTGCCGTCTATCCCAGCCATTTTCAATTGGCCTGAAAGCCTAACAGTCTAGATTATGTTGCCATTTAGAAGCCCAAAAATGGAGAGCCATCTTGATTCATAACAAGGACGATATTCGCTTATTTTTTTAACTATATAATATTGCATGTAGGTTGTCGGGCAGACATATGGCATGAATATGTGAATTGAGTAATAATCCTAATATGCGTTGAACTAAATAGTTTATAAGGTCGTCTAGTTTGAACAGATCTGGTCATGACATGGATTTGAACGTTTTTGAATGGTTCACGTTTCGCGAATGTATTGTTTTAACAAATACATATTTCTAGCAATGATATTACGAGTATATTTCAATTTGTACGGGAGTTGTGTACTAGTATCAAATTGCTGAGGGGAATAAACTTATATGAATGGGCATGGAAAAATAGGCCTTGCATTTTTATTGCATTGCTTAATGGAATGACAGTAACGTACTGTCATTCTATTACGAGCCTAAAAATAGAAAAAACTACACTTACAAAAGAGTAATTTTTGGACCATACAAATTAGAATTACGAAGAAAATCTATGGCCTAAACGCCAGGCAGCAATACGTCTAATAAGACATTGGCGTCAAACAAAAACCTCTATTTAAACAACCACACCAGTATCACTTTCAATAACAACATAAAACATTTGTTCACACGAAGATAATTGGCTGAATACTTACAAAAACCGGAACATAATATAGCGATAATAATATCTTCAAATCAGACACGTGTATCGGAATACACAGGACAAAGAACTTTCCAAAGAAAGTGCGCGAAGTAAGGAAGTGGCCACATTAGAATAGATGTATGGTTTCGGCGCAGGAGTCGAATACGCTTGCTTGCATACTTAATAATTGGAAACGACAAAGAGTCTATGATAATTATGAATATGGGTGATCGTAGCAAGTAATGTTTGTTTTGAATATCCAACGGAGGATCGACAGGCTTCGAGCATGCTACACGTGTGCAAACGAAAATGATCATTCTGTGGATGTTAAAAAGGTCTAAATAAATTCTGAAGCAAAATACACAAACCTAAATAGCCTTTCAGGTGATCGTATTTGTTATCTTACTTGTATGAATCCTAAGATACAGTATACTAGAGGCACTGTGTGCAATTCTTTATCTATTAGAATACTCAACATGTTTTCTATGATACAATCTATACTAATACTATAAAGCGGAAAAGTTTGTTTATTTAAACGCTTATCTTTGAAAGTTCTACGTAGATTTGGATGAAATTTGGTATAGAAGTAGCTTGAAGCTTGGAGAAGGCGCTTTACTTTTACCAGACTGCAAAAAAGGAGGGCTATGTTTTTAAAGTCCACGGGAGCGAAGCCGTGCGCGACTGTTAGGCAGTAATATTTTTACGTGATAACTTATGGACAATTTATATGTACAGCGGTAACTCTCTCCATCGTTTGTGAGGTGTCAATTGAATGCGTGTCGGTGCACAGTTTTGCATTTTGTCAGTGGTTTACAGTTAAGGTTAGTGATCGGTTATGATCACAATGACACTAAATTCTGACACGCAGTTTGACCGTTGACTAAATAACATATCGAAGGTGCTTTTGACAAGACCACGTTCCAGAGTATGAGTACAGCACTCAGCAGGCATGGTGTAGACCAAACCCTGAGTGACTGGATCACCAACATGCTCAAGCAGAGAGCAGTAAGAGTCACAATAAACAGCACAACGAGGGCCATCGTGGCGAAAGGCTGTCCCCAAGGGGGCGTCCTCTCACCACTGTTATGGAACCTGGTCGCAGACAACCTCATCAGGAGACTCAACGATAAAGGATACTTTACTGTTGGCTACGCCGATGATATAACCATAATAATAAATGGAAGCCATGAGAATACCATATGCAACCTCATGCGCCAAGCCCTAAAAATAGTAGAGGACTGGTGCCGAGAGTATCAACTCTCAGTGAATCCTACAAAAACTGAGCTCATACTTTTCACCAAAAAGAGGAAGCTGGCGGAGCTGACACTGCCAAAATTCTTTGGCACCACTCTAAGCCTTTCGGCTGAAACCAAATACTTGGGCATCTTCCTGGACAAACAACTGAATTGGGCAAAACACGCTGAGCACATCACCAAAAAAGCCAGTATCTGCATGTGGCAGTGCAAACGCATGCTGGGCAGAAACTGGGGTATCAGCCCCAAAACAACCCACTGGCTATACACGACTGTTATAAGACCAATTATTACGTACGGCTCCCTAGTCTGGTGGCCCAGAACAGACTTAAGCACGGCACAAAAGGATCTTGAGAAGCTGCAACGACTTGCATGTGTGGCGATCACTAGCAGCATGAGAACTGCACCCACTGCCGCTCTACAGGCCATGCTGGGCCTACCACCACTGCAACTTATAGTACGAGAAGAGGCTGCCCTGGCAACCTTCAGACTTGCTATATCCGGGGCACTCTTGCGAGACTCCAGGATCAAACACACACGCATCATGGAGGATTCAGTCAAACGACAACCCCTGATGACTGCACCATATGATAAGACTGCAAAGACGCACCACTTCCAAAAAAACTACCAAATACAGCTCATGCCGGAGCCCGAGGACTACTCAGGGCCTGAGGAGCTCAGGATTTACACTGACGGCTCAAAGACAAACACTGGAACTGGAGTTGGAGTTTTCTCCAACGATCTCAACATAAATATATCCAGACCGCTGGGGAAGCTCAACACCGTCTACCAGGCGGAATGTGTGGGCATTATTCAGGCGATCCATGCCATAGAAGCCAGGAAAGTCACGGATAGTCACATCCGCATACTTTCCGACAGTGCCTCAGTACTTCAATCCCTAGAGAAAAATTATATCACGTCCAAGCTCATACTAGAATGTCACAATGCGCTGCAACGCTCAGCGGTCGAGAACCGCAATACTGTGACACTGCAATGGATAAAGGGGCACAGCGGATCACTCGGCAATGATGCGGCGGACGAACTGGCCAGGAGGGGGTCCGGCGCGATGGTTTTCGGACCCGAGCCCATCGTGCCGCTCCCCTTCACCCAGCTGCGCACATGGCTTAAAGAACACACACACGACCAAGCCCGAAAATGGTGGTCCTCGGCACCAGGCTGCAGGCAGTCCAAAGAGGCGATGCCAAACTTAGATAATAAACTAACCAGGCGCCTCCTACACCTGGACAGAAGAAGCCTGCGAATGGTGGCGGGGACCATCACCGGGCACTGCTCACTGAACAAACACTATCACACAATAGGTATAACGGACAGTCCCCTGTGCAGGGCATGTATGGGGACGGAGGAAACGGTAGGACATGTGCTCCTAGAGTGCACGGAAATCACCGAAATACGGAAACGAACCCTCGGGTCATTAAATTCCCTTACAGATATCCTGAATAGACCGAAAGACCTGATCTGCTTCTGGAGGGAGGTTGGCTGGATGGAGTGACGGCCGACATGGCTCACGCACAATGGTCTCGTGCAGAGACTAAGTGCGGAAACCAAACTACAGAAGAAGAAGAAGAAATAACAGGAGAAAGTGGAACTTGTCAATAAAGTTCTTTTGCTGCTATCGTTCTTTTGTTTAAAAAAAGTAATATGGGACACCACACTAGGAATTTCTAATGTATCGAGGGTGGATGGATTTAGACTTAAATGCGCTAACATAAACACACAGACCCGGACAAACTATCTGCAGGCCATTAAATCATTTATTTGATAAATGTTTTTCGTGCAGTAATCGAACCCGTCTTACGCAGGAGCAGCCGTCAACTCAACCACTCTGCCAACCGTATCTTCATTATTTCATTATTCTTAATTATTTTGTAGGTTCTTCTTACGAATCGATAACTCCTACATTACTAAAATATCTTTGGAACTATACTCGTAGATTTTGGTCCAGGATGCAACTAAAATGGTGATGAAATTGATAGGAATAATCAAGTAATTAGGATTAAGCCGGAAGGTAAGTACACTGTGTCCCCTCTATTAGTCTGGGGATAGAAATCGAATAATAACTATGCTCTATATAAAATAATTAGACTGCCTTTCTGTTCAAATGATATACAAGTTGAATCTAAGACTGCATTATTTCAGGCGATATCTACCGTACACACCACTAGATAATATAATACAAAGAAGTGAAAATGATTACAACACATTCGTAAGGGGATTTCACGACCGATACTCCTCACCATAACATCGATTAAAAAAGCAGTTCGAACATAAAAATCGACCTAAAACTAACTAAAACATGTTTTATGAACAAGCAAATTATAGTTTTCATAAATCATTATGGCGGTGCTGTGTTATATTTTATCGGTCCTACTACATTCATGCACACAAAGACATTCATACTTTCTTTTTCAGTGGGAATATCATCAAATGACTCCTCCCGCTCTATGTGGAGCGGAAGGTAATGTCAGACTTCTAGTTATTAAAAAATCAACCCTGCTACGTCAGTTGCCCCTACACTCCGGGACTGCGGTATCTTGTTATAAATTCCCGTTAAGATACTAATCTGTTTGTTATAAATAAGTCAGACTGTTATAATTTCACATCTAAACCACTGAAGTTATTTGGATATAATTTGGTGCAGAGATAGATAAGAACTCGGAGAAGGCTATAGGCTACATTTTCCGCTGAAAAAAAACTTTAAACGCGCGTTAACCCGCGGGCAGAAGCTAGTATTTTATAAAAGCCTGTATTGACGCAGATTTAGATAAAGATTTGAAGACAATAGAAATATTTTTCTTTTCTCTCTTCATGTAAGTACTTTCTCGGGAAGACTACAGGGCAGATATAGTGAATGAATTTCACGTGTTGTGATACACATGTCATTAACATACCATGTCTATGAGTATATCATCCTAATAATTTCCTTCTAATAATATCGACTGCCATTCATATTTGGCATTTATTCACCACGCTTGGCTGAGTGTCATGACATTGGTATAATACAGACATGAGGACGTCGGTATGCATTTATAAGATGATTTGTCGATTCTAAGAAAGCTAATTCAATAGCATTTTCCTTTTATAGCTTTACTTATTTATAATCAGCGCAGCATGTTTTATTCGTACGTATTTCTCTGATAGGTAGACACTCACCATCTATCATTAGAAAATTATCTAGTACCTACCTATCAATTTTATGAACTGATGAAGCTTAGTTGGAGGGATTAACAAGATTTTGCTAGTAATGTGAATTCTACCCACATTGCTAGTTAACTTGATAAAAAAATACTGAAGAAAATCCAATGACACAACATCATCAGATACTTATCATCAGTCACATATCTGACCTTGAAGCCTAATAAAAACTCATAACACGCTTGCACTTGCATACCAGAAGCTGACGCGATAACGCTCGCGTTGCATGCACTGATTAAATTAAATTAGATTATATATGTTTCTACGTCGTTGTATGTCTTCCATCTCTTTCCTGCTGATAATAGGATATAATTATTGGTCTTTGGAATTAGAATGATGTCATGTTTATCTGCTTTAAAATTAAACGGAAAATGTACATTTTATTTTATTTTTGTATCGACTGATTCAAGTCTTCCATTTTTCTGACTAGTATGACCAAGTTCTGGAAATTGTAGCTAGGTAAAAGGCAATATAGTTGTATGTCTCAGGAAGATTTTTAAATTTTGTGCGTGCTGGGATCAATGTTGATAAGTAAAAGGGATGACGATTGTCTTGTTCCTGTTTTCCAATCTTTGTATATTTTAAAGCTTTTCAACCAAGAAAAATACGTGACTCCTAAACGATATAAACTGCAAGTAAAACAGTAGATAATACAAGAACCAATCTTCTAATCTCATCGAAATTATGTCATACTTCCTGTTACTTTTTTATGTGAATCAGAAAGGATTAATTCAATGACTTGGAAGTTGTAAGATTGTAATTAATAGCCCTAATGAATGAATTGTAATGGCAGTTGTAATAGTGCCGTAATTAAAAGGGCAGAGTGCATTAATTCACTGCTTTGTTTATCTTTTCTTACTGCCAATGCATTGTAAAATATAGCAACAAATGCCTCGTAAATAACGAGGTAAATACTTCAAGTCATATGATAAATCTTCGAAATGTGCTGATAGCACGAGTTTAATAATGCAGTAAGATTAGTTTCGGACCATTGACTACCTATAAAGATAGTGATTTCACACAGGCTTCGATCTCTATGGACCGAAGATGAGACACGCGTGTCTGCAAAGTATAACTCATTCGGTGATTACACAATCTGTCAATTGATCGCACGCGACAACGTGCGCGCGCGCCACTGATGTCACCGACTCACCACTGCGCATGCGTGGGAGCGCACAAGGGCCAAGCAATTGACTCCATGACTCTTCCATCACCTGACTTCTGACTCTTCACATTTTGATGAGCCATCATTACGAAACTATAACCCTTTATGGTATGTACAATTGACAATCATTGGCCATTAATAAATTTTGGACGGGTCATAACTGTCGTGAGTGATGTTCGAATCATGCATAGATTTGATTAGATCATCGGAGTAAGCATAATGGATGACTGGCGCTATTTTCAGCTCGAGTAGTCTTAAGGAGTGTTAAGGTCAATGTAAATTATCGAGCAATCCATTTAAGTTAGATCCATCATCGCAATGAAAGCAATTTATAATCAAAGATTTATCGATGCCTAAGTAAAATGCTTTCGTGATCGCCCCGCCCCGTCGATGAAACCAACTATTTCTTGGCCCTACCCAGAAGTCAGAAAAATACGGTCGATGTGAGTAATCAAACGAATGATAGAATGGAACGGTAGTCAATGTTTTGGAAATACACGTGACAAGACAAGGTTGCCTCCGCAATATAGAGCGATCATTATTTTTAAAAGCCTGTAGATTACTGAGTTAGCAATTGATAAATATTTTAGAATAGACGTTTTTATGTTTCGATGCAATTACAACTAAATGCTGCCAGTATCTCAATGCTAATATTTATGAATCACAAAACAAGAATAGTGTTGAGATTACATCGAGGTGTTTTCTTGCAGTTTGACGGTGTCTGAAAGAGATGATGACACATTTTCTGGCAGCGTATCTGCATGAAAGTTGGAGTGAACATTTCGAATATTTATCACGCCAAAACAAAATGATAAGTTTATTAATAGCGCGTTTTAATCACGGTTAATGACTGCACTGTTTTGGATCGTTGTTGTTCAAAAGTAAGCGAGAGAACAGATGCTGTTTTAACGTATACTCGAGTATCTTTTTTTATTAGGTTTATTTTGGGAAACAGTTGATTGTGCGCTACTTGTAAACTAAAACTTTAACCCACCTATTGTTTATTTTTATAATATATTTTAGCTACATTAGCCTACCTTGGAATTTATTTTAAGATCGTTGGTAGTAACTATGTTATGGCTAAGAAACTGAGAATTTAATTACGATATAACTGTTAATTGGCATCATTGCCACAAAAGGAACAATAGTACATTCAGTATTAATGCGAACAACAGCAGTCCAAGCTTAAATGTGAATCATTGTGATATCTGGTTAGCATGCAGTGCTGAACATGGGCTCAAAGAACTGTTTAATAAACGCTGCTTTGCTATGTAACCTATGGTTAAACAGTCGCTAGTTCTTACTTCATGCTTCACCGAGATTTTGTAATAAAAACCTTCAAATAATAACAATCAATAACAGCATCAGTGTTCTAAATATTAAGATATGGGAACTAACGGGCCCATAATCTGTTTAAACAGACAAAGAGAATTGTATTTGTTTTAGAACTCTATTTGTAAGGGTTTTTTCTAGTTTTCAGAATTTTTCAGTTTTCTTTATTTCTACTCAAAAGACTAAGGCCATCTAGAATGTTGTCTTGAGAACAGTGTACCGGGATGTACACAAAAACTCACTTATGCATAGTAATATTTCGGTTTTAAGTGCTTCTACATCATATTACCGATCTCTGGAAGTAAGCCCACAAAAGTCATCTAGCCGATATTTTAGTCAATCCCACAGCACTTAGCTTCACCTCCCAACATAAAAAGTCCCACGTACAAATCAAAGTAATTCTCGTTAAAAGAACCCATTCAACTAATAAGGGTAAGCAGTGATGTGGGAGTACCTAGTGACGTTATTTACTTAAGGAGCGGCTACAGTTGACATCATCGCTGTGGATAAAAAAAGGTAGCTTTGCAGTTGGTTTAGATCTGATGCGTTTACAATGTCATACGTTTATGCAAATAAGAGTCGATAATAGTGATGCGGTTTTATACGATGCTGTATGTATAATAGAAGCACTTCGCCAGCACCTTCGACCGCGTGGTTTGGAAAAAAATTATAGCCTATACAGCACTCACAATTGCACTTTCTACCAATGAAAAATTAGAATTGGGTCATTAATTCCGGAGATTACCCCCTAAATACAAACTTACAAACATATGTTACCTATTTATAATATTAGTATAGATAACACAATCAGCCTATAATCACTGTTCTGTCACAGCGCTTTTCTATATGAGAGGCAATGCGCCGAAGTCCACCACGCAGGCGCATTTCATTGGATTTTAGGTCCTAGGAAATGCCAATGTGTTCCTTCAATGTTTTGAGTGCATTGGTGGCGGTGAAAATTATACAAAGTAAAGTGCCTGCCTGGGTTCATAATCACAACCTACAATCCGAAAGTCGTGCCAGTAACTATTGGGCCACCACTACTCTATTCTGATGGACTGTTCGACAGTATGTCTATGTATAATGTAAATATATTTTTATAAGTGGTTGTCTGGTTCGTCGTTCAGTTCTTCTAGAGGTATTCTTTTTGTGCTGCTGAACCAAAACCTTGCCGCCTCCACGGCATTACCAGTTTGCATAGCATATGTCACTGAAGCTAATTTTTTGGGGCATAGTGGCCAAGATAACAGGTTGAGCATAATTGACGACACAGACATTTAATTACTAGTGAGTACAGTTAAAAGAACTGGATTCAATTTTTTTGTTGGGGTTTTCTATTCGGAATATCTTCGTCGTTGCCAAGAACATGAGACACAGAAAGTGTTTTTTTTATATACCTCTTCCTGTCTAAACTTATGAGAATAATACATGCATGATTAATTGATTACACTTGCAGGGGTATTAAATAGTCCAATGTTTGGTTGCGAGCAATTTAGGCATCACGTTTCTTTTAAAATTAAGAAGTGTGTATAGCTTTTTTATGACGTAATCCGGAAGTTTTCACAAACTACACGAACTTCCATTAAAATAATAGGTTAAGTAGAAGTTATTCTTAACTAAAGTTGTTACGTTACCAGTACCTAGGTGCCTACTATCGATCGTTTCCCTAAATAACCTCTGAGAATATTGTCCACACGTAAAACAATTTTAAGTTCGATCTTTGATTAATGTCACGGATATTAATGATTTTATTAATTGACACCAATTAATAACGGACGGCATTACCCTACAATTTGTAAATTTTTCGTGGAACTAATGTTATTGACTCCAAAATTTTCAATTAAATTCTTGTTGTGAAATGGAGGTCAAAAATGTATAATCGTATGCATTCAGATACAAGTAAATTTTGATATTGAGAAAAAAATACTGAATTTCTCAACGTTTTCTCCTCAGCAAAACAGCATTCTTAGTTTGTTCCAATCAAACATATCTTGCATAACATCAGGTGTATGCGACTGTAATGAACAGTAGAGCCAGTAATTAACATCTATTTAGGTTAGGAAACATTAATTAAGCGACGGGAATATCCGTGGGGGGATCAGTCAACTCTAGATGGAAATTATTGACAAAAGCGTTGAGTATGCAACTGCCATCTGCAGGTTTTAGTATAAAAGGGTTTGCTACATTTCGGATAGCTATGAGTTCTTTAAGTGAGCAAAGAGTGGTATGTATAGAACCAAAAGCCTACTTCCGGCATTGAAATTCACGGTTCTCATAGGATTGGACCAGTACTAATTGTATGGCATTTTAAAGAGACTAAGTTTGTTTCGGCTTTACTTTTCAAGCTTCAGTTCAGCTGGGAAATACCGACCTCATTTAGCTTTAAAGTGCATGGTAAAATATTTTATTTTTAACAAGTTATAAAATAAATCTCGTTGATTATTTAATATTATAGAAAAAGATGGTGAGAAGCCTGCTTCTGATATTTGAGTAACTAACAAATATATATAATATTTTGTCAGATAAGCACCACATCTTGAACCAAGGCACAACTGCGCGGTACGCCAAACAAACAAAAACAGTATATATACTAAGGACTTAGTTCTTGTCTACCATCGACAATTAAGCTTTTTTTCTGTATATACCTACTTATTTATTTTTCCTGGTTATTATAAAAAGCATGAGTCAATATTTAATTATTCTTAAGTATATTCGAGTGTAACTCCGTGATACAATGTAGTTAGTATTTTTATAACAGTAATTCGCGGCAAAAAGCTATTTTATTGTGGCATTCTGTGGTATGGCATTCGAGCTACGTTATAACCCGTTGATATGATAATGTTGAATGCCGATGATGGTTACTATGGTTGAAATCGTTGGGACTCTGATTCGCATATTCTTTTAGTAGTAAAAAAGAATAGTATCTAAAACAGGAGCGGATTTGCATGAAAATTGACACATAAGTTTACTGTCTTGTAATGCCTGGGATGGCTTATATTTTATTTTTGTATATATATATATACGTTATTAGGTACGTATTATGTAGTTTAGGACAATTACAGAATTAATGTGTTTATTCACAAATGATTAGTAAACGTGAAGGGAACTGGGACTGGAGATTAGTCCTAAGTCGACAACGCGTCGTATTTCTAGCACATAGTTTTTACCCCTGAAAAGAAAAGGCTGGAGACTAGATGCAATCTATCTACAGTAGCATGGCGAAGGCAATTGTCAAAACGTTAAAAATGTATAGGGACCACTATGTGGAAATTATACGTGACCAATTTGGTTTAGCATTTCGACAATTGCATCCGCTGATAGCACGGCAATTTGCCTAGATCCTGTGGACAGATATGATTACTTTCCACTCAAAATATTAACACTTTACTTCCTATGCAAATTAGTTTTCATACGTACAGCGTACACATTGTCCGACAAGAGCCCTAGCTGTAACAACCCATGGCAACAGTTTGAAATGCATGACGCTACTGACAACTCACTGTGACACCCATGGACACCCATCAAACAAAACCACCTAAAACCATTCAATAGAAAGATTTGTATACCTCAACTGATTGCAAACATAGATGTGGCGATAACACAAATGTGCTACACGACAATGATACATAATAGTGTAGTACATAAAGCATTATATTGTTTACATCGTAAAACACATGTGGACCTGATTGACATGTGTATTGTCTTTCATTGTAACAAATGATTTCATTGTCACATCTGATTGTTATCAGCAAAGGACTGTCATTAATTTAATGAGGTGGTGATTACTGCAGTGTTTTAAAAGGGATGCTTTTATTTTAATTTTACTCTTGTGTAAGAACTGAAGGAACAATTTTACAGTGTTTAGCAGGGAAAAATGTATCTTCATAATTTTATTATGCTTACTCGTCTTTGGCCTTTAAGTATTGTAAGTATGTTAAGTGGATCGTAACATCCTCCATAAAAAAGCTATATTCACCACATCTTCACTCCACCTCAACACATCACATCACAACAAATTTCCACTTCAATTATAAATAGATGTATCATGTACTAGCTTCTGCCTGCGACTTTGTACGCGTGGGAAGGTTTTCCCGCGCAAATCCCGATCCCGTGGGAATTTCGGGATACAAAGTAACCTATGTGTTATTCCAGAATGTCAACTATCTACTTACCAAATTTCTATCAGATCCGTTCAGTAGTTTTTGCGTGAATGAGTAACAAACATCCATCCAAACTTTCACATTTATAATACTAGCTTCCGCCCGCGACTTCGTACGCGTGGGAAGGTTTTCCCGCGCAAATCCCGATCCCGTGGGAATTTCTGGATAAAAAGTAGCCTGTGTGTTATTCCCGAATGTCAACTATCTACTTACCAAATTTCATTCAGATCCGTTCAGTAGTTTTTGCGTGAAAGAGTAACAAACATCCATCCATCCTCACAAACTTTCGCATTTATAATATTAGTATTAGTATTAGTATTTAGTATATACACACATCAAAAGTGTCTAGGGATCAACATATATTTTTGCAATAACTTTTCTCCTGATTGATATTAATTAAAATTTTCTTTAAGGATTCATCAAATAAAGTGTTTTCGTTTGTCACAGTAACGATAAACCAAGTCACCTTTGCATTAATAAAGAAATTTGCCATTTTCCTAATAAAGGGATTTTTGACATTTGAACCACTAACATTAAAGTTCGAAAAAAAGACTGAAATAACAGTTTTCTTTAAAATTTTATTGGGTAACTTAAACAATTAATAATCCGTGTTTCTACCGCGAACACTAACAACACAAGAACATCGGTTTGGCATACTCAAAATGAGTTCATCCAAATCACGCTGTGGAATGGCCGCCCATGTTCGTTGCAACAACAAAAAAAGGTCTTCTTGCAACTGGATACCCTCCATATTCGGCAGAGCTCTTCTCTGTAGCATATCCCATGCATGCTCAATCGGGTTCAAGTCTGGCGACTGAGCAGGCCAGAGCAGGACATTGATGTTAGCTGCGGCGAGAGTCTGTCTTACAACTCTTGCGGTGTGCGGTCGTGCATTATCATGCATTAACTGAAATAAGGGACCGATTTGCACTTGTAGAGGAACGATGACGTCAGATACAATCGTCTCAGCATAAATTTGAGCGTTGAGGTTGCCTCTGATCCAAATCAACTCAGTTCTTCCGCCGATCCAAATACCCGCCCATACCATGATGGTTCCACCACTATAAGGATGGACTTTCTGGCAGGATTTTAATCGCTGTTGGCGTCCAGGGGTTCTCCAGTGTCGTATACGTCTTGTATCCGGTCTCATACCAAAACGAGACTCATCAGAAAAGCACACGAAACGCCATTGTTCTTCTGCCCAATTTCTGTGTTCAAGAGCCCATTGATATCGAATCCTACGATTGTGCATTGCTATAGGTGGTACCCGTAGCGGTCTTCGGGAATGAAGGTTCACTTCATGCAAGCGGTTTCTGACTGTTTGGTCGCTAATTAAGTTCCCTGAAGAGTGATGAAGCCTCACGGCTAACATCATGGCGGTTATTGTTGGAGCTCTTCGAGTTAAGATTTGAATGTATCGGTCTTGTCTCCGTGTGGTGCAGCGATACCGTCCTCCATGGCGCTCAGCCACGGTACCAGTGCTTCGGTAACGTGTCCAAAGTCGACTGATAACACTCTGACTTGTATTCAGAGCTAAAGCCACAGTACGTTGCCGGGAACCAGCTTCTATCATTCCCACGGCTCTGAGCATTTCTTCCCTGCTTAAATGACGTCGCCGCTCCATAATAACGTTGGTTTTAATCAGTAGTAGGGAAACAGTAGCACTAATAATGTCTTCAATGCGTTGTATGTTTTTATAGGGAAAATATTGACAGCTGATTTTCATCTTTTACTCGAATTTGATTAACAGTTCCTGTTTCAAATTATGAAATGCACCAAAAAGGATCCATATAAATTTATAAAATCATAAATTTATTACAAAGCCACATCTCAATCTCAAGAAATCCGCATAAAAATGCTTGATCCCTAGACACTTTTGATGTGTGTAGTATATTAGTATAAGTATATTAGTATATTAGTAAGAAGTAAGATTAGTAAGAAGTAAGATAGTAAGAAGTAAGATTAGTATTAGTATAGTAATAGTATTGGTATAGTAAGAAAGATTAGTAAGATAAGATAAGAAGTAAGATATAGTCAAGATTGGATAGTCCGAAGGGCCGCATACAAGAAATACCACTTCCTAGAACTTCAATGTGGTCGTCGAATATTTCTGACTTATAGTTGAAATGAAAATCATCATTATTTTTGCAGTTTATGTAGATTTTCAGGTAGCTACATCCGAAGGTGACAAATTTTTTTCCTTCAGAATAACTACTACATACCTAGATAATAAGGATTCCTTATCATTATTATCTAGGTATGTTCAACATTTCTATCATAAAAAAGTTTAATTTAAGTCGGAGTTTATAGCCATATTATTTGTGTTAAGATCTATTGAAAGCTGTATAAAAAATATGGCGGCAATTTTCATGACAAAGATACCCAATATTAGATACGTTTCCATCAAAATATTCCAAAAATAACCCTATTTCCTGAAGAGGCAATTCAAAGGGTATGCCATAAATGATTGATGATGTTGGTATTTTGTGTCAATGATAAATGTGGCGCCTAAAAGGCTTTGTCAGAGCTTTACTTAACATGTAACTTCTCAATATGTTGTACATATTTTGTCGTTTGTATGCCAAACTGATGTTATTGTCATTGTTCGTACAGTAGGAATGAATGCATAGTTCCATTTAAAAAAAAAACCGTAAACGGTTCTTCTGTGTGTGTGTGTTTTTTTTTTTCTCTGGATTGTTTCCTAGCTGACAGTTAAGAAACATCGGCTTCCTAAAAGTGACATTTTAAGGAATTCTCCGGATTGTTTCCTAGCTGACAGCTAAGAAACATCGGCTTCCCAAATGTGACATTTTAAGGAATTCTCCGTATTGTTTCCTAGCTGACAGCTAAGAAACATCGGCTTCCCAAAAGTGACATTTTAAGGAATTCTCCGTATTGTTTCCTAGCTGACAGCTAAGAAACATCGGCTTCCCAAAAGTGACATTTTAAGGAATTCTCCGGATTGTTTCCTAGCTGACAGCTAAGAAACATCGGCTTCCCAAAAGTGACATTTTAAGGAATTCTCCGTATTGTTTCCTAGCTGACAGCTAAGAAACATCGGCTTCCCAAAAGTGACATTTTGAAGAAATTACAAAATAATAGATATAATTTAACCAACGGGTCAAGAGCGGGCTCAACCGTTATAAAAAAAGGAAATCTTATTGCAAGCATCGGGTATTCTTGCGGCGTGCCAGTTTGGCTTCCGCAGGGGGCGCTCCACGGTGGACGTTATCATGCGCGTGAGAGCCCTCACGACGGGGGACGCGGTATCCCGGGGCAGGGTCGTCTTGGCGGTGTCTTTGGACATCACCAACGCCTTTAACACCCTGCCCTGGAGTTGCATCAGGGAGGCACTCCGGTATCACCGGGTGCCGACCTACCTCCGTCGCATAGTCGAGGACTACCTGACGGACAGAGCCGTCATCTACCCCGGTCACCGGGGAGAGTGGAACCGGCGAGAGATGTCGTACGGTGTCCCACAGGGATCGGTCGGGCCGCCCCTGTGGAACATCGGATACGACTGGGTGCTGCGCGGCGACCTCCCTGACGGCGTCAGCGTAATATGTTACGCCGACGACACGCTCGTCCTGGCGCAGGGAGAGTCGCACCAGGGGGCGGCCGACCTGGAGACGCAAGCGGTTGCGACAGTCGTCCATAGGATCCGGCAGTTGGGACTCGACGTCGCGCTGCACAAGACAGAGGCCATGTGTTTTCATGGCTGTCGGAACGCGCCACGGTCCGAGTCCCACATAACGGTGGAGGGGGTTCGCATCGGCGTCGGGAGGACGATGAAGTACCTGGGACTCGTCCTCGACAGCCGGTGGAACTTCAGGGATCATTTCCTGAGTTTGGCCCCAAAGCTGAACCGGGCAGCAGCCGCCCTCAGGCGACTCCTGCCTAATCTCAGCGGGCCAAACGCCTCCTGCCAAAGGCTGTACGCCGGCGTCGTGCGGTCCATGGCCCTCTACGGGGCCCCCGTGTGGGCCCTGAGCATCCGGACGCGACCACTAAAGTTGGTCGCATGCCAGAGGGTCATGGCTATCCGGATGATCCGGGGATACCGCACGATCGCCGGCGAATCGGCCAACCTCCTTGCCGGATTGCTGCCCTGGGATCTGGAGGCGACTGCCCTCCAGCGCGTCTATGAATGGCGCGTGGAGGCGCAGCGCCGGGGCGTATCCCCGCTGCCTCGAGAAGTCGAGGCGCGGCGGGAAGAGCTCCGGCGCGATCTCAGGGCAGTATGGAGGGGACGATTGTCGCAACCGACGGCAGGGCACGCCGCAATTGCGGCGGTAAGACCCCTCTTTGAGGAGTGGCTAGATCGGCGTCACGGCGTCCTGACCTACCGCATGACGCAGGTCCTCACCGGACACGGAAGTTTCGGGAGGTAACTGTGTCTGATGGGGAAGGAAGAAACGCCTGGGTGTCACCACTGCGAGGATCGCCCTGAGGATACAGTAGAGCATACGGTGCAAGACTGCCTCGCTTGGGCAGAGCACCGACGTGTCCTCACGGCGGCGATAGGCGGAGACCTCTCGCGCCCGGCATTGGTCGAGGCCATGCTGCGGGGCGAGACGGAGTGGGAAGCGGTCGCCTCCTTCTGCGAAGCAGTCACGCTATAGAAGGAGGAGGCGGGCCGCGTGAGGGAGAGGATAGCGTCCTCCGTCCAGCCCAGCCGCAGTGGTAGACGCCCACGGCGTCGGACGTCGGCCGACGATCTCCGGCCACCGTAGGCGCGGGCATGCGGACAGCGAGTAAAGGGCAACTCGTTGTCCGACCATGGACCATGCCCGGGTCGACGGCGCGTTGTGTTCCACGCGCGCCTCAACGAGCGTCAGCAAGATGACGAGGCCCCCCTGTAGAGGGCCGAAGCCTGCCGGGGTCGTGGGACTTATCCCATTACCGTGACCCCGGTACGTAAAGGGCTATTCATACCAGTACAGTATATAGTACAGTACAGGTATCAGTACAAGTCTGACAGTCCCTCCGGCCCTGCCCGGGGTGGGAGGACTCATCTGATGATTCTACCAAGTTAAAAAAAAAGCATCGGGTATGAATCGCAAACGTAAATAAGTTTTTCGTAAAATTTAACCGGTAATGCAGCAGATTGACTTTTCTTTTAAGATAGAGTTAAGAAAGTTAAGAACAGAACAGGTCAAAATGGACTGAATGTTTATTAGTCGGCGAATACAGTAACTTGATTATTGACTGTTTACCAAATGGATTACAAGTAATTTTAACATCCATTTCTAGTCCGAATTTCGGAAGCTTTTCAACTGAATATTGGAAAGTAACTCTCTCTAGGTATCGATAGTTCTTACTAATCCCTACTAATATTATATAAATGCGAGAGAACCCTGTCTGTTAAACTTTCACGTCTAAACTCCTTAACTCCTTGACTGATTGATGAAATTTGGTACAGGGATAGATTAGATCTTGGAGAAGGACATAGGCTATTTTTTTTTGATGATATATAACGATCTAAGCCGCGGACAGAAGCGAGTAAAATATACATACTTTCATTAATCGCATCCTAGTGGTCACAAGAAGTACGCTGTCGCTTATGAGCAGCCTAAATTTACCTGACGTCCAGCAACTCCGTCAGGTAAGTGTGCTAAGCTTTATTACAGCTCATTTTTGTTCCCCAGATTAAAAGTATGTCTTCAGCAAAATTATTCCCGTCCAAAAATGATTTGTTAAAGATATAGTTTGTTTATTCAAACGGACAAATATTCAAGAGTACCTACTGTGTGAATTTGGATGAAGTTTAAGCACCAAGAAAGATTAGGAGAGAAAATTTTAGTTAATCACCCTAACTAATTAGAGAGGTCATAGACTTATTTAATTTGAGAGGTCAATTAGCCAAAAGCTAAGACGATTATCACGTATCTTAGCTTACCGAGAATTATGAACATTTTTAAGTCAATTATGATTTAAATAGAATCAGCAACTTTACTAAAATTTGCACAAAAGTGAATAAGTATATCAAAATTAACGGTATCTAAAAGTTTCTAACAAAATTCCAGCAAATAGTAAAAAATCCTTCAAAAACCAGTTTAAAAGCAAATATAAAACTTACATCATTCTAAACAATAAAAGAAAAACCTCCAAACTTGACTCATATTACCAAAAAACATTTTGGTTTTGCAACAATGCCAGAAAATTACTCTATGGTCCGTTTTAGGCAATGACCTCACTTTTGAGTCCATCGCTCTATAAAACGGAACAAATGTGTCAAAGTACCGAAAAATCTGTCTATGGTTACTGAATTTGACAGAGCAACAGTAGTCGTTAAAACAATGTTATGGAAATTATTATCTTTATGGCCAAACAATTAGTATTTGGTTATAATGTGTCTATAAAATTAATGACATTTTTTGTAAACAAAAATGTGCCGTGTGTAGATTTAGATTTTAGGTAAATTGACACACTGTTGTGTTCTTTATTAAAAAATTGTCGTGTTTTGGTAACCAAATAAAGAGATATTTGGTTACCAAATAAAACTAGCTGGAAATGAACACTTAACAAATAGTTTAATGTGTTCTTAACATCGGTATTAGTAGTTAGGACTGAAAACACTACGAAATCATGTTTGATTAATACATTTACATACGCAATGATCTCATCGCTGTGGACTTATATAACTGCGTAAATTAACGTTAAACTAGACATCCTTACAGTGGAGTTAACGTAGGTACTTGTATATAGAACTATTTCTGTGAGTGATTCAGCGAGAGGCCATTTTTTATGCAGATTAAAATTTCTGATTTTTCACGCTGCGGTGCAAGAGATTTATAATCTTACTTTGTGCTCATAATAAAATTCTATCCTAGATTAACCTTATTAAAAAAACAGCTACTTTTGTAGCAGGATTTTTAGATAAAGCTACTCAACGCAACAGACCGATTAAATTATTCCATTTTGATGGTAGATATGTTAACACTTTTGCATTCATTTATAAGATTTCGAGATAGCTGTTAAACCCGCTCTCACAGTGTAAACGAAACCCCACGAAAAAATATGGAGCCATAAAATACCTCATTACTTTTTGCATAGACAATTTCAGCGATGGAACCTTGTGTTAAATCCTCTAACGAGGCTTGTTTTTGTCTATGCTAGCCACAGAGTCACAGTCAGTCATCTGTGTCCTAAACCGGCAATGATGATGCAAACCAAAACACACCATAGCGACCTTGACTGACAGATTTGGGGCCTCCACTTTATGATATCCCATTAAAACCATGTTTTAGTAATGTACCTATAAGACTGCATCTGGTTGAAATCCGACTGTAAAACTTTTAATGTTTTTGATTTGAAGGTTCTGGCAACAGTAAACAACATCAATCATACAAAATATCTGTTTTGAGAAAAGGGTCTCTATTTTAAGTTGTAGATCTGTTTAAATATGAGTGTTATGCAATTAGGAATCTCTCTTCTTTATCTAAAACTCCGTGTTAGTCAACATTGGTCACACGGTATGTGTTTACCAAAACAATCATAATTCCTACACGAAAACTGTACTAAAGAGGATCCTAAAAGGTTTGACGTGCCAAAAATACGTCTGTACTAAAGGTTTTTCATGTCAGTAGGGTTATTATCAAAACATGTTTAAAAAGATTGATTCCCCAGTGTTCCAGGCATGTTACGAAATCTTTGGATATGTGGAACGTAAACATTGGTATGTGGGTCGTTATGACGGTAATCGTAGCAAGTCTGTTTTGCCGATCATAATTATTATAATGTTGTTCGCACATGGCGTTTTTTTTATGTTTTGTTTACTGTTTTGCAATGAAGTAAGTTTTGTTTATTTTGGATGACAGAGTGAAAGTAAGGAGTGTGTTCTGGATAAATTATGATGTTTCGTAAGTTTAAGGAAAACTACTAAAATGAGCCTCGTATCATTCACTTCATATCATCAAAAAATTGCACTAATGTTGACTTTAGTATGGTCTGAATAGTTTGTCAGTCACCGGATACAGGATCATGAATACTGACTGCTTACCAAATGAATTACAACAACATAAAGAGCCAGAATTTAGCAACCATGATTTTCCGTTCAGCAATTATAATTTGCGTAAATTTTCAGGTAACAATAAAAGAAAATTATATACCATCCTCTTTCCCGGGCTTGATGCACTGTAAACACGACACAAACTTTTTCTTTTTCACTTTTTTACTAACATCATTTGGCTTTCCATTAGCCAATTCTTTCTTCAAATCTTCTTTTTTCGTTTTATTCTTATTTTGTTTAACGACACCCATTTTTATTTTTCACGAGCGTGGAAAGCGCGCGCTTTTCCGAGTTCTTTATTATTAAATTAGGCGAGGGCGCGCGTGCTACAGATGCGCGTTCAGAAACTAGTGCGGAACTAGCAACGCTAACTGCATACGCGTGCGGGCAAGGAACCACTGGCAGCTTACAATGAGTCTCTAATGTACACCAGTCGGCTCGCGCAGCAGTAGCACAGTACGGCAGTCGGTAGCACGATGTTCGTCTAGAGGTGCGCCGCGTGAGCTCACGCCAAATCAACCATCCCGATTGGGAATCAAGGCCAATTCATGGATTAATATTCCGTGTGTGGTCACTTCCTAAACGTAATGTTAATTTCACCTAATTAATATTTCGGGTACGCGTCCGTAACGTGAAATTATACCAACAAAATCTATTTGTTCTGTGTTATATTTAAATTGGTTATTGATAAAATCTTTTTCCATTTAGCACTTGAGTTTGATACAAGGGCGTTCATGGTATGGTCAGCACACTGGAATGCTCTTAAAACATCTGTTAATCAGTTTTTTTTATGATCGGAAGAGTTACATTTCAATCTCTTCAAGGATCTATTTCCGGATCGGTCATTAATAGTTTTCCAAGGCGGAGATATAATTATAGTAGAGCTGGCTTTTCTATCAAGGGCGATATCATCAAATATAGTTAGCTATAGAAGCTATGAAAGTCAAGGGGATTCGTGACTTGCCGCCATTAGGTCACTACTGATACTGTTATAGCAAGATTAATTTGAACACATTTCGAGGCGAAGTTTTTCATTTGCACTTAGTGTTCAAGATCACCAAAGTCATAACTTTGAAACCAGGTATAAACATAATACTGTCTCGTCTACATTCAAACAGATGTATGAGACAACAATGAAAATAAATTGCTTCACAAATTTTTCATTTGTTCGAAAATATTACTCGTCACATGTTTTTTTTTTTGTAACAATGGTACCAAAATCACCTAACCATGTTATTATGGTGCGTTAACATCAACCAAGTTCATTATTTTCAAGGTCATTGTTGGAAATTAGTCAAACGTGAGCACCTATTCAAGGTTCAGATTTATCATGATTTGGAACAAAAACCGTAATGGCAGGGAACTAATTCTGATTGACTTACGCAAGTCTACCTAAGATTTATGTTTGTGTTATGCTAATATTACATGCGGAGGAAATTGCGTGTTCAATCACATGCTTTAGATTCCTTTCAGACTGAAGAATTTGTCGTGCGTTTGTCGCGCGTTTTACTTAACGAGACACATACAGAGTATTACAGACGTTTTAACTGCTTGATCGAGCAAATATCAAATACAATGTAGCTACCTACTTTCTCTGTGAAACAAAGCAAAAGACTTTTTTAAAAGCGACAACGATAATAGTCAGTTATTTAATTAACTGGGCTCTCGTGGAAAACCATAATTTTATTTAGGAAATTATAGACAAGAACAAGACTAGGACATCTGATCTGATCGTTTAGTATAACATAATCATGTTATACAAGACGATCAGATTGGTGATATCAGGACCTGTTCCAAAACGTTCCAAAATGTTAGACTCTAATATAAAGTTCATTAAAACTAGACTAGTCTGCGACTATGGGGAAGTTCCGAAATTACACATAAAACCGTATGTAGCAAAAGCCCTTAGTCACATCACAAATGCATCACTGATTGCACGAGCCAACTCCTACCTACGCACCACAAACGCTACAAGAGCCGTATGTTTTATTGCCACCAAGATCCAAGTGGGCTAAAAGAGACGAACTACCACTATCTCATTTTCACAAAAAATCATAATTGTAAGTGTTTCATACAACTTTTAACCTTGTTTCTATGTCAATTTGAAAAGATACAAAGCCTGCCTTGAGAGTCTGTCTCAATTTAAATAAAATGGTCCCAGAAATAGAATCATTATCGCCAATATGAAACCACCTTTACTACATCTAAGTAGAGAGAACACCTCCATATATTATGCGCTATGCAAATCCCACTCTCTCAACATACCCGCAGACCGCAGGACAGAGCTGAGCTGCGTAGGCGCACGTTTAAAAGCATATTTGTCACGGTCACTTTAAGTCTGTTATGTAGACAGTTCCCGTGCCCAATGTCATGGCTACGTATGTATAGTAAGTGGCAAAAATATTTATGGTTATGCATTTATTGCAACTCAGCAGATTTTCTCAATAAGCACTTTTGAGCATTTTCCAATTTATTGTACTCTTTGTAAACAGAGCCTTAACACAGTCAAACAAGAGCTTTGGCGATCCAAGAAGTAGATTGCGAGACAACAGTACTTCTAAAAGAGCTTCTTCAATAAATAAAAATCGACAGAAACTGAAGGAATGGAACAAAACTAGTCAAAGTCCAGAGACAGGAAAGGCTGGATAAATAAAAAAACATTTTAACAATGGAACTGATTAATCTAACAGCTTTTGTTAATTTCTAGGTGACGCTAACTGCCAGAATTGTGCCCAAACAGGCGTTACACAGCAAGGTTCCAGAAGGGTAGTTTAAGTGATAACGAGGTTACCGCGTGCGGATGGTGTGTTCTTTCTTTAAGTCAAGAGTGAATAGGTTACTTCTAGGCAAGCGTACTTTATCTTCGACCACATTTTCGCTTACAATCAGGGTGTTGATCAAAAGCAATCGTATCATTAAAAAGAAAAAATGACATTCACTGAGGACGGGTATTAGTAAAGGCAACACTCCCTGGACGTTTCCCTGAAGCCAGGACACGTTTAGAATGTTTCCTACCAATGTGATCCGAAGAACTTCAAGTTTACTGACTGTAATTGCATTGTAACGTGTAAAACGTAACATGTTTTTGCTCTTGACTGTACAGTGATTTGTGCCACAGGGAGCGATGACGTCACCTGTGTATCATCGCACCTATTTGTATATTTGCTTTTATTATGTTTATATTTGTAGAGGCAAGGTCGTTTGTGTGTAAAATGGGGGATTTAAATTCGGTGATGTTCAGTTTTGTGATGTTTTTCGACTGTTTATCTTTGACCCTACCTATTGAGGATTCAGCGCAGGAGTACTCATTACATACTTGACTTTTGTAGCTACCATGTTTCTTCAGTTATTTTCAGTTTGTGTATAAAATGGGAGATTTCAATTCGGTGATGTTCAGTTTTGTGATTTAGATTGCGTTTTATCTAATTCCTTAATCGACCTACTGAAGACAATCAACGCAGGATTACACTACATACTTAAGCTTCATTGGTACCTAGCATGTTTCTTCGTTATTTTTTACTTTTTACTGTATGAAGCGAAGAAAGTATAGGGGTCAGTAGAGGTACGAAACATATGAGAGATGATAGTAAACTATAGGCAGATGGACGCGTCACTTAAAAGTCATCATTCAATACTTTATCCATTGAATATTTATCTCAATAGGTAACCTCTAAGTATAAAACATGACTCATTTCTACGTCCATAGGAAGTGTATTAAAGAAAACATAATTATTAAAAGTGTACAAAGTAACTGCAGGAGTGACGCCATACTTATTAATGATTTTCTGATATATCATCATCACAGTAATTGAACTCTGTCTGGCAGACAATACGCTATAAATAAGTGGCTTATAATGAAACGATAGTTATATGATAATATCACATACAATTACGCCTGTATTGATTGAAGCCCCATTTGATAATTTCCCCATTTTGTTTGTTTCAATCCCACATAACAAAAAGCGAGCCCTTTATCAGACACGCAAATATCTAGATGTCGGGCTTCTTCAGAAAATAATTTAAATGGAAATAAAACTAATTTTGATAGTGTTATTGTATAATAATTGGTATTTAATTAAAATATTAAATCAGACATTTCGATAAAAAATCGTGTTTTAATACTAAGATATTGAAATGAAATGAAATATTTATTTTGTAAATATTGGTTATAAATAACACTTTTACACGTCATGTTTTTTTTGCGTGTTTTTTTGTTTAGCTAGATGAGGCCGGTTGAAATGTGAAGTCACGAAATTTAGGATCCCTGTCACACCTTAAAGTTTGAAAACATTACTGTAGTTATAGCCGTTCCCAGCAATCGAACCCAGGACTTTATGATCAGCACTACGCTTACGACTACCCGGACTACCAGTGCAACTTGTATAAATGTATCAGCCAAGTTATTAAAACGGGAACTTATCCAGAGATGGTGTAACCTACATACTATTCCACATCCAATGAATCATGACAATAACAAACTCGTAGTAACGCTAGTACCGACTAATGCCGATAGCGGGCAGCACAAGTAGAAGGCGGTGTTAAAATAAATAAATAATCTAAACGTGTTAGACTGGGGCAAGCGTTGCGAAACAATGTATGTATGGTAAATCAATATTGTTGGACATATATAATAATAAGCATGACCTTCAGGGAATAATTGGTATGGTCTATTAAAAACTATGTAATATTGAAATCAAACGAATGAGATTAGATGGAATATCAATAAAAATATGTAAGCTCTCACTTCGCTAGCTTAATATCAAATAATTAACTACTGATGTTCTAAGTACAAGCCAGTAAAAATATTTGATTTGGAGTAAAAATTCTGTTTTATTTCACTTCAATCCAAATGTCTATCTTCAAGCGATTCGACAAGTAACGCCATCTGTCGCGTCGATCAAGAATTATCAGTGTGTAGTTCACAGTTTTACCACCTCTACTTTGTCATGAAGCTATGTTAAATATAATAATTTCTTTAATTTTATCTAAAAAATAACAACTCACATAATTTGTACCTTTATATCGCTATGCTATACAGTAAATATTGGCCTAGGAGAGTGATAGGTGGAAAAAATTGGAGCAGGCCTATACTGGTCGAAACAGCCTTCATAATTACAAAATAAAATAAGACACTTCGGCATACTATCATAAAAAGTATTTAAATTCCATAGGGAATAAATGGCAGAACACAAAAGTTCCAGGAACATTCGTTAGTCTCACACGAGCTGTCACTAGAGGGAGCTCTTAGCTACAGTTGTGTCATTGTCACAGAGTACATTTTTATTGGTCATTGTGTGCCCTCGCACTATGACAAGCAGTGCAGTAAATTGATCGCGCTAATTGCATCAGCTGACTCGACATAGTTTTTTAATTACATTTGCTGACCCTACTTGTTGTTTTAACTCAATATTGCTATTATATATAACTTGAGAGGGTGTTTCCAATTCTCATAATTATCTTAATTGTGTTTACCTTTGGCTTGAAACTGGGCTTTATTATCTAAAAGTAGGTTTTACGCTTCCAGCTTTCATTGTGCGTGAAGCTAAAGAGTGGAATTCCCTAATAGAGCCTGTGTTTCCCGATAGGTATAACTTGGAGGTCTTTAAGTCAAGGGTTACTTCTACCTTAAGGGCAGCTGAAGGAACACGGTGGATTTTAAGTCAGTAGAAGTCAGACACTCCCTTCCGTTTTACCCAGAGCGGGAGAAGTTATTCGATGATTTTCACATCCGGAAATAAAAGGTAGGTAGGCCTACTTCATCTTCGACTACATCATCGCTTACCATCAGGTCAGATGGTGGTCAAACGCAAGCTTATAATTAATATAAAAAAGCCTTAGATATTTTGCAATGGCTACGTCTCTAGCATTGTTTTTCACCGGGTAAGATAGAGATCCAGATGTACCTAATAAGGCTTACTAAAACGATGTGCTCGCCTACTTATGTATGTAAAAGAAATACCTAAATATCTGACAAGGAAAATATGGCTGTTAATATGAGCAATAAACAGGAAAACTATTAATATTTCATACCTATTTACAATCGATCAATATGTAAATAGGTGAGCAAAGCTAAGGGCGAACATGAGGAAGGAAATAAAGACTAAGGTTATGCTAAGACGGTTATAGCTATAAATAATATACTACACATTTTTCTGTTTAGATAAACACATTGATAATAGGCATGGGATTAAACATTTTTGGGAGACCAAAAGGTTAATGTATAGGGTATTATGTACATATATGCTATTTGAGTTAATTGTATTTTTGGGAAATAAATGGCTTAATTATAATTATTATGCTACTAGAGATTACAGAGACAGACACACCTTAAGTTTGTAAAAAATCCTCATCTATACTAATATAATAAAGCGGAAAAGTTTGTTTTTTTGTTTGTTTGCTTGAACGCGCTAATCTTCGAAAGTACTGGGTGGATTTGGATGCAATTTGGTATGGAAGTAGCTTGAAGCTTGAGGAAGGTTATAGGCTACTTTTTACGCGACTGCAAAAAAGGAGAGTTATGTTTTTACCGTGATAGAAACCACGGGAGCGAAGCCCCGCGTGAGTACTAGTTATGTTATAAAATTCCTACATTCATGAAAACTTGTTTGGATTTTGTATACATCGCATCCCATTCAAATTCGACAGTTTAAAATACATATCATATATATTAATATATATGTCCTATCTAAAATTTAAAAAGTTATGCGATAAACTTATGATCTTGCCATAAAGCGAATATGAATGCATTTTCTAGCTTCTGCCTGCGAATTTGTCCACGTGGAAATTAACTAGTAATGCCATCTGTGGCGAGACTTTAGTACTTAAGGAAAATTTAAACATGAAATTCAAATTTTATTTTTATGATTTTATAATTAGTCTTAGTTCTGTAGAACTTATTTTACATAAAGAGTATGCAACAATATATCGAAAATGAAAAAAAAAAAACACTTTTTGAGCATCAAAAACCTTTCAGCTGAATATTAACATGTGCTCTATTGTTAAGAAGAATAGTATATTGTTCATAACAATTAAAAACAAAAACTAATTCATAATCACAATTAATTACAAAAGCCACCAAATCAATCATAACCAATATAATTATGGCCGAGTAACCAACTAATAAATACATTCATAATAATAGTTGAATGATAAAAACATGCGATTATTTTGGAGTCTCATGAATAGCGGTGAGTTCATCTGCTGGCGACCTTCCAGATAGTTGGTGAAGCGCGATGTATTTTGTATAGTTCAGTTGATGGAAGCCAGAGTGCGTGCATGTTCCAAATTAAAAGTTTTCAGTATAAGAATAATTTAATTAGTTTCTCCACAGACGCTTTTGAAAGCCAAGATAATCGAAATGAACACTTTGTAAGAATGTTGTGTAAATCTAATTTGAACAAAAAATCACTGATTAGCTATCAGTGAACTTGATCGATTTATCGGTAACCCTGTTTCACTCAGGACTAATATTTATCTTTCAGGGGGCGATTTGAAGAGTATTTCACTTCGGCGTGTTTCTCCGTATACTTATAAGGGGAAACACTGGGTGATTTTAGTCACTAAGAGTCTGCGAGACCTGTCCGCCCTCCCTAGGGCTGAAGATGTCTGAGGATTTCTACCTCGAAAATAACAACAAAAACAAAGGATTAATAGCTACCTATGATAAGAGACTACGGTATATACAAATTATAAGTATATATAGTGAAGGCCGATATGATAAAGCAAAATCTGTTAAGTATGGAGAGTCATAGAAGAGCGCGCACTGCGGTGGAATAAACGCGTGCGGTAGAGTCACCGGTAGACCCTCGCTAGAAAATTGCAGTGAATCTACCGCAAATATGTTTGTATCGCATAGGAATGTATGTAGTACCGCGGATTGCGATGAAAAAAACACACGTTGTGTCCGATAATGTTGCCATACATACAGATTTCTTTGTATTTATACATATTTTCGATGTATGATACAGATTAGCCCTCGATACAGATTTTTATACTTTCACACTGTATTGATCAAATTAACTGTTACAACTAAAACAGAATTTAGCAAAATAAATTACCTACATACCGCATTTATTACGTTACACACTCACCATTGTACGATTCTATTCTTTATGGTTACTTTTTCATAAACAACGTTAATTTAAACATTCTAATTAAGTATTTGTATTATAGAGAATCTTACTATCTTTCTTACTAATATTATAAATGAGAAAGTTTGTGAGGATGGATGGATGTTTGTTACTCTTTCACACAAAAACTACTGAACGGATCTGAATGAAATTTGGTAAGTATATAGTTGGCAACCTGGAATAACACATAGGCTACTTTTTATCCCGAAATTCCCACGGGATCGGGATTTGCGCGGGAAAACCATCCCACGCGTACGAAGTCGCGGGTAGAAGCTAGTATTCCATATTTTGTGATGATGCCGCCAAAAAAAACAATTTTCAAGCGCTTACATTGCAAGTACTGCGTCAATAAATACCTACGTTAAAATAATGTATAATATCATAAAAAGGCCTACAAAAAAGTCCGCGATAGCATATATCTATCTCATATAGTTGAATCACAGTAACCATTTTTATCTCTAAATAATTAATTTAAAATATTACTCTATTTGCGAAAGGTAATTTCTCCTAATAAATACTAATCCTTATCCAAATAAGTATATTATTAACCTTGGCCTTAATGTAGATCAAAAATTGCCCTTTACTTTTTTCATTTAAATGATTAGAAGTTATCACAGATTTAAAATTACACAGCCAAGAAATCCATTGTAGCGAAACGGCTGGCATAAGTCTGAAACTTTTTTATTAATATATTTTAAACTAGCTTTTGCCCGCGACTTCGTCCGCGTAGAATAGTTACTTTGGGCTAACGTTAAATTAAACCCGATTTTGAAGCATTCTTCATTGGCGCTCCGCTCCTATTGGCCTTAGCGTAATGATATATAGCCTTATAGCCTTTCTCTATAAATTGACTATTTAATTAAAAAATATTTTTTCAATTCGAACCAGTAGTTCCTGAGATTATCGCGTTCAAACAAACAAACAAACTCTTACGCCTTATATTATTAATATAGATAGCTGTTGCCCGCGACTTCGTCCGCGTTTCCGTCGATTTTCGTTTAAAAAAAAGTAGCCTATGTCCTTCCTCACGGTTCAGTGATTTTGATGTAACAGACAGATTAACTTTCATAATTTAGTAGGGAAATATAATATGTCAATCTATAATACTGTTGAAAAATATCGCAATACGGGACCGCACAATATTATTGTTAATAGCTGTGCCCGCGACTCCGTCAGCGTGTAACTCCTTGTGTGTTATTAAGTTAATGTATTGGTAATATTGTTTAAATCACGTTCACATGAGGCTTAAGTACCTACAGAACGAAATTTTATACCTTCGACCGCGAGACGCGTCGAGCGCGGCGACCGATTCTCAAAAATAATCCTTATAGCATGATTCAGTATTCACGCGCGATGGCTTATTATTAGCGTATTTCATGTATAACTTTGGTGTTTCTATACCGATTTATATGATTATTTTTTATGAAATGGTTAATAATGTTAACTTTTTCAATTAGGGGTGGCTGAGAGTGTTATAAACGTAAGAGTAGACAAATATTATAATCAGAAATCAGAAAGCTTCGAACTGCTAAGCTATCGGGTGTTACACGTGTTATTGTGAGTCAACCATAAAAGATAGACATATGCTGTCGTGGGATATTTTTTACATAATTTTAAGGAGAACATTTCCGTCATGAAATGATTTCTGTGTAGCTTTAACAATTAAGGTTGCACACGCGACGGAAGCTCAAAAAATGGAGTAACTTCTCCCGTTTTCCCAACATTTCCCTTCACTGCTCTGCTCCTATTGATTGTAGCGTGATGAAAAGTATACTATAACCAGCTCAGGAGTATGAAAAATAATTGTACCAAGTTTCGTTAAAATTTTCGTCGAGTAGTTTTTGTTTCTATAACGGTTATACAGACAGACAGACAGACAAAAATTTTACTGATTGCATTTTTGGCATAAGTATCGATCCCTAATCACCACCTGATAGTTATTTTGGAAATATTTTTCATGTACAGAATTGACCTCTCTACAGATTTATTATAAGTATAGATATAGATTAAGTAAATGATAGCTAAACGCACTTTTTGTAACGACGTACTATCACTGTCGAATAAAACAATTGTTAAAAATGACCCGTGAAGCCGGGCCGGGCCGGGCCGCTAGTATATAGGTTTTTTTTCGTAAAGGTAAACTAGATAAGGCCAGCTTTTCCCTGAGAAAAAGTTTTTTGGATAAGAACGTATATATCTTACGAAAACTTAATAAGTTGGTTTGTAATTTATGTAGCTACAATAGCCAGAATGTCAATTTTTACATCACTCTGATATATATATATGATAATAATTATTCACGTATTTTAGGTAGGTGCGACACTACGAATGCGAGAGCCTTGGATAGCAGACAACAATCTTTGACGGATTTTCTGAGCACAGCAAAGTAACGTTGTTTATGAAAAATTAAAAATAACTATAAAGAATAAAATCATACAATGGTGTGTATAACATAATAAATGCGGTATCTAGGTAATTTATTTTGCCAAGTTCTGTCTTTAGTTGTAACAGTTAATTTTATAAATACAGTGTGTTTGTATAAAAATCTGTATCGAGTGCTAATCTGGATCACACATCGAAAATATGTATAAATACGAACAAATCTGTATGTATGGCAACATTGTCAGACAAAAGGTGCGTTTTTCTCGCCGCAGTGCGCGCACCTGATATTGCGGTTATTCTACCGGTGCGGTAGAATAAACGCACCGCGTTCCACCGCAAGGCAGTGCGCGCACGGCCTAAGAAAAGGAGTTGAAGAGTAAAAAGTGCTCATATCTGTGTACGTGGCTCAAGATGAGTACTTGGCACTCAGCCTTTGGGAATAAGAGCGAGGAATGTGTGATTTTTACCTCACTTAAACCACCCTGGTGATCACCATCAGCACATGGAGGGATACTCCGGATCCTCCTAATGAGACCCTTTCGGAGCATCCTGCGCAACGGCTATCATGGTACCTCCCCCATAACGTTCACAGACCCCAAACAAATGATGATAAAGGCAAAAGAATAGAAGAACTAAGACTAACTCTAGAAGAGTAAAACGGGATACAGAAGATAGAGTGGTAAACTATGGGTCAGGGTATACAAGTCTACATCATATCAATAACAACAGTAATCTATGATAATTTAAATCAATTAGCTCTCTATGACGGTTCAATTATAAACGCCAGTGACTATTTATGTTTCCACAGTATATTTACATACTGGTATGAAAAGAGCACAGGTTGTATATTAGCTACGAGTTTATCTATCATGCTCTAATTGGAAAGTCAGCCGGGGGGAGTGGGTAACCGCCATGTTTGCTTACGATAAGCTGACTGACTACGTTTTTGGTAACAATTTTATTAAAAAATGCATCCTGATATAGACGCAATAGTGCGGATCGGCTGATCTGCGGTACTTATGAATCATTGGCACAATTTTTTGAAGTTTTCTGGACGGTTGCTTATCCTATCCTACTCACTATAATATTATAAATGCGAAAATTTGTGAGGATATATGCGTGTTTGTTGCTCTTTCAAGCAAACACTACTGAACGGATCTCAATGAAATTTGGTACATAAGCTATATATATTTTTATCCCGGAATTCCCACGGGATCGGGATTTAAGCGGGAAAAACCTCCTACGCGCGATGTCCCGGGCAAAAGCTAGTAATGCATATTTTTAAAGAGAACTAGCAATGCGAGTAGAAATCACATTGCTAGCAATTTTGTTAACCTCTCGAACTAAGCTAAATATGCTTGTATCTGGAATTGGTTTACGACTATAGTGTAATGGGTGGGGTTCGAACTCGCGACCTCTCGATCACAAATCACCTTAGCCATTAGGTTATTGACCCTTAAATTTCTGTACACCTTATAATATATTGCAAAGGATACACATAAAAGTTAGTGTATAATGGGCAGTATTTTCGCAGGGCAATCTCTTACACTCAACCTTATATGGGGTTATTTGCACATTATAAATATTATCTGGAGTGGCCAGTCAAAGACTGAAGCAGGCTAAGTATCACTGGTATACAAACGTGTGTATCGCTATTTAGATACCAACAGTATGAACTCATCATTATACGACTGTAAACACACTTGAGTTTAAAAAATTAATTTTTTAACCACTACCTTCTGGTAATTTCAATTACTTGAATCAATTAAATTGATAGATAGTTCGACATTGGAAGTTTTTCATTGTCATGGCGGCCAAGTCACTTAAAGTAGAGGAAATTTCGCTTGTAAGTAACACGATAAATTTCAGTAGATTAGAGAGATAAATAAGCCTATGATTTTCACGGATAATGATACTCATTCTTTGAGGATCTTGACCTCTCAGTGCCTCAGTGGTCTTTTTAAACCATCACTTCCCTTGCCCGAGGATCTAGATATTATAGCCGTAGGTCTAATTAAGTGTGGAGACCAGATGTTCGCTGAATATAGATGTATGTATAGGTTTGACGTTCAACGCATCTGGTTAGATTAGAAGCTGACCATAACCTAGTTGTGGAGAGACTGGGCAGATGGCAGTAATATGCTGTATTATTTATTGGGTATGTATGTTTGGTTTTTAACAGGTGACTTTTACGTACCTACTCCGATTATTCTATCAATAGGTGATTTTTCTCGAAGTTATAATAAACCACCCCGTGATCCTTCCACAATTGCCCCGGAGGATGCAGGAGTAGTTAAACACTTTTCCTCATGGCCCTCCACTGGTACTGGCTGGGCTTCTGATACGAGAAGGGACCCGCAAAGGCCACGAAAAATCTATTGTATTTCCTGGACAACCAATGGGAAAAGAGCCGGAGGACGATGGAAGCTACTGCCATATTATTATTATCTTTTCACCGCCTTTCGTTGACTAGCATCAAATTGGGTGAATGGCCAAGGTATTCAGTCCGACTATGTATCTTTGAGTTTCATGGAGTATTAATTTGATTTAAATATTCCAATAATAAAAACTTTTTCTTTTTTAGTCGGTGCCAAGCCAATGAATAGTTTTGATAGGCAAAGTACCTACGCCGCATCTTTAGGCACGCCCGAGGTGATCAAACCTATTCATTTCTCTTGGCACCGACTTCAGCCATGTGAGTAGATATCTAGCCCTTATTTTAAACGGAATTAGACTTCCAATAAAACAATCTTTAAGGTTATTTCTCTCTTCGTAGTGCAAGTCTTTTTTGTAAGTTTTATAGTCGGTTCAATTTTTTGTAAAAAAGTATTTATTTTATGCGTTTTAGTGTATATTTTTTTGTGTTACTTGAGATACCTACATAACGTTCGCACTAACTTTTATTAAGTCTGCTGTATACGTCTTTTTTACCCACTAAAACCATATTTCGGCGTGATTTTATGTTATACAAAGGTTAAACGGCTTTGCGTTTTTTTTTTTGCTTTGCTTTGCGCGTTTGGCCATGATTTGATGAGTTAAGCTGTGTTCGCAGTGGCCGGTCTACGGAGAGGTGTCAAAAACTTAGTATCTCTAGTTTTTTGTGCTTCGGAAGGCACGTTAAACTATCATTCCCGGCTGCATCCATAGTCATTAGCACCCACTAATTCGCATTGGGCTTGCTTAGTGGGTTCTGTCCAGCCCATTCCCTTTACGTACCTACGGTGTCTATTCGTAGGAAAGGTCTGTGCCTCAGCAGTGGTGATATTAATAGGCTGATTATGCTAAACAGTACATAGATGTACGAGGGCAGCAATCGCGGGATATTTTCTGTTTTAAATTGAAGAGTTTCATCTTTTCTTATCTCTGAAGGTCTTTATCAGAACCTGACGTGTTATATACTAAAACCTTCCTTGTAAAATATGCTTTCAAACAACGAAAACGCGATCGAAATTGGATCAGTAGTTTCTGAGAAAATCGCGGATATACAAATATACATACATACTGGTTGAACATATAACCTCTTTTTTTGAAGTCGGTTAAAAAGAGTTTTCAATTCTGCTGTGCAGTTGCTGGAAACACCAAGCCTACGTTTTTCTAAAGTCTTAATAGTTGTTAGTTTTAGAGAACCTCAATTCTTCAGTTCTATGTCTGTTACGTATAGCAGACTTTAGCCTTGTCATAATAAAGGCTTGACATACAAGTTTTGATCAAGGTTATCAAGCAAGAACATCAAAATTATAATTATAATATTAAAACCTATTCATATAGAAAAAAATTGCTCCAGGTGATCGTAGTTTACTCAACAAAACATTTATTTTTTCACAAAAACTATTCAGACATTTTTTTCCAAGACTTTACTTAGCAATGATTCATTTTATATAAAAAAAAACCTCAGGCCAGGCCATTATGTCCAAACAGATGATTAACTGTGTAGAAGAAAAAATAAAATTGTTCTCTATTACAATAATTACGAGCAATTTGTTGGCTTCACACTCGCACTCGAGTTCACTCGACAGAGCATGCCAATGGTTGAAAATGGAATACTAAATTCAATTGAGGTTATTAACCGTATTAAAGAGGTTTTAGTAGATAACATAGATTATTAAGTTGTTAAATGGATATACTTACAAGAGTTCATTATCAATTAATTATTTCACAAAAAGAAGTTCATTATCAATTAATTATTTCACAATATTATTATATAAATTAGAGAGACAAAAACCGTTACCCAATTATTTCTGAAACACACCAAACACAATTTTTCTACACTACTCTTTAAAGTTAATGCGCAAATAGAGTTACCAATCGTCATTGTTTTTGTAAATATTTTCAAAAAACATTATTGGCAGTAAAACTGTAAGAAAAAAGACATACATCTTCACAAAAAAATGTATCCCTTATAGAAGTAAATTAATGTTAATTAAAAATAATCCAAATGCGTTACCACACATAAAAACCGCACAGTTAAAAAATATATACACACAGATTGATGACTTCTTTTTCTTTTTCGAAGTCCGTTTCAAACCGCAACATAAGAACAACATTAGAAAATAAAGAAAATGAGTACAATTTTCTTATGTTAGAAGCCTACGTTAACAGGCGACAGAGATTAAAGGAATACCGATAAGGTTTCCTTATCCAGTGCATACTATTACAGTAACAAAAGGAGTATATGTGTTTAACATTACACTGCGATTTGCTTCGCTTAATATTCACGGTGCATTCGTCAAACTATTTGTTGGGTATTGAGTCATCAATGCCAAGCCTTGATTTGTGGTTGTTTGTTAAATTATTGTAAACAGTACGCCATGTTATGCAGCAAATAGGTATAGTGTATACCTGCGAAGTTATTTAAGTTTTATAATATGACCACCAGGGTCTTGTTATGAAATCGTTAGTCCGTATTCGTCCATTGGGTGAACACGACCCGACCCTCATTGCAGATAGCTATGCTTCTTAGGAATATGTCAATTTTAACTTCACCGGTAACGTTTCCAAGCGAATATAAATAAGGATTTATGCATTGATATATTAAAAGGAGGAAGATACGGTACTAGATACAGCGTTTGGTCCTACTAAACTAAGTGATTGCCCGTAGTTGGCGCTCAGTCGCGCACGGAACGTTGTTGATCACACAGCTCAAGAAATTCAAGTCTCTTCGTGTTTTTAAGGATTTTTTGGAATAAATACGTATCAAAATGACTTCTTGTGTAGTTATACAGTGTATTAATTACACCAGGAAGAAGAATAAGAGACATGGGTCATGGGATCGCTTACTGTTTACTTACCTAATACATGCAATCTCATTTCATTCATAAGCGCAAACATTCGGCAGCTAAGGCGATTTCGCTCGCACTATAGCGTCGTCTCCTATCTCTGTCCTTGTCTATCGGTAACTGTAGGTTTGGGACTGATGATGACACTGAACACAGATGTGTGAGTTCCCATGCATGTATTCGTGCGCTGAGCCCAGGTTTACTGATTGCGATGTTAGCGCGTAACATATCTTCCTCCTTTTAATACATCAATGGATTTATGCCTGATCTTGTGACAAAAAGATGTACGGCTTAACGACTCACTGAATCAGTGAGATTCCAAAATGGTTTCTAGGTGTCTTTTCACGATCATCACCATCTGCTTATCCTTTTTTTATGGATGTGAAATCATCCAATGACTGCCTCCCGATTTGGGCGAAGCGGGAGAGGTGTCAGACTTTTACTGACTAAAACCCATCCGTGTTACGTCATTTGCCCTTCGTGTTCCGAAGCCGCGGTAACTCTTTCGAACAATGCCGCAATATCTACGTTAGGATCGGCTTTAAGTCTAACCGAGCAGTGCACTGCCAATCTGACCTCCACAACCCAGTAACTGAGTAACATGATACCCCTTGGCCAGACCAGTGTCAAATTTTCTAGCTTCTGACTACCCGTAACTACTGACAAAAATGTCTAAATGAGAACCGGGACCAACGTCTCTCCACGATATCTTGACAAAACGCGCAAAACAACGAGTTTTTCAATAAACAATAACTAGTCTAGAATAATAACTGTATAAAGTATTCTTCACGATATTTAAAACCTATTGTTATAGACAAATGAAATTATTAGAGCCTAAACAGATTCAGGGTTAAATCGGGGAGAAAACACGATAACGGTGAACTAAAAATAACTTACATTATTTATACCCCAGCTGGTAACGGGTATGGTAATACCTAAGCTGTACTTGATACTGCGATATCATATTTATTTTATAAAGGTGGACTGGAACCTTGGATGATAGAAAAGGGGGATATATCTTGTCGCATCGGAGTACCGGTATCGATATTAACGGCGATGTCAACCATTAATTGGATACCCAAAGTGGTGATTTTATTACGCACATAAAGCTGTAAATTATTGTTGAAAATCCATTAATTTTATTTCGGTTCCCAATTCCCGGTCCCCGTCACGTTTATGACCGATTACCGACATATGGGCGTAGCCCATGAGGTTAATAATTATAACCGGAGGAATATGCTTGAGGAGTTGGGGCTTACTCAGTCTACTCCAATATACGAGTAAAATTGATTACCTATACAGATAGGTGCGACTCTATCAAAGCACAGCTATCACGACCTTGTAAGTATTTTTCTATGCATTCATAACATACCTACTCGTATAGGCATTGATTTTGACTTGGCTAAAGAAAAATCATTCCATTCATCACGAAAAACTATACTAAACGCACGGACCAAATGATTGTGTGGCCTACAGATACAGTCGCTCTAGTTCTGGGTGATTGTGAAAATTTAAGCGAAACTACATTAATGTAGGATACATTTGTAGCAGGCTTCGAAAATTTCGGTAAACATTTAAAAAAATTTTCATTTTTCTTATCCCTTTTCTATTCAAATTCTGAAATGACAGCACGAATTACAGAAATAAATATCTTTTTAACTTCTAATTTCCCATGGTTTGGCATATCCGCCTCATTCTATACTCCAAGTCCAACCTACATTAGAAACTGGTTCCTATACGTGAGATAACTCATACTCATACGTAGACGGAGGTCAAATTAGCTGTATTACATCATCAAATAACTATGATAACCATAGTAGCTAAGTTGAGGCCCATATTTTAAGTTTAATTTTTCAAGCCGTGATTTTGGCTAATCGAGTTTTGGAGATAGCGTTCGGCGCTATGTTTGTTACTCATATTTCTATGCGCTGTTTGTTACATGTGTCTAATTGTTTTACGTTAAGCTACAGGTTCTTTTTACGCGGCTATTTTGAAGTATGAATAAGTATGGTAAACTATTATAAACTTCATTGTAGCACAAGAGGAAATACTGTATAATGATGATTTACATTTAAATCGGAATATTATACTCGTAATATTTGGTTACAAAATTGTACGGGAAGTTGTACATCAGGGAAACTACGATATAGATTGTTGTTGAGGACAATATAAATGTACTAAAATTAGTTACAAAACATACGAACCAAATCGACTGCAAACTTTTTGTACAACAATATTTATATTTTTACTATATTATAACTAGCCTTGTATACAATATTGAAATAAACACTATTTTCTGCTTGATGGAGTGCGTTGTTCAAGGTCGATCTCCGTATAGTTTTTAGGTAATGAGCCACTTTTAGTTGCACGTTCAATCTAGGCAACTTGTAACGATTTGTTTATTTTCAATAGCCTAGCAAATATCTAAGTGTGAACTCTACTAAATTTAGCATTGTATAGCTAATTAGATATACCTACTTAGTGGGTGTAGTAAATACCTACGCTAATGAATAACTGCGTTGCAAATAAAACTGTTGATACATCCTTAGTGTTGCGTATGCAACACTAAGGATGTACCTATCTATCTAATTATTGTTCTGTATCTAACTAATTATTGTTATGTTTTTGTATAAAGTAATTATTAATTATTGAATTATTTTTCTGCTTTAGATAGGGAAACTAATGGCTAGTTGAGTCTAGTAAATTAATCAAAGTCATGCCTACTTATTGATCATCTCTCTAAAAATAGACCAGTCGTGTTATCAGGCGTTTAATTGACACACTCGTTAAACAAAATATGTGTTTATCTGTCGCGAAAATAACCTTCGTTTTCTCATACCAAGTAAAACTTCAGTTTCTGTTACGAGTTTAATTATAAATTTTGGCTTTTCGCCACTAAAGCACCGACACTGCATATACGCACAAACAATATTTACAATTTACATTATTATGAGTATTGTAAGAATTTGTAACTTGACGTACCAATAACCAGCAGGAAATGATCCAGCAATTAAGGTGTCACTAAAACACTTTCAGTTTCTTCTAAGAAATCACTGTTTGTTGAGCTTGATCACGAAACAAAGGAACTATACAGTTCACAGTTACATCATCGAATATTCGCGGAAATTAACAACGTATGGTAACACTAAACACCATGAATTAGCATGAACACTCGAAATTTTAAAATAAAGTTCGCAGCTTTCTGTAGTTTTTATTTCTTTTCGGCCAGTTGTACGAGTAGTGTCGTCCCTCAGCCGTATGTGAATCGAATTAACTCGATTGGTTAATTGAAAGATGTAGTGTTGTGCGTCGTGATAAGCGTCGAGAGGTCGCGCGTTGACTGTTCGCTCAGTGTATCATTGACGCCGCCTCACGTGCGTTTGCATGCAAAAAAACAGGCATAGCCCACGAACTCTCACAGAGAACTATTCCTACGTAAATTGTTCGATCATGACTGCGACTTGGGATATTTCGGGATGTATCTAATTTTGGGTGCAACACATTAATAATATTTTTCAGTCTACAGAGGTTTAATTAAGAGTTTTACTAAAGTTATAATGTTAGTGGCGTTAAATACAGGAAGACCATAAAATATAGTTTAATGAATAAGTCACGTACTAAACCAGTCATATCTTAAAACTAATAAGCGACCTTGAAGTTAATGAATCAAACAATAATGATGTTTCAAATTAGTATCAATGAGTTTGTGGGACAAATGAAACGATAGTATTCTCCTTCCATCAAACACAATCATGGGAAAGTTTTCGATTCCCACGGGAAGGAAAGTGAAGCTATGGTGCACACACTTCTTTGCTCTATGGTTAAAAAATAAAATTACAGGTTCTAAAAACATCTGAAATGTATGGCCAGTGACGTCACCACACAATATTTCGCGAAGTGTTATTCATTGATATGTACACGTGTCGTAGTATTTCTGTTGAATGATCCAATAGCAGCACCTTTGATTCATGGAAACCTATTTTTACACAAGAAGCGAAGTCAAGTTGTGGCTTCCCTGGCTTATTGTAATTGCGTTATCGACTAGTGTATTAACAACTCCACTTTCGTGAGCGTGTCTTTTTATTTTTCCCTACGATAATCCATCCGATTTGAAAGAGATTCTTTTTGTTTTATTTTTATTATTAATTTATCCTTCATTATTGTCGCTTCTCAAGTTTATTTTAATATAATATGAAGTTTTTTTTGTGAATGGGAGAACACTGTAGACTCTTAGATTTGTTGTACAATTTTTTTTTGTAATTCCATTGTGTTGTATTAATTAGTCTACACTGTCTTCTCATACCTAATTAATCTGTATTATGGATACATTGTAAACATGATACTTTGATTTGAAAAGAGTAACGTGTGGAGTTTCTTGCCGGTTCTTCTCCATAAAAAACGACCAATTTCGAACCGTGCCCTAACTGCTGACGTTTTATAAGTGTCGATGTAGGCCTATGTGAAATAAAACATTTTGAGTTTGAGTTTGAAGGGTTGAACAATACTAAGATCGAAGTGTCTCTTTGTCATGAATCAATTTTGTGAATGAGAGATTTTAATTCAAAGAAACCTCATAGGATGTTGATGACTACATACGAGTATGTCGCACCCTTAGTAATAATATAAGGGCACAACTCAAAAAAGTAGATTTTTGACTACTCGCGTTTCAAGATTCTGGATTCCTACATTACAGATATTTTTTCATATAACATGTTTATTATTTAAGTTAGCCAACAGGTAAGCTAGGTAACCGGTTAGTTAACTGGTTAGTTAACCGGTAGCGGATTTAATTTTGAGCCCTTAGCATTTAAAACCTCAGTTTGCAAAAATTTTGACTTGATTCCTTATATTACTGAGGGTGCGATGTGTTCTATTTAAAATCGTGAATGGTGATGTTGGAAACCTTAGGAAACACAAAACTGCAGTCACTGAGATTCATCTAAATACACATTGTATAAACTAGCAAGATGAAAAGCATGAACGTCTGTAATATTAGTTAAAAAAAAGAGGTTGTAATAAGACATTTCCAAATTCAAATATAACTAACGTTGACAAATCGAACAAAACGGACTTAAAAAATGTCCTTCACCCTGTCATAGGACATTCTAAAAATAGCAACGAGAGAGTAATTTTCATAAATAATCCACATGCCGGTTTCCACCTCGACCCGCGCGTTAGAATGTGAAAACAATGGCATTTCGCCAAGTAAGCTGTGACGTACGCCAGCTATACCACCAGCATCGGAATACTTTGATAGCTCCACGGCTATACGGTTATTTTAAAAACAAATAAAAGCCGGATATTTCTACTTCGCTTTCCATGGCGTCAAAGTCTCAGATTTATGAGTGAAGGGCTTATAGTTTGAATGTTCTGTGTCCGGGGCATAAATCTACAATATCGTCTAATAGTCATTGCTTGACACTTCCATTCATTTAACACTAACTAGGTATTTGAAGAAGAGAAGTAACGAAATAATTGTTTCAGGGCTATGTGATTTTACGTAATCTATAATCTATATCTAAATATTTGCACGGCTGAATTACCGAATATAGTGAAACCGACTAGAACTTAAGAACTTTGTTATCTACCTATATTCTTGCAAATAAATATATGATTTAGAACACCAGTAAGAGTCGATCTTCAAGGTCTTCTGCTTTCTGCTTGTTGATGTCAATCCGTGGATGGGTAACTGTTTTAACATAATTATCGCGATCGCTTAGGGACTCGGAAGGTGTTTGATAATCAATAAAAACTTTTTACCAAAAAATTAAACCGACTCCCAAAAAACACTGCAAAGTGAAAAATAACTTTAATTTCGGTAGTCGGTGTCTTTAGTTTTGTATTTTCGTTTTTGGCACCGACTTCCGAAATTAAAGTTATTTTTCACTTTGCAGTGTTTTTTGGGAGTCGGTTTAATTTTTTGGTTAAAAGTTATTATTTCACTCTTTTTAGTTGGTTGATTTTTAATTTACCTAGTTACAAGAGCCTAAATGTCAACTACTTATAACATTTTACAAAATATTGCTTTTCCCAATGCTGGGCCGTTAATTTTTGAGGAGTTCTCCTGGTACTTCACCATCAGCTATACATCACCATATGCATTGTGCCGAGCATAAAGTGCTTAACATCCATATTCAAGTAATCGAATCGCAATCCACGAAATACTTATTATTGAGTAGTTTCGGCGGCCATCTGTGGTATTCATCATCAGTTCCACTTCCCCAAATGGTACTTTTTGAGAGCAACTGCACAAGTTACTATAAGAAATACCGAAAACGCCATAGGTGTGCCTATAATATTTGAAGAGTTCCCTCGATTTCTCCAGGATCCCATCATCGGATCCTGACTTGGTGACAAATGGTACCAATTTCGAAGTATACCCTATCAAACAAAAAAAGAATTTTCCAAATCCGTTCAGCCGTCTTCGAGTAATCGGTGACCATACATTAAATGAAAAAAAAAAAAAAAAATATACGCGTCGAATTGATAACCTCCTCCTTTTTTTGTCGTCGGTTGAAAAAGAAAATCTTGTAGAGCGTTACAGCTAAGGGGAATCGTAATTCTCTGTTACCGAGTTGTGCAAGTCAAATAGGCAGTGCTTGCATTAAAATACAGTTACTCAGCTATATCCGGATATACTGGAAGCTGAGTCCAACATAGTTGGGTTGAGGTTGGGAGAGATGATAATAAAATCAATGATGGAGTAGTAACTAATCTATATCATAAATCTAGCAGGCAATAAATTTTCAATTGGGAAATATGCGAATATATAGAAGATTACGGGTCTAGCAGTTTTGAGTACTTGGTGTATCTATTCAAGATTGTCACCTACAAAAACAAAACGACGAGTAAATGTAACGTTTATAACCAATTTGTAAAATAAATTTAATTTATCATTAATATCACAATAAGCAGCTTAAAACGTAGTACCACAAATTTTCAAACAAACACACAGTTTAATCGATGGTGGTATTGAAACTGACGGGTGGCGCGAACCGCTTGAAAAACATACCGAAATAAATGAATGAGTTACGGACGCATGACGCATACGCCGTAATTATCCAATTGTACTTCTTTGTTTTATAAGAATTCAAGATCAGCCGGAAATGTATTAAATCTACGGCAAATAGATATATAATTTATTGGCGCAGTTAAGAATTTTTGTGAGACGTATTTTGTTTGAATTTCAGTGCTTGCGCAATGAGCCTCCGATTTTCAACCGACGACAAAAAAAGGAGGAGCTTATCAATTCGACGCGTATATATATTTTTTTAGGGTTCCGTAGACAACAAGGAACCCTTAAAATGTCCGTCTGTCTGTCCGTCTGTCCGCGGTTTAGCTCAAAAACTATTGGTACTAGAAAGTTGTACTTTGGCATGAGTAATGAGCAGTGATCGGGGTAGGTAGATTGAAATGGGGTCATTGATCCGAAACGTATATATTAATATGGACATTCCTCCGGAATTGGTGGATTATTAAAAAAAAACCGGAACTTATGTAGGAATTTTATTCTGCCAGAGTGGAAGGAGTCATTTGATGATTTGCCATCCTCAAAAAAAGGTAGGAATTGTAATAAAATGAGCAATATTATTCTTTATTCTACCCTTAATGCAAATTACCATGACCACTATGAAAATATTTAAATTTAAGTGCAACAATTTATGTCTATCTATAAAAGTTCTAGCCATAAAAGGCTAAAAATAAAAAAAATAAAAATTAAAGCTTCGATCGGAAGTAGATTGTTTTTATGATTCAACAGATAAATAATGAATTAATTTAGTTTTTATACCTTCCTTTAAATTTTGAATTGAGTAGGAATAATATCACTACCAACATTAACAATGTTTAATTGAATCCGGAAATACCGGAATTACTTTCCGGGAAAATGGCTTATCCATGTTATTCTTTCTGTGTGCATTTATGATACAAGTACCAAAAATCAATCTACCTACTCCGATCACTGGTAATGAGTATACACGTTAATGACGCCGAAAAAGTGGTAACATAAAATTTTGAAAAAAAAAAACAATTATTTAGAGTACCTCCCATACATGTAAAGTGGGATAATAATTATTTTTTTCGTTCTTCCCATAGTGTGGGATATCGTTGGATAGGTCTTTCAAAAATATTAGGGGTTTGGTAAGACCGTTTTTTGATTAAGTAAACCGTTCGTGACTTATCAGCTTTAAAATACCAATTTTCATTAGAGTCAAGTGTCCTCCCCCTCTATCAACTAAACGGTTGTAGTTAGAAATTCAAATGTCACGGCAGTAGTACCTATATATAACGAAATTTAAAGGAAAACTATCACACATAAGTGGGCTTTACAAGTTTACGAGTAATAGTCGACCAATTGTATTTGACTCGAAATATTCGATAGAAATGTGGATAGATGGCGCCAAGCGCCAGTTGTATCGTGCTAGCTTCTTGTGACGATTGAGTAGTGTAGCTCTGTGTCCGTATTTAAATTCAAAATACCGGCTATGACAAGTTTTATACAATCTCTAAAAAAAATTAAAACTTTTCGTGCAAAATTGTCGGATCAGGTGAGGATTTGTATAGGAAGTCAAATTAGTTAGGTAGTCATGTTTGGCTTTTAGTTAGAGCATGGTACGAAACGATCAGTCAGCGAATACGACACGCACTTGGCTGTTATAAAAACTACGGAACCCTACACTGCGCGTGGCCCGACACGCACTTGACCGGTTTTTTTAATGTATGATCACCGATTAGTCGAAGACGGCTGAACCGATTAGGAAATTTTTTTTTTTTGTTTGAAATGGTATACTTCGAAATTGGTCCCATTGTCACCAGGTCAGGATCTGATGATGGGATCCTGGAGAAATCGAGGGAACTCTTCAAATATTATAGGCACACCTATAGCGTTTTGGGTATTTCTTATAGTAACTTGTGCAGTTGCTCTCAAAAAATACCATTTGGGGAAGTGGAACTGATGATGAAGACCACAGATGGCCGCCGAACCTACTCAATAATAAGTATTTCGTGGATTGCGATTCGATTACTTGAATATGGATGTTAAGCATTTTATGTTCGTCACAATGCATATGGTGATGTAGAGCTGATGGTGAAGTACCAGGAGAACTCCTCAACAATTAACGGCCCAGCATTGGGAATAGCAATATTTTGTAAAAGGTTATAAGTAGTTGACATTTAGGCTCTTTTAACTAGGTAAATTAAAAATCGACCAACTAAAAAGAGTGAAATAAAAACTTTTTACCAAAAAATTAAACCGACTCCCAAAAACACTGCAAAGTGAAAAAGAACTTTAATTTCGGAAGTCAGTGCCAAAAACGAAAATACAAAACTAAAGACACCGACTACCGAAATTATCGGTATTATTAATATATATATATATATACACTACTAATTTTTAATTAGTACAAATACTTAAAGGGCTTATTAGAAAAGGTCTTGTTATTATATATGTAAAGTCTCACTATATAATATTGATAAATAGCAAAGTTATTAGCGTTTGTTTATATCCCAAAATGTCACTCAATTTACGGACATATTGTACAGGCCATTCATGTATTCATTAATCGTGATGTCGCGGTCACGCGGTCTCGCTCAAACTTGCCCCGCCTCCAACAGCTGTTATCGTAATTGTAGGTAGCTTAGACGCATCTTTAAGCTTTACGATAAAAAAAAAGTAAAATAGAAGGTTTACGAAGAATAATAGGCACTTATTCAATTCAAACTTTACCTTCATACTTTTATTGGACTTAGGACCAACAAAATTAGCAACTTTTTTACAAATAAAACAACTAGGTAACTAAAGTAAAATGAAATCAAATCAAATCTTTAAAACTTGTTTGAAAAGTAATTTTGGCGTATTTAAAAGGTTTGAATCATCTGATATTTACAATAATGAACGTTTACAAAACTTAAAAACAACTTACAGGTATTTTAATTGTCCTTCGGAATGTCCACCACCATTATCAATGCAAAGACGGGCACGTTTAATTAAATTATTTTTTAACGATAAAAGTATGTTTCGCTCACTTTTCACTAGGTCAAATGCGTTCAATATGCGCTGTTTTAATTGTTCTAACTTACAGGTATTTTAATTGTCCTTCGAAATGTCCACCACCATTATCAATGCAAAGACGGGCACGTTTAATTAAATTATTTTTTAACGATAAAAGTATGTTTCGCTCACTTTTCACTAGGTCAAATGCGTCCAATATGCGCTGTTTTAATTGTTCTGCACTTGTTGGCTCACTAACATACACTCGTCGCTTAATTTCACTCCATAAAAAAAAGTCCAATGGCGTGAGATCGGGCGAGCGTGGAGGCCATTGGACGGGGCCCCGTCGACCAATCCATTGACTCCCGAACTCCTCCGTCAGGTACTCACGCACTGCGCTATGGTAGTGCGGAGGCGCGCCGTCTTGCTGAAACCAGAGGCCTCGTAAGTTGGCTAATGGAATGTCATCTAACATTGAAGACACCATAGTCCGAAGCAAAGTTAAATAACTTTCTCCATTAAGACGCCCTTCAATAAAATAAGGGCCAACGATATTTTCATTTAGGATTCCTGCCCAGACATTTACAGAAAACCTGTGTTGAAAGGAGTTCTCCTTTGTTAGCATTGGATTTCGTATTGACCACCAGTGTTCATTGTGTTGGTTGAACAATCCAACACGAGTAAACATACACTCATCGGAGTATAACACATTTGCTTCTGTGTTATTCAGTATCCACCTGCAGAACTCCATCCTTGGTTCATAATCCACACTGGTCAATTCTTGACCCTTTCTGTAGTGGTATGGGTGAAATCCAGACGAACTAATGATCGTCCATGCACAGTACTGGCTGATATTAAAATGACGAGCTGCGTCATTCGTACTTCGCCGGGGATCTTCTTCAAAGTAGTCCACTACATCGTCGTAAAGGTTTTGGGAATACCGGTCTTCCACGTCCTTGGCTATGGGCCGGTGCGCGGAATGATCCGTGGTCGAGTAAACGTTGGTAAACATTTACCACAGTCCGAACGTTTGGCTGGCGAGCATTTGGGTACTCTTCCCTGTACATACGAACAGCGGCACTAGCGTTTTCACCAGACAAAAAGTACACACGCAACATAGCCACGTACTCCCGAGATGAAAACTGGTAAGCCATCGCGACAGCAAAACGTAACAATTTAGATTAAAAAGCACGCGCACGTTTCCGCTAACAAATTGGCACTGCTAGCTCAGGTTCACTCAGTGTTGCCGTTTAGGAATAAAAAGAGTCCCCAGACGTCGATGCAAAAGTCGCTAGATTTTGAAAAGAACAATATTAAAAAATCCGCTAGAAGTCGCTAAATGGTAGCAAAATATGGTGTAAATAAAAGCAAATTTCTATAATCAAGCTTTTAATCGTAGTAATGAAATCCCTATAGGTTTAAACAACTAAAAATTTCGTTATCTATTGCGTCATTTTCGACTTCGACAACTTCTTATGGCTAGTCTTGTGCATGCTCGGTCATTTTTGAGATTGCTCCGTACTAGTTCATTTCGGACAGTGAACTATTTAATTTTATTAGTTCTAATAGCTCTAATCGGTCATCGCTTTCAGCAGTCAGCGGTCACTAGAAACGTCTCGCGTGTTCGGGTGATAAGCTAAATTAGACATTATGCAATTGAAATAACACGTATCTTATCTCATTCTTGCGAATTCAGTCGGTAGGATTCGGGTAGCATCGTCATTAATCGGCTACTCTCTCCCGTTCTCATTCATTCACAGGCATCGAATGGATTCGTATAACGCTTCTGTCAAACAATCAGTGACTGTATTTCAATTCCCGTTCGCACATTACGATCGCGTGGTTTAGAATGTACATCTGTACGAGTTCGAAAAAAATCGAAAAAAAATGTCGCTAAGCACATCAAAAAACCGCTAGATCTAGCGACAAAGTCGCTAGAACGGCAACACTGGGTTCACTCTGCGATAAAGGATCGCTGGCCAGCCGAAAGGAGGGGGCGTGGCTTGAGCTTAGACGCGAGTTTGCCGGGATCTATGAATGGCGATCGAACTGGACTAGCACTGCGCGTAATATTTTCTAGTAGTAATTGTTATGAATGATTGATTCAGTTATGAGTTTACCAGTTATGGCAAATTTTCGTAGACAATTTTGGGGTTTCGTTTTTTTTACTTTTGACTACATAAATATGATCAGTAAAGTGTACGGATAGAACCCCATTTTTTTTTGTACTAATTAAAAATTAGTAGTGTATATATATATATGACAGTCCAGTTAGTTATTGTATTTGGTTTCATAAGGAACAAATATTATGTTAAATAGGTGTGTTTAAATTTTGGTGTACAATAAAGTGTAGAATACACTTTATTGTACAGTGTAGAATACACTTTATTGTATTTATCTATCTATCTATTTAAATATTCTTTTTCGGATTTTTTGAGATCGTATGCAGATTATTATCAGGCAATGGACTTCTACAGACACAAAAAGTTGTTGGCACGAAGTTCTAGTTCCCGCCTAATTCAGGCGCCCACCCAAATTAGAAACAGTTATCAGTCCAAAACATATAATGGGTCATGTAATGTCAAGGCGCCGATCGTAACAAGATGTTGCTCAATCATAAATTCTAGATCGGGATCATAGAACTAAATATTACAAAGTGCACACGTATTTTCAGCCTACATAGGTATTAGGAGATTAAAGGATGCGTTTAGCCAAATGGACCAATGCACAAAGGAAACCAGTGCAGTAGATAAATCCGGAAAGCGTTGGTGGCGCGGCTTTCATCAGGCTTGGGTGTAGGAACTGTGCTATTTTGTAAAGCAAAAATCTCCACCTCCTCTATTAAGGTAGGTGTTATAGGACATAACTGGTATTGGCCGAGAGAACGGGCAGTGAACAACTTCTGAATACGGTTATCTACTAATTCTCTTCTACTACTAATCTATGTTTATCATGTATGTGTAATGTTTAATAAATTTAAATAAATATATAGAACAGCATAGTACTGGTCGGTGTAGTGATACTAAAGGCCTACTAACGGTCAGCAGTGGATGTCTCACCAGAATGATTTATGATGATTAACAAACAAATATCACTCTATCCTTTTGTTTTCGGGGGGAGAAAATTTTAAATGACTCCTCTCGTTCTCTCGCTCTGGAGCGAAAACTATCAACTGACTATAACCCCCACTCAGTTCTTTCAGTTGCTCTTTCGTTCCGTTACCGTAGTATCTCGTTAGATTATTCTCTCAACCCCAGATGGCAATGGCCCTATTGGGCTTCGTCAATGCTGCTGACTGCTCTTTCAGGTACGCGTGGAACTCGACGCGCCGCCGACCCGGGCCTGGTCTTTACCGGACGTTGAGCTACCCCTGCTTGCAGTAGGGAAGCCCACGATATGCTGATGGCCAGCACTGTACTACGTTAGACTTACTTCGCGATACGTTTTACCAATTCCTTTAAGCGAACAGTGAAACCAGTGAGCATTAAAACTTTGAAGAAAGTCAGAAGCTTGGCACGAGTTCCAATCATAAAGTCAGACATGTGTCTGTAAATTCACAATCGGAAGTCGAACGTCGTCAATGTAGGCGGGATCCGGGTTTAGTTCGCCAGTACTAGTCTGTGTTAGGTGATTTGTTATTGTGTACGCTGAGATATATGGCAGGGAGAATGTGTTACTGCGTGCGTGCGTTTATGACTCTAGTTGTTAACTGAAGCTTATTTGTAGTGTGAGATTAGAACTTTCTCAACTATCTAAATTTTATCTTTAAACAAAGAGTCACATTGCCACCAGGTACAAAATCTAAACACAGTATCTGATAGACAATGTTGAATGTTGTAAAACATATCATCGTGGAACCTAGTAGTTCTTTCACAACCTATATAGTCCCGCTGCAAACGTCCAGTCTTCCTCGGCGACAATCAAGATTCTCAATATTAGAAGAAGCTTTATTTCAAAAGCAACGAAATTGTAGGCTTGAATGGTTGGTGTACATTGTTTCATATCTGCTACACCTGTTTATTCTATGTTGTCTGTATCTATGGGGGCGTTACAGACTACATTTGCGTATAAATCAACAATCAAATGCACTTGACTACACAACAATATAAACCCAATATGCGTACATATACTGAATAGGGAGAGTGATATAAATGGAAGTCGTTCCCAGCGAGTGGCACACTGACTTGTGACTGGCATTGTGCATTGATTAGATAACGATTGTACCACAGATGCGCACGGGCATGCGAGGGACGACAGTTGAATAGATATGCGGCCACAATTTTGGCAAATTCCATGGGACAACTGGACTCTTTAAAGTTGGTTTACCAAATCGATGTTATATGTATATAACTATATAATCACATGTAATTACTAAGCTATAATGGGAACAGGCAGAATCCCTTCCATATGTGATCCTATAAGTCTCAATATAGCAGACTTCAAGAACGTATGTATTTTTTGCCACATTTTTGCTAACTATGGAGAGGCACAGTCATTGACTGTATAATAAGTGAAATTGTGAATTTGAATGTATGAAATGAAATATTTATTTTGTAAATTGGTTATAAATAACACTTTTACACGTCATGTTTTTTTGCGTGTTATGTTTAGCCAAATGGGGCCGGCGGTATGGCATTTCATCATCATTATTGGGCCAAACGACATCAACAGTTGGACATAGACTTCCTCCAATCGTTTACACATCAACTAGTCTGCGTCTCGCATTCAGCCTTTACCGGTCTATCTAATGGAAGGCTACCCATACTAAAACTTCTGGGTTCACATGTTCAAATATTACACATCGAAGCGTTGGACTTTACCAAAATTTGCAATACATACAATGTGTTATAGAATGCAACGCGAATTTGAGCTATCTAATTAGTATGAGATTAGGTATGTTGATGATTAATACTGGTATATCAGATATTGGGCACTTATCCAGCTCGTTAACTGGTTTGCTGCTTTAGATTAATGCATTAAATCGCAAACGACTTTCTAAAGTTTTAAATTAACTGTAGAAACCCAATTTCATTTAAACAAACCCGTCAAAAGGATATGACTTCAGGTTTGTGCTAGCTTGAGAGATGGATTGGACTTTAAAACTATTCTTTGCGTGCCTGACTCACAGTGCAGGCTCCAAAAATATAGTTTCTATTAACTCAATACTAATGTTATTACTTCTAAACTGACATTTAGTGCACGCATTTTCAAGACAAAATGACGCGAGTTTTAAAACCATAATGTCACTTTATGATCTTGGCAACTTATATTCAATTAAACAAAATACTGGCAGTTTGCTCAGCGACTTTAGTTCTATATTAATCTTTAAGTAGACAGACAGTTTGACGCTGTACCTAATGAAATGTTTACCGCCACTTTAATTTATAATATCTGCATCAGTAAATGGTTTATGTATTAGTTGCATTGGAGGCAAACAGATCTAAAAACCCATCCAGCCTTTCCCTAGTTATGTTCAGGTCGACTCCTAGTCTGACCAGTTGCATCTGAGTACCAGTATATTACATGGGGCGACTGGCTATCTGCCCTGTTACTGGGTAACAATTTATACCCTTTGGCATGATTAGAGTCAGATGCTCTGGCTTCTGCCAAATACGTACAAATGACTGCCGCGACCAACCACTTGAAAGCACGTTAAGTGGTTGGTCGCGGCAGTCACGACGCTCGGAAGAATCTCAATATCGTCGTTGCGCTTGCAAAAGGCGCTATGTGGTGAATAGTCAATTTTCGTTCTTTTAAGCAGTTTCAATCGTTATTTTAGTACACACATGCTGTAAAACAGCTATCTAATAAACGAACTATTTAAAGAGTTACCTTTCAATATTGCGTTTATCAGATAGCTGTTTTTACAGCATGTGTGTACTAAAATAACGATTGAAACTTCATAAAAGAACGAAAATTGACTATTCACCACATAGCGCCTTTTGCAAGCGCAACGACGATATGTTAAAATGGTCACCTCTATCCACAGACCTCCGCAAGAGTTGCCTTGAAAATTTGCTGTTATTATTTAGTCACGAACTCCTCATCAATCCCATGATTACGTAATGCGTAGAAATAAAATTCGTCATTATAATCACTTCTCTAGTTAAAATTTAATGTCGTAAACCTTGAAACAGGTGACATTTAAGGATTTATTTTCGGACAAAAGATATATAGGAAGTAGTAGAGTTACAAATTTGTTACATAATCGCTTTTAAATAATTTTATATTTAATTCCGTGTTTTATTGCAGTTGAAGCATTACAGTGTTATATAATCCGTAATCGCTTGTAAATAATTTTATATTTAATTCCGTGTTTTATTGCAGTTGACGCATTACAAATACACTTGCCTTGACTTCATCGGTATTCGGAATCGAATTTATATTAAATCACGATACAGAAAATGATGTAAGTCTCAGGTATACAACGTGCAAAAAACAAATAAAAAATACTGCACCTATTTATTTGTGAATTTAATTGGTTACATTTAAAACTTATCCGATTATGTAAAAGTAAAAATAGTAGATGGTAACACTGTATAATTTTTTCGGTTTCAAATGTAATATCCTTACCAAAAATAATGATGGTTATAAAACCAAAATAGAAAAATAATATTTTAATTTTGTCAACATCAAATGAACGAGCTATACCAACTGATAACCTGACATTGCGTCTTGCGACACGATAAACGGATTTATCTGGCAATGACGTAAGGCTAGGCCTACACAAGAGCGGTAGCAACATGTTGCACGCGTGTAGACTAAGCTCAAACACAGACATCAAATGATCTTACTACCTGATAATAGACTTGGTATCGGCCTCCTAAACCACCTTGTTAACAATGTTAACGATGAAGAGTTAAAGTTAAAGAAATCTGTATTTTATCCATCAAACTTTCCGATAACTTGCTTAGGTATTCTAAACTAATATTATGTTTTTTTAAAGATAACTAGCAGCGCATTAATATATCTCTGGATCTACTTAACCGTAAAAAAAAAAACTTACAACAATAGAAAGCTGGCTGGCTGGGGGTCTTTAGGTTACTTCTAGGTAAGCGTGCTTTATTTTCGATCACATCATTTCTTACCATCAGGTGAGGTAGTGATCAAACGCGAGCCTATTTATCAATAAAATAATAAGCTGCATTATTCTTGAGTGACATAGGATAAATTTTTCGCTGAAAAATTATTCACGCGAGCGAAGCCGCGGGCAGAGACTAGTTAATTATAAAAAGAAGAAAATATTGATTTTTTTGTTTGTTTGTCATGGATAAACTCAATAACTACTGGATCGATTTCAAAAATTCTTTTACCATTATAAAACTTCATTATCAGCAAGTAAAATAAGGCTACTATAATTTTGGAGAAAAAAATAAATAAAAAGGAGAACTAGTTTCATACAAATTGGGTTACTTCGTGAAACTGGGTTTTGTCATTTGTTTCTGATGCATTTATTGATTAACGGAGTAGAATACTCAATAATTGTTTCATTTCAATTCCCCATTGACCGTAAGTAGCGAATATATGCATTGGGGACCAAACTCATGGTCATTCTACAATGACACAACAAGTACACGATCCATACGCCGCATCATTCTGCTGCAATAAAAGATTGAACACGTATGAATTATGTATGGAATAGTAGGCACATCATTGTGGGCAAATATCAAACGATTTGCTTACAATGGATGCACCCATAGGCCAGCTAAACTGTACCAATATCGGTATTGTTGTCTGTTTATGTGGTTGGCTAAGGTTAGATTAACTGATATGATGCAAGGCGTACCTTGTTATGTATATATTATATATCTCCATGATGATGTCAATTTGTGTGCAGTCACGCCGCGCCGTGACCTCTGAATCACTGTTTATTTGCAGGGAAAATGATTCACTTTCAATAAACAAATTGAGTTGGACTTTATTAATTTAATAGCGTACGTAATTTTTGGCGTAATAGGTACCTATTAAAGAAATGATCAACTATTACCATTAAAACATTTGACAAAAATATGCTAAAAATCCGGCCACAGAAGAACAAAATAATTTTTCACCAAATGACTTTTTCAATTCACATTTTCATTAAGGCACAATGAAGATCATTATGGAGAGAAAAACTGAGGAAAATAGCATAGGTATCTTATTTGGCCTATGCGACCTTGAGTTCGCGTAAAGCGCAAATGAAAACCCGGTTGTGCCAGAAATTCATTACAAAAATATGTTTTTATTTTTGAATTGTCATTTAAAAACTGAATGTAAACAATACGATGCAACGTCCTTTTTCGACGTTGGCAACGAATGTTGTCCTTTCAAGATCAGTCGGAGAAAAGGTCAATTGCACTGGTGTGGGCCAAGGTTGGGGTAGTTGTTTAAATTGAAAGACAATTATCGATGTAAAATGGCAAGAAGTTGAAGGGATAATAAATAAATAAGAAATAAAAATGTTTTTTTTTTATACATCGCTTTTGGACTCGCGCCATTTTGTTTTGAAAATGCGTGCACTAAATGTCAGTTTAGTAGTAATAACAAAAAAAATGTATTTAGTTAATAGAAACTATTCTTGGAACCCTTTTTTTTTATGGGAAATTAATCAAATTCTGGGTGGAGTGGAAGGGAATGTCAGACTTCTACTGATTAAAAACACACCTGTTCCGTCAAACTGCCCGCAATCACGGCAATTATTTATGCAAACGGGTTATTAATATTACAATTCGCACAATTACTAAGTAGCAACTGCATTCGCATACACATGATTTTAGGAACTGCTTAATAAGCCAAAATAACTGCACAATTTGGACTCTTAGTTTTCCTGCATATATGGACTGTACTATAAAATGTACTCGCAACGAATTCATCAATATCATCTAATAACAGACGGATGACATGCACATCTGTTCATGACACAAACAAGATACCGGTTACGAGTTAGTCATAACATCTCATGTACTTTTGTTAAATGGGTATTGTATGTAGGTAAGTACATACTGTGTAACTTCGTGAGAAAGCACGTGGTTTAATAAACTACGAATTAAAGCATAGATTGTCGCCGTGCCTAGGAGTCGTGCCGTCGCGCGTCGCTCGAGCCTAGTCCCCTATTCCTCGTACTTTTGGATCCTAAACCTGATGTGGACTAATCGCGTGTGAATGAAAGAAGATTCCCTCAATACATATGCCTTTTTTTTCAGTGGGAGAATATAATTATTTAATAAAAAAACTTTTTTGCAAAAAAATAAAACCGACTTCCATATCAAAACACTACAAAGCCAAAAATTGACTGCCAATATTTCCGAAATTAAAATTATTTTTGGCTTTGTAGTGTTTTGATATGGAAGTCGGTTTTATTTTTTTGCAAAAAAGTTTTTATTTTCGCGCTTTTTAGTGGGTCAATTTGTAATTAATCTAGTTATAAAAGCCAAAATGTCAACTACAAAAAAATAAAAACGCGCGAACAAAAAACACAATGCAGAGTAAACGAAAAGATCATCAATGTAAATATTTTTTTTAGACTTTTGTTGATTTTTCAGAAACGGCTTGTCCGATTTCGATAAAATTTACATGGGACCATTTGGAAAGTATACCCTTTCCAACAAAAAAAGAATTTTTCAAATCTGTTGGCAAGCGACGGAGCTATTCCCGAACAAACATAAAAAAAAAAAACAAACATCCGAATTGAGAACCTCCTCCTTTTTCAGAAGTCGGTTAAAAATCGATTGCCTCACTCTGAGTGGAATGGAAGGGAGTGTCAGACTTCTACTGACTAAAAATGCCCACTGTGCCTTCAACTGCCCTGTTTCGGGGCCACCGTATCGCGGTAGTACATTCCCGCATCCCCGGCAAGTCTCTCTTAATGCCTGGAGTACTGTATGTAAGATGAGTGTATGACCGACCTTTTCTCACATTTAACATGTCTTCAACAAATATATTGGGGCGCGGCCGAGTTATACTGATATAAATAAATAACGCTTCTGAGAAGGCAAACTAATCAATCTACTTAGCACAATCTATACTTATAATAAATCTGTAGAGAGGTCAATTCTGTACATGAAATATATTTCCAAAATAACTATCAGGGGATGATTAAGGATCGATACTCATGCCAAAATTCAATCAGTTAAATTTTTATCTGTCTGTCTGTATAACCGTTATAGAAACAAAAACTACTCGACGGATTTTAACTAAACTTGGTACAATTATTTTTCATACTCTGAAGCGGGTTATAGTACACTTTTCATCACGCTACAATCAATAGGAGCAGAGCAGTGAAGGGAAATGTTGGGAAAACGGGAGAAGTTACTCCATTTTTAAGCTTCCGTCGCGTGTGCAACCTTAATGGTTAAAGCTACACAAATCATTTCATGACGGAAATGTTCTCCTTAAAATTATATAATAAATATCCCACGACAGCATATGTCTAACTTTTATGGTTGACTCACAATAACACGTGTAACTCCCGATAGCTTAGCAGTTCGAAGCTTTCTGATTATAATATTTGTCTACTCTTACGTTTATAACACTCTCAGTCACCCCTAATTGAAAAAGTTAACATTATTAACTATTCCATAAAAAAATTGGCCAAGTGCGAGTCAGACTCGCCCATGAAGGGTTCCGTAGTAACTATAATATAATATGCAAATTTATTTGACGAAAAAAATCCTTACAAATTTCTTAAAACTGGCTTTTTTACATTTTTTACAACTGCGCCGAATAAATTTGTTTTTCATAGTGTTTGTATGAATTACAAAGTTATATTTGCGGTTTTAGAAAATATGCTGTATCTCAAAAACTGCTGAACTGATTTCGTTCAAACTAATTTTGGTTGAAAGTTTATATTAAGATCTACAGACATATATTTTTTTTAGATTTTTCACTCCATTATTATAGAAGTTAGAGGATGTGTCCGCCACACACACATTTTACCACTATGCAAGCTTATATCTTTTAAACGATTGACTTTATGGAAAAGTGGTTTTAGAAACCCCCATGTCGTTTTTAAAGAACTGTCTATAGATACCACACATGCATCGATTTCATGAAAAAAAATATTTTCAGGTTTAGTTCCATGTATGGGGAGCCCCCCTTTATTTTAAATATTTTTTAATTTTTTTCTCAAAATCGGAAAGCGGTTCACAGAATACATCTACCTATCAAGTTTCACATGTATAGTCTTAATAGTTTCGGAATAAAATTGCTGTGACAGACGGACGGACGGACAGACAGACAGACGGACAGACATGTCGAAACTATAAAGATTCCGTTTTTTGCCATTCGGCTACGAAACCGTAAAAAGAATCATATAAATCGGTATAGAAACACCAAAGTTATACATGAAATACGCTTATAATAATAAGCCATCGCGCGTGAATACTGAATCATGCTATAAGGATTAATGAAGAATGCTTCAAAATCGGGGTTAAATTTAAGGTTAGCCCAAAGTAACTATTCCACGCGGACGAAGTCGCGGGCAAAAGCTAGTCCTAAATATATTGGGTGTAGTTTCCAGTCTAACCGGTCGATCCTACAAACGAATATTATGGGATGATCTATATGACCTCCACAACCTAGTTATCGAGATTTTAAACAATATTATAGACAAAAGTGGAGTCCGATTTCAGGATTCTGACTATCTGTATTGACTGCCAATATTTTCGAAACGACAGTCGGTACCAGTCTTAGCATGCTTTCCAAGCTACGGAGGAAATTCATTAAATGTACATATCTCGAAATTAAATGTACATATCTCGAAATTGCTTAATGTCGAACCATTGAACCTTGCTATTGGGCTGAAAAAAGGCCAAAATAGCATAAACTTTCATCTACGTATTTTAAGTTGACATCCCAGTCTTTTTGGGTTGATTATTCTATAAATGTCTTTAATTGAATTTATCAATTACATTGTTATTTGCTATTTGATGTACGTATTGTTTGTGGCTGCTGTATGTAACTAATGAATTTAATGTAATTCGTCTGGTCAAAACAAGTTTATGACGATGAGTCAGCCATGCAGGACCTTCGGCACACGTGATTGTATCATTCAATGATGGAACTTTGAATAACTTATAAAGCTGTTGGTTAAAACTATATAACATTAATATAAACGTTTTTTTTGTGACAACAAAATATGGACCGACTGTCAGTAACAATTTATAAGAGAAACATAACGATTGTGTCTCTTGCCGGTTCTTCTCCATAGCTAACGACCAATGCGGACCGTGCACAAGCTTTTGATGTTTTAGAATTGCTCATTCAAGCCTATTTGAAAGAAAATATTTACAAATTTAGGATTCGATTTTTTTTAATCGTGTAAAATGAGCGTGAGCGTCATTGCTCTGTTTGACCAGACCCCATGCAACTCAGGAAGGTGTAGATTGGTCATCTGACCAAGCAGGTATGCTCGAAGTACTAACACCACCAAATCTTCGCCGAGAGATAACACCATCTACGGATTCCCACTTGGTCTGTGCTTCTGCAGCAAGAAATGCAGCAGTCGTGCTGGGTTTTGCTCACGTGGACTTTATCTACATTCACACTGAGCACTCTGGATCTAGTCCAAAATACAGGTTGAAGAAGCTTCTATATAGGTACACCTCTTTTAAAAATCTAATATTTGTATTTATATTGCCAAATTAAATCGTCTGTCCGATGTAATTTATAATTTTTGACATATGTAAATGAATGTATTATGACGTATTTTATTTTATTGTTATTCTTTTAATTTTATTTAATTTTTTTTTTTTATTTCAGTTTGGTAATGTATATTTTTAAGTTATTAATGTATGGTTTTTATGAGTGCAAACCCCAAAATAAATGATTATTATTTTTATTTATCACGATAAATATTCCCAGCCCTCCTTTTTTAGTTGGGTAAAAAGCTTCAAGCTACTTCCATACCTAACTTCATCCGAATCCACCCTGTACTTTCGAAGATTAGCGCATTTAAATAGACAAACAAACATTTTTTTCCGCTTTATATTATTATTATACGCTGCAGAAATTCGTGGACCTTATAGGTGCTGTAACAATCATGTCTACATGCTCTGGCCAATGCATACTCCTCAGACAAAAGTAACAATGAATTCTTTTGTGTTTCATAACTTTATTCGTTGTATTTTGTATCTGTATTTCTTGTAACTTGTGTGTGTAAATAAATAAAAATAATCAAACTATCATTGACTCCCTATTCCAATGCTTCAATCTAGTTTGGGAAAACATTTCTCAGTACCAATAGGTTAATACACCTTCAAAAGTGTAATTACTAGTCTGCAGCATATAAAGGTGTATATAATTATTTTGTGTCTAATAAACATTTTCTTGTTTTTTTTTTACTTAATCCTCACACGCCTTTTAACTTTAAAGTTCATTAATAATTATTGTGCGGTGGAACTTTGTACTAAATGACTAAGTGAACCTATCACGCACTCAAATTAAGTTGATGACACAACCCGGCTTTAAAGGTCAAAAGCGATAAACACATGCAAAAAAGATAAAACAGAAATATTTATATTTTTTTAAAACTCGCTATCGTGGGCGCTTGTGTCATTGTTTTGTGAGCTGTAATATACTAGTTGCCAAACGCGGTACCGCCCGTGTGGTATGTGTCTTTCCTCCTACATTTTAAGGGTCATCAGCCTTATTATTATAATGTACTAGGTCCTGTCCATGGCTTCGCTCATGTGAAAAGCTTAGCCAAAAAATTAGCCTCGGGAATAACGAAGCCGACCGGTTTATTTAGAAAAAGAATTTTAGTAATCGGTCCAGTAGTTTTTGAGTTTATTCGTTACAAACATCTCTTATAATATTAGTATAGATAAATAAGCTATATTATTGGAAAGTTTTATTTAATTTGTCCATTACATTTATGTGAAAAGGTAACAAGCCATCGTACGTCACGTCACGTAATTGTGGTAGTATTTAAGAATGATTTTCTGTTGCCGACATAAAGTATTGCAAAAATAAAAATAAACGTTTGTCTACTTTATATAGGGTTGCCATACGACCGGAATTTTCCGGACATGTCCGGAAATATAGGTCTTTGTCCGGAATGCGGAGGAAATCCTAAACCGTCCGGAATTTCTACAATTGAATGACAGAGTGAAACAAAAAAAAAAATGTTTTTATTTCAAATTATTCGTTCGGAATTTACTCCGGATTTTCGAATTTTTGGTCTGGCAACCCTAACTGTATATTATCATAAACACTTCTGAAAAGTCTTGTTTTGTATTTGATATCAGAAACTACCTACTGATCTGAAATCTGTTTCAACTTTTTTTCACAGAGTCACTACACGATTGCAGAGTATGCTATGATTTCTAGAAAATAAAGGAATTTGTACTATATTATATTATTTCAAAATATACTTAACATACCAACTATTAATAAGATAAAGATATCATTATCATCATCTACTTAGCCTTTTTCCAACTAGCTTGTGGTCGGCTTCCAGTCTAACCAGACGAAGCTAAGTACTATTGTTTTACATGGAGCGACTGCTCATCTGATCTCCAGAAGCTGGGTACACTATAATCCTTGGTAAGCCTCTTTTTTTCTTTTCTTCTGGGAGGGAAAATCATCGAATGACTTCTTCCGCTCTGGGTGGAGTGGAAGGGAGTGTCAGTACCTACTGACTAAAAACCCACCCTGTTCCTTCAGCTGCCCTTAAGTTCCGGGGCCGCGGTATCTCGTTAGAACATTCCCGCAACCCCGGCAGTTAATGGCCCTATGGGGCTATGTCCGCCGACCCGGGTCTGGTCCTTACCGGACGGTGAGCTACCCCTGCTCGCCGTCCGCAAGCCCGCGCCTACGGTGAACGGAAATCGGCTCGCAATCCCCGACGCCCGGGGCGTCTCCCGTGGTGGCTGGGGTGTGAGGAAGAGAGTTGCTTCTCCTTCGCGCGTTCGGCCTCCTCTTTTGCTAGCATGACTGCTTCAACCCCTTGGTAAGCCTGGTCTCAGGTTTTCTGTCTTCCTTCTTTCTGTTTTCTTTGTAAAAGATGATAAATGATTTTTATTTTGCAATTTGGTTATTAAATAACACTTTTACACGTCACATGTAAAAGTGTACAAACGACAGAGCCGGGACCAACGTTTCCATGGCACGGAAACAGATTCCTATCTTTATACAACGTTTAACAGAATAAACGCAATTCAGGCTTCTGAATCGATTTCCGTCATAAAAATAAGGTGTTAAATTTTGACGGATTTTTTTTTCATTTAACTTAAAATGTACACAGTATCATGACAAATTAATACAATTCTTAATTCAATGAAATGCGCTCGTGTGCGTGTCGGTCGCTAACATTGCATGAGTGTATGCGTCTGCGTAAGGAAATTGTATGACGCACATACGTTTTGCGTTTAGTAAGGACAACTATTTTATAAAACATGTCTAGGTTTGGTTTCAATTTGTTTAGTTACGGATGTTGTTTTAGACTTATAATTTAATATTCTATTTGGGGTGTCTGAGGTATTGTGCTTGATCTGTTACACCTTGTATGTGAAAATGTTCACGCATTCACGGACCGTCCTTGGCAAGCATTGCTTGACCTTGATGCTCGACCCGTGAGGCTGTTCATATTAAGCAACGAGCTCCTAAAAATAAATTTATATACCTTACAATCTTAAAACTCACTGCAGCGAAACCGAGAGGAAAGTTGCACATGGGTTTTTTCTACAATGTGTACAACATTGTATAAATGTTCTATAATGTACAACAACAATAGTAAATATTATTTATATGAATACTAGCTATGCCCGCGACTTCGTCCGCGCGGAATAGTGACATTATGATTATTTTGAAAATAAAACTCATACATAATTTGAATGTCGTATTTATTAATATCTAATAAAAAATCTGAAAAATAAGTTTCAAGCTTCTAGCTTTAAGAATGACGTAATTTTCATACAAACTACATAATATACATAATACATAACGTAATTTCATCTCCTATTTCAACCCTTTACAGCCTTTTTGCCATAAAAAGTAGCCTATGTCCTTTCTCAGGCTCTAGACTACGTCCGTACAAAATTTCATTAAAATCGGTTCAGTAGTTTAGGCGTGATTGCGTAACACACAGACAGACAGAGTTACTTTCGCATTTATAATATTAGTAAGGATAAACAGTTGACAGATCCATAAAGTACCATTATTATTGGGTTCTGAATAGTGCACATTAAACTAAATACTTTGTTTACCGTGACTTCACCGTTTTCCTATTTTGTATGCCTTTGTAGTATTTATGCGTGTCAATACTCCTAAAGTGTGTCAATAATTTGTATTTTACGTGCTGTTGTGGGAGTAAAATTTTAAATTATATTTGTCAACTACTTGGTATGTAAAACTTGCGCAGGAGTAGAACAAGGGAATAGGAGTGGTATTATTGATGACAACATTTAAATATAGTATTCATATTGTTTAGTACCGAACGTTTCCGAACGTACCTTTTTGACATAAAGAAATTTGATCTTGACATAACTTTGACTTGACAGATAGACTTTGGTTCCGTTGTTGGAAAATGTCCGCCCTTGGGACTTTGATTTGATTGTAATAGAAATATCGTGTGCAATCGCGTGTTGAAACCGATAATTGGGTCGCGAGTAACGATTAATTGGAATTTGTAATCCCCATTTGATGAAAAACCTGGGATATTTTGGGATTTATCGCCGGTTGGTTGCCACCGCATGGCACGCGGAGTTGTTGGAAATAAGTTGTGCTGTGATGCTGATCTGGACCGCGCCATCTGGAGACTGGCGCCTTGTGAACGTTCTAGAACACTTGACTTGCATCACACCTTTCAATTACTCACCTCATATTTACATACATACCACACTTGGGCGTGACCTAGGCGAACCCAGCACAGAAGGTTAGTGGTAATATTGGGTATTGATAAAGCCTCAGAGGCTATAGATTGTTGTCGGCCGGAGAGCCTGTAGTTTTGTTTATTGAAAGCAACGATAGGGCTCCACGAACCGTGGACAAGTTCAGACCGTCCAGTTACCGTTGGCTGGCCTATTGTAGGACTGAACACATATTACTTTTTGACTTTTTTCCTACGTGTCATCAAGCAATATAAATTCTTAATTGTACTAAGAGTTATTTCGATTCATATTTGTGTCATGAATGCCTCGATTTGTAAGCAAATTAAAGTGAAAATCAAAGGCATCCAAATCAAAGGAAATGGACTTAAATATACCTCTTATAATGTCGACAACTTCAATCAGATACCAAAAATATGAAATGACGATATTTACCAAAATTAAAGTTCATGCACCTTGAAAGACAGGAAAACAAACGATTAATCATGCAAGCTAAATTTGACAAAGTGCAATTTAAGTCACGTTCAACAACGTATGGGTTGAACGATTGACTTGGCTCTGGTAAGTGGTTCAATCAAACCATTTAGGTGGGACCCTATACCTACTAAGCAAACATTGTCTTCCGGTATCTATTCTAATATTAACAAGCAGAAAAGTTTGTTTGTTTGTTTGCTTGTTTGTTTGAACGCGCTAATCTTAGAAAGTACTGCGTGACTTTGGATGAAATTTGGTATGGAAGTAGCTTGAAGCTTGAGAAAGTTTATAGGCTACTTTTTACTCGACTGCAAAAAGAGAGTTAAGTGAGATGGTGGTCAAACGCGAGGTTATCTATACTTAATATTATAAAGCTGAAGAATTTGTTTGCTTTGAGAGCTTCCGCTGCGTGCGCTGCGTAAACGGTTAAAGTTTCGCAAAAATCATGTATGACAGAATTATTCCTCTTTAAAAGTTCTAAAAAAAAGTCCGCGACAGCATATGTCTATCTTTTAAGCTTAGCTCACTATAACCTTTTTTATGCTAACCAAATTTGTTCTAAAATAATGCATTATTTACGAAGGTGTTTTTATAAACATGATATTAATCCTTATCCAAATAAATACGTTATTCATCACAAGTATTTAATTTAAAACAAAATTGCCCTGTACATTATTCGATTTAAATGAATATGTTACGAGCTATCGCAGTTTTAAAATAACATCACCGGCCGGAAGAAAACAAAACTAAAAATATAGTGTATGCAGAAGTACTTTAAAATAACATTAGTTTAGTATTTTTGAGAATAACCTACAATCTACATGATATAAGATTATAAGACCCAGTACTTACTCACCTATATAAACGAAGTCGCGGGTTAAAGTTAGCGTTAGCCCAAAGTAACTATTCCACGCGGACGAAGTCGCGGGCGGAAGCTAGTTATCAATAAAATAAATAAAAAAAGAAGTTTTTATCGCGACAAAGTCCACGGGAGTAAAGGCCCGCGCGACTGCTAGTTTGGTAAAATAGCCATTAATATTCATTCCGAAACATGCATTATATGGAGCAAACAATGTCAGAAGAAATAATTCCATTCAATGTAAAAAGAAACAAAAGCACCGTCTCTTCTTTCCAAGGTTTTCAAATAAAGTGCTGAAACAGCGTAGTGAACAATCGTACGATACATTTCCGACACGAGTGTTAACACGACCGAATGTTGCTGACCTTACTCAAATTCTTCGTAAAGTTGTAACGATGATGTAATCCGAAGAAACAGGTTACGGTGTCGAGTTAGTTTCGTGGATTTGCCTTGTTTTTGTCAACTGAATCTATATTTTGAGTTTCTACTTTCTTTATTAGAGATTAAAACATATGACGAAAGGAGAAATAATAGTTTAGTAAACGATTTTGATGGGATTTGCCCGCTCTTAACCTTGTTCTCGCCTGATGGTAGGAGTTAGATAAGGTCTACGATAGAACGAGCGAGTCCAGAAGATGAGACTTTTAACCCCTTAACATTCTCATTTCCAAGAAATATGCATTTTCCTTATAATTTTACACTATATTCATTTAGAAAAATACAATAAACGTCCTGATTACAAATTACTAAGCTCATTGTATCCTCAATAAAAGCCATTAATCAATGTTATTTTTAGAAAAACGTTATTAAAATATTTCAGCTTTTGGGATCATTTTAAGCGCAGCTTAACGCTTGCACCTAGTTGGCTCATTACCAATTCTTGAATACGTAAATTTTGACGGATATCGTCATAATCCTTAATGCAAGCGTGTACTTGCGTGGAAGCACGCATTTAGATCAAAGATGCAGTAGAAATGTGTCAGGGGAGTGTTAAACTGAGTAAAGTGTGTCTACTTGTAAACTGATGAACTGAATTGTATGATCAAGTAACCATAGATCCACAGTATTTTTATGTAAAAGAGAACTAGCAATTTGGGTGAAATTCGCATTATTAGAAATCTTGTTAACCCCTGCGACTAAGCTAAATATGTTTGTGTCTGGAGTTAGTTCTAGGCAGTAGTGAAACGGGTGGGGTTCGAACACCTTAGCCAGTAGGTCATTATCTATTGCCAGACAGCCTAGGTAAATTCATTATCCATTAAAAACGCTTAAAACTGCTTTCATTGTCTACCTAACCATTTTTTTGGATAAGTTCTCTACAATGTTTTGGTCATTACACGATTGCAGTGAATCCACTCCAGACACAAGCATATTTATCTTAGTTGGAGGGCTTAACGAGATTGTTAGTAATGTGAATTCTATTCAGATTGCTGGTTCTTTAGAAAAAATCTTAAGGAACCCATTCCGGACGTCCCGCTATCTCCTTCGCTGTCTACCGCGGCCCCGTATTGCAGTCTATAAACCGATGCAGTGGCTAAATATATCAAAGACTTACCAGTATCGCCCACAGCTTGACTGAGTGTATTCTCGGTGACTGGTCGCAACGCCTCCACAGCACTAATGTATCCCAAACGATCAGCAATCGCGCAAGCCGTCTGCCCATTCTGTACACAAGATTTCCTTTTACTCTACTTATAAAATAAAAATAGTCCTTCTAACCGATTTCGGGCACGGCGGCCAAGTTGAATTTAAAGGGTATATACATACCAAGTGCATGGCTTCTTTGGATGATAACAAACGATATGGCAAGAGTTTTGTAATCCTAAGTCTACGTGAGTAGAACTTATTACAAATTCCAATACACTGATACCAGAGACCGAATTTTTCAAATTAAGAAGAACGAAAGGAATTATCGTGTTATTGGCAAGTGACGTGGAAAGTTATTGACCCTCGTAGTGCTGTGACACGTTTTTTATGATTGGTATTCAAGAAATATATGAAACCAATAATTTGGTATCAATTCTTTGAGTCAGTTATTTTGTGCTGAAACTGTGCATAGAGACTCCATACCAGATGATGTCTTCAGCACTTTTGGATAGATATGGGGTTTCCGTTACACGTTGTAGTGCACAAGTATGGGCGCAGGTACCCTCTCTGATCCTTTACTCTCATTGTCCGATGGGACGACAATCCGACATGACCGGAGAGTTCAGGCGCAGGAACAACCGCTTAACGTGCTTTACGAGGCACGGGGGTTATCACACCACCAACTTCCAAACTCCTGGCTACTACTGAGAAATTTTAACAGAAAAACACAATAGCACTTTTTTGCCTGACCCGGGAATCGAACCCGAGACCTCTTGCTCAGCAGTCGTCCTTGCGATCACTAGGCCACCGACACAGTTTTCTTATAAAGCCCTCAGAACAGGACTAAACATCGCTGCTTAAATTCAAAAGGGCCACAAGTCGAAAAGTCACTTTTTACAGGAGAGCCCGTCAAAGTTTTGATATATGTTTTTATTTATTATTTTTATTATTCTACGTTGTAAATCTATGTGTCATACTCGTATATCATCGGATGTATATTTTAAGCCTCTATTTGTCTTTAATTTGATATTTCCTATAAGTCTTACCCAGTTAATAAAAACATCACACAAGTACCTTTTGATTATAAAAAACATATATAATGTTTATGAATTTTATAAATAAAAAGCCACAGCTCAAACATAAAATAAGTTTTATTGTGTCATTTCGTATAATGTTTTTTGTTTATTAGCATTGTTGCATATTAGCAATACCTTGCAATAAAATTACAAAAAATCAACCATAAAAAGATACAAAACAAATAAAAAACGTACATTTTTAAATGTACTTTTAGAAATAATCTCAAGATATCCAGAATTTTGACTGGAATAAGCAATATCGACACCTAACCATGTCACATACAAAAACAAAACTTAAAATTACATCAGCTTCTAAAGAAAAAATGTACTTAAGTAAGTTAACAAAACACAAATTGCTTATAAATCTCTAGCACACCATGTTAACAAATTATTAAAATGCTTATTTTCGTATCTATATCATCTCAATTAAATCTTCTCTTAAAATAAATCACAAATTAAAAGGCGACGTAAATCTTTGACTTACAATGAGATATAATATTATGCAAAGTTAAGGTATTTTTTGGAATTTGGCCCTTTTTCACAAAAGAAACGTGCGTTCGCACTGTCTGCAGGGTCAGTGCAAAACGGGCTGTTGTGCGATTAACTCCATTTTAATGCGAAAATACTGGGTGTCTCTTTCGAATATGAAAAACAAGGCAGAATTGATACGATTTTTGCTTTAAAAAGGATTAAAGTAATTTTTTCGACTTGTGGCCCTTTTGAATTTAAGCAGCGACATGGTACACAGGTTGGTTATGGACTTCTAAACGATGCAATGATTATAAATCAAGTAAACTGATTCGCAATCAAAGTGTTTTCCCGCTATTAGTATGAAGTGGTATGACGTTTGTAGTTGACGCGTGTATGCTTTAGTACTTCAGGTTTTATTTATTGTTACAGATAACCCTGGGAGTAATTGTCTTTCTTTATTGAGTGTGAAATTAATTAGTTTTGTTTTATCTGATTTAGATAGATAGATAGATAAAACTTTTATTGGACAACAGAAGACACAACACACAAAAGCACATGAACATAATTATAACACATAAATTACAGAAAAAAAGAACAGAACAAACGTATACAACCAAAAATATAATAAATGAGAAAGAAAAGAAAACATACTTAAAAATGTAACACAAAACATTGGTGTGGTGTGTGTCTCCAAATTGCACCAAATGGGAGTTCAGCTCAGCATGTGCCAGGCAAATATGCCTGACGCTGGTATTCTGCTGGATCCCAGTAGCCGTACTTACGGACGTCGAGCAGGTGGCGTACAGTAAAATAATAAAATTAACATTAGAGTAAAGCCAGTGTTCTGGAATTGTTTGTGTAATATTTATGTAATACTTATTATAATTATTTGCATAATATTAATAAACAATTTTTTTTTATACAGAGGCATTTCCGATACTGGCATTAAACTGATGTTGCGGGAAAATATATTAGAATAAATTTTTAGTTCATGATTTTAAATTTTTACTAACATAAAATACAAGTTGTTTTATAAATAAAAATATATATATCTGAAAATAAATAAATAAATTTAATTTATTATTTTCTTTTAGGTCGTGGATACTCCAGATATAGTAAGGGTACTGGATAGTAGTTTTCAATATATTTACTTAAATCCTTAGAAAAAATAACTAACTAAAACTTTTAGATAAAATATAGGAGTTGTAAAAATGTACGTTTTAATATAAACATAGAAGTCAGCACAAATTGAGTGTGACATCACTGTAAGTCAGATCAGTGCAGTGTTATTGTGGCATTCAGCACAAACGCGTAAAAAACATTGTTCGATTTTAGCCTATATAACCGATGTGAATATAAATTACATGATAATTTTCATTTCTTTTTATACTGCTTGAAACATATTTTAGTATTCCACGGACACTTGAAATAAATAAATTCAAAATAAAAAGTTCGGTCACGATTAACGAATGCGTGGTGCCGTAAAAAATGTCTATTGGCCAGATAGTGTTGCCGATTTACGGGATTTTTCCCCGATTTCAGGAAATACGGACGGTTGTCTGGATTAAATCAGAAATTGATAAAATTCGGACTATTTCGGGTATTTTCAACGTAAAGATAGAAATAAAAATAATAATAAAATATTGAATGGGTTACGTTATTAATTTAACCCTAATAAATAATACATATATAATCGTCAACTAATTGAGGACGGGAAATCCCCCATGCTTCTTCAGTCTGACGCTTTGTCTCATTCACTTAGTGAAGCTCACATTCGTTTGTTCAATTGACTGATTATTTCTGAAATTGAGTTGATCACATATAGGTACATAATAATATGAATTCAATAAATCAAATAGGCACTGTAACCTTTTATTGACAATAAATAAATTAATATATAAAAGAAATATTTATTTAACACTTTATTCATTTAAATACCTGAATTGACTAGCTGGAGAAGAAAATGTATTCCATAATTTTTTATCTGAAATCGATAATTTCTGGCGTGGCAATCGGGTATTGTAGCTTTTCGTAATTGGCAACACTGGTGTGCTCATATTTTATTTCGTTTCAAGTTTTATTGCAAAGTTCTTTTATTTGCGATTGTCTATGCGTTTTATGGTTTTATTCTAACAACTTTGGCTTGATAACGGACTCTGATCAGATTGCATACTTGGTAGACTCGGCTGTGTATAAAGGACTCTGGGAATCTTACTACCTGGCTATTTTCGGACTTGATTTCGATGAATTCATTATTTTTGTATCTTCAAGTGTCCGTTAGTAAAAATTGATTTACTATGGTTCCATAAAATATTTAGAGTCTATCTAAGTCATTTTCGATTCAAACGATTCTTAGGAGTGACATGTATGGAGCCGGAACAATGTCCTTTCCTATTTTTCTGCCAATAATAATTATTTTTTACAAATACTATATGGATAATTATACAGTATGTTAACTAACAGAGAGCATTCCCGTTAACCCGCAATAGTATAAGCAATTAAGCACATCAATTAGTTCGCCGCACACGCGGCCCGTCATTCATAAATAAATTGCGACGGTGCCGTCCTTCAAGTACGCGTGTACAGAGTGTTTTTTTTACGTATCAATTTAACATTTTTAATGAATATTTTAATATAAAAAAAAATAAAAATATTTTGTTTTCGAATGGTAATATTTTTTTAGCATGTATGAATGCTATACTATTGCGGGTTAACGGGAACGCCCTCTGTTAGTTAACATACTGTACATGTAGTTGATTTCTCGGAGGCTGACAATTTCAGAATATCATTTGGATTTTAACTAGATTTTCGGAGATTAAAGGCTCATATACTCTTTCATTATTCAATAAGGAAGTATGTTCCCGATCGAATATGAGAATAGACAGAGTTTTGAAACTTTTGTCAAGGCCTATAAAAGTAAACAGGTAGGCCATATAGGCTCGGAAGGGAATAGATGAGCAATATGGATGGGCTTCTTAGATATGATCATTTCTTGTTTTTATCATGAAATAAAGAAGTAAAATTTAGCAAATCATCTTTCACTCGAAGACGATGTTTTCAAACATTGTAATATTTTTTAATGTCTTGGCCATCGTTAAAAAGGTGCTTTACTTTCTGGCGAATATATTTTCTTCTTTTTTTTTATATCATTAGTACCTGTGTTATCATGTAGTAAATAAACTAGGAATCAATGTAACTTACCGCAGACAGTGCATTGGGATCGGCGCTCTGTTTCAGCAACAGTTGTATGATCAGGGTGTGTCCTTGTTGTGCCGCCTGGTGCAATGGTGTGAATCTAAACAATTAAAAAGTTATGGTTTATGAAAATAATACTTATGTTTTTTACCCTATAATTTAATAAACCTCATTTCTTTTCAAATACCAAGACTGAACTGGTTAGTAACAAAATTTCTTTATCGTGTTAGTGCCTAACATAAATTACAAGGTTGTTTCGTGAATAGAAGCTTAACACTGACGTGGACTATAAAGCCCCACTGATTAGCAATGGCTACAAGACTCCTTTCTTGTGACACTCAAACCAGCCTTCGTGATCACATCCAAATCGACCGACCGGCGACCATACATTCAGGGCTGTGCCGTATTTTTTCTACATAGGGGGCTACGGAGTGGTCTCTTTAGAGGTGACAAGTGGAATTTTTATGCACCTGCCATATATTCTCTTCACCACCCATGATTGACTGATAAGAGAATCTTGGGCAGAGCTGAGCCATAAACCTCCGGATTATGGCTGAGCTCTGCCCAAGCGGGCAATTCTCCACCTTATGTTCCACCGTGTTGGTAGAGAATAAAGCGATATATGACGAATTAAATATTCGTCATTTATTGTTACGTACATACGTACGACGTAGGTACGTTACAAAAGTTGTTACTTATGATGTTACTAACATAGTCCTGAGAGGTTGTTAGTGTTTTACCCATCGACATATATATTACTGCGTAAGGACTGGACGGATCGCATATTATAATGACGTCCCGAACTTGGTCCTAAAGTGGTCTTCCCTTTATCGAAGTGAACTAGAACGCGATCGGCTATCTTCGGGAGCGGTCGTAAGTTTTACAAGCAAAAATGCCGAGTTGTGTCGTGAAGGGTTGCGTGAAATACGACAAAAAGCACAATAAAAAAATGATAACATTTTATATCACCGGTAAGTTAAAAATATGTCAACTTCCAACATTATTTAAAACAATTTTCTTTCTTATTTGTCTCAACCTTTGGCCAAGACGACGCGAAGCCACGTAAAAGTGCGACATAACTTTGCAGCGGCGCGCTTCATAGCCGATGAAATGAAAAGATTTACCTAATAATATTACTATAAGATTAAATTATGTACAAAATAATTTTTATTGTTTGTTAAAAGCAAATTAAAATGTATTTTCATGTACAGACGCCAGCACATCAAGCTACAACAATCTGTCAAATTTCTTTAATAGATTTTCAACTTTATTATTAAAGAAATTAGTTTCAAGGTTGATTGGGAAAATTTGTCAGTTTCGGGTAGCGTCATGTGCTAGCGTCAGTACAACAAATATAAATTTCGAAAAATAAAAGGTTTTTTTTTTATTTCTTTGTACTCGAAAAATACCACACCCTGCTCTTACAAGGTTACGTCTAGGAGCAGACCACGCCGATTGACATCTTAGTTATAATAGATGGCGTTAGTGTGTTTTGTAGGGCGACCGCGTCCGTCAAATGTTCTGACGACCGTATCTTTACTATTTAAATCAATGGTTTTACCAATGTATACGGTTGACGTCCCACTCATATGCACTAAACATTTTGGGAATACTTTCATTATGCGTACGGGTAAGGAGTGTATAGCTATAACCTGGGGATCTTTAAGTCAAGATAGGCTAAGCTGATGACGATACCGTTTATACAGAGCCGGATTAGCCCTAAGGCAATGGCATTCTCGGGGGCCTTTTCTTACTTTGACTGAACAAATCGTGTGTGAACTGAGGAAACGCACATTAAGGGCTGTGGTTTTTAATATATTTGTTTACTCATTCCCAGATTTGTTCTAAAATTGTTTTAATTCTAGTACTAAATCTAACGGTTTGTATTTTGTGAAATAAAAGTGAGGTCCCTAAGTTCATATGCACATCAAATTCTCGTTCGAAGAAACATGTTTTCTTGGTGCGTGCATTGGGCCTGGGCCCCTAGTTGATGCGGGGCCCCTAGGCAGTTGTCTACTCCGCCTAATGGTTAATCCGGCCCTGCGTTTATATCGAGAGATCTTTGTTTATTTACCCATGAGCGGCTCTAGCGGAGACGTCAGCGCCGGCGGCTAGCAGCGCACGCGCAGCCGCGTGGTGCGCGTGATGAGCGGCCGCGTGCAGGGGCGTGTAGCCGTCGCGAGTGCGCGCGTTCACCTGGCCTCCCGCAGACATTAGTGCCTTCAGGACGCCTGTGCGCCCTTCTGATGCTAATAGTGACCTGTGTACTCACCCATGAGCGGCTCTAGCGGAGACGTCAGCGCCGGCGGCTAGCAGCGCACGCGCGGCCGCGTGGTGCGCGTGATGAGCGGCCGCGTGCAGGGGCGTGTAGCCGTCGCGAGTGCGCGCGTTCACCTGGCCTCCCGCAGACATTAGTGCCTTCAGGACGCCTGTGCGCCCTTCTGATGCTAATAGTGACCTGTGTACTCACCCATGAGCGGCTCTAGCGGAGACGTCAGCGCCGGCGGCTAGCAGCGCACGCGCGGCCGCGTGGTGCGCGTGATGAGCGGCCGCGTGCAGGGGCGTGTAGCCGTCGCGAGTGCGCGCGTTCACCTGGCCTCCCGCAGACATTAGTGCCTTCAGGACGCCTGTGCGCCCTTCTGATGCTAATAGTGACCTGTGTACTCACCCATGAGCGGCTCTAGCGGAGACGTCAGCGCCGGCGGCTAGCAGCGCACGCGCGGCCGCGTGGTGCGCGTGATGAGCGGCCGCGTGCAGGGGCGTGTAGCCGTCGCGAGTGCGCACGTTCACCTGGCCTCCCGCAGACATTAGTGCCTTCAGGACGCCTGTGCGCCCTTCTGATGCTGCTAGTGACCTGTGTACTCACCCATGAGCGGCTCTAGCGGAGACGTCAGCGCCGGCGGCTAGCAGCGCACGCGCGGCCGCGTGGTGCGCGTGATGAGCGGCCGCGTGCAGGGGCGTGTAGCCGTCGCGAGTGCGCGCGTTCACCTGGCCTCCCGCAGACATTAGTGCCTTCAGGACACCTGTGCGCCCTTCTGATGCTGCTAGTGACCTGTGTACTCACCCATGAGCGGCTCTAGCGGAGACGTCAGCGCCGGCGGCTAGCAGCGCACGCGCGGCCGCGTGGTGCGCGTGATGAGCGGCCGCGTGCAGGGGCGTGTAGCCGTCGCGAGTGTGCGCGTTCACCTGGCCTCCCGCAGACATTAGTGCCTTCAGGACGCCTGTGCGCCCTTCTGATGCTAATAGTGACCTGTGTACTCACCCATGAGCGGCTCTAGCGGAGACGTCAGCGCCGGCGGCTAGCAGCGCACGCGCGGCCGCGTGGTGCGCGTGATGAGCGGCCGCGTGCAGGGGCGTGTAGCCGTCGCGAGTGCGCGCGTTCACCTGGCCTCCCGCAGACATTAGTGCCTTCAGGACGCCTGTGCGCCCTTCCGATGCTGCTAGGTGGACTGGGGTTAGACCTGCGAACCAAAAATACAGTTATTTAGATTGTACAGTAGTACCCAACTGATATGGCTTGCCGATGTATCTGTGCAGAAATATATTATTCATCACACTTGCACGTAAACAGTATCTAAACATACAGGTTAACTTGGCCGTAATGCCCCATATACAACCCTCGGGCTTTTTTTTGTCATGAAACCCAAGGTCGGTAAGTATTTTTTTTTTAATTTATAGCACAGCACACAGGTCATGCAAGTTCAAGCAAGGAGTTTACACGCAATTGAAAAATTTTCTTAAAATGTTATCTAAACAGGAATTTCATTGCAATCTCGCTACATGTTACTTAAATACTCAACTAATGTTCTTAATAATCAGAGAGTATTTAACCTGGAGAGCTTATAGGCCGATTTCTTTGAAGAACACATATCACCAATACGGGTTGGGAGGCGAAGAAAAAATGCGCTATAATTGGTCAGTTCAAGGTCAAGCTTCATAGATATGCCTAGTTAGGGATTGCTCTACTTGATTGAGGGAAAGTTATCGATATCGATAAAATGATGTTTGACATTATAAAAAATACTCAATAAAATCACGTAATAATATTTAATCATTATCAGTCTCAATTACAAAAAGAAAAACAAATATGCTGTTATTAATGATTTTTAAAATGAATTAATTTGGTAAATGTTTTTTCGAATTAAAGTTTTAGGGTCCTGATTGTTTTTCCTAAAAAATTATAACCGAGCGTCTATATAATTCTGAATTATACATCTTACCAATTCAATCAAATTATTGGTAGTTCCTATTTCATATTGATGAATATTAATATCCAGGAATAAATTATACTCAATCAGTGATTTTAACACTCTCTTTGATCGCCCTTTTAATATAAATTTCACAACGACGACAAATTTCTATTACTGTGGTGGATCCGTACAATAACTTGTTTTTAGTGTCTTTTTGAAATTATAAGGCGTTTTGATTTGTAACAGCAATCAACGCTCCAATACAAGTTAGGCATTTTATTTGCTTTATCAGAGCATGGACAATGTAGCCGGCCATATATTATTTTTATATTTTATTTGTTTATATTTACTTTATATTCCATAATAAATATATTTACATTAAAATCAGTTGTGTCAACAACTGTAGCTTCAGCAGGCACTCGGTAAAAATTATTTTTTTTGGTGGTGAGTCATTAGATGATTTATCTTATGACTCCTGCCTCCTACATACACTTAACCCATGGATTCGACATCGAATGACTGCTCCCGCTCTGGGTAAAGTGGAAGGGAGTGTCAGACTTCTACTGACTAAAAACCCACCCTGTTCCTTCAGCTGCCCTTAAGTTCCGGGGCCGCGGTATCTCATTAGAACATTACCGCAACCCCGGAACCAAAGTAACTTACGAGGGTGATATTGTAATGCAAAGGTCCGAGTTAATTAATATTAGACTCCGTCATACTATTTGAAGCCTAGAAAGATTGGATATAGGTATCTTATATTATTTTGACTTTTCTCAACATTATATCAATAAAAACCAAACTAGAAACCAATATTCCCTAGTAACCTTATCCATCCACTTTTCTTTTTAATCTGGAATCTTGGGAAATCTAAAATGAAAACATGCATGTCACACAGAAGAAAACATATTAGAACTTTCTCCTTTTTTTAAAGTCGGTTAATGTAGATAGGTATTTTATGACAACTATCTGAATTGAATTAAAAAAAAATAAGTTTAATTTTATAATTATCGATATCGTATTCAGCCGTTATAGGTAACAGCACAGATTTTTACGATAAAAATACAAATAAAAGACAGGGATAAAAGAATTAGAATTTCTTCATGTAAGAAAGAGACATTTCCAAAAGACATCAACGCGCGACACAATTTTGTCGTTGACCACCCAAACCACCACTTTAAATGGACCTCTGCGGTAGTTTATAATCTGATTAAATGATAAATAATTTTCATATTATTTCATTATAATATAATAATATATAATATAATGTTTATTTCTCTGTCACAAATAAATAACAATTTAAATACAGATATTCAGAACATGTACAAACGTAAATAATATTTTATTTGTAAGAGACTGGTGCCTGAACTAAGCCGAAACTTGTATTTCAGGACACCAGGGTTCCCGCCAAATAATCTTGTGACAATGGGTACCTCCTTTAAAAGTAAAAAGCTATGTACAGTAGGATAAAAGTAATATGCGAAAGAGACAGTAAGAAAAACATAATACTTGGAACAAGTAACTAAAACAAAAACGATGTATTACAGATTCTACAAAGTAAAATTAAAATAAAAAGTAAAATTTTAAGTTTTAAATTAATTGATCACGAATAGTTAGTGAGCGTATGATTTGTGTGAATATCGCATAGCGATTGTGTATGGGTGTTGTGTCATGAGAATGTGTACGTGTGGGAGTATATGAATGGAGTGTAATGACTAATGAGAGTATTTTTATTGAAGATATGTATGATGTGTAGTTAGTGATTTTATGTGTGTTGTGTGGTGAAACTGTATGAGTGCAAAGTTTGTGTGTGCTGTTTGAGGTTATAAACATTTCAACATTTTCAGTAATTTATTTTTATTTATTTATTTCCAGGAGTTCTTCAGTGTTTTTGTAGTCTAATCCTAATAACCACTTAATTACTTTCGACTTACATTTTTGTCTTGTATCTTTAAAAATATTTTCTATTTTGTTAATGTGATTATACAATTTAGGTCCCATAAAATTGAAAAATTTTTGGGCGAATCTAGTTTTAGTTTTATTAGTTTTGCAGACAGCAAAATGTCTTCTTGTGGTAATTACTTCATAGTTAAACGCCGATACATCCTTATGTTGTCGAAGAACGCTAAAAAGAATGTACAGCTGCCTGATGGTTAGTATTCCAGATTCTTGATATAATGCCTGGGTAGGAAACAATCTAGGTTTAAAGAAGGCAATCTTTAAAATCAATCTTTGGGCTCGCTCCAATTCCATTAATTTTGTTTTGGTAGTGCCACCCCATGCAGTAATACAATATGTCACAATCGATTGAATTAAGGCATAGTAAATCATTATCAGTGTTTTCTTATCAGCTAGGTTTCTAAGTTGTCTGAAAATGTATGTGAGTTTACGCAGCTTTTGAGCAATACTATGAATATGATCACCAAAAGAAAGACTATCATCAAACGTTACACCTAAGTATCTTATAGATTTTACAGATTTGATAGTTGGACAGTTACTACACTGAGGTACAGGAGGGACAGTGCATTGGTGGGTTAATTATTGGAATTCGTTCCGTTTATTACTTGTTGGGTTTCGAATGGAAAATTGCATGAATTTTGTCTTTTCTGCGTTTAATGTTAGCGAGTTAGCAGCAATCCAGTGACAGACAGTATTAAATCCTGTCTGCCTTTGCAAAAGCCTCTTCCCAGGTGTCACCCAAAAATGTCAGTGTGGTGTCATCCGCATATGAGATGATTTTACAATCTTGGATCTGAAGCTGACATAGTTCGTTTATGTAACATAAAAATAGCGTTGGTCCAAGAATACTCCCTTGGGGGATTGCATAAGTCACCTCAAGATCATCACTCATGTGCTCACCGATACTAACACACTGAGATCTTCTCGAAAGATAATCTGCGAAAAGATCAAGTTGTTTACCCCTAATACCCATGCATTCTAGTTTTTCCAAGAGGTTGGGAATACAGACTGTGTCAAAAGCTTTAGCAAGGTCAAGGAATATGGTAACACATTTCTTATTAGCATCGATCTTCTCAACTATGAAAGTGGTGAAATTATGAATAGCATCGTTAGTGGATTTGTTACCTCGAAAGCCATATTGTGAGAAAGCAAGTAGCTTATTTGATTCTAAGTAATTAACAAGCCTACAGTTTATGACGCGTTCAAATATTTTAGATAATGACGTGTGAATTGATATAGGTCTATAATTATTGACACAGCCAGTATCCCCTGCCTTGTGTATAGGAACAAGAATAGATTTCTTAAGCGCATCAGGGAAAACACCAGCCTCAAAGCAGCGATTTATGAGATCGGTAAGCACAGGAGTAACAAAGCTGACAACACTTATTAAAAACCTAGACGTAACGTTGTCCCAACCTGGTCGACAATCATGTTTTAGGTTAAGTATAACCTTTTCAACTTCCGCACAGTCAACCTTAAAAAGTGCAAAAGAATCGCAGGGAGAGATTTTTTTATGTTCAGCAATATTACAAAAACCTGGTGTAGGAGGTATACTTTGTGCAAGCCGACTACCAACACCAGCAAAAAATTCGTTTACTGTGTTAATAGACGACTTCGGGGAAGAGTTTGCAGATAGTAAGTCTAAAGAAGTTGTATTATTTTTAACGTTCTTATTATAATTTGTTATGGCTTTAATAGACTTCCATAATTTTTTAGAGCTATCTTTAGCCATTTGTAATTGATCTTTTTCATATTGAGCTTTGAGTTTCTTTAGAAGATTGTTACAAACATTTCTGTAGCGTTGTTGAAGAAATGATTAGATTATTAGGTTCCTTTTTAGTTTTTAAATGCATCATGTCTCTGTTTCTTATACAGCGCAGGAGGCCTGTGGTGATCCATGGCTTTAAGACTGTTTTATTTCGTGATACCTTTATGGTAAAAGTATTTTGATGGGTGATATTGGATAAAACATTTACAAACATGCTAGTAGTCAAGTTGAGATCAACTTCATTATAAATTGGTTCAAAATCTATCTCTGCGCAGTCTGATACAACCTTCTCCCAATTTATTTTCTTAATCACGCTACCATCCTTTGCCTTCCAGGAGTCTTGTAATTAAGACAAAACAACATAGCTTCATGATCAGATATGGTGGTTTGGAGATTGAAGGTAAAAGCATTATGCTTCGTCCTAACCACAACATGATCTAGACAATTTTTCCCTCTAGTCGGTGTATCAATTGCAGGCAAAAGACCGTGGAAAGATGTAACGTCAAGATAGGCTAAACAGTTGGCATCGGGATTTAATAAGTTTATATTGATATCTCCAGTTATTATGACGTTACGAAAATGTGATAATTTATCAAGTAAATCATTAAGCGATATGAGAAAGTTGTCTAGATTTTTAAACGACGGCGATCTGTATATTGCAATTATAGCAATGTTATTCGTTCCAAACTTAATAACCAAACAATTTGCTTCCAAAAAAGGTGGTTCCTCAATTTTAAAGTTATGTTGATTATTTATTAGGACAACAATTCCGTCATTTTGGTTAAAAATATTAGAAGTCTTATGAGAACTGTAACCATCTATCGTAGGAAGGATAGAAACCTGTGAAAACCAACACTCAGATAAAACAATTATATCACAGTCGAATTTTAGCCTAGCCATCATTACCGACGCAGGTCCTCACCGGACACGGAAGTTTCGGGAGGTACCTGTGTCTGATGGGAAAGGAGGAAACGCCTGGGTGTCACCACTGCGAGGGTCGCCCTGAGGACACAGTCGAGCACACGGTGCAGGACTGCCCCGCTTGGGCAGAGCACCGACGTGTCCTCACGGCGGCAATAGGCGGAGACCTCTCGCGCCCGGCATTGGTCGAGGCCATGCTGCGGGGCGAGAGGGAGTGGGAAGCGGTCGCCTCCTTCTGCGAAGCAGTCATGCTTCCGAAGGAAGAGGCGGGCCGCGAGAGGGAGAGGATGGCGTCCTCCCTCCAGCCCAGCCGCAGTGGTAGACGCCCACGGCGTCAGACGTCGGCCGGCGATCTCCGGCCACCGTAGGCGCGGGCATGCGGACAGCGAGTAAAGGGCAACTCGCTGTCCGACCATGGACCATGCCCGGGTCGACGGCGCGTCGTGTTCCACGCGCGCCTCAAAGAGCGTCAGCAATATGACGAGGCCCCCCCGTAGAGGGCTGCAGCCTGCCGGGGTCGTGGGACTCATCCCGTTACCGTGACCCCGGTACGTAAAGGGTTATTGAAGGAACACCGTGGATTTTAGTCAGTAAAAGTCTGACAGTCCCTCCCACCCTGCCCGGGGTGGGAGGACTTATTTGATAATTTTACGACGCTAAAAAAAAAAAGCCATCATTACCAATAATTCATCAAAATTCCGATTTATACTGCGGATATTTTGTTGTAAAATTTTAATATACGTTGTGGTATTTTTCATGAATAAGCTACATTCTTCGGAATTACAGGATATAGGTTCCGAGACACGAAAATGGTCTACGTTTCTTAGCAAATCATTTACAGCATTGAACATTATATACTATTCGTTTGGAGGGCAATGTTATTAGAGCCAAGCGACAATACTTACAGCCGAAAATAAATTAAGTGAATTTTTTAAACACTTATAGGTTATTATTATTGGTATAAAAATGAAATAGTGATTGAAAAAGTTGTGTATGATTATGTAAATATGTTGTGTGTATTGGGTGTAGTGTAAAAATTAATAAAAGTAAGAAAAAAGTGATTTTATACAAAATCAGAGCAACAATTAAATCTAGTCATATTTGACTTAAGTCATCTTCATCTCTTATTTGAATAGGTTTATCCCCATCATTCTTCCGAAGATAGATTCTCCCAAAGGATATCCAGCATCCATAATAAGAATGAGCCTTAGCGCATTGTCTGGTTAAGTAGAATAGTCTCCGTGCCCTGCCTGTCAAAGAATCAGAAACATATATGTTCCGTGGTGCCCCTTTTATTTTAATATGATCGGTATTCAATAGAGGAAGTTTTTGTTCCATCTGTTTCTTATTAAAATCAACAACGGATGATATAAACGAAGTTTTCCTGCCCACCGTAGTAAAGTGAATGACTACGGCTTCAGTTTTGGTATTAGCCCTCCGCAATTGCGGCGGTAAGACCCCTCTTTGAGGAGTGGCTAGATCGGCGTCACGGCGTCCTGACCTACCGCATGACGCAGGTCTTCACCGGACACGGAAGTTTCAAATATATTATTTCAAATTTCGCGTTTTGTTTTTCCTGGAAATCAGCAAGCATCGACTTCATTTGTGACATAAATGTTTCAAGGCAATCGGAGTGATCATCATATTTACGTTTGAATCTTCTGGGAACATTAAACGCCTCATCGGTTTTATCCGATTCATTTAGTGCTGAGTCTGAACTATGGTGCGGTGTGATAGTTTTAGAAAGATGGCTGTCTCAGCATGGAGGCGGAGTGCGTTGCAAGCTCATGCCCACTATTTTAAAAATCTTTACAGAAAATAATAATAATCCACAAAAAGAAGTCCGCCACTGAAGCACATGAGTAATTGAGTAGGTAAGTGTAACTGAAGATTTGATCTCGTAGCCCAGCACTTCGCAGTTGATGTTTACTCCAACTGCTTAAGCTAACATTGCAGAGCCTTCCAAAAAAAAAATGTATGCATTTAGGCGTAAAAACCACCTGTTGGAGCGGCTGACGAAATACGCGTTGAGTCTGATAAGCACAGAGTCCAAAAGTCATTTTACAACAAATTATTTTTGTAGCGATATTGGAGGGTAGTTTTACTTTTATTTGATATTAAACGCTGTTTCACAGCTAATATGTTACAATCCAAATAGTGTGGTACTGGTATATATTTAAAAACTGATTCTATTGCTTCGAAAGACATTCACATTGACATCACGACACAAGTACACTTTTAACGTTGAGTTTTAGTTGGTTAAAATTGTTTTCGTTGATATATCAAGTTATGGTTTACGTACTGTTATAGTTTTTCACTGTATAATGAGTTTAAATGATTCTCACGAAATAATTAAGGTTTTCAAACTGCTTACTTTAGCAAACTTGTTTTTCGAAATTAAAATGTACGGGAAGTCAAAATAACACGTGTGATCGCTATCGCGTTCGGACGGGAATTATTGATGAATAGTTATGTCATCGATTTGGTATCTAGATGTCTGGGAATGTTTTCCACACCACTTCAACGCGCATGAAAGCATTATTATGCGTTATAAATTGGATACAAAAATTTTAAAATTGTAATTGTTTAGCATGCACACAGGCCTAATACTTGGTCACAACTAAAATGGTTCGTGTATCGTAGCCAATACATAAGAGCAAAAACTCGCATAGTTTTCGTGCGTCGGGGCAACGTATGTGCGATCAAGTGGTTTTCTAATCAGTGTTAGTAATCGATTTTAATCCTTTTTTGTATTAAACCGTCGAACTTATTTTTATTTTTTCACTCCGTCATGGCAGTATACCTACGTAAGTATTTGCCCTTAACGTTTCTGAACGAAACATTTGTATAATCTGTGGTGTGGGCATAAAGCCCGCCCGCCAACCGCTTAAAAAAAAGTTCCCTTATTTCGTAAGTTACGTAATAATACTTGTGCTGACTTGTGTATTAAAGCTGTAATTCATAATTATATACCTTTTTTATTTGAAGACAAGTAAAAAAGTTATAAAAAATGTCGTCGGCGTCGTCCGATGAGTGTGATTTAAATGTAACACTGCCAGATATTATCCATGCAGCAAAAACGATTAATGATGTAGTGACTATAAATTTTAATAAATAAGTTTTGTCTGCCCTATAATTTTATTTATTTACATATCTCTTGCTCTGTAAGTACACCCTTACACCCCTGAATGCCGGGGTGTATGACTATCATTACAGCATAGGTTTTGGAATTTGAAAAAAGAACTGTCATACTCATACTGCACGAAGAATATTTTTAAAAAGTTAATTTTTTTTTTCTCGGTATCGATTAATTACTCGAATCGGAATCTAGACAATTTATTTTATAAAGATTTTATTTTAAATATGGAACTATTTGTTTCCACATCGTATGTTAGATGGAATCGATTTAAAAATCAAACTGGCCAGCAAGATTTGACGCGCTTGCGTGCGTGAAAAAAAAAGGCAGTCTATTAGTAGGCGCGAAAGCATCGCGAAAATAATTAATTTTCTTGTTTGAGTTCTTTTTCAAAAGTTTTAAACAAGTCTAGTGACGAAGACATAGATCTAACGCCCGATTTTATTAAAGAAAGGGCAAAAACAGTTGTCGAAAATATATTACCGCCGAACTCGAAAGAAATATATGTAAAGGCATACGACGAATTTATGAAATGGCGGTCAGAAAAAAAAGTGAAATCTCTTTCTGAAAGTGTTTTTATATCATATTTTGATGAATTATCTAAGAGGCTACAACCTTCCAGTTTATGGTGCTTTTATTCCATGCTAAAATCTACAATGATGACAAAACATGACGTGAATTTGAAAGATTTTTCTAAACTTACTGCTTTCTTGAAAAGGCAGTCTGACGGCTTTAAAAGCAAGAAATCGAAGGTATTTACTGCAGAAGAAGTACAGAAATTCTTAAATGAAGCTCCGGATGAAATTTATTTAGCAATAAAGGTACCTACGTATTTACTTGCCCTTTTTAATAAGTTACCAAAATATTTCACAGAAATACTATGCGAATTTGGTGCCTTTAATACAACTTATGTCTTTTTTACAGGTTGTTCTAATTTTTGGGATATCGGGAGCCTGCAGAACCGTGGAATTGACAAACTTGACAATAGAAAATGTAGAAAAACATAACAAATTACTACTCATAAAACTGCCTAACACGAAAACTAAAATTGACCGGTCATTTGTTGTGCATGAAGAATTTGCAAATTATGTTGAAAAATATCAAGCTCTTCGGCCTGAAAACGTGGATACAAATCGTTTTTTTCTTAATTACAGTAAAGGAAAATGCCACAGACAAGTAATAGGAAAAAACAAATTTACAGGCATGCCAAAGCAAATAGCCACATATTTAAAACTGAGTAACGTAGAGTTATACACCGGGCATTGCTTTCGCAGAACATCAGCGACTCTATTGGCTGATTCGGGAGCCAACCTCACTCTGTTAAAAAGGCACGGCGGCTGGAAGTCCAGCAAAGTGGCCGAAGGTTATATCGAAGATTCGATGGCAAACAAAAGCAAAATTACTTCTAAAATAACAGAAAATATAAACTTAAAATCACCACGTCAAAGCACATCATCTGAGCCATTTTTTAATGAAGAAAATAGTACCAGTCAATTGCCGCCATTTACGATGCAAGAACCTCAAGTCACTCAAACTCAAGTCTTATCATCACAAACTCATATTCAAACTATAAATATACCTAAAAAGAACGTGACCATATCTCTTACAAATTGTAATAATTTTACTATTAATTTTAATTAAATACACATTTTTTTCTTCTTAATAAATGTTCATTGAAACCTGCTGTCTTGTTGTTTACTTACCTCACAATCGATATGTAAAGCAGAGTATTTATCTCGGGCGTAAGCATCAATTGCATACTCGGGTTAATTAGCGCCTTCGCTTCGCTCAGGCGCCAAAAACCTCGTATGCAATTGATGTCATACAGCCCTTGGTTAATAATCTACTATTACATATCTCTTGCTCTGTAAGTACACCCTTACACCCCTGAATGCCGGGGTGTATGACTATCATTACAGCATAGGTTTTGGAATTTGAAAAAAGAACTGTCATACTCATACTGCACGAAGAATATTTTTAAAAAGTTATTTTTTTTTTCTCGGTATCGATTAATTACTCGAATCGGAATCTAGACAATTTATTTTATAAAGATTTTATTTTAAATATGGAACTATTTGTTTCCACATCGTATGTTAGATGGAATCGATTTAAAAATCAAACTGGCCAGCAAGATTTGACGCGCTTGCGTGCGTGAAAAAAAAGGCAGTCTATTAGTAGGCGCGAAAGCATCGCGAAAATAATTAATTTTCTTGTTTGAGTTCTTTTTCAAAAGTTTTAAACATGTCTAGTGACGAAGACATAGATCTAACGCCCGATTTTATTAAAGAAAGGGCAAAAACAGTTGTCGAAAATATATTACCGCCGAACTCGAAAGAAAGATATGTAAAGGCATACGACGAATTTATGAAATGGCGGTCAGAAAAAAAAGTGAAATCTCTTTCTGAAAGTGTTTTTATATCATATTTTGATGAATTATCTAAGAGGCTACAACCTTCCAGTTTATGGTGCTTTTATTCCATGCTAAAATCTACAATGATGACAAAACATGACGTGAATTTGAAAGATTTTTCTAAACTTACTGCTTTCTTGAAAAGGCAGTCTGACGGCTTTAAAAGCAAGAAATCGAAGGTATTTACTGCAGAAGAAGTACAGAAATTCTTAAATGAAGCTCCGGATGAAATTTATTTAGCAATAAAGGTACCTACGTATTTACTTGCCCTTTTTAATAAGTTACCAAAATATTTCACAGAAATACTATGCGAATTTGGTGCCTTTAATACAACTTATGTCTTTTTTACAGGTTGTTCTATTTTTTGGGATATCGGGAGCCTGCAGAACCGTGGAATTGACAAACTTGACAATAGAAAATGTAGAAAAACATAACAAATTACTACTCATAAAACTGCCTAACACGAAAACTAAAATTGACCGGTCATTTGTTGTGCATGAAGAATTTGCAAATTATGTTGAAAAATATCAAGCTCTTCGGCCTGAAAACGTGGATACAAATCGTTTTTTTCTTAATTACAGTAAAGGAAAATGCCACAGACAAGTAATAGGAAAAAACAAATTTACAGGCATGCCAAAGCAAATAGCCACATATTTAAAACTGAGTAACGTAGAGTTATACACCGGGCATTGCTTTCGCAGAACATCAGCGACTCTATTGGCTGATTCGGGAGCCAACCTCACTCTGTTAAAAAGGCACGGCGGCTGGAAGTCCAGCAAAGTGGCCGAAGGTTATATCGAAGATTCGATGGCAAACAAAAGCAAAATTACTTCTAAAATAACAGAAAATATAAACTTAAAATCACCACGTCAAAGCACATCATCTGAGCCATTTTTTAATGAAGAAAATAGTACCAGTCAACTGCCGCCATTTACGATGCAAGAACCTCAAGTCACTCAAACTCAAGTCTTATCATCACAAACTCATATTCAAACTATAAATATACCTAAAAAGAACGTGACCATATCTCTTACAAATTGTAATAATTTTACTATTAATTTTAATTAAATACACATTTTTTTCTTCTTAATAAATGTTCATTGAAACCTGCTGTCTTGTTGTTTACTTACCTCACAATCGATATGTAAAGCAGAGTATTTATCTCGGGCGTAAGCATCAATTGCATACTCGGGTTAATTAGCGCCTTCGCTTCGCTCAGGCGCCAAAAACCTCGTATGCAATTGATGTCATACAGCCCTTGGTTAATAATCTACTATTACTCGCAAATGTGATGAAAAACTTTGTATGTTTCACGGGCGGTACGGGTTTACGAACCTCGACTCAGAAAGCCCTCAGTCTCTGACTTGCAGCTTCTACTAGAGCCTCGATCGTAATTCCTTACTTACCGCCCTTAATACACAATGTACTAGTTTGCACCACGCTTCTTTTCCTTTACCGCTATTGGACAGTTGCTACCGCCATGTTGGCGCGCGATGCGTGACGCGTGATTGAGGCGGAACTAACAGCTGCAGTGTATTATGAACCTTATAGTAGTGATTTAAGGTTGATTGTAAGTTTTAAGCATTCTTTCGTTAATCTTCGGGGCCACACTTTCTGTCAAAAACTAAAAGATACTAGAATACAGTCAATAGTGTCAATACCATGTGTTACCTGACCGCTATAGAACTTAAGAAGGGAATGTGTCACCACTTCCATTTAAAATAAAGAATTCTTGTCTGTCTTTTTTCATAATTAATATTTTTTTATGATTTGCTTGCCTCATGGCGTAATACGGTTATCCTGAGCTCTATTTCTTTTAACAACTTCCCATATTAGCAAATAAATTAATTTTGTCTTTTTTGTAAATAAATAAAGAATATTCTATTTATCTACGACTCCTAATCTCCTAAGAACGATTCTCATGAACCACTCATGAGAATCGTTCTTTTTCTTGAAGTTCTATTTTTATGTCAGAAGCCTCAATCCTCCGAATTCAGAATCTAAAACTTACGGAGTATAAGACTAGTCGCATACGCACCTGTCAACCTTAATATCCCTCCCTCTCACAGTGGGAACGTTATATATAGGCTGGTTCGGTAAGAAAGGTAAAATAAAATAAAGATTTTCAAGATACAAGGTATAGTTCGGTAAAAAAACGAACCCCTTTGGTCGTTTTTTTACAGAACTATACGGTTAAATCTGAATCTAGCTGTACTAGAATACAAAAAACAACTCGTACCATTATTAGCTGGTACATTGACGTCGGCCCCTCGTTCGATGAGCATCTCTACGCAGTCCTCGTGTCCCTCTTGTGCCGCCATGTGTAGCGGAGTGAACCCTGCCTTAGATTTGACGCTTGGGTCTGCATCTGTACAAGGCAATAACAATAAGCGATTGTGTAAAAAATCACGACAAACACTTAAAGAAATTCGATAGTCGTAGAACATAAAAAATAGGTTTTATCTTCATATGTTTGTGTCCCAATGAATTCCCCCTTTTTTCAACACCTTATACACAAAAAACCTGATTAAAAAACTTTTCTTTGGTAATTGGGTTCACAGTTAAAAGTGAAGAAATTCATGTTTATTACATATTTCAAGATCTCAGCAAAAATGGCAAGTTGACAAAAACCTGCGATATTCAAAATTTATCTGGTTAGTTTAGTTGTTAATAATCATCGACGCGTTTGTTTTGTGCCCATTACATTTGTTGCGATTTTTAGTTAAAATTTCAGACTTTCCGACTTAAAAGTGCCTATTAAATGAATAGGTACACTTCAAAATTACTTTTCATATACCTCAAGTATAGTAGAAAGTCCAAAACAAAACATTGAAGATGAAAAATTCATAGGAATAGTGTAGCATTTTATCGCACTTTTGAAAGTAGATGTGATAAAACAGTGCATCTTGTATTAATTTTACCAAATAATATAAACATAGTGAGAACTCAGACAATTTTAAATGTGCTGTGTAGAGTTATTATTTGAGATTTTACTTTATGAAAACATAACAGCTACTTTGTCTTTTCGGCTATAATTTTCAGTAAGTTTAATAAAAAAAATATCGGTCTTACAATTATTTACCAACTGGATGTTATTTTACTCACCATGTTCAAGCAATGCAAACGCAATATCCGGGTGGTTGTGTCGGCAAGCGATGTGTAGCGCTGAGTGTCCGTTCTTAGCCAGCGAATGAGGAGACGCACCTATAAGGTAGAAACTCTAGCTTACTGATACTAGCAGAACTACGGCATAAATACTCAAATATGTTGGCTGTTTTGGTGACACTTGTATCATTATGATTATGTACATGAAGAAAGAAATGACGGTGATGCGCCATCGTTACATGGTGGACATCTCACCCATACGCACAAATCGTTTTGCAATACCTTTTAATGGTGTATCTAATAAGGAATTTCTTGCCGGAATCTGTATTTCCTGATAGCAACTGGAGTCTTCAAGTCAAGCATGAATAGGTTACTTCTAAGCGTGCTTCATCTTCGAACGTACCATTTCTTACCATCAGGTGAGATAGTAGTTAAACTGGAGGTTATCTAAATTAAAAAAAGGTCATGTCAAGAAATGATTGCTAGCTAATTATGTCTGAAGAAAACACTAAGGATTTACAGAAAATACAACACATTTAGCATTCTTTTTTGTCACGCGAAAATCTTGATAAAATACCTGTTAAACCTGCACCTGCCTCTCAGGGTGTAGCGGAAGGGAAAAGCCCTTGTTTACTGGGGCTGCGGTATCTCGTAACAACAATCCCGCAACCCCGGAGCTTCTTCACGCCTCAGCGGCAGATCGTACGGAAGGGCAGTTTATACTAGTGCACACATCTCTTCTCACACGTCGCACGTGTGGTGTATTATGTATGTCCATCAGCTCTAAATCTTAATGAACGATGAGGATATCTAGCTTATGGTGTACTTCGATATTTAAATAAAATTCGTGTCACATTAAAAAATACAACATAAAAAACAGTTCAAGATTGTCAAGGTTGATAATTAGCTATGTACAACCTACCTTTTATCCTGATTTCCATAAATAAAGATATTCTTACCTTTATCCAAGAGAGTGAGAGCGATATCAGGGTGTCCGTAGTACGTGGCCATATGTAAAGGTGTGATGTGGCTTCGCCCGGGCGCGTCTGGACTGGCCCCCCTGGCTAGCAGTAACCGTGCTACACCCGTATCGCCATACTTAGCTGCTAAGTGCAGCGGAGTGAAGCCTTTACGGGTTTCTGCCTCAATTGGAGCGTTGTTGTCCAGGAGGATTGAGGCTACTTCTTCTTTGCCTGTTTGGAGAATGGTTTTGTTTAGTTACAATATTTTAAGACTCTTCTATACCTTGTTTAGAGGTTTGAGTGTCGGTAGGCCGATCTAACAAGCATTGTAACCGAAAATCGATGTACGCAATTGAAATGCTATGAGAACACGGGTAATGAAAATTACCCACGAAACCGTTAATGGGTCAACTCAACGGGACCACGGATCATGACTCTGAATATCGATAGGCACTTCTTTCTGTATTGTATATATTTTAAAGAACACTAAGTCAAAATAAAAATAAAGTAAGCCTTAAGTGTTTTAAAATGTATTCAGTTTATTTATTTATTTATTTATTCACACAAATTTAGACAACCATACAGAGTAACTTAATAATAAACACAAAAATAAACAGATCGTTGAGTATGAAGGTACAATGTAAATATGGTTATGATTTGGCTGTCTTTAGACTGATTCGCCCTATCCACTCGTACTAGTATAAAACTGTATCACGAGGGGATAGTCTTCCTCAACCCTTGAACAACAGATTCCCACAAGGTTTGATTACGTACTGTATAGGTAATTTTATTAATTAAGTTACAAACGATTGTAATTGTCTGTGTGTGGGTGTATGTATATGTGTATATGTTTTTATGTATGTGTGTATTTCTGTATGGGTACAGTTAAGAGTGCTTTATTATTTATTTATTTATGTGCCTTGATTATAACATCGTTCTAAAGTAGTTTTTCAGTGCTGTTGTAGTCTAGTGCTTTCAAATATTTTTCCATAGCTTTTTTGCATGTTTGGCTATCAAGATTCTTCAATTTTACATATTTGCTTATTTTGTTGTAAAGGCTAGGACCGAGATAATTGTGAAATTTGTGTGCAAAAGATGTTCTAAATTTGGGTACGTTATAAACAATATCTAGTCGCCGCCTTTTAGCAAAGTGCGGTTTTATTTTATGCTGTGCCATGATCTTAATTTTCTCACCGTAAGGACTCCTAGTTCTGAGTAAAGTAGGTGTGTCGGATAAGTGTACTTTTTGCGAGAAATTACTTTAAGTACTATGCGTTGGGCTCTTTCGACAGACAACATGGTTGTTTTGAGGTTCTTCCCCACACATTCAGGCCGTATACCAGTATGGATTGGCATAGTGCTAAATAGATTTTTATCAGTAAGTTAATGTCACATGCATTTCTAATAGTTTTAAAAATATAAATTAGCTTTCTTGCGCGATTATTTACCTTAATGACGTGTTCTTTCCAGTTTAAGTTTTGGTCTACTATTACACCTAGATATCTTATGGAATTGGTTCTGGTGATTGGGTTACAATGACAAGTACTTTGAATGTTGCAATGGTGAGTTTGTATGGTTATTGCGTTAGGAAACGGTTGAGTTCTACTGTTAATTGTGAATGTAATATATTTCGTTTTGTCAAGATTAAGTGTCAACAGATGATTGTCCAGCCATGAGGTTACTAGAGCAAAACCTTTATTTTCTGCTTCGGTTACATCTTTCCACGATTTAGAGCTGAATAATAATACTGTGTCATCTGCAAATGTTACTATTTGACCATTTTCTAAAAGCAAATTGCAGAGGTCATTAATATATATTAAAAACAGCGTAGGACCCAATACACTGCCTTGAGGCACTCCGAATGTGACATTTTCCTCATGGCTTATGCTGTTATCAATTTTTATAACCTGTTTCCGGTTTGTCAAGTAATCTTGGAAAAGTTGGAGAGGTATTCCTCGAATTCCTAAGGTATCGAGTTTGTTCAGGAGGATGGGTATAGAGACGGTGTCGAAGGCCTTTGCTAGGTCTAGGAATATGCCTAGAGACTTCTGTCCCCTATCCATGTTTTCAACTACATACGAAGTTAGTTTGTGAAGAGCGTCAGCGGTTGATATTTTTTCCCTGAACCCGAACTAAGATTATGAGTTTCTAGGTAGTTTTTTAGCCTCTTATTTATTAGTTTCTCTAGAATTTTTGAAAAACTAGTTAACCTTAAAGGTTGTCGTAAAAGTTTGCTTTTAACTATAATACCGCGACTGTAACTGTGTACTCTTTTATTTGTAAATACTTATTTGTTTACAGTAAAGAGTATATCTATCTATCTTACTTTATTCATCGCAAAGTATTTGTAGTGCCTGTTGAATCGCATAAGCAAAGAGCTTATTTACATTACAATGCTATGGGCTGTTACTTGTTCGTAGCAACTAAGTTTTACACTGTCAAAGTTTAAGATACAGTTCAAAATGTAAATCTCGCTAGCCTTTGTCAAGAATACGTTATCAAGAAATCATATGGATGTGTTCGGTTACACTGGAAGCCGACTCTAATATACATAGGTGGAAAAATGTTAGCCAGTTACTACATTATTTGTTTTTAATTGATTTTTTTGTATGATTGAAACTATTTGGATTGAAATAAAACTGAATTTTCTAATTAATACATTTTCAACCGATGACAAAAAGAGGAGGTTATCAATTCGACGCGTTTATATATATATATATATTTTTAATGTATGATCATCATCATCGTACTCGAAGACGGCTGAACCGATTTGGAAAATTCTTTTTTTGTTCGAATGGGTATACTTCGAAATTGGTACCATTATCACCAAAGTCAGGATCTGATGATGGGATCCTGGAGAAATCGAGGGAACTCTTCAAATATTATAGGCACACCTATGGCGTTTTGGGTATTTCTAATAGTAACTTGTGCAGTTGCTCTCAAAAAGTACCATTTGAGGAAGTGGAACTGATGATGAAGACCACAGATGGCCGCCGAAACTACTCAATAATAAGTATTGAGTGGATTGCGATTCGATTACTTGAATATGGATGTTAAGCACTTTATGCTCGTCACAATGCATATGGTGATGTAGAGCTGATGGTGAAGTACCAGGAGAACTCCTCAACAATTAACGGCCCAGCATTGGGAAAAGCAATATTTTGTAAAAGGTTATAAGTAGTTGACATTTAGGCTCTTGTAACTAGGTAAATTAAAAATCATCCAAATAAAAAGAGTCAAATAAAAACTTTTTAACAAAAAATTAAACCGAATCCCAAAAAACACTGCAAAGTGAAAAATAACTTTGATTTCGGAAGTCGGTGCCAAAAACGAAAAAACAAAACTAAAGACACCGTTAGGGCAAGGGACAAGCGTTAGGGCGTTTTTTGATAGATCATTATTTTCTGTTAATTAATAGTAAATTTATAGGTTTACATACATAAACTCACACCCATTTGTCCTATTTTATTTTGTTTTCATTCATTAGTTTATTTACTGTGTTACCTTTACATCGCACCCTATCAAAATATGACTTCAATTCACATTTGCTTCGCCTTTTCTTTATTATGTTAGGGTCGGCTTCCTGTCTAACCGGTTGCAGCTGAAAATATTAGTCTTTTACATGGAGGGACTGCTTATCTGAACCTCCCATAACCCAGTAGCTGAATATATTAAGCTTTTTTAGCCTTGCATAGGGTTTTTTATAATGTTAGGTTTACACTAAAGGAGATGTTTAATTTTGGGCTACCTCTATGTACACCACATAGATAAATCGAAAAAACTTAGGGGTTATCATAAAAATAAACAAAACATTATATGGAGACGGGTATGGCTGTGATAAATTATTATTTGGGAAGATTTTTATTATGATAACCCTTGTCTTAGAGCAGCCATGACAGTCGTGTTTGACATGACGTTTGACAGATTTGTTTCGTGACGTCTTTCTGCGAGTCGTAGGGATGGGCAAGTGGATAAAATATATTGATAAATATAGAATCGATATTTTTAAGCTATATCGATTATTATCTATATAAAAAGTAACGATAAATTGATGCATCGATATTTTTCGTAAAGGTAACGCTCGTTAGTAACAATAAGTGCAATATATTACGTGGTTTCTGGCACTACAGAATCTCGTGGCCACAAAAAACCGAAACTAACCTAGATAAGTAACAAAATTATATAACAAACAGTATATGGTTAAATCAATGTAGAGTGTAGCAACCAAACATAGCACACTGATTCCCAAACTGAGGTGAACGTCTTTCTCGTATTTCAGGATTCGGTGGCTGTCCACTCTAGTGTCATTATGATAATTATGACCAAAACATTTGCAACATTGAACTCCTTTAATTAAACTTGATTGTAACCTGAAGGTATATGCATATTCTTATGGCGCAAACGCGCTGACGATCTGGTGATAAACATTTGAACTACTCCCCGGATATGACAAGATTAGTATACGTTAAACCAATTATTCTAAAATGAATAATAAAATATCGATTATCGATTTATTGAGATTATAAAATCGCCGATATTTATCGATTATTTTATGAAAAATATCTATTTTGATATAGCGATTCGTCAAGCCGACATGTCAAAATGACATTCGCATCACTATTCAACAGCAACATGGCCGATCCATCATATTTTGTATTGCTCTCCTTGATCGAGTTAATTTGAATATCACACTAAAATAAAGTGAAATTATAGAAAATTAACATTAAAAGGCGGTTACTACATTATACAGCTATGTTTACATGTAGTGTACATAGTGCTAGCCCAGGCTCCATACATTTCTGGAACATCTCCTTTAACTTCTGCGAGCTATCTATCTATACATACATATAAATCCATTGTTCTTCGTTTCTCTCGCTAAAACTCGTAAGCGGCTGGATCGTTTTCTTTAATTCTTTTGTTTAATATTTCCTCTCATACAGGGAATATTACAAATGTCAGAAAGATGTCCGTCGGGTCAGTTTGACAGTTAATGATATAGTAATAATATTTATTTCGTAGTGGGATTGCAAAGTTTATAATTGTCGAAATTTTATAATTTTAGGTACTAAAATGCAACACAAAACAGGTGAGGTACTGCTCTTCTAGCTAGCGTGGGAGGATTTTCACGAGTAAATCCCGATCCCGCGGGAATTCCGGCATAAAAAGTAGCCTATGTGTTATTCCAAAACTTTTTTGCAAAAAAATAAAACCGACTTCCATATCAAAACACTACAAAGCCAAAAATAATTTTAATTTCGGTAGTCGGTGTTATTGGTTTTGTATTTTCTTTTTTTTCACACCGCCTTCCGAAATTAAAATTATTTTTGGCTTTGTAGTGTTTTGATATGGAAGTCGGTTTTATTTTTTTGCAAAAAAGTTTTTATTTTCGCGCTTTTTAGTGGGTCAATTTGTAATTAATCTAGTTATAAAAGCCAAAATGTCAACTACAAAAAACTAAAAACGCGCGAACAAAAAACACAACATAGAGTAACCGAAAAGATCATCAATGTAAATTTTTTTTTTCAGACTTTTGTTGATTTTTCAGAAACGGCTTGTTCGATGTCGATAAAATTTTCATGGGACCATTTGGGAAGTATACCCTTTCCAACAAAAAAAGAATTTTTCAAATCGGTTGGCGAGCGACGGAGCTATGCCCGAACAAACATAAAAAAAAAAAAAAAAAAAAAAACAAACAAACATCCGAATTGAGAACCTCCTCCTTTTTCAGAAGTCGGTTAAAAATATCAACCATCTATTTACCAAATTTCATTCAGATCCGTTCAGTTGTTTTTGCGTGAAAGAGTAACAAACATATCTCCTATCTATCTAGCTAATTCCGGCTATTTGGCCAGCTGATTATTTTCGCCAGGGAGTATTAGAATAGCTCCATCCATCCATCTTTACAAACTCGCATTTATAATATTAGTAAGATATTTTTTAGAGTAGTTACCCTCTTTAGCAGCAATATGCAGCGGCGTGTATCTGTCCTTGGTAGTGGCGGCAACGTCAGCGCCGTGCTGTAGAAGTAGCGCTGCGATGTCGGCGTGTCCCAGGCGAGCGGCCACGTGCAGGGGAGTTTGTTCCTCACGGGCACGCGCGTCTACCTGAATACGGAAACATTACGATGATTACTGTTGTTACGAGCTGGGGATCGGGATAGAAATAATTACGCCAATTAGACCAAAATTAACACTTTAATTTAACAAACACAAAAAAAATAACACAATTACTTGTCACTTAACACTTAAATTCACTCATAGAGTTTCGTTTATATCACCTCGTATCTTGTAATAAGACTGCCGTTGCGTTCCTCTGCGATCTATTTATACCCCAGTTCTAGAACATTCTTATAAAATCGACTCACTGCCTATACTGCTAAGAATGTTCCAGAAGCTACTTGAGATACTCAGTACTGCTACTCGCCGACATCGCAGACACTAACGCCATCTGCGTTAGTGTCTCGAACGTATTAGAAGTCGGTCGAACTTTCTCGATATACTCAGTACTGCTACTCACCGCCAGATGGCGTTAGTGTCTCGAACATTCTAGATGTAGGTTGAAGTTTCTCAACGTACTTAGCTAAGCGACTGGCGTAACACTATTTATTAAAGTTACCGATTACTATTACAGTCGAGTAATAAGCTTCTTTATTCTGCTCTCTATCTGAGACAATGAGTATTAATTTTTCCACCTGTAGGACCAGTGTGTGTGTTCAATCTCCATAGATTGTCTGGTCATTTTCGTTAGGGTGTATTACGATAATTACCTACACCAACGGGTACAATGATTCGGCATAATTTTTGGTAAAACAAAATGCTGCCTCATTTAAGTTGCAGTTAATATAAGTCTTAAAATATAATTAAATTATATAAGGCAAATATGTTAATATTCCTTAATATTAACATATTTGCCTGTATTAGGTTAAAAACCTGTGCTTCAGGCGATGTATGTGAAGTACAAACGATCTTAAGTGGTAGGTATATATTTTCCATAAAATAACTAAAACTAATTCAAGATAATAATATTTAAAAATATGTCCCTAAAGTATGGCCAATTAGAAGCGATACGAAAGGTAATTCACCTAAAATACGACTGTAGAGTTGACAGTCTCTTATCTATCTTTTTCATCTTGTGTATTTGCCGTAATGCCTCGTTCTCCCGGCAAAAATGTATCAAGGTACGCCAACATTCATGCGTTTGTCAAAATTGTTGAAGCTTTGTTAATTTTTCGTTGTTATTGTAATTTCAGTCGTCAGTAGATAAATCAACCGATTTTATTCTCCAAAAAAGAAACGTCTAAAGGTATGTACAGGAAAATGTTTACAGTTTGCATTGATACTCGCAGTTTAGCTCATAAATGTGAATGTTGTTTAGAAGTTTTATTTAAAACTTCTTGTGTTGTACTTTAAAGTTATGTAAAAAAACAACAAGTGTAATAATAATATTTTTTTTTATTAATTAATCATGCACGTGAATAAAGTATATAATTTTAATTTAATTTTCAATTTCATGTAGTTTTACTGTAAATGACAAAAATATGGTTGAATGAAAATTGTAGGTATATAATTTCTCAAAATAAAAATTATTTTAACCTCTGGAAGTTTCTTTACTTTGGTATCGCGTCTCGTTGGCTGTGCTTTAGTGTAGGTATAACATTTTATTTGCATATATATCTTATATACAGGGTTAATTGTAAAACACCGAAAACCTCTCAGGACTATGTTATTAACATCATAATCAACAACTTTTGTTCTATGACTTTTAATACTATCGCTTTCTTTTGCTTCGCATAGACTTCGTAACATTTAGAGCGTTCAATTTAAATAATTTGATTTATGAATGAAAATCTTTTGAACTACGAATTTTTAAAAGTCATAGAACAAAAGTTGTTGATTATGATGTTAGTAACATAGTCCTGAGAGGTTTTCGGTGTTTTACAATTAAACCTGTATACATAGTAGCGGGTTTTTTTTTAACGTGGTAAAATCATCAGATGAGTCCTCCCGCCCCGGGCAGGGCCGGAGGGACTGTCAGATTTGTACTGACTAAAATCCACGGTATTCCTTCAATAGCCCTTTACGTACCGGGGTCACGGTAATGGGATAAGTCCCACGACCCCGGCAGGCCTCGGCCCTCTACAGGGGGGGCCTCGTCATATTGCTGACGCTCTTTGAGGCGCGCGTGGAACACAACGCGCCGTCGACCCGGGCATGGTCCATGGTCGGACAGCGAGTTGCCCTTTACTCGCTGTCCGCATGCCCGCGCCTACGGTGGCCGGAGATCGTCGGCCGACGTCCGACGCCGTGGGCGTCTACCACTGCGAGCGGGGTTACCTTGGCATTATTCCTGAGTAAGACGCGCACGAGGTCGGTCTGGTGCGCCCGCGCAGCCAGGTGTAGCGGGGTTTCTCCCCTCGCCGTGGCAGCATCAGCGGCCGCTCCCGCTCCCACCAGCACTAGAGCGATGTTCATGCAGCCCATGAACGACGCCACGTGGAGAGGCGTCAGTCCCGACTCCGTTGTTGCTGATTTGCCTGTGGAGAACATAATAATTAATAAATGATTTATTCAAAAACCCCAAACACAGTAACAGATTTGTTCACATTCATTATCTGATAAGCGAGTGCCAATCTCACCTCCACAACCCAGTAGCTGGGTAACACGATACCCCTTGCCCAATGTCAGATTTACTGGCTTCTCACTACCCGTAATGCCTGTCAAAGATGACCAAATAACAGCCGGGAACAACGGCTTAACGTGGCACAAGAGTATCACACAACCATTTTCCAAACTACTGAAAAATTTCTTACGGAAAAACCCAATTTTTGTGCAACTCACTTCAAAAAACACACTTCAAAAAAGATTTCGCTTGTTAATAAAAACTTTTTCATGCGATTGAAACCGTGGGAAAAAACAAAATGAAATGTGGTTTATTTTAACCCAAAGGCTGAATGGTATAAAATGTAGCAAAACATTCTCTAAAAGTCCGCCCACGTACCACTATTGTACATAGTTTAAATAAATAAATAAAAATATTTAGTTTGGTCCCTTACTCGCGCCATATTTGAGCAGCAACTCTACCACTTTGAGCCTATTCTTCTTGCATGCAATGTGTAGAGGAGTGAAGCCATTTAATGCGCGAGCGTTGGCGTCTGCATTTCTGTCTAGAAGGAGTTTTGCGACCTGTAACACAAATACAATCTATTATTTTAACTGTCATTTTAAAATCAGTTTTATTTACTTATTAATTTAACAATAGACCCGCTATCAAGTCCTTATGCAAACCCGAGTAGTCGCTACAGAGTCGATTAGTGTTGCTTTCGAGATTGTAATGGCGCCTTCGTATATTTTGAACTCTATACACATAAACATGAGGTTGTTTTTACCTTGACATGCCCGCAGTGAGCAGCGACGTGTAATGCTGTGAGATAATCAACAGTAACGTCATCGATGGGCGCGCCCTCTGCCAGTAGAACTTTAGCTGTCTCCACGTGTTCGCCTTGCACGGACATGTGGAGAGGAGTCAAACCGTTCTAGAAAAAAAAGAGAATGGAAAATGAAGAAGATTTTCTTTCAATCTGGTAACTTATGAAGGTCCAGGAGCCAGTTATTTTCAGCTACTATCCCATTTGCAAGAAAACTTCATTTTTAGCATAGTACAAGTAGCGGCACGTAAGTCGCTGAACGATACGCGGAGGGGATTGCTGCGCATGGGTACTGTCGCGCACACAATACAATTATTAGCTAAATAAAGTTAATGACATTATTTTAATGTAATGTCAAATAGTAAGTCTAGCGCTGAACGAAATGTAGAGGATAGCTGCGCATGAGTACTGTCGCGCATGCAAATAATATTACCTATACTTTAATAAATAGTTACTCACACACACACATCCATACACGCGCTCTTATACACATCCAAACACACACACTCACACACCGACACATCCTTACACTCTACATCTTTCGTTTTTACCATTTTTATTTTGTTTCCTTATTTTTGTTAAATAATTTATTATGTATAATCTGTATCTACCAAACTTGTGTAAGATTATAAGCGGCTTCACGCATTTCTAAGTTAAATTTTAAACAAAGCATCGCAAAAGGGTCGGGCCTAGCACCTTTAATACAAGTTGTCTCGTCAACTTAGCAAGGGTGCTAGAGTCTCCAAATATATTTACTGTGATAACTAATATAACAAAACAATGTAACTCCATGCTATTTCAATGTATGTACATATATGTTTTCATTTTACTGTGCAAATAAATTATTATATTATATATATTATAATGCCAATGTCCAAGGTTTTATAGTAGGTACCTAAGATATAACTTTTAACAAGTTTTGTGGGGAGTATAAAAATAAAAACATTATTTGTTAATTTGAAATTTTTTATTTTAGATTTAAGTCTAATCTGAATCAGAGAATCTACAGTGAATCGGAATCTACAGAGAACTATTCTCAAATTTACAGTGATGCTGTCCGAATGACTGAGTAAAGTATTTGTAGCTTTGTCAATCTCACTTTTAATTTGTTTCAAAGAATCAATTAATTTGTTAGATTCCCTTTTTAAAAAGCAATTCACGTCATAAACCATTTTCCTTGGCTGTCTTTTCAAAACAGTATTTCTTCTAGGTATATTCATTTTAAAGTCACAAACTAAAAAACTTTTATCAAACAAATTCAAACTTTAAAAAAAACAACAACAACAATTAACAGCAATAACAATACAATTAATGACGCGACTGTACACGGGATGTGCGCGGAGCGTCGTATCGGCGCGGGGAACATAATACGGCTGGAGAGCCAATCGGCGCTACGCACGCCCGCCCTTCATCCCGCCAGCCCCCCTCAGGTACCTTAATTTTTACTTCTGCGCAATAACGGTCAGCGCTAGTTTCATGCCGCTACTTGTAACAGCCGTCGTCGGCCGAATATGTTTTTGGAAGACATAATAATATCTGACTATAGCTTGATTGACTGCCCCGAAGATGCTAACGTATATATTATGAAACCACATAACACCAGTTTAAAATACCGTACAATGAACGCATCATGATATCTTTTTAATCAGGTAGTTAGCGGCCTTATTTCCGTATCAAAAAATTAAACAAATAAATTTCGGGTCAATGACGCATATAACCATCCTAGGCCGCAGATAACATTGATGACAAGATAAGACAAAGATAAAGATAAAGATGTGTTTTATTTGCAAATATGGGTTTTACAACATAATATTGTGGTGACATAAACAAAAAGAAAATAAAGCTCAACCATATTTTACCATCAGGCATGCAAAAATACAAAAAATAAAAGAAAAGTATACATAGCTTTAAAGCAGGATTACAATATTAAACTGCGTTACTACTTAATCTAAAAACACTTAAAATTAAAACTATATATTAACAATATTTATTTCCGCCAGAAATTCGTTTACAGTATAATACGTTTTGTCAGCTAAAAAGTTGCGTAATGTTTTTTTAAACAAATACAAATTCAAATTCTTCCAGTCTTTAGGCAATTTATTATATATTTCTGGTGCCATGCAGCAGACATTTTTGCGCATTAGGGCTGTATTTGCTCTAAGAACACGTAATCTACTATTATCGCGTCTATTTCGTGGAAATAGGTCATTTAGGCGCATAAAATAATTAGAGTTAGCCTTAACAAATACTGCTATTTCTAAAATGTAAATACTAGGAAGCGTTAATATTTTATACTGTTTGAAGTAAGGCTTGCAACTATCAGTCGTTTTTAACTTGAACATTGAGCGAATGCACCTTTTTTGTGATTTAAATGCCGCTTCTCTTTCAGAAGAGTTGCCCCAAAATATAACCCCTGACAAGATTTTGTAATATTTTACCACACACGGGATTTTTTTTAAATTGAGGATTCCTGCTTCAAAAATATTTACTAAGATTTACAACTATTTAATAAAGCACTTCGATAGTAAACAAAAAAAGCGTAAAAAATAACAGTAGATCTCCAATGCAACAAACCATGAAAAAACACTGCGACCCACATCATACACAGCCTTAAAATAGAGTCCCTTATTCAACGAAAGGTCTTTCGTAAGTAGTAAGTTGTTTCTAGACTAAAAACAGAATGGGAAATTCAAATTGGAATTCCCTCCCAGAGTCTCTGTTTACGGATAGCTACAACTTGGAGGTCTTTAAGTCAAGTGAATAAGTAACTACTAGGCTTTATCTTCGACCATATCATCGCTTACCATCAGGTGAGATACTGGTCAAACGCGAGGCTATCTATACAAATATTATAAAACGAAAATGTTCGTTTGTTTGTTTGAACGCGCTAATCTTCGAAAGTACTCTGTGGATTTGGATGAAACTTGGTATGGAAGTAGCTTAAAACTTGAGAAAGGGTATACATATACACTACTAATTTTTAATTAGTACAAATACTTAAAGGGCTTATTAGAAAAGGTCTTGTTATTATATATGTAAAGTCTTACTATATAATATTGATAAATAGCAAAGTTATTAGCGTTTGTTTATATCCCAAAATGTCACTCAATTTACGGACATATTGTACAGGCCATTCATGTATTCATTAATCGTGATGTCGCGGTCACGCGGTCTCGCTCAAACTTGCCCCGCCTCCAACAGCTGTTATCGTAATTGTAGGTAGCTTAGACGCATGTTTAAGCTTTACGAATTAAAAAAAAAGTAAAATAAAAGGTTCACGAAAAATAATAGGCACTTATTAAATTCAAACTTTACCTACATACTTTAATTGGGCCATTTGCTTGTGTTGTTCAGTATCCAACTGCAGAACTCCATCCTTGGTTCATTATCCACAGTAGTCAATTCTTGACCCTTTCTTTAGTGGTATGGGTGAAATCCAGACGAACTAATGATCGTCTATGCACAGTACTGGCTGATATTAAAATGACGAGCTGCGTCATTCGTACTTCGCCGGGGATCTTCAAAGTAGTCCACTACATCGTCGTAAAGGTTTTGGGCCGGTCTTCCATGTCCTTGGCGATGGGCCGTTGCGCGGAATGATCAGTGGTCGAGTAAACGTTGGTAAACATTTACCACAGTCCGAACCTTTGGCTAGCGAGCATTTGGGTACTCTTCCCTGTACATACGAACAGCGGCCACCAGACCAAAAGTACACACGCAACATAGCCACGTACTCCCGAGATGAAAACTGGTAAGCCATCACGACAGTAAAAACGTAACAACTTATGTTTAAAAAGCACGCGCACACTTCCGCTAACAAATTGACACTGTTTGTTCATTCACTCGTTGTAAAAAGGACCGCTGGCCAGAGGGGGCGTGGCTTGAGCTTAGACGCGAGTTTGCCGGGATTTATGAATGACGATCTAACTGGACTAGCACTGCGCGTAGTATTTTCTAGTAGCAATTGTTATGAATGATTGATTCAATTATGAGTTTACCAGTTATGACAAATTTTCGTAGACAATTTTGGGGTTTCGTTTTTTTTACTTTTGACTACATAAATATGATCAGTAAAGGGTACGGATAGAGCCCCATTTTTTTTTGTACTAATTAAAAATTAGTAGTGTATAGGCTACTTTTTATCTGACGGCAAAAGAAGAAGGTTATGTTTTTATCGTGTTAAAGTTCGCGTTCTAGTCAACAATAAAAATTGGCCAAGTGCGAGTCAGACTCGCACATGAAGGGTTCCGTAGTAGCTATAATAAATATAATATACTTAATATATTAATTTGAAAGAAAAAAAAACAAAAAACCTTACAAATTTCTTAAAACTAGCTTATTTACAATTTTTACAGCTACGCCAAATAACTTTGTTTTTCATAGTATTTGTATGAATTACAAAGTTATATTTGCGGTTTTAGAAAATATACTGTATCTCAAAAACTGCTGACTCGATCTCGTTCAAACCAATTTTGGTTGAAAGTTTACATTAAGATCTACAACATATGGTTTTCTTAGATTTTTCACTTCATTATTATAGAAGTTAGAGGGGGGGGGGGGGGGGGGGGACACATTTTACCACTTTGGAAGCGTATATCTTTTAAACGATTAACTTTATGAAAAAGTCATTTTAGAAACCTTAATGTCATTTTTAAAGACCTGTCTATAGATACCACACACGTATAGGTTTCATGAAAGAAAATATATTCAGTTTCAGTTCCATGTATGGGGAGCCCCCTTTATTTTAAATATTTTTTTTAATTTTCTCTTAAAATCGGAAAGCGGTTCACAGAATACATCTACCTACCAAGTTTTACAGGTATAGTCCTAATAGTTTCGGAATAAAATGGCTGTGACATACGGACGGACGGACGGACAGACAGACAGACGGACAGACACGTCGAAACTATAAGGGTTCCGTTTTTTGCCATTCGGCTACGGAACCCTAAAAAAATACTTTGGAATAACACTACGCGATGGTGCATTACCTTAGTCTTACTGGTGATGGGCGCGCCATGTTGCAGCAACCTGGATACGACGTTGCTGTGTCCTGATCGCGCCGCGCAGTGCAGAGGGGTCAGCCCATCCCGGGTCACGGCGGCTATGTTAGCACCTGAAAGTAACAAAAGTTTTATTTACAACCTTTTGTTCCCTTATGATTAGCATCTTTACATAATATTATGATCTTACTATTCTTACTAATATTATAAATGTGAAACTTTGTGAGGATGGATGGATGGATGTATGTTTGTTACTCTTTCACGCAACAACTACTGAACGGATCTAAATAAAATTTGGTAAGTAGATAGTAGACATCCTGGAATAACAGATAGGCTACTTTTTATCCCGGAATTCCCATGGGATCGGGATTTAGGCGGGAAAACCTTCCCACGCGCAAGAAGTTGCGGGTAGTCCCCCGGCCGCAAAAATTACAATGTTAAAAACGACTGAACCGATTTTCATGCAAATTTCACCAGATTCGTGAGGAAGGTTTTAGTGTGCAGGCATGAAGGGTTTGAAGCGCCAATAGCCTACTGGCTAAGGCGTTGGACTTGTGATTGAGAGGTCGCAGGTTCGAATCCCAGCCATTACAATATTGCCGTGAACTCACTCCAGTCACGGGCATATTAAGCTTAGTGGAAGGGGTTAACAAGATTGCTAAGTTCTATCCACATTACTAGTTCTCTTAAAAAAAAACTGTACAATTATACAGAAATCTTTAAGTGAACGATACCAGGTATGCTGCGTGTGACCTACCAAACTTTCATGTAAGTGTGATGTGTCAATGATTTAACGCTTATAAAATAACTCAAATACTTTGCCGAAAAAAAAATAGGAACTTTCATTAAAAAAAAAAAACATATAGACCAATTTTTCAACCTCGCATTTACGACAAGCGCGCTTCACGCGAGACAAATTGCCAAATTATAACAGAAACAGTTTGAAATTGCAGTTTATTATATCTGTCAATGTCTCCAGCTGTCTCGTCGGACTGCGAGTGATGTTTGATTGACAGCATATCGTGAAGAACGCCCAATTAAAACGAAAATTCCTACAATATGATATTTCAATCACATACGAAACATAATTAGGTGGTCGCGTGCTTACTCAAAAATGTGAACATATGTAATTATTGAGTCGACGATGAAAATATTACGTTTTGATTTATTTGATTCGTTATTACAAATGTGTTTTCGTTCCTTTGTTTTAATTGTTTGGTGAATAGCAAGAGATTCTTTGGATGTTTGTTGCATTGCGGAGGTTACCTATACACATCAATCAATTAGTTAGTTACACGAAAAGTCGTTTAAAACAGACATGCGATGTGCCTTAATGATTTACAACACGAGAAACTGATTGGCATTTCAGTATTGATTTCTTTGGACCAAATAGCCCTGCTGACTCTGACCCTAAATTAATGAACACGCGTATAAACTAATACTAGATGCATTTATTCATTTAAAAAAGTGTACTTTGTTTTACTTCTTTAAAAAAATAAGTTTCGGATCACACTACCAATAGGTAGTGTGATCCGAAACTTATTTTTTCCCGCCTATTTGAATCAATATCAGGTTTAGAACAAAGAGATTTGCGTAGATCACCTAGCGTAGATTTGCGTCAAACAGTAACAAACACACATTCATCTATTTATACACGATTATTACACATTTTTGATGCATTAATATTATTAGAATAAAATTTCGAACATCAATCATTGATCAACAAACCGTAGCTGTTACAACGTCGGGCTTTTAAAGGCATGCAAAGTTTTAAAAGGTATCTTCGATACAGCTTTTGGCGTACTTAGATTATAAACATATTGCATATGTGTTATTGTTTGTCCTTCTATCGCGTTAAAAAAGAAAAGCGGAACATGTGACTTTTGCTGAAGTTGATGGACTTGAGTCAAATTGACGTTAATGCCATCATGATCTTGATAAATTTTATCTAAGAACCATCTCGATCACGTCAACTTTCTAAAAAAAACCGCATCATAATCGGTCCGTTTGTTTAGGAGCTACGACGCCACAGACAGACACAGCCACAAAAACTTATAACACCCCTCTTTTTGCGTCGGGGATTAAAAATTGAAGATTATTTATGTCACAGTATTAGATTGAAAATTAAAAAAATATATAATTCGTTACAACATTAAAACAAACACAACAGAAAAAATAGTTTTAAGATTGTCATATTACAAAATAAGTATTTTAGTTATTTTATTTTGTTCATATTGAAACGTCATTCAAATAATCATGTAATGTGTAATAACATTTATCAATAAGCAGCATTTATGAAATGCAATTGTTTTTATTTAATTAATGGCTTCTTTTTAATCCCATCCAGTGCTTTATTGTAAACTTTTGGAGCATTGAGGGAAAAATCTAAAAAAATATATGCTGTAGATCTTTATGTAAACTTTCAACGAAAACTAGTTTAAACGAGATCGGGTCCGCAGTTTTTGAGATATAGCATATTTTCTAAAACCGCAAATATAACTTTGTAATTCATACAGATACTATGAAAAACAAAGTTATTTGGCGTAGTTACTACGGAACCCTTCATGGGCGAGTCTGTTCGCCCCTGGGCCAATTTTTTTATAGTTGATATAGTGCAGATTTCCTTAATCTTTTACATATAATGTCAGAATGGGTGTTCCAAGTCAATTCATTATCAATAGTTATACCTAAGAGCTTAGCATTATAAACTTCTTGTATTTTACAGTCTTTATTAGTAATATTCTTTATTCCTAACTATACACACTATATACACTATACACTGGTCGAATCAAAGCTCCAGAGCCTTGAACATCGATGACGAGTTGCAAGTCTATCGGTTTTCTATCGGTTACATTTCGAGGAGTGTGCGATGGAATTACACAATCTAATTCCACCAAGCCCGTTCCATCATCGGACTACAAGGCAAACGGCGATGAGTCATCGTTACATGGTGGACATCCCACCTATACGCACTAAACGTTTTGGGAATACTTTCATTATGCGTACTGCTAAGTAGTGGAATTCCCTGCCGGAGTCTGTGTTTCCCGTCAGTTATAACCTAGGGGTCTTTAAGTCAAGAATGAATAGGTTACTTTTAGGTAAGCGTGCTCCATCTTCGACCACATCATCACTTACCATCAGGTGAGATGGTGGTCAAACGCGAACCTATTATCAATTTAAAATAAAGTATTCCTATAAAAAAACAAAAACATTTAAAAATATAAAAAATAGTAGTCCACCGGTATCGGGATACCGGTGGACTACGCGCCGTGTTCAGGAGTACCGCTTTCTGAAGCAAGCCCTTGATCCAGCCGCCTAACGAGAGCCTCCTAAGGTGTTGGTCGAGGCTTTTGACTATTAAGCCACTGGCTGAGACAACTATCGATACAATGATTGCCAAGATCACATTCCACATGTCGACAATCTCGTGCGCCACATCAAGATACTTGATTTGCTTCTCTTTCTCAGCTTTCACGAGGTTCTCGTCATGCGGGATTGTTATGTCGACAATCATGGCACGCCTCTTGATTCGATCCACCACCACTATATCAGGCTTATTGGCTACAATAGTCCTGTCAGTGATGATATACCTATCCCAGTATAATGTGATATTGTCATTATCGAGAACTGGGTCGGGCACATACCTATAGTACGGCACTTCCGATTTCACAAGATCATATTTCCGAGCAACTTGCTGATGAATAATCTTGGTTTAGTAATATTGTTCTCATTTTCACAAAGTTGATGAAAATGCATGATATTGGTTTTAATTAAGTTAATTTTCAAATTATTATTATTAAGTTTATTATTTTTGTTAGACATTCATTTATAACATTTTGATAATTCTGAACGTCATTGCATTCTATTATAGCTGTATTATTGTCAGCAAAAATAACCATTTTATGATGAATGATTTTTGGGAGATCATTGATGTCTATCAATAAAAGGGGTGGCCTTAACATGATGCCTTGTGGCACCCCATATTTTATGCATCTTTGCTTTGATGAATATATGGTTTCTAATTTGGTTTTCGAACATAATGTAGAGACTTGGATGCATTCAAATCTGACAGTTAAATAGCTAATAGTTAATCTGATTCTATCAATTTTAGCACCTTCCCTCTTATACAATAGCTATATAATTTTTGTAGTATTATCTTATGGTCAACATAATCAAAGGCTTTCGTCATATCAGTAAATATAGTAAAAATGTATTAACTGATGTCATAATGTTATTATGTAAATCAATCAATGCCATGTTAATATTTGTGTTTCTGCGAAAACCTTATGTTCATGGCGAAATAAATTATATTTTTAACCGACTTCAAAAAAAGGAGGTTTACAATTCGTCTTTTACCTCATAACTCGGAGACGGCTGGACCGATTTGGAAAATTCTTTTTGCGTTTGAATGGGTATACTTTCTAGTTGGTCCCATTGTTACGAAATCAGGATCTGATGATGGGATCCTGGAGAAATCGAGGGAACTCTTCAAATATGATAGGCACATCTATAGCGTTTTGGGTTTTTCTTATAGTACCTTGAGCAGTTGCTTTCGAAAAGTACCATTTGAGGAAGTTGAACTGATGATGAAGACCACAGATGGCCACTGAAACTACTCAATAATAAGTATTTCGTGGATTGCGATTCGATTACTTGAGTACGGATGTTAAACACTTTATGCTCATCGCAATACATACGAGTATGGTGATGTAGAGCTGATGGTCAAGTACCAGGAGAACTCCTCAAAAATTAACGGCTATGCATCGGGAAAAGCAATATTTTGTAAAAGGTGATAAGTTGTTGACATTATGGCTTTTGGAACTAGATAAATTACAAACCGACCCACTAAAAAGCGTGAAATTTTTTTTTTTACAAAATATTGAACCGACTTCCATATCAAAACACTACAAAGCCAAAAATAACTTTAATTTCGGAAGGCGGTGTGAAAAAAAAAAAAGAAAATCCAAAACCAATAACACCGACTACAGAAATTAAAGTTATTTTTGGCTGTGTAGTGTTTTGATATGGAAGTCGGTTCTATTTTTTGTAAATTTTTTTTTTCCAAAACATCTTTATGGAGCTGTACATAACTTTCGCAAGACTGTTATTTGAACATCATTGACAGTCGATAAGGGTAGTCAGAAACCAGTAAATTTGACACTGGTCTAGCCAAGGGGTATCGTGTTACCCAGCTACTGGGTTGTGAAGGTCAGATAGTTAGACTGGAAGCCGGTCCCAACATAGTTGGGAAAACGTTAAACAGGTGACACCTGGGTTATCTAGACACATCTAACTATATCTTAGAAGACATTTTTGTTTGGTGGCGACAACTGGCGGCTGGTGAGAGACATAGGCCATATTTTCGCTGAAAAAGATATTACGCGAGCAAAAGCTAGTTTGATATCGTCGCCTTAGAGTGAAAACCTCGGGAGTACATTTTTGTCCAAATTTTTTTTATTGCGTTCGTCAAAGCAATCCTAGCAACGCACATCCTGATTTCACTAATCTGTTCATTCGATACTCGAAACGCTATTTATGAAAGTAAGTGAGAACCTCGTAAACACTCGCATCGCGTCGTCAGTTTAGCGTAATCAGGTCATGGATTATGCATTTCTGAACTTTTCGATATTATGTACAATATTTTTCATATTTTACATAACATTGAACAGTTCTGGATATAAAAACGGGTTAAATTTACATATAAATTAATAAAAAAAAAACAAAAGAAACTGTACAAAATCTTTATAACACGCAGATTTTTCTTCCTCCTGAAAAGTTACTCCTTTTTCACTTACGAGGTTTTCACTCTAAGGCTGTGATTCCACCAGAGATGTGCGAGGATGCGTAGCGAGGGATGTGTTTGTAAAGAACCAATAGAATCGCTTCATTTACCTCGCCTCGGTCAGCACAGCTCTGGTAGAAACGGCTCAGCGGAGCTAGATTTTTGCGCATACAAAACAAGCGAGGGATGTGTGCGAGGGGTGTGTGCGAGGGATGTGTGCGAGGAATGTGTGTTGAGAAGGATGTGTTGCGAGGTTTGCGCATCCTCGCACCACACATTAATGCGCATTTTCACAGCTCCGCTACACATCCTCGTAGGCACATTTTCATCGCACAGCTTTGGTGGAAACGCCCACACATTTTCACAGCACAGCTAGACATCCTCGCACGACACATTTCCATCGCACATCTCTGGTGGAAACGCACCCTAAGGCGTCGATATACAACGTGTAACGGAAACCCCATATCTATCCAAAAGGACTGAAGCCAACATCTGGTATGGAGTCTCTATGCAAAGTTTCAGCTCAAAATAAGTGACTCACAGAAGTGACCCCAAATTGTTGATTTTGTATGTTTCTTGAATACCAATAATAACAAACGTGTTACATCACTATGAGGGTCATCACTTTCCACGTCCCTTGCCAATAAAACGATAATTCTCTTCGTTCTTCTTAATCTAAAAAATTCAGTATCTGGTATCAATGTATTGAAATTTCTAATAAGTTCCACACATGTACACATAGGATTACAAAACCCTTGCCATATCGTTTGTTATCATCCAAAGAAGCCGTGCACTTGGTATGTATATACCCTTTAAATTACACGTTGTAGAGCATCAGACGTACCGTTCTCCACGAGCAGGTCCAGCATGGCGAGCTGCCCCCACTTGCTGGCCACGTGCAGCGGCGTGATGTTGTGCTTGGCGGCGCGCCCGGCGTCTGCGCCGGCGCCCAGGAGCGCTCGCGCCACGCCCACGTTGCCGTAGTGCGCCGCGATGTGTAGCGGCGTGAAGCCCGACTTTGAGCACGCGTCGGGGTTGTGTTCGTTCTGGAAAGTAAATACTGCATGTTACAAATACCATTCCATTATAAAATACTAGCACTTCGCCCGCAACTACGTCCGCGTGGATTTCGAAATAATTTATAGCCTATAGCACTCACCAATAGTGCACCTTATGGTGCATCCACACATGGCACCGGCTTATGCCGCCGGGTTTGCCGCCGGCTTTCAGGCTGCCTTGCCACTGAATTTGCCACCGGCTTTACCGGCGGCCTGCAGATGCAGTTGCAATTTTCGCAGTAGTGTTATGTCTATTGTAGAAGTTAGTCGTGAACGTAGCATTGGAAGATGTTGGACTATAATATACCTAGTTGCGTGTATCGCAAGTCTAGTGATGTACGTTATTCCTCCGTATCGAAGCCGCAAGCAAACTGCAGCCGGCAAACAAAAGCCGCGCGTGCCGCAGGTAAAAGATGTGCGTGCCGACGGCTTGGCCGCCGGGTTAGCCGCCGGCCGTGCCACTCGGAATGTGTGTATGCGCCAATATAGTGCCTAGCACGTAACTTGGCAAGAGTCGACAGATGCGCAGAAGTCGTTTTTTAGGTGTCGTCGGTTGTCCAGCGGGACGCGGGGTATGAGGTGGCGCCAGTCCGAGGGCACGATTGGTGCGTCAGTCGACCCCTGCCTCCCACACCCCGTTCGTTCCGATTACACTTTCATGCACGAAAGTTATACCTTTTGCTTTTGTTTTTTTTTTGCTGCTACGAGTTATTGTTATTTACTATATACCGTTATATATATTATATACCGTTTTACGCAGACAGGCCAAAATGTAGGTATACGATATGTACTGTTTCATGGAAAAAGAAGCTCAAACTGAAAAAGAAACCGTAAACTGCTTGTGTCGACGAGAACACATAATTTTTAATAATATTTTTGTTTTACTTATAATGCATATATTTTATTTATAACACCTAATAAAGTCACGAATTCCTCTCCTTTCTTTAACTTTCTTCTAAACAGATATGTTTAAAAATAAATGATAGCAAAAGCCATAGAATAATGACAAGCAATAAAAGTGACTACTTTTTTTTCCACTAAGTGCACGATGCGCGAACTTACCCTCACTACGCCAAAACCTTGCCAACTTACGTGCCGGGGACTGTACTACCAATGACAAAATTATTAGAATTTGATCATTAGATTCGGAGAATACCCCGTACATACAAACTTACAAATTTTATCTCTTTATAATATTTGTATAGACCAGAGGGAACTCTTCAATCTACATAATGGCTTCGTCAAACCATCGGAGAGCCTTCCATCTAGGCAGAAGTTACCATGGCCGGCTAATACCTTAACAGACTGTGAACGAAAGTCGGCTAAAGCCTTAGCTAAAGCAGAGATTGCACTTGATAATGCTATGTAGATATGTTAAAGCGTCAATGGCTTAATGACTAGTGTCGGACATTACACTATTGTCGAGAACTCACTGCAGACACAAGCATATTTAGCTTAGTTGGAGGGGTTACTATATTGCTTGGAATGAGAATTCTTCCCATATTGCTTGTTCACTTTAAAAAAAAAGAAAGAAGTTAAGTTTGTTAGTTTACTATTTTGGTAAATATTGTTTTTTCAAATTTTATTTAATCATATTTGTTTGTAGTGCTTACTATGTTTCACATATGTATGTTGTGGATAACATTGATGGTTACATAATTGTTGTTTTTTTTTTTATTTGTAATATTTTGTGTATTTTTTATTATGTGACTGTATGTCATCTAAACTAATATTATAAAGAGGAAACATTTGTGTTTTTGTATGTATGTATGTTTGTAACGTTTTCACACAAAAACTACTGGCCCGATTACACACCTGTTGCAAAATATTGCTTAATCTATGGTCGCGATGACGGACTTATCGCTGACAATACTACGTATATCACAACTACACTATAAAAAAACAAGATACCGCGGCCCCGGACCACAAGGGCAATTGAAGAAAAAGGGTGGGTTTTTATAAGTAGAAGTCTGACACTCTCTTTTGTTTCACCCAGAGCGGAAGGCGTTTATTTTTCGGTGGGAAATTCATCACAGGACTCCTTCTGCTCTGGAAGGGTGTCCGACTTTTACTGACTTAGAACCCACGCTTTTCTTTCAGTTGCCCTTGCGTTCCGGGGAATCGGCAACTCGTTAGAATATTCTCGAATCCCTAGAAATATATCTTTCTTACCTAGAAATTGACATTCTATTTGTTAGACAATAACGCTGCTCTCTATTAGGCAAAATTCGACTATTGGGAAGATATTTCTAAGTATTATTTTTAGTAGCCCTTTGCTGTGTGCAAAACGGGGCAGCGTTTTGCACACCGCAAAGGCCTACTTTTCTTCCAACTTCAGTCAGTCTGTCAGTTTTCGTCAGTCTGTCTTTCTGTTGGTCCCGGTTTAATAAATCTCTATAACGGCTGAACTGATTTTAATCGGACTTCTACTGTAAGAGATTATTGGGCGATACGTAAACTTTATTTCGGAATTTCTACGATGATCAGGATAAACTCGGAAAAATCTCCACGCGGACGAATTTAAATATCTATAATATTGAAATTTATTTAATGTGCAACATAATTATGATCTAAAATGGATTGAAATAAATGATATTTGAATTTGAATGATACTTAAGCTTCATAAGTTCGGCAGTTAAAAATCTGAAGTCGTTTAGTTACCTCAAGCAGCAGTGTAGCAGCTTTGACATCATTCTTCTTAGCAGCGATGTGTAACGCTGGCAGCCGCACCTTCCCTCGTGTATCTGACTCCAGCAATTCGGCGACAACGCGATCATGGCCCTGCTGCATGGCAACTGCTAAGGGAGTGAAGCCATCCTGGAATAGTAAAGAATAATAATGATTTAAGTAACCCAGTTTATCGAGAAGGAGAGTCTGAATGAATGAAATAGGGATATGGAATAGTGTTTACGGGCCCGAAGTACTAGTTGCAAGTCGTGGGTTGCAACCCAGTCAGGCACATTACTTTGTGTTAATGAGGAAACCGTCATGTAATCGGACCACCCGCAATGGGCCCGCGTGTTGAATTACGGACCATTACCTGTCATATAGACGAGGCATGTTTCCTAGTAGTAGGAACGTGATAAGCTGAACTATTATCAATAAAAATGTGTAGGTACATTTATAGGATATTTTGCATCATTAGCTGTTACCAAGGAGCAATAGACAAAATGATATGTTTGAATGACGAAAGGCCAAAACAATAGAGACTGTTTTGATAGGTACTGCCCGTAATCTCCCATAAAATTTCGGTTTGTTTAGTAGCTTCGTGAGTTGAGTTTTCTACTTTTTCCACAAAATTGATTTTTAGCCTTTCAAACAATTTGTGAAGCTAACAGAAAAAGCGAGCATTTAAAACCCTTCTTTATTACGCCACTTGATATCTTACCATCAAGTAGCGTAATAGTGCTAGGATTCAAAACAAAATTTATTCGTTGGTCGTTCTAACATAGAACGAACAACGATTATGTTTAAATAAGCAGAGATTAGAGAGTGAGGCACACGATATCGTCTGTTCTTTTTCTGAGTTTAGAAGTTTTCTTTGATTTTATTCAAAGATATTTCTTGTAGTTTTTTCTTTATCTAACTATTGTGTGTTTTGTGGTATAGGCCAAATAAATAATTCTTCTTTTAGATTTTTCGTTATAGTTTGGCTCACTGTTAACCGCTGTCCCATATCATGGTAAGCAATCTGAATTGACAATTGATGGACCACGCTTGTTTAGAAGAAAACTATTCACTACTTTCAAAGACTGCCTAGGGCATAATGTCTAGAAACATGTTGTTTCTCACCTAAGTTCTTGTCTAAATAATAACAGCTGCACGGGTCGAATTTCAAAATACACATATCAACTCAGGAGCAGATCGTCACCGCCTCGCCTTTCCCCTTGGCGTCAATCAGGCGTCCACGTAACGTAACCACGTAACGTAGAAGCTCCGGCACGTCGACTCGACTACAGCTAGGCGACGCCGCGTTTACGGCTCGCCGACCGCTGGTTGATGGCTAGGCGGCACGACTGGAAGCTGCCTTGTGAATGACAGCCAATGAAAGCACGTTCGGCAACGCAGACCGTGGGAGGGGCGTGAACGAAGAGACGTAAGCTAGGGTACGGAGAGCCGTAAGCTAGGGTACGGAGAACCGTAAGCGCACCACATCGCGGTTCGTGAGCTTGTCCCGAGGCGAGGCGATTACGTTACGATTCCGATTAGTGTGCGTTGCAGTAGAGAGTTTCAAACAAATAATACTGAACGGCTCGAGTGGATACGGTGATGATCCCTTTCCGAGTTGATACGTGTGCTACGTCCTTAAGCAACACTTGCTCGCTCCGTGTAACCATCGACCATATTGAGATTCCTCCTTGTCTCGAAAAGCATATTAAGTTGTTGGTCCCAGCTGTCATTTGTCCATCTTTGACAGTCGTTACGGGTATTCGAAGCCAGAAACTCTGCAACTGGTCTTGTCAAAGTGTGTGTTGCCCAGCTTCTACGTTGTGGAGGTTAGATAGACAGTAGCTTCACGTAAAAATCTGTTACTCTGAGGCATACAGTTAGACTGGAAGTTTACCCCAACATAGTTGGGAAAAGGTTAAGAGCAGGCAGTGCAAAATAATTTTAACGCAAGCTCCGCCCCCATCCACCCCGGTTAGGCCGTTGTATACTAAACGCTAACGCAGTAGTAATAAAGTTGAATATCGCGTGCGGTCTTTCACCATGTTCGGTTTCAAAACTGCCGTTGTGTGCTAAACGTTAACGCAGCAGTAATAAAGTTGAATATCGCCTGCGCTCTTTTACCATATTCGGGTTCGAAACTAAATGTCTTAAGTCTCAATTCTTATTTCGTTTATAACTAAAGTGATAAATGATCTAGAGAAAAAATGTCCTACATTTGGATAATAAACTATATAAATTTGGATAATACTATATAATATATATAAAGAGCGTCCTCTTAAGCAGATGATGTTTGGCTCGCGGTTAACCCCTGTCTCATCTCATGGTGAGTAATCACTGATTGACGATGGACCACGCTTGCTAAGAAGAAACCTATTCACTTATTATTGTTATCGCTATTTGATTTTTTAAATCTTAGTTATTTAAATTTATGAATGGATACGTGAACAATTGTCTTAGCAATTGTGCACGTATCCATTCATAAATAAGACAAGACTATAAAACTTACAGATCGTTGACTTATGAAAAACACTTAAAACAAGCGGGAAGCTCAAAAAAAAAGCTCTTAAAGAATTAAAAACATACACGCTCTGGATAGATACTTTAAACCGGGAAGACAGGACAGTGAATAATCGTAAGGAAATTATAGGGGTAGCTACAGATTTCTACAAAGCTCTATATAGCGCCAAAGACAAAGGGTGCACAAACCATAGCTATGCTAATCCTATAAACATTAAAGGGAGTAGAAATATAACACCAATATCCGAAAATGAAATCTTACAAGCGATAAAAAGACTAAAGACAGGAAAAAGCACAGGACCCGACAGAATTTCCAACGAAACCATTAAAGCCGCAAACGCGATACTGATTCCACCCTTAACATATTTATTTAACCAAATCATAGTAACTGCCGAAATACCATCAGAATGGCTAGAATCAGAAATTATTCTTATCTACAAAAAGGAGATCCGAAAGACATTGCTAACTACAGACCTATAAGTTTACTCTCATGTATTTACAAATTAAAAAAAAAATAAACAAAAGAATTAGCGTCACATTAGAATCAAAACAACCAATCGAGCAAGCAGGCTTTCGTAAGAAATTTTCAACCATCGATCATATACACACACTAGAATTAATAATAGAAAAATACAAGGAAAAGCAAAGAGCGCTCTACATCGCGTTCGTAGATTATAAAAAAGCTTTCGACACCGTGTCTTACTCCAGTATTTGGACTGCTCTACAGGCTCAAGACGTTGAACCAGAGTATATAGAAGTAATTAAAAATATTTACAAGAGAAGCACAGCCAAAATAAAACTAGAAGTTACTGGCCCTTCAAAAGAGGAGTGAAACAAGGAGACCCGTTGTCCCCAAAAATGTTTATATCGATCCTAGAGTCAATAATAAGCAAACTTAACTGGGACAAAATAGGACTTAACATAAATGGCAAATATTTAAACCATCTACGCTTCGCAGATGACTTAGTACTACTTTCAGAATCTCACGTACATTTACAAACTATGCTTGATTCACTAAACGCAGCCAGCGAAGAGGTAGGACTTGCAATCTTTCAAAAACAATGGTCATGACAAACAGCACAAATGTAAAAATATCAATAGACAATGAAATTTTGAAATATACAGATAAATACCTAATAATACCTTGGGAAACAAATTGGCTTCGACAGTAAACAAAATGAGCAAGAGGTTGAACGCAGAGCACAAAATACTTGGAATAAGTACTGGTCCTTAAAATAAATATTTAAAAGCAACATGCCAATTAATCTCAAAACAAAAGTATGGACTTCATGCCTCCTACCATGCCTTACCTACGCGTGTCAGACCTGGAAATATACTACGAAAATAAAAAACAAAATAACTACTTGCCAACGCGGAATGGAACGAAGCATGCTGAATATTAAAAAGCTCCAAAAAATTCGACACACTAAAATTAGACAAATAACCAAAGCCAAAGATGTTTTAAGCTTTGCTAAAAATCTAAAGTGGAAGTGGGCAGGGCACGTAGCGAGGCTAACAGACGAGAGGTGGACCGGCAGGGTAACTAAATGGAAGGGCCCACAGGGTAAGCGCCTCAGAGGCAGACCTTATATGAGATGGGAAGACGAAATAGTCAAAATCACTGGCCCCTGCTAGCCACAAATAGCGCAACACAGAGATAAATGGATTTCTTTAGAGGAGGCCTTCACCTTCACCTGAGGAGGGGTTCTTGCAATTAACAATAGTATCAAGATATAGATTGTAAAAACTAGCATGTATTAATTTTCTTTTCCAAACAACTTTTTAATCTATTATTAAGCTGGATTTTATAATGCAAGAAATAAAAGGCTTTTTATTTTATTTATTTATACGTGAACAATTAATTGTTCTCATCGTATCATACACTAGTCATAACATTTATGTCAAAATTAGTATTCTTGTTTAAGCACATTGGTTTGTTTAATTGTGACACCGTAGCCCTCTAAATTATTTATATGGCATCATTTTTTCATGCATGAAACCTTTATATGTATTTGTAACAACTTGTAACCTACGTGAATGCAATAAATGATGATTATTATTTAAGCAAACATGATCACCAACTGTATCATAGAACTTAAAACGGGATATTTACCGTTTATTTATTTATTTATTTATTTTATTATTTATGTACACACAGTAAAATACAATAGGACAACATAATTATAATATTTGAGTACAAAGGTACTGCTTATTTCTTTAGAAATTTCTTCCAGCAGACCTGCGAAAGGAGAAGTGAAAAAGAAATGTAGACAATAGTGTGTGAGAACAAGAAGAGAAATGAAAATTAATATGTGAAGTCTAAAACTAAAATATTAAATATACCTACACATACTTATAATGCAATAAAATTTAAAATTAAAATAAAATTGTTTGTATTTATTGTTTCGAGTTTCCGATATTTCGACACTGTTGCAAACGCCATGATCACGGATGAACCGTAGTCATTGCGGATAGACGTTTATGAGCAGACGGTGACGGTAGACTGATTCGTTTTAAAGATTTTAAGGATGATCCCGTTTTAAGTTCTAATGATATTATGATTACAAAATCCACCTAGGGCATCTGATACGTGTTTTCTCACCTCTGTGGCAAGAGTCTGGCTGGCCCCTGCAGCGAGCAGCATCTTGACGCAACCGGCATGGTTCTCCTGTGCCGCCATGTACAGTGGCGTAAACCCTGCCGCTGACTGGGCATCGGCCTTCGCCCCCGCCGCCAGTAGCGCCCGCGCCACTGACTCCTGGCCTGCGAGACATGCTATGTGAAGTGCTGTGTTGCCTGGAAATGGAGAAAATGTCATTTGAGATAAACTGTTTTATTTTAATAAGGATCCGAAACGTTACTCAATTGTATATAGATTTTTTATTTTCTAAAAATAATCTATAAGTACACATAAATAAAATTTACTGTGTTTTCTCAAGATATTTCTCAACATAATTATGTTACTTTTTATACCGAAAAATTCGGGATCGGCATTTCCGCGGAAAAAACACCCACACGAACGATGTCGCGAGCATAACTAGTGTTCGAATAAAACTAAAAAAAAGGTAGTCTGTCATCAAAAAATATTGATAAAGTTTATTTACGTCCATTAAAATACTGAATAGTTGCATATTATTATTGGTCCAGTATTTAGACGGAAAAGCCTGTTTAGTATAGTAATATAATTGCTCAGACTATTTGTTAGTGATGCCACCAGTCAGTCACAAATTCACAATAGACATTGATATTATGATTAATATGTGTATCGTGTGGTTTTTTGCATTAATTGTCAGCAAGTGAGTAAATACACGTTATCGTTGTGGTTTATGGTTAAAAGCGGCAGGTCTTGTTATTAATCATACTTGGGATACAAGAAAAAGGTTTCAACTGATGATAGCCCTACTAGCTTACTTTATATTATACAGTTATGTTTGCTGCTCCGGCCAACTTTGTAACGTCTTTTTTTTCTGATAGTTTCTTTTTTGTTTTTAGTCATACCTTATGTTTAAAAACAAAAAAAAAGACAATAACGAACACAACAAAAATTATTATTCAGTTTGATGCACTCGTTCGGAAGTTATGTACTTACATACGATTTATTTTAATTTCTATAGATTTCAATATTTACAACCTTATGCCCGGAATTCCTGTCGGGGGAAACCTTAAAAATACGCCTGAACTATTTGAGGTAACACTAGGGAGAGCGGGACTTTTAACATAGTAAAACCTCCCCGGTGATCACCATGAGCACCTAGAGACCAGCTGGAGTCTAGCGTTCTGGGTGTTCATTGATTTAAACCCAGTCTTTATTTATTTTGATTGTATCGTTTGACTGCTGACTGCTTCAAATACATGATCCGTGATAAATACGTATTTATTTATTCAATGATTTATTTTCAGGTTACAAAGACCCATAGATATGTATATATTTTAATCTAAAGTATACATAATTAATGCCGCACTATGTAAGATTACCACAGTAGCAAAAAACCAACACTCAGAGAGCGTAGAAAACCACCACATAATTTGTTTGCAATAAGCACAGCGGGTGGTTACCACTACTAAATATGGACTCACCTTTTTTAGTTGCGGCGTCGACTGTGGCGCCTCGTTTTAGTAGTTCCTCGACCACTGAGATGTGTCCATCTTTAGCAGCCAGGTGAAGTGCATTCAGCCCGTTCTGAGGAATAAAATAAAAATTATGATTTCTTTGAAACAGAGTAGAGCTGAACGGTACTGGTATGGATTTGCATCCTGCTTACATTGGCATAGATAACATTGATAGACCTGTGTAGAGTTCGATCTTAGATTATAATTTTTATAGATTGATATTTGACGACACAGTCAAATATCAATCTAGGAGGTTCTCTCTCGCTAATCTCAGGAGGTTCTCGTTAGGCTGCTGGATTAAGGGATTGATCCAGAAAGCAATACTTCTAGACACGGCGCGAATTGTTAGTAGGTTCCACTCTCAAGACCACCGGTAGCTTGGACCCTGTTCACCATACCAGTGGGCTACTTCTATTGATGTATCGGTTGAGCGATTGCTACTGCGCTGCGTGTCGCGGTGTCGATCCCGCACCAGAACTAATGTTTGTATGGCCTACAAATACCTAGTTATACCGGGTATAGGTGTAAATAGAATATATCGATTTTAATGAAAAACATGCTTTTTGCTTTATCAAATTAATATAATATTATAATTGATAAAAAAGGGGTGTTTGTGGCGTCACGTCAATGAAAAACGAAAACCAGTCCATAAAAAATCATTGTTTATGTTATTTAATTACAAAACATAATTAACCGTTCACATTTTATTCCTGAATGAAAGAAAACAGAACAAGTGTTCAGTCTGATGGGAACAATAGGTTGCGTTAGATTCTACTGCTAGCACAATAGGTAATTACTAAGAGATTGTTGCTAGATAAAACATGAAAGGCGTTTTGGCAGAATTCGTCCCAAAAACGTTTTTGCGTAGGTAGACGTTTTGTCTACGTTTTTGCTTTTAAGTGGAACAACCTTCAAAGTATTTGTCATGGCATAATCAGGATGTTTTTAGGGGTCCGTAACCTGATGGCAAAAAACGGAACCCTTACAATTTCGTCATGTCTGTCTGTCCGTCCGTATGTCTCTTACTCGTTATTTTTTTTAAATCAAAGATCGATTACTTATAATTATGTATTATGCTTTTTTCAGTAACAGCAAAAGGGTGCTTCGCATGAGTAGAAGAAATGCTTAGCATTCAGGAGGCTCTTTCATGATTTGGGGATGTTTTGGAGGTTTTATCAGACAGTGATTGAAGAAATTTGGAAATGAGAAGGCTACAAGAAAATTTTAGAAGTAAATGTATTGTCTAGTGGAGATCGCTCATTCGGAAAGGAATTAATTTTTCACCAGAATAATGACCCAAAACGCACTTCAGAATTATAATTAGTCTTTTAAAATTAGAAAGATACACAAGGGGCAATAGAAATCATGATATGAAATAATGGCGTTAACAATGGCGTTCTTAGTCACATGGGTGAACAGTAGGGTGTCCCGTTCATGTATGGGGGGAAAAAAAAGGAGCTACGGCTACGCAAGAGGTATCAAAAGTTGCGTTTTGACACATATATAACGATTATTATAAAATTTAATTAGATATCCGGCATCTTGAGGCCTCTACCAGTCCTTGAAGTTTTTCAAATTTGCTATTTTTAGGGGTTCCTAATATAAACTATAAATCATACAAAAATAACATTTAAATGGTTTTTATTAAATTTAAGGGTTAAGGCAAGGTTTAAAATAGTTGAAAGACAAAATAATCAATGGCAACTTTAAAAACGGAACTGGTTTTTGTGACCAAAATTAGGCATTTCTGAGCGAGATTTTAATCTGTTCCTAATAAAACCATCCCGAGCTGTAGCGTCCGTGACGCTTTAAGAAGCCTCCGTCACTAGTTTTACACATCTTTCCACTGACTGTGTGTGGCAGGGAAAGTCAATAATGTCGAGGATGTGTTCTTTAGCCTTAATTCTAAGTTCATCGTTGGAGACGTGTCGCAAAATTGGTGGAGCTGATATTTCACACTCTTGCCAAAATATTATATCGGTGTAGTCTCGCGCACAGAAGTTAAGCTTTGGTGCTTTAAATACCCTGCGAGAGTTGCTCTTTTCTGCTTCTCTGGCCACCGAATTTACAATAGATCTCTGACTATCAGGCAAAAATCGAGAGTATATAACCATTTGAAAAATATGCTTGGCTCCATCTTTAAATGATGAGTTTTGCTTGATTAGGAACCAAACAGGAGCGTAAACTTTGACCACGTAGTTCACAAGCAGCTGCAAATTATTTGACGGCGAAACAGTACTTACGTAAAGTCTGAGTATGCGATTGGCAGTAGTGAGCCATCTCGAATGCGCCATTTTTCCAGGTTGGTGGTTCGCTAGCTCAAGGGAACAGGAACCAGCCATCACAGCATGACACATTTCGTACAGATACTTTTGATCCGTGCTTAGTTCCTTCACAATATTATCAGGTAATACTAGCAAATTGCCAGACACTGCACAAAAAGACGCTAGAGGTTTACTTTCACAAGCAGCTAGCTGTTTTCCAATAGGTCCTGAATATTCTTTTGGCCCAGATGTGCTACCATTCAGAGACATGAACAAATGACGAAGCGGTAATTCATTCGCGTGAAGCATACAAACACACCATTGCAACGGTCTCTTTAAATAGTTTTCCAGGTATTGAATGACACCTCCCTTCCAACCTGTATTCGTAGCAGTACCATCGCACCCCACACAGATCACCTCTTCCAAGTTCAACCCTTGATTTTCTAACAAAGATATGATAGAAGAGACGATCCCTTTGGCAGTGCCACGACTTGGCGTCATATGTCCCAAATAAATAGATCCCGGCTCTGTGAGAACTGAAATGTGTTCTTGCAAGACTTCTCTGCGGTGGTACCGATCGCCTATTTTCTCGTTTATGAGTGTTTTGTCCTTTCGTCCATCAAAGTAGATACTTTTTATTACAATCGTATCAATGTCTTTGCTGGCCTTGGTCCGTGCTTTTGAAACAGCTCTATGAATTTTATTCTTATCAATAACAAGACTTAGATCTTCGGAAGATACCAATCCTACGTCAGCTAAGACCGCCGAAGCGACCGCAGCCGCAGATCGCGTTAATAGTCCATACCGATCACATACCTTAGCTACTGTTGGCAGCGCCAGAGTGTTCCGATTCAACGAAGTAGATGGAGTCTCATTTACAGGCACGTCACTATTCGCAGAAAGCTCTGTTACAGGCGACTGCGGTCGAGGCGGCAACTCGCGCACCGGAACAGGATTGGTTTTTAGTGATGCACTGGGAAAACATGCGTGCTCTGACTCTTTCCGATTCAAATTTTCTTGTCTCTGATGTTTCTTTAAAAGTCTTGCTGTTTCTTTTGTGTTTATACCGCTTATTGCCATTTTTCTATCACTTCTTTGATCCAGTAAAAAGTCTCTTTCAGAAATAGGAACTTTCTTAGGTTTTATGCAGGAACAAAACTCAAACGAAGTGCACTTACAAGCAGCAATATCGAAGAGCTTGTTCGACGATTCCAAAAAGCACTTCACTTTGCTTTCGTAACTATCATTTCTTTTATTTTTGGGATATCTTATCAATGACAGGTATTTGTCGAAATATGATTTCAGCAATTGGGTAACTCGTACGTTGGAAACGATAGGAATCGAAGCTTTGGTCCAAATCGTATCAAGTTTTCCAGAAACGATTGAAAAAACTTCTGTGTTAGAAGGATCTTTCCCATTCTTCGTAGTTTTAGTTCATTTTTAGTAAACAAAATGAATTTGATAACGTCACTTATCACTGGTAACTGGCGATCGTCAAGTTCTTTATATGATCCCAAAATAGCACAAGTAGTCTCACTTCGTCTTGAACCCATTATTATATATAACAAAAACACGTATTTTGTCACAAGGAAGTGCAGAGCGACACCTTACAGCAATAAAACCGCAATAGAAATGAGACGAACTGCCTCACAGTAGAAGTAGAGAATTTAAGAAAAACGAGTCAAAACATGAATTTTGCGAGTTTGTTCCAAACCAATTCCTAACAGAAAAAATCCTGTCGTTGCCTGCAAAACATAACTTGGGTTTCACTATCAATGAAATAAAAAATAAAATGGGAATAATGTACATAAAATAGAATGACTGGAGGGTTATTTAAGTGATAAAAAAATAAAATAAGAAATGGCGGTAGAACCCTCAAGATATTTTTTAATGTTTTTTTTATTATTTTTACGGTAATCTAAAACTAATAATGCAACTTTTGAGGGGGCTTGAGTAGCGAAAAGCGAAAAAAAAAATTTTCGGGACACCCTAGTGAACAGGCATGATGAAATATTCTGGAACAAAAATGGGCCAAAATAACATCTGCTGCCTCTTTAAATTTGCAGTAGTATAGTAGTAGTAGGTAATAGTACCTTAATCTTGATGAATATTCGATTTTATTCACACACCCCAGTTCACCAACCCAACCCACATGTTCACCAGTTATTATTTCAAAAGTTGTGTTTTATCCTTTAAACTATCAGTCATATTTTAAATCACTAAAATTAACACAAAACTTAAAAGTATCTAGGTTTGACAAATACTTTTTAACGGTTGTGTCTACTGAATAGGCACTTATCTGTATATTCAATCTCCGCTCTATAAATAAGTAGACACTCTTTTGAAATGTAAATAATATCCAAAGTTAAACAGAGCGAATACAATAATTAGGATAGATTATTGTGGCTATACTTTGATTCGAAGCGATAAAGTTTGAAAAGGTTTACTATACCGTGTTTCATTAAAATGATAATCATAAGCAAGTAATGGTTTTATTCTACTACCACAGTATCACGGTAATATCGCGCCCATTAAACTCGAAAGGGTAAGCTTAGATAACAGGCGAAACATTGGTAATTTGAGTTCTTAGTCTGGTTTTTCAAACGTTCTCTAACGCGTTAGCATAAACGTTTCCTAATGTCAAATAGTTTTAAAATGGCTTTCAGTTATTGTCACCATAATGCTTATCCAGTTTCAATACAAATTGCAGTTTGGCGCCTTGATAGCCCTTTTAAGAAAACTACGCAGTCAGTGGAATACGAAATTAAAATGAGTACATACGAGGTTTGAGAGCCTTTATCTATGGACACGTGACACGCATGTGACTTAAAGATGGGTTTGAATTTTGATGGATGGAGAGATAGAGGAAGGGCAAAGAAAAGATGGATATATTGTGTGAGAAATGATATAAAAAAGGAGTTAATAATACTGTGACATCTTACAGGGGAGAATGGAAGAAATAAACGTGTTTCGTTGACCCCAAGTAAATGGGATAACGACAAGAAGAGGATGAGTAGTATGAAATTTAGTACAGTTAAAGTTAACATTGAGAAAAAGTGCAGAAAGTTAATATTTTACTATAATATTGCATTTGAGAATATGGTCGACTTGCGACCACTAAGCACTCCTTATTTTATACACAATATCCATATCTAACGTTATATAATGTTTATTATCCCATTTAATCCGCCCAAAGACAAGATTTAATGAACTGTCAAGACCAATGCTATTGCAATTGACAGAAATATCTATGGAAGTATAGACCTTGAACGTGGCCCCCTTATGTCACCAACCAGACACGCTGATTGGATGATGCGACGTCTGTCACTTCCGCATATAGCCTGCACTCGAGCCACTCAATAAAGCTGTCTGTCTGTGCGTTTGGACACAAGTTCAATCAAGCCACCGGTGTTTGTAAACAGTGACTAACTTGATAACACCTGGTATACGTTTGATATACCTGCAGTATTAAAAAGTATCTGAAAATGCTTATATGAAAACTCGACACTGTGTGTGTAATCATTACAAGTTTACACTTACTTTGAAAACATGACATCCTATCCTTTGACATTCATTATCTGCTTAGGCTTTTCCAAACTATGTCAGACTCTGACTGTCAGAGTCTGACATAGTCTGGAAACTGGAAGCCGACTCTGACAGTCAGAGTCGGCTTCCAGTCCATCCGGATGCAGCTGAGTACCAGTGTTTTACATGGAGCGACTTCCTACATGATCTCAACTCAGTATAATATAGTTGCTCTGCTATAGTAGCTCAGTATATATTGCTGGGTATCACAATACACACACGGCACGAAGGTATCTCCAAATGCTAAAATGGTCACCTGTCAACGGCATCAAGCCGTAGTAGTAAATAAGAACATAGGTTCTATACCCTCAATAAACTATTTACTATTACTATAATTCACAATTTAAAAACCTATGACAATCCCTCCTGATGAAACACGTAAAACGTTTTCATCAAGATTCGAGCGAGGTATTGTTGTTGTTAACTCCTTATTCGTAATTCAGATACAAACCCTAACTTGATAACATAAGATTTGTAGACCAATGAGGTAAACAGATAATTTATTTATTAGAGTAATCGAGAAGTATAATTTCCAAGAGAAAAACGCCAACTAAATATATTGGTTATAAAATATTTATAAAAGCCTTCCACCTTCTAATAAAAATGTGGAGGTCTATATCTATATTATATGTGTTTAATAAATCGGACTTTAACGGTTGAGCGGCTAAAATTTCAATGAGGCACAAGGGTAAGTATATCGAGACTTAGAATATAACAATGGATTATTACTTTTAGGTTACCGGAGGACTTGCTTTATTACCTACTGGTTTTAGACGATATCTAAATTGATTCCTGATTGAATCAATAAAATGGTCTCCATCATTTCGGTTTAATCCAATTAAACATTCAACATCATTAATCTTTTTTTTTTGTTTTTAGGTGTGTGTTTGACCACCATCTCACCTGATGTCGAAGATGAAGCACGCTTACATAGAAGTAATTTATTCACTTTTGACTTAAAGACGACCCTCAGGTTATAGTTATCAAGAAACACAGACTCCGGCAGGGAATTACACTCTTTAGCTGTACGCACAATCAAAACATTTTGTGCGTATGGGTGGGATGTCCACCATGTAACTACATAATATTAACGAGCGTTGGCACATAATATTAAGCTGCGAAATATTAAAAAAGTAGTAAAACTTACGATTCTACACATTCAAATAAATGCTAAAGTGTGTTTGTTTTTCCTTTCACAACAAAATGGAGTAACAAATCGATGTTATTTGGAGTGCAGAGATAGATTAAGGGTTGGGGAGTGACACATACTAATTATATTTTCGCTGAAAAAGCTTATAAAGCTATAAAGCGAGCGAAGCCGTCGGAAGGAGTTAGGTAGAAATGCGCGATCGTTGTAATTGCGCGGAACAATTAAAATGTCTACTAATGCAATAATAGCGAGCGAACGATAATAATGAGAGAATGATTCTAATGCATGGACTTGCGTTTCAGATATCTAGACTTGGACTATTTATGGAAATGTTATAATGTAACGTTTATTTGCGCGTAGTATGGAGAAAAAGTGCCTAGTTTGTTCCTCATATTGCAGTCTCGTATATAAATGTCACCCACATTCATAAACATCACATAGGTATTTGAAGCGCTGCGCGTCGGTGCTTCGATTCCCACAAAACCTTTCTATGGCGAACAGATAGTGATTCCGGGTTTGGCTGTATGTGAATTTAAATAGTTGTAAACACATTTACGATACAGAAGGAAATTCATAGTGGTTGAAAAAGATTTAAAAACTTTATGATGACTTTCAATCTAGGATAGCCAAGTATTTCGAATATGACGCCGCATCCTCAGCTAATTCGTCCACATTATCCGTAGCCAAGATAGATGACTATTTGGAGAAACAGATCATCTGCGCAACGTGCAACGTAGAGATATAAATATCAAGAGGAAGATCAGCGTTACTGTGGTCGGAGCGAACCGCCCCTTCAATCGAAGAAAGAAGTTCTCCGTAGGGCTAAATCTAACGAACAACTGGATTACTAATGGTGATTGCGATCTTAAGTTATGAAGGCCCAGGTCCGAATTTTCATAGCAATTTGTTTATTTATTCGACTATTCATATTATACTTTTCTGTGCAACGTGGTAAAATTTCGCACCTTCTTTTCATATCCTCTTCCAGAAGTGTCTATCTCGGTAGCCATAGTTCGCCCCTTTATTGTCGTATTATCTTTCACACAATCCAGCAACATGTCCATGGCGGTCCCCTTTTCTTATAAGAAAGTAAATCGTGTAAAAGAGGAATGACACGTTATTCCTACATGCTTCTCATATACAAATACAAATTGTCTGGACTTTAAAAGAGACTATGACCTCTGAGTTTGTTTCGGTGTTTCTTCTCAGAGTAGTCAGTTAGGAAATACCGGCCTCATCTAGCTAAACTTAACACGCAAAAAAACATGACGTGTAAAAGTGTTATTTATAACCAATTTACAAAATAAATATTTCATTTCATTTCATTTCATTCCATTATTCACTTTGCATTATACCAGCCTTACAGACATGTCTCGACTTAAATACTATGGCATTTATAATTTATTTCCTTATTTATAAAATCATCGCGCGTCATCGTCAAAAACGCGGTATTTACGCCTCAAATCCATACCCGCGTCTAAGTTAAAAGGTGTCTTAGATTATAAAGACACCTTTTTAGTCTGGACGCGGATAAGCACGCCACGTTACATACAAGAAACACCTTGTTTCTATAATACTAACGTCAAAACCCAGCCTATACCGTATGGTATGGTGGTATCGCTCATATATATTCAGTATCCTTTTACGGTATGAAAATCATGAAGAAGTTATGTAAGCTGCTTACATACTACACAAGAAACAAAATGTAAGTGGTTTCACGAGGATTAAAATTGCGGGTTAACTGTGCTGTGATCAAATCTATTTACCTTGTCAACACGCTACAACAAGAAACGTCAATTTTTTCTGGTTTTGGTTTTACTACTTCAAGCATTGACACATTAGACATTAGCCATACTTGCAATTAATAAAAAGATAAGTATCATATTCCGATGTTCAATATCGTCTTCGTCATTAGCTCTGCGTAATAAAAATCCCGGTCTGCACACATGGTTGCAAAAAAATGCAATATCATATCTCATTTTCTCGCATTTATATATCAGTTACATAATCGATCTTGTGACAAGATCTGGCGGTAATTGCAGTCGCCAGTGTAAACCGATCCTTACCTTCCACTGGTGCGGAACACGACATGGAGTCTGAAGTGAAGGCCGTTTGCTGACAATGGATAATATTGATATTATTTTTAATTTCAGGTCGATGCTCGTTACGGTTAATTTGGTCGAGTCTTGTATTATGTTATTAATATCTCTAAACTCTACATAACAAATTAATTCTGCTTCAGTATTTTTACTTCCATAAGTACAGAAACCAACAACCACGCAGCAATAACCACGCCACGTGTTTTAAAATAGTGTCCGATCGAAACGAAACGAAAAATTTTAGATCGAAATAGCGTTGTAAATACTCAGTCGGGCCATAAGTTCTGTCACATAGGTAAAATTTCGAATTTAGAATGCAAGCCAAGGAAAATATTATGGGTATTCGAAATTTGAATATTTAAAGAAAATAAAAGCAAAGAGTTTCTCGAATTTTGTTCATTTTCTAAAATGGAGTGGACGCGCAAAGAAGACAGAGTCGCAGTAATTGCATTGCATCGTTGCGGTCACGAGCCAACTGAGATTTTTAAACTGCTGAAAAATTTGAAAATTCCACCGAGATTTATATATCGTACTATCAAACGATTCAGGGAAGATTCAAGATTAGAAGATAAACAAAGGTGCGGTCGACCTCGTACTGTTCGGACTCCAGCGGTCATCAAAGCAGTAAAGGCGCGAATCCAACAAAATCCTGTCCGCAAGCAAAAAATGTTGGCTTTGCAGATGGGACTAAGCAGAACTACTATTAAAAGGGTGTTAAATGAAGACCTAGGACTGCGTGCTTATAGAAAAAAAACAGCACATCTTAACGCACGGCTGAAGAAAATCAAACTCAAAAGAAGCCGGGTTTTGTTAAGGCGGTACGCGGGAAAAAAATACCGCGAAATACTTTTTTCGGAAGAAAAAATTTTTAATGTTGAGGAGACTTTCAACAAACAAAATGATAAAGTGTATGCACACTCTAGTGAAGAAGCGAGCAGACGTGTGCCACGTGTTCAGCGTTGTCATCATCCTTTGGCTTGGGGTGTCCTATTTGGGTCCAACGGAGGTATTTTTTTGTGAAAAAGGAGTGAAAACCAGTGCCCTCGTATATCAAAACACAGTCCTAACAAACATTGTGGAACCTCTTTCACAAACAATGTTCGAAAACAGGCACTAGGTATTCCAGCAGGATTCTGCGCCGGCTCATAAGGCGAAAAGTACCCAAAACTGGCTCAAGACCCGTTGAATCGACTTTATCAGGCACGAGGATTGGCCCTCATCCAGTCCAGACTTGAATCCCTTGGATTACAAAATATGGCAGCACTTAGAGGAGAAGGTCTGCGCTAAACCTCATCGCAACTTGGAGTCACTTAAAGCATCCCTGATTAAAGCAGTCGCCGATATTGACATGAACGTCGTACGTGCTTCGATTGATGACTGGCCTTGCAGATTGAAGGCTTGTATCGAAGCAAAAGGAGGACATTTCGAATAATTTTAATGTGGTTTAAATCTGTATTCTATACCCTTTCATTTGATATATAAATAGTTGTAATGCGTAACTCATTGTGTCATTTATTTAACTTTCCATATGTGACAAAACTTATGACCAGACTCATGTACATCCGTGTAATTTTGATCAACGTCTCATTTCAACTCAAGACATATTTGGATTGCTTCAATTTGTCAAATGCATTACATTTGTACCAGAAAATGAAAGCTCACTCAATTTCACTAATTTAATTACTAAGATTTAATATCGAGTTTCTATTCCGATAATGAGAATCTAGAATATGTCGACCGCGATGTCGACCGTTTATCGCTCAGTGTACCGAGAGAAAATTTAATTTATCGACTCGATTAGGGACATACAGAGTTTACTAACTACCTGGGTTTATAATACATGTTTTATTCAATAAACTTTAAATTATATTAAAGAAAATAATGTTTATTTTTACATGATCTTTGGCTTGAAGAGGTAGAACTAGTGGCTTAATAATAAAACTCTGCACGGATCGATCTTTAATGTGAAGCAACGCTTGCCGAGGTAGTTCCGTGGATGGGTGACCATTATAACATATCGGGATTCCTCGGTATATCGGCAAGGATCAGCACGTCTGTCTGTATCTTAGATAGTCGTTACGGATAGTCAGAAGCCATATCGAAAACCAGTCTTGCCAAGAGGTATCGTATTAACTAGGGATGTTAGGGAGCTCCGTAACCGTAACCGAAACTTTCGGATATCCGATATAAAAAAATATCCGTAACCGTAACTGAATCCGAAATAAAAGTTCCGAATAATATCGGATAGGGGCGGAGCCTAATTGAGACACGTTATTACAAGTTGTTTTGATCGGCCGGGCGGCGGCGAAACACACAAGTAGACATGCGCAAAACAGTGCGTTAGAAAGTGATGTTATATGACATTACATTTAGTACCGGGGAATGTTGCATTACACCATGACTCCAAACATGACGCGTAATGAAGCGCGACACGATGGTTATTGTAATGAAATTCTCGCGTTACAAAATGTAATACATCATTACTTGAGATGAGATAGCACGTTATGGTATGATGTATCTATTTGTATTTTACTTTTCAAATTCCTTAAAAATCTAATATTCGTAACCGAAATTATCCGAAACTACCGGATAATCCGAAATAATTTCATATCCGTATCCTTATCCGTATCCGGTATAATAATCATTCCTATATCCGTATCCAATCCGTATCCGAAATTTCATATCCATAACATCCCTGGTATTAACCAGCTACTGGATTGTGGAGGTCAGATCGGAAGTCGCTCCATGTAAAGCACAAATACTCAGTAGCATCAGATTACAATGGAAGTCAAACCTACCATAGTTGGTTAATCAGATTTGGCCAGGAGACGTGAAATTTACAGTACACCATGACCCATATTTCGTTATCCTCAATTATAATAACGCAACCAACATTTTGATCTAAAAATGAACTACCTATCACCATACATAAAACTACTTTATTCAGATTCAGCATAGTTCACACAATAAAGCAAACATGCATTCTATGAAAGCGAACCACAGATGTACGTACTATTGTTCATCTATGACATAAGTTACCAACAAAAACCCTACTACATTGTACTGTCGGCCATGAAATGTATAATGCGGCTAGATGCAACGAATGCATGTTATCTATTTTTATGTATGATGATGATTACCCCACCTGCCAGGATGTCCTCAATGTATCAACGTATCTGATGGCATGGACGGCAGCCAGGGTTGACAAGAACATCAGTATTCAATCTTCGTTTAAGAGCTATAGCATCTTAAATCTTTCCTTGGTAGATTTACTAGCACGACTGTGGTTTAAATCACGTCATTTTGCTGCGTAACTCCCAAAAATGGTACTTTGCATTTAAAATCAGTAGACAAAGGCTGAAGTCAAGTCACGTGTTCAGTGGAGCTGAAAAGATGAAATTGACTACCTATAAAGAAAGGGTATGAACGACCCGTTTGCAAAATTTTGCTGTCTTACTAGTTACTACTACTACTTTACTAATTACGTTTTTTTTTATAACTTACAACTAATTTAGAACCCATTCAATTGAATTACTATTTCCTATTACAAATGTCATTTATACAAAGCTTCCGCTAACCCTGAACGCAACTAGGGATGGCAGACGATGGAATAAAGCCAGAAATATTTAAGGTATTATATTTGTTAGACTATATTAAATATGTACTAGGCAACTCATTAGCTTTTGTACGGCATTTTTAGATTTCATTAGCCACATTGAATTGCAATGCAAATGGTATTATTTATAAAACTGATTCATTTCTTGTTCTTAAGCTGATAAAGGCCACCAAAAATCCTTCCATAGTCTATTCTTCGCTTCAAACCAGCCCTCGTGGTACACGTCAAGGCTGTCTCGCCACCTCTTCCTGGGCCCTTCATTTCTTGTTAATCATAAAGGATACAATAAAAGACACAATGTCCATTTTTTCCGCAATATTTCGTAAATGTCCGTCAAAATGACTAGAATGGTTTGGTTTTCGAGTTTGAGGACCCGGCAACCCTAAGTGCAAGTATTATCTGTAACAGTACGACATTAAATGCGTGTGCGCATTTCATTCAATTTGCGACGTTACCGTTGCGACAATCAACTCCTAAGAGATTAGACTGGGGGAGGGTAACACGGTTTTCGAATCACTTGGGACCAAGAACACCGCGTTCCGTAATGTAGGACGTTAAGCTGTGTGCATATGGGAAGAATAGTTGCACACTACTGTTACAGCAACATATTTGCGTTGCGGAAAACGTGTAGCCGCTATGTAACGCGTCGTATGAAAGTCATGCATGATGGATAAAAATTGTGAAAACATTGTGTATTTAAAATATACTGTAGAATAATCGTAATAAAATAACGGTAGAGGAATAACTATGCATGGAATAGTAATACAATGTTTAATATTAATGGTAATCTGTGATACCGACTGTGAACTACATTATAGATGTAACATCGTTATTGTTTTTTTGCAATATTGTATAATGTTTGTTTGTTGCGCCTTTTGAGTAATAATAAAACAAAATATTTAGAAAGCAACACCTATAAAATACGTATAAGCAAGAGCACGAGGCTTTATATAAGTTGTGATATGTCTAGACTCTAGAACATCAGACAGTTATCTTTGTAAACCGACCACCTTTCTGCAGGAAAACCATTTCAGAAAGTAGTTAAATACGTGATAGCTAATTTCCACGTTCCATTTATTTTCTAATGGCCGGTTTCATCCAGAGATTGGATAGAGATTAATTTGAAGATAAAGGGAAGTAAACTATCAACACCCATTGAATGATTATTATTATGGTTTTTAGTAATGTGTGTATTTTATATTATTATGTTTAATTAATATGATTGACGATGTTTGTACACTCACAGCCCTTAATCTTTGCCCTTTAAGTTCTGTCCATCCAAAAGTTGTCCGTAAGAGATCGCCCTGTGCGATAAGACCATTATACACTAGTTTTACCTTTTATATCCATAGAAATATTGTAAGGTGTACAATAAAGTATATAACAATTAATAAATAAACATTATAACAATGAGAATAATTAATAAGCAAATCAGGATTATATTGATGAGACTTGATCCGTTGCCGAAAATATGTTTTACAATGAGTATAATCAGAAATACGTAAATGTTAAATCCAATAAAGAAAAGGTCAAAGATATCAGAGAACTAATTTCTCAGCAGATAACCTTTAATAAGATCCTTATTCTTAACCTTCAAGAGTACAAGTATAATTAAGAAAAATATGAAGGAGTCTAACAATGTTTGCGGATCCATAAATCGTGTTTGAGTACCAGTAAATGACCAGATTAGACACTAAGAGCCTATTAGGTAGGTTACCGCGGCTGTAGCCATAAACCATAAAATAGAAAGACTTAAGCGGTAACTGACAGTGCGTAATGATAATTACGATCAAATTTCTAGTTAAAGGAAGCGAAATATAAATCAGAAGGACTAAGCGATGAGAACTATTTAGCAAAGATTTACATTATTATGACCCTAAATTTACAAATACATATACCTAAATATACCGTATATTTAGGTATATGTATTTGTAATTTCTGGTTGTTTGTATAAATAACCACAATCATTGCTTGCTCAGCACGATTCTCGATATTGTGAGACAGAAAATGCATGTTGCTATATTTAGGGTTATGGTGCTGATCTTATTGTCATGTCAGCCAAAAGACGAGCACTGGTAAACAGGCTCACTTTTCTTTTTTTTCTACCAACCTGAATGAATGGATGAATCGATGGATGTCCTCCGTTGAGGAGTCTGTCATACTCTATCTGACTAATTACCATCCCGTATTCCCTCGCAATTGTGCCGGAGCCCGTGGGATCACTTAAGTACTCTACAACGCGGCAGACATAGGCTTTCCCGAGCATTGCCACGAGTTTTATGCTCCTCGTATCCATTACATTCCCGAGAACCTTTTAGCCACTTTTTGTTACGCTATCACCTTTCTGCGAGCTATGAGCCCTGTGTGCCTACCTGAAAGATGTATGGTGTAAACTTACCGAATTGCATGTGTTTATGTCCTTGACGGCGCCGGAGTCCAGTAGATCGACGACTGTGTCGAGCTGACCGGCGCGCGCCGCTCGTAAGAATGCTGTGTTTGGTTCTATCTGTAAATAGAAAGGTTTTCATAAGCATTTGTCATATTGTATAGCTTGAATAGAGCTGAAAATAGTGTTTCCACATATTTCCAAAGAGGGTGACAATATCGAACGGACGGGAACCTAGAACCAAATCAAGGACCATATTGGTTTCGATATTGTGGTAAACATTACACTAATGTGAAAGTTTGTTTGTTACTGCATCACGCCAAATTAGCTAAACGGAACTGAATTAAATTTGGCACAAAGATAGACAAGATTTTGATGGCTTGATAGGAAATAAATAATATCTTCCAGTACCAACAAAAACAAATATACTTAGAATGAACGACTTCATATACTAATATTTGATAAAAAAAAAACCAATTGGGTTAAATTGGCTTAAATTTGGGTCCATAATCTTACAAAAAATCCGATATGTTGGCGAAAAAGAAAGCGTTTATCAGCTGATAACTTTGCCTAGATACTACGAAACAAGACATGACCTACATGAAAAACCAGAATGATTGATGACTTGATTAAACCATTAGCTACTTGAACTTAAGCAATACAAACATTGATATTGGAAGACAATCAAATATTCATTATATTATCTACTTTGCGTGACTACGGACTGACTGGCCACTACAACTACACTGAATATTTTACGTTTACACATTCATGAATGAAGGGTAAACCTGACGCTTTCGACGTTTGATTGATCAAAATACACAACTCATTGTCTTTATTTATCTTTTAAGTTAGGCAATAAATGATATATTTATAGATCGCGAGAATATCAGGCTATTGTTCTAATAATAAGAGGGACGGTATATTTTGGAGTTTTCAATAAAGGGAAAATTCAAGGGCCGAGGAAACAACCTTAGCTTTGCCGGCCCATCAACTACTAATCTCTGTTAAACACCCACAATCTGCCCACGCATTATTGAATTGAATTGAATTGAAAACCATTTATTCGGTTATAAACACACACAACAACAGAAAATTACAAACATAAAAATAAAAATAAAAAATTACATTAAGAATTTCGCTGAGCATGTCTACACCGAAAGGGTTACCAACTCAGCATTTGCTGGGCGAAAGACACCCAGCGCTGGTTTTCAGTTGGCACCCCGCAGCGACACACGGACGAGGGTAAATAAACTAATATTAATTAATGTGTAGTGTATTAAATACATAAATAAAACAAAAATTGTAACTTTTAATATCGTGCTACGTGCTAAAAATAAAAAATAAATAAATAAAAACCTTTAAACTGTAATTTGAAACTCGCCACCAAAAAGCGCGTTAGTTGCCTAGTATCAAACTGCCCGCCAAGGGAAAAAAAATAAATAATAACAAAAAAGTGACAAGAAAAGTTATTAATGAAATACGATTTTTTATTAAAACTAGATAAAATAAAATTGTGTTGAGATTTCAAATAACTGCCCTAATACTAAGTTTGTCAAATAAAATTGAGTAATTAATTATCTTATTAGAATAGAATTACCTATAGCATATTGTAACTAAATAAATGATTTGTCAATATTTATATTATTAAAATTAATTTGCGACTGAAGGACAAATTTCTTAAGACTTTTCTTAAAAGTATTTAAATTCTTTAAGTCCCTAATTGGTGGGGGAATATTATTCCAGCACTTGGAGGCTGCGTACCGAAAACTTCCACGAAAGGCAGCAGTACGGTGATGCGGGGTAGCTAGCTGTTGGGCGCAACTTCTAGCCTTGCGCTGCCGGTGATTATTAATCCACGCCAGTTTTGAGTACAAGTATGAAGGAGATTTATATTTGATGACGCCAAAAAGAAGACAAGCTAAATGCAATTTTCGGCGTGACTTCATCTTTAAAATATTGTTGTGATTTAAAAATGGTGTAATATGGCTCCTGGGTGGTACATTAAAGCAAAACCGTGCGCAAGCGTTACCACCGTTATTACAACCGCCGACACAAGAATCCCAATACCAGTATCGCACCATTATCTTAAACTAAATTATGTCAGTAAACTGTTGTCGTGACTGGACTTAGGACTCGTTCCAGCTTTCTACCAATACAAATTCACCATTGAAATATTCGAAGACTGTACGTACAGCGATTACAGCTAAGTATTGGATTGTCGATTTCACTAACTATTAAGCAGATGTATAGGGCCTGGGACCCTTTCAGTAAAAGCCTGATAAAACGGCAGCCAGTGAAAGCAAATAAATAAAGCTCTTTAGAATTGAATAAATACTTATGAGAAAAGTGGGAGCACGTGAACTAAATAAATTACCGCTTTTCTTGGTAGTAACTGTACAGTATTTTATGTTTGCGTTTAAAGTCTTAGTATAAATCGAATTATATACTTTCGACGAGAATACTCGCTTTATCGGTAGAGTTAACAAAAGCGTAGGCACTGAAACAATTAAAATGTTATGCATCAATTGAAATTGGGTTGTCATAAATATTATTTGGGCTGTAAAGGCTGTTTTTTCTGTAAGAAGTTTCCTATGAGAAAATCTGATTGACGGTATTAATAAGCCAATGGGGAGTAATAACGCAGATTTGTCGACACTCGTGTTCGTGCCCTAAGATTTCACGCCTCGAACGCCGACCCGATGGCTTATCCATCAGATGACGGAAAAAATCTCATTTTGCGCTCTATTTCGTTGACACGAAGGGCCGACCAATCTACTTACGGATAAGTACTCTGATGGACCCAATACCTCCTCAATAAAAACGTAGATCTATAAGTAAACTGGTCGCCTTGCTGGCAGCTTTTATCCGTAAATGGTTTGCCGATAAAACGGTCAATATCCATGTTATTATCTATCTTAATGTGTGCAAAATTAATGGTAATTTTATGTAGCCTTTCTCACTTCATTTAAGATCAGTCATTATTGGCGGGTGAACCTTAATGATGACCATGTTCAGTAACGTGTGTAAAGTGTTTTATTTATAATGGGTGCATATTTCTATATGATACAAGAAGACAGACTAGAAATCAGCATCTAAGGACTGCGATAAGCAGCGGGTGATTAAGAAGATAATGATAAAACTAAAGTTTAATCCGCTAATTTATGAACAGCCAAAACTTGGCCATGAATGAAACAATGAAAAATTAAAAGCCACGAACATGAGGGACATTTCACACACTTAACGTAAGCAACAACAAATTCACATATTCATTACTATCTGGTTGAAACAAGCACACTAAAATTATAATGAGACAAAGGCAAAGAACGCTCGACAAGCAATTTACTTAAAAGCTAAAGTGCTGCAAAGGATAGTGCAGTAAAGGAGAATGGAGAAATCATTACACCGCCTCACCTCACTTAAATAAATTAAAATAGTAGATGAAATTCAATGAACGAACAAACGGTATAAGCGTTAATAACCTCGAAGAAAAATACGATTATATGATTGTATTTTCGCATGCCGTGACAACCTACGATACGTATGCTGCGATACCAAGATAACAATCGTTTCAATTCTTGCTATTCCAATTTGCTCTGGTTTTTTTTTTTCATTTATGTACTACCATTTAATTATGAAAAATAATTATATGGTAGTAGATTGCATAGAATATGAAATGTGATACCATAAAAAGACCTTTTGTTGATATGTTAGTACGATACGGGCGCTGCAAATTATGCATATCTTAATAACGATTTTAATGTATCCTTAACGCAGATTCAGCAATAAAAGAAACATAGAATATTGTAATTTAACGCAACCGGAGATGAATGTAAAAGGGAAAGGTCTTAAAGCTTAATAATAACAGAATAGATATAATGATTGATCGGATGATAAACCAACTATTTTAAACTACCAAGAATACGCAGACGCGTAACATTCGATAGCTGATAATAACAGTAAGAGAAAATAATCACATAAAAAAAATATGTCTTTTAATGATCGTTTCGTTCGTTTTTCAATAGTATTGACAATTAAAATCAATCATCACAGAAATCAACTTATAATTTTATAGAAAAACCTACTACGAACATTAAAGTATCCATTGCTCAAGAGAATAAACTATCTATATCAAACAACAGAATTCTAAATACTGGATAATATTTCAATCAACGCGATTTTAATGAAGCTAAAATGCAATTTATAAATGAATAAACTTCCGTAAGACAGACTCCAGATACCGAGATAATTTGCTTCGTGACCGTAACTTGGGAATAGATATTATCGAGACTGAGGCTAACTTGCCAAGTATTCATGGAGTTATTTTGTACTTTTTATAAAAGCTTTTAGTCCTAACCAACAGCATCATCATAAAAACTATCCACCAAAATCCACTAGTTCCTCGTTAAGTGGGCACTATGAAACAAACACTACTATTAAAATTGAAATGGCTTTCAGTAACGTTTATGGCGTTTTCACGGCTATTCAAATCGTTTTATGGAGAAATTATCCTTGAAAACGACGCAGACTTACAGGCACCGCCGTGTTTTAGTAGTTCTACGTTACTTATTTATTTTACAAACAATATTGTTGCATTAAAAATGTACTTTTATAGCAATCTTAAAAATTACGACTCTTGTAACATATTCTTGTCCAGCTTTATTGTGTTTTAGGATAGCATCCATATAACTCTGAAATCAAAATTCAAAATTATCCAGTGTTTTCTTTTCCGAACTGAAAGTCCAGAATCCAGAATCTGGCACACCAACAAAGCACACACAAAATAACACGCACGACACGCAGCTGACATAAAATGATCAATAAATAATAATTGACATGAACGCACCACAAGTGTGATGGAATAGACGCGCCGTTCAAGCGGACGAATGCGCGCACCGCACCACACCGCCATGGCGGCACTGGCTGCGCCGGCGCAAGCGTCATGCGCCAGCGACCACACCAGGTGACAACGACAATACTCAGTTACTCTATGGCCACTGACGACCAGCACTATAACAACTAAGGTCGTGATCTAAGTTCTAAGGCCCGGAGGCAAAATTGCAGTAACTACGAGATACTTTGAAGTGTTAGAATCGCACGACTGTGACAAAATAGTTCAAATGTCAATCTGTCAAAAGATAGCAGATGAGTCTCAATAGAAAGATAAAAAGTAGTAGAGCAGAAACTTATTATCTTAGATATGTTCAAAGATACTATTCAATTCAAGAACACTTGGTTTTAAAACCTAATAATTATTAAATAGAACATGAGTGTCTTAAAACTATCATTAATAAGACGCACAAAAAATTGATATCAATTTCAATACCTCAATCAAAATGATATGAACGAAAATCTGCGTTCTCATAGTTAGCTATATAAAAGAACATGCAATTCATGCACAAATTGCTTGTGCCGTGGCAAAAAATTCAAGGTTGAAACGGTGATATAACAGTGTGATCTATATCAGCTCAGGCGCTATATAACGGACATCCCATCATTTTGTGCAATGTGCACAGGTAAGTCTTACTGCAACGGGATGAATTAACGGGATTGTTCGTTTTATGTAACGTCTGCATTTGAGCATCTGCCTGTTAAGATAACTTTAATAAATATGTGTGTTTAGATGATATAAGTAAGTACTTGGAGTGATAAGCAAAAATTTTTTTAAGAATATTCAGAAGCTAGCATAGATTTGTATTGAAAACGATATGTTGAAGTTTAGAAACAGATTGTGTATTATTAAACTGATATTTAAGTATTTTTGCAAATTGGTTGTTAAATAATAGATACACGTCATTTTTTTCGTAATTTTAAACTAGATGAGACCGATGTTTCCTAACTGAGAAGAAATACCGAAACAAACTCAGAGTCGAAGTTTCTTTTGAAATTAATAATGTTGCGCTCGTATTACAGTAGGCACACTGGTACATGTAAAATATTAAATCGAATTCCAGTTCCAGGAGCTCCCGCTGTGATGTTTACTTTTCAACGCTTGTTAAGCGTTATCTGATTTCAATTTAAATTAAAGTCTAGTTTTTATGATACTTATATTTCTATGCAAAGGCATAACTTTGAAGGACATTAATCACGAACACGACTACGACGATTTCAAGAACTTTTTCGTAGAAACACACCGAAAATTATAAGCCAACTTAGATACGGAGTTCTGTTTACTCGCTTTTTGCCACTGAATACGAAAAAACAATACAGAAACAGCCAAAACAAAAGTAATTTCAAATTCGTCACAGAGAAGTTGATAACAATTTTCAATTACTTCTTCCTGTATACTAAAGATTGCATGTTAACGAAATTGCCGAGATGACTAGAAACTCCGGGTTAATCGAGGTGAAAGAAAAATATGCTATTTGGTACAATAAGTGTGATTATTGCAAGAGAATACTGTGTTCCGTTAGAAAGTAGTGTAATAGGAGCCACGGGTCGCTGACGCCGAGAATTGAATGCATGATGGATGCATGGGGCGCAATTATCGTGAATCTTAACCAATCACGGTTTGAGAAATACTTGTACCTACTTTAAAATCACGGGAATTTATTTCAATAACGCAATACAGCGAAGTGACAATGTTTTTTTGCTATTTTACGTGGAAGTCGATTCGACTATTCGCCCATTGAAGTGTTTGGCTTCGGGTAGGATCTGTTAAGTCAAATGGTTAAATAAGTGGAACGATTTCTTGTAATTTAACTAACCAAGAATTCCGTTTAAACTTAATTATCTAGTTACATAGATATTTTTAAACTATATCTATGAATAGCAACGCATCACGATGGTCACAGTCACAGCACTAATAGTTTTCATCCAAAGAGTCGGGAATCGGTAACCGTGTAAGTGTTATAAATTTATAACCAATTTGTAAAATATATAAATCTTATATATAAAAATCAATTGAAAAATCAATTGCTGTTTCGTTAGTCTCGCTAAAACTCGAGAACGGCAGAATCGATTTGGCTAGTTTAGGTTTTAAAATATTTCCAGAGAAGGTTTAAAGAAACAAAATATGATTAATAAAAATAAAATATGGCGGTACAAAGTTCGCCGGTACAGCCAGTCACTCAATTTACCAGTGCCACCCGCATTTATCTACCCTACAACCTATTACCTCTAAGATTTCTCATTTCTAAAGCCTAACTAAAATCAAACTTTGCTGTATTTAAATGAATTATGGTTTCAAATTTAAATAATAAATCTCGATACTTGGATATTAATCAAAGGCAGGAGGAAGTAAATAAATAAACGCAAAAAAGACAATAAAAAGTATCCCAACTAATTTTATCCCTACCAGTATTATAAAAGGGAATGTAACTCTGTCTCTTCGTTACACACTCACTTCTAAACTTCTTACTCAATTTTGATTGAAATTTGATAGAGATGTTGATGAGACCTTTGAGGCGGAAAAAGGCAACATTTTTCGCTGAAGAATAACTTTTCACGCGAGTGAACTCGCGAGCAGTAGCTAGTTACAAAGAATACAGTTTTTCATTCACCATTATAAGTGATTGAAGGCTCCTTTTAGGACCTTGCTTCCTTGCTTTAGGCTAACAACTCCTGTATTACGACTTACGAGACTCCGCTCTTCCATAAACAAGACGTAACATTACTTGTCAAAGCTTGTCATACTGATTCTGATTCATAACTTGGTTATAATAATATTTACCGTTAATTAATAAGGTAATTTTTTTTTTCTATACTGATATTATAAAGAGGTAAAATTTGTTTGCAAATTTGTATGTCACGAACTAATGAGCCAATTCTAAAAATTATTTCATTGGTAGTAAGGCGCATTATTGGTGAGTGCTATAAGCTATATAAATTATTTCGAAATCCACGCAGACGAAGGGCTAGTTGAATATAAAGAGTGGTATGTACTATTTATGTATATGTGAGACGGGGTGAGAGGGGAGGGGTTTGGGGGAGAAGTGTGCCTACATAATCATCAATATCATAATCACGTCTTTCTCGTTTGAAGCAGGCTCTTTGACACACCTAAGCAGCGATCTTGAAGGGTCTCGCAAAGTAAGAGGACCGGATTACATCGCACAACCGTTAACTAAACCATATTGTGGCACAAAAAATCTATCACAAATGCTATCTTGGCCCTTGTCAGTATGTAGGGCGTGCAGTTGTTCATACTCTTATGTACTTTGCTTTGTCATTGTTTGTTACACTTTAAAGGGGGCACGGTATTAGCTTCTCGTTTGTACTACTCCATTTTGCCGAAGCCCAATTGATTCGTTTTTGTACGACCTACGCATTGAAGAATGATTCCGACTTCGATAATAGTTTGAATTGAAATTGTAGATACTATGTTACATAATTGAATCGTTCTGTTCATCTAATTAAGTTTATCAATTCAATTGATATGGTAAATTAGATATTGCTTATGACACCCACCCACATAATTTAGATGGTCTACGATGGTCCATTCTACAGGCCAGACCATGTCTAACGCAAACAAATGGTACTAGATGATACAGTAAAACTGTTTTTTTTCCTAAATAATTATTTTAACTAGTAGGTAGTTGAAATTCGCACCGTCAAGTCTGAACGTTATTATAAAAATATTAGCTTTCTGCACTCCTTCTACAACATTATCTGTGCCAACCATCCACGTGATTTGAGAATTTAAATTTTTAGATTTACTACAAAACGAACTTGCGCCATCGTAAAATCGCTTCGAAAGTGTCAAAGACAGAAGTGGACCTTCATAATATTATAGTGGGTTTTCCAATAGCCATTTCCATTACAGTTGATAATTATAAGTTAATACATTAGGTTTTTTCTCTCACCCTGATGATAAGCGATGATGTCGTCACCAGAAATAAAGCACGCTAACCTGGAAGTAACCTTTCCACCCTTGACTTAAAGACCCCCAAGTTTTAGCTATCAGATAACACAGACTCCGACAGTGAAATCCACTCCTTAGCTGTACGCATATTGAAAGTATTTCCAAAACTTTTTGTGCGCATGGGTGGGATGTCCACTATTTACATAGTCATAATCACTTATCATCAGGGTGAGAGAAAAAACCTAATGTATTAACTTATAATTATCAACTGTAATGGAAATGGCTATTGGAAAACCCACTATAATATTATGGAGGTCCACTTCTGTCTTTGACACTTTCGAAGCTTCGAAGTTCTGTATTAACAGCTTTTGAACGCGAAATTGAATGTCCAACGCAACGACTTCGTTCCAATACTGTCATTCATATATTATTCGTTATAACATGTGACTACCGGGTTATGAAAATATATTTTTTTTTATTGATAATAGGCTCGCGTTTGACCACCATCTCACCTGATGGTAAGTGATGATGTGGTCGAAGATGGAGCACGCTTACCTAAAAGTAACCTATTCACTCTTGACTTAAAGACTCCTAGGTTATAGCTATTGGGAATTTCACTCGTTAGCCGTACGCACAATGAAAGTATTCCCAAAATGTTTTGTGCGTATGGGTGGGATGTCCACCATGTAACGATGGCGCATCCCCGTTTGTCATGTAGTCCGATGATGGACTTGGGACGGGCTTGGCGGAATTAGATTGTGTAATTCCATCGCACACGAAATTACTACTTTTATTTCTACTAAAACCCATCCGTGTTCCGTCATTTGCCCTTCGTGTTCCGAGGCCGCGGTAACTCTTTCGAACAATTCCGCAAGCCCGGCAGGCAACGGCCCCCATGTCGGCCCCGAAAATCGGTTCCCGAATAAGGGCCAAAGGGGTGGTCAATACGGCAACACACATACAGGTGTTATGATCACAATCTCGGTCAAAATATCTTCTAAGGCCGTTTAGCAAGAATCTCATATACATACACTACTGTAATTTTACAGTGTACTTTTATCAACGCAATGATGATAAATTAATATCCAATTGTTCAAACATGATCACCGGGTGAAATGAGGCGGGAAGGCATAGCTATTTGAAATTAAAAGTGAAGCGGAGCGGAATCATGAGTACTCATTACTAAACTGATTACAAAGTTAATTAAATCTTTGGTTTCACTGCCTGAACTGTTATTACTGTCTTCAATTAACGCTAAATTGGATAAAGTGGGTTGTATTGTGTTTACACAGGTCTTTAGCCCGAAATCTGAGCAACATTAAGATTTGAAGAGAGACTGGTTCAGTGATTGAATTGGAAATGAAAATTAGAATTATTTACATACTAAGTAATTAATTAGCACACGAATTGTCTGCAATACATGACACATGTGTCTAACTATCTATTGTACTGAGCTTCAACAGACTTGGATTACTTGGATAACACATGAGTGAAGCTCCTGAGAAAAAAAAAATAAAAACAGAAAATATATCTATGATATAAATTCCAGCTTGTTGAGAGCTGAGGTGGTTCAGTTAATAACAGACACGAATCATCACCCCTGATCTGAAAACGGTACAAGAAAACCTTGTAGGAAACATCGTAGGCCATTTCCTAGGACCGAAAATCCGGAGACATGCGACTGACGCGACATCCACCAACCCGCATTGACCGGGTGGCGGATCTGGTGCCAGCAGTGGGAATTAATTACGCAGGTATACATTGCAGTTATGATTTGCAAATCCAAAGTTCACATCCAGATAACAACGCAATAAATAAGCTGTCACCGGATAAATCCATTGGCTGCAACAATTCAAAATCACTCTTAAAGGAGTCATTTGGCCCCCCAACGTGTTTTGCAAGTACGCATAATTACGTGACAAACGTACCACCTACGCTTTCAATCTGAGATTCGTACGAATGTACAATAGATTCTGCAGTGAACTACAGTTCAAGGAAACAATCAGCCAATTGGATAAATACGCTAAAGCGACAATTGAGCAGTTGACCTACTAATGTGTGTCACTCCTTCTTATCTTAACAAATCATTACTCGAGAATCGTCATGCTCTTTTTAGTTTAAATGTTGTTTGCTGTTATTCAACTTCCTATGCTGTAATATGTACACGTTACATCATATCTTCTACGATCGTCATCATTATTTCTCTTATATCTGAAAGTAACAAAGATTTTTCAGCTCTTATGCCCATTTCTATACGTGTCTATTGGATATACATAAGTATTGAGTACTTGTTAGTAGGTATACTGGTGGAGCATATTATTATTATTAGTAGCATAAAAGTATGCACTTAGTATCATACTAATCAGTAAGTGGTTTAATACCAGTAGCAGAAACTATGCACTCAGTAGCGTGTTGATTTTAATGACTTCAGACAAGTTATTAGCTCATAGATAACAATCATCATGACAAGCCCGTCATATGTCGAAAAAAGTGTAATGAGATCTCATAATAAGAATTAAAGTAGGTAATGAACTACTTATTCAACCAATAAGCTGAAAAATGTGATCTCCGTAGATGATTCCTAGAATCTCTCCTGACGGAATGAAAAGATTTACGAATTTGTGCGAAAAAATGTGAATCTGGCACGTGTTTTTTCTCCATTGGCATTCTGAGAAGTACTGTCAGGAAAAAGTAATCGTACCTAGACGTTATCGATCAAACTCTCTGGTTCTCACGGGACGGGGTTAGGCTGCGATTCCACCAGAGATGTGCGAGGATGCGGAGCGAGGGATGTGTTTCTTAAGAACCAATTGAATCACTTCATTTACTTAGTCTCGCTCAGTGCAGCTCTGCTGGTACGGAGATAGCGGAGCGACATTTTTATACATGCAATACAAGGAAGGATGGGATTTACGCACTAAACTGAGACACCACAGCTCACCCCGCTCGCATCTGAAACGAGCCTGCAACACATCCTCGCCGGTGCGAGGATGTGTTGCAGGCTCGTTTCTCAGCGGCTCAGCACATGTCTAGTGGAAACAAAGCCTTAATCTAGCAAAACGAGTTACGACGACGCGAACTGCTAATAGCTTTGGATCGTTTATCAAGGATTTCTTTCTACCGAGCGAGTGCATTGAAACCACAAATATAGCAGCCATCGTTTTAAAGAGCAAAGGTAACAAGCTCAATGCAACAATATCGGATGCATACGTCCTGAATATGAATGTGCCCTAGATTCAAAATGTATGGCGCGTGCAGCCCAACCTAGCGATTTGTGGTTTTGAATTAATTTGATGTACATTCTATCCTATCCCACAGACATGTATGTGGTTTTATATCAGAAAACTAAAGTGAATAATTTGTAGTTAACTCATCTGTGGTCATAACTGGGTTGTAGCAAGCGTTTTGTAGGCATCCTATCAAACTTATTAACCTAATGTTATGGTGATTTTATCCTGGTTGTTAATTGAATTGAGCGGTCCAATGATTTGCTTGTGCTCAATGTATGAGTCGATATTAGGTAAAATGCCAGATCGATTAGAACTTAACAAAATATCCCTTAGAACAAGTCAGTTCAAGTTTTGATAAGAGTAAAGGATGAGAGTCGCAAGACTCAGTTGCTATGCTCTTTTTCCATTGGCATAATATTGTAGATAGAACTTATTAAATATAAGTGCCTTGTTTATAGAAATAAGTCGAAATAATAATGTATTTTGATTCTTTTTTTTCCTTAATTATGTTGCGGCACTTAGCCCACATGTAAAATCCTTACCTCAATAATTTACTTTTAAAACTCAAAAAATTACGTCATCCATTAGAATATCCACATTGTTATGTAACGCAACAATAACAGAATATGGAGCGAATTTCGGCCACCTGTCCAATTTTTGCTGAACATCCCTCACCATTATATCACCGCCAATTTAGGAGAGACCTTTTTTAGAATTCCGAATGAGTTACCAATAAAATGGTCAGCACTCATAACCTTTCCAAATAAAAATGTCTGGGGTCTAAATTATTTAGTAGACTAAATATTGCATGCAATACAGTTGGTAGGTACCAGGCTGTGTAGTAAAACTAGATGTATTCGTTGGTAACAGAAGGATACGGCCCAGTGGCGGGGTCGTCTTGGTCATGTCAGCATTAAGTTACTTCCCATGGGTATCGATACCCACCTGGTGGTATCCGGTAACGTTTGGCTTCTACGGACCAATTGCATTTTGCAATCGATATCTTTATGCCACTCGACGAGATTAAGGAAAAATACCGTTTCAATGAAATCGAAAATGGACCCTATTTTCGCGAGCCGGGCCGCGGGAAGCAGCTAGTTCGAACTTTTATGAGCTTCAATTAAAATCTACTTCTCACATATGAAGCATCTATAATGGAAATTAAATATTAATGGCGCTTAGCAGGAGAATTGGCTAGTCTGTGGTGTAAATCGATAAATGCAAGTGTGACTATGTACCGAATGACAAGGACTCGGCCCTGACCTTGGCAACCATTGACCTACGAAAACAAAGCATTCCAATCAATGGCCTACGTGATTCCGGAAAGCCGCATTACTGTTGAACAGAAAATCAAAGAAAGAAACACACTGCAGCTTTTGCTTTTTACAGCTGCACTTGGGATTTCCTCTTCTCACATGACATCAAATTATATCTAGGTCAGCATTTCATTCTAAAATATAATTTATAGAGTAGAACGTCCCTGTCTACCTAATTTTCTTTTTATTCAGCCCATTTAGCTTTTAAAGCTACTTTGTGTGGAATATTTCGAGCAACCGAGTTGCATATACTCGTATATCTATAAGTTATGTAGTAATATGAGTTATGTAACAAAGTTCATCTGGTTTCGTTTCGCAATTATTAATAAATTCCAGTCTGTTTGGAATTTCTTCGAAACAATAAAATCAGTTTCGTTTATTTGAGCCGGATCAATCTATACACATAAGTGCCAGAAACTATCTAAGATGTCTTTATTGTTTGGGTACCCATAGCAAAAAAAAATACACTCGGAGGACAATATATTCACAATTGGCGAACGATAGGTAGGTATTAAAATCTTTGTATACGAGCGTTTACATCTTACGGTGTTTCATACAAGATTTTAACATCTCCCGCTCTGGGTGGAGCGGAAGGGAGTTCCTTCACCTGCCCTTACGTGCCTGGGCTATGGTATTTCGCTAGAACATTCCCGCAACCCCAGATACACAAGATTCCTAGTACATAATAGTTGAGAACTTTTTCGAAAAACAGTTCAGATAAAAGAGTGTGTCTGTGTGTGTGTGATTTTTCACTTTCTACAGAGAACTTTTGGTCTCTCTTTCTCTCGGATCTATTTTGAAAAGTTCTTTAGTAAGTTATGAGTCCTAAGCATCAAATCATGTGTCATGTGTATGTGTATCAAACCCACAGAAATCTTAATTATTAAGATTTCTGTGATCAAACCGCATCAAAATTTGTTTTTTAATATCCAAGAACACCTTGATTGAAAATTTATATGAAACACAATAAGATGTTCATGCTCTTAACTCAGTACTGATATTGTACATATAATGTAGTTACGTCGTTTCTGTAGCACATATTTCATCCTAAGCCACTGAAACCAAGACATCTCATATACAAACAGAGACCATTAAACAAATGCAACAAAAGAAGCGCCACAATAACAGGCTTGTCTCCGAGCTTCCCGCAAAGAACACACGGCTCATCACACCATGTCTAAGCTCCTCTATAATACGTTTGAACAATTCTAATTAAGTTCGTTCGAGCAGCCTGCGGAATAACACCAGTGGTGCAGTGCGGCTGAAGCTCGTTGCTAGTAATATTTTCTCAGGCGCTCTATAACGAACCTAACTCGCTTATGGAAACTATATTAGATACCCTTATTATCAGGCTTTGACTTCCACGGCTATATTTCATCGACGAGTAATTAAATTGAAGGAACGCTCTTCTCATGTTTAAAATCTAATCTTACTTGAAAAGGTGGGATACGTAGTAGTACGTTTGTTCATTGCAGTTCGATAAATGTAAGGCGAATTATACATTTCTGATCGAAGGAATAGCGGAACATAATGATAGACATAAATTATGTATTACTGTTATTCAAGGGCAACTGAACTAGGGTAGACTACCATCGTTGGCGCCGTGAAAGTTTTATTTGATGCATTGGGTAGCAGTAATTACTAAACGTTAAGCTTCTAGAACACAAAGCTTCGAATTTATATAGCGACAAGGGAAATATCTTACGCTTTTAGATTTCTTTGCAGCTTTCTGCCAGCACCGACCTCGTAATATTCAGTGATCTTTCTAAAGCGAATCAATCGTTTGAATACAATTCTTTTAAAAGTAAATTAAAAATACATATTTATAACGATCATTTACATGTTTCCTGCATGTTTTATATGTATGTATCGTGTATAACTCAAGGCATATTGTTTATTAATTAAATCATGGCATGCAGACGATACATCTGCGTATCTCTTTGATTGCAGGAGCTCCGACCGGCATTTATAATGCACTTACTTAAGGTAAAATTCCTTAATTGGTCGGTATCACAGATCAGCCACTATTGAGAGGTGTAATTTAGGATTGAAGCCTTAGCTAAGTGCGAATTTATCAGTGTATCTACTATGGATGTATGGAATAAAAACTTTTTAACAAAAAATTAAACCGACTCCCAAAAAACACTGCAAAGTGAAAAATAACTTTAATTTCGGTAGTCGGTGTCTTTAGTTTTGTTTTTTCGTTTTTGGCACCGACTTCCGAAATTAAAGTTATTTTTCACTTTGCAGTGTTTTTTGGGAGTCGGTTTAATTTTTTGTTAAAAAGTTTTTATTTCACTCTTTTTAGTTGGATGATTTTTAATTTACCTAGTTACAAGAGCCTAAATGTCAACTACTTATAACCTTTTGCAAAATATTGCTTTTCCCAATGCTGGGCCGTTAATTGTTGAGGAGTTCTCCTGGTACTTCACCATCAGCTCTACATCACCATATGCATTGTGACGAGCATAAAGTGCTTAACATCCATATTCAAGTAATCGGATCGCAATCCACTCAATACTTATTATTGAGTAGTTTCGGTGGCCATCTGTGGTCTTCATCATCAGTTCCACTTCCCCAAATGGTACTTTTTGAGAGCAACTGCACAAGTTACTATAAGAAATACCCAAAACGCCATAGGTGTGCCTATAATATTTGAAGAGTTCCCTCGATTTCTCCAGGATCCCATCATCAGATCCTGACTTTGGTGATAATGGAACCAATTTCGAAGTATACCCATTCGAACAAAAAAAGAATTTTCCAAATCGGTTCAGCCGTCTTCGAGTACTCGATGATCATACATTAAAAAAAAATATATATACGCGTCGAATTGATAACCTCCTCTTTTTGTCGTCAGTTGAAAAGGTAGTGTTATTTTCACTACACAGCGATTTTTTTGGGTTTAACTCTTATTACTATTCCCAACCTCTGCGACTCCCTGAACGCCGGAATTAGTGGCGACCACAGAACAGATAAGAGGTTAGAAAGGAAATAGTTTCTGATTTTTATGAGAACGCGTGTCGCCGCTTGTCTCTCACTCTTTAGCTCCACTACAAGCAAGAGGCCCGTTACGTATGCGAATTACGCACACAAATAAATTACACATAATTAAATCGAGAGCTTGCTACTGATTGTAATTCACTGTCGATAAACATGCGCCGTGCATCACGACCAATCAGGGCAAAGGACGAAACGTCAATGGTTGAAGTGTGGAGGACACAACGCATGCAATACATTGTAAGCGGACTTGGTCATTGCGTTGATTAAGCGAATACACATCGGGCAATGTATACTTCTTGTAACTTGTTGCAATAGTGTTGTTAATGTTCGGAATTTCATAGTGATCAGAATATTTTTGTTTTTACAAATAAAATTGTAATTAAATGTTATTTTCGACTTACCGATAGAAAGATATACCTCCTCGCTCTATACTTGCGGTCTGACTTTTGTTTTACTTTTGTTTTGCACAACACGGCATTTTAAAGCAGAGCTCTGTGTTACGAAGTACTCAGAAGCGCACTAAACGCCGTGAATTAATTAATCGGTGGAGCTATGATTTTCGAATTATGTGGCGCGCTCGCCACGCCCACAATACCATTCCAACCTTATTCATCTATTCCGTGGTGGCAACCACCAGAGAGTGAAGAGTCAACGGCGCTCGGTAAGTACGGGAGTAACAAACTGGCTTCGAACCCGTAAAGAAATCAAACAGAGAAAAGCAAAATCAACCTTATTTTTACCTAAATTTTTACTTTCTACAATTTCAAGCGAGAGACATAACAGAGCTAAGATAATAGACACTTATGGGATTATATCTGGATTAAGCCTAGTTGCCAAGAGCCACGGACTAATAAATCTACGCTCATAGTCATAATTGTAAGCTACACATTTATTCCAAAAGGTATACGGCACTTATCAAAGTATCGACTTAGTACAATTAATCACACGGTGCAAGACTGCCCCGCCTGGGCAGAGCACCGACGTGTCCTCACGGCGGCGATAGGCGGAGACCTCTCGCGCCCGGCACTGGTCGAGGCCATGCTGCGGGGCGAGAGGGAGTGGGAAGCGGTCGCCTCCTTCTGCGAAGCAGTCATGCTTCCGAAGGAGGAGGCGGGCCGCGTGAGGGAGAGGATGGCGTCCTCCCTCCAGCCCAGCCGCAGTGGTAGACGCCCACGGCGTCGGACGTCGGCCGACGATCTCCGGCCACCGTAGGCGTGGGCATGCGGAGAGCGAGTAAAGGGCAACTCGCTGTCCGACCATGGACCATGCCCGGGTCGACGGCGCGTTGTGTTCCACGCGCGCCTCAAAGAGCGTCGGAAACATGACGAGGCCCCCTCTGCAGTGGGCCGAAGCCTGCCGGGGTCGTGGGACTTATCCCATTACCGTGACCCCGGTATGTAAAGGGTTATTGAAGGAACACCGTGGATTTTAGTCAGTAAAAGTCTGACAGTCCCTCCCACCCTGCCCGGGGTGGGAGGACTTATTTGATAATTTTACCACGTTAAAAAAAAAAAGTACAATTAATCAATTACACTTTTCAATACTTCGACTCTAAAAATATTTCACACTTTAGTTAGACATAAATCTTAAAGCACTAGTGTACCTATCTAGAGCTAGCTGTTGGTAAGAAAGCTGTGTAATTGGGTCAGGTCATGCAGACAGAACGCTGGGATTTATTGCTTTAGATAGACTTAGAGCTTGCCCATTCGCCCGTTTGTCGACTTTCATCTGCAATTTAAACAGAGATTAGAGATCGCAATTATACGACGAGATTAGGCTGAATTGTCGACAAACACATGAACATGTTTTTGAGATGATTACTATCGGTCGTAGCCAACGAATTGGGTTATATATTGTGTAAACTTTTCTGTAAGTGCCGTACTATATCTACTTCATTATATAATTCGAGATACTGCTGATACGAGATGTTGCAGTGAACCAAAACTTTGCAACTTCATAATGAAAATTATGCGGAAGGAAGGCTATGAAATTTGGCACACGTTATACGGAGAAAATACGGGAAAGCAAATTTTACCTATATTAACGTTTAAACCAAAATTTCAATGAATTTTAGTCTAATTACAACTACTGGGCGGCCACTAGTTTGAAGAGTCGCAATAGAATTTCTGTAGGTGAAAGCTAAATGACCTTAAGTCCATTTTTTTGACATTTTTATATTTTAAATGATACTTATTCAGAATTCTCCAATTGATCAAATGGTAAAAGCCATAAAGTCCTACAGCCGCTAATTTCGCAGATATAAAATTATAAATAGCATTAAGTCCCTAGACGTGAAAAAGTAAATGATCGTATGGTTACTTAATATTCTTCACTATTTAAACAATAAATATAGATAAATGTTAAATGATTGTATGTGGGACTTACTGTTCTTTACCATTACGCTCGCGGGTTACATTTGCGCGGGTGCATCGTACATACGATTCCCGCCGCGCATGCTCTCCCTCCGTTTAGTTTGATTTGTGTTTCGTGCAATACTAGACCTACTCGAAGACGTACTCGCGGCTGCAATCCTTCTCAAAGTGCACTTCAGCAATATCCGGGGTCTGCAAATCTCGTTGCAGTCCACCACCATCTCGAGACTGAAAAACCTGCTCTTTTGTTTCTTTCGGAGACGCAGATTAGAAGTCCGTCAGACGTATCGTATCTTTCATACCCATGGTTCCGACCACTGTCTGGTGAAGTCTGTATCCGTCTACTCCCCGCCCGATCCCAGCCTTAATGGCACACGGCGGGTATGGCGATACAAGTCAGTGGATTGGGATGGCATGCGATATTTCTTTGCATGTTATCCTTGACAGCCTTCTTGCTTCTCTTCAAATGATTCATCGTCGTGCGCAGACGCCGAAGCGGATGTTTTGCGACAGGGGATGAAGTACTACATTCCGTTCTGTGACCTAACAAAGTCCGGCAAAGCTCGATCGAAGGCTTGGTTTGGCACCGAATGTGATCGCGCTGAAGCGCTTAAACACGCGGCGTACCTAGCATGGGTCGATGCTCGAAACTGCAAAGCAAATGACGTGTTTCAGAAGAAGAGAGCTTTCAACAGGGCGCCCAAATCCTGTAGAAAGGTTTTGCGGAGGGCTCGGTTTGACCACGTTAGCCGAATCGGGAACAAACTTGCTTCAAACCCTGCTGGCTATAAAGCTTTTTGGTCCTTGGCAAAGTCGGTCGAATCGAACTTCTGTCGCCCCTCACTACCACCACTGCTTAAACCTGACGGGTCTATGGCCCACTCCGCTGAGAAAAAAGCAAACTTGTTTGCCGCTCTTTTTGCGGAATCTTCACGTCTGGATAGTAGTGGCGCTCACCCTCCTGATGCTCCTAATGGTCCATCAGAAGGACGTCCGTAGAGTGCTGCGTAATCTTGACGTGAACAAAGCTAGTGGCTCCGACGGGATACCAGCAATTGTTCTTAGAACTTGTGCGCCTGAACTGTCTCTAATTTTAACGCACCTGTTTCGCCTTTCGCTTGAGACTGGAAAGGTGCCGAAAGCATGGAAGCTGGCTAACGTGCAGACTGTGCCCAAAAAGGGTAGTCGTGCTGACCCGGCCAACTACAGACCTATTTCAGTCACGTCCATACTCTGTAAGAGTATGAAGCGTGTACTCAATAGTAAGCTCCTGGCATACCTAGAAGCCAACGACATCCTCAGTGACCGACAATACGGCTTCCGAAAAAACCGGTTTACAAGGGAACTTCCAGCGTATGCTATTCATATCTAGAGTGAGGCCATCGAGAAGCACGGGCAAGCACTTGCTGTCTCCCTTGACATCTCTAAGGCCTTTGACTGGGTTTGACACGATAGCCTTATTGCTAAACTACCTTCTTTCGGTTTACCCACCCAACTTTGCGTTTGGATTGAAGACTTCCTGAGAGATCGGTCCATTCGAGTGGTCATTGATGGCTGCTCATCTGGCCAGTTGGCAATTAATGCCGGGGTCCATCAGGGGTCGGTTCTCTCAGAGCAACTTTATTCTTGCTGCACATTAATGATCTGCTTATGCCCGGTACCTTTGGGTATGCAGACGACAGCACAGTTGTTGAGAGATATGTGTCCAAAGCGCGTGCTGGTGAATCACAGATCCAGTCTCTCCGTGAGGACATGGTTGGGCGCTTGAACTTGTCCTTGAAGACTATCTCCGAATGGGGCGATGCCAACTTGGTCAAGTTTAATGCAGCTAAGACCCAGACGTGTCCCTTCTCCGCAAAAAGGAGTCAATTCGAACCGGCTCCTACTTTCCGAGTTGTTACCGTGCCGATAATCGATCGTATCGAGCTTCTGGGGGTAACACTAACTTCTACCCTCACTTTTGGCCCGTTTATCAAGGCTACGGCTCAACTAGCATCAAAAAAGTTGGGAATCCTAGCAAAGGTGAGACGGTACTTCACACCCGAACAGCTGCTAAATTTCTATCAAGCCCAGGTTCGGTCGTGTATGGAGTACTGCTCTCATCTTTGGGATGGATCTGCCAAGTACCAACTAGATGGGCTTGAGTCTATTGAGAAACGGGCCAAAAGACTAATTGGCAACGATACACTGAACATCGGCGATGAGTTGCTAGTCTATCGGTTACATTTCGAGGAGTGTGCGATGGAATTACACAATTTAATTCCGTCAAGCCCGTTCCATCATCGGACTACAAGACAAACGGCGATGCGTCATCGTTAACATGGTGGACATCCCACCTATACGCACTAAACATTTTGGGAATACCTTCATTGTGCGTACGGCTAAGGAGTGGAATTCCCTGCCGGTATCTGTGTTTCCCGAACCTAGGGGTCTTTAAGTCAAGAGTGAATAGGTTACTTTTAGGTAATCGTGCTCCATCTTCGACCACATCATCACTTACCATCAGGTGAGATGGTGGTCAAATGTGAGCCTATTATAAATAAAAAATAAAAACAATAAATGAAATTTGAAAAAGAAGAGTATGGCAAAATGAGTTACAAAACATCTTTTAATCAACAAGAATTCGAAAAGGTATCCTTAATAAGAAATAGAAGGAGATCCCTAAAATACTTTGCCATGCCTATATTGCAGCCTATTCGATTAGGCCACAAACCTATAAGCACTAAAAAAATTCAGGATTCACAGAAAGCTCTGCAATGGATTCCACCCATTTTTCATAATTTTTATAATACATTAGCCCATGAGGGTACAGCATGTGACTTACCAGAATAACATTAAGTGTTTTGTTTAATTTCATTTATTTTATTAAAGATTTTAAAATACAAAGATTTTAATTTTTATTAAATAAAACATATTATGTATAATGTTATTTCATTTTTAATGTCATTAAAACTTTTTAATATATTTTTCTATGATGTTGTATCGTACATAACTTATAAAATAATAAAATTTACTATACATTATTGATACAGGAGAGACGTAAGTACCGACATACTATAAGATATCTAGTAAAGCTTCAAAGTTAAAGAACCTTAAGTCCGATAATACAGCCTTAAGGAACTATATTTGTTAAAAAAATATCTCAATATTAATAGCTTAAGTACCCATCATAATCATAGTTTTTATTCGACAATGATACGATAATTACTTTTTATACTCTGTCGATTTTAATGTCAAATTTCGGGTATGACATCTTTAATGAGCTCTACTCAAGGAACTTGTACCTAAACAGGTAGAAGATCCTTGGCTCTACTGAATACTTTATAAAATGTGACTTAAGGCCCTTCACCTGTCACCTACAGATTTAAATGTTATTATGTATAGGTAAATAGTGTTTTAATGTCAAAATTGTATAATTATCGCATTTTTCTAATTCAAATATTCAATCATACCTAATACCGGAGTTCTATTTTCAACCGACGACAAAAAGAGGAGGTTATCAATTCGACGCGTAGGATCTCTATATATATATATTTTTTTTTTTTAATGTATGATCATCGAGTACCTTCTCGAAGACGGCTGAACCGATTTGGAAAATTCTTTTTTTGTTCGAATGGGTATACGTCGAAATTGGTACCATTATCACCAAAGTCAGGATCTGATGATGGGATCCTGGAGAAATCGAGGGAACTCTTTAAATATTATAGGCACACCTATGGCGTTTTGGGTATTTCTTATAGTAACTTGTGCAGTTGCTCTCAAAAAGTACCATTTGGGGAAGTGGAACTGATGATGAAGACCACAGATGGCCGCCAAAACTACTCAATAATAAGTATTGAGTGGATTGCGATTCGATTACCTGAATATGGATGTTAAGCACTTTATGCTCGTCACAATGCATATGGTGATGTAGAGCTGATGGTGAAGTACCAGGAGAACTCCTCAACAATTAACGGCCCAGCATTGGGAAAAGCAATATTTTGTAAAAGATTATAAGTAGTTGACATTTAGGCTCTTGTAACTAGGTAAATTAAAAATCATCCAACTAAAAAGAGTGAAATAAAAACTTTTTACCAAAAAATTAAACCGGCTCCCAAAAAACACTGCAAAGTGAAAAATAACTTTAATTTCGGAAGTCGGTGCCAAAAACGAAAAAACAAAACTAAAGACACCGACTACCGAAATTAAAGTTATTTTTTACTTTGCAGTGTTTTTTGGGAGTCGGTTTAATTTTTTGGTAAAAAGTTTTTTTAAGAAAACATACAGAAGCGGTACCTACTAAAGATCCTATGCTATGAAACTATACAAACGGGTTTTGTATAGCCCCTTAAATAAAATTAATATTCTATACGAAAGCATTGCCGCATAGATTACATAGATATACTTGGTACATCAGGTACTTATCTCCATATTTTCCTTAATCACGGGGTTTTCCGACGGGCAGTTGTGAAACCGCAAGCAAAGCAAACTTTTGCATGACTACCCGATATCGTGTTCCAAAATCCATTCCGAGACTTAAAACAACAGTTTACTCAGCAAGTTTGCACTCCGCCATTTCTCAGCTCAATTGTATCCCACAGCTCGTATTTTAACCTTTAAATTACCATTTCTATTGCAATCACAATACTCAGCGGACGTGTTTTGGTTTTCTAAATACAGCAGGGTCCTTGTAGGCGGCCATTACGTCATTCGGTCAGGTTGTTCTTTATTTTGTGACTTCAACAAGTCCTTTACAAGGCAATATTACGATTTTATACGACTTCAAAGAATACAAAAAGCTTTTGTGAAGTTTCTTGGATAATATAGTTGCTAGCGGTTCGTCTTGATTGCGTACATTTTATAAGACATGAATAGCATTGAAAGGATTTGATGGCTTTTCGGTGAGATCGTAAACTCCCGAGCCTCGGAGATACCCTAAGATAGACAGACTATATAATTCATTTTACAATTTTCAAACTTAAAATGTTTTATTTCACATAGGCCTATATGGGCACTTAAAAAACGTCAGAAGTTAGTGCACGGTTCCAATTTGGTCGTTTTCTATGGAGAAGAACCGGCAAGAAACTCCATAGTTAAGTACTCTTTTAATATTTTTTTTTACAATGTATCCATAATACATGTTAATTAGGTAGGTATGAGAGGACAGTATAGACCAATTAATACAGCACAATGGAATTACAAATAAAAAATGTAAAACAAATCTAAAAGTCTACAGTGTTCTCCCATTCACAAAAAAGCTTAAGAATTCAATTAAACACTGTGATCAGACTTAAATACATGCGTAAATAACCCTTAAACCGACATACGGAAGCCCAAAGGCTCTTAATAAACTAAAATAGCATGCAATTCATGAATTGCGAAAGAGCATGTTGTATTACGTAAGTACGTATGTAGCATTCATAAAGTTAATCCTTTAAGAGTTCAAGCCGCTTGACCAGCCCGTCTCGATATAGATCGCCCTGGAAATATCCTACACTTGAGCTGCAGTTTATAATGATGTTGGCACTTATACTTCAAATACTTCCTGGAACTATGCCCTTGGATAAGAGTATTATTTAATCAAATCGCGAAGGCCTCGCCATACATAATTTATTCGAATTGTTGAATAAAGTCAGCGAAATTTCCACTTAGCTTTGACTCAGGAGTGTTGAGGAAAAACGAGGCGTTTCCAAGAGATTCAGAAACTTGAGTTCTGTCTAAGCACTCTTCATGCACAGGGGCGGATCGTGAATTTGTGGGGCCCTGGGCTACAATTGCTCGGGGGCCCCTTAATTATTCAAATAATTGTCATTTTGTCAAGAAACTGTTTTCTATATCTGTTTGATGAAAATAAGGTACAGGATTAAAATGGATTAATTTATTTATTGAGAGTTCTGATTTATAATTTTTTTTATTACTGATGAGCCCGCTCTTGATCTCGATCACGCCTGATAGTAAACGACATATTTATGAGTTCTACTATAGAACGACAGAGCACAGAAGTTGCCTGTTCACTCTTACTTTAAAGGCCGCAGACGAGTCATATGTGGAAAGGAACACAGAAGCCGGCATGCAGAGAGTTCCAAACCTTGGCCGTGCGTACAATAAATGTAGAGGAGAATCGCTTAGTGTGACAAGATGGTATATGTACCAAATGAGGATGGTACCCTGCAGTACGTCTGGTAGATCAGTAGTGAAAGGGAGATGGAAGAATCAGGCCTGTATTAAGTACTACTATAGTAATTTATATAAGTACAACTACAAACAGTTATTTGCTCATAACTAATCCTTTTTTAAATCATAATATATGGAAAGAATTGACAAATGATTTAGACAGTCACTCGTTCAACTTTTTTGTCGTATATTTGTTTTCGATATACGACATCTTGGTGAAAGAGCACTCCGCTTCATAGCTAGAGATTGTTAATGTCAAAATAATTAATATTTAAGATGGTATAGCAATTAGTGAAAACATGAACTACTTTATTTTCAAAAATAAGATTACTTCTTCTTTACGTCAGGTGTTCATCTGAATAATATATATTAGATCTTTACCAATGAAACTGCCGTTTTTCATTAAATAAGTTAACGTATTTTTTTCTATATTTTTATTTCTTTTAATCAAAGTAGACACCCATGCAATCGATGCATCTTTTCCGACTCAGTGGTAGCTTATAATGATGCCCTTCTTGAAGAAATCAGTTGGACGGGAGGCAACAAATTCTTCAAAGGCATTTTTAATGCTTCTCGGGTATTGATTTTTTTCCCGCCAAGAAATTATCAAAATTCAGGTCAAAATAGAAATCTGCAGGCGCAAAGTCTAGTTTGTACGACAGATGGCGTAGAACTTCCAACCCCAGCTCTTGTAACTTATAGACCGTCTGCTGTGTAGTATGAGTTAGTGCAGGAGCAGCGGAGCCGAGCGATTCAACAAAGCTGGTTGGAACTGTGCGAGCTTCTCCATCATTGTGTTCAGTTCTACAGTAATGCTCACCCTGTTTGGTAAGAAGCTGGGATGAGTAACACCGGGGATAGACAACCAAACATCACCTTTCATCAAACCATCACTTTTCTAGGGGTCAGTTTTCGTTTAGGGAATTGTTTAGATGCTAAACCAGGATCCAACCAATTTGCTGAGCGCTTGCGATTGTCGAACAGGATCCATTCCAACAAAATTCTTTAGTTTGTGTGCCTGTTGACCAATGCAAGGTACGTTTCGATGCGTCCTTCGTGCTGATGGGCACTGAATTCATGGGGCAGATGTCAAGCTTGCCAATTTGATGCAAGTGAACCAATATAGATTTGATGCTAGCGTCGAAAGCTGCTGCTAATTCAGCCGTAGATTGAGTATCACCAGCTCCCACAATCGTCTTTAATTCGTCATTATCGACCAAAGTTTTTGGATGACCACGGGGTTCATTTTTCAGGCCGAAATTTCCAGATCGAAAGCGAGAAAACTATTAACAGGTGGTGCATTCGTTTGTAGTGTTCGTTCCGTAAACGTCGTGGCAGCAAAGCCTCGTTGTCGTCGCTGATGTTGCGTGCCGCTTGTACCTACGACCCGCAACATCAGCGACGACAACGAGGCTATGCTGCCACGACGGTACTCATATTCCATAATTACTCGAATTTTCGAATTTGATCAGAAAAACGCTTAAATATATACAATCAGGAACAGTCTGAAGGGAGTTGTTACTCGATTATGGTTTAATAATGTCAAATGATTGCTTTTATTTTGTTTAGTTGTTATAGACAATTAATCTGCAAATATATTGAAGGTGGCATTTTTAACGTACCCGTGATGACGAAAAATATTCAAATGCAATGAACACAAAACGTAACCATTACGTTATGACAAACATTGAAATAAGAATTCCATCTTTTAAAATAAAATCAATTTGAAATTAGAATTCTTAGCAAAAAGAACCGGCCAAGTGCAAGTCGGACTCGCGCACGAAGAGTTCCGTACCATTATCTATAAAAACGGCAAAAAGATCATGTCTGTTGAATGGGAAATGGAAAGTGAATATATAACTAAATATTCTGGGAATATTTCAAGCATTGACCTTATCAAAATCGAGCAAAAAAGACCTGTTGGTAGTATGGGAACCCTTAAATATTTATTTTATTCTGTGTATAGTATTTGTTGTTAAAGCGGCAACAGAAATGTATCAATAATACAGGTTAATGAGGTTTGAGAGGACAGTATATGGTTTGAGATGAAATCGCTGTTTTGCCATACAACATTTCATGGGTAAAGCCCGGTTATTAAAATTAAATATTTAAAAAATATTCTAGCAGTTGGGTACCCTATAACCCTCCTCAAGCTTCAAGCTACTTTCATACCAAATTTTATCTTAATCCACCCAGTACTTTCAAAGATTAGCGCGTTCAAACAATCTTTTCTGCTTTATAATATTAGTACAGATTTCCTAAATTAAGAGCATTGTAGGATCTTTTCATAATTAGATTACTTTCAATTATTATAAGTAAGATAATTCTCTTATCTTCAAGGCTCAAGTCTGATATTTATAACTGAAATGAAATGAAATATTTATTTGTAAATTGGTTATAAATAACATTTTTAGGTACATGCATTGATGTATTAAAAGGAGGGAGATACGGTACTAGACACAGCGTTTGGTCCTACTAAACTAAGTGATTGCCCGTAGTTGGCGCTCAGTCGCGCACGGAACGCTGTTGATCATGATCACACAGCTCAAGAAATTCTCGTCTCTTCGTGTTTTAAGGACTTTTTTGGAATAAATATGCATCAAAATGACTTCTTGTGTAGCTAAGCTAGTGTTTTAATTACACCAGGAAGAAAAATAAGAGACATGGGTCATGGGATCACTTACCTAATACATGCAATCTCATTTCATTCATAATCGCAAACATTTGGCAGCTGAGGCGATTTCGCTCGCACTACAGCGCCGTCTCCTATCTCTGTCCTTGTCTATCGATGACTCTAGGTTTGGGACTGATGATGACACTGAATACAGATGTGTGAGTTTCCGTGCATGTATTCGTGCGCCGAGCCCAGGGTTTACTGATTGCGATGTTAGCGCGTAACATATCTTCCTCCTTTTAATACATCAATGGGTACATGTATTTTTTTTTGTGTTTTAAGTTAAGGTAGATGAGGCCGGTGTTTGATAACTGACTACTCTGAGAAGAAACACCGCAACAGAATCAGAGGACAACGTGTCTTTTAAAGTCCATATAATTTGTATTCGTCAAACCATATGAGAAGCCTGAAGGTTCATATCTGTTGTGTCTTTTGAGGAAAGGAGCACGCAGATTTGAGCGGACCTGTCCAGACAGTGCAAGCATTTGTCAGTTATCGTGTAGCTCAACTTTGAACTTAAGGGGCTCAACGATCTGCCGAACAATATCAAAGTAAGGACATTTGGGTAGGCCACACAAATACTCAAACTGCCAGACATCAACTAGAAATTATAATAAAAATAACATTAAAAGAAATAAGAAAAAGATGATCATTCCCATCCTTGATAACGTTCTTCCGTTCATTCTATACATCCTAAATTTCTCAATTTCTAGTAGTGTCTTTCCACAAGCCTGGAAAGACGCCCAAATTATCCCTTTACCCAAAAAACTCGTCCTGCATCTTTTTCTGACTACCGACCTATTTCTATTCTCCCATTCCTATCCAAAGTCCTTGAAAAGCTTGTCCACCAACAACTTAGCTCGTTCCTTTCTAAGTACAATCTTCTGAATCCCTTCCAATCTGGTTTTCGTCCTGGTCACAGCACTACTTCTGCACTCGTACATATTTCGGACGATATAAGGTCTGGCATGGAGATGGGGAAGTTAACTGTACTTGCTCTACTAGACTTTAGTAATGCGTTTAATACAGTTGACTTCGACATTTTGCTTGGCATTCTCCGCTCGTTTAACATATCTCCATCGGTAATTGACTGGTTTCGTAGTTACCTGTTTGGTCGTCGGCAGCGTATTTCCATTGAGGACTCCTTTTCTTCTTGGTGTAATACCTCTGCCGGTGTGCCACAGGGTGGCGTTTTATCTCCTTTACTTTCCGTACTTTTTATAAATGCTATCACTCAACGACTATCTTCTTTCTACCACTTGTATGCTGATGATCTCCAAATTTACACCCAAGCTCCACTCGTAGAGTTAGCTGATGCCATTAAAGCTATTAATATGGACCTTGCTCGAATTGGTGACTGGAGCGCTGAGTTTGGGCTGAAAATCAACCCTGCTAAGACTCAGGTTATTGTTGTTGGTAGTTCTCGTACTATCTCCAGGATTGATTGGACGGCACTTCCCCAGGTTTCTTTCAATAACACCGTCATACCTTTCAGTCACACTGTGAAGAACCTGGGAATACACATTGACGACACCCTTTCTTGGACTAAACAATTACAGGAAGTTAGTCGTAAAGTATTTGCGTCTGCAGGCTCCTTGAGACGCCTTCGTAATTTTCTTCCCATCTCCACTAAAATTGCAATTGCACAAACTCTCCTTCTCCCTATTCTGGACTATGCTGATGCCAGCTATCTCGACTTGACCCAAAACCAATTGGACAAGCTAGAGCGTCTTCAAAATCTCTGTATCAGGTTTATATTTGGCTTGCGCAAATATGACCACGTTTCTGATTTCCGTGCTCAGCTCAAATGGCTTCCTATTAGGTTTCGCCGGAATCTTCACTTACTTTCTCTACTTTATAATGTGCTATTTAATCCTTTCACTCCTTTCTATCTTAAGGAACGTTTTCAGTTCCTCTGTGACACACATTCTAGATCCTTGAGATCATCGGAAAATCTAGAGTTGAGTATTCGTATGCATTCCACTTCTTTCTTTGACAAATCTTTTACCATACAAGCAGCTCGTTTGTGGAATGCATTACCCATAGAAGTGAGGCGTGCTCAAACGCTACCAGCGTTCAAAAGAATGGTGAAGGAGCATTACCTCTCCCTATAACTTTTCCCCTTCTTTCTCAATTATACATGTAATATTTATTAGTATATAATTTTGGTATTGTATGTATTTTATATTATTATGTTCAATTATATGTTTGTACACTGACAGCCCTTAATCTGTTTCCTTTAAGTTTGTCCATCCAAAGGTTGTCTGTAAGAGATCGCCCTGTGCGATAAGACCGCCCATTGTACACTAGTTTAATTTTTTTGTATCTATAGAAATATTGTAAGGTGTACAATAAAGTATATAATAAATAATAATAAATAAATAACCTACATATTCCTCATATTTACAATAATAAAAATATAAAAGATAAAAAAAAAAACGAAACAATAGATTAAAAAGCATATACAATACTTTAGAAAATCAATCATTAACTCAGCAAAATATATTAAAAAGCCCAAATAAGTAGATATACCTACTATACCTATAGGGGGTAACACTAACTTCTACCCTCAATTTTGGCCCGTATATCGAGGCTAAGGCTCAATTAGCATAAAAAAGTTGGGAATCCTAGCAAAGGTGAGACGGTACTTCACACCCGAACAGCTGCTCAATCTCTGTCAAGCCCAGGTTCGGTCGTCGTGTATGGAGTACTGCTCTCATCTTTGGGATGGATCTGCCAAGTACCAGCTGGATGCGCTTGAGTCTATTGAGAAACGGGCCAAAAGACTCATTGGCAACGATTCACTGGTCGAATCAAAGCTCCAGAGCCTTGAACATCGACGACGAGTGGCAAGTCTATCGGTTTTCTATCGGTTACATTTCGGGGAGTGTGCGATGGAATTACACAATCTAATTCCGCCAAGCCCGTTCCATCATCGGACTACAAGACAAACGGCGATGCGCCATCGTTACATGGTGGACATCTCACTTATACGCACTAAACATTTTGGGAATACCTTCATTGTGCGTACGGCTAAGGAGTGGAATTCCCTGCCGGTATCTGTGTTTCCCGAACCTAGGGGTCTTTAAGTCAAGAGTGAATAGGTTACTTTTAGGTAATCGTGCTCCATCTTCGACCACATCATCACTTACCATTAGGTGAGACGGTGGTCAAACGCGACCCTATAATCAATAAAAAAATATATCATTGGAGTAGCTCATTCCCAAGCCTTTTTGTCCTCAACATAATCTTTGACTGTGTAAAAAGTTTTCTGGCATAGGTTACGTTACAGAAATAATTTGAATTTAATAAGGACAAATTACTTGTCACTTAATAGCACACGAAATACCCATACTCACACACAGTTGTGACAATTAAACACTGAGTTTGTATTTAGACGTTGCGGCGGTACCACCCGTCGCAATTGCGCTGCGGGTAGTTCCTTGTAACAAAACGCCCTCTCTAGCTAAAAATACTGATTATACATATATAGATTAAAAAGTATCGTCTATTTTTTTAATGAGCACTGGCAGGGGGCCCCTTATATCCACGGGGCCCTGGGCTACAGCCCAAATAGCCCATAGGTAGATCCGCCCCTGTTCATGCATAAGTAATCGAATGTTAGCGGATTATTAAGTCTGTTTATCAGGTTTAAAGGGCTTTTCTTGTAAGGTAATCAACAAAAGAAAGGTCTTCTTTTGTATTGAGCTACAGTAACTATTTTTAGCTAATTACTGACGAGAATCCCTGCACAACAATCTTGGAAAAGCCTACAATCAATAGTTCGACGACGTATTCATAAAAAGCTTCTCTATAGTTTAAGATGACAGTATAGGTTGAATAGCTTTTCTAAATCATAACTAGTCCCAGGATCGACGGCGGCGGTCTCAAAGAGTAGTCAACACTGACGGGGCCCGATAGAGCCACTTCTTGCTGGGTTTTCGAGAATGTTCTTCTAACGAGATACCGCAGAACAAGAACGCAAATCAGATTAAAGGAACTAGGTGGGTTTTTAATCAGTAAGAGTCCGAGACTCCCTTTCGTTTGATGATTTTCCCACCCAAAAATATATATATAAAAGGTTACATTATTGTTTATGTTATTATTCTTATTAGTATGTAATAAGAATAACATAATAATCTTAAGTAATAGGACATTGTCTCCGCAATCTGATAGCCGACCTTGATAGTGACATGGTTACGTTGTTACGTTTGTTGATCGACTCATTACGACACGTCAGGCTAGCGCAATTAGATAATGATTCAGCAGACTATACAATGTTATGTGAGGTTGCTGTTTAACTATAATGCAGGTTGCATCTACCTACATCTATCTTGAGTATAGGAAGTTACTAGCTGTTGACCGCGACTTTGTTGATACGATTGTTTATACAAACTTTCATCCACTATTTCAGCAACGCAACTTTTTTTCTGGTGGGAAACTCATCGGATGACTTCTCCCGTTCTAGGTGGAGCGGAAGGGAATGTCCGACTTGTATTGACTAAAAATCCACTGTTCCTTCAGCTGCCCTTAAGTTCCGAGGCCGCGGTATCTCGTTAGAACATTCCCGCAACCCCGGCAGATAGCTTATGTTTAATCCCAGGTCTTGAAAATCAGTTTAGCCGTGAAAGCGTAACAAACAAATAGCCTTTCGCAGTTATTATTTTATAGTAGTTATTACCTACACGGTTTACACACGTAAGTTCCTGTGGGAAATCCGGGATAATATTTAAGGTGATTAAGTCTTTAATTAAAGTTCCATTCAAATCGGTTTAGCTGTTCTAGAGATTAGCCCAAAAAAAATGCGTTTTAGTATCGTGTAAATAATTATTAGCTCTTGAAAAAATAAAACAATTCTTTAGATAGAGTTTCATTTCTATTTATGTCTTATAGGTTAATAGTAAAACTAGTAAGTGTGCTTCATCTTCCACCACATCATAAGCTTAACATCAGGTGAGATAGTGGTCAAACCTACCTAAAAAAATAATTTAAACAAGTATAGATTAAGTAGTATGGATACAAAAATACCCGAAACTGATTTTTTAGATAGTCTTGCATTGAACATTTATCTCACCGGGTGATTAACAAAGATGTAGTCAATAATATAAACACGCTTGCCAAGAAAGCATCTATGTATCACTCATGCATTATAGCTGTTATTATTGCTAGCATTGAACAGATTCCAGCAAGGAGTTCTACTCTTTAGCTGTTTTTACCTACTCTTTGTCAAAAATCTACAAATTTCAGCAGCAAATTGTAGCACGGTTTGCAAGCGAGACAGCTAACAAGCTGACTTTCAATTTTACTCTTGCGGAACCCTAAAAATGTGCAAATCTGTAGCGTTCCGTGTCATCCAATATGTATAGCATAGGATACAAGATAGATAAGTATCAGCAATTAAGTAGAAGCACGTATTTGTCATGTATGAAATGAACGTGATGGATTATTCAAATAATTTCATTTGGTTTATTACATTAACTCAAGTTTATTTCTTTAATTGAACACAAATTAAAATATCACTATAATAATTATAACCTTTTTAACATGTGATACACAAAATTTAACTATTTATTATCAAAACATTGTAAACACTATTACGAAACCTATTTATAAGATAAGAGTTTAAACTGTTCTTTCATTGTTGTCTTGTATAACAGAATATTTAAACGTTATTTAAAAAATAACGTTGCTTGTTTACTAATTCTGTCATCGTAAGACTAATATGTAATTGAACTAATTGATTTCAACATATTTACTGTATTTTTATATCATTTAATCATAGTTTAATGTTAAAATACAAAGGTTAACAAATCTGTTTTAAAATCGTACGATATGACGTCACTTGTTTACCACTGTGTATAAAAGCCGCCGCTCAGTCGTTCTAGACACTAAAGTCCGGTTAAGTAGACTCACAGCCTTAGTGTGCTGATCTACAAGTGGCCCTACCTAAAAAAAAAAAAAAAAAAAAAAGTTCTAGACACAGTCAGTCACTCAGTCGCTCTGGAGCAGTCGCACCGAACGGACCTAAGTTAAGTGAACTTGTGTTGTTTCTAACTTTTATTAATATTTTTATGTGTAGAATTGGTATAAAAATCCTGTCGTATTGCTATTGTATTTGAATATAAATTAATTATTTTGTATTTGTTACTTTAATGTGACAGTGTTATTAATTGATAATTGTGTGATAATTTAATGAACATTTGGTATTAATTCTATAAATAACTTGACTTATATAATATGTAATGGAGTAATGAAATAGTAGATACACAAGTAAATAAAGCTAAAAGTTATAACGATAGTAATCACATTGTGGTAATATTGTAAAGTACATATAGTGAATATGTTTTGAAAAGAGTAACTGTGGAGTTTCTTGCCGGCTCTTCTCCATAGATAACTACCTTCCGAACCGGTGGTAAATTAATAAACTGATATTGCTATACAGACTACTAATTATTTCTATAAAACACCTAGTAATCATGGTAATACCGATTAATAGGTAATTAATCGGTAAATACATATAAATTGATATTGATAAATTAATTAATTCTAGAAATAACAACATTCTCTACATATCTTTATATCTATATATCTTCCATACATCACACAACACATCATCAGAAGTGACATCAGAAGTGGGATTGTTCACAGCCCACTTATTTTGTTTCGGTTTATTGAGTCTTGGTTCATAGTCCATGTGATTTTATTTTAAGAATAAAATATTCAAGTACCCTCGTACTTGAATATAAGTCACGATTGTCCGATTGTTTAACTGTACATTTGTTTTAGGCCTTGATGTTATTTCAAGTAGAGGGTACATGTATGTCACTATTGCCCTAATTCTAATGCATTGTGTGAAAAGTTTCAGAATGGATCCCGCAATATTGGAAGGCCTGTTCATCCGTGATGCTGTCTCGGGCTATTGCCGCCGTTCAGATGATGATTTGGTGCTTCCGGACCTTGATCCAGTAGCCAGTGACAGCAATTCAGCCTGATGGTGCCATAACATCAAGGAACCTTGTGAATAACCTTGATGGACCAGCATGAAAACAGTTACAAAAGCCGATGATAACGGGAGTCAAGTAAGAAAAAAAACAATTAAATAAGTTTGAACCAATTTTAGCAGTTAGAACGATATGTATTCACTGTAACTAAATGCCTTAGTATGTTTTGTAGTATGTTTGCTGAATAGTCAGATTGGCCGAACGGTCTATGTATAAATCAAGGATTGGTTATCACAATGATACAAACATTTACCGTTTTCTCTCCTTTGCGTATACCAAATCATGTTAAATAATAAGTAACCTTTATTTTGCTACTACCAAGTTTCTGTTCTAAAACATGTTAAAAAAAAAAATTACTTAATAACGTCACTTTTTTTTTTCTCTCGATAATTTGATTTGGATGAGGCAGTTGTGTATTAAAGCAGATACCTGCTGTCCAGATCCGTTAAAGAAAATGAACTGAATTTGAAATTGAACTGAATTTGAAATTGAACTGAATTAACATGAATTAACTTAAATCTAAATAAATTAAATTAACATGAATTAAATTAAATCTAAATAAATTAGATTAAAATAAATACAATAAAATAAATTATATATTTAAAAAAATAAATTAAAAGAATTAAAATAAATACGAAAAAATTTAAAAGAATTAAAATAAATACAAAAAAATAAATTAAAAAACATTAAAATAAATACAATAAATTAAATTAAAAAAAAATACAATAAATTAAATTACAAAAAAATACAATAAATTAAAAAAAAATACTGTAAATAAATTAAACTAAATACAATAAATTAATTAATATAATAAAATAAATAAATACTGTCGGTCATAAAATTCATTAATACTTATGTCTTTTCAACTAGAAATAAAAGTGAATTTACGCTTAAAATGGCTGACGTTTCCCTCATTCTTCTTCTTCTTCACCCTTTGGCAATGTAATATATAGTTTTGGAGCCATTAAACTATTTGTAACTGGTCACAACGACGTTTTCTATTTACTCTAGAAAATTTATGTAAATTATTTTTGACGAACATGTATATTTCGTATATATATATAATGAGGGAACTGTTAATATTTTAGTATCTTTAAAGAGTATTTTGCAACTGTCTGTACTCTTTAAATTACAAATCGCTCTAATGCATCTTTTTTGGAACTTAAATACCGTATCTTTATCTGTTGCATTACCCCAAAATATAATTCCGTATCTCAATGTTGAGGTAACCAGGCCGTGATATGCTGTTAAGACTATTGTTTGATTTGTTATTTTACTTAACATATGCAAGGCATATTAATTTTTCTTTAATTTAGTACACACATTGTAAATATGTTTATGCCATTTTAATGTGCTTTCTATATTTAATCCGAGCAATTTCGTCACTTTGGTCTCATTAATAGTTTTGTCATCGTAACTAATTGAAGTTCAGATTCCGGAAAAGCCTCTGTTGGAAATTCATTATAACTGTCTTGTCTAGATTTATTACCAAAATTATTATTCTGTAGCCAATTTACATCCGATTTTATGCTAGAATCAATATCCGTCTCTAGTGCACTTAATTCATCACTATTAAAAAGTAAAGTACTATCATCTCCAAACTAGTCATTGGATAAATGGAAGCTGTTGAAAAGTCATTAGTGTAACCAAACGTTACAGTTCTCTGGTCAGATTTGAAAAATATATCTGTTTTTTCTTTTCACTACTCCTGACTACTACAGTTATTTGCTGCCTATTACTAAAATAAGATTCGATTAAATTTAATACGTTTCCTTTTGTTCCATATTCGTTAAGTTTATTTACTAGTATTTTATGATCTACGCGATCAAAAGCTTTTGACATATCCATGTAAAGCGCTAGAGTTGGTAGTTATTTTGTCGACTCTGCTGCTGTTTGCAAGAAATCGTATATGGCTACATCAATAGATTTTTTTTTCTAAAGCCTTTCTGGATTATCAACTAGTAAATATATTCCTCAAAGTATGGAGTAAGTTGGTTAGATATTGCTGAATTAGAATGAATTTAAATAAATTTAATTTTCTTTATTTATTAGGGAATAACAAACAGTAACACATTTTTATAAAATCATAACAAATAAAACTAAAGTGTGCTATATTATACAAAACAATATTACTTACTTAATAATGCATATTATTTTGTTATCATTATTATTTGTTTGTCACTTATTACCGGAGAAACGAAAAGCTTTACGAATGAGTAAAGTTAGCAAAAGTAAATAAATTCAATAATAACAAGAAAATCAATAAAATTAGTGTTAATATTAATTAAATTATTTCTTATAATTCTATCATAATATTAAAAAATAAAAATATAATAATATAAAATATAATAACATAAAATTGGATTGTAGTTAAATAATTAAATATAAATGGTTACTATGGTTTCCTGGGAAATAAAAATATCTATATAAACAAAAAAAGAAGTCCTTACTGACCGACTCATCAACGCCTAGCCCAAACCCTTGGACCTAACAGCTGAGATTTTGCTCAGAGGTTCCCTTTTTATTGTAAACAAGGAATAGGGAAGGATTTTTTTTTTTAAATTCATAATTTCCCCAGAGGTTACGTGAAAATTAATTTAAATAGAGGATCAAAGTTTGTATTGTTGAGGTAACCATGATTTTTGTTTTTAAATCTTTATTATAATCATAAGTCATTATAGTTTGTTTGTAATGTTGAATGTGATTAATAATATATTTCTAATGACCATAATTGGAACACAATGAGTTAAATGATAGTTAGATATGTTTCCGCTGGTCGCTCTTTTGTTCGGTGCTTGCCTATCCCACTAGCAGCGGGTGGAGGGGGCATGACGCATCTATGCAATTGGCAAAACATAAACAAACTCATAATTAAAACATAGAAAATAAGAATGAAATGAAAAGACGTTGAGGTAAGAAAATATTATTAATCACACTTGACAATTCTTTGTACTTCAAGACCAAAATCGTTAATGACGTATAATGAAATAAGTGTTGAAACTATATACATCGTTTCTAATTTGTGTTCAATTAACGATGTTTGTTTGAAATTATTGAATATAATCTTATAAAAAATATAGAGGTTATTATAGACTGCTTAGGCCCTGCTCTGATACCTTTCTGAAATTCATGCACAGCAGGTGATAGGACTGGTATCTCAAGGACAGAGGCTGTTGTAGACTGCTGAGGCCCTGCCCTGATACCTTTCTGAAATCCATGCGCAGCAGGTGGTAGGACTGGTATGTCAAGGCCGGCGGCCATATGTAGACTGCTGAGGCCCTGCCCTGATGCCTTTCTGAAATCCATGCGCAGCAGGTGGTAGGACTGGTATGTCAAGGCCAGCGGCCATATGTAGACTGCTTGGCAGCCCTGCCCTGATACCTTTCTGAAACTCATGCGCCGCAGGTGATAGGACTGGTATGTCAAGGCCAGAGGCTATTGTATTGATTATAATTAGTTGGTACTTCGAGAGCGAAGTACAGGTCAGTTTGGCCGTGATGGATTATTCAAATAATTTCATTTGGTTTATTACATTAACTCAAGTTTATTTCTTTAATTGAACACAAATTAAAATATCACTATAATAATTATAACCTTTTTAACATGTGATACACAAAATTTAACTATTTATTATCAAAACATTGTAAACACTATTACGAAACCTATTTATAAGATAAGAGTTTAAACTGTTCTTTCATTGTTGTCTTGTATAACAGAATATTTAAACGTTATTTAAAAAATAACGTTGCTTGTTTACTAATTCTGTCATCGTAAGACTAATATGTAATTGAACTAATTGATTTCAACATATTTACTGTATTTTTATATCATTTAATCATAGTTTAATGTTAAAATACAAAGGTTAACAAATCTGTTTTAAAATCGTACGATATGACGTCACTTGTTTACCACTGTGTATAAAAGCCGCCGCTCAGTCGTTCTAGACACAGTCAGTCACTCAGTCGCTCTGGAGCAGTCGCACCGAACGGACCTAAGTTAAGTGAACTTGTGTTGTTTCTAACTTTTATTAATATTTTTATGTGTAGAATTGGTATAAAAATCCTGTCGTATTGCTATTGTATTTGAATATAAATTAATTATTTTGTATTTGTTACTTTAATGTGACAGTGTTATTAATTGATAATTGTGTGATAATTTAATGAACATTTGGTATTAATTCTATAAATAACTTGACTTATATAATATGTAATGGAGTAATGAAATAGTAGATACACAAGTAAATAAAGCTAAAAGTTATAACGATAGTAATCACATTGTGGTAATATTGTAAAGTACATATAGTGAATATGTTTTGAAAAGAGTAACTGTGGAGTTTCTTGCCGGCTCTTCTCCATAGATAACTACCTTCCGAACCGGTGGTAAATTAATAAACTGATATTGCTATACAGACTACTAATTATTTCTATAAAACACCTAGTAATCATGGTAATACCGATTAATAGGTAATTAATCGGTAAATACATATAAATTGATATTGATAAATTAATTAATTCTAGAAATAACAACATTCTCTACATATCTTTATATCTATATATCTTCCATTTCTGACAAACGCTTCCATTACTGGTACGCGCCGCGCGTAATATACATGATTATGCTAATTTTAGACAACAATAACACTACTGCAGTTTCAGCTTATCAATATTCATATAGTATCCTTGTTAAGTATGTTTTGAGGTGATGTCAAAGAAATTTTGAGTAGTGAGTCATGCATGGAGTCGCTTTTTCATTGCCATTTTATGTAACTAAGGTCCAACTTTGTCGCAGCTTTGATATTTTGTTGTAGGTTTCCCGCATTTTTCCTCCTCATATTTTTGCCGTATCTTTACCAGTTATATGCAGTAACAAACTTATGTTTTAGCCGTTCACTTAGTTCGGAAGACTTGTCGCTAACTTGACTCTCGTCTATTTCCGTAGGTATCTACATATTTGTGTCCAAAACTATATGAGAACTCGTAACACGTTATTAGTATTTCTTGAGCTCTTGAATACTAAAACTCGCTGAACCACGCACGGGTCCCAATGTTAAGTTAATCCACGCGAAGGTTTGTAAACGGTCTTGGTTACCCATACAGAACTAAAAGTAATTTCGCGGAAGTTCAGTTTAGTTCTATAAATATCCGTGCAAAACCACTGGCGTGTACATTCAGTTTATTAGATTTCCCAGAGTAGTAAAACATATTTATGTAACGTTTTACTTAAATATAGCAAATGTTGATTATAAAGGCATGATGACGCTGATTTCAAACATGAACCATGAATACGAGCCATGGACGTTACGTAGGTACCACGCTGGGAATCAAGGATAGGAAAAAAACTAGAAGAATGGTACTATTAACACCTTACGACTTATTATTAGAAGTTGCATAGCAACTAAACGATAAAACCGGTCTTGCTATAGCAGTTCGGAATAAAGCATCACTTATTCATAATGGCAGAGCATGTACGTACATATTAACATTGCAGTAACAATAACTCATGGTCTCCCAGCTAGTTTCGTGGTATACAACAATCACCGATACCTGAAACAAACAAAAAAGAAACATTGAAAAATATAAGACAATGGAGGAACGCCTACGTCCATTTCCAGACTTTCTACGTACAACCCACTCGTAGGCTTGTTGGAGAATAGGAACTTACATAATATTCTGCAGAGGTTGGACGTATGATTAGAAACTTCAGGAAACTGGGACAAGGCAAGACGAAGTTCTGAATTGCGGTGACGAACCACAAATCGTGCACTACATTCTCGCAAGCTTAAAGCACTTTTCTTGCTCTCCAATATCAAATAAACGCAACAATTACTTTTTATTTTCTACTGTCCGTGGCGAAAATACGGCCTGAGCAATTTCAAAAAAATTTGTACCCCCGGATTTTGCCTTGTCCCTCGACTTTAATAATTTATTTTGTTGAGATGAATAACTTCTAGGAGATTATATTGATATAAGTGAAATAAACACATGTTAAAATATACAAATAAACTGTAGTTTTGTCGTTACTTTAATAAATATAAAACTTACGATGATTTTAAAATACTGAACATACACAATTTAATTCCAACAAGCCCGTTCCATCATCGGACTACGAGACAAACGGCGAAGCGCCATCGTTACATGGTGGACATCCCACCCATACGCACCAAACGTTTTGGGAATACCTTCATTGTGCGTACGGCTAAGGAGTGGAATTCCCTGCCGGAGTCTGTGTTTCCCGATAGCTATAACCTAGGAGTCTTTAAGTCAAGAGTGAATAGGTTACTTTTAGGTAAGCGTGCTCCATCTTCGACCACATCAGGTGAGATGGTGGTCAAACGCGAACTTATTCTAAATAAAAAAAAAAAAATACTGAAGAACATCGAAATTACCTGTCCCCTTCCCAACTAGCGTCAGTCAACCTTTAATTTAAAAAAAAACCGTGTATTGAGAGTGGTTTATAAATATATTTTAATTCTCAAAAGTTGAATTTATTAGTTAAAAGTATAAATAATATATTTTCTTACATATTTTCTAAAAAAAATAAGTTTAAGTTAAAATCGTAAATTTTGGCCAACCGGAACATTCAGTTTTGTGACCGCTCGTATTCAAAAAAATTCTTCCTAATCGTGGAAAGTATTTGGCACAATAGTAGCACAACATATTGTACTTCATCGAGAGACGCTATTTTGCTTTCATTGTAAAAAGAATTAGCTAGCAGTGCGGACTTATTGTTGAAGTGTTCCGTGTTTCAATTTCTTGACTCGGGTATGTGACCAAGTTTTACTATTATAAATCACTTTTCTATAAACATTGTTATTGTTGACACATTGCAAAAGTTGTATAGTATTTGATCCTGAAAAGTTAATACTGCTAAGTACGATGAGTAATTTTTAAACAATTTAAAGCTACCAGAAGGTTGTATTATGTGACCTCCGTTTTGTGACTTATTCTACGGTCACATTTAACGCAACGGCAAGTCACAACAGGTCGGAATGCATAAAACTTAGTTTACATTGCTATCCTTGCTGACCGAATTAATTTGATTTTAAAGTTTTAAATTAAATAAGTTCTTTTTTTAATTTATATTTCAAATTTATAGATCATTGAAGTTTGCTGACGACATTTAAATGTTAGGTAAGCTTTTCTTAACTTTGGTGGATATTGCAATGCCGCTTACTGACGCGGAGAAAACTAGAAGATACAGAGAGAGATTTAAAAATTTATACCCGGATGCTGCCCAATGCAAAAAGAAATTTAGATCGACTGAAATCAAAATGTTCAATTAAGAAAATTTGATAGTTTGAGATAGCTCGATCTGCTGGCGTCTATACAATTTATAACAAACCTAACCCAACCGTGTATAACCTCAAACACAATTATTTTATTGTATGTAAGTACACCAGTACCTACATTATAATAATTGGGTTTGAGGTTTCTTTTGTGATTTCACTCATTATAGTAAGGTAAAAATATAAGAATACTTAAAATTATTGTTTTATTTCTTACCTACTCGATTCTTCAAAATTTTCAGTTATTATTGACTTTTACTTAACAGAAAAAAAAAAAAATATATATATAACTAGTTCCAATTCGAAAAGTAGAGCTGATAATGTTTAAATCATCATTTGATATCAAAATTTGTTAATTTGTTTAATATTCTACTAACTATGTAGGTCCGTATTATTTTGGCAATTAATAAATCGTGTGAGCACAGCCTTATGATTTTAAGACTTCCATTTTGTCACTGTCCCTTCAAATTGTTGGAGTTAAATCTATGAAATTTGATGAATTTTCACCTTTTATTTCCATGCGATCACAAATATGTATAGCGTCATTATCTATTGCTTTTAGAAAATGTACGCATATTGAGTAAAATATTATGTTTTTGGAGTAAAATTAAAAAAATGCCAAGTAAAAAGCGACATAGTCACAAAACAGAATAAAAAACAATATTTTTGTGTTAATCCTTAAAGCTGTGGCTATTTTCTTTGATTTACCAATTAAGTGCATGTATTAATTGTTTAAATAAATATGAAAATGGCTTATTTATTTCATACTTTCCGTAAAATTTGCTTTTAAATCTAGTCACACAATGGAACCAGTTCTGCCACCAAGTCAGTTTTGTTTCGATATTACAGGATAAATGCCTCGAATTTAGCGTTCCTTTTTGTTTTCCTACATATTAAAATATATTACCTATTACATTTTGGTCAAATAAAAAAGAAAAAAAAATATTAAAAATATAATCGAATTTTAGAGCAGGGTACACTTTATTTTGAAATTGCTCGCCTACTTTTTTTTATTGAAACAAAACATTGTGGAAATATAATGGCCCTGCGTTTACGCTAGACGACAAAATATACAATGGAGCCACTGCCTCCTTGGATCTAAAGGAAAATCGGAAATGTTATTACTATTTTCAGAGAAAACAACAATGCTCTCATGAAATTTTTCAGAACACAGTACTTTATTGCCAAATTGTATGAGTAATGAGTTTTCTAGTAGATAATGTCCGAATTCGTTGCCGGACAATCAGCTGATTATTGCAAGAAACTGAATTTAGGTATTCTTTCCCGTAGACATTATTTTAGGCACACATACAAAACCTTTAAAAAATATATCAAAGAGAGATAAGGAAAGCAAAAAGGTGATGCTTATTTCAAAAGAAATTTCATTCAGTGACAGGAGATATAATAGTCCTAAAAATTGTATTCAGGCACATTCGGCGTATCTTCCTTCTTTCCTTCTTATATCCACCTTGTAAAAATTAATCTGCATTTCTTGAAAGCTAGATTTAGAACTCTGCTCTGACTGAAGCTATCTGGATGGAAGGACTCTTATGACAAATTCTGTTATAAATATTCATCATACCTACTCCCTTTCCTGATCTTCTCAATCAACAACTGAAATCAAAACAAAACCATTCCTGGGAGCATGTTTGTGCAGATTCGGTAGCTGTAGTTGTTTGCCACGCAGTGACAAAATCCATAAGTCAAATAGCGTAGGCTGGCTGGAGCTTTTCGATATCGAAAATTCCTCGTTGTAGGTACTGTTTTTTCACAATCATACGAGAAATATGACACTTGATATGCTGAATTTGGGTTACTAATTAGAAAGAAGACTTAATTTGAACTTTTAATGATTTGACTTTTTAATCAACAGTCCACTATTTGATTTAGGTCTTGTCCGTAGCCCTTCGTAATTTAACATGGAATGACAACGAGTTTGATTTATCTTTCAAAGGGCGTTTCAGCTGTATATGACAATAAGACAAAACAACGTAGACACCTTTTTATTCAAAACAATAGAATAAGATAGAATAATAACAGTTTAAGCTGCCTCAGCAATATAACGGCAGAATTCATCTCTGACGTACTGGTTTAAACTCGAAACAGAACGAATTAAAACGCATTGTCTCGCTAACTGGTTCAGATTTCTGGCGCATAAAAGCTCTCGATAGGATTAAAAAGAGTCAGGAATTCATTATTCTCTTTTTGTCCGAGTTAAGTTCCGAGCCTCATTCTCGCTACGAACAATATGGGAGAGTTTTCAAAAGAATCATTTTAATTGCCCCACAAAGTACAATTACTGGGAGTTGTATATAAAACTTTAATTCAGTAAATTTACATAAGCGGCTCTTTTAATTTTATAATCGGTTATGGACATTTGGAGGCGATTAATTCCCCGCCCCCACGCATCCCAAAAATATTAACATTTGGGAGTTTCTAAATGATGACCTTTGGCTAAGACATTAATTTATGGACGTATGAAGATATTAAAGGTTGTGGTTTGTTTATTGAAAACGAGTAACGTTGAAATTTATTGTCTTTAACTGCAATTAACTGGTGTAATCTGTAGGAACGGTTTAATTAATGTTACAAAACGACCTACCGCAGAGTTCAACGCATAAGCTTAGGGATTTTTATTCTAAATGTATTTCATTAGAATAAAGTCGACCGAAACCCTAAGATGTCTACATCATTTAGCACTTCCCAAGCTCAGTTTCACGCAGTACTTTAATATCACAGCATCGTTTCGCGGCAACCCACCACTTGCACTGAACTTTCGTCGCAGCGGCGCACGCGCATCGGCGTCCCATCAACCGGAACCGGTTCTTGTGAGCATTTCTCCCGCCTACGTTGGACGTTACTTATAAAGCTTTTGAAGCTTACACTTCCATTTCCAAGTTAGTAAAGAAACCATTCATGTGGTTTGTGATTTGAAGTGGTTAGTGTTAAATTGGTTTTGATTGTTGTGTTGAGGTTTAAATAACGTTTCTGTTAATTGCGTAACTATTGTTGTTTCTTACATTTTTAATCTTACAGCAACTCCTCCAGATTGGCCATTAGTTCTCCTATTGGGATACCTTAAATCTACGTTATTGGGTCAGTAGGTTCAAGTAGTTACATGATGAATCAGTGACTTTCAGTTAGGATTAACAGTTTTGTAGATTTGTTACTTTTATCGTTATAACCACGGCTGATCATAACATTAGTTTTGGGAGTTTTATGATAACTGCAACAAACGCTGCTATTATACAACCCATTCTTGTCATAATCCCTTGGCTAACTTTACCGTTACGATCCAATTACGAGTGCATTTATAGATCTCATAAATTCCCACACACACAAGATTTATAAAAAGACTAATGGATGTTTACGGCTAATTTAAAGTTAGCGTCATCTCGTAAACTAGTTGGTGTATTAAATTACATATTATTAGACGTGATTAGTCCGCGCTTATCTGAGTCACAGTTACACAGACCACCGTCCCAAGACCAGTCCTACCCACGCGGACTTGCTAAGACGCCTGACGACTATTTTCTTAATACTTGTTATGCTCGTCAAATCCTTTTTGAGGAAACGTATAAACATTGTAAATAAGATTAGGAAGACACGCTTTCTTTTGATGCTGGTGAGTCTTAATTAGATTATTGATAAGTATAAGAAATAGGCACTAACAAATAGGAACAAATATTCAATGCATAAACAAGAACAGCAATGTCAAACAAACATGTATAGCAGATAAATTTGGTCATAAATGCATACCTGAGTTCCATTCTAATTCCGTACCTCTTTTCTTACATAAACAAAAACAGCGGCCCAGAATCCAAAAAACTTCCAGTAAATAAACCACTTAGTCGACAACGTGACATTCCAATACAGCTTTATTGTTCCCGGTTGAAGGCTACGCTCTATCATCAGGATGAAACCATAAAATGAAATAGGGATTTCATCAACGACACAGAGGAATTACATAATGGAGTGCGCTACCAACGCTGAATACTGCGCGTAAATTTTTACTAACACCTGTTTAGCGTAAAATTTACGCGACAGACGTCAGTATTGCTTGCCACTCAGCGACAAGAGGTTACATAACAGAAATACATAATTATATTGATTTTAGTGATGTTCGAACAGTGATAACGATTGTAGAAATCTCGTAAAGTATTCAAGTAGATAATCTATTAGATTTATATCACTTGGGCACATATTATATTAAACACATTACGGGGGCGCATTTCAGTCCAGATATTACCTACCGGAGTAAGTTTCAAGAATGTTGACAGGGTAGGTTTTTAGTCAGTAGAAGTCTGCGTTCTGCTCCCCCAGAGCGGGAGTAGTAATTTGTAGACATGGGCTGAATGTGGTTTGAACCGAATCCGAACTTCGGCCGAACATTCGGTTAAAATGAAAAGTTCGGCCGAATTTCGGTTCAATTTCGCGCGCTTTCTCGAGAGCGACATGTCGTGACTTGTTTACGCATTCACTTCAATCTCGAATATATTTATCGTCTCCTGGAAGCTCTGTATGTTCTGAGTAATTTTTATCGGAGGCAGGAAACGTATACGAAAAAAAAACGTAACAAACTTCTGCCAGATAAGGCAGTTTTTGGTGTTTTTGCACCATAGCCTGCCTCTAGTAAATTTTAAATATGATTGAGTAGATAGATGAGAAAAGTTTGTTAAATTGAAAAATAAGTACCCTTTAGTTAATCAATGTTTAGTTTGTGAATCAAAAACGTGATTTTTTAATTAATAAACGAATTGTAATCCAGATGTTTGTTAGAAGAATAATAAGTTTTATATTTTTGTAAAAGTATGTCTAATTATTATGTCAAATTAATAAGGCAGAGATTATCAAGACTAATAAGAAGAACCGATTTAATTTAAGATTTACATTTACAATGTTCGTAACTAAAATAAATGACCATGAGTGAGTAAAAGACATAATTTTATAACAGTAATGCTATTCTAATTCTATAAAATTTTAGTCAAAATAGTGCAAGTAAGTATTATTTTTCTTGTGCCGAATGTTCGGCATCTGAACCGAATTTCGGCCGAATGCCGAAGTTCGGTTCAAGCTGCCGAAATTCGGTTGAACCGAATGTGAACCGAATTTCGGCCCATCCCTGGTAATTTGATGATTTACCGCTGAGAAAAAAATAGATGTCTGTCTGTCTGGTGTGAATTCCTAACTATCACGATATGATAAACGTATGCGAATGAGCACTCCATTTACTTTTTACTCCATGTCCAGTGACGTGACTGCACACGCCCAATAAGCTCTTAAAACGAAAGGGCTTGAGGCGACACGGACATCCACCATAAGCCTATAATGGATCCAATTTGGAATAAAATTAACTGTGTCGAGTGTGAACCATTAAGCGGAATAGTTCCATGTCTCTTGATTAAGATGAACAAATTAGACGACGGATTAAATGAGCTCGCGAAAAGCTGTTAATGTCAGGAAGACACGTTAACGGCAACATTATTACATCTGGGAAATACTTGGAAAACAGTTGTGCATTTAAAAGTCTTCTCATAAACATTCTTCAAAAATCAATGCGAACAATAGATAGATAGAATATAATTTATTGTACACCAATAATCTCAATCAATCTTCATTCTTCAACTGGCAAATTCGCAATTACATACTTTCATTTAATTTTTTACATACAACAGGCCGTTTTAAGACATGATGTAAGTACGTAGATCGGTAGGTAATCGTTTGATAATAACACGGAATGTACACTCAGAAGCTGTGGCAAAATCAAAATGTCATGCAAGCATAAGTTTGCCACAACAGTAAACGTGATGTCATACGACCTTGGCTTCTTGGCTTAAAGCAAAAAAAAAAGAACATTTACATTCAATCAATATCAATCACTAAGGAGTATTCTAATGCGATTTTCGGTAGCTAATGAGTAAAGGCGTCAGCTATAATGATTGACGATAGAGGTCCATTTTCCAAGTTCAAAAACTACCCTTTTGAGGTATGTTAAGGTTTGATTTTAATGGGTTAATGTCACCTCACACCACACCTGCCGGGGTTGAGGGAATTTTAACCTAACCTAACCCGATACCGAGGTTTCAGACGCAAGGGCAACTGAAGAAACGGTTGGTTTATGGTCAGTAAAAGCTTGGCATTTTTTCCCGCCCCAGCCATAGCGGGAGATTTGATGATTTGCACCCGAAAAAAAACCTTTTGCCCCATAAAAAGTTACTTTTTTACTCATATAAAACAGTGCGTCGGTGTATTTTCTCTACGTATATTGGAACTCGACTACTAGAAAATGTTCTTTTCTCGTACATTTCACAAGCTATGTTAACGGACGGATGCTCTATGTCCTAGCCTAGTTCCATTTACGCCATAGTCCGTAGATCCAGTTTCAACTGGTCCTTTTCAAGCCATAGATCCACTTCTGGGCACACCCAGATAGGTGCAGCATCATCTACATGTACAATGGACATTGATACAAACGTACAAAACATTTGATACATGAAATAAAACGTCGTTTCGACAAAACTATATAGCACTAGGTCGTAACCTAGTACTATCTAGTTAAGGCAATAAGTATAATATTCCAAGATCTATGACATCATTGTTCAATCACACGGGCTTTATTACTTTAGTTTATTCTACACTAGCTGTGCCCGCGACTTCGTTCGTATCGGTAGTTAATCCCGCGTAAACCCCGGTCCCGATCAGTAAAAGTCCTATTAAAATTCGGTTTAACCGTTCTAGAAATTAAAAAGGTTTTTTGCAATTTAGTATCACGTAAATAATCATTCTAATAAACACTTGAGAATATACAGTTATATGGAGTTTTACAGAATGATTTAAATACAACACGTGCCTGATAAGGGGTGAAAGTAGAACACATTCTAAGCAAATTCAGTCCCAGGATACTATGTCCGATACCTTTTTATTTCTGAGGTCTTCCCTCCCATTCAACCTGATTTTATTGGTAAAGAAACGCTTAATTTTAGCCTACACTTAAAAATTGCAGATTTTTACAGCTTTTTATGGTTTTGAATTAGTTGCTAGTCCATTGCGTATCATAGAAGTACAAAATAATAATCAAAATCCCTTAGAATTCACTGCAAGGATTCATTTTGTTTTGAAAACTAGACATTTTGGTTAAAATTCTTAAATATTGAATTACTCAGAAATAACCAGGTACCTGACATAATATACCGGGACTGAATTTTCTCCAAATGTTTCTTCTACTTTAATACCTTTTGAGGAATGAATTTCCAATCACCCTGTATACATTAAAATTGATAAAATTATGATAATAGAAACACAAGTTATGTTTTGATCGTGTCACACGCGACATCAATACATTGTAACTCAGTCAATTACAAACAAAACATTCATACAAACTTATGAATATTTATTTGGGCGACAAGACTTAGACACACTGATAGCTTTTCCTATGGAAAGGACGTATGAAGCCAGTTTGACGTACCTAACTGTAGAAAAACAAATTACTGTTTTTTTTTATTGTTGATAGGCTTGCGTATGACCCCTAGAGATCCTAGAAGTAAACTATTCACTCTTGACTTAGACTTCCAGGTTATAGCTATCAGCTGACACTCCGGCAGGGAATTCCATTTTATAAATATGAATATTATAATCTGTTGACAACAGGTGCTGCAAATGACGCAGGTTTCTTCAGAATCCTTAATTCTTATTGATTCTATATCACGAATGTAGTTCTATAAATAGGTAAGTGTATGCATATTATAATGGAAAACCTTGACCTGTTGTGTGTGTGTCACAAAATTAATACACAGTAGGTATACGAGTCACGCAAACTGTAATTATAATTAACGTCCATGTTCTAATGAACGGTATTCATTATAGCGTGCATACATTTTCACTATAAAAGCGTAATGGAAATTGAGAATATTCTATGGATGTCGCGGAGAAAATCATTTGAGAAAGATGGAAATCAATCGTGAATTACCAAGCTAAAGTTCTGTTATATGCTTTTTTTTTTACTAGCTGCAACAGTATTAATTTACCTTTTCATTGGTTTATTGGATTCCTATTGACAGTCGTAACCTTCAAAGTAATCGATCCGTCCGTGTAGGAAACTTGGCACAAAGCTGCTTTCATTCATACTATGCAACTAACACTTGATAACGCCCTCAATTTTACCAGGAACGCACGACAAAGTTCGCTAAAAATTTTACTCGCTTGTGAAATTAAAGCAACCATCGAGAAAGTTTAAAATTACAAGGAATCTATAGTCGACGTCAAAACGTCAGTGGAGCACTTAAAAGCTCGTAACTTGAACAATCACTTTCACAATATAAAAAATACTTACGTAACTTTCGCTTTAGAAAATACAATTAAATATAAAATCTTTAATTAATGCCTGTCAACGCTTATACAGTTAGTATCTGATAAAACAAACAATGGGCCCGAAGGTATTAAAGAGGAAATGTCATGTAAACTGTGAGTTCTACGATACGGTACGGCACTGTCACATGCCACTTTAGTTGGTAACTGTACTCCATACCTTTCCTTACAATGATAGTGGTCGAGAACAAGCTCACGGATGGCTTGTCACCTAATATGGAAGCATAATTTTGCAATAACGCAGCGTCTAAGGTGCGAGAGCGATGCTACACGGCGAATAATTCATGAGCTTTTCTTAATTTCAATAAATCTGTCTCGTCAACGCGATATATAGTATATGAATTTTCTTGGATGATTCAAGTATTTGCATACGTTTCTTACTCACGACATATGCACTCCACTTCAATCTCCTGTGCCTTATTTACTCTGTTTTACCTTTTATTTACAATCCTTCTGGTTTTATATTGACAAAAAGGTCGTGAACACAATATTTGTGTTCGAAAACATTCGTGATTTTTTTATGACTTTTGTGAACTCGCAAACTAAATATCAACAAAAAGGTTTTCCCGAAGCGAGAAACTTTTCCTATTCCGGGACTATTGGATTGGATTACAATAAATCATTACGGTACGTTACTAAAATATGCAGTAGAATACACATGAGTGATTAGAAGCAATTATTTCCTCCAGCGGTTGCGGCAAGTAATTGGAATCCTATTAGGATCGTTTACATATATCTGCCATTAGCTTGATTACAACGGATGAAGCTATAGAATAGACTACTTGAAGATAAACTACCCGATCATGAATTGTGCGGTCAACAACTTACAACTCCGAGTATGAACTCCTTTTTTGGAAAAGCTAACGTCTACTCAGTGCGACGGATAATTGATTGATTGAAGACGGACAAGAAATAACTCTTGATTAGCTATGTTAATTGCCTTATGGATCAGCAGATGGTAGACTAGACAACAACGCAATGTCTAGTGAAGTGAATCACGCACTGTTGTTATACTTTGCGAAGGCGAAAGTGAACAGCGAAAGTGCTTCACCTTTTTTGTGCACTACAAGATTCTCAAGCCTCCAACGTACAAATTACGAAAAGGTCGAATTTCACTGACATTTCTTTTAAACGCGCCGCATTTTAGCCCGTCTAGTTTATATGTATATCGAGGGCTTACTGCAAAAACATGAGAGAAGTTAGTTTTGAGATATTGTATCTTAGAGTTGATCTCGCTTGATTTGGTAAGTTGTAAAAATACACAAGAAGTTAGGAAACTGTTTTTTTTATTGATAATAGTCTCGCGTTTGACTACCATCTAATCTGTTGGTAAGTGATGATGTGATCGAAAATGGAGTACACTTACCTAGAAGTAACCTATTCACTCTTGACTTGAAAACTCCCAGGACATCGCTACATTTTAAATTATATAATTTTTTTTTTCAGTATGTAGAGATCAATCAAAATAAGTACGTTCATGTGTTTAAGTAAGTCTCTCATTGCTGAGGATCGCATTACGACGGAAACGTTGTAACAGGCTTTCTCCATCGACAGTCTCCAGCTTGATGGAGCGCCTGAGATATCGACACCTGCTTCGGTGTTTAACATATTATAAATTGCCCCTTAAAAAGTAATTTGCCAGTTTATATTAATTATCGTGGTAAAACCGGCGCTGAATTGTGCAAGGATAGTGCTTGAAAACATTTTATTGTCACGCATGTAAGGACTGCGTGACACATGAAACTGTCACTGACAGTCCTAATGGATTAATTACATTTGTTTCACGTTTCCATTAGGTTAAACATGTTTCCGTAATAATTACTTAACACACCAATTCACATTGGCGAAGTAATGAACTGGTGCAAAAATACTGGAAGTCTTAGGGAAAAAGTTTTCAGAAATCGTGCAGAACGCTAACAGAAATGCTATCAGTTACTAGAACAGTAAACCCTCACGATGTCATTTACGATACGAGCCGAGAGATAAGCAAAACACGTTTTGTTTTTACCTCAGCCTTTCAGAATACTGTCGTTCTAAGTCGCACAAAGGACACGAAGGCATATCTTACTTTCATACTAATATTATAAATGCGAATGTTTGTGAGGAAGGAAGGTAGGATGACGTTACTCTTTCACGCAAAAACGACTTAAGAGATTTTTAGATGAAACTTTACAGTAATATACACACATCAAAAGTGTCTAGGGATCAAGCATTTTTATGCGGATTTCTTGAGATTGAGATGTGGCTTTGTAATAAATTTATGATTTTATAAATTTATATGGATCCTTTTTGGTGCATTTCATAATTTGAAACAGGAACTGTTAATCAAATTCGAGTAAAAGATGAAAATCAGCTGTCAATATTTTCCCTATAAAAACATACAACGCATTGAAGACATTATTAGTTAGTAGTTTAGTAGTTAGCTACTGTTTCCCTACTACTGATTAAAACCAACGTTATTATGGAGCGGCGACGTCATTTAAGCAGGGAAGAAATGCTCAGAGCCGTGGGAATGATAGAAGCTGGTTCCCGGCAACGTACTGTGGCTTTAGCTCTGAATACAAGTCAGAGTGTTATCAGTCGACTTTGGACACGTTACCGAGCACTGGTACCGTGGCTGAGCGCCATGGAGGACGGTATCGCTGCACCACACGGAGACAAGACCGATACATTCAAATCTTAACTCGAAGAGCTCCAACAATAACCGCCATGATTTTAGCCGTGAGGCTTCATCACTCTTCAGGGAACTTAATTAGCGACCAAACAGTCAGAAACCGCTTGCATGAAGTGAACCTTCATTCCCGAAGACCGCTACGGGTACCACCTATAGCAATGCACAATCGTAGGATTCGATATCAATGGGCTCTTGAACACAGAAATTGGGCAGAAGAACAATGGCGTTTCGTGTGCTTTTCTGATGAGTCTCGTTTTGGTATGAGACCGGATACAAGACGTATACGACACTGGAGAACCCCTGGACGCCAACAGCGATTAAAATCCTGCCAGGAAGTCCATCCTTATAGTGGTGGAACCATCATGGTACGGGCGGGTATTTGGATCGGCGGAAGAACTGAGTTGATTTGGATCAGAGGCAACCTCAACGCTCAAATTTATGCTGAGACGATTGTATCTGACGTCATCGTTCCTCTACAAGTGCAAATCGGTCCCTTATTTCAGTTAATGCATGATAATGCACGACCGCACACCGCAAGAGTTGTAAGACAGACTCTCGCCGCAGCTAACATCAATGTTCTGCTCTGGCCTGCTCAGTCGCCAGACTTGAACCCGATTGAGCATGCATGGGATATGCTACAGAGAAGAGCTCTGCCGAATATGGAGGGTATCCAGTCGCCAGAAGACCTTTTTTTGTTGTTGCAACGAACATGGGCGGCCATTCCACAGCGTGATTTGGATGAACTCATTTTGAGTATGCCAAACCGATGTTCTTGTGTTGTTAGTGTTCGCGGTAGAAACACGGATTATTAATTGTTTAAGTTACCCAATAAAATTTTAAAGAAAACTGTTATTTCAGTCTTTTTTTCGAACTTTAATGTTAGTGGTTCAAATGTCAAAAATCCCTTTATTAGGAAAATGGCAAATTTCTTTATTAATGCAAAGGTGACTTGGTTTATCGTTACTGTGACAAACGAAAACACTTTATTTGATGAATCCTTAAAGAAAATTTTAATTAATATCAATCAGGAGAAAAGTTATTGCAAAAATATATGTTGATCCCTAGACACTTTTGATGTGTGTAGCTTACTAGTACTCACGCGGGGCTTCGCTCCCGTGGATTCTATTACGGTAAAAACATAACTCTCCTTTTTTGCAGTCGCGTAAAAAGTAGCCTATAACCTTCCTGAAGCTTCACGCTACTTCCATACCAAATTTCATCCAAATCCATCCAGTACTTTCGAAGATTAGCGCGTTCAAGCAAACAAACCAACAAACTTTTCCGCTTTATAATATTAGTATAGATATACCAGAATAACACAGTAGCAAGTAACATATTCGTGGCTAAGTAATAACAGCCACATGGATCGATCTTTAAGGTTATAAGGTTAAGCTACCCTTTCCGAGGTCTGCCTGTAGATGGGTGACCAACTTCACATATCGAGGTTAGACTGGACACAGGTTAGACTGGATGCCGACCCAGACATAATTGGGAAACGGCTAAGCAGATGTTCAGAATAACACATAGGCTACTTCTTATCTTATCGCAGGAATATGTACATTCAAAGCAACCGAAGTCGCAGGCAACAGCTAGTTGTCCATAACTAAGAGATAGTAGTTCACTGTTGACAGCTGATTTCTGGTTCAGATAACCTGATAACCCAATGTAAGACAATAAAGAGAAAGGACCTAATGATCTACAAGAAAGTGCAAACCATGGATCGCAATAACAATTTATCATATGTATCTGATGGCTAGACAACTCCTTGGTAATGAAACATGGTGTTGCGGAGAAAGTAAGGTATAAACGTCACTGCAACTTGAGTTGTTATATCGTGTTAAAAATAATTGCCATGATTATTCTGTCAGTCTTGTTGAGGTTAATTTTAGTTCAGAAGAAACTGAAGCCCCAAAATGATTAATTATACCAATACACCTACGGAATAAACCATAGTCCACAAATTATTCTGTTGCGAGAGCCATTAATTATATCCTACTAATACCTATTAAAATGTGAAAGTTTGTATGTTTCTGTTTCAATAAGGCAAAAATGGCAAAGTAATTTGTTGTTTTTTTAACAAGTTCAAAACTTGAAAGAACCACATAGGGTACAATTATCCCTGAAAAGTGTGCGAAATTTCCACGCCGACGATGCGGGCATCGACTAGTAAAAAACAGACAATTGCAAGCCAGATACTCCCACAAACACTTCCTATAATCCCAGATCCATAAACAATTTCGACCTAGCCCAGAACATCCTGTCCCTTTGCATTATAAATGGCAAGTTTCTTATCAATATGCAGTGGAAAGCGATCGGCGATGCAGTTTGCATGACAATGTACCACCCGCACTGCACGCGTGAACATCACTTCAATAACAGGGTTAGTTTGTGACGTCAGATAATAACGAGGACACGAATCTGGAGAACACGTGAGTGAAACGAGATGTGAGTTTGTTTGTGAAGTAATGTCGCTTTACTCCTCTGAGCCTCGGAAAGCCGATAATCCATTGATTCCGGCTGTTATTTGTACCTACATTTTTGACAGTCATTACGGTAGTGAGACACCAGATAATCTGGCACCAGTTTTGTTAAGGGCTATCGTGTTACCTAGCTTCCCAGTGGCTGTTACCAAGCTACAGGGGTTGTGGAGTTCAAATAGACAGTCACTCGATGTAAAACATTAGTACGCAGCTGCATCTAGTTAGACTGATGTTAACTAAATGTTGAATCAAACAACTACATATATCGTCTAGAATTCTACATTCATTGATTCAAGAGTACAGGATTCAAGGCCAAACAACAGACGGATTTAATAAATGAAGTGCCTAAAAATAGAGAAAAATACTACAGGACTAAAGTGACGACTACAACGGGCAAAATGGCGACTAATAGAAATTAAACTAATTGAAAAAAAAAAATGTTGTGCCGACCCGAAATAATTGGAATTAGGGCAAAATAAAAATTATGAATGCTGACATTTATTCACAGTAAACTAAACTAAAAATATTTCATACTGTTTATCAGTTACGTTAACCTATAAATATTTTGAACGAGTAATTTCTTGAAGCAACCGCGCATGGCCTGCGTGAGCGCATCGTCCTACATTCGCGCGTCAACGCGTGCTCTGTGAGTATTGCCATAAAAGATCAACGATCGTATCGTTTCGTCTCAACTCAACACGCATTAGTAAAAATGGTCAACCAACTAGCAAACAACGGAACATAACTGTGAAATGGTAGAATTAAAAGAATAATTTAACATGAATATGTATCAGTATGCGTTATTAGATATATTTTTCTATTGCCATGGTGAAATCTTTCGTAAAGCGCCTGGAATTTTGGGGAAAAGACTAGGAAATGTGGGATTGGAATGTGGGACCCCGCTACGCAACCTTTTTAACGGCACATCTCTGGGGATGATACATGTTACCTTCAATGAAGATTAAATAGAGAGAATGAAAAGAAATGGATAAAAGTACAGAATAAAACTACATGTTTAATACCATATCGTGAATAATAAACAACAGTGTATGCCAAAAAGCAATACATTATAAAAATAACATACTCATTCTATAGTTAATGCTTACGAAAAGTTATTCGAAGGTGACCTAACCCTAACTTCTGAACAGAAAAACACTCTGGCAAAAACACAAATAGCAATAAATAACTCCGAACTGCCAAAGCTGGAGCAGTTTCTTTGAACCACCATTTAAACGTAATGCTGCAGACACAACAATATAACGTACATTCTTATACGTACATACATACATACTTATGTATGTAATATAACACAAACAGGAACTTGAAGATGAAGTACAATTTTTCAGGAAGAAAATTCTCAAACGACTCTTCCCGCTCCTGGTGGGGCAGAAGGGAGTTAAGAGAGGGACTTCTACGGACTAAACACCCTGTTCCTACAATTGCCCTGGCGTTCCGGGGCCTCATTAAAACGGGTGTCTCATTAGAACGTTCACACAATCCCCGCAGGCAATGACACTATCGGTAGCCGTCCGTACTGCAGACTGATCTTTGAGGCTCGCGTGGTACTAGAAGCGTTGTAGTCCCGGGCCTGGTTCTTACCGGACGGTGATTTACCCCTGCTTGCCGTCCGCACGCCCACGCCTACGGTGGTCAGAGAACGGCTCGCGATACCTGACGCCCGGGGCGTTGACTCCCGCAGCGGCGTTATAAGATACCCGAGGTATTATTCATTCCGGATTAATCGTAAATCCCAACTAATCATTTCCCTTGTGGCCAGCCCGCGTATTCAGTTCAGAAAATTAAAACACCTAAAATATTTGTGTAGAATTCTCTTCAGCTTTTGCCAGAACGTGTGTAGAAAAGTTTAATGGTGGTTTTGGCGATAGGGAATGTAATCTCGTCCATATTTAGCGAGACTGTGAGTGTCATACAATTTTCATACAAGATCTCTTGAGACTACGAGATTGCTCAGGGTAGTTAAACCCGTGTGTACTACAACACGGAGGCACGAATGAAAAATGAAACCTAATATTATTTTATCAAAGTTTTACTACTTATACAGAATGTTAACTAACAGAGGGCGTTCCCGTTAACCCGCAATAGCATAGCATCCATACATGCTGAAAAAAATATTACCATTCGAAAGCAAAATGTTTTTTTTATATATTAAAATATTCACTAAAATTGTTAAATTGATACGTAAAAGAAACACTCTGTACACGCGTACTTGAAGGACGGCAACGTCGCAATTTATTTATGAATAACGGGCCGTGTGTGCGGCGATCTAATATTGATGTGTCTATACGTGGTCTATACTATTGCAGGTTAAGGGGAACGCCCTCTGTTAGTTAGCATACTATATGTATAATTATTTAAAAAAAACGAACACTTCGCCCGCGACTTCGTCCGCGTGCATTTTGAAATAATTTATAGCACTCACATAATTATAATGCAAGGTGCATGTGCACTAGCGATGAAAACTTTTTAGAATTGGATCATTTGTTCCGAGATTACCCCCTACATACAAACTATAATAAATACAATACAGTAGGTATATAATATTTATAAGTAATTTGATATTCAACAAAACAGAAGTTCAGTTTCGTCTATTGGTTCCAAAATTTTCCAATTACTTTTGAATGCTATGAAACTATAATAAAACTGTAACAACAAAACCCAACGCTTAAAACATATATTTATGTATTGCTGGGAAAAACTGAATCACAGAGTTACTTCAGGGAGGTACATTTTCTGAAACTTTTAAGAATAAAGTGACCTCATCAGCCTCCGCTCCTGTGCTTTTTAGCATTTAATTTATTTAGATTTAAATTGATTAGAGAACGCAAAGAATACGTGTATGATAATTCTACGTTTCAAATAGAATCGTCATTTATCAAAACAGAATATACCTTTAGCACGGGTTATGCAAAACCAATTACGTATCGAAAAGAAAATCAAATCAACTATTCCCTACCTAGTATACCAGCTATTTTGTTGAGTAAGACGAACACAAATGTGGTCAGCAGCTGCATTTTCTTTTTCCATTTTAAGGAATCCCACTTAATAAATTCTACAGGCTTTTTATACAGTCCTGCAAATTCCGCGGGTCCGAAGGATCGCTGACCTCGACCGGAGGACTGCGGGATTGGGATTTTAATGGGAATTACGATTTCTTTGTCATGTGTACATCTTTAACAGTCGTTAAAGGTAGTCAGAAGTATAAAAACCTGAAAGTAGCCTACCCGAAGGATATCGTTTTACCCCGCTACTGGGTTGCGAAAGTTAGATAAGAATATGGAAGCCGACCCCAAAAAAGTTGAGAATAGGCTAACTAGATGATGAGTTGACAATATTTTAATGGCGAAATTGTCTGTAGTTTATCACCTTGACAATTGTGCTCTTGCGTCTCCAACGAAGATTTATTTCAGTAATCTTCTTTTAGTGGCACTTAAACTGTTATACATTTTAAATATGTTTAGGTAACTATCTCGAAATGTTGATTAAGTACTAAGCATTTGTTTTGGAAACGCGAGTTGAGTGCCCGAGTAATATCACATAATGACGATTGACGGCCATATGCCCAAAGAAATATTTCCAGCACAACGTGTGGGAAATAAAAATAGGAAAAAACGCACGTGGTGTTATGTGACTGATGGATAAAGGAGAAAGAACAGACAACGCTTATTAATTGTTATAAAAATAAACCCCGCCTTTTGTATCGGACATGCTATTTTCCTAAATACTAAATAATCTTTAGTTACGTTTTATCGCACGTGAGGAAGCCATTATGCATAGTTTCTTAATTTATGATAAAGGAAGGGAGTGTTAAGTCCCTACCATAGACTATACGTGTTTGACCTACTTACGTCAGAAAACATGATACATTTTTAATAAAATAATATGGAATGCCACAGCTGTATAAATTTAACTTCTCCCACAAATTCGACAGTTCAAAGCAATTTAATTTGAAGTTCTGAAAGAGAATTTGTGGTCCATCCTGTCGAAAATACGAGAAACTAGAGCTATGTAATCAAAAATTATTTGCATTCTACGCGTTCAGAAATGATTACTCGACCTACATAATAATATAACAAGAGGAAAAATACTTTTATTTTGCCAAACCCCTACTATAATATTCCGAATTCCCGAACTGAACAACCAAATATCATGAAGAGAAAGCAATGATTATTGATTTTACCTTTGCATGAAGATACAGTATGACAGGGGCAAAGGATTTTATTGGCTTTTATATTGTTGACGGTTCCATTTTTATTATAATACTATTCAATGTTTAGATGTCATAATACTGCGAAGATGAATTATAGTAGATTTAGAGATCAAAGTAACTTAACCAAATGTTTAGAAAGACATTAATCAAAGTCTTTATTATAAACTCACCACGACGTGCATTTGCTTTGTGTTTTGCTTTTTTCTCTATTTTGTGAAATGCTTATCTTAAAATCTTCGTTCTTATTATTTTTAAAGATAAATAGCAACGTGGGAAAAATTAACATTATTAGCAATCTTGTTAACGTCTCCAACTAAGCTAAATATGCTTGTGTCTGGAGTGAGTTCACGGCAATAGTGTAATGGGTGGGGTTCGAACCCGTGACCTCTCGATCACAAGTGCATTAGTGCATTGTACCTTAGCCATTAGGCTATTGACGCTTAACTAACATAATTTAAGTATATATTAATAACACTAGGTTTTAATGTATGTATGTCGTTTCCGGAGGCAATAAATACCTTTTTTCTTTTCAGATATTGAAAACTAGCCGACAGACAGTAATTGACAGACTAAATGAAATCTGCGGAGCTTTCATCACCGCTATCAACTACAGGCCTCCGGCCTCTTGAAAATTAGGCCTAGACTAGCTACAAAGCTCTCGAGTACAGCTGCCATCTTCGGAGGCGGAGCTGAAAATGTAGGTTAAAAGTAGTTTTGTATCTTCCCGTCTATCTGAGAAAAACTATACCTAACTATACCTATATATGAAACATTTCAGACTGAACACATCAGTGCGAGCTTACAAAATGTTTAGGCATTCATAGAACACAACAATAATTTTCTGTGTCTTCCCACGACCGTCGTCCATTCCCCTTTAGTGACCCTGCCAATTACAATAGGAATTGGGAGCGGTTTTAATTTTAGATATGCATACATACTCCCTCTCCACGCAGCTATTATTAAACTAGGTCGTGATGAATCCGCATTAAAATAATTAAGGAAAGGAAATAATTCAATGACTAGAACATTGTCTCACTGAGAAATATCACATTCTTGCGTGCGTATCTCGGAAGCGAAAATTCATCTAGATGAGGTAAACGCTGCCGTGAGCCTATATTTACTCTCTATTGTTAGAACTGAAGTATTCTGACTAAGACCAGACACCTGCCGGACGGTACCCAATACAATGTAATATAAATTCAAAACTGGACGAGAAAGTACAAATAGTTAATGGTTGCGCAAACATATTGTGTGTAGATCCATGGAGAAATGCGTGCATTATAAGGCAATGGACGATTTCAGAATGTAAAACCACTCATTTACTAAAAGAAAAACACACTATGATAATGGAAACTCGTATTTAAGATAAAAGATACTAGCTTTTGCCTGTGTCTTCGCTCGCGTGAAAGGATATTATCGGCTAAAAAAAAGTAGCTTTTGTCCTACTCCACGGTCTAATCTCTTTCTGTTTTCAATTTCAACAAAACCGTACAAATGGTTTAGTCGTTAAAGTCTATGAGACTGACAGACAGAGCTACTTTCCCATTTATAATATTAGTAGGGATTGTTTGGCATAGTTAGTTTGGTTAACATTTAAACAAAATCAATACGAAAAAAAAAAATGTTACGCTTCCGAATTCCCACGTGGCTGTCATCACCCTAGCTGTACAAGATATTATTTGACCCAATAAATCAAACAACAACCGATCGATAAATAAAAGCGTGCGTGCATAGACCGTGACGACATATATTCAATATTCGAGTCTTTTGCATAGACCATGGAACAATGAAGACTAAACACAAATGTCGCAGCTGCCACGCTACAGTGAGCCACAAATGTAAAATTAAAACTACCGTCATAGATGATGCGATGTTGCATATTAATATTTAATTACCCTACGCTGCATATTATGGTAATAAATTCATGTGTGGCGCATACAAATTAAGTATTTCTCAGCGTGTAATTAAAAACGCTGGCTTTAACCGTAGCCTATGAGCAAATTAAAATATTATAACTTGGCTTTCGCAATGGCTTATAAAATAAGTTCTTAATCAATTTATGTCATGTTTAGCTGTTCCCGCTACTTCGTTTTTTGGGAGACATCCTGCGTAAAAATGGAAAAAAGTACCTTGTAATCTTCCAATGAAACTCCCATTAAAATCTGTTCAACGGTTCCAGAGATTAGCCCGGATAAACAGATCAACAGCCAGACAAAAACAAGTTTGTGATTTAGTATTGTGTAAATAACAACAGCATTTGAGAAAAGTTATTTTGTTCTTAGAAATCACAGCTAGACACTTGAATTATATTTATGTATAGATAAATAAAGCTTAACGAAAGTTAAATGAAGAATTATAATCTACAGAAAAACTGCCTGTTGGTTGTGTGTTCTTTTGGTCGTGGAGTTGATATATCTAGTACATTTATATTCTAGTAGATATACAAACCTATACTAGTATACAGGTATAGAAAAATCTTCTGTCTGGCAATACCAATGACCACTTAAAGATGTAAAACCCGTATTACTTAATGCCATTATATTACGATGTCCGCCAAAATAACCGGTTATGTTAAACTATTTACATCATTCACTCGAAATATTATGTATTTCGAGTGAATGATGTAAATAGTTAATCTTGTACCATTCAAAATGGTATGTTTTCATACCGCTTTTCTTTAATACTATGATCGCAAACTGGAGTTTTGTTTTTGAAGTTTAAGGTTCTCTATTTGGCTTTGAAACGTCTATGGAGCTCTTATATTGTGGCTACAGGACAAGTGGGCGACCTTCTTGGTTATCTTAATTTATTCAAATATTATGCATTCGTAGTCTACGAAACGAAAAAAAAACGTGTTCGATGAGCCGAGTAGGTACAAACTGATCAAATTCCTCGAACAAAGCGCGTGCCAGAATATTCTTTTTGCACAGTTGACACATCGCATTTACAATATATCCAGCGTGACCCATATGTTATTCAGGTACATTCAATAATAATATAGATGCCAAAAATATTTTACAAGCTCAAACATTTGGTCTGCAAGCATTTATAAGTTCTAAATGTGTATTGCATCACAAGTTTATTTGCGGACTTGACACGGCCGAAATGTTAGTAATGATTGGGATGCGCGGACGCCTGTATCAATGACGCCACTGTTTACCAATTTAAAATATAGGAAATAAACAAAAATGATATATAGATTACTCAGCCTTGAAAATACCAATCATCATTTACTTAGCCTTTTCTCAACTATGTGTGGGTCGGCTTCCTAGTCTAAACGGAAGCAGCTGGGTATTAGGGTTTTTCATCGAACGATTAAATTTTTATAATCGCCTCATCATTATAAAAAGAGACGGTTGGCCAAAGGACACGAAGACTGAAATAACCTATATGTAATAAAAAATTAACCTTATAATATTTCAAAAACAGAATACCATTAAATACCCATTCTTGCAGCGATAAATTGATTTGATAGGGATATGACAGTGTGCACATAAACCAACCAATAGCATCCCACTACCTTAATAGGTATCCTTTTGTTGATTAAAGTCTGATGGTATGCGAAGTGGCGGCGTCAGACAACCTGCTTTTACTACTTGTATGAGGAACTGAATTAATATCGGATAACACTTATCCATACGGGGATGATGCTCATAAATGATGCTTTGGACGAAAATGATAGCCGTTTATATGTTAAGATACTCACAGAATAGTTTGAACTTATAATTATTCTGTTTTCAAAGAAGTGATAATGTCTTTGTGCTGTTACGTTTCATAAAATTTTATAGTGAAACTAGTTTCTGCCCCGCGGCTTCGCTTTTACTTAGCGGCATGAAAAATAGATTACGACCGATTCTCAGATCTACCGAATATACGTATAAAATTTCCTAAAAATCGGTCAACCCGTTTTCGAAGAGTATGGCAACTAACACTGTGACACCAGAATTTTATATTATACTAGTACTCACGCGGGGCTTCGCTCCCGTGGATTCTATCACGGTAAAAACATAACTCTCCTTTTTTGCAGTCGGGTAAAAAGTAGCCTATAACCTTCCTCAAGCTTCAAGCTACTTCCATACCAAATTTCATCCAAATCCACCCAGTACTTTCGAAGATTAGCGCGTTCAAGCAAACAAACAAACAAACAAACTAACAAACTTTTCCGCTTTATAATATTAGTATAGATATCTATATAGAAGACTAGCTGAATCGGCAAAGGTTGTTTTGCCATTTATAATTATTGTCTAATGAAAAAATAACCTAGTACCTATTCTCAGATCTACCAAATATACACAAAAAAAAAAAAACATACAAATAGGTCAAGCCGTTTCGGAGGAGTTCGATAACACACTAGATTTTTACATACCTATTACTCAGACCAAATAAATAAGAAGACGGAACTCTGCGAAAATAAAAGTGAGGCCGGTTTTCTAAACATGTGGTGCGTGGGCCGGTGTTGCCATGATAATTCAAATTACCCCAAAATAACGTTACTAATTAATAACGTTATTTTTAACCGACTTCAAAAAAAGGAGGTTTACAATTCGTCTTGAACTTTTTTTTTTTTTTTTTTTTTTTTTTTTTTTATGTATGTTACCTCATAACTCGGAGACAGCTGGACCGATTTGAAAAATTCTTTTTGCGTTTGAATGGGTATAGTTTCTAGTTGGTCCCATTGTTACGAAATCAGGATCTGATGATGGGATCCTGGAGAAATCGAGGGAACTCTTGAAATATTATAGGCACACCTATAGCGTTTTGGGTATTTCTTATATTACCTTGAACAGTTGCTCTTGAAAAGCTCCATTTGAGGAAGTGGAACTGATGATGAAGACCCCAGATGACCACCAAAACTACTCAATAATAAGTATTTCGTTGATTGCGATTAGATTACATGAATGATGTTAAGCACTATGCTCGTCACAATGCATATGGTGAAGTAGAGCTGATGGTGATGTACCAGGAGAACTCCTCAAAAATTAACGGCTCTGCACCGGGAAAAGCAAAATTTTGTTAAAGGTGATAAGTAGTTGACATTTTGGCTTTTGTAACTAGATAAATTACAAACCGACCCACTAAAAAGAGTGAAAAAAAACTTTTTAGCAAAAAATAGAACCGACTTCCATATAAAAACACTACAAAGGCAAAAATAACTTTAATTTCGGAAGGCGGTGTCTTTAGTTTTGTATATATTTTCGTTTTTGACACCGCCTTCCGAAATTAAAGTTATTTTTGCCTTTGTAGTGTTTTTATATGGAAGTCGGTTCTATTTTTTGCTAAAAAGTTTTTTTTCACTCTTTTTTATAATTTTCACTCACATTCAAAGTCATACACACGGTAACACAAATTATGTCTAGGCAATGTTAACACAAATTATTCCACTTAGACACTGTAAAAAGTAATAAAAACTATTTGATAATACAACGAAAAAGTCTGCGGCGTCACAACAAAAACCACAGGTGCATTTTGTAAACATTTTTTTGTTAATTTTAGTGGTGTTCCCTTTAAATTGTTACTAAAACTGGTCAAGTATGAATCGATTAGTCGAATGATACAGCCACATCGTGTTACTTGCAACATAAACGTAAAATACATCGTCCAATGCGAGCCGTGACGTTATGTACAAACGGTGTACCGTTGACACTTGAGGTGTTAAATGCCTTTTAAAATGGTACTCAATTTTTTATTAAAGCAGGCGTCCGTCACTCACTCAAGGCCACGCGTTATATGCCTACCGCATCGCGTATCGCCGTCGGTACAACTGACAGTGGGCTGCCGCACGCCTGCCTGAGCTTTTTTAAATAATTTTGACAACGTCATAATGGATCGGCCTAATAACAATTGATTTTCCTTCGCTTCACTCCTGTTTCCCTTTTGATTACTTATTTATTAAAATTATTTACGCGGTTTTGGATATTTTAGACAGTAAAATTTAATTATTGGGAATTTAGGAAGGAAAAAAATGCATCTATCATTTTATTAAACTGAAATATATTTGATCAACAAATGTTCAAATAAATTTCTAGAATATATAATTTTAAATCTCTAGTCGGTGTCATATTACAAAATAATTTATTGCAAATTCATTACATAAGTAATGACTATTATTTTATCAATGAATGGGAGAACACTGTAGACTCTTAGATTTATTTTTAATTTTTTTATGTATAATTTCATTGTGCTGTATTAATTGGTCTGTACTGCCCTTTCATACCTAATTAACCTGGATTATGGATACATTGTGAAAATGAATGATATTTTGAAAAGAGTGACAGTTGAGTTTTTTTCCGGTTCTTCTCCATAGATACGAAAAATTTCTTACCGTACACTAACTTGTGACGTTTTATAAGTGCGCATGTAGGCCTATGTGAAATATTTTAAGTTTGAGTTTGAATACGTGAAATAACTCCTGTGTGTATTGCCTTATGCTCGAACGGAGAATTGTGAGAGTGGGTATCTGATTGATCCAAGTAGACCTTTTTGATTTGGATGTCTAGTTGTTGTTGTTCCACAGTTCTAATTTAAACTGATTATAATAAATCGTATGACTATGTGGGTGTTTCGTTAGTTAGAAAGCCTAGTTTTGTTTATGTTAGCAAAATCAGACAGAAACTCCGAGTATTATACTTGTTTTTATTAATTTTTATGTTACAGCGTGCTTTAGTTTAGTGATGTTATACTTACCGTTAGGTTGAATTATTACAAACTGTTTCCACGAATCGGCACTTAATATATAAAAATACTCTTAGTAAGCATGCGATGCTATACGGTTCTGAGTGCTGGGCCGTCAAAAAAGCACATGAACAGAAATTGAGCACAAACGAACTGAAGATGTTGCGATGGGCAGCGGGAGTGACCATACTCGATAAAATACGCAACGAGTACATCAGAGGCTCGTTCAAAGTCGCTCCCATTGCAGAAAAGATGGTCGAGAGCCGGTTGAGATGGTTTGGCTATGTCATGAGGCGAGAAGAAGGACATGCAGTGAAAAAGGCACTGGCTATCCCAGAGATCAGAAAAGGCAGAGGAAGACCGCCAGCCACGTGGTGGACAACCGCTACAAAGGACATGGAGTGAGCTCAGCTGAAAGCACAGACAACCCAGGACAGAGTGTCCTGGCGCCTTAAAACGAGGAGAGCCGACCCCAAGTAAAGGGAGCACGCGTGGTAGAAGAAGGAGACTCTTAGTAAGTTCTTCAGTGATGAAGATCTGATTCCACCAAGCCCATCATGGTGCTACTTAACACACGGAGATGCATCATGAACAGACGGTGGGCATCCCACCTATACACGTATAAAACGTTTTAGTAATTAATACCTTCATTGTACGTACTGCTAAGGAACGGAATTCCCTGCCTAAGTCTGTATTTCCTGATAGCTAAATAGGCTACTTCTAGATAAGCGTGCTTCATCTACAACCACATTATCGCTTACCATAAGGTGTGGTGGTGGTCAAAAGCAAGTCTAGAAAAAAGTTATAAGTAACCTTAATAAAAACTTTTTACCAAAAAATTAAACCGACTCCCAAAAAACACTGCAAAGTGAAAAATAACTTTAATTTCGGTAGTCGGTGTCTTTAGTTTTGTATTTTCGTTTTTGGCACCGACTTCCGAAATTAAAGTTATTTTTCACTTTGCAGTGTTTTTTGGGAGTCGGTTTAATTTTTTGGTAAAAAGTTTTTATAACGTTATTAGTTAGTAAATTAAAAACGTTATAACATGATGTAAGAAGTGTACTGGGCCAGCAGTCTCGACATAGATAACGACGCTGTCGCAAACTTTCGATCGTTCTCGATCGATCTTGTGACAATTTGGTTGCAATAACGATGCTCGCGAGAAACACATCCTGGATGCAACCGATTTTATCGTTAGTAATTAACGATTAAAAGTTTGCGTCATCGTCGATATCTATGTCAAGACTGCCGGCGCACGGTGGGCTGAAAAACGGCTTTCATAGACTTAGGCATTTTATTTTGCAAGTGCCAGTTTTTGTGCCGGATATCACTTCTATTTGTTATAACAATATACAAAAATGACACCAGAATTGATTCTGCACAAAAACGAAGGAATTATATTTTTTTTACGAAAATTTTGTATGGAGCTAGTATGAAAAATCGAAATATCTCTGAAACGGCAGCGATAACCGTAATATCCTTATAGGAGGTTTTAGTACTAATTATTTATGATTTTTTGACATACGTTACATAATGGTTGTAGATGCCTTTTTTTTTTTAAATCGTCAAAATGTTTTTATTTATTTTTACATATTAAACGTTCCTTTTAGTGTTTAAGTTGAAGAATTCAGAGCTTTAACAACTCTTAACATAAAATAGCATCACCCCTATAGACCTGAAGGACTAGACAGAGGTGTGTAGTATCTTGTTGATCTTGTAAGATTTCCAACAATACCAAATAGTTGAATATCAGTGTCAAAGTGCCCATGCTGTCGCTTCTTTTAGAAAGATAGGGGAATGAAATTGTTAATTGATCATACCCTAAAAGTATGATTACAACATAACCGGACACATAATAATATCGACACAAAAGGAATTTTAAAACCTTGCATACGTTCAAAATACAAAATAACATATTGTGTAGTCATCTAATGAGTCTGATGACAAGTAATTAAGTAATTAGAATGATGGTTGTAGTCTTCTGATTCTAATGAGCCTATTAAGTGATTAAATGATTTGAAATATCTCGCAACAATACCAACTAAGAACTGCATTCACCTTTTTATAATTAGTGAGCTAATGTGATTTGCTAATGTTGATTAGTTCTACTATGAGTTCTACGAAATGTTTTTGACGATTATAAATTTTTATTATCATATCTTTTATAACTTTAATGAGGGTAGTTAACTAATTATTGACTTTATACAATAAAAGGGCTATAATTTTGTTCCATAATTTAGATTGTTCACAACCGTGTAACTGCTAACACTAAAACTATTTGCTTTGCGACTACAAAATCTTAGAATGGAAAGTTTAATCACCAACTTAGATTTGTTTGTTCTTCTAAAAAGTGAGTGTCCTTCATTTAATCATGAAGTATTGTTTAGTGCAATTGTTTCCCGCATAGGCGATTGCCTTTCTGCCGAAGATCAAGTAACTCTCAAAGAATTTTGCCGGAGATTCACGCGAGCTGCTTTAAACAGGTGGCAGAAATCTAAACGATTCTTTGATAAGTTTAGAAATACGCACGGAGAGTGGTTGCAAGCAAATATTGATTGGCCGAGTTGCGTGCAAACTTTAATAAATCAAGAACCAACTGTTGATGAGATACCAAGAGCACGCTCAGTCTCTCCAGAACCTTCGACATCATCGACTGTTGGAACAATGACAAAAAGGTCCCGAAAACCATTCAAAGATCTGGGAAGCAAACAGAAAAAGAGAAGATCTAGTGAGCACATAGGCGAGGATTCCTGTGAATTGGCATATGCAGCTGCAGCACGTTTAAAAGAAGAAGGTTATGAAGATATCGCATCTGTAATCAATTATATGATCAAAAATCCAGAAGCTGCCGTTAAAATCAAGGAAAGCATTAAGAAAACAGTAATATTTACACCAGAGAAAGCACTTGGATTGCTTCTTTCACTTAAGCTTTCAAAGTGGCAATATATTACGTTGCGAGAGACTGCCATTCGGGAAGGTGCTAAGGATATTTACCCATCCTACTATAAACTGCAACAAACTAAGCTTGCATGCTACCCTCCTAATCAATCAGTATCAGTTACGGATTCATCAGCTAGAATTACACTTCAAGCTTTACTTGACATCACGGTGAAGCGGATTCTTCAAAGTCTTTCTGATAATGTGGAAAATAAGCAGTTAAAGCTGATATCGAAGTGGGGATTTGATGGTGCTTCCAATCAAAGCCGATACAAGCAGAAAATGGACGGCGAGCATGATGATTCAAGCATTTTCATGACCTCCTTGGTGCCACTGAAACTGACAGATGGAGATAATACTATATGGACAAACCCGAAACCATGCTCAACTTTTTATTGTCGTCCGGTTCAGTTCACTTTTGTAAAAGAAAGCCATGCAGTTGTCATTGATAACAAAAGAAAAATGGATGAGGAAATTGAGGCCCTTAACCCCACAGAGTGCATTAATAGTAACAGGGTGACTCATAAACTAATGATGACAATGATCGACGCAAAAGTCTGCACGTACCTTTCTGAAGCTAGATCAAATGCATCATGCTACCTGTGCTTAGCAAAACCAACAGAAATGAACCACTTAGATGCTGTAACATCAAAAACTGTGTGTTCTGACATATATGAATTTGGCCTATCATCCCTACATGCCCGTATAAATTGCATGGAATGTCTGTTACACATTGCGTACAGACTTGACTTCAAACAGTGGGCAGCAAGAAGTAATGAGCATAAAGATATGTTACAAAACAGAAAAAAAAAACATTCAAAATAAATTTAAAGAGGAGCTCAATCTGTTAATTGATATAGTAAAACAAGGCTCGGGAACTACCAATGACGGGAATACCGCAAGGAAGTTTTTCGAGTTTCCCAATAAAACTGCAGCTATTACTGGGTTGGATCAAAACCTGATAAAAAGATTTGCTGTTATTTTGCAAGCAATAACATCTGGTGAGAAGATCGATGTCATCAAATTTAAAGATTTTGCTCGCAAAACAGCAGAAAAGTACGTGGAATTATACGACTGGTACTACATGTCATCAACCGTACATAAACTATTAATACACGGAGCTGACATAATCGAAAAAAATGATATTGTCCCGATTGGGACTCTCTCGGAAGAAGCCTCAGAGTCTCGAAACAAAGATTTTAGGAGGTTCCGGGAACATCATTCGCGGAAAAGAAGCAGGCAAGATTCTAATCAAGATATCCTAAATATGCTTGTTGTTTCTTCGGATCCTTTTCTAAGTGCACAAAGGCCGAAGTTAGATGCCAAAAGGAAGACAACCTTTTTTGCTGAAACTCTCGACCTAATACAGTTTCCGGAAACTGAGTTCGAGTTTGTAGGTATATCCGATCTGGATTCTGACTCGGAATTGGAGTCCGACAACGAAAGTTGTAAAGAAAATTTGTAAAATTTAATTATTTTTCTTTATGTTCTTTTGTTATTTATGTTAGTTTATTGTACCAATATGTTTAGTTAATAATTTCATAAATTATAGTTTCAAATATGTATTTTGTATAATTGAATTTATTAGATATTATTTTTGTTACTTCTGTTTTATTTAAATTACCTATCAATAAAAAGTTTATATACAGTCTTTTTTTTTTCACATATTCTTAATATTTGGGGAAAAAGCATGCTTCCTAACGATGTTCTTAACTTTGACACAGTTCATGGATCGTTTTGAACAGTTTCATATGTTAAAATAAATAATGTTAGTACTATAATCTCCTATAAGGATATTATTATTATTATGTGTCCGGTTATGTTGTAATCATACTTTTAGGGTATGATCAATTAACAATTTCATTCCCCTATCTTTCAAAAAGAAGCGACAGCATGGGCACTTTGACACTGATATTCAACTATTTGGTATTGTTGGAAATCTTACAAGATCAACAAGACACTACACACCTCTGTCTAGTCCTTCAGGTCTATAGGGGTGATGCTATTTTATGATAAGAGTTGTTAAAGCTCTGAATTCTTCAACTTAAACACTAAAAGGAACGTTTAAATATGTAAAAATAAATAAAAATATTTTGACGATTTAAAAAAAAAAAAAGGCATCTACAACCATTATGTAACGTATGTCAAAAAATCATAAATAATTAGTACTATAACCCCCTATAAGGATATTACGGTTATCGCTGCCGTTTTAGAGATATTTCGATTTTTCATACTAGCTCCATACAAAATTTTCGTAAAAAAATTATAATTCCTTCGTTTCTGTGCAGAATCAATTCTGGTGTCATTTTTGTATATTGTTATAACTAATAGAAGTGATATCCGGCAAAAAAACTCGCACTTGCAAAATAAAATGCCTAAGTCTATGAAAGCCGATTTTCAGCCCACCGTGCGGCGCCCTGGTGATCTTGTGAATCTAAAAAAATAATGTAAAGCGGTAATTATTACTGGCTATAGGTACTATTAAGCATGAAAGGGTAACAAACGCTTTTACAATATAATTAATACAATCTTTTAAATAAACTGCCAATTAACATAAAAAATGCAAAATCTATGACAATATTAAAGAAACACCTAAAATTACATACCTACAATAAAAATAAAGTGAGCGCACCTTAGTACAATATTTACCACATCTAGTAATAATAGGTACTATTAAGCATGAAAGGGTAACAAACGCCTTTACAATATAATTAATACAATCTTATAAATAAACTGCCAATTAACATAAAAAATGCAAAATCTTTGACAATATTAAAGAAACACCTAAAATTACATACCTACAATAAAAATAAAGTGAGCGCACCTTAGTAAAATATTTACCACATCTAGTAGTGCGCGTTCCGTGTATGTTTACATTTTGCGTTTTTGTATTCAATAGTTTAACATTTCTCATATTAAGTCAAATAAAGATTTCTTAAACTTCTTATTAATATGGAAAAATTTTATGGTGGTATGGCACCATAATTTTTTTTCATATATGACCTATTTAAAGAAAAAATAATCATAAAAATCGGTTCACAAACGGCGAAGATATCTCGTAGTCATAAGCATCAAAAAAATACAGTCGAACAGAGGACCTCCTCGTTTTGTGTAGTCAGTTAAAATATGTACACTGATAACTATCCTATAAGAAACGAGTAACATTACGTTACGTCTTACATTATTACTCAATAATAGGGTAAACGAAAACATTTCATACTGACAACACTTGTCTTAAGCAATAACCTCAAAGTTTTATTTTGTTTTATTGAAAATATGGGTTTCCAAAATAACTTACGTGTGATATGTGATTCCATCCAGCTTTTTATATTTTGCGGAGTGATTCGTACACCCTTTCACTACACAATTCGGCATTTTTCAGTGATAAACACCCACGAGCTGCGATAGCTAGACTGACAAGTCAAGACGTAATTTCGTTGTACGTGTGTGCGTGTGGTTGTGTATGTACACGGCAAGACGTAATTTGGCCGGCCTCACTTTGCTGTTCGCAGAGTTCTGTCTTCTTATTTATTTGGTCTGAGACCTATTAGATGAAAGCAGAGATCTGATTCGGAGACAGTGACTTACGAGTAATAAAACAAATGATAAAATTGTGCAGTACCTAACACGAGGTCCTGGTAACAGGATGAAATAATTTTTCTTATGATCGAGCACACGATGGGGTCGATTTATTGTCCTCCCACTCTGGTGGTTTTCGTTAATTTCCGGCTAAATCTAGAGCAATTTATTGTGAATAACAGTCGCATTCCCAGCGAGTTACCCCTTACTCGTTTCAATGACTGCATTGTTAATGGTGACGGCTCACAGCAGTGAGATTTTTTCGAATTAAAATGCATTTTGCTGCATTGTTATGCAAATTGAGTCCCGGAGCTTTAATTCTATTTGAGATTGCCACGATACTATTAAACCTGAATGCAGTAGCTTTCGTGGTTCGTGTCCGGCCATGATTTCCTATAATTACTGGTGTCATATTCATTTCAGCACACAGTCAATGTTCACACTAAACTACAAATTGCATGCGCGGTCACGAACGTGCAATGTGTTATGGATATCGTAAATACAGATCATGAGATAGGAAATAGACGTAACAATAATGCGTTATCATTTATTAAATACCTACGTCAATAACGATAAGCCATCTTATGTATCATGCGAAATCAAAAATATAATCTTTTAAATAGAATCACAACCAAAACAAAACTCAAGGTCGATCCCTGCGGCACACCGCCAATGTTTTGTACCTTCTTCTTATGGGATCTTTATTCACAGACTATTTATTAACATAAAAAGAGAGTAAGCAGTTAAGACGACCAAGTTACGATGAATGGAAAAACACAGTCAGGTCTATTCAGCGAAAATAAGGTCAGCCTCATCTCGATGGCGTCTAAAACGCCTCGTGTATGTCAAAATATCATAATGAAGACAAAATAAAACGGCCTCATGGCCAAATTTAATGACGATGTAATTTTGGTCATACCTTGAGCATTTCTGTGCCTTTTTCGAACTTGGTCTTGAAGCTCACGTCACCTTCAAAATACCTTTCATATATGGTTAACTCAATGATGTTGATGGAAGGCGACAATGTTATTACAAATCTTAAATTGCGGATTTGCACACGCAAAGGGAGTGCCATCCATAAAATTTATTACGCAATTAGTAAGATTAAAATAAACGGCCATAGTGGCTCATCAAAAGCTTCCAAGTACTTCCAAGTAAGCCAACATATCAATGTCAGTATACTTTTCCGTCATCACAACAAAAGAAAAAATGTAGTAAGGGTAAGACTATGGGATATTTAAGTAGACTATGAGGGGGAATTTTGGGCCAGCAATAGGGCAATATACGAGATTAACGACACACACACGTAGATTACCACATAGAAAATGGCTTCATTTTCATATGTAGCAAAATAACGATTAGCTCCGCTAAGAAAATCAACAGTAAGTATGGCAACGGTAAAGTTCTATTAGCAGAGGCCGGAAAACATTACGTGACCGGTGCTGCCAGTAGCCGTCTCAATGCATGCACTCTCTGAGGATGACTTGCCCTGCAATATTAGCTTACATCGTCGGCATCGCACAGCGGTGTACTTCCGCAATGCTGTGAAATGGGACTCAAATGCAAACGCCATAACAAATAATAATTTTAAAACGGCATCCCTTATTTTCTCTGATGCCATTAAACGGGTAATAAAATTCATGATCTTTGATGTAAAGGAAGCGAACTAATATATGTAAGTTTAATTTTATTTTAAAACTGGCAGTAATCGATTAGTTCTCGCTTTCAAACTATAGCTTGCGAATTCCCACTGAAATAACTTCCCGGTTGCCCTTCAACGATATTCTCTACTATAAATTATAAATGTTGGCAAGGATTTCAGGTAGCCTATGATCTCAGTATTGCGTAAATAACTTAATACTGATCATTTGATGGCCAGTTTTATTGCCATAGCCAAGAAAGAAATGAATTCGGTTAGGATGACGACTGGTAGGTACCTACATTCGAGTGCATATTACTCCTGAACGGAAATAATTCTTGGCACTGTTGTAACTAAGTCACCAGCCCAAAACTGGCACCAGAAACATGAACCTGTTATACAATAACATAAAATGAAACAAGTCTCTTCACTTTAAACTCACTAGGGATACAAAAAACAATCTAGAGTGGTAACACCATGAGGCCGGTAACCATGGTGTATTGTTTTATTTCCACTTGGCTGGCCATCAGATGACGTCATGCACTGCCACCTTCCGCTGGGTAAAGTGGAGACCACGGATGCGGTCAGTAACAGCCAAACCACGCTTTTATAACTACACCAATAATATAAAGAGCCAAACTTTTGATATTTTGTTTGATTGTAATGGATAAACTCAAAAACTACTGTATCGATTTTAAAAATTCTTTCACCAATGTAAAGCTACATTATCATCAAGTAACATAGGCTACTTTAATTTCGCTGAAAAAAGACAATTTTACGCGAGGGAAGCCGAAGACTGAAGCTAGTAGGTAATATATAATAGTGATTTACTAATCTTTGTTTACGAAAGATAAATAAAGATAGGCGTCTTTACGTCTTGAATAATGCAAATAACAATGGTTTGGAGTTTTCATGATTAATTTAGTCTTTTGGCGTTTTTTTCCTACCTCAAAAGGTATAATTAAGCAGTTAGCCATGAACGAACAGGCGAGCTAACGCCCTCATTTGGCATTGCTCGCGCAAATAGCAACCATCTGTCTAGCAAAGGACGCTCGAGATCTATATTGGTCTGAGTCTAGACCTAACGCGAGCAGGTTGGTATATATTAAAACTATAACTTTGTACGAGTTCGTTTTCTCTCTCTACATCAGTTTTCATTAGTCTTATTTAATTTTAGGAGTATTGGAAGATTTGATAGAGACGTTAATGGGCAAGTAAACCTGATATAGGTAGGTCTACAAAATTGGGATCGTACATAAAATGTCACTTCCAATAGTTGGGGCAGTTAACGTTTATTTATACCGCTATAAAGAAGGTACTTGATCGTACACTATAAAGTTACATGAAACTATATGTACGATGACCTAACAATTTCAACGCCTCACCAATTATTATTTGGCCCATATTGGTCACGACTAATATAGTCTGAAATACAGTCCTCGGTAGTCATTAATTACGTTATCCAACTGCACAAAGAACGCGTTAAATCGATACTAGGTTAGTAGACAAACTATTTCCTTTGAGTAAAAATGTAAACAAAACGGTCTTAAAAGAAACGAAATTAGCCAAGCCGGCACCGCCGCGCCATGCCATTACAGACGAGACTAAGTTCCCAACCCAAATGACTCGTGAGGACTCGTGAAAACAAATGTGAATTTAAGGAAACCGGATTACTGTTGTTGGTAGACATAATAGTTCTTTCGGTTGAGCACTCGGTCACTTGAATGTATCTTACGTAGTCACGCATACAGTTATATCACGACACGCTATTACACAAACTGCTAGATATTGCAGAGAAGTTGGTTTGTGTATGTATTTTGTTTTTATCTTTAAATATGGCTGTGCGATGACAGATCCACGCAGCAGGTGATTAAGATCAAGTTATATCTGAAACGAAGGCATGTTTAGATAATACTACCGAAATAACCATCCACTCGTTCTGCACGCGTACGGGTATTAGTAACGGATCGATTATTTTCGACGTACCTACTTTATGGTTCGTCATGGAATTTTTCCTTCGTTACGTTATTTTGCATGAAAGCCAGCCGTCTGCTTCACTGTTAAGGAAATGTATAACGATAGTTATCATTTAATATTATCCTCCATTGCAAATAAAACAATGCACCATGTTTAATTTTAACTTCAGTTCTACCACAACATTGAAAATGATTTATGTATTACAAGGTACAACAGCGAATTTAACGCCTGAGGCATTCTCTACAACGCCCGGCCTTGGTTCAGACCATGGTGCGGAGCAAGACGGAATGGGAGGCAACTCTTCCTCACGCCCCAGCCGCCTCGGTAGACGCCCTGGACGCCGGGGATCGCGGGTCGATCTCCGGCCACCGTAGGCGCGGGCCTACGGACAGTGAGCAGGGGTAGCTCACCTTCGACACGGGTCGGCGGCGCATCGTGTTCCACGCGCGCCTCAAGGAGCTGTCAGCATTAGTGACGGAGCCTCATAATGCCATTGCTTTGGGTTGCGGAAATGTACTAACAAGATACCGCGGCCCCGGAAATTACGGGCAGCTGAAGGGACAGGATGGGTTTTTAGCCAGTAGAAGTCTGACACTCCCTTTCGCTTAACCCAGAGCGGGAGAAGTTATTCGATGATTTTCCCACCCAGAAAAAAGGCATTCTCTACAAAATCAACTAAAGGTGGTGAACAGATTTATAAAAAGGCAGGACAATGAAAAATAAACTTAGTAGATAATATTAGTACCCAAAATAAACTAATATTATTACATTTACAATATGTATATTAATAAAAAAATATAGAAAGGGGGTTTATGAGACAACTAAGCTTTTCTCTGTTCGCTATTCATTCGCTTCCGTTTTGCATTTCCTCTAATACTTAGTAGTAGCTATGAACTCTTAATATTTCCTATAAGTAGTTATAATGTAATTGCAAACGTCTTCTTTCACATGCTCTCCACGGGATATTCATCGGTTTTTTTTTATAATTGATAATTTGACCACCATCTCACCTGATGGTAAGTGATGATGAGGTCGAAGATGGAGCACGCTTACATAGAAGTAATCTATTCACTTTTGACTTAAAGACGACCCCCAGGTTATAGTTATCAAGGAACACTTGACTCCGGCAGGGAATTCCACTCTTTAGCTGTACGCACAATCAAAACATTTTGTGCGTATGGATGGGATGTCCACCATGTAACTACATAATATTACCTATTCACTCTTGACTTAATACTCCCAGGTCATAGCGACTACTTAGAATACTATTGAGTAGTTTCACCAAACGGGCAGCTGTTTCGGCATTTCATAAATGTCATTTGTTAATCTGCTCTACCTTTTTACTTTCATTTAGTACTAAAATAAACTACTGGCCAGCCGACAATAACAAAATGCCAGAGTACACTTTCACTCGAAGCAAAACACGTTAGATAGAGCATCGGACAAAGTATACGAAAACAGATTAAAAGGCGCACACAAAGGGTACACTCGAATAGAAGGCCTTATTGACTGATATAATGGAATAAAAAATCTAAAACATGTACCAACACTGCGCAGTTTCAAGAGAAAGTTAGTGAAACAATGTCTCTGGATTTTTTATTATCTTTTAATCTTAAATGATAATTTTTATGTCTTGTGTACATTAACAGGTATCAGATAAGGTGTTAAGTTTACTAACAGCCAGATGACAGATAGCATCGGATGGGCTCGCGCAATTGAATGTAGTAGTTTGTCAACAATGGTTGTGTTATCGATGAGAGTGTTACATACTTGTTACCGCTTCAATGGATCAATTGATATGCATAACTGCTCTGCATTTAAAACTTACATTGTTGACTCCTGCGAGTGAAACTCATGTTCTTTATTTGTCGCAATTTCTTATTCAAATCTTTGTAAAACTTTACTTTGCAAACTCATCTTTTAAACTAGTTTCCATCTTCCGAACGATTTTTCTTATTAAGAACAAAGTACTTAATTTAAGCTAATCTATGCTTATGAAAAAAAATTGTTTCAGTTCCTGGTATGGGGAATCCCACCTTATTTTTTATTATTTTTGTACAAAAATGATAAAGCGGTTCACAGTTACCATGTTTCAAGTGTATAAGCCTTAATAGTTTCGGAATACAGTCGGTATAAACAGACCGACATGACGTATCTATAAGGGTTCCGTTTTTTTGTCATTCGGCTATGCCGAAAAAATACTAGCTGTGCCCGCGACATCGTTCACAAGGGAGGTTTTCCCGCATAAATCCCAAACCCGTAGGATTTCCGGGATATGACAAAGTAGACTATATGTTGTCCTAAATGCTCCTTTATCTTCCATTGAAATCAGCTCAGCCGGTCCAGAGATAAGCCCGGACAAATAGAAAGACAGACAGATTAAAAAAAACGTTTGTTTGCGTTTTAGTATCATGCGCTTGAGACAAAACAGTTGTTTTAAAACCACAGACTTACTTCTTACTAAAATTATAAATGCAAATGTTTGTGAGGATGCATAGGTACTATGTATGGATGTTTGTCACTCTTTCACGAAAATATACTGAACGGATCTGATTGAATTTTGATAAGTAGATAGTAGACATCCTGGAATAACATATAGGCTACTTTTTATCCCGGAATTCCGATGGGCTTGAGATTTACGCAGGAAAACTCTCCCACGCGAAAGAAGCCACGGCCAGAAGCTAGTTGAAGATGGATGTATGAACTGACCCAATTTTAATACTATATGTGTATGTTTTAAAAAGGGGTACAAAAACCTTGTAACCCTTGCTTTTCGTACGGAATTAATACAATAAAGATAAGAAAGGAATTTTGAATTTCGTGGAAGAGGTTACAAAGGAAAACAATCCGGTTATTTATTTAATTAAAAATTATTTTTTATCAATAAGGTGTTAGTTACGGTAGCTGCATGTTTGATAAAGTGAACTTCATCGGCGCATTAAAGGGGTGTTGTGAGCTCTAGTGGAATAATCCAATTCATTTACGCTAACACTCTTCCTCTTCGCTGTGGCGTATTTATTTATAACCACGCCAATATTCTACACAATTTCCAGTTCTTGTTTCGTAAACACTTTCACGTAAGAAAGGATCATAAATTAGTTGTTCCTTTCCGTGTAAGCCACCCTACGATGTACTTCCGTAGTAAGGCTTCTTTTGAGCTTCTAATTTTAACAGACTTCAAATAAGGAGGACGTTCTCAGTTCGTCTTGAACTTTTTTTTAATGTATGTTTCCTCATAACTCGAAGACAGTTGGACCAATTTGGAAAATTATTTTTTTGTTCGAAAGGGTATACTTTCTAGTTGTTCCCATAGTCATCACGTTAGCATCTGATGATGGAATCATGCAGAAATCGAGGGAACTCTTCAAATATTATAGGCACACCTATAGAGTTTTCGGTATTTCTTATAGTACCTTATGCAGTTGCTCTCGAAACGCACCATTTGGGAAAGTGGAACTGATGATGAAGACCACAGATGGTCGCCGAAACTACTCAATTATATGTATTTCGTGGATTGCGATTCGATTACTTGAATATGGATGTTAAGCACTTTATGCTCGTCATAATGCATATGGTGAAGTAGAGCTGATGGTGAAGTACCAGGAGAACTCCTCAAAAATTAACGGCTCTGCATCGGGGAAGGCAATATTTTGTAAAGCGTGATAAGTAGTTGACATATTGACTTTTGTAATTAGATGAATTACAAACCGACCCACTAAAAATCGTGAAACAAAAAACTTTTTAGCAAAAAATGAAACCGACTTCCATATCAAAACACTACAAAGCCTAAAATAACTTTAATTTTTTTTTTGACACCGCCTTCCGAAATTAAAGTTATTTTTGGCTTTGTAGTGTTTTGATTAGGGCATCCAATCCCGCAGCCTGAATTCAATCTCGGTATTTGCGGGACTACGAATTTTCAATCCCGCGGGATCTCGGTATTCGCGGGATCCCGCATATTGAAAATATTCACATTTATATAAGGCAAATAAAACAATGAATTAATCAACTAACTCCACGTTTATTTACGTATTACTATTAGTATGAGATCAATCAAATTACACCGTTTATTTATCACAAAAAAACAATGAATTAATCTACTAACTCCATATTTATTCCAGTATTACTACTAGTATGAAATCAATCAAATTACACCGTTTATTTATAACAAAAAAAACAATGAATTTATCAACTAACTCCACATTTATTTACGTATTACTATTAGTATGAGATCAATCAAATTACACCGTATTTTATTCACAGAAAACAGTAACAAATACTGAATAAAAAACTTTACTGATATTTTAGGTTACATACTTAGGCTACCACTGACTGAAATTCGGTTATATTAGGCTACATAAGCTGTGAAAAACGGGCAACAACGGCCCCCGCGTTGGTTGCAACACTGCCGGCCGCTAGTCACCGAGCGATCGCGCTCGCGAGAGGTCGTATGCATGCTTTTTTCAGTCTCGCAAATCCCGCGGATCCCGCGCCCGTAATCCCGCATCACGCGGGATTGAAAAATGACGCGGGATCCCGCAATACCGAGATCTCGGTATTCCGGGATTGGACGCCCTAGTTTTGATTATGGAAATCGGTTTTATTTACTTTTCATAGACCAGATGTGAACGCATTTTAGAAAAAAATTGCCACTTCCAATGAGTACTTTGCCGATAAGTACTTACTTAAACAAAAGAACACTAAACTAGCGAGTTCACCCCAACAGTTAACTGCATTAATCTTTTTCAGGCTAGTAGGCAATTTATGTTTTTGGCAACCATTGTTATGTGGCCTCCCCCACATTGTCGACTCCATATAAAATATTCACCAGCGATACTATTTATAATCAATTATGACAGCTCTTGTTGTCAGTTGTCGGCTACAGAGCTTGGGGATGGTACTTAGTTACGTTATAAATTCGATCCCTCCGGTCTCTCCACCCTCTCTAGGGATGACGTCACGTCAAGCGGAGAAACCTCTCAAGGTTGATCGAACTGTTTTGATTCCATAAACGTCTTGAAAATGTCGAAGGAGTAAAAAACAGTCACGTTTACTGAATTCTAGTATTGCTATGGGAGGCTACGAAATTACTTCAGCATATAGCTCCCCAGCAATTATGTGGCTTAAGTTATTGGATTGAATACTGAATAGTAGTGTTGCCCAAACGAGAGTCTCGCAATTTAAGAGAGATCTCAGAACAATGTAACAGAGTCTGTTACATTGTTCTGAGATCTCAACTACCGTTTAATAAATAGCAATAGGATAATCGCTAATTGCAAGACTCTTGCGAGACTCTCGTTTGGGCAACACTACTGAATAGCCATTTAGTTACTAACTTCATGGTTCCATTATGGCTGAAATAACGATTTTGCTAGTAAATAAACCGCAAGGTGGGTCAACCACGCCCTATGGGTACCCAAAGTATTTAATGGGTATCATAACGTCATGGATCTGCGACGACCTTGACTGCAGAGGTGGAATCATAACAATCTTTGTATTAAGGATATGCTCTATTCAAGTAGGAGAGTGTCTACGAGAGACATTTCATTTCACGCTAGTGTATAACGCAATAGTCTCGTTACGGTTAAATGTCTGACTCATGGCGACAGATTTAGATATTTACAGACTATAAAACATCCCAAAATCGTTAAATAAACAGGTACAGACGAACGACATGTAATAAAACTGCTTGAAGCTGCTAGCATTCTACTGTTAATACCAACCAGTTTGAGACAAATTGCATCATTTGTTATTACGAGTATTTGTCAAGCCTCCTCATTTCCTTGGAATTCATCGCCTGTCCAATTTTCGGCTTAATTCAATGGAACAAAATCACATCTGTTGGCGGGCATAATCCTAAATACAAGGTTACAGGATATTAGCAAGGCCCCTGACCTACCCACCATGCAGTATAAATACGACCATAAACATAAAAAAAATGAATGAATGACTGAATTAGGACAACGCTACCCAAATTCCAACGTTACTCGAATTGTGTAATACTGCAGCAGATGTTGTTTGTAACGAAAAAAATCATGAATTCTTAGTTCCACCTTTTTACGCCATCCGTCTGTCTTGATCCTCTTTTGTCGTTGAAGACCATAATTCATTGTACTGTTTTTTTTTTCTGATAGGGTAGATTCGCTTTTAATCTGTGGCTTAATTAATTTTGTTATTGTACGGAAAGATGTGACAAAACACCTTCCTAAAAAATGAAAACAAGAAAGCCAGTTTTTAGGCGTAGTTTATTTAGGCGTCGGAAGAAGATTTTTTTAGTTTCATGACTTGACCTCCATAGTCTCCTTCCTTCTCATATTCTCCTCTGAAAGGACCAGTCATTGAAGCATTGGAACAATACACATGTTCGCGCGCCCGGAAACTTCCGATGAAGGTATTTCGTCATCAAAAGGAAACGAATCTGAAGTAGGTGCTTTCAGCAGCACCAAAGATGTGTTGACTTATAGGTATACTTTGAAGCTATGCATGACACGACTTACTAGGTAATTTATTGCAGTTTTTTACCATTCATCATGTTTTTATTTTAAAGTAAAAGTGTAAAATTCAAAGGAAAAAATTATTTAAAGCTACATCGCACCTTTAGAATTGAAGTAGGGTAAATACGCCAAAAGTCGGCCCCCTAACGGATTTTCTGACTGGGGATCGCTCTGGCGCCATCAGTTTGCAACGAAGGATAGCTTCTGATGCGATTTTGGATAGTTTCATATATCTATTTCATGTTTATAGGCATACGGTTGACATTTCTATTAAAAGAAAAAGTTTTAAGGTTTAGATGAGTCGAGAACGAAAAAACCCTAAAGTCGGCCATTCACGGCCCATGGTCGGTCGCGTTTTCCCCAAATGTCGGCCGGGTATAGGGTGTTTTAAATTAAGACTGACAAATATTATTAATATGATTTATTTTGGCAGGAGTCTAATATCACACTAAGTATACATTTGTAATTGTATTTGTTTATTACTAAAAATCTAAAATATATTTTACCCCTCAACAATGTTAGGTACTAAAATTATAACAAAGTAAAACATCACAATAAAATAAAATACTTGTAACGTTGTTCGTGGGACGCCAAATAGTTTAATGCACGAATGGACATCCCATTACCTATTGCCCCAAGAGCTTCTTTTATTTTATTGCGATCGTAACCGCATCCGCTCTTTGCTTTCGCGAAGGCCTTGCATCTACCTGCTCTCTCATTGTAGTACCTTAAATTAAAAGCATTAAGTGCAAACGAACGAGCTTTTTGTCACGTGCAGGTTAATGAATCAATGAAAGTAAGTAAACTTCAAAGACATTTTTTAAGCTAATAAACAAGGGTTTCATAGATAGCAAGTTCCAAAGAGCAATTTATATTTATATCCCAAATTCCCAAACCATAATTAGCTACCTAAATATGTTTTCAATATTGTCAATACCTACATTAAAACTAAACTTCTTAATAATATTAATAAAATATACTTGTTATAATACATATTTAAATTTGAGAAAATAAGTTTGATAAATAAATTATTAATGACTACCTACCACCCTATCAATGAAAATATACAAAAGTAATCAGCCTGTATAGTGGCGTCCGAATTTGAGGCTGGTCGACATTACGATCTTTAATATTTCTAATGTCGGCCCCTATTTCGTGTACCTTATTTCTCGAGATTCAACTAATATCACCCCGGCCGGTATTTGGCAATTAAACGTAAAATAGATTTCTTTGCCTGTAAGCTTTGCAAATTTTCTTGTTAAACCAATGGAATTGGTAGAATTAGAATTTATAAAACAAACTGCATTTACTTTAAGTCGGCCACGGCCGAGAATCGGGTTTTAAGTCAAAACTGGCGCTCTATAAAAATACGCAAAACGTTGAAAAAACTATCTCAAAATATAGTAAAAATAACGTTTTCGTGATAATAAAGCTCAAAACAAAAATAAAGAAATGTCTTACCGTAGTAATATCAATTCCCGAAGTATGGGTATTCACATCAGGTAACCTACTTTTAACGCAAACTTGACGCTTCAACGGCGCAGTCGTGACTTACGTTCAGTGTGCGAAGAGCGAGTGACGTAATCGAATAGTAACGGTTTGTACGTATAGAGTATTAACTAAGGTTGTAATTCAGGTAGCAAAATTATCACTTAATTACCTTTTGAATGAACGCAAGCTGAAAACGTACAGACGGCCGAAGATTGGGGGGGGCCGACGTTTAGCGTATTTACCCTAATTGAGTTATTTTCTTAAAATTTTGAATTAAGCCACTTCAATTCTAAAGGCGCGACATGTTTTGAAAAGAAATTGAAAGACAAAGGTAAAAGTAACAAAAGCATTTCATAGAGCTTTAAACTCAAGTATCTTAGGAATCAACCAGCCAGAATTTGTTTAGTTTGACACAGGTTTTACAGTGAGTCCCAAACTGGGTACAGCCCGTATCTTGGCGACCTATACAATACATATTACATAAGGTTATTTACTGCCAGTGTTCTTCTAGTGCAAGAAGAATAATTTAAATTAACACAAATCTGGTAGAGTAGTTTCACAAAATTTTCTTTAGAGTTGCTTTCCTCTAGCTCTACTGATTATATATAATTTAAGATTAGTTATATAAAAGAAAAGCATCAATAGCCCAATGTCTAAGGTGTCGGACTTGTGATTGAGAGGTTGGAGGTTCGAACCGCACCCATTACACTATTTCCCCGAACCCACTCCAGGCACAAAAATATGTAAGCTACAATTTTTGTGCCTGGAGTTGGAGGTTTAACAAGATTGCTAGTAATGTCTAACGTGACCAGACGTCCCGTTTTGAACAGGACTGTCCCTTTTTACTGTTACAAGTCCCGGTGTCCCCGAAATTAACTCTGGGATGCAAAATTGTCCCGTTTTCTGAAACCGTGCGAAAATTTTGGTAGTCGAGCCGGCCGAACGAATATATATAATATATAATATAGTCCGGTCAAATTAGACTAAAAAATAGGAGTGAAGTTACAAAAATTCTCACCCAGCTGAAAATTGGTAGACTTGTTCAAAACACTATTATAAAAAGGTATGGGAGGTGAAAGTGGGGATAAATAATTGATGTTATCAAATATACTCAAGTGGAGTATCAAATGAAAGAACACAATGTATATATTACAATCAGACATTTTATCAAAATCGGTTCAGCTATTTACTAGATATGGGGAGTGAAATTGGGGATGAATAATTGAATGCTGACTGACTTTTCTGAATAAATATCCTTTTAAGTCTTTTTTTTTTCACCCACTAGTTGTCCGCCCCGTTTTGAGTCAAAGAATTACTGGTCAGGTTAGTAATGACCCAGTACCAATATTGCAAGTTCCCTTTTTATTAAAACAAGAACTTATTGTATTTCAGATAATGTAAACAAGAATGAGTGAAATCATAGCAAATGACAAAGTAGATACAATTAGTAACAATAACAGCAAGGACCACAACATGACTGCTGGCAAGGCTTGTGAGTGATGTCATATTGTTACTCTTTATAATTGTGTGGGTAAGTCCAGTATGCATGACACAAACAATGTCTGTGAATATGATCTAAGATGCATATTTACTTTGAATAGTTGATCAGATTTGTTGTTCCCAAGTTTAAATGCAAATTACATTTTGAATTCAGAGCATACAGATTTAAAAATTGCAGCTTGTTTTTTTTTTAAGGGATGGGGAAGCTTTTTGTCAGGTGAGCTAAATAAAATGAAATAAAAACTTAGATAGTTTTTCGAGTTTTTAGATAAAATATTATCTTTAATTTTCATTGAACTTATTCATTATTTTAATTATTGTTAACAGTTTTCTTTAAAATGTGTCTCTTACTCAGACCAACGAAAAAGAATCTCTTGATAATGAATTCCTTTGATTATTTATTTTACAAAACCCCACTAAAACTAAGACTAATCTGTGAATGAAAATTATAGCTATATTTCTCTACTTAAGTTAGTATATAAACCTATATTATGTAGAATATTAAGTAGATGATGACGATTTGACATCTCATTGTGATGGTCAATAGTTCTAATTGGGTCAGCAGACTGGGTCAATTAGAATGGCCTTTTTAGCACATGCCCCAGAAATATTCTTCATGACATGCTAGCGATGATAGGTGGCAAATACTATTAGTTATAATTGATACACCTACACTGATTTCTTAATCATTGGCTATACCATAAGTGTTTAGTCTGTCATGATTTTTATAGGTATGGTTAAATGATCTTGATTGAATGTTTTGATATAACTATTTTAAGTTTACAGCTATAGGAGTCTGCTGAAGACTCTCCCCCAAAATTTAGGATTTTTTAATAGTTCATGATTATACTCAAGTTCTGTAAAAAAAACTTCATAACCCACAATGAAACTATTTCACATAGCTACACCAGCCTTGAATCCTCTCCTGAAGCAGATTTAATAAAGTTACAAGGCCAAACAACCCATACAAATAAGTTGATGTTATCAATGACAAGTATTATAATCATTGACATATGACAGACAATTGAGCTGATGAATAATCTAGAGATCTATATATTTATCAAAGAAGTGCGCACTTAATATTATATACTAATACACGTACAATACTCGAAGACCGGACTCTACAACCGGACACAAAAATATATATACGCATGATCCAATGACATCATATTTGACCGAAAATCGGCAGTAACCCAGAAAAAAGCGCCGCATAGTTGCGCCTGAAATAGGTCATATCCCCGTTTAGTGTGACCACCTATCCTGAGTACTCCGTTCACACATGATGCGCGAAAACACCCTTGCGTTCCGCACCGCTCCGACTAACCGGTATTATTACTTAATGCCAGCGTTAGCGACGTTTCGAAAAATATAAAAACAGCCTACAGTTCTTCCCAAGTTTACGGTGAAGCTCTGAGGTCCGAGGATGCGAAAAATCGCAGTGAAAAAAATAAATTAAAAAGTCATATCGGTACCTGTTTACTTTTGTTGTCGATCCCGTTCGCCTTGCCGTCTGGTACGTTGCCGTTGTTTTCCTCACTTTTTTCACTTTTCACACCCTCCAACGCCATATTCAAAAGCTTATTTTATTCACTGTCATGCGAGAAATGTAATTATTTCTCTTAATTCACCGTACATGAAATATTTTGTCACAAATTCAATACGAGCAAACACTCCCATAGACAACGGGCTGTCACAACCCACAACGCGTCGCTGTAGCGGACGCATTGAGCGCGAATGAAAAATGAAACGGATTCGCTGCGGGAGAGAGAGAGCGAACCAATCGTGGAGCCCCGGAGCCGACCAACCGTCGCATTTCGCCAGAGAATCAAATCGAAATTAGGAAAACGAGGCGAGCATGAAATATGTCCGGAAAACCCCGGAAATAGTTTAAAAGTAACAACCAAGCTGTATGTAGCTTTTAGTAATCAAGTTAATAAACATTAACGTACGTAACTTAATAAGCTTAAAAATCTTAAAAAATATCTACTACGACCAAACGTTGAATTGTTGTACTAACTCTTATTTAGCGAACAATTGATAGTGTCTAATACTTTCTGAAAGCATCAAAAGCAATGAAATTAGCTTTAACTACATAAGTTGTCATAATTTCAGTTCTACAGTAAATAAACAACATACTACAACTGAATTTTCCCGCTTTGAGCAATTTAGGAAGGCATAGACAACTGAAAGTTCATAATATTGAGATTGACGGAAATAAATATATTTTGATACTTTACCCAAATTAATTGAGTAAGTAGCAGAAAATACAAATATAGGTATTTTCAATTATTTCTTTAATAGTTAAATGAAAATAAAAAATTACATATAATATGAATGGTAGTTTTATGAAGGACCTAACACATAGCTACTAGCGCCATCTAGGAATACAATGTAGAATGAGAGACAATGTTATTTCTTACAGCAACTCAATAGGTGGCGCGCGCCATTCAAACAAAACAACTTTCAAACAAGATTCGCGAAAACGCAGATGCGATATCCAAAAATAAAGAAGTAACTACCTATATTTACATGTCATAATATGTCACAACTGCGGGCCTAGATATTTTTTTTTTTTATTATTAATAATAATGATTGTGGGACGCCTTTGATGCCTTCCTCGTGAATAGACGAAAGGAGGCAGTAGGACAGAACCGGCTAACAAAATAAAATATGTATGTAGTTACCTACCTAATAACTTAAAAGTCACAACGAATATGATAACAATAAACAATAATTATAAGACCATATCATCATCATTGGCCACAGCATCTGTATAGATGATTGTTGCAGCATCAATGGGTTTACGGGTTTCCGCAGGGTCTTCGGTGGCGCAGCGGTCACAGATCAAAGGCGTGTCCGCAGGTGGTGGAAGTACTCGGCGAAGACTTTTCTGCTTAAGTTTCTCGAGCCAGTCTTTATTATGCTTTGACACTTTGGTTTTGATGTCTTGGCGCCTTTCAGGTCTCATGTTTGCGCGTTTCTCTCAACTGTCGGTCTGAATTCCGAAACTGATCATATCCCGCTTGCGTCTTTGAATCTTTCTTTAGGAGTCTTTGAATCTCAGAATAGGACGTCCGGTGGGTCTTTTTACGTCTGCTATCTGACCCAACATGACTTGACGCGATAGTCTTTCTTGGGCCATGCAGTGCACGTGACCAAGCCAGCGAAGTCTTCTTTGCTTTAGCATGGCAGTTATACTCTGGCAGCCCGTTTTTGAAAGAACTACCTCGTTGCTCATTCTATCCTTCCATGTCACTTTAAGTATAGTCCTCACGCAACGCATATGGAAAGCGTTAAGCTTGCTTTTATGTTTCGCGTAGGTCGTCCATGATTTTGAGGCATACAAGAATGTACTCAAGATACAGGTTTGATATACAAGGACTTTGGTATATATCGTGAGCTTACAGTTCCTCCACACACGCGAAAAAGCTTTCTAAAAACGGTTGACGCCTTACCAATCCGAGTATCTATCTCTTTGTCGTTTGAAAGGGAGTTTGTGGTATTTTTTTTTTTATATTTATTTATAGGGACTTTTACGCATACCGTATTGACATACGGTATGCGTAAAAGTCCCTATAAATAAATGACTGACGTCCCATCGTATCCTAAACAATTGTACCTTCACAATATGTGGGCCATGAATTTGAACAAATCCTTTGCAGCGTCGCCATTTGGTTGGGAGCAGAGCCGGATTAACCCATCAGGGGCCTATAGGCAATGGAATCCTCGGGGCCCTCTTATACCGACTTCAAAAAAGGAAGAGGTTCCCAATTCTGCTGTAATATTTTTATTTGTGTTAACTCATAACGGCTAAACTGATTTGGAAAATTCTTTTTTGTTTGAAAGGGAAAGGTTGGTCCCATTGTCATCAAGTCAGGATATGATGATGGAATCCTGGAAATTCGAGGGAAAACTACAAATATAAGCACCGGTTGGTGAAGTGGAACTAATGATGAAGACCACAGATAGCTACCGGAACTACTAAGTATTGCATGGGTTGCGATTCGATTACTTAAAAGTAATTTAACGAATCGGGGATTCCACCAACGTGCATGAAGTACCCTCCGGCCGCCTTACGGCTGCGTTCCGATTTATTATATTAGTTTTAAAACTCGATACTAATTAGTATGAAGTATTGCGTGCGTCAAAAAAAATTATAATTCTTGTTATTGAGAAAGGAAAATTGAGGAGAAAATTGTAAGATTTACTAGCAGACATAAAACAATTGTAGACTACGTACGTATCGTAACCTCGCACTTAACCGATTCCGTGCGGAGGTCTTTTTAGCAATCTTTAGCGCCTGGCGTCAAACAAAAATTTCGTGATGCCTCTGGGGCACCAAGCGCCAGAGACTTTGATGATTCCCCTGGGGAATCATCCGCCATGAATTGTAAATTTTAGCTTATTCTCGTTTTCCACTTGTTAAAGAGTCATTTACCATTGTGTATCGAACGTAATCAGTCAGTAAATTCGTTCAGTGCATTTAAAAGTGACGATCTGTGTGTTTTTATGGAAATGCAAGGTAATTGACTAATTTCTATTAGGTGTTGTAAACCTTTTTGCATTCTTTTATGGATGTATTTATTCTAGAGTGTTATATAGAATTTGTTCACGTACTTTTTGAGTTTGCAGCGAGGTGATATTTATTTATTATTTATTATACAGTGTTATGTAGGGAAACAATTTTAAATCCGCTATTTTGATGGTAAAATTGTTTCTCTACAAAAACATATAACTGAATGGGAAGTCCGAATCTAATGAATCAAAAATATTCTACTCGTACCTACAAACACTTACATGATTATGAAGTGTTTTATTTGGATAACAATGTAAATGTATTTTATTGATAAAAAATATCTATGACTATCTACTTAAAAATGTGGATTTTTGTTAAGCGTTTAATTGACAACCTTTTTATTTTGTTGTAGAGTTACCCAGAAAAAAATGAAATATATTATTATAGGCCGGCGAACAGCGCAAAAAATGGGCAAAACCCATTGTTTGTTAGGTCGCCGATCCGCCTCGCACTCTTTGTAACCCCATCATGTTTTGAGGCAAAAATGAACCTTATGACAAAAGCATTTAATTTTTTGAGAAACATTCCAGAAAGTTGGCTGTTAGAATTATAATCAATAATAAAATGTGACTCGACAACTTGGTTTACAACCCCTGAAGTCTGCTAATTTACGAAATTACTTGAAACGAACACTGTGGGCATAATATGGGTGACAAATAAAGGCACTTTTATCTACGGAACTCTTTTGACAAATGTCGTTTTAGCCGAGTTTTTTATGTTTCAGTTTTGTATCCTCTCGGGCACCATACGCCATACGCAATAGATTTACATGGTGCCTGTGCGGCATCATCCGCACGGAATCGGTTAAGAGCTGATACTACCTCAAATGGCTTAGCATGATCGTCCGTTATGTCGAATATACTCCAGCAATAATTTTGAAATAAATATAGTAAAGTTGAGGATTACTATTAGGTACTATGTTTGACGAAAACACAATTCCATAAAATTTTCTTGATAGAAAAAAGTCCAAAGTTACCTCCAAACCGAACAATAAACCGCTGGTATTCAAAAATAACTTCAAATTAGATAATGAAACTTTGCATATCAATTGAACTAACTAAAAAATTAAACCGACTCCCAAAAACACTGCAAAGTGAAAAATAACTTTAATTTCGGTAGTCGGTGTCTTTAGTTTTGTATTTTCGTTTTTGGCACCGACTTCCGAAATCAAAGTTATTTTTCACTTTGCAGTGTTTTTGGGAGTCGGTTTAATTTTTTGGTAAAAAGTTTTTATTTCACTCTTTTTAGTTGGTCGATTTTTAATTTACCTAGTTAAAAGAGCCTAAATGTCAACTATTTATAACCTTTTACAAAATATTGCTTTTCCCAATGCTGGGCCGTTAATTTTTGAGGAGTTCTCCTGGTACTTCACCATCAGCTCTACATCACCATATGCATTGTGACGAACATAAAGTGCTTAACATCCATATTCAAGTATTCGAATCGCAATCCACGAAATACTTATTATTGACTAGGTTCGGCGGCCATCTGTGGTCTTCATCATCAGTTCCACTTCTCCAAATGGTATTTTTTGAGAACAACTGCACAAGTTACTATAAGAAATACCCAAAACGCCATAGGTGTGCCTATAATATTTGAAGAGTTCCCTCGATTTCTCCAGGATCCCATCATCAGATCCTGACTTGGTGATAAATGGTACCAATTTCGAAGTATACCCTTTCAAACAAAAAAAGAATTTTCCAAATCGGTTCAGCCGTCTTCGAGTAATCGATGATCATACATTAAAAAAAAAGAGAAAAAAAAAAATATACGCGTCGAATTGATAACCTCCTCTTTTGGTCGTCGGTTGATAAAGCAAGTCTTATGTTATTTACTTTTTTTAATTACCATTATTTTTACCGTAAAAAGAAATAAACTAAATTATCGGTGTCTTGGAGTCTTTTCCCTGCCACCCTGTCTCGCTTGCTCACGTGACCGCGGCCAGTAGTGTGCGAGCGAGATAGTGAGAAGCGCTGAGGTAGTATAGGCCCTAGAGTGCGGTCCGATTACCGGGGTAAGGACTTAAGAACCTCGCATTTAATTCTACTACTAAATCTAAGGATTTGTATTTTGAGAGATAACAGTGTGGTCCCTCAGTTCACACGCAATTCTAAATTCTCGTTCGATGAGTCATTTTCTTTTTCTTGGTGCGTGCAGTGGGCCCCTTGTGGACGCGGGGCCCCTAGGCAGTTGCCTACTCTGCCTAATGGTTAATCCGGCCCTGGTTGGGAGATAATCGTATGGTACATGCCTACATCAGTTCTGTTCAAATTCAGAGTCCTCAATAAATAATTTCTACTAGACTCATACCGGACACATTCCATCAATAAATGTTGTAGGTCCTCGACAACTCCACATTCCTCACAATTGGGTGAAGCGATTTTATTCATCATGAAGGCAAATTTTTTGCATGGAATATGTCCACATCTGAGTCTAAGAGCAGTAACAATCAGTTTCATCAACATCGAGGGGGATTTTAGGAGGCTCACTTACACCTTGCACCATTACGAGCGTTTTCTTTTTATTCACACTCATACAAGAGCATAATATAAAGATGCGAAAAACTCTATGAGTAGTTTATGAGCAATAGCGCACTAGCGGCTAGGCCGCAGCGGCCAGGTCGCGGCGGCCATCGAGATAGATAAATTAGTATGAAATCGCCATAGAGCACGCGCACCTGGCCGCACGCGGCCAGCGGCCACACCAAGCCGCAGCGGCCAATGAGATCGAAGCGACGCATTTGCGGCCCGTGTTCAGTCGCTGGCCGCTGCGGCCACTGAGATCAATTGCACGTAAAAAATAAGACATAGCTCGAGGGGCGTAGCTTAACGGAAGACGCGGGGAGCACCCCCACTAGAATACATTGCAAACTCGAGCGCACGCTCGCGGTGAGTTTGCGATGTAGTTTGTGTGTTTTGATGTTTTAGAATAGAGAAGGCACGGAGTCGCCAAAATCAAATACATTTTTTTTAAATCTTAATTAAACTAACTTATTCATTATATTGTTAGGTATTTAGTGTTTTATTTTATTTAAGAATGACAAAAAATAATATAACGTGTGTAAATGAACAGACCGTAACAGTAAATGATCATATTGACCTAAGAAAAAGAACTACTAGTGTAGTAAACAAATTCTTACTATGATTTTATTTAATTTATTTACTTAAAATGAGTAGTAACAAAAAGTTCCTTCAAAACTACGCTTTTTAATACGCTTTTATTAGGTCGACCTGTATGTAACTAACTATGTAATGGAATCTAAGGTAACTACTTTAACCATCTTCCAAGGGTCGTAGCGTAATGAAAATTGGCAACTGTATGTAGTTATGATGACAATACCACGGTAATATTATCATACAGTATTGTAACTCGGCCGTATCTTAGAAATAAATGCCTACAGCCGCGCGGTACGTAAACATGGGATAGGGCTGCCCGCCTCCAGCATTTTAATTACATTTGCCTACTTTTTGTTTCCATTTAGTTTTGTGATTGTAAATATACTATTTTTATATAAACAAATAAATTATTTTGTGAATTGAATAGGAAGTGTTCAATAAAAATGCGTGTTGTTTTTTGATTGGTAGATTTAATTATTAAAAAAACATGTTTATATTTTTTCTAGTATTATTCATACACAGTACAATAAACAACTATTATTAATAATAAAATACCACGTCTTTACTTTGAATTATACAAACTAACAAAACAAAACACACATGCCCCGAGGTTTTAACACAAGCGTACCTACCGTATCATGATTCATGAACCGCCTATAACTACCTATTTCACTCGTGTCAATAACTTTCCTTTACTCTATTCACTTTATTTATTAATCCAGACATCTTTTTTTTCGGGAGATAAAAGGAAATACTTATCCATTAAAAAGAAACACATTATGTACATACCTACTAGTAAGTAAAATTATTTAAGTCTTAGTTACCTTTCAAAGTTTCCAGGCAATCTAAAAAAAGTTATCTCTGGATGCGTTATTGACGAATTCATGCAACCAAAAACAGCACAATATATCCTACTCGTCATATTAAATATGTACTTGAACTTATTTATAGCGAAAAATCGCGCGGTTATTGTTAAAAAAACAACACACCGTCCGTTCCTCACTGCGGCACAGTCGCCGGTCGCGACTGTCATCAAACCGAGCGCACACCGAGATCGAGGCGCGTAGGTATAGCTCGCGCTTCGTCCGTTTGTATGAAGTCGGAATACTGTATACCAGGGATGTTAGGGAGCTCCGTAACCGTAACCGAAACTTTCGGATATCCGATATAAAAAATTATCCGTAACCGTAACCGAATCCGAAATAAGAGTTTCGGATAATATCGGATATGGGCGGAGCCTAATTGAGACACGTTATGACAATTTGTTTTGATCGGCCGGGTGGCGGCGAAACACACAAGCCGCGCGCATTGTTTGTTTACTTCTATTGTCGTCTTATCATACTCGTAAGTCGTAACTAACTAACTTGTGTGTATTTTGTTATTACATTTTTAATTTAGGTAGATAACACTCAATATTTATTTAATAACATAGCTATAATAATTACTCACAGACTGATCGTAGTTCCTACCTAATGGTGGCATTTAAATAAAACCATTTTATTTGCTATTTGTATTTTACTTTTCAAATTCTTTAAAAATCTAATATTCGTAACCGAAATTATCCGAAACTAACGGATAATCCGAAATAATTTCATATCCGTATCCTTATCCGTATCCGGTATAATAATCATTCCTATATCCGTATCCAATCCGTATCCGAAATTTCATATCCATAACATCCCTGCTGTATACATAATATTACCGTGACAATACAATAATATGCAGGGATGTTAGGGAGCTCCGTAACCGTAACCGAAACTTTCGGATATCCGATATAAAAAATTATCCGTAATAAAGTGATGTTATATGACATTACATTTAGTACCGGGGAATGTTGCATTACACCATGACTCTAAACATGACGCGTAATGAAGCGCCACACGATGGTTATTGTAATTAAATTCTCGCGTTATAAAATGTAATAAATCATTACATGAGATGAGATAGCGCGTTATGGTATGATGTATTTATTTGTATTTTACTTTTCAAATTCCTTAAAAATCTAATATCCGTAACCGAAATTATCCGAAACTAACGGATAATCCGAAATAATTTCATATCCGTATCCTTATCCGTATCCGGTATAATAATCATTCCTATATCCGTATCCAATCCGTATCCGAAATTTCATATCCATAACATCCCTGATTCTTGGCACTGTGTTACGTCAGCAGCCCCCACTCCTATACTTTGAAGCTTTCCATTTTGTGAACTTTTCTTGACTTGAAAGGGCAAAAAATACGTGATCAATATTTTTTGAAATTCTACCTGATGAACCAAATAAAATAATTATTTTGTAACACAGGAAACTACCCTATTGCGTTGGGTTGTACCGCCACAATTTTGTTATTGTCATCTAAATACAAACTTAGTGTTTAATTGTCACAACTGTGTGTGAGTATGGGTATTTAGTGTGCTATTAAGTGATAAGTAACTTATTCTAATCAAATACAAATTATTTATAAAACGTAAGCCAACGTAAAGGCGCCTAATAACGACCCGTCAAAATCGGCACCCATTACCGTCCGTTTCATAAAACTATCATTTTAAAGAGTTGCATTACAGTTAGACAAGTCGTTGCTTTAGAGAAAATATAGATGTATTTGTAATGCAAATATTCATCACTTGCTTGTGCGCGTAAACCAACGATTTAAAGAATAATTGCACAGTTTGTCGTCGGACTCCGGATATAGCGCATATTTAGTAGTGTCCCGCTCCCGATTACGTAAGTACACCTATTTCTTTTTTAGCATAATACTAGTACTCACGCGGGGCTTCGCTCCCGTGGATTATATCACGGTAAAAACATAACTCTCCTTTTTTTGCAGTCGGGTAAAAAGTAGCCTATAACCTTCCTCAAGCTTCAAGCTACTTCCACACCAAATTTCATCCAAATCCACCCAGTACTTTCGAAGATTAGCGCGTTCAAGCAAACAAACAAACAAACAAACTAACAAACTTTTCCGCTTTATAATATTAGTATAGATATAATTGTAAAGCAATCTAATGAACCTTTTAATTATTTTGATACCTTCTTAATACTTTCATAAACACAAATAATAACTAATTTTAATGAGATACAGCTTTATTTTGCTTCAAATTCAATATTAATATGTGGCGGTGATAAGAACAATAATCTCAATTTTATTCCTATTACCGACCTAGGTCGTTGTTAGGTTTTTGACGAATATTTTAATTTTTACTTTTTATGTTATAATGCATCAATTAATAAGTAGTCGGCTATACTAATTTGATTAGTTAGTGTGTCAAGTTGTATTTGACCTATTAGCGCCATACATAATAAGAGTATCGATACTGTGAAAATCAACTTTATTCTTATGTAAATGTTTTGATGAATGTAGGATGTACAATTCTCTAATACTGTATTTTTATAGTTAAAATACTATTAAAATAAAATTAGCATAGCTACTGGCACCTGTATAATCATACAAATATTCTAAAAAACAATACATTTACTCAATACATATTCATTTCATTGGGTCGGTAATAGGTTATACAGAATTTCTTCAATAGAACCTATTACCGATGTACCTGTACTTTTTAACCGACTTCAAAAAGAATGAGGGTCTCAATTCTTCTGTATGTTTTTTTTAGTTTTTATGGATGGTGTGTTAGTAATTATTTTTATTATTTTTTTGCCTCGTAGGTAAATATAATGTAATTAACATTAATAACAATTTAAAATATTTAGAAAAAATATAAAACTGTAATTCATTTTTCATTAAAAACTATTATTAAAAATCACCTATTGACTTCCACTTACTATAATTCTTAACCCACTGCTAAGTAAAGGTTTAGTAGTTTAGTATATTCGACTAGGTAAATTTTGATTCAGAAACATGGAACGATTAAAACGTACGTAATATACAGTTAATCAACTTGACTTTGCATTGATGGCTATCGATAATGGAGCAAGTATCTATGAAACCTCAAAGAGATTTGGGATTCCTAGAACAACTCTTCGTGACAAGAGAAATCACAAGTACTCTAATGAAAATTGTGGGGTTCAACCTGTCTTCACCAAGCATGAAGAACGCCATTTAATAGACTGGATTCACTGTTATATTTCAATATGTCATTCATATTATGAAGCATATCTCTTAAGACTGATTAAAGGCTGGTTTTAATTATAACATTCTGTATTCTAAAGAATTAAACCCACACGAGCATTTTTATTTGACTGAATTTGTTCTGTTCATTTAGCGGTCGGTAATAGGTGCCACAAAAACGGTAATAGGAACACACCCATTGTTTGAGTCGGTAATAGGAACATAGCCCTTTTCATCAATTTATATTTTTTTTAAATATTTATTTCATTTTTTCGAATTGTTTCTATATCTGACTGACAAGATCGTTAGTTTCAGTACTTGAATAAAAATAAAAAATGACACCAGTTATTAAGCATGTGCTTATTTTTTGCACATAAATGTGAACTTGGCTTAAACTGGCGGTAATAGGTGCGTTTACGTTATTTTAGGAAGCTATTTACACAGTCAAAGATTATATTGAGGATTAAAAGGCTTGGGAATTAGTTGCTCCAATGATATACGTACTTATGTGCTCTTTTTTAATATATTTTGCTGAGTTAATGATTGACTTTCTAAAGTATTGTATATACCTATTTTGTATTTAATTATTTCTTTTTTAGTTTTTTTTATATATTATATTTTTATTATTATGAATGTGAGGAATATGTAGGTTATTATTTCTTTTTATGTTATTTTCATTATAATTTATAGTTGATGTATGGCTGTTTGAGTATTTGTCTTACCTACCCAAATGTCCTTACTTTGATACTGTTCGTCAGATCGTTGAGCTCCTTAAGTTCAAAGTTGAGCTACCCGATAACTGACAAATGTTTGCACTCTGGATGGTCCGCTCAAATTTGTGAATTATCGTACATATAATAATTGAAAGTAATCTGATTATGATATAATCCTACATCGATCTGGAAATTTCGACCTGAAAAATGAACCCTGTGGTTGTCGATGACGAATTAAAGGCGATTGTGGGAGCTGATGACACCTAATCTGCGGCTGAATTAGAAGCAGCTTTCAACGCTAGTATCAAAACAGTATTGGTTTACTTGCGTCAAATTGGCAAGGTAAAAAAGCTTGACGTCTGCCCCACGAATTCAGTGATCATCACCGCGAAGGACGCATCGAGACGTACCTTGCACTGCTTAACAGGCACACAAACGAAATAATTTTGTTGCCTGCGGTGAAAAATGGATCCTGTTCGACAATCGTAAGCGAAATTGGTTGGATCCTGGATTAGCATCTAAACGTTTTCCTAAACGAAAACTGACCCCTAGAAAAGTGATGGTCCCTGTTTGGTGGTCTAACCCTGGTGTAATGAGTTATCTACCAAACAGGATGAGCATTACTGCAGAACTGAACACAATTATGGAGAAGCTCGCACATCTCCAACCCGCTTTGGTCAATCGCTCGGCTCCGCTGCTCTTGCACGAAAACGCGCGTCCTCATACTACACAGCAGACGGTCTACAAGTTACAAGAGCTGGTGTTGAAAGTTCTCCGCCATCTGTCGTACTCACTAGACCTTGCACCTACAGACTTCTACTTTTTCCTGAATTCTAAACTTCTCGGAAAAAAATCAACATCATAGAGGCAGTAAAAATGCCTTTACAGAATTTGTTGCCTCCCGTCCAACTGATTTCTTCAAGAAGGGTATCAATAAGCTACCAGTGCGTTGGAAAAGATGCATTGATTGCATGGGTGATTACTTTGATAAATAGAAATAAAATATATAGAAAAAAACACGATGACTGATTTCATGAATAACGGCAATATCATTGGTAATGGCTTTCAGTATTATCTATTTCAATATTATCGTAAATATATATATTATCTTATATTAATATTATCACCAGTGTGCGCACACTAGCCGCGGCGGCCGCACGTATTGTGGAACTACAGCGTGATTTGTGATCATCGCGATGTCTTTCGACACGGAAAGATTTATAACCGAGATTGAGACAAGGAGGGCGTTGTGGGACATGTCCTGTGAAGACTACACCAACCGAGACTTAAAAAGGACGAAGCACCTTTGAATAATTTTCTTAACAGTTCTTTAAACGAAGACTTGCTCATCCGCAAATAATTAAAGAACTTGTCATCATATTGCTGAAGGTCGGTGAAATAAGTATGAAATAATCCCTTTGTTCGCCTTTCACGTAGCAAGGGATGAACCCAATATTTTTACCTTTTCCTTTTCAGCTTCTTAGTTATAAGATACAAAAGCACTGCTATTTCCTCAACGTCCATTTTGAAGCGCGCTGTATGTCCAACCACGGTGCTATAACTTAGAACAAAAGTGACGAAATGATAACCGACTAGTTTAGGTAGGGTTCTGCTTTTGGAGATATCCTACTCAATTCAATTGATTTTTAATTTATTCGTATAGCAATATGCAACGTTTAAGTTACGTATTTATAGATGGCACTTTTCTCAAATTATTTACACATTTAGCTTAAACTTGTTCTCCGTTTTACTCAGATATTCTAAATTATCTTTAACTAATAACCATTTTATTTTATATAAATTAAAATATTAGGGATATTAGGACACCTTTTAAATTTTACACCTCTTATAATATATTAACACACGTATCTTCAAATTAATAAAATCCTCTGATTACGCAATCCTATTTTTTCTTTAACAATATTTAATTTTAAACTAAAATGGTAACGAAACTTGCGTAAATGCAGTGATGCCAGATTGGAGGGAATCCCCCCAAATTTGGGGAGTTTTTAAAGTAATGAGGGGAGAATTGGGGGCAATATTTTTGGGGGAATATTTTGTAAGCGAAAACTGGGTGTGGAGGGAATTGGGGGATTTTTATTAACACAATCTGGGAAAAGCCGCGGCTAGCCGTAGTGATTATAAAATATATTATCTGAACGCATCAATCACTGATAGATCGATGTCTGAACGCGATTAAACCACTAACTAATCTGTGAAAGCACACACGAAAACAAAATGCTGCGCACGATGATAGCCGAGTGCCTCCGAAGTCACCGCGTGGGGTGCGTGAATGATGTAGACTTAGTGGTGCAAGAATGGAATGATTTGCATCGTACAACTTGGAAGTCCATGCAACATACCGAAGAGTTCTGGGTTGAAGTTTATAATTTCAAAAATGCAGTTGGTGATAGAACATTATAAATTAGCACTAGGAATTTTGTCGTTACTTTTTTCCATCGCAGTTGCGGGAAGAGCCTTCTCTCAAGTAGCTATTATTAAAGACAAACGTCGAAACAGATTGGCCATTAACACTGCCGAATCCATATTGAGAACAAGATATATGTACATTGCTAGAAGGATGTGTTCATTTTCAACCCAGTTCAAAGATGCTAAACAGGTTTAACTCAGAAAAAATGTACGGACTGCAACCAACGCGAGTGAAGAGGCTAATTTAGTCATGGACGCTATAGCTGAAATTGTATAAAATTGTATCATTAATAAAAAAGAATGGCCATTTGTTGGGTTTTTTTTTCAATCTTAAATTTTAGGGGGATTTCGGGGAAGGTTTGGGGAGAACGCGAGACGGTCACCTGGCAACACTGCGTAAATGTCAAAGGATTGAAAAAAATCAAATAATTTGTCAAATAATAAGTCAATAAGTGCAAATAATTCAAGAAATTTAAGATATAATATATTCTTATGTAATTGGTGTGCACCTAAGGATACTTCTAAGTTATTGTGTGGATCACGAAACGATTATAGACTTAATATGGAAGATAAAATTCAGATGGCCATCAAATATTGTAACAGAAGATTTTAATAAAGTATTTGGTGTTGTAATTATATTATTTTATTGTAAATCAACATAAATTACCTATTATAATTATTAAGTACTAAATAAAAAGGAATTAAATACGATGGTCTATGCAGTGGTACCCTGATTTGTACATATATATGTATATATATATATGCTTCATCCATTGTTGTTGTTACTTATTCTCAGAGGGCGCCCTGAAATCTTCGAGTGACGGCTCTATCTCAGTATATAAAAATGTACTCTGTGTGTCCAACTGACGATCGTAGCCGCGATTTTGGCCGCGTTGCAAATCGCAACCCTTGCGGCCGGGCCGCGCGTCGTGGCCGCGCTGCCAGGTCGCTAGTGCGCTATTGCTCTATCGGTTTTCAAGGGCTTACTTTTTTTAGGATGCCGTATTGGAAAAGGAACCCTTGTAGCAAACCTTATAGTTTGATAGTTTCACCTTACTTAGGTACTAGAACGCTGAAATTTGACATGGATATACATATTAATCACGCTGACAAAGAGGTAAAAATCATTTATTTTAGTTTACTCTCCCTTTTTTTTTGGGGTGGGAAAATCATCGAATGACTTTTTCCGCTCTGGGTCAAGCGGAAGGGTGTGTCAGATTTCTACTGACTAAAAACCCACCCTGTTCCTTCGGCTGCCCTAAATTTCCGGGGCCGCGGTAACTCGGTAGAACTTTCCCGCAAACCCCGGCAGGCAATGGCCCTATGAGGCCCCGTCACTGGTGTTGACAGCTCTTTGAGGCGCGCGTGGAACACGACGCGCCGCCGACCCGGGCCTGGTCCTTACCGGACGGTGAGCGACCCCTGCTCGCCGTCCGCAGGCCCGCGCCTACGGTGGCCGGAAATCGGCTCGTGATCCCCGACGCCCGGGGCGTCTCCCGCGGCGGCTGGGGTGCGAGGAAGAGAGTTGCCACTCCCTCGCGCGTTCGGCCTCCTCCTTCGCTAGCATGACTGCTTCGCAGAAGGAGGCGACCGCATCCCATTCCCTCTCGCTCCGCACCATAGTCTGAACCAGAGCAGGGCGCGAGAGGTCGCCGCCGCCGACCGCCTCTACGAGGACACGACGGTGCTCCGCCCAAGCAGGGCACACCTCCACCGTATGCTCCACCGTGTCCTCCAGGTGGTCCTCACAATGACGACACCCGGGCGTGTCCTCCCGCTGAATCCGAAACAGGTACCTCCCGAAACAGCCATGTCCGGTCAGTACCTGCGTCAGGCGGAAGGTGAGGACGCCGTGGCCTCTCTCCAGCCACTCCTCAAAGAGGGGACTTATCGCCGCGATTGCGGCGTGCCCAGCCTTCGGTTGCGATAGCCGCTCTTTCCATGCTGCCGTGAGATCACGCCGGAGTTCTATCCGCTGAGCCGCGACTTGCCGCGGTAGCGGAGTTTCACCCCGGCTTAGCACCTCTGCGCGCCAATTATGCACGCACGTGAGGGCTACCGCCTCCAGATCCCACGGCAGCAATCCGGCAAGGAGGTTCGCCGCCTCCCCAGAGATCGTGCGGTATCCCCGGATCATCCGGATAGCCATGACCCTCTGAGACGCGACCAGCCGGCTAGCTGGTCGCCGCTGCAAATTCAGCGCCCACACAGGGGCCCCATAGAGGGCCATGGACCGCACGATCTCCACATAGAGCCCCCCTAGATTGGGTAGGAGCCGCTTGAGTGCAGCCCCCGCCCGATCCAGTCTTGGAGCCAAACGTCGGAAGTGCTCGACGAAGTTCCACCGGCTGTCGAGGACGAGTCAGGTACTTCATCGTCGTCTCGACGCCGATGCGAACTCCTCCCACCGTTACTTGGGAACCCGAAGGTGGCGCGTTCCGACGGCCATGGAAACACATGGCCTCGGACTTGTGCAGGGCCACCTCGAGTCCCAGTTGCCGGATCCTTTCTGCGACTGTCGCAACCCCTCGCATCGCCAGTTCGGCCGCCGCCTCGTGCGACCCACCATGTGCCAGGACCAGCGAGTCGTCAGCGTAGCAAACTTTACTGACGCCTGTAGGGAGGTCGGCACGCAACACCCAGTCGTAACCGATGCCCCACAGGGGCGGCCCCAGAACCGATATCTGTGGGACACCGTACGACATCTCTAGTTTACTCCCCCTACACGTATTTTTTTTTAACTCGTCTACCTCACAGTGTGGGGTATCGTGAGATATGTCGTTTCATTCAGGGGTTGTCCATTCAGGGATCCGTTGTGAAATATTAACTCAAGTGTCTTTAGAGTGCTTGTAGGTAAGAATTCAAACGTCACGGATGTAGTACCTACCTACCTTTTTTTTCTGGGTGGGAAAATCATCGAATGACTTCTTCAGCTCTGGGGTGTGTACTCTAAAGTTCCGGGGCCGCGGTATCTCGATAGAACTTTCTCGCAAGTGTAGTACCCAATGAGCACATTAGTGGAAATAGCAGCCTATTTTGTTACTTTGGGCTGAAAAATAGCGGTTTAAGGGTTCAAAAAGCAGTTCAGAGTTACATATCTGCATCCGTAAACGTCTATAGTTATAAAAGTTACTTAAGGTGCTATAAGCTGAATCAAATACTACCCTAGCCTTCACAGTAGTCCACGGTAGAACTCATTTACCACTTACACCTTTATATGAGAGTTACGAAGGTCATTCTGCCACTCACAGCTGCATAGTAGTTTCCATTGTAACTTGTATAGGTTATAGTTATAGTAACCACTATTATACAACTATAAGTTTCATTATAGAAATAATAGAAACTCTTATGCATACTATAGTTACAAAAAAATCATCAGTGTAACTAAGGCCTTTAGTAGCAATAGTCATTCCTTGCAGGCTCAATCCATTCGCCATTTTACAGCCGCTTTTGTAACTATTATAAAACATTTAATAAAATGGATGCTAAACGAATAAGTACGTAACTAGATCTTATTTATTTATTTCTTTATTATATACTTTATTGTACACCTTGCAATACACTTAAGGATACAAATAATTAATCTTATAACCTCAAAAACAGGAAAATAGGAGCTTTTTGTGGCTGTGAGTTGCACTAGGGGAACAAAAATCACTGGAAGCGTTAGAAGGGTGAAAATTAGCACTATGATTCTCAAAAGGGAGTTATTAGAGCTCAAACTGCAGGTTATGACTACAGTACAATGACGCCATGTTTGTTTAAGAAAACTTATAATTCACTTGCAAAATTGAGTTGATATACATTGGTTTTTCAGTTAAATGTGCATTAAATGTACCGGTAAACAATCGGCCACTTGCAAATAGTAAGTTATCGACACGTAAAAATACGGAAATAAAATTTATTCTGTATAACAAATAAAAAATATCACATATCTTTTGTTATTTTTTTAAATATCATAAAAGCGCGTTAAAATTACTCGAAAATTATCTTATATATCTACAGTAAACTGGACAGCGTTTTAAGTATCTTTATATATCTTGCTAATACAGAATACAAACATTTACTTCTTTTTGTTTTATTTTCATGATGGCGACGAAAACACTTTACCAAAATATTACAAACAATGTCAACTTAAGATATACAATAAAGAACTATAATCAATTCATTCGTTCAAAGTAGTTCAAAATCATTCAAAAGTAGCGCTACAAGAGCTTTAGTATAGCGTTAATAAATCGTTATAGCTATTAAGGAACCTTTATGCAACCGTTGTGCAGGTTAAATGGAACTTTAGGTTGCATAAAATGGCGCCCAAATAGCGCTAAAGCGGCTGCTTTAAGTCTGCAGTAGACGCTCTAGCGCTTACGTCTATTACCATAAGTAATAATCGGATACGCTCCAAAGCTCTAATGCAGCCCATTTGTGCTAGTTGGGTTCCTACCTAGATGTAACGAAGTTCAAAAGAAAACTATCAGACCTAAGTTGGCTTCATAAATTCACACGAGTAATAATTGAACAACTGTATTCTACTCGCTTTCGGACAAATTTCATCAAGTTCTTATTTTTGTAAAACAGAGTAGTGTTGTTAAAGTAATGGTTTTTATTACAGCATGGTACGGAACTCGCGGTCAGTTAATCCTCGCACTTGGCGTTGTAGTGGGTAAACTACGGAACCCGGCCTACACTGCGCGAAGCCCAACACGGACTTTTTTATTATTTAAATGAGAATGAATTTGGTAAGAATTAACAGTTAGCAATCTTGTTATTCCCTTCAACTAGGGTTGTTTCTGGAGTGAGTTCACGGCATGCAGTAGTGCAATCGGTGGAGTTCGAACTATGAACCCGCCACCTCTCGCTTCTAATTAGTTCAATCAGTATTCAGTATTACAAATCGTTTTCACATTCATCTCTAAATATTATAAAATAAAGTCCCACGCGCCGCATCTGTCCGTCTGTTCGCGATAAACTCAGAAAGTACTGGACGGATTTTCGTACAGTTTTCACCAACAAAATACGACGATATTAGTTCAACATGTCGCCGATCGGGAGTTTAATCAAAAATGCTGACAAAACCTTTTGGGTTATAAGTGTTATAACAAAACAATGTACGGTGGGATTGTTTCTCTTTTATAGAGCTACAAAAAGTCCTAGATAGCATATCTTTATCTCCCAAGGATAGCCCACAAAACCATTTTGTTTTAAATTACAAAAAAATGATGGGATATTTACGAAGCTAATTTTAACAGTACAGTATTACGTAATACGTTAGATATGTTGAACATTTAATGTAGATCAAAATTTATGTTTACACTATACCAATAAAATGAATATCTTATGAGTTATCGCAAAATAAAAATTACCGGACAAGAAATAAGTATTTCTTTAAATAAAAGTATAAAAAAGTAACATTCAAATTTTATGCTCACGGTATAATTAGGAACAGTATCAGTGATATTGTTTTAGGGATATGTCTGTAGAGATAGGTTTACTTACATATCAGTAACATTAAATAGTAGCTGTAGCTTCTTTATAAACACGAAGGTTCTACGCAGTGTAGCATGTGACTAAACGAGGCGTCGAAAAATTGTAGTAATATGGTGGAAATTGTTCTTCTTAATAAATAGCCTCTTTTTACGTGGGTAAATCTAAAGCCCAACCTGTTGCCCTTGCATCCGGGGCCGCGGTATCTCGTTACAATATTCCCGCAACACCGGAAGGCAATGGCCGTTTCGGACCCCGTCATTGCTGCTGACTGCTTTTCATGTGAAACTATATCATTTTTAGGGTTCCGTAGCCGAATGGCTAAAAACGGAACCCTTATTATAGTTTCGTCATATCTGTCCGTCCGTCCGTATATCACAGCCATTTTATTCCGAAACTATTAAGACTATACATGTGAAACTTGGTAGGTAAAAGTATTCTGTGAACCGCATTCCGATTTAAAAAAAATAAAAATAAAGGGGCTCCCCATACATGGAACTAAAACTGAAAATATATTTTTTTTCATGAAACCTATGCGTGTGTGGTATCTATAGACAGGTCTTTAAAAATGATATTGAGGTTTCTAAAACAACTTTCGTCCCCCCTCTAACTTCTATAGCAATGGAGTTAAAAATTTAAAATAAATAAATTTTGTAGATCTTAATGTAAACTTTCAACAAAAATTAGTTTGAACGAGATCGGGTCAGAAGTTTTTAAGATATAACATATTTCCTAAAACCGCAAATATAACTTTGTAATTCATACAAACACTAGGAAAAACGAAGTTATTTAGCGTAGTTACTACGGAACCCTTCATGGGCGAGTCTGACTCGCACTTGGCCAATTTTTTCACTGTATTAGCTGGGCCCACGAGTGTTGGACTGACGTACGTGTTGGAGTCGATATTACCTACAAGCTTTTTTCCCGCGTAAATCCTGATCTCGTGGAAATTTGGGAATTCCGAGGTAAAAAGCCCAAATCGTTTGCAAGTATATAATCTGGCTTATCTTCCAGTAACATTCATATTCATATCGGTTCAGCTTTACGAAGTCTATGCGAAGCAAAAGAAAGCGAAAATCGCTTTCTTTTAGCATCGCGCTTCGCTTAGACTTCATAACATTTAGGGTGTCCGATTTAAATATTTTTATTTTTGTATGAAAATCTGGTGAACTAAAATATGACAAATTTTTAAAGTTGTAGAACAAAAGTTGTTGATTATGATGTTAACTGTAACATAGTTCTGAGAGGTATTCGGTGTTTTACAATTAACCAATGACGTATTATAATCTAGACGCGTCATATTCCCACAAAACACCTCTCAAAAACAGCATCATCGGCACGAAACACACACTTAGAGAATTACTATCTAATACGTGTAAAGAAAGGGACAGAAAATAAATGCCATCTTTAGGTAAGCCTGATGTTAGAGAGAGATGAATATAAATCTTTAGTTACGTTCCGATGAAACAATGCATGCTTATTGGTCAAGCGCATGTATGACGAAACAAAAAGACACTTGGTTTTTGAATAAAATAGTATTTTTAATTTAAAATATAATGTAATATTTCACAACAGTAGTTATTGTTAAGGTGCAGTTATATAATGTTGTATATTATATAACTACTGTATGGAACTTTTTTAATAAATTGTAACAAACATTTTGGTTTTTTTTTTATGTTATACTTAACATGTTGTAGGAAAATGTTACAAACCGTTATGAAATGTTATTGTGTTACACAAGGTTATAAACAATTATATAATTGCTGTGTGGGAGCGCCTTTAATAATAATAATAATAAACATGACTGCGTACCGTGGTCGGATGCTCTCTCTGTTTCAGGTACTTGAACCAGCTGTCAACGTTTCGGCCCAACGACTGTCGGATCAGGTGCGGGTCATCCAGCGTAACCGTATGTTGGATGACGCCGTACTTGATAGACTACGCCTCGAATCACGGTGCAGCCGTGTCTCATCTGCTTCACCGCAGGCAGCGGTGCAACTACAACCTAGTATCTCACCGCGACCCGACCACGTCAGTGAACATGATGATGACGAGGCTATAACCGTGAGTACCCAATGCAGTGAACGATTGAGGAGTGCTTTGGAGGATGCATTACGGGAGTATCGCTCCACACCGCCTGAGCTTAAACCTCGTCTGCCTCGTTTACCCATGCATAAGAAAAATAGGGCGCTAGTGTGTGCTCTAGATTCACTACTGTCAAATTATTTTGATAATAGTGAAGACCTCACCGATACCCATTCGGTCCTGTACTGTGCAGCTGTAGCAGCATGTCGGGTAGCTCATGTCAAGTTCCCAAAGACTGACAGAACTATTCGACCGGCGGCGGTACCAGCTTGGCAGTGCAGGATCGAACGTCGTATCGCTGGGGCTAGAGCACTCATTGGTAAACTTATCTGCTTCAGGCAGGGCAACACTCGTCCCAGAGTAATGCGCTTTGTGAGGCGGGCATTCGCGGGGACTGATATCAGTCCTCGGGATTACCTGACCCGTGTCACAGAGCGTATCGACTTCCTGAAGCAGAAAGTCTATGCATGGGCAAATCGAATTCGTCGATATAAGCGGCGGGTGGAGCGATACACTCAGAATCGCACATTCCAAAGCAATGAAAGGTGGGTTTATAGGGCCTGGGAGTGACCTGACCAAGGTGTGACTGATACTTGCCTACCGAATGATGACGCCATGTGTTCGTTCTGACGCAGCATCTGGTCGGTGCCTGTCAGCCACACCGAGGGTGACTGGATGAGTGAGATCAAGTGCACGTGCGATCTTATACCAGAAATGGGGGCAATTATGATCAGCCCCCAAGATGTAACCCGTGCAGTCCGTCCGTTATCCAACTGGAAATCTCCAGGACCAGACGGACTGCACAATTTTTGGATAAAATGGTTTCAAAGATCGCACGCCCGCTTGGCATCTCAGTTCCAGTCTGCCTTAGAGTCAGGATCGCTACCTCAATTCCTGACTACAGGAATGACCCACCTGCTTCATAAATCCGGTAGTACAGCGGAACCTAAAAATTATAGACCGATCACGTGCTTACCGACGGTCTATAAAGTTCTTACTTCCATTTTGAGAGCCAAAATTAATAATCATATTAATACAAATTCAATCATGTCTGCTTCTCAGAATGGATGTAGGAACGGGTCCCGCGGTACTAAGGAGCTTCTCCTCATTGATATTGCCATTAACCAACAGGTTCGTCGTTCCCGAAAGAATCTGTCGACATGTTGGATAGATTATAAGAAGGCCTATGATTCTGTTCCACATACATGGCTCAAGAAGGTGTTGAAGTTGTATAAAATAGACCCAATACTACGTAATTTTCTTGAGTCATGTATGGGGCAATGGAAGACGGTCCTTTGCTATCCAGGATGTCGACAGATCCAGGAGAACAGCGAACCGATTAGGATTGAGCGTGGTATATTTCAAGGCGACAGTCTGAGCCCACTGTGGTTTTGTCTGGCTCTCAACCCTCTCAGTACATTGCTGGAGGGTTCAGGGCTAGGCTACCAGTTGAGAAGAGGTGGTCAGGTCATATCACACTTGCTTTACATGGATGATTTGAAAATTTTTGCCCCCAGCAAATTGCAACTGATAGAGCTACTGAAGGTAACAGTAACTTTCAGTAGCGCCATCGGGATGGAATTTGGGGTGGACAAATGTGCGGTCATGCATGTAAAGCGAGGGGAGATTATGGAATCCGTGGGAACTCAACTCTCGGATTCCATACACCTAAGATCCCTCGGATCGACTGAAACTTACAAGTATTTGGGTATGTCAGAAGCACTAGGCATCAATGCTGCTTATGTTAAACAGTCATTGAAGAAACGCTTCTTTGGCCGCCTGAATAAAGTACTGAATAGTCTTCTATCAGGCGGAAACAAGGTGCGTGCCTTCAATGGTTGGGTTATGCCAGTATTGATATATTCTTTTGGCATGCTCAAATGGACTCAGACTGAACTTGACACCTTGGACAGGCGGGTCCGCATAACGCTGACTGCAAATCGTATGCATCACCCACGTTCATCGGTGATGAGGCTGTATATCTCGCGGAAGTGCGGGGGTCGTGGCTTTTTAAATGCAAAAACCCTGCACAACCGCGAGGTATGCAGCCTTAGGGAATACTTCCTAAAAGCTGACGTGGGTATGCATCGGGATGTGGCAGCGGTGGACAAAGGCCTCACCCCGCTCTCCTTAGGTAACGAGAATTGGCGCAAACCTGTAGTATTAGATGCTAATGACCGCAGAGAAGTATGGCAGAGCAAGGAGCTTCACGGACGCTATTACCGAGCCCTTCATGGGTCTGAAGTAGATTTATTAGCGTCCGTAGCCTGGCTACGTTTTGGTGACCTCTTCGGGGAAACCGAAGGTTTTGTCTGTGCGATTATGGACGAAGTTATGATGACGAATAACTATCGGAAATATATTGTGAAGGATGGTACGGTAGACATATGTCGGGCATGTCACAAACCGGGAGAATCCATTCGTCACATTATCTCCGGTTGTTCTCGTCTGGCTAACGGAGAATATTTGCATAGACACAACCTCGTAGCCAGGATTATTCACCAGCAACTTGCTCGTAAATACAATCTTGTGGAATCAGAAGTACCATACTATAGGTATGTGCCCGACCCAGTTCTCGATAATGGCAATATTACACTGTACTGGGATCGGTCTGTCATCACTGACAGGACTATTGTTGCCAATAAGCCTGACATAGTGGTGATAGACCGATTAGAGCGTCGCACATTGATTGTTGATATAGCAGTCCCCCAAGACGAGAACCTCGTGAACGCTGAGATAGATAAAAAAAATAAGTATCTTGACCTGGCACGCGAGGTTGTCGACATGTGGGATGTGGAGACAGCAATCATTGTGCCGATAGTCGTCACAGCCAATGGTATAATAGCCAAGAGCCTCGACCAACATCTAAGGAGGCTCTCGTTGGGCAGCTGGATCAAGGGCTTGATCCAGAAAGCAGTACTCCTGGAAACGGCGCGTATTGTGAGGAGGTTCCTCTCTATGGAGCCCTGACCACCGGTAGCTTGGACCCTGTTCCCGATACCGGTGGGCTACTATTTTTTATATTTTTAAATGTTTTTATTTTTTATATTAATATTTAAAAATGTAATTTATGTGTACATATATTAAATAAATGTAATAATAATAATATATACTTTATTTCAGATACAGAAAATTCATAATGTGTTAGTAACAGAAATACTTATACAACTATATTAGTAAAAAAATGAATTAAACAAAATAAATTAACTTTAAAATATTGTCCCCTCTTAATTTAAATATTTTCCCTCAGCCCCAGGCCCGCAGGCATGCCTGCGGGAGCAGTGCATCAGGAAAGGACAGTCCGGTTTCTCAACTATTACCTTCAGGATGCTATTAGAGCTTCCACGTATCCTACGCATCAAGGATGCCGTTCTCTTGCGCATGATAGCCTCAAAACTATCTGTGCCTGCCTCAACAAACATGCCTGATGCGCTACAAAACCGCGGAAGCCCCAATAACACCCGGAAAGCATTATTGTACTGGACTCGAAGAGCGTTGTAGGCCCTCTGCGTATACGTGACCCACAGGCTGCAGGTGTAAAAAGTCTGGCAGTAGGCCTTAAACAGAGTAATTTTCACTTCTTTAGTACACCTAGCAAACCTGCGGGCCAACATATTACATCGGACTGACAACGCTCTTATCTCTCTCTCCAAATCATCGTCATCATTCAGATCCTCATTCAAAACGTGCCCAAGGTATTTAAATTGAGACACCCTCTTAAGCGCTACCCCATATAGGTAAACTGGAGGAACAGACTTGGGTTTTCTGGAACCAGCACGAAACACCATGACTTCACTCTTCCTGACATTGTACAGGAGTTCATGAGCCGTGGCGTATCGCTCACACACTCCAAGCATCCGTCTGAGTGCATCAATCGAGGGACTCAGCAGCACCATGTCATCATCATAACTGATACTATTAATCACCTTCCCATCAACAGAGCATCCGACACCAGTGCTGCCGAGCTCCTCGACCAGCTGATTGATGTACAGACTGAAGAGCCCTGGCGAGGTCAAGCCACCTTGCCTCACGCCACACTCCAGCCCATACTTACCAGATAATGCACCCGACCATCTGACCTGGTTAATTTGATGGTTGTACCAGTACTCGAGGAGATTTATCAGCTCATGGGGTATGGCATTGTCCCTCAGTTTTGACCACAAGATATTATAATTAACCAGGTCAAAAGCCTTGGACAGATCCAGAAAAGCAGCATATACAGGAGTACTTCTGTCAGTATAGTACCTAACTGTGTGCTTGAGCGCCAGAATAGCAGTCTCGGTGGACAACCCAGCTCTAAAACCGAACTGGGCATCATTTGGCTTAAGTTGTCCACTTATCCTACGCTCAAACACACAATCAAGCACCTTAGCTGTTACAGTGGCCAAAGAGATCGGTCTGTAGTTATCCTTATCTGACGCATCCTTAGTCTTACTCTTCACTATAGGCACAACTATCGTCCTCATCAGATCTGTAGGCAGGTAGGAATGCCTCACGCAGAAGTTGTACAGCATCGATAGGACCCTAGGAAGATGGGGACCTGCACACTGAAAGTGTTCAATGCTTAAGCCATCATGTCCGGGAGATTTGCCTTTAGTCATAGATTTAATAACATCCTTAATCTCCTTTGCCGAAATGTTTATTGGCTTTCCAGACATGATGCCCTCAGCGACACGCACCTGCTCTTCAGCCTGACGTGGATCCACCGCAAAATGCCTCCTAAACATATTCGCATATTCGCAATCTCCTCAGGTTTCTCAACTCCATCCACACTCACCGGAACCGTAGGTCTAGGATTTAACCTCTGTGTGGATTTCCATAATTTCTGGAACTGCTTGCGCCCATGTTCAGTAGCTAGCTTGTTCATTTTGATTTGGTCCTCATTATCCTGACAAAATTTCAACTTCTGCTTAAATACCTTGCGCGTCTCATTCATCTCCACAAATAACTTACCATTACGAGGTTTTCCATGCCACACCCAGTTCAGAAAAGCCTTCCTTGCATCTCCATGCGCACCCCTGACATACCTATTCCATCCAATCACTGCACGCCATCTCTTACCATCGTTCACCAAACCAGAACTGCCCTCAGCCGCTTCCCGGAGGGATGACACTAGATCCTTGTACAAATTGTCAATTATAGATCTGTGACTCTTATCTTGACAAAAATTATCACAACACTCTCTCAGTTCTGAAGGAAAATCTATACATTTTAATTTCTCCATACATAAATTATAGAAACAATTAATTTGTGATGCATTTCTTTCCCCCCATATAGCCTTATCAATGTTTTTATTTTTGTTAGTCACTTGTAACGAAGCATCCCCTGGCCCCACCATCCCCAGATCAACTTGAAATGCAAGTGGATAGTGGTCTGACCAATAAATATCATGATAAACTTCAACCTTTTTAAGTGACTTCCACGCCATTTCAGAGACCAAGAGATGATCCAACCAACGTCTGCTTCCACACACATCACTGACAAAGGTGTACGTGTCAGAGTGAATACCTAGCTTTTCATAGTCAGCACAAATCCAATTTTGTTCCTCACAAAAACTCAGTAATTCCCTATTAAATAATTCGCCAGGGTGAGCATTAAAATCCCCTAAAATATAAACGTATTCAGCATTTACGCTTTCAACAATAGCCGCTATTTCACCTAAACATTCACAGAAATCAATTAAGTTATGCAGAGAATCCGTCAGCATGTACACACTAAACAATAACAAAAAGCGATCAGCGCAAGTCATTTTAACAGCCGCTATGCGGTCACTCATACAGGGTATAACCGAGACAGAAGTAAATAAAGACTTTCTCCACAAAAGTGCAACTCCACCGTATGGCCTGCCTCTCAATACTCCTGCCGACGTATCCACAGCCGATTTACCAAAGAAACCAAAGTTTACATCAATATTCCCAAGTAAAGAAATCTCATTTGGCAACAACTATGTCTCTTGTAACGCAATTATATCTGCAGTTTCACACAACTTCTGAATACATATAGTCGACCTTTTTAATGACTTACAATTATAACTCACAAAATTACCACATACATTAATATCGCGTCTACAATTTGTATTAACCATTAACGGGTATTATTATAATTTACACTGACGGTTTGCGGCAACTCACTATGCCTCCGCCTTATCGTACCACTATAGTTAACAAACCTACGGAAAGATACACCCGTAGGCCATAAGTTCTCATCCATAAAAACATTTAGAGCCTGTTTAGGTATTAAAAACCTATAAGCCGCGTAGCCTTTGTTCCTTTTCATATTCATTTTTTGCAACGAAACTTCAACATTTGTCTTGTTTTTAATGTACGACACTATATCTTCTATCTTCGTCTCAAAATTAACATTATAGATGTAAAAAGGAACACTGACATCCGCCGCTTTAAACGAACACTGAGGCGAGGTCTCTGCCTTCCCTTTTAACCCAACAAAACGATTTTGTAACCTTTTACGTTGCACTTTAATCCATCCGTCATTTGGCAACTCATTTTTCCAATCACCGCCTTGTTTTAACACATCTGACACTAATTGTTTTCGCTCACTACCACCAAAAGACTCGATATTCGGTTCCACAGTAGGCCTCGTAGCTCCATCTCTTCTCAACGCACTGTTTGGTGTCGCCGTCTCTGTCGCGCCAACGTCCAGTCCTGGTGAAACCGCGGTGCAGGCCTCCTTGCACTTGTCTTTGTTAGATATATCGCATATAGTTTCTTGCGCCGGCGGTGTGAAAACACTATCATTTATGATTGTATCGTTAAGCATCTCGCTCACGCCTTTCGCATACTTGTCACTCGCAGCGTTCATTGACCCCTCCGACACGATATGCGTCATCAGGCCAATCGGACCACTCTCACATTCAAAACTATTGTCTAGTAGATGCGCTCCTCTTTTGCGATTTATATTAATGTTCCTATAACGATGATCACCCGATACTTTTATGTGATTCAGATCATCCATAGTGACATACTTTTCTTTAATAACCGCCACATCCTCCTGCAGTTTAATTAAATCTCTTAGCAGCCTTGTGGCGTCCAGATGGTTGAAGGTGACTGGTGGAAGTTTGTGGAGATACCTCGCAACAAAAACCGGCAACAACTCCGGATCTGTCTCCTTTATCAGCGCAACCATATCTTCAATATCTCTTTGACTTTTCCCTTCCTTCCTTCTGTTGATTTTTCGGGTAGATGTATCAACCGACTCGAACAATAGCTTCTTTGCAAGCGTTATATCTTCCTTTGAAAACGCGTAACAGCGTCGCATCATGCTATCCTCATCCATGATTGCCGCTTTGTTTTGGATAAAAGCAAGCACCTCGTTAATCACAACATTGCAGTTATTACATTTCACGATGTTACCCGCCATTGACACATTACAAAGTCACGTTCGTTCGACTCTTTTGCACTCGCCTTCTCGATGCAATTATTATAAAACAAACATTAAAAACCTTAAGAGGGTGTCGAGCCTACGAGACGCGCGGAAAATAGGTATTTACTGCAGCGGGCTAGTCGTGTGCGTTGTCACACACACAATGACAAGTTCGCTCGAGGCCCGCTTGCCGTTGCACGACGAAGTTTGCTAACTTTGCATTTTTTAATTTTTTGTCGTTATGTTGAATAAACTTGAAAAACGAATATTAATTATTTAGATGGTTTTATTTATCACACTAATATTATAAAGGCGAAAGTTTGTGAATGAATGTGTCTGTTTGCATGTTTGTTACTTCTTCACGCTCAAACGGCTGGATGGATCTAAATGAAGCAAGTAGGTACGTAAATAAATCACAAAAATAAATTTAATAAATTATACCTATTATATAAAAATTAACGTTTGTTTTTACTGTAGTAATACATTATCCGTTCCCTCACTATTCATCCTATTGCAATAAAACTTTGATTTTATATATTAAACTCCTCAGATTTTTTTTAAAGAATACTAGCAATGTGGGTACATTTCACATTACTAGCAATCTTGTTAACCCCTCCAACTAAGCTAAATATGCTTGTGTCTGGAGTGGGTTCACGTCAATAGTGTAATGGGTGGGGTTCGAACCTGCGACCTCTCGATCACAAGTCCGACACCTTATCCATTAGGCTATTGACGCTTCGAAACTGGGTAAGTAGCAAGTTAGGGTAGATGGGTATGCAGTACTTATTTGAATAATAAAACCAGTATGAAATAAAAAAAAAATTATGTAATGTCATAATAAAACCAGACTGAAATAAGTTTTGTTTATTAAAATTTAATTTAGTGCTCGTTTAAATTCTGATGTACTGTCATATTTTTAATAACATTCGGTACTTTATTATATATACGTGGGGCCATACTAAAAAAATATTTTTTCATTAATGCTGTCTAGTGAACTTACTTCGCAGAAAATATAAGCGTAATTTATTTCATAACAATATATGTATCAAGTGTAACTTAATTTAAAAGAAAAAAAATAAATAAAAGAAATCTATAAATCTAATGTTATATTGCTTATTATAACATTTTACAAAAATTGCCCAAGTGCGAGTCAGACTCGCCCATGAAGGGTTCCGTAGTAACTATAATAATATAATATAATATGTATATTTACTTGACAAAAAACTAAAACTTACAAATTTCTTAAAACTAGCTTATTTACATTTTTTGCAACTACGCCAAATAACTTTGTTTTTCATAGTATTTGTATGAATTACAAAGTTATATTTGCGGTTTTAGAAAATATTCTGTATCTCAAAAACTGCTGACTCGATCTCATTAAAACCAATTTTGATTGAAAGTTTACATTAAGATCTATAGATATATATACAACGTGTAATTTAAAGGGTATATACATACCAAGTGCATGGCTTCTTTGGATGATAACAAACGATATGGCAAGGGCTTTGTAATCCTAAGTCTACATGTGTAGAACTTATTACAAATTCCAGTACACTGATACCAGAGACCGAATTTGTCAAATTAAGAAGAACGAAAAGAATTATCGTGTTATTGGCAAGTGACGTGGAAAGTTATTGACCCTCGTAGTGCTGTGACACGTTTGTTATGATTGGTATTCAAAAAATATGTGAAACCAATAATTTGGTATCAATTCTTTAAGTCAGTTATTTTGTGCTGAAACTGTGCATAGAGACTCCATACCAAATGTTGTCTTCAGCCCTTTTGGTTAAATATGAGGTTTCCGTTACACGTTGTATATATATATTTATATTTTTCACTCTATTATTATAGAAATTAGAGGGGGGCACACATTTTACCACTTTGGAAGCGTATATCTTTTAAACAATTAATTTTATGAAAAAGTGGTTTTAGAAACCTCAATCTCATTTTAAAGACCTGTATATAGATACGACACACGCATAGGCTTCATGAAAAAAAAAAAATCAGTTTTAGTTCCATGTATGGGGTAGTAGTATGTTCCTTTATTTTAAATGATTTTTAATTTTTTTCTCAATATCGGAAAGCGTTTCATAGAATACATCTACTTACCAAGTTTCACATGTATAGTCTTAATAGTTTTGGAATAAAATAGCTGTGACATACGGACGGACGGACAGACAGACAGACAGACGGACAGACATGACGAAACTATAAGGGTTCCATTTTTTGACATTCGGCAACTGAACTCTAAAAAACGAGTAATTTCTTAAAATATATATTTTTAATTTTGGTACACTACACATATCACAGTATAGTAAGAAAAGAAAAAATGACAAAAAGATACTATACTTTGTAAGAAATAAAAAGACAATAAAACTTATTTCGAATTTTGAAAAAACAATCGTAGAAATATCAATGCATCCAAGGTTTGACTTCCAAGCCTGCTTCGTTTATTACCAACATAAGCAGCAGCTGAAAACGCTCGTTTAGGTTTTACACTGGTTGGAGGAATAGACAATAGATACTTATATGCTGTTTCTAAGTGATATCCACTAATTTCTCCATTTTCAAACAGGCTTATTTCACGTCTAATACTATATTTTTCCAACCCCGATTAATTTTGTATTTGTACTTCACGATCTGGGGATTTCATACTCTTATCAATTTCCAGCTATAACTTTTCCTTTAGTGTCAATTGGGGTTGGGATTGGGAGGTTTGTGGCCTTAACTCATCATCTGTTTGTGATCCTGATCTTCCTTCTTCTTCTTCCGTGTCATCTCGACTTTTAAAGTTTTTTAACAATACACTTTATTTGCTTCCAAACTAAAGCCTGTGTAGAAACTGGAAATAAGTCATGCCATTCCAAATCCGATAATAACTGATTTTCATCATCTTTTCATGGATTTTGTAATTAATTCAACACACCAGTCAAATCATCACTTCGTCGTTGCTTCATACGTTCCACTAAGGATGTTTTCATTTTTTGGCAAGTGTCAGCACTTGCCAAAAAAAGATTATGCTAGATAGCTATTTTATAAGAAATTTCAAAGCGGAATCAGCTGTGCATAAATTAGCATCTCGCCGACAGATTGCTTCTACTGTCAATTTAATTGGGGTCAGCACATCAACAATTTTATTTACCAATTCAAAATCAACTTCTTCCAAACGAATTGGATGATTGAGATCTATAAGAACTTTTTGAATGACGGTTTTTAAAAGATAAAATCGCTCCAGCATTGTTAAAAGACTATTCCACCTGGTTTTACAGTCCAAAAGAAGTGACAGCTCTTTTCCATGTTCAATTTTCATTTATTTTTGAAGTACTGTTTCATTTTTCAATGGTGATCTTTTGAAATACACTCTACAACTTTGCGGATTTTCTTTATCAGCTCATTAATGTTTTCATCTTGTGTTAACTCTGGTATGTGTTATAGCGCAAGGTCATTTTGTGACATTAAGATTAAGTCTGATTCTGGAATGTCTAAGTCTTCTAAATGTTCATCATCATGGATGTCGTCCATATGATCAACAGCCACAGGTGGTTCATTTATAGTATCATCTGAGGTAGAGCTGTCTTGCAAATAATTATGTTTTTCATAAAGCCAGTATCCAGGGAAATATCAAATATACTTAGACGCTCTTTCAATATACGAAGACAATTTTCAGCCATACTTTCATACTTCCATAAATAGGAACAAGTCCTAAATTCCAAATTTTTTTTATATGAATGATTGTTGATAGCCTTGTGTGGTTTATTGGATGTTGAAGTCCACTTGTCGAAAGAAAGACTAAATCTTTCACCTGCACTTTTAAAATGTTTCAATTCTGCAGTTACTTGTTTTCTGATTTTTTCACTGTAATTTATGACACGTTTTTGAATGGTGACGGCTGAATTTGGTAAATCCGTGTATTTTGCAAAGACAAATTTTCTCGAATCATCTGAAGTTATGAATATACTGAATGGAAATCCATCTAATGCAATCATTCTTGCCAAAACATCATCGAGGCTATCGTCGGCACTTTTAGTAAAATAATCATTTAACTTTCGCTTGGCTGGCGGCGGTGCTGTGTTCAGATTATCAGAATCTAGACTTGTTGAAGCTGATATAAGCTTGATGTTATGTTTTGATGACGTTTTGTCGATCCATCCAAAGTCTTGAGAATGGCTGAGCATCGGTTACATTTGGCACTATTCCTATCCTTCGCAACTAAAAAATAGCTCCACATTGACGTCGTATCACTGTGTTTTTTATGTTTAACAAAGTCTCCCGCCATTTGAAATACTTAATTTCAGATAATTGACTTTTAAATTTAAATGACGTAGGTCGTGGGTTTAAATTTAGAAAATATCTTGTAATGACCAAAGTTTTCAATATAATTAAGCATATCTTAAAACTGGAAACATATCTTACAACTATACAATAATAAAGGTTATCCATCAGAATTCAGACAGGCTTTAATGTCCTCTCATACCTAATTAACCTGTATTATATATACATTGTAAGAATGATATTTTAAAAGAGTAACTGTGGAGTTTCTTGCCGGATCTTCTCCATAGAAAACGACCAATTTCGAACCGTGCCCTGCGCCAAACTGCTGACGTTTTATAAGTGCCCATGTAGGCCTATGTGAAATAAAACATTTTGAGTTTGAATTAATTTTTTTACTACGTAATATTAAAGTACCACCTCCTACTGAGGACCTGTTGTATGCACTAGTAACAGAAAAATATTAATTTTAAACAACATTCTATCTGGTTTTAGCCAGGTTTCACAAAAACATAAGATATCTATATCATATTTATCTATTAACATTTCCTCATCTAAAATTTTGCCGGAGAAACGATTTATATTCTGATGATATAGTAAAATTGTGTTATTATAACTCTCCTTTGTCACATCTAAGGGTTTAAACAATTAATTTCAGTATTATTAGATACCCTAGATAATACTGAATAGTCATTTAACCTAGGATCAGTTAAATTGTCAATAACCCAGTGTAAATTGTAAGCTAACAAAGTAGCCAATGAACTTTCGTCGTAAATTCTAAAATGAATGTCAGGATTGCAATCGGTATGCCCAAAAACCTATTACACGATGTTTGATGCAATATTTTGCAATCGACCACATTTGCTGAGCAAGCGATATAATGCGGTCGCACTAAGTTCGCCGCGAGCTTAGTGTATTTCGAACAGCAACCGGGTGCACTCATTTTCATCATTTAGCGATAATTTTAGCCCTTACGTTACTTTGTTAATTATACTTAGTAATAAACCCTTGAAGGTTATCAGTGTATTTAACTTAGTACACACACACGATATCCATATTGAATGTTGGAGAAAAAGTTGCATCCACCAAGGATGCAACTTTTTCTCCAACATTCAATATGGATATCGTATGTGTTTTAAATTGGATTTCAAAATGAAAGCCAGATTTGCAATCACCACCCCCAAAAACCCATTACACGATACCCATATCGAATGTGTGAGAAAAAGTTGCATCCGCCATCTTGGATTTTAAAATGAATGCCAGATTTGCAATCACCACCCCCAAAAACCCATTACACGGTACCCATATCAAATGTTTGAGAAAAAGTTGCATCCGCCATCTTGGATTTTAAAATGAATGCCAGATTTGCAATCACCACCCCCAAAAACCCATTACACGATACCCATATCGAATGTTTGAGAAAAAGTTGCATCCGCCATCTTGGATTTTAAAATGAATGCTAGATTTGCAATCACCACCCCCAAAAACCCATTACACGATACCTATATCGAATGTTTGAGAAAAAGTTGCATCCGCCATCTTGGATTTTAAAATGAATGCCAGATTTGCAATCACCACCCCCAAAAACCCATTACACGATACCCATATCGAATGTTTGAGAAAAAGTTGCATCCGCCATCTTGGATTTTAAAATGAATGTCAGATTTGCAATCACCACCCCCAAAAACCCATTACACGGTACCCATATCGAATTTGTGAGAAAAAGTTGCATACGCCATCTTGAATTTAAAAATAAATTTCAGATTTGCAATCACCACCCCCAAAAACCCATTACACGATACCCATATCGAATGTTTGAGAAAAAGTTGCATCCGCCATCTTGGATTTTAAAATGAACGCCAGATTTGCAATCACCACCCCCAAAAACCCATTACACGATACCTATATCGAATGTTTGATAAAAAGTTGCATCCGCCATCTTGGATTTTAAAATGAATGCCAGATTTGCAATCACCACCCCTAAAAACCCATTACACGATACCCATATCGAATGTTTGAGAAAAAGTTGCATCCGCCATCTTGGATTTTAAAATGAATGTCAGATTTGCAATCACCACCCCCAAAAACCCATTGCACGGTACCCATATCGAATTTGTGAGAAAAAGTTGCATACGCCATCTTGAATTTAAAAATAAATTCCAGATTTGCAATCACCACCCCCAAAAACCCATTACACGATACCCATATCGAATGTTTGAAAAAAGTCTTCATCATCACTTTCACTTCCTCAAATGGTGCTTTTCGGGAGCAACTGCACAAGGTACTATTAGAAGTACCCAAAACGCTATAGGTGTGCCTATAATATTTAAAGAGTTCCCTCGCTTTCTCCAGGATCCCATCATCAGATCCTGATTTCATAACAATGGAACCAACTAGAAAGTATACCCTTTCAAACGAAAAAAAAATTCCAAATCGGTCCAGCCGTCTTCGAGTTTGAGGTTACATACATAAAAAAAAGTTTAAGACGAACTGAGAACCTTCTCCTTTTTTTTTGAAGTCGGTTAAAAAGCAATAATAACATCACAAAATATAAATACGTACTTTTTATGAGAATGGCTTTTTTTTTCAAAATTTCTCGCCAACTTTCTTCTAATAATATTTTTTTTTACATTTTTCCATAATAAAACAAATATTGAAAAAAAAAATATGTTAAAGAAATGTATATTGAACAATAAAAAGTAATTGTTGGGTATGCATAATAAATCGTACTCAATAAAACAAAAAATATGACTTATGTTATTCAACGTATTGCTGCAATACATACGTACACAATAGATCGCGAATTATCGTTACCGGCGAAACGCTCCACAATGAGACGTGACCCCTCTCTGAGCTCCCGTGGACGACTGAATTTTCGACCGGTGTACGTTGCGTATGGTTCAAAATAGCGCGCAAATTAGAAGAAAAAATTAAAATTAAAACAACCAAGCGACATTTTTGAAATGTTAAAGCTGTAAATGATAGTATGATAATTAGAGAATAATATGAATTGAAGTTTATGAAAAAATTCAACAGTTTACTATCAAAATTCAGCGACGCACGAGCATGTTTTGTAAGGATTTTTGTCCAACTTTATGTATTTTTGTTTAATAAACTATAAAATATTTTTAAATTTTGCCAACTATGTTTGCTAACACATTTATTCAAGTGTTCATTACATATTTTTGTATGGTAATTAAAGTACTATTATAGGTTATATTCCTTTAGTTGTGAAGACCGTTTTGAGTTATTTTACTCGGCCCAGGCTTAATCTTAAATTATAGATTAACTAAAAAATGGGGTGGACTGTGTCGGCAATCTAAATTGTAAACAAACACTATAGTTAGTATAAATAACATGGAATATAATAAAAATATTATATTCATTCAATACAATAATTAACAACACAAAAAACTCGTATAATAGTTCCCCAACGTTACGTGACTGACTTCATTCATACGCTAGCCGCCATTAGCCGTGTTGAAAAATTAAAATAAAAAATGTATTTCTGTTGATATTTACCTATGAAATGGCATATTTTGGCCTCTCACGGAAGCAGTATAATTAGTGCAACGTCTGAAAACACACAAAGGCATGTTTTTTTCCTAATTTTCTTTTAAAACACATTAGTGTCGCGTTCGCGACACAGGTTCGTGCGTAACTAAACAGATACGAGGCATTTACCTTGATTTCATCTTGCCATTTCAGAGCGCGGACAACGCATCTATAGTTTATTATATATCTTTGCAATTAACCCTGCAAATTCCTAAAACTTTTTGTGCGTATGGGTAGGATGTCGACCACGTAACGATGGCGCATCGTCGTTCGTCTTGTAGTTGGATGATGTGAAATTAAACGCTTTTTTAATGGGTATCAGTGCTGCACCAGCGTGGCCAGCACAGTTGTCTGCTTTGTAGTCCTTTAATTATTGAATTTAGTTATGTCGATGGAACTAGTAAATTTCATTTTTATCGGGGAAAACGTCATTAAATTAACGATGACTTCTCTCACGTTCTCTCACTCTAGTTGGAGCGGAACGGGGTGAGACTTTTACTACGAAGTAACTATTTAGTAATCTGTGCTTTTACTGACTAAAAAGCCACCCTTTTCCTTCAGTTACTATTATATTCAGTTACTATATTACGGTATCTCGTTATCCCGCAACTCCGGTTAGTAAGAAGTAGGTACATATTGCATAGATGAATGACAGAACTTTCGTCAATATACAATTTCGACATAATATTTAATGAGATGACAACGAATTGTTTTATGAATTAAACATAATCATTAGGCTCCCTACGGAGTCTTCCAAGCTTTAAACAAACGAAGTTATCTTAATGGCTTATAGATAACTTTCATAAAACAAATGACAGATAAAGGTCACGTTCGGGAACGATGACCGCGGACATAAAGATACTATTAGTGATACACAGCTGTATCTATAGCCAATTAGCACCTAACAGCTGGGAAACCTGGATAAAATATTCAAATATATATATATATATATTTGAATATTTTATCATGCATTTATTTATTTTAGCATGTCCTATTATATATATATACATCTTGAAGGACATGTTGCGTCCTACATGGCGTTATTTACCGATGATGCTGCGTCCCACTGACTTTGTGCGTCCGGAATACGGACGCAAGATTGACCGACCCTCATTTTTAGCCCAAGGGTCCCTCATGATCATTAGAATACAAGGGCGAAAAATTGGCATGGACGTAATTTCATCACTACAATGCCTTTTAGCGTATAATATAGTTCCGCCATCGTCCGACTGAAATTTGGAGGGCGCTAGTGTTCAGCGTATAATTTACCACGTATACTTTGAGTTCAGTTCACCGGTCTTATCGTGTCCATTGAATATCGTACTTAATTTGTAAAGTTTTTATCGTGTTTTCGTGACAACAATCTTGCGTCTCTTAAATATCCTTAAACGGGCACTAGGTACGGTGTCTGAGGGGCCTATTCGGGGTTCACGAGGGACGCATGGCGCGGAGCGGCGGGCTCCAGCGCGCTCGCGTGCCGAAGTTTTTAAGATACGTAGATTTTCAACCGACGACAAAAAGAGGAGGTTATCAATTCGACGCGTATATTTTTTTTTAATGTATGATCACCGATTACTCGAAGACGGCTGAACCGATTCGGAAAATTCTTTTTTTGTTTGAAAGGGAATACTTCGAAATTGGTCCCATTGTCACCAGGTCAGGATCTGATGATGGGATCCTGGAGAAATCGAGGGAAATCTTCAAATATTATAGGCACACCTATGGCGTTTTGGGTATTTCTTATAGTAACTTGTGCAGTTGCTCTCAAAAAATACCATTTGGGGATGTGGAACTGATGATGAAGACCACAGATGGCCGCCGAACCTACTCAATAATAAGTATTTCGTGGATTGCGATTCGATTACTTGAATATAGATATTAAGCACTTTATGTTCGTCACAATGCATATGGTGATGTAGAGCTGATGGCGAAGTACCAGGAGAACTCCTCAACAATTAACGGCCCAGCATTGGGAAAAGCAATATTTTGTAAAAGGTTATAAGTTGTTGACATTTAGGCTCTTTTAACTAGGTAAATTAAAAATCGACCAACTAAAAAGAGTGAAATAAAAACTTTTTACCAAAAAAATAAACCGTCTCCCAAAAACACTGCAAAGTGAAAAATAACATTAATTTCGGAAGTCGGTGCCAAAAATGAAAATACAAAACTAAAGACACCGACTACCGAAATTAATGTTATTTTTCACTTTGCAGTGTTTTTGGGAGTTGGTTTAATTTATTGGTAAAAAGATTTTTAAGATACGTCATCTTAAAATCGAAACTGTATTTCCCCGAATGCGGCAGACAAAATATCACTTATTGCAAAAAAGATAACCTTATATGTGCTTTCGGATCTCAATATTACTAGAATTAAAAAAGATTGATCCATCCATTAAAGAAGAAGAAAATCCAAAGAAGGCTTACAAACTACTGAAATATATACACAAACTTTTGAGACTGTGTATTGTAGGGTTTTATTATTAAATAGGCGCAGGCCAGGAGAACTTCAAAGAATTACAGTGCACGATTATTTAGAAAGCGACAATAATGATAATAATAAGTATGAAGAGTTTGATCGTGCGCTTACTGCCTCAGAAAGGATTCTGGTAAAGAAATTTAAACGTCTTGTCATTAGAGGTGAACGCGGTCGCGAAGTACCAGTTCTGTTTAATACAGAAGTTCAAGATGATATTTAATTATTATTATCGATTAGGCATATTTTTTTTGCTTCGACACCAAATCAATTTTTGTTTGGGTTATAACAATACAATTTATGGCTACAAAGTTTTGGAAAAGCATGCCAAATTATCATGGGCGAAACAGCCTAAAGCAATATCCTCTGCAAGGCTAAGAAAACATTTAGCCACCTTATCACAAATTTTTAGCATCTCTGAAAATGATATGGAGCAGCTGGCTACATTCATGGGCCATACTAATGAAGTACATAAAAAGTCTTACAGATTGCCAGATGACGTATACCAAACTGCTAAGATATCAAAGCTTCTCATTCTTATGGAAGATGGAAAAGCAGACGCTTACAAAGGAAAATCTCTCGAAGAGATTGATTTAGATTTGAATGAGGAGCTAACTGAAGAGCCCGTGGACAACAACGAAATTATAGACTATGATCCTGAACCTGAACCTACTTTAAATGCTAAGGCTGCGTTCCCACCAGAGATGTGCGATGGAAATATGTCGTGCGAGGATGTCTAGCTGTGCTGTGAAAATGTGTGGGGGTTTCCACCAAAGCTGTGCGATGAAAATGTGCCTACGAGGATGTGTAGCGGAGCTGTGAAAATGCGCATTAATGTGTGGTGCGAGGATGCGCAAACCCCGCAACACATCCTTCTCAACACATATTCCTCGCAACACATCCCTCATAACACATCTCTCGCACACATCCCTGGCACACATCCCTCGCTTGTTTTGTATGCGCAAAAATCTAGCTCCGCTGAGCCGTTTCCACCAGAGCTGTGCTGACCGAGGCGAGGTAAATGAAGCGATTCTATTGGTTCTTTACAAACACATCCCTCGCTACCTGTTTATACATACTTACCTGTCCAATTCCGGACTTACCTGTTCCCACCAGCCTGTGCCTCTGAGCTTACCTATTTATACATACTTACCTGTCCAACTCCGAACTTACCTGTTTACACCAGCCTGTGCCTCTGAGCTTACCTGTTTATACGTACTTACCTGTCCAACTCCGAACTTACCTGTTCACACCAGCCTGTGCCTCTGAGCTTACCTGTTTATACATACTTACCTGTCCAACTCCGCAGTTACCTGTTCACACCAGCCTGTGCCTCTGAGCTTACCTGTTTATACATACTTACCTGCCCAACTCCGGACTTACCTGTTCACACCAGCCTGTGCCTCTGAGCTTACCTGTTTATACATACTTACAAGTCCAACTCCGAACTTACCTGTTCACACCAGCCTGTACCTCTGAGCTAACCTGTTTATACATACTTACCTGTCCACACCAGCCTGTGCCTCTGAGCTTACTGTTTATACATACAAACTTACCTGTCACTGGACAAAAATGATTATTTTGTAGACCACCAAAGTGAAAATACCTACGTTATACATAGGTATTGTCACTTTTGGTATGCTAACTATTAATTATTTATTATCTGTGCCTGGAGTCATTATAAGCTCTTATATAGGTGGAAGCCTCTTGGCTGATAAGCTGGATACAATAATTAAAAAAACAGTATTCGGAACCAATCTGAATTCAATATTAGATGGATGTCATTTAGTTATTATAATCATTATGATATATGCAGAGTATTATACGGAATTGATTTAAACATACATTCGGATGGAGGCGGGAATGTGCATGCAGTGTTTAGTAGGTATACGCAGGTATTCAGTGTGCAAGAAAGATTTAAGAGTGAACGGACGTACAAAGTCAGCGAGAAATATTTAATTTGAATATCACCATTTAACGTTTAAATGAAATTTGACGTCGACTACTGATATGATACTGATTAAAACATCTTACATACGCATTGAAAACATTAAAAATCTCTCTACATTCAGTGGACGCCGCAGGGTGGTAGTTTGTAAAGACGCAAGAAGTCCTTCGCGATTTATATATATATATATATATATAATAGGACATGCTGATTTCCTTATGATGTTTTCGTGCAGCGTTTTGGAAGCAGTAGTTATAGATATCCAAAAAACCAGTTTTACAAAGGTACCTGCTAATAATATGTAGAAAACTTTTTCCTATCTGGGGACTTGCACGATAGTCTTAACCCGAAACAATTATCTGTAGACAATACAAAAATTTGTTCCATATTGAAACTAAACCCGGTACAAGCAACGTAGCAGCGCAGCCGCTGCGCCAACCGTGTCATAGACTTCTAAGTATTCACCTCAATCAATACTCTAGTGCTTTTATCAAGACATTTAAAATAATAATAATGTAGGTACCTATGTTGCATGATTTTACATAATTTCTAGAATTTCCACAGTAAGAGTAAATGTATTTGGAGATAGCATGCTAGCATGCTTGCTAAGTTGCTAAGTTAATAAAGTTGCTAGGCCCGGGCCCGGCCCTGTTGTGTGTCTTGCAAAATGTTAATTTACCGAAGGTACATGAACAGACATTTGTTTAGATATCATATTGCTCTTTACTGTATCGGTAAGTGATTTGAAAATATTTTAGAAATAGTTAAACTTAGCATTTTATTTATGTAAAGTCTCAGGTGAAAGTCCGCGTTATCACAGTTATAACTAGTTGACGAACTGATATAGGTCACATTAGCGGGACACTGGACAGATGCCAGATAGATAACATTATCAGTAGGTACCTATCAGTACAGTCACCGATACAAACACTAACCGTTTTATCATATAAAAATTTTTTTAGCAAAAAATAGAACCGACTTCTATATAAAAACACTACAAAGGCAGAAGTCGGTTCTATTTTTTGCAAAATTTTTTTTCACTCTTTTTAGTGGGTCGGTTTATAATTTATCTAGTTACAAAAGCCAAAATGTCAACTATTTATCACCTTTTACAAAATATTGCTATTCCCGGTGCAGAGCCGTTTATTTTTGAGGAGTTCTGCTAGTACATCACCATCAGCTCTACTTCACCATATGCATTGTGACGAGCATAAAGTGCTTAACATCTATATTCAAGTAATCTAATCGCAATCTACGAAATACTTATTATTGAGTAGTTTCGGTGGCCATCTGGGGTCTTCATCATCAGTTCCACTTCCTCAAATGGTGCTTTTCGAGAGCAACTGCACAAGGTCCTATAAGAAATACGCAAAACGCTATAGGTGTGCCTATAATATTTGAAGAGTTCCCTCGATTTCTGCATGATCCCATCATCAGATCCAAACATGACGACAATGGGACCAACTAGAAAGTATACCCTTTCAAATAAAAAAAGAATTTTCGAAATTGGTCCAGCCATCTGCGAGTAATGAGGTAACATACATAAAAAAAAAGTTCAAGATGAATTGAGAACCTCCTCCTTTTTTTTGAAGTCTGTTAAAAAAGATTCCAACGAACTGAGAACCTCCTTTTTATGAAGTCGATTAATGAAAATAACACTATACTGTCAGGAATGAATGAACGATGCATTAAAACTTGGGACATCTACAAGAATATACTTTTGCGAATGTGCGTTAACATAGCCAAGTTATACCTAACGTTCCCACAGCTGGAAAACAAAACTAATTACGTTGTTATGTGGCGTTTACTAATACGTCAGAAAGTTATCTAGTGCATAAATTCGGCAGAAACTAGATGATCAATCTTGCATGCAGTATGCAGCACCCCGCCTTCAAAAATATCGCATCAGATGTTGTGACTCGATAGGCGGCGACCTCTCGCTCCCGGCCCCGGTTCAATGGTCCGGAGCGAGGAGGCATGAGAAGCAGTCACCTCTTTCTGCGAAGCAGTTATGTAAGCGAAGAAGGTGGCGAGACGCGCGAGGGAGAGGCGGGTCTCCAGGCCCTCACAGCCCTCGCGCCCCAGGCGCTGCAGGAGACGTTCCGGGCGTCTGGAGTCACAGGGTGACTCCCAGCCACCGTAGGCGTGGGCCTGCGGGCTGCGAGCAATGGGTATCTCATCGCCCGACTGAAACCAGGGCCGTGTAGACGGCGCGTCGTGTTCCACGGGCCCATAAGGGGGCCGTTGCCTAGCCGGGGTTGCGGAATTGTTCGAAAGAGTTACCGCGGCCTTGGAACACGAAGGGCATTTATGATGGAACACGGATAGGTTTTAGCCAGTAAAAGTCTGACACACCCTCCCGCTTCCCCCATATCGGGAGGCAGTCATTAGATGATATCCCACACTTAAAAAAAAAAGAAAAGATGTGACGGCTGTGCAGCAGCCGACCGACGAGTCAACACCTCCTGTTGATGCTCCGTGGAGGGGCGACACTCGTGTCGAGTATGGTTTGCTTGCATGTAGTATGTTTTTTATTGCATCCTTTCTGCATGTTTATATATTTGCAGGGTGAGAGGGCAGTGCTGTATACTGCACGGTGTTTTTGGGATATCACAGCGTATAAAGTTAAGCCCGCGAAGACAGCGGCCTTTTATTTCACGAAACTTTCAAATAATTTTTTACTTACCTATACCGGTAAGTATAAATTTTTTGGTCTCTCCCTACTCGCTGTTTTATCCATAAATTAGTTTCTTATTTCATCCTTTCTGCATGTTCATATATTTGCAGGGCGAGAGGACAGTGCTGCATACTGCACGGTATTTTTGCGGTATCACAGCGTATAAAGTTAAGTCCCGCGGAGCCAGCGGCCTTTTATTTCACGAAACTTTCGAGTAATTTTTTACGTACCTATAAACTTTTAGATCTCTTGGATAAAACAGCGAGTAGGGCGCTGTTTTTTCCATAAAATAGTTTCTTTCTTCCCATAACTAGAACAACACAAATTGTTTATTGGCTACAAAACTTGGGCACAATTATGCCTGTCTGACTGGTGTCCTTTCTTGCAGTGGAACTTGGAGTACCAGGCATTTTGGAGCTCTGCTTTCAAGGTCAACTGCAGAAGAACCCAGAAATATGGTAAAAAGCTTACAATATTTAAATTTTCAGTATAATATGTAGGTTTGTAATGTGAATGGTCTATATTCGTTTTTGGAATTCGAGTATTTTTTTTAAGTTTTGGAACAACAAGCTCTTTTATAAAACGTTATATACAAAGTTCAAAAGCCATTGTGACCCACGTTCTTACTGAGAGCCTTTGTAATACAAATCGTTTCAAAATCAACTAAAATACACATTTCTATTACCATTTTGTCGACTGCAAGTATGAATCCAAGTATACTGATCTCGGTGGGGTTGCGGAAATGTATTGCCGGGGTTGCGGGAATGTTCTAACGAGATACCCTGGCCCCGGAACGCAAAGGCAGCTAAAGGAATAAGGTGGGTTTCACCCAAAGCGAGAGATGTGATTCGACGAATTGCTTACCCAAAAAAGGTATACTGATCTCGGACGTAAATCATACTACATAGATACCTAACTAAATATCTAAGTGACCACATTAAGAACCCTCTTCAAAGGCAGATTTTTTATTTATATTTTCTATTATACTTAATGCCAATCAGAATTCAAACTTCGGCGAGATTGAGGTTAAGAGTGGGCTCATCCCGAATAAAAAAATAATAATCCAAGTCTATCGAAGTTTGATAAATAAGACTCGCTATAAATTTAACAGACACTAGAAATGAATGATTTAAGTAAATTAATTAAGTAAATTAAATTATTATTAATTAAGTAAATAAAATAATTAAGTAAATTAAAAATGCTAAGTATTTTAAAAAGTCCTGCTGTTTTCAGCAGGACTTTTTAAAATACTTAGCGATACTTCTCCAACCAGAACGAGCTGTTTTTGTTTTTTTGCTATTTCCTGCTGAATCTGTTCAGGTTGGCTAAATAGGTATGTCTTTAGATAACTACTTAATAGTCTAAAACCCAGCTATATTATGTAAGCTAAATAAGCTAATATTCAAATGAACCTTGAAGCAACAAATCAGTATTTATAAAGTCCGACCATTGAACAGCGCGAAACAGATTCTAATCAGCATCAATTTAAAAGAAGCGTTTTATATTAACTTTAAAACGATTGAGTACAGACAGTACATGCAAACAATTGTTAGTACTAAATTAATGTGTGATGAATTTTATCAATATGTCGTTATTAAATGAGTTTATCCTCAAATGATGTTTTACCCTGTCTGTACTTTAAACGCATTAGGCTGGCCCCGTCGTTTGTTAGTAGTGTTTAGTTACAATTGTACGCGACATGATAACAACGCCTCCTCTCAATAAATACAACGTTTATTTGTTATTATTTTAAATAATAAATGACAGTAATAAGTGTAGTGTTGTTTAATGATTGCCAAGTGATTGATTTTGGTTTGTGTTGTCTGTAAAGAAAGGGTTCTCTTTTCAAAACAGTTGATTTGGAAAATTTAAAAAAATGATTAAGGGTAAGTATATCGTGTTCTTTTTTTAAAGGTTTTGTGCTACTAATACCTACTTTTATTTCTTATATTTTTTTAAGAGTTCGCATAGACAAAAAGGCAGTCATAATTAAAAAAATATAAAAACAATTTTTGAAAAGCGCAAAGTAAGTATGTGTCCTTTTGATGAATTATTTGTTAATGAGAGAGTTTCCAAAAGAAAAATACGAATTAAGCCTTAGTAAAATAACTTTACAAGTTGCCATTACCTGCTCTATAATATGATTTATACTACACCTGCTTGGAAAGTACCTTGATACTTTATCAAATTTACGGTAGAAAGTACGTCATTGCATATCGAACAAATATGCGGGGAGAAAACGCATCTGAGCGGGAGAGAAAAGTGTATGAAAATCCATTTCTTACGTGGTTTTTCTTTTTTAATTTTGGGTAAGACTATGCGCCGGTAACCTAAATATCAAAAGCCAAAAAGTTTTTACAGTGAGTTTTTATCTCCAAGTTCGCAAAATGACACTGGCCACTAGCTGTGTGTTGGATGGTGTCGGGCTGGCAGTGCGACCCTGCGGCGGCAGGATAAACAATTTGAAAAAAGAACATGTGAAAATTGCAGACGCCATTGGCGCCATTTTCAATTTGTGTGTTGTTTGAGGATTCAGTTTTCGTAGAAAGTAAAAGAAAACTATCAAAATGATAAGTAGTGATAGTGATGATGAAGATTTTTTAACTCCGCCGCAGTTGAAGGAATTTATTTTCCTCGTAGGTGTAGTATAAAGCACTATGTACCACTCGAGAGAAAGTGCGATTCCCGATCTCGGGTGTTTCACTTTCTCCCCTCGGTGAACAATGTACTATTGTACCTTGCATTGAATGCTAAGTTTTTGAGACCTTTTCGGTACATGGGCAGTTCGCATGGCTTGATATGAAGTGTGTTTCCGAAAGAACATAGAGAGAGAAGAGTAGTATGTATATAAACGTTACGACGGTAAATTACATACGAGCTTTTGCCAGTGTCTTTGCCCAAATGAAAGCAGAAATAGAATGCTTGATTCTTAAAAATATCTTAAAATTACGATACCTTTATACCGTTAAACGTTACAAAGCCTATGTGTGTATGTTCTCCTCTTAAATATACCTATCTTCTTGAGAAAACTACATGAAAAAAGTTTAGTAGTGTGCGCTTCAAAACAAAGAGAACAAGAGACGAGAATAAAATTATCTACAAAACTTGCTGAAGTGTATTCATTTAATTTTCTTCTGCTATTCCATTACATGTAAACAATATTTTGGGTTCAATGAGTAACGAAACATACTGAACTTATAACAAACTATAATGATACCTATCTTATCTTACTAATAGGTATTATAAATGCGGAAGTTTGTGAGGATGGATGTATAAATGTATGGATGTTTCACGCAAAAACTACTGAACGGATCTAAATAAAATTTGGTAAGTAGATAGTTGACCTCCAAGCCTATGTCTTATACATAGGCTACTTTTTAATCCGGAATTCCCAAGGTATCGGGTTTTACGCAGAAAAACCATCCCATGCGAACAAAGTAGCGGGCAGAAGCTTAACAACTATAAAACTTTGATATCTTCTTGCTTCAATAAAACTAGGATATAGGTACCTACTCTTTGTTTACCACAATGTAATACCTAATAAATAAGTTATGTAAATCGATCCACGATGCATCTTGTTTCCACATCAACCTAAGTAGGTACTCGTTGTTATGCAAGAACGGTCCATGCTAGCCAGATGACGATCAAAGTCCAATGGCGACAAGATACGAGAGAGTTATATTTATTACGAGCAACGTCACTATTAAGTCCCGGTTTAAATGAGACGGTCCCGTTTATAGGCACTGGAAAGGAAAGTTTCGGGACCTCGAATCGTCCCATTTTTACATACGGGAGGTCCAACACTATGATGATAACTTTTCGCACAACACAAAGTGAAAATCGTTATAATTTTAACGACATACCTAATTTATTTAATGGAACTTATAACTGACATTGCTAATTGCTGGCTATAATTGTATTTTAATTCATTTAGGACATGCAATTCGATTCAGTTTAAAATGACTTAGTATACTTAGTGTTGTGTGTGTTAATTTACTGACTGAAAATAAATTATGATTTCATTTATTACAATTATATATATTAGAGATGGGCCGAATGTGGTTTGAACCGAATCCGAACTTCGGCCGAACATTCGGTTAAAATGAAAAGTTCGGCCGAAGTTCGGCCGAATTTCGGTTCAATTTCGCGCGCTTTCTCGAGAGCAACACGTCGTGACTTGTTGCATTTACTTCAATCTCGAATATATTTATCGTCTCCTGGAAGCTCTGTATGTTCTGAGTAACTTTTATCGGAGGCAGGAAACGTACTTATAAGAAAAAAAAACGTAACAAACTTCTGCCAGATAAGGCAGTTTTTGGTGTTTTTGCACCATAGCCTGCCTCTAGTAAATTTTAAATATGATTGAGTAGATGAGAAAAGTTTGTTAATTTGAAAAATAAGTACCCTTTAGTTAATGAATGTTTAGTTTGTGAATCAAAAACGTGATTTTTTAATTAATTTACGAATTGTAATCCAGATGTTTGTTAGAAGAATAATAAGTTTTATATTTTTGTAATAGTATGTCTAATTATTATGTCAAATTAATAAGGCAGAAATTATCAAGACTAATAAGAAGAACCGATTTAATTTAAGATTTACATTTACAATGTTCGTAACTAAAATAAATGACCATGAGTGAGTAAAAGACATAATTTTATAACAGTAATGCTATTCTAATTCTATAAAATTTTAGTCAAAATAGTGCAAGTAATTTCAACCGAATGCCGACGATCGGTTCAAGCTGCCGAAATTCGGTTGAACCGAATGTGAACCGAATTTCGGCCCATCCCTGATATATATACATAATATTTACTTATGAAATATTTCTATAAAAACAGTAGCCCACCGGTATCGGAAAAAGGGTCCAAACTACCGGTGTTCAGGGCTCTTGAGAGAGCTTCCTAATAATACGCATTGTGTCTAGGAGTACTACTTTCTGGATCAAGCGTTTAATCCAGCTGACCAATGTGGATTAAAGGCTTGATCCAGGACTATCGGTACAATTATTGCTGTATAGTTCACGCGCCAGATCTAGATACTTGGTTTGCTTATCTTTCTCGGCTTTCACCAGATTTTCGTCAAGAGGAACCGCTATACCGAGGGGACGCTCTAATCGGTTCGTCACCACTTTATCAAGTTTATTGGCAACAATGTTCTTTCAGTGATGATAGACAAACAGTGTAATATTGTCATTTTGAGAACCGGCCGGACACATACCTATGGTACAGTGCTTCCGATTCCACAAGATTTGGTGGTGAATAATCCTGGTTACAAGGTTGTGTCTATACAAATAGTCTTCGTTAGCCAGACAAGAACAACCGGAGATAATTTGCCGAATGGATTCTTCTGGTATGCGATATGCCCCAAATTATTATTATTAAAATCGCAACTTTTGCTGTTTTTTTAAATAAGCCATTGTGGTGAAATTCAGAAATAAGTTTATTTTCGAAAAAATCATGGCAGTAATGACAACAAATTCCACTCCCGTACACATTTAAAAAATTATCACGTAAGTCACCATCATTAAGATACCTACAAGTAGCTGACTTGTACAAATAACACTATCAACAGGGCTTAGTAGATAGAAATACATTAGAGATAAAAACAAAAAAAAATTCTCAAGCCTGTTGACTGTTTTAAAATTAGACCGATGCTCTTTTGTTTGCTAACTCCGACGTGTTCCGATGCCTGTTAGGCCGTGCGCGCACTGCCTTGCGGTGGCCGCAATTCCGGTAGTTCTACCGCACCGCAAAATTTGTGAAGTATGGAGTGTCATAGAAGTGCGCGCACTGCGGTCAGTCTACCGGTGCGGTAGAACTACCGGAATTGCGGCCACCGCAAGGCAGTGCGCGCACGGCCTTAGTTCGCACGCAGAATGTAATTTGCAGCGATATAATATGTATGTAGAATTGTCTACGTTATATGAAAATATTGGCTGTTTATGAAACTGTTTTCAATTTGGAAGTGCGTTAATTTATTTTATTTGGATATTTTAATATAAAATTATCATATACTTAGGTAATTGTGTGCTAGAAAAATTTAACAAACTATTACTTCTAAACTTTGACGCTGTAATGAGCGCTAAAGCAAAATTAGAAAGTTTTTGTAAGTTCTTTGGTAAGATATTGAGTACAATGGGTTCATTAGAAAATATAGTTTGGAAATAAGTAACTATATAATACACTTACGTCTTTAGAGGTTTTCAAAACTTATGAATTTCAACTAAGTTATTGCCTATCAGAACTTCACTTATTAAGCTTCCGTAAACCAAATATCTACTCATAGTCATAAGTGAGAGGCAGGGCCGGATTAACCATTAGGCGGAGTAGGCAACTGCCTAGGGGCCCCGCATCAACAAGGGGCCCAGGCCCAGTGCACACACCAAGAAAACATGTATCTTTGAATGATAATTTGATGTGCGTGTGAACTTAGGGACCTCACTGTTACCTCACAAAATACAAATCGTTAGATTTAGTAGTAGAATTTAAACAATTTTAGAACAAATCTGGGAATAAGTAAAAAAATATATTAAAAACCACAGCCCTTTAATGTGCGTTTCCTCAGACACGATTTGGTCAGTCAAAGTAAGAAAAGGGGCCCCGAGAATCCCATTGCCTTAGGGCCTCTGACAGGGTTAATCCGGCTCTGGTGAGAGGTGTGTAGTTCAACAAAGTTAAATAACTTTAAGCCAAAGACGTTTACTTACTGGCTGATCATGGCTTGTCATTTGTTAAGATTTTTTAATATTGCTAAGATTTAAGAAGCAACACTCATACTTTTTATTTAAAAAATGTGTGTTTATTTTTCTATCGTATCCTCGTGGAAATAACATAACGAATTAATATTAAACAAGACTGAATGTCCTAAAATAATATCTAAATTATGACATGGTTGGTGCAGTGGTTTATGGATTGAATGCTTCCCTGCGTGCATCGGGTTCGATTCCCGAATCGTAACAAATGTCTGTATAGTCTACAGATTTGCATCTAGTTTTTTTTTTGTAATTGCTTCCATGCACGATTCAGGAGAAATTCCAAAAAATACAATCAAATCGTAATAAAATTACCAAAGTAATTAACATCAAAACAGTCAGAAGCATGTTATGTGTTTGTGTATAGAATAAAACAAATAAGTCGTTTACTACCGTTTATAACGTCAGTTGCAAGGTAAACTATCCGCAAGGCTGAATGCGACGGGCTAATTGAACCAATACACAATATTTACCATAGACTATGTTGTACTTGTTTGTTACTTATTGGCATTATTGCCAATATACATAGTTATGGTTTAATAGTTCATTTATGTACTATTAATCAAATTCAGGCGCCTATACAGTTGCATCTATTTAGATACAACTTTATATTTAGTACCTAGTTTTTGCGGGAAAGAGTATCAAACATTCTCACACTATCCGGTCTCACACTAGTAAAACCACCCGATGTTCCCTCGCACAGTTGCGCCGGGGGCTACTATCTATCTAAATATATATAACTCAAAGGTAACTGACTGACTGACATAGTGATCTATTAACGCCCAGCCCAAACCACTGGACGGATCGGGCTGAAATTTGGCATGCAGGTAGATGTTATGACGTAGGCATCCGCTGGGCATGCGGACAGCGAGTAAAGGGCAACTCGCTGTCCGACCATGGACCATGCCCGGGTCGACGGCGCGTCGTGTTCCACGCGCGCCTCAAAGAGCGTCAGCAAAATGACGAGGCCCCCGCGTAGAGGGCCGAAGCCTGCCGGGGTCGTGGGACTCATCCCGTTACCGTGACCCCGGTACATAAAGGGTCTTTGAAGGAACACCGTGGATTTTAGTCAGTAAAAGTCTGGGGTGGGAGGACTTATTTGATAATTTTAACAAGCTAAAAAAAAAAGGCATCCGCTAAGAAAGGATTTTGCGAAATTCCCACGGGATCGGGATTTACACGGGAAAAACTTCCCACGCGGGTGAAGCCGCTGGCACAAGCTAGTCAGCTATAAAGCGGAAATGTTTGCTTGTTTGTTGAAACGCGCCAATATTCGAAAGTACTGGGTGGATTTGGATGGAATCTATTTGGTATGGAAGTAACTTGAAACTTGAGGAAAGTTAAGGGCTTTTTACCCGACTCAAAAGAAGGAGGGTTATGTTTTTATCGTGATAAAGTTCACGGCTAGCGTGAAATAAAATAATGATGAGTTGGATTTTGGTTGGTTACTGGACAGTGATTAGCCTGTTCGTTTAACGGTAAGTTCCCTTTGTACCGACATGTACTTGGCTGGCCGGTATTATTAACTGATTCCTTTTAAGCAATGCTTAGCTCTTAGAGTCTTAAGCCATTCCTAAGAAAAATATACCTAGATAGATATACCTAGGTACTCTTTATTATACACCACAACAGAATCAAATAAGGACAAGCTATCGCTAGAAGCAATCTTTTACAGACAGCCTTTACCTAAGTCCGATAACATTATTATATTTTGTATGAGATATCGTTTTACCACTGTGGTATAAATACTATTATCTAGTATAAATACTAGTATAAATAATATATTTACTCGTCGGCCTCTAACAGTCGATGCTCTGTTTGCGGTCTCTAACACCGTGCAGCTTTGAATTGATTATAATAATATGCAGAATACAGTAACAGACAGGTTAGCAATGTTATAAACATTTGTATCTACTTGTGCAAGTATATGGCGAATTGCCATTACAATTGTACAATAAATTCTTTAAATGCAAATGTATTCTTATACTTCCTTCATATTTATTTTCCAATTAATTTTCGTTGCAGGATCCAAGACACTTGAATCGGTTCGCCGGGACTCGTTAAGTTTCATAGACTCGGCGTTTTTCGCCACTGTTGATTCTGGCTATAATTCAAAACTCGTATAATTGAGTATAAAGGCAAAACATGAAAAGAGGTCGGTCTAGGTACCCATAATTATGAAAATCTTTTGCTTCTTGCCAATTTTTAGGGTTCCTTAGCCGAATGGCAAAAAACGGAACCCTTATAGTTTCGATATGTCTGTCCGTCTGTCTGTCTGTCTGTCTGCCTGTCTGTCTGGGTGTCCGTCCGTCCGTACTTCACAGCCATTTTATTCCGAAACTATTAAGACTATACATGTGAAACTTAGTAGGTAGATGTATTCTGTGAACCGCTTTCCGATTTTAAGAAAAAAATTAAAAAATATTTAAAATAAAGGGGGGTCCCCATACATGGAACTAGAATTGAAATTATTATTTTTTCATGAAACCTATGCGTGTTTGGTATCTATAGACAGGTCTTTAAAAATGCTATAAGTGTTTCTAAAACCACTTTTTCATAAAGTCAATCGTTTAAAAGATATAAGCTTCCAAAGTGGTCAAATGTGTGTCCTCCCCCTCTAACTTCTATAATAATGGAAGGAAAAATCTAAAAAAAATATATCTGTCTGTCTATATTAATTTGAACGAAATCGAGTCAGCAGTTTTTGAGATACAGCATATTTTCTAAAACCGCAAATATAACTTTGTAATTCATACAAACACTATGAAAAACAAAGTTATTTAGCGTAGTTGTAAAAGTGTAAATAAGCTAGTTTTAAGAAATTTTTAAGGTTTTTTTATTCGTCAAAAAATGTACATCTTATATTATATCATTGTAGTTGCTACGGAACCCTTCATGGGCGAGTCTGACTCGCACTTGGCCAATTTTTTTATGATTCTTGCCATTAAATCCTAAGAGGTTTTGAATTATTTGCGAAATACCCGCGAACCGGCCCGGCTTCGTTCGTTCTAATTCTGCTTTCATGAATCACTTTATTCATTCGAGAAAACCACATGAAAATCTGCTTTGTAGTTTTTGAGTTTATTGCGAAAAGAAAGACAAACACGCGGTAGGAGACAGACTAGTTAAAAAAATATATGTACGTGCAGAAATGGACGTGTTTTTAGGGTTCCGTAGCCGAATGGCAAAAAACGGAACCCTTATAGTTTCGATATGTCTGTCCGTCTGTCTGTCTGTCTGTCTGTCCGTCCGTCCGTATGTCACAGCCATTTTAATCCGAAACTATTAAGACTATACATGTGAAACTTAGTAGGTAGACGTATTCTGTGAACCGCTTTCCGATTTTAAGAAAAAAATTAAAAAATATTTAAAATAAAGAGGGGTCCCCATACATGGAACTAGAACTGAAAATATTTTTTTCATGAAACCTATGCGTTTGTGGTATCTATAGACAGGTCTTTAAAAATGATATAAGGGCTTCTAAAACCACTTTTTCATAAAGTCAATCGTTTAAAAGATATAAGCTTCCAAAGTGGTAATATGTGTAACCCTCTAACTTCTATAATAATGGAGTGAAAAATCTAAAAAAAATATATGTCTGTAGATCTTAATGTAAACTTTCAACCAAAATTGGTTTGAATGAAATCGGGTCAGCAGTTTTTGAGATACAGCATATTTTCTAAAACCACAAATAAAACTTTGTAATTCATACAAACACTATGAAAAACGAAGTTATTTAGCGTAGTTGTAAAAATGTAAATAAGCTAGTTTTAAGAAATTTTTAAGGTTTTTTTTTATTCCTCAAATAAATATACATATTATATTATATTATTACAGTTACTACGGAACCCTTCATGGGCGAGTCTGACTCGCACTTGGCCATTTTTAGGGTTCCGTAGTCAACAAGGAACCCTTATAGTTTCGCCATGTCCGTCTGTCTGTCCGTCTGTCCGCGGTTTAGCTCAAAAACTATTGGTACTAGAAAGTTGTAATTTGGCACAAGTATACACGTTAATGACGCCGAAAAAGTGGTAAAATAAAATTTTGAATAAAACAATTTTTTAGGGTGCCTCTCCTACGTGTAAAGTGGGGTGATCATTTTATTTTTTCGTCCTTCCCATAGTGTGGGATATCGTTGGATAGGTCTTTCTAAAACATTAGGGGTTTGGGAAAACCGTTTTTTTATTAAGTAAACCGTTCGTGACTTATCAAGCTTTAAAGTACTAATTTTCGTTAGAGTCAAGTGTCCCCCCCCCTCTAGCAACTAAACGGTTGTAGTTAGAAATTTAAATGTCACGGCAGTAGTACCTATATATAACGAAATTTAAAGGAAAACTATCACACATAAGTGGGCTTTACAAGTTTACGAGTAATAGTCGACCAATTGTATTTGACTCGAAAATTTCGAACAACTCCATAGAAATGTCGATAGATGGCGCTAAGCGTCAGTTGTATCGCGCTAGTTTCATATTTAAATAAGTTTTATAAAAAAAAACTTTTTAACAAGAAAAACGGACTTCCAAAAACCCACTAGGTAGGTACAATGTGAAAAATAACTTTAATTTCAGAAGTTGGTGTCTTTGGATCTGTATTTTAGTTTTTTTGCCACCGACTTCCGAAGTTAAAGTTATTTTTCACATTGTAGTGTTTTTTTGGAAGTCGGTTGTTTTTTCAATTCCCATTGGTTCCAGCTGAGGCTGTTACAATTCACAAAAGCCAGGGTTTCACATTAGAAAAAGTTGTTGCACATGTGAAGCCCGGTATTTCAAGGTCAATGTTATATGTTGCTTGCTCACGTGCCACATGTGCTGAAGGTTTATTTATCGTTACTGAATGTTTTCATCCTCCACGTCCACCCACCGACTAAGATTCAATCGTAATGGAAATGGAAAAGCTGCGTCGAAATCCTCTAATACCGATGTATCGATTTTTGAGGGAGCCCCACAGTTCATACCAAATTATGTTCCATAATGTTCAATCCTTACGTGCACATTTGCAAGATACTGTAAGCGATCCTCAAATAGCTTAGCTAGCTTTTTATAGATCATGCTAATGTCCCAATATTCACCCAGTAGGTTTTGTAAGTAATTTACTATCGCATAACAGTCCTTGTATAATATTTGGAGATTTTAATGAAGACTATCTCCGTAACGACAACACTGCAGTTTTCAAATTAATACGTGACGCTGGTTACCAGTCTTTATTACAACCACTTCCCTCTACGCGCGGTGGTATTCAAATAGATCATATTTTTTCAAACTTCCCTTGTGAAGTTGGATTTTATAATTCCTTCTTCAGTTACCATCGCCCTAGGTGGGTTCGTTTTTAGAGTGAATTCAAATTAATATGTTTTTATTTATTTATTATTTTGCTATATAATATCAAACACAAAGCTCCTCTAGCAAACTACTTCCTCAATTTATTTTTTTGTGACGATTGAGTAGTGTAGCTCGGTGTCCTGTATTTAAATTCAAAACACCAGCTATGACAAGTTTTATACAAATCTCTAAAAAAAATTAAAACTTTCCGCGAAAAATTGTCGGATCAGGTGGCGAATTGTAGAGGAAGTCAAATTAGTTAGGTAGTCATGTTTGGCTTTTAGTTAGAGCATGGTACGAAACGATCAGTCAGCGAATACGACACGCACTTGGCTGCTATAAAAACTACGGAACCCTAAGCTGCGCGTGGCCCGACACGCACTTGACCGGTTTTTTTTAATAAATATTTTAAATAAAAAAGAAGTTTAATTTTGCAAGCTCTGTGGATCGACGTATTGGATATCGAACTCTACACACACAGACAGACAGACAGACAGACGGATAACGATGGAATGGAAAGTTTGCTCTCACAATTATATCACGTTGTTTAGAGACTAGACTATATTCTAAATTCTATATTATTATTTGCTTAACCTTGCATCGATTGAAAACGAAGGCTATCGATAAAACAGCCGTATTGTCTAGTAACAAAAGTTAACAAGCTATTGAACTCATTTAGAAACTATAAGTCTTCTTTCCCACTTGTGGCACTCATCGAGCTTATTACATACGTGCATGCAAGTGTGGTTTATCGAATGCATTACTTCCTCTCTAGGTGCGTATTATGATTGAAAGAAACATTTTTTATTAATAAATTCGTGATTATATTATGTGATTTTTTTTTTAATTCATTTCGATTAAGTACCTACATAATTATCTAATTTAGAAATACACTGTATTCGGTATAATATTCGTCAAAGTTATTCTCTCTCCTGCCTTTGTCAAAATATCACCTCTTTTTCTTGCCTTAAGTCCTGAATAGCAATGTAAGTCTCATTAAGAAATTACCTGCCTATATTTCATGTGTCAGCTTGGTTTTGGCTGACTTAATACGGCTAACTAATACAGCGGAGTGTAAATGGTTTGAAAATGATGATCCGATCACAATTAGTTTTATTAATGTACATTGTAAACTAGGGTGTCCCATATACGAGCAATTTATTTTTAATTTGAAGCGCATACCCTTCATTTTTTTTATAAATGTTAAAACATACTCGAATATGAAATTTCATCTTTCTAGCATGATCGCAACCCCTGAAGCTCAGTCGGCATGACTGAGCTTCAAAGTTTATTGAAAATCTTGTCTTGTTCTCATATTTGGGTCGGCAATAAAACTATTGTAAATTAAACAAATTGAGTGAATAAGAGTTAAAATAAAATAATTTTAAATAATAAAATTAATCTTTATTTAAAAAAAAAAAGTAACAGTCAGCTAGGGTAACTTCTGTTGACAATAAGTGTTGTTTTTTAAAGTCCGGATTGAAATATCGATGTTCCTACATACAATGCAACAAGAACTGTTTTTATTCTTCTTCTGCTGTTTATTTAACAGCCCTTTCAGCGGTATCATTTACAACTTTCAAACGATTTATTCAGCGTCCTAAAAAGCTGCATTATCATTCCAACAACATACATCTTCTTGAAGAAAACCGTCGTTAATCTGAAGTTGTGATCGAAATGTTTTCCGATACAAAATCATCATCACCAATCATTCATTCGTTTTATTTACAACAAAAAAAAAACATGAATAAACAAAAAACAACAAGAAGTGTAAAAAAACACGTAAATACTTGCTTACCGAACAGATTTTGGGTCATTTCTTCCATCGATGGGACATAGCGTTTTTGTGATTGCCAACTTAAACTTTCTGTTTAACTTGGCAATCTTAAATTTTAGCTTATCAACTTCATCATCAGAAAATGATAATATGACAGTCTCTTCACACTAATACGGACCACAGGTGATGGCTACACTTGCTAACGAAGCTTTAAAAATTGTTGCATCAATTTGTTCGTACTCTTTTATTTCATTCAAGAAGAAAAAATCTTGGTGAGGTGTTGTAGTTGCAACTTGAGCCTAGATTTAACATACATAAACAAACATCCACGTAAACGTGACAAGAAATAAGCAAACATCTTGAAGAGCCTTTCTGTCTTTTGCAATCATGCGGATTTGTGATTGCAAACACATTTTCAAGAATAGATCGCTCTCGCTATCCATCATGCCTGATGCTGTGCTCCAGGGGGGCTGAGTTTTTTCTTGTTGTGACTCCCAAGTAATTTGTAGTGGAAGTAAATGCTAACTTTCCTCTCTCTCGCTAACTCTATTCCAAACCTCTTTGCCTAACTAGCTATTCCCTCTTTTTATTGTCAACGTCACCTAAGCATCCCGGTCGACCTGGCTCTCTTTGTTTCTTAAAAAATGCCTTGTCTTCGTCTATTTTCATCATTTCAAATGCATCAGCATGTGCAATAATATCAAATAAGTTATCAAAGTGGTTTTAAAATTATATTCACGATTTTTTGTAGATCATCCCAAACATGATATAATCAATAAGTTTCTTCACGCATTTTAGAAAATTTGTTTGCGGGAATTCTTGCATTTTCCCAAATATACTGCACTCTTTAATTAAGTACAATATTGGCACTTTCACTGACAGTCAACTTGACTTTGCGAATATTATTAAATAGGACAGCGAGAACTTGTCTATTTGACGGTGATTTTGCACCGGTTATTTGATGGCTAGGCAGTCCGACATGGAAAATATTTTATTTGTCAGCCCTTAACCCTACCGAAATTTATATGCAATAAGGAATAGGCACTAAAAATCTTAAAAATCGTGTATGTAGTGACTAATTAAACACTCAGTTACAAGCGCGGTACCCGCGCAATTTGTATGGACAAGTTTCAATCGCAAGTCGGCACGGGTTATCGTTTATAAAACGAGCTAATATTTATTTCTAGACTATATTAGGTCATTATGAAAGTTTTAAGAAGGTATGCGTAAAAATATTTCGACATCGAAATTTAAGGGACACCCTATTTTACATACATTAAATCTATTAAAAGAGAACAAAAACAGAAAGAAGAGGCCGGAGTCTGTGTTTCCCGATAGCTACAACCTAGGAGAGTGAATAGGTTACTTTTAGGTAAGCGTGCTCCATTTTCGACCACATCATCAATTCATCACTTACCATCAGGTGAGATAGTGGTCAAACGCAAACCTATTTTCAGTAAAAAAACTATTTATTTCAAATATTGGCCAAATGCGAGTCGGACTCGCCCATGAAAGGTGCCGTAGTGGCTACACGAAATAACATTGCTTTTCACAGAGTTAGTATAAATAACAAAGTTACATTTGCGGTTTTTAAAATGTGCTGTCTCAAAAACTGCTGACTATATCTCATTCAAACCAATTCTCCTTGAGAGTTTTCATTGCGATCTACATCATATATTTTAACGTGTTTCAGTCTATTATTTTAAAAGTTAGAGGGGTGAATATACATTTAAGTACTTTGGATGTGAAAACAAACGATCGAATTTAAGAAAAAATGGTTTTAGGAACCTCAATGTCATTTTGAAGACCGCCATTGTAACCAAAGTTTTAGCAATATTGTTATTAAGGTGAGTCTCATTTTTTGGTGTACAATAAAGTACATACGATAAAATAAAGTACGTACAATATATATGTAGACATCCCGCACTTGTAGAGTTGATGAAAAAAATTTTTCATTATTAATTTATTATTACCTTACGTTTTTATTTTTGAATTAGAGTCGTAAAGCGATTCACAGAATATATTTATCAGCTATTGACCTACCGAGTATCATATCAACAGTGTAATCCTAAAAATTTTAAAATGAATTAGTTTCAGAAAAATGGCTGTGACATACGGACGGACAGACAGACATGACGAATCTATAAGGGTTCCGTTTTTCCTATTCAACTAGGGAACCCTAAAAAGTGAAGATTTTGCAACAGGAGTTCTGGGCAAGATATGTAGATTGTAGACTGTGTTTTAGGAAACTGATCATTCACTGAAACCTAAATAACTGAGAAATCTATGTTACTGATTTTTGGAACGAGCTCTTGATACTTTTACATTGAAATACTGTTACTGGTAATTTTCAACTCTTATTACTTAACTTACATTTGATACACAGGTTCGCATCGCCTGAAAGACAGGTTTACTAGTTCAGGCAAATGTATTCAAGACTGCAAGTATAAATCTAGTTGTAAGAAAATTTTAATTAATGAATTGTTTTGATTTATTATTTGATATCTTAAATTTTTTCGACGTTTAAGTACCTCTTAATTTGGAATTCTGAGTATTTATGAAAGACAAGTTAATAGTTATGGTGTTTGAACTAAGTTGCCAAGTGTGTTGTGTTCTGTAACTGTGTGCATTGTATTTACTGTCTGTATTGTTGCAACTTGTGTGTGTTATAAAACAAAATAAATAAACTTGCTTATAAATAGTACCTACATCTGTTAGGGCCCTCCGTAAATAAGACAAGTACCATTTCAAACGAAAACCGTCTCTGAAAAATAATCCTAGTACTTAATCCTTTTGCCGAAATTATGATTTTACTATTTGTCCTGTTCAAGTTCAAAATGAAAAAAAATATTATGTTGCATAGCTGTTGCATTTAACAGGGTATTCAATTGTTTCTTATCTTACTCATATTTTCTTTATACTTGTGGAACGTGAAATAAATAAAATGATATAGTTAGCGCTAAAAGTTGCGATCATAAAATTGCTAGATTGCGGAGTTGTTTGTGCATACTGGCTCAATGTTCCCTGAAGTTCAAAAATACGCGATGATAACAAAGATTATGTGTGTGTGTGTAAATCTGTTTTGAGACTAGGTTTGGTTTAGATTATGAAGAAAAGGCCAGAAATATGTTCAAACCAATTCCAATTTAGTTCACAATAACAATGGGTTAAGTGAGAAGCGTTGTGTCTATGTATTGATTGTTCTTACACCGATAAGTGATGTGATAAGAGAGATAACACGTAACCTCTTAGCTCGGAACTCAGTCGGCAGCTGTGCGTCGCATCTAGCACACGTAAACACGAGATTTTTCATATTTTTGCCAGTTTCCTTTACGTCAGAAAACGTGAGTGTCGTAATTAGTACTATTTTTAAGTTCGTTGCTAGTTTTTTTTTGTTGTGACTTTGACAAATATTTTGGTTAGGTTTCCATTGAATAATTAGCTAGTTAGTTATTGGTTGTCGCTTAAGTGGTTTTCTTAGACTTGTTAATATCTCTCAATTGAGTTCATTTAACGTTCTTCGTCGCAGTGTTTTCCCCTATTTAAGAAGGCACCTAGTTATTAATATTTGTTTTCTTTAGCTGATTTTAACAAAAACAAGAGAAATAAAAGTTTGTAAACTTTTAACTGTGAATAAAGGAAAAGTACGTACATCTTGTCTACTATAACAAAACTGCTTTAAACCACCGTTACGATTGTATTAATAGAACTTTATTTACGATAGTATGGAAAAATATATAAATAGTGTTTTATAAGGCAATTACAAATTAAAATTACAAATACGACTATCTATTAAAGTCGTCTAAAAAGTTCCAAATACCCCACAATTCAAGCTTTTTCATGCAGTTGGTGGGTTCCTTAAATGATTGCGAAAAACTGCATCAAACTGCATGAGAAGTGTTGTTTTTTAAATATAAGTATTTTTTTCTTTTTGCACTTGTTTCTATAGTGTATAACATCAACAGAATATCACTTTATGACATGGCTCATTGATGATTACTAATTATGCATCAATCAAAAATATCATCAATCATATTTTACGTATGTTAGAAGTAACATCTAGTTTTTATAAACTTATAAATAATACCGTCATCGTCAACATTTTCTATGTTTAATGAGTACCAACGGTAAATTTTGTAAATTTACGTCAGGAACGTAAGATATCTTATATCCCAGTTACATTCATCTTGAAAAATATCTTCAATAAATTAATAATAATATTATTTTCTTTGTTTCAGTTAGCCAAATCATGAAGATTGGTTTCATCGGAGGCGGCAGACTGGCCTTCGCTTTGGCCAATGGCTTTATCTCCGCTGGTAAATATTGTCTCAATTGTATCCAACTAGCTTTTGCACGCGACTTCGTTCGCGTGGGAGGTTTTTCCCGCGTAATTCCTGATCCCATGGGAATTCCGGGATAAAACTATCCTATGTCCTGCCCAGGGTCCTAAACTATTCCCATGCCAAATTTCATATAAATCGGTTTAGCAGTTTAGGCGTGAAAAGGTAACAGACAGACAGACAGAGTTACTTTCGCATTTAAAATATTAGTATAGTATGGAAGTGTGAATAGTATGGATTACCCATTACGCCACTGCTGAGCAAAGGTCTCTCTGACTTTTTCCACACACGTCTGACTGACACATTGTCTGCTGATGCCGGTCAGTATACCGATGATCCAGCTCTAGACCTTGATCACGTCTGAAGGTAAGCGAAAGATGAGGTCTACGATGGGACGAGCGAGCCCAAGAGATGCATGAGTTCTGAATGCTCTCGGTTTCTATGTGGTAGGGAACACAGAAGCCGGCAGAGAGTTCCACACCTTGACCGTGTGTACAATAAATGTAGAGAAGTGCTTAGTACGACTCGTTGGTATATTGACCTAGATAAGTAAGGATGGTAACCTGCAGGTCTTTAACTAGCTGTGCCCGTGACTTCGTTCGCGTGGGTGTGAATACCGGGAGAATACTAGCGTATATTGTTGCGCTATAACCTCCTCTATCTTCCAGTTGCATTAAAATTCAGTCGTTCCAGGGATTAACCCGGACAAATTGAAAGACAAAAACTTTGTGTTTTAGTGTCGTGTAAATAGTTAATTATTAGCACTTGTGAAATAATTATTTTGAAATCACAGACAGACACTTCAATTTTATTTATATGAATAGAGTCTCGTCTTTTTCCGTCACTTTTCGCCTTTGCCAGAGACCGCTATAGCAAAGGCGAAAAGTGATCACATCCAAGCGTCCATATCAGTAGAGATCCATTAGTTATCCCGTCATCTCTCCTTTGTGTAGCGCAGTGAAATATGCGGCTTCCTGCCGCGGATTTGACTAATTCTATCGAACTCATAGGACCTGCAGTGTGATTTGGTTCCATCCACCTGTTGGTTCAGCCACTATATGAAGTCGTTATTCCGCCTAGTGGCAGTATGCGTGACAAACACTGCGTGATGATCCTGAAGTATGCTTACATTGGAGCAGCCTTTCACGACATTCCAAGGATCTTCCTCCAGTGCTACGTCTCCACAGCATCTATCAACCACTTTTCCAACTGGCACGAGTTGCTGAGCTATATACATGTAAGCCACGTAAAGAAAAATGAAGAAAATATGTGTCTGCCTGAACCTGTCTCAAATGTTTCGAACTGAACTAAGTACTAATATTATAAAAGTTTATTTAAACACGTAAATCCTTGAAAGGGTGGATTTGGATGAAATTTGTTATTGAAGTAGCTTGAAGCCTGAGGAACGTTAAAGGCGAACGTTTTACAAAAAAAGAAGGTTATGTTTTAATCGTGATAAAGTCGACTGCGAGTTATTTTATAAATATTGTATGAACATAGACAAACGAACGTTAACCCACACACAACACAAGTAGTTGGAGAGGTTAACAAGATTGCTAGTAATGTGAATTCTACTCGCATTGATCTTTGAAAAAAACAATGCGGCCTTTGAACCGCCTTTATTATATTATATAAAGCTAAATTACCACTCACTGACTGACTGACTCACTCATTGACATAATTGTTCTCCCAGATGGTGGATGGGGAGGTGGGTATATTTTGACAGATTCGTAAACAAGTAACTCTCAAACCTACGGGAAAAGTGCCAAACCTCCCCTTTTCACCCCCCTTCTCCCCCCTCCCTATCGTATCTCGGAAACTACGAGACCCGTATTTTTTGTTTTTTACGGATTCGTATAGAGGAGGCTCGGTAAAGTAAAAACCATTTTTCAAAGTCCCCCCCCCCGCCCCCCTTCTCCCCCCCTTTAGGCGGATCTCGGAATCTAAGAGACTTGGAACATTTTTTTTTTCAGATTCATTTAGAGGGGCAATGCTTTAGTCGAAATACTTGTGCAACCCCCCCCCCCCCATCACCCCCCCCCCTCTTTTTTTTTTTTTTCACAAGCTCGCGAGGTGCTTGCACCTCGCGCAACACGCAAATACTAAACCCCCCCATCTCCCCCCATCTCCCCCCCCCCATATTTTTATTTTTTCACAAGCACGCGAGGTGCTTGCACCTCGCGCAACACGCAAATACTTGATTTAGAGGGGCAATGCTTTAGTTTTTTTCACAAGCACGCGAGGTGCTTGCACCTCGCGCAACACGCAAATACTAGTTATTATACTATATAAAGCTAAATTACCACTCACTGACTGACTGACTCACTCATTGACATAATTGTTCTCCCAGATGGTGGATGGGGAGGTGGGTATATTTTGACAGATTCGTAAACAAGTAACTCTCAAACCTACGGGAAAAGTGCCAAACCTCCCCTTTTCCCCCCCCTTCTCCCCCCCCTCTATCGTATCTCGGAAACTACGAGAACCGTATTTTTTGTTTTTTACGGATTCGTATAGAGGAGGCTCGGTAAAGTAAAAACCATTTTTCAAAGTCCCCCCCCCCGCCCCCCTTCTCCCCCCCTTTAGGCGGATCTCGGAATCTAAGAGACTTGGAACATTTTTTTTTTCAGATTCATTTAGAGGGGCAATGCTTTAGTCGAAATACTTGTGCAACCCCCCCCCCCATCACCCCCCCCTCTCTTTTTTTTTTTTTTTTTTTTTTTTTCACAAGCTCGCGAGGTGCTTGCACCTCGCGCAACACGCAAATACTAAACCCCGCCATCACCCCCCTTTTTTTTTTTCACAAGCACGCGAGGTGCTTGCACCTCGCGCAACACGCAAATACTAAACCCCCCCATTTTTTTTTTTTTTTTCACAAGCACGCGAGGTGCTTGCACCTCGCGCAACACGCAAATACCGTATCTCGGAAACTACGAGACCCATATTTTTTGTTTTTTACGGATTCGTATAGAGGAGGCTCGGTAAAGTAAAAACCATTTTTCAAAGTCCCCCCCCCGCCCCCCTTTTCACCCCCTTTAGGCGGATCTCGGAAATTAAGAGACTTGGAACATTTTTTTTTCAGATTCATCTAGAGGGGCAATGCTTTAGTCGAAATACTTCTACAAACCCCCCCCATAACCCCCCCCCCCTAATTTTTTTTTTTTCACAAGCACGCGAGGTGCTTGCACCTCGCGCAACACGCAAATACTAAACCCCCCCCCATCTCCCCCCCCATTTTTTTTTTTTTCACAAGCACGCGAGGTGCTTGCACCTCGCGCAACACGCAAATACTAGTTATTATATTATATAAAGCTAAATTACCACTCACTGACTGACTGACTCACTCATTGACATAATTGTTCTCCCAGATGGTGGATGGGGAGGTGGGTATATTTTGACAGATTCGTAAACAAGTAACTCTCAAACCTACGGGAAAAGTGCCAAACCTCCCCTTTTCACCCCCCTTCTCCCCCCTCCCTATCGTATCTCGGAAACTACGAGACCCGTATTTTTTGTTTTTTACGGATTCGTATAGAGGAGGCTCGGTAAAGTAAAAACCATTTTTCAAAATCCCCCCCCCCGCCCCCCTTCTCCCCCCCTTTAGGCGGATCTCGGAATCTAAGAGACTTGGAACATTTTTTTTTTCAGATTCATTTGGAGGGGCAATGCTTTAGTCGAAATACTTTGCAACCCCCCCCCCCCCCATCACCCCCCCCTCTTTTTTTTTTTTTTTTCACAAGCTCGCGAGGTGCTTGCACCTCGCGCAACACGCAAATACTAAACCCCCCCATCACCACCCCTTTTTTTTTTTTTTTTTTCACAAGCACGCGAGGTGCTTGCACCTCGCGCATCACGCAAATACTAGTTATACTATATAAAGCTAAATTACCACTCACTGACTGACTGACTCACTCATTGACATAATTGTTCTCCCAGATGGTGGATGGGGAGGTGGGTATATTTTGACAGATTCGTAAACAAGTAACTCTCAAACCTACGGGAAAAGTGCCAAACCTCCCCTTTTCCCCCCCCTTCTCCCCCCCCCCTATCGTATCTCGGAAACTACGAGACCCGTATTTTTTTCTTTTTACGGATTCGTATAGAGGAGGCTCGGTAAAGTAAAACCCATTTTTCAAAGTCCCCCCCCCCGCCCCCCTTCTCCCCCCCTTTAGGCGGATCTCGGAATCTAAGAGACTTGGAACATTTTTTTTTTCAGATTCATTTAGAGGGGCAATGCTTTAGTCGAAATACTTGTGCAACCCCCCCCCCCCATCACCCCCCCCCTCTTTTTTTTTTTTTTTTTTTTTTTTCTCAAGCACGCGAGGTGCTTACTTTTTTTTTTTTTCACAAGCACGCGAGGTGCTTGCACCTCGCGCAACACGCAAATACTAGTTATACTATATAAAGCTAGATTACCACTCACTGACTCACTCATTGACATAATTGTTCTCCCAGATGGTGGATGGGGAGGTGGGTATATTTTGACAGATTCGTAAACAAGTAACTCTCAAACCTACGAGAAAAGTGCCAAACCTCCCCTTTTCACCCCCCTTCTCCCCCCTCCCTATCGTATCACGGAAACTACGAGACCCGTATTTTTTGTTTTTTACGGATTCGTATAGAGGAGGCTCGGTAAAGTAAAAACCATTTATCAAAGTCACCCCCCCACTCCCCTTCTGACCCCCTTTAGCCGGATCTCGGAAATTAAGAGACTTGGAACATTTTTTTTTTCAGATTCATTTAGAGGGGCAATGCTTTAGTCGAAATACTTGTGCAACCCCCCCCCCCATCACCCCCCCCCTCTTTTTTTTTTTTTTTTTTTTTTTTCACAAGCACGCGAGGTGCTTACTTTTTTTTTTTTTCACAAGCACGCGAGGTGCTTGCACCTCGCGCAACACGCAAATACTAGTTATATTATATAAAGCTAGATTACCACTCACTGACTCACTCATTGACATAATTGTTCTCCCAGATGGTGGATGGGGAGGTGGGTATATTTTGACAGATTCGTAAACAAGTAACTCTCAAACCTACGGGAAAAGTGCCAAACCCCCCCTTTTCCGCCCCCTTCTCCCCCCCCCCCTATCGTATCTCGGAAACTACGAGACCCGTATTTTTTTCTTTTTACGGATTCGTATAGAGGAGGCTCGGTAAAGTAAAAACCATTTTTCAAAGTCCCCCCCCCCGCCCCCCTTCTCCCCCCCTTTAGGCAGATCTCGGAATCTAAGAGACTTGGAACATTTTTTTTTTCAGATTCATTTAGAGGGGCAATGCTTTAGTCGAAATACTTGTGCAACCCCCCCCCATCAACCCCCCCCCCCCCTTTTTTTTTTTTTTTTTTCACAAGCTCGCGAGGTGCTTGCACCTCGCGCAACACGCAAATACCAATTTCTTTTTTCACAAGCACGCGAGGTGCTTGCACCTCGCGCAACACGCAAATACTTGATTTAGAGGGGCAATGCTTTAGTTTTCTTCACAAGCACGCGAGGTGCTTGCACCTCGCGCAACACGCAAATACTAGTTATACTATATAAAGCTAAATTACCACTGACTGACTGACTGACTCACTGACATAATTGTTCTCCCAGATGGTGGATGGGGAGGTGGGTATATTTTGACAGATTCGTAAACAAGTAACTCTCAAACCTACGGGAAAAGTGCCAAAGCCCCCCTTTTCCCCCCCCTTCTCCCCCCCCCTATCGTATCTCGGAAACTACGAGACCCGTATTTTTTTAGTTTTACGGATTCGTATAGAGGAGGCTCGGTAAAGTAAAAACCATTTTTCAAAGTCCCCCTCCCCGCCCCCTTTCTCCCCCCCTTTAGACGGATCTCGGAATCTAAGAGACTTGGAACATTTTTTTTTTCAGATTCATTTAGAGGGGCAATGCTTTAGTCAAAATACTTCTGCAACCCCCCCCCCCCCCCATCACCCAACCCCTTTTTTTTTTTTTTTTCACAAGCACGCGAGATGCTTGCACCTTGCGCAACACGCAAATACTAAACCCTCATCACCCCCCCCCCACTTTTTTTTTTCACAAGCACGCGAGGTGCTTGCACCTCGCGCAACACGCAAATACTAAACCCCCCCATCACCCCCCCCCCCCCATTTTTTTTCTTCACAAGCACGCGAGGTGCTTGCACCTCGCGCAACACGCAAATACTTGATTTAGAGGGGCAATGCTTTAGTTTTCTTCACAAGCACGCGAGGTGCTTGCACCTCGCGCAACACGCAAATACTAGTTTATCTATATTTTTAAATACTGAATTCGACATGCAACGTTATTCTTGGAATTTTCCAGTAATGCAAAACTGTTCATAATTCATTCTGCCTTTGTTTTTCTTTTTTTGGGGTGGGAAAATCATCGAATGACTTCTTCCGCTCTGGGTCAAGCGGAAGGGTGTGTCAGATTTCTACTGACTAAAAGCCACCCTGTTCCTTCGGCTGCCCTAAATTTCCGGGGCCGCGGTAACTCGGTAGAACTTTCCCGCAAATAATTTATTCTGCCTATGTAGAGATAAAAGGTAAGGTCAATATACTTTTTCCAAATTTATCTGGCGGCTCTAATATGAACTACTACTGGGTAGGGCAGAGCGGGGTCACTTGATCATGATTTTGTTCAAAGCAGTGTAGCTTCGAATGAATGAAGTGATAATCAATTATACCTTTTAAAATAAATAGGTTATTTATTTGGCTATCTAAAACCATCAAAAAATTGTAGCAAATACGTTGTTTACTAAACTGATTCACATGAATATCACAAACTTCAGGTTGCTCAGTTGACCCTACTAGGTGGGGTCAATTAAGCCACCCCACGGGGTTAGTTGAGCCAGTGGACTTAAGAGGTTTGTTTCATAAGAGAATTAATATAAACTACAAATAAAATCTTCCATAAATCTTTAATAAACATTCTTAGGTAATAATAGGAATTTATTGGGAAATAATAGAAACATAAAAACTAGCTTATCCTAATCACTGTCACAGTTCACGCAAATATAAGCTGTATATGGATTGCCCATTTGCGGCAATCGGTGTACTGTAGCCATTCTTCGGCTGGAAGGCCATCAGAGTAGGCTTCGACGCGAACAAGACAGAAATATTCTTTTTCTTCGGTGTCAGAAGGTGTCTTGCCCATCTGTACTTTTTTCTTCATTTGGAACTTTTTAGCTTTCTTAAAAGGTCTTACCTCATCGTCAGATTCAGAAGAACTTTTACAAATAGCTTTTCTCACTGTCTGTTTTTTTTTTAATTCGGAATTGGTTCGAGTTTGACGGAGTTTGACCACCGTCTCACCTGATTGTAAGTGATGATGTTGGAAGATGGAGCACGCTTACCTAGAAGAAACCTATTCACTTTTTTAACCTTAATCTTTAAGATCCCCAGGTTATAGCTATCGGGAAACACAGACTCCGGCAGGGACTTCCACTCCTTAGCCGTACGCACAATGAAAGTATTCCCAAAACGTTTTGTGCGTGTGGGTGGGATGTCCAACATGTAAGGATGGCGCATCGCCGTTTGTCTTGTATTCCGGTGATGGAACGGGCTTGGCGGAATTAGGTTGTGTGGTTCCATCGCACACTGCCCGAAATGTAACCGATAGAAAACCGATAGACTTGCAACTCGTCGTCAATGTTCAAGACTCTGGAGCTTTGACTCGACCAATGCATCGTTGCCAATGAGTCTCTTGGCCCGCTTCTCGATAGACTCAACTTTTTTGTCTTGAGTATCTTCTTACTGCCCTTGCTCTTCCGCTTACTCTATTCTTCAGTAAGCTGGTACTTCTCTGGTGTATCTGTCAATACGGCACAATTTCTCTTTTTCCTTCGTATTTGCTGTTGATTCCGTGGCCCTGCTTTTGGAAATGGCCTCACAAATTCTGGTGAAAAGACAACATCATCTTTGAAGGTATATGACGTAGCAACCTTTGGCCTTCGATTTTCTTTGTCATTCCATGATTCTTGCGTAGTTGATACAGTGACGCACGATTGCGTTGATGTTACTGCATAAGCTAGCTCAACTTCAATAGCTTTTTCTTGTTCCTTAGGAAATACTTGCCGAGGGTTAGTGTATTCCTTAAAGACATCAGACTCAGGGCTTTGTTTTAATTTATTGACATACCTTGAAAGCGTGGTTCTATCTATTTTGTTACCTTTGCTACTTTTCGAATACTTTTGCCATTGATAACTTCTTCTGCGGCACGTTTCATTAGATCTTTCAGTTTTTCTTTTGTAGTTTCGCATCTTGAAAACAATAAATACTATTGTAGAAAGATTCATAGGTACTTGGGGGTGATTTGAACACCAGATTTTAATCCAAATTGATAACAGTTTAGTTATGAAGCACAACACAACATCAACCTGCAACTGTGGGGTCTAATGAGCCATGCTCACGAGACCCCGTTTGTTTTGGCTCAAATGACCCCTTCCCTATTTTATTACCAATTTGACCGAGCTGCATAAAGACTATTAATATTACATTATTTTTAATTGTGTCATCGTATAAACACAATTTATGAAATTAAAATACACTTACTTGATTGCTGTAACATAAAAAAACATAGGCTGGAGACCAAAAGGTACGAAGAGCCGCTTTTTTTACTTTTGGTGCGAAAATAGAGTCAACGTATGTGCACACTCAAGCCGAACGCTGGCCGGCTACTGACGCGAGCGGACGAGCCACATGCCCCTCCCGCTCTTCGTGGCGTCCCTCACTCCTATCTAACCTATACCGTTTGTGTACTAGTATGGGTGGTGCAGGAGACCCCGCGGCTCATAAGACCCCGCTCTGCCCTACGTTAATATATTGCTAGTGCGGATATTTCTAGATTCGTTATGACCTCCATCATTGTTTGTTTATGTTAATTTTGTTAAAGTTTTGAAGTCCGACAAATGACAATAATAGAATGTCTCTAAAGCCTTAGGACTAAGAAAATAACATTCATGTAGATACGTATCTATCTCGTTTAGTAGTCCCCATGGTGATGGTAAGTTTGCTATTGATAGGCCTATCTGTCTGTTACCCTTTGACGGTTAAACCGTTGTGCCGATTTTCATGAAATTGGCATGGAGGAAGTTGAAGATCCGGCGTTAAACAGAGACTAGCTAAACTTTTGTCTATTAGGGAGGATCCTGCTCTCGATCTTGATCACACCTGATGGTAAACGATAGATGAGGTCTAGAGCCCCAAAGATGCCTGTTCACTCTTCCTTTAAACGTTCATCATAATTAAGTGCAAGGGAACAACAGAAGAGGCCAGTAAGGTCCAAACCTTGGCTGTGCGTATAATAAATGTGGAGGAGAAGCGACAAGACGTTTTTCAATATAAAATCAATCAACGATGATTATCTCTTCGTGATACATCTATATACATATATATAACTCAACTGGTGACTGACTGACTGACTGACATAGTGATCTATCAACGCACAGCCCAAACCACTGTACGGATCGGGTTGAAATTTGGCATGTTATGACGTAGGCATCCGCTAAGAAAGGATTTTGCGAAATTCTCACGGGATCGGGATTTACACGGGAAAAACTTCCCACGCGGGCGAAGCCGCTGGCACAAGCTAGTTCATTCATATATCTCTAGTGTTGATGCTTTTTGCATTTCGTGTTGGTTGCATTTCGTTATTTGAAAACGTTTTCAATTCTCAATTTGACATAACGTCTTCATCGATTTAATCAGCGTTTAATTATCTGGTTTACTAAATAAGCATCGACTTAAGACACACGTAACATTAACTAGATAACAATGTACTTAGCTGTGAGTATATTTTAGGCACAATCGTATGATTATATATCAGTGTTTACTGTTAAATTATTTCACAACACTTGTAAAGATTTGACGTTGTCTATTTTGGTAAAGAGATGATAAAATAAATAATTTGTACATAATCTGGTATTGTGCTTCGTATGTCGCGCCTGTCGTTATCACTGAGCCACCAGGACAGCGGTGGCGCAGTTGTTGTTAGGTCATCGGTTCGACTTCGAACCCAGGCAGGCACAAAACTTGGTGTAGGTAATTTACATTATCGCCACTAAATTCAAAGCGGTGAAGGATATTAAAGCGAGGAAAGCGGCATGAACTAGGACGAAAAATCAAAAGACATGCGACGTCCACTAACCCACACTGAACCCGCGTGGTGGAGAATTCCCTCTACTATATCCCTAGACTGTAATATTGCAGATCAACAGGTCCCCACCCAACAAAATATCGTGATCAATATTGAAGCGTCAATAGCCTAATTCGGGAGGTCGCAAGTCCGAACCCCCACCCATAACGAGGTATTCCTCGAAGTGCTACCATTTTGAAGCGCACCTAATGAAGCGCTCCTTTTTTATTCCTCGGAGCGCACCTTTTAGTAGCGCTCCCGATAGCAATTAAAAATATTAAATTTTATTCCTTGAAGCGTACCCACGTTTAAAAATAGGATAGGATAGGTTTAAGGATAGGTAATGTGGATTCTTCCCACATTGCTAGTTCTCTTAAAAATATATAATTATAATCATTCCTTTAATATGTTGCAACAGGATGCTTAGTTAAGCTATCACTTACAACATCGTAAAAAAATGGTTATGCCAATCACTGGAGAACACATGAAAGAGCAGCACACCAAATCAAACACCTTAGAAAGTCATAAATTGCAGTCACTGTGGCTGAAAATAGCTAGATCATCATAAAGAACTCAACATAATAATTGTTACTTAGGAATTGTAATAATATGCCCATCCGTAAGTGAAGTCACGTGGATGAAATTATTATTGATAGGAAGGTAGGCATCCAAATACAGTACAACGTTAACCACAAACTGTTTTTAAAGAGCATTATGACAGAAGGTAAACCAATTATTCATGACAAATATAAAATCAACCTAATTTTCGCAGGTTTGGCAAAACCCGAAGAAATCACAGCCAGTGTTCACCCAAAAGATGTCGCCTGTGCTGAGGCATTTAAGGTAAATATAAACAGTAAACAAGTTATTAACACTATTATTTTGGTATATTTTACTTGGATAATATAATTGTAGGCAGAAAAGTCATGGAATCTTTTTCCTGTCATTATTACCTAAGGATGGATCATAATTAATTTATGTCATACATAAATATCGGTATTAGTCATGATAAACTTACAGGGAAAATAATAAAAAGTTCCAAAAAAATATTCAGATTTCGAATATGTAATTATTTTAAAGATTTTGAAAGAAATTATTAAAACCAGTGATAGAATTTTTCACAAATTTTTGCCTGTATTGAAAACAATGTTTAGACGGATAGAATGTGATAAACAATGTTGTGGTTGCAATAACAAAAATAAGATTGAACAAAAAACAATTGTGAGATCAGAAAAAAATGCGATTTCATCGATTATAATAATAAGTAGTATTAGTAGTAGGTACAGAACGTTCCTTATTCTATCTAACAAAAGTCAGTAGACATCTCAGTAGCCACACCCCTATCTATACATATTATTATATGTACCTTCTCAAAATCAAAAACTCCACCCATCGATTCTATGGCATTCTTGTACTCTTGAGCAAACTACATTAATAGTTAACTATTTCTATATAAATCGAGATAGCGCTATCGTTGATTATAGAGATATCTAACTGTTATGTATTTAAGTATTTAATGAACTACTCAGCATGGATTGATATAACCTTCCAATTAATGAACAGTGCTGTAATTGTAGCAATGCTATAGGAAATATTAGAGTGACTATTTGAGTGACAAAATTACATCTCACATTAAGGGGGAAGGGGAACGACGAAGTGTGTTAACGGTCAGGGGGGAGAATGGAGATACTAATTTTTTGACGTCATATTGCAATATCTAATTATGAAATACAAAATGTAAGTTATCTATTAACAAAAACTTAGAAATATTCTCACTCCATCTGTATGAATGGAAATAAAACTAATTTCAGAACTCCTGTTTTAATTTAATGAGTTCTAGTTGTAAAATTATAAATATTGTAATGTCACATTTGGGATGGGGAGTCTCATAAATGTGACATGCATGAAGCTTGCGTGTCATAATTAAGCGGGATATTAAATTAATAAATGATATTTATTTTGTAAGTAAATTTAAAATAATGTTTTTTCACGTCAATCTTTTAGGTCACTTTAAACTACAGGAGGCCGGTTTTTTCTGGCCTAAGAACTAACAAAAACGCAGAGGTCGAAACCTATTTTATATTCCACTAGCTTGTGCCAGCGGCTTCGCCCGCGTGGGAAGTTTTTCCCGTGTAAGTCCCGATCCCGTGTAAGTCCCGATCCCGTAGGAATTTCGCAAAATCCTTTCTTAGCGGATGCCTACGTCATAACATCTACCTGCATGCCAAATTTCAGCCCGATCCGTTCAGTGGTTTGGGCTGTGCGTTGATAGATCTCTATGTCAGTCAGTCAGTCACCTTTGAGTTATATATATTTAGATACTGTGTGTGTGTTATTTGAATGGATTATAACACTCCTATTTGCTACTTGTAGTAGGCTGATCCCCGATCAATCCCCAATAGCTCCTCCAACCAATATTCGCGAAGATCTTGTTCAAGTTCTTGGCAAAATATAAGACGTAGATTAACATGGATGTAACTATTTTATAAAAGAAAAAAAAAATATTTACAATATATTTTTACCGAATATTCTGTAACTGAAATCTTATTTCTTTTTTTTAATTTGTCACCATATGCCATTACAATAGGGTAGTTTCCTGTGTTACAAACAATGATATTTTATAGTTATAAAGGTTACAAAATAATTATTTTATTTGGTCCATTAGATAGATTTTCAAAAAATATTGGTCACGTATTTTTTGCTTTTTCAAGACAAGAAAAGTTCACAAATTTGGAAAGCTTCAAAGTGCAGGAGTGGGGGTTGCTGTCGTCACACATTGCTAAGAATTGTACCGAGGTGTGACGTCACGCGAAATACAACTCACTGTATCGTTTTAATTTTTCAATTACGTGAAAAAATAAAAAATACGTGTCCAATGTTTTTTGTTAAACTACGTGACGGATTAAATAAAATATTTTAGAAAAGTACCCTATTATCGGCTACATGAACTTCTCATCTGATGCATTCACAATAAGAATGAAAGAAGAACATAATATACCTTAATGATACACAAGAAACACATTATGAACTAATATAACAGTTTGAATCGAATCTCATTGAGACATCTTTTAACCTTGACTTTGTAGTCATTGTCGATGTCGTGGAGATAAGAAATTACGCCTTAGTAGACATTGAGAAAAAACGTAGCTATGTTGAAGATAAAATATTATGTATGTTTGACATAACATAGTGTGAAGCGTCACTGGTTTCAATGAGTCGTAAGATTCAATATTCTTTTGCGGTTTGGTATGGTTACATCATCATCTACTTAGCTAGGTAAGTATTTTGGGGTCGGTTTCCAGTGCACCTAGTTGCAGCTGAGTAGCAGTGCGTTACATGGAGCGACTGCCTAAAGCTTTGTTTTCCTAGGAAAGCGGTGCCGTTATATAGCGGCCGTAATATTACGGACGCAAAAAGACGGCCGTCTTTACGGTGACGACATGTAGAAAGTTCCTCGGCCGTTTTATCACACTGTCTGCTTCATCGCTATCTAGTGTATTACATTCTCTTTGGAAACGTTCACGAAACCATCTGACACCGACAAGACGGCCGTCATGCAAATGGCGGCAGCTCTTTTTGACGTTACGGTGTCAGTTACCGCTCTCTAGGAAACCGCGCCATTTTGTTTACATAGACAACGTTCTAGTGACGTCATTCACCGCTGTATTACGGCCGCTATTTGACGGCACCGCTATCCTAGGAAACCAAAGCTTTACTGATCTACACAACCCAGTAACACGATACCCCTTTAGACTGGTATCACATTTCCTCGCTTCTAGATGACAAACCTCTTCTTTTCATAAATGTACAAATGACAGCAGGGACTACTGGCTTAATATGTTTTCCAAGGCACGGAAGAACCTTGATAATTATGTTTAGTGGGTAAAACTAAGAGACCCATCGGCAGTCCGACCTTGGCAAATGTTGCTTTACCTTGAAGATTAAGCTGTGTGGATGTTATTATTTATTATATACTTTATTGTACACCTTACAATACACTTAAGGATACAAATAATAAAACTAGTGTACAATGGGCAGTCTTATCGCACAGGGCGATCTCTTACAGACAACCTTTGGATGGACAGAAATTATAGGAGACACATTTAGGGCTGTCACACACATTTCATGGATGACAAACAATTAAAAGCTTAACTTTAACTTAGTTTAGCTTTAACTGTAGCAAAAAATAACAAATCAATCTAACACTCATTCGATTATTTTGTGTCTTGTCGAACAACACTGTCTCAAGGTAAAACTGATTTAAGGATCCCAAAGTATCTCTTACCCCATAACTATCAAGAAACTAAGTCTAGACTATTCAGACTTTCTGTTGATTAAGAAAGAATTGATGACTAGATTGAAAAGATAAAAAATATTCATATAATATCATATCGTATCGTATTTGCAAAGTGACACCTGATCCCATTTTACAGAATTTACTAAAGGTACCATCATAAGTCAATTTACATTTTCACCATGTCCAGAAACTTGGAGCGACTGCAGTGTTCGAGAACAAACCAGTGGTGGAGAGGTCAGATTTGGTGATAGTGTCAGTGAAGCCAGACGTAGTGGTGCCAATACTACAGGAGGTAAAAGATCTGCAGGCGTCGAAAAACAAGCTGTTCATATCGGTCGCCATGGGAGTTACCACTGCTGCCATTGAAAAGGTGAGATGACATTAAAGATATACCTATGATTTTAAAAGATCCTCTAGTGTCAAAGTCGTTTAATTTACGAAGTCGTTTAATACTAAATTTACGAGCAGTAGGCAGTAGTACAAGTATATGCCCCCAACATTATCATTTAACTAAAGTATCTGGGGACACGGCAGTGCCTCCGCCAAGTCGAGCAAAAAAGCGGCACGGCCGTACCATTCTTTTCTCGAAGCAATTCAGGCTTTTTTCGACCCCCTATAACTTCGTTGTGGATAAAAGTAGAAGCGTGAATTTTCAGTAACCAAACAGGCATTGTATAAACACGGTATATTTCAAATTTCATTCAATTTGAACCAGTAGTTTAAGAATTATAACGAGTCAAAGTTCCTTAATTTTGTTAATTTTGTAACTCACTGACTGACCGATCATCAAAAGTCTAAGGCACTTCCAGCAGACATATAAGCTTCAAATTTAGAATACAGTTAGTGTTTAGTATATGAATCAAGGAAAAACTATAATATTTTTCAATTTCGTTCCAGTTTTCTAGATACATCAACTGCATAAATAACTTTGTAATCCCATATAAATATATAGGACTACAAAGTTACATTTGCAGTTAATTAATCAGTGTACCTGTATGATATAATGAAATAATAGATGTAGATGGGTACTTTTTTTTTTCTTGGTGAAAAATATCATCGAATGACTTCTTCCGTTCGGGTGTATCAGAATTCTACTGACTAAAAACCCACCCTGTTCCTTCGGAAGCCCTAAAGTTCCGGGGCCGCGGTATCTAGATGGAACTTTCCCGCAAACCCCGACAGGCAATGGCCCCATGAGGCCCCGTCACTGCTGGTATTAACAGCTTTTTGAGGCGCGCGTGGAACACAACGCGCCGCCGACCCGGGCCTGGTCCTTACCGGACGGTGAGCGACCCCTGCTCGCCATCCGCAGGCCCGCGCATACAGTGGCCCGAAATCGACTCGCGATCCACGATGCCCGGGGCGTCTCCCCCGGCGGCTGGGGCGCGAGGAAGAGAGTTGCCTCTCCCTCGCACGTTAGGCCACCTCCTTCGCTAGCATGACTGCTTCGCAGCAGGAGGTGACTGCATCCCATTCCCTCTCGCTTCGCACCATGGTCTAAACCAGAGCAGGGCGCGAGAAGTCGCCGCCGCCGATCGCCTCTATGAGGATACGACGGTGCTCCACCCATGCAGGGCACACCTCGACCATATGCTCCACCGTGTCTTCCAGTGTAGATAGGTACCTAGATATAATAATTATGCTCAAAGGTTACTTGTTAAATGGTCAACGGAATAAAAAAGCAAGAAGTATTAAGAGTATTGGGGAGTATTAAGTAGAGTAAATTGCCCGAAATTGCATAATTACTTACTTATGGATTAACTTTAACCGAGACGTTTGACGAGTGCGGCATTAATTATTACTAACTAATGCAAAAGACGTACGTGCGTATTCATATGTGCGTATCAAAGCCTCCGAAAAAAACCCATAGAGACAGGGAGTGGGCTTTGAAAAAAACTTTAGCTGAAGTTCAAGAAGTAGTACCGGAAAATAAAAAAAGGAAGGCTACCTACAAAAATAAGAAAAGCTCATAAGACAGAGAGAGGGCTTTAAGAAAATTCGTTGTTGGTATACAAGAAGTAGAAGGTACCGGAAAGTAAAAAAGTAGGACTTTCTACAAAAAGCAATGAGATCCCATAAAAAACAATACTTGTCAAAAAACCAAGTGTCGCAACTTAGTTGTTCTACTGTGAAAAGTTGTGAGATCCATGTAATACCAAGTCGGTTATTAATTTATTCAGTCCCTACTTAAGGGACGTTCTGTCTTAAGTTGTTACGTAATTATCTAACCTAACGACATCTTATAGTGACCATATCAATATTAAAAATCTTTACCGTTTTAAATAAATAGATTGACTTGGCAATCGCAATAAACAATTTAATTTATATATGTATTACTTGTGAGATATATTGTGTTTTCAATGTAATGTGGGCGTGGCGAGTGCGCCACATTTATGATACGAAAATCATAGCTCGACCGATTAATTCATTCACCGCGTTTAGTGCGCTTCGGATTACTTCGGAACACAGAGCTCTAATTAAAAATGCCGTGTTGTGCAGTTATAACCTGTAAAACAAAAAGTTAGACCACAAGTATAGAGCGAGGAGGTATATCTTTCCATCGGTAAGTCGAAAATAACATTTAAGTACAATATTATTTGTAAAAAACATAAAAGTATGATGATCACTATGAAATTCCGAACATTAAAAACATTATTAAGTTACAAAAAATATACATTGCCCGATGTGTACTCGCTTAATCAACGCAATGACCAAGTCCGTTTACAATGTTCTGCATGCGTTGCGTCCTCCACACTTCAACCATTGACGTTTCGTCCTTTGCCCTGATTGGCCGTGATGCACGGCGCATGTTTATCGACAGTGAGTTACAATCAGTAGCAAGCTCTCGATTTAAGTGTGTGTAATTTATTTGTGTGCATAATTCGCATACGTAACGGGCCTCTTGCTTGTAGTGGAGCTAAAGAGTGGGAGACAAGCGGCGACACGCGTTCTCATAAAATCAGAAACTATTTCCTTTCTAACCTGTTTTATCTGTTCAACAACGATGTGAATAGATTTTTTTTTATTGATAATCGCGTGTTGCTCGCGTTTGACCATTATCTCACCTGATGGTGAGTGATGATGTGGTCGACGATGTGAAGCACGCTTACCCAGAAGTAACCTATTCACTCTTTACTTAACGACCCCCAGGATAACCTGGGAGTTGTTAACTATCAGGAAACTCCGACTGGGCATTCCACTACGCTCAATGAAAGTATTCCCAAAAAGTTTTGTGCCTGTGGGTGCGATGTCCACCAAGTAACGTTGTTCCATCTCCGTTTGTCTTATAGTCCGATGATAGAACGGGCTTGGTGGAATTAGATTGTGCAACTCCATCGCACACTCCCGTTAACTATTATTTATACTATTATATTATCTAACTATATACAGTCGTGGTCAACTAATTAGGGACACTCTTTGGTTAAACCGAATTGTGAATTTATTTTTTATTTTCCAACGAGTCTAAACCATATTCCATATCTCTTACATGTAAGTATAATTAGTCATTTATGTACCCGATTATACAAACAATAACAACTTATTAAACATTAAACCTCTTTACAGTATAGCTGATAGATTATCGTAGTGCTATTTGTTCAAATAATGCTGGCTGGCCATTTAATTAGGGACACTGAGATATTGCGTTCTATTTTCAAAATTTGAATCTCAATACTTGCTTACTTCTTCTCTTATTGTTTCGTGGTAGTTTTGGCGGCAATCCCGATATTTATTTTAAGTTTTGAAAAATATTTTGAAGAAAAATGGGTAAAAATAAAAGTTGCGATCCAACACTACGAAAAATTATCATGAAGTTTGTTGTCGAGCATGGTTGGCCATACCGAAGGATAGCAGAACATTTAAATTGTTCAAAAACTATGGTATACAATGCAGTGCAACATGTCAGACGCAATAACACAGATTTAAATGTGCCCAGAACAAAAAGATCGAGAAAAACAACTCCGCAAGAAGATAGAATGATAGCCAGGTTAGCTAAGAAAGATCCGTTTCTAGGCTCTATTTTAATTAAACACGAAGTGTTTGGGACAAACGAAAGAGCTGGTGTCTCAGCGAGGACCGTTCGACGACGTCTGGTAGAAGCAGGGTTGTTCGGAAGAGTGGCTCGCAAAGTACCGTTGTTGAAGAAAGAACATAGAAATGCTCGTTTGGCGTTTGCACGTAAATATGGACATTGGACCTACGCCCAATGGCAACATGTATTATTCTCTGACGAGACCAAGGTTAATTTGATTTCTTCAGATGGAAGGCAATACGTACGGCGTCCAGTAAAAGCGGAAATGAATCCAAGATTCACAAAAAAGCAGGTGAAACATGGCGGTGGAAACATTAAAATGTGGGGTTCATTTTCTGGACGTGGAGTGGGACCTGTGAGGAAAGTTCAGGGTAACTTAGACCAACATCAATACAAGGCAATATTGGAGGAAACGATGCTTCCCTATGCTGAGGAGCATCTCCCTATTATATGGACGTTTCAGCATGATAACGACCCGAAACATACCGCCCGTTCAGTCAAGTCGTTTCTTACCAGTCAGTCAGTATCGGTGCTAGATTGGCCAGCAAATAGCCCGGACCTTAACCCAATCGAGCACCTTTGGCACGAAATCAAGAAAAAAGTAGTCACTTATCGTACCACAACTTTAGATGAACTTAATGAAGCTTTTTGTGAGGCATGGGCAAACATTCCTGTCGAAACATGCCAGAAACTGATAATGTCTAGCCACATCGGTGTCAAGCGGTAATTACTAACAAAGGTTTTGCTACTGGGTACTGATTTTACACGAAATAAAATGGAGCTGTTAAAGATATTATAATACTGCAGATTATTAGTTTTGTTTAACTCTATTTTTCATTATAGTTTACTGTCCTTAATTAAATGTCCAGCTACAGAATTATACCTTAAAATTGAATACATGTTCAACCTTTGATATTAAATACTTTTTTCTATTTATTTATTCTTTTATTTACAGCCATTTAAAGCATAATAATCGGACCAAATTATGCAAATAATAGTTACTGAGAAATCAATAGGGTTTTATATTTGTATGTACATAACCGGTTATTGTTCTTCACTATCTTGCATGTCCCTAATTAGTTGACCACGACTGTATATCCCGTTAACCATACCTGATTATTCTCCTTTTGTTATAAGTCAATTTACTGCTTGTGATGTTAAAAGGAGCGTTATGTCGATTACGTTCAACGCTGTGGGTAGTGACTGTGTCAGCCGTAAGATGATCATTCCCATCCTTGATAACGTTCTTCCGGTCATTCTATACATCCTAAATTTCTATATTTCTAGTGAGGGCTTACCACAAGCCTGGAAAGACCCCCAAATTATCCCTTTACCCAAAAAAACTCGTCCTACATCTTTTTCTGATTACCGACCCATTTCTATTCTCCCAGTCCTATCCAAAGTCCTTGAAAAGCTTGTCCACCAACAACTTAGCTCATTTCTTTCTAAGTATAATCTCCGGAATCCCTTCCAATCTGGTTTCCGTCCTGGTCACAGCACTACTTCTGCACTCGTACATATTACGGACGATAGAAGGTCTGGCATGGAGATGGGGAAGTTAACTGTACTTGCACTACTAGACTTTAGTAATGCATTTAATACAGTTGACTTCGACATTTTGCTTGGCATTCTATGCTCATTTAACATATCACCATCGGTAATTGACTGGTTTTGTAGTTACCTGTTTTGTCGCCAGCAGCGTATTTCCATTGAGGAATCCTTTTCCTCTTGGTGTGATACCTCTGCCGGTGTGCCACAGGGTGGCGTTTTATCCCCTTTACTTTTCGTATTTTTTATAAATGCTATCACTCAACGACTACCTTCTTTCTACGACTTATGCTGATGATCTTCAAATTTACACCCAAGCTCCACTCATAGAGTTAGCTGATGCCATTAAAACTATTAACATGGACCTTTCTCGAATTGGTGACTGGAGCGCTGAGCTTATTGTTGTTGGTAGTTCTCGTACTATCTCCAGGATTGATTGGAGGGCACTTCCCCAGGTTTCTTTCAATAACACTTTCATACCTTTTAGTCACACTGTGAAGAACCTGGGAATACACATTGACGACACCCTTTCTTGGACTAAACGGTTACAGGAAGTTAGTCGTAAAGTATTTGCTTCTGCAGGCTCCTTGAGAACCCTTCGTAATTTTCTTCCCATCTCTACTTAAATTGCAATTGCACAAACTCTCCTTCTCCCTATTCTGGACTATGCTGATGCCAGCTATGTCGACTTGACCCAAGACCAATTGGACAATCTAGAGCGACTTCAAAATCTCTGTATCAGGTTTATATTTGGCTTGCGCAAGTATGAACACGTTTCTGATTTCCGTGCTCAGCTCAAATGGCTTCATATTAGGTTTGCCGGAATATTCACTTACTTTCTCTACTTTATAATGTGCTCTTTAATCCTTTTACTCCTTTTTATCTTAAGGAACGTTTTCAGTTCCTCTGCGATACACATTGTAAATCCTTAAGATCATCGGAAAATCTGGAGTTAAGTTTTCATATGCATTCCACTTCTTTCTTTGACAAATCTTTTACTATACAAGCAGCTCGTTTGTGGAATGCATTACCTATAGAAGTGAGGTGTGTACAAACGCTACTAGCGTTCAAAAGAATGGCGAAGGAGCATTACCTCTCCATATAACTTTTCCCCTTCTTTCTCAATTATACATGTAATATTTATTAGTATATGATTTTGGTATTGTATGTATTTTATATTATTATGTTCAATTAATATTATGATGTTTGTACACTGACAGACCTTAATCTGTCTCGTTTTAGTTTGTCCATCCAAAGGTTGTCTGTAAGAGATCGACCTGTGCGATAAGACCGCCCATTGTACACTAGTTTAAATTTTTTGTATCCATAGACATATTGTAAGGTGTACAATAAAGTATGTAATAAATAAATAATAAATTTTGGTAAGGGTCAAATGTGGATACTAGCATGATGAGTATGATGACTGAGGTGTTAAAATTATTTAAATGAACTCCAAATAGCTAAATACTTGTAAATTGCGAAGGCTCTGCAATACATATTTGGCTTGGTTGGAGGGGTTAACAAGGTTGCTAATAATGTGATTTCTACCCACATTATTAGTAATCATTGAAAAAAAAAGGCGGCCTTTGAACCGTCTTTATTTATCTATATTTTTAATTAAGTACATATTTTAAAATACTGAATTCGACGTGCTACGTTATCCTTGGAATTTTCCAGTAATACAAAACTGTTCATAATTTATTCTGCCTATGTCAAACCTATGTAGAGATAAAAGGTAAGGTCAATATACATACTTTGTCCAAATTTATCTGGCTGCTCTAATATGAACTAGGTACTAGTTCATATTAGAGCAGCCAGATAAAACTACTATATTGCTAGTGCGGATATTTCTAGATTCGTTATGACCTCCCATCATTGTTTGTTTATGTTAAATTGTTTGTTTGTAATTTTATTAAAGTTTTGAAAGTCCTTCTAAAGGTTGACCGGAAGATATCGGTTTCAGAGATAAGACCGGCATTGTGGTTGGTCTATGGTTATAGAATAAGCAATTATTGCAAAATAGGTGTGTTTAACTTTTGGTGTACAAACAAAATATATTCTATTCTATCTATTGAAGTGTTTGTCTTTGATAACCGAATTAAAAACAATAGATGTCAGCTGCCTTATCAATGTGTAGAAATCTAATTATGTGTATACAAGATCCTTGGTAGAAATCTTATTTGTGATTAATTTAATCCTCTTTTCATAGTGCCTATTACTGACAATCGATCACAGATAAGATAAACTATCGATACTCATAGTGTATTACATTCTCTTTGATGTGGTGATTACAGTTAAAATAATATCAACAGATCGTTATTTAAATTAATGTGCACAGAAACGAAATAGTTTGCGATCTAATAGCAATGGAATATTATAGGCTCGTAGAAACATAGGTATATAAATGGCCAATCAGACGAAACTGCAACGTTATAGTGAGTAATCCAAGTACCTAATAGCCGCTTCAAATCAAATAACTTAGACACAGGTTTGAAATCCTGCCAGCGGCTTTCCATTGAATAAGAAAACGCGTTACAGTCGGATTTAAAGATTTAACATCCGCCAATCCTTTCAGCCTAAGCCAATTTGGTTTGGAAAATACTAAAAAAACTTTTTAGCAAAAAATAGAACCGACTTCCATATAAAAACACTACAAAGGCAAAAATAACTTTAATTTCGCAAGGCGGTGTCAAAAACGAAAATATATACAAAACTAAAGACACCGCCTTCCGAAATTAAAGTTATTTTTGCCTTTGTAGTGTTTTTATATGGAAGTCGGTTCTATTTTTTGCTAAAAAGTTTTTTTTCACGCTTTTTAGTGGGTCGGTTTGTAATTTATCTAGTTACAAAAGCCAAAATGTCAACTACTTATCACCTTTTACAAAATATTGCTTTTCCCGGTGCAGAGCCGTTAATTTTTGAGGAGTTCTCCTGGTACATCACCATCAGCTCTACTTCACCATATGCATTGTGACGAGCATAAAGTGCTTAACATCCATATTCAAGTAATCTAATCGCAATCAACGAAATACTTATTATTGAGTAGTTTCGGTGGCCATCTGGGGTCTTCATCATCAGTTCCACTTCCTCAAATGGTGCTTTTCGAGAGCAACTGCACAAGCTACTATAAGAAATACCCAAAACGCTATAGGTGTGCCTATAATATTTGAAGAGTTCCCTCGATTTCTCCAGGATCCCATCATCAGATCCTGATTTCGTAACAATGGGACCAACTAGAAACTATACCCATTCAAATGCAAAAAGAATTTTTCAAATCGGTCCAGCCGTCTCCGAGATATGAGGTAACATACATAAAAAAAAAAAAAAAAAAAAAAAAAGTTCAAGACGAATTGTAAACCTCCTTTTTTTGAAGTCGGTTAAAAAAAAACATAAATACTCTCTCTCAAAGACAGGAGCAAGAATTTAAAGCGTTGTAGTAGCGACAATTAAACTGCGTTCGAGTTCGGTTTATAGAAATTTATTTCTCAAAAATAATCTTCATAGTTTATCTAAATAAAATAAAAATAAATATGAGTAACTTAACATAAAATTATCTTAAAATATAAAATTGTCATTCGATCTACTCATTACATAAGTTATTTTTGGTTGGCCGAATACAACTTTGATCTATTTTTTAAGATATTTAATGTCATCTTATCCATAGTAATATTATAAAAGCGAAAGTCTTTCTGTCTGTCTGTCTGCTACGCTTTCACGGCTAAACCAAAAATTAAGATTTGGGATGAAAATAGTTGAAAACCCAGAGTAAAAAATAAACTTCTTTTTTCAAAAATCATGCCCTAGAGGGTTGAAATTTTATATAATTATTAAATTTACGCGAACGAAGTCGTGGCCAACAGCTGGTCTCGTTATAAAAGCTTTATACAGCTGCGCTCCCTCAAATGTATTTCTTCTTTCATACAGTGTAATTTGTTTACACAATTATAATTGATGTTAGTTCGGGATGATAAGTAGTTTCGGAGTTCATAACGAAATTAATCGGAATGAAAGAAAAAATAACTAACTAATCTCTACATCAAGCGTGAGATATAAGCGAGCTAGGCCAAGGTGACCTACCCGCAGACATGTGATAGGTGGAGTGGGATATGAAGCGGCGCTGTGGAAAAATCAAACACAATTTTACACATTCCTCGCTCATATCTCTTATACGCATGTCTCGTTTTCTATATGAACAAACTCCTATCTCGGGTGGCCGTTTTCCACTATAGCTACACAACAAAGTTAAGCTAGGAAAGTTCACTAATGGGATAACTCTCATTGGCGGATGTTCCTCGCTTACGCCTGGCGACATCACAATAATACAGCTCTGATGGAAAAGCTCTCTTATAATGGGGGCTGGCTCAGAGCAGGATGAGTAATAGCACTGCCTGACTTCTACTTAAGTACTTCTTTTCACTCTCATACCTAACTTATATTTGACCACCTATCTTCAACTAGGTATCTCCAAGTCAAATTTCGGATTCCATGAAAATCACATCACGGTTTAGCCGTGAAAGTGCATCAGACAAACAGATAGATATACATTCGGATTTATGTTAATATGGATATAAAGGCTGAAGATGTGATATTCAACTTGAAGCGGCAATTTAAAACGTTGTGAGGTAACTTGCTTATCCTAAGAATGTTAAGACATGTGCGTCTAATAATCCGCAACAGGCCCTTGTTTGCAGCCTATTCCTTCTGACAGAACGGAAGCCTGTGTGGCTGTGTCACAGTAATGGGAACAATACAAACTTAAAATGTTTTGCATTATCTCGCTAGTATCAAAGTTGATAATGATGATGATGACGCTGTTAATGTACCTAACCTACCTTCTGCTAAAGATATTTCGTCTCTCATGTTTTTAATGAAGAGTGCTAATCAGCTGGCGCTTACGTTTTGGGTTTTTGTTTCCACCTTATTAGCTTTGTAATTAAACAATGAATGGATTAGTTCTTATCTCAGTTTCTTTAAAGATAAGATTATTTTAAGATGTTAAAACTTATTTTTAGTATACTGGATTGTGTTTTAGTAGTACTTACAAGTTGTGGACAAAGAGATTGAAGGGGTCGTGCGTCACTATGTTGCTCTAACTAATCCATAAGATATCCGACAATATGACGACAGACACTGACGTCCACTCAGGGTATGTTTTCGTGGTGACTAGGAATTAGATTATGGAAGTCAGGTAGCGTAGCACAGCTGTATTAACTACATAGGTACAGCTGACCAAAGTGCTATTTATTGGTCTTTTCTAATATAAATTTCTCGAGAGTAGCCCGAAGTTTGGAAGTTGGCGGTGTGATATGTAAGTCATTGGTGTTGCGTCTGATCTCTCTCCTGTCGTGTCGGATTGCCGTCCCATCGGGCTATGAGAGTAACGGATTAGAGGGTGCAGCTGTGCGAGCGCACATACTTAGGCAGTATTTGCGTTAGTTGAGCTACACGATAACTGACAAATGCTCGCACTGTCTGGACAGGTCCGCTCAAATTTGCGTGGTTATTTCCTCAAAAGAATACCACAGACATGAACCTACATGCTTCTCATATACAAATACAAATTTTCTGGACTTTAAAAGAGACTTTGACCTCTGATTTTGTGTCGGTGTTTCTTCTCAGAGTAGTCAGTTAGGAAATACCGGCCTCATCTATAGCGGCAACAGAAATACATCATCTGTGAAAATTTCAACAGTCTAATTATAACGGTTCATGAGATACAGCCTGGTGACAGACGGACAGACAGACAGAGGGATGGACAGCGGAGTCTTAGTAATAGGGTCCCGTTTTACCCTTTGGGTATGGAAGTACCCAAAGGGTAAAACGGGATTCCCTAAAAACAGTCGAATTGAACACCTACTTTATTGAAGTCTGTTAAAAAGTTAATAATCAGGGACTACTCTACTATACTATCTGACGCTGGCTTCCCAATAAACCTCACATCACAGTCACACAGAACGGTTACTTGTTTCACAAGAGTCCCCTCCTAATTTCAGGCGCTACCCTCAGAAGCCCGAGTGATCCGGGTGATGCCAAACACGCCATCGCTCGTCCAGCATGGAGCCGCTGCACTCAGCCGGGGCTCCCGCGCCACTGCAGACGATGCCAACCTGACGTCACAGCTGTTCCAGGCAGTGGGGACCTGTGACGAGGTGCCGGAGTACCAGATGGATGCAGTGACAGCATTGAGTGGCAGTGGGCCGGCTTATGTGAGTATGGAGTTGTAGAATTTGATGTGATCGGTGTTTGATTTAATTGGCACTGGATTGGGGTGAATAGCATCAGGGATGTAGTTAAACTCGGATGGCTATACTATACTCACTCTTATGAGGAATTGTGGTCTTATTTCATACATAAATATTATGGTAATGTTATGAGAATAAGCCTAAGTTGTTACTAAAACTACTCATTTGTTTCTGTTATGGTGTAAAATAAAAGTATATCATGTATACAACGTGTAATTTAAAGGGTATATACATACCGAGTGCACGGCTTCTTTGGATGATAACAAACGATATGGCAAGGGTTTTGTAATCTTATGTCTACATGTGTGGAGCTTATTAGAAATTTCAATACATTGATACCAGAGACCGAATTTTTGAAATTAAGAAGAACGAAGAGAATTATCATTGGCTAGTGACGTGGAAAGTGATGTCCCTCATAGTGCTGTGACACGTTTGTTATTATTGGTATTCAAGAAATATATGAAACCGATAATTTGGGGTCAATTCTGTGAGTCACTTATTTTGTGCTGAAACTTTGCATAGGGACTCCATACCAGATGTCTTCAGTCCTTTTGGATAGATATGGGGTTTCCGTTACACGTTGTACATCTGCCTATCAGACCCTTGATGTAAGTACTTTGTAGGATCCGTACAATATATGTACTTCTTTAGACTTTAGTATTCAAAAATTCAGCACGTTATAATGAAATATACAGGCTCCGGAACGCTAAGGCTACTGAAAAATTTGGTTGTAGAAGTTTGATCCTCCCTTCCGGTCCATCTAGAGCGGGAGAAGTAATTTGATGTTTTTTCCCACAAACAAAAAATCTTCAAAATAGTTCAAGCCTACTTCAGATAAATGTATTTTAAGTAATAATACAGTAGCCCGTTACTTGACTGACAACTGGTTATCTGAAACAACTAAAGCCGCTCGTGCTGTCACAAATCTTAGCGAATTTGTTAAATCTTATCAAAAATCGCAGTCAAGCTCATTGCAAAAATATAATTAAGTGTGAACTTCTTGGTTTTTAAGTTGTCTTTGAATGCCGGTTTAAAGAAAAATATTTTTCAAAAGAGACATCATAGTTCACTTAATTCATGAGAAACTTGACATGAAAATATCTTAATAAATCAACATGGCCGTTCGATCTATCGAGTAGGTACATCTGGGAGGTAGCGGTTTATCATTGTTGGTTGGTTTGTAGGTACAGACGCCAGCACATCAAGCTACAACAATCTGTCAAATTTCTTTAATAGATTTTCGACTTTATTGTTAAAGAAATTAGGTTCAGGGTTGATTGGGAAAATTTGACAGTTTCGGGTAGCTTCATGTGCTGGCGTCTGTACATAAAAGATAAAAATAAAATATCACGCTGTAATCGGGCTACCACCAATTCATCATTATTATTATTATACTGCAGACCCTAATTTAAAACCTTTTTACTAAAGCTCTCACATAAAAAAAAAACATTCAAATTTGTCACTTTCCATAAAATATCAAACAAATAACACTATAATCGAGGTACCATCAATTCATCATTATTATTGTGCTCTGCAGACCGTAATTTAAAACCTTTTTACTAAAGCTCTCACAAAAAATATTCCAATCAAAATTTGTCACCTTCCAGATTTACATGATGATTGAGTCGTTAGCTGACGGCGGGGTCCGTTGTGGCTTGCCTCGCGACCTGGCCCTCCGCTTGGCTGCGCAGACCACCCTCGGCTCTGCAGCCATGGTCAAGACCGGCACCCACCCTGCAGTACTGAAGGATAATGTCACCAGTCCCGCTGGTTCTACCGCCGATGGGACTTATCATTTGGAACAGAACGGTAGGTTGTCTTTCTATGCTGGGTTTTTGAAGCTTCAAGGGCAATTTAAACTCGACAGAACCTTTCCAGGACGAAAAGCGCGTGGCTGGTAAGCTGGTGAGATAACTCAACTTATCAAAAAAATATCGAAATTAGGTAACACGTGTCTCGGAGAGCACACAGCCAGTAGAATTATAGTAATCATCATCACAATAATCTCAGTATTTATATGTATCATCTATGGTAATCATTATAACATAATCAGTATGGCAAGAAGGCCAGGGCGTCGCAAAAATATGGCAACTGCCCAAGGGAGTCACAATTAAAATAAGTTTGAGAAGCGATAGAAAACCGATAGACTTGCAACTCGTCTCCGATGTTCAGAGCCGCAGCTTTGAAATTTTGATTTTTTATTAATTTTGCTCTATTTCCCAGGTTTCCGATCGGCAGTTATCGGCGCCGTGGCCGCAGCGGCCGACAGATGTAAGGTCGTCAACAGTCAATTCAACAATACACCCTAGTGTTGCTTTGTAAATAGTACGCTTAGTCCAATGTGATTAACGCCAATTATTATGTTATTCTAATAATTATGTCAACATTAGTTTCGTAAAATTAAATGGCTTTCGTAAATGTTTTGGTATTTTTTTTACCTTAATCTTTTTCAGTATTTTAGGTACCTACTTGGATATAGGTACTTACTGTTGTTATTTTAAATAATATCCAGTTTAAGCTGTCATAAAACATTGTGTACCTATACAAGTATCTTATATTCCCTGCCCATTATATACCTTCCCTTCAAATGTACATCTATAATTAGGTACCTAATAAAATTACCTACTATAATTACCTAATAATTTACCACACTTTTCAGAAGGTAACTGCCTCATCATCACAATCGAAACAGATTATACAATTATCTGCTCATATCGCCCTTCCTGCTTTAGAAATACCCATAATTACATAACTTCGCTGGAACACGCCCTGCAAAAAATTATGACACATAATAAACATTGACACCTTAAATGACACTACAAAGGGTTCAGCTCAGGAATATTTAAATCTGCTTGCTATGTATGTAATCAAAACGTTCGGCCAGTCGAGGTAGGGAGCTGGCTACTACTCCAGTTTTTACTGACGATCATGTGACGCATAAAGATGCCAGCCAAAGAATTTGTGACGGAATAGTTCGAAAGTTAGAAGCATTTATTTATGGCCGAACGACCTGATATCAGAACGTTCGGCCAATCTGAATCTACATAACTGAGGACCTCAGAGAAACTGTTACTGAATAAAGATGTAGCGACGATTTGCTGACAAACAACCACTGCTTTACTTTTACTGGTAATGCCACCGGTTGAAAGTAAAATGAATTTTAGTTCCTGGAACATCAGGACGTTCGGCCAACGTGATCTCCATAACTGAGGACCTGAGAGAAACCGTTTATGAATAAAGATTAAGTGACGAGACTGAAACGATCTTTTATTGCTTTATTTCTTTTTGTGACGGTCCTTTTAAATAATAAAATGAAAAATTAACGTATAACCTCAAAAAATTGGGATTATCGCTTTCTCCTCAAGGAAGAAGCCTAGAGAAACCGTTAATCAATAAAGATTTAATGACGACACTGAAACGAACTTTTATTGCTTTATTTTCTTTTGTGACGGCCCCTTTAAATAGTAAATTGAAAATGTAACATATAACCTCAAAACATTGGAATTATAGATTCCTCCACAACGAAGAAGCCTAAAAGGCTCATTAAACCCCTGATGTGTTATTGGTTTTCAGTCCAATGGTGTGAGTATTTTTTGTTGATTCAAGATTAGGTAATCTATAAAAATGCACTATGGCGGATGGTGATTGAAATAGGGTGACCATGTATTCCAACGAAACAAGTATTTATCATGTAGGTACCTACCTATTTATCTACTGAATGAAGCAAAACACGTCGAAATAGTTGAAATAAGGTGACGATGTAGATATTGTAACAAAATAAATAGATACGTGGACGGAGGAGTATGAAATTTGTCACAGTTAAAGTTTATTTGGAGAAGTAGTGCAGATAACTAATATTTAATATAATATGCATTAGAAATAAATTGTTATAAAATAACATTACACACACCATTATGTGTTATGATGTAGCCTCTTTGCTTTGACTGACTTTACTTCTGTGTCTGTCACTGTCACATGAATAAAAATAATTGGCGTGCGCCAAAGTTCACCTAAATTTTCAACTCAGATAATTGGAAATCCTAAAATGTTCTTCCTAACAATCACAATTTCTAACTACTCTGTATCTAATGTTCATAATTCCAAAGCATTCAACTTCATAATGTTAGTAGCAATAAACATCTATTATACTTTTGGAAGGGGTGTGTGTTGGGATTACTTAGGATCCATTTGAAGGTAATAAAACTCACGTCGGAATGTTAACTGAATACTGAATAATTTAATCTCGAAACACCTGCTTATATATATATTAGTTATGATTCTGTCTAGGCATGACGAAACACTGTTTCTAAGCCCTTGACCAATGGCGATGCGCCGCCGGGCGAGCCGCGCGCGGGGCGCGGGGCGCATTCTTGCCCGCAGTATTAGATCGTCGCGGACCTATAAATATCGGAGTGGGGCGCGGGCGTGGTACCCCGCCCGATCACTATGTTTGGCACGCCAATCCCTTGGGAGAAGCGAGCCAAATACTTAGGTGTGATCCTCGACTAGTTCCTAAATTTCATTGAGCACATAAAGTCGGTTCGCTCGCAAGCCGCTTTCGCTCTCGGTAGGCTCCACAACATACTGAATGCACAGTAAGCTCTCCCTTAGATGTAAAATCCGAATTTTCACGACGTGCATACGTCCCATCATGACATACGCCTGTGCGGTGTTTGCTCAAGCCAGTCCCAAGCAGATCCATAGGATGCAAGTCATTCAGAACCGTTTTCTCCGAAAGGCCACGGGCGCGCCCTGGTTCTTGAGGAATGAGGATCTCCACGTAGACCTCAAAATCCCGACTATAAAGGAAGTGTTGAAACGCATGTCAGTGCGTTACTTCACCTCTGCTGATACCCACACGAACCCCCTGATCGTATCGGCCGCCCGATACAGACCCTCCAAAATTTCTCGGGTTCGTCGCCCGCGTAACGTCCTAGGCGAGCCCGACGACTCCACCACCATCCGACAAGAGAGCAGTAGGGAAACTAGCACTCTTAGAAAACACACACACAAAACGCGTTCCGTATTCCGGCCTCGCTGACGAGGCCCATCGCGACGTCCGCGTACTTGTAACGGAAATCCTCCCCGACCTTTGCCAAACGAGCCAGCCCGCGATGCTGAGCCAGTAGCAATAAATACTCCCTTAAATAATAATATGACCCAGCCTGTCCCTTTGCTGCCCTCTCCAAATGACCCCGCTATGCCGAGGCCCGTACTCCACAGGGAGTGCCCTTAGCGTGCGGTCATTAGCTGTAAGTGTATTTTAGTTTGTAAGCCCTGGCTGGGGGCCTTTAATTTATTAGAGGTCACCACAGGATATACCGGTTAAGTAGTCACACAGCCTTAGTGTGCTGAACTACGAGTGGCCCTACCTAAAAAAAAAATAGAAAAAAAAATAAAAAAAAGCGGGCGCGGTCCTTTTCCTCGTGAGCTGCCGTAGAGTGAAGATGTCTGCTGTTGAAGTGTTTTCCCGCCGTGTGTCGTCAGCGCCGCGTGTCCATCTGCGTAGTCCTGGAGTATGACATGAAGATGCGGAGGGAACTGGTGCTACGCTTGCTCTGCCTGATTGCCTGCTTACAAAGCTTCTTTCAACGCGATATGGCTGGCGAGTGCGGCGTTGTGATGACGCCGTGCTGTGCTCGTGCTGCTATCCTGTTTCTTTACAAACCAACGTCTGTTTCAAGATGATTGCTTTCTCTGTTTCTTTTCGGAATGTCAAAAACGTGGTATGGTAACTGGTTCAGTGTTGAGTGGTAATTAATTGGTTTGAAGGTATATGGTACTGGTTCGAAGGTATGGTAATTGTTCGGAGGTATGGTAAATGCGTGACAGGTATTATGTCACTACATACTTTTATTGGTTTTCCTATATTTTCTCAACATAACCATCTTTAACACTATTATTCAAAGTCATATCTTTTTTGTTTAGATTTCTTTCGTCTTCTTTAATTTTATTTATAGCGGTGTGTACCTGCAGAGATAGGTTAGGTTAGAACAGTGACCAACTACGTGCGAGCCGAGCGAGCGAAGCAAGCGGTGCCGTGGCAGCGGCCGGCGAGCGCTACCTCGGCATGTATTTTTTATTACACTTGGTAAAGGTTTCTTTCTGAGTATGAGTGAAAATATTATGGTAATTATGTTTAGGGATAAAAGCGTTATGATAAAAAACAGTAGGAGTTTAAATATATTTACATTAATGATATTATTAATTACAATTTTCGGAAACATGAGTGTTATGAACATCGCCGGTAGCACTACAAATAGTATGAATGAAAATTTTAGGAAGAGTGATCATTCGGGTTACAAATCATTAGGAAGAACAATTTCGGGTAAAAAAACTTTAGGTGAGCCAATATAGACTCAAATAATTGAAACTATCGATCGAATTTCGACCAATAGGCGACCACTAGTTACGGCTGCTTTCTATAATATATCTCAATCCAAATCTTGATCCCGACCAATGTCTGTAACCAATCAACGGCCAAGTTTGTCAATCTGAGTCTTTGAGAGGGCGAATCCGTTAATTGGGATTGAGATACACTATAGAATTTTGGCTTTAATCAAGATGCATCCGTTACGATAGATCGCGTGCAATGGAAGGACCGCGCTTACCATAGATGCATTTTCGATACTTCACACCTACGTAACAAGGTTTATTTTTGTGTGGAATGTCAGTTAGTGAGTGTATGTTTTGGAACACAGAGCCGAAAATTTGTTTTTCGTGTGTTTACTATTATTATAACGGCGTGGCCGGGCGGCTGCATAAATAAAATAAAGTGGGTAGTACATGTGCAGTGATACTATCCAGAGTGGCAAGTAATTGAATAAGATATGTGTGAAACTTATGTTAACTCTATACCTACATGTTGCTGGACCTATCTATACCTATACAGTGAGTCTTCAATTCTAAAAAGTACAAATTATTATGTACCTAACTACTTACCGCTTTTGTGGATGATTGAAATGATTACAAGTAAAGCACTTTTTAGTTGTGTACCTATTTATTTAAGTATTCTTGTACTTAATAAAATTTTCCAATCTCCAATGTCAGTCACCTTTCCACTTTTGTGTGCCTTTAGCCAAAATATACTCGACTAAAATAACAAAAACTTCACAAGTGGACACTGGTATGCACGCATCAGCTCAACGTTGCTTGTACATAATTTAGTATTACGACGGTAATTAAGTACTCGATAAATACTTGTTTCGTTGGAATACATGGTCACCCTATTTCAGTTGCCATCCGCCATAGTACATTTTTATAGATTAATCTTGAATCAACAAAAAAAACTCATACCATTGGACTGTAAACCTATAACACATCAGGTGTTATACGAGTCTTCTAGGCTTCTTCATTGTGGAGGAATCGATAACCCCAATATTTTGAGGTTATATGTTACATTTTCAATTTACTATTTAAAGGGGCCGTTACAAAAGAAAATAAAGCAATAAAAGTTCGTTTCAGTGTCGTCATTAAATATTTATTGATTAACGGTTTCTCTGGGCTTCTTCCTTGTGGAGGAATCGATAATCCCAATTTTTTGAGGTTATATGTTAATTTTTCATTTTATTATTTAAAAGGACCGTCACAAAAAGAAATAAAGCAATAAAATATCGTTTCAGTCTCGTCACTTTATCTTTATTCATTAACGGTGTCTCTCTTATAAAGCGGAAAAGTTTGTTTGTTTGCTTGAACGCGCTAATCTTCGAAAGTACTGGGTAGATTTGTATGCAATTTGTTATGGAAGTAGCTTGAAGCTTGAGGAAGGTTATAGGCTACTCTTTACGCGACTGCAAAAAAGGACAGTTATGTTTTTACCGTGATAGAATCCACGGGAGCGAAGCCCCGCGGGAGTACTAGTCACTTATAAAACTCCTGAAATGAAATGAAATGAAATATTTATTTTGTATATTGGTTATAAATAACACTTTTACACGTTATGTTTTTTTGCGTGTTAAGTTTAGTTTAGTTTAGCTAGATGAGGCCTGACTTATCTTCTTCGACTCTATATAAAATTAACTCTTCGCTATCTTCAAGAATCTCATTATCTTCAACACAAACTCCTAACTTATCTTCTTCAACTCTATATAAGATTATCCAACACTATCTTCAAAAATCTCATTATCTTCAACACATACTCTTAACTTATCTTCTTCGACTCTATATAAAATTATTCAACGCTATCTTCAAAAATCTCATTATCTTCAACACCAACTCCTCGAACTTCAATGTTATCTTCACCACTAACTCCAACTTCAACTTCTTCACTTCCCCTCTCAAATTATTATTTTCTTCAACACCACCTCTCTCGCATAGATACACATTAATATTTTCTTTTGTTTCCAAGAATTATAATCATTTTCATTTAATAATTTTGTTATTTCGTCCGCCATTTTAATTCTCTAATTTCTTCCTTTGTTTCTTTTCAAATTTTCATCCATTTTTTTATAATTTTATTTCTTTCCAGGACTATTCTTTCCACGTTACAACATTTGGTTCATATTTCCTCAGGGGCAGCCCATAGCCTGTTGAGTACCGTCTTACTGGAAACTATCAACTAGTTACGATAACTTTTCACATCGGCTCAAGGCCTTACCGAACGGCACTAGGCCGGATTCAATTGCCGCAGTAGAAGCGTGCTGGGCCCATAACCTGTTAGAAGGGTATATATTTCCATGACCCAGGATCCTCCTTTAGGAATGAAACTTTTCTTTCACTTACAACAATTTATTTATCTTAGGAATCCCATTTTGAACAACCACATAAATCAGCATATTTTATCTTTGAAAACTCATCTTAATCAATAACCCGTATATAAAATTTACTACTATAACAAAAACCTTCATCTTTCTAAACTATATGTATCATCTATGGACTATGATTCCAAACTTGTTCCCAAGGAACTTGAGGTAGAAGATCCTTGCTTGTTCCAAACTAACTAGATCACTCAAAATTTTCCTATTCAAAAACTTTGACATACAACTTACTCATCTATTATTTTAAGCTGCTAGCTATGCAAAGGAGGCCCAATACTACAACATAAAACCTATAAAATTCTACACCAACATCTCCTCTGAATTTTATGATTATTAAAAACCTTGACATACAACCAAGGATCTTCTACCTACTAACTGGATTGCTTACGAATGATTCAAAGAATACAGAAAGTCTTTCTTAGCTGTTAAACAATAGAGTATAAACTTGCACGCATAAAACTGAAGGAAATATTCGTTCCGAGCGAGACAGTGCGTGTGTGGACTGTGTCCCTTTCTTCTGTGTGTCAGATTAAAAATATTTATTTCAATGGTAATTTTTTCGACCTGTCTGTTGTAGTAATAACACCTAGTTTTAAACTTCTTTGGAATTCTATCTTTAAAAGGAATTACCATTATTACTGTATGCATATTAATGAAAATTAAAGTTATTTTACCATGCAATCACAAGATGTTTAAAACAAAAATAAATGGAATTTGTAACAATTAGTAGTGATATATTATACTATCATGGCAATTACTACTTTGCCGGCTGACGTTTACTTGACATCTGTATGTTTGTAAATTTGCATTATATTTAATTTAATGAGTTTTCGTAATATTAAAGTGCAAGATACTGTAACCATGGTAAGAACGTGTTTTGTGGTTAATTGCAAGAGTGAAGGGTACCCCGGGTCTGGAATTTCCTTTTATAAGTAAGTATTGTGACTTTGTTTACAAATTGCATTTAGGGTGACTATGTTTTCAATGTAAAAGTGGATGTTCTTCTCTTTATTCTTCTTATTTATTATTTATCTTTCTTCTCATTATTTATTATTTTTTGTTATTTTAAGCTTTCCTAACAATGATGATCTTTGAGACCAGTGGCTCAGTGTTCTACACAGAAAAAGGTCAGAAACGGTTCCAAAATTTGTAGCCGCCATTTCAAGCCCGAAGAAATATTGCATTTCGAAACAAGATCAAATGATGCAATTCCATCCATTTTCCCTAAAGTAAGTTATCAATCTTTACAAATGACATGAAGATCACCGTTTCGAAATAGAATATGAGCGTAGCAAGATGAATTTTCATTTTGAATCTATCTTAACCATAAATACTAAAATTTTGTTCTCATCAATCTATTATTATTTTAGATTCCTGTTAAAGCGAAACAAATAAATGTTTTAAGTACTATAATATTGAAACCCACTAAAGAAAAGAATATACAACCTGTACTGCGCACATTCAAAGATCTGGTAAGTGAATTTTATGAAAGGAGTTAAATTAATAAGCATAAAAGTCGACATTTTAGTTGATTTATTTACTTTTGCTTAGCAAATTGATGGCAAAAATATTTTATACCATTTTGGCCAAAAACTCAGCTACACAAACTTGCTTACAAGTGTAGTTTATTGTATTAATAATTACTTATAACTTAATTACTTAACTTTTATCCACTGCAGTTAGTTAATGTCGACAAATAATAATAATAATTCATAATTTAAAGATTATTTCCATACTTTTAACTAATAATAGTGTAATACATTTTTTAGCGTTGTGTCAAGCCAATCTTGTAACAAACCTGCAGCTGCAACATATGAGGAACTAGAAAATATAGAACCAACCTAATAATAATAACCTTATAATTGTCATTCGATCTGCCTCCTTTATGTTTAGAATTATGTATGTTAATAATATTGATTTCTAACCTTAAATAGCACATGTGGTGTTAGCCTATAATTAATTGTTACACTTATAAATTAATGTAATATGACTGTTTCATACAAATGTATAGTGTAAACAATTGTAGGTTAACCTAAATAAATATATACATAAATAAATTATATCTCTTCTGTTATTCTTTCTATTTATAATCATCGTTTTTCATTAAGGGTTTTAGTAGTTTTCATTATATATAAACATTGCATCATTTTATTTTTAGTCTACTGGTTCTGACCGTACAAGTGTCGAATAAACGTAGATTACCAATTAATGCACGTTTGTTTGGACGTCTATACCACTGCCTATCAAGGCCAAGCCTTCGAAGAATTGCCAGCTGGTGATTCTGTTATTAATTCTGTATCTACAATAATTGTACTTGTATCACGTTCACGGGTCTTAACCACTTTGAAAGTTTATAATTCAACGCAATAAAGTCTGCTTATCAAAACCAATTTTGCATTTAGCCCGCATAAGGATAGTTCCCAGGGTTTTAAACTATCTCCATGCCAAATTTTTTCGAAAGCGGCTCTGTGATTTAACCGTGAAAGCGTAACAGACCGATACAGACCTTTGTACCTATTTATAATTGAATTTATTTCTTTCTTTCTATTTAATACGTTGTTAAGAAAAAAACCGGCCAAGTACGAGTCGGAATCGCGCATGAAGGGTATTTTTATAGGTAGGTAATGAATGGTACGAAACCATTACCTATAAAAAGCGCCAAAAAATCACAACTGTTGTATGGGAGTCCCCTTAAATATTTATTTTAATTAATTTTTAGTATTTTTTGTTATAGCGGTAACAGAAATACATCATTTGTAAGGTTAATAATAAGTGTCTTAAAAAAACCTGCAAATATTGCATCAAATAAAATTGTCCTTACGTTTATCACGAATTGATATCCACACTACTAGAAAGAGATAGCTAGGTCCTTCGAGGGTATACTCTTCGGAACGGATTTGAGCTTCGCGTCCGCATTCCAGTTTAGGTACAAGTTCCTTGCATACAACCCACCCGTCCAAAGAGTAAAGTAATATACAGCACCCGTCCATTACTTCAAGTTGCCAGCTATGCAAAGGAGGCCCAATACCACGACACAAAACCTATAAAATTCTACACCAACAGACTGAACTGTGGTTCCTCAGTCCACATAACAAAGATAAATATTTTAGTGAATTCTATCATCGATATCAAGAATCGATAAGACAAAAGATAAATATTTTTGGTTTTCAACCTCTGGCCATTATACCACTGTAATAAAACATGTATGGATTTTAGAGGAAGGATTTATACAAGTCCTACTTGAAAGTAACCTTCGAATACCTTTCAGGAAAAGCACGTGAATTCTGAGGCGAAAACCAATTTCAATATCACCTTACTACTTTTTAATCTCCGTGGAGATCAACCTACGAACTGACACATTATAATTCCTATAGCTTTAGTTAAATTTACTAAACTTCAAGTTAAAGTGGCACTTATTTTCTCTAATATAAAATAAATATAATATGTATTATTTATTTCACGTTATTTTCAACAGGAAAATGACTAATATTGACAACTGATTTATGACACTAATACCACAAACTGTAATGTTTGTTCTCTATTGTTGTTATCAAGTGTAATCACATCTATTTTCAGTTTCCTGTTTTATTTATCGTCATAAACACTATGCGTACGTTAAAAACCGCTGAGCTGATACACATTAAACATAAATTTGAAAAAAGAGGGTAATTTAATTTAATGTTACTTCAAGTTTGCGTTCGGAAACAGCTTGCTAATCATCAACTTAGTTATTTAAAGTTACGAGTAGCAAATAAAGAATTAAATGCTATAAAAAACTAGGACTACATAATGTTCATAAAGCTTCTTTTGCTATGATGATCATTATTTCAAAATTATTGTAAGTACTGACAAAAGTATTATAATAAGTGATTACTTAATTTTGTAATCTACATTTTACTAAATACACATAAGCCATGTAATATAGCATTGAATTAACCATACAACCTTGTTTTCGTTTCGTCTAAATAATGATATATTAAATAAAGTAGTATACTGTCTACATTTTGTTTCATTGTGTGGTCACACTGCTCTATCTATTTTCAAAGGATTAAAAAAAGAATATTATCTCAGCTAAGAGGTAAGAAATACACAATTTTAGATACCTATTATTTAGTGGAAACTTCTTAGTAAAAGTTAAGTAGACTAGACTTTCTGATATTCCTCCCGTCTAGCAGCTAGCACACGCACATATGTCAGTGGAGGAGAGGATTGAGGGACCAGTTTTAATTATCGCTATCTTCAAAATGCTTCGATATTATTGCTCCGTTTCTTTTTTACTAAATATTTTAAAACTTTTACTAAAACTTTATGTAGAAAAAGAACGGTTTTATTAATTTTATTCAGTAATATTCACTAAAATATTTATCTTTGTTATGTGGACTGAGGGACCACAGTTCAGTCGTCATATTTTTTTTTATCTTTAATGCTTTGTGGTCTGTAATTTAGTAAATATCTTTACAAATTTTTTACTTAATATCTGTGTTCACAAAACCTTTTTTGAGACACTTTCCGAGATCTGGCTGATCGTCAGTGAGAACTGAGGGATCACACTTTTTGGATCGTAGTTTTTAATATATTTTCATTTCGCGAATTCCCAGTGTGGTCCCTCAATTCACACGCACATATCAAATCATACGAGGTAATCTTTAAAAATTAGTATGTTAGATTGCTAATTAATTGTTAGTTTGTTTAATCTAGACTTAACCACGTTTAACTTAGGGTTTAACCCTTAGTTCAACCCATTTTTAAAATAGATGCGTCAGAAGCGCCATCTAGTTTAAGTTATGATAATAAAATCATAGACTATTAGGTCCTCAATAATACCGCAACGGAAAGTAATCATAAAATATACTAGATGGCGCTGCTCGTTTGACAGGATTTTCCATTTGTCATCTGTGACCGGTCCAATACGAGTTTATTGGAGTTTATTGTCTTCCGTTTTGTTCCCAACGGCTTCGCTGGTGAATAAAATAAAATGAAACGTCACTCTAAATGGAGAGGACTGAATTGAATTAAATTGCATTCCGACTAAACGTGAATTCGCGACCTTGCGTCGCGTCAACCAATCGCATAGTGATCTGTTGTTGCGACCGGTGCTTCTGTTTACATCTTATCACCTGAATAGACAGTGCAATTCGGACCTATGAACCCCGCGGTTGTCGGCGTATGCTTATTAGAACTACAAAAATAGAATGCAAACGTAGTGTTGTGATGTGAAGGCTCCGTGGATTCGGCGCGAGCAGAGCTGACCTTACATCTGAGTAAAGACATCGACCCACGCTGTCAAATAAAGAGACTCCTACGCGGCAGTCCCCGATTCGAACTGCGTCGTCTAAACATTACAATGAGCGAAATTATGAGAAATACTAGCCCCGTCGTCTCGCTAGCGAATACTGTGCAAGTTTAATTATAAATTAAAGTGTTTATTTGTACTAAATCTGTGCAATCTTGTGTCTGCGTGAGTCAGTGAGAAGGCGTTGTGTCGTGAGTTTGTTTGCTGGCCATACTACCGAATTCCTTCAAAAGCCAAGGCTACTGTACACAGAAACCTGGTGTTCTTCAACTGTGCAAACTGGTGCGTAACATTGTATTTATAATTATTATCGTTTCTCAATGTCATTTAGTATTTTGTAGACTTCCTAAGGAAACATTACGATTACGTTTTTTTTTAAATTATTGTTTGTTTTTTCGGTATTGTTGTATAGTAAGAGGCATGTTCCTATACATTTGTAATAATGTAGAGCAAGAATGCAGTTTTTATTGCCAATACCTCTAACTATACCTACATTCATACATGTGTAAGTGTTCAAATTGCATCTACTTCAATCAACACTTCTTCCAATATGTTTATAATTGGAATTTGTTCCAATATGAGCACATAACTTAAATTTCAGAACTTAAATCATGACCTAAGAATATACTTTTCCATAATTCTCTATTCTTTACTACATAAATTATACACTTATATTTTTGCTTATGTATGATCATTTAGTATGGTAGACCTTGACATGACACTTCTTGTACCTACTTACTTATTTTGGTTCTTTTTACCACCTTTTATTACCTTGACCATGGATTTATCATTTTGTATGTTCCTTTTTTATCCATTCATGCATTCATTATTAGTACTTATTGCGTAAATACTTCTACTTACTTACTTTTCGTTCAATCTGTATGTTTAATTGAATTTTTTAATAGCACTAAATACTTTTACCGCTGGAATTATGATTATTGTCTTTGTAACTCCTTATTTTTTATTACCGCACTGGCAGTTGCATGAGGATTCGCTCCCATGGACTTTATTAGGCCGTGCGCGCACTGCCTTACAATAAACTCATAACCCCCCTTTTGCAGCCAAGTAAAAACTAGCCTATAAACCTTTCTCAAGCTACAAGTTACTTCCTCTAGAGCCCCAGCGGCACAAAAACATGCCAGTAAACCAGTATTAGTTGAGTAGGTTCAACTAATAGTTGACGTAAATAATGGCGGTCATTGAGATGTACCCAATTTCTATCCAAATCCACCTAGTACTTTTGAAGATTAGTGTGTTTAAACGAACAAACTTTTCTGTTTTATATTACTTAGTATTATTGATTAAAAGTACCAGTAATAGAAATCTAGGTGCACAGATCATAAACAGCCAGGAAATAGCATTATACAACCTGCTTGGTAATTAGTTGATTGGGTCACTTTCTAACTTATAGTCATTTAAGGAAAGTTAACTGTTCGCTTGTATTTGGAATGATCTCTAAGAAGTTGTATTGCAATCACTCCCACAATTGCCGAACAGGGAAAAAGGTTTTTGCAATCTGTCTTTAAAAATATATATTTTTTATGTCTTGATTTAGCATGTAAGGAATGTATCAGTCTCCATTATTCTACCCCCAGATTAATTATTGTTCTTCCCAACAATTTATGCCTACTGCAAAACGCACATAACATTCTGGGAATACTTTCGTGTTACTAAGCATTGGAATTCTTTTTTCTGATAGCTATAATCTTGGGGTGGCTTGTAAAGAGTGAAAAGGTTACTTTTAGGTAAGCATGGTTCATCTTCAACCACATCATCACTTACCATCAGGTGAGATGGTGGTCAAATATGAGCCTATTATCAATAAAAAAAAACATCTCATGACCATACCTAAATAGTAAAGTAAAACACATGATTTATGAAAATTCTTATTGCATAGCAGGTATGTTCACACAACAGGATAGTCACTAAACATGAATGATATGAGTACTTTTTTGTTTTTTTTTAGCGTGGTAAAATTATCAAATAAGTCCTCCCACCCTGCCCGGGGTGGACTGTCAGACTTTTACTGACTAAAATCCACGGTGTTCCTTCAATAACCCTTTACGTACCGGGGTCACGGTAACGGGATGAGTCCCACGACCCCGGCAGGCTTCGGCCCTCTACGGGGGGGCCTCGTCATATTGCTGACGCTCTTTGAGGCGCGCGTGGAACACGACGCGCCGTCGACCCGGGCATGGTCCATGGTCGGACAGCGAGTTGCCCTTTACTCGCTGTCCGCATGCCCGCGCCTACGGTGGCCGGAGATTGTCGGCCGACGTCCGACGCCGTGGGCGTCTACCACTGCGGCTGGGCTGGAGGGAGGACGCCATCCTCTCCCTCACGCGGCCCGCCTCCTCCTTCGGAAGCATGACTGCTTCGCAGAAGGAGGCGACCGCTTCCCACTCCCTCTCGCCGCGCAGCATGGCCTCGACCAATGCCGGGCGCGAGAGGTCTCCGCCTATTGCCGCCGTGAGGACACGTCGGTGCTCTGCCCAAGCGGGGCAGTCCTGCACCGTGTGCTCGACTGTGTCCTCAGGGCGACCCTCGCAGTGGTGACACCCAGGCGTGTCCTCCTTTCCCATCAGACACAGGTACCTCCCGAAACTTCCGTGTCCGGTGAAGACCTGCGTCATGCGGTAGGTTAGGACGCCGTGACGCCGATCTAGCCACTCCTCAAAGAGGGGTCTTACCGCCGCAATTGCGGCGTGCCCGATGATATGTGTACTTAGAAACATTTAAATTCTCATACAAAAACAGCCAGATGAGAAACAACAATCTGTAGGTAGGCTATACAAGTATTTGGTCCATAAAGGAATTGAACCCATGACCATCAAAATGAAAGCAATATTTCAACTTAATAGTTTAATTGCAGTAACTTAATTTGGTTGAAAATAGGCATACTTACTGAATTTCCCCTTTAAAAAGATATAACCATAGTTTTTTATTTTGAATGAAATTAATTGATGTGCAAACATCAGTTCCTATCTCAGTATTACACAATGTGTTTCTGGAATATTTGGTCCAAAAATGCATAGTGTTAAAGATAGCATCAATCATAATTAATAGAGGTAAAAAATTGACACCCGTGAAGTTTAATTGATAAATACAACTAATACATTTCATTCATATTTAAAGTTACAAAAAAGTGACAATGTCATTTTTCACATAAGGGTGTTCTACATTAATAATCATACATTTGTCAAATTATTTTGTGGCGATAATGAAAACAGAAGAATTATACTTTAATAATAATTATTTTCTTTTGCCAGTTGATTTTTTGATTTGATCCCATTCATACCCTAGCTAGAGTTATGGGATGTTAAAAAACTACTAGTATATGGTTATGTAAGTATCTCAGTAATACCTTGAATATTAGTATGTAAAAGTATTGAGTAAATACAAACAAGTGTATATGTACTAGTTATGTCAGCACTAAAATTATCTAATGAAGCATACATTTTCTGAGAAATAATTCTGAGATGACACTGGAATTCACTTGATTGCATTGTGCAATATTTATTAAGCTTATGTCATTGGTTTTGTTTATATTTGTAATACTACAAAGTATGTAGTTACAGTGGTCAGAAAACGTTAATGTTAACTGCTTTAATAGAAAATAGGTAATATGAATTAATATTGAAGTGATTGCTTATTATAAGTAATTGTATAATATTAGCGAGCCTTAGAAGCAGTAGTAGCAGAAAGTATTTATGTTTATTTAAATCCATTTTAAATAAACATAAATACTTTATTTTTCTATCTGCACTGAAGAGCAAAATGCTTCAAAATTCTCATTTGGGTTGGGAAAATGAGAAAAAAAAGCTGCTTAACAAACAAGTTTTAAAAAGAAAATTAATCCCATTGATTTTATTACGTTTTAACTTGTACTTACATACTAAATACTTTGGTTAATCAATTACTACACATGCCTACACAAATCAACAATCTTATTATTTTGATACTTTTTTAAAGACCAGACCTGAAAATAGTTCTTGATGATCAATAAATACTTATGTGCGTCAAGTAGCGCTTACTATCCCACTATTGGCCAAAAACTTCACTTGCTGTTCCCCGTGATTCTGCTGTCTACTGCAGGCCAGACCTTTCTAAAAATACCATGATGTTTCTTTTCTTTTGCAGATGCAGTTCTTATTCAACCAACACCTGATCTACAAGGTTAAAACCCAAAACGACTGATCATTAACTCTCACAAAATGGCGGGAAAAGCCATCAGATAATGAAAATGTTTCTGCTGAGTTAAGCTACTAAATCTTTCAAAATAAGGAAGTCGGCAGGGCTGCTGTGCTACAAAGTGAGGATGGATGAGAATGATGTGATCATTTCATCCACGGAGATTATTAAAGGTTGGTCTACAATATTATTATGTACTTAGCACTTCGTCCGCGTGGATTTCGAAATAATTTACCTACTCCCCATATAATGCACCTCACCACCAATAAAAAAGTAAATGAAATTGGATTGTTCCCGAGATTAGCCCCTAATACAAACAAATTTTACCTCTTTATAATATTGTATTAGTGCAGAAATCCACGACAGCGCAAAATCTTGTGTGATTTCGCTAATATTTTTTTTTACCATTGTCACTGCCAGCCATCATCTCCTCAAGAAGGCAAACCGCGTTTTGAGATTAGGTTAGGGTTGCGTGTTGCCGGCACCGCAAATATTAGACTTGCGCTGCCTCGAAATTAACATCTTCGAGGCATTTGCCGAAGTCGCTTTGCTTTGGGAAGACAGTTACTACAATCGTCACTTCCTAGATAATAAGTCTTCACATTCTTCGTACAATTTATTGATCGAAGATCATAGTCGACAATAGTGTAGGTTTCCAACAGTAAAAAAATTAAAATAAACAGAGAGCACTATTACCTCTTACAAACATGTAATTTATTAAAAAAAAAATTCAGGCATTTGCCTGAAATGTTCAAGTAACAAAATAATTTTACGCGAATACTACGCGAATTAAAATTACCGAAATAGGTAATATTAATTCGCGTAGCTTATCCAAACTCCGAAAACAAAAAATGCCAGTATAGATTCAATCCAACTAAAGGTCCCACGTCGAAAATTCTCGTTAACTAGGCATTTTGAACAAACAGTGACAGAAAGTTTGTTAATTAAAATCGCTAAAGGCAGTCTCGCTTTGGTGGATTAAAAGTACCAGAGGACTGTCGCGATGTTACTCCCACAACGCTCATTTAAATAATAGAAAAATAAATATGTATTTCATACCGTTCATTACCAAATACAGCTGGGCTGGCGGACTGACCATCTGGTGTAACACGGCAGGGTAAAAAAAGTGTTTGTTGTCAAGTTATTTTAGATTGGCTTCTGCCCGTGGATTCATTCGCGTGAAAACTTTTTCAGCGAAAAGAAGTAGCATAAGTATCTAGCCCTTCAACTATCTCCTCACCAAATGTTACATTAATCTGTTACTCCGTTTTGACATGAAAGCAGAACAATCAAGCAAGCCCGCGTCTTTGTTCTCGCGTGGGAGGGTTTTCCTGCGTAAATTCTGATCTCGTGGAAATTCCGGGCATATAGCCTATGTGTTATTCCAGGATGTTAACTACCTATTTAGCAAATTTCATCCATATCCATAGTTTTGCGTGAAAGAGTAACAAACATCCATCCTTACAAACTTTCGCAGTTTTAGTAAAATTTGTAGGATTTGTTTTTAGTAAGTATGATCAGTAGCGTTCTGGAATCTGGCTGAATTTGTGCTTGGTTAGTAGCAAGTATGATCAGTAGCGTTCTGGAATCTGGCTGAATTTGTTCTTGGTTAGTAGCAAGTATGATCAGTAGCGTTCTGGAATCTAGCTGAATTTGTGCTTGGTTAGTAGCAAGTATGATCAGTAGCGTTCTGGAATCTGGCTGAATTTGTTCTTGGTTAGTAGCAAGTATGATCAGTAGCGTTCTGGAATCTGGCTGAATTTGTGCTTGGTTAGTTGCAATTGAAGTTCGTGTTTAAATAATAACAGCTGCACAAGTCGACCTTCAAGGTTATGCAACGGTTGCCGAGGTCAGCCCGTTGATGGGTTACCATCTTAATATATCGTCGTTGCGCGTGCAAAAGTCGCTATGTGTTATGTAGTCATTTTCGTTCTTTTATGCAGTTTCAATAGTTTAAATACACACATGCTGTAAAAACAGCTATCTGATAAACGCAATATTTAAAGGTAACTCTTTAAATATTGCGTTCATCAGATAGCTCAGATAGCATTTGTGTATTATTGAAACTGAATAAATGAACCTATTGAAACTGCATAAAAGAACGAAAATGACTAAATAACACATAGCGATTTTTGCACGCGCAACGCGATATCGAAATTTCTCCGTTGGTCCATGCCCATGCTGTCATTTGTACATTTTTTCCAGTCGTACTCGTAGTTAGAAGTAAGGAAATCACAAGTCTTGATAAGCAGTATCGTGTTACCCAGTCACTGGGTTATGGAGGTTAGATAGGCAGTTGCTCCATGTAAAACAAAACGACCCCAACATATGGAAACAGCTATGCTATGCTAAGGAGTTAAAATAGATTCAGATGCGGTAGCATAATGCAAAAATTAGTGTAATCGGCCGTACTTGCTTTTTAGGGTTCCTTAGCCGAATGCCAAAAACCGGAACTTTTATAGATTCGTCATGTCTGTCTGTCTGTCCGTACGCATGACACAGCCATTTTATTCCGAAACTATAACGATTACACATGTGAAACTTTAGATGTATTCTATGAACAGCTTTCCGATTTATACACAAAAAAACAAATAAGCAGGGCTTCACCCACCTTTGATTTCACCCACTACAAGAGAGAGACATAATAGTCTAAAACAGTCCTATGGTAGACATAACTGCTGAAACATAATACTCAGAATATACAGATACTATACTGAATAACAGAATGCCCAAGCAAGTTAACATTTCATAAAGCCTTAAAAACATATGTTATAAATGTTAGAGTACCATACTCAGTTACCTCTTACAGGAAACCGTGCTTTGTTCATTTATTTCCATAACTCACAATTTCACGAATACTTAGTGGAAATACCGAAGGTCGCCCTCGCTCAAGAAGGACAAACACTGACCTTATGCCTTATTGCTTGAAGTCTTCCAAAAAGGTTGGGTCCGAAATTTCCTCAAATTAATTTCAACCTTCACAAAGTACATAACCGACCTTTTTTAACTATTTCTGGATACTAATATTCTTGAGAAAAGACGTAATATAACCTTTTTCTTCGGTGGGAAAATCATAAAATGGCTCCCCCACTCTGGGTGAAGCGGGAGTGTCAGATTTATACTAACACTAAAAACCCACCCTGTTCCTTCAGTTGCCATTGTGGTCCGGGGCCGCGGTCTCGTTAAAACCTTCCCGTGACCCACATATGACCTAGGTTTAATTTGGATAAAATCTGCTTTAAGCACTCGGCCTACAGTACATATTGGATGGTAACTTTCTATTCCCAAGTTACGGTCGAATTTGTTCTGTAAATGCAACATCGACTGAATGCTTATCAACGCTAACCACGATCAGTAGAATCTAAATATATATAACTCAAAGGGGACTGACTGACATAGTGATCTATCAACGCACAGACCAAACCACTGGACTGATCGGGCTGAAATTTGGCATGCAGGTAGATGTTATAACGTAGGCATCCGCTAAGAAAGGAGTTTGCGAAATTCCCACGGGATCAGGATTTACACGGGAAAAACTTCCCACGCGGGCGAAGCCGCTGGCACAAGCTAGTTAGGTATATTCCTAAAATATTTTATTTAGTCCGTCACTTAGATTACCAAAATATGTTGGTTAAGAATTTTCTTCTCTTTTCTCTTAGTTAAAAAATGATGATAAAGTGAGTTGAATAAACACGAGACTTCCCGCCGTGTTGTACTTTTTGTGACGTCAGCAGCCCCCACTCCTGAACTTGAAGCGTTGTAAATTATTATTGATTTTAAAAGTCAAACAATACGCGTGCAAATTTTTAGAGCATCTAACGGACTAATTAGTAAAAATTTTGAAACACAGGTAACTACCATATTCTATTTTTCAGTTTTACAGCCACACGATGACTCTACAGTCGATAAAAATAGCACATAATAGTTAACACCAATTTTCTTGCATTTAGTCCTCCCATATCCAAATCCTAACAAATATTTTGACTAATTTATCAGTCCATCAGACTTGTGGCCCGCTCATGCCCGTACGGTCACTTCTATCTTTCTGGAATCGGCCGAATTACGGGTCAAACTTTTTTCAAAGCTTATTGTTTTTGTCCGAAGTCTTTGTGTAGATAATGTGACGATTTAGTTAGGATTTCTGCCTCCTCTCCATCTACAAAAATGAGCGGTTTTCTTCAAAAGTCCAATACGATAAGATATTAAAATTATCATGATACCTGAAGAATTATAAATTTCTGACCTGATAACATTACCGACACAAATCAGCCCTAATCCGTCTTACAGGCGTGTTTGATAACAACGTTGATAAGGAATATCGAATACACTTTATAGGACTGTCGCGGTGTTAATGCCAATGACATTCGTGTTTGGACAGTCGGTTCGGGACAGTTCTGACTAACCGATTCGGAGTTAATGAAGAGGAGAGTTAATTAAGAAAGTGTAGTGAGAGTGTCTGTGAAGAGTGTCTCAGCTTTACATGCCGTTAAAGAAAATTGAGGATTGTTATAACATGGTGATGTTCAGAACCATTATTTCGTGATGATCACGTTCTTCCTGTGTGTTAAGAAATCACGGCATAGTGCTAAATTTAAGCAGCTAACGGAGATAGCAGGTAATAGTGCTGATTTTATACGGTTTTTGAGCGTAGGAGCGCGCGTAATAGTGTTAAACTTTGTCTAATTTCTTTTTTTAGGGGTCTTTCAAGTCTGGAATCATTAGATTTCTTCTGGGGAAAACTCCATTTTCAACCTATCATTGTTTGACATAGAGTTCAACTTATTTTTATTTTGCTTTTAATTATGTCGTTTTCTCGTTGCCATTGCCTTCCTCTCTACTTTAATATAACCAGCCCATGACCTTCGTACTTGACACAGGCTTCCTCTCTTTGATATGATCATAGGGGCTTAGGCCTCTTTTTATGATAGAGACGAGCACAATTGACCACGCGAGCCCAGTGCAGGTTGGTTGGTGGATGATGCCTTCAAGTTACTGATGATATAATTATACAAAGAAATATGCCTTGCTGGGTTAGGCAGAACATAAAGGAGATGGTGGGATGACCTGGATGACTTCCTTAAGGAAGAGGTGCAGGGTCGAGACCGTTAGGCCTTTGCCCAGCAATGGGCCAGTACGGGCTAGTAATTATAATAGCCGCCTGCCCGGGCAGTCATATTATATTATCATTATAGTCATATTATATTATCTACTCGTAATTTAGGCTCGGAAGCACTGCACTACAGCAATTAATTGTACAAATAAAAAATCGCTTCATGTGGAGGCCTGTCTGAAGTATTCGTAAAAACATCGGATACCCGTTACCCTTATACTACAGTTTATTAAGTTATAAACATGCAGTACAATATAAAGTGTCGTGGGCGACGCCGTTGTCCAGTATGACGTGTGCGCAGTTTTATTGAACATTACGTTATACTGGTACAGTCCAACAAACGAGATAGATATGCAGGCTGTTATCTGTTACTTTGCAAAGTTACAAATCATTTAAATCCGTGCTGAGCAGGCAGCTGTATTTATTTTAGGGAAACATCCAGACCCAATGTGTCTGTGTATTGCTTTTTTTGTTCAAAGAATCGTGATCTTATCATAATGTGCTTCTTGTCAGATCGTATCCAAACCCTGGATACGATCTGACAGCCGACACTGACAGTTTACATTGTCAGCCGGTCAATGAAAAGATATACATTTGTTTGCATGTAAGCCAATCTTTTTCGTCGATTGTACTAATGCAGGCTCCGTCATGTCTGACCTTCGCAGAGTGATTGATACTGTGATGTATTAACTGCTCATTCGATTTTACTATGTTGTGATGTAAACAAACATGGCTTCGATGTGTTTCTGGTATTGTGGGTGTTAATTGAAACAGTAGGTATTTTGCAGGCTAGGACATAATATAGCGCTGGGATAGCGCTATGTATCTTCGAATTTTCCCTTCGTTATGGGTCATATCATCGCAAGCTCGTTAGGTATGTGAATTCGGAATAAAAACTGAAGAACAATTCTGCATAAATATTTAAAATTTAATAAAAAAAAATAACATCAGTATCAAAATTTACTTAGTTTCAAGGGAGATCTAAGAATTTAAATTTGAGAGGATTTCTGCGGTATTGAAATCAAGATTTACTTAGCCTCGAAAATAAAATTACGAAGTAGATTATGAAATTCAAGATTTAGCCTTGAAAGGGCCGCTTACTATTAAGTTATTTTATGGCTTGTAGAAATCAAGGGCGGCAGTTCTGAATGCCTGATTAAGTTTTTTGATAACGGTCATGTAACCTTAAACTTTAAACACTATAAACGTACAAAATTTACGAGCTGTGGCCTGCGGTTTTGTGTCAAAGTCGTGAAAAAAGCGTGTTAAAGTCTGAAATAAACCTACGGAAATGTAGTATGGAATAAAACTTATTATAATGCTAAAAATGTCTCTCGCTCCAGCCTTTCAACTATTTCCACGCTCAAAATCACAGCGATCCCTTGCTCCGTTTCGTTGTGTCTCCTTCTTTATCATCAAATTTCATCCAAATACACCCAGCACTTTCGAAGATTAGCGCGTTGAAATATACAAACTTTTCCGCTTTATAATATAATTAGTATAGATAGAGGCTTTTCTTTTCCCAGTATTCCAAAAAGAAAGGTTTGAAATGGCAGTTGTCTTATCCATAGAGGTTCCTGCTGAATGAGGTCGAGCTGTATAGTTTTTCTTTTAACCAAGTACAGTACTAATTACTTACAATAATTAAGTACAGTAATGTTATTTTATAGTCATTAAGAATGAGTTAATCTGTTATCAATTATATAAATTATGTAAACACCAATATTTGCACGCCACATATGGCAGAATGTGAAGAAGCTATTGAAAAACAATTTTAAGTACCTATAACCTACAATGTACCATGTTCAGACAAATGATTGTGATTGTGAAAAAGAATCGTATACCTATTTGTAAACAAATGTGTCGTGTTAAACGTGATACATTTTTTTACTTATATAGGTAGGCTATTGAGCTCCAAAGACCCAATAAGAGCTTGTGCTTCATTTTCGACCTTATTATCGCTTTCCATCAGGTGAGGTAGTGGTCAAACGCGAGCCTGTGATGAATAAAAAAATGTTGAAAAGTCTAAGAAATTAAATATCAATTTTAGAGTTTAAAATTCCCAAGTAACAGGTATATACAGGCTGGCCCGTTTACAGTGGCCCAAAGATTTTTTTCAGCTTGAGAGCATCATAAGTGATCATTTAAAACATACTATAGTTAAGCGAAAACTTATGGTTTAGAAATAGTTTTTTTTTATTTACCCGAAATTTCAATATTTTTGACACAAAACCACTCTGTTATGAAAAGTATTGGACCTAATCGAATGAAATTTAGTATAAGCATAGTGCAATAATCTACCTATCGCGCTATGGGCTCATCTAGTGTAAATAATTAGATAAATAAATTTCGTAATTTTTTTATTTTCATGTGTTAATGTACATGATGTTGTTTTTGAAGATGTTGCAATTGAAGGACAACTATGATTTTTTGTGTAAAGAATAACCCTATGTTAAGGTACATTTTAGCAGTGTCAGCAAAACCTTGGCGGTACATTTTTGTTTCACAGGATTTTTTCTAAAATCTATCCTTTTCCGTAAAGTTAAAAATAACTACAGAAAAAGTTCAAATAAAAAAAATGCAGTCTAATTATTTACACTAGATGAGCCTATAGTGCGATATACCTATCGCCGCTAATCTACCGATAATTGCACTATGCTTATACCAAATTTCATTCGATTCGGTCCAGTACTTTTCATGACAGAGTAGTTTTGTGTCAAAAATATTGAAATGTCGGATTATTAAAAAAAAACCACATAATTTCGAAACCATAAGTTTTCGCTTAACTAAAGTATGTTTTAAATTATCACTTATGATGCTCTCAAGCCGAATAAAATCTTTGGACCACTGTAAACGGGCCACCCTGTATCAATGCAAAAGCTCAAAAGCAATTGCCAGAAACAGAAGTTTCTCATTTATCCACGACCCAACTTATCAATTATCAGTGTATATTGACAAACTTACAGACTTTAATGTTTTTATATTAGTACTATAATTTAATTGAATTACGTTGTACACATGTAGTTTCATAAAGGTATTAAAATAATCTATTACTGTTCGAACACCTAATTCAACATATTGTTAACGTTTTCTAGTTGTTAATCAAGTCATAAACACGATTTTTAGTGCCGGTGTTTTAATAGCTAAATTGGCTTGAACCAATTTAATTATTAGAAACTTAAAATCTTTATTTTAAATTAAGGGATTTGGTAATCAAAAATCGTATTGAACGTTTATGATTTACATTACAAAAATAAATATTTGTTTATATAAAAATAGTAGCCACCGGTGCGGTGTAGGGAACAAGTTAAAAGCAGAGGCGGGGCTCAAGTAAAAATGAACTTCTTAATACGAGCTGTGTCCTGAAGCACTGCTTAGCATACATTATTATTAAAACATTCGTCTATTTGCTAATAGTGGTAGGAATAATAAGTATTTCATGTGTTCCGCTTCGATTACTTGAATGTGGTTATTAAGCACAATATGCTCGTCACAATACATATGGTGATGTGAAGCTGATGGTGAAATACCAGGAGAACTCTTCAACAATTAACGGCCCAACATTGGGAAAAGCAATAATTTGTAAATGATTATAAGTAGTTGACATTTACCTTTTGTAACTATGTAAATTAAAAATCGATCAACTAAAAAGAGTGAAATAAAAACTTTTTAACAAAAAATTAAACCGACTGACCGACTCCCAAAAAACACTGCAAAGTGAAAAATAACTTTAATTTCGGAAGTCGGTGCCAAAAACGAAAATACAAAACTAAAGACACGGACTACCGAAATTAAAGTTATTTTTCACTTTGCAGTGTTTTTTGGGAGTCGGTTTAATTTTTTGTTAAAAGTTTTTCTGTAATGTGTACTGAATGACGGAATTATATAAATCTGCATTTAAAAAGTTACTACTTTAATTTACGGTCCATGGTTAGTTTGTTTTACTAAACAGCGAAAGTGTAATTTGTAATTTACGTAGATTTAATTGCTTTGGGATAAAAATCGATTCAATAAACGATTCTGAACAAATTAATTTCAGGATGTGTATTAATTATGTTACATGTTGTATACATACAACAAGTGTGATTGCAGCCAGAAGACGCCTAAGCCTTGATTTTTTCAAAAAATATTAGTGTCTGTAGTTACTGTGTTGTATGTGTTATTTATATCTGCTATCTACTTAGTCATTTTGAATATTGTATGTATGATATGGTTATATTAAGATTATATAAGTACCTATTAAGTGTTCACTGTAAGATTTTCCTACCTCTAAACGTGAGGACTTTTAATTGGCTCACTGTCTACTTTTTTTTAAAATTAGGTTCGCGTTTGACCACCATCTCACCTGATGGTAAGTGATGATGTGGTCGAAGATGGAGCACGCTTACCTAAAAGTAACCTATTCACTCTTGACTTAAAGCTAGGTTATAGCTATCGGGAAACACAGACTCCGGCAGGGAATCCGACTCCTTTGCCGTACGCACAATGAAGGTATTCCCAAAACGTTTTGGGAATGAACAAAGAAACTGTTGAACAAATGAACAAAAAAGGGTTACGGTTTTTGTTCAAAAACTGATTAATGGTTGTCAGTCTGGGCAGTAAAGGATGGCGTAAATTTGGGATAGTCCACTTACTCCCCTATTCTAGATACAGCATAGTTCGTTTGTAACATTAATTAAAATGGTGTCTACTTAACTTATCGGCAATTTGAGAAATCTGTTTTTAAAATATTAAGGTCACATTTTGTTGTTTGTTCCTCGTATTCATAATAGATAATCATTAAATTAGCAGGCCTTATCTTGGCTTCTTGAAATGTCATTAGAGTTAAGCATAAATTACATAATGTACAAAGTAAAAATAGACTTGACTTATTTTCTATGAACCCTAGACGGGGCAGAGGGCGTCCTCGGTAGTCCTACATCGCGGACGATATTGAACTTCCCGCTTCACTTCGCTCCACGGCCTTATTTTAAAACAGCATTGAAAAAAATTCGCTTTTACGCTGTCAGCTGATAATGTACCCGCAGTATTACCACGTTTTATGGCAATGCTTAACCTTTGGCCAAGTGAAAACCAGCTCCCGGGTCACACAAGTATCAGCCAGCCTTTTCGAAATCTTATAAGTCTGTGAGGACAAGGGCCCTGGTCATCTCAAAACAGTTCGAAAATATAATTTTCAATAAGATGACTTACTAAGACGAACTTTTGAGATTTGCCCTCAGCCGCAGCGGTTGCACCATCAGTACACAAAGGGCTAGAAAGATGGGATGGTACAAGAATATCGACTTTTATATTTTGCCTCTGACACTAATGGCCAACCTATCTTCAATTAAAACAAAGGTCATGCAGGATTTTGTCTTCGTTATGTTCTAATACGGCTGAAATGCTAAATCTAGTCGGTTTATTTCGTTAACCCTACGTTTATTGAAACATGTTGAATAGTTGTGTAAAACCAATATTATGAAGAAAACATAATATCCTCAACGTCTTTTAAGTCAAAGTCAAAATGGATTTGACTTTGACTTAAAAGACGGTGAGGATAAATATGTTTTTATCTGCTTTAAATGCGGTACAAAAGATGTTAGCAAAATATAGTAGTCCAATGACACATTTCGCCATAAATTGGCATGCAAATCTAAATATATATAACTCAAAGGTGACTGACTGACTGACTGACATAGTGAAATATCAACGCACAGCCCAAACTAGAGCATGGAATATCGGAACCTTTTCCCAATACCGGTTTTGTTTCGATATTCAATTTCTTAATATCGGTTTTCCGGTATTTCGATATTTTTCCGATATTATGGAAATAAAATGATCAAATTCGTTTTAACGTTGTAAGGGTCCAAATATTAGAAGTTAGAGAATGTATCAAAGTTTGCTAAGGAAATCACCGTCATTTATTATTAAAAATATTTCATTGCAATCTTATGTCAATTCGAATTTAGAAGTATGATACACAAAAAATATCAACTTCTTAACATACTCTGCTATGTCATTAAATAAAAGATCAACACAAGTTAAAATAAGTAATTGAGTAACATAATATACGACGTGTAACAGAATAAACGCAATTCCTGAAAGTAGCTGGTTCAGAATCGGCTTCTGAATCAATTCCGTCATAAAAAATAGGTGTTACATTTTGACGGGAAAATCTTTCCTTCAACTTAAAATGGAAACAGTGTCATGACAAATTAATACAATCCTTAAATCAAGAAACGAATGCGCTCGTGTGCGTGTCGGCCGCTAACATTGCATGAATATATGCGTCTGCGTAAGGATATTTTATGACGCACATACGTTTTGCGTTTAGTAAGGATAACTAGTCTATAAAAAATATCTAGGTTTGGTTTCAATTTATTTAGTTACGGATGTTGTTTTAGACTTATAATTTAATATTGTTATTGGGGTGTCTGAGGTATTGCGCTTAATCTGTTACACCTTTTATAAGTAACTATTATAATAAATGCAAAGAACTAGATACTCAATTGGAGGGGTGACTACACGCGTCATCTTATGGCTTTAAAGACGAAGACTACGGCAGTTCACGAGATCGCTATTGTTGAAATATGGAACGTCAGTTTTAGAAATTCACATTTAAGATGTCCATAAAGCCCTTTGCAGACTAGACGTGAACAAAGCCAGCGGGCCAGACGTTCAGTGGCGTTTATTAGGTCTTCTAATGTACACGTTTTTGGGTCATTTGGACTCCAGCTAATGGGACATTGTTTGATCAAGAACGCCGTCATCGCACTGGGTGTCAGTTTGGCATATAATGCCCCATTATGCTAAATTGCAGCGGCCTACTTGGGTTCGCAGTCCATTGATAGCTTTCCAAATTGGCCACTGCAAGCCCCGTTCGGGTGGCAGATGTTCCTGGGGCTGAACTTAATTAGGCGGTGGCGGAAGGTAGTTTAGCAACTTAGTGACCACCAGTATGGCTTCCGCCTTGGTGGGTCGACCCGAAATCTTGTGTATGTTACGCACTGCTGGGGCGAGGCCATTAAGAAACACGGCAATGCTCTTGTAGAGTCCCTCAATATCTGAAAGATCTTTGACAGGGTCTGGCACTCTACTCTACTGAACAAGCTTCCTGCATTTGGCGTCCCTGCTGGCTTCTGCAACTGGATTTCTGACTTCTTAAGTAAGCTTGCGGTCAATCCGAGTGGACATCGATGGCTGCTCATCGGATCTTATGTCTATCAATGTCAATGTGTATTCTTAAGAGGTCTGTTCTTTTTGCAACTCTTTTATGCTGCATATCAAGGACCTGCTCCAGTTCTTGGGTATGCGGATGACAGCACAGACTTAAAGATATACTTATCCAGCTGGGACGAAACAGACTGGCTTAGAAAGGCCACGTTGGAGCGAATCAATTTGACCCGACAATCTGGTCAAATTCAATGCTTTAAAAAAAACACAGGTTTATCTCTTCACTGCTAAAAGGAGCCAATTTAAATTATCTCCTACTTTCCGAGATGCATCTTTACCTATCAGTTACCGACCACCTGGAGCTCTTTGCATGGAGTTGACGTCTAACTTAAACTTCGGCTCAACCATTGGGTCAAAAGCTTTGACTGCAGCCAAAAAGCTGGAAATCCTTCACAAGGTGTGGCGATACTCCACACCTGTACAGCTTTTGAATTTGTATAAAGCACAGGTCTGTTCTTGTATGGAGTACTGCAGTCACTTGTAGGATGCTTAGCAAAATACCAGCTTGCTGCACTTGACTCGGATAACGCAGAGCTAAAAGACTCATAGGCGATGCAGTGTTAGCAGACAAGCTTCACAGCCTGGCTCATCGGTGCAACGTTGATTGCCTGTCGGTCTTCCACAAATTGTACTTCGGAGAGTGTGCGCAGGAACTCCACGACCCGATTCCTCCATCTACCTTATACTAACGATCTACCAGACGTACTGCATGGTACTATTCTCGCTTGTTCAATATACCGTCGTGTCGTACTAAGCGATTCTCTTCTACATTCATTGTGCGCTCCGCCAAGGTTTGGAACTCTCTGCAGGCTGCTGTGTTCCCTTCTACATATGACCCGTCTGCCTTCAAAGCAAGAGTCAACGGGCTACTTCTGGGCTCATCAGTAATAAAACATATAAAAAAAGTAGCGGAGGGCATTCAAGGTATTGTCTTTGAGATACGATCTTATTTTTTGCAATGCCGGGCGCCGGCCCAAGTGTTGTACACTTTTATATGGAAATAATCATTTATAAATGACACTGTAGTATACATATTATTATAATTAACCGATAGGTATTGTTTATATTAATAAATTCAATGAAATAAATAAGAAAGATTCTATTTCGTCTGGTGTTTTGTTTCATATAAAATATCGAAAAACCGATATTGTAAATCCAATATCGCTTTTTTCGATATCGGATTTATGGTCCGATATTCCGGTTTTTCGATATTATCGAAAACCGGTATCCATGCTCTAGCCCAAACCAATGGACGGATCAGGCTGAAATTTGGCATGCTGGTAAATGTTATGACGTAGGCATCCGCTAAGAAAGGATTTTGCGAAATTCCCACGGGATCGGGATTTACACGGGAAAAACTACACGCGGGCGAAGCCGCTGGCACAAGCTAGTATTATATACAACTATTATAATCATAATTAAATCTATACTTATACACTTCTGGACACATCTATTGGCCCACCTTGTATTTTCAGTTTCGTTTGGTCCTAGCTAAAATTTTATATTAGGTCGAGCAAAAAGTTTTTATGCAGTTTTGAACCTGGCACATTCACAATTTCATTCAATAGTCTTTTTTTGAATTTCGAACACAGAATTTAAAGAAACAAAAGACAATTTGGAGCCTGTTTGTTGATATCAAACAATCGAATACTAAGAAAACTTGGTTTTATTGGTTTACTTGGATTTAAATCTTGAAAAAGTGATTGATATCTTTGCTTTTGCAACAAACATTACTTATTCTTAACATTAAGGTGAGGTTCTATCAATAATCTATGGATACTTCACCTGAAGTCGCCGCCCAAGCTGTGGCACTTATTCAGGCCGGACACAGCCAAAGAAACGTGAGTGCTCAACTTAATTTAAGTCGATCTGCGGTCCGAAATGTTTATCGGAGGTACCTAGAGACTGGCGGCTTTGTTCGTCGCCAAGGAAGGCCACGATCTCGGGTCACAACTGAAAGGCAGGATCGATTCATCGTGACGACCAGCTTGAGAAATCGTCACCTTACCTCCATTGAGATACAAAACCAACTTCGCGACTTCCACGGAGTATCTGTGAGCGCTCGAACTGTTCGGAGAAGGTTAAAAGAACGCGATATGGTACCACACAAGCCAGCTAATGGGCCCAAACTAAAGCGAGCCCACCGAACAGCGCGCCTTCATTTCGCACGCAGTCATTTAAATTGGACACAGCAAGATTGGAGCCGTGTACTCTTTTCTGATGAGTCTAAAATTGTGTTACATGGCAATGATGGAAGGAAGAAGGTCTACCGGCGTAAGGGAGAGCGTTTCGCACAATGCTGCTTTGAAGAGAGGGTTGCTTATGGCGGTGGCTCATGGACTGTCTGGGGCGGTATATCCGCGAGCGGCAAAACTCAACTTGAGGTTGTTACAGGACCACGGCTGCCAACATTAAATGCTGAAAGATACATTCGTGAGTGCTTAGAACCTCACGTGATACCATACGCGGACTATGTGGGCCCAAATTTCCTTTTTATGCATGATAATGCAAGAGCCCATGCGGCCGGCATCGTCAGGGAATATCTTCGGGATGTGAACATCACAGTTATGGACTGGCTAGCCAGAAGCCCAGACATGAACCCCATTGAGCACATGTGGGACGAGCTAAAAAGGCGTGTTAGGGCTCGTCAGCCAGTTGCCCAGACGATGCAGGAGTTGAAAACTGCCATAGAAGAGGAATGGGAGATGATCCCTCAAAATTTCATAGAGCGGTTGATAAACTCTATGCCTAATCGTATGAGAGCTGTGGTAGATGCCCATGGAGGCAACACGCGTTATTAAATTAAACCTTTATTTGATAAAACATGTTTTTTATTCAAAAATTAATTGCCTTTAACAAGGCGCATATCCGACTTGTTAGGCGTAGGTCCATGTCGTATGGTATTCTGAATTCAAATTTAAAACTATACGATCGAAAAAGATGGTAAAATGTATCAGGTTTAAAACTGCATCAACAGTTTTTGTTCAATCTAGCAATCATATTTCGGTAGGGGCCATCGAAACCTAAACTCTAAGGTGGGCCAATAGATGTGTCCAGAAGTGTAATAAATCTGTAGACAGGTTAATTCTGTACATGAAATATATTTACAAAATAACTATCAGGGGGTGATTAGGGATCGATACTGATGCCAAAAATGCAATCAGTGAAATTTTTGTCTGTCTGTCTGTCTGTCGGTCTGTCTGTCTGTCTGTATAACCGTTATAGAAACAAAAACTACTCGACGGATTTTAACGAAACTTGGTACAATTATTTTTCATACTCCTGAGCTGGTTATAGTATACTTTTCATCACGCTACAATCAATAGGAGCAGAGCAGTGAAGGGAAATGTTGGGCAAACGGGAGAAGTTACTCCATTTTTTAAGCTTCCGTCGCGAGTGCAACCTTAATGGTTAAAGCTACACAGAAATCATTTATGACGGAAATGTTCTCCTTAAAATTATATAAAAAATATCCGACGACAGCATATATCTATCTTTTATGGTTGACTCACAATAACACGTGTAACTCCCGATAGCTTAGCAGTTCGAAGCTTTCTGATTATTATTCTGCTCTGAAATTTAAAACCACCACAACTTTGCAATGGAACTTGGCTAAAAGTAACCCAGTTGCAACAAAATATAATCGAGGTTCAAATTTTAACAGGTTGCGGTGCAGGAGAAACCGTCTTTATTCCCAGAATTCCCATAATACCAAATAATTTTCCATTCCAATTTAAAAGAACGCAATTCCCAGTATCGGTGTGTTATGCAATGACAATTAATAAGGCTCAAGGGTAGACTTTTCGTGTTGCTGGAGTAGATCTCGGTGTCAGTTGTTTCTCGCATGGTCAGTTGTACGTCGCTCTTTCCCGGGTTAGCATTTCTAGAAATCTTTATGTTCACGTGCCGGACGGGTCAACTTTCAACATAGTTTACCTGGAAGCTTTGCGCTGAAGTATTTTCGTTCTATAGGTACTTAAGCCTCATGTGAACGTGATCTAAACAATATTACCAATACATTAACTTAATAACACACAAGGAGTTACACGCTGACGGAGTCGCGGGCACAGCTATTAACAATCATATTGTGCGGTTCGGTATTGCGATATTTTTCAAGAGTATTATAGATTGACATATTATATATCCCTACTAAATTACGAAGGTTAATCTGTCTGTTACATCAAAATCACTGAACCGTGAGGAAGGACATAGGCTACTTTTTTTTACGAATAAAAACTTTTTACCAAAAAATTAAACCGACTCCCAAAAAACACTGCAAAGTGAAAAATAACTTTAATTTCGGTAGTCGGTGTCTTTAGTTTTGTATTTTCGTTTTTGGCACCGACTTCCGAAATTAAAGTTATTTTTCACTTTGCAGTGTTTTTTGGGAGTCGGTTTAATTTTTTGGTAAAAAGTTTTTATTTCACTCTTTTTAGTTGGTCTATTTTTAATTTACCTAGTTACAAGAGCCTAATTATCAACTACTTATAACCTTTTACAAAATATTGCTTTTCCCAATGCTGGGCCGTTAATTGTTGAGGAGTTCTCCTGGTACTTCACCATCAGCTCTACATCACCATATGCATTGTGACGAGCATAAAGTGAGTAACATCCATATTCAAGTAATCGAATCGCAATCCACTCAATACTTATTATTGAGTAGTTTCGGCGGCCATCTGTGGTCTTCATCATCAGTTCCACTTCCTCAAATGGTACTTTTTGAGAGCAACTGCACAAGTTACTATAATAAATACCCAAAACGACATAGGTGTGCCTATAATGTTTGAAGAGTTCCCTCGATTTCTCCAGGATCCCATCATCAGATCCTGACGTTTATGAAAATGGGACCAGTATCGAAGTATACCCTTTCAATCAAAAAAAGAATTTTCCAAATCGGTTCAGCCGTCTTCGAGTAATCGATGATCATACATTAAAAAAAAAAAAAAATATACGCGTCGAATTGATAACCTCCTCTTTTTGTCGTCGGTTGAAAACGACGGAAACGTGGACGAAGTCGCGGGCAACAGTTATCTATACTAATAATATAAGGCTGAAGAGTTTTTTTGTTTGTTTGAACGCAATGATCTCAGGAACTACTGGTTCGAATTGAAAAAATATTTTTAAATAGTCAATTTATAGAGAAAGGCTATAGGCTATATATCATTACGCTAAGGCCAATAGGAGCGGAGCGCCAATGAAGAATGTATCAAAATCGGGGTTAAATTTAACGTTAGCCCAAAGTAACTATTCCACGCGGACGAAGTCGCGGGCAAAAGCTAGTACAATAATATTTTGAAAACATGAAGTACCTAAGAGGTAATTTGTAGGTATTTAAAAATAGATAAGAAACAACAAAGATCACAACCAAAATGTCCTACCAGAGCTAGTTTAAAAACATTTTGTAACGACTAATGTGTAATATAAGTAAAAATAAAAAAAAGCTTCTTAAGAACCTATTAAAAACTAACCCCTTACTTTCAAATTATATTATTTTCTGACTGCGCCACAAATTCTTCTCCCATTTATGCGCCCTTCAAATTCCTTTACTCAGTCATTCATCAATACCTCGTAATTACGAAACCGCCAAAGCTATTCGAAGTATCGCCATAAGCCTCCAAGCTGGCGCCATTGAAATGCCATCAAACCCTTCGATGAAGTGAAAGAAACGCGAGCCTAACCCCTTTGACACCCTCCTTAAGTACGTTGTATACCCGTTCGCTAGGGTGATTATTACCTTATGAAATACTTGCACGAAAATCTTATTTCACCGTATTATAACGTGAGCTGCCTCTGACAAGGCTGTTGGTTCTCGTGTAACCTGGAGTGTTTAAAACGTTTAGTGTGTATGTGAATTAACTAAAGCTTTGTTTAGAACTAAAGATTAGAAGTAAAGTAAGCTTTGAAAGTCGTTTATGTGTGTTTGTGTATCAATAAATTTTGTTACACAACATAATTTACAAGAAAAATATGCATTGGAAAGATTGTAAGTTTTTTTGTGATTCTTAATAAGTAGATATATAGAACATTCTTTATTGTACACCAATAATTTAATTTAACAATGATAATTTTTTTTTAATGTATTTTATTCACACACAATGCTATAGCAAATACATTCTTTTAAGACAATATTTAGTGACAATTTCAAAACTAGCAAGTTATATCGTACAGATTTCCAGTAAAAAATTGCTGATTCTTTTCTAATAAAATTCAACATACACACCGTCTTAAACTAACCATAAACGAAGTCTTTTATCCTACCAAAACAATGACTGTAACAATACATCACAACCTACTCAAAAAAGGACGTTAACCTGACAAACGCAGAACGTCATTAAAGCCTGCTTCAGAACAAGAAAATTGTAACAACCATATTTGCAAAGCGTGGGGTTGGTTGAAACGACGGCTTAGCGGGGGCGCGTTGTACCAACTTTCCACTTTAGATGCATATTGCACACTTTGAGTGGTCTTCAAACTTGGCTACTCTAAAATGTACGTACGTTGTTGCTATTACTGGCACCAATGTTTCCAGATAGTGGTTTAGGTGTTTCTTTGAAATTATTAGCCTTTGTCTTTAATAGTTAGCCTATTTTGTAGTTCAAATCTTGACTTAGTCCGGGAAACACATTCAGGTCTTACTAACATCAACATATTTGGCTGAGATGAATCGTAACTCCACGCTGAATCAATTTTGTCAGTGTTTGGCGGTTGTGATGTGTGTTTGTCGGCTTTCTATTTTCACTAAGGTGCGTTAGGTTTCTTAAATCCGTAAAAGAAAAACCAGAATTGCGAAATTGCGTAAAGATCACACTTTTAAGCAAGTAGTATAAACTTGCCAGACGATTCACATTATCCACATTACGCTTGATAATGGTTTTCCAATATTGCCTTTCGCCATTTAACAGTCGGTTTGCCAATCCGGAGTCGTAACTGAGAATTTGCTTGACATAAAAACTCAAATTACTCTTTTATAATCACTGTTTTACATCAGACATTAGACTCCGTATACGGGTTGACATAGAGATCTTTATATGGGCTTCACTTAGTTGTAACATGTCTACTTTGATTGGAAAAGTAATATTGGTGTCATTGGAAAAGCATTCAACACGTGAAGAACATTTTGCTGTACCATATAAATTAAAAGTAACTTAATTAGCTTATAACATTCCCAAAGCTTGGACACAGGCCGTAATCCACAGTCTTCAGATTTTACTTTATATAATTTAAAATAATATTTAATTTCCAATCACTAGATAAACCTAACATCTAAAAACTTGCTCTAAAGCTATTTTAGATCTAATCGGCTTCTCAGACGTGAGGATTAACAGCGACATCCCCAATCAGGGCTAAACCAAAGACAATCTGATTCCACTTTCGAGACAAGATATATTAGAATTTAGATTTGCATTATCCAAGGTCTCTGAATGCCAAAGGTCAATGAGGATCGCTTCCCATTACCATCGAAATTACATTACTCCAACGTAGTTACATCTGGGCCAGACGGACATCCCTCGAGAAATGTCTGGAAAAAAGTTTCTGGATATCTCGTGGAGTGAAACGCCTACTAAAGTTTGAAAATTGTTTTACTCTTAGGAAACTGGTATTTTCTAAGTCTTGATTAAAAATAAATTTGCTCTAAAACAAAGTAAATTAATAACGACTGTGTATAAAGTTTGTTTCGTTCAAGTCACTCATATTAATTGTGCGCTCCAGAAAGTTTTAAAAGTTTAACCTTACCCTTGCCCTTGAACATCGACACCTAACTTGCCATATCCATAAACCAACTTTATTACCAGTCCACCAGTCCAAATCATGCAAATATGTTTTCTTGAAATATAAGCTTACTTGCATTGATTACGAACATGTCTTCGATAACCTTCGCGTTTGATTGTTATCAGAAGTTTTTCAGCCAATGGACCCATAAACATAAATTGAAACGATTCCATACGATTTGTTGATTTATGGGAATCCACTTTTGGAGCACATGGAATGAGTTATGGGTTCCATGTTCTATATGGACAGATTGACAATAAAACTAACCATTAATAGTTGGATTCGGATGCCCAATTGAACGTTGTCCAAAGTTTTGGTAGAGATATTTATTTTAGTGACGAGAATATGAATAGAGCTGAAAGTATATTGGTAAATTGACTAGTCCTTTGGCGTATAGAAGATTTCATTTTGATTAAAATATTTGACAGACTGATGGCTCACGTAAATGCCGTTTTTCAAAGATGAAAGCTAAGATAAAAGAGACCATAATACTTAAATATATGATTTCCGATTACTTGAATTTAATTACGTCAGTTGAGATTATTATGAAAACAACAACATTGTCAAAGACGGCGCCTATCCGGTTGAACGCTAAATGCGGTTTCCTTTTAATCATCCATTTCCCTGACGAAAGCCGAAATATCGCAGAATAAAAATAACAATGACTTGCGAGGTGTTCAGCGAGGCAATCCTAGAAGAAATATAACCATATTATTTTTCACTCAACAAAGGTTATCCTCATCAAAAACCCATCTGCAACGAAAGTGATGTTACATCAAAATACACAAAGCAAAATCGCAGAGTTCTTACAATATGAAAATATTGTCACAGCGCAGAGCGATATGAAACATACATACATCAATCTTGCTTCAACAGTCGGTCTACATGAATGCGTTAAGCAAAATCTGCATATTTCATCGTTTGCATGAATTGTATCGCTGCACGCTAGCTGCCCGACGTAGAATATTAATATGTGTTTAACGTGCATTTTCAACCCTCTTATAAGTACTGCTTAGCTATTTACGTATTCACGTGAGTTGGTTGTTATGTGCTACAAAGTTGGCTTTATCGTAATTTTCCTGCCGCGGCTTCAGTCTTTTTCATACTTCATTCTAGTTGAACCGATTTTCATTATGGATTCCAATTTCCTCTGGTTTTTTCTTCTTTGTTAGCTCTTGTAGTATGGATTGGTCAATTCAGTTTCCAGTCCCGTACGAGAAAGTGAGTGAGTTAGTAGGTTCTAACTCACTGCCTCATATTTGTAATCTCAAATGTCTTGGATTTTGTGTATGCAATACCAGATATAGAACATAACACATTTGTGTTAATTTTACTTCCTGAAACTAAACTAGTGACATAAAACAATTGTGACGGTCGTAATAATGGCTGAAGTCGTAACAAGATGATTTACGTACACGTCTCACTTTGCCGTAAACCGGGACACTTAACAGGATTCCTTGAAAACCAATAAATTAGAACACTTCAGTATTTTGTTACAGCTTTGTTGATTATTTCGGCCTTGCGCGTGAATTTAGGAGACTATGTAGTTAGATATTCAGTCGCCTTCTGAAATTCATGTCCTCTTTTGTCAAGGTGGCTCAGAACTTTGTGATGAGTCAGTTAACGTAAGATGAATCATAATTAATATTGGAGTCACCATGTGGCTTTCTTATTAAAGCCCTTTTCTAAATAAATATACAATACATATTCAATCGATTAGCTATATCTGAGGGTACGGCAGTGGGCTCGACAAAGACGAGCCAAGCAAGCCAAGCCATATATTTTAACTAAGATCTAGAGTTTGTGAACTTAGGGTTTGTAGTGTAAGGGCGTGTAGAGTTAGATGCTCCGCTCTACATGAGATCTGGCGTCTTTTTGACAGGGCGAGCCATATGAGTTCGTCTTGGCAACATTTTACATGAAAATATATTTGGTGAGATTAAGTACCCTATATTTCAAAAACATAGTTTCAAACGTACTCAACCTGCACTGAGCAAGGTTTGTGATTAGTATCAGTGTTTTCACTGTGGCTTACCTGAACTCTCCCATTGGAAAAAGGCCTCTCTATTCCATCCCTTAGTCTGTTTTCGTCGATCCTCGAGAAAGTCATCTAAAACCGGTATTGTGATGCTTTAAATGTCCTTCATCTTCAGTGTCAAAGGCACTTCTAGCCAGTCACCTTTATAAAAGGCAAATTAGATCAAGAACAGACATCGACCTCGGCAACTTCGAACTTTCCTTAAACCTTAATTTACCTGGTCCTTAGGTTCCACTTAATGCGCTTCGTGTCAATTTAGGAGGCACTTCAAGACCTAACAACGGGTCTATTTTATTGGAACACCAACTAAAGGCAACCTTGCTTGATTAAACCAATAAATTTTCCCTTTATCGTCGTCTAATCCTCGGTAGTTACGGCAAAAGGTTTTTGCATAATACTGTCTTTTTAATGAAGTCACTCTTTTCTGCCTTTATGGTTCTATTTTATGAATCCAAACTTTACGTCTTTGCTCCATCGGTATGGCATCTTATAAGATTAATTCAGAATCCATTAAACATTTTGGGGGCGTTCCAACAACTTAAACTACTGCTTTTGGCAATTATCAGCAAGTCAGGCTCTGACGATAAGCCTGAAATGTTTAAAAAAGCTTTTTATTACGATTTCAAATTCCGTGTTTCAAAACTCATTAAAAGTCGTAACTTCCATTACTTTTCCGCTCGAGAAACCGACAGTTTGACGCAATACCACGGTGAAGTTCCAAGGTCGCGCATCGCTCAGTTGCAAGTGAGCAAGTACTAACTACCCGGGCAGGCTAGTTAGGCTAAACCGCTGAAATAGCTGTAATTTCCGTTTCAAGTGCTACACATGCAATAAAGGTGTGGCACCAGTGTCAGCCTGACCTTGAGTTGTTACGTAAGTGTATGCAATCTTGGGGTGTGCCCCAAGGACAAGCGCGCGCGATTCCTTTCATTAGCATCAGTGTATTTATGGTTTTTTTTTGTGGGCGCTGGCTTGTCAATGGATCGGTTCTGTTTTGTTGTTTTTCCGGTTGGAGGAGGTATTTGGCTTATTCGTAAATCTTGACGTTATTGAGACGTTGATAGATTTGCGCCTTTGTCCGATATTTTTGCGTAATGCGAACTGAAGGCCACTTCTCATATTTAAGAAGTGTTCAAATTCATGTCGTATTGTCATTTCAGCGATAATCAATGTAATAAACTTGTCTAATTGTCGGTTTTTCTGGAAGTACTGATATGAGTGTGATAATTCATTCATTGATGAAAAGCTACGCTATTGCTATATGCCATAGGCTAGTTTGTAACTGATAAAAATGCACGATTTCTGCGGAATAGGTTACGGAAGCAAAGTCACGGGTAAGAGCTAGCGCTTGACTCGTTCAAATCTGTGCAAGATAACTAACAACTGTCGCTTCCGCATTGATGACACAAGAGAGAACTAAAAATTATGCTATTTTCTGGGAAAACAGCATAATTTTTTTTAGTTCTCTCTTACTCCACGTGTACCTAATTAATAAGGCGAGCAAAGCATGTCTATACTATTATTATTATAAAGAGGTATTTTTTTAAGTATGTGTATTGGGGGTAATTTCCGTAATTAATGATCCAATTAAAAAAAAAATGTTGTTAGTAAGGTGAATCACTAAATTTTTGGCTATAAATTTCCAACTGGTGGTCAAACGCGAACCTATACCGAATAAAAAAAAAAACTTCGCAGATGAAGCCGTGGGCGAAGTGTTAGTGTATTATCAATGCTTAAGAGGAAATGCTAAGACAAAACCGTTGAAAGATATACTTATTTTATTTGTGAAACAGTTGTTAAAGAACATGCACACGTCTATTTCGTATTTTTTTTACTAAATGATGCCATTGACGCCGAGTATGTGAATACTCATATGATTCATTATTCATACAATGTATGAACTATCATTCCGCCATGTTGACAAGGACCGGACAATGTCAACATTGTACAACCTTGGACACGGAACAATTTTCATACAAATTGATTGGCTGATGACTGTGATGAACTGATGACAGAGCTCGGTGACGCCGCGATGGCCGCTTTTAATGGCCGACCATAGACACTTTCCATACAAACCAAACGTTTACTTTTATATTGTATTATGACGCATAGAAACTGATGGACATAAAGAAAGTCCATAAAAGAAGTTGTCTGCTCAATGTGATATTATTTATTTATTTAAGCATTGTTCACCAACAGTTGTTACAGATATATAACACAGCCACATGTAATAAGCTCTTTGCAATTATAATTTTAATATTAAAGACTTATTTATAAGTACTTAAATCTATCTATACTTATAATAAATCTGTAGAGAGGTCAATTCTGTACATGAAATATATTTCCAAAATAACTATCAGGGGGTGATTAAGGATCGATACTGATGCCAAAAATGCAATCAGTTAAATTTTTGTCTGTCTGTCTGTCTGTCTGTCTGTATAACCGTTATAGAAACAAAAACTACTCGACGGATTTTAACGAAACTTGGTACAATTATTTATCATACTCCTGAGCGGGTTATAGTATACTTTTCATCACGCTACAATCAATAGGAGCAGAGCAGTGAAGGGAAATGTTGGGAAAACGGGAGAAGTTACTCCATTTTTTAAGCTACCATTGCGTGTGCAACCTTAATGGTTAAAGCTACACAAATCATTTCATGACGGAAATGTTCTCCTTAAAATTATATAAAAAATATCCCACGACAGCATATGTCTATCTTTTATGGTTGACTCACAATAACACGTTAACACGTGTAACTCCCGATAGCTTAGCAGTTCGAAGCTTTCTGATTATAATATTTGTCTACTCTTACGTTTATAACACTCTCAGTGACCCCTAATTGAAAAAGTTAACATTATTAACTATTCCATAAAAAAGAATCATATAAATCGGCATAGAAACACCAAAGTTATACATGAAATACGCTAATAATAAGCCATCGCGCGTGAATACTGAATAATGCTATAAGGATTATTTTTGAGAATCGGTCGCCACGCTTGACGCGTCTCTCGCCCGAAGATATAAAATTTCGTTCTATAGGTACTTGAGCCTCATGTGAACGTGATCTAAACAATATTACCAATACATTAACTTAATAACACACAAGGAGTTACACGCTGACGGAGTCGCGGGCACAGCTATTAACAATAATATTGTGAGGTACCGTATTGCGATATTTTTCAACAGTATTATAGATTGACATATTATATTTCCTTACTAAATTACGAAAGTTAATCTGTTTCTTACATCAAAACCACTGAACAGTGAGGAAGGACATGGGCTACTTTTTTTTTAACGAAAAACGACGGAAACGCGGACCAACTCGCGGGCAACAGCTATCTATACTAATAATATAAGGCTGAAGAGTTTGTTTGTTTGTTTGAACGCGATAATCTCAGGAACTACTGGTTCGAATTGAAAAATATTTTTTTAATTAAATAGTCAATTTATAGAGAAAGGCTATATATCATTACGCTAAGGCCAATAGAAGCGGAGCGCCAATAAAGAATGCTTCAAAATCGGGGTTAAATTTAACGTTAGCCCAAAGTAACTATTCCACGCGGACGAAGTCGAGGGCAAAAGCTAGTACTTATAATAAATCTGTAGAGAGGTCAATTCTGTACATTAAATATATTTACAAAATAACTATCAGGGGGTGATTAGGGATCGATACTGATACCAAAAATGCAATCAGTAAAATTTTTGTCTGTCTGTCTGTCTGTCTGTCTGTCTGTCTGTCTGTCTGTCTGTCTGTCTGTCTGTCTGTCTGTCTGTATAACCGTTATAGAAACAAAAACTACTCGACGGATTTTAACGAAACTTGGTACAATTAATATTCATACTCCTGAGCAGGTTATAGTATACTTTTCATCACGCTACAATCAATAGGAGCAGAGCAGTGAAGGGAAATGTTGGAAAAACGGGAGAAGTTACTCCATTTTTAAGCTTCCGTCGCGTGTGCAACCTTAATGGTTAAAGCTACACAGAAATCATTTATGACGGAAATGTTCTCCTTAAAATTATATAAAAAATATCCCACGACAGCATATGTCTATCTTTTATGGTTGACTCACAATAACACGTGTAACTCCCGATAGCTTAGCAGTTCGAAGCTTTCTGATTATAATATTTGTCTACTCTTACGTTTATAACACTCTCAGTCACCCCTAATTGAAAAAGTTAACATTATTAACTATTCCATAAAACAGAATCATATAAATCGGTATAGAAACACCAAAGTTATGCATGAAATACGCTAATAATAAGCCATCGCGCGTGAATACTGAATCATGCTAAAGGATTATTTTTGAGAATGGGTCGCCGCGCTCGACGCGTTTCGATTGGCCAAGTGCGAGCCAGACTCGCCCATGAAGGGTTCCTAAAAACCTTTAAAATTTCTAGAAACCAGCTTATTTGCATTTTTACAACTACGCTAGATAACTTTGTTGTTCATAGTGTTTGTATAAATTACAAAGTTATATTTGCGGTTTTAGAAAATATGCTGTATCTTAAAACTGCTTACCCGATTTCGTTCAAACCAATTTTGGTTGAAAGTTTACATTAGGATCTACAGACATATATACTTTTTTTAGATTTTTCACTCCATTATTATAGAAGTTAGAGGGAGGGGGGGGACATTTTACCACTTTGGAAGCTTATATCTTTTAAACGATTGACTTTATGAAAAAGTGGCTTTAGAAACCCTTATATCATTTTTAAAGACCTGTCTATAAGTACCACACACGCATAGGTTTCATGAAAAAAAATATTTTCAGTTTTAGTTCCATGTATGGAGAGCCCCCTTTATTTTAAATATTTTTTAATTTTTTTCTCAAAATCGGAAAGCAGTTCACAGAATACATCTACCTACTAAGTTTCACATGTATAGTCTTAGTAGTTTCGGAATAAAATGGCTGTGACATACGGACGGACGGACGGACAGACAGACGAGTTTGTTTGTTTGTTTGTTTGAACGCGATAATCTCAGGAACCACTGGTCCGAATTGAAAAAAATAATTTTTAATTAAATAGTCAATTTATAGAGAAAGGCTATAGGCTATATATCATTACGCTAAGGCCAATAGGAGCGGAGCGCCAATGAAGAATGCTTCAAAATCGGGGTTAAATTTAACGTTAGCCCAAAGTAACTATTCCACGCGGACGAAGTCGCGGGCAAAAGCTAGTTCTAAATAAATATCTTAACTATTAATTACTTTAATTGAATACTGTTTTCACTGAAGACTGTTTTGTGATTCCGTACTCTATGGTCGATGACATCGATACAGTTTATAACCTTACGTGTGGCCAGGGGCACATCACTATTAGGAATAATTGCCTGGAACGGAATCGAATCATCAACTTCCCGTGTCTTGGGCTGTAAAATCATTGGCGCTAGAGGCAATTACACCGAGACTAGACGTGACCGCCGATCTATGTTTTAAAGCTCTGCAAATATAAAACAGCGTTTTTTTAACTAAATGATCTTTATTTTGCAAATTGGTTATTAAATACCACTTTTACACGTCATTTTTAGGGTTCCGTAGTCAACAAGGAACCCTTATAGTTTCGCCATGTCCGTCTGTCTGTCCGTCTGTCCGCGGTTTAGCTCAAAAACTATTGGTACTAGAAAGTTGTACTTTGGCATGAGTATACACGTTAATGACGCCGAAAAAGTGGTAAAATAAAATTATGAAAAAAACCAATTACTTAGGGTACCTCCCATACATGTAAAGTGGGATGATAATTTTTTTCTTTCATTCTTTCCATAGTGTGGGGTATCGTTGGATAGGTCTTCCAAAAATATTAGGGGTTTGGTAAGACCGTTTTTTGATTAAGTAAACCGTTCGTGACTTATCAAGCTTTAAAGTACCAATTTTCGTTAGAGTCAAGTGTCCCCCCTCTATCAACTAAACGGTTATAGTTAGAAATTCAAATGTCACGGCAGTAGTACCTATATATAACGAAATTTAAAGGAAAACTATCACACATAAGTGGGCTTTACAAGTTTACGAGTAATAGTCGACCAATTGTATTTGACTCGAAAATTTCGAACAACTCTATAGAAATGTCGATAGATGGCGCTAAGTGCCAGTTGTATCGTGCTAGCTTCTTGTGACGATTGAGTAGTGTAGCTCTGTGTCCATATTTAAATTCAAAACACCGGCTATGACAAATTTTATACAAATCTCTAAAAAAAATTGAAACTTTCCGTGCAAAATTGTCGGATCAGGTGAGGATTTGTATAGGAAGTCAAATTAGTTAGAGCATGGTACGAAACGATCAGTCAGCGAATACGACACGCACTTGGCTGTTATAAAAACTACGGAACCCTACACTGCGCGTGGCCCGACACGCACTTGACCGGTTTTTTTTTTCTTAAATTTAAACTGGATGAGGCCGGTGTTTCCTAACTGACTTCCGCACTGACTAAACACCGAAAAAAACTCGATAGTTCATACGATCTATACTGGTTAAATTATATGGGAACCTTGTTCGTTACAGTCTGAAGCGATTTTCTGAGCAAAGATGCACACAGATTTGAATGGGCCTGTCCAGACACTGCACGCATTTGGAAACTGGTGGTGTCATGTTTGTATAGTCAGCAGGGGTAAATAACCATTAGGAGTCATTGCCTGGAACGGATTCGAATTATCAACTTTCCGCGCCAAGATTTTACAGCCCAAAATCTTGGCGCTAGAAGCAATTACACCAAGACTTGATGTGACCGTCCATCCATGTTTTAAAGGCGCTGCTAAAATAAAACAGTGTTTTTTTTTAATCTGGAGTCTTGTTTGTATGGTCAGGGGTATCTTTTTTTAATGAGAGCTACATTGTGGGTAGAATTCTTATTACTAGCAATTTTGTTAACCCCTCCAACTACGCTAAATATGCTTGTGTCTAGAGTGTGTTCACGGCAATAGTGTAATGGGTGAGGTTCGAACTCGTGACCTCTCAATCACAAGTCCTACACTTTAGCCGTTAGGCTATTGATGCTTAATAATTAATTATATTTTACTAGCTTCTGCCCGCGACTTCGTACGCGTGGGATGGTTTTCCCGCGCAAATCCCGATCCCGTGGGAATTTCGGGATAAAAAGTAGCCTATGTGTTATTCCAGAATGACAACTATCTACTTACCAAATTTCATTCAGATCCGTTCAGTAGTTTTTGCGTGAAAGAGTAACAAACATCCATCCATCCTCACAAACTTTCGCATTTATAATATTAGTAGGATATAACCATTAATAATCATTGCCTTCGACGGAATCGAATCATCAACATCCTGTGTCTTGGGCTGTAAAGTCTTGGCGTTAGAAGCAATCACACCGAGACTTGACGTAACCGTCCATCCATGTTTTAAAGCGGTGCAAAAATAAAACAGCCCTTTTTTTAACTTGAGCCTTGCTTGCTCGTTTCCTGAAAGTAATGTTTTACAGTGCAAAGGCACGCTGTAAGTTGCGTGAGATTAGATTGTTTTAACCCTCCGTGTACCAGGTGTCTAAAAGTCTCGTCCCATACCAGGTGGGGTGTGACAAACCCCAAATTAAAAAGTGATAAAATTAACATACTTTTTTGTTTTTTTGGTGGATTTAAATATTAGGTGTTATAAGTACACTATAATAATCAGGTTTAAGTAAAACTCGGAACTAAAAGTATGTATCAAAATATTTATTCTTATAAAAGAACAAAAAGTCACAACTTTTGTAATTAACAAAACATAACAATCCTTTTCTTATGGACTAATTTTAAATGGCACTTTTAATTATCACAATTATTTTCATTTTACAAACTACAACATATTTTCTTAAAATTAAACATAAATTGAAAACAACAGATACACATTTTAATTGAGATCATCGTTGGTCAATTGACCACAGTCTTGACAAAAAAAATCAGTGTGCTCCATACATATTGGCACGTAACATTTCTTACACGAATATTTTGTTTTCCGGTCTTTGTTTCTAGGGCAACTTAAGCATCTCTTTTGAGTATTAGACCTTCTTGCTGAAATTCTGTTAAATTTTCAGGCGAGAAAATATCCATTCCTGTCCCATCGGTAGCCTATAAATCGATTGTACGATATTTCTTTGATGTGCGACATTTTTCATGTAAACTGTTAACTGTAACAAATAAAAATAAGTTAAAAATGCTAAACATACATAACATAAACACACAAAAATAAAAAAATACATAAATGACATCGAATTAAACTCTTACCTTTTTGTCAACACGCCGTACGAGGTGGGGTGTGTGACGCCCACGCGCACTTTAAACGCGTATAGCTCGCTTGGCGGTTACCGCCGGACTGATTTAGCGGCACTGATCGAATCGGCAATGTCTCAATTCCAGCTACTGAGAAGTCGAGCATCGGCGCGTACACAGTTTTAAAATTATTGCGAAATTTGAAAGACTGGGGTTTGTTAAACCCCACCTGGTGCACGGAGGGTTAATTAGAGATGCCTTCCTTTGAAAGTATTTTTATAACGACCCAAGGCTTCCGATTTTGTTGTGTTAGTTGCGTTTAAATTTCTTTAGACACAGACAGTAGGGAACACGGTTTTCTTTTTCTTGTTTACTTTTTAACAGTCGGGTACCATTTGAGGTTCCGAAATATACGAGTAGAATACCTTAAAAAAGGAAAGGGAGGACTAAAGTAGACTAACAGACCACAAATCACAGCATATTTTAAGCTTACTTCGGCTTTGAATATTTTAAACTAATTCATGTTTTAAACCACTGATCCATTTACCAAACTTTAAAACTAATAAACATAAAACTACACTAAGCAATATGTTAGTAAAACAAATGTGAAAAAATAGAAACAAACAGAATGCGGTTTGTTAGTATTATATTTTAATTAGAATTTTATACCATATACAACGTGTAATTTAAAGGGTATATACCTACATACCAAGTGCATGGCTTCTTTGGATGATAACAAACGATATGGCAAGGGTTTTGTAATCCTAAGTCTACGTGTGTAGAACTTATTACAAATACCAATACACTGATACCAGAGACCGAATTTTTCAAATTAAGATGAACGAAGAGAATCATCGTGCTATTGGCACGTGACGTGGAAAGTTATTGACCCTCGTAGTGCTGTGACACGTTTGTTATGATTGGTATTCAAGAAATATATGAAACCGATAATTTGGTATGAATTCTTTGAGTCAGTTATTTTGAGCTGAAACTTTGCATAGAGACTCCATACCAGATGTTGTCTTCAGCCCTTTTGGATAGATATGGGGTTTCCGTTACACATTGTATATTTTTTTTAGATAATTTTACCTATTTACATAGACCATCTTATTACAAGAGATGTACATCCGCCCAGTATTTTTCGAACCTGCCAGGGTTGCGGGGACCGCGGCCCGGATCGCAAGAGCAGCTAAAGGTACGGTGAGATTTTAGTCAGTTGAATCTGACACTCCCATCCGGTTCACCCAGAGCGCGAGAAGTCAGTCGATGATTTTTCCATCCGAAAAAGGGTGTATTCCCGTTGTTCCCGTAGTCCGTGTTCCCGTTAAAGGGGACAAAGGGAATTTAATAAAATAATTAAAATTACTTCCCGTTGTCCCCGTTATCAACGGCAGATGTGTAGCTATTGCTTAGATATTATTTATTTATTTATTATTATATACTTTATTGTACACCTTACAATACACTTAAGGATAAAATAATAAAACTAGTGTACAAGGGGCGGTCTTATCGCACAGGGCAATCTCTTACAGACAACCTTTGGATGGACAGAATTATAAGAGATAGATTTAGGGCTGTCAGTGTACAACATCATACTAACCAAACATCATAATATAAAAAAAACATACCAAAAAATATAATATATAAATATATACTAATACATATCAAATTCATAATAGAGAAAGAAGGGGAAAAAAATTATAGTGGGAGGTAATGCTCCTTTACCATTCTTTTGAACGTAGATAATGTTTGAGCACGCCTCACATCTATGGGTAATGCATTCCACAAGCGGGCCGCTTGTATAGTGAAAGATTTATCGAAGAAGGAAGTGGAATGCATATGGATACTTAACTCTAAATTTTCCGATGATCTCAAGGACCTTTAATGTGTGTCACAGAGAAACCGAAAACGATCTTTAAGATAAAAAGGAGTGAAAGGATTAAATAGCACATTATAAAGCAGAGAAAGTAAATGAAAATTCCGGCGAAACCTAATAGGAAGCCATTTGAGCTTAGTACGAAATTCAGAAACATGGTCATATTTGCGCAAGCCAAATATAAACCTAATACAGAGATTTTGAAGTCGCTCTAGCTTGTCGAATTGGTCTTGGGTCAAATCAAGATAGCTGGCATCAGCATAGTCCAAAATAGGAAGAAGTAGAGATTGTGCAATTGCAATTTTTTTTTGCAAGTTTCATTTCATTTGTATAGGTACAATATTATCTCTATTAAGGCACTCTCACTTCTAATTTTAACTCAACGGGGACAACGGGCATAATTTGAAAAGCATATATTACAAGAAATTAACGGGGACAGCGTACGGGGACAACGGGAAGTAATTTTAATTATTTTATTAAATTCCCTTTGTCCCCTTTAACGAGGACACGGACTACGGGGACAACGGGAATACACCGAAAAAAGGCATTCTCTACCAGTCAACAATGTATGGTGAAGACTGAATAGACAACAAGTCTGTTGAATTACAAAAATAAACTAAATAGAAAATATATTTACTAATAGGTATTTAATTCCACGTGGACGTAGGCGTGCGTGCAGATACTATTAAGTTCTTACTTAGTAATACGTTTCAAGAATAATCTAGAGCTTGGTATTAAATATTATGAGTTCATATGAGAAAAGCTAAGTACCTACCATCTTCGTGAACAAAAGCTTACGAAAACTTTATGACTGTTCTGTAGCCCGCATGACGGAGATGAGATCTTTCCCCGGATTTATTTGTTTAATCAAACTTTCTTCGGGTTTAACCTCTCGCGTGTCTTAAGTTACACAGTGCGACATAAGAAAAAAATGCTCCAAATGTCTTAAGTCGCACAGTTACACTTAAGGGCTTGGTCAGGATTGGTCGATAAATATCTGTGGTTGTGTTGCAAGTAGCAATACGTTCTGCATACACCGCTAAAATGGACGAAAAAAAAAATTACAAAATGCATCTGTGGTTTTTGTTGTGACGCCGCAGACTTTTTCGTTGTGTTATCAAATAGTTTTTATTACTTTTTATAATAGTTTTTGTTAATTTTTTGGAATAATTTGTGTTAAAATTGCCTACACATTTTTATTCGAATGTGAGTGAAAATTTTAAAAGTGAAAACATATCACATCATTGCGAGATAAGGTCAGTTTGATTTGCTTATTGAATGATATAAATAGTTAGATAAACTCAACGAAGCCAGGAAGGTATAATATATACCATGATAATGGCCATAAATTGCCGATTATCATTTTTTGTGAAGTCCTACCCAAAAATCATAAGGAAATTCAACATGCGACACTCGAGGAATAGGTCCTTCTACATCGTCCTTATAAGTTCTAATAAATGGAAAATTGAAGAGAAGTCGTTCTACAATTTTTATTAGATTGTCTGGCTTCTAACGGCCATCAAAGATGTACGAAAGTCAACCGGAATCAATTGCTTAGCGTGGTTCCCGAGGCACGGAGGAACCTCCATATATTATGTTAAGATTATGGTCACTCATCCACAGATTGACTCGACAAGCGTTGCTTAACTTTGAAGATCGATCAGTGCGCATGTTTTTATTTAGCAAAATTCTTCTCCTACTCCTTTTATCAACCTATCTAAATTAATATAAATGACGGGACAACAATGATTTTTCGTTGGAAGAATTCAACAAAAAACCGTAATACCAAAAAATCCTTCATATGCTTTTTTCATGATTTTGGTGAAAGCCCCATAGTAATAAATTGTTCATAACGATAAGTAGACCTATAATAAGACCCTTTCAAGTTTAGCGTATAATCTGTTACACAATGTAAAAACTACTCTATTTGACTAACTAATTTTTCAAGTACTCTCCTGTCGCAGATCTGCCGGAAGAAATTTCTTAGGAAATAAGCAGCATCTTTGTCCTCTTTTGTCTTTATCTAATTTTTTTCTTTTGTAAGTGTCATGTGTGTACATAAATCCATACTATCCTTACTTCTATATCCCTACTTCCATATCCAAACTTCCATACTAATATTATAAACGCGAAAGTAACTCTGTCTGTCTGTCTGTTTGTTACCTTTTCACGCCTTAATGGTTGAACCGATTTACATAAAATTTGGCATGGGAATAGTTTAGGACCCTAGGAAGGACATATGATAGTTTTTATCCCGATATAAGGTTCCTGTGGGATAGTTTTCGAATTGTATCTTTGTTGCTCTTTTACGCAAAAACTGATGAACGGATTTCAATGAAATTTGGTAAGGAGACAGTTGACATCCTGGAAAAACACATAAGCTACTTTTTATCCCGGAATTCCCACGGGATCGGGATTTACGCGGGAAATATCTCACACGCGAACGAAGTTGCTGGCAAAAGTCCATACTAATATTATAAATGCGAAAGTAACTCTGTCTGTCTGTCTGTTACCATTTCACGCCTTAACGGCTGAACCAATGAAATTTGGCAAGGGAATAAGTTTCCCTGGGATGGACACAGAATAGTGTTTATCCTGAAATTCCCATGGGATCGGGATTTACACGGGAAAACCCTTCCACGCGAACGAAGTCGCGGGCAAAAGCTAGTAAATAAATAAATACATAGATAGATAGATAGAATATACTTTATTGTACGAACGCCAGCACATGAAGCTCCCCGTAACTGTCAAATTTTCCCAAGCAACCTTGAACCTAATTTCTTTAACAATAAAATTGAAAATCTATTAAAGAAATTTGACAGATTGTTGTAGCTTGATGTGCTGGCGTCTGTACACCAAAATTTAAACACCTATTTAACATTATTTCTTAATTCTATGGTTACAATGGCGGTCACCATCATCTGCTTGAGCTTTCTTTCCTACTATGTCGTGGTCGGGTTCTTAACCGAACGCAGCTGAGTATCTCCTAGTGTTTTACATGGAACCACTATCTGACCTCCACAATCCAATGGCTGCGTAACACGATATCCCTTGGCAAGACTGGTGCCAGATTTTTAGTCCTCGAACTCTCGTAATGTCTGTTAAAGGTATTCACATAACAGCCGGGACGAATGGCTTTACGTGCTTTCCGGGGGTCATAGGAATCTCCATAGGTTATGATGGTCATGGTTGTTTAGCCTCGAGCTCCTCTACTTACCCTCAAACATATCCATCTTTCCCCAAACGTATAATAACATAAATAAATCCATACTAATATTATAAATGCGAAAGTAACTCTGTCTGTCTGTTACCTTTTCACGCCTAAACCGCTGAACCGATTTAGCTGAAATTTGGCATGGGAATAGTTTAGGACCCTGGGAAGGACATGGATAGTTTTTATCCCTAAATTCCCACAGGATCGGGATTTACGCGAGAAAAATCTGCCAAGCGAACAAAGTCGCGGGCAAAAGCTAGTGCGATATCATTCTGGAAACTGAGCCAACAGACAAAGGGCGGACCGGACTAAAATTACTATAAATCTAATACTGAAATAATTTAGCCCAAGTCTGCGAACATTATCAGCCTCCCTTTTGTTTGACGTCACACTTTTCAAGGTCTCTCTCTCTCTCTCACACCAATGACATTTGCAAAGTTCATCAAAATTCCAGTGTTTTTAGCGTGAAAACCTAAAGCCTTTAATAATTAAATATCAAATTCTCTTTTTCTGTCTGTGTCTACAATAGAATAGATTTTTATTAGCTCTCGGCTGGGACATTTACTATAAATGTTATGTCTACTCAAGGGAATAATATGTGGATTATTATTGCCTTGGATAGTCTCAACATGTAAGTTGATGTTTATGATATCTAGAAATGTTGTAGGTAATGAGATACCGCGGCCCCGGAATGCAAGAGCGAGTGATGGAATAGGGTGGGTTTTTAGGCTGACACTCCCTCCACGTAAGTCTAGTACAGCTCGCACCTTGTCTCTGAAATGCGTGTTTATATTTATTTAATTGTGATGGTCGACGAGTGACATTATATACAGCAAAGAAATAAAGGCAAAATAATTCCAACTAAACACGATGCAGAATGGAATCAGCGTTTCTTTGCGCAATTACATGACATTAAATATTTTTATGCGCGATATACATACATTGCATTGCCGCACCGCATGAGTTGCTGCATACTGCATTCGAAACAATTAGTTTTTGGCGGAATTATCTAAAATAGTTACCTTAAATATTTTCCAAACAAACCATGATTCCAACAGTTTGATGCAGCATTTATTTTACTTCAACCACAGTTTGAAAGCCTAATATATGATCCCGCACTTGGACCAACCTGTAGATTATCATCAAAACCGTAACAAAATTAAGGCAAAGCTGTTCTTGTCTCTCTAGTATCTCTCTAAGGACCACCAGTTCTTGAAACTTTGTTAATATTGACAAACTACTGAATACGTAGAGCTGTGTTATGTACTGAATTAACTTGTTGACTTGTGCGGGATCCCTCGAGGCTTCGGATATAAATAAACATGTTTTTCTAGCTTATTTCCAAACAATATTGGTTTTATCATTGTCATTGTGTGTTTTATTTTGGGTATATGATATCCCCAGTCAGTTTCAAATTATATTATGGTAGTTCTTTGTAATCGTTGCCCCACACTAGGAATTTCTTCTACATCCTAGGGTATTTTTTTTTCCAAAATCCAGACCCGAAACAAATATTTGTAGACTATATAAAACATTTGTTCAGGTGCGAGAATCGAATCCATGACACACAGCGCAGCAGCCAATCGCTAAACAGTGTTTTTGAGCTACTGAAACTACTGATTGATGTTCTGTCCAGCTAAAAAAAAGTTTATTTCGCTAATTACAGTGTAGGATGTACACTGATAGGAGATTAAAAGACACAGACAGAGAATTTAAAATCGTTTAACAAAATGACTCTCATGCTAAGAAAATCCTATGTCATATCTTCATGAATCGATGATGTTTTAGAAGTAGGATACACATTTCTTATGCTAATACTAATTTAATTTGGGGCATGACAGCTTCTCTTTAGCAGACCATTCACCTAAGTTCTATTGTTCACATACCCACCAATCGTTTATCTATAAATTCTTACCTTACCAGACAAAGTAATACAAAATATAGGTCTTTTCCAAAAATAAAATAACGACCTACAGCAGTCGTACGAAATTGTTAACAATGGATCATACAATACTTACACAAATAGTTTTACAATAAACTTGAAATAAGTTGTTGGGGAAAAAATGGTTGCTAAAGCAGTTCAGTTGGCGTAGTTATGGCTCCTTAACATGCAACTTACCACTCTTTCACCCTCCATAGCTCGTAAGAAATCTAATTTTCTTTCTCAAGATGTTCTACTATTCATTTTCACCATGTTAATGGATATAGCAATAGCTAAGGTGTCGGCCTCGAGACGTCGCGGGTTCGTACGTCACCCATAACACTACTGTCGTGATCACACTCCAGACACACACATATTTAGCGTAGTTAGGTTAACAAGATTGCTAGTTATGTGAATTCTACCCATACTGCTAGTTGTCTTATGCGGGTCCAATGGTTACATGTACGATTTACGAGTTCTAGATCGGCTCAACCCCAGGCTGGTGCACTTCTTTGTGTACTTAACACACACTCGGTAATCTAAAATGAATATTCTAATTTTCGACTTAAGAGGTCAAAAGTCACAATGTGGCAATTATGCTACAATATTATTTTTTCAAAGATTCTTTTCTAGTAATAACATACCCCCTAATCTCTTATAATATTGGCTGTCCCATCTTTGTTGCAACGCGCAGGTCATTGAAAGCCGTACACTTTTTCTACCGTATTTTGAAATCCCCGTTGAACGTTGACCAAATAAAAAAAGAAACACACACATACAAAAAATACAAGTGAAAACCAAAATCACTGTTCGTGCCTCACGGCTGCACCAAAAAACTTCATTTCAGCATAATGCCAGACAGATAATACTGACACGCCCCCGTTACAATACTGTCTGACGCTGCTCTTCCAATGAACCTTTAAGGATGACAAAACTAGATTCAAACAAATAGATATAAATATCCAGCCTTTAAGCTGTCTCCTTTAAGTTTTGTCCATCCAAAGGTTGTCTGTAAGAGATCGCCCTGTGCGATAAGATAAGACCGCTCATTGATCCATAGAAATATTGTGAGGTGTACAATAAACAGTGACGGATTAACCCTTAATCAAATTAAGCAATTGCCTAGGGCATCACGTCTGGGAGGGCACCAGAAGAAGCACAAAAAAACCGTCTTTAGGACATCAAGTCTCACTCTCACGTCACCAAAAAAGTTTCTAGGACTAATTTAGAAATTCGCGCGTTATAAGTTGACATAGAGTATTCGAATGCACCGGAATTGCGATTAGCCAATCACAAACCACTCCTTCCCCGCCTGGCGCCCCCGCAAATCTGTGTCAATCAAATGATTTTTTTTTTTGAGTAATTGTGCCGGCCGGTTTCTATGCGTACGTAATACATTTCAATAAATAAATAAATTATGCTTTGGTTTTTATTGTTGTCGCACCTACTCTACTTCTAAAGTACGTTACATCTCATCATCATAGTTTACAAAAAACGATTGTTTTTAGGCGGTAAATAAAGGTTTAAAGATCGATTCTAGTTGACATACGGATAGGGGGGCCCACAGGCATGGATTGCTTAGGGCATCAAGTAGTCTTAATCCGTCACTGACAATAAAGTATATAATAAATATATACTTCTGTATAAACGAGTAAGCTAGTACAGAACAAATTTACATAATTTATTTATTAGGTTCACCATCGACTGTTTACACTAATAATACTTAATACTTAAAAACTATGGATATCCAAGAGTAATAGTGTAACAAACCACTTAAAGATAAACACCACATGTGCACATGAATCTTATTTTAGTAATCTAACCTTCACATTTGTCTTTTATTACATAGTAAAATTAACTACATCTATGAACATAAAATATGTCTAATAAAATGAAAAAAGAAACACCTAGGTTATCATGGATCGGGCAAGGATTTTTTAGAGCCCAAGACGGTTTTTCTAAATGGAGGACACAGCGGAGTGATGGAGTGGCGTGGGATTCTTGACGAAGCGTATATATAGCATAGTCTCGGGTATCTTAAATTGGATTTCAGTAATGTCGTTTGTAAGACTGCAAAGGAAACTATTTTCTTTGCCTTATTACTTATTAATATGATATTTGTACGATTATCCGTGTCGTAATTCTTCGAGTCCTAAATTGAATGTACTTAGTATCTCGGTAATCACAATCCTACCCACTAAATAAACTTATTGAAGTTATCAAAACGTTACCAAAGTTGTGTAATATGTTTCTAAATTACTTGGTAACGTTTCGTTTGTTTGTGCTTATACTAAAGTCGGTAATCGCCTTAACTTTGGCGACATAAAAAGAACTGAAGATTACTTAAGTTTGTTTCAGCGTTTCTTAGAAATGTCTACGTAAAATTATGAGAAACTAGTTTCTCCACGCGGCATCGCTTGGGTGAAAATATTTTTGCAGAGGAAGAATATTCAACGATCGCATCTATCCGTTGCGTCGTTTTGAAATGAAAGAACAAACACACCTTCGCTTTTATAATATTATCTAACAGTCGCGCGGGGCTACGCTGCCGTGGAGTCTCGATAAAACATAACCCTTCTTCTTTTGTAGTCGGGTAAAAAGTAGCTTATAACCTTCCTTAAGTTTCAGGGTACTTCTATACTAAAAATCATCCAAATACATCCAGTACTTTCAAAGATTAGCGCGTTTAAACAAACAAATAAACTTTTCCACTTTATATTAGTATGGATCTAAATAGACTATTTATATTATCAACTCTAAGTACTATTTTAGTTATAATTTAAACATATCAAGATTCCGCCGTGCCTCGGACAGCACATCAAGCTACAACAATCTGTCAAATTTCTTTAATAGATTTTCAACTTTATTGTTAAAGCAATTAGGTTCATGGTTGATTGGGAAAATTTGACAGTTTCGGGTATCAAGCTACAACAATCTGTCAAATTTCTTTAATAGATTTTCAACTTTATTGTTAAAGCAATTAGGTTCATGGTTGATTGGGAAAATTTGACAGTTTCGGGTAGCATCATGTGCTGGCGTCTGGTACATCTTTGACAGTCGTTGTGGGTAGTCAGAAAAAAAGAAAATCTGACACTGGTTTTGCCAAGGGGTAGTTACCGTGTTACCCCAATCGCTCCATGTACTACTCAGTTGCGTCCGGTTCGACTCCAAGCCATTCCATCCATTTAAGGGCCTAAACTACCTCAAATGGCTTAGCATGATCCTCCGTTATGTCGAAAATACTGCAGCAATAACTTTGAAATAAATATATGGTAAAGTTGAGGATTAATGTTAGGTACTATGTTTGACGAACACACGATTCCTTAAAATTTTCGTGATAGAAAAAAAATCTACCTCCAAACCGAACAATAAACCGCTGGTATTCAAAAATAACTTCAAATTAGGTAATGAAACTTTGCATATTAATTGAACTAACTATAAAGCAGGTCTTATGTTATTTACTTTTATTTTTTAATTACCATTATTTTCACAGTAAAAAGAAATAAACTAAATTATCGGTGTCTTGGAGTCTTTTCCCTGCCACCCTGTCTCGCTTGCTCGCGTGACCGCGGCCAGTAGTATGCGAGCGAGATAAAGAGTGAGAAGCGCTGAGGTAGTATAGGCCCTTAAGAGTTTGCAAACATCGCTGACGCACGGCAATAGCGAGCAGCCTCATCAACATCCTGGAGGCATTGTTGTATTGAACTCCCAGAGCGTTCACGACCCGCCGCGTGCAATTGATGTCGTCGAATCAATATTGTCATTGCTCCAATTGATCTACAAAGTAAGTTTCCTCAGTTACATGAAATTAGGTTTCCAATCACGCAAACACTATTTATTACTTCCAGACAAAAACTGCATAATAAAGTTGGTATAATGTCTCCCTGTAATAGTTCTGGAGAGTTTATTTCTGGTATATTATCGTAAAATGTATGTCTAGCCAACGAGTCTGTCGATCGAATCTGCCCGTTTGCTATTCCTTTTAATACTTCAAAACAAAAAAATTAAAGGGGATTTAATCTTAAACTAATATTTTTGAAGTAGGATTGTCGTACCTGTCATCCCTATTTATGGGATAAATGCTTGTATAAAGAATAAACCTGTCTATTTTTAGGCTGCGTTTCCACCAGAGATGTGCGAGGATGCGTAGCGAGGGATGTGTTTGTAAAGAACCAATAGAATCGCTTCATTTACCTCGCCTCGGTCAGCACAGCTCTGGTGGAAACGGCTTAGCGGAGCTAGATTTTTGCGCATACAAAACAAGCGAGGGATATGTGCGAGAGATGTGTGGCAAGGGATGTGTTGCGAGGAATGTGTGTTGCGAGGTTTGCGCATCCTCGCACCACACATTAATGCGCATTTTCACAGCTCCGCTACACATCCTCGTAGGCACATTTTCATCGCACAGCTTTGGTGGAAACCCCCACACATTTTCACAGCACAGCTAGACATCCTCGCACGACACATTTCCATCGCACATCTCTGGTGGAAACGCAGCCTTATAATGAGATTGAATTGCAGTTGAGAGATTGAGTTGGGGACTGAAGAACTAGTGGCTAAATATTAACAGCCGCATGGGGTGATCTTCAAGGTTAAGCAACACTTGCCGAGGGTGGTCCGTGGATGGGTGAACATCCTAACATTTCGAAATTCCTCCGTACCTTGAAAAGCACTTTAAGCCGAAGGTCCCGGCTGTCATTTGTACATACTTGACAGTCTTTACTGGTGGTCAGGAGCCAGAAAATCTGACAGTCCTACCAAGGGGTATCATGTTACCCAGCTACTGGGTTGTGGAGGGCCAGATGCAGCTGAGTACTAGTGATGTATAGACAGTCGCTCCATGCACATAACACTAGTACTTCGCTGCTTCTGGTTAGAATGGAAGCCGGCCCTGATGTAGTTGGGAAAATGCTAAGATGATGATAAGATAAATTAAAACAATTTTCATAGATACAGTCACAGAACAGATAAAAGAGGTTAGAAAGGAAATAGTTTCTGATTTGTATAAGAACGCGTGTCGCCGCTTGTCTCCCCACTCTTTAGCTCTACTACAAGCAAGAGGCCCGTTACGTATGCGAATTACGCACTCAAATAAATTACACACACTTAAATCGAGAGCTTGCTACTGATTGTAACTCACTGTTGATAAACATGCGCCGTGCATCACGACCAATCAGGGCAAAGAACAGAACGTCAATGGTTGAAGTGTGGCGCATGCAGAACATTGTAAGCGGACTCGGTCATTGCGTTGATTAAGCGAGTACACTACGGGCAATGTATACTTTTTGTAACTTGTTGCAATAATGTTGTTAATGTTCGGAATTTCATAGTGATCAGAATATTTTTATGTTTTTACAAATAAAATTGTAATTAAATGTTATTTTCGACTTACCGAAAGAAAGATATACCTCCTCGCTCTATACTTGCGGTCTGACTTTTTGTTTTAAAGGTTATAATTGCACAACACGGCATTTTAAAGCAGAGCTCTGTGTTCCGAAGTAATCCGAAGCGCAGTAAACGCGGTGAATGAATTAATCGGTCGCGTTATGATTGTCGCATCATAAATGTGGCGCGCGCGCGCCCACATTACCATTCCAACTTTATTCGTCTATTCCGTGGATACATTAGGTAGTTATCGCAACTCAAGATCAACAGCAAGATCAGGACCAGTAGAAACTTCAGGATTTAGTAGCATACGCCTTTATACGTTCCCTTTCCTCATGTTTAGGCCCACAAGTCATAATAAGAATAGGGACGCAGCCTATGAGATACACCAACCGATGCGGCGGTTGTGGTTGCAGACATGAAACAATTTATCCATGCCAACTGCCAAGCTCCTCCGCATGCAATGCAGAAGCGGTTAATATACAACTTTTACAACTATTATTTGAAATTAATAAAAAATAAATAGGGTTGATTTAAATCAAGTGATTTTTTGTTTGTAATTATTTTTTAAATATCTATATAAATAAAAATGAATCGCTAAATGTGTTGCTAAGCGCAAAACTCGAGAACGGCTGAACCGATTTTACTGATTTCTTTTTTATTGTGTTTGATGAAGTCTGAGGAAGATTTTTATGGAGAAAAAAAGTAAAAACACGAGAAAAATAGTAAAACCACATTGAGGTAATATGTACTACGTACTAGAGGAGCTATCCTAAGCAAATGAATGTTCCATTTTGGCAAGAGTTTAAACTTAAGTTCGCTGCAGCGCTGAAACAATAATTAGTCGTATAACAAAACAATAAAAACACGCAGCGCTAAAGCGCTTCTAAGGTGTAGTTTTCTCGCGACCAAAAGGTCGGAAGCGCCGCGATTTTGTATGGCGCTCACGCGTTTTGTTCAACGTTCTGCTGTAACATGTCACTTATATAGATTAAACTGCTGACTGACTACAGAAGTGACATAGCTTTATACCTAACAATCTTCATACGCACTCTTTTACCATACTTTATTATTAATTGAATTTATCCTAAAAGTACTTAAAATAAAATAAACTTTTGTTTTGTATATTTATATAATGAAACACGCGAAAATGCAACGAGCATATAATATAAGACTGGATGGTAACCAGGCCTCTTCACTACGGTTGTTTTGGACAATTATAATCAAATTTTCTCTATCTTTACGGCCTAAACATGGAAACCTTAAATAAACAAAATGTAACAAGTTATGTCTTACAATATGCAATAATTATTTTAATGTTTCAGTTTATATCTTTTTTCATTGAATAACCAGAGCCAGTTTTTTTTTTCTAAATATATGTTAGATTATTATTTTCCGCTATAAAAAAAATTGTCAGCTTATTCTACCTATTAATAACATAGCTAGCAATAGCTTATTACACAAATTGTCTCATCTTAATTTTTAGTCTATGACACATGGCGTCTGCCAAATATTTTTCTTCAAATTATATTTTAAAATGAATATCTAGTTACTCGGCGATGAAAAGTTATTCCTTTGCACTTCGCCGTATTAATTGAACTATGACTGCAATATCGTAAAACACACGAAGGCATATTTAATGCGTTTGAACGTTTTTTTCCTTTAAAACAAATAATGACTTATGCGCTCAAGATCTGACAAGCGTCTAAATGAAGAGCAGTCAATAGACCGCACTTGAACTGAACGCAGTAGTGATGTGTGGTGGCTTCTCTAGTACGTAGTACATATTACCTCAATATAAAACCATCAATTTTATTTTCCCATTCGAACCACAGCTGTCAAACATTTGATGTCAATCTAAACAAAACAATGGCGCATTAGGATTACCTTTGGTATGCCTTTGATTACAAGTTGTATGTGGTTTTACTATTTTTCTCGTACTTTTTTTTCTCCATAAAAACCTTCCTCAGACTTCATCAAATACAATAAAAAAGAAATCAAACAAATCAGTTCAGCCGTTCTCGAGTTTTGCGCTTAGCAACACATTTAGTAATTCATTTTTATTTATATAGATAACTCGCACCATCAAGAAAAATTCAACGACGTATCATTTATCAAAATCCGATCACTGGTTCAATAGTTACGAGGCAACAAAGGAACAGACATACATACATACATTACCCTCATACATCCCCATACCTCCTTGCTTCGCCGCAGTCGGGTAATAACCAGCACCTCTAACAACTTCCAGCACATCAAGCGTTTCGCCATCTTTGCTCCATCAATATGATATTATGAGCCAACATTGATGAAACGCATCTACAGGTGTTTAAATCGTTCTGGGTCTACACCCTGAAGACTGACCTGTGACATTGTCGTGGCATTTGTTGGAAAAACATGTCTTGTAATGATGAACACAGAACTTTTCTTAAAATAATTTTATTAACCAGTTCTAATTCTTTCAGACAGACTGTACTTCGCAACGCTGAAGTCCGGGTACAAGCCAAAACCCACTCGGAACAGCAAATATTTCCACATAGAAGATGAAATCATTTACGAAAACTTCTATTTCGACTTCGGACCCTACCACCTCTGCCATCTGTACCAGTTTTGCAATAAACTCAATGAGGAACTGGAGAAGAATCCGAAGAAGAAAATTGTTTTCTACACCAGCAATAATGAGACCCTCAGACTCAATGCAGCCTACCTTATTGGGAGTTATCAGGTATTGTATTCTTGTAATCATTTACTCACCTTATACCTGATATATCGAAAGGGTCTCCAACCAAATGGTGGAATCTTTATACGCTCTTCTTCAAAGATATCTACTATTTCGTTGCTCGTGGAGCTAGCTTCGTCTTTTTGACTGGCCACACTCCTTGACTATTCAAAGAGACTGAATATGGTTTGTTTGAATAAATACTGCACAGCAAGACTTTTTCTAAAATATGTTAAACATATTTTACGCACAGAATTTGAGGTCGTACCACCCTCTCAACTGATGGTAAGCAATGACGTGGTCGAAGCAGGCTTATCTAGAAGTACCCTGTTCACTCGTGACCTAAAGACCCCCGTAAAATCTTCTGTATATTTAGGCTCAAATGAGATTATGTTTATCCTGGTAATTCAACAGCCTATTAAATAAATGTCCTTACTTTTAATTTCTTCATCTTATCTAAACCCGAAAGGTTTTAAATCTGAAGACGAATTTCGCTGTCCTTCCATCTGGAAAAACACGTTCCCTTCGGCGAATTTTACGACGACGATATGATATGGAGACGTGAAATCATACGCCAATTAAGTTCCGATGCAATTACTGACACTCGCGGAAATTATCTACATCCGTCTTGCAATATCAGGAAGACTTAGAAATTCAAGGTTCTGGGTTGCATAACTTAGCGGTGTGGGCAGAATACACGTGTATATGCGTGTTGTAGTGGTTAATATCTAATTAGCGCGTGTAACTGTCAATTATTTTTTATAAAGAAAGCGGGTCTACTTCTTGATTGATGGGGTCTGACAGGACGCGGCCCTGGAACGTAAGCGCAGTTGAAGGAACAGGATGGGTTCTTAGTCAGTAGAAGTCTGACACTCCTTTCTGCTCCACCCAAAGCAGGGGGAGTCATTGGATGATTTTCTCACCTAAAATAACCTCTACTTTTCGAAGGTAAATAATTGCGTGTTGGTGCTCCAAAAAGGAGCATCGATCAAGCGGAAGTATCGTGGTACTCTAAATTTTACACGTTCGTAAGAGACACGCTGGACAGGATCTGGTAAAGGCAGACCAATTTTTTGGGATGGAAAATCATCAATGTCCGTCATAGTCATACTTCTATTGACTAAAAGCCACACTGTTCCTTCAGTTCTTGTGCTAGCGGGGTCGCGGTATCTCATTGCAAATGTCCCGCGTACCTGAGGCAGATTATCTACTTCATATGAAACCCTAATGCTAACCACGGTCCTTAGATATGAGCGACAAAAGAGAGAGAGACCTCCATTTTTATTACTCAGGATGACTCAGGCCTTTGATGAGTTTTTAGTTACAATTTTGGAACTGTCAATGACTACCCAAGTTATCTGATTTGAAAGACGGTTTCACGATGATCTTGAATATGGATGCCGTTTGCAAAATGGTACGGAACCCTTCGTGCGCGTTTCCGACTCGCACTTGGCCGGTTTTTTTGTGTCATTCGGACTCCTTAGTTCCATCGCATCATCGAATGGATAACATTGCCCAAATTCCCTATAATAGATAATATACAGTCGACGTTATGCCAGTCGTCTCTACTATACCTCATAAGTTACTGTTGCTAATAATACAGAACATAGGTACAGACATTCAAACCAGCCTTATAGGATTACTAGACTAACGGATAAGTTACATACATAACTGTAACATTAATACCTCGCCTACGTGAGTTACACAACCGCCATTTAATCAGTTAAAAATACATCGTACACGCCATCCTCTGTGGGAATATAACCCGCCTAGTAATCAGGGATAACTGGACCATTCCCACGCAGTCACAATTATTCAATGATGGGTACGTTATGGCTGGTGGAAATTACTTGCGGTATGTACCGTGGCTCATGAGCTCAACCTTTTTTTATTAGGGTTTCGTAGCCGAATGGCAAAAACGGACCCCTTATAGTTTCGTCATGTCTGTCTGTCTGTTCGTATGTCATAGCCATTTTATTCCGAAACTATTAAGACTATACATGTGAAACTTGATTGGTAGATGTACTCTGTGAACCTTTCCGATTTTTAGATAAATAAAAATTAACGGTGGCACCCCATGGGGAGCCCTCCCCATAGGTACATAGAACTAAAACTAAAAATATTTTTTTCATCAAACCTATACGTGTGTGGTATCCTAGGAGTCTTTAAGTCCAGAGTGAATAGGTTACTTTTAGGTAAGCGTGCTCCATCTTCGATCACATCATCACTTACCATCAGGTGAGATAGTGGTCAAACGCGAACCTATTTTCAATAAAAAAAAAAAATCCATAGACAGGTCTTTAAAAAATATATAGAGGTTACTAAAACCACTTTTCTTAAAGTCAATCGTTCAAAAGATACACTTCTAAAGTGGTAAAATGTGTCCCACTAACTTTTATAATAATGGAGTGAAAAATAGGAGGAATAAGATATTGTAATTCCATCGCACACCCCCGAAATGTAACTGATAGAAAACCGATAGGCTTGCTAAACGTCGCAGATGTTCAAGGCTCCATAGCTTAATTTCGACCTCATAGTTTTCTGTGGTTCGTACACACCAGGATCTGGTTCTAACTGATTTAATTTAGTAGTTTATAAGAGACCTACTGTGGCGGTGACTTGTTCGCGGTCTTTTCTATCGATTACAATGCAGTTTTACCCACCTAGATCCCGATCCCGTGGGAGTAACGGGATAAAAAGGAGGCTAAGTAGCCTTTATGTTCCAGTGAAAGTCCTACAAAATCGGTTCAGTCGTTCCAGAGATTAGCCCAGACTAACAGAAATACAGATAATCATTTTAAATCAGATTGTTTGTGCTTTAGTATCGTGTAAAAATATCGACATTGGTAATGGCCAAACTATAGGGGTTCCATGTTTTTGTAAGGAATCCGAAAAAGAGATTCTCTTTTATTTTCAGCAGATGGTGAATAAACAGTTTTATTACAAATTGTCGTTTACGTTACAAAACTTTTATGCATAATACAAATTGGCAATTTAAACTAAAATTACTTAACGATAGTTTTAGCACCTATTAGATACTTTAATTATGTGTAATTCGCATTAGTTTTCACCATTCATTATCCATTATGATTAACTAACTGTACCAGCGATTTCGCTCGTGTCGAAGGCGTACTTTTTTTAAATTGATAATAGGCTCGCGTTTGACCACCAACTCATCTGATGGTAAGTGATGCTGTGGTCGAAGATGGAGCATGCTTGCCTAGAAGACTCCCAGGTTATAGCGAACAGGAAATACAGACTCCGGCAGGGAATTCCACTCCTTAGCCGTACGCACAATGAAAGTATTCTCAAAACGTTTTGTGCGTATGGGTGGGATGTCCACCATGTAACGATGGCGCATCGCCGTTTGTCTTGTAGTCCGATGATGGAACGGGCTTGGCGGAATTAGATTGTGTAATTCCATCGCACACTCCCCGAAATGTAACCGATAGAAAACCGATAGACTTGCAACTCGTCGTCGATGCCTAGTAACTCCCGATCCTATCGGAGTTCCGGGATGAAAGTAGCTTATATTTTGCCCTATAACCTCCTCTGTCTTCCAGTGAATGCTTCTATTTAAATCGGTTCAGCCGTTCCAGAGGTTAGCCCGGATAAGAAGAAAGACAGACGGACAAACAAACATATTAAAACAAGTTTGATTGTTTTAGTATCGTGTAAATAACTACATACAGGGTGGCAGGGACATCGACGCACAAACGCTTAACATGGTTCTGGACCCCACTGCGTTGAAATTTTTGTCGGCTTTTTCTAAATTTGTCAGGTTTTTTCTGCATTTTTTGCATTGCTGTTTAAAATCATTGTTTCTATCTAACTCAATGAGATTTTAATTTAAAAATAAAATTCACTTGTTTCACTTAAAACAGCAATAAAGTAAATAAAACTCGAAAGGGCTACCTGATCAGCTGTTTTGCTAGAGTTCATTTGCGAGGTCAACACAGCTGATCAGATAGCCCTTTCGAGTTTTATTTGCATTGCTGTTTTAAGTGAAACAAGTGAATTTACTGTTTTTTTTTTATGCGTCGGTTATTTTCTTAATTTTATTAAATTAAGAAAAAGCCGACGAAAAATGTCAACGTAGAGGGGTCCAGAATCATGTACTGAATCCATGGTAAGCGGTTGCGCGTCGATGTCCCTGCCACCCTGTATAAGTGCTTTCGAAAACAGTAATTTTGATATCACAGACAGACAGACACCTTTTTTTAAGTATGGGAAATCATCCAACGACTGCCTCCCGATCTGGGCGAAGTAAGAGGGTGTGTCAGACTTTCACTGACTAAAATCCATCTGTGTTCCGTCATTTGCCACTCGTGTTGCGAGGCTGCAGTAACTCTTTCGAACAATTCCGCAACCACAGACACGCTTAAATTTTATTTATATGTACTCTATAGCTTCTGTCCACGACTTCGTTCGCATGGGAGGGTTTTCCTGCGTAAATCCCGATCCCGTGGGAATTCAGGGATACAAACTATCCTGTGTCCTTCCCAGGGTCCTAAACTATTCCCATGCCAAATTTATCTAAATCGGTTCAGCGGTTTAGGCATGAAAAGGTAGCAGAATGAGAGTTACTTTCGCATTTATAATATTAGTATGGATGGATAGGAGATGTTTTCCCTGGCCAGGGATGTCTTTGAAAGCGACCACGCAATTCGAATCGAACCCCCAAATTGTACTGCCCACTAGACCTAGAGCGTCAAAGGCCACAGAATAACCTTCGCCGCCATTAAGTGATACTATAGTTACATCCGTAGCTATCACCTGTCAACTCGGTCAGAAATTAATTTCACATGAATGCCTCCATATTCATACATGATTGAACATGTTGGCTTATCCCACGGGCGACGTAAACTTTATGAAGGCCGTTTCCGTTTTCGCCAACATTTCGTATGAGGGCCGTAAAACAGATTGACAGTATATTTAGGCTACAAATTGGTATGAGTTCGGTTCGCTTTTTATTGCTCGTTGAAACGTAGATGGATTTGATAAATGTAAGGTATTTTGGGGTAAAAACTACAAGTTTCTTAGCATTCAGCTTAGACGTATGTATTTAGTATCTTTTTTAGGGTTCCGTAGCCGAATGGCAAAAAACGGAACCCTTATAGTTTCGTCATGTCTGTCTGTATGTCAGTCCGTCCGTCCGTATGCCACAGCCATTTTATTCCGAAACTATTAGGACTATACATGTGAAACTTGGTAAGTAAATGTATTCTGTGAACTACTTTCCGATTTTAAGAAAAAAATAAAGGGGAGGCTCCTCGGAACTGAAACTAAAAATATATTTTTTCATGAAACCTATGCGTGTATGGTATCTATAGACAGGTCTTTAAAAATGACATTGAGTTTTTTAAAACCACTTTTCCATAAAGTTAATCGTTTAAAAGATATACGCTTCCAAAGTGGTAAAATGTGTGTCCCTCTAATTTCTTTGTATAATAAAGACGTGTAAAATTTTAAAAATGTTGTAGGGCAATTCCATATGTGACTGACTCTACATTTGACACAATTTGCGTTTTGTTTTGGCTTATGTTACGATTAGTACTATGTTTTTAGTTTCAATTTAAACATGGCTTTGTAGCAGTTTAAACAATTATCCTATAGAGAAAAAATGGCAGCCAATGATATTTTTAATTATCATTTATTTAGTAAAATATAAACGTGACTGACACTACATGCAAAAGGAAATCGTTTTCGAGAGTCTTTTTAAACTTCAATAATCTTCCTCTGTACTGGCGTAATAACTTTAATTTGGGTTTTTATTGAAAGTCCATGAAACAAACTATTATGAAATGGTGAAATAAACGCTTTAAGTTATTTAAAAAAATATTTATTAGTAAAATAAATTGTGACTGACACTACAGCCCAAAACGTGACCGACACTACACTCACTTTGTGTAGTGTAAAAGTCAGTATTTTTACATGAAACCTTAGAATTTAAATCACAGCACATAAAATAGGAACTCTAAAATTATTTGAAAGGTACAAAAGTGTAATTAATGAACTCGTTAAAATGCTATTTTTTAACATAAACACCACCTAAACGAAATCACTAATAATATGTTAGAAACCAATATTTAAACTAAAATAATTCAAAACAACACCTTTTTAGAAACAATAATATTAATTATTTAAAAAAATTAAACAATTTAAAAGCCTTTTCAATGACATCAAGACTTTTTGGAAACTAATAATAGACTCTATTGCCCTTAAGAATCAGACTAGGATTAGGTAATATCTCCAGTATGTCATCAAAAGACACATAAGATAAATCTTCCTCATCAGCTTTTTCCATCTTCGAGACGGACTATTGATGTGTCTTTAATGCCAGGATTTTGGCGACTAATGTCATCACGGACATAATTTTTTTTGACATTGTCAACTGTGTCAGCAGATATGGTTTTCTTCGGTTTTTTTGTGTTTAGGCGTTATTATTTCAGGAGTAATTTGTCTTGCTAATGTATGCACAACTGCTCTACACTTCGAAAGACTTAATGGCAGATTCCATTTGACTTTTGCGACCGCTTTTCAATATGAGCTTTTTGAGGCAAATGCTTTAGTAGGAGTCTCATCTTTGGCAGGTGTATCAGTGTATTCCATTAGTTCTTCTGATTTTTTTCACGTAAGGCTTTAAGCATGTCAATCGATGCTGTTTGTTTTATCAAACGTCGTTGGTGTTTCCTGTTCTCAGATTCTTTTTTCTGTAATTTATCGAATAATCCTTTAACTTTCAGCTTCTCTCTCTGCATGCGTTTCCTTTCTGCAGCTGTTTTCGCCATCTATGAAAAATAAACAAACAAAAAGCTACATTTAATTATGATACGAGCTGTAATTGACTCTACCTACTACGTGACCGACTCTACAATGTGCTACTACAAAAATGTTTTTAAGAGTTTAGGCATTTAAAAAAAAGATCATAATTTTTTTCCGTCGGCATCATTTGAGTAACGCCGTCAAGTAGGAATAAATACTTTTTTCATGATATTGAAGTAATTTTACTGTAGGTAGAGAGAAAAGTAATGTCTATCCTGTGACCGACACTACACCTTAACACTGTGATCTTATAAACCTAATATATCCTAAAAAATTAAAATTTCCATGAATTACGAACTCTTTATCGATATGTGATCGTTTGAACAGTCAGTATATAACAAAATATAACAATAATTCAAAAGACTTACCGTGAAAATTTAATCAAGACTCCACCACAAAAAACCACTATCAGCTGAGCTCACGACACCATCTCGTAAATGACAGTGTGGCCGGAAAAAAATATCAAAAAATTGTTGTCACTATAAAAACTTAAAAGTAACATAATATTGCCACTATACTTAAGTATTTTTACTACCAAAATCATACATTTATTTTTTTCATTTATAGTAGACTTATGCGTGGAATTGCCCTGTAGATCTTTATGTAAACTTTCAACCAAAATTGGTTTGAACGAGATCGGGTCAGCAGTTTTTGAGATACAGCATATTTTCTAAAACCGCAAATATAGGTTTGTAATTCATACAAACACTGTAAAAAACAAAGTTATTTGGCGTAGTTACTACGGAACCCTTCATGGGCGAGTCTGACTCGCACTTGGCCAATTTTTTTAAGTACTGCCATATGACATACTCGTACATTATATATCTTCAAACAGTACATAATAATTATTTAAATGACAAATGTACGTGACAAGCAAGGCGTACATGGCACTCACCACAATAAGACTGGTGCCTTATTATAGCTGCCTTATTATAAAAACATTATCTGCTTAGCCTTTTTAGGGTTCCGTAGCCGAATGGCAAAAACGGAACCCTTATAGTTTCGATATGTCTGTCCGTCTGTCTGTTTGTCTGTTCGTCCGTCCGTATGTCACAGCCATTTTATTCCGAAACTATTAAGACTATACATGTGAAACTTAGTAGGTTGATGTATTCTGTGAACCGCTTTCCGATTTTAAGAAAAAAATTAAAAAATATTTAAAATAAAGGGAGTTCCCCATACATGGAACTAGAACTGAATTTTTTTTTTTCATGAAACTTATGCGTGTGTGGTATCTATAGACAGGTCTTTAAAAATGATATAAGGGTTTCTAAAACCACTTTTTCATAAAGTCAATTAAAAGTCGTTTAAAAGATATAAGCTTCCAAAGTGGTAAAATGTGTCTCCCCCCCCCTCTAACTTCTATAATAATGGAGTGAAAAATCTAAAAATATATATGTCTGTAGATCTTAATGTAAACTTTCAACCAAAATTGCTTTGAATGAAATCGGGTCAGCAGTTTTTGAGATACAGCATATTTTCTAAAACCGCAAATATAACTTTGTAATTTATACAAACACTATGAAAAACAAATTTATTTGGCGTAGTTGTAAAAAATGTAAATAAGCTAGTTTTAAGAATTTTTTAAGGTTTTTTTTATTCGTCCAATAAATATACATATCACTACATAGTATAAAACAAAGTCGCTTCCCGCTGTCTGTCCCTATGTATGCTTTGATCTTTAAAACTACGTGACAGATTTTGATGCGGTTTTTTTTAATAAATAGAATGATTTAAGAGGAAGGTTTACCTGTATAATTTATTAAGGTTTGCAGACGAAGTCGCGGGCAGGAAGCTAGTTACCTATATTATATTATTATAGTTACTACGGAACCCTTCATGGGCGAGTCTGACTCGCACTTGGGCAATTTTTCAAAATATTTTAGGGTCCGCTTCCAATCTGACACGATGCGGTTGACTACTATTAAAAATTTATAGTGTACATGGAACATCTGCCTATCTGATTTCCACAACCCAGAAGATGGAGTAACACGATGCCCCTTGGCAGGATTAGTGTCAAATTTTCTGGTTGATGCCTACCCGTAACGACTGTCAAAGTTGTTTTTTTTTTGTCTTGATAATAGGCTCGCGTTTGACCACCATCTCACCTGATGGTAAGTGATGATGTGGTCGAAGATGGAGCACGCTTACCTAAAAGTAACCTATTCACTCTTGACCTAAAGACTCCCACGTTATAGCGATCAGGAAACACAGACTCCGGCAGGGAATTCCACTCCTTAGCCGTACGCACTTACTACTTCTCAAAAAAATCTTACAAAACAAGTTATAAAAATACTATTTAATAAAATCATGTCACATGAAAAAAACAAAATAACATAAAAACATTAAAAATAAACCACTGGTTTTCATATGCCTTGATCATGACATTTAGAAGTTGTACTTTATTTTTAGTTATTATTGCTGATTTTTTTTTCTTCCCTCTCAAATGACAGCTCTCTGTTATTTGAGGGGGAAGAATATCAGTATCAGATATCTACGTAGGCATCTCTATGCTTACGTTGATATCTGGTAGCACTTTATTTATACAAGACTATGTAAACCTTTCAGAAACCGAATAAAAAACCTCTGAGACAACTCGTGTATATTCATGATTGTTGAAAAATAATAATGTTTATTTGTCATAGACAGAATATGAGAACTAAATTTAAAAATACTTAAATTAGAGCGATAACTTCGTGTGCCTTGCGGCTGCTCGAAATAAGTCCAATTCAGCAAAATGACAGCTGTTTTCTATTTAAATTTTCGTTGTAAAGATGGCCTGAACTAAAGGTACACACAAACCTAGATCAGGCATGTCGCTACATTACTGCAAGAATTTACCTCGGTTGTTATTAAAAACATCATAATTTTACCAATGTTGACTGCAATCTCACCTGATGGTAAGCGTTGAAGTGGCTGAAGATGAAGCAGCATCCTAGAAGTAACCTATTGACTTTTGACTTAACCGCTAGGTCATATCTATCTATATAATCACAGACTCTGGCAGGGAATTCCACTCTGCAACTGTACACACAATGAAAGTATTCCCAAAAACCGGTGTAGGGAGGGATTTCCGCTATGTAACGATGTCACATCGCGCCGTTCGTCTTGTAGTCCGATGATGGAACGGGCTTAATGTAATTAATAATGTAATTCCATCGGAAACTCCCCGAAATATAAATGTGCTGATACATAAATCTATACTAATATTATAAAGCGAAAAAGTTTGTTTGTTTGTTTGCTTGAACGCGCTAATCTTCGAAAGTACTGGGTGGATTTGGATGCAATTTGGTATGGAAGTAGCTTGAAGCTTGAGGAAGGTTATAGGCTACTTTTTACGCGACTGCAAAAAAGGAGAGTTATGTTTTTACCGTGATAGAATCCACGGGAGCGAAGCCCCGCGTGAGTACTAGTTTATTATAATTTAGATGTTAATATAATATTTTCAGATTAAGTTCTAGACCTCTTTTTCAACGCTACCGTCCTCTTGACAAATTATGGTGTATTTTAGTGCTTAAGTAATCTCCACCTTTTCAAATCCCCAGATAATCTACCTCGACAGTAGTCCAGCAGCTGTGTACAAGCAGCTAACAGACGGTTCCGAATGGTCACTCCTGAACTTCCGCGACGCTTCGGGCGGACCTCCACTCTTCGACATATCCCTTCTGGACGTGCTCCATGGCGTCAAGGTGGCTCATGACGCTCGATTCTTTGACTTCGACAACTTTGATGCGGAGCAGTATCTGTTTTATGAGGTTAGTTGGCTTTTTTTTCTAGGACTATAACGCACTGCGTATGACAGCCCCATCACACCCTAAATCTGGGTAATACATCTATCTTAACCTTTTTTTTTTCTGGGTGGGAAAATTATCAAATGACTCCTCCAGCTGAAAGGTGGGGTGAAGCGAAAAACTCTTCGCATCATCACTATTTGGTTGAGACAAGTCTGTGGAATTAAACTAGATCAAGTCTGTTTAAGTTCAAGGCACTAAAGAGATCATGTCTGTAGGACTTAAATCGAACACATTCCATCAATAGGTGATGTAGATCTTTCACTACACCACAACCACACAATCAGGCGAATTTGTTTTCTTCATAAGGCATGCAAACTTACTGCATGGAATGCTTTTTTGTAGGTATCTACTAGGGATGTTAGGGAGCTCCGTAACCGTAACCGAAACTTTCGGATATCCGATATAAAAAATTATCCGTAACCGTAACCGAATCTTTTGAAATAAGTTTCGGATAATATCGGATAGGGGCGGAGCCTAATTGAGACACGTTATGACAAGTTGTTTTGATCGGCCGGGTGGCGGCGAAACACAAGTAGACATGCGCAAAACAGTGCGTTAGAAAGTGATGTTATATGCCATTACCTACATTTAGTACCGGGGAATGTTGCATTACACCATGACTCCAAACATGACGCGTAATGAAGCGCCACACGATGGTTATTGTAATGAAATTCTCGCGTTATAAAATGTATATAATACATCATTACATGAGATGAGATAGCGCGTTATGGTATGATGTATCTATTTGTATTTTACTTTTCAAATTCCTTAAAAATCTAATATTTGTAACCGAAATTATCCGAAACTAACGGATAATCCGAAATAATTTCATATCCGTATCCTTATCCGTATCCGGTATAATAATCATTCCCATATCCGTATCCAATCCGTATCCGAAATTTCATATCCATAACATTCCTGGTATCTACTACGGGGGCTACGGGAATGTTACAACACGATACCGCGGCCCTGAAACGCTAGGGCAATTGAAGAAACAGATGGGTTTTGGTCATTAGAAGTCTGACACTATCTTCCGTTCTACCCACAGCGGGAGGTGTCATTTGATGACTATTGTCCCAAAAAGAAGATAACAATAAAATTGCATATTTACTATAGTAATTTAATTAAAGCCAGAAATCAAACCGTCCAAGTCGTGATGTCTAACAATAGTGAAGAATCAATTAACGTTTTGCGTAAATACGGAATGCAGTACTTTTAAACCTTGGCGAAATAATGGCACAGTTCACTAGAATGTCGTCGACCTTTCCTGCGCTGAGTGGGCTGCATATCCGCGACACAATTCGGACATCCTACACAAATAATAAAAATTATATTCTTTTGTTTACTGAAATTTAGTATGGGTGTTTAAAAAACTTTTTTGCAAAAAATAAAACCGACTTCCATATCAAAACACTATAAAGCCAAAAATAATTTTAATTTCGGTAGTCGGTGTTATTGGTTTTGTATTTTCTTTTTTTTTTCACACCGCCTTCCGAAATTAAAATTATTTTTGGCTTTATAGTGTTTTGATATGGAAGTCGGTTTTATTTTTTGCAAAAAAGTTTTTATTTCCGCGCTTTTTAGTGGGTCAGTGAATTTTCCAAATCGATTCCTAAATGACGGAGTTATGCGCGAACAAAAAACGCAATGCAGAGTAAACGAAAAGATCATCAAGGTAAATTATTTTTTTCGACTTTTTTTGATTTTTCAGAAACGGCTCGTCCGATTTCGATAAAATTTTCATGGGACCATTTGGGAAGTATACGTATATAGTATACCTTTCCAACAAAAAAAGAATTTTTTAAATCGGTTGGCAAGCGACGGAGTTATGCGTGGACAAACATAAAAAAAAAAAAAAAAAAAAAAATACAAACATCCGAATTGAGAACCTCCTCCTTTTTTAGAAGTCGGTTAAAGAGTCCTATACCGATGTAAATAAATATTAACGCCAATGTATTAAAAAAATTGGCGGTCTATAATCTGTAATTTCTAACTACCCTGTTTGAAAAAGTCGTAAATTTATGTATGTAAGTGTATTGAAAATACATAAAATAAACCTAGAACTTCGAAGCACCCAGCCCGTATACAGAACAAATAGTTCTAGTCTAGTTCAGCATAAGACAACTAGTGCTTGTCGCTGGGCTGTCGATTCCCACCTAGGACAAATGTTTGTGTGATGAGCACGGTCATTTGTTCTTTGTCTGGGTGTAATGTATCTATAATATGTATGTATTTAGAAATATATATGTATGTTTATCAGTTGTCTAGTACCCATACCACAAGCTCTGCTTAGTTTGGGACTAGATGGCGTTGTGTGAAAAAAGTTGTGGAATATTTACCATGTGTACTTGCAAGCGCCATGATCACGGATGGACCGAAGTAATTGGAGGTAGGCGTTTATGTACAGACGAATCGGTCTACCCTCTTTCTCGTTCGTTTTTTGTGATCGCCACCGCTATCACTCACATGTGTCACTCAAAACCCGATTCTGTTCCCGACACACAAAACTCACCGTGTCCGCTCGCGAACTTTTTTGAACACTTTTACGGGGTTTACGCAATTGAACCGGGTTTCAGCCACACCCACAGGTCACCCACAGGTCTGTTAGCGTTTCCATTAAAAAAGGCAACTTAGAGTCTGGGGTTTGTTCATAACAACTTCAGTTACAGCAGTACGTTGACAGCCATAATTTAAATTTGTTTATACACCCTAGTCTATCTCTTCTTTAGGGAGTACTTTTAGACATCGTGTTTGTTTAAATGAGAAAGAGTCACTTTCCTTTGTAGTTCCAGGTTTCTTTCAAAACTCTTTTTGTTTTCGGGCGGAAACCATTAATATTCGCCTGGACTTGAAAAAAAAACAGGGAGACTTTGTATGTAAGGATACTGACACAAAAATTGTGTTATGAACATTAAACTGGTTGAAGTATTTAGTTGTCTGGTAATTTGAAAGTTTTAATCAGCATGCTATATATAGGTGATTACAGTCAACAAGATGAATAAAAAGAGTCGTATTTGTTAACCTGGGTCAATTAATTCCGAGATCAACATACAACAGAGGCGACTCTGTTTGTCGAATCATTTCACGTTGATGATATCACCTGGGTGAAATTACTCCGAGGTGAAATGAGACTAAAAAGTCTAATTTGTTCACCTGGGTGAAGCGGAAGAGAGTATCAGACTTTTACTGACTAAAAACCTACCGTATTCCTTCAATTGCCCTTGTGGTTGTCGCGGTATCTCGTTAGAACATTCCCACAAACCCAGCAGGCAATCACATTCATCACAATTAACACAGTACAGGAAATAATTTTATGCTTATTCTCTTTCCAGAAAGTCGAAAACGGGGATCTCAACTGGATAATCCCGGGCAAAATGTTAGCGTTCTCCGGCCCCCATCACCGATCACGTCTCGACCGAGGCTACCCCCTCCACAGCCCCGAGCACTATCACGATTACTTCCGCAAATATCACGTAACGACTATCGTACGACTGAACAAAAAGTCGTACGACGCGCGGCAGTTTACGTCGCACGGCTTCGAGCATAGAGAGTTGTTCTTTGTTGATGGTTCCGTGCCTTCGGACCTGATTGTGAACCGGTTTATAAGGATCACTGAAGCTGCTAAAGGGGCTGTTGCTGTGCATTGTAAAGGTGAGCAGTTTCATGGTTTTATTACACAATCTAATTCCGCCAAGCCCGTTCCATCATCGGACTACGCGACAAACGGCGAAGCGCCATCGTTACATGCCATGTAATACATGGTGGACATCCCACCCATACGCACAAAACGTTTTGGGAATACCTTAATTGTGCGTACGGCTAAGGAGTGGAATTCCCTGTTGGAGTCTGTGTTTCCCGATAGCTATAACCTAGGAGTCTTTAAGTCAAAAGTGAATAGGTTACTTTTAGGTAAGTGTGCTCCATCTTCGACCACATCATCACTTACCATCAGGTGAGATAGTGGTCAAACGCGAACCTATTTTCAATAAAAAAAAAAACTCTCATTCTATTATTTTTACCCGACTTTAATCTACTTCTATACCAAATTTTATTTTTGACTCTTTACTATCAACCTTAATAGCGATAAGCATATCAGATTTGTTAATAGTTTTTGGGTTCAAGATAAGGATTTCTGTAATGGCTAAAAGCTGTATCCATTTAAATGTTATTAAAGGGACTAAGAAGATCCACTTTTCTGAACTAGAAAAATAAATGTACCTATACATCTATTTTTACATACATATAAAATTGAAGTGTATGTTTGTTGGCTGCCTCGTTAGTCGAGTGCGACTGCTGTACACGAGGTCTGGGGTTCGGTTTCCGGGTCGGGCAAAATAGTGCTATTGGTTTTTCTGTAAGGAATTTCTCAGTAGTAGCCCGGAGCTTGAAGGTTGGCGGTGTAATACCCCCGTGCCTCGCGTTAAGCCAGTGGTTCCAGCTGTCATATCGACATCTTTAACAGTCGTTACGGGTAGTCAGAAGCCAGTAAATCTGACACTGGTCTAGCCAAGGGGTATCCTGTTGCTCAGTTACTGAGTTATGAAGATCAGAGTCAGTCGCTCCATGTAAAACACTTATACTCAGGTGTAACTAGTTAGACTGCAAGCCGACCCCAACATAGTTGGAATAAAAGGCTAAGCAGATGAGCAGATAATATATTTATTTATTAATACTTTATGCAACACAAAATGTACAAAGGCGGACTTAATGACATAAACATTCTCTACCAGTCAACCATGGATGGTGAAGAGATAACATGGCAGGTGCATTAAAAAATAAACTAACTAGATAATATTTGACAGGCCTGTTGGTCTAGTGGTCAGTGGCCCTGACTGCTATGCAGAAGGTCGTGGGTTCGATTCCCACCCAGGACAAATGTTTGTGTGATGAGCACGATCATTTGTTCTTTGTCTGGGTGTAATTTATCTATAATATGTATGTATTTAGATATATATGTATGTTTATCAGTTGTCTAGTACTCATAGCACAAGCTCTGCTTAGTTTGGGACTAGACGGCGTTGTGTGAAAGTTGTGAGAAAAAAAAATATATTCAAAGTAAAAGTCTTATTACAAGTATATATGTATATACATAAACTAGCTTGTAACAGCGGCTTCGCCCGCGTGGGAAGTTTTTCCCGTGTAAATCCCGATCCCGTGGGAATTTCGCAAAATCACATATACCTGCATGCCAAATTTCAGCCCGATCCATCCAGTGGTTTGGGCTGTGCGTTGATAGATCACTATGTGAGTCAGTCAGTCACCTTTATATTTAGATAACTAAAATAAACTTACATACATATTTATCATAATACATACCAAATATATATAATATATTAATAAAAAGTCATAGAAAGGGGGTTATGAAAACTCTGCTCTGAATGTATGTTTGTTTACCAAATTATCACGAACCCACATTAATACTTCATGTATTTCATTTATTTAGCCACTATTTGTTTCAAAATCTTGTTTTCAAAACCCTAACCATAATATTTCTATGTTTCCAGCGGGCCTAGGTCGGACAGGCACTCTAATAGCGTGCTATCTCATGAAACATCACGCGTTCACTGCGCGGGAGTCGATCGCGTGGCTCCGCATCTGCCGACCCGGCTCTGTCATTGGACACCAACAGTGGTTCCTTGAAAAGTAAGTACATCATAAATATTTCTTCAGATTGAAGTTTGGGAAGTTATTATTGCAATCTAATACATATTGTAACCGGCCTTACATTGTCTGTAATGGAATGTGGAAATTGTTCATAGGTGTAACGTGTGAGATAGTTCTGTGTATCTACATAGATTGTTTGCATATTTAAGTGTTAATTGCCTAATGGCTTAGGTTTTTGATTGAGAGATCGCAGGTTCGAACCCCACCTGTTACACTGTTTGAAGATTGCTAATAATGTGAATTCTACACACAAATTCTCTCTACAAAAAATAATTGTTAAATATGGTGTGCATTTTCAATAGAACTTTTAATCTAATGTTACAAAAAACAGGAACCGAAAAACAAACTAGAATAAATACTTAAATTAAAATAATCTCGAGACTCTCTATTTCTATTACAAAATATCTTCAACGTAGTTCACTCAATAGCGGATGGGCATGAATTTAAGCTCCGGCAAACAGTAAGAGAATCATACTACCATGTAACTAGAGTAATAATCTAATTCTTACTTCAGAAGCCTTTGACGTAGCAAGAACAACTTTTACGCTTCAAGAGTAATTATAAATTTAAATAAAATATAAGTTAATCAATAAAATAGATTTATTACAACTAAAGAGAGAGATTATAAGCCTCTTACTCTTTGTAGCTCGATGGATTTAAAATATTTTTGTAAGTCCACGGAAGGTTTAAAGTGAGAAAATACGGCGGTACGAAGTTCGGGTCGGCTAGTGCTCGAAACAAATCACATTGAAACACCGACCTGTATCTTAGATATCGTTGGTCCATCCAAAAGCTATAAGCCGATTTTCCTCTAAATTTAGAAAAACTACTTAATCTTCATAAAATATAATATCTTCTAATCATCCACCTAATTCTTCCAGCGTCCAGCCTCGAATGCACGCAGAAGGCGAGTCGTACCGCCGCCGTCACAACATCACCACACTCCCAGTGTTCGAGCGAGGAATATACGCCGACCTACCAGAACCGAGTGATACCATAGATGCACCCGTCGATAACAAACCTGTCTCACTACAGACCATATTGCATACCAGCAAGATTGCCAATAACAAGGTACTGCTTGCCACACTATGATATATACAATTTAATTCCACCAAGCCCGTTCCTTCATCGGAGTACAAAGACAAACGGCGATGCGACATCGTTCGTCGAATCGTTAAACTCCTTAAAGTTTTAAGTTGAGCTGTACGTTATCTGACAAATGCTTGCGCTTTCTGGACAGGGCCACTCAAATCTGTGCACATCTTTCCTCAAAAGATGGCTTTAGATTATAAACTACAAGGTTCCCATATAATTTGACCAGTAAAGATTGTATGGACTTCAAAACAGACTGACCTTTCGGTGTTTCTTCTCAGGGTAGTCAGTTAACACGTTGAACGCCAACGCGGTCAGTGCTGACCGACAGTGAGCTTTCCCTTTAGGCCAAGCAAAAATCACAGTTCTATCCAAATTTAGACCAAATGTTTTTTTAATTGTTGATAGATATATATAATATATAATAGATAGATAGAATATACTTTATTGTACACCAATAATTGAATCATACTTAAATAACAATATTGTAAATAAAATTGGTTACAATGGCGGTCTTATCGCTGAGAGCGATATCTTCCAGACAACCTTTGGAAGGACTTTACGAGCTTTAATTCAAATGGGGAGGGCTATATTAGTGTACTACTGTACAAATACTACTACTTACACTATATATACTTATATCTAATGTCCAAATGTATATTTTCATTAACAAAAGTCAACTTTAGTCATTAATGGGGCGTGCAAGTGAAAGCTAATCGCAGATGGCGCCACCACCGTAATAACCTTTGTCACTGTCAGTGTTAGTTAGTTAGATTGTGAGATATTATATAGTTATCTGTATCATCTATGGTTATCTGTGGTAATATTTTTTATTTTCATTTCATTGATTTCAATTGATTTCTGTACAATTTTGCGATTAAAGAACATAATACATGTTCTTTAATCGAAAAATTCTCAATAACTGTCTCTAATTTAGGAATTCATTACTGTTCCATAGAGAAACTGCTTTGATTTTGGTAAGTGTGCTGCTAGCGCCACTTTGACAGTTGCACGCCCCATTATGGAGATATTAAACGCCGGGCAGCACTGACCGACGCGGCCTGAACGGCAAGTCTAGTTGTCGGCCATCACTGACCGACGCGTCCAGGGGGCCTAGACAAAATCCATTTTCTGTAAGCGTTAACGCCAACGGAAAAATTAAATTGTATGGAGTTGACATTTGCTAACCACATGTCACGTGATTGTCACGTGTTAGTAAATGTCAACTCCATACAATTAATTTTTCCGTTGGCGTTAACGCTTACAGAAAATGGATTTTGTCTAGGCCCGCTGAACGGGAAGATGCATTTTTTTTCTTGGCGTTCAACTTGTTAAGAAACACCGGCCTTATCTAGTAATTTTACGAAAAGAAAGTCTAATTTGGAAAATAGGGGTCATTTATCATTTTCATGGTGGACATCCCACCCATACGCACAAAACGTTTTGGCAATACTTTCATTGTACGTATAGCTAAGGAGTGGAGTTCCCTGCCGGAGTCTGTTTCCTGATAGCTATAAGCCTTGTAAGTCAAAAGTAAATAGGTTACTTCTAGGTAAGTATGCTTCATCTTCGACCACATCATAGCTTACTATCAGGTGAGATGGTGGTCAAATGCGAGACTATTAGCAATAAAAAAACAACATGTATATGTAATTAACACATACCTCAACTAGAAAATTATGTTATAATCATAATAATATTACTTTTACTTGTATAAAATTATATTTTTAAGGACTTTAACCTCCCTTAAAATAAGTTTTATCATTCTTTTTTTACATTTAAAAAGTTTTGACTGTATAGCGATAGTGTGATATTAATTTACGTTGATTTAATAATTTTTGGGATAAAACTTACCTATATTAAAATCGAAATACCTTCAGTAAACGATTCGAAAGAAAGAACTTTCAGGATGTGCATTTCTTATATTACATGTTGTGGTACCAATGTTACCATCCCACTAAAAATAAACAACTTTCCTAAGTATCTCAATTTAGCACACTAGGTTGTACAGGCAAAAAAGCAAACTACGTTGGATAATTTAGTACCAATTGCAAAATTTTGATAATAATGAATAACTTAATAACAAATCATATTTTTAATTACAGCTGGACAACGCCCACGTGCTGAACGCGAACGAAACAGACTCAGAAAACAATGTAACTTCAGTAATCGGCAAATACAAGACAACTCCCACCCCCATGCTACCCACGAAGACAGTATTCGCGCCCAAAATGAACTACATGATGCCCACAAACAACATACGTAACGCCAACAACACCAACTTAAAACAACCGCCACGAATCATCAACTCCACGTTAAAGTCTCACTACGCGTCCAAAACTTCCACCTTTCCCCCCACAAGAAGTGCCAACTCCCAAGCCAATAAGCTAGCGGCCGGTGTCAAACCATTTACTGGTAAAAGCAGCTTTCATGGCCAAAGAGCTAACCTAGCCCGGCCAACCTTAGGATATACACACGGCGCAAGCCCCCTCAAAACGTTCACAAGAAAAACTGTTACCGTCAGCAAAATTGGCAACAATGACAGCGCCGTCGTCACAACCCTAAACAATGTAACCTCAACCTTATCAGCGCTGACAGAAAATTGCCATTTGAATGGCAAGAATCGTCTCCCGTCTGAGCCAAATCTCAAATCGGTCGTCGCAACTAAACCGACCAACTCAAACTTGACTGCTCGAAAGAAACTCATAGTCAGATCTAACTCCAGCTCTCGAAAGAAGCTGCCCAAAAGTAATTTAACTAAAACTGGTCTCGAATCCACACAAGATCTGTCTTCCAGTGATACTAACGTCACTAATATATCCGCGGATTCTCTTGAAGCCCCGTTCAGGTTCAGGCGAAAAAGGGACAAGTCGAACAGTCCGGAACCTATGGATTGTATCACGAATTCCGTGATCACAGCTGATGTAACTCCTGACAACTTCGAAGAGACAAATAACTCTCAAGGAAATAAGTTATACAAGATTAAAGCGTTGAGGAAGAAATGTCCCGCGTTCGGAGTGAGTTTGCTAAAGAAGGACGGCGTTCAGACTCGGTCGAGTAGTTGCGCCAGTAGCTCGACCGTCAAGAAGAAATGATCTCTGTGAATAACCCCGACACCTAGCGAGTAGTACGTGTGTAGAAATAGAGTTTTTAACGATGTGCATAGCACACGATGATGTTGTAATCTATGTAATTTTTACTGTTGATGAATTTGTTTAGATGCTTCCTAACAATTTTCTAACAATCGACTGAACTTTTTTATTAAACTCATATCAAGTTTAAAATAATCCGCTATATAAAAGACACCAAGTCTAAACAAATTTATCAATGTTTTTGATGTATAGTTGTTTAATGCTACTCGACCCCGCGTAAGCGAGCCTACTATACTCTCATTAGTACTAACTGGTACAGTTAGATGGCGGTCAATTGATTGACTAGTGATGTAGCTGTTGATTTAATACTTATCTGTTGATATAATTGCGTCACATTTTTATTTATGGCATTTGGCGTCCGCTGAAACATACATTTTGTATGTATAAACAGTGTTCAGTGAAGTTATGTCATTTACTGTGTGAAGTGAAGTCATTCTATCGATAAATTGTGATCCGTACCATACTGCTTGAATTTTAACGTATTATTTTTCGGTTTTTCCAATTTTACGGTGAGAAATATATAAAATACTATATCAATAGTTGATCGTATTCATTGATGTGAGCGTAACTCGACAAAATGTACAATAAAGCTAATTTTTTTGCATGCATAATGATGCCTATAATGACTCTTCGGGTTTTTCGTTCATTCACGTTACATGTTGGTTTCTAGATTTTAATATTTCAGGATGCAATTTGTCGTGTTAGAAAGCAAACATGTACTGAATAGTGGATTACTTTTTTAATCTTCGAATAGATATTAAAATCGTGTCGTGTTGTATATTTCAAATAATGTTTATGCCTCTGTTATGCGTTGCATTTACCTGAAGTATTACAACGACATACAGATTTTTAATAAGTTAAAATCTATATACATTAGACAATCAGCTGATCGGCGTAGTTGTAAGAAGAAGTATTTTTGTAGTTTAAAGTAATAAGTGATTACAAAATGCCATTTTCTGTAGCTTTTATTGAGCTTCGCCGTTGTTTAGATTTATCAATGGGTTGAATTTGTTATATTTGTTGCCAGCGAGTGAGTCAGTTTCGTTCAGGGTGATTTTAATTCATTGACAATATTGTCGATTGTGAAAGTGTTCATAAATGTAAACACCTTTTACCCTAAGTATGAAAGACTGAAAAGTGGAAAGAATATAAGTTTCATACATTCAAAAAGGGTTTGAGTTTAATTTTGTATGATAGAGCTTAATGTTCAATATTTCATATTTGATCTCTTAGTAAAAAGTTATGCATGTTTATAAACCCATAAAATACAGCCAGTGAATTCAAAATCACCCGTATTATACATATTAGAATGCAGTTACGTTAATCGCAGTCATGCTCTGATATTATAAAACTCGCAAATATTATTATTTTTATTAATGCTTGATGTACACTGAGACTTGTTTGTGCAATATAAAGTATTTTATAAATATAAACTAATGGACATATGACCTGATATTGCCTTGGATATATTTACTACATATACCTCGACGACTCATAGGTATAAACTTGATAGTTTTTATTTAAATAGTATATTAAAACAGTATATATACAATAGTATAATTTTATACAGCATAAAATGTTTGTTACATTTCACGAATGTTCGTTAATAATTTTAAATTATCTCTAAGTTCGTACTCAAATTTCAAGGACAATCTGTCAAATAAATGTCATTTTTGACAGATTATCACTGAAGTGAGATTAACATGTAGAAGTATCTGTGTCCGTTTCATGCTGTTTTTAACAGCTTATTCATTCATATTACTTCACTTGCTTCCCAATTTACTTTAGACATTGTAAGAATAGGCCTCTTTTATTATTATATATAAAAAAATTAATACAGATTGACATATGTCACGCTGACATAAGTCACAATCGCGCTCGTGAAATGCAAGGACTATAATTTCTTGGTGTGCATTGAGTAAACTATATAAAGGTTACGTTTGGAACTTGTCACAAAGAGGGTAGCTTCATGTTAACAATGTATGTATTGTTAATGTTAGTTGTAGAAGTGTAAAATGTTTATACGTTTTTAGGTGAAACTAACTACTATATAATAGCGTTTGTTTAGTCACAAATATGTAGAGTTGCGGTCAAAATATTATCACTTTCACCCTACTTTTGCTCTAGTAAATGTTACGGTGAGAAAAAGTTTAATTTTGCGTTCGATTACTATTGATAAGTTTTATATTTTGGGTAGATGCTACGATGTGAGAGTATGCGATGTTATTGTTTTTTACGAACTTGAAGACGTTATCGTGTTCTTATTTCAGTGTATCTGATCGTTTCTAAGACTGTTACGACTACGCGGTTTAAGTAACTTTTCAATTTATAGAATTGATTTATAATTATATTTGTTATCTATTATACTGTCTGTTACTGTTTTTAATATCAATATCTATTACAATAATCTCCTGTTTTGAAAACTGTAATAGAGCATGTTGTTATTTTGATGTATGTTTATTATTTTCGTATAATATTTTGACCGTAACTGTACCATAACTGAGCCTATAAGAAGTTCCGTGAAACTGTACGAATTTACAGTGTCATATCAGATTTGTACATGCTTGTGTGTTGTGCTCGAACCGGTAAGCTTCTTTTGTAACACTGCGATGCCTACAAATCGATTATCTGCCTGGTCTAACATTTGAATACTGTTCAAGATAGTATGTAGTTGCTAGCTAATTCCTAGCGTCTTCGTCTGCATTTATAGATTTTCTCACCTAGCGGTATGGTGGTACCTATACTCATACCTACACTATATATTATGTTAACTTCTTTAGCACTACACTACACTATTAAGCACTACACAAACTACAGTTGGCAGATCTGCAGAACAACAACTACTCCTTTTGGGATGGCATACAGGGTGGCGATTAGGTTATCACATTAAATTGTACAACAGGTATTACAAGTTGTTATCAGTCCGTTAAAATAATAAAATAAATAATTTTACTAAAATTAAGAAAATGCATTTTTCAAACAAAATAAATAGCGTTATTGATAAAAAAATTCCTTTATAATATTAGTTTACTGACCTGTAAAAGCGGTAACGCCGCGGCGCCGGCGTCGGCGGAGCACGCGCCGAGTGATTGGTCAGCTGATTACGTTTATGCAATAAATGATGTGTGAAATATTAAAATGGAAAAAGGGTCCCACGGCTATAATATTGTTTATTAATAAATTATTTTAATTGTATATGATAAAATACCTAATATAGAGTACGTGGTTTTTCAGTTAAAACCTAATCGCCAAGCTGTATAATGGTTATGAAAGTGCAAAATTGAAGAAATCAATGTGTCACCAGGTCTAAAAAATAGGACCCACAGTTCTAGGCGCGAGCGTTTTCAGTCATTCGTGATTCGAAACTATATCGATTTAATAGTCGACAAGCCGTATTCTTGTGACTGAAGTAGTCGAGTTGTGGGCATTTAGTGTTGATAGTATATAATTAATTGCTATTTAATGTTGTGAAGACTGTTGTCTATGCCATTTGTCGTAAAAGTATTATTTCAAATCTGTACTTACAGTTTGATTCCTGTGGTATTGGTTCATATTTGACTTATTTTTATCTAGAAGTCTTATTATTCTCTTCATTTTACCAACTTTTGTCGCTTTCTTGTGCCATTAATTTTAATAAATATTAAATTGTAAGTACAGTAAAACGTTTAATGTGACGCTTTAGTGGTGCGGCAGCTAAGAAAGGTGAATTATTATAATAAAAGAATTGTCGTTATAAGACTCGATATTGTGTTGTAATACTATGTATGTTCGATAAATTGTAAATATGATTTTAATTAATTGAATTTCAAAAAGGATTTTTTTGTCTGCATTATATAAATTATAGTTTTTATTTGTATATGTAAAAGTTTTATTTTATATTAATTTTATGAATCGGAATTTATTCATGTCATAAGGTTCAAAATATTATCATAATCCTTACTTCTTTAAATGCGCAGTTGTTGTTATAAACATGCTGATTCAGAATTGCATTGCCATTTTAAGGAGTGATATACAGTAAGAAATCAATTTTAAGTATTAAAAGTAAATTACCCACAGATCAGTTTGATACTAATCTTTTAAAAGCGCTACACATGTTTAAAACAAATTTTTACAAGCAAATAGATGTCTTCCTAAAACAAATCAACGTGCTCCATCAAAAAATCATTATTGGCATAAAAAGGAGTTTTAACAAATATAGTAAAGCCCTGACTCCAATTAAATTAGCTGAGTTATACTTAGCCGTGTTTTTTTTTTCATTGTAGATATATCAGGTACAGAACATCAACCTAAAGGTTTTGCCATAGGTGCTTTGCTTCTTCTGGTTTCACACTCGATATAGAATTTCATTGTCAAATTCTTCTTTGCCTTTTTAAGCTTTGCTGAGATTCTGTCCTTGTTCAGTATGATAAGGTTTCAGGCAGCTGTTTGATCGCTTTGTCTTAAAGATGAATGTTTTTGTGCTAATTGAACCTTATGACAAAATACAGCTATGGTGCATGGCAATTTGTTTTTTTAGCATTCGTTATTATTTTGAAATCACAATTATTGACAATAAACTTGAATTAATATACGATAAATTGTTTTTAACCACTGACTTAGTTTTATAAGTAATACTGTTCTCAAATTCTTTGTTTCGATTTTATTTTTGATAAGTTGCAACAATAATTTCGTGATGTCGTCTATTAGTTCAAGTTTCTCATCAAATAAGCGAAATATTATTATTTGTAAGAGTTGTATTTTTATTATTGAGGATATTTTTATAATTATTTGTTGGTGGAGAAGGAGTGGATTGGATAAAGGGACCAGAGCGTTGTAGTGATATAATCGTATTGTTTGCATCTGTTGTCTAGATATAATTTAAAATATTAATTATGTTGTGATCAAGAGATCTAATCAGTTACTAATGTAATGCACTATTACCTATAGGTATATATGTATATAACCGAGGTAACACCATAGTTTCATGGTGTACAAATGCTTGTGCTTAAAAAAAAATAAAAAGATATATTCCAATTATTTTTTCGTTTTATTTACAGAAGGTGAAAGGGTACAAATAAAGCGAGGCGGAGTATCCTACGGTATTTAATACCAGATACATAAATATTAAGTAGTCACTACATTTTACCATGCGCGTGCACAGGATTATGACAGGGTATGCGGCGGAGTAATCGGTCACAAAAACTTTTTCTTTTATAGATTTTTAGCATAGCCACAGCCACGCATCGCCACCATGCTACGATGCGTGGCTGTGGCTATGCTAAAAATCTATAAAAGGCAAAGTTTTTGTGACCGATTACTCCGCCGCATACCCTGTCATAATCCTGTGCACGCCCCTGCATTTTACGTATATCAGTAAAATTGTAACAAAAATTAATGACTTACAAAACAATATTTTTACAAGCAAATAGTTTATTCTTAAAACGAATCAACGTTCGATTCTCCATCATTATTAAAAAGCATTTGCCGTAGACCATAGAATCAGGGGAACAGGCTAACGTCTGCACAGACCTAAAATCTCTCATACACTTCAAACAAATATCAACCTTGCATAGATACTAAATAAGGTTGAAAATTGGCAATACACAGTTTGTGTTTACCGCGAGCCTGTTCGACTGAATTGGTCACTACCCTTCCCCTAACACGAAGAAGTAGATTTTGTAAATCAATAGTAGGCTTAGATTAGAAGAAAGAAGTGTCTCCGCTAAGTATGAAGCATACTGCAGTGTAATGAAACAAAATAAAATACACCGGTCGGTAGAATATTTGCTCGAAAAATTCAGTTGCGTCTTATAAGCTGGCGTATTAATTAATCAGATTAGTCTCTTGACATTTCATGCGGACCTCTCTACTGTTGGTTTATTCCACTTTGTTCACCTGGGTTATAACACCCGGGGTTGCGGGAATGTTCTAACGAGAAACCGCTGCCCCGGAACGTAGGGGCAATTCAAGGAACAGGATAAGTTCTTAGTCAGAGGACACCAAAAAGTCGACTATAATCACCTAGGTGAACTAAGTGGAATAAACCCTATTACCTATAATCAGTCTGCGAAGATCACATACTTATACATGAGTGTAATTCATCCAGCTTGTGTATTCTCCAATTTTATCCCAAGAATCGGTGCTATTTACATTTTCGATAAATGACGACATTACTTCACTACATAATATAATATTATAGGGGCAATGTTTATTAGTGAGGTTGTATTTAGGAGATTGTGGTTAAAACTAGTCATCCGATTTAGAAAATTCTTTCATCAGTAGAATTCTACGTTATCACTGAGTGGCATAGGCATTCAAACATTTAAAAAAATCCATAAAAATCTTTTTGTCGCGAGAAAAGCCCTGGGCAGAAGCCAGAACCTACTATATATTTTCTACAAATTCGTGCTAGGGATTCAACAATCAGAACAGTCTTGAAGCCACTAGAACTCATACTGCGACACGATAACGACCAGCCTGGCCACTGCGCTGCCTGCAAACATGGTGCGTTGGTACAGAGACATGGTCAGCTCCAGTTCCACCACTTGAGGACCTTGGAGCGAGCACAGCAGGGAGATCACGCATATGTTGCCCGAGGGTCGCATGCTGGAAAAGAGAATACAATTTTTTTTTTAATATTTCTAGTAATGGATAATTATTAATGTCAATTACCTATTATGTCTTTTTTTTGTATCTTTAATTTTGTCATTTTTTTTTATTGTCTGGCTGTGCTGTGTCACTCTAAACCGAGTACCTAACGAGTAGATTTCTGTCAACCTCTGCTTTAATATTGGGCCAGGGCCACCAAGATACAGGCCTTGTTTGGGGCCCATCGCTAAGTGTTTAGTGTTCTGTTATTTGTTCATTGTATTTACTGTCTGATTTATCGTAACTTGTGTGTGTAAAATAAAGAAATAAATGTGGGATGAATTCACATTACTAGCAATCTTTTTAAAGGAGTGTACCTAGCTAAGTTGGGCTTCAAGTAAATTACATTAATTTTGCAAATCTGTACTTAATATTATAAGGAGGTAAGTTTGTCTGAACCGATTTTGAAAATTCTTGCTCCGATAGAAAGCTATTATAAACCAATAGGCATAATGTGCCTGAATGTCATAGGCTACTATCGCCGAAAACCTCATCATGCGAGAAAGCTAAGCAATTTTTCAGTACTTACTCAAAACACCTGAGATCAGCAGGCCTCACTCCCGGCGATGCTTCCACGGCAATCATTCGCATCTCAAAGCTCACGACGGACTCCCGCCAGGAAGGACCGTGCATCGTGAACAGGTCCACCTGAAAACGCGCCATTAGATTGCTTTAATTATTAACAAGTAAGAGCAATGGTAGCCCGGTGGTTACAGGCACGACTTTCGGCCCTGAATCCGACCCAGGCAGGCACTCTCAAAACGATGAAAGAATAGTTACATGGTAAGGAAATCGGCATATCCTAGGACCTAGAAATCCGAAAACATACAGAGTTGATACGACAGAGGGGTACTAAATTACACTAGGTATAGGTACTATACGTATTTAGTGTTAATTTGATACAGTTAAAAAATAAAAAGAGCCAAAAAAAAAATTGTTTTTCAAACAAACTAAATAGCTTACAAATCAGAGTAAAACGCAACCACCCTTTGTAAATAAATGTGACTGACCTTAAATACCTAGGTAACAAAGTGGCAACCTAGCGCGGCATGTGTTATCTCTCGTCTTAGTCAGATTTATTGCTTTAAGGTGCATCTCATTAAAATCATTTGCGACTAAACTACTTCTCCTATTTAATTGATTTTTTGTACAAAGCTTGAAATTGGTACCTAGTATACGCAGTTTAAAGGAAAGCCCCTCAGTCGTATCAACTCTGTATACTGGGTTCGCGTGGTTGATTACGGCCAGAGAGTATAATATTCTTTAATTACGGCCCATTTCCCTTTGATAGAGAGTAGTGGGAACGTTAAAGGCTGATTATGTAACGTTATTTCTAACTGTTTCCCGCGACTTCGTGTGGAAATTTCGCAGTTTTTCGCTCTTTTCGAATAAATGTAGCCTTGTGCTATAAGAGTGTATAAACTGTCTTTAGGCCAAATTAAATACAGATCCTTTCAGCATTTTTAAAGTGATTGAGCGAAAAACATCCATCGATACATACATCTACTTTCGAAATTACAATATTAAGTAGAATATATTATACTTACACTGCCTGAAGGTAAGTAGATGTTAGCCACAAAGGTGATGAAGTTATAGCTGTAGGTGCTGGGTTGCTGCAGACACGCCCAGTCTCCCACCTGGCACGAGCGCTGGACTCGGGTGCAGCGGCTGCAAGTCAAGTACAGTTACTGTAATAAGAATTATGTGGGACACTCATAGACAACCTCATTTTTAGTATATCATCATCAGCTGTTTTTTTAATTGATAATAGGCTCGCGTTTGACCACCATCTCACCTGATGGTAAGTGACGATGTGGTCGAAGATGGAGCACGCTTACCTAGAAGTAACCTATTCACTCTTGTTTAGCATTTTACCAATATATTTGCGCTAGCGACTGCCTAAACTGGATAACACGATACCCTTTGGAAAGACCAATGCATGACCAATGTCAGATTTTGGGGCTTCTGCCATGACTACTCGTCGTTTAAGCAACAGTCGTAACTACAAATAATAGCCGAGACTAACGGCTTCATGTGCTTCTCGATATGTTAAGATCCATCTACTGGCCGACCTCGGCAGCATTGCTTAACCTTGAATATTGAACCGTGTGACTGATATCAAAAGTTCACCGAATAACATGTTAATATTCATTTGAATGGACGATAAAATACCAGTTTTACTTTTGATTTCAAAAAGTTCTTCACATTGCTCATGAACTCTGCAAGAATGAAATCTAATCTAATTTTTCAGTGCCTTTCTCGCTGTTCGCTCCCCATGACTGAGGATCACCATCAGCATCTATCTAAGAAAAATATAAAATCTACAACAATATAACATTTAAAGATATAACTCTTATGTACTAATGTTTACCTCTAGTTCTATGTACATACATTCACGAAACTATCTAATCCTTATAGTAGTCGCATAAAACTATTATTTTTCGCATTTAAAACTATTAAATAGAACTAAAACTATTAAACACAAAGTCTATAATCATTCCGTTAAGTGTCTATCACTGTCTATTCACTATATCTGTTCATTATGTATCTGTTTACTATATATCACTGTTCACTATATATCACTGTCCCGCACAAAAATATTTCTGCGGAAGCGCAGCTAGTGACAAACCACATTCCTTCCTGGTTTCGCCAATCGCACCATCAGCACCAGAGTTGCATCTGGAGCTAGCCAGCTATCCTCCATCGATTTCCGTCCAACGCATCTCTTACGACCATGTTGACACATCTTTGTTGGTTACCGACAACGCTATCTTTTCCTCCCTTTGCTTAAGACACAAATTGATGTTCCAAGCCTACGTAGTGTTTCTGGCAAGTTGTGTGCAGCAACCGCAAGTAGGTATGGTGAAATTAAATGATATTTTATTTTGAAAAGTGGTAAATAAGACACACTTATACGTAATTTTTTGACGTTTTAAGTTACTCTAGAAGTCTAGATGAAGCTGGTCTTTCCTGACTACCCTGAGATGAAACATCGAAACAAACTCGGAAATCAACGTCTCTTTTAAAGTCCATACAATCCGTACTGGTCAAATTTTTACGAGATTCATGTAGGTAGCTTTAAGTCTGTGGTGCTCTTTTGGGGAAACACGCAGATTTGAGTCTACCAGTCCAGACAGTGTAAGCATTTGTCAGTTATCGTGTAATAATCCATCCAACATAAGCACATACAAATGACGCGATATTGAGGAACAAGACTGACCCTTTACAATATTAAAAAGAATACGAGGCAGTTCCCATAGCATTGTGTAAACGCTTGCAGATCTGTACAACTCTCAAAAAATGTTCATGATTGACTATTTTTCTACCTTGGTGCGTCAGAAAAAAAACTGTCGCTAAAAATTGTGAGTTGATTATGTTTGTTACTAACCCTTAGACTTCAGTATTGTTAACAAGTGAGCCTTTCGAGCTACATTCAAATGCATTATTATAATTATAGTGACTGAGTGACAAGGAAAGTGTTAAAACGAGTGACTTACTGCTTAGACTCGAGCCTGTAGCCGGGCGGACAGTCGATGTGGTGGCAGTGGTAGCTGCCGCGCGTGTTCTGGCACACGTAGCCGGCGTCGCTGCCGCGCGCGCAACGCGCCTCGCCTGTCTCACATTCGTCTATATCTACAAGTTTTAGATAAAATACGATGAAATATATATGCGAACAGTTCCGTTTTTAAGTTCCAGTTAAAAGGCACGTCTCTAAATTCGCAAAAACTTCTATAAACTTTTTTACTTCCTATAGGTACGTTTTCCTGTAATCTATAGACAAAGAAGCAGGCAAATTAGTGGGGAACCCTTCCTAAAAGTTAAGGGTAAGCAGTTGAATAATGCATTCAGATAATAATCTGATTGTGATATATTATAGTACAAGTAGCTACATAGCTACAGAGTAGTATACATGGATCAGTCGTGTAATAGAAAAGTATAAGCATGGAGGCAGCAGTAGTATCATCGATTCGATCTTAGAGTTGCTGGTTTTCGATTCAAACCTAGGTTCCAGGCTGACACATTAGCTAAAAAAATTGGCCAAGTACGAGTCAGACTCGCTCATGAAGGGTTCTGCAGTAACTATAATAATATAATATAATATACAATTGTAATGTATGCTTAGTTATTGATAAGTACGACAGTGTACTAATAGATTGTTTACTGTTCTCATCAATTAGAGTAACGAATTGTTTGGGTCCTAAATGATACTAAATGATGTTATTGTCAAATGATGTTATTGTGACCTTTGAATATGTATGTAGTTTATATATTTGACAAAAAAGACCTTACAAATTTCTTAAAACTAGCTTATTTACATTTTTTACAACTATGCCCAATAACTTTGTATTTCATAGTGTTTATATAAATTACAGTTATATTTGCGGTTTTAGAAAAATGCTGTATCACAAAAACTGCTGACCCGATCTCGTTCAAACCAATTTTGGTTGAAAGTTTACATTAAGATCTACAGATATATATTTTTTTAGATTTTTCACTCCATTATTATAGAAGTTAGAGGGGGGTGGGGACACATTTTACCACTTTGGAAGCGTATACCTTTTAAATGATTAACTTTACGAAAAATTGGTTTTAGAAACCCCAATGTCATTTTTAAAGACCTGTCTATAAATACCACAAACGCATAGGTTTCATGAAAATATTTTCAGTTTTAGTTCCATGTATGGGGAGCCCCCCTTTATTTTAAATATTTTTTATTAATTAAAATCGGAAAGCGGTTCACAGAATACAGATGTATTCTGTTAGAAGTTAGAGGGGAGACACATTTTACCACTTTGGAAGCGAAAATCTTTTAAACGATTGATTTTATGAAAAAGTTGTTTTAGAAACCTCAATCTCATTTTTAAAGACCTGTCTGTCCTGTATAGGTTTAATGAAAAAAAAAAAAAAATTTTAGTTTCAGTTCCATATAAGGAGAGCCCCCTTAATTATGATATTTTTAATTTTTTTCTGAAAATCGGAAAGCCATTCATAGACATCTACCTACCAAGTTTCACATGTAAAGTCCTAATAGTTTCGGAATAAAATGGCTGTGACATACGGACGGACGGACGGACAGACAGACAGACGGACAGACAGACAGACAGACGGACAGACATGACGAAACTATAAGGGTTCCGTTTTTTGCCATTCGGCTACGAAACCCTAAAATCAGCAAACAAAACATCGTGAAGAAAACAAGATGTCCTAGGGCCAAAAATACAAAAACATAGTTTTCTTCAACCCGCACTGGGCCTGCGTGGTATTTTCTTATGACTAACAATGAGGGTAGAATTACTAGCAATCTTGTTAACCCCTCGATTTAAGCTAAGTATGCTTGTGTCTGGAGTGGTTCATTGGTCTATTTCTCATCATAGAGAGGCCTGTGCCTCAGGAGTAGGACATTTTTTGGCTGTTTAGTATTGGGTATGACCTACCGATACAACTCCTGCTGTCTTCCGATAGCCTGTATCCAGCTGGACAGGAGCACCTGTAGCTACCAGGTTCGTTGATGCACTCTCCTCCGCAAAGCTTGCCACGCAGCCGCGACGATGAGTATTCTTCACATTCGTTCACGTCTACACATGTCCTGAGGAGGAATATTTTGCATGTAGATAGAGCTAATACTTACCGCGACCAACAAATAATATTCAATGCTAGCTTTAGTCTTGAAATGTTCCAACATGGTCTGAGCCGACTGTAGTCTATTGGAAGCCCTGAGCATATAGGATGCTTAGTGCTATTTTAAATGAATAAGTAAGTATATTTGCTATGAGTAACATGCTTAAATCGAAGATTTTAGGACGAAACTAGAGCAGTTTCTCTAGTTTTGTAGTCAGCAATTATTATCGATTCATAGTTTCGAGATTACTATATTTTTGGGTAGTACGTATTGGTTTTTGTTTGGTGATCTGGCAGAAATCTCTATCGACCGCGGAGCCATGTTCATATTAAAACAAGGAGTTGGACGTGATGCATAATCGGTCGATGCTGAGTCACATTTTTGAAAAGAGAACTAACAATGTTGGTAGAACTCACATTACTAGCAATCTTGTTAACCCCTCCAACTAAGCTAAATTTGCATGTGTCTGGAGTGTGTTCACCGCAATAGTGCGATAGGTGGAATTCGAACCCACGACCTCTCGATAACAAGATAACAAATCCGACACCTTACCCATTAGGCTATTAATGCTTCATACATATCTCATCTACATATATGTGAGGGAATAGTCCATTGCACCTTTAAATATAATTTAGGTGGTGGAACAGCATCTTCACCGAAATCAGGTCTAATAAGCGACCTGTAGCTTAATTTGGGTAAACTATTATTTGAAACAAACTAATATGGCGGATGGGAGGATCATATCCAGTGATATGACTCAGAATAGCATGACAAGCTTTAAGGGACCTTTGTAGAAACACAGGACAACCTCGTAATCGGTGTCAAGTAACGTATTAGTGGATAAGTTCATTGCTTAAGCATTAAATAGAGCCCTTTAGTTTGTAATTCAAAATTAAACATTTAATTGCATTAACATCACTACATAGTATAAAACAAAGTCGCTTCCCTGTCTGTTTGTCCCTATGTATGCATAGATCTTAAAAATTCCGCAACGGATTTTGATGCGAGTAGTTTTTAATAGATAGAGTGATTCCTGAGGAAGGTTTTAGTGTATAATAAGGGTGAATTTCCCAAATGACTTATTTTTTTGACTTCGGTGAAATTTGTATTTGAAAAATAAACAATATTGTTCTGAATTATTTTTTTTAGTAATCATTAGGTAGTTATTGGGTTGTGGCAAAAATATAATTTTCCTAGGACTATTACAAAGGTCTATTCAAATCGGTGCTGTCCCTCTACTTTTTTTACAAACAAAACAGCTTATACACTAATAAAAACAAGTAAGTTAAGTATATAACTTATTCTATTTCATAGAATATTAGTTTTGTTATTAATATATAGCATATTTTAATACATAATTAACGATTATTATTACTGAGAGGCACAAACGTATTGGTCCTGAAAAATGTTCTCATATCGCTGGACAAAAGTAATTTAAATCTAACTTTACATCGACGAGTCGGACAGCGTCTCCACCCCAATAGTATTTCCCTCGTTGGTGTGTGCTAGTGCGTAGTCAGGATGGACGTGTGTGAAATCGCTGCATGTTCCCGCCAATAACATAAGTACGCCATTTAAGTTGCTTCCGGACAATTATTTTATATTATCGGTGGTTGCATTTTCTAATGTAATGAGTAGTTTTATTATTGTTGTTTGGTTCTAACAGAGGTAGTAAGTGAATTAGCTTCATTGTCTGTTATTGAATTTATCGTAGATATTATGCATTTTTTCTAATTTTCTAAAAAGTGTGTTATTTCTCACGTCGCTGTTCTCATATCGCTGTAATCGGTGGTCTTTATTACCACCGATGTGATAATTTACACCGAAATGATAAGAAAAAAACAATCGGTGTCTTATATCTAATATCGGTGTTTTGATTCATGATCAACGCACAGATTTGTCACATCGGTGGATTGTTTTATCATATCGGTAGATCATTTTATCATCTCGGTGAGTCGTTTTATCATATCGGTAGATCCCATCTATGTCATTTCGTTAAGTTTACAAAGAAACAATGAAACATACAAACATACAGACACATACATACTTACCTACATAGACTGCCAAAATCATTACCACGATACCGCTGGGTAGTAGAAGCTGTATAAATGTACCATTAGGGGAGGTCTGTATTCGGTAATGTACGTCTATAGGCTGAGATGATGATGGTGAGGTGGATCTCTTTGGATGTGATCTACTTACATAAGACCCTAAGTTCAGGTCTTCAGTTCTAAGTCACCCTTGTAAAAATATATAGGTAACTACTATTTCCTTTTTGATGTTCAAAGGTGGATAGATTATCATATCGCTGGATATGTACATCATTTCAGTGGATAAACTTATCATATCGGTGTACAGAAAAAATAATCGGTGCCGGTTTGTCATATCGGTGGAAACCAGAATTCAAACTGAATTTTCTCCTTGGTCTTAAATGATACGTTGATGATATTAAATTTGGGGATACTTGATATCCTAAAGATTACAAAAAACCTGAAAAATATACAAAAAAAATGTAATTGAAAAAGTTCACCGATATGATAAAAAAATGGCATTTGTTGAAATTCACCCATAAGTTAAGGTTTTGTGTAGATTTAATGAAATACAACGATATTACTTCAACATGTCGGAAAGAATTGAGCCTATCGGGTGCTTTAATCGAAAACGCTGCCAAAACCTTTTGAGTTATAAAAATACAACGTATGGCGGGATTGTTTCTCTTTTATAGATCTACAAAAAAGTCCGCAATGGCATATATGTCTATCTTCCAAGAATAACCCACAATAACAATTTTTTTTTACAATTTACTTTAAAATGATGGGTTATTTACGAATCTTTTTTTAACAGTACAGTATTATTCCTTATCCAATTAAATACGTCAGATATGTTGAGGATTTAATGAAGATCAAAATTGCTTTTTACACTATATCAATTAAATGAATATCTTATGAGTTATCGCCGATATATGCGTGTGTCAAATTACCGGACGAGAAATTGATTAAACAAAATCATATATAAGCAAATATAAACTTTATTACCCGAGCGAAGCCGGGCCGGGTCGCTAGTATAATATCAGGCTATAATATTATTATATCTAGAGATTTGCATTCTGAAATAAGTAAAGGTAATTTCATTCTTAACGGCAGCTCGGAATTCGTGACGAGTCATTACACTTGTAGCCTACCTACCCTTCGCTTTTGAGAAGCTGCCGATCATAAACAAACGTCTGAGACACGCGCACCTAGAACCGTGCATACAATGCACAAAGGAATATTATTATAATTATGCAATAAATTACATAAATGTAAACGGACATACGACACGCGTGCCCTGAGAGCACGCTCACATAATGACCACTATTACAAGTTATGTAAACACTACTATTATATATTAACAAATCTATTTTTAATAAAGAACATTCATTCCACATTCATTGCTGCGACTTCACGCCTTGTCATTGCTCTCCCTAACTAATTCTCCAAAGTGCTATCTAAAGTAAATCTCTGCTACCTTTTATACTTATAATCTCTTTCATGTGACAGCTAGTGTGCCGGTTGTAATGCTACAGAGCTACTTTACAATACTTACTTATTATCGTCATCAAGGCGGTATCCCCTCTTGCAGTAGCACCGGTAGCTGCCCCAGGTGTTGGAGCAGCCCTGGCTGCAGACACCAGCGTTCTCGGAGCACTCATCCACGTCCACACACACCTTGTCGTTAGAGGGGGCATTGCGGAACCCTTCACGGCAGGCGCACCGGTAGGAGCCCCAGGTGTTCAGGCAATCAGCGTTGTATGCACAAGGCTGGAAGGTAAATATATATAATTTTTAAGTAATTTGCTAAAAAACTTTAATTTTGACAGAAGTTCAAAAGTGTATATGCCTGATAGCTAAAACCTTGGGGTATTTAAGTCAAGAGTAAATTAACTACTTCTAGGTTAGTGTGCTTCAATCACATCATCGTTTAGACGGAACGACGATCAACTGCGACCAAATCATCAATAAAAAAATCTGATAAGATTATAGAGACAGGAAAACGGTCTATCTACAAAGATAGTTCAACGCATTCAATTCAATTCATTTATTCAATAACGATTTTTACATCAAGTCTGAATTTCTATAACAAGGGTATAATATAAAAGGGCCAAGAGACTCATTGGCAACGATTCACTGGTCGAATTAAAGCTCCAGAGCCTTGAAAATCGACGACGAGTTGCAAGTCTATCGGTTTTCTATCGGTTACATTTTGGGGAGTGTGCGTTGGAATTACACAATCTAATTCCACCAAGCCCGTTCCATCATCGGACTACAAGACAAACGGCGATGCGCCATCGTTACATGGTGGACATCCCACCCATACGCACAAAACGTTTTGGGAATACTTTCATTGTGCGTACAGCTAAGGAGTGGAGTTCCCTGCCGGAGTCTGTGTTTCCTGATCGCTATAACCTGGGAGTCTTTAAGTCAAGAGTGAATATTAGGTTACTTCTAGGCAAGCGTGCTCCATCTTCGACCACATCGTCACTTACCATCAGGTGAGATAGTGGTCAAACGCGAACCTATTATCAATAAAAAAAAAAAAACTAAACATTTATATAAACTATCACTAAACTTTACATCTTTGTAATTATTTTATAAAAATTACATTGAAAACAGAAAAATAACAATCATAAAAAATAATCATAAAAATATTTTGTGTCATGTTCCAATTATTATCAAAATTATATTTAAAAAAAAATCATCAACAATACCATAAGTCTAACATCATAATTCATTAATATGCATAAAAAATAATCATGAAAATACTCTATGTCAAATTGCATGTTATTATCTAATTTACAATTAAAAATATCATAAATCAATTCATAATATTCTATAATAAAAAATTTATTCCAAATCAATAAAATTATGTAACATTCGATCATTGTATTCATTCATAGTTCATCAATAGAATATTATAGACACTTATCTAACAAGAACCAATGACAATAAGAACCGTTTAAGCTTATTCTGAAACCCACTTATATAGACTTTGCACTTTCTTTTTACCCGACTGCAAAGGAAGGGTTATATTTTTCGCGTGTATCTTGTATGTATGTATGTATGTATGTATGTGTGTATGTATGTATGTTTGTAATATTCTTTATTACCTCATATCTCCAGAATCGCCGAACGGATTCACACAATTGAGGTATCATTAGATTTGTCTTAGCAGCCCGAGTGTTCTTAGATAGGTGACATTTGAAAAAATTAAACATGGCGGCTGTGCGAAGCCATTATACATGGTGAAAAAAAAATCTTTTTTTTCGAATACTGCAATATGGGTATCAAATTAAAGGGCTTATTACAAGGATTTCAAAAAGATGTATCATGTTTATCATTAGTGTAATACTAGCAAAATAATACAACGAGAAAGATTAAAAATATGGACTTCACTTTCTGAATCCAGTGGAGTGCCAATGTGACACGACCGGGAAAACATTGTTAATTAATATTTTAACTAAAAAGTTGAAAAAAAAAGGTATTTAAAAAATCTAAAAAACCCGACTGCTCAACTGAAATGCAAGAAACAAGCAGATTTTTATTTTCAAAAGTGCTAAGTAGGCGGACCCAACCCATTAAATAAAAATATGTTCAATTGGGTCCCGCCTGCTTATCACTTTTTAAAATAAAAATCTGCTTGTTTCTTGCATTTCAGTTGAGCAGTCGGGTTTTTTAGATTTTTTAAATACCTTTTTATAATACACAACAATTTGATCCTGGAAAACTTGCTTCATAACATAACCTAATCGGCCTTATACCGTTCCTACAGCTGGGACACAGCCGACACAGGCCTCCACTCCATGACTGAGAATGGGCGGTAATCCACCACGGGGGCTCAGTGCGGGTTGGCGAATGTGCACATCGTCGGAATGTAACACATTGCGTGTATTTTGCCGCAGAATAGGATAGACAATGATCCCAATATTTCAATGTTAGAGTTTCAAGCACAGCGGGCTGAGCCATCTACTGGTCACTCTCACTATATTGCAGGCTTCAGCCTGCCTCTGGGATTTTTTTTCAAATTGGCCGTCTAGCGACTATGCTTCCCACTTTTTTGATCTTATTAGTTGTAAGTCCTCCATAAACTAAATAATTACATAATAACTAAGCTATAACTTACGTTGCCATGCATGCACTCGTTGATGTCCTCGCACTGGTTCTGCCCCACGAGGCGGTGTCCGGCCGGGCACTGACACGAGTACCCTCCGTAGAAGTTCTCACAGCGCTGCTGGGGTCCGCACTCAGAAACGTTGCGTGCGCACTCGTCTATGTCTGTAAACAAGATTTATTCCCCATATTAATCTTGTCACTGTCGTTCTCATTGAATCTTTACATATTATAAAACAGTCTGCCGCTGCGTCTATCTGTTCGCGCGAAACTTAAAAATTGTTAAATAGATTTTCATACGATTTTACCAATTTATACAGTGGGTATAAAATTTATTAAGATTTTGTGGGAATTAGCAGAATGAGAGTTGAGACATTGCGAAGCCAGGTTGGTCAAATATACAATTAATCTTTACATTTAATTTAATGTATGCATTAAGCATCAAGTCCGCCTTTGTACATTTTGTGTTGCATAAAGTTTTAATAAATAAATAAATAATGTATGTGAGTTAAGCGCTAAACTATAAAACGTCTGGTCCAATTCCATCGCACACTTAGGCCGAAACCGATGGCTGCGTGAACACTTACCATAGCATCTCTTATCAGGCGTCAGCTTATAACCCCATGGACACGAAGCTAGCAAGGCGCCCACATCAGGTACCCTGGTGTATGTAGGTCTTGGGGAGTAGGGTCCTCGTTGCCCGTATTGGGCCCCGACTGTGATCACGTTGCGTCCCTCGTTCGACGATGGTGCTACTGCGGTCGATGGCCGGGGCGTCGTTATTGTAGGAGCTGGAGCTGCAAATGTGAACAAAGGCCTTTGCTAGTAGTCAAATAGATAGGTATGTATCGTACCGTCGTGCTTGGTTCTTACAAGATATAGTTTTCAAATCAGCGGCAGAAAGTAGCAAAAAAAGGTACTTAGGATAAAAGTAAGAGCTTTCAAAATCAACAATGTTTTATGTTGCGGAACCACCTTCCTTCAGATCATATCAAATTCAGAATCACTTGCGTTACGCGCTCTATCTATATCGCTTAGATCTATAGCGCTTATTTGATCAAAACGTGTTTATATCACTGTTCAGCCCTTCGTTTTGACGTGAAAGAAAGACAAACAAACACACTTTCGCATTAATAATATTAGTATGGGTAAGAAGCTTAAAGGTCTTTAATTTGAATTCAATTTATAAACCATGTATTGTGTAGGTTCTATTGTGTTTGTTAAATGTGATTGCGTTGTATTGTTTTGGTTTGCTTAGTAATGTATGGCCTTAGTCTAAAATAAATAAATAAATTAATAAAGTAGGCAGTAGTTTCTGCGTAAATATACTTGATTTCAGTGCTGCAGAGTCTTTCAGTCCTTCAACTTACTGTAACTTGGTTTGTATTCCATCTCTCCTCGACATCTCCTGCCGCATTCACAGCGATATCCTCCGTCTACATTGACGCAGTCTTCTCGCGGTGAGCAAGTCGCTCTGTTAGTAGCACATTCGTCTATGTCTGGAGTGAACAGTAAATTAGTATGTATGTGTATGTTAATTGGTATGTTGAGTTATGTTGGTTTAATTACGTTAAGAGGATAAATGAACACTACTGGAATGATTGTGGAGAATGTTATTGTGTCCCCGCACCCCAGCTAGACGTGCCGAAAAGAAAAACCATGTGGTTTTAGTCAGTAAGAGTCTGACTGACCATTCTGTCTACCCCAAGGTGGAGGTCTAAAGATATGAAGACATGATGCTTCACAGATCATTGGCGACTAGCTGTACCATCAACTTCGTGGAAGCTGATATTTCTAACACGGTTCTTCCACGTAAATCCCGTTCACGTGGGTATTTTAGATGCATTACCTCCTCTATCCTTCACTGAAACCTGTTCAGCCATTCCAGAGATTAGCCCGAACAAACAGGAATACAGGCTGACATATTTTTTTTGTGTTTAAGTGGTTGTATATGTAGTTATATATCTGCCCCAAGTGGTCCCAGTCCCATTAATATTATTAAGCCCATTGGTATAAATAATAATAGTAATGGAACTTGAATTTTTGTTGTACCTATGTTTCGCCTCACGTTATATTACCGATCATTGATATTAAAATAAAAATACCGTGAAAAATACTATCCTATGCAGGAGTCACATGTACTTCCATTTGACGAAAAAGTTGCATTCAACTGGATACAATGGCCCAGGAATAAATAGGTGGAAAAAAAAAATTGGACAAAGCCTACGCTTGTCGAGAGATGATTAAATGTAATTTTACATTTTTTGGGAACTAAATGGCAGTATTATTATAATAACTTCTGCCCGCGGCATCGCAACTCATAAACTTCACTGTTTTATAATTTTAGTATAGATAGTTGTATTCCCATTCTTGCGACCTCATGACCTTTTCCAAACCAGAATGAAATTTTGGTGCTCAAAGAGCAAGCCACCGCATAAACTTGTTTTTTCTCTACGCATAATGTTAAATAACTGTTGCCCAATGCTTCACATCTAATTATTATTTTGAATGAATACGATCTTTTTTGTGGGTAATCATGAAATGGCTTCTTTCGTTCTGGGTGAATCAGAAGGGAGTGTCAGACTTCTACTAACAACAAACCCACCCTGCTTCTTCAGATGCCCTTGAATTCCTGGGCCGCTGTATCACGTTAGAACATTCCCGCAACCTGAATGATCTTAATACTTACCAACACATTTCCCGACAGCGGCGTCGTAGCTATAACCTAGCTCGCAAGGCACCGGCGGATACCTGCGGTCTGGCCGCACAGGAATGTACGCCCTCTCAGGAATTACCACTGCAAACCAACAACAACCTTCATTTAGATTTCATCTTTTATTAGCCTTTTTTTTTTTTAACGTGGTAAAATTATCAAATAAGTCCTCCCACTCCGGGCAGGGTGGGAGGGACTGTCAGACTTTTACTGACTAAAATCCACGGTGTTCCTTCAATAACCCTTTACATACCGGGGCCACGGTAACGGTTTGAGTCCCACGACCCCGGCGGGCTTCGGCCCTCTGCAGAGGGGGCCTCGTCATGTTGCTGACGCTCTTTGAGGCGCGCGTGGAACACGACGCGCCGTCGACCCGGGCATGGTCCATGGTCGGACAGCGAGTTGCCCTTTACTCGCTGTCCGCATGCCCGCGCCTACGGTGGCCGGAGATCGTCGGCCGACGTCCGATGCCGTGGGCGTCTACCACTGCGGCTGGGCTGGAGGGAGGACGCCATCCTCTCCCTCGCGCGGCCCGCCTCCTCCTTCGGAAGCATGACTGCTTCGCAGAAGGAGGCGACCGCTTCCCACTCCCTCTCGCCCCGCAGCATGGCCTCGACCAATGCCGGGCGCGAGAGGTCTCCGCCTATCGCCGCCGTGAGGACACGTCGGTGCTCTGACCAGGCGGGGCAGTCTTGCACCGTGTGCTCTACGGTGTCCTCAGAGCGACCCTCGCAGTGGTGACACCCAGGCGTTTCCTCCTTTCCCATCAGACACAGGTACCTCCCGAAACTTCCGTGTCCGGTGAGGACCTGCGTCATACGGTAGTTCAGGACGCCGTGACGCCGATCTAGCCACTCCTCAAAGAGGGGTCTTACCGCCGCAATTGCGGCGTGCCCGGCCGTCGGTTGCGACTTGCGACAGTCGTTCCCTCCATACTGCCCTGAGATCGCGCCGGAGCTCTTCCCGCCGCGCCTCGACTTCTCGAGGCAGCGGGGATACGCCCCGGCGCTGCGCCTCCACGCGCCATTCATAGACGCGCTGGAGGGCAGTCGCCTCCAGATCCCAGGGCAGCAATCCGGCAAGGAGGTTGGCCGATTCGCCGGCGATCGTGCGGTATTCCCTGATCATTCGGATAGCCATGACCCTCTGGCATGCGACCAACTTTAGTGGTCGCGTCCGGATGCACAGGGCCCACACTGGGGACCCGTAGAGGGCCATGGACCGCACGACGCCGCACGGTGGGCTGAAAATCGGCTTTCATAGACTTAGGCATTTTATTTTGCAAGTGCGAGTTTTTTTACCGGATATCACTTCTATTAGTTATAACAATATACAAAAATGACACCAGAATTGATTCTGCACAGAAACGAAGGAATTATAATTTTTTTACGAAAATTTTGTATGGAGCTAGTATGAAAAATCGAAATATCTCTAAAACGGCAGCGATAACCGTAATATCCTTATAGGGGGTTATAGTACTAATTATTTATGATTTTTTGACATACGTTACATAATGGTTGTAGATGCCTTTTTTTTTAAAAAATCGTCAAAATATTTTTATTTATTTTTACATATTTAAACGTTCCTTTTAGTGTTTAAGTTGAAGAATTCTGAGCTTTAACAACTCTTATCATAAAATAGCATCATCCCTATAGACCTGAAGGACTAGACAGAGGTGTGTAGTGTCTTGTTGATCTTGTAAGATTTCCAACAATACCAAATAGTTGAATATCAGTGTCAAAGTGCCCATGCTGTCGCTTCTTTTTGAAAGATAGGGGAATGAAATTGTTAATTGATCATACCCTAAAAGTATGATTACAACATAACCGGACACATAATAATAATAATATCCTTATAGGGGATTATAGTACTAACATTATTTATTTTAACATATGAAACTGTTCAAAACGATCCATGAACTGTGTCAAAGTTAAGAACATCGTTAGGAAGCATGCTTTTTCCCCAAATATTAAGAATATGTGAAAAAAAAAGACTGTATATAAACTTTTTATTGATAGGTAATTTAAATAAAACAGAAGTAACAAAAATAATATCTAATAAATTCAATTATACAAAATACATATTTGAAACTATAATTTATGAAATTATTAACTAAACATATTGGTACAATAAACTAACATAAATAACAAAAGAACATAAAGAAAAATAATTAAATTTTACAAATTTTCTTTACAACTTTCGTTGTCGGACTCCAATTCCGAGTCAGAATCCAGATCGGATATACCTACAAACTCGAACTCAGTTTCCGGAAACTGTATTAGGTCGAGAGTTTCAGCAAAAAAGGTTTGTGCACTTAGAAAAGGATCCGAAGAAACAACAAGCATATTTAGGATATCTTGATTAGAATCTTGCCTGCTTCTTTTCCGCGAATGATGTTCCCGGAACCTCCTAAAATCTTTGTTTCGAGACTCTGAGGCTTCTTCCGAGAGAGTCCCAATCGGGACAATATCATTTTTTTCGATTATGTCAGCTCCGTGTATTAATAGTTTATGTACGGTTGATGACATGTAGTACCAGTCGTATAATTCCACGTACTTTTCTGCTGTTTTGCGAGCAAAATCTTTAAATTTGATGACATCGATCTTCTCACCAGGTGTTATTGCTTGCAAAATAACAGCAAATCTTTTTATCAGGTTTTGATCCAACCCAGTAATAGCTGCAGTTTTATTGGGAAACTCGAAAAACTTCCTTGCGGTATTCCCGTCATTGGTAGTTCCCGAGCCTTGTTTTACTATATCAATTAACAGATTGAGCTCCTCTTTAAATTTATTTTGAATGTTTTTTTTTCTGTTTTGTAACATATCTTTATGCTCATTACTTCTTGCTGCCCACTGTTTGAAGTCAAGTCTGTACGCAATGTGTAACAGACATTCCATGCAATTTATACGGGCATGTAGGGATGATAGGCCAAATTCATATATGTCAGAACACACAGTTTTTGATGTTACAGCATCTAAGTGGTTCATTTCTGTTGGTTTTGCTAAGCACAGGTAGCATGATGCATTTGATCTAGCTTCAGAAAGGTACGTGCAGACTTTTGCGTCGATCATTGTCATCATTAGTTTATGAGTCACCCTGTTACTATTAATGCACTCTGTGGGGTTAAGGGCCTCAATTTCCTCATCCATTTTTCTTTTGTTATCAATGACAACTGCATGGCTTTCTTTTACAAAAGTGAACTGAACCGGACGACAATAAAAAGTTGAGCATGGTTTCGGGTTTGTCCATATAGTATTATCTCCATCTGTCAGTTTCAGTGGCACCAAGGAGGTCATGAAAATGCTTGAATCATCATGCTCGCCGTCCATTTTCTGCTTGTATCGGCTTTGATTGGAAGCACCATCAAATCCCCACTTCGATATCAGCTTTAACTGCTTATTTTCCACATTATCAGAAAGACTTTGAAGAATCCGCTTCACCGTGATGTCAAGTAAAGCTTGAAGTGTAATTCTAGCTGATGAATCCGTAACTGATACTGATTGATTAGGAGGGTAGCATGCAAGCTTAGTTTGTTGCAGTTTATAGTAGGATGGGTAAATATCCTTAGCACCTTCCCGAATGGCAGTCTCTCGCAACGTAATATATTGCCACTTTGAAAGCTTAAGTGAAAGAAGCAATCCAAGTGCTTTCTCTGGTGTAAATATTACTGTTTTCTTAATGCTTTCCTTGATTTTAACGGCAGCTTCTGGATTTTTGATCATATAATTGATTACAAATGCGATATCTTCATAACCTTCTTCTTTTAAACGTGCTGCAGCTGCATATGCCAATTCACAGGAATCCTCGCCTATGTGCTCACTAGATCTTCTCTTTTTCTGTTTGCTTCCCAGATCTTTGAATGGTTTTCGGGACCTTTTTGTCATTGTTCCAACAGTCGATGATGTCGAAGGTTCTGGAGAGACTGAGCGTGCTCTTGGTATCTCATCAACAGTTGGTTCTTGATTTATTAAAGTTTGCACGCAACTCGGCCAATCAATATTTGCTTGCAACCACTCTCCGTACGTATTTCTAAACTTATCAAAGAATCGTTTAGATTTCTGCCACCTGTTTAAAGCAGCTCGCGTGAATCTCCGGCAAAATTCTTTGAGAGTTACTTGATCTTCGGCAGAAAGGCAATCGCCTATGCGGGAGACAATTGCACTAAACAATACTTCATGATTAAATGAAGGACACTCACTTTTTAGAAGAACAAACAAATCTAAGTTGGTGATTAAACTTTCCATTCTAAGATTTTGTAGTCGCAAAGCAAATAGTTTTAGTGTTAGCAGTTACACGGTTGTGAACAATCTAAATTATGGAACAAAATTATAGCCCTTTTATTGTATAAAGTCAATAATTAGTTAACTACCCTCATTAAAGTTATAAAAGATATGATAATAAAAATTTATAATCGTCAAAAACATTTCGTAGAACTCATAGTAGAACTAATCAACATTAGCAAATCACATTAGCTCACTAATTATAAAAAGGTGAATGCAGTTCTTAGTTGGTATTGTTGCGAGATATTTCAAATCATTTAATCACTTAATAGGCTCATTAGAATCAGAAGACTACAACCATCATTCTAATTACTTAATTACTTGTCATCAGACTCATTAGATGACTACACAATATGTTATTTTGTATTTTGAACGTATGCAAGGTTTTAAAATTCCTTTTGTGTCGATATTATTATGTGTCCGGTTATGTTGTAATCATACTTTTAGGGTATGATCAATTAACAATTTCATTCCCCTATCTTTCTAAAAGAAGCGACAGCATGGGCACTTTGACACTGATATTCAACTATTTGGTATTGTTGGAAATCTTACAAGATCAACAAGATACTACACACCTCTGTCTAGTCCTTCAGGTCTATAGGGGTGATGCTATTTTATGTTAAGAGTTGTTAAAGCTCTGAATTCTTCAACTTAAACACTAAAAGGAACGTTTAATATGTAAAAATTAATAAAAATATTTTGACGATTTAAAAAAAAAAAGGCATCTACAACCATTATGTAACGTATGTCAAAAAATCATAAATAATTAGTACTAAAACCTCCTATAAGGATATTACGGTTATCGCTGCCGTTTCAGAGATATTTCGATTTTTCATACTAGCTCCATACAAAATTTTCGTAAAAAAATTATAATTCCTTCGTTTTTGTGCAGAATCAATTCTGGTGTCATTTTTGTATATTGTTATAACAAATAGAAGTGATATCCGGCACAAAAACTGGCACTTGCAAAATAAAATGCCTAAGTCTATGAAAGCCGTTTTTCAGCCCACCGTGCGCCGGCGTACAGCCTTCGGCAGGAGGCATTTGGCCCGCTGAGATTATTAGCCTAGGAAATTAGTATTTTTCCTTGTAATAGGTATAGATTTATTTATTTATCTGTCTACCGTAGACATGTAAATAAATAAAAAGCCGTATTTTGTTCCTATACAAATGACTTTTTATTTGGGAATATCAAACAGTTACACATTTTATCTTAATTAATTAATATGTACATATACATACAAATGACAAATGTATATTAACCAACGACGTTACATATAATAAATGGAATTTAAACAAAAGATAATTCGAATGTACTTCCTGAATTTCAAAATGAAATAAAATATTAAGTTCTTCGCACGTTCCCGATTCGAGTAAAAACCTCCTCCAAGGTGAGCCAGCTTTGATGGTAGATAGACCAACATATACTAATTAGTTTTTTTATATAATTTATCTGAAACTTTTTACCATAAAATTAGTACTCGTCTGTGAAGATGGCGACTTTTCAAGTAGCATGTATTTTTACTGATACCTTATATTATCTACATACATTTTAGATACAGACATCATTCTACAACAATCTATCAAATTTCTTTAATAGATTTTCAACTTTATTATTAAAGAAATTAGGTTCAAGGTTGATAATTATGTATTAAAATACAAAAACTAGAATAAAGCATAAAAAAATTGATCCTCAACGCTGTCGGCTGGCAACGTACCCAAGATACTGGCGGCATTGTTGACCAAAGAAATAGCCAGCCCTTGGGTCGCGGGAAGCGTCAACGAGCCTTTTCGATATGTCTTTAAAAAGGCTGTGTGCACACGGGCTCCATGGTCCGAGAGTTTCGACCCCAAACGGCTCGAAAATATAGTTATCACCGAGATGACTATATTTACGCCGCTTGAGGTTTTCCGCAGCCGCAGCGGGAGCGCCAGCACAACATGATGAACTGGGAAGATGGGATGGCGCGACAGTATCGACACAAGTTGCATCCCACAATAATGGCCTACCCATCTTCCAAGGAAACGATGACATGCCGTCCGGTCTCTTGCCATCGTCACGCGCCAGTCCATTGGGTAAGGTAAGGTTGATTGGGAAAATTTGACAGTTTCGGGTAGCTTCATGTGCTGGCGTCTGTACATTCAAGCGTTCATCAGTAGTTACATAAACACTTTAAAAATCTTACTTACTTCTACTGTTGGGGTCGGTTTTCAGTCTAACCAGACTCTGCTGAGTACTAGTGTTTTACATGGAGTCACTGCCTATAGGACCTTCAAAACCCAATGTACGATATCCATTGGCAAGACCAGTGTCCGATTTTGTGGCTTCTGACTATCCGTAACGAATGTCAAAGGTGTAAAAATGACAGCTGGGAACAACTACTTAACCTGGTTTCTGAGGCACAGAAGAATCTCGATATGATAGTCATCCATCCGCAGACCATCTTCGTCAAGCATTTTTTTTCAAGATTGACCTGTGTGAAAATTATTATTTAGCTCCTGTACTTATGGTATTCAAAGTCAACTCACCTGGTCTTTCCGTAGTAGTGGTACTAGTCGTGGTACTGGTTGTGGTACTGGTGCTGGTGGTCCTACTAGTGGTCGGCGTGGTCATCACGTTGCAGTATCCTGACGGATCCCTGCGGAACCCAGCCATGCACTCGCAGATGTACCCGCCGGGCTTGTTCACGCATATTTCCGTGTTTTTGCAAGCGTGCTGACCTAAGGCGCACTCGTTGGAGTCTAGAACATAAAAGAGAAGAATTTTAATATTTTCCTTAACAGCACACTGAATCAATATCTGCCCTTTGTAATTGTTAAATAATGAAATTGTCAATCGCTGCAGCACAATCTCTCATGGGATGATGCAGCGGTGATTTGCGTAGTTTAGTTTTCTGTGTATCAGTACATATACACACATCAAAAGTGTCTAGGGATCAAGCATTTTTATGCGGATTTCTTGAGATTGAGATGTGGCTTTGTAATAAATTTATGATTTTATAAATTTATATGGATCCATTTTGGTGCATTTCATAATTTGAAACAGGAACTGTTATTCAAATTCGAGTAAAAGATGAAAATCAGCTGTCAATATTTTCCCTATAAAAACATACAACGCATTGAAGACATTACTAGTGCTACTGTTTCCCTACTACTGATTAAAACCAACGTTATTATGGAGCGGCGACGTCATTTAAGCAGGGAAGAAATGCTCAGAGCCGTGGGAATGATAGAAGCTGGTTCCCGGCAACGTACTGTGGCTTTAGCTCTGAATACAAGTCAGAGTGTTATCAGTCGACTTTGGACACGTTACCGAAGCACTGGTACCGTGGCTGAGCGCCATGGAGGACGGTATCGCTGCACCACACGGAGACAAGACCGATACATTCAAATCTTAACTCGAAGAGCTCCAACAATAACCGCCATGATGTTAGCCGTGAGGCTTCATCACTCTTCAGGGAACTTAATTAGCGACCAAACAGTCAGAAACCGCTTGCATGAAGTGAACCTTCATTCCCGAAGACCGCTACGGGTACCACCTACAGCAATGCACAATCGTAGGATTCGATATCAATGGGCTCTTGAACACAGAAATTGGGCAGAAGAACAATGGCGTTTCGTGTGCTTTTCTGATGAGTCTCGTTTTGGTATGAGACCGGATACAAGACGTATACGACACTGGAGAACCCCTGGACGCCAACAGCGATTAAAATCCTGCCAGGAAGTCCATTCTTATAGTGGTGTCCCCATCATGGTATGGGCGGGTATTTGGATCGGCGGAAGAACTGAGTTGATTTGGATCAGAGGCAACCTCAACGCTCAAATTTATGCTGAGACGATTGTATCTGACGTCATCGTTCCTCTACAAGTGCAAATCGGTCCCTTATTTCAGTTAATGCATGATAATGCACGACCGCACACCGCAAGAGTTGTAAGACAGACTCTCGCCGCAGCTAACATCAATGTCCTGCTCTGGCCTGCTCAGTCGCCAGACTTGAACCCGATTGAGCATGCATGGGATATGCTACAGAGAAGAGCTCTGCCGAATATGGAGGGTATCCAGTCGCAAGAAGACCTTTTTTTGTTGTTGCAACGAACATGGGCGGCCATTCCACAGCGTGATTTGGATGAACTCATTTTGAGTATGCCAAACCGATGTTCTTGTGTTGTTAGTGTTCGCGGTAGAAACACGGATTATTAATTGTTTAAGTTACCCAATAAAATTTTAAAGAAAACGGTTATTTCAGTCTTTTTTTCGAACTTTAATGTTAGTGGTTCAAATGTCAAAAATCCCTTTATTAGGAAAATGGCAAATTTCTTTATTAATGCAAAGGTGACTTGGTTTATCGTTACTGTGACAAACGAAAACACTTTATTTGATGAATCCTTAAAGAAAATTTTAATTAATATCAATCAGGAGAAAAGTTATTGCAAAAATATATGTTGATCCCTAGACACTTTTGATGTGTGTATATTCTAACATACTCTATATATATCTTTGTTACTAACTATTATTTATTTATTTTATTTATTTATTTATTTAATTACAACGGTTATGTTTACAACCAATGACAGTAACTAAAATTAAAAGAGACAATTATAACACATTCTAAAATATACAAAATAAACAAAGTAAAAAGTAGGTTAACGTTTTAACAACACTTTCATGAATTCTTCTCACAGTACATCTGACATACCAATAAAATCTTCATCCATCCATCCGCAAACAGATCGCTTGTTGGATTAGAATCCAAGAGATCATTAAGCGCGGCCAGAGTGCGAGGAATTGGCGACTTAGCACGTGCAACAGTACGACATGGAGGCACGGCAAACAGCCTGTGCTTTTTGCCCCGGCAGTAATTGTCTGGGACAAAGAAGCGCGCCAGCACATGTAACACATCAGGAGCGTCAATAGTGCCGCGGAGCATCTTACAGGCTACTATGAGCTGATCTCGAGCTCGCCTTACCTCTAAGGAGTTGTATCCGAGGCAACCCAATAAGAACTTTGTCGGATAGAGGTAAGGATAGTAGCCATGTTTCTGCTTATATAGGTACCTAAGGAACGCTTTTTGAACCTTTTCTAATAAAAGTGCGTAGGTACTTTCATGTGGATTCCACACGCAAGAGCTGGTTTCCAGCTTAGTACGTACGAGCGCATTAAATATTATTTTGACGGCATGAGCGGTGCGAAAATCGCGGCAATTACGCAGAACAAAACCTAACCTTTGGTAGGATTGTTTAGCTACCATGGCCATATGGTCGTGGAAGGTGAGCTTTCGGTCGAATGTGACTCCCAGGTCTTTCATGGCTGTTGACTTTGTGATGGTATTATTATTTAAATTATATTCAAAATTAACTGGGTGCCGCATGCGACCGAATGTCATAGCGAAGCATTTGGACGAATTAAACTCCATCTTGTTGTCTACACTCCACTTGTAAATGGCGTCTATATCTTGCTGCAGTGCCAAACTGTCACGCTCGGAGTTTATTTCCAGGTACAGTTTCAAGTCGTCAGCATACAAGAGACATCTAGCGTGAAGCAGAACTTGAGGAAGATCATTGACCATGATGAGAAATAATAAAGGCCCCAAAATTGAGCCTTGACTCACACCGGAACGCGTGTGATAGGTACCTGACACGTACATACCAAGCCTAACAAACTGCTGTCGATCACGTAGGTAGTCTGCAAAGAAACGGAGGAGAGATGGTGCGAACCCTATTTTGCTAAGCTTCATTAGCAGCACGTCATTGTTAACCCTATCAAACGCCTTCCGGGAGTCGAAGTAAAGTACGTCTACCTGACGCCCGCGGTCCAAACTAGACGAGATATAATCTACCAGCGTCAGATTTGTGTCAACTGACCTTTTGCTTCTGAAACCGTGCTGTTCATTACAAAGATATTTGTTTATTTGCTCATAGATAGCGTTATGAAGGATGTTCTCGAAGACCTTCGCCGGGGAAGATAGGATTGCGATAGGGCGGTATTCTTCAACGGAACTTTTGTTTTGGGTTTTAGGAATAGGTGCAACTCTAGAAACTTTCCACTGAGAGGGATATGTACCAGTCTGCAAGGCTAAATTAAAAATGTGGCAAAGAGGAACAATGAAAATATTTCTTAAGTCTTTAACTATGAAGGGGGGGATATTGTCGGGACCAATAGAACTGTTAGGTTTAAGTTTATTTATACCTTTAACAATGTCTACATGGCACAAGGGGGGTATATTTATGTAATTGCTGTTACAAGAATGGTCAGATGTACCGACATGATCAGCATTAAGCTGCGGAACGTCAGGCAGAAAAACAGCCGAGAAAAAATCTGCAAAAGCACCAGCCGCCTTAATACCCGAAAAAGTTGAGCCCTTGTATATAATTATGGATCACCATAATTATAATCTAAATAAATAACAATAAATAACTGCTACTGTACCGCACATTGTAATACATAGTATCATTCAGTTCACGCTCGGTCCGCGTCATAGCGACACATATCATTCATGTCCATCAATTAGCATTAATTACCGTAATACAGTTTTAAAATCAACAAAGACTCTTTCATTTAATATAATTTATTATCACGTCTATCAATAAAAGGTGAAATAGGTTACAGCCCTTACAGCCAAAGCCAAAGTAACACTGATGTTTGTGACTGAAGTATGTTAAATAAATTATTTGTAACGAGCTTCTGCCTTTTAAATATATTTTTTGTCAGTGAAATTAAAATAGCATTTGTTTCTAGTTGATAATGTAGCTTTATATTGCTGATTTTTTTTTATTACAAAGGCAGTTATTGTGTTTATCCATTACAAACAAACAAACAACAAAACTTTATTTTTTTTAAATATTAGTGTAGATTATAAACTAGTTCTGCCCGCGGCTCTCCTCGCGTGAAAAGTTTTTCTCAGCGAAATTAAAGTAGTAGTACATATGTAGTTAATGTTACTTACTGATAATGAACATTATAGTTATCCTTTAAAACAAATAAAAAAACAATGCTTTCATCTTTATAATATTAGTGTAGATCTTATAACTTCTTAGCGTGTTTGATAACTCACCAACACAGTTCCCTGCAGCATCCTTCTCATATCCATCCAAACAGTGCAGATCATTGATATCAAAATCTGGATTTTCATCAACGGGTTTCTCTTCCCCAATCTCATTCGTTCTCCTATCATCTGGTGTTTCTGGAGTTGGCTTACTTGGAAGCTCTGGCATGGATGGTGGAATTTCTGGCCTTGATACAGGTCTGGTGAAGTTATTATTGGGTCTGTATGGCGGTATTGGGGCTGGTCTTCTATTGACTGCAACTTCAGTAGGCTCAACTGGATTTCCTGGGTTATAAGGAGGCAATGGCCGTCTAGTCGTAGGATTTTCCGGTATTCGCGGATAGTAGTCCGGTCTTCGTGGGTATGGGTCTGGACGCCTCGAGGGATCGGTTATATTGTAGTAAGGTGGGTAGGGATAGTTATTCCTTCTGGGTTTGGCTGTAGTTGTGGTGGTGGGTTTGGGTGTGGTCGATGTGGTCGTGGGTTTGGGTGTGGTCGATGTAGTCGTGGGTTTTGGTGGGGTGTTTGCGGTTATGTTGCTCGAAGCGGTGGGGTCTGTTGGTACTGTTTCTGGGTAGCCGCTGTCTGTGGTTGAGTTGTCTTCGCTGTGAAAGAAGTGGATACTATAAGCCTTGGTTCTGGCTATCGAGTGACTTATGAAAATCTAGCAGGTCTTGCGTACATAAGATCAAATTAAATATCACACATTTTCGAAAAATATTCAGTTTAAAGCATACCAAAAAACCCGACCAAATGCGAGTCGGAGTAGCGCACGAAGGGTTCCGTACACCGCAAAAAACACGTTTGTTGTATAAGAGCCCCCTAAAATATTTTTTTATTCTGTTCTTGTATTTTTTCTTATTATTGTGAATAGGAACTTCAACTGTCTAGCTATCACAGTTCATGAAATACAGCCTGGTAACAGATAGACAGACAGTGGAGCCTTAGTAATAGGGTCCCGTTTTTACCCTTTGGTTACGGAAAGTAGTGCCCGTGACTACGTTCGGGTGACAAAAGAAGCCTACATGTAAGCCCTATAACAAGATGACTGAAATATACACCGTGAAATTTTAATGGTTGTTTTCTAATATTGTCTTCCCATTTTGTCTTGGTAATACAATGGTTTTATAAACAAATAAAATATTAGAAACAAAAAATGGTAGATTAATCATTGTGAAAAAAAGAACTCGAAAGCGACCACGAATCAATAGTAATCCTCCCATTGTGGTAATATATGTATAGTACGTCTACGTAGTACATATTACCTCAATGAATCCTCCCCGATACCTACGCTCGGGCAAGCCGGGTGACGAACGGCCGGGCGGCTGTTGACCCGCGTGCTTTTCAATCAGCTGATAACTTAGTCTTGATAATAATAAGCTTTACCCAAAACGTTATTCAAATTTTTCCTCCATACTTTTAGCTTTTTTACAAAACCACTTCTGCACTGCAAACCGAAAATAAACATATATATTGTTTCATTGGATGTCTAATTCCGTTTCAAATAAAGGCTACTACGTATCTACTCACATGACTGAAGTCGGTGCCGAGCTAATTAATAGTTTTGATAGGCTAAGTACGCCGCATTCTGGGGCACGCCCGAGGTAATCAAACCTATTCAACTATTCTATATCCCAGTGAAAGTCTATTAAAAGACTTACTGCCGTTCCAGAGATTAACCCGGATAAACAGAAAGACACACAGACCGAAAAAAATTAAGAGTTTGTAAAAGGAGAACATCGTGAGGAAACCGGCGTATTCCGGGACCAAAAAATCTAATATATGTGACATCTACCAACTCATAGAGAGAAAACCTATGTAACAGCAGGAGGAACGTAATAGCCTAAATTATATAGACTAGTGGTCAACAAGTGGCCGAAATTCGCCCATAAGATAAATTATTTTTAATGCGATATTATACAACGTGTAACAGAATAAACGCAATTCCTGAAAGTAGTTGGTTCGGAATTGGCTTCTGAATCGATTTCCGTCATAAGAAATAGGTGTTAAATTTTGACGGAAAAATCTTTCACTTGACTTAAAATGGAAACACAGTATCATGATAAATGAATACAATCCTTAATTCATGGAAACGCGCTCGTGTGCGTGTCGGCCGCTTATATTGCATGAATGTCTGCGTAAGGATATTGTATGACACATACGTTTTGCGTTTAGTAAGGATAACTTTTATAAAAAATGTCTAGGTTTGATTTCAATTTATTTAGTTGTGGATGTTGTTTTAAACTTGTAATTTAATATTTTAATTGAGGTATCAGAGTTATTGCGCTTAATCTGTTACACCTTGTATAAAAAAAATCTCCTTCCATAAGCTTTAACTGTGTCAAAATTACTAAAATATTGCGTCCAAAGATTTTGCTTCACGTAATATGTACAACGTGTAATTTAAAGCAGGGACTGAAAACGGTTACGGTATACGGTTACGATACCTGTATAAAATAAATGTACCTTAATAAAATAAAGGTAAGGCTATACCGTTATTTAACCTTTATGCGATATCGGTACCGAAAATCATAGAATTGACCGTTGCAGGACATGGGACGAGGGGTGTGAGGCACCGGCAAGGGTGGACAATGCACAGGCGTGCGCGCCGGCAAACCTATTAGAACCTGCTTTTGTCGCTTGTCGCCGGACGCTCGCACACAGTGACCACTAACACTCTGTCAATAAAAGTTGTGTTGTGTGTGTCGTGTTATTTAGAACACAATTCCTAGTTTTTATGTTGCAAATTAATATTTGTTACATAAGTTTTTTTAATCTTGATTTCATACATTTTATTAAGCGCATATAGACATTTATTTAAAAATACTTAAATTGATTATATACATATTTTAATAATTGTGTTGGTTCCTAAAGATAGTAATTATTATATTATATTATTCTAAAAAATATATTTCTGAAAAAAGTTGTTACTCAAAGCAGTGTTCTTATAAATGTTAATTTAATATTTAATTTAATAGAAAAACAGAAGTTTTTTTTATTAAAATTATATTGAAATTGATTGTTACAGTTAATCTTTTTTATTATGTCAATAAATAATTGGTACAAAAAGTAGTGTTTCTTTCATTTACAAAAACTATGTAAAACTTTCGGAATAAAACACACTTATTTAGTAATTAGTTAACCTTGCTGTTTAATATATATTTTTTTTTTAAATATTAACAATAATTTAAATATTCGGTAATTATTCGGCAAATCAACCGAATATTCAGCCGAATACGAACATGAAAAAATATGCCGAATGTACCGAATACGAATATCCGGCCGAACATTCAGCGCATCTTTAATGTATACCTATGTTCAGAGTTGGTTTATAGTAAAAGTTGTTCATTATGATGAGTACGTTAACCCCCTTTCGGGAATTACAGGGTGTTTGTTAACAGGTATATAACCTATTAAAAAATACCCTGTAATAGATAGATAGAATATACTTTATTGTACACCAAAATTTAAACAGACCTATTTAACAATATTGCTTATTCTATGGTAACAATGGCGATATCTTCCAGACAACCTTTGGAAGGACTTTAAAAACTTCAATTAAAGTGGGGAGGGCTAAATTAGTGTACTTACTACATTACTCATAAAAACAGAGAAACAAAAATTATTTAAATATTAAAATAAATAAATGTATATGCAAATATATATATATATATAAATACAATTTAATACATAGGTAATTAAATAATACAATACATATAATGTGTAACATTAAGTGGAGAGAAAACAAAAGAATAGTCATAAATTGGAATGAAAATAATTAGCAACCGAGCTTTTAAAAGTAGCCAGTGACTGAGCTTGTCTTGCTGACACCGGCAATGCATTCTACAAACGAATAGCTTGCACCGTAAACGATGAGCCATAGAATTCAGTGAAATGTGCAGGCATTGAAAGTCTCAAATTCTCCGATGATCTCAAATCTCTTATATGTGTGTCATGAAGGAACTTAAAGCGTTCTTTGAGATAAAACGAAGTTGTAGGATTGAAGAGAATACTGTAAAGTAATGATAAAATATGTGCATTCCGGCGAAGGCGGATCGGCAGCCACCAGAGTTTAATGCGAAACTCAGAAACATGATCATATTTGCGCAAACTCTATGAATCTGATACAAAAATTTAGGAGTCGTTCAAGCTTATCTAGCTGCACTTCAGTAAGATCTGGATAACCTGCATCAGCATAGTCGAGAACAGGGAGAAGAAGCGATTGGGCAAGCGCAATTTTAGTGGCAGTTGGCAGGAAATTGCGCAATCTGCGTAAAGACCCCGCAGAGGCAAACTGTTTGCGGCTTACTTCTTGCAACTGGGGACCCCAAGACAAATCCCTATCAATATAAATACCTAGGTCTTTTTACTGAGTCACAGTAAGGTATAGCAGCTCCATCAAAAACGATTTGAGGAAGGGTCACCCAGTTAATTTTGGAACGTAGCCTAGGGCTGCCAATAATAATGACTTGAGTCTTCGCAGGATTAACCCTCAAACCATGATTCAAACTCCAATCAGAAATACGCGCTAAGTCTTTATTCACAATTTTAACCGTCTCAGACAGTTCTTCAACGGGAGCTTGCGAATAAATTTGCAGATCGTCAGCATAAAGGTGATAAGATGAGATAAGTTCATTTGAAATAGAATTTATAAATATGGCGCCCCTCTGTGGTACGCCAGCAGTAGTATTGCACCATGAAGATGATGTACCTTCAATGCAAATACGTTGTCGGCGGCCACACAGGTAACTACGAAACCAATCAATTGCTGTTGGAGATATGTTAAGAGAGCAGAGTATACCGAGCAGGAGATCAAAATCTGATATCGTCAGTAATTTTAACTAGAGCTGTGGTAGTGCTATGTCCTGAACGAAACCCGGATTGGTACAAATTTAGGAGTTGGTTTTTACAAAGGAAGGCACTAAGTTGATTGTGGATAAGGCGTTCGAGGACTTTGGATAGGAACGGTAAATATGGAAATAGGGCGGAAATCAGAGAAAGAAACAGGATTAGACTTTTTAGGGAGAGGAGTTATCTGAGCTTCTTTCCACAAAGATGGGAAAACACCTGAGGATACGGAATAATTGAGGACATGGCAAATGACAGGAAGAATTTCGTCCAGGATAGGGAGTATCATCTTACGGCTAATACAGTCATTACCAAAGGCATTTGCCGTTATAGATAGCATGCTCTTCTAAACATCACAACTGGTAAATTGATTAAAAATAAAAGGAGAATAATTGGGAGTGGGAAGAGGAGAAAGATTATTTAGAGTATTGGTTTTAACAGCATCATTGAAGCTACAAGAGGTGGAAAAATGTTGATTGAGCGATATCCTTAGGAATAGACTCTTGACGTGACTTCCCAATTCCCATAGATCTAAGAAATTTCCAGACTTTAGCTGGATCACCGTTTTCAACGGACTTATGAATGTGGCGGCGTTGAGCATCCCTACAAACCAAGTTGCTGCGATTACGGAGAGCGACGTATTTTTCTCGACTTTCTCGACTAGGTCTGCACTTGAATTTAGACTTTGCTGCTGCCTTTCTTTGTAATATTACTTTCACGTCATTTGTTAGCCATGGAGCAGGTAGATGCTTAATCTTTAACAAACGAACAGGTGCATGCACGTCATAAAGCTGGTTAAGATTGGAATTGAGGAGGTTAACTTTGTCATCAATCGACTCTGCATGAACAAGATCAGACCAGTCAATATTGCTAGCATCTTCCCGAAGACTTTCCAAGTTCATTCCACCAAAACTGCGCTGAAGAATACTTTTGATTTGTTTTATTAAATTTACCAAATAATCCTAAGTAGGAGACAATCATATGGCTTTGGTACAATTTAATCAGCCGTTAATTAATAAGAATATATAATTTTTTATGCGTCACTTTTCTTCAGTATATCCAATATTTCCTTCATCTTATTGTAACGCATGTTTCCGTGACACATAGACATCTCCAATGCTACTATTTTCGCAAAGAACTCGTTACATTCAGCTTCTTTTTCTGCACTCATGTTGCAGCCTTCGTATTCCGTCATAGTACCAATTTCTCTTGTTGTTGTAATAGTGTTATATTTATGGGTACACAATTCTCCAGAGTTGGATAAATCATCATTAGTTTGATAATCACGCAGATCCTTATGTAAATCAAAAGTGTAAGGTGCCTCATGGATATTTTTATCGATTTTTCTCGAATATATGAAACCATCAAAAAGTTGAGAATCTGGAAATTCGTCTTGTGAGTAACAGAAGGTTTCCTGGGTATTAGTCGGCACTCTGGATTTTTTTGGTGAAGTTTCGTATTCCGTTGACATATTTTCAGACTGGGAATTAAGATTTTTGCGAATGTTGTCACGTTTTTTAATCTTGCTCTGATCTGAAAAACTAATGAGTAAAAATACCTACTAAAGTCCAGTCGATGAGTTAGCTGAAGAAAATATTATACACTAACACTATTTAATTGTTCTACACTTTATTAGAGTATAAGCATAGATGATACATATGAGTATAAGTATCCACATAAGTATTTATTACTTACCTTTTTCTGTAATTATAACTTTTCGTGTGCTATTTGACATTGTGTGACAAGAAATTATGCGAGGCGCGTCGGCGCATGTGACTTTGTGCCTCGAGAACAAGCCAAACTAATGCAATTTGATGAGAAACTCGCGCTACCGAACAAGGGCCAAGGGTGGTCAATATCCGTCTCTTTCATATCTTTATTAATTAAGGTTTTAGTACCGCTACCGAAATATACCTTTTTCTATTTATACACAAAAAGTTTCGGTACCGAAATCAATTTAGATATCGAAATAAAGCGACAACCGTTATTTTTCGGTATAACGTCATACCGCAATTTAAAGATAGAGTAATTTTTGGGTTATTCAGTCCCTGATTTAAAGGGTATATACATACCAAGTGCATGGCTTCTTTGGATGATAACAAACGATATGGCAAGGGTTTTGTAATCCTAAGTCTACGTGTGTAGAACTTATTACAAATTCCAATACACTGATACCAGAGACCGAATTTTTCAAATTAAGAAGAACGAAAAGAATTGTCGTGTTATTGGCAGGTGACGTGGAAAGTTATTGACCCTCGTAGTGCTGTGACACGTTTGTTATGATTGGTATTCAAGAAATATATGAAACCAATAATTTGGTATCAATTCTTTGAGTCAGTTATTTTGAGCTGAAACTGTGCATAGAGACTCCATACCAGATGATGTCTTCAGCCCTTTTGGATAGATATTGGGTTTCCGTTACACGTTGTATATCTGTATATATATCTTCTCAGTCAGTACGCTCTTGCCAGAGCGGTCGTGGTCGTCATGACGTCATAGATAGATAAAATATTTATTTGGTACAACAACAGGAGACACAAAATACAATTTACATAAAACACGTTAAAAACAAAAAATAAACGTAGTTAGTAGGAACAAACGTGAAATTTCATACATTAAACAAAAAAAGAAAATAAAACACATAAACGAGACGAGTGCGCTGTGTGTCTCGAGTTTGCACCAAATGGGTGCCCAGCTCAGCATGTGCCAGGTAGGAAATACCTAGCCCTGATATTCTGCTGGGTGGCTGATATTATCCGGGCCATTGTGAAAAGATAAGAAATATAGAAGATTATAAATTCTCATATCATGATCTTCTATACTCATTATTTGCTTAGCCTTTTCGGGGTCGGTTTCTTGTCTAATCGGATATAGCTGAGTACTTGTATTTTACATGGAGCGACAGATTATCTGACTGCCACAACCCAGTAACTGGGCTTCTGACTGCCCGTAACGACTGTCAAGGATGTCGAGGTGACAGCCGGGACCAACGGATTAACATTCTTTTCAAGGCATGGGGGTATCCGACAACTTACAAACTCCGGTCTACTACTGAGAAATTCCTTACGGAAAAACTCAATACCACTTGTGGCCCGACCCAGGGAGGTATTCCTCGAAACGCTACCATTTTGAATCGCACCTAATGAAGCGCTCCTTTTTTATTCCTCGGAGCGCTCCTTTTAGTAGCGCTCCCGATTATATGGTATACTAAAAGGAGCGCTCCGAGGAATAAAAAAGGAGCGCTTCATTAGGTGCGCTTCAAAATGGTAGCGCTTTGAGGAATACCTCACCCAGGAATCGAACCCGAGACCTCGTACTCAGCAGTCACACTTGCGACCACTCGACCAACGCGGCAGTTGGTATGTACTTCTATACTATATTCTATGACTAGCTGCTGCCCGCAACTTCGTTCGTGTGGGAGGATTTCCCACGTAAATCCCGATCGCGTGGGAATTCCGGGATAAAAAGCCTATGTGTTAATGCAGGATGTCAACTATCTACTTACCAAATTTCGTTAAAATCCATCCAGTAGGTCCGGAGATTAGCGTGTACAAACAGACAGACTTTTTTTTGCCGTGTTACCGTGTCTTTACACACCTCAATTATTATCTTTTTTAAAATAAAATTAACACGTTCCGTCACGGCAAACTCTCTCCGTAACAACACATTGACACCGCCGACAGGCGTAGACTGAGCCATACACGTACAATTACAATGATGTTAATATTTAGTGTCACGGCGTGTGCGTTGCAGTCGTCGAATCTCTGGGTGAGGTTTTTGAACAAACAGACCGCCCTTAGGTGCTAGCGGCTTACGTTCCGCCCATAAACGTCAACGTCTGTAGAGGTATTTTTATATCAAAAAATTAAAAATATGACAAATACGTCTTCAGACGAAATGTGATCGAAGAATGAAATCGCGTGATGTGTGAGATCATGTGCTTCCTAGGAATATTATGGGCAAGCAACGGCTATCGCCGGTTTGCCAAATTTCATGATATAAAGTTCACCGACCATAGCCGTACTGTCACGTAACGATATACCGAGATAACGTCAAGAGGCGATCTGTCCCGGAAAGTGTTAAAATGTACAGACACACTTTTTTACTGAATTATTATGTATAGATTAGCTGACTTACTCAGAATCGTAGTACTCGTATTCATACAATGGCGGGTTTGTGGTGCTTGTGGTACTGCTTGTAGTGACCGGTCTTCTGGTGCAGGTGAACGTACCCAGCAGGTTCAGGCAGTGTTGCCCATTGCCGCAGTTATCCAACTTCAAGGAACACTCGTCAATATCTGATGGTACCATGCAACATGATATTAAATACTGTTTTTTTATTATAATTATATAGGCTTTATTATAATTAGGATAATAACTATTTATACAACATGTATCGTAATTAACGCACACCCTCAAACACCCCAATTAGAAAGTTGTGTTATTATCATAATACATACTCTGAATTTTTAATTTTACTTGTTTAAACAGTTTTTTTTTAAGACTTTAACTTCCTTTAAATGAGTTTAATTTTTCTGTAATGTGTACTGAATGACGATTATATAAATTTGCATTTAATAAGTTACTACTTTAATTAACGGTCCATAGTTAGTTTGTTTTTACTATACAGCGAAAGTGTAATTTACGTAGATTTAATTGCTTTGGAATAAAAATTTCATTTTTTTTTATTTTTATTAAAAACGATGTATATCGATTCAGTAAACGATTCTGAACAAACTAATTTCAGGATGTGCATTAATTATGTTACATATTGTATACTCATAAAGTACGGTCGGCCAAGAAAGTGGTGTACCAGTTTTGATTTAGTTTCCCGGTCATCGAAAATTACAACAAGGTTCGTTATAAAAAGATATTACTGAAAGAGACAACATTATCATGACGTAAACCTATGTATTTAGTATTCATACGTCATATGTCACATATAAGTACATGACATTTTAACCTTTAGTATAAATGAAAAGGACATTAGTTTCTACAAAGCAATTGAAATGTTTCCAAACAAAAGTAATAAAAACTATTTAGAAAACCGAATTCCATTTGAAAAAGAAAACTGACAATTGACATTTTGTCAAATATATGCAAAAAATCGATATATTTTCCGTGTTATTTTTCAATCAACTGCATATAAAATCATCTCAATGCCTGCCAACTTGACCATTGCCGAAAGAGCACAAATAATTGCCCAATTTAATGAGGGAAGCAGTATCAGTGCGATATCCCGGAATTTGAATATATCGAGGCGTTCTGTCCGCTTTTGGATTCGTCGTGAAGGAGAGGAGGGAAGTTTGTTGGATCACAGAAGAAGTGGTCGCCGGCCTGCACTCTCCAATAACGATAGAGAATTCATGAGACGGGAATATGAAATCAATGGTTTTAAGCCCACAAAACATTTTGCGGAGATGTTCGATGTGAGTGCCCAAACAATAAGGAATCATCTACATTACATGGGGTTGCACCACAGGCATTACGCCAAGAAAATATATTTGACGGATGCTCACAGACTTGCTCGTCTGAACTTCGCCAGAGAGCACTTAGAGTTTGATTGGTCTAATACAGTGTTTTGTGATGAAAAAACGTTTAAATCCAGTCAGCATGGACGTCTTCACCTTTGGCGATATAATTCAACACGGTATAAAGATGATCATGTAATCCCAAATAGAGAATCAGGTCGAATTTCCGTAAATATTTGGGGCTGGATGAGTACGGATGGTGTAGGAGAATTGTGTTCTCTACCTCCTCGAGCGACGGCTGTAAATTATATCGACGTGCTTCAGAATGCAATGCTACCGACAGTCCGTAATGTTTACCCGGAGAACGAAGTGCCACAATTTGATTTTGTTCAAGATAATTGTTCAATTCATAATGCGAGGATCGTAAGAGCCAGGTTTCGTTCACACACTGACGTAAGGGTAATTCAGTGGCCCTCAAGATCGCCGGACCTCAACCCGATAGAAAATCTTTGGGGCCTTATGGTCCAACGATGGTCGCATCAAAATGAAAGAACCAAACAAGCTCTTATTAGTCACTGTAATTATATCTGGGAGGAAATGCGGGGAACCGATATTTGCTCACGGCTTGTTGGTTCAATGAGGTCTCGTCTTTTAGAGGTTATAGAGGCCAACGGCGGTTACACCCGTTTCTAATTTTTAAAAATTTTCAATATCTTCTAAATATTACTATATATGCTATGTTTTTGTTTGTTATAAGTATTTTAAAATTGATTGTAGAAATTTAATAAAAGGATAAATCTATTTTTAGCTTGTTTTTATTGATATTGTAATTACAAGTTTACAGAAATTGTAGGTTTGTGGACTCGCCTTGTGCCTTTACAATTTTATGTAACTTGTTGATTACAATTCTGAATTTGTAGATACAATTTTGTCATCAAAATCTACAGCCCCCCGCCGTTGATTTTACGACGTCATTGGTTCCATCAAGTTCAAACTAAGAACAGCTGTCACGTTACAAACAGTAATAGTCGTTATCAATAATCAGATAAAGACAGCAATAGAAGTTGTCAGATCGATCTGCAAGCGAAACTAATCTTTATCACCTATGAATCTGCAAGCGATATTCAACCTTAGGGTGGTACACCACTTTCTTGGCCGACTGTACATGGTTTTAGGAATAGGTACCTACATTTCATATACAACGTGTAACAGATTAAGCGCAATACCTCAGATACCCCAATTAGAATAATAAATTTTAAGTCTAAAACAACATCCGTAACTAAATAAATTGAAACCAAACCTAGGCATCTATACTAATATTATAAAGCTGAAGAGTTTGTTTGTTTGTTTGTTTGCTTGAACGCGCTAATCTCAGGAACTACCGTTCTGATTTGAAAAATTCTTTCAGTGTTAGATAGCCCATTTATCGAGGAAGGCTATAGGCTATATATCATCACGCTAACACCAATAGGAGCGGAGCAGTAATGAAGAATGTTTCAAAATCGGGGGATTTTTTTTTCCACGGGGACGAAGTCGCGGGCGGAAGCTAGTTTATTATAAAATAGTTACGTAAAACGTATGTGCGTCATACAATATCCTTACGCAGACGCATACACTCATGCAATGTTAGCGCCCGACGCGACACGCACACAATTTCCTTGAATTGAGGATTGTATTAATTTGTCATGATACTGTGTTTCCATTTTAAGTTAAATAAAAGATTTTTCCATCAGAAACACCGATTTTTATGACGGAAATCGATTCAGAAGCCGTTTCTGAACTAACTACTTTCAGGAATTGCGTTTATTCTGTTACACGTTGTATAGTTAACATATTGTGGGAGACTGATGCCCAGACTAGGCCCACGGCTTCATTTTATCTATCTTTGTGTTAACAAGTAAGTGGTTTTGATTTTCTTTTATAATGTTGTGAGCTTTGTAAAATGTCCGAATAATCATCTTTTCTTTCTTTCTAATCGGCCATGGTTGGGAACAACTTAAGAATTAAAGTAATAAAGGTTTATTAAATAAATTAATATTTGAGGAGCATCGGAACAAAAACCGATAAATCACATTTATGTTTTTTGTGGAAAAATGTAAAAAACTGGCCAAGTTCATGGTCATCTAATTTAGAGTTAAACGAAATATACCAATTTATTGGTGTGAGCAGCACTGTTTGGAAACTTAAATTCTGCATTCGTGACTGTGGTACCTGTTGAGTTATAAAAAAAAAGAAAATGGATATATCGGTTTTTGACCAAACCAAATGGATATATCGGTTTTTGATAAAGCACTGTAGGATCTATCCGATTTTGATAATAAAATAAAGAACAATTATTATTATTATTGTCTTTATTTCTAATTATACACATGTAAATTACATTTTTAAATATTTCTATAAAACACAAAAACATTTAAAAATATAAAAAATATCGGCAATCGGGAACAGGGTCCAAGCTACAGGTGGTGAGGGCTCCAGAGAGAGGAACCTCCTAACGATACGCGCCGTGTCCAGGAGTACCGTTTTCTGAAGCAAGCTTGATCCAGCCGCCTAACAAGAGCCTCCTAAGGTGTTGGTCGAGGCTCTTGGCTATTAAGCCATTGGCTGAGACGACTATCGCTACAACGACTGCCGAGTTCATATCCCACATGTCGACAATCTCATGTTATTATTATTTCCTTTATTTCTAATTATACACATATAAATTACATTTTTAAATATTTCTATAAAACACAAAAAACATTTAAAAATATAAAAAATATTAGCCCACCGGTATCGGGAACAGGGTCCAAGCTACCGGTGGTCAGGGCTCTAGAGAGAGGAACCTCCTAACGATACGCGCCGTGTCCAGGAGTACCGCTTTCTGAAGCAAGCCCTTGATCCAGCCGCCTAACGAGAGCCTCCTAAGGTGTTGGTGGAGGCTCTTGGCTATTAAGCCATTGGCTGAGATGACTATCGGTACAATGACTGCCGAGTTCACATCTCACATGTCGACAATCTCATGCGCCAAGTCAAGATATTTGATTTGCTTATCTTTCTCGGCTTTCACGAGGTTCTCGTCATGCGGGATGGTTATTTATTTATTTATTTATTTATTTAAGGGACAATAAACAGCTACAATATAAAGTAAAATCATAAGAATAAATCATTCAGTGTGTAAACAATATTGCAGCCCACTGCATTATCCGCGTATTATCAATATAATATAAAACAATATATGCCGCTAGATAAGCAATTCAAATATTCATTAATATTATAACATTAAAATTCAACCATTACAAATTAAAATTATTAAAAACGAAAGGTAGAATACAAAATAAATCACTAAAACAAAAATAGAATGAAAATTGATAACAAAATAATCTAAGTTTAAAAAGAGGACTCAAATTATTATCAATATTACACATTCATAACTCAGATAGGATTAATATATGAACTTACAATAATATGTACCAAACATCATTACAATATCAAGTGATACATTGCGCAGCTAAAACAGTTAGTACGTGAGATTTAAATTTAGATTTAGAAAACATAAAAATATCAATATCTATAAAATAGTTATTGTAGGTCTCGACTAGAGTTGTAAAAAAACGGTTTTTTTTCTGAGATGAAAAAAAACGTTTGAAAAAAACATGAAAAGAAACAGTTTTTTTTCTGGAGTAGGTTTTTTTTCATGAGTAGGAAAATAAAAATATGGTAAGGCGGTTGTCGTATGTGAGTTGATATTTTTTTTGTTCATTAAGAAAATACCATTTGTTTTTTGTTAAATAATACATGTCTTAACATAATTGGCTACACCAAGTGTAAACTACATTTACGGACGGGGATTTCCCTAATCCTCGTTTGGTTTATGTTTTGGTTGATTTGCGTGCAGACTGCAGAAACATTTAGTACGTACAGCGACATTCATACCAAGAAACGTAATAGACTGACAAATGACAGGGCTAGGAAAATAGTGTACATTGTGCAATCAGTACAATCATAAACAATATTAACACAAGCAGAATGTAATAGATTCCCTGATAGTATAGTCGTTGATTCAGAATCAGATGAAACAAATACGGACACAGAACATTATTCCGAAGCTGATAAAACAAGCGTAGCTGTAGCTACTGATACTGATGACTGTAACACATTAAGTATTTTTTTAAGTTCATAATAATAGTTACCCATTGATTTAAACATTATTTGACTTGAATAAAAAGAAAACAATCAAATTTAGTGTCTTATTCGACTTTAGTTATAGAGTTTCACTTTTTCTGAAAAAAATCCAAATGTAGAAAAAAAACAACGGTGCCAAGATTTTTTTCATGTTTTTTTTCAAGATTGTGAAAAAAAACATTTTGTTTTTTTTCAATTTACATCTCTAGTCTCGACCATACGACGAGTAGGACAACGCAAACCAGAGTTGGTGCGACAAGAATTTACAGCAAACAATGTCCCGGCACAGACGCTGCGTTTGTTAACTGTGCGAGGGACACTATAACATAATTTACTTGTGAGTTCGATTGAGTCAAAGTTATTATGAATGATACTGTACAGAGTATTGGCCTCTAGTAGCTTACGTCTAGATTCTAATGACACCATTTTGTACTTATTTAACAGTTGAGGGTATGACAAATATGCTTTGTGGCATCTATAGTGCATGGCACGAAGGAACTTCCGCTGGACTTTCTCGATCTCATCTACATATTTTTGATAGAAAGGATTCCAAATTGGCACCGCGTATTCAACCTGTGAACGTATTAACGTTTTATATAAATACAGGTAGGTGGAAATACGTTTGAACTCGGTGGATGCTCTCATTACAAAACCATACATTTTGAATGAGTTATTGACAATTTTTTCAACATGTTGATTAAGAGAAATTTTATTATCAAAGATTACACCAAGATCCCGTACGATTGAGGTGTTACTCAATACTATACCATCCAACCTGTACTCAGTACCGATGACAGATTTATTTCTTGTAAAATTTATACAATGACATTTAGAGATGCTAAGTTGTAGTTTGTTGTCGTGACAGAATGCTGAGAGTCTTTTAAGATCCTCTTGAAATTTTAGACAATCCTCAATGGTTTTGATAGTCTTAAAAACTTTTAGATCATCAGCATACATGAGAAACTTTGTGTTTTTGAAGCATTTCTTAATGTCATTTATATAAAGAATAAATAAAAGTGGTCCCAGGATGGAACCCTGTGGAACACCGGATGTTATCACCACAGAACGACTCTGGTATCCATTCACGACAACCCTCTGAGTTCTATTCTCAATATAGGAAGAAGTTATGTCGACAATCATGGCACGCCTCTCGTTTCGGTCCACCACCACTATATCAGGCTTATTGGCTACAATAGTCCTGTCAGTGATGATGGACCGATCCCAGTATAATGTGATAAGGCCATTATCGAGAACTGAGTCGGGCACATACCTATAGTAAGGCACTTCCGATTCCACAAGAGAATATTTCAGAGCAAGTTGCTGATGAATAATCTTGGCTGCAAGGTTGTGCCTATGCAAGTATTCTACATTAGCAAGACGAGAACAACCAGAGACAATGTGACGGATTGATTCACCCGGACGGTTACATGCCCGACACATGTCAACCGTGCCATCCTTCACAATAAATTTCCGGTAGTTGTTCGTCATGATAACTTCGTCCATAATTGCACAGACAAAACCTTTGGTTTCCCCAAAGAGGTCACCAAAGCGCAACCAAGCTACGGACGCTAATTGGTCTACATCGGGCCCATGACGGGCCCGGAAAAAACGTCCGTGTAGCTCCTTACTCTGCCATATCCCCCTTCGATAGTTAGTGTCTAGCACTGCAGGTTTGCGCCAGTTCTCATTAGCCAAGGAGAGCGGGTTGACTCCCTTGTCCACTGCTACTACATCTCGATGCATACCCACTTCAGAAGCAAGGAAATGTTCCCTGAGACTGTATACCTCGCGGTTGTGGAGAGTTTTAGCATTCAAAAAGCCTCGACCTCCACATTTCCGCGGTATATACAGCCTCATCACCGACGAGCGTGGGTGATGCATTCGATATGCAGTCAGCAATGTACGAACTCTCCTATCCAGGGCGTCAAGTTCAGGTTGAGTCCATTTGAGTACGCCAAAAGAGTATATTAACACTGGCTTGACCCAACCATTGAAGGCACGCACCTTATTTCCGCCCGATAGAAGGCTTTTAAATACCTTCTTTAGGCGTCCAAAGAAGCGCTCCTTCAGCGATTGCTTCATGTCAACTTCATTGATACCTAACGCTTCCGACATACCCAAATACTTATAGGTTTCGGTTGGGGAGAGGCTTCTCAGGTTTGCGGAATTCGAGGGTTGAGATCCCACGGATTCCACAATCTCCCCTCGCTTTACATGCATACTCGCACATTTGTCGACACCAAACTCCATCCTAATCACAGATAACTTTAAATAAGTCAGAGAATCCTAATGGCACCAATAGTGTATTACATACTCTTTGAATGGCACTACTGAAAGTTTCAGTTACCTTCAGTAGTTCCGTCAGTTGTAGACTAGTGGCGCCAAAAAGTGTTAAATCATCTATGTAAAGGAGGTGAGAAATAACCTGACCACCTCTTTTCAACCTATAGCCTAGGCCTGAATTCTCCAGCAGTGTGCTTAGAGGATTCAAGGCTAAGCAAAACCAAAGCGGACTCAAACTATCGCCCTGAAATATACCTCGCTCGATCCTTACCGGTTCGCTGTACCTTGGGATATATCGACATCCTGGATAGCGAAGAACTGTCCTCCATTGTCCCATACATGATGTCAAAAAGGTGCGTAAAGTTGCATTGATTTTATACAATTCTAGCACCCTCATGAGCCATGTATGGGGCACTGAGTCATAGGCCTTCTTGTAGTCTATCCAACATGTCGACAGATCTTTTTTGGAACGTCGAACCTGTTGGCTAATGGCCATATCAATGAGGAGTAGCTCCTTAGTACCGCGGGATCCATTCTTACATCCATTTTGAGAGGAAGACATGATGATGATGATGACATGACATGGATGTCAGAACCTTATAGACCGTTGGTAGACATGTGATTGGTCTATAATTTTTGGGTTCCGCGGTGCTACCAAATTATTATTATTATTATAATAATAATAAACACTGTAACATATATCGGTATTTAATAAAACGCTGGTAGGAATATGAGAGCTTGATATAATGTGTGTCAGTGTTTCTAAATCCAGTTAAGGTGGTTTTAAAAATAAGGCCGCTTTACACTAATATACATATTATCCTACAAATTGTTTATGGCTTTTTCATGAGAAACTCGAAATTAGATATATCGGTTTTTGACAGAATTAAAAGAGCCAACAATGAAAAATGTTAGCGATTTATCGGTATCTGATTCCGATCGCCATCGTTGTTTAGTACGCTTGATGTAATTATCGGTTTATGTTCAGATTCGGGTATTTCGCGGACGGATTTAGAGCGGATCTATCACTTTTCGACCAGGTTAAATTAACCATAGACCAAGATATGTACGAGAACAACCAAATGCCATCTTAAAAAAAAATATCAAAATGTTATTTATCGGTTTTTGTTCTGACGCTCCTCATTTAGTAGTGAACACTTTTTAGCACAAATTGATTTGAAATAAATTCCTTAGCTTGTAAATACTCTCAAGAATAATTACTAACATTAGCTACATATAGCACAGTTACAGCCTTGGCCAAAAGTATTAGGCACCCCAATAAAATACAGATTATACAAAACGTATTAAAAAAAAACAACTTATATTTTAAAGAAAAGCCAAGGTAGGGCCGCCAAACGATAATTAAAACAATGGCAAACGAATTTCTACGGGCCATAAAACATCTGGTGAGCAAAACCCATATAATGTGTATTTTCAAAAAAATACTCATAATTATTATCAGTGTTCCTTTACTATTCATAGCGTAAAGAAGCTTCCGTGTGTGATCCAGTGGTGAAATTAACATTCCCCGTTTTCGAAAATCCAAAAAAAAGTGAACTTTGCTACGAAAAATGAATTAAAATCCAGTTATTGCATGAACAAGGGAAGTCCCTAGTAGATTTTGCCAAACTTGTAAAATGTTCGCGGTGCGCAGTGCAATCTGCTATTAAACGGTTTGCGGAGACTGGTTCCCACGCAAATAAAATACGGACTGGCAGAAAACGCGTGACTACTGAGCGCCAGGACAGGAAACTCCTCCGCGATTCTCTACAGGATCGAAAAAAAACTTCTTCTGAGCTTGCTGCCGCCTTATCCGACGAAACTGGACACCCCATTAGTGCTCAAACGGCAAGAAGAAGGCTTGCAGATGCGGGTTTAAAGGAGTGTAAAGCAAGAAAGAAGCCATGGCTCTCGGCAGATAACAAAAAGAACCGTTTATTAGAATGGGCTCTACGTCACCAACACTTCACGGAGGAAGATTGGTCAAATATTGTGTGGTCCGATGAATGAAATTTTGAGGTAAGCTTCTATACCATTTAATAAAAACAATAAAATTGATCGCTCTTATTTTAGTCTGATTTCATAAAAACTATGAGCACTCATTTAAATTCTTCTTTTTACTATTTTTCCAGATATTTGGAACTGCGGGTGTAACCTACGTGAGGTGGCGTGTCGGCGAGGAATACCATCCAGATTGCGTGGTGCCTACTGTTAAACACGGGGGAGGTAGCATTATGATCTGGGGTTGCATGGCAGCCGATGGCGTTGGCGAAATGTTCGTTTGCAAAGGCAGGATGAACAGTGAAAAGTACATAAATGTGCTCGAAACTGCGCTATTGCCTTTGCTTACACGCATTTTCGGTGACACCAACTTAGATGGAGTGAAATTCCAACAAGACAATGCTCCTTGTCATAAATCAGCGGCCACCATGCGCTGGTTTAGAAACAACAGTGTCGACTTGTTAGAATGGCCGGCGCAATCCCCAGATCTCAATCCTATCGAGCATCTTTGGGGTATTCTGAAGCGTAAGGTCCGAGAGCACAGTATTACATCAAAATCAGCGTTAAAAATGCTTTGATTCAAGAGTGGGACGCCATAAGTGCAGCCGATTGTAAAAAGCTTGTAAGCACCATGCCCCAAAGAATTGCTGTTGTGATCAATGCGAAGGGTGGGCCAACTAAATATTAGTATATTTTTGTTATTTTATAAGCATATAGTAAATTGGAAAACAATTTTATTTTATTTTTCACCTTAAACACGAAAAAGTCAGAAAATTTGAAGGTGCCTAATACTTTTGGCCAAGGTGTATTTAAAATTATATGAGTTGTATTACAACTTTATATAGCTGCTCATAAATACAATAAAAATACAGTAACCTATGCCTGCTATATATTTATAATTGAAGCAAATAGTATACTGACCTACACAGGATCCGGATGAGGAGTCCAGCTCGAATCCATTCTTGCAACGACACTCGTGTCCACCGAATGTATTTATGCAGTTCTGGAACTGATCACAAAGGTGCGTTCCTTCGCGACACTCATCAATATCTACAACGGGAAAACATGAAAATTATCAAGTGCTCTTTTCAACCGACGACCAAAAGAGGAGGTTATCAATTCGACGCGTATATATATATATTTTTTTTTAATGTATGATCACCGAGTACTCGAAGACGGCTGAACCGATTTGGAAAATCTTTTTTTGCTTGATAGGGTATACATCGAAATTGGTACCATTTGTCACAAAGTCAGGATCTGATGATGGAATCCTGGAGAAATCGAGGGAATTCTTCAAATATTATAGGCACACCTATGGCGTTTTGGGTATTACTTATAGTAACTTGTGCAGTTGCTCTCAAAAAGTACCATTTCGGGAAGTGGAACTGATGATGAAGACCACAGATGGTCGCCGAAACTACTCAATAATAAGTATTTCGTGGATTGCGATTCGATTACTTGAATATGGATATTAAGCACTTTATGGTCGTCACAATGCATATGGTGATGTATAGCTGATGGTGAAGTACCAGGAGAACTCCTCAAAAATTAACGGCCCAGCATTGGGAAAAGCAATATTTTGTAAAATTTTATAAGTAGTTGACATTTAGGCTCTTATAACTAGGTAAATTAAAAATCAACCAACTAAAAGGAGTGAAATAAAAACTTTTTACCAAAAAATTTAACCGACTCCCAAAAAACACTGCAAAGTGAAAAATAACTTTTATTTCGGAAGTCGGTGCCAAAAACGAAAATACAAAACTAAAGACATCGACTACCGAAATTTAAGTTATTTTTCACTTTGCAGTGTTTTTTGGGAGTCGGTTTAATTTTTAGGTAAAAAGTTTTTATAAAGCTTATGTACTAATAACAAAATAAAACAACTGTGAATGGAGCTAAAGACAAAAAAAAATTGCTAAGTGCGAGTCAGACTCGTTATGAAGGGTTCCGTAGTAACGACGCCAAATAACTTTGTTTTTCATAGTGTTTATATGAAATACAAAACGTACGTTTTAGAAAATGTGCTTTATCTCAAAAACTGCCGACCCAATCTCGTTCAAAACAATTTTCGTTGGAAGTTTTCATTAAGATCTACAACATATAATTTGTTAAAATTTTTCACTACATTATTATAAAAGTTAGAGGACACACACTCATTTTACCACTTTGGAAGCGTATATCTTTTAAATGATTGACTTTAAGAAAAAGTGGTTTTAAAAACCTGAATATCATTTTTAATGACCTGTCTATAAATACACACATATAGGTTACATATACGGACGGACAAACAGACAGACATGACGAAACTATAAGGGTTCCGTTTTTTGCCATTCGGCTACGGAACCCTAAAAAGGAGGAGATTTCGACTTCACTGACAAAAGAATCGGGATCCTTATGGGTGCCAAGTTCTGTGTTCACTCGGGATGTAATTCAAACTAAAGGTTTACAGGGTATATTGTGTATGTTGCTAGTGTACTTCCTGTTTGTACTGGACTTATTAGGTTTTTTGGTGAAATCGAAAACGACGCATAATTCAATATTGAACTTGGCTCTTATTTCACATTTATGTGAGGAGTAGTAGCAACGGATAAAGACTGACCTTCACAAATTGAGCCACCTAGACGAACTCTAGTTCCTTCTTGACATATTTTAGTAGCCAACCTGTAAACGACCATTTACATTACATATTTGAAATTGAAATTGAGAAATTGAAATTGTCACATATTTGATTTATATTCCTTCAATAAACATATGTGAGGTTATCTTCAGTCTATATCTTACTTTGGTAGAGTGCTTATTTTGGATTTGCAGTTGTATGCCCCCGGTAGATTGATGCACACCTCAGTGCGCTTGCATACTTCTGAACTCTCCTCACATTCGTCAATATCTGTAACAAATGAACCAAAATAAATTTTATTACCATGTTATGTTATAAATATGATACTAATATTATAAGAGTCCACCGTCTCTACCAACGGATCCATCACAACAGGAGGTATATGAATTTCAGATCAGAAAAGTAGTTAAGCAGTGGTACTGATTTTCAAAACGGTGAAGGACAACATCGTGAAGAAATCGTATGTCCTACATGTCCTAGGACCAAAAGTTCGAAGACATATGACTTCCACCTTCCCGCGTGGTGAATTACGGCCTTACTTAGAGTGGAGGCCTGTGTCCCAACAATACCGTTATAGATTGGTTGTGATGATGATGATGAATAAGTAAGATTTTAAACTCTCCTTGATTCAACATCCTCATGGTTATATCTATATGTTTACAAACTTCTCCATAGGTTCTAAGTTTTGGTACGAGCCACTGCCTGTTTCACCATGCGGCTGCATTTGTCGATAACGAGGCAGAACTTGCTTCGGAAGCTTGCTACTTGTGTGTGAATGGTTATGAAAATTAAAATTGCAATGTCTGCTTGTGATTTCACACTATGTTTTCTCAAGTACTATACAAGTATATGTAGTTATAAGGTTTAATCCAACACACTAAACTTTGATTACATTAAAATACAGAATTATAAAAACAAATATAATACAGGCGAAAATAAAAGGGAAATTATAGGGCATCGAAAAAATCATCAACATCGCTATCAATGGGAAAAGTTCCCAAAACACTGGCCGCAATGCCACGTTGAATGGCAATGCTGATTCTCTGTCCAAAGAAAAGGTCACTTGTGGAGTCGACTAAACGTTTGCTGATGTCACGAAAGAGACAAAAGACGGAGACGGTTTAAACTTATAACTTCACATTCAAATTAATATTAATTTTAAATAATCCTTATGATTTAAAACGATAATACAGTCCAAACGGTATAAAAATTATACTGTATATAATATATACTTAACATATATATAACATATACTAATAAAAAAGTATACGTAGTTATTTACACGATACTAAAACAAAAACAAACTTTTTTTAAATTTTGTTTGCCTTTTTGTTGGTTCGGGCTTATCTCTGTTTGGGGCTTTCACTGAAAGATAAAATAGAGCTTCTATTTATGCCGAAATTTATACGTGCTGTGTGTCAGAGCTATAACACTAGTTGTTGTTGGTAAGCCAATAACACTGTACCTTCACAAATCCCAGTGCGGCTGTTGACCTTGAACCCAGGGGCACAGCGCTTGGAGACGTGGTCCTGGCAGAAGAAGCTGCCGTGTGTGTTGATGCAGTGCTGCGATAAATGCTGGCAGTCATCCAACGTCTCGCTGCACTCGTCGATATCTGGAAGAATGTTATCAACCATGATAAACACGATACCCGATTAAGTATGAAATTGGTGAAATAATTGAGTCAAAAAGTCAATGGGGGTTCTTTAAGTCAAGTGTGAATAGGTAAATGTGCTTCATTTTTGGCCACATCATCGCTTACCATCAGGTAAGGTGGTGGTCAAACGCAAGCCTATAACCAATTAAAAAGCAACAGTATATTATAATATTGAAACATGTATGAACTCTATTCAGCAAGGGAGGTCTCATTACTCTGTCTGCCAATCGCGTAACAGCGAGCCTCAGAACTCTTATACATTCTCGAAGGGATGTGCCATAACCGTAACAGTGATCTTTTAAGAAATAACAAGTCCCTTCTATCCCGCCGGGGGTGGTTTTAGTGAGGTAAAAATCCTACACCTGCTGGTTTTTCCCATAAAAGTTCAGGCACCTTATAAAAGTTTCCCCCCGATTAATAAATATACTCGAAAAAATTCGTTTTTAAGTAATAATTTTCAAATTATTTTTTCAGCGGAAAATGATCTCTGGACTCTGAGTATTACCAAATAGACAAGTCACCTGACTGTGAATGGATATGAAACGACAAAAGCCACAAAACCAAAACCACTGTCAGCCATAAAACTCACCAACACACTCATCATCAGGTCCAGCTCTAAACCCAGGAGGGCAGATGTCGTTCTTGGGTGAAGGTGTGGTGCCGACAGTAGCTTCAGTGACCACTCCTGGCAAAGCTTCGGTAAACGGCTTGCCGGACTTGCCGGCACATTTGTAGCCTCCTATCGTGTTCTCACACAGATACTTTGGGCAGGGAGGACGCGGGAGCTGGCACTCGTTGATATCTGCGAATATGTTGAACAGTTATCAAAATCATCATCATTTTGTTAGCCTTTCCTCAACTATGTCGGGATCGGCTTCCAATGTAATCGGCTGCAGCCGAGTATTTTATATAGAGCGAGCCTATCTGACGATACAGTTTTACAAATTAAATCTTGATAATATACTTAAGTTGTTTTCGTCATCTTCAGGGTGTAGTTAACTTGAAACATTTTCGATTCAGAACAATTCGATATATTTTAGATATTGTCCAAAAAGGAGATTGATAGGGTTCGGACCAAATGAAAGTACCCCTAGCGTGTTCCTGGCATCACTATATATAGAAAAAACATAATTAAAAAATAAATCCGTCCCAGGGGGTTTTTTTAAGGATGGGAAATTATCCTATGACTGCCTCTCGATTTGGGCGAAACGGGAGGGTGTGTCTGACTTTAAATGATGATTACATTCTTTAGATGTTTACGATTCAAATAATATTTTGTTTCACTTCTAAATAATGCTTTTTCGCTTAACCGTAGCTCACTTAACAATTAGCTCGAAAACCATTTCTATTATACTTTACTTTATCTTACTTTGTCGTGCCGGGCGTATAAAACTCTCACTTCACTGTCTCGTTCGTATTATACGTTAATCTCTCTCTCTCAGCTAGACACTGCTGATATAGCTACATGCGCACGTGCCGCTAGCTTTCTCACCTCGACCCTTGTCAGAGCTAGCCCGCGATGCTGAGCCAGTAGCCTTAAATTCCCCTAATAATGATGATCTGATCCAGCCTGTCCCTAGCTACCCTCCCCTTGTGACGCCCTAAGCCGATGCCCGTACCCCACAGGCCCTCTTAGTGTGTAGTCTCCTAGTTTGTAAGTTTTTATAATAAGCACTGGCTGGAGGCTTTAAGTTATTAATTAATTAAGGCAACCACAGGTATGTCCGCTAAAGCAGCCGACAACCATAGAGGTTAACCTGCGAGATGCCACAAAATAAGATTGCTGGTTATCATCACTCTCCGCTCAACGCTCGCACGTAACGGTCGTGTCGCTCTGCGTTCCACAATCACTCCGTGTCTGTGTCATCGCTTCATCCCGCTCGCCGTGACGTCATTCGTAGTCGCTGACTACATCATTCGATCCAAAACTCCCTTTTTCATGATAGCGAATGATATTCTATTTCTTTACGAATGTTGTCAAAACGTTTTTCCCATTCAGAAAAAAACACTGTTTTGTAGTCTTTGTTGTAAAATCTTACGGTGTTAACCAAACTAAGACGGTGCGCCGTTTTGGTTTGGTTACCGTGACAACGCGATGTTAACCCACCCGCTGATCCCCTTCTGGGTGATGCTGTCCATAGGCGTCGAGTGCTAAGTTTTGGCCTTGGGGATCTCTTAGTCCAACTGAGTTTTCTACAGAGCAACTTACCTAATGTCGGTTGGGTGTATCTACCCCTTCGCACTGGACCAAAAAAACCTTCCCCTACTAAACCCTTGCCATATATTAATTGGTGCAGACAATCGTGATCGTGGACTAGAGTGCATAAAAAACTATTGTTGCTCATTTCACGGCACATTATGTATTTAATTAGTACTGTCGTTAATTAATAAGTTCATTTCACACCAATAAATAGTTCCCAAGAAAAAGCTTTTTTCTCAGGACTCCTGGGATAGATTTGGATGCACTTTGGTTTACTGACTAGTGTTAGCCTAAGGAACATTATGCACTATATTTTCATTCTGAGCAACACTTGGCCCAATTCCCATACAAAGACTGTCAATCTCTTTTTAGACGTAGAAAGGCTATGGCAAGTTTTTGCGAAGTGTTTGTGAACCATAAAAAATAGTAGTGCCACCAGTTAATTCGCCAAATGCTAAATTATGAAACTTATTGGCTTGATTGAAGAGTTTAACAACTATTTATAGACACTCACCATCACAAACCTGATTTATCAGATTCCTCTTGAAGCCAGGCGGACAGCTAAGCCCCACATCTCTCTTCTTGAGGGAGACACACTTGAACGCGCCAGGAATGTTGTGGCAGACTGTGTCTTCCGCTGTACACAAATCATCCGATGCTTCTGCACACTCATTTATATCTAGGTAGCATAGATAATTATAATATAATAAATACATACATAAATAAGTATACTCAATAAATGCTTATTTATATATCAGATAATGTGTTAGTTAAATAACTTATAGACTACGTTAGTTACATTTTATTATTAAACATTTTGTATTAAATTAAATATTACATGATATAAAATATCTCAGTCTGCTTACTGCACTAGTCATGCATACGAATCCAGTACAGCAAGAACAGCCAGTCTGGCTAGTCCAACAACAACTCAATATTCTACAACTCTTAATATACTATTAGTGCTCCCCCAAATCCTGTGCATCAGGTATACCACTCTCTTACGCATAATTGCTTGAAAACAATCGACTCTCCCTTCAGCAAACATACCCGATGCACTAAAGAAATACTGAAGCCCTAACAGTATAGCAACGTGATAGTCATAGAATTGGGTTGCCGCACCACGGTTTAGCCAGTAAAAATAAGAAGCAATAGACATTAACAATAAATACAAAGGCAAAATAAGATAAGTACAATCGTTCTAAACAGTATTGTTAGACCTAATTATTTCTAAAGTACAATAAAGAGTTTATCTATTAGTAAATTAAATTCGCTAAAAGAACTCCAACCTTTACAAGTTTTCTTGTCTCCTTGGAGCCTGAACCCCTCTCGACAGGAGCACCTTACTACTCCATCCTCATCATGACACTCATGGTCACACGAATTCTTCTCACACTTCTTCTTCTCCACTACCTTCTCCGTCGTCGTCTCTATCTCCTTTTCTGTTGTAGTTGTTGGTTTTTCTGTTGTAGTGGTTGTTGGTTTTTCTGTTGTAGTTGTTTCTGGCGTGTTCGCTGCTTCCTAGAACGTTAGAAATGAATCCATAATAGGTTGTTTAAGAAAAAACAGGTATACACAAGCTAGATCTTAAGAAACCCAAAAGACTGGCGACATTGTTAAAACGTCTCTTGTTAAAACGTCTCTTGTTAAAACCAGCCATTGCAAAGAAATAACTAAACTACTTATCTTTTTGACTACGAGTTGCTTAAAGTTGAATACTAAATAAGATATCAGTATCAATAAATCATCGTAATTATGTTTATAATGAAAAAGTTTGTATGTCTGTAAATCAGTCAGGACTCACGCGCTCACGCCTGTTCATCTGAAAGTATTACGCAATCGGGCACACGCGCATGAATGAGAATATTTTCTATTTTTGGATTTTAATGATCTTAGTTTGTTTTTAGCGGGCTGTGGGATTCATTTTAATAACATAAGCAGCCCCAACAGCAGGGACAGACGTCATCTCTGTGAAAGGAAAGCAAAACTGGATTACCAGACAGCAGCTGTGGAAAGCGCCCTTCCTGAGCGCAGTGGACGGACTGACGCCTTCAGGTGATGGTTCTGCGCCACACGCACCCTTGCCTTGAGATTCTCCAGTCCATCTTCCAAATGAACATTCTTGACAACACGTCTGTTATAAAGAACTATGTATTAGAACATCTGTGAACGAAATCCCGTAATTTCCGCATTTGCAAAGCTCTAACAGTAATAATAATAATTAATGATGTACGGGAGAATTTAACAAAAACTTATGGGGAAAATATTATTATATTTATTATTCATCTTTATTTCGAGACAACGAAATCCATAACAAAATGTCATAACAATAAATACTTACAATTCTAACTTCCAAACTATGTTAGTAATTATAATCTATGACAGGTAAGACTTACAATTATAAAAGTTAGTTAGTAATGAAATTTATGATATGCCTCACTCTGTGGATTTAATTATGCCTGTCAGCTAACACTGAAAGTTTGTTACGACTGAATTGAATGGGCATCTAAAAATTCAACATCGCTAGCGATGGGTAAAATGCCCAGAACAGGGTCTGTATTGCCACGTTGAATAGCGATGTTGATTTTCTGGTCACATGAAGAAAACTAATCGTCTTCGTGCGTGTCGTGTATTTCGTAAATAACTTAACGAAACTTAACTTCACGAAATACTCGATACGCACTCAGACTCCGTGGGCCTAATGTTTCAACCCCAAACCACTCAAATACATATACAAGAACTGCCTACACGGTTTTCATTTTTGCAACGTTTGGATTCTGGAATTCTGCATCTTCAGCTGTTACCCCAGCACAGCCCACGATGCTAAGAGGTTGAGGGTGTCAACTTATTAAATGAGTTATTTAATGACTTATTATTACCGTTCCGATTTCTGAATCTGCAGTGCTACATTTATTCGCAGCAGCCAACTTCATTCCCGCGGCGCAGGATGCCTTAATTCTGAAACCGCAAAAAGGCAAGTAAATAAAAAATACTGAAGAAAGAGGAACTGCACCATAACAACAAACTTCAACGAACCAGACATACCCTCATTAAATATTTTAAAACATTAATGAGTAAAAATCGTGCTGACCGTAATACAAGAATATCCATCAAGACATGGGGTCTAGGAGCATCTACAGTGTCCGAGGACATAGAATATTATAGAACTGCCTATTATTTTTCCAAATACATATATTGGGGTTGGGTACCAATCTAATCAGATACAATTGAGTGCCAGTATTTTAAATGCAACGACTGCCTAACTACCTCCAAATCATGATTACCACTTGGCCAAACTGGTAACAGATTTTTAAATAGCTTCTGACTGACCCGTAAAGACTAAAAAGAGAGAAGAGAAGAAGAAAGAACAGAGAAGGAAGAGTCTCAGAATAAAGGTGATATGGCCTCAAATATTCAGTCGAAACTGAAATCTGAATTTGATGAGATCGACATGCTGTAGCAGAATGTGGTTCAACACCTTCCGTTATTTGACTGTTGTCACAGACGAAATGACATTCCCATTTCGTCTAATGCCTCTGACCCTCCCTCATAAAAACTTATTATAAAAATCTTACTTCATCTGCTTCTCGCAGCAACTGGCTACCGCTGCAAGGCAGACCTCCAGCTGTTCCAGCTCGATGTCATCTGGGGGAGGGACTGCCGCGCATGACGCCGCCGTCAGCGCCGCGCCCTCGCCGTGAGCGCAACATGTGTCTGCTACTTCCACCTCTTCAAAGGATGATAAGGCTGTGGAGAGAATTGTCAAAATTATTTAAGGTCTAGAAAAAAAAAACGAGGTTGATGGTAGAGAATGCCTTGTTGCATTAAGTCCGCCCATGTAACACAATTGTACATAAAGTTTAAATAAATAAATAAATTTGTATTAATATAATGTCTGATTTGAGTCTGCAAGGGAGGAACGGCTTAGAGAGTTCGATCCAAATATGTACGATGTTGGGATACTTTGTCTACACCTAACACCGGGGCTGCTCATAGTTTAATCTGTATACGGACCTTTATACAGTTTAAATTGTGAACTGGGAAATGGGACTGATCATGTACATTTAGAAATTATTTATTTAGAATTTAGAATATTTTTAAAATTTAGAGTTAAGTATTCGTATGCATTCCACTTCTTTCTTCGACAAATCTTTTACTATTGAAGCAGCTCGTTTGTGGAATTCATTACCCATAGAAGCGAGGCGTGCTCAAACGCTACCAGCATTCAAAAGAATGGTGAAGGAGCATTATCTTTCCCTGTAGCTTTCCCTTTCTTTCTCAACTGTGCATGTAATATTTATTAGTATATATAGTATATTTTTTGTATTTTATTATATGTATATGATATCATTGTGTTTTAATGAATGTTATTTATGATGTTTGTACACTGACAGCCCTAAATCTGTCTCCTTTAGTTTTGTCCATCCAAAGGTTGTCTGTAAGAGATCGTCCTGAGCGATAAGACCGCCCATTGTACACAAGTTTTATTTTTTTGTATCAAATGAAATATTGTAAGGTGTACAATAAAGTATATAATAAATAAATAAATAAATAAATTTTTAGATAAAAAAGACCCTAACTCAAAGTAAAGAAAAATAAAATCCTCTGTATGGAATAGATTTTTTCTCGTTCATATCTATGCCTGCTTTCGTTGATCAGCTATCAATCACATATTACACACTGTTACAGTGTTGACCCAGTGCTGGAGGAGGAGTGTACTGGAACACCGGCGTTCACGCTACGCAGCGTAGTCATAGACTCATCGAAACGTAGCCGGTCGCAGACGCAACGTAATCGATTTTGAGCGCAACGCTATTACCCTTACCTATACGATATTCGCAAACTAATACTTAACGACCCAGAAATTACAACACATTATTCTCTTTTTCTCATTAACTATATTGGGGTCGGCTACCAGTCTAACAAGACGTAGACATATTTGCATAGAGCGATGCCTATCCGACCATCACAACCCAGTAGCCGGATAACACGATACCCCTTGGCTAGACCAGTGTAAGATTTTCTAGTTTCTGACTACTTACGGGTAGTCTGACTGTCAAAGAACTTTCATAATTACGAATAATGAGTTCTTTGAACGTATATACGATTTACACTCCTTAAACGACAAACACTCCATAAGAGACAAATTTAAAGAGATTAATATTATGACTGTGCCATCTCAGTATATTTATGAGAATCTCTTGTATGCACACAAAAATATTAATCTGTTTAAAAAATACAGTGATATTCATAGTGTAAATACAAGGAACAAAGACACATATGTCATTAACTGACAAATGCTTGCACTGTCTGGACAGGTCCGCTCAAATTTGCGTGGTTATTTCCTCAAAAGAATACCACAGACATGAACCTACATGCTTCTCATATAAAAATACAAATTGTCTGGACTTTGAAAGAGACTACGACCTCTGAGTTTGTTTCGGTGTTTCTTCTCAGAGTAGTCAGTTAGGAAATACCGGCCTCATCTAGCTAAACATAACACGCAAAAAAACATGACGTGTAAAAGTGTTATTTATAACCAATTTACAAAATAAATATTTCATTTCATTTCATTTCATAACATCGAAAGAACTTAAAAAAAACACCATTTTACGAATGTTCATCCAGACACTTAGATAACCCTCATAGAACTATTATTTACTTGGAATAGAATAGACGTTTATTTTGCAAATATGGGAAACTAGCTTTAGCGCGCGGCTTCGCCCGCGTTAATTTACGCTATGTCAAAATTCTTGTTGCCAATCGGTACACCTTTTTGGGTGGTTAAAAAACGTATATAATATAAAAAAAACCATCACCAGGATCTATCCATCCCCAAAAACAGACAGAAAGTTAGTATTTAAAATGTGTCTTTTTAAAACCAAAAAGTAGTTTACAATACCTTTTTGTAAACTACGTTTCTGGTTTTCCCGTCCTTGGCTAAAACGTGTAGATTTTGTGGGCTTGATACTCGTGAGCACGCCACATACAGTTGCCCATGGGAAAACCAAAGCAGTGTTTTTCTAAATTTTCTAAATGTACACCTGCGACATTCAGTGTCTGTCCTTGAGCTTTATTTATGGTCATTGCGAATGCTGCTTTTAAGGGAAATTGGAGTCTTTTGAACTGGAATGGAAAATCGATCAGGATTATTGGAATGCGAGGAATAAATACGTTTTCACCGCTTGCTGTTTCTGTCATAATTATTGCTTGCACAACATTGCGTCCAACGTGTGTAATTTGTAGTCGCGTGCCATTACAGAGCCTTGGTGCGTCCAGATTACGCATCAACAGGACTGGGACACCAAGTTATGTGATGGTACCCCTGACAATTCCAGAGAGTTGAGAAACTCTACAGGGTACGACGTCACTTGTTCTATATCCATGACATTGTAGACGGACAGATACTCAACAACATCACCATCCACATGAGACATATTCTTTTCGTTGATCTGCCCTACAACTTCGTTAGTCGGTGCCAAAATTGCTCTTTCACGCAGCCATTCTCTATACCTCATATTTGTTTTGTTTCAAATCCGAATAAACGTGGTTTTTAGGGTTCCGTAGTCAACAAGGAACCCTTATAGTTTCGCCATGTCCGTCTGTCCGCGGTTTAGCTCAAAAACTATTGGTACTGGAAAGTTGTACTTTGGCATGAGTATACACGTTAATGACGCCGAAAAAGTGGTAAAATAAAATTTTGAAAATAACAATTATTTAGGGTACCTCCCATACATGTAAAGTGGGATGATAATTTTTTTTTGTCGTTCATCCCATAGTGTGGGACAGCGTAGGATAGGTCTTTCAAAAATATTAGAGGTTTGGTAAGACCGTTTTTTGATTAAGTAAACCGTTCGTGACTTATCAAGCTTTAAAGTACCAATTTTCGTTAGAGTCAAGTGTCCCCCCCTCTATCAACTAAACGGTTATAGTTAGAAATTCAAATGTCACGGCAGTAGTACCTATATATAACGAAATTTAAAGGAAAACTATCACACATAAGTGGACTTTACAAGTTTACGAATAATAGTCGACTAATTGTATTTGACTCGAAAATTTCGAACAACTCAACTCTATAGAAATGTCGATAGATGGCGCTAAGCGTCAGTTGTATCGTGCTAGCTTCTTGTGACGATTGAGTAGTGTAGCTCTGTGTCCGTATTTAAATTCAAAACACCGGCTATGACAAGTTTTATATTTACAAATCTCTAAAAAAAAAAATTGATACTTTCCGTGCGAAATTATCGGTTCAGGTGAGGATTTGTATAGGAAGTCAAATTAGTTAGGTAGTCATGTTTGGCTTTTAGTTAGAGCATGGTACGAAACTATCAGTCAGCGAATACGACACGCACTTGGCTGTTATAAAAACTACGGAACCCTACACTGCGCGTGGCCCGACACGCACTTGACCGTTTTTTTTAATTATCTTGTGTGTGGCACATGGCAGCAGGCGGCCGCGCTGTGAGTCGGTCCTTTACGTACGTAAAAATCACGGGTAAAAATTGATAATTTACCTATATATTTATGTCTCTGAGATACCTACTTAAGTTTGTGTCTACTATTATTCTGCAAGTATATTATAGACTAATACCTAGATATGATATACAAAAGTAGATAAAAGTGTCAGTACCGACCTACTTAAAAATATAGAAATCATTCGTATATTAACTTGATTGGTTAAAATTTAAACGATACGGTTGGCGTAACGGTTGACTGGTGAATGACATGGGTTCAACCCCAGCCCTTAACAACAATTTGTATAGCCTACATGTAGTTAGGTAGTTTAAAAAAAAATGTTTCAACTGTTTCAAGTCGTTCTTGAATACGCGATTTAAATGAATAGGAAGGGGGGAATACAAAATTCCAATACCCCGTTTACATCCTTAAGGGATGATTTCCGGGATAAAAACTATCCTATGTCTTTTCCAGGGTCTAAAACTGTCTCCATACCAAATTTAATCTAAATCAGTTCAGCGGTCGAAGTGTATTATGTGTGTGGGGAGGGCGGGGACATTATTGATTCCCTATACGAAAAATCAAATTTAATTAATTTAATTTACCTTTTGCCAGTCCACGTGTTGCTTAGGTAGCTTTGTTATTATGTTGTTCACAGTTCAGTTTTTAAACCACACACACATGTGAGTGATTTTTAAGAAAAGAATATTTAATACAAATAAATTCTATCCTATTAATACCCACGAATGAGACAGCAATTGTCAGGTCAAAGGCAGTACGCTTGTTATGAACATATCTTTATTTAAGTGGCATGCTGAATTATCCAATTTAGTGGAATCAGCGCGGATAGAGGCGGGGGCGGGAACGCGTTATCATGATCGACAAATCTTTCATCATTTGATACGTTGTGTAGATTTGTCTTTACATGAGTTCTATATTTGGAGCCTAGATTACACTAAACGGCCTCTTGTTGCGACAGGCGTCTAAAATAAGGGCTCTTATACATAATCACCTGCACCTTGACCACGTTTTTCTCCTTACTAAACTGTCCTACTCCTCTCTTTCCTCTTATTTCTCATTTTCTCATTTTAAATATTTAACCAACAAAAAAAAACCGAGGAGGTTATCAAGTCGACGCGTATATTTTTTTTAATGTATGATCACCGATTACTCGAAGATATAACGTCGTGACGTGCAACGATTGCGCTTACGCTCACGGTGCACTCCTCCGCCAGTATCCTATTCATTTATTATTGGATATTCAAAGAAGACAGATGACATTGAGGGTGATTATTTAATTACCCTAGCCGAGAAGCGTCCTTTACTACAGGACAAACGACACGATTGGCGCAGTGTTTGTGCATTGACTGCTATGCTGCGTATCTCGAGTACAATTCCCGCATCGGGACAACTGTTTTTACGGCCTACTAAGTAATATTTGTTCGGGGTCTGAATGTTTGTAAAAATGCACCCACAATGCAAGGCAAATTCCTAGTATGGGGCAAGCTTTTTAAAAAAGCATCAGAAGAATTCGGAAAATAACAAAAAGGAAAGAGGTGAGCGAGAATTTGTTTGGAATATTCACGTCCCTCGCCGTTGGTTTATAGTATTAACGACTTCGACGGCGACTTCTATTCGTATAAACTTTATACGAATAGAAGTTGCATCGTTACCGCGTCATAGCAACACGCGACGTCATATCGTACTTATTAATTATGTAAGAGCCATATGGCTTTGAAACGGACAGTATGCAGTCCTTTTCAAAACCGACCGTGTCAAAAGCTGATCGAAGAAAATACAAGTTGTGGGGAACTTATCCATATGCATTTTTTAATAATCTCAGATGAAATTAACTTAATAACGAAATCAAATTAAAAGCTATTACGCTAGCCATTCATACTACTAATTTTAGCTGCTTCGTCAGTCTCGTAGACCCGAGTTTGCAGAGCGTGGTCACTTCGATTCACAGACCGGGAAAAAAAGTGTGAGGTTTTCAAATTTTTCAGTACGTCCCCGTTCCTCGGAAAGTATGTAATTAAAACATCTTTCTCCGGTCGTGTCGGGTTTCTGTATCAGATTCTGGGAGTAAAGAAAGAGAGTGCATCTTTGTTTGTGCACTCTTTTGAGCACTTCCATGTACCTACTTGTATGTATGCACTTCCATTTTGTTGATGTATATCTATTTTTTTGAATGAGAACTGGCTATGTGTTTCGATTACACGTTACTAGCAATCTTGTTAAGTTTAGCTTAGTTGGAGGGGTCCAACTAAGCTAAATATGCTTGTGTCTGGAGTGGGTTAAAGGCAATGCAATGGTGTCATTACACCATTGCATTGGTGGGGATCGAACACGCGTTTTCTCGGTCACAATTCCGTCTCCTTAGCCTTTAGGCTACTGACGCTTCAAATGTATGTAACTGTTATGAAAATGTTGTATGTCAACGCTATCAAAAGATATGACCGTTGATGCCGCATAATTTACGGGACGGGAACAAGGGAATCAAAACGTATAGGGTACTTTCATTTAACCTAGAACCATGTTTGGCAAGAAGGAATTTCTTACAGCACACGTAAAGGACAAAATCTGAAAACAGTAAATATGTAGGTATGTACTAGGGCGGCTGAAAAGTTTTGTGCCTAAGTACCTTTAGGTAATACTAATTACTCGCGCATCATACCACTAATTGCGGGTATCCTAAGAAATATATATGTCAAGTTTCATGTCATTAGCATCATTACGCTTTTAGTAATTGAACCATAAACGTCACCATGTCCGAGTTATCCGCATTTTGTACGAAATTGGAGTACAGAGCTGTCATAAAATGTTTAACAAAGAAGAATAAAACGCCGACGGAAATATTTGAAGAGATGTCAGCAGTTTATGGGGAGTCTGCACCTTCATTTGCGACCGTTAAACTTTATAACTGAGAGTTCAAACACGGCAGGGAGTCGCTCGAAGATGATCCCAGGTCGGGACGCCCAAACACCGCCGTTACCAAAGAAAACGATGAAAAAGTAAAAAAAAATGTTCTGGAAGATCGGCAAATCAAGTTGTAGCAGATAGCTGAAGCCGTGGGCATTAGCAAGGAACGAATTTGAAACATTTCGCATAATCACCTGCACATGAAAAAAGTGTGCGCGTGATGGGTGCTAAAAATGCTGACGCCACTGGACAAGCAACGTCGAGTCACAACTTCGCAGGAGTTTTTGGAGAGCTGTAGCGATAATCCTGACGATGTTTTTTCTCGCTTTATTACTGTCGATGAAACCTGGATTCGACAGTACGATCCGGAGTCAAAACAGGAGTCAATGCAGTGTATAGAAAAGGGAGAACAGCCGCCGAGGAAGTCAAAGTGGAAAGATCGGCATCCAAGCTCATGGCCACTGTGTTTTGGGATTGTGAAGGTATTTTGTTCATTGATTACCTTTGTAAAAATACTACAATGCACGAAGATTACTATGCCACATTGTTGATAAAGGTACGTCAAATGGTTGTTGAGAAACGGAGAGGCAAACTGGCGAAAGTAGTCCTGTTTTTGCAAGACAACGCGCCTGTCCACACTGCGCGTGTTGCAAGGCGTGCCCTCGCTGAGACAGGATTCGAAGAAATTAACCACCTACCCTATAGTCTAGACCTGGCTCCTAGCAATTATTTTCTTTTTTCAAATTTGAAAAATGACCTTCGAGGCCGGAGATTTTCCAGTACCTAAGAAATGAAGATGGCCGTAAATGAACATTTTGAAGACAAAAACGGCGAATATTTTTTGACCGGGTTAAAAGCCCTTTATAATAAATGTAAGAAGTATATTGAAACAGAGGGAGACTAAATTGAAATATTATTTTTTTATACATTTTTACCAGCATTTTTAATACGTTAGGCTCAAAACTTTTCAGCCGCCCCTCGTATGTAGTTAGTTCGGTACCATGGAACTAGCATGGAACTTAATACGTCAGATAAGTTTGTACGGAACCTTCAGAGCGTACGTGCAACACGCACTAAGCCAATTTTGGCATTTTCTTTAAATACAAATGTAGTTTATCCTCATTATTTTTTTCTTTTAATTAAATTTATTTTTAACTACATATGTTTAAATTTCTACGAAATGCTAGTAGCACACTACTCGTAAACAATGTCTGGGTCACCAAGTTAGGTACAAACAGGTTAAATAATCAAAGACACTGTTATTTATAATTTCTGTTAAAATGTATAATACTATGTAAGTACACACTAAATAAAAAATAAATCAGAGAGTCGTTTGAACAAAAACTATTCTCGACGACGGCGATTCGATTTTCAAATTTGGACTAGAATCATGAAAAAAAAAAACAAGAACGCGTCACGTTGAGACGCACACGCGTTTCGATATACAACAGAGAAGAAGATATAACCTCCTCCTGCCCTCACACTTATGTCCCGTTCGCACGCGCATTTTTATATTTGTATATTATTAAGCGTATTTTAATCAATAAGTATGTTTCTAAATATCAGTTACAATCTATAAAATAGGCTAATAATAACATCAACTTATGTTAAAGCAATTATATATAATCAACAAATTGAATATTAAGACACAAATTAAATTACCTAATTTTTTAAGTTATTTCACTCAGCGACTAATTAATTATGTGCAGGTGTAATAAAATCATCATACTAGCTTGCAGCAAGTTTTATGGATTGTTTGGAAGTAAAAACATACAAATATCGTCGGCATTGCATTGGTGATGAGCACATGAGGTCACCGGGATTATCATCCAACGTGAATTATAAACATTGAGGCACGTTGATAGCGGGCGAACGCGAAGATTGATTTCTATAGAACTGTTTAATGTACCTATCTTAAGTAGTCAGCTAATGGAACTGTTTACTTTTTAGAATATAATTATACACTCACAGGAACAATTAACCGCCCACCTATATCATTCGTCGCCTGTTTGTTCATGTCAACTACGACTTATCAACTGTTTTGCTTTTTGTCAAGTGGGTTTTTTTTTTTGTTTTTAGCGTGGTAAAATTATCAAATAAGAGGGACTGTCAGACTTTTACTGACTAAAATCCACGGTGTTCCTTCAATAACCCTTTACGTACCGGGGTCACGGTAACGGGATGAGTCCCACGACCCCGGCAGGCTTCGGCCCCCTACGGGGGGGCCTCGTCATATTGCTGACGCTCTTTGAGGTGGGAGACAGGCCGTTACACTCGCAGGCCAGGTCAAGGCCGACATCGATGCACCTCAGCAAGAGATGACCGTTTTGTTGTCAGTAACGTGTTGCGAAATCGCTTTTTTACCGCTACTGATGCTCGTTCGCGTCTTTTTGAAGTGAGAAATGTTATCGTAAGTGAACTTACAATTCGGAGAAGACTGGCAGAATGAAACCTGAGGGCTTTTTGTCCAGCTCGCACCCCACAATTACTCCCACAGCACCGTAGACCTAGACTTGCTTTTGCGCGAGAACATGCTGACTGGACTATACAAGAATGGAAGGACGTACTGTTCTCTGATGAGAGCAGAATAGCTTTAAGAGGTCCAGATGGACGTCAGCGTGTCTACAGACGCCAAAACGAAAGGTTTGCTCCATGTGCCATAAGCGAAACAGTGGGTTACCAGGGAGGCTCAATAATGGTTTGGGGAGGTATCTCTTACGAGGCTCGTACTGATCTTGCTGTATTCGATAGAAGCAGTGTGAATGCTCAAAGATACGTGGAGCAAGTTCTACAAGACCACGTTATTGTTATACCTTTTGCACCTTTCATCAGTGATAACTTCAAATTAATGCATGATAATGCACGTTGCCATACCGCCAGATCCGTCACTGAGTACCTTAATGAGGTCGGGATTCAAGTTCTACCGTGGCCTGCATGGAGTCCCGATATTAACCCAATTGAGCACATCTGGGACAACCTCAAAAGACGTGCCCGAGCAAGAGTTCCAGCCCCTACCACCCTAGGAGAGCTCAAGACGGCTGTAGTAGAGGAGTGGCACAATATCCCCCAATCGGATATCCAAGACATCATGGATGGACTACCAAACCGGCTCCAAGAAGTCATAAGAGCCCGAGGAGGCAACACTCACTATTAATTTAATTTTTTTTCACGTGGGTCTTTTTTTTCAAAATGAAAAAAAAATAATTTTCACAAGAAAATTTCACAAAATTGATTTTGGTGTGCATCTTTATAATAAACGACTTTTTTTTTTAAGAGTTGTGTTATTTTTTGCCTAAAAGGTACGCTTGCAACGTACCTCTCATAAAATGGGGTCAAAATTGGAAGATTTCTGCAAATTGAAAGAAATACAAGGTGGGCGGTTAATTGTGCCTGTGAGTGTATAATAATATAATATAATATAATCTTTATTTGCACTAAAAATTATTACATAAAACCAGTTGAGTCTCTGACTCCCGTGCTAGGTGATAAACCTGTGTTACAGGAGCCAGTGCCCTCTCCCGGGAGGAAATGAAAGGGTTAAATTAAAATGAAAAACAAAAACTACTTAGTTAAACTTAAAGATAAAGACAAACATTATACCAAAGAGTTTTTTTTTTATCGTTTATTATTTAAAACATGCGAGTACATTTTAAGAAATATAAACATACCACCTAAACCATCGAGGGTTTATCTGTGGTATGCTAGCCGCGGCAACTCGATGCCACACCTCACATACATACATCATTAAAAGTAATACTTTAACTATGCATCGAAACACCTTCTAGATTGTAGTACTTTCTAGAAAGTGTTTTTTAGCACTTTACAGCAGTTCTTTGGAGTTAATTTTTTAATAACATTTACAGGGATGTCATTTAAGAATGATGGTAGCATGCATTCCCACGTCCTTGCACCATACACATTATTGTGACTTGGTATTTTATACGTGGGTAAGTAGGACAAACAACGTAACGACTGCAACCTTTCGTATTTCTGGATATTTCGTATTTATGTGATTGCGTGTGGCGTACTTGTGTGTGTGTGCGTGTTTGTGTGTGTGTGTGTGCGTGTTTGTGTGTGTGTGTGTGTTTATGTGCGTGGGTGAGTGAGTGAGTATTCGTGAATAGATATAAAAAAAAATCATAACAAAAATAGGTACATCTCAAAATTGTGTAATGTAATGTCAAAATTTATTCATGTATGTCAATCATTTACTGAGTAGAAACATTTGTCAAGAAGCCAAGCAACTATGATTTTCTTAAATTTATAAGTGGGAAATACTCTTATAGGTATAGGAAAGAAGGAGATTCAGTAAAATGAAGATAAAAGAAGAAATTCGTAGATGTGTGCTAACGAACAAAGAGAAAATGATTCTTCAAATCATCTGCTTTTTCCCAACTATGTTAGGGTCCGGAACCGGATGCAGCTGAGTACTAGTGTTTGACATGGATTGACTGCCGATCTGACCTCCACAACCCAGTAGCTGAGTAACAAGTACAAGTATTGTATATACCTGTTAATTTTGTTTTTGTTTGTTGTTTTTTTTATATATAATTATTTCGTTATTGTAAATGTGAGGACAATGTAGGTTATTCTTTCTTCGTTGTTTTTACTTTCACTATAATTTATTTAATGATGTCAAGCAGTTTGAGTACTTGTGTGGCCTACCCAAATGTCCTTACTTTGGTATTGTTCGTCAAATTGTTGAGCTCCTTAAGTTCTAAGTTGAGCTAATAACTGACAATTGCTTGCACTGTCTGGACAGGTCCGCTCAAATTTGCGTGGTTATTTCCTCAAAAGAATACCACAGACATAAACCTGCATGCTTCTCATATACAAATACAAATTGTCTGGACTTTAAAAGAGACTTTGACCTCTGAGTTTGTTTCGGTGTTTCTTCACAGAGTAGTCAGTTAGGAAATACCGGCCTCATCTAGCTAAACTAAACTTAACACGCAAAAAGCATGACGTGTAAAAGTGTTATTTATAACCAATTTACAAAATAAATATTTCATTTCATTTCAACAGGACTACTACAAGTCGCGGCACGAAACTTTAGCGGAGACCGTTATTGCGCAGAAGTAAAAATTAAGGTACCTGAGGGGGGCTATAGCGGGATGAAGGGCGGCAATGCGTAGCGCCGATTGGCTCTCCAGCCGCATTATGTTCCCCGCGCCGATACGACGCTCCGCGCACATTCCGTGTACAGTCGCGTCATTAATTGTATTGTTATTGCTGTTATTTTTTGTTGTTGTTTTTTTGTTAAGTTTGAATTTGTTTGTTAAATTAATTTTTTAGTTTGTTTGTGACTTTAAAGTGAATATACCTAGAAGAAATACTGTTTTGAAAAGACAGGCAAGGAAAATGGTTTATGACGTGAATTGCTTTTTAAAAGGGAATTTAACGAATTAATTGATTCTTTGAAACAAATTAAAAGTGAGATTGACGAAGCTACAAATACTTTACTCAGTCATTCGGACAGCATCACTGTAAATTTGAGAATGGTTTTCTGTAGATTCAGATTCACTGTAGATTCTCTGATTCAGATTAGACTTAAATCTAAAATTATAAATTTCAAATTAACAAATAATGTTTTTATTTTTATACTCCCCACAAAACTTGTTAAAAATGATATCTTAGGTACCTACTATAAATCCTTGGACATTGGCATTGGAGATAAACTATTTATTAAAGTATAGGTAATATTATTTGCATGCGCGACAGTACTCATGCGCAGCTATCCTCACATTTCGTTCAGCGCTAGACCTACTATTTGACATTACATTAAAATAATGTCATTAACGTTATTTAGCTAACAATTGTATTGCGTGCGCGACAGTACCCATGCGCATCAATGCCCTCCGCGTATCGTTCAGCGCTAGACTTACATGCCGCTACCTAATCTACCTATACCCGTAATGACTGTCAAAAATGTACTAATGCCAGCCGGGATCAAACGGCTTCACGAGCTTTCTGCGACATGGAGGAATGAGAAGGAAACGCTTTGTTAACATGATCACCCGTCCGCAGACCAACCTTGGCAAGCGTTGCTTAACCTTGAAGATTAACGACCCATGCGACTCCTATAATTAAGTAACGAGCTTCAAATCACCTGTGACTAGTCTGATAATTCTAGGCCCCGGAAATTTAGGGCAGCCGAAGGAACAGGGTGGGTTTTTAGTCAGTAGAAATCTGACACACCCTTCCGCTTGACCCAGAGCGGAAGAAGTCATTCGATGATTTTCCCACCACAAAAAAAAAAAAAAAAAAAAAAAAAAAAAAAAAAAAAACTTATTACGACTCAATCATATCCAAATTGATAACAAGTAAATGATACTTAGATTAGAAGTCAAAGTATGGTCAAACCGCAAAAGTGAGACAATAAACGCAACGCGAAATTTTACGCATTATCTGACACTCCATGTAGAGCGAAGGTTGTAAAACAATGATTATCCTCCCAAAAAAAGAATAACGCTAACGTTTGATAGTCTCGCTGTAGAAAATTCGTTATTTAACCATTACTACCACAAATACGGTTTATAAACAAACATACATACATGATACATGGTAAAAGATCTCTATCTCTCTCTTTAATTTGTTACTATTTTTTGTATTTCATTTTTATAAATTCTCTATTGATCTTCGACTAAGTACCTTTGTAACCGAATCATTTTTCACACGATTTCTTCTAGCCCTTTTCTGCCTTTTTCCTATTCTTGAATGACTTGCACAGCTGAATGAGAAAAAAAATGTTACAAGGACCCGGAGAAATAACAAATAGAAACTATAAAGCAGACTGTTCTTAGAGAGTCTAACGATTAATGTGGGTAAGCTTTTGACCTAAATTAGCTGCATCAATCTTGTTGATTTAAAAGATCTCGGTTGTCTTCCGCATACCTAGTACTTATGCTCATCTTGTATGGAGTAGTTAGTAGAAGTACAGTCAAGAGCATAAATTAATATTATTTGAAGAGTCAGTTAGTACCTATGTGTTGCTGTTTTCTTTTAAATAACATCTATTAAGCTCATCGTAAAAAATATGGAACACGTATTTTTTCTTTTGTATTTGCAAACACAAATGAAGTCTATCTAGCAGAGTGAATTTTTGCGTGATGCATCGCATATTGGGGACGACTATGTGGAGATATTACGCAAAACATAAAAAACCAAAAAAAAAAACTTGTATTCTTCTTCTGACATCTCCATAAATGAATCAAAAGGCTTTCGCTTCATTCTGTGTGATTAACACATCTGACTTATGATGGGGTCAGATGATACTTATATTCGTTAGGTTTTCTGTGTAGTAGTTTTTGTATTAAAACGTACTCTGTACGGTTAAAAATCTTTTTTCTACTCTCCTTCTTCACTAAGTTTGCCAATCAGTAATAATGCCTTATTAATATTAAGTCTAACGCGTCGGATTTAATAGAATCATATTAATAATCATGAATTAGGTGTCACGTCCCAGCTGTGTATAAAACAAGACTTTGATGGCTGCCTATGAAGATCAATGTGTCGAAAGAGTTTCCTCAAAGAAGTCGATACATGTGCAACGCTAGCATTAATATATATTGTATATCTATACTATTAATACAAATGCGACTACGCACTTTACAATTTGTTTTAAAGATAAATTGAGTTTTAAAACACATTAAAAGGCGTGTAAATTATTGCAGTGCTACCCAATCTCAATAGGTCGCTCGCAGTCGCAACAGGGCCATCTAATCGGAAATATTGTTTTTATGCCAAATGATACTCCATCCACGCGACTGTTTACAAGACAGATACTATCATAAAGTCGACTTGACTTTATCATAATCTGACAATTACTAAACACACACACAGTTGTTACATCAGTTGTTCGATTAAATACTTACTAAATTAAAATTATTTTGAATAAATTATGGTAATTTTACATGGTTTTGTTACCTAGTGAATTAATAATAACGAGACTCTTTATCATCTATGTATTCGTTTATGTATTATAAGTTAGGGGCTAATAATAGGTTGACTGGTAGAGAATGCCTTGTTGCATTAAATCCGCCCACGTACCACTATTGTACATCAAGTTTTAAAGTAAATAAATAATAAACGAACCTATAATATTCTCACTGCTAGGACACAATGGGTATTTCCTAACTGGCTACTCAGAGAAGAAACACCGAAACAAACTCAGAGGTCAAAGTCTCTTTTCAAGTCCATACAATTTGTATTTGTATAATATGAGAAGCATGTAGGTTCATGTCTGTGGTATTCTTTTGAGGAAATAACCACGCAAATTTGAAAAGACCTGTCCAGACAGTGCAGGCATTTGTCAGTTATCGTTTAGCTCAACTTAGAACTTAAGTTGAGCTACACGATAACTTTTTCAAATTTTTGGTTCTAGTACATGCCGGTTTCCTTCCTCATGATGTTTTCTTCCAAAACGTATTGTAATTCGCCTGACTGGGTTACTCTTTTGGTCAACTTACGGCCCAAATATCAGAAACTCAAATCAATTTTCTCTTAAATTTCAATTATGGCTTATCTGTAGCCGAAAAATTTCAGTTTCAAAAAATTATACAGACCTTTTTGAACTTAAGAAAAAATAATTATCGCCTTTTCATTTGATTGATCTCAATACTTCAGAAGCGACCTTAACATACTTTAGAAAGGGCTTCCACGACCGTCCAGCCTTTGGTCGACCATGACCGATTAGTTCCAAGCAGCCACTAGCCTGCTTCTGAATTAACTACTTCAGATTCAGATTTATTATATTGTTTGTCACAGGTAGAAAATCAGTTCTTATTTTTTTTTTTCGTTATTATGACAAGTATCACTGTAACATACCATAAGGTGTACAATATTTTAAAATTACAATTATATTTCATGTGTACATTATTTAAATTTACAATTATATGTCAAGTGTACAATATCTACATTTACAATTATATAATTATGTCAAAAAATAATAAAAAATAAACAAGGAAAAATAACATTAATTGAAAAAATAGGTTCATTATACATGCATCGATTGTCATTTGTTATAATTAAGCATTATTATAATATTAAATAAATTTAAGTCTAAACATTTGTCATTTAAGAATTCATTGATTGTGTAATATACTTTCTGTATCAGTAATTGTTTGAGCTTGTATTTAAAAGTAGGCAATGTTTCAATATTTTTAATAGAGTCAGGTAATTTATTATAAATTTTAACACCCATACCAAATATGCTTGATTTAAACTTAACTGTTCTGCACTTTACTACCCTTTTTTTTTTTTTTTTTTTATCGTGGTAAAATTATCAAATAAGTCCTCCCACCCCGGGCAGGGTGGGAGGGACTGTCAGACTTTTACTGACTGAAATCCACGGTGTTCCTTCAATAACCCTTTACGTACCGGGGTCACGGTAACGGGATGAGTCCCACGACCCCGGCAGCTTCGGCCCTCTACGGGTCCTCGTCATATTGCTGACGCTCTTTGAGGCGCGCGTGGAACACGACGCGCCGTCGACCCGGGCATGGTCCATGGTCGGACAGCGAGTTGCCCTTTACTCGCTGTCCGCATGCCCGCGCCTACGGTGGCCGGAGATCGTCGGCCGACGTCCGACGCCGTGGGCGTCTACCACTGCGGCTGGGCTGGAGGGAGGACGCCATCCTCTCCCTCTCGCGGCCCGCCTCCTCCTTTGGAAGCATGATTCTGCGAAGCAGTCATGCTTGCATGGACCATGCCCGGGTCGACGGCGCGTCGTGTTCCACGCGCGCCTCAAAGAGCGTCAGCAATATGACGAGGACCCGTAGAGGGCCGAAGCTGCCGGGGTCGTGGGACTCATCCCGTTACCGTGACCCCGGTACGTAAAGGGTTATTGAAGGAACACCGTGGATTTCAGTCAGTAAAAGTCTGACAGTCCCTCCCACCCTGCCCGGGGTGGGAGGACTTATTTGATAATTTTACCACGATAAAAAAAAAAAAGGGTAGTAAAGTGCAGAACAGTTAAGTTTAAATCAAGCATATTTGGTATGGGTGTTAAAATTTATAATAAATTACCTGACTCTATTAAAAATATTGAAACATTGCCTACTTTTAAATACAAGCTCAAACAATTACTGATACAGAAAGTATATTACACAATCAATGAATTCTTAAATGACAAATGTTTAGACTTAAATTTATTTAATATTATAATAATGCTTAATTATAACAAATGACAATCGATGCATGTATAATGAACCTATTTTTTCAATTAATGTTATTTTTCCTTGTTTATTTTTTATTATTTTTTGACATAATTATATAATTGTAAATGTAGATATTGTACACTTGACATATAATTGTAAATTTAAATAATGTACACATGAAATATAATTGTAATTTTAAAATATTGTACACCTTATGGTATGTTACAGTGATACTTGTCATAATAACGAAAAAAAAAAAATAAGAACTGATTTTCTACCTGTGACAAACAATATAATAAATCTGAATCTGAAGTAGTTAATTCAGAAGCAGGCTAGTGGCTGCTTGGAACTAATCGGTCATGGTCGACCAAAGGCTGGACGGTCGTGGAAGCCCTTTCTAAAGTATGTTAAGGTCGCTTCTGAAGTATTGAGATCAATCAAATGAAAAGGCGATAATTATTTTTTCTTAAGTTCAAAAAGGTCTGTATAATTTTTTGAAACTGAAATTTTTCGGCTACAGATAAGCCATAATTGAAATTTAAGAGAGAAAATTGATTTGAGTTTCTGATATTTGGGCCGTAAGTTGACCAAAAGAGTAACCCAGTCAGGCGAATTACAATACGTTTTGGAAGAAAACATCATGAGGAAGGAAACCGGCATGTACTAGAACCAAAAATTTGAAAAAGTTATCGTGTAGCTCAACTTAAGTTCTAAGTTGAGCTAAACGATAACTGACAAATGCCTGCACTGTCTGGACAGGTCTTTTCAAATTTGCGTGGTTATTTCCTCAAAAGAATACCACAGACATGAACCTACATGCTTCTCATATTATACAAATACAAATTGTATGGACTTGAAAAGAGACTTTGACCTCTGAGTTTGTTTCGGTGTTTCTTCTCTGAGTAGCCAGTTAGGAAATACCCATTGTGTCCTAGCAGTGAGAATATTATAGGTTCGTTTATTATTTATTTACTTTAAAACTTGATGTACAATAGTGGTACGTGGGCGGATTTAATGCAACAAGGCATTCTCTACCAGTCAACCTATTATTAGCCCCTAACTTATAATACATAAACGAATACATAGATGATAAAGAGTCTCGTTATTATTAATTCACTAGGTAACAAAACCATGTAAAATTACCATAATTTATTCAAAATAATTTTAATTTAGTAAGTATTTAATCGAACAACTGATGTAACAACTGTGTGTGTGTTTAGTAATTGTCTGATTATGATAAAGTCAAGTCGACTTTATGATAGTATCTGTCTTGTAAACAGTCGCGTGGATGGAGTATCATTTGGCATAAAAACAATATTTCCGATTAGATGGCCCTGTTGCGACTGCGAGCGACCTATTGAGATTGGGTAGCACTGCAATAATTTACACGCCTTTTAATGTGTTTTAAAACTCAATTTATCTTTAAAACAAATTGTAAAGTGCGTAGTCGCATTTGTATTAATAGTATAGATATACAATATATATTAATGCTAGCGTTGCACATGTATCGACTTCTTTGAGGAAACTCTTTCGACACATTGATCTTCATAGGCAGCCATCAAAGTCTTGTTTTACACACAGCTGGGACGTGACACCTAATTCATGATTATTAATATGATTCTATTAAATCCGACGCGTTAGACTTAATATTAATAAGGCATTATTACTGATTGGCAAACTTAGTGAAGAAGGAGAGTAGAAAAAAGATTTTTAACCGTACAGAGTACGTTTTAATACAAAAACTACTACACAGAAAACCTAACGAATATAAGTATCATCTGACCCCATCATAAGTCAGATGTGTTAATCACACAGAATGAAGCGAAAGCCTTTTGATTCATTTATGGAGATGTCAGAAGAAGAATACAAGTTTTTTTTTTTGGTTTTTTATGTTTTGCGTAATATCTCCACGTCCCCAATATGCGATGCATCACGCAAAAATTCACTCTGCTAGATAGACTTCATTTGTGTTTGCAAATACAAAAGAAAAAATACGTGTTCCATATTTTTTACGATGAGCTTAATAGATGTTATTTAAAAGAAAACAGCAACACATAGGTACTAACTGACTCTTCAAATAATATTAATTTATGCTCTTGACTGTACTTCTACTAACTACTCCATACAAGATGAGCATAAGTACTAGGTATGCGGAAGACAACCGAGATCTTTTAAATCAACAAGATTGATGCAGCTAATTTAGGTCAAAAGCTTACCCACATTAATCGTTAGACTCTCTAAGAACAGTCTGCTTTATAGTTTCTATTTGTTATTTCTCCGGGTCCTTGTAACATTTTTTTTCTCATTCAGCTGTGCAAGTCATTCAAGAATAGGAAAAAGGCAGAAAAGGGCTAGAAGAAATCGTGTGAAAAATGATTCGGTTACAAAGGTACTTAGTCGAAGATCAATAGAGAATTTATAAAAATGAAATACAAAAAATAGTAACAAATTAAAGAGAGAGATAGAGATCTTTTACCATGTATCATGTATGTATGTTTGTTTATAAACCGTATTTGTGGTAGTAATGGTTAAATAACGAATTTTCTACAGCGAGACTATCAAACGTTAGCGTTTTTCTTTTTTTGGGAGGATAATCATTGTTTTACAACCTTCGCTCTACGTGGAGCATCAGATAATGCGTAAAATTTCGCGTTGCGTTTATTGTCTCACTTTTGCGTTTTGACCATACTTTGACTTCTAATCTAAGTATCATTTACTCTACTTGTTATCAATTTGGATATGATTGAGTCGTAATAAGAATTTGAAATTGAAGTCTGTTAAATGAAACTGGTGTGGATAATCTATACAAAATAAAACAGCAGAACTCGGTGAACTTGTACCTACAATTATCAGATACTAACACAGGTGATTTGAAGCTCGTTACTTAATTATAGGAGTCGCATGGGTCGTTAATCTTCAAGGTTAAGCAACGCTTGCCAAGGTTGGTCTGCGGACGGGTGATCATGTTAACAAAGCGTTTCCTTCTCATTCCTCCAAGTCGCAGAAAGCTCGTGAAGCCGTTTGGTCCCGGCTGGCATTAGTACATTTTTGACATTCATTACGGGTAGTAGTAGATACTGGTTTTGCCAAGAAGTATCCTGTTGAAATGAAATGAAGAGGTATTCCTCGAAGCGCTACCATTTTGAAGCGCACCTAATGAAGCGCTCCTTTTTTATTCCTCGGAGCGCTCCTTTTAGTAGCGGTCCCGATACCATGTTACCTATCGGAAAAGGAGCGCTCCGAGGAATAAAAAAAAAAATTGAGAGGTGTCAAGGGACACCCGGATGGAACGAAGTTCCTTTCGATTAATTAGTGAAGGAATTGTAAAAGAAAACATGTGTGCAATTCACACGTGGTAGAAGTGAAACCTTCAAAAATTTACGAAATTTCAAAGGTATACCATTGCCCTCTCTCTCTCTCTCTCTTTACCTCAACTCCCCACGAGACGCCCCTCAACTCATGCCTCAACTCATCCCGCAACTCGACCCGCAACTCGACCCGCAACGCGACCCGCGACTCGACCCGCAACTCGACCCGCAACTCGACCCGCAACTCGACCCGCAATTTGACCCGCAACTCGACCCGCAACTCGACCCACAACTCGACCCGCAACTCGACCCGCAACTCCCCCCTCAACGCCCACCTCAACTCCCCTAAAGAAGTTTTCACTTCAAAAGTTCAAGACGAATTGAGAACCTCCTTTCTTTTGAAGTCGGTAAAAGTGTCGTTACAACTTTTCGTATGAATTTTTTCCGTCTAGCCCCCTTTCGTAACGCGTAATTCGCTTTTCGTATTAGTTTATGTTATATACAAAATTAGTAGGTATACGGTACAGAGGGTCTGTACCGTGTACCGTGTACGTGTGTGTGTGTATACCTACTTTAAAAGTTATTGCAATTATATAAGTATGGTATCAACTAAGTTTTGAAAGATAGTGCATTTTTAGGGTTCCGTAGCCGAATGGCGAAAACGGAACCCTTATAGTTTCATCATATCCGTCCGTCTGTCTGTCTGTCCGTCCGTATGTCACAGCCATTTTACTCCGAAACTCTTAGGACCATACATGTAAAACTTGGTAGGTAGATGTATTCTGTGAACCGCTTTCCGAATTTAAGAAAAAAATTAAATAAAAAATTAAAATTAAGGGGGCTCCCCATACATGGAACTAAAACTGAAATATTTTTTTTCATGAAACCTATGCGTGTGTGGTATTTATAGACAGGTCTTTAAAAATGACATTGAGGTTTCTAAGACCACTTTCTCATAAAGTTAATCGTTTAAAAGATATACAATTCCAAAGTGGTAAAATGTGCCCCCCCCCCCCTCTAACTTCTATTATAATGGAGTGAAAAATCTACAAAAAAGATATGTCTATAGATCTTAATGTAATCTTTCAATCAAGACTCGGTTTGAACGAGATCGAGTCAGCAGTTTTTGAGATACAGCATATTTCCTAAAACCGCAAATATAACTTTGTAATTCATAGAAACACTATGAAAAACAAAGTTATTGGGCGTAGTTGTAAAAAAATGTAAATAAGCCAGTTTTAAGAAATTTGTAAGATTTTTTTTTGTCACATTAATATACATATTATACTATATTATTATAGTTACTGCGGAACCCTTCATGGGCGAGTCTGACTCGCACTTGGCCATTTTTTTTCATTACCTAACAAGTACATAAAATATTAAGTAGGCACTTACAGTTTTATTCTTTGGAATTTCCTCTTGTATGCTATTTTCAAATTACGCTTCTTGCGTCTTTTTTTGTCACCCATTTTAATATTATAATAAGAACTAGTATTTGCGTGTTGCGCGAGGTGCAAGCACCTCGCGTGCTTGTGATAAAAAAAAAGGGGGGAGGGAGATGGGGGGGTTTAGTATTTGCGTGTTGCACGAGGTGCAAGCACCTCGCGTGCTTGTGAAAAAAAAAAAAAATGGGGGGGTGATGTGGGGAGATGGGGGGGTTTAGTATTTGCGTGTTGCGCGAGGTGCAAGCACCTCGCGTGCTTGTGAAAAAAAAATGGGGGGGTTTAGTATTTGCGTGTTGCGCGAGGAGCACGCACCTCGCGTGCTTGTGAAAAAAAAAAAATGGTAGGGGGTTTGCACAATTATTTCGACTAAAGCATTGCCCCTCTAAATGAATCTGAAAACAAAAATGTTCCAAGTCTCTTAATTTCCGAGATCCGCCTAAAGGGGGTGAGAAGGGGGGCGGGGGGGGGGGGAACTTTGAAAAATGGTTTTTATTTTACACGAATCCGTAAAAAAAAAATACGGGTCTCGTAGTTTCCGAGATACGATAGGGAGGGGGGAAAAGGGGGGGGGGGAGAAGGGGGGGAAAAGGGGAGGTTTGGCACTTTTCCCGTAGGTTTGAGAGTTACTTGTTTACGAATCTGTCAAAATATACCTACCTCCCCATCCACCATCTGGGAGAACAATTATGTCAATGAGTGAGTGAGTGAGTCAGTCAGTCAGTGGTAATCTAGCTTTATATAGTATAACTAGTATTTGCGTGTTGCGCGAGGTGCAAGCACCTCGCGTGCTTGTGAAAAAAAAAAGTGGGGGGGGGTGATGGGGGAGATGGGGGGGGGGGGGTTTAGTTGCGTGGTGCGCGAGGTGCAAGCACCTCGCGTGCTTGTGAAAAAAAAACAAAAAAAAAAAAGAGGGGGGGGTGGTTGCACAAGTATTTCGACTAAAGCATTGCCCCTCTATATAAATCTGAAAAAAAAAATGTTCCAAGTCTCTTAGTTTCCGAGATCCGCCTACGGGGGGTGAGAAGGGGGGCAAGGGGGGCGACTTTGAAAAATGGTTTTTACTTTACAGAGCCTCCTCTATACGAATCCGTAAAAAGAAAAAAATACCGGTCTCGTAGTTTCCGAGATACGATAGGGAGGGGGGAGAAGGGGGGGTGAAAAGGGGAGGTTTGGCACTTTTCCCGTAGGTTTGAGAGTTACTTGTTTACGAATCTGTCAAAATATACCCACCTCCCCATCCACCATCTGGGAGAACAATTATGTCAATAAGTCAGTCAGTCAGTGAGTGAGTGGTAATTTAGCTTTATATAATATAACTAGTATTTGCGTGTTGCGCGAGGTGCAAGCACCTCGCGTGCTTGTGGAAGAAATCGCCCCGCAGCATGGCCTCGACCAATGCCGGGCGCGAGAGGTCTCCGCCTATTGCCGCCGTGAGGACACGTCGGTGCTCTGCCCAAGCGGGGCAGTCCTGCACCGTGTGCTCGACTGTGTCCTCAGGGCGACCCTCGCAGTGGTGACACCCAGGCGTTTCCTCCTTTCCCATCAGACACAGGTACCTCCCGAAACTTGAAGGACGTGAGGACCTGCGTCATACGGTAGGTCAGGACGCCGTGACGCCGATCTAGCCACTCCTCAAAGAGGGGTCTTACCGCCGCAATTGCGGCGTGCCCGTCTTTACTACCCTAAGTTCATTTTTAGGGTTCCGTAGTCAACAAGGAACCCTTATAGTTTCGCCATGTCCGTCTGTCTGTCCGTCTGTCCGCGGTTTAGCTCAAAAACGATTGGTACTAGAAAGTTGTACTTTGGCATGAGTATACACGTTAATGACGCCAAAAAAGTCGTAAAATAAAATTTTGAAAAAAACAATTATTTAGGGTACCTCCCGTACATGTAAAGTGGGATGATAATTTTTTTTTTCGTTCTTCCCACAGTGTGGGATATCGTTGGATAGGTCTTTCAAAAATATTAGGGGTTTGGTAAGATCGTTTTTTGATTAAGTAAACCGTTCGTGACTTATCAAGCTTTAAAGTACCAATTTTCGTTAGAGTCAAGTGTCCCCCCTCTATCAACTAAACGGTTATAGTTATAAATTCAAATGTCACGGCAGTAGTACCTATATATAACGAAATTTAAAGGAAAACTATCACACATAAGTGGGCTTTACAAGTTTACGAGTAATAGGCGACCAATTGTATTTGACTCGAAAATTTCGAACAACTCTATAGAAATGTCGATAGATGGCGCTAAGCGCCAGTTGTATCGTGCTAGCTTCTTGTGACGATTGAGTAGTGTAGCTCTGTGTCCGTATTTAAATTCAAAACACCGGCTATGACAAGTTTTATACAAATCTCTAAAAAAAAATTGAAACTTTCCGTGCAAAATTGTTGGATCAGGTGAGGATTTGTATAGGAAGTCAAATTAGTTAGGTAGTCATGTTTTGCTTTTATTTAGAGCATGGTACGAAACGATCAGTCAGCGAATACGACACGCACTTGGCTGTTATAAAAACTACGGAACCCTACACTGCGCGTGGCCCGACACGCACTTGACCGGTTTTTATATCTAGTACTTCTCATTCGAGGCCCCCTCTACAGAGGGCCGAAGCCTGCCGGGGTCGTGGGACTTATCCCATTACCGTGACTCCGGTACGTAAAGGGTTATTGAAGGAACACCGTGGATTTTATTCAGTAAAAGTCTGACAGTCCCTCCCACCCTGCCCGGGGTGGGAGGACTTATTTGATAATTTTACCAAGTTAAAAAAAAAAAAAGTACTTCTCATTGTCTCGTAATTACTGATACCTCGCTTTGTAATTGATGCTGCTTCCAATATACATATATATTGACGCTAGGGTTAAGATTTTTAACCTTCTAAATTCCGGTCTGCATGAATCGGTCTGTTTAAGCCCACATATACTTCTGATGCAATTTTTTGGGGCTTTGAATGCAAATTCTCTGTTAGTAGAATTACCTCAGCACACCACACAATATTTAAGTGTGGAACCTACATATGCATGATAAACATTCAGTAAAACATTTTCATTACACTTACACTTACCAAACTCTACTTTAACCCGAAAACCAGTCAATTTGTAACTAGAGTTTAAGAAGTTTAAACTACTAATCCTAAATTCACCAGTAGTCTCAAAGCGTTGGAACTTTTATATAAAGTAAGAAGTGTAGTTTAAAAGATCTCCAAGCGGAAGTCGGCCATAGTGAAAAATTACTTGTATCATGGTGTAAACGACATCTGGTAAATCTATCTATCTATACTTATAATAAATCTGTAGAGAGGTCAATTCTGTACATGAAATATATTTCCAAAATAACTATCAAGGGGTGATTAAGGATCGATACTCATGCCAAAAATGCAATCAGTTAAATTTTTGTCTGTCTGTCTGTCTGTCTGTCTGTCTGTCTGTCTGTCTGTCTGTCTGTCTGTATAACCGTTATAGAAACAAAAACTACTCGACGGATTTTAACGAAACTTGGTACAATTATTTTTCATACTCCTGAGCGGGTTATAGTATACTTTTCATTACGCTACAATCAATAGGAGCAGAGCAGTGAAGGGAAATGTTGGGAAAACGGGAGAAGTTACTCCATTTTTTAAGCTTCCGTCGCGTGTGCAACCTTAATGGTTAAAGCTACACAAATCATTTCATGACGGAAATGTTCTCCTTAAAATTATATAAAAAATATCCCACGACAGCATATGTCTAACTTTTATGGTTGACTCACAATAACACGTGTAACTCCCGATAGCTTAGCAGTTCGAAGCTTTCTGATTATAATATTTGTCTACTCTTACGTTTATAACACTCTCAGTCACTCCTAATTGAAAAAGCTAACATTATTAAATATTCCATAAAAAAATTGGCCAAGTGCGAGTCAGACTCGCCCATGAAGGGTTCCGTAGTAACTATAATATAATATGCAAATTTATTTGACGAAAAAAAAAACCTTACAAATTTCTTAAAACTAGCTTATTTACATTTTTTACAACTGCGCCAAATAAATTTGTTTTGAAAAAAAACCTTACAAATTTCTTAAAACTGGCTTTTTTACATTTTTACAACTGCGCCGAATAAATTTGTTTTTCATAGTGTTTGAATGAATTACAAAGTTATATTTGCGGTTTTAGAAAATATGCTGTATCTCAAAAACTGCAGAACTGATTTCGTTCAAACTAATTTTGGTTGAAAGTTTATATTAAGATCTACAGACATATATTTTTTTTAGATTTTTCACTCTATTATTATAGAAGTTAGAGGTTGTGTCCGCCACACACACATTTTACCACTTTGGAAGCTTATATCTTTTAAACGATTGACTTTATGGAAAAGTAGTTTTAGAAACCCCGATGTCGTTTTTAAAGAACTGTCTATAGATACCACACATGCATCGATTTCATAAAAAAAAATATTTTCAGGTTTAGTTCCATGTATGGGGAGCCCCCCTTTATTTTAAATATTTTTTAATTTTTTTCTCAAAATCGGAAAGCGGTTCACAGAATACATCTACCTATCAAGTTTCACATGTATAGTCCTAATAGTTTCGGAATAAAATTGCTGTGACAGACGGACGGACGGACAGACAGACAGACAGACAGACGGACAGACATGTCGAAACTATAATCATATAAATCGGTATAGAAACACCAAAGTTATACATGAAATACGCTTATAATAATAAGCCATCGCGCGTGAATACTGAATCATGCTATAAGGATTATTTTTGAGAATCGGTCGCCGCGCTCGACGCGTCTCGCGGTCGAAGCGTTCTCTAGGTACTTAAGCCTCATGTGAACGTGATCTAAACAATATTACCAATACATTAACTTACGCTGACGGAGTCGCGGGCACAGCTATATTGTATCATTACGCTAAGGCCAATAGGAGCGGAGCGCCAATGAAGAATGCTTCAAAATCGGGGTTAAATTTAACGTTAGCCCAAAGTAACTATTCCACGTGGACGAAGTCGCGGGCAAAAGCTAGTAACAAATAAAAAAACGCAATTCATTCGAGTAATTAAGTATGAGGCGTAAAGTAAATACAATTACTTACAACTAAGCTGTTATCATAAAATGAAATTTATATTAGGTATATAAATTTATAATCCTTTATATTCGATTCAATGAAATTATATGTAAAAATGATCATAATACGGTTTTAAAGCAGTCAGTAGTGAAATAAAGTATTCGGACATGAATTTAATGTAGTTATTAAAATATGAATAACAAAAGTCATTAAGAGTATAAATATTTTTATAATAGAATTGAGAGTATAAATAAGTTTATTTAACAAAAAAACTTTTTAGCAAAAATTAGAACCGACTTCCATATAAAAACACTACAAAGGCAAAAATAACTTTTATTTCGGAAGGCGGTGTCAAAAACGACACTTTATAAGTTAAAATAAAAATATAAGTTATAATAAAAGTTATTTTTGCCTTTGTAGTGTTTTTACATGGAAGTCGGTTCCAATTTTTGCTAAAAAGTTTTTTTTTTTCACTCTTTTTAGTGGGTCGGTTTGTAATTTATCTAGTTACAAAAGCCAACGACTTATCACCTTTAACAAAATATTGCTTTTCCCGGTGCAGAGCCGTTAATTTTTGAGGAGTTCTCCTGGTACATCACATCAGCTCTACTTCACCATGTGCATTGTGACGAGCATAAAGTGCTTAACATCCATATTCATGTAATCTAATCGCAATCAACGAAATACTTATTATTGAGTAGTTTCGGTAGCCATCTGGGGTCTTCATCATCAGTTCCACTTCCTCAAATGGTGCTTTTCGAGAGCAACTGCACAAGGTACTATAAGAAATACCCAAAACGCTATAGGTGTGCCTATAATATTTGAAGAGTTCCCTCGATTTCTCCATGATCCCATCATCAGATCCAAACATGACGACAATGGGACCAACTAGAAAGTATACTCTTTCAAACAAAAAAAGAATTTTCCAAATCGCTCCAGCCATCTCCGAGTTATGAGGTAACATACATAAAAAAAAAAAAAAAAAAGTTCAAGACGAATTGTAAACCTCCTTTTTTTGAAGTCGGTTAAAAAAGAAATGATATACCTATATCGTAAGTTAGAGAAATTATCTTAAGAGATAGAGTTCAGTCAGCTATTTAGTATAGTTTTGTACCTTAGAAGAGTGGAAGAGTGCCGATTTACAATAGGATAGAATTTATTGAGTCCATTGTTAATTTTTTTTACAAATTTCCGGTGATCCCAAACCTAGGCTATGCCTGTATCTTGGGGACCTAAGTTGTGGTAGACAATGTTGTGGTTGTGGTAGACAATGCAAGTACTTATGATAAAACCCAGGAACAGTTATTGTTTAACCTCACATGATTATGAGAATCATGTGAGGTTAAACAATAACTGTTCCTGGGTTTTATCATAAGTACTTGCATTGACTTGACCGATTAATTAAGATAGCGTGCAACTCATTAAGATTTTGTTGTAATGATTCCGTAACTAATTTGTTAAGACTTAACTAATGAAACCCAATAATGAGTTCTGTGTCTGTCTCCAAAGACAAGCCTGTTAGGTATTATTACTTATCACTAAAACATACTTAACCAGCCTATATGGTTGCCACTGTAGGGAGACAAGCTTCTGTCTAATAATAGGAAAGTGAAATGGGATGACATATATCTCCGGTCTCTCATTTCTTACACACGGTATCTACGAGTATCTTTTTCGTCTTAATCGGAGAAGTTTCAGAAGAAATAACCTTCGTAGTCGCACCAATCTTTTGTCTGTATGTAATAATGTGCGTAAAATATAAGTAAACCTAACCATGGTCTTGATTAAGATATAGTACCTACGTTAATCCCGATAGTCATAAAGTTTCTAAAAGTTAAGACTAAGAGTAAAATTGTATATTTTTAAAACTAAGTTGAAAAGCCACATTCAAGTCCTAAGTTTATTCTGTCCAACACAACTGTATCCAAATATAGTTGTAAAACTCTTATTAATATAGAGCACGTGAGTTAACGTTATCCCATTTCGTTGTGGATTCGCGTTAGGCAGCCAACACGGCGTTTAATTAAATATTTAATAATTCCCAACTTGCCTCCTCACATCTACCCTAAGCGTCGACTACAAAGTTAAATAATTCCCGCCAAGCCACTAGTTTACGCCAAAATGATGCCATTTTGTTAACTTGAAGATTTTCCAGTGAAAATTTTTAATCTTTTTGCATTGTTTTGTCTTTATTCGGTAAAATGAAACGTCATAATTTTCTATTTCAGCTACCATCACGGCTAAACGAAAATAATAAAAAAATATTTATAGTGATGACTTTTTGCCGAAATTGTGAAAGGAGGTTGAAAGCAATTTGGGGGACTTTTTTGGCTAACAGTGGGATAACATAGATATTAATTAGAAAAGGAGATTTTTTTGTATTTTCTTTCCAAAATATCTTTATAAATGTACCTAAAAACTTTTAGACCTACTTAGGCTGCCTCTTATAACTTTGAGCTACTTGTAATAAAATAACTTCCAAGTTAGCAAAACTTTTAGGATCGGGGTAAGCCATCCACTTAGGATATTGTGCCATCAATCAATCATCATAATATAAAACAAAAACTCTTCAATGCTGTGTTCTGGTTTGATGTCTATCTAGGACAAACAGATAGTGATCTTTTTCAACCCGTTTTAGGGGTTTTTTTGTATTTATAATAGACCACCATCTCACCTGATGGTAAGTGATGATGTGGTCGAAGATGGAGTAATTGGTTAGGTATATTTTCACGAAAATCACTCAAGATAAGTTGCTCTATAATAGAGTGATATACTCGGATGCATATTCGTTTTTTTTTTCTATTTTTCAAGATCTGTATTAACAGATAATCTATAGTTACTTATAATAAATCTGTAGAGAGGTCAATTCTGTACATGAAATATATTTCCAAAATAACTATCAGGGGGTGATTAGGGATCGATACTGATGCCAAAAATGCAATCAGTAAAATTTTTGTCTGTCTGTCTGTATATAACCGTTATAGAAACAAAAACTACTCGACGGATTTTAACGAAACTTGGTACAATTATTTTTCATACTCCTGAGCTGGTTATAGTATATACATACTTTTCATCACGCTACAATCAATAGGAGCAGAGCAGTGAAGGGAAATGTTGGGAAAACGGGAGAAGTTACTCCATTTTTAGGGTTCCGTAGTCAACAAGGAACCCTTATAGTTTCGCCATGTCCGTCTGTCTGTCCGTCTGTCCGCGGTTTAGCTCAAAAACTATTGGTACTAGAAAGTTGTACTTTGGCATGAGTATACACGTTAATGACGCCGCAAAAGTGGTAAAATAAAATTTTGAAAACAACAATTATTTAGGGTACCTCCCATACATGTAAAGTGGGATGATTATTTTTTTTTTCGTTCTTCATATAGTGTGGGATATCGTAGGATAGGTCTTTCAAAAATATTAGGGGTTTGGTAAGACCGTTTTTTGATTAATTAAACCGTTCGTGACTTATCAAGCTTTAAAGTACTAATTTTCGTTAGAGTCAAGTGTCCCCCCCCCCTCTATCAACTAAACGGTTGTAGTTAGAAATTCAAATGACACGGCAGTAGTACCTATATATAACGAAGTTTAAAGGAAAACTATCACACATAAGTGGGCTTTACAAGTTTACGAGTAATAGTCGACCAATTGTATTTGACTCGAAAATTTCGAACAACTCTATAGAAATGTCGATAGATGGCGCTAAGCGCCAGTTGTATCGTGCTAGTTTCTTGTGACGATTGAGTAGTGTAGCTGTGTGTCCGTATTTAAATTCAAAACACCGGCTATGACAAGTTTTATACAAATCTCTAAAAAAAATTAAAACTTTCCGTGCAAAATTGTCGGATCAGGTGAGGATTTGTATAGGAAGTCAAATTAGTTAGGTAGTCATGTTTGGCTTTTAGTTAGAGCATGGTACAAAAAGATCAGTCAGGGAATACGACACGCACTTGGCTGTTATAAAAACTACGGAACCCTACACTGCGCATGGCCCGACACGCACTTGACCGGTTTTTTTAAGCTTCCGTCGCGTGTGCAACCTTAATGGTTAAAGCTACACAGAAATTATTTCATGACGGAAATGTTCTCCTTAAAATTATATAAAAAATATCCCACGACAGCATATGTCTATCTTTTATGGTTGACTCACAATAACACGTGTAACTCCCGATAGCTTAGCAGTTCGAAGCTTTCTGATTATAATATTTGTCTTCTCTTACGTTTATAACACTCTCAGTCACCCCTAATTGAAAAAGTTAACATTATTAACTATTCCATAAAAAAGAATCATATAAATCGGTATAGAAACACTAAAGTTATACATGAAATACGCTAATAATAAACCATCGCGCGTGAATACTGAATCATGCTATAAGGATTATTTTTGAGAATCGGTCGCCGCGCTCGACGCGTCTCGCGGCCAAAGGTATAAAATTTCGTTCTATAGGTACTTAAGCCTCATGTGAACGTGATCTAAACAATATTACCAATACATTAACTTAATAACACACAAGGAGTTACACGCTGACGGAGTCGCGGGCACAGCTATTAACAATAATATTGTGCGGTTCCGTATTGCGATATTTTTCAACAGTATTATAGATTGACATATTATATTTCCCTACTAAATTACGAAAGTTAATCTGTCTGTTACATCAAAATCACTGAACCGTGAGGAAGGACATAGGCTACTTTTTTAAACGCGATAATCTCAGGAACTACTGGTTCGAATTGAAAAATTATTTTTTAATTAAATAATCAATTAATAGAGAAAGGCTATAGGCTATATATCATTACGCTAAGGCCAATAGGAGCGGAGCGCCAATGAAGAATGCTTCAAAATCGGGGTTAAATTTAACGTTAGCCCAAAGTAACTATTCCACGCGGACGAAGTCGCGGGCACAAGCTAGTAATTAATAAATAATGCACTTACCCTAAGTTACATCAAGGCACTTCATTAGGCTGGTACTTCGCATTCAAAACCTTATCAAATAAAATTGGATACGCCACAATATCTGTCGACCTATGGATAACGGCCAAGGACAAAAGAAATCTACTCTTACCTCTTGAATTGCTTTTATATCTAAATCGTAAAGCGATTTACAGAATACCTAGCAAGTTTCAACTCTACAGTCTTAATAGTTTTGGAATGAAGTGTCTGTGACATACGGACGGACAGACAGACTTGACGAATCTAAAAGAGTTCCGATATTGCCATTAGCTACGGAACACTAAAACCCCATCCTGTTCCTTCAGGTGCTCTTGCGTTCCGGAGCGCGGAGCCGCGGTATCTCGTTAGAACATTCCCTGAACACTGGCAGCTAAGAAGGATCAGCTTACTTATAAGTAATTAATTGAACCGGCTACAATATACAACGTGTAACGGAAACCCCATATCTATCCAAAAGGGCTGAAGACAACATCTGGTATGGAGTCTCTATGCACAGTTTCAGCACAAAATAACTGACTCAAAGAATTGATACCAAATTATTGGTTTCATATATTTCTTGAATACCAATCATAACAAACGTGTCACAGCACTACGAGGGTCAATAACTTTCCACGTCACTTGCCAATAACACGATAATACTTTTCGTTCTTCTTAATTTGAAAAATTCGGTCTCTGGTATTGTGTATTGGAATTTGTAATAAGTTCTACACACGTAGACTTAGGATTACAAAACCCTTGCCATATCGTTTGTTATCATCCAAAGATGCCATGCACTTGGTATGTATATATCCTTTAAATTACACGTTGTACCTATAAGTAATTGATTGGATTAACTAAAGATTAACATTATTGAGCGACTGTTAGAAACAAAGAATTAATTAAATTTATTGAATTAGGTCGGTATCTGATTAAGTACTTCATTTGCTGGTGAAAGCATTTCTTATATTTTAAATAGTCATTTGAAAGTATAATAAAAATAAGCATTGATCGATCAGTCCGTTACCGAGTTTTGGCACAATAAAAAATAAGAAGTAGGTAAGGATGAGATGTATTGGACATCTCAGGTTTGGATATAGGTAAATGTCTTGTACTAAACGGTTTTTGGTACAAGATACTCAAAAAATACCTATATCTACAATTCTAAAGATAATATAAATGATTGTTAACAGTGCGTCAAATACATATAAATTGCTATGTTATATCCAAATTAATTATTTTATTTTACTTTTCAAAATATTATAAAAAACCTATTTATTTAAATAAGTATGAGAGCCAGTACTTTTAAATGCCAGCCCCTCACCAATTTCTACAGTTTAGCTAGGAAGAATAAGTGACGCAACAAACTCCACAGCAACTCATCTGTCTGTTACATGAGTTAGAAAACTTTAAACTTATAATATAGTATGCTAAATCACTACAAAGTATAAATCAAAATCGCTCCCAACCACTGTCATTCCCTTTATATATAAGGCTTTTATCTTCTCCTCAGCCATGCAATAGATTTCGTGCGGGTTCAGTGTTGGATAATAAATATCTTGAGGAAGGTTTATATACAAAAGTGATCTATATAAAGTTATGCCATAGTCCTGAAAACTCTGTTCTGCTTAGAGAAATGGCAAATATTTTTTCTATATAAATTTGGCCCAATAATAATCAGCAACGCGAACTCCGCTTACTGATGCAAACATGAGATTATCAAGTGTACAGGAGACGGAATGGTCGTTGTAAAAAATAATTTACATTAATTCAACAATTCTTATGTTTTTCATAATGTTCACCCGCGCGAAGCTGGGCTGAGTGGCCAATAATTTACACCATCATTATAAATAGGATTCTTTTTGTTTGTTGTTACTTGTTTGTAATCGATAAACTCAAAAATTACTGGACTGATTTCAAAAATTCTTACACTACAATACATGTACAACTATATGATCAGAAAGTAAGAAAGGCAACTTTAATTTCCATAAAAAACCTTTTCAGCAAAGCTGCTAGTAATTAATATTAAAAAGGAAAATAATACAACGATGGAAAGTCAACTACTTATAAAACATTAATAATATCGTGAATTGTTCCACGAATTTGTTCACGTGATACCTGCGATACGCAGTACTGTAAAGTTTCATCTAAATCCGTTCAGTAATTTTTGCTTGAACAACAAACATCGATCCATCGTCACAAACTATCGTATTTATACTATTAGGTACTTACTAAAGTAAGACAAGATTGATTCACTATAAGCACCATTTGCTAATAACGACCACCATCAACACATTCTAAGAATCGGGATAAGTTTCCAATGATTGTTTGTTGTTTAAACGTTACCCGCTAGATTAGTGGCGTAGACATGTGACACGTTCGCGATCCGAGTTACTATGGGTTCATGTGACCGGGTTATCCACCTGTGACGTCACCAGATAAAGTTTCGTAAGTTTCTTGTAAACGCTGATTAAACGGTAATACCTATTTTATTTATTTTGAAGAATTTGGTTTTAGTTATATATTTTTTGGATTACAAGACAAACGGCGGCGGCGGGCGATGCGCCATTGTTACATGGTGGACATCTATGTATATAAAAGCGAAATACCACTCACTGATTAATCACGAAATCTCAGAAACTATAAGTAGTAGGGGTCTCAAATTTTGCATGGGGTTTAGTTTTAATACGTAGATGCTCGCTAAGACGGATTTTGCGAAATTCCCACGGGATCGGGATTTAAACGGGAAAAACTTCCCACGCGAACGAAGTCGCGAGCAACTGCTAGTTTATATATATACATATAAGTACTATTATTATAAAATGTTAAAATTTGTTTAAAATGTTAAAATCTACGCGGATGAACGAACGAGCAATGAGATGGTATATATTTGCTAAATTATTAGGTCAGTGTGTATTGGAAGTGTATTAACTAATTGGTATTACATAAAAAAAAGTTTAAGTTCCTTATTTCCCTTGCGCTGCAACATTGCATAGCGTATTTTTTTAATACGATTGTCCTATGCAATTCTATACGGGCCTATAATAAGTTTCACCCTTTGGTTTGACCTCCATGACTTATCCTACAGAAACCGTATATTACCCGTGATTAAATCTAGTAGTTTATTCAGGAATATAAGAACTTTTAAATACATTTTTTTTAACCTGCATCAGCATGATCAGGCTATAATGTTCACACTGATGGAAACAGGCTTCCTCTCTGTGAGAGGCGATGGGCTTTAATCCACTAGGCGGATATGGACATAGGACACGTCGGTTTCCTCATGATGCTTTTCATCCCCGTTTCAAGGGCAATGACGATAATTTCACTTAAACGAATTTGCAGATTTACAGAAATGTAGAATGTGATGTTTTTCTAAATCTTAAAAGAATTGCTTTTTTTCTGGGTGGGAAAATCATCGAATGACTTCTTCCGCTCTGGGTTAAGCGGAAGGGAGTGTCAGACTTCTACTGACTAAAAACCCACCCTGTTCCTTCGGGTGCCCTAATGTTCCGGGGCCGCGGTATCTCGATAGAACTTTCCCGCAAACCCCGAGAGAATTTACTAATAACCTCCTATTCAATTACCTCAGTTAGGAAGAAATCTCAACAGGATTGTCTTCCATCTGTTTGGCTGAATAGAAACTTTAGAACTCTATCTACCATTAAGTTACTGAACCATACTCTAAAATTAGCGCTTCCTAACAAACCTCGATCAGACGTCGTAACAAGTTCAAGTGAACTTTAAGTTACAAAGTCGAACTCTTGGTCAAAGTTATGCATTAGTTATCGGCAAACATCAAATTCCGTTGCAAATCGGACTGACTGGGGAATGGAATGTTTCTTAGTCAAAACTTAAGTCTTGTGTCATAGAAGTAACTTGATTGTTTATTAATAGATCCCTAATTTATGCATCTATTGGCTGCTGATCCAATTGGCCACTCAATTGAATGACAGAATTTAGTGGCGAAATAATTTTATGTTCCTATAATTATAAAGTTTGCGAATCAAAAATACTTAAAAAAACGAATAAATTGGTCCCTTAAACCCTGAAAATTCATCATAAAGATAACTTTTCTCGTCAAAGAAAATTATCATTTAGGTTTTTACATTCATTTGCATATTTGTATGCATGTATGTAATTTTGGAAAATACATAACCAGACAATATTTGAACAAATGTTCCGTGACAAAAAACTAGACTTACCTGACACCAAACTGGCCGAAAATAAGCACAGCACTAAATTTAACACAAATATAGTCTTCATTTTTTTTTTGTAAAGATTAGAACACACTTTCAAACTAAACAGCTAATGTTTTCACTGTGATGTTCTGCGTGATTGTTGCGATCATATTTAGTTGTTTAGTTTTAATTGGAGCAGCAATTCCGCGCTGCTTTGGCACTGTCTTACTGTGTAATGATAGGAGCAGTCGGGTCAGCTCGCTGATAAGATTTCTGCGCATGACACCGCGGCGGCTGAGGTTATGGTTCAACGGGGAAAACTTTAGTAAACAATATTTTTTTACAAAGTAAACAGGATGTTTGTCGAATTAAATGTATAAGTAATTAAACAAGCTTAGTAATGAAAGCATTTTTGAAACCCTGTGCGTAAAATATACCAGTATGGTTCTTTGATGGTGAACATATTAAAAATTATGGATTAACATATTTATAGGCAGGATAAATGTGGTATCAAATTTGATTTTGACTATTGCCGCAGTGGTTAAGTGATTGACTGTGGCGTAGCGAGTCATGGGTTCGATAGAGAACATAATATGTTGCAGTGTTCTACAAATAATTGTTCCGTTTCTGAATATTTGTATAATGCACTCACAATACGGGACAACTTCTTTGTGTGAGGCAATGTTTTTTTTAAGGAGTTATACGACATGGTCCTTTTTTTAAATGTAATGATAGTTTTAATTATTCATTTATTTACACTTCATTCACATAGGTATGGGGGTTGAAAGAATGTTCTAACGAGATGCTGCGGCCCCGGAACCCAAGAGCAAGTGAAGGGGCAGGGTGGGTTTTTAGTCAGTAGAAGTTTGACACTCCCTTCCGCTCCAACCACAGCCGGTCATTTGATGATTTTCCCACCCAGAAAAAAAAAGATAAGAAAGAAATATTATTATTATTATTCAACCATGAGTGGTGAAGAGATAGTGTGGGAGGTGCAATACGTGAGTACGTGATAAGCAATAATCAAAGAAAACAAACTCATTCAGGTCATTTCTCAATCAGGTTATTTCTTTTTTAAAGTCATTGTTTTTTATAAGATTTAATTGTATTTTATTCAATACCTGCAATAAATTATTATATTATTATTATTTTAAATTATATTATTGAGTTTATATTCTAATTTTCATTTACTGCGTTAAGTTTGCTGTTTGTTCATCTCAACCACAGATGCAACACATGAAACTGTTAGTGTCTGGTTTCTAAGTAAGCGGGCGACTACAATTTACTATGCTTAGCAAAATGCAAGCAGATGCCACCTGCATAAGTTTACTACTAATATAAGTACCTACTTAGGTAGGGACGAAACTACAGAGCCGAATTATTCATAAGGCAGTGTAGCCAATTCCCTAGGGGCCTACATTTGGAAGTGGTCCCCCCGCCCCTAGAAAAAGTGACTTTGTTCCGCAGGTTTCTAGCACAGTAGGAAAGCACTGGTTAAAATATAATAAAGTATTTAATTTTGTATAGCTAGTGGAGTAAGTTCAGGATCTCAAGGAAAATTTAAATAGGTATCGTTAACGTTGATGCAAAACTGAATGCATTATGAATGGAATCCTTCAGGATGGTATAGTTTATTAATTTAAAAAAAAACGGATTAAATTTGAATAAAATTATTGGTAGATAACTAATACTTAAAAAAATATCTAGTGTTAGTTCTGGAATTAGGTACTTAACACATTTTCTAAAGTATTGTTTGGTATGGATTTCCGCAAAGTAACGCCTGATTCCATTCTGTATAGAAAATATAGGCTGACTAAAAACCCACCTTACTATTTAGTTGCCCTTGCCTTCTAGGGCCGTATCTCGTCAGAATATTCCCGTAGTCCAAACAGAAAATAGCCCTATCGGGCCTCGTCAATGCTGCCGATTATTCTTTGAGCTAAAAGGGTAAAGGGGACCTGAGACGAAACGCCTACAGGCCCCGACCTGTGTAATCCGACCCTGCCAGTCTGCTCCCAGAGATAGCACCAATAGTATGAACAATGTATACTTATTTACTTGCTAATGAACATCTACGTGTGCTCAGATACGCCTGTGCATACACATTTTAAAAATACACAGGCTTGAAACAGAAACATCGCGGCCTGCACTAATTATAAATAATGAGTTCAACACAGTTAACGAAAGCGCTGTTTTAATTGTGTTTATTTTTGAGAAGGTGTACCTACATAACCGACGCTGTGCCCGCATGTTAATATTTAATTTTACACGGCTGTACTTTTTTTTAAAGCAGCGAGTTATCTCTCTGTCACAATTATTCCAGGAACGAAATCGTTTGAAGTGTACAAAAGGAAGAAAATTAAATATTTGTCTTGTTTTCTCTTCCGTACAGTGAAAGAGTAATGTGGTATGTTTATCTATAAGTAACAACGCCATATTCGTATCCCATGTCAACGATAAATATACTTTTAATTTGGAATTCCTAACTAAATGCCAGATATTGAAGATTTCAAGTGGCTAGTTCGACATAGTAATAATACTGCTGTAGTATATAGTAACAGTGATATAGTAAGAATATACCGTCCCACGTTAAGTACTTAGGATCTTTGCTGCTATCTTGGTCTAGTGGTAGTGAACTAGGACTGCTAAACATGTGGTTTCTTGATTTAATTCCTGGGTTAACCAGGTTTACCCACCAAGATTTTCTTAGAGATCTTGTGGTCGTCAGAGTCATCACATTAATTTCAGCAACGGTGTGTAGATAATATCATCTTAACAGAGTTTTCTTTGTGAATATGAAATAATTTAAAATTTTTGTAAGCCTTTATTTACTCTGAGTGGATTTTCCTGCCAGAGTATAACCTGGGGGTCTTTAAGTCAAGAGTGAGTAGGTTACTTCTAGGCAAGCCTGCTTCATCTTCGACCACATCGTCGCTTACCTTCAAATGGGATAGTGGTCTAACGTGAGCATATCATGAATTAAAAAAAAAGACGACACCTTTGGCATTAAGCTTGTGACGCTTAGATCTATGAATATTACCTACATACTGTTGGCAACACGCTTTCGTATGTTATACGAACCGTGAAGCTTTCAATTAATGCCTTTTATAAGAAGAAATAATATCGTATTTGAGTTTTGAAAATAATTTTAGCTACTGTTGACATATAACTGACTTCCAAATCATTTCATAATAATTAAAACTAATGTTGACATTATAATGTTCATTAACCTTACGTTATCAATCGTACACAATTTAATGTTAGCCAATTCAGTGATTTTCGATTCAAGATAAAATAAATTATTCGTTACTTCTATAGAGTTGATATAATTCGCAGCTCCTATTTTTAATTAAATTTAAGTTAAATAAATTTTAAATTTAAGAGAGAAGGGAGCTATTATAAATGAAAAGTGTTATTTACATTAATTTACTGTGCATTCTTGTTAAGAGCATAGACCCACTGTCATCCGAGGGGCGAAGAAAGCTTGATATATGTAATGGATGACCTATCTACAGAATAATCTAAAAATTGGCCAAGTGCGAGTCAGACTCGCCCATGAAGGGTTCCGTAGTAACTATAATAATATAATATAAAATGTATAATTATTTGACGATTAAAAAAAAACCTTAAAAATTTCTTAAAACTAGCTTATTTACATTTTTACAACTACGCTAAATAACTTTGTTTTTCATAGTGTTTGTATGAATTACAAAGTTATATTTGCGGTTTTAGAAAATATGCTGTATCTCAAAAACTGCTGACCTGATTTCGTTCAAACCAATTTTGGTTGAAAGTTTACATTAAAATCTACAGATATATATTGTTTTAGATTTTTCACTCCATTATTATAGAAGTTAGAGCGGGGGGACACATTTTACCACTTTGGAAGCGTAAGCGTAACGATTAACTTTATGAAAAAGTGGTTTTAGGAACCTCAATTCCATTTTTAAAGACCTGTCTATAGATACCACACACGAATAGGTTTCATGAAAAAAAAAATTAGTTCCATCTATGGGAAATATTTATTAATTTTTTTCTTAAAATCCGAAAACGGTTCACAAAATACTATCTACCTTCCAAGTTTCACATTTATAGTCTTAATAGTTTCGGAATAAAATGGCTGTGACATACGGACGGACGGACAGACAGACAGACAGACAGACGGACAGACATATCGAAACTATAAGGGTTCCGTTTTTTGCCATTCGGCTACGGAACCCTAAAAAGTGTTATTTTTTGTCGAGGCGAAAATCTTCCTGGATGTCTTTCTCCCTGGGGCGGCTGAAGGGGTCTGTCAAACTACAATCCCCTCGTGTTACCACGCACTCTTGTGCCAGGGACTGCGGCATTATGGTCAGTGCATCTCGGAACGCGTAGCTAAACCGTGGAATTCGCGAGCAGTGAGCCCAAAATCGTAGGGAAAAGACTAGGTAGATAGATTGGCTCCCCCCTAAAGGCCAGTTACATAGTGAATAACGTAGCCGTCAGTTAACAAAACAATCGACAAGCATTACTCTATTTGAGAAATGTGTTGGCATATCTGTAAATACACAAATATAAAACGGGCGCTTGCGCATCTTAGCTCGTCTGGAAATTGGGCACGGCCAATGGGTCAAGTGCGAGTGATAACACGCGTTACCCAACCATGTACTTGTTAGATCTCATTTTAAATGTTTACCGAAGTCAAGATGCATGATTAAATTATGTTAATTAAAATAGCAATAGTATATATAAATGAATTAAATGACTGACTCGTTGTCTACTGACTGCAAGATAGACAGATAGATATAATCTGACTTATGACATGTCTTCCTTTAAAGTATTAACACATACATATAATACTTATTCACAAAAAAGTACGGAGGTGGCTCTGATGAGTGTATAAAAAAAGTGTTTATTAAGATCTACAGAAAATGCTTTTCTTATTTATCACACCCTTGTTTTAAAAGTTAGGGGGGCACACATTTTACCACTTTGGAAACATCACTTTTTTCAATCGATTGACTTTGATTGATTTTAGAAATCTCAATGTAATTTTGAAAGATCTACCCATATAAAATTTACCCTGCACGTATAGGTTGGGTCATTTTTTTTTAGTTTAGGTTCAGTTCCCCCTTAATTCTTTATTAGTCTATGGTCTGGCTGTGACATACGGACGGACAGACAGACAGACTGACATAAGGAATCTATAAGGAAATCTAAAAAAGTATCTTCAGGACTAGGTGGACCCTTCATAGACAACGCCCGTAGCTTAACATTACACGGGATAGTATTCGGTAAGTTAGTTATCTGTGTAATGAAATTTGTGCAAAATCACAGGACACTGTGTTCTCTAAAAAAGTTTTAATAGAGTTCGAAAAACACACAGAAGTTCCTATCGAAATGAGGCTAAGAAATATTTTAGAAATTAACATTCAAATATAACATACAACACTCTAAATAATGGTGATAAGACCTTAATTGAGAGCCGTGTGAATCATTCACAATCATTACCAAAATTTTTCAGGTCCGTTGTTTGAAATTGTTTTATAGTGATGGTAATGTGCTAGCCGTTACGTACCTACCTACTGGAGAAATATTGTGATAGGAGTTTGGATCTCTACCTCTATCGTCATCACCCTCTATGGGAGTCGGCTTTCAGTCCAACCAGGTAGAGCTGAGTACCTATGGTTTTTTTACATGGAGCTCCTGTCTATGTGGTCTCCACAAGTTCCACAACCCAATAGCTGTAATTACGTTACGACGATTAAGAATTTTATTATAATCATGTAATTATTAGACTTCATAATTATGTATTCATCTATCTTCATAATAATTATCTAATCGTTTTATAGTTATAGCCAGTGTTTTGTTTTATTTATATTTATATTTTATGTTTAACGTTACACGCAATTAAAGATTAATGTATTATTATAAGGTGAATATTTAAGATAATATTGGCATATATCGCCTGAACCACAGGTTTAACTAGTTCAGGCACATGTATTTAATTACCTTAAGCTAAGCATGACTTTAAGTATACATATAGTTGTAAGATTTGAATAAATGATTTGATTTCTAAACTTACTTTCCGAGGTAAGGAGAAACCTCAATTCGTTAGGATGGTCAAATAAGCGTCATATTAACATGTAAACATATGTAATTAACGTAGGTCATCTAAATTTTTATCTAAATTCTATGAAAGTCATAACTAAGTAATCATAGGTAAGTGAAAAAACTATCTCTTGCCTATATTCAATCACGTTGATATCATGTTATTAATGACTAATAATAGATGCGTGTTTTCCGGATCTGCACACAAGGTGAGAGATTATATTTGTAGACGTGTAACTATTATGTGTGTACATAAGTAGGTACATAGTCGACCATGTTCATATGATAAACTTATAATCACGCAATCACATCGCGTGTCACATAGCGAGTAATTTTATGCAAACTTGAAGTTTATACATTTTAAAGATGCAGATTTATAAAAACAGAGGAGCCATTCTTAAGGAATTTTAAAGGAATATTCACATACTAGTACTGCTCAATCTGCGACGGGTTGTCACTTTTAGTGACCCAAATGCTGGCTTTTACTTTGGCCAGAGCTAAACGTAGCATTGTCATACATCGAGACAAAGCCGACCGTTTCTTGCGCACATTGCCAGCTGACAGCGTTACGGAGATTTTTTAATGAAATAGGTACTTTAGGTTGTAGTGTAATTCACAATCTGGAAGACGAAAAATCTTACATATAAGTTTTAAGTCACGAATAAAATGGGATATCGATTACTATAATCGATTAATGTGTATGAGTTTAAGCAATTGAACACAAAACTACTTGCACCAGATTATTGATTCAATCAAAGTGAATAAATAAATTACAATTAACATAATGTCAGTAGTTAAAAAAAAATAAAAATCAACATATTATAAAGAATTCTTAAAGTCGATTCTCGTTTACAAATAAATTAATTAATGTGTTAAGATCTACAGCAATCACAAATTTTATTTCCAAACAAATATACATAATTATATACTAAAATACAAACTATAATAAGGCATCAAAAAATTGATCCTCAACGCTGTCGGCTGGCAACGTACCCAAGATACTGGCGGCATTGCCTCGTTGTATGGCAATGCTTAGCCGTTGACCAAAGAAAAAGCCAGCCCTTGGGTCGCGGGAAGCGTCAACGAGCCTTTTCGATATTTCTTTAAAAAGGCTGTGAGCACACGGGCCCCATGATCCGATAGTTTCGACCCCAAAAGGCTCGAAAATATAGTTATCACCGATATGACTATATTTACGCCGCTTGAGGTTTTCTGCAGCCGCAGCGGGAGCGCCAGCCCAACATGATGAACTGGGAAGATGGGATGGCGCGACAGTATCGACACAAGTTGCGTCCCACACTAAAGGCCTACCCATCTTCCGAGGAAACAATGACATGCCGTCCGGTCTCTTGCCATCGTCACGCGTCAGTCCATTGGGTTCCAAAACGGCTGGAACGCTGACGGTGACAAGGGCTCGTCGGATAATGTCGTTTAAGTTGGCATGTCGCTCAAAACAACCCGCACTACGGCTGCAAGAAAGTCCATGGTGCCCGAGTCTGTTGACCGCTTCCCCACAATTACAGCGATGGGCTGCGATGGAAGGGGCTCCTAGGCGTAGTGAAACAGCGATGCGGAAAGTGGTGTCGTAAAACAAAGTGCCTAGATTTGAGGACGGTAGAGCATATAACCAAAGACCTTGTTCGACCCCAAGCCCAGCCAACGGTAACTGGTATGTCGAACTGTCCGCGATTACGCGGAGCCCTACGTTGTGGTAGGCTCTTAGGCCTTATTTCAATAAACAAAATGTACCACTAACCTGAGTGCTGGGGACGCCAAGTTCGACCTTCAAGGTCACGCTCCAAGTGTGGTTTGTATGTAATATGAGGGTGAGTAATTGAAAGGTGTGATGTAAGTCAAGTGTTGTAGAACGTTCACAAGGCGCCGGCAACTCCAGATGGCGCGGTTCCAACTCAGCATCACACCCAACTCGTTTCCAGCAAGCGCGCGCTACGCGTGGTAGACAATAAGGCGATGTGTTCCGAGAAATATCACTGGATTCTTGTTAATCCGAGATTACAAAGTTCAATCAATCACTGAACACAATTAATCTGTTCATATCTCGTGAGATCCAATACGATTTACAACAAATTCCGCGTGCCGGCCGACCGACGACAAGGCGGCGTATAATTCAACAATATCCCGGGGTTTTCAACAAATGGGGAATACACTTCAACCAACAAATAATTCGCGACCCAATTATCGGTCTCAACGGGCGAATTCAACAATATTTTACCAATTACAATCAAATCAAAGTCCCAAACGTGCGGACATTTTTCCAACAAGCAAAGTCAATCTGTCAAGTCAAGAGAGGTTATGTCAAGTCCACAGATAATTAATGTTGCCGGCCAAAAGGTGCGTTCTGTATCACGTCGGACCGAACATCTACCCCCCCCGGACGGGCCTACCCGTCCGCTAATCAATTGGAAGTCTTGACAAGGTTGCAAATTCAACACAGCTTCAATGCGGCCAAATACCGTAGCTAGTTCATTAAATGTGAGAACGGTGTCTCCCAACAATCTCCGCCAGCGTCCCTTTGCCGCCTTCACCGCGGCCCCAAAAATACCCCCCCAATGGGGGGCAGGCTGGCGGGTCAAACAACCAAGTGACCCCTCGGCGGGCCGAACTATTACCAATGTCAACCTGGTTCTCATTAAGGAAGGCGTATACCTCCCTCAAATAGTTACTTGTACCCTTGTAATTCGTACCGCAATCAGACCTAATCAACGAAGGTAACCCACGGCGAGACACAAATCTTTCCAAAGTCGCCTCAAAGGCCTCTGTCGAGAGGGAGGTTACCAGCTCCAAATGTACTGCCTTGGTTGACAGGCAGACAAACACACAAATAAGCCCCAACAATCTTGCTATTACGAAGGGTGGACGTCTTCAACAAAGGGGGACCAACAAAATCCGTTACGACGCCAGCAAAGGGCCTCGCCTCATTGACGCGATCAGCCGACAAAATCCAAAATTCTCGCTGCAGAACGGCCAACAGCGCATTGCAACCGGCATGCGAGTTCTTAGTGTGACGATCAGTCACCAACAATTGTACCAAGTTCAGTTACAACAAGGGCAGGAGCACTAATTTTAGGGTAAGGACAACTCACAATGGTGACCTCAAACCAGGTCCTTCCCTCAACAGTGGTGTCAGCCGGTTCGCCAATTCCCCAAATCTTACCTGAAAGGTCGTTCACCTTCAGGCCAACCTGTCCCGCTAACCAAGAAGACAAAAGGCAACCCCGGACTCCCGTCTCCAAAATGGCACAGACCACAATCGAGTCACCCAAGGGTCCCCAGACCGTGACCGAGGCCGTTGGCAACAAAACCGTCTTGATCGGGGGGTTCCTTTAGCGGGGCAGGCGTCAATCTCTTAGTGATGCCTGGGCGGCGACCGATCGCCGCTTCCAGGCTGCCTTCGTTCACGACGAGGCCAACAATCAAACCATTCGTCCGCGCGGTGTCCCAAGCCGCTCGCCATCACTGGAGGGGCATATCCCACCGGATGCCCGAATGGCGGAGGGCGCGACTCCAGCCGGGGACGTTCCGCCAACGGAGGGGAAAGGGAGCGGCGCCGACCCGGCCACTGCTGCCTAGCAGCCAATGCGCGTTCTCCCTGACGAGGGAAGACCAAATGGCGCTCGTGGGGCTCCCGTTCAACTTGCGCGGGGGGTGGAGTGCGGCGTACAGAATCGCGGGTCTCAGCCCGGTGCTCGTCTCCGGGGTACCCCCCCATGCGCGAACCCCCCTTAGAAGCTGGTCTGCTGGAGCGGTTCGCGTTGGCGCACAAAATCTCCAAGTGGGACCCTTCACAAATTCTACACGGGCGGGGGTCGGGGCAGTCCCGATGGAAGTGGGCCCCCAAGCACGAAAAGCACAAACGGCGTGCGTTGACAATGCGGCGGCGGGAACTTACGTGCAAATTCAAAAAGTCCCGGCAACGCACCATGACATGCCCCGTTGCCTTACAAAAGTCACAATGATGAGGACTCCGGGCACCATCAAAACGGGGGGCGGGGCGAACATCAACAGGCCCCCTAGCCCGAGGACTCCGGGCGCCAGCCAAACGGGGGGCGGGGCGATCATCAACAGGCCCCCTAGCCCGAGGACTCCGGGCGCCAGCAAAACGGGGGGCGGGGCGATCATCAACAGGCCCCCTAGCCCGAGGACTCCGGGTGCCAGCCAAACGGGGGGCGGGGCGATCATCAACAGGCCCTCTAGCCCGAGGACTCCGGGCGCCAGCAAAACGGGGGGCGGGGCGATCATCAACAGGCCCCCTAGCCCGAGGACTCCGGGCGCCAGCAAAACGGGGGGCGGGGCGAACATCAACAGGCCCCCTAGCCCGAGGACTCCGGGCGCCAGCAATACGGGGGGCGGGGGGAACATCAACAGGCCCCCGGGCCCTAGTCCGTCCCTGGTCTCTGGGCTGAGAAGGTAGTGGGGGTGACCCCGTGGCGCCACGAGTGTTATCCGCAAACCGACACTCGTCTTCCAAAAATTTGAGGAGGTCGTCAAAGGGGGGAAGATGGGTGGCACTATCCCCACCATACTTCTGCTCAAAACGTGACCTCAACTCCGCGGGGAGCAACTGCAGCACTATGTGCACCAACAAGTAGGACCAATGTTCTACCGGTAACTCCAAGCGTCTCAAAGCGTTGGTCGCTGAAACCAACGGGTTCAGCAAGTCAGTGCGCAACGTCGACGTGCTGACAATGGCCGGTAGCCCCAAAATTTGGTCGATGTGCACCTCAGCCAGGCAGCGCTTGTTCTGATACCGTCGGGAGAGAAGCTCCAGAGCGGTCGGGTAAGAGGAATCCGTCACCGGCAAGTGCTGCACCAAGGCTCTGGCTTCGCCCTCCAGGACAGACAACAAATAGGCCAGCTTCTGGGCAGGTCCGAGGTCCAAACGTGCATCGACAAGACTCTCAAAGAGATCTAGGAAGCCCAGCCAGTGGTCCAAGCGACCGTCAAAACGTGGCAGCTCCAGGGTGGGCAGCCTACTCAATAGTCCAGGGCCTGCAACAACAGGGGTCTGCGGCTTGGCCGCATCAGGCACCCGGCTCTTCAAAATTTCCCGCGCTCGCAGACATATGACATCCCCCAGGTGGATAATCTGGTCATAGTCACCCAAAATCCTATCGCGGGCCGTCTGATCCATCACCCCCAAATCCACGTCCATGATGTACTCGTTGAAGCGCGTGAGCGCAGCATCAGCTGACTTGATCCTCTCAATCACTTGCCCATACCGAGCAAGGGTGAGCTCTTCCAATTCCACACGCTCAACAGTTGCAGCTGCCGATGTGAACCATCTCAACTGTGAGGTCAATCCCGCAGCAGCCTCCCTGACTGCCCTTAATGAGGCCATTGCAACAATCAAATATTAATACAAAACAACAATCAACAACCAACAATCAAATATTAAACAAACAGCAATGACTTGTTAGCCGACCAAATAGTTTCAACAAAATAAAAATTCAAATTCAATTATTTCAAGTCCCAATCCGACCCTGTACTTATTCCAAGTATGAATCTAGCTTGCTAAGGATGGCTAGTTACAAATAAATAACAATTGAATGTATAATACAATGCTGGATCAACCTCAAATTAAACATCAATAAGCACAACAATTGTCTGTATAATATTGAGCCGGAGAATGTCTATCAACAATCCAATAATTACTATAAATGCAATAACCAATACACACAATTCAAGTCCTATTATGTTAGACTATGTGTAATTATTATTTAGATAACCTTTCAAATTCAGATCAATGACATTCAATTATTAATTGCCACAAATACCAAACAACTTTTACAACAATATACCAACTTATGTACCAAATTATGTACCAATTATACCAAATTATACCAATAATTCCTAATTTCACAAATAAATCCTACCTGTCAATGCAATGAAAGAGGCTACAATACAAATTACAAATACAACTTCAAATAGATAGCCCGGATGACATGGTAATATATTCAAAACTTATTAAGTTACAAGTTATGTTAAGTAATTAAACTCAAGTTTTAAGTTTTCAACAATATTCAAAACTTCCAATTAAACCAGTGGATCTTATTATTATAAGAGCCGCGCTTCTGCTACCAATTTTATATTAAAACCACGCTCTGCATACCAATTGTTCGACCCCAAGCCCAGCCAACGGTAACTGGTATGTCGAACTGTCCGCGATTACGCGGAGCCCTACGTTGTGGTAGGCTCTTAGGCCTTATTTCAATAAACAAAATGTACCACTAACCTGAGTGCTGGGGACGCCAAGTTCGACCTTCAAGGTCACGCTCCAAGTGTGGTTTGTATGTAATATGAGGGTGAGTAATTGAAAGGTGTGATGTAAGTCAAGTGTTGTAGAACGTTCACAAGGCGCCGGCAACTCCAGATGGCGCGGTTCCAACTCAGCATCACACCCAACTCGTTTCCAGCAAGCGCGCGCTACGCGTGGTAGACAATAAGGCGATGTGTTCCGAGAAATATCACTGGATTCTTGTTAATCCGAGATTACAAAGTTCAATCAATCACTGAACACAATTAATCTGTTCATATCTCGTGAGATCCAATACGATTTACAACAAATTCCGCGTGCCGGCCGACCGACGACAAGGCGGCGTATAATTCAACAATATCCCGGGGTTTTCAACAAATGGGGAATACACTTCAACCAACAAATAATTCGCGACCCAATTATCGGTCTCAACGGGCGAATTCAACAATATTTTACCAATTACAATCAAATCAAAGTCCCAAACGTGCGGACATTTTTCCAACAAGCAAAGTCAATCTGTCAAGTCAAGAGAGGTTATGTCAAGTCCACAGATAATTAATGTTGCCGGCCAAAAGGTGCGTTCTGTTTCACGTCGGACCGAACAGACCTGATTCCCACTTTCCCACAGCCAGCAGACGTGCACACTCAGCAGAGGTCGCAGACGTGGTTAGTAAATTATTCAGAACTACTCTGCAGAGCGGCTCGTCCCACCGCCTCTGGGAAGATGGTATAACAGGTAGGTTAGAATTCGGACAAACGAGATTCCAGGCATCAATAGCCTCAGTGAAGCACGGCACATTAAAATCAATCAGTGTGGAAGCCAGGATATTCCTGATTAATTTCTCAGTGCTGTGGACCGAGGAAATGAAAGCCGGTAAACTAATACTAGAAATTTTGCGGATTCCGAGCCCTCCCATGCGGATGGGAAGAGAGGCTTGGGCCCAAGCTCGGTCATCTAAAGCCACATTCAAAATTAAGGACTTAGTTCGTCTGATAATTTGATCAATTTGAACTAAAAGTTGATGGTGCTTCCACAAATGGGAAGCACGAAGAGAGTATGTTAATTTAGGGCCGAAAAAGCAGAAACGAATTATAGTGATGGCCGAGTGCATATTGATTTGGAGCAATCTTTCCGAAACGTCATTGAATTTATTAATTTGTTCTGCAATAAAGTCGGGAAAGGAAGTATCAAAGATTGGAGAACCATGGAGACGGAGAGAACTTTTGTCAATAATTTGAATTCCAGGTGCTATCTCGTTAAATTTAGAGAGAGTCAGTAGTCTGTCAGTGTTATCTATTAAAAATAATCCCATAAAAAACAATACTTGTCAAAAACCCAAGTCTCGCAACTTAGTTGTTCTACCGTAAAAAGTTGTGAGATCCATGTAATACCAAGACGGTTATTAATTTATTCAGTCCCTACTTAAGGGACCTTCTGTCTTAAGTTGTTACGTAAATATCTAACCTAACGACATCTTGCATGAAAACACAATATATCTCACAAGTAATACATATATAAATTAAATTGTTTATTGCGATTGCCAAGTCAATCTATTTATTTAAAACGGTAAAGATTTTTAATATTGATATGGTCACTATAAGATGTCGTTAGGTTAGATAATTACGTAACAACTTAAGACAGAAGGTCCCTTAAGTAGGGACTGAATAAATTAATAACCGACTTGGTATTACATGGATCTCACAACTTTTTACGGTAGAACAACTAAGTTGCGAGACTTGGGTTTTTGACAAGTATTGTTTTTTATGGGATCTCATTGCTTTTTGTAGAAAGTCCTACTTTTTTCCTTTCCGGTACCTTCTACTTCTTGTATACCAACAACGAGTTTTCTTAAAGCCCTCTCTCTGTCTTATGAGCTTTTCTTATTTTTGTAGGTAGCCTTCCTTTTTTTATTTTCCCGTACTACTTCTTGAACTTCAGCTAAAGTTTTTTTCAAAGTCCACTCCCTGTCTCTATGGGTTTTTTTCGGAGGCTTTGATACGCACATATGAATACGCACGTACGTCTTTTGCATTAGTTAGTAATAATTAATGCCGCACTCGTCAAACGTCTCGGTTAAAGTTAATCCATAAGTAAGTAATTATGCAATTTCGGGCAATTTACTCTACTTAATACTCCCCAATACTCTTAATACTTCTTGCTTTTTTATTCCGTTGACCATTTAACAAGTTACCTTTGAGCATAATTATTATATCTAGGTACCTATCTACACTGGAAGACACGGTGGAGCATATGGTCGAGGTGTGCCCTGCATGGGTGGAGCACCGTTGTATCCTCATAGAGGCTATCTGCGGCGGCGACTTCTCGCGCCCTGCTCTGGTTTAGACCATGGTGCGAAGCGAGAGGGAATGGGATGCAGTCACCTCCTGCTGCGAAGCAGTCATGCTAGCGAAGGAGGAGGCCTAACGTGCGAGGGAGAGGCAACTCTCTTCCTCGCGCCCCAGCCGCCGGGGGAGACGCCCCGGGCGTCGTGGATCGCGAGTCGATTTCGGGCCACCGTAGGCGCGGGCCTGCGGATGGCGAGCAGGGGTCGCTCACCGTCCGGTAAGGACCAGGCCCGGGTCGGCGGCGCGTTGTGTTCCACGTGCGCCTCAAAAAGCTGTTAATACCAGTGACGGGGCCTCATAGGGCCATTGCCTGTCGGAGTTTGCGGGAAAGTTCAATCGAGATACCGCGGCCCCGGAACTTTAGGGCTTCCGAAGGAACAGGGTGGGTTTTTAGTCAGTAGAATTCTGATACACCCGAGCGGAAGAAGTCATTCGATGATATTTTTCACCAAGAAAAAAAAAAGTACCCATCTATATCTATTATTTCATTATATTATACAGGTACACTGATTAATTAACTGCAAATGTAACTTTGTAATCCTATATATTTATATGGGATTACAAAGTTATTTATGCAGTTGATGTATCTAGAAAACTGGAACGAAATTGAAAAATATTATAGTTTTTCCTTGATTCATATACTAAACACTAATTGTATTCTAAATTTGAAGCTTCTATGTCTGCTAGAAGTGCTTTAGACTTTTGATGATCGGTCAGTCAGTGAGTGACAAAATTAAGAAATTTGACTCGTTATAATCTTAAACTACTGGTTAAAATTGAATGAAATTTGAAATATACCGTGTTTATACAATGCCTGTTCGGTTACTGAAAATTCAGGCTTCTAGTTTTATCCACAACGAAGTTATAGGGGGTCGAAAATGGCCTGAATTGCTTCGAGAAAAGAATGGTACGGCCGTGCCGCTTTTTTGCTCGACTTGGCGGGGGCACTGCCGTGCCCCCAGATTCACATTTTGAGAGGTTGAGGTCAATGCCAATAGAATGTAGTTCATTTTTAAGAAATTTAGGTCCGCTAAAATATAATACCAAACATTGAATTTAGAATTTAGCTTTCGAATTATTGGGTGAATAGCTAAACTGAAAATCACTGGCCCGAGAGGGTCACCTTGTTGACAGCCAACAGTTGATTCTAATAGATCGTCCCGAAACAATAATTTGGATGGATTTCTATAGCATTGCCAAAGGAAACTATAAATTTGGGGTAATTCTTTTTTAGTCTCAGCCAACAAAGTGTCCCTGTTAACTGAATTGAAGGCGTTCTTTATGTCAACCTTCAGAATGGCCTCACTTTTCTCGAATTTAGAATTTAGGTATGTCGACAAAGCGTGTACGGCAGCCTCACAGCCCCCTTTTGAACCGTAACCAAGTTGCAGAGGCTGAAATTTTTCCGAAACAGCCTCACCATAAAATTTACAGCAAATCTTGGCTGCCATATGACGGTAGGTGGTTCCCACGGCAATGGGACGAATGCAGCCATCTTTCTTGCGTAGCGCACATAAATTGGCGCGAGAGCATAAGGTTAACTAGAGCCGTCAGCTCCCTCAAGAGCGACTCACCAGCTACCCTGGCGCCTGAACAAATGAGGTCCTTCAGGTGCTGCGAACTCAGGCCGTCGAGACCGCCAGTGGTGCCGCTCCGGAACGAGCTAACGGCTGTGATTACCTCTTGACCTGAAATGGTGAGGGTGTGAATATCAGGATCAGGAGGGTCGGGAAAAGCAAGATCATAAGCTGGGGCAGGGTGTTTGGTCTTCAGAGCTTCGAGAGTCTCTGAAGAACATGGTGCCACCACATCGCTGCTGAAGAGAATCCTGGCAGCTCCACTAATATCACCGTCCCCTAACTTCGTTTCTACCAAATGGGATATACCTCGTGAAGAGGTAATTCTAAGAGAGGGAGAATCGAAATCAAAACGTGGAACCGAAACATTACAATTTTCTTTAATTTGAGCTGTCAAAGTCTTTTTTGTGGCCGGATTCTTTTTCACGTGAAGAATTTTGTAGGGGAAGGTAAGCAATTGTTCCCAGGCGCTTTGTGAGTTCTCCCGGACAGCTTGGCGAACGCAACTAGCTAGGTGTTGAGCAACTAGAGGTTTGGCGCTGCGGGGAACTCGCTTCAGAACCGGAACGGATTTTTATTAATTGGAAAGTGTTTTCTAAAAAGGGTTGGAAGTGGTATTGGAAGGTGTGGAAATAGGTATGGATGCAGAGTCTAAAAGTGCATTTTGCGATTTATGTATTTTCCCAATTTGAACATTCAGACCACGCTTACCTTTGAAAAAACTTGGCCAAGTTCGAGTCAGACTCGCCCATGAACGGTTCCGTAGTAACTATAATAATATAATATAATATGTATATTTAATTGACGAATAAAAAAAAACCTTAAAATTTCTTAAAACTAGCTTATTTACATTTTTACAACTACGCTAAATAACTTTGTTTTTCATAGTGTTTGTATGAATTACAAAGTTATATTTGCGGTTTTAGAAAATATGCTGTATCTCAAAAACTGCTGACCCGATTTCGTTCAAACTAATTTTGGTTGAAAGTTTACATTAAGGTCTATAGACAAACATTTTTCTAGATTTTTCACTCCATTATTATAGAAGTTAGAGGGGGGGGACGCCCATTTTACCATTTTGGAAGCTTATAAACGATTGACTTTATGAAAAAGTGGTTTTAGATACTCTTATATCATTTTAAAAGACCTGTATATAGATACCACACACGCATAGGTTTCATGAAAAAAAAAAAATATTTTAGTTCTAGTTCCATGTATGGGACACCCCCTTTATTTTAAATATTTTTTTATTTTTTTCTTAAAATCGGAAAGCAGTTCACAGAATACACCTACCTACTAAGTTTCACATGTATAGTCTTAATAGTTTCGGAATAAAATGGCTGTGACATACGGACGGACGGACAGACAGACAGACAGACAGACGGACAGACATATCGAAACTATAAGGGTTCCGTTTTTGGCCATTCGGCTACGGAACCCTAAAAACGCGCCTGGGTACAGAGCGGGCATCTCTCCAGGGTGTTCAGCGATGTTGAAGGTTGACTAGCACCACCATCAACCACATGGCTGTTGTTACTAAACATCAAGAACTAAAATAATTAAATTTAAGAAACTATACTAAAACTAAAGTTTATTTAATTTTTAAGTTATTTTTAATGTATAAAAATAACTTAAAAATTAAATGAACTAAGAAAACTATAGAATATAAAACAGAAAAGGTCATGTAAAATTGCACTATGTTGAGTTCTGTCTAATCTTGTGCAGGCTGCAGGTTTCCGGAATCAGGGCATTAATTGGTTTATTTTAATTACAAATTGCATCATTACAAAATTAAGATTTACTTTGTACAACAGTTTTACCTGGAATTGTTTTTTCTTTAATATTCTGATAGAGTTAAACGTACTTTATTTACTTAGTATTTTCAGAAGTCTTTGAATGTTTTTGTCCCTTGTACTTATGCTTGGGCGATAGTGAATGGACGCTTTCTTTAGGTTGTTGTTGAAATTAAAATGTTTTTACTGAAATATAAGTGGTTCTGTGTAACTTCAAACTGAAGGCACATTTATGTAATAAATATCCCACCAAAAACATAAATGTGAAAATGGGAGCCAAGTTCAATTGTCGACTTCGCCAACAAAAGACTTGAGATCTAAAAGTGTGCCAAGTTCTGTAGACAATCCTGAAATTCATTTCTGCCAAAAAGATGAACGTAATTCATTCAACAAAAAAGATTTAACGAAACAGTGATCATCCTTTTTGCAACGAACCTTGACCTGTATGAAACAGTTTTTTTCTCCCCGAGCCGCAAAGGATCTGACTCAAAAACATTACACATCCAAGTCAAGGACTTTTAAGCCGTAAATGTTTACATAACTAATGAATCAGCATCCCGATTGCCAGAATCCTACGTGCAATTGAAGTCTTCGAGGAATCGGTTAGGAGATTATATTGTGCAAGAGATCATATTATGTCATTGTTGATAGATCCTAGTCATAATAGATAAGTATGAAAATACAAAGAATTTCTCACATAATTAATAGATTAATATGATCGGAAGTGAATCATAAAATCATGAAGATTTACTGTACTTCTCACCCTCCTTGCCTTAGGCCTTACTTTGGTCTATTACAAAACTAAAGATGACTCTGGAGCTTTCGCTCCACAGGCATCTTTTTATATTCTACCCAATGACTTATAATTATATGTAAGATCCTTCATACACTAACATCAGAGTTCTCAAATACAGCGCAGGTACTATCAGTATCAAGATGGCTAGATCGGGGTCTAGGATCGTAGAATTTAGTTGCGACCATTTGCCTTAACGAGTTCCAATAGAAGTCTAACTTATTCAAGTATGAAATAGAACGAAACAACAAAAGTCTACAACGGTTCATCGAGCAGCATACAGCATCTCAGTCAGGGTTATGGAAATGTTCTAACAAGATAACGCAGCCAAGGACAATGGCAACTGATGGTACACGAAGGTACCTTCGGCTCCCAAAAGCACTAGTTACTCTACCTGCCTAACATTGCCTACAAATTAACTCTCTACTGGCTGTTGTCTACAATGCCATGTTCATACCATATTACGAGTACAAGGTTCCAAGGAGTTCAGATAAAAACTCGAAAGTAACCAATTTGTTGTCGTGCCACAGCACAAACAAGCGTAGGTGCGTCGTGCTCAGATTTGGCGCATCTGTCAAAACGTTTGAAGAAACCGCAGCACAGTTACTTTGAGAGTCTTAAATAATTAATTGCATGAAGAACCTGATACAGATGGCAGTACTTTTCGTACTGAGAGGATCTCCCCCAACATTAGCTAACTACAATTTTTTCATAAGTTTCAATGCCTTTTTATGTAATTTTATATAAAAAATAGAATTACAAATATTGAGTTCGATGAAATACATATAAAAAAATAACACTAGTACTCGATTTTTTTTCACGCTTTTTAGTGGGTCGGTTTGTAATTTATCTAGTTACAAAAGCTAAAATGTCAATTACTTATCACCTTTTACAAAATATTGCTTTTCCCTGTGCAGAGCCGTTAATTTTTGAGGAGTTCTCCTGGTACATCACCATCAGCTCTACTTCACCATATGCATTGTGACGAGCATAAAGTGCTTAACATCTATATTCAAGTAATCTAATAGCAATCCACGAAATACTTATTATTGAGTAGTTTCGGTGGACATCTGGGGTCTTCATCATCAGTTCCACTTCCTCAAATGGTGCTTTGCGAGAGCAACTACACAAGTTACTATAATAAATACCCAAAACGTCATAGGTGTGCCTATAATATTTGAAGAGTTCCCTCGATTTCTCCAGGATCCCATCATCAGATCCTGACGTTTATGAAAATGGGACCAATTTCGAAGTATACCCTTTCAATCAAAAAAAGAATTTTCCAAATCGGTTCAGCCGTCTTCGAGTAATCGGTGATCATACATAAAAAAAAAAAATATTCGCGTCGAATTGATAACCTCCTCCTTTTTTTGAAGTCGGTTTAAAAGATGCGTCAAATTATAGACGTCAAATTTAAATTCATCGCGTCTATAACGTTTAAAAATGTAGAGAGTTATCGAAGAAGCATTTGAAAAATAGTGTTATTGGACCTCCTGCTGGGGTTGCTGGAATGCTCTAAAGAGATACCGCGGCCCCGGACCATAAGGGCAGTTGAAGGAACAGGGTAGATTTTTAGTCAGGCAAAGTCTGACACTCCCTTCCAGTACACCCAGAGCGGGAGAAAAAGGTATTATCAGACCTTTATACCTTGATCGTATTGTAAAATCAGTACCTACATTCCTGTTACAATTGTTATTGCGTATTGACATAAAATATTAAGCTTAGGAATACGCAGGAGCCTTCAGAATATTCTCGTCATTATTGTAGGCCATAACCGTATTACGATGTCTGTTTGTTGAATGTTAATGTGACTACATTGGCAGAGTAAATGCCAAGAGAATCGTTAGTGGGGTAAATTGTTATAAGGTACCGCTTGGGTGCTTATACTGCCTTCTCAATGATCTACCAATGGGGTTAGATACTTACTGATGATGACACGGTTGGCGCAGTGACTGCCTCGTTGGTTGAGTGGTTGCAAACGCGACTGCTGAGCACGAGGTCCCAGGTTCGATTCCCGGGTCGGTCAATAAGTGCTATTGGGTTTTTTCTGTATGAAATTTCTCAGTAGGAACCCGGAGTTTGCAAGTTGGCGGGCATACCCCCGCGAAACCGAACGAACTTCCGACAATTACGCACAAAAATAAATATTTGGCCTACAAATAGTTGTTCCGGGTCTGAGTGTATGTAAAAATTTACTCATACAGGAGAAATTCCTAGAGTGGGGCAAAGTTTTTTCACCTTTAGTTTTTATACCTATGTGTCTATAGATAGGTCTTTAAAATGACAATGAGATTACTGAAATATCTTTTTTTCTCAAGGTCAATCGTTTCAAAGAAAGACACTTGGATAGATAGTTTTGCACTCAAGAAGAGCAGACGTGTTTGTAAGCAATATTAATAATTAAATGACTTGCAATTAATATTCGAGTGAGCAGTGACCTAGAAACTGAATCGCGTTTTTTAGGGTTCCGTAGTCAACAAGGAACCCTTATAGTTTCGCCATGTCCGTCTGTCTGTCCGTCTGTCCACGGTTTAGCTCAAAAACTATTGGTACTAGAAAGTTGTACTTTGGCATGAGTATACACGTTAATGACGCCGCAAAAGTAGTAAAATAAAATTTTGAAAAAAACAATTATTTAGGGTACCTCCCATACATGTAAAGTGGGATGATAATTTTTTTTTCGTTCTTCATATAGTGTGGGAGATCGTAGGATAGGTCTTTCAAAAATATTAGGGGTTTGGTAAGACCGTTTTTTGATTAATTAAACCGTTCGTGACTTATCAAGCTTTAAAGTACCAATTTTCGTTAGAGTCAAGTGTCCCCCCTCTATCAACTAAACGGTTGTAGTTAGAAATTCAAATGACAGGGCAGTAGTACCTATATATAACGAAGTTTAAAGGAAAACTATCACACATAAGTGGGCTTTACAAGTTTACGAGTAATAGTCGACCAATTGTATTTGACTCGAAAATTTCGAACAACTCTATAGAAATGTCGATAGATAGCGCTAAGCGCCAGTTGTATCGTGCTAGTTTCTTGTGACGATTGAGTAGTGTAGCTGTGTGTCCGTATTTAAATTCAAAACACCGGCTATGACAAGTTTTATACAAATCTCTAAAAAAAATTAAAACTTTCCGTGCAAAATTGTCGGATCAGGTGAGGATTTGTATAGGAAGTCAAATTAGTTAGGTAGTCATGTTTGGCTTTTAGTTAGAGCATGGTACAAAACGATCAGTCAGGGAATACGACACGCACTTGGCTGTTATAAAAACTACGGAACCCTACACTGCGCGTGGCCCGACACGCACTTGATCGGTTTTTTCTGCTAAGTTTGTGATTTACCTCGGTGAAAAACAAGTACCAAATTATGAGTAAGAATTAAATAAATATATCAAATATTGAAAGCAGCCCTCGGAGTATCCCATCATCGAGCAGTCCTACGAACAAATCGCAAAAACCTGACCATGCGGCAGAAGGAAGACTCGAAGTAGTGGAAACCAGTGTTATTAGCAACTGGTTGATCTCCATCGAAAAATGCCTCAATGAAATCAAATGAAAGAAATGTACCATTGCCAAGAAGGAAACCTGAACTCCGAACAAAAGCTGAAGATTGGCCGTGCGCGCACTGCGTTGCGTTTTGGAAACGCAAAATCTGTGAAGTATGGAGTATCATAGAAGTGCGCGCACTGCGGTAGAATAAACGCGTGCGGTAGAGTCACCGGTGGCCCCGGTCATTCTACCGGTGCGGTAGAACTACCGCAATTGCGGCCACAGCAAGGCAGTGCGCGCACGGCTTAATTCCTTATCACATAAGGTAGGACATAACGTTTCACAAATGGCACTTTACTACCAGGACTTTTAATTGAAGGCCAACGAAGGCCAAAGAACTTCAAAACTCTACTGTTATATTGAGAGAAAAACGTGACCTCGTGCCTCGAAACAATCCCAAAAAACAGTTGAAGCTAGCATTCAAGAAAAATGCGTTAAATCGACTACGACAGAAACAGTGTCGTTCGCTGACATGGTTAAAACCAATAAGAATAGCTACTTGCGCCCAAATGACTTCAGCTCTATTGCAATTTATCCAATAGATAAACTAAAATCTAGTGACGACACAAAATCACTAGTCCAAAAGATTATATGCCCGAAATAAATAAATTGCACGTGAGAGGGTTGCGGAAAACAAGGAACGGCGGCGTTATTATCAGCACGGAAACAAAAGACGACATTGAAAAACTAAGAAAATCAACTCAGCTAAACAGTTGCGGCCTAATAGTGGAAGAGCCCCATAAAGCTTTGTTTTCCTAGGATAGCGGTGCCGTCATATAGCGGCCGTAATACAGCGGTGAATGACGTCACTAGAACGTTGTCTATATAAACAAAATGGGGCGGTTTCCTAGAGAGCGGTAACTGACACCTGTAAAGACGGCCGCCTTTTTGCGTCCGTAATATTACGGCTGCTATATGACGGCACCGCTTTCCTAGGAAACCAAAGCTTAAGAGAAGACCAAGAATTTCAGTTATTGGAGTTCCAACCTCTTTAAGTGACCAAGAAGGGTCTACCTTTAATAGCAGAACTTTTTACGTCATAATATTATAAATTTGCATAACAACGGATAGCAAAATCTTCATTTCGCAGAAAGTTGTTTGGCATACACTCATTTATCATAAATTCGAAACTCATAATTTTGTTACTCAGAATCATCTTCAGGCATAAATTTCATTTCCATAATAATTGAAAAGCAGAACCATCATATCTCAGACAATTCACAGTCAGAATCTTATGGCATACATTTTTTATATTTAGCTTGGAGGCAGGTATGCAACATGCAGCAAGCACCGTTTCTGTCACGGCTCCGGCGGCGAAGGCGCTGCGGGGTTTGGGCGGCCCCACTCGAGCTTATCGTCGCAGATGGTTTCAACGCTCATCACTGCAAATATAGTTTGGTAAAATAATACCTATGACACTTGATACTTCGATGATCTAAACATAATATGTCAAGTTATACATATAGCAAAAAGAACGTCGGTCAATAGGTTTCGGTTAAACGAAACTCTAACAAAAATAAAATCGGAAAAGTGATCGGGTCCCCAAATAATCATCTCTCTAAATAAACATTATGCTAAACGAAACTATGCGTAATATTAAATATGGCAATGGTAATTATGCCAAATAAAATTCTGCCATACTAAAAGTATGCTGTTGTAAATTCGGACACGTAAACATTCTGCAAAACAGTAGTTATGCTAAATAATTTTATGCCTTAAAAATATTTGATTAAAGAAGATTATGCCAAGTGTGTTATGCCAAATAAATTTCGGTGTATCAAGATTCTGCCAAATAGAAGGAGTCTACGAGTGCATTTATAAGCAGAATATAGCTGACAAGCTGCCCAATTTACCCCTTGATTCTTTTATGGCCTCTATTAAATGAAGTTACAAGTCGGGTAAAAAGGAAGGACCTACGTGCAACTTTATCCTTGAAGTAACAGCAAGTATCAGAAAGGCACTTATAAACCAAAACCGAGTGTACATTAATTGGACATCTTGCCCCGTGAAGGACTATACACTAGTGACCAGGTGCTTCAAATGTCAGCAGTACGGACATGCTGCCAAGACCTGTCGGGAGACTGCTTATACATATTATATTGATGACTGATGATGATTGACTAGGTTTGCACGCGACTTCGTTCGCGTGGGAGAGAATAAAGGTTGCCGTAGAAATTCTGGAATAAAAAGCAGAGAAGAGAGGGAAGTAACATTTAAATATTACCATATAACTTTCTCTGTCTTCCAGTAAGAGTCCCATAAAAATCGGTGGCGGTCCAGAGAAATAGCCTGGACTAACGAAAAGATAAAGAGACAAAAATTTTATTGTTTTTTAGTATATATTTTAGTGTAAATAACTATAAGCACTTGAGAAAACATAGTTATTTCGAAATCAGATAGACACTACAATTTCTTTATATATATTTTCTATTCGTTTAGCACGACATAGATACTAAGTTGCGTGCAGGTTAATCTTGAGAACTGAAGTGCTGAGTGGATTAAAATATGGTTTCTTTCATCGCCACTTATGTGCTTACAGCGCATTGTGAAGCAGATTTCTCGTAGGTACATAAGTACTAAATGATAATGCTAAATTCTATTTTCAACCGACGACCAAAAGAGGAGGTTATCAATTCGACGCGTATATTTTTTTTTTTTTTATGTATGATCACCGAGTACTCGAAGACGGCTGAACCGATTTGGAAAATTCTTTTTTTGTTTGATAGGGTATACTTCGAAATTGGTACCATTTGTCACCAAGTCAGGATCTGATGATGGAATCCTGGAGAAATCGAGGGAACTCTTCAAATATTATAGGCACACCTATGGCGTTTTGGGTATTTCTTATAGTAACTTGTGCAGTTGCTCTCAAAAAGTATCATTTCGGGAAGTGGAACTGATGATGAAGACCACAGATGGTCGCCGAAACTACTCAATAATAAGTATTTCGTGGATTGCGATTCGATTACTTGAATATGGATATTAAGCACTTTATGCTCGTCATAATGCATATGGTGATGTATAGCTGATGGTGAAGTACCAGGAGAACTCCTCAAAAATTAACGGCCCAGCATTGGGAAAAGCAATATTTTGTAAAATTTTATAAGTAGTTGACATTTAGGCTCTGGTAACTAGGTAAATTAAAAATCAACCAACTAAAAAGAGTGAAATAAAAACTTTTTACCAAAAAATTAAACCGACTCCCAAAAAACACTGCAAAGTGAAAAATAACTTTAATTTCGGAAGTCGGTGCCAAAAACGAAAATACAAAACTAAAGACACCGACTACCGAAATTAAAGTTATTTTTCACTTTGCAGTGTTTTTGGGAGTCGGTTTAATTTTTTGGTAAAAAGTTTTTTTATGGTAAAACTTGCGTCTGCTCACCGTGCACCGCTTCGCTCACGTGAAATGGTTTTTTTAGCAGACAAAAATATAGCCTGAATCTATCTCTGTACAAAATTGTATCCCAGCAAGAGTAAAGTTATGTTTTTTTGAAGTGAAAACTTCTTTAGCGGCGCTGAGCACTTTTTGTATGGGTAAAAACCGTGGGTAAAAACTGTTAAACTCGCGTCAGGGTCACGTGACCGATCGAAAAGCGTAAGACTTTTTTTTAAGTGAAAACTTCTTTAGCATCGTTGTGATTTGAAAGTTAATGAAACGAAAAAGCGACAGTATCTATCTGTTGGGACCTAGGAGTTAGGTCGCAGGGGTTGAGGTATCCCTGAGAGGGGGCGGGGGGGGGGGGGAGGTTTCGAAGGAGTTCAGGGAGGTGAGGGGTAAGAGAGGTCCCGTGTGGGGGCGGGGTGGGGGGAGGGGGGTCTCGTCGGGTGTTGAGGGGGGAGTAGAGGGGGAGTTGAAGGGGGAGTTGAGGGAGTAGTTGAGGGGTGAGTTGACAGGTGAGTTGAGGGGTGAGTTGAGGGGTGAGTTGAGGGGTGAGTTGAGGGGTGAGTTAAGGGGTGAGTCGAGTGGTGAGTTGAGGGGTGAGTTGAGGGGTGAGTTGAGGGGTGAGTTGAGGGGTGAGTTAAGGGGTGAGTCGAGTGGTGAGTTGGGGGGTGAGTTGAGGGGGGAGTTGAAGGAGGTGTTGAGGGGTGAGTTGATGGGTGAGTTGATGGGTGAGTTGAGGGGTGAGTTGAGGGATGAGTTGAGGGCTGACTTGAGGGGAGAGTTTAGGGGTGAGTTGAGGGGGGAGTTGAGGGAGGAGTTGAAGGGTGAGTTGAGGGGTGAGTTGAGGGGTGAGTTGAGGGTTGAGTTGAGGGGGGAGTTGAGGGGTAAGTTGTGGTGTGAGTTGAGGGGTGAGTTGAGGGCGGAGTTGAGGGGGGAGTTGAGGGGTGAGTTGAGGGGTGAGTTGAGGGATGAGTTGAGGGATGAGTTGAGGGGTGAGTTGAGGGGTGAGTTTAGGGGTGAGTTTAGGGTTGAGTTGAGGGGTGAGTTGAGGGGTGAGTTGAGGGGTGAGTTGAGGGGTGAGTTGAGGGTAGAGTTTAGGGGTGAGTTTAGGGTTGAGTTGAGGGGTGAGTTGAGGGGTGAGTTGAGGGGTGAGTTGAGGGGTGAGTTGAGGGGTGAGTTGAGGGCGGAGTTGAGGGGGGAGTTGAGGGGTGAGTTGAGGGTTGAGTCGAGGGGTGAGTCGAGGGGTGAGTTGAGTGATGAGTTGAGGGGTGAGTTGAGTGATGAGTTGAGGGATGAGAAGAAGGATGAGTTGAGGGATGAGTTGAGAGGTGTGTTGAGGGGTGAGTTGAGGGGAGAGTTGATGAGTGAGTTGAGTGGTGAGTTGAGGGGTGAGTTGAGGGGTGAGTTGAGGGGTGAGTTGAGGGGTGAGTTGAGGGGTGAGTTGAGGGGTGAGTTGAGGGGTGAGTTGAGGGGAGAGTTGAGGAGTGAGTTGAGGGGTGAGTTGAGGGGTGAGTTGAGGGGTGAGTTGAGGGGTGAGTTGAGGGGTGAGTTGAGGGGTGAGTTAAAGGGGTGAGTTGAGGGGTGAGTTTAGGGGTGAGTTTAGGAGTGAGTTTAAGGGTGAGTTGAGGGATGGGTTGCGGGATGAGGTGCTGTATGAGTTGCGGGGTGAGTTGAGTGATGAGTTCAGGGATGAGTTGAGGGATGAGTTGAGGGATGAGTTGAAGGATGAGTTGAGGGATGAGTTGAGGGATGAGTTGAGGGATGAGTTGATGGATGAGTTGAGGGATGAGTTGAGGGATGAGTTGAGGGGTGAGTTGAGGGGAGAATTGATGAGTGAGTTGAGGGGTGAGTTGAGGGGTGAGTTGAGGGGTGAGTTGAGGGGTGAGTTGAGGGGTGAGTTGAGGGGTGAGTTGAGGGGTGAGTTGAGGGGTGAGTTGAGGGGAGAGTTGATGGGTGAGTTGAGGAGTGAGTTGAGGGGTGAGTTGAGGGGTGAGTTGAGGGCGGAGTTGAGGGGGGAGTTGAGGGAGGTGTTGAGGGAGGAGTTGAGGGGCGAGTTGAGTGATGAGTTGAGGGATGAGAAGAAGGATGAGTTGAGGGATGAGTTGAGAGGTGTGTTGAGGGGTGAGTTGAGGGGAGAGTTGATTAGTGAGTTGAGTGGTGAGTTGAGGGGTGAGTTGAGGGGAGAGTTGATGAGTGAGTTGAGTGGTGAGTTGAGGGGTGAGTTGAGGGGTGAGTTGAGGGGTGAGTCGAGGTGTGAGTTGAGTGATGAGTTGAGGGGTGAGTTGAGTGATGAGTTGAGGGATGAGAAGAAGGATAAGTTGATGGATGAGTTGAGAGGTGTGTTGAGGGGTGAGTTGAGGGGAGAGTTGATGAGTGAGTTGAGTGGTGAGTTGAGGGGTGAGTTGAGGGGTGAGTTGAGGGGTGAGTTGAGGGGTGAGTTGAGTGGTGAGTTGAGGGGTGAGTTGAGTGATGAGTTGAGGGATGAGAAGAAGGATGAGTTGATGGATGAGTTGAGAGGTGTGTTGAGGGGTGAGTTGAGGGGAGAGTTGATGAGTGAGTTGAGTGGTGAGTTGAGGGGTGAGTTGAGGGGTGAGTTGAGGGGTGAGTTGAGGGGTGAGTTGAGGGGAGAGTTGAGGAGTGAGTTGAGTGATGAGTTGAGGGATGAGAAGAAGGATAAGTTGATGGATGAGTTGAGAGGTGTGTTGAGGGGTGAGTTGAGGGGAGAGTTGATGAGTGAGTTGAGTGGTGAGTTGAGGGGTGAGTTGAGGGGTGAGTTGAGGGGTGAGTTGAGGGGTGAGTTGAGTGGTGAGTTGAGGGGTGAGTTGAGTGATGAGTTGAGGGATGAGAAGAAGGATGAGTTGATGGATGAGTTGAGAGGTGTGTTGAGGGGTGAGTTGAGGGGAGAGTTGATGAGTGAGTTGAGTGGTGAGTTGAGGGGTGAGTTGAGGGGTGAGTTGAGGGGTGAGTTGAGGGGTGAGTTGAGGGGAGAGTTGAGGAGTGAGTTGAGGGGTGAGTTGAGGGGTGAGTTGAGGGGTGAGTTGAGGGGTGAGTTGAGGGGTGAGTTGAGGGGTGAGTTGAGGGGTGAGTTTAGGGGTGAGTTTAGGGGTGAGTTTAGGAGTGAGTTTAAGGGTGAGTTGAGGGATGGGTTGCGGGATGAGGTGCTGTATGAGTTGCGGGATGAGTTGAGTGATGAGTTCAGGGATGAGTTGAGGGATGAGTTGAGGGATGAGTTGAAGGATGAGTTGGGGGATGAGTTGAGGGATGAGTTGAGGGATGAGTTGATGGATGAGTTGAGGGATGAGTTGAGGGATGAGTTGAGGGGTGAGTTGAGGGGAGAATTGATGAGTGAGTTGAGGGGTGAGTTGAGGGGTGAGTTGAGGGGTGAGTTGAGGGGTGAGTTGAGGGGTGAGTTGAGGGGTGAGTTGAGGGGTGAGTTGAGGGGTGAGTTGAGGGGTGAGTTGAGGGGAGAGTTGATGGGTGAGTTGAGGAGTGAGTTGAGGGGTGAGTTGAGGGGTGAGTTGAGGGATGAGTTGAGGGCGGAGTTGAGGGGGGAGTTGAGGGAGGAGTTGAGGGAGGAGTTGAGGGGTGAGTTGAGGGGTGAGTTGAGGGGTGAGTAAAGGGGTGTGTCGAGTGGTGAGTTGAGGGGAGAATTGATGAGTGAGTTGAGGGATGAGTTGATGGATGAGTTGAGGGATGAGTTGAGGGATGAGTTGAGGGGTGAGTTGAGGGGAGAATTGATGAGTGAGTTGAGGGGTGAGTTGAGGGGTGAGTTGAGGGGTGAGTTGAGGGGTGAGTTGAGGGGTGAGTTGAGGGGTGAGTTGAGGGGTGAGTTGAGGGGTGAGTTGAGGGGTGAGTTGAGGGGAGAGTTGATGGGTGAGTTGAGGAGTGAGTTGAGGGGTGAGTTGAGGGGTGAGTTGAGGGATGAGTTGAGGGCGGAGTTGAGGGGGGAGTTGAGGGAGGAGTTGAGGGAGGAGTTGAGGGGTGAGTTGAGGGGTGAGTTGAGGGGTGAGTAAAGGGGTGTGTCGAGTGGTGAGTTGAGGGGAGAATTGATGAGTGAGTTGAGGGGTGAGTTGAGGGGGGAGTTGAGGGAGGAGTTGAAGGGTGAGTTGAGGGGTGAGTTGAGGGGTAAGTTGTGGTGTGAGTTGAGGGGTGAGTTGAGGGCGGAGTTGAGGGGGGAGTTGAGGGGTGAGTTGAGGGTTGAGTTGAGGGATGAGTTGAGGGATGAGTTGAGGGGTGAGTTGAGGGGTGAGTTGGGGGGTGAGTTGAGTGATGAGTTGAGGGGTGAGTTGAGTGATGAGTTGAGGGATGAGTTGAAAGGTGTGTTGAGGGGTGAGTTGAGGGGAGAGTTGATGAGTGAGTTGAGTGGTGAGTTGAGGGGTGAGTTGAGGGATGAGTTGAGGGATGAGTTGAGGGGTGAGTTGAGGGGTGAGTTGAGGGGTGAGTTGAGGGGTGAGTTGAGGGGTGAGTTGAGGGGTTAGTTTAGGGGTGAGTTTAGGGTTGAGTTGAGGGGTGAGTTGAGAGGTGAGTTAAGGGGTGAGTTGACGGGTGTGTTGAGGGGTGAGTTGAGGGGTGAGTTGAGGGGTGAGTTTAGGGGTGAGTTGAGGGCGGAGTTGAGGGGGGAGTTGAGGGAGGAGTTGAGAGGTGAGTTGAGGGGTGAGTTTAGGGGTGAGTTTAGGGGTGAGTTTAGGGGTGAGTTTAGGAGTGAGTTTAGGGGTGAGTTGAGGGATGGGTTGCGGGATGAGGTGCTGTATGAGTTGAGGGATGAGTTGAGGGGTGAGTTGAGGGGTGAGTTGAGGTGTGAGTTGAGGGGTGAGTTGAGGGGAGAGTTGATGGGTGAGTTGAGGAGTGAGTTGAGGGGTGAGTTGAGGGGTGAGTTTAGGGGTGAGTTTAGGGGTGAGTTGAGGAGTGAGTTGAGGGGTGAGTTGAGGGGTGAGTTTAGGGGTGAGTTGAGGGCGGAGTTGAGGGGGGAGTTGAGGGAGGAGTTGAGGGAGGAGTTGAGGGGTGAGTTGAGGGTTGAGTTGAGGGGTGAGTTGAGGGGTGAGTTGAGGGGTGAGTTTAGGTGTGAGTTTAGGGGTGAGTTTAGGGTTGAGTTAGGGGTGAGTTGAGGGGTGAGTAGAGGGGTGAGTTGACGGGTGAGTTGAGGGATGAGTTGAGGGGTGAGTTGAGGGGTGAGTTGAGGGGTGAGTTGAGGGGAGAGTTGATGGGTGAGTTGAGGAGTGAGTTGAGGGGTGAGTTGAGGTGTGAGTTGAGGTCTGAGTTTAGGGGTGAGTTTAGGGGTGAGTTGAGGGGTGAGTTTAGGGGTGAGTTTAGGAGTGAGTTTAGGGGTGAGTTGAGGGATGGGTTGCGGGGTGAGGTGCTGTATGAGTTGCGGGATGAGTTGAGTGATGAGTTCAGGGATGAGTTGAGGGATGAGTTGAGGGATGAGTTGAAGGATGAGTTGAGGGATGAGTTTAGGGATGAGTTGAGGGATGAGTTGATGGATGAGTTGAGGGATGAGTTGAGGGATGAGTTTTTTTTTTTTTTTTTTTTATTAAATTTTTCTGCATTATTAAAATAGGCTTATAATTATATTTTACTCGCCAAACTTCGCAGTTTGTTGGCGAGAATCGCTCGTTACTTAGGTACATTAAACAAAATAGCAATAAACTTACTAACTACTTACTTACTACTCACATTTATGTTTACATGACGTAATTATGCATTCTACAAGTAGGTATTTACATTACATCAACCATTCTATTTTATTACACGTATGATATCCAGGCTAAGAAAACCATGCCTCGACAACGATAGACCGGCGCCAAATCTGCGATAGACAGCGACTTCCACAGCAGAGTGGTCAGCGGGTGCTGATCACCCTAGCACTGCCCACTGCCCATCACAGCCCGACGCAGTGCCTCCGTCCCCGAGAAACAGTTTTCTAAGCCTAGATTTCAACACACCTATACTTAAGTTCCGGTTATTTCTTAACAAATCTATGTCATTAAAAACTTTTGGCACCAAATACTTAGACGTTCTTTTCCCATAGAAGTTTGCTATTTTTGGTTGAACTAGTCTTTTCTCTCTCACACTCCTTGTATTAACTTTATTTTTAACACTCACTTTGTACTCATCACTATAATAATGTTCCAACCCTATTAGATAAACGAGTTTCATATCTATTGGCAAGATTTTACAAATGGTAAATAATTTGTCATAATCTTTATTACATTTTTTCTTAGTGTCTTTACTAATTAGGTACTTCAGCAGTCTTATTTGTACATTTTTTATATCTTGTAAGTATGTTTTAAATGTTCGCCCATACACAATAAGTCCATAGCTCATTAGTGAGTCTGCAAGTGCATAATAAACAACGCGTAGCGTTTGTTTGTTCACTACCCTGTTCAACTGATAAAACTTACCTAACACAGACCTAAGTCTATTACAAATTTCAGTTACATGCGTTTTCCAGTTAAAGTTCGTATCTATACTAAGACCTAAATATTTAAATGAACTAACGTACTCCAATTTTACACAGCTACAATTAACTTTTTCATTATGTAAACATTCATATGAGTTGAGGGGTTAGTTGAGGGGTGAGTTTAGGGGTGAGTTGAGAGGTGAGTTGATGGATGGGTTGCGGGATGAGTTGCGGGATGAGGTGCTGTATGAGTTGCGGGATGAGTTGAGGGATGAGTTGAGGGATGAATTGAGGAATGAGTTGAGGGATGAGTTGAGGGATGAGTTAAGGGATGAGTTGAGGGATGAGTTGAGGGATGGGTTGAGGGGTGAGTTGAGGGGTGAATTGAGTGGTGAGTTGAGGGGTGAGTTGAGGGATGAGTTGAGGGATGAGTTGAGGGGTGAGTTGAGGGGTGAGTTGAGGGGTGAGTTGAGGGGTGAGTTGAGGGGTGAGTTGAGGGGTGAGTTTAGGGGTGAGTTTAGGGTTGAGTTGAGGGGTGAGTTGAGAGGTGAGTTAAGGGGTGAGTTGACGGGTGTGTTGAGGGGTGAGTTGAGGGGGGAGTTGAGGGGTGAGTTTAGGGGTGAGTTGAGGGCGGAGTTGAGGGGGGAGTTGAGGGAGGAGTTGAGAGGTGAGTTGAGGGGTGAGTTTAGGGGTGAGTTTAGGGGTGAGTTTAGGGGTGAGTTTAGGAGTGAGTTTAGGGGTGAGTTGAGGGATGGGTTGCGGGATGAGGTGCTGTATGAGTTGAGGGATGAGTTGAGGGGTGAGTTGAGGGGTGAGTTGAGGTGTGAGTTGAGGGGTGAGTTGAGGGGAGAGTTGATGGGTGAGTTGAGGAGTGAGTTGAGGGGTGAGTTGAGGGGTGAGTTTAGGGGTGAGTTTAGGGGTGAGTTGAGGAGTGAGTTGAGGGGTGAGTTGAGGGGTGAGTTTAGGGGTGAGTTGAGGGCGGAGTTGAGGGGGGAGTTGAGGGAGGAGTTGAGGGAGGAGTTGAGGGGTGAGTTGAGGGTTGAGTTGAGGGGTGAGTTGAGGGGTGAGTTGAGGGGTGAGTTTAGGTGTGAGTTTAGGGGTGAGTTTAGGGTTGAGTTAGGGGTGAGTTGAGGGGTGAGTAGAGGGGTGAGTTGACGGGTGAGTTGAGGGATGAGTTGAGGGGTGAGTTGAGGGGTGAGTTGAGGGGTGAGTTGAGGGGAGAGTTGATGGGTGAGTTGAGGAGTGAGTTGAGGGGTGAGTTGAGGGGTGAGTTGAGGTCTGAGTTTAGGGGTGAGTTTAGGGGTGAGTTGAGGGGTGAGTTTAGGGGTGAGTTGAGGAGTGAGTTGAGGGGTGAGTTGAGGGGTGAGTTGAGGGATGAGTTGAGGGCGGAGTTGAGGGGGGAGTTGAGGGAGGAGTTGAGGGAGGAGTTGAGGGGTGAGTTGAGGGGTGAGTTGAGGGGTGAGTAAAGGGGTGTGTCGAGTGGTGAGTTGAGGGGAGAATTGATGAGTGAGTTGAGGGGTGAGTTGAGGGGGGAGTTGAGGGAGGAGTTGAAGGGTGAGTTGAGGGGTGAGTTGAGGGGTAAGTTGTGGTGTGAGTTGAGGGGTGAGTTGAGGGCGGAGTTGAGGGGGGAGTTGAGGGGTGAGTTGAGGGTTGAGTTGAGGGATGAGTTGAGGGATGAGTTGAGGGGTGAGTTGAGGGGTGAGTTGGGGGGTGAGTTGAGTGATGAGTTGAGGGGTGAGTTGAGTGATGAGTTGAGGGATGAGTTGAAAGGTGTGTTGAGGGGTGAGTTGAGGGGAGAGTTGATGAGTGAGTTGAGTGGTGAGTTGAGGGGTGAGTTGAGGGATGAGTTGAGGGATGAGTTGAGGGGTGAGTTGAGGGGTGAGTTGAGGGGTGAGTTGAGGGGTGAGTTGAGGGGTGAGTTGAGGGGTTAGTTTAGGGGTGAGTTTAGGGTTGAGTTGAGGGGTGAGTTGAGAGGTGAGTTAAGGGGTGAGTTGACGGGTGTGTTGAGGGGTGAGTTGAGGGGTGAGTTGAGGGGTGAGTTTAGGGGTGAGTTGAGGGCGGAGTTGAGGGGGGAGTTGAGGGAGGAGTTGAGAGGTGAGTTGAGGGGTGAGTTTAGGGGTGAGTTTAGGGGTGAGTTTAGGGGTGAGTTTAGGAGTGAGTTTAGGGGTGAGTTGAGGGATGGGTTGCGGGATGAGGTGCTGTATGAGTTGAGGGATGAGTTGAGGGGTGAGTTGAGGGGTGAGTTGAGGTGTGAGTTGAGGGGTGAGTTGAGGGGAGAGTTGATGGGTGAGTTGAGGAGTGAGTTGAGGGGTGAGTTGAGGGGTGAGTTTAGGGGTGAGTTTAGGGGTGAGTTGAGGAGTGAGTTGAGGGGTGAGTTGAGGGGTGAGTTTAGGGGTGAGTTGAGGGCGGAGTTGAGGGGGGAGTTGAGGGAGGAGTTGAGGGAGGAGTTGAGGGGTGAGTTGAGGGTTGAGTTGAGGGGTGAGTTGAGGGGTGAGTTGAGGGGTGAGTTTAGGTGTGAGTTTAGGGGTGAGTTTAGGGTTGAGTTAGGGGTGAGTTGAGGGGTGAGTAGAGGGGTGAGTTGACGGGTGAGTTGAGGGATGAGTTGAGGGGTGAGTTGAGGGGTGAGTTGAGGGGTGAGTTGAGGGGAGAGTTGATGGGTGAGTTGAGGAGTGAGTTGAGGGGTGAGTTGAGGTGTGAGTTGAGGTCTGAGTTTAGGGGTGAGTTTAGGGGTGAGTTGAGGGGTGAGTTTAGGGGTGAGTTTAGGAGTGAGTTTAGGGGTGAGTTGAGGGATGGGTTGCGGGGTGAGGTGCTGTATGAGTTGCGGGATGAGTTGAGTGATGAGTTCAGGGATGAGTTGAGGGATGAGTTGAGGGATGAGTTGAAGGATGAGTTGAGGGATGAGTTTAGGGATGAGTTGAGGGATGAGTTGATGGATGAGTTGAGGGATGAGTTGAGGGATGAGTTTTTTTTTTTTTTTTTTTTATTAAATTTTTCTGCATTATTAAAATAGGCTTATAATTATATTTTACTCGCCAAACTTCGCAGTTTGTTGGCGAGAATCGCTCGTTACTTAGGTACATTAAACAAAATAGCAATAAACTTACTAACTACTTACTTACTACTCACATTTATGTTTACATGACGTAATTATGCATTCTACAAGTAGGTATTTACATTACATCAACCATTCTATTTTATTACACGTATGATATCCAGGCTAAGAAAACCATGCCTCGACAACGATAGACCGGCGCCAAATCTGCGATAGACAGCGACTTCCACAGCAGAGTGGTCAGCGGGTGCTGATCACCCTAGCACTGCCCACTGCCCATCACAGCCCGACGCAGTGCCTCCGTCCCCGAGAAACAGTTTTCTAAGCCTAGATTTCAACACACCTATACTTAAGTTCCGGTTATTTCTTAACAAATCTATGTCATTAAAAACTTTTGGCACCAAATACTTAGACGTTCTTTTCCCATAGAAGTTTGCTATTTTTGGTTGAACTAGTCTTTTCTCTCTCACACTCCTTGTATTAACTTTATTTTTAACACTCACTTTGTACTCATCACTATAATAATGTTCCAACCCTATTAGATAAACGAGTTTCATATCTATTGGCAAGATTTTACAAATGGTAAATAATTTGTCATAATCTTTATTACATTTTTTCTTAGTGTCTTTACTAATTAGGTACTTCAGCAGTCTTATTTGTACATTTTTTATATCTTGTAAGTATGTTTTAAATGTTCGCCCATACACAATAAGTCCATAGCTCATTAGTGAGTCTGCAAGTGCATAATAAACAACGCGTAGCGTTTGTTTGTTCACTACCCTGTTCAACTGATAAAACTTACCTAACACAGACCTAAGTCTATTACAAATTTCAGTTACATGCGTTTTCCAGTTAAAGTTCGTATCTATACTAAGACCTAAATATTTAAATGAACTAACGTACTCCAATTTTACACAGCTACAATTAACTTTTTCATTATGTAAACATTCATATGAGTTGAGGGGTTAGTTGAGGGGTGAGTTTAGGGGTGAGTTGAGAGGTGAGTTGATGGATGGGTTGCGGGATGAGTTGCGGGATGAGGTGCTGTATGAGTTGCGGGATGAGTTGAGGGATGAGTTGAGGGATGAATTGAGGAATGAGTTGAGGGATGAGTTGAGGGATGAGTTAAGGGATGAGTTGAGGGATGAGTTGAGGGATGGGTTGAGGGGTGAGTTGAGGGGTGAATTGAGTGGTGAGTTGAGGGGTGAGTTGAGGGATGAGTTGAGGGATGAGTTGAGGGGTGAGTTGAGGGGTGAGTTGAGGGGTGAGTTGAGGGGTGAGTTGAGGGGTGAGTTGAGGGGTGAGTTTAGGGGTGAGTTTAGGGTTGAGTTGAGGGGTGAGTTGAGAGGTGAGTTAAGGGGTGAGTTGACGGGTGTGTTGAGGGGTGAGTTGAGGGGGGAGTTGAGGGGTGAGTTTAGGGGTGAGTTGAGGGCGGAGTTGAGGGGGGAGTTGAGGGAGGAGTTGAGAGGTGAGTTGAGGGGTGAGTTTAGGGGTGAGTTTAGGGGTGAGTTTAGGGGTGAGTTTAGGAGTGAGTTTAGGGGTGAGTTGAGGGATGGGTTGCGGGATGAGGTGCTGTATGAGTTGAGGGATGAGTTGAGGGGTGAGTTGAGGGGTGAGTTGAGGTGTGAGTTGAGGGGTGAGTTGAGGGGAGAGTTGATGGGTGAGTTGAGGAGTGAGTTGAGGGGTGAGTTGAGGGGTGAGTTTAGGGGTGAGTTTAGGGGTGAGTTGAGGAGTGAGTTGAGGGGTGAGTTGAGGGGTGAGTTTAGGGGTGAGTTGAGGGCGGAGTTGAGGGGGGAGTTGAGGGAGGAGTTGAGGGAGGAGTTGAGGGGTGAGTTGAGGGTTGAGTTGAGGGGTGAGTTGAGGGGTGAGTTGAGGGGTGAGTTTAGGTGTGAGTTTAGGGGTGAGTTTAGGGTTGAGTTAGGGGTGAGTTGAGGGGTGAGTAGAGGGGTGAGTTGACGGGTGAGTTGAGGGATGAGTTGAGGGGTGAGTTGAGGGGTGAGTTGAGGGGTGAGTTGAGGGGAGAGTTGATGGGTGAGTTGAGGAGTGAGTTGAGGGGTGAGTTGAGGGGTGAGTTGAGGTCTGAGTTTAGGGGTGAGTTTAGGGGTGAGTTGAGGGGTGAGTTTAGGGGTGAGTTTAGGAGTGAGTTTAGGGGTGAGTTGAGGGATGGGTTGCGGGGTGAGGTGCTGTATGAGTTGCGGGATGAGTTGAGTGATGAGTTCAGGGATGAGTTGAGGGATGAGTTGAGGGATGAGTTGAAGGATGAGTTGAGGGATGAGTTTAGGGATGAGTTGAGGGATGAGTTGATGGATGAGTTGAGGGATGAGTTGAGGGATGAGTTTTTTTTTTTTTTTTTTTATTAAATTTTTCTGCATTATTAAAATAGGCTTATAATTATATTTTACTCGCCAAACTTCGCAGTTTGTTGGCGAGAATCGCTCGTTACTTAGGTACATTAAACAAAATAGCAATAAACTTACTAACTACTTACTTACTACTCACATTTATGTTTACATGACGTAATTATGCATTCTACAAGTAGGTATTTACATTACATCAACCATTCTATTTTATTACACGTATGATATCCAGGCTAAGAAAACCATGCCTCGACAACGATAGACCGGCGCCAAATCTGCGATAGACAGCGACTTCCACAGCAGAGTGGTCAGCGGGTGCTGATCACCCTAGCACTGCCCACTGCCCATCACAGCCCGACGCAGTGCCTCCGTCCCCGAGAAACAGTTTTCTAAGCCTAGATTTCAACACACCTATACTTAAGTTCCGGTTATTTCTTAACAAATCTATGTCATTAAAAACTTTTGGCACCAAATACTTAGACGTTCTTTTCCCATAGAAGTTTGCTATTTTTGGTTGAACTAGTCTTTTCTCTCTCACACTCCTTGTATTAACTTTATTTTTAACACTCACTTTGTACTCATCACTATAATAATGTTCCAACCCTATTAGATAAACGAGTTTCATATCTATTGGCAAGATTTTACAAATGGTAAATAATTTGTCATAATCTTTATTACATTTTTTCTTAGTGTCTTTACTAATTAGGTACTTCAGCAGTCTTATTTGTACATTTTTTATATCTTGTAAGTATGTTTTAAATGTTCGCCCATACACAATAAGTCCATAGCTCATTAGTGAGTCTGCAAGTGCATAATAAACAACGCGTAGCGTTTGTTTGTTCACTACCCTGTTCAACTGATAAAACTTACCTAACACAGACCTAAGTCTATTACAAATTTCAGTTACATGCGTTTTCCAGTTAAAGTTCGTATCTATACTAAGACCTAAATATTTAAATGAACTAACGTACTCCAATTTTACACAGCTACAATTAACTTTTTCATTATGTAAACATTCATATGAGTTGAGGGGTTAGTTGAGGGGTGAGTTTAGGGGTGAGTTGAGAGGTGAGTTGATGGATGGGTTGCGGGATGAGTTGCGGGATGAGGTGCTGTATGAGTTGCGGGATGAGTTGAGGGATGAGTTGAGGGATGAATTGAGGAATGAGTTGAGGGATGAGTTGAGGGATGAGTTAAGGGATGAGTTGAGGGATGAGTTGAGGGATGGGTTGAGGGGTGAGTTGAGGGGTGAATTGAGGGGTGAGTTGAGAGGTGATTTGAGGGGTGAGTTGAGGGATGAGTTGCGGGATGAGTTGAGGGATGAGGTGCGGGATGAGGTGCAGGATGAGTTGAGACGTGAGTTGAGGGATGAGTTGAGGGGCGAGTTGAGGGGTGAGTTGAGGGGGATTTTTTATCCAGGATTAAACTTCTTAGGGCTATGAGCCCCAAATTTAGGGTAAAATAATGCTTATTGGGATTTTTTTGGGCCCAAAAATAAGTAGGGCTATTTTTAGGGGCATACATACATTTACAAGCATTACATATACGCCCGCGGGGCGCGCGGCCGTCAGCGGCCTAGTACTACTACATTACAGATTATCTATGTACTAGTACTAGGAAGTAGTATATCTATGTAGGTACTAGTACTATTCGGAAGTATTTGATGATTGTGACGCTAGTAGGCATTTAATAAGCGTCTTGAAAATATTTCCAAACTTGCACTTGCATTCATGACTGTACCATTTTAAAATTGAACGCGCTTTTTCGATATATCATATGCTGAAAAACAAATTACGACACCGATTGTCCCTTGAAATGCTGTTAAGTTTGATGATGACACGAAACGTGATGATGGATCTTGCGTTACGTTTACTCCATCTGTCTCCATCTCCAAAAATGTTACAATTATATAATGTAAACATGTATGACTTTAAGAATTCCGAAATTTCAAATGAAACGCCAAGTCGGGATTTAAGCGATTTATTTAAAATAATTGATAATGTGGATTGTTAATTAAGTAAATTCTATTACAAAAGTAATTGAAATTAAGTTATATTTTATTTACCTTAATAAAACGGGAAACTCATTTAAATATTAGCCTTGAATTGCAGCAAGAAACAGGGATTTTTGAAGTGAAAACTTCTTTAGCGTCTTTGTGATTTGAAATTTTATGAAACGAAAAAGCAACAGTAAAAAGAGACAGACATATAAATTTATAAGATTTAACGTGGGAGAAAATGAGATAGGGAGCATTATACAGTGTTTCTTATGTCGTGGAAATTTTATATGGGCAAACCAGGGCAAACGTATACCTTTGAAATTTCGTAAATTTTTGAAGGATTTTTTTGAAGTGAAACCTTTAGCGGCGTTGTGCACTTTTTTTGTAATGGGTAAAAAATGTTAAACTCGCGTCAAGACACGTGACCTGATCGAAAATTCGTAAGACAGACGGAGAGTAGACAGCCGGCGCGGCGTAGGAGAGGAAGTATCCCCCTCTCATTCTACGGCGCGGCGAAAATGTATGCCTGCGCCTGCTGTTTTGTTTAGGCGGCGCAGGACGCTTGCGCGAATGTTCATGTGTGTTAACATGAAAGTTGATTTTTCTAAGAGATAAACTTTTTAATGTAATATAAATTGTCATGTTTGTGTACGATAGCGCAATAAATAAATATTGTATTCTACCACATAAATGATAGTACTTTTATACTGATAATTAAAGCAAATCGTGCAAAATTATTCCCTAACCATTCCAAAATATCAAAAATGCACAACGTTAATATTCAAGTTTTCACTTCTGCCGGCACTCCCGGAGTGCAACCCGGATTTTTTTTTTTATTTGCATCTCTCATTACTTCTAAGCCATTGGTTTCCAACCTGTGGTCCGCGGAGCACACACACACAGCAAAATGTAAAAATATTGTCCGCGAAAGATTTAAAATACCCAACTCAAGAACTGAAAAAGTAATATTGACGCAATCTAATTTAAATTTGTATCATAAATATTGTTTTTATTGATTGGAAAGAAGTTAGAATTTTTTATTTGTATCCTCAGTTCAATTATTTTCAGGACTTCTGGTCCCTGCCATTAATATCGAGACCAAATTGGTCCTAGATTAAATGCAGGTTGGGAACCACCGTTCTAAACGAATCACATAATTTGAGTATTAAAGTATCGATAGAGGCGTCTTCACTGTCGGTTTGCTAGGCTGGATAATATTAAAAATACAACTTAACGTAAATGCTCCTATTACCGCCAGTTTTAGCTGTCTTAGGATTCACTTTAAAAAAATAGATATAAGCTGTTATGTTAGGAAAGATGTTATAATTTATAATTAATCTCAACGAAGTATTCTTTGCAATTCAGTACTTAAATTCAATATTCAATAACACAATAGTTACTAAATAATTATTTAATCCAAAAGAGTCGTTGATTCTATTACCGACCCATAGAATGCGGCAAGATTCTATTACCGATTTTTCTACGTCTTTTACCGACCGCTACGATGTTGTCACTTCTTCTATACTATTAAATAAAATAAAAATCGTTTTTAAGGTATTGATTATATAATAACAATAGTTATGATTTCAACATTATCACAATATGAACATAATTATTTATTGCAACGCTTAGAGCACAGTAGTACAGCAGTTTTTGTTATTTTAATTAATAAAAAATATAACCAGTCTCAGAAAACAGTCTTGAAATAATTAAATACTTACTTTTTAATTACCTACATACTAATTAGATATTATAAATCAGTAACAAAAATATTTTAATTTGTACGACTAATACAATCACAAAATACCTTTTTAATAGGTACACACATTTATAATTCGTTCAATACAGAAGCCGACCCCAAGATGCTATTATTTATATTGTCACGCAGAGTTGTCCTCGGTATGCCATAGGTTTTTGAAGCTTCGTATTTGCTGGTCTTTATTTATAGCTATAAATGAAGTTCATGTATGAAGTAGAGCCCATAAATGAAGTGAATGAAGATCAAGAATTCTAGTTGAGCAGAGGCGTACTGTTTGCGCTTCTGCGGCTTCATGATTCTATAAAAGAACACAATCTTTAAAGAGATCTTTGGGATGCATGAAGAAGCCTCCACGAGTAGCGTAACCAGTTCCGTTAGTCACTAAATTGAACCGAGCGCTCGGCGCATCCTGGACAGTCATACCCATCAATCACCTTCTGTGACTGACCAATTCTTCGTTTGCTGTGGTAGGGCTCACGCCCGCCTGGCTCGCGACCACCCGGTCGCGAGCCAGGCGGGCGTTCGACGGCGACGACGGCGGAGTTCGACTTCAAGCAGTCTACTGTGTTTCGTCGATGCGTGGGAGTGCCAGTGCCTTTTTGGGGTATAAGGAGAAAGCAGTAGCGTTGTTCAAAGCTGGTCTTGGCCTCGGAGCAAGCTTCAGCACGGCAGCTCACTCTGAAGGGTAGCGGGATCCAAAGCACGGTCTTGCCGTTGGCCAACCGCAGGAAGTTGGGGTCCCAAGTAGCACGCTAGCCTCGTGCGAAAGGCTGCCCCGCCACCTCGCGTAAATTCCCGACATGGACCACCGTGCCAGTCGGCGACTGGAAGGGAGGACCCGGTGGACATTTTCGGAGGGGTTTGGGCGTCCCCGCAGTCTCCAGGTGAGTTACTCATCATACTGAGGTAAGCCCACGAGCGCCGTTTAGGCAATAGGACTCGCCTACCTTTCTCTCTAAATTCCCCTTTCTTAAACTCTCAATGAAGCGCAAAACAAAAAGAAGTAACCATAACCAACGGCTGCACCTCCTCCCACTTAAAGTGCAATTCATCAATATCCGTGGATTGCACTCAAATGTCGATTTGGTCCATCACCATCTCGAGACTGATAAGCCGCACTTGCTCTTTTTGACGGAGATAAAAATAGTGACTCCCGCAGATTTGGCGTACCTTAACTACCCAGGATACTCACTTGAACATAAGTTTAAGAAGCAGGCTGGGGCCGGGTGTACGTCCGCGATGACATTTGCTGTCAGCGTCTTCGGTGCTGCGAGGTTGGAGGGTTTTCCACTCTGTGGCTTTTAGTGGACACCGGCACTTTTGAAACTATCTATGTCGGTGTATACAGGTCGCATAGCGGTGATCAGGAGACATCTAGACTCTTTGACCATCTTACGGAGGCAGCTGAACTGGCCCAGCTTAAATATCCAACGGCGGAGCTTGTTTTTCTGGGGGACTTTAATGCCCATCATAAAGAATGGTTGTACCCATTCCAGAAAACAGACCATGCTGGTAGAGAGGCGCGCAGGTTTGCTGTATCGCTAGATCTCGACCAGTTGGTCGACCGAGCTACCCGCATTCCGGATGTCAGTGGCCATACACGCAATTGCTTGGACCTTCTGCTGACAACCGATCCAGACAGACACTCTGTTTCGATCTGGGCCCCGCTCGGATCGTCTGACCACTGTCTGGTGAAAACTGTATCTACCTACTCTCCTCCAGATAAAAGCCCTAGAGGCACTAGGCGAGTATGGAAGTACAAGTCAGCAGATTGGGATGAGATGCGGCACTTTTTTGCATCCTACCCATGGCGGTAAGCTTGTTTTTCTTCCTGCAACCCTTCGATCTGCGCTGATGCAATTGTTGATGTAGTTCGTCAGGCAATGGAATATTTTATTCCATTTTCTGACGTTCCAATTGGCCATGAGGCCCGGCCTTGGTATAATGCAGCTTGTGCACAAGCCGAATTGCGCAAGGAGCAGGATTACCAAGCCTGGGCCTCGGCCCGCAGTGGTGGCAGCGCTAGTATCGGTGGTCACGCATTGAAGACAGCGTTTAACTCTACCGCTAAGGTCTGCAAACGGGTGTTACGGAAGGCTCGGTTCGACCATGTTGGACGAATTGGGGCCAAATTGGCAACCTACCCTTCGGGCAGTAAGCAGTTTTGGTCCCTCGCCAAATCGGTCAAGTCGAATTTCTGTCGTCCTTCACTACCTCCCATGGTTAAACCGGATGGAACACTGGCTTATACCGCGCAAGAGAAAGCAAATTTATTTGCCTCCCTCTTTGCGGAAAATTCGCGTCTTGACACAGGGTCTAATTTACCGCGTAACTTTGAAATTGTAATTCACAATAAAGAGGTCCGTAAAGCCCTTTGTAGTCTGGACGTGAACAAGGCCAGTGGACCGGATGGAATACCTGCCCAAGTCCTTAAAAGTTGTGCTCCGGAGTTGTCACCTGTCTCGACTCGCCTGTATCACCTTTCCCTCAGAACTGGAGTGGTACCAGTGTCCTGGAAGCTTGCTAATGTGCAACCAGTACCCAAAAAGGGAAGCCATGCCGATCCTGCCAATTATAGACCAATCGCCTTAACCTCCATACTTTGTAAAGTGATGGAAATGGTACTTAACAACAAGTTGCTGGCATACCTTGAAGATAATGAGCTCCTCAGTGACTACCAGTATGTCTTTCGCCGTGGTCAGTCCACCGGAGATCTTGTGTATGTTACGCATTGTTGGGGCGAGGCCATTGAGAAACACGGTGAAGCCTTTGCGGTGTCCCTCGATATCTCAAAGGCCTTTGACAGGGTTTTTTTGGTTTGGCACGCTAGTCTGCTGAGCAAGCTTCCTGCATTCGGTGTTCCTGCTAGCTTATGCAACTGGATCTGACTTCTTGAGTGAGCGGTTAATCCGAGTGGTCATCGATGGCTGTTCGTCGGATCTTATGGCAATTAATTTCCTCAAGGGTCTGTTCTTTCTGCGACTCTTTATCTGCTGCATATCAATTACCTACTTCAGCTGGGAGCAGTTGGGTACGCGGATGACAGCACAGTCGCAGAAAGATACTTATCCAGTGCTAGAGCTGGCAGAGACGAAATTGCCACTCTCAGAAAGGCCATGGTAGAGCGCATGAATTCGACCCTAAATCTTGTTTCCCAATGGGGCGACGACAATATGGTCCAATTCAACGCTTTGAAAACACAGGCTTGTCTTTTCATTGCTAAAAGGAGCCCATATCAATTATCCCCTACTTTCCGAAGTACATCTGTGCCAGTTGCCAACCGCCTGGAGCTTTTGGGCATGGAGTTGACGTCAGACCTCAACTTTGGCTCAACCATCGAGTCCAGAGCTCAGACTGCAGCAAAAAAGCTAGGAGTCCTACACAGGGTGAGGCGGTACTTCACGCCTGGACAGCTTCTGAATCTATATAAAGCACAGGTCCGTTCCTGCATGCAGTACTGCAGCCACTTGTGGGATGGCTCTGCAAAATACCAACTTGCTGCACTGGACTCGATCGAGCGCAGAGCTAAAAGGCTTATAGGTGACGAAGTGCTATCGGGCAAGCTTCATAGCCTGGCTCATCGGCGAACCGTTGCTTGCCTGTCGGTTTTCTACAAATTGTACTTCAGGGAGTGTGCGCAGGAGCTCCATGACCTGATTCCTCCATCTCCCTTTCACTACCGGTCTACCAGACGAACGGCTGGCTACCATCCACACTTGGTTGATATACCGTCTTGTCGTACCAAGCGCTTCTCCTCCACATTTATTGTGCGCACTTCCAAGCTGTGGAATTCTCTGCCGGCTTCTGTGTTCCCTGCCACTTATGACCTTTCAACCTTTAAAGCAAGAGTAAACAGGCATCTTCTGGGCTCGCTCGTCCCATCGTAGACCTCATCTATCGCTTACGATCAGGCGAGATTGAGGTCAAGAGTGAGCTCATTGTGAATTAAAAAAAAAAAGATATAGAATTTAATTCTTCGAAAGAAGCTGTAAAAAAATACATGGCCCCCATTCCGTCCTGCCATTTTTATTTGATTTGAAAACATATGAAATATAGCCAATGCCATGAAGCCATGAATGAAACTGGATAGCAAATATTATTTTACATTAATAATATGTCCTGTGACAAAATCTCTCAAAACGTCACGTATGCAAGAAATAAGCCAATTTGTTCAAAAATATACATTTTGTTTTTGTGTACTGTAATATTACCAAAAACAAAAACATCGTCACAGCTGTGAGTCGGTAATAGAATCAAGTATGAAGGTTACAATATTCTATTAGCGACCAATAAAAATAATAATAAACAGATAAAATATCCGCTATACGGAATACTGTTAAATTCAATCTCATTGCTATATTATTTCTTTTAATGTCAGTTAGTCTTTAATGCAGATAATAAAGGTTATTTACATTATAATATCATTATAATAATAGGGATATTGTCTAACCTTGAATCGAGTTTTACACAAAAACTTTAAGAAATAGCTTTGTCGTTAATAGATCTAACGAAGTAAAATAATCTTAAGAATTGAACAAGAAAAAAAGAAAATCAAATGAGGTAGTTTATAATAGATAATTATTTTAAAATACTAAATGTTCTCAAAATTTAACAACGCCATGGGTCGTTATTAGAATCAAGTTTTGAAATTTGGATTCTATTACCGCCTTAAATTAAAACATGATTTTATAACACAAAAACCAATAAAAAGTATTATATTAAGAGTTAGTTTAGAAAACTAATATATACTTTACAGTTGTAATGATAGCAAGAAGACAAATCCATTTTTAGTGTGTTATTTTCCTTAAGTAATATTTAGGTGTACTTTCGTGGCTGGAGACGCGACACTAAGAAACGTGCGTCTGCTTCGGGCGCGTCCTATTCAAAGTCAAATTATTTCTTTCACTGGCTATTTAAACACACAAACTTTACTTTTTTTGTTGTTCAACAAAAATACGCAACTAATTTTTAAGGTATGACTTTTCTGGAACCCTATATTATGTCTAATATGAGTGGTTTAAAAATTAGATCGTTAATAGAGTACACATTTTAGGGGGTCGTTAATAGGAGCTTTTACGTTACTTAAACCTTTTTGCTTTCTTTGTGCTCCTGTATCGTAGGTCCAGTTACAAATACTTAATATCAAACACTCATTCATGTGTTCTTTTTTAAGATTGCTAGCGATGTGGGTACAATTCTATTTATTACTACTAGTACTCACGTGGGGCTTCGCTCCCGTGGATTCTATCACGGTAAAAACATAACTCTCCTTTTTTGCAGTCGCGTAAAAAGTAGCCTCAAAACCTTCCTCAAGCTTCAAGCTACTTCCATACCAAATTGCATCCAAATCCACCCAGTACTTTCGAAGATTAGCGCGTTCAAGCAAACAAACAAACAAACAAACTTTTCCGCTTTATAATATTAAGTATAGATTCTGGGAGTGGTTTCACGCCAATAGTGTAACGGGTGGAGTTCAAAACCCATGACCTCTCGATTACAAGTCCGACACACTAGCCCAATATTACTTTACTCTTTGCAGTAGCCACTGGGTTATTGATGACCGAAGCGAATCGGAGTAGTGGGCAAATCAGATTAACACAAGAAATTGAACAATAATCGATACATAGCGACAATCTGAAGGTGTGTTGAAAAAAAACAAAGAGAGGTGCTACTGTATTCGCATTTAGTTCATTGTATTATTACGAATTTTGTTTTTTTATTGTGATCCGAATCACCCACTTAGAGAGGTAATATGAAAAAAACCAAATGTGTTTTTCACAATTTTGAAAAAACAACATGAAATAAAACTTAGTAGAAACCATCGTTATTTTTTTTTCTAAACTTGTTTTCTTTTTTCAGACAAAATTAATACATTAAATAAAACAGAATAAAACGAAATTTGATTGGTTTATTTTTAATTCAAGTCAAGTTATGTTTCAATCAATGAAATTAGAAATTATACATACAGGTCAGGTACATATTATTATGAACTTAAACTCACACTCAATAAAAACTAACTCTCACTGTCTCAAGACCTCGGCAGTCTCCAGTCAATTCAAACAAAACATAACCCAAACCAAGATTGGGGAAATCCCCATCCGTAAATGTAAACTTCAATTCAAATTACCAATTGTTTTGAGATATTCCAAAATAAATCTAATATAACTCGCAAAAAAAAACTGTTTGTTTACATGTTTTTTTTTTCATCTCAGAAAAAAAACCGTGTTTTTACAACTCTACGCCCACTTAACTCGATTTGGCTCGGTTTACACTAAATGTTTTAAACGCACCCACGATACTGGTGAATAGTCTAGTGTGTTCGCCAATATTGCTCTATCCATTACCTAAACTGTATCTATTGCTTGCATCTCGATAAGTTCAAAAGTCAGTCGTAGAGGGTAGCTAGAGAAAAATAAAACAGTTTTTATTCTAGAATAAAATATTTATTGTGATATTAATGATTTTGAGAATCATATTTTGATTACTGATTTTTCTTGTTTGGACATTTTGTTTTTATTTCCTGACTTTCCTATTAACCTTTCCGTAGATTTCGGGGAACGCCTCTTTGCAGTGAGGGAGATTGTCTCTCACTTTATCGTAGAGGCTATGGTCGAACATATGCCTGAATTCTTCTCTGGTTGTGTATGTATCGGCGTATAACATTTGAAAGCCATCGTGAGTGGCCACGAATGCTTCGATTGAACGGGTGGATGGTACCTGGAGACAATATAATACAATATTACTTAGAAAAAGACTACATAGATCTTATACATGACACAATAATAAATAAACTATTTTTTTTATTCTTTATTTATTAGAGATTTATTAGACAATGTCAGCTTCATTGTTACAAAATCCTTACGCTATATACAATAATTTCTTAACATTATATACAACGTGTAACGGAAACCCCATATCTATCCAAAAGGACTGAAGACAACATCTGGTATGGAGTTTCTATGCAAAGTTTCAGCTCAAAATAAGTGACTCACAGAATTGACCCCAAATTATTGGTTTCATATGTTTCTTAAATACCAGTAATGACAAACGTGTCACAGCACTATGAGGGTCATCACTTTCCACGTCACTTGCCAATAAAACGATAATTCTCTTCGTTCTTCTTAATTTGAAAAATTCGGCCTCTGGTATCAACGTATTGAAATTTCTAATAAGCTCCACACATGTAGACATTGGATTAGAAAACCCTTGCCATATCGTTTGTTATCATCCAAAGAAGCCGTGCACTTGGTATTTATATACCTTTTAAATTACACGTTGTATAATATTAAACTTATAACTACGGATAGATACACTATGATAATAATTAATGAACTTCATAAAATGCAACACAACAAGCATTAATAAACTATAGTTAGGAGTGACTGAGGAGTTCGTGGCTTGATAATAACAGCTGAACTAGTCGATCTTCAAGGTGAAGCCTCACTTGTCGAGGTCGGCTTGTGGATGGGTGAGCATCATAACATATCGAGATTCCCCCGTGCCTAGGGTTACCAGATCCGAAAAATAAGTTTTCCTGAAAAAACCCTTGTTTCGGCAATAATTTTCCTGACATTTTAGCAGAAACTTATATTATTTTACAAACTCGCGCGCGGCGCGTGGGAGTCTGAGTATGAGTGTTAGATGCCTTGTGGCGGGATGCGGGGCGCGGTGCGACTGAGCGAGTCAATTAGTAGTTCAATACTCTTGCAAACGGTGCTAAGTTTACTAGTGTTGTGCGTATTTGTGTGGCAAGCATTTATTTTATAACGAAAAGGCTTACTTTTCTCTTTTTTTAATTCCTGAAAATTTCCAACTTTCCCTGTTTCCCTGACAGAGAGCTGAAATTCCGGACATGTCAGGAAAATTCCTGTCATCTGGTAACCCTACCCGTGCCTAGAAAGCACGTTAAGACTTTGGTCCCGGCTGTTCTTTATACATTTTTGACAGTCGTTATGGGTAATCAGAAGCGAGATATTATGATACTACATAATTTTGCCAAGGAGTTTCCTGTAAAGCCGGATGGGTCCGCTGCGCCAATTTTCTAACAAAACATGTTAGTAAAACCGCCCGTCCGCTGCGCCTATTGTTGTAATGTTTTTGTTTAGTTTTAGATGTTCAGAAAGTGATTATCAAGAGCTGTTATCATTAATTTTACCAGATATAGAGAAGAAAACAACGTGGAGGAACGATGTGATTCCTCCTGACATGAGATTAGGTGTGGCAATTCTGTCTCTGAGATTAAAAAATAGGGATTGTGAGCGCGAACACAAAATACGTCACTTTCCCCCTCCCCGCAGGCGAACGCGGGGGATGTTATCCATTCGTCTCGGCAAACATGTTATTGTGGTTTTGCTAACAAAACTGTTAGGCCACGCCTGTATTCTGTTAGCAAACAATGTTATACTGTTTGAAAACACGTCGCAGCGGACCCGGCTTTACCCAGCGCCTGGGTTGTGGAGGTCAGTTATGCAGTCGCTCTATGTAAAACACTAGGACTCAGTTGCACTTGCGGCGGTAAGACCCCTCTTTGAGGAGTGGCTAGATCGGCGTCACGGCGTCCTGACCTACCGCATGACGCAGGTCCTCACCGGACACGGAAGTTTCGGGAGGTACCTGTGTCTGATGGGAAAGGAGGAAACGCCTGGGTGTCACCACTGCGAGGGTCGCCCTGAGGACACCGTAGAGCACACGGTGCAAGACTGCCCCGCCTGGGCAGAGCACCGACGTGTCCTCACGGTGGCGATAGGCGGAGACCTCTCGCGCCCGGCATTGGTCGAGGCCATGCTGCGGGGCGAGAGGGAGTGGGAAGCGGTCGCCTCCTTCTGCGAAGCAGTCATGCTTCCGAAGGAGGAGGCGGGCCGCGTAAGGGAGAGGATGGCGTCCTCCCTCCAGCCCAGCCGCAGTGGTAGACGCACACGGCGTCGGACGTCGGCCGACGATCTCCGGCCACCGTAGGCGCGGGCATGCGGACAGCGAGTAAAGGGCAACTCGCTGTCCGACCATGGACCATGCCCGGGTCGATGGCGCGTCGTGTTCCACGCGCGCCTCCAAGAGCGTCAGCAATATGACGAGGCCCCCCCGTACAGGGCCGAAGCCTGCCGGGGTCGTGGGACTCATCCCGTTACCGTGACCCCGGTACGTAAAGGGTTATTGAAGGAACACCGTGGATTTTAGTCAGTAAAAGTCTGACAGTCCCTAATTTTACCACGCTAAAAAAAAAGGACTCAGCTGCATTCGGTTACGCTGGAAACCGGCACCAAAATAATTTTTTATCCACCAATTTTTTTTAGATTTATTTATTTCATTTTATTAATTTTAAGGAAACTTTGACAATAAGTAGAAAAAGGCACATTACAAGCTTCTGCTAGTAAACACTTATGTGAAACAGTTTTATTGTTATAGACTCGAGTTTGACCACCATCCACCACCACTACCTGATGGTAAGCGATGATGCGGTCGAAGATGAAGCACGCTTACCTGGAAGCAACCTATTCACTCTTGACTGAGAGACCCGCAGGTTATAGCTTAAATAGTTGAGCAAAGCTTATGATGATGATGAATTCGTTCCAAAATATTGATAAATAATGTTACGCCAGTCGCTTAGTGAAGTACTTCGAGAAACTTCGACATAAATCTAGAATTTTCGAGACACTAACACCATCTAGCGGCGAATAGCTGCACTGTGTATATCCAGTCGAGACACTAACGCCATCTAACGGCGAATAGCGGTACTGTGTATCTCAAGTAGCTCTGGAATATTCGAAGCAGTATAAACAGTGAGTCGATTTTACAGGAATGTTCTGGAACTCATAGACCAGGGTATAAATAGATCGCAAAGGGGCGCAGAGTCTTTCGAAGCTACTCAAGGCTCGAAATATCCCCCACCACACTTATACGCTCCACGAGAGCAAGCCCGTTCGGGTGGTCCTCTGCCGGATCCCCAGTGAGATCCCCACCACCGAGATCGTCTGCGACTTAGAGTCACAGAACATCCCGGTGATTGAGGTGCACCGTATGCACGGCAGAGGTGGCAGGGCGTCTAACAACGTCCTCGTCATCTGCCACCCCGTCTCCGAAGGTCCCCACCCCATCTTTGCGCTGAAGACTGTATGCAGTCTTTCAGGAATCCTAATTGAGAAGCCACACAAGATTGGCACGGTAGGCCAATGCCACCGTTGCCAGTTGTATGGGCACGCGCAACGGAATTGCTTCGGCAAACCCCGGTGCGTAAAGTGCCTGGGCGATCACGGCACCGCGGAGTGCAGTCGCCCAAAAGATAGGTCCCAGTGCCCAGACCCGCCCAGCTGCGTGCTGTGCGGGCAATCCGGCCACCCCGCCAACTACCGAGGCTGTCCGAAAGCCCCGAAAACCTCCGCCCCTAAACTGGCAACGCGCGCTAGCGCACGCCAGGGACGAGAGTGTCCTACACTCTCGTCTGAGCTCCCCCAGACCCTCAGTCCCCAGCGTCCAACTCCTTGGACGGCGGCGAATCACGCCCAAAACTTCCCGGCACTAAGGCCGAAAGTCCCTGGGCTGATGGATCAACCCATCATGCCCTCCGCTCCGGTTGTTGTGGCTTCTCAGCCCCCACCTCCTCCCCAGTCACTCCCTCGCTCGGTAGAGCCGGAACTCGATGCGTTCCTCATCCTTGGAAATACCTTCAGTTTCTTCCAGTCCCCCCGCGCCATCCAAATGGCAAAGGAGGTCGTGGCCTGCACTAGCATCAACTCCCTGATTCGGGTATACCATCAGTATCCCGATGTCAAAAGTCATTTTGATAACCTTTTTAAACAGCCATAATGTATAACACGGCTAGTAAGAGACTAAAGCCCCGATCCCTAAAGCTAGGTTACTTCAATGCCAATGGCATCACTAATCAACGGGACGAGATCGCGACTTTCCTTCGCGATCATAGTCTCGACATCCTTCTGGTCCAAGAGACCTTCCTCAAACCCCACCTTAGGGATCCCAAGGTAGCCAACTACCGGCTAGTTAGGAACGATAGGACTAGATGCCACAGAGGTGGCACTCTAATATATTATAGGAACTCCCTGCACTGCATCCCTATGGATCCGCCGCCCCTTGCCCACTTAGAGGTATCCGTTTGCCGGCTAGGCATGACGGGCCATCCCTCTATCACAATAGTATCCGCGTATCTCCCACCGCACAGCGACGTAGATTCAAATTCTTCGATAAACGCCTCACTACGAAGCGACCTTACAGCCCTTCTTGACATGAGTGACTCCGTCCTTATAGCGGGGGATCTCAATGCCAAACATCCCGCATGGTGTAGTCGTATTACCAACCCCCGTGGGAAGGTACTATACGACCTTTGCACACCTCTCCACATAGATATCATAGGTCCTATGCGGCCTACTCATTATCCGTTCGAGCCATCCCACTTGCCCGACGTACTCGACATTGCCCTCCTGAAGAATGTGAACTTACGTTTGCACTCTTTAGAGACGGTAGACGAACTTGACTCTGACCATAGACCGGTGATCTTGGAGTTAACTCCGAGATCGGGTCCCTATGACCCTAACCGCCCCCCTCCCACACAGGTGATCACTGACTGGAGGAAAGTAGGCGAATTGCTGAAATCCAACACGTCTCCTCACCTGGACAAGATCCCCGACCACATCCAGTCCGCCGCCGACACGACGGCTGCGATCGACTCACTCACGGAGCACGTACAATCTGTCTTGAACGACTGTTCAAAGGAGATTCCGGTGTCAGAGCACTGGCGCCGGAAACTCCCGGACGATGTGCGGGCCCTGCTGACTGAGAAGAACGCAGCAGTCCGTGCCTACAGATCTTTCCCCTGCCAGAATAACAAAACTTTCATGCGGTACTTACAGCGCAAAGTAAGTAACAGCATCAGAGAGTGGCGTGAAGCCGGCTGGGACAAGACCCTGAGCGAACTGGAACCCACCCACCATGCCTTCTGGCAACTTCAGCGGAATATGCGCGCCACTGAGGTTGCCTCAATGCCTCCCCTTATCCGCCCGGACAAAAGCATTGCCTTCGACGACGAAGACAAAGCCGAATGCCTAGCCGACAGCCTGGAGGCACAGTGCTCTCCCAGCTCCCAACCAGTCGACCCAGCCCACCTTGCCCACGTGGATGCTGAGGTCGAACGTAGATCTGCCCTACCCCCTGTCGAGGACCCTGATGCTCCCCTCCCCCCCGTCACGGAGGACGAGGTGGAGGAGATCATCAAGAAACTCAAACCTAGGAAAGCTCCCGGGACTGACAGACTGACCACTAGGGCACTTAAACTCCTCCCACGTACGATAATAGTCCTACTGACTGCCATCTTCAATGGCGCCTTGTCCAACAACTTGTTTCCACAAGCTTGGAAAGAGGCTATAGTGATAGGTATCCCAAAACCCAAAAAGCCCAAGAACCTCCCGACTAGCTATAGACCCATTAGTCTGCTCAGCGCCCTCGGCAAGGTCTACGAGCGGATTATTCTTAATCGGCTCAAGGACTTTGTCGAGGCCAAGAGCCTAATCCCTAACGAACAGTTTGGCTTTAGAGCCCATCATTCCAGTGTCCACCAAGCCCACCGCATCGTAGAGCACATTAGCGGCCGCTTTCAACGCGGTCTGGTGACGGGGGCCCTATTCTTTGATATAGCGAAGGCTTTCGACAAAGTCTGGCACAATGGCTTAATTTACAAGCTTTACCAACTAGGTGTGCCGGACCGTCTCGTGCTCATCATTCGAGACTTCCTGTCGAACCGCTCCTTCAGATATCGTATCGAAGGAGCGCTTTCCACTCCCCGCCCTATCAGAGCCGGCGTCCCTCAGGGCGCCGTGCTCTCCCCCCCACTCTTCACGCTATTCACTAGCGACATCCCCAAAAAGCCCCCAATAAAGTTATCCCTGTTTGCCGACGACACGGCCATCTACTACTCGGGACATAATCCCGTTAGCATCGCTCATACCCTCCAGACCTCAGCCAACGCACTAGGCGATTGGTTTAGGAAATGGAGGATTGAGGTAAATCCCGACAAAAGTCAAGCAGTCCTGTTTCGCAGGGCTCGCCAGCATAAAAAGTTCACCCCCCCACGCCCGATCACTATGTTCGGCAAGCCAATCCCTTGGGAGAAGCGAGCCAAATACTTAGGTGTGATCCTCGACCAGTTCCTGAATTTCAGTGAGCACATAAAGTCGGTTCGCTCGCGAGCCGCTTTCGCTCTCGGTAGGCTCCACGCCCTGCTGAATAAACACAGCAAGCTCTCCCTTAAATGTAAAATCCGAATATACACGACATGCATACGTCCTATCATGACGTATGCCTGTCCGGTGTTTGCTCATGCCAGTCCCAACCAGATCCATAGGATGCAAGTCGTTCAGAACCGTTTTCTCCGAAAGGCCACGGGCGCGCCCTGGTTCTGTAGGAACGAGGATCTCCACGTAGACCTCAAACTCCCGACCATAAAGCAAGTGTTGAAACGCATGTCAGTGCGTTACTTCACCTCTGCTGAGACCCACACTAACCCCCTGATCGTATCGGCCGCCCGATACAGACCCTCCAAGATTTCTCGGGTTCGTCGCCCGCGTATCATCCTAGACGAGCCTGACGACCCCACCACCATCCGACAAGAGAGCAGTAGGGAAACCAGCACTCTTAGAAAACACATATACAGAACGCGTTCCTTATTCCGGCCTCGCCGACGAGGCCCATCGCGACGTCCGCGTACCTGTAATGAAAATCCTCCCCGACCTTTGCCAAACGAGCCAGCCCGCGATGCTGAGCCAGTAGCAATAAATACTCCCGAAAATAATATGACCCAGCCTGTCCCTTTGCTGCCCTCCCAAAATGACCCCGCTATGCCGAGGCCCGTACTCCACAGGGAGTGCCCTTAGCGTGCGGTCATTAGTTTTTAAGTATATTTTAGTTTGTAAGCCCTGGCTGGGGGCCTTTAATTTATTAGAGGTCACCACAGGAAAGTCCGGTTAAGTAGACTCACAGCCTTAGTGTGCTGATCTACAAGTGGCCCTACCTAAAAAAAAAAAAAAAAAAAAAAAAGCGCAGAGTCAGTCTTATTACGAGGCGAATACATGATATAATCGAAGCTTTACTAGTGAATTTCAGTGCGATTTAAGTGTTAATTGACAAGTGTTGTGGTGCGAATATTTGTGTTAAATTTTTATTTTGTGTTTAATTAATTAAAGTATTAATTTTGGTTTAATTGGCGTTAATTATTTCTATCTCGAACCCCAGCTCGTAACAATAACCTCTTACTTAATTACAGCGTCAACTCACCGTTTCATATTCTTTAGCTTTGGGAACCCCATAGACGCCGATATCCACGAACATCTGCCAGTCGGCTTGCGTCTTGATCTTCAGCTGGCCAGGTTGGTTGAACACCTTGAATGGACACAGCCAGATGGGGTATACCTGAGGAGAGAAATTATGACGTTAGGTCGGTGCTCACCGGGGTTGCGGAAATGTTCTAAAGAGATACCGCGGCCGCAAAACGCAAGGTGGGTTTTTAGTCAGTAGCAGTCTGACACCCCTTTCGCTTCACCCAGAGTGGGAGAAGTCATTAGGATTTTCCACGGAATAGATGAATAAGGTTGGAATGGTAATGTGGGCGTGGCGAGCGCGCCACATTTATGATACGAAAATAGCTCATAGCTCGATCATCGCATAGCTCGACCGATTAATTCATTCACCGCGGCTAGTGCGCTTCGGAATACTTCGGAACACAGAGCTCTGCTTTAAAATGCCGTTTTGTGCAATTATAACCTGTAAAACAAAAAGTTAGACCGCAAGTATAGAGCGAGGAGGTGTATCTTTCCATCAGTAAGTTGAAAATAACATTTAATTACAATTTTATTTGTACAAAACATAAAACTATTCTGATCACTATGAAATTCCGAACAATAACAACATTATTGCAACACGATAACTGTTTGCATCTGCTGATGATGATTTTATCCAACCGAAAAAATAATCGGTGATCACTGAAAGCAGTTAATAGATTTAATTTTGGAGATAATAATGCGGCTAGTATTAAGCAGCTTCGTCCTTCTTGCGATTTTTTGAAAAAATAAAGAATGATTGTCTTTAAGGATGTGAAATGAAATCTCTTCCTGTATAATCACAAACCTATGTTTTTTGCCACCAAAAAGCAAAGATATATGATTGACTGAAACGTTTTCTAAAAATGCGGGAATCAGTACTAGAGTACTAGATAAATATATAAGTTTTACATGGAGGCAGGTGACAAATCCAACAGCAAATACAAAGTAAGCAAGTGTTAGATAGAGGTTTAGTTTTTTAGGTGCCAATATAACAGCCATCATACTTGCTCAATTTTAAACATATAAAATGAAGCTCTATAATACTTCCAAAACATTTTATGAATTAAATTAATGTTGAAAACTGCTGTAGCATGAACACGTCCGAAGCAGGGGTAGCTTGCCGCCCGGTAAGGACCAGGGGGCTTAGTATGAGTTTGCAATAAATACTACCTAATATCATTTTCGAAAACTATCTACCAGTTGGTGCATGTGAAAGAAACAAAGCGATAGTTTTCGAAAATGACAAAGTATTTCAAACCCGTACTAAGCCCGTCGTCGGCGCGTCGTGTTCCGCGCGCGACTCAAAGAGCTGTCAGCAGAATTGACGGGGCCCGATAGGGCTATTGCCTGCTGTTGCGGGATTGTTCTAACGAGATATTGCGGTTCCGGAACGAAAGGGCAATTGAAGAGACAGGGTGGGTTTTTAATCAGTAGAAGTCTGGCATTCTCTTCTGCTCCACCCAGACCGGGAGGAGTCGTTAGGATTTTCCCACCGAAACACTCTTCTAACATCAAATTTTTAATGCAGAAGTTGGCAGTAGCCTTCAATCTGTTACTGTTAGCCTGCATCATCTCACTGCTAGGCAAAAGCCTCTCCCTATGATTTCCTGGTGGTTCTATCCACGCCAAGGTAGATCACTGTTCGTTAGTTTGATCCAGCTCGTCCCGCCATCTTCTACGATCTCTACCGCGACGCCTTCTGGCTGTATCAGGGTTCCAGAAAGTGGTGATTTTGGCCCACAACTCATTGGGCATGTAGCAGACGTGGCCAGCCCGGGCCCACTTCAACTTAGCGACCTCTTTAGCAATGTCAGCAATTTGCGTCTTGGAGCGCAGTGTTGTGTTGCGTATGTGATCGGTTAGCTTGACGCCTAGGACTCAATAGGAATCAATCTAGATTTTCAATCTACTTCAGAATATAAATTCATAGGATCCCTACCTCAATCTCCTTATGGAACATATCGATGCTCTTCTCCAGATGTTTCACAGGCACCAACATGTCCTGGATGACTCGATTGCCTTGTCGTACAGCTTGGTGACAGTCTACTTCAGAATATAAATCCATAGGATCCCTAAATCAATCTCCTTCTGGAACACATCGATACTCTTCTCCAGATGTTCCACAGGCACCAACATGTCCTGGATGACGATTGCCTCGTCGTACAGCTTGCTCACAGTATACTTCTTGATCTTAACATAGTATAAAGCAAAGTCGCTTCCCTGTGTCTGTCCCTATGTATGCTTAAATCTTTAAAACTACGCAACGGATTTCGATGCAGTTTCTTTCAATAGAAAGAGTAATTCAATAGGAAGGTTTTTAAATATATAACATGCATAATATAGTAGAGGAACACTGATAATTTTTGAGGTTTCTAATGTGATGTCGCAAATAAACACATTTTTTTGCGCTTGCTTTGCAAACGCTGGCTGAACCCTACGAGATAGATCAAAATAATGTACTACAGTATTGTACACCTTAAAAAGATCAACAAAAAAGTCCTCAATTGCATCTGTCTATCTCTTATAGATAACCCACAACAACCATTTTTTATCCTTTACTTTTTACGAGAAATACGAGCATATTTTACGAAGCGATTTTAAGCAATACAGCATTAATCCTTATCAAATTAAGTACCATAAATACATTGTGCATTTAATATAAATCAATATTGCCCTTTACAGAATATAATTTAAATCAAAAGTTTCGAAGATATTACAGATTTAAAATGCAAGGACATAGCGGTTGCGGCGTGGTGCCGGCGGAGGCACTGCGCGCGTGCCTATGTTGCTTAGATTTGAGCGTTGAATGTTTTTTCCCATGGTAAATTATGTGTCGCACTTTCAAGAGTAATTACTAAAGAGAACATGTATGTCAAATGACAAAAAGGCTGTCAACGATGTATATAAAGACATTCTATAGTATATTTAATATAAACATTGCACCCGTGCGAAGCCTGGGCGGGTCGCTAGTCAGAATATAAATTCATAGGATCCCTACCTCAAACTCCTTATGGAACACATCGATACTCTTCTCCAGATGTTCCACAGGCACCAACATGTCCTGGATGACGTGTGCCTTTTCATACAGCTTGGCTATAGCTTCTGTTTGTGTTAGCTTGAGCAGGGAGACCTCTGGAGGCATTAACCAGCCGAGCAGGTAGCGGAAGATTGGATGATTGCCGAATGGGATGATGTCCTGGAATCCAGACAAGAATCTGTTTAGATTGATCAGTTTACATAGAGAATGAGAGCTACCCCTGCTAAAAAGCAAAGAATGTAATCCAGATATTGACTTTATAATAAAGTTTATTAAAAACAATACTATGAATAGTGTAATGGGTGGGGTTCGAACTCGCGACCTCTCGTTCACAAGTCCGACACCTTAGCCATTAGGCTAAATTCTTTTTTGTTTTTTTATTTTATTATTTTTTATTTTATATATTACTAGTTCCTTATAAATATACTTAAACAAAGCACACAATTAGACCTCTGGGGTCTGTCTTAGCATGCCATGAACTGAGATTTGATCAATGCGCCATTAATAGCTATGTTATAATCGAGTTGATGTAATGTTCTTTCAGCTTACTTTTTATGTTTTTACTAGTCATTGAGTCTCTAATGTCTACAGGTATTTGGTTTAGTAAATTGGGTATTGTGAAAGTAGCGGTACGTCTGCCATAAAAGTTATTTTTGCGTGGCACTTGGAGGGATTTTTTAATTTGGCTTGTCGTGTATTAACGTCGTATTGAACTGGGATTTGAATCTCACTGTTATCAAAATGTTCTATGAAGAACAAAATACTCAGCGCGCGCTAGAACAGGTAAAACTTTACAATGTTTAAATAAACCTGTGTAATTGACTTGGTATTTTTTTTTAATTAATTTATTTTTGTTTTAAAGTTGGTCCCATTGTTACCAAGTCAGAATCTGATGATGGGATCCTGGAGAAATCGAGGGAACTCTTCAAATATTATAGGCACACCTATAGTGATTTGAGTATTTTTTATGGTAACTTGTGTAGTTGCATTCGAAAAGCACCATTTGTGAAGTGGAACTGATGATGAAGACCACAGATGGCCACTGGAACTACTCAATATATAAGTAGGAATAATAAGTATTTTATTGGTTCCGCTTCAATTACTTGAATCTGGTTAGTAAGCACAATATGCGCTTTATGAAGTGAAGCTGATGGTGAAGTACCAGGAGAACTCCTCAACAATTAACGGCCCAGCATTGGAAAAAGCAATATTTTGTAAAAGGTTATACAAGTAGTTGACATTTAGACTGATTTAGAAAGAGTGAAATAAAAATATTTTACCAAAAAATTAAACCGACTTCCAAAAAACACTGCAAAGTGAAAAATGACTTTAATTTCGGAAGTCGGTGCAAAAAACGAAAATATAAAACTAAAGACACCGACTACCGAAATTTTTTGATACAAAGTTTTTATTAGATAATTAACAAGTAAGAGACTTGTACTACCATATAGGTATGTATAAATATTTTTATGTCTTCTATATTAGCTTCAAATGAATTGATTTAATTTCCGTTCTTCTCTTCTTACACATGTCTATTTTCCGTGTCTGTCTGTTTATCATTATGTTGTACATTAATTGTTACATTATTAAATGTTTTTTGAAAAACACACGACTTTTCATTCCCAAGGATCTAAGCGTACAGACAGCGGGAGCGACTTTGTTTTATGCTATGGAGCAATAACAAGATTTGCAAAATAAATATCATTAGGTATTTCGTTCCACTAACCTGTAACTCCCAGAACAAACTCCTCGTATGCCTGTGGTAGTAGTCCCTGAGTGGGATGTACTCGACTGCTGACCGATTGTTGGTAAGGTGACGCTGCACTTGAGTGAAGAACCACTCTGCGTACCACTTGCCGATGGGGTTGAACTGGAACGGATAGACCAAGGGATTATAATAATATTGCATTAACTCTGAAAAAATTAAAGAATTTTGCACAGGATCAATTTTATTTAAGTAGATAAATTTATTTAATTTGAGAAAGAATACAAAAAGATAAATATATTAGTATCTAATGTGCCTATATACACATGTTGAAAGAAGTCTGCGGATATATCTATACTTATATAGGTAAGATAGAAGTAGAATTTGTTTGTAACGATGGCGTATCGCCATTCGTCTTATAGTCCGATGATGGAACGGGCTTGGAGGAATTAGATTGTGTAATTTCATCGCACACTTTCCGAAATTTAACCAATAGACTAGCAACTCGTCGTTAAAGTTCAAGGCTCTGGAGCTTTGACTCGACCAGTGCATCGTTGCCAATGAGATTCTTGGCCCGCTTATCTAATGAATCTATCTTCTACTAGGACACTTTAAAAGAAAACCCATATGTAAGATATATTTTAGTAGTTGTAAGTTTGCGCAAATAAATAAACAACGTTAAACAAATCGTCTGCTTATTCTTTTATCCAACTATTAAACTGAGTATTAGTGTTTTACTTACATAGAGAGACTGGCTATCTGTAATTGCTGCTATTGTTATAATTATCACTATAATGACTGCTCTCACTACTATTAGTCTACATTAATTATTAAGTCTATCTCACCGTGCCATCGCGTCCAACTTCATCCACCATGTCACCAGTCATGAGCACTCCTGACTCCTTGGTGTACAGCAGAGCTTCGATGAACTGGTGAGGATTCTCCTTCAAGGACTCTTCTCTGAATCTCTCTGATAGCTCCGATAGTTTGTTGTAGGGATGGTACTCCAGGCGAATGTATCTGAAAAGCAATAATAATAACAATAATATTTATTACTAGCTTCTGCCCGCGACTTCATTCACGTGGGATGATTTTCTCGCGTAAATCCCGATCCCATGGGAATTCTGGGATAAAAAGTAGCCAGTGTTTTATTCCAGGATATCAACTATCTACTTACCAAATTTAATTCAAATCCGTTCAGTAGTTTTTGCGTGAAAGAGTAACAAACATACATCCATCCATCCTCACAACCTTTCGTATTTATAACTAGCTTCTGCCCGCGACTTCGTTCGCGTGGGAAGGTTTTCCCGTGCAAATCCCGATCCCGTGGGAATATCGGGATAAAAAGTAGCCATGGTGTTATTCCAGAATGTCAATTATCTACTGACCAAATTTCATTCAGATCCGTTCAGTAGTTTTTGCGTGAAAGAGTAACAAACATCCATCCATCCTCACAAACTTTCGCATTTATAATATTAGTAGGAAGGATATGAGTAAGATTTTTTTTATTGATAATAGACTTGCGTTTGACCACCATCTCACCTGATGGTAAGTGATAATGTGGTTTAAGATGGAGCACGCTTGCCTAGAAGTAACCTATTCACTCTTGATTTAAAGACTCCCAGGTTATAGCGATCAGGAAACACAGACTCCGGCATTTTTATTTATTATATTTTTAAATGTTTTTTATGTCATCTTTTTGTAGAAAAGTATTTAGAAAAATAAATTTTGAATGCTTTATAATATAATAATATATTTATTGGACAAAAACCTTGCAAATTTCTTGAAATGGAATATTTATTTTGTAAATTGGTTATAAATAACACTTTTAGACGTCATGTTTTTTGCGTGTTAAGTTTAGCTAGATGAGGCCGGTATTTCCTAACTGACTACTCTGAGAAGAAACACCGAAACAAACTCAGAGGTCATAGTCTCTTTTAAAGTCCAGACAATTTGTTAAACCTAGTTTAGTTACTATTTGTTGAAGGCATACATTTTTGACCCTGCCTCCTAAACTAGGATACCCTATGTCTTAGGAGGCATATTATTGATATTATTAGGAGGAGGCATATTATTGCTTAATAATAATAGCCACACGGGTCTTTAAGGTTAAACAACGCTTACCGAGCCCGGTGTTTGGATGATGGGTGATAATTTTAACACGCTTTTATTAGGTCGAGTTGCAACAATGTATCAAAATCGAAGCAATCTGAATTTACGCACTTCTAATTGTTGTATCATCATGAAACTTAGCAATTATATGTAGATTAGATGATAATACAATATTATGGTACCATCGAGCTGGTCTGATGATGGAATTGGAAGGTGGCTGATGGAACCTTGGACTGCCTACTAGTAAACATATCGAGTTTGGGCTCATTAGATCGTCTTAACATATGCCGTCCATTTCTCCTGATGACGAGGACATAATTATGATAATAATGGTACCATTGAGCTGGTCTGATGATGTGACTGGAAGGTGGCTGATGGAACCTTGGGCTGCCTATTAGTAAACTCATTACATTCGTCTTGAAAAAGTGTTTTTAGTTTTTGAAACTATTAATTTATTACGTAATTAGTTTGCTCCGTGTCTAAAAAAACATATTAAGTCGTTAGGTCTCGGCTGTCATTCGTACATCTTTACCAGTTGTTACAGAAGCCAGAAGATCTGAGACGGAAAACAATTTGTGGAAAATACAAACATTTATTCCAGTGCTGGCATCGAACCTGCGGTACACAGCGTAGTAGCCTTTCGCTCAACCACTGCGCCTACCTTGTCAACAATCAGTCTTACTTTGACGTTTTCCGTTGAACATTCACAGACACAGATCATATTTTATATCAACAGCCTATACCTGGTTGAAAAAAATCAAAATTTCGTTTCCCATGGAGAAGAACCGCCAAGAATCTCCACGGTTACACTTTAAAAAAAAATTCACAATCTTTGCATAATAGATATAGTTCTTTTTAAGTATGAGAGGAAAGTATAGACCAATTGACATAATACAATGGTATATAAAAGGTCTCATACTTACTTTTTAGCGGGAACTACTTTGATGACCGCTGATGTAAGGAACCCAAGCGTGCCGTACGACCAGGGTACTGCGTAGAACAGGTCCGGGTTCTCATCCTGGAAAATGTAAAAGTTAATGACACAAGGAAATAAACGTCAATCATTATCATCTGGTTAGCCTTCTACAACTATGTTGGTATCTTCCAGTCTAACCGGATACAGCCAAGTATTAGTGTTTTAAATGACACGACTGCCTATCTGACCTCCACAACCCAGTAACTGGGTAACACGATACCGCTTGGCTAGACCAGTGTCAGATTTCTGGCTTCTGACTACCCTCCAGGACTGTCAAAGATGTACAAATGTCAGTCTGAACCAACGATTTTACGTGCTTTACGAGGCACCAAGGAATCTCAATATCGACGCCTTAGAGTGAAAACCTCGTAAGTGAAAAAGGAGTAACTTTTCAGGAGGAAGAAAAATCTGCGTGCTATAAAATTTTTGTACGATTTCTTTTATGTTTTTTTTTTTAAATTAATTTATATATAAATTTAACCCGTTTTTATATCCAGAACTGTTCGATATTATGTATAATATGAAAAATATATCGAACAGTTTAGAAATGCATAATCCATGGCCTGATTACGCTGAGATGCGAGTGTTTACGAGGTTCTCATTTACTTTCATAGATAGCGTTGGAGTATCGAATGAACATATTAGTGAGATCAGGATGTGCGTTGCTAGGATTGCTTTCTGGAAACGCAATAAAAAAATTTGGACAAAAATGTACTCCCGAGGTTTTCACTCTAAGGCGACGATATGTTATGATCAGAGGTCGGAATTAGGTGGAGTTATTTATGTACTTACACTGATTTCATACAACGAAAGAATAAAGTGGATTTGCTCCAAATCCCGGGATTAATTTTGATGAGCAGAAAATTTCCGTAATTTATTAAATAAAAAAGTTATTTACTTTTACACAATTTATAAAAAAGGCGAAGTATAAGTATGAGAATTTGCTTAAGACTATTAATAATTTGTATTGTGAATTGAATACTATTAAAATTATATGTTAATTATCTTTGTTTTATTTGTCTTATCTATCTCAAACGACCTCAGGTTTTTATTATTATTTATTTGTAATATTGTTGGTAGTGTTGCCCAAACGAGAGTCTCGCAAGAGTCTTGCAATTAGCGATTATCCTATTGCTATTTATTAAACGGTAGTTGAGATCTCAGAACAATGTAACAGACTCTGTTGAGATCTCAGAACAGTGTAACAGAGTCTGTTACATTGTTCTGAGATCTCAACTACCGTTTAATAAATAGCAATAGGATAATCGCTAATTGCAAGACTCTTGCGAGACTCTCGTTTGGGCAACACTAATTGTTGGTCACACGGGATTGTCTATTAGAAATCCCGGGAAAATCCATATTAATATCAACATTTCGATGGTCACCCATCCACTTACTGACCCCGGCAAGCGTTGCTTAACCTCGAACTGCGACCCGTGCGGCTGTTATTGTTTAGCCACGAACTCCTCCAGAAAATAAACATGAATGCTATACTTAATTATATTATCACGAGAAATCAGTCGATTTAGTCACGTTATAATTGTAAGGAAAAGTTAGAATGTAATTTTACACTGTTATCATTTTTATTGTTAAACAGGACGCATATATAAGTTTTTAATTAGATATGAACTGAAATTCCCCATATTTCCGAATCCGCTCTAGTACCAATCACTAGCTACCAAATTACATACAGTACATTAAAATTTTAAGCACCATTTCTTAAGAAAACATCGAATCAAGATCTTATACTTGCTCGTATAAGACTCGCAAGTTAGCTCGTAACCATCACTGCATTAATTTGCTGATCTTCCATTTGAAGTTATTTTTGAGGTGTCTCTAGGACGGTAATGTATAGCTTCTGGTATTGCTGATATAGGTATGGCCGGTGAACTCTTCGCATATAGAATTTCTACATAATATGTAGAAATTCTATATTTTATATAGCGATATAAGCAATACGATATTATAGTATTGCTTATATCGCTTCCATTCGGATTTCTGTTGAGGTGAGTCGAAAGGAGCTCATCCTGCTGTTGAAAGTTGGTCAGTGGAAGCGATGGATGGAAATTGTATTGACTTTCATTATTAAATAACCTTTCCGTATACATAGAATGAGCATCTTCAGTCCAATTTGCTCCATTATAATAGTAATGGAATGTATTGCCGTAAAAATTAGGAAGAAACATACCTTACTACAAGTAACAATGGATCCATCAGCCAACACCAGCTCGTATTGAGTACAGAAGTGCTGGAACAGGCCGTAGATGTGGGATGAAGACTCCACTCCGGTCCCCATTACTAGGCCTCCTACTGTGAGCTGGTCCAGTTCTGGTACTACTGCTAGGGCTAGACCTAGGGGCTCTAGAGTGCGGGACAGCTGTCCCATTGTGACGAGAGGCTCACAACGTACTGTCTGTAAAACAATGATAGATAGGCTGATAGATGTATAGGTTATTGTCTCTTTACATTGCTTAATTTCATGTAAACTTTTATGCAAACTACTTTACATCAGAGCCTTGAACATCGTCAATGAGTTCCAAACCTATCGGTTTCATTACGGGGAGTGTACGTTGGCATTACCCAAACTTATTCCATCAAGCCCGTTCCGTAATCGAACTATAAAACGGTAGTCACGGTACATGGTACCCAACTAGCACAAATGGGCTGCATAAGGGCTTTAGAGCGTATCCGATTATTACTTATGGTAATAGACGTAAGCGCTAGAGCGTCTACTACAGACTTAAAGCAGCCGCTTTAGCGCTATTTGGGCGCCATTTTATGCAACCTAAAGTTCCATTTAACCTGCACAACGGTTGCATAAAGGTTCCTTAATAGCTATAACGATTTATTAACGCTATACTAAAGCTCTCATAGCGCTAATTTTGAATGATTTTGAACTACTTTCAACGAATGAATTGATTATAGTTCTTTATTGTATGTCTTCAGTTGACATTACTTGTAATATTTTGGTAAAGTGTTTTCGTCGCCATCATGAAAATAAAACAAAAAGAAGTGAAAGTTTATATTCTTTATTAGCAAGATATATAAAGATACTTAAAATGCTGTCCAGTTTACTGTAGATATATAAGATAATTTTCGAGTAATTTTAACGCGCTTTTATGATATTTCAAAAATTAACAAAAGATATGTGATATTTTTTATTTGTTATACAGAATAAAATTTATTTCCGTATTTTTACGTGTCGATAACTTCCTATTTGCATGTGGCCGATTGTTTACCGGTACATTTAATGCACATTTAACTGAAAAACCAATGTATATCAACTCAATTTTGCAAGTGAATTATAAGTTTTCTGAAAAAATCATGACGTCATTGTAATGTAGTCATAACCTGCAGTTTTAGCTCTAATAACTCCCTTTAGAGAATCATAGCGCTAATTTTCACCCTTCTAACGCTCCCAGTGATTTTTGTTCCCCTAATGCAACTCACAGCCATAAAAAGCTCCTATTTTCTTGTTTTTGAGGTTATAAGATGTAGTTACGTACTTATTCGTTTAGTATCCATTTTTATTGTTTAGTGTTTAGTGTTTTTAAATGTTTTATGATAGTTACAAAAGCGGCTGTAAAATGGCGAATGGATTGAGCCTGCAAGGAATGACTATTGCTACTAAAGGCCTTAGTTACACTGATGATTTTTTTGTAACTATAGTATGCATAAGAGTTTCTATTATTTCTATAATGAAACTTATAGTAGTATAATAGTGGTTACTATAACTATAACCTAACCTAAGTTACAATGGAAACCACTGTACAGCTGTGAGTGGCAGAATGACCTTCGTAACTCTCATATAAAGGTGTCAGTGGTAAATGAGTTCTACCGTGGACTACTGTGAAGGCTAGGGTAGTATTTGATTCAGCTTATAGCACCTTAAGTTACTTTTATAACTATAGACGTTTACGGATGCAGATATGCAACTTTGAACTGCATTTTGAACCCTTAAAGCGCTATTTTACAGCCGAAAGTAATAAAATAGGCTGCAATTTCCACTAATGTGCTCGTTGGGTAGTCATCTCAACAATACGCTTAAAATTACGTGAAATTCCCTGCCGAAGTTTGTCTTTCCTGATAGTCATAATCTAAAGGTCTTCAAGTCAGAGTGAATAAGTTACTTCTAAGTGTGCTTTGTCTTCAATCACACCATCGAGTGAGATGGTGGTCAAACGCGAGCTTATGATCATCAAAAAAATCGAAACTTAACGACAAATTAAAGAATGCATCAAGAAAATCATCCTAAGCGCTGTCGGCTGCTGTCATATTTTATGGTGGAGCACGGGACCCTATATAGTACCCGTGCTTCACTCAGGTGGATATCCTAAGTGAAGCACAGGTCCTACCCCGTTCTTTAGCACTTTCAAAAGTTGTCTGGCGGATATTATAACTGTCAGCGAAAAGACCACCATTGTGTCCATAGTATTATCCTAAATCACTTATTTTTGCTGTGCCCGACATATGTACACTATGACAAATTATAACAAAGGCTTAAAAATTAATACTGTATAACAAGGGGCGGTCTAATCGATAAAAGCGACCTTCAAGTCAAACAATACAAATTCAAATAAATGTCTATTTCAAAAAAATACTTGTGGCAGTAGGACACCTAAGACTAACAATACCATAGATACGAGGGGGCAGCAAGCCGCACATCCCTCACACCCCTTCAGGGCAGAGGATGTCCACTTCGAGAAAAAAAAAGCCGCGCCCTAACTTGATCGACCAAAGGAATCTTAAACCAGGCGCGGTATGCTGAACTTCCGAGCTTGCCTCGCCCGCATTTAAAGTATTCAAGATTTTCTGCGTAAGTCAACAATAGTAATCTTATTATACGTAATTATGATGTATGTGTTTGTTGTGGTTTAACAAAAACAAAAAAAAACTTGTTCAACAAAGTTAACGCATATATTAAACTAAAGCTCTGTGGATATTATACATATATATATACACTGCTTTCTTACAATAGAGCACATGTTTAAATATAAAATTACAGTGTAATAATATCCACAGAGCTTTAGTTTACTATATGCATTAACTTTAAAATAAAGATGGAAATGATACCCTTGTACTTATCTATATAAGGTGTATCTATTCATACACGAAATATTTTAAGAGATATACCTATAGCTGGTAAGGAAACCATAGCAACAAAAGTTAAAAAAGTATCTAGGTATATTATTAAAAAAATTAAATAATTTAATATTACTTGACACACATATTAAATACTGGTTCTTTCTTATTTTTAAACATCCACTACGCTAGTTTACGCGGGTGGCGGTATTTGAGTAGTAAGTTAGATGTAGTGTTGGCTCGCGAGGGCACTGGTGTTAACTGCGAGCATGTCATAGGGATGGAGTTGGTACCAATTGATTTCTATCATCCTCCGTTAGACATTGCGGTTAACATCGCAACGGACAAGGTTAACGAAAAATTAGACCCCAGCAACATTGATCGTAGTAGGGATTGGAATTTTCGTAAAGGAAACTACACACTACTATACGAGCAAATTCGTTCTGCTCCTTGGAGTGACGTTCTTCGCTGCAATGACGCTCCCGCCGCTGCTGGTAAGTTTTACCAGATTCTGTATAGTTTGTTCGATTCTTCCGTTCCAAAGAAGAGGAGAAGGAGTACTGGCAATCGGCGTTATCCAGTTTGGTTTACTCGAGACATCATACGCGACAGTCAGCGTAAAAGTAAATTGCACAATAAATGGAAACGCTCGCGATGTAGTTTTACGTATGCGGAGTTTAGCAACCTCCGATCAAATCTCAAATTAAGAACCCGGGAAGCTTACAAAGTATATTGTCGTCACCTTGAAAACAATATAGCAAAAGACCCGCGTCAATTCTGGCAGCATGTTTCGAGTCTGCGATCAAAGGGTGGTTTCGAGCCAACTGTTGTTCATAAAGGTGAGACTAGTTCGGGTGTCGGAGCGGCCGAGGCGTTTGCTCAATATTTTGCCAGCGTTTTTTTGCCTGATACACCTCAGTTGGACCCAACAAATGTTATCGTTTGTAGTGAAGGAGATAATATTCCTCTCCCCTTTTTAGACCTTGTGGATGTAGTTAAGGGAATTGCTAGACTCAAGTCCTGTAGTTCAGTTGGCCCTGACAACATTCCAGCATTTATTCTCAAGGGATGTAACGATATCTTGGCAGTTCCTCTATGTCATATCTTTAACCTAGCCCTCCAGTCTGGCATTTACCCTGAGCAGTTTAAAATTTCGCGGGTCACTCCCATACCTAAAACTAGAGATAAAACATCTGTAGAGGAACACAGACCCATCGCTATCCTGCCTACCATAGCTAAGGTCTTTGAACACATACTGCATAAATTTATACACAAACGCATACATATGTCTTTATCTGATGCGCAACACGGTTTTCGACCCGGTCGCTCCGTAAATTCAAACTTGCTTATTCATGTTGATTATATATCTAGTGGCATGGACATGAGTAGGCAAGTTGATGCGCTCTATTTCGATTTCCGTAAAGCCAGGGCCGGATTAACCATTAGGCAGAGTAGGCAACTGCCTAGGGGCCCCGCGTCCACAAGGGGCCCACTGCACACACCAAGAAAAAAAAATGACTCATCGAACGAGAATTTAGAAGTGCGTGTGAACTGAGGGACCACACTGTTATCCCTCAAAATACAAATCCTTAGATTTAGTAGTAGAATTAAATGCGAGGTTCTTAAGTCCTTACTCCGGTAACCAGACCGCACTTAAGGGCTTATACTACCTCAGCGCTTCTCACTATCTCGCTCGCACACTACTGGCCGCGGTCACGTGAGCAAGCGAGACAAGGTGGCAGGGAAAAGACTCCAAGACACCGATAATTTAGTTTATTTCTTTTTACGGTGAAAATAATGGTAATTAAAAAAAAAGTAAATAACATAAGACTTGCTTTATAGTTAGTTCAATTGATGTGCAAAGTTTCATTATCTAATTTGAAGTTATTTTTGAACACCAGCGGTTTATTGTTCGGTTTGGAGGTAACTTTGGATTTTTTTTTCTATCAAGAAAATTTTATGGAATCGTGTTTTCGTCAAACGTAGTACCTAATAGTAATCCTCAACTTTACTATGTATTTATTTCAAAATGATTGCTGCAGTATTTTCGACATAACGGACGATCATGCTAAGCCATTTGAGGTAGTATCGGCTCTTAAGTGCGAGGTTACGATACGTACGTAGTCTACAATTGTTTTATGTCTGCTAGTAAATCTTACAATTTACTCCTCAATTTTCCTTTCTCAATAACAAGAATTATAATTTTTTTTTGACGCACGCAATACTTCATACTATTTAGTATCGAGTTTTAAAACTAATATAATAATTCGGAACGCAGCCGTAGGGCGGCCGGAGGGTACTTCATGCACGTTGGTGGAATCCCCGATTCGTTAAACTACTTTCAAGTAATCGAATCGCAACCCATGCAATACTTAGTAGTTCCGGTAACTATCTGTGGTCTTCATCATTAGTTCCACTGCACCAACCGGTGCTTTTCTGCCTATAATATTTGTAGTTTTGCCTCGAATCTCCAGGATTCCATTATCAGATCCTGACTTGATGACAATGGGACCAACCTTGAAGTATCATTAGAACTTAAAACGGGATATTTACCATGTGTATTTATTGTTTCGAGTTTCCGATATTTCGGCACTGTTGCAAGCGCCATGATCACGGATGAACTGAAATAATTGCGGGTGGAAGTTTATGAGCAGACAAATCGGTCTACCCTCTTTCTCGTTCGTTTTCTGTTAGCGACACCGCTACCACTGTCACATGTATCACTAAACACTCGATTCTGTTCCCGACACACAAAACTCACCGTGTCGACTCGCGAACTTTCTACGGAACTTTTTCGGTTTTTACACTTTTGAACCACTGGATTCCAGGCCCTCGACAGTTGAAACCCATCATTTGTCTTACCGATGTACGACTTTCCACAGCTGCAGTCCACTTTATAGACACCGGGTTTTTCCAGAGGGAAGTTATCCTTCGGTGAACGCAGCATCTGAGAGACTTTCTTGAACGGAGTGAAAATAGTTTTTACGGCATATTTCCGTAGGATATTTGCAACCTTATCTGTCACTCCTTTCACGTACGGCAAGAATGCTGGCTGCCTCTCAACCTCGTACTTCCGGTTTCTAGAACTAGGTTTTTGCCTACGCTGTGCGATATTCACTGCATATCCATTCCCCTTTAGCACCTTTGAACATGTGTTAGCTCATCATGTAAATGATCCTCGTCACATAAATCATATGCGCGGTTGGTAAGCGAAGTCAATACAGAATTAAGATGTCTCGGATGGTTCTCTAGGTCACTCAGTCTACCGGAAATCCACTCACACGGACCGATATTTGCGTGCTAATTCCCACCACCATCCGAGACATCTTAACTCTGTAGTGACTTCGCTTACCAACCACGCATATGATTTATGTGACGAGGATCATTTACATGATGAGCTAACACAAGTTCAGAAGGTGCTACAGGGGAATGGATATGCAGTGAATATCGCACAGCGTAGGCAAAAACCTAGTTATAGACACCGGAAGTGCGAGCGTGAGAGGCAGCCAGCATTCTTGCCGTACGTGAAAAGAGTGACAGATAAGGTTGCAAACATTCTACGGAAATATGCCGTAAAAACTATCTTCACTCCGTTCAAGAAAGTCTCTCAGATGCGGCGTTCACCGAAGGACAACTTCCCTCTGGAAAAACCCGGTATCTATAAAGTGGACTGCAGCTGTGGAAAGTCGTACATCGGTCAGACAAAACGTACCGTAGCTTGCAGAATCTCGGAACACATTAGGGCGGTGAAAAATAATGATGTTCAAAAATCGGCAATAGCACAACAATAATATTCCACAACTTTTTCACACAACGCCATCTAGTCCCAAACTAAGCAGAGCTTGTGATATGGATACTAGACAACTGATAAACATACATATATATTTCTAAATACATACATATTATAGATAAATTACACCCAGACAAAGAACAAATGACCGTGCTCATCACACAAACATTTGTCCTAGGTGGGAATCGAACCCACAACCTTGCGCATAGCAGTCAGGACCACTGACCACTATACCAACGGGCCTGTCAACACATCAAGCCTGTCAACAACATCTTTTAAACGCATGATCGAACTATTGGATTGAGTTACATAACCCTCAAGACATCTCGACAGAACGCTACTATATACCTAGACTGGTAAGGGAAGCGATTGAGATTACCAAATACGACAATTTCAATCGGGAGGATGGGTTTCAACTGTCGAGGGCCTGGAATCCAGTGGTTCAAAAGTGTAAAAACCGAAAAAGTTCCGTAGAAAGTTCGCGAGTGGACACGGTGAGTTTTGTGTGTCGGGAACAGAATCGAGTGTTTAGTGATACATGTGACAGTGGTAGCGGTGTCGCTAACAGAAAACGAACGAGAAAGAGGGTAGACCGATTTGTCTGTTCATAAACTTCCACCCGCAATTATTTCAGTTCATCCGTGATCATGGCGCTTGCAACAGTGCCGAAATATCGGAAACTCAAAACAATAAATACACATGGTAAATATCCCGTTTTAAGTTCTAATGATACTGTTAGTGACCATGTTAGCTTAAAAACTTAAACCTTGAAGTATACCCTTTAAAAAAAAAAAGAATTTTCCAAATCAGTGTAGCCGTTATGAGTTAACACAAATAAAAATATTACAGCCGAATTGAAAACCTCTTCCTTTTTTGAAGTCGGTATAAGAGGGCCCCGAGGATTCCATTGCCTATAGGCCCCTGATGGGTTAATCCGGCTCTGCGTAAAGCTTTCGATAAAGTTGACAATGATGTGCTATTGACGAAGCTGGGAGCCATCGGTTTCTCGTCCGCTTGGCTTAACTTCTTTTCTGACTACCTGCGGGATCGCAAACAGTTTGTCCGACATGGCTGCTTCGAATCCAAGCCTTACTACACTCGCTCAGGTGTGAGTCAAGGATCTGTTTTGGGGCCACCTCTCTTCCTAATCATGATCAATGATCTTATTTCCAATGTCAAGTTTGCGAAATGCTTGCTCTATGCTGATGACTTAAAACTTGTTGCGCAAATCAAAACGGTTGATGATTGTAAACTCCTGCAAAAGGACATTGACGCCATCTATGAGTGGAGCATCCAGAACAGGCTGTTTTTTAATACGAGCAAGTGCTATGTCATGACGTACGGTCGGAAGTTGCAACCAATCCATTACAACTATTGTTTGGGTGGAGAAGCAATTACTCGTGTCACCAATATTAAGGACTTGGGAGTGACCTTAGACCGATACCTGACTTTTAGAGATCACGTCTCTGCCCTTGCGAAAGAATCTTTTAGGCGCCTAGGTTTTGTACTAAGAAATGCTCGGGATTTCCGCAATCCCAATGTTATTAGGCTATTATACACCACTTTGGTAAGGAGTAAACTTGAAAGCAGTGCCTGTGTCTGGCATCCTTACACTGCAATTCAAACATTAATGATAGAAAAGGTTCAGAAAACCTTCCTGAGGTTCCTATTCAAAAGGTTATACCACTTCTTCCCTTACATGTACCCTACCAACTATCTTTTAGGAATGCTAGGCTTTAATTCTTTGGAGGTGAGGAGAGGCTTTGATCAGCTCACAGTAGCCTGCAAGATCCTGAGCGGACGTATCAATTGTCCCGAGCTCCATGGCCTTTTCTGCCGACTATTCGTGCCTGACAAGTACATCCGACATCGTCAGAACCGCTTACACAATTTGTTTGCTCCACCGACTTCCAAAACTGTCGCCAGAGCTGAATCCCCAGTATGTCGCACTCTAAGGATGCTCAATGCCCTCCTGACTACCAACCCTGAATGTGATGTGTTTGCTGACGAATGGAGTAAAATTATGCGTGCATGTCTGGTCTTCTGTGAAAGGAAGTATGCAAGAGTGTCTACTGTTCCATGTTAATTTTAATTTTATTTTATCTTATATAATTTCAATTTTCAATCACAATTATTACTATTCTTATCTTAAATGTATTTCTATTTCTATGTTAATTAATGTAATTCGTGTTGTACCGTTTTAATTAACTATAAATAAAAAAATAAATAAATAAATTGAAACGGCGCGCGGCTTTTGTGAATATGATCAAAGAAAAAAAAATGCGCGCGCACCGGCGGCGGGGGCGCCTGCCACCCTTTCCCGGCGCCCGCGCCTCAGTCGCGCTCGCGGCGTCTTGCTAGTTCAGTCCCACTCGATCCGCGTGTCGTGTCGCTCGCGCGCGCTTTAGCAGACAGCTGACACGCGTCGGGCTCGCTCGGGCAACATATTCAACAATGCCTAACTACAGGTATACCAACCAGGAGTACCAGAACATGGTGGTGTGCTACAATGAGGGTGGAAATATTTTGCTCACAGCACAAGCCCTCTTCTTGGAGCGATTTGGGAGAAGACCATCACTGCAGACCATCCTTGGAGCTGTACAGCGGCATAGGGACTAAAGGGTCTACATACCACCAGCGGCAGACGGAGGAAGGCAACGAGTGCCAGTAAGAATCGAGGACGACATCGTCGAATTCTTTTCGCAGCACCCAATGGCCAGCACATCAGACGCCGCTCGTGTTTTTAACGTCAGCAAAATGACCGTTTGGCGCCTTCTGCGGGATGAGGGGAAGCACCCTTTCCACTTCACTAGGGTGCAAGAATTAAAGCCAATGGACTTAACTTCACGCGTGGAATTTTGCCGTTGGTTACTTGAAGACCCGACGCGGCGCATACTCTGGACGGACGAGTCCACCTTTACGGGCGTTGGGATGTTTAACATCCACAACGCACACTGGTGGGCAACAGAAAATCCACATGTTGTTAGGCCGGATCATTTCCAGACGCGGTTCAGTGTAAATGTGTGGGCTGGGTTAATAGGCGACAGACTTTTAGGACCTGTGTTGCTAGATAGACTTAATGGTCAAACATACCTACAGTTTTTGACAGGACTAACTGAACTAGCGACCATGCTAGAAGACATTCCACTTATTTATTTAAGGACGATGTACTTCCAGCATGATGGTGCACCCGCGCACTATGATAGGCGCGTTCGAGAATACCTCTCTAACGAGTACGGCAATCGGTGGATAGGTCGGGGGGGGCCGATCCACTGGCCAGCTCGCTCCCCGGATCTTACGCCGTTGGACTTTCATGTGTGGGGTAGGGCTAAAGACCTGGTTTATGGTAATGACGGCCATACCATATCAAGTGCGGAACAATTAAAAACGCGAATTGTGAACGCTTTCGCAGTGATGGCTAGTGATAGAGACACATTATTAAAAGTGCAAGGACACATTAAAACGTGCGGCCGTCTGCGTCCAACAACAAGGCGAATATGTTCAACAATTGGTGTAAATAAAAACTACGTAGGTACTAGGTATGTACATTTTAAATTATTATAAATAAGTTAATTCTAATTTTTAGACACGCCAAATTAGTGTTACTGTAATTCGTAAAAAGCGTCACAATTAGGTACGAATTTCTTGTAAAATAGACAGGTTTCCGACTTGCGACATAAAGCCAAAACAATAATAATGTGGAATAATAAGTACCTATTATTCATTATTGACATCATTCTTAAAGTTCACATCTATCATCTATAGGCAACTAACAATCAGCTGACGGATACGACTCATCATCAGAGGTCATTAACATGCGAATTCGAATTGAACCTATCAGCTGTTTATTGGTATTTACCTAGTTTACAGATGAAATGAAATATTTATTTTGTAAATTGGTTCTAAATAACACTTTTACACGTCATTATTTGTGTTTTGAGTAAAGCTTGATGAGGCCGGTGTTTCCTGACTACTCTGAAAAGAAACACCGAAACAAACTCAGAGGTCAACGTCTCTTAAAGTCCATTCAATTTGTATCATGGTATGTGGTGTAGGTAGATAGACGTAAATGTAGATGGGTAGGTATTTTAGGTTAAGATTATAATTGAAAAAAAAATGCTTTAATCGCATCTAGGTTCCTTTTTGTAAAACTTTAATGGAGGGAATTTAATAATTTACCTACTTAGCTTTAAATGGTATTGTAATTTAAATTCACATTTATTATCATTGTAAGCGATAAGTTATTAAAATAACACTAGAATGAAATACGAAGTCTACCTACGTTGGTTTATTTTTAACATCATCACGCCTGCATTCTCGGTCTATCTCTAGATAGGCAGAGATGTATTTTCGTAAGTCCACTACAGTTCACCAGTGATATTGTTAGGTCCCATGTAAAATGAGGTGCGGGCAGATGTTTGAGTCCGGCAGAACACAGACTGGAGTGAGGTAACCGTCAGGACGCGAAATAAGTACCATGTAGCGCCGTCACGTGGAGACATGTATTGTATGCGAAGCGAATACTCGCACTAACTCACCGACTGCTCGACACAGGCGCGCGGCGGCACGTCACTTCACCGCGGCGCGGGCGGGCGGGTCATTCATAGAGTATAGAGTAAAGATTTTATGCAAAATGTCTAAAGCAGTTTTAAAATTATAATAATTACGTAAAATAAAAAAAAAACATTGATAAACATTTTTTTGTCGTGTTTATTGTTTCTTTACCATCTATAGGTATATCTCTTAAAATATTTCGTGTATGAATAGATACACCTTATATATATATATAAAAAGGCGAGATACGGGTACGCAGTAACCCATAAAGACCAAAGAAAGAATATTATCGGAGAAGTCATATTGTCGGTTCTTCTTGTCCAAAAGTATGACTGATGATCGATATTTCTCTTCAATGAGGTTTTGAAGGTCACAAGGTTGAACTGTAGTCTCGTAAAATATGAATATTTAACCGAACTTCAAAGCGAGGACATGGCCAGAATTTTCTTTAAACGTTAAAGGCTGGGATTTCAATCTATACTAATATTATAAAGCGGAAAAGTTTGTTTGTTTGTTTGCTTGAACGCGCTAATCTTCGAAAGTACTGGGTGGATTTGGATTAAATTTGGTATGGAAGTAGCTTGAAGCTTGAGGAAGGTTATAGGCTACTTTTTATGCGACTGCAAAAAAGGAGAGTTATGTTTTTACCTTGATAGAATCAACGGAAGCGAAGCCCCGCGGGAGTACTAGTAATTGATAGTTCAAAAAGCAGATAATATGACTGGAATTAATTCTGGCTATTATCATGATGGTGAGAAGAAATGTATGTAAGCGTCAATAGCCCAATGGCTAAGGTTTTGGACCTGTGATCGAGATGTCGCGGGTTCGAACCCCACCCATTACACTACTGCCGTGAACCAACTCCACACACAAGCATACTTAGCTTAGTTGGAGGGGTTAACAAGATTGCTAGTTATTTAAATTCTACCAACATTGCCAGTAATCTTAAAAAAATATATATGCAGCATACACGTAATTATGCTCTGGCAACCACAAATAAATTGGTGATATTTTTTTTGGTATATAATAATAATTTTCAAATATGAAACTAGCTGTTGTCCGCAACATTTACTATATGACATTTGAATAAAGTTATTTACGAAAACTGGTCCACCTTGGCACTAGTGCTGCAGAAACAGCTCGAATTATTCAATTATGTATATGGGGCTAAAATCTCAACTGTTTCGGAACAATGTTTCCGTTTTGAAAAATTTTGACCAACAGCATTTGTTCTGTGCTATCGAAATTTTCATATTTTCAGGATTCCTTCGCGGTGAACCGTGGACTACCAGAAACGTGATGAAGGAACAAAAGTGATAGAGGTAGCGCGTAGCTCAAACCATATCGGAATAAGCGTCTTGCTACTGTGTGAATTATTAAAAAGTTTCAATTTTCTTTAAAAATTAATGGGTAAATAAGTAATTCTACAGTACTGGTAATAGTATGATTGCCACATCTGCTACGGCTGCATACCGTGCGCGCTTGCTGGCTGTGAGTGAATGGGAGTCGGGTCTCTGGCTTCATGCACTCGTCGTCGAACATAGGCACCTTTTTTAATGATACTACGTTCCGCCTCGCTGCTTCCCTTCGATTAGGTGGTCCCTGTTGTTCTGCTCATCGCTGCCACTGTGGCGAAGTTGTCAACAGCCTCGGTCACCACGGCCTTTCATGTGGCCGTAGCGCGGGTCGCATAGCACGGCACGCGAATATTAACGACATTATCCGACGAGCTCTTGTCACCGACGGCGTTCCGGCTGTATTAGAACCCAATGGCCTGGCACGCGACGATGGCAAAAGATCGGACGGCATGTCTTTATTTCCTTGGAAGATGGGTAGGGCTTTAGTATGGGACGCAACTTGTGTCGATACTCTTGCACCATCCCATCTTCCTAGCTCGTCTTGCTGTGCTGGCGCTGCCGCTGCAGCCGCTGAGAACCTCAAGCGGCGGAAATATAATAACCTTGTTGGAGGTTATATTTTCGAGCCGTTTGGGGAGAGACCTTGGGATCGTGGGGTCCGAGTGCTCACAAAATATTTAAACAACTATCCAGGCACCTTGTTGACACTTCGCGTGACCCAAAAGCTGGCTTTTACCTTGGACAGCGGTTAAGCATTGCCATACAGCGTGGCAATGCCGCCAGTCTTTTGGGCACATTACCAGTGGACAGCGATGCGCACGAATTTCTGAACGCCATATTTTAGTTTATTTTTAGATGTATATATGTAGTTTAGGGTTTTTGTTTATTGTTTGTGTATATTCCAATATTTATTTGCAAAATAAAAATTAAATCATGATAAAACTATTTATTTTAAAGACCTATCTATAGACATTTCACACGTATAGGTTTGATGAAAATATGTTTTTTAGTTTCATTTCATGTGTGGGAAGGAGGCTCCCTTATTTTTTAATCCTCGTATAAAAATCGAAACGCGGTTCACAGAATACTACAGAATACATCCACCTACCAAGTTTCAATTCTTTATTATTAATGGTTTCGGAATCATGTGGCTGTGACATACGGATGGACAAGCAGACAAACATGACGAATCTATAAGGGTTCTGTTGTTTAACAATCGGCTACGAAACCCTAAAAAAATGGGAGGAGGCCTTTGACCCGCAGCGGGACGGTACGGTCTAGTAATAATAATATTATTTCTAACTTAGAAAACACTAACTTCATACGTAAGGACCGTACATAAATATGTTATGTATTAGTGCACCTATCATCTGAACGTATTCTAACTATATTTCATCCCGTCCCATCATATTGTTGTTGTACAACAAACTCGAAACGATTATTGACGATAAATTGTTTTGTATATTTTATTGTTTCGATAACAGTAAAAAGAGCTATCGGTATAATTTCGCTTGGTATTGTAATGCAAATATTCTCTTGTACTGAATAAAATAGTAAGATTATGCACCCGTGTGTTGAATGTACAAATCCGAAGATAACGTCTACGACTAAATACATAAACAGTAATATAGTTTGTTGCTTACAAAATTGCTTTTAAACCGACTTCAAAAAAAAGGAGGAGGTTCTCTGTTCGTCGAAATCTTTTTTTTTATAGAACAATATAGTTATAAGAAAACCCTCAAAAGTTAATTACAGACTAGTCTTAACGGGCAAGACTAGTCTAACTTGATCTAGCTCGACCGATGAGAAAATTTATCTAGTTTGTCTCTCTCATCTAGACTCCCATCTGTGATGATCCTCACACAATGAAACTAACAGGCGTACCAACTACTGATCTGTAGATATTCACTTTCCACTCTCCTCGCCTTTGTATAGAAATCCTCGACAATAGTAAAATTATTTTTTAAAGAACATAACTGGCAGGTCTGAAATAAATACTGGGGCCTCCTTTGTATGCAAACGAAGAAGAAAAAGCCATACCCTTGAATGAAAGACATACAGAACCAGTAGACGAGGCGATACGTAGAGAGCTATGTAAGGTTGTGGACGTAATGACGCGTAAATATTAATGATGGGCTCGCTCGTCCCACCGTAGACCTCATCTACCACTTACCATCAGACGAGTTCGAGGTCACGAATGGGCTCATCCGTTATTAAAAGAAAAATGATCTCTTCACCACCTATGGTTGACTGCTAAGACTATAATACTCTCTGGTTGACTGGTAGTGAATGCCTAAAGGCATTAAGTCCGCCTTTGTACAGACGCCAGCACATGAAGCTACCCGAAACTGTCAAATTTTCCCAATCAACCTTGAACCTAATTTCGTTAACGATAAAGTTGAAAATCTATTAAATAAATTTGACAGGTTGTTGTAGCTTGATGTGCTGGCGTCTGTACATTTTGTGTAGCATAAAGTTTTAATAAATAAATAAAACAAAAGCTACTCACCATATTTTCCATATTAACCTCAAGTATATCCACTAAGTTCACTTTGATGTTGGTAAAGGTCTTCTTGTATATGCTCTGGCGAAAGGACATGGTTTGCCAGGTGGGGCGCGCGGTACAGAGATGCGTGCTGCGGTCTCCTAAGAGCCAAGCCTTTACCTGTAATGCAGAAGGTAGAAAGATTAAGAGAGATTTCAAAACAAACCAAATTTGTATACATGTATCCCCAAGCATAGAAGTAGTACCCAGAGCGGGAGAAGTCATTCGATGATTTTCCCATCCGAAAAAAAAGCACCCACCCATACGCACGAAAGGTTTTGGGAATACTTTCATTGTGCGTACTGCTAAGGAGTGGAATTCCTTGCCGGAGTCTGTGTTTCCTGATCTCTATAACCTGGGAGTCTTTAAGTCAAGAGTGAATGGGTTACTTCTAGGCAAGCTTGCCCCATCTTCGACCACATCATCACTTACCATCAGGTGAGATGGTGGTCAAACGCAAGCCTATTAACAATAAAAAAAAATTATACTTTGAAAAAAACATAATTACAACGTCAACACGTCCTACAACTGCGTTTATTTCACCCATGCTTACTCACCTGCTTCTGAACATCCTTAACTTTCCTATCATGCATCTTTGGCGCGCTGCTCAGCTTGAAAACCACATAGTTCCTGAAGGTAGACCAGATCTTCCAGAGCGCAGAGATGGGCAACAAGGCCACTATGACCACTATCCACCGGTGTTCCACGAGGATGTACTCCAAAAACGACTCCGTTTCTATCGCGGTCATTTTGAGGATTTCTGAAGAGAGAAATAGAAGCATAAAAGTATCATAAGTAATATAAGTAAAAGTATCATAAATGTTGGCGAACAGTGGTGGCTCGATGGTTACAGGCAGGACTTACGAGTTGTAGGTCGTGGGTTTATACTCATGTAGGCACATTATTTGTGAAATAATCACCATCACCACTGTTCTCAAAACGGTTCTCCGTTCACCGATGAAAAATTTCAACGCAGGGGGGTCCAGGATCATGTACCTACTGAATTCATGGTAAGCGGTTGTGCGTCGATGTCCCTGCCACCCTGTATACTGAGAGAGAAAATTCTAAATAACATTTGTAAAAACTAGTCTCCAATGGGAAGTCCCATTCGCTTTCATATAGAGAGAAGCACTGTGTTTCAGCAAGGGGAACGTAATAGGTTGATTTTTATTTATTATTATAATTATGTATATTATATCGTTACGGGTAGTAGGGGTATCGTGTTACCCAGCTACTAGGTTGTAGAGGTCAGATAGGCAGTTGTTAAATGTAAAACACTAAAATAATATAAATATCAGTAGCTTCCGGTTAGACTGACAGCCGGCCCCCGAATGATGAAGATTATAATTATGAAGTAGTATAGCACTCCGTTATATCAAAATCAATATACTACTTTCAATGACTTAGCTATATACGTTTGTTAGCGAAGCGATTAAGTATAAGGCGATGAAATAAAATTCTAAGATAGGAGCGACAGAGTTTACTTGCTATTCAGGCGAAGGAAGCAGTAATATATCAACATACAAATTACAAGGCTATTGATACTTAAAAACTAGAACTAATTAATAATAATAACGGTTCACGCTTGACACTTTTTGCGCAGGAGTTGACGCCTGCTCGTTAGCGTAGACAATAGGCGATTCCGTCACCATCTTGCCTCATTAGCGCTTCTAACGAATATAATGTGCGTGGGCGCTATGCTTCGGAAGGTGCCCTGCCTTCCGAAGCATATCGCCCACGCACATTCGCTATGCTTCGGAAGGCAGGGCTTAAGGACGTAAGTTCGAATCTGACGTAAATAAGCTGTTTTTGGGTGCCTTTTCCGACTAATATAAAGAAATTCAAACAAAACTAACAGTTGCAATAGATAGATTACTTCTTTATCTCCAAAGCAGCCGTGTTTAAAATACAAAAAATATGGTTTTTAGTATTGTAAACACGATTTTTCAAAACCTCTGCATACAAAGTTGAGGAAAAAGGGTTAAGTTTAGGATTCTTTTTCTGCTAAACATTTCCATATTTTGATTCTTAAAAAATACCACAGGCTAGCAGATATAATTACCTCAAAATGAGCCTATTAATAATAACGAAAATGTAACAAATAGCTTCACAAAAAAATAAAATCCTTTATAAATTTTTCACATATTTTGCTACAGCGCATGAATCTTTTTCGTTGGTCACTGTTTAGATTTATTGGACAGAAAAGTGTAAAGAAATTTTAATACGCGGTCAGCCGCCTTCGTGAGTGGACGCTATGTCGCTTGTCAACAGAAATTTGTCTAAAAATAGATCGCTGTACGAACACAAAATAATTCATAATACTACACAATACTTATTTCGATACTTTACGCATTTTATATGAGCAACTTGAGAAAGTAAGTTTTTTATCTATTGTTTGGGAATAATTGTTATCTTTTTTGAACAAATGTCTAAACCCAAGATGATACCGATTTTTTAATGAGTGCAAACGACTCGGTTTTTTTTTAAATGTATGTTCCCCGATTACTCGTAACTAGACCGATTTGAAAAATTATTTTTATTATTTGAAAGGCACCTGGTAGGTATATTTCCAGGTGGTCCCATCGTCATCAAGTCAGGATCTGATGATGGAATCCTGTCGAAATCGAGGGAACTCTTCAAATATTATTATTTTTTAAAGTAACTTGTGTAGTTGCTCTCGGAAAATACCATTCGGTGAAGTGGAACTAATGATGAAGACCACAGACGGCTACCGGAGCTACTCAATTATAAGTATTTCATGGGTTGCGATTCGATTACTAGAATATGGTTGTTAATCACTTTATACTTGTTAAAATGTATATGGTGAAGTTGAGCTGATGGTGAAGTACCTGAAGAACTCCTCAAAAATGAACGGCTCTGCATCAGGAAAAGCAATATTTTGTAAATGGTGATAAGTAGTTTACATTTAGGCTTTTGTAACTAGGTAAAGCACTAGTCGACAAACCAAAACACTAAAAACAAAAAAAAAATACTTCCAACTTGTTATTTTTGGAAATCTGTCTTATTTTTAGTTAAAATGATTTTTTTCATGATATTTTTTATTATATATTTATATATATATATATAGTAGTAAGTAACTATAATGATATAATATAAGTAATATGTATATTTATTTGACAAAAAAATACTTACAAATTTCTTAAAAGTAGCTTATTTACATTTTTTGCAACTACGCCAAATAACTTTGTTTTTCATAGTGTTTGTATGAATTACAAAGTTATATTTGCGGTTTTAGAAAATATGCTGTATCTCACAAATTGCTGACCCGATCTCGTTCAAACTAATTTTGGTTGAAAGGTTATACTAAGATCTACAGACATATATATGTATAGACACCGCAGCCCCGGATCACAAGGGCAACTGAAGGAACAGAGTGGGTTTTTATTCAGTATTCGTCTGACACTACTTTCCGCTACACCCAGAGCGAAAGGAGTCATTTTGATGATTTTCCCCCCCAAAAAATTGGCCAAGTGCAAGGCAGACTCGCCCATGAAGGGTTCCGAAATAACTATAATAATATAACATAATATGTATATTTAATAGACAAAAGAAATAACTTGCAAATTTCTTAAAACTAGCTTATTTACATTTTTTACAACTACGCCAAATAACTTTGTTTTTCATAGTAGTTGTATGAATTACAAAGTTATATTTGCGGTTTTAGAAAATATGCTGTATATCAAAAATTGCTGACCCGATCTCGTTCAAACTAATTTTGGTTGAAAGTTTATACTAAGATCTACAGATATATGTATTTTTTAGATTTTTCACTCCATTATTATAGAAGTTAGAGGACACACACACACACATTTTACCACTTTGGAAGCGTTCATCTTTTAAACAATTTACTTTATGAAAATGTCCTTTTAGAAACTTTAATGTCATTTTTAAATACCTGTCTATAGATACCACAAATGCATATGTTTCATGAATAAAAAAAATATTTTCAGTTTTAGTTCTATGTGTGGGGAGCCCCCCTTTATTTTAAATACTTTTTAAGTTTTTTCTTAAAATCGGAAAGCGGTTCACAGAATACATCTATCTATCAAGTTTCACATGTATAGTCCTAATAGTTTCGGAATAAAATAGCTGTGACATACGGACGGACAGACAGACAGACAGATAGACAGCTTTGGGGGCTGAGTCACCCGTGTCCGTAAGAGGATACCCGTTTGCAAATCCCTACACGTGGCCCTCGGGTGGTGCTAATCAGGTGACATCAAACAGGTGGCAGGTTAAAACTGCAGGCTTGTGACCACCCACAGGGCAAAGACGTACCGCCAAACGGCCTAGCTGTGTTCCTGTGTGTACTAGTGTTGCCCAAACGAGAGTCTCGCAAGAGTCTTGCAATTAGCGATTATCCTATTGCTATTTATTAAACGGTAGATGAGATCTCAGAACAATGTAACAGAGAGTCTGTTACATTGTTCTGAGATCTCAACTACCGTTTAATAAATAGCAATAGGATAATCGCTAATTGCAAGACTCTTGCGAGTCTGTTACATTGTTCTGAGATCTCAACTACCGTTTAATAAATAGCAATAGGATAATCGCTAATTGCAATGCTCTTGCGAGACTTTTTACCTTATGCAGTATTTTTTTTTCTTTGATATTAATTCAAGTTACCGGGTCAATTATACCACATTTTTAGTTTTAAACTATTTCTCGCGGCGTTGACATTTTAGACTTTCTTTCTCCTATAAAAAAATGTAAATGTTTCTTATTTTATTCAACAAAATATTTACAAAATATCTAAATCCATACTAATATTATAAATGTGAAAGTAACTCTGTCTGTCTGTGTGTTACCTTTTCACGCCTAAACCGCTGAACCGATTTAGATGAAATTTGGCGTGGGAATAGTTTAGGACTTTGGGAAGGACGTAGGATAGTTTTTATCCCGAAATTCATACGGGTTCGGGATTTACGCGGGAACCCCCTTCCACGTGAACGAAGTCGCGGGCAGAAGCTAGTAAGTATAATATAAAAGTACTTTCAATAAAAAAGAAATCATAAAAAGATATGATGAGACCCTGGGTTTGATCCAAAATACTGACGGTTACCAATCCGATTCTTTACTAAACACGCTAATAGAACGTTAGTAACCCGAATTGAAATAACTGACCATATTCGACCGTATTAGGTTTTATTTTCGTTACGGAATTTCTTGATACGGTCACCGCGCTCAAAGCCCGCGATAAAAGCTATGCAATAGCTTAAAAATATTTTAAGGTTCAGTTCCATGTATGAGGAGCCCCCCTTAAATTTATATATTTTTGTCTATCAATCGGAAAGCGGTTCAACTCGGCGGAACAGAATACATCTACCTACCAAGTTTCATATGGATCGTTTCGGATGTAGGTAGTCATAACAGTTTCGGAATAAAATGGTTGTGACTTACGGACGGACGGGCAGATAGACAGACATGACGAAACTATAAGGGTTCTGTTTTTTGCCAATCGGCTACGAAACCATAATAAAAAAAAAACTGCACATTTACATCTTGTTGCCAAAGAGATCCAGTACCAGTCATCGAAGTGTACCTACAAGTCACTCCAATAATTTCATGACATCAAACAGCACACAAAATAAAAGCAACCATGAAGCCATTAAAAAAAAAATTAAATAATCTAAAGTATCAAAATGACTTTACGTACCCATAATTCGCGGAGCTATTCGTACGTTTGTGTGTGTTTGAGCCTTGTCTATGTAGTGATGCGATTTGATACCTATCAATTTTGAACATGCGTCCTTAAGCTCGCCTGACGTATGAAGTAGGTGAAACTTTGCGACTTTATCTTCCGTCTCAAAATATCATCCGATATGACGTAGGGTGGCGTGATTTCCGTCCGAGGTCTCAACTCTTATAAGCGGGAGCATTTATGATAGCGGATTAGGCCGCTACAATTATGTATATATATATATATTTTAAGTTTTGACAATTAATAAAACTATTGAATACTTCGCATCCACCGTATTCGAGAAACTCTGGGTCATTCGAAATGGGAAAGGTTTGACGCGGCCTGTCCCTAGTTAGGAATGGATGATTATACTGAATAGCCAGTGGGCAATTTAACCGTCTACTATTGGATAGGATTGGAAAGGTTGACCGGATAGAACGTGGATAAAAGCGAGAGGCATTAAATTAAACGACATCTATACTAATATTATAAAGCTGAAGAGTTTGTTTGTTTGTTTGTTTGTTTGTTTGTTTGTTTGCTTGAACGCGCTAATCTCAGGAACTACGGTTCTGATATGAAAAATTATTTCAGTGTTAGATAGCCCATTTATCGAGGAAGGTTATAGGCTATATATCATCACGCTAAGACCAATAGGAGCGGAGCACTAATGAAGAATGTTTCAAAATCGGGGGATTTTTTTTTACACGCGGACGAAGTCGCGGGCGGAAGCTAGTATATTATACGTGCTTACGGTTAATCCAAAACTACCAAAAAAATCTTATTTCAAAGAACCCTAACGGCCCATTCACGACCTTGCCGCGGTGAGCGGCGGCTAACGGCCCATTCACGACTTTGGTCTTAGCGGCGAGCGGCGGCGGCGGCGGCAAGCGGTGCGTTTTACACGCCACGTACCCTCAGTAGCGGCAAGCGGCAGCGGCCGAGGTGGACGTATTTAGGTAGTCAGAACGTGCTCAAAATTATGGCGTTATCAAAATTATCCCTTCTGTGTTTAGAAAGCAGTATATTTTCAACCGACGACAAAAAAGGAGGAGATTATCAAGTCGACGCCTATACGTATATATATATTTTTTTATGTAATAAAAAAATGTATGTATGAAAACAAGATATTCTTAATATGAGAGAAGGAGTGCTCGAACTGAATAAAGATCGATATTTAAATGACGAATTTCGTGACCTATACGAAGATTACAGAAAATATCCGGATAAGTTTTATGAGTACACAAGAATGAGTGTGGAAACATTTGATTATATTCTGCAGCATATAGACGTATATTTAAAACAGCACATCAGAACCAAAAGGGTTGTAATCTAATCCAGAAAAATTGTTTCTCGCTTCGGTATACATTACCGCCACAAAATCGTCTAAAATATTTTTTGTTTATAAATTCGCCGCCGAGTCCGTCACACCTACACCGCTATCCGCGCCGCTCTGTTTCGTGGCGTCGCACTCATTCGCTTGTACATTTGATCTCGCCGCTCCCCGCACCGCGCGCCGCTGCAGCGATTCGCTCTGACAAAACCGCGCGCGTTTTCGCTATGAGCGGCGACTCGTGGCGTGCTTCATACATTTTCATACTTTTGTTCTTACCGCTCGCCGCCCCGCGCTTAAGCTTTGGTTTCCTAGGATAGCGGTGCCGTCAAATAGCGGCCGTTATACAGCGGTGAATGACGTCACTAGAACGTTGTCCATGTAAACAAAATGGCGCAGTTTCCTAGAGAACGGTAACTGACACCGTAACGTCAAAAAGCGGTGCCACCATTTGCATGACGGCCGTCTTGTCGGTGTCAGATAGTTTCGTGAACGTTTCATTGATAGCGGTGAAGCTATTTTTAATACGTATTTGTGTTTTTTTTTACCGGAACAACGTACAAAATGAGTTCCAACTCTTGGACGTACTAAAATCTCAAATGCACCTTCAGTACCACGAGATTGGAATAAATCGTCTTCCACCATACGACTATTTTCCTCTTCTGATGATATCATCCTCCAAGTAAATTAATAAAGCTAAATCAAGGTCGTCCATTTTCTATCTTGGATACTTTTCGTTTGACGTTTGCTTTAAAAAAAATGACTGACAGTGTGAAAAAACGGCCGTGGAACTTTCCACATATCGTCACCGTAAAGACGGCCGCTTTTTTGCGTCCGTAATATTACGGCCGCTATATGACGGCACCGCTTTCCTAGGAAACCAAAGCTTTACGGCCCATTCACGACCTTGCCGCGGTGAGCGGCGGCTTTTAGTTCTGATGTGCAGTTTTAAATATACGTCTATATGCTGCAGAATATAATCAAATGTTTCCACACTCATTCTTGTGTACTCATAAAACTTATCCGGATATTTTCTGTAATCTTCGTATAGGTCACGAAATTCGTCATTTAAATATCGATCTTTATTCAGTTCGTGCACTCCTTCTCTCATATTAAGAATATCTTGTTTTCATACATACATTTTTTTTTTACATAAAAAAAAATATATATATACGTATAGGCGTCGACTTGATAATCTCCTCCTTTTTTGTCGTCGGTTGAAAATATACTGCTTTCTAAACACAGAAGGGATAATTTTGATAACGCCATAATTTTGAGCACGTTCTGTCTACCTAAATACGTCCACCTCGGCCGCTGCCGCTTGCCGCTACTGAGAGTACATGGCGTGTAAAACGCACCGCTTGCCGCCGCCGCCGCCGCTCGCCGCTAAGACCAAAGTCGTGAATGGGCCGTAATAGCTGGATAATCAAAGTAAAACGTTAGCTTAGCTTCAACAATACCGTCATTCCACTCTCGCCACACGTTAAAGACCTAGGCTTATTCATTGACGACAAGTTAAGTTGGGATAAGCAGATTGCACAGGTTAGCCAGAGAGTAACATTCACACTGCGATCTCTCTATAGATTCAAGCATTTTCTTCCTTCTAGCACTAAAACCTCTTTGGTCCAATCGCTTGTGCTTCCTGCTATTGATTATGCTGATGTTTGCTACTCTGATCTATCCCAAGAACTTCTTAACAAACTGGATCGACTTCTTAACAACTGTATCCGTTTCATTTTTGGCCTTCGTAAATATGATCACATTTCTTCCTTCCGTTCTCAGCTTAAATGGTTGCCTTTTCGTCAAAGGAGATCCCTCAGATCCCTCTGCTTGCTCTTCACTATTTTGAACGATCCTTGTGCTCCTGATTACTTAAAACAAAATTTTAAAGTGCTAGGCAGTTCTCATTGCCTTAACCTTCGCGCATCCAAAAACTTACTTCTACACATTCCTTCTCACCGAACCGGGTTTATGGCTAATTCCTATGCTATTTCTACCATTAAACTCTGGAACATGCTACCCCTTGACATTAAGAAGGCCGAGTCTAAATTCTCTTTTAAGCGTAAAATGAGAAATCACTACTTAAAGGCCTGTCATTCTTAGTTTGGTTTTCACAATAATTATAATTATTGTGAGTTCTCTTAGTTAGAAAGATTATTATAAAGCACCGTATTTATTAGTCTATTATTTTAGCATATATATGTATTTTATTATATATATATATATATAATATATATATAATAAAATACATATATATATATATATTTTATTATATAGGTACATACTTTTTTTCGATAATGACATTTTTTTTTACTTGTACACCTACCACATTGTGGTCTTTTTAACCCAAAGGTTGACTGGTAGAGAATGCCCTGTTGCATTAAGTCCGCCCATGTACCACTATTGTACATAAAGTTTAAATAAATAAATAAGTAAATAAATAAATAAACAGCCTTCGTAAAAACTTATGATGCAGAGCGGCATCGTAGCGTGAATTTTGTCGTTTTAAGGTGTACAACACTAGATAACTAGGCGTAAGTAATTAGTCAGCTGCTCGGGAAGATTCATCGTGTTTTAACTAAGAAAAACTTAAACAAACATTTCCTGTGAATACACTATTGCTTTTATTGATCAGGGTTTTGGTGTGTAGCTTGAAAATGGTACATGTAAATGTGGTTTCATCTTCTCGCTTTTATCAACGTAGTATAACGTGACCATTTATTTTTTGTCTCAAAACGGGACATTGGTTTATTAAGGTCAATTAAAAGGTTAACAATGAAAAAAAAATTTTTTTTGAATTTTTTATTTAGGAATAGTCAGTTAGCTTAAAAGTTACGAAAGATGAACAAATATGCTTTAATATAGCTGGTGATGATTTTAAGTAAGAATGAAATTCTTCGCACGTTTTTTTTTGTATATTCACCTTAATTATCAACATAGCCGTTAGAACTGAAATTTGTAACTGGGTTTTCTCAGACGTCTACAATTTTTGAACAATTTCCCATGCGGGGACCTTTTTTAAATCAGCCCAATAAAATATCTACATTTCTATGGTAAGAGTAGTAGTAGTCTAACCTTCAAGTTTCAATACAGCTTGATGAAAACTTGTTGACTGTTCGTGTAAAAAATAAAGCCACAGTTTGGATGTGGAATCTTCAAAAAAGTTTTTTAGTAACAGGGGAGTAATTTTTCAATTTTTTGTTTTTTTTTATTTAAAATAGGTTCGAGTTTGACCACTATCTCACCTGATGGTAAGTGATGATGTGATCGAAGATGGAGCACGCTTACCTAAAAGTAAACTATTCACTCTGGACTTAAAGACTCCTAGGTTGTAGCTGTCGGGAAACACAGACTCCGGCAGGGAATTCCACTCCTTAGCCGTACGCACAATGAAGGTATTCCCAAAACGTTTTGTGCGTATGGGTGGGATGTCCACCATGTAACGATAGCGCTTCGCCGTTAGTCTCGTAGTAGATGATGGAACGGGCTTGGCGGAATTAGATTGTGTAATTCCATCGCACACTCCCCGAAATGTAACCGATAGAAAACCGATAGACTTGCAACTCGCCGTCAGTGTTCAAGGCTCTGGAGCTTTGACTCGACCAGTGCATCGTTGCCAATGAGTCTCTTGGCCCGCTTCTCGATAGACTCAAGCGCGTCCAGTTGGTATTTCGCAGATCCATCCCAAAGATGAGAGCAGTACTCCATACACGACCGAACCTGGGCTTGATACAAATTGAGCAGCTGTTCCGGTGTGAAGTACCGTCTCACCTTGGCTGGATTCCCAACTTTTTTGATGCTAACTGAGCCTTAGCCTCGATAAAGGGCCAAAATTGAGTGTGGAAGTTAAAGTCACCCCAAGAAGCTCAATATGATCGGTTATCGGCACGATTACACCACGGAAATTAGGAGCTGGTTCGAATTGGCTCCTTTTTCGGAGAAGAGACACGCCTGGGTCTTAGCTGCATTAAACTTGACCAGGTTAGCATCGCCCCATTCGGAGACAGCCTTCAAGGTCAAGTTCAAGCGCCCAACCATGTCCTCACGGAGAGACTGGATCTGTGACCCACCAGCTCACGCGCTGGACACATATCTCTCAGAAACTGTGCTGTCGTCTGCATACCCAAAGGTACTGGGCGCAGATCGTTAATGTGCAGCAAGAATAAAGTTGCTGAGAGAACAGAACCCTGAGGGACCCCGACATTGCCAATTGGCCAGACGAGCAGCCATCAATGACCACTCGAATGGACCGATCCTTCAGGAAGTCTTCAATCCAAACGCAAAGTTGAGTGGGTAAACCGAAAGAAGGAAGCTCAGCAATAAGGCTATCGTGCCAGACCCTGTCAAAGGCCTTGGAGATGTCAAGGGAAACAGCAAGTTCTTCCCCGTGCCTCTTGATAGCCTCACTCCAGATATACATGTTAATGTCAAAAATAAACTACGTAAAAAACACGTAACAACAACAAAACAATAAAAAAAAATTTGTCAATAGTCATAAAATAAATAGTCAACAAAGCGCGAGCGACGACGTCTTGGCCATTCTCGGCTATATTCGCATCGACCGATGAGTCCGTTGACGCGGTCTCAGAAAACGGGACAATTTTGCGTCCCAGAGATCATTGCGGGGACACCGGGACCCGTAATTGTAAAAAGGGACAGTCCCGTTCAAAACGGGACGTCTGGTCACGTTAACGTAGTACCTATACAACGTGTAATTTAAAGGGTATATACATACCAAGTGCACGGCTTCTTTGGATGATAACAAACGATATGACAAGGGTTTGGTAATCCTATGTCTTCATGTGTGGAACTAATTAGAAATTTCAATACATTGATACCAGAGACTGAATTTTTCAAATTAAGAAGATTGAAGAGAATTATCGTGTTATAGGCAAGTGACGTGGAAAGTTATTGACCTTCGTAGTGCTGTTACACGTTTGTTATGATTGATATTCAAGAAACATATGAAATAGATAATTTCGTATCAATTCTTTGAGTCACTTATTTTGTGCTGAAACTGTGCATAGAGACTCCATACCAGATGTTGTCTTCAGCCCTTTTGGATTGATATGGGGTTTCCGTTACACGTTGTATATGAGAAAATTAACGCATTACAAGTTTAAATTACACATCAGTCGATCAAGGCACCATAATATAAGGATGTTGTGCAAGAGGCCAATGACCCAAAAATTATGTAATTAATCAATAACCAATCAATGTGCAATGCATGAATCGCCTAATTAGGTATTAGATAACATTTTGGCGATAATTCTGCAGGTGTTCATCTAATTATCTTTAAGGGAATTAACTGATAATAAAGCTTTATTATTATAACTTTTTTGTAAACCAGTACTTACGAATTGAAGAGTTTATAAGTAAATTATAAAGTCATAGTACCTAATAATAAAAATCATTCATCCATCCATCATCGGACTACAAGACGATCGGCGATGCACCATTGATACGTGATGAACCATTTTGTTGCGTGTGGGTCAAAGATATATAATAAACTATAGATACGTTGTCCGCGCTCTAAAATGGCAAGTTGAAATCAAGGTAAGTGCCTCGTGTCTGTTTAGTTACGCACGAACCTGTGTCGCGATCGCGACACTACACATCTTAAGTAAATGTGTGTTAAAAGAAAATTAGGAAAAAGCATGCCTTTGTGTGTTTTCAGAAGTTGCACTAATTATACTGCTTCCGTGAGAGGTCAAAATGTGTAATTTCATAGGTAAATATCAACATAAACACATTTTTAATTTAAATTTTTCTACACGGCTAATGGCGGCTAGCTTATGAATGAAGTCAGTCACGTGACGTTAGGGGAGGTTGTTAACTAAAGATGTATATTCATCTCTCTCTAACATCAGGTGTACCTAAAGATGGCATTTATTTTCTGTCCCTTTCTTTACACGTATTAGATAGTAATTCTCTGTGTTTCGTGCCGTTTTTGAGAGGTGTTTTGTGAGAATATGACGCGTCTATTATAATACGTCATTGGTGTGGGTGGGATAGCTATAGACACAGGTAAGGAGTGTAGATAAATAGATAGAATATACCTTATTTATTTGTGTTATAGTGTACAATATAGATGATATTTATGTAACCATTATGTTGCTCTATAATCTTCCATTGAAAGTCCCGTTTAAAATCGGTTCAGCCGTTCCAGAGATTGGTCTGGACAAACAGAAAGATAGAGAGAAACAAAAAATGTAAAAGATTTATTTGTTTCCTGTAAATAACTTGAGAAAACACAGTTACTTTGAAATCACGTATAGACACTTCAATTTTATTTATAAGCTAATTCTTTGTATACTTATAGGTTTGTATGTATAGACTTATAGAGTATAGATGTAAATAAGATCCTCACTCTTAGACAGAAAAGACAAAAAACATGTCAACTAATTAGCACACCAGAGAGTTACCACAATAAATGACAATCTCAACTCAATATAGACGAGACATAAAATTACGCAGAATTTTTAAGAAAATATATGTGGAGTCCGCAGCGCAATATAAAATCCGTCAAATCGGTATAAGTAATATTTTTTGTGCATACTTAACTGGTTTTTAACCGTCACAATTCATGGCGTTAGCAATTATAGAACTTTATCTTGAGCAATTTCACAAACCTTCGCAAATTCGTATGTTTGCTCAGTACATACACGTACCTGGTTACGTATTCATCCCTAAAACAGGTTTTATAAATTAAAACCTTTTAGGACTGAATAAAATCAAACACTAATCCATTGAAAGCACTGTTTTATAAGGACTAAACCACTTCCAATTTAATAATTAACCTTATCACACACCTTTAAACTAATCATTTACTTCTAGGCGCAACGCGGAGTCTGCATCACGCCGTCTCTGCCGGCAAACTGAATTCAAGGGCAGAGATATTAACATCAAGACTTCGAACCAACACCACCACGAGCGAAAATAAACCTTATCCCCTTACCACAAGGAAATGCTGCTTACAAATTGCTACTGGAATTAAAATTATGTCCATATCATTGGAATATCAACTTAGTTTGATTTCCACATCAAAAACCAAAATTATCAAAAAAATTGCAAAGATTAAGATTTCTTATCGTTTAATACGTTAAGCCGGTGAAATATAAATGATACATAATTGTTGCCAAGCCTTATACAATGTAACTGACAAGTTAAACAATGATATGTAATTTATCTGTAGTGATCACAGAAATCAAAAATACATTTATTTTATCTATGGTAGTGATCATTAAAAATTCATTGATTTGCGCCAACATTTTTAATGGACACCTACGTTATAGGTACAGAATTAAAATGAATGTCTGTAGGTAGACTGAGCTGTGATGTGAAGGACAGATAGGTAATGAAAATTAAAATCATAAATATTTAACTCTCGTTTACTTAGCGATGTCATTGTTGATTCACCCGCTTACTAGACGGACATAATGAAAAGTGTTGTATTCTTATCTAAGGGAGAATAGTTTTATAATACTGAGATAGATTGAAACGTGCAGAAGTCCTGGACACCGTACTAATAGTACTACATTTATCAAATTTGGTTCAGCGGTTTTGCCGTTATAGCGTAACAGACAGACAGGCAAGTAGACAACATCAATCACATTAGCTGTAGAAGCTCTTTCGTATCTTTTTTTCTCTGAGGTAGATATCATTTTGATGTACTTCCCCCTACGACGCGACGGGCGAACGAAATGGTCTGTCTGACTCTAACAGACTAAAACCGCCTTGTGATCCCTCTCACAATTGTATTGAGGGTTGCCGGAGCAAATAATACTCTTCAACGCGACTCCTGACTGTTTCTGGCCTCTTGTTATCTGGCCCAACTTTAATATGACAAAATCCGATGCCATCATCACAAAGTTGTGAAAGTAAGACAAATATAGAAGACGATTATCACTTTCTCTTATTAACAAGGAATATTCATGATGGCAATGACGACATAGCAAAGGGGATGCACTTGACCGAGTTTGTTTTAAATAGAAAGGAAAGATATAAATATATCTTTAAAACCCTCCAAACCATTGCTAATCCTTTAATTATACGTAGGTACTGTTTATTTTGCCTTATGCCTATCTATTATAACCTATTGTATTCCGTGTTGGGTGGGGTGGTGCAGCTAAAACTATCCTTAAACCGTTAGAAGTCGCACATCGAGCCATACTAAAAGTGGCTACTTTTCGTCCATTTATTTTCCCAACAAATGTGTTATACAACAATTGCAATGTCCTTAACATACGGCAACACTTTATTTTACAAACTGTCCTATTACAACACCACAAAACCCCATATAATGAAATTAATAAACGTCGAAAAGACATAATATGTAATCCTCCGCAAACCCGGGTGACGTTTACTAAAAGATTCTTTTACTTTTTAGGTCCATCACTATATAATAAAATAAACAAAAAATGTCCAGTATATAACTTAACTTATCACAATTGCAAAAAAACTGTCCGTACATTTCTTCAAAATCAGACATATGACGAAACAGAAAAATACTTAAATTAACTTATCACAAGCTTGTGTATTGTACCACACACCTTATACTTATACCCACACTGATTCACTCCTCTTTCATCTACACACTCGCATAGCCAGGCTTCCACGCAAATACACGCTCGCTTACACATCCACACACACACATCCACACACACACATCCACACATACACTCTCATACACACATGCACTCACATACACAAAAATACGATCTAGAATTCTAGAGTATTTCTCAGCAACTACCTTGCATAAATTATAGCACTTAGTGTTAAATTTTCTTAGTAATACCTTACAATGTACTTAAAAATATTTGACACTATGTTAATAACAGGGCTCGGCACTGTTACTCCTTAATACAGGCTATTTTCTAGCCATATGTAATGTATGTAACGATCTCCCTTTTTTATATAAATAAAGATTATATTATATATATTATATTTTACTAGCTGTGCCAGCGACTGCATTCGCTTGGGATATATTCCCGCGTAAATCGTAAATTGTGGAAGTCAGATAGGCAGTCGCTCCACGTACACTAATACTCGGCTGCATCCCACACCACATAGTAGGGAAAACACTAAGCAGATGATCAGTTGTACCTAACAATTAGTCGTTAGGTACAACTAATCCAGTAATCTTAGGTACAACTGATGAAGCAAATAAGCCTGTTTAAGAGACTCCATCTTTTCACATTATATTATACGGGCATCGTCAGCTAGAAGTGGTCATCTCACGACTGGTGTATTTTAGTAATTAAATTTTGCCAGAGGTGCTAGGAAAATAAAGGATGCTTTCATTAAGGTCAGGAAATCATTAGACATTAGCCATTTTCTAGAGTTAAAGTACCTTTATAGCCCTTTCTGGAGCCCCATCAATATCTGTATGAAAATTCATCAAAATTGGTTCGGCAATTTAGGTGTGTCAATTAAGTAGGCTTTTATAGGAGCACCAAATGACGATAAATTTTATTTTGCAAATTGTTAACCCTTAACCACCTAGCCCGGGTCTCACAGACCTCGACGATTTAAAAATTGTGAATATTTCGGCGCCAGAGTTTAATATAAACTTGTTCGTGCGTGTAACTTCTCCCCGCCACCCGCAGTGCCGCACAACCGCTCGCCGAGGTCGGACGTGCGCGCGTTTGTCACAGGTGAGTAAAAAACTACTACCCCAGGTCTGAGAGACCTCTGTTAGGTGGTTACGTAATTTTTTTTGAATATGTTTTTTTTATTGTTTTAGTTAAAAATGGCCCTAAGTGATGATATTATTGCGCGTTGGTTAAAGCACGATCTGTCAGAAAATGAAAACCTACCAAACGACGAATTTAGCGATGTGGAGACTGATATTAGACCAGATCACGTATTGGAAGAAAGTTGTTCGTCTGATTCCGAATGTGAAGAGAGAACTGCTGTGAGCAATAACTAGAATTCACCATCCCATAATATTGCTTCTTCAAATTTAAATCAAGACCAAGAGTTTTCATCAGAAGATGATGAACCTTTACCTAATATTCAATCGAGACCGAGGAAGACGAATTATTTCGGTAGAAATCGTTTTCGCTGGTCATCTACCCCACATTCTTCGCGGTTGAGAACTTTGCAACATAATATAGTGCAGAACACCAGGTATAAAACCAGCATATCGTGGTGAGCTAAATTCCTCTTCTCCGCAAAGCACCAATTTACCTCGAATGCTCAAATAAGCTATGTATTCACTGCCGTGAAAAACTCTAAATTAAGGGGTTGCAATTTTGTTGATTTTATTATTTTATTTTGAATTTAAATATTTTTCCATGTTTATTGTTAATTGAATGTTTAAAAAAAGTTATAACGATATTCCTGATTTATGTGATCATTTTTGTGGATCTCATTTTCCAAAGGTGTTCGTGTGTAAGTTTAAAATAAGAGTTAATAACAATTATTAGAGTTTAAACAAAAAGAAAAGTTTATTTTACATGTTCCTTTATTTTTAATAAATAGTTTAATAAATTCCTAAACAGATTTTAATTAATTACAAAACCTTTCTTGGCAATTTTTCATGAAATTGAATTATTTTACTTTGAGGTCCAACAGACCCTTGTTAGGTGGTTGTGTGACAAAAATATATGCTAGGTGGTAAAGGGTACGAGACACTTTGAAATGTGATTCGATAATAATATGTTTTATATCAACAGATTTAAAGAAAATACTGGTATTGGCCCACGGCAGAATATATTAACTCACGCAACCACAGAAATCTTATTATTAAGATTTCTGTGCACGCAACGATGGAAGATATGAAAATATGCAAAATTTAAAAGCAATAAAAGAAAGAAGTCAAAATGACGAATGCTTTTCAAGTGATTGCGCCCTAAGTCAAGGAATCCGCATATATGTATAGGTTAGTGTACCTACATGTTAAAACTTTATTTTTATTACTTTTAAGACATGGCATCTAGAATTTTTTACTTTGGGCACTCAGTCGAAGCTATGATATGATACCCCATATTAGCAATAATAATAAATATAATAAAATAATCTTTATTACTCAAAAAGGTTACAAAGCAACACATGGTTAAATAAAAAGTAAGCATAAAATGAATAATAAACAAAAACGAAACATGTGTCAGTTGAGACCCTGACTCCTAAACTAGGTATGTCCCTGTATCTTAGGAGTCAGTGTTCTTCAAACATCAAGCACAAGCAGACCATTTTACGAGTAACGTAAACGCACCTATTACCGCCAGTTTAAGCCAAGTTCACATTTATGTGCAAAAAATAAGCACATGCTTAATAACTGGTGTCATTTTTTATTTTTATTCAAGTACTGAAACTAACGATCTTGTCAGTCAGATATAGAGACAATTCGAAAAAATGAAATAAATATTTAAAAAAATATAAATTGATGAAAAGGGCTATGTTCCTATTACCGACTCAAACCATGGGTGTGTTCCTATTACCGTTTTTGTGGCACCTATTACCGACCGCTAAATGAACAGAACAAATTCAGTCAAATAAAAATGCTCGTGTGGGTTTAATTCTTTAGAATACAGAATGTTATAATTATAACCAGCCTTTAATCAGTCTTAAGAGATATGCTTCATAATATGAATTACATATTGAAATATAACAGTGAATCCAGTCTATTAAATGGCGTTCTTCGTGCTTGGTGAAGACAGGTTGAACCCCACAATTTTCATTAGAGTATCTACTTGTGATTTCTCTTGTCACGAAGAGTTGTTCTAGGAATCGCAAATCTCTTTGAGGTTTCATAGATACTTGCTCCATTATCGATAGCCATCAATGCAGAGTCAAGTTGATTAGCTGTATATTACGTACGTTTTAATCGTTCCATGTTTCTGAATCAAAATTTACCTAGTCGAATATACTAAACTACTAAACCTTTGCTTAGCAGTGGGTTAAGAATTTATAGTAAGTGGAAGTCAATAGGTGATTTTTAATAATAGTTTTTAATGAAAAATGAATTACATTTACATTTTAAATTGTTATTAATGTTAATTACATTATATTTACCGACTAGGCAAAAAAAAATTATTACTAACACACTATCCATAAAAACTTAAAAAACGTACAGACGAATTGAGAACCTCAATCTTTTTGAAGTCGGTTAAAAAGTACAGGTACATCGGTAATAGGTTCTATTGAAGAAATTCTGTATAACCTATTACCGACCCAATGAAATGAATATGTATTGAGTAAATGTATTGTTTTTTAGAATATTTTTATGATTATACAGGTGCCAGTAGCTATGCTAATTTTATTTTAATGGTATTTTAACTATAAAAATACAATATTAGAGAATTGTACATCCTACATTCATCAAAACATTTACATAAGAATAAAGTTGATTTTCACAGTATCGATACTCTTATTATGTATGGCGCTAATAGGTCAAATACAACTTGACACACTAACTAATCAAATTAGTATAGTCCACTACTTATTAATTGATGCATTATAACATAAAAAGTAGAAATTAAAATATTCGTCAAAAACCTAACAACGACCTAGGTTGGTAATAGGAATAAAATTGAGATTATTGTTCCTATCATCGCCACATTTTAATATTGAATTTGAAGCAAAATAAAGCTGTATCTCATTAAAATTAGTTATTATTTGTGTTTATGAAAGTATTAAGAAGGTATCAAAATAATTAAAAGGTTCATTAGATTGCTTTACAATTATATATTATGCTAAAAAAGATATAGGTGTACTTATGTAATCGGGAGCGGGACACTACTAAATATGCGCTATATCCGGAGTCCGACGACAAACTGTGCAATTATTCTTTAAATCGTTGGTTTACGCGCACAAGCAAGTGATGAATATTTGCATTACAAATACATCTACATATATTTTCTCTAAAGCAACGATTTGTCTAACTTTAATGCAACTCTTTAAAATGATAGTTTTATGAAACGGACGGTAATGGGTGCCGATTTTGAGGGGTCGTTATTAGGCGCCTTTACGTTATACAGATTGATTGGAAAAAAAAATTACAAAAATATTAAAGGTTTAAGTTATATGTATAAAACAAAAAAAAAACTATTTTGTGTGAGTATGTGAGGGGGAGGGGAGTGTGAGTATGCGAGTGAATGTGTATGTGTGTAGAGACTGTGTGTGCTAGGGAATGTGTGCTTTTATAAGGGGATTGCGATAGTGTATAATTATGTATGATTGATTCTGTGTTGTTTGTGCATGGAGTATATGTGCAGAAACTATAAAGTTCCTGCCAGAAGATCCTCGGTATTACGGTATGATAATGATGCCAAGTAATCTGTAAGACTATTTTTACATTCTATTTTGCTTTTTGTGAAGAAGTTGATTTTTTTATTAAGATAGTTATGCACTTTAGTGCTTGTTACATAGTACTGGTGTTTCGCAAACGCGGTCCTGTGCAATTCCTGGGAAAAGACCCTATGTTTCACTCTACCGCATGGGGGATGTGTGGGTCGAGAAGCATGCCTTCGAAGAACCAACAGAAGCACATAGAGCTGCCTAACCGTTAAAACTTTACAGTCTGAATACAGACGTATGGTGGGATACCGGCGTGGAAGGTAAAGCATTACCTTCAAGACAGCTCTCTGCGCTTTCTCGAGTCTAATGAAAGCATTTTCTGTGGCTCCTCCCCAGATTGGTAAGCAATAGGTTAGCACAGACTGGCACAAGGCCAGGTAAACTAGTTTGAGCGTAGATTTGTCAGCCAATTTGCGAAGTTTTTTAAAAACGTAAATCAACTTACGCACTCGAGCCGATACTACCTCAATCTGCTTATGCCAATTTAAGTGCTGGTCAATATGTATGCCAAGGTACCGGACCTGAGAGGATTTGGTCAAGGAAAGGCAGTTACAAAGCAGTTTAGAATTGCATGTATGTGCTACAAGGGACAGGGAGTCTGGTGGGCACTGATTGGACCTGATGCTAAAAGGTAAGTATAAGGTTTTACTTAAATTATGCGTGAGAAGATTATTTCCCAGCCAGTGCATAACGCATGTCAACGCAGACTCTGCGTTTAGATGAGTCTGTGGTCAGTCTGCACCGTCGATTATAAGGGCTGTATCGTCAGCGTATGTGAAAATTCTACAGTTGCCGAGAGACAGACTGCATAACTCATTGATATAGATAAGAAAAAGAGTGGGCACCAAGATACTACCTTGAGGTGTACCTCAAGGTAGTATCTTGGGGTCTGGAAACTTCCTATAGAGTACGGTGTACTCTATAGGAAGTTCCTCACTCTTCTCCCCATCTATAGTTACAGTTTGTGTACGGCCACTTAAATAGCCTGTGAATATGTTAGAGGGTGTGGATCTCGAACAACCCGTCAGCCGCGTGTCGAATGTCGTGAGCAGAGATTAAAATAAATAAGTCGGCTTTCGAAATTGTGGAACTAATTTATTCAGCAATATTTACATTGTACACAACACGATTATTTCACTATGATGTCTTTGGATTGATTATAATATTAATTGGACAATACAAAACAATACATGTCAGCCTTGGAACGGAGCAAGCAAGAGAGAACCCCGAGGGACGAACCATAGAGTAAGGTATACAGATAACACCAACTGTCAATGTAATGCATAGATTATAAAGTTCTAATTTCTAACACTCCTCCTTATGCATTACATGAGATAACAAGTGGCTTTACATTGGCTCTACATTCTTATTTACTATGACTCTATACATTTGAATAAAGAACTATACCCAAGAATAAATCCTAAAAATAAAAGGTACATTGCATAACTAGGTAAATTAAAAATCGACCAACTAAAAAGAGTGAAATAAAAACTTTTTACCAAAAAATTAAACCGACTCCCAAAAAAACACTGCAAAGTGAAAAATAACTTTAATTTCGGTAGTCGGTGTCTTTAGTTTTGTATTTTCGTTTTTGGCACCGACTTCCGAAATTAAAGTTATTTTTCACTTTGCAGTGTTTTTTTGGGAGTCGGTTTAATTTTTTTCTAAAAAGTTTTTATTTCACTCTTTTTAGTTGGTCGATTTTTAATTTACCTAGTTACAAGAGCCTAAATGTCAACTACTTATAACCTTTTACAAAATATTGCTTTTCCCAATGCTGGGCCGATAATTGTTGAGGAGTTCTCCTGGTACTTCACCATCAGCTCTACATCACCATATGCATTGTGACAAGCATAAAATGCTTAACATCCATATTCAAGTAATCGAATCGCAATCCACTCAATACTTATTATTGAGTAGTTTCGGCGGCCATCTGTGGTCTTCATCATCAGTTCCACTTCCTCAAATGGTACTTTTTGAGAGCAACTGCACAAGTTACTATAATAAATACCCAAAACGTCATAGGTGTGCCTATAATATTTCAAGAGTTTCCTCGACTTCTCCAGGATCCCATCATCAGATCCTGACGTTTATGAAAATGGGACCAATTTCGAAGTATACCCTTTCAATCAAAAAAAGAATTTTCCAAATCGGTTCAGCCGTCTTCGAGTAATCGAAGATAATACATTAAAAAAAAATATATATATATATACGCGTCGAATTGATAACCTCCTCTTTTTGTCGTCGGTTGAAAATCTAAATAATGCACCTTAACTCCGATTGTTGACAAAATTACCATGCTTTTGACCACACAGAGGCTTAGTCAACACATCAGCGACCATCTGGTCTGTAGGCAGGTATTTAACATTAATTTGTTTTCCCTGTATTAAGTCTTTTACATAATGGTAGCGCAAATCTATGTGCTTAGTTCTTTTATGGGAGTATTCTTTAACAAGTAAAAGCTTTTGAGCACTTTGGTTATCGTTAAATACAGTTACATCAAAGTTTTTGTCAATAATTTCTGATAAGAAATTCCTAACAAAACAGATGTCCTTGCATACATCACTAATAGCAAGATATTCTGCTTCTGTGCTAGATATAGCCGTACAACGTTGCTTTCTAGCCTCCCAATTGATGACATTCTCACAAATTTTTACAACAAATCCAGTATATGATTTGCGGTCGGACAAATCATTGGCCCAATCTGCATCAGCATAGGCAATGATATTAAAATCATTGCTTTTGACAAAATGAAGACCATAATTTATAGTTCCTGCAAGATAGCGTAATACTCGCTTAGCAGCGCGCCAATGACTCATATCAAAACATGTACTGTACTGACTTAACTGACTACATGCATACGAGATATCTGGACGTGTACATACAGATAGGTGATCATGACACATTAGTGATCCTAACAATTGTCTATACTGATAAATATTATCATCTAATCAATCTTTGTCTGATTTGTCCAGTTTGCAGTTTACTGGTAGTGGGGTAGATACAGTTTTACATTCAGTCATATTGTACTTAGCCAACAGTCGCCTTATGTAATCAGATTGATCAAGAATAGTTACACCTTTCTTAATTGAAACATTCATGCCTAAACAATTTTTCAATGTTCCTAAGTGACGGATTTCAAAATGTTCTTTTAAAAGTAACAGAATATTATCTGTATACCCATTATGAAAAACATAAATATCGTCAACATATAAGGCTAATATTGTGTATTAATTCTTGGTCCTTTTACAATATACACAAGGTTCACATTTACTCTGCCTGAACCCTTTTTGGATAAAACATCATGGATTTTAATATTCCACATGCGACTTGCCTGCTTCAAGCCATAGATGCTCTTTTTCAGTAAACAAACTTTATTATTATTAGCATCATCAGATTTGAAACCAGCGGGTTGCTCCATATGTATAACTTCATCTAAATTACCATTTAAAAAGCTGTGGTCACATCTATGTGATCCACATTCAGATCCAACTGATTTGAAATGCTGAATAATATTCTAAGAGTCGAATGCCTAACAACAGGCGAAAAAGTATCAGCATAATCAATGCCTTGCTTTTGACTATAACCACAGGCAACGAGGGCTTGTAATTATTCGAACTTTTTAGATATTCGAATATTCGATGTTCTTACAGGCAGTACTCGAATTTATTCGAATATTAGCTTTTTTCCTTTGAAACCAAATTAAAACCTTGAAAGAGCATGCAAAATAAGCAATTAATAAACAAATTAGAGTAGAGTATTTTTATTTAATAAAATTGAATCACCTTTCAGCAACATAGTTTGACATTATATACAATTAAAAAAAAAACATAACTTTATTCTAAAAATTTACACCTACTGTGTGAGTAAGTAAACATAAGAAATCTTAAGATTTAGGTTCTTAGGCACTTGATAATTCTTAAGATCAAATCGGGTTTGCGTAATATTTTAATCTAATTACTCCTACAATTATTTATTAGTCAAATTAAAGTAACCTTCTAAAAAGCAAAAATAATATGTTAAAAGTAAATCAGAGATCATAAAATTACACCGCAATTACAATAATTATTCGTGGGATTGACGTAAACTTTGGTAATGCGATCTAAGAAAACTTAGGGCGTCTATAGAGTCTTCCTGTAAGGCGTATCTCAGATGGTTAATAATATATTTTGAGGATGAAAATACCCTCTCACATTCAACGCTCGAGGGCGGTATTGACATCAGAAACTCATATACTTGACTTAAGTGTATTTGTCTCGGTCCACCTCTATCGTATAATGCCATTTGCATTCTGATCGACGTTTCGAATTCGTCCATCGTTGATATATTGGTGGTAGATGTAGAGGGAACCGATGAAATTGTGCTATCAATGCTTTTCTGAAGTTGCTCCTTCAGACTTAAAGTTGGTTGATTTTCCTGAGTCAATTCAATATGAGGTTGGCGGTGTTAACTAAGGAGACGTCGTCTTCCTCATCATTAGAATCTTGAACTCTACAGAAATACTTTGCATTGATGTCAACAATAACTTTTACGATTGCATTATTAGATGGGGTCAAAAATACATCAAAAGGCGGCTCATTGTAATAGTTTGTAGGATTGTGAAGGTATTTCAACGTACTGACAAGATCCGTTTAACGCCTTTGAACTATCCTCTCTTTCAGGGCCTCTAACAATCGCTCACTTATGATACTCTTATTTTCTTCCAATTTAACAACCATAAACTTGAGTGCTGCTTCTGCCGTAAGTAAATTGGCATTTTCTTGGCAAATACTCTCAACTGTAGCTTTGATAATATTGAGAGATGAAGAAAATTCCTCTAACAAATTTATCTCGGTAGCACTAAACGTGATATCACTTTTCAGATCAATCAATGATTTCATTACAGGCTCTCTTAAGGTTAAAAATCGGCTAATCATGTCAGCCATGCTACTCCAACGAGTTTGACAATCTAAAATTATTTTAAGATTTTTATTTCCTTCTTGATAGTTTTCTAAAATCTCCGATTTTGTTGACGACATTTTAAAAAACTTCACTACCTTTCTTACTTTCTGTATTAAATCTTTGTAATAAATCAAAGTTGGCCTGCGTGCTCCGTTTCTTCTTTCTCGCTGCTGAGTGTTAAAACCTTCTTCCTCTTCTTTCTCGCTGCTGAGTGTTAAAACCTTCTTCCTCTTCTTCGTCGCTATAGTCACTCTCACTGCTTTCTCTTGTCTCTTCCTGTGTTTCATTTTCAACTATTTCATTTTCATCTCTTTCATTATAACTCCTTTTATATAAAACATCCACAACAGCACACTGAATACCATGAGCAAGGCATTGTTGATGGAATGTTGGAATGCGTCTGCCCATGGCACACATAACGCTAGCTCCATCACTTACTACGCAGGCTATGTCATTTTGTAAAGATAAATCGAAGTATTTCAACTTGTGTTGTTCCAAAATATTCATGCAACATTCAGCTGTGCCTCGCCCTACAATTTTACGCAAACCAAGGTTTTTAAAGGGTTTTCCCTTAAAATTTGGAGAATGAATGTTTATATTCATGTATCTTCGATTGCGGGCCGAAGTCCATTCATCGAGTGAAATTGAAAACTTCTTTCCATCTGCCTTCAAAATATTTAATTCTTTCTTCACATCACTCTTAAATTCATCGCTCTTTGCCACAACAATCTTTTTAATGGTTTTTGGTGACTTGGGCAAGTTATAACCACTTTTATTGAAAAGTTTTTTAATGGAATCCGAGACACAGAAAACACTAAACGGAAGTCCGTCACAAGCTGTCATCTTCGAAATAAGATCTTCCATTGTATCGTCAACAGATTTAAAGTATTGGTCTATTGTGACTTTTCTTTTCTTTGATATAATTTCATCAGATTTTTTTGGTGGTACTGGTTCTGGCGCTGAGACTTCATTCTCTTTGCGATGTATCTTTAAATGATTAAGCAAACATGTGGTAGTGTTTTTGCATTTAATTATTTTGTTGCACTTTTTACATTTGGCATATACTCCATCAGCAGTTCGCAAAAAAGAATTCCACACAGAAGACTTGTCCGACTTACTTTTCGTATACTCTTTGAAATCTAGATTTTCTTGCTCCATGTTCCTATGATATGGATGATACACCTGTAACAAATTAACGAACCAGTAACAAATATACTTTTTAAGAAAATTTATTACAAAATAAACGGTTTCACTTTTCCAGTTCAACATGTGTTGGTTTTGTTCAGGCTAACAAAACTTTTTTCTAAGAATATTAATACTGCTTTCATAAATAAACAGTTTAACTATCTATCTATCTATATATCTAAAAATGAATTAAAAAATAATAATTAATATTGATTGGGTTTCTTGCTAATAAGTACTATGGACTGTGGGCTATGGACTCTCAATCAAGCTCAAAAAATATCTGAAATGCTATGCGTAAATCATGATCACTTAGATTTCGGGTCAAAAAATCTTTTATTATATCTATCGATTGACCATTAACAATAACTACATCACTATTTAAAATTTTCCGTTAAATGGTAACCCAACAAATGTTATTTTTCAATACATTTGCTACTAATACGGTCCGTATGACATCGAAAACTGGATCGTACTTATTTTTATATTTTATTTACGGCACTAGGACTTTTTTTTTACACTAATCACGCAATTCAGTGCTGGTGCGCGCAGTTGTGCTGGCAAATGTATTAAAAAACATCGTATGACGCTAGTACTCAGTAAGAGCGTTCTCAAACGACGCCGCAAACCTGAGAGGGAACCGCATGTTATGTTATTAAAATTAGGTAATTTATCAATATATATATAGCAATTGAAAGTTACTTACACGAAAAGTAGTAAGGCTGAAGTTTAAATAACACAGTAACAAAATTCACTCAAAACGTCGCCAAATTTTTAACATTAAGCAAAATAGTACCGTTTGTACCACGCGCTGTGCAAAACTGAGTTGAGTGAGCCGCGTCGCGTCCGCGTGGTGCGGGCGAGCGGGCGGCAGGGCGCGACGGGGTGGCGCCGGCGGGCCGGGGTGGAGTGTTACCGTTGTAAAATACGTACGATACGAAGAGCGGTCAGTAGGTAACAACTTGTAACACAGATTAAGTTTGTAATTTCAAACTTAACAAAAATTATTCGAATATTCGAATTAAACTTCAGTCAATATTCGAATAGTGAAAATGAACGAATATTCGCATTATTCGAATATTCGAATTACAAGCCCTTGAGGCAACTAATCTAGCTTTATATTTTATAAATTGACCTGTAGCATCAAACTTTTTCTTAAAGACCCATTTATTTTTGACTACATTTAGACCCTTAGGTCGGTCGACCAACTCCCAAACATTGTTTTTGATCATGGAGTTGTACTCACCCTTCATAGCTTCGTACCATTCATCCATCTCAGGTGAATTCATAGCATCACAAAACGTTTGTGGTTCATCTCATGAACTTGCAGCTGCCAATAACGATGACAAATCATAGTCTTTTAATTTTATGGGTAAAATACCTCGAGTACTACGCACAAGACGAGGCATAGACGCGTCGGACCTTTCCAACGTAATCAGCTCTCCTCCTCGAGATGAAGAGGCCGGTAGAGAAGATACAGCGCCACAAGGGACATCATCTTCATCACCGTCAACATCCTCAGAGACATCTTCAATAGTACGGTACAGCTCAGACAGTCGCGACCCCGTTGGTGGTGTATTGCCCACATCTGAAACCGAGAGATTCCCATTTGAATTATCTATAGACTTAACATTATCACAACTATTAAAACTAATATCACAGTGTACATTGTCATCATCAGCAGTCGATACATTTATATTTATATTATTATTATTTAAATTTTCAATAGAACCATTCTGATTATTATCATTATTAATAAAATGGTATTAATGGTATGGTAGTATGTATTTATCTGGTCATGAAAAATAAAATGCTCTTTGCCCCGTTCACAATTGATCTCCTTTCCAATAAACTTGTCCTCAAGAAAGGTAACAGTCCTGGAATAAACAGCCTTTCGAGGATCAAGTGGATCGATAAATCGGTACCCCTTGCATGTTTCACCATAGCCTACAAAAATAAGTTTTTGTGCCTTGGCATCAAGCTTGCGTCTACGTTGTGCAGGTATGAATGCATAAGCAACACAGCCAAAAACGCACAGATGACTGAGGTCAATATTTGACCCAGTCCATTCACACTCAGGTATTCTATCTGATAACGCAGAAGTAGGGGACCCATTTTTTAAGTAAATAGCTGTCATCACAGCTTCACCCCAAAAGCGATTACTCAGACACGATTCCTGCAACATGGCTCTAGCTTTTTTAATTACTGTACGATTGACGCGCTCTGATACGCCATTTTGCTGAGGGCAATAAGGTACAGATACCTCGTGAATAATGCCTTCCTTTTTCAAGAAGTGGGTTAAATTGTTATTGCAATATTCAGTACCGTTATCAGTACGCAAGATTTTAATTTGCAAACCACGTTTTTCTACCGTGTTTTTAAAGGTAACAAAATGGGAACTAACCTCCGATTTATTGTTCATAAGGAAGCCAAATGTCTTCCTCGTCTTATCATCGGTGAAAGTTAACAAGTAGCGCGCTCCACCCCAGCTGCTCACTTGCATCGGGCCACAAACATCAGAGTGGATCAGTTTCAGTGGAGCAGCAGCACGCCTCGCAGTTGCCCGGGGAAACGATGACTCATGCATCTTCCCAGTAAGAAACGAGACACAGCTGCCTGGCACGCCGTCTTCCTGTTGAAAAACGACACCAACACACTGATTCCCTCCACCAAGTACAGACATACCTTTCTGACTAAGATGACCAAGACGCTTGTGCCATACACTCATAGGTACGCACGCTGCAGCATTGGCACCCTCTGTTCCCTGCATAGCTGGAAGGGAAGGAGAATAACCTACCCTGGAGGTGGGCCGACCTTGCACTTTAAATTTAAATAGCCCATTACTTTTCCTAGCGGACAAAACCTGGTTGCCTGTGATTTTACAGTCACTATAAATCTTACATACATTATTATGAAAGGTAACAACATAACCTTTATCAGTCATTGCACTTACTGACATTAAATTATTAGAAAGAGAAGGAACAAACAATACATTTTCTAAACTAACATTAGACATAAGAGGAACCTTACCAAGACTTTCACTCATTAAAGGCTCTCCATTAGCAACAGAAATAGTGCACTTCTTCTGTTTAGCGTTCTGAACAAGCTTAGAGTCTACACACATATGAGCCGTAGCGCCGCTGTCCACGATGAACTCATCAGAACTACAGGCTGAGTAGGCTGAAGCAAACAAAGAGTGTTCCTCTTGTTTCTCTCCTTTCTCTTCCCGTTTCTTCTTGAAGCACCGCTTGGCAATGTGACCACTCTTCTTACAGTACGAGCAGGTAAGCTTATTTGGTTTCTTCTTGTTGGCTAGGTAAGCCGAATCGTCTATGTTGTTGTTGTTGTTACGACGATGATCCTCTTGTAGCAGTCGAGTGCGCACCACTTCACTGGTTAGATTGTTTGTCAAGCTCGCAGTTTCTAGACTTGAGACGAGCACATCAAATTGTTCCCGTAGGCCAGAAAGTAAAATCTCAGCTATATCACCATCTTCTATGACTTTTCCTATAGAATAGAATAGAATATTCATTTATTTGCTCAGAATGTAGGTATTTACAATAAGGTGTTACAGTAACATATAAGCATCCTTGTACATTCTACCATTTAGGCATGCAAACATTGATGCAGTTCATCATCAAACATAAGTACAAAAATCTTAATTTAAACTAAACATTTTTCAGCTAGAAAATCTGATACGGAGTAGTAACATTTGCTTAACAGAAATACAGTTAATTTCTTTTTGAAAGTACATACTGATTCTTCTTTTATGGAGTTAGGAATGTGGTTAAAAATAGTCGGTGCCATACCAAAGACACTTTTTCTCAACAAAGCTGTCCTAAAACCACCTGTGCGTAACAAGTTTAGGTATTGAGATCGCAAAGTGACATCTCGGCATCTGTTTTCCGATAAATTTAAAAATAAATGTCTATTGCATTTAACAAAGAGAGCAATTTCTAAAATGTAAAGGCACGGAAATGTTAATAACTTATGACTTTTAAAAATTGGAACACAGCTGTCAGTAACTTTCAACCAAATATTGCACGTAGGCAGCGTTTTTGGGCTTTAAAAATACTCTCTCTTTCAGTACAGTTACCCCAATATATAATCCCAAACCTTAAAATGGAAACGACGAGACTATGATATGCTAGTAATACTGTTTTAATGTTAACTTTTTTCTTTAGATTATAAAGTGCATATGCAGATGAGCTAAGTTTTTTGCAAATTGCCTCTACCTGAGCCTTCCATGTCAGTTGGCTGTCAATTAAAATTCCTAGAAATTTTGTAACATCTACTCTGTCCACGTTTTGACTATTATAATTAATATTTATATCATTCATACGAAGTCTTTGGTAAAAATGCATTATCTTTGTTTTTTGGATATTTATTTGTAAATTGTTACTTATCAGCCAATTTCTTATAATTTTAATTGTGCTGTTTATATCGTTTTCATATTTTTCATTATTGTCACATTTTATGATAACTGTACTGTCGTCGGCAAACAGTACCATACGATGATGGATTTGGCGTGGGAGGTCATTAATGTAAATTAAAAATAGCAATGTCCCAAGGATGCTTCCCTGGGGTACACCGAATTGAATTTCTCTGTAGGAAGACACATATTTTTTCCTTAACTTAGACTTCAAACATACTTTGTAAATTTCTGTCATCTGTTTGCGACCGGATAAATATGTTTTTATTAGTTTCAGGATGTTACCTCGAATGCCATAGGCGTTTAGTTTTTGAAGCAGTATTTTATGGTCCACAAAATCGAAAGCTTTCGACATATCAGTATATATAGCACATATAGGCGTTTTTGTATCGACATTGGACATGATAATATTCAACAGGTCAAAAATTGCCATATTTATATTCCTATTTTTCCTGAACCCGTATTGTTCATGGCAAAGAATATTAAATTTGGTCAGGAATGATGATATAGCTTCATATATGACTTTTTCTATGATTTTAGAAAAAACTGGAATTAAAGCTATTGGCCTATAGTTTAACATATCGTCTTTACTGTTCTTTTTATGAATTGGTTTTACAATCACAGTTCTTAAATTGTCAGGAAACGTTCCTGATGATATGCTAACGTTAATAATGTGAGTTAAAGGGCCAGCTATACTATTAGCAACAAATTTAATAACTTGAGTGGAAATCCCGTCGTAACCAAAGCTCTTTTTATTATTAAGTGATTTAACTATTCTAATCACATCTTGCGGTATGACTGGTGGCACAAATATTGAGTTAGGGTTATGGTCTGGTTTTTTAACGTCGTACAATGTATTATTATTTTTACTAGTTATTTGATCAATGAAAAAATTATTGAAGGACTCTGCTATTTCTTTTGGATCCGTTATTGTTTTATTATTAATTATTATTTGTGAAATTGGTTCTCTATTCATTTTACTGTTATTTATTATTTGCCAAGACGTTTTTGCCTTATTTTTCGAGTTCTTTATCAAGTAATTATTTTGAGCTTTCTGTGTTAATTTTATTGTTTTTTTAAACCTCTTAGAGTAATTAACGAAAGCGATTTTATTTTCTGGTGATGGCCACAGTCTATGTTTCCAAAGTAAATTTCTTTGCCTCTTACTGCATAATCTTATGCCACGCGATAGCCACTTAATTGGTTTTTCTGATTTTATTGTCACTAGCTTATAGGGAAAACATAAGTCATACATAAGCTTAAATATTTCAAAAAAGTTGTCATACGCTTCGTTTGAATCCTCTGTGCTATATACGTCAGAGAAAGATAGATTTTGTAGATATTTATTAAATTTAATGAGATTTTCTTTACAAGTATCTCTTATCTCAGTTCTCCAAGTTTTTATTCTGCATGATTTATTTACTTTTATCCTAGTTAATTGAGCTGTATGATCTGATAGACCGAGGTCTATCACTTGGCAATGACATTTTTGTCTAGTATTGTGTGCAAAATTATCTAAACAAGAATTACTAACAAGACGTGTCGCTTCATTTATTTCCAAACTAAGATTGTAACTTAAGAGAAAGCATTTAAAATCCAAAGTAATTCTATTATTTTTTAAAATATCTATATTAAAATCACCGCACAAAATTATTTTAGTGTGACGATTAGTACATATATTTTTCAGAATAGTATCTAAATTTTCGTAAAATTTACTTAAGTTAGACAGCTTAGGTGGCCTATAGATACATAATATAATTAAGTTATGTTGGGTTATATTAATAGCGCAACATTCTATTATGCCTGAAACCGAGCATTTCATTATTTCGGGTAATTCTTTATACTCGAGACCTTTTTTAACTAAAATGCAGGCCCCACCGCGCTTTATATTGCTCCTTGAATAACATGCAGCGAGCTTATAATTAGGTATAAGAAGGAGATGTTCTTGGCCCGACATTATAAAATGCTCAGTTATGCAAATAACATCTACAATTATTTGTTTGCTTAACAGCTCTTGAATATTCACGGTTAATAGATCAGATTTATTATAAGTCCAGCAATATTCTGATGCATAACATATATGTTATCAAAGAAAAAACTCGGTATGTGTGATCGCTTTTGTGTTTACATTATTTGTCAGATCAAGTTTAAGTGGTGACGTTGACAGATTATTATTATTATTTATAAGTAACATCAAATTTTGAAAAATATTTCTCATTCCTCGGTTATTTAACTTTCTGTTATATTTTGAAAACATTGTAAAATCGTAGAGTAAGTTTAAATTAGAGTCAAGTACTGTCACATAATTATATGACAATAAATCTAAGTGAAGTAGGTTGTTAAACGTTTCGATACGCCAGTTCATTGTTGAATAATCACTTAGTTTGAATGTAGGTAGGCACAAAATAATATTAGTATGCTGAATTTTTTCCAGTGTTTTCCTTAATTCTATTATGATTTCCACGTAGTTTTGGGTTTTTTGAAAATCTTCCTCGCCAATAAAAATTACACAGTAATCGCTAAATGAGTAATCCACAACTTTTTTATGTACATTGCGGATAAGTTGTAATAATCCGCATTTTGGATACACATAGTGACATATCTGTAAGTTTTGGAATGTCTCTTCTGCAATGGACATAATATTATTTGTTTTGTTTGCACTAACAATGCATAACCTATTCCTGGAGGATTTCACATTTTCCTGTATTTCTGTTTTTTGAGTTGTTTTATTTTGTTTTGTATTTGAGGTGCAAAAAGTATTTGTTTGTTGTTTTTCTGTTGTGGTCCGCTTGCTACTTAACTTTTGTGTTTTTATTTCAGATTTAGGTGTTGAATTTTTGCATTGATTCTCGAACTTATTTCGATTTTGAAGCATGTAGTCTTCTTCATGGGAAAAGTTCAGTTTGCCTTTATTTATACTGTTCCTCTTAGTTACGACTGAAGCTCTTTTAGGTGTACTATTGCATATTTTTTTAAGGTTGTTTATTACTTTCTCATGGTTTATTATGATATTTTTGAGTGAAGCATTTTCTGTTATTAAGTTTTCAATCTCACTATCCGCAGAAGTCAATTTTTCTTGCAAGGTGTTAATTAATGCCTTTAGTTCTGTTATTGTTTCATTTTGATTTTCGTTAAGTTGTAAGTGAGGGCAACTTATGTTATGTTTGCCGTAAGACGTAATAGATGAATATTCATTGTCATCGTCCACTGACAAGGATGCAAATGAATTCTCTGTACTCACGGTTATTTTGCTCTGAGGTTTTCTAATTGTTATGTTATCAGCTTCTAGTGAAAACAACTGTAAATCGGAGTTGTTTGACATGATAAAATATGCAGCGAGTAGTTTGTTGTATACCGAAGATAAGTAGCGGAGCTGTGGTATGTCTTCAAAATTTCACCAAATGGGAGTCCTCAGCTCAGCAGCTCAGCATGTGCCAGTATCCCGGTATCCCCAGTAGGTACCACTTAAAATCTTTTCACTTAGACTTTTCGTTGTTCTTAGTTTTTTGTAGTTGTGGGTAGATTTGATTTTCAAAATATATTTTTTCACTAACGATTTTATGAAGCGTATTTCACCACTTTTAATCACTGAATTACGCTTTACGAGCTTGAGTTCATTGCACTTTTCGATGATTGTGTTACTGATAATAATTGGTTTATAACTAATGAACATCTGTTATAGAGGTCACTTGTTTCACTGAGTATTCGTGTTATTATTATCACTATTATGATATATATACCTATGTCAGATAGTTGTGCAACAAGGCTCATGACACCTTCGATGTAATCTGACATATTGGGATATTGATTGTACTCAGTCCTGTGAAGCTGTCTCAGAAGCAATACTTTCCTGTATAGACCTTTATCCTCGAACGTATCAGACAAACGTTTCCACGCTTCTTTTGAAGTTTTGGCGTCACGGACAAACTGGTAGAGGTTTGGCTGTACTGAAAGACAAATACGCGCGAGCGCACGACCATCGCGCGCTGCATCACTGTCCGTGCCATCGACACAATTCCATACACCATCCAGCGTCTGCAACATCCGAATAGAAAATTTCCAATTTAGATAGTTTGATATTACTTGCAGTTTTTCAATATTTTTGTAGGTTATGTTGTTGGCATTGGAACTTGTGCTGCCATCTGCTTGCGCAAGTTTTATTTAGTTTGTAACTTTCTACTAACATATATCCGAACGTATCGCATATTAGAATACAGATTCATATTTTTACCGCGGTTTTTGAGTTGACCAATCATATCCATTCCTAGCATCCAATTCCCACAAATGAGAGGAGAAATATCCGCCGCACGCGCCGCTCATTGGCGGATTCAACGCCGACCAATCACCGTACAGATGCTGTGTTTCGGAGGGGTATAATTACCTCTGCAATATGGTGTCTCGGAGTCTTCCAGAAGAAACCATCGTGAAGTTATCACCCCGCGCCTTTGCCCGCTAAGCAAGTTATCACCCCGCGTCGAGCCGAGATTAACTAAATACCGCAATATATCTATATATCTAAAACTATCAAAATATCCGTGTTGGCTATGGCCAACACGGATTTTTTGTGTATGCACAAGTGTGACAAATAAAGTCTAAAGTGAAGTGCTTAAACATCAGAAGAAGAAAGTGATTCATCCCACGTGCTACATCAAGAAATATCCAAGTAAGTCCCTCACAACCTTTCTTCATATCCTGGTCAGCTCATTACTGTGTGTGGTCAATATTTCACCCCCAAGTTACACCCCGCCACGGTCCTTCGAGAATTTCCGCAACACCATCCAATACATCACTCCGACGATTCTCATTAGCCAACGGCATTCTGGAGCTCAGAGAATAACCTGGATTATATTCCAATGGACCCGCACACTGGGACCATAAACTGTTAGAGGGTGTGGATCTTGAACAACCCGTCAGCCGCGTGTCGAATGTCGTGAGCAGAGATTAAAATAAATAAGTCGGGTTTCGAAATTGTGGAACTAATTTACTCAGCAATATTTACATTGTACACAACACGATTATTTCACTATGATGTCTTTGGATTGATTATAATATTAATTGGACAACACAAAACAATACATGTCAGCCTTGGAACGGAGCAAGCAAGAGAGAACCCCGAGGGACGAACCATAGAGTAAGGTATACAGATAACACCAACTGTCAATGTAATGCATAGATTATAAAGTTCTAATTTCTAACAGAATACCGCCAAAACTTTACCCCTTATTCCGATTGACTCCATTTTTTCCAGAAAGGCTGGGGCAGAGACGGTGTCAAAGGCCTTGGAGAGGTCCAAAAAATACCTAGGCACTTCCGCTTCTTGTCAAGAATCCTAGCCACGTGATCAGTTAGTGCCAATACTGCGTCCTCTGTACTAATACCAGTTCTGAAACCATATTGGTTATCGGCGAGTAAATTAAACTTTTTGAGAAAGCCCGTGAGGCTGTTGTTAAGCACTCGCTCCAGGATCTTTGACATCGCAGAAAGAATGGAAATAGGCCTATAGTTGCTTACATCGTCTCTGCTCCCAGCCTTGTAGATGGGGTGAACAACCGCTTTTTTTAACACATTTGGAAAGATACCACAGGAAAAAGACAAATTGCAAACATGTGCAATGATGGGAGCTAGTATATTCAAAATGACTTAAATTTATTAAATGACTGGTTCCGATCAAACCTTCTCACACTTCTCACAATTAATACTGATAAAACAAACTACGTAATAATTGCCCCAAAAAACAAAAAAAATAGCGATAATATTCAACTGAAAATTAATGATCAATTAATCCAAAGGAAAACTAAGGAGAAATATCTAGGTTTAATTTTAGACAACCACTTGAACTGGAAGCCACATATAGAAAAAACTAGAAGTAAACTAATATCACTTTCAGGAGCTCTTCACGGTATAAATAAATGTCTTCCCCGTAAAGTACGATACATAATTTATAGGTAATTCCTTCGTTAAGCCACATATTGATTACCTAATAGAAATTTGGGGGACCGCAGCTAAATCTAATCTAAAAACACTACAGACAGCACAAAATAGATTAATCAAAAATCTATTTAACTACAAATCCCGAACGCCAACTCAAAAAATTTTCGAGGACACTAAAATTATGAACATATTCCAAATATATAAGTACTACACGTGTGTTCTTATACACAAAATCTTAAAAAAAGATATGGACACAACACTAAACTTCACTAAAAAGCAACACAAAATATCGCTACGTAAGGCCAGTTACTTAGTAACTCGTCGACCCAGAACAGTAAATTACGGGAAAAGAAATATTGAATATGAAGGCGTCAATATGTATAATAATAATAATAAATAATAATTAGCGTCCGTAGCCTGGCTACGTTTTGGTGACCTCTTCGGGGAAACCGAAGGTTTTGTCTGTGCGATTATGGACGAAGTTATGATGACGAATAACTATCGGAAATATATTGTGAAGGATGGTACGGTAGACACATGTCGGGCATGTCACAAACCGGGAGAATCCATTCGTCACATTATCTCCGGCTGTTCTCGTCTGGCTAACGGAGACTATTTGCATAGACACAACCTCGTAGCCAGGATTATTCACCAGCAACTTGCTCTTAAATACAATCTTGTGGAATCAGAAGTACCATACTATAGGTATGTGCCCGACCCAGTTCTCGAAAATGGCAATATTACACTGTACTGGGATCGGTCTATCATCACTGACAGGACTATTGTTGCCAATAAGCCTGACATAGTGGTGATAGACCGATTAGAGCGTCGCACAATTATTGTTGATACAGCAGTCCCCCATGACGAGAACCTCGTGAAAGCTGAGATAGATAAAAAAAATAAGTATCTTGACCTGGCGCGCGAGGTTGTCGACATGTGGGATGTGGAGACAGCAATCATTGTGTCGATAGTCGTCTCAGCCAATGGCATAATACCCGAGAGCCTCGACCAACATCTAAGGAGGCTCTCGTTGGGCAGCTGGATCAAGGGCTTGATACAGAAAGCAGTACTCCTGGAAACGGCGCGTATTGTGGGGAAGGTTCCTCTCTATGGAGCCCTGACCACCGGTAGCTTGGACCCTGTTCCCGATACCGGTGGGCTACTATTTTTTATATTTTTAAATGTTTTTATTTTTTATATTAATATTTAAAAATGTAATTTATATGTACATAGATTTAATAAATGGAATAATAAATAATAATATTCCACAACTTTCACACAACGCCATCTAGTCCCAAACTAAGCAGAGCTTGTGGTATGAGTACTTGACAACTGATAAACATATATATATTTTTTAAATACATACATGTTATAGATAAATTACACCCAGACAATGATAATGATAATGATAAATGATCTTTATTTGCAAATTGGTTATTAAATAAATAACACTTTTACACGTCATTTTTTTCCGTAAATATTAACTAGATGAGGCCGGTGTTTCCTAACTGACTACCCTGAGAAGAAACACCGAAACAAACTCAGGGGTCCGTCTCTTTTAAAGTTCATACAATCTACACTGATTTAATTATATGGGAACCTTGTAGGTTTCAGTCTGAGGCGGTCTTTTGAAGAAAGATGCTCACAGATTTGAGTGGGCCTGTCCATACAGTGCAAGCATTTGTCAAATGACGTATAGCTCAACTTAGAACAAGGAGCTTAACGATTTGACGAACAATACCAAGGTAAGGAGTAAGGACCTTTGGGTAGGCCGCAAAAAGCACTCAAACTGCCAGACAATTTATTATGTTAAACTCGAATAAAAAATAAAAAAATACCTACATAGTGCACATATTCACAATCATTTATGAGGATTATGTAGATTAGTCTGAAATGGCCTTTTGAGGAAAGACCAAACAGATTTGAGTAGACCCGTCCCGTCAGTGCAAGCCTTTGTCAGTGATGTGTCAACAAATGATCATGCTCATCACACAAACATTTGTCCTGGGTGGGAATCGAACCCACGACCTTGAGCATAGCAGTCAGGGCCACTGACCACTATACCAACAGAAAATCCGGTAGAAACAATAGAAATAAGAGAAACAAAAAGTATGTCAACTTTTAAAAAACTTTTAAAAAGTCACGTTAAAAAGTCAGATTAATATAATATAAATAAAATACAAATGTAACACAATAAAAGTACATTGCCAAATTTGCCACATCTAGTAAGAACCACTTTTTAGATCTTTGTTGAAATAACCGCTTACCCACTTATTTCTTTATTTTACGAATCAGTCATTTGTGTCAAAGTAGTTTTAACCATTATCTCTGTATGCTTACCTACACTTCAAAAATATTATAAAAATGTTTTCTCAGTAAGTGAAATATTGTAATTCTTTATGAGGAATAAATAAAGTTCTTAAACCATTAAGACTGGCATCGTTTTACAGTAACAATGTAAAACATGTTATGTAACTTTGGTAGGTAGTTGAAGAAATTATAAACAAAAAATTGGCCAAGTGCGAGTCGGACTCGCTCATGTAGGGTTCCGTAGTAACTATAATAAATATAATATACTTAATATATTTATTTGAAAAAAAAAATAACAAAAAACCTTACAAATTTCTTAAAACTAGCTTATTTACAATTTTTACAACTACGCCAAATAACTTTGTTTTTCATAGTATTTGTATGAATTACAAAGTTATATTTGCGGTTTTAGAAAATATACTGTATCTCAAAAACTGCTGACTTGATCTCGTTCAAACCAATTTTGGTTGAAAGTTTACATTAAAATCTACAACATATGGTTTTTTTTAGATTTTTTCACTTCATTATTATAGAAGTTAGGGGGGGACACACATTTTACCAATTTGGAAGCGTATATGTTTTAAACGATTAACTTTATGAAAATGTCATTTTAGAAACATTGATGTCATTTTTAAAGACCTGTCTATAGATACCACACACGTATAGGTTTCAAGAAAAAATATATTTTCAGCTTCAGTTCCATGTATGGGGAGCCCCCTTTATTTTAAATATTTTTTAAAATTTCTCTTAAAATCGGAAAGCGGTTCACAGAATACATCTACCTACCAAGTTTTACATGTATAGTCTTAATAGTTTCGGAATAAAATGGCTGTGACATACGGACGGACGGACAGACAGACAGACAGACAGAAACTATAAGGGTTCCGTTTTTTGCCATTCGGCTACGGAACCCTAAAAAAGAAAAACTTTATTTTTATTTTTAAGACTGGCATCGTTTTACAGTAACAATGGAAAACATGTTATGTAATTTCGAAATTATTTGTAAATTCTAATCCTATACAGTGTAGGTAGTTGAAGAAATTATAAGCAAAAAAAGAATTGGGCCTTGTAATTCAGAACGCGTCTTTTCGCCTAGGTGTACACCTCGGTGTTCCCTCGTTCGCTTTCGCCCAAAGCTGCGGTTGCGAATGTGACTTCTGCAGCCCCGGCCTGGCGTCGGCCTGACGATAGTAGGACTCTTCCTGAAACTAGTTAACGCATCACAGCTCCCTGTAGAGAAGTGCGTGTGGAACTCTAAACTCCCCTATCTCGGGACCATCACTCGACCAATGCGCCAACCCTGAACGCAAACCAACATAAAAAGCTACAAACTTGCACAGAAGACAAAGTACCTTACGAGTACGTTTAACAATCAGTAATTTTATATGTATAAGTTTCTGTTGCGGGAATATTCTAGCGAGGTACCGCGGTTCCAGACCACAAGGGCAATTAAAGGAACCGGGTGGGTTTTTGGTCAGTAGACATCTGACACTCCCTTCCGCTCCATCCTTAACGGGAGGTGCAATTCGATGGTTTTTCCACAGGAAAAGGCTATCATTTCTATTTTTAAAGCTTTCGTAGTGTTTTCATATAAATTATACTTATCTAGTGAAAAAAAGTAGCCAATGATCTATTTTCAGACCTACCGAATAAGCACATAAAAATCTATCAACCCGTTTCGAAGAAATTCGATAACAAACACGAGATTTTTACATATTAGATTAATTATCAGTGATCGGAGTAGGTAGATTGAAATGGGGTCATTGATCCGAAACGTATATATTAATATGGACATTCCTCCGGAATTGGTAGATTATTAAAAAAAAACCGGAACTTATGTAGGAATTTTATTCTGCCAGAGTGGAAGGAGTCATTTGATGATTTGCCATCCTCAAAAAAAAGGTAGAAATTGTAATAAAATGAGCAATATTATTACAGATAAAAATAAAATTACATATAAACAATAAAAATTACAGATAAATAATGAATTAATTTAGTTTTTATACCTTCCCTTAAATTTTGAATTGAGTAGGAATAATATCACTACCAACATTAACAATGTTTAATTGAATCCGGAAATACCGGAATTACTTTCCGGGAAAATGGCTTATCCATGTTATTCTTTCTGTGTGCATTTATGATACAAGTACCAAAAATCAATCTACCTACACCGATCACTGTTAATTATGCATGTAAGCATGTTGAATTTTCCTTCATGCTGTGTTTTTGCGATACACTTAGGTACTTTATATATTTGTAAAGAATAAATTAAGCATTTTGGGGAGTTGGACTCCACTTCTGTAGGACCTTAGTTAGGGAAATATTTTTTCTACTGATTATAGACTCGCATATGACCACCATATCAACTGATGGTAAGCGATGATGTGGTCGAAGATGAAGCACGCTTACCTAGAGGTAACCTATTCAATCTTATTTCAATATAAGCTCATGTTTAAAATATATTGTAATTTTATTGTAATCTTTCGCAAATCCTAAAACCTTCTTTAATGGTATTAAAGCATCAAAATGACCATCACTTTGACAATCCAGCCCCATAAAGCAGCTAATTTATTTTCAGCTTCATTTAATGAAACGTATGATTTTATAGTCGAAGTAATTCCTGAGTTTTTTATACTATCTATTTCAATACCGTTTATTTCGTACCGTAAAACGTGGCAACTTGACCATATTTCATAACAAAAAACGAATTATTTTTTTAACCATAAGACGCATAGAAACTAAAACTATTTGTTTATAATTATAATACATTTGGCTCACTTTACCGTAATCGTCAATCTATAAAAACACTTACTTTAACCTGTAGAAAAGAATAAACAACATGAGTAAACATGCCAAATTTTTGGCAACTTTACCTACGCACCGTATTCATCATGTATTGCATATTAAAGAGTAGTTGAGGTAAAGATGGCCTAAATTACGATTACTACTTTTAAAAATGAAAAGAATATGTGGAAATCAATAACGATAACGGCAACACAGATAGTAGGTAAAGTTGCCATGGGGTTCATTGTAATCTACATACAAATAATTTGTAACGCTCAGGGTTGTCAAAAAACAAAGTATTTTTATGAAATACAGTAATACCCCGCTTTACGCGAGGGATACGTTCCGGAAAAAATCGCGTTAACTGAAATTCGCGTATATCGAGGTTTATGATTAAACATAGTCAAAATTTAATACAAAACAAAATATGAATCATTTTAATCAATCACTTTAATTCTAAGAACACTTTATGCAATACATACTATTAATTATGTTTTACGGAAAAATACATCTATTGTCTTTTGGGTAGCGTTTTTTTTTTTACGTTCTTGTAAAATACGTCCATAACACCCAACACTGTTTTTAATTGTTTGACACACGGTCAAGACACGGTCATCATTATTGTCTATACTCTGCAATATGTCCAAACCTGAATAAATTTTTGAAAGATTATTTTGTATTCCCCCTGAAGATAAAACTTTCTCTTCTACTTGTTCTTCCACATCATAGATAGGATTATTCTGTAACTCGATCAGATCTTCATTGCTGAGAGGATCGTCGTGCGTTGCTACAAGTTCTACGAGATATTCTACCGCGACATCTTCAAGTTCAGACCCCTCAATCATTACAGCAATGTCTTCAAGCACTTGTCTCTGCATCTGGACAATTTTTCTAGGTGATCCACTACATCTGGCCAAAGATTACGCCACACCCCTTTCATACAACTCTTTTTAACTTCCTACCAAGCCTCTTATAGGTGGCTGCCTATCCGTCTTCGCCGGAATGCGCATATTTTATCATTACTTTACAATATTCTGTTCAATCCAAGAATTCCCTTTTACCTCAAAGAACGTTTTAAGTTCCTTCATGACACACATACTAGAGATTTGAGATCATCAGTAAATTTGACACTTTCAATGCCTGCGCATTCCACAAAATTTTATGATTCATCGTACGCGGTGCAGGCTACTCGTCTGTGGAACGCATTGCCGTTGTCAGTAAGACAAGCGCAGTCACTTGCTGCTTTTAAAAGCTCTGTTGTCAATCATTTTTATACACTCCTATGATTTTACCTTGTATTTCTTTCCTTATGACATATTTATATATATGAAACACATATATTTATTTATACTTATTTATGTATTGTATTGTATTATATATACCTATATATATAGTTATATTAGCTACTTTAGTTACTTTTTGTGTATGTTATATATTTGAGGTAAGTACACTGACTTTCTCCTCCCCTCTTTGTTTTATGTTCTTAAAGTCCATCCAAAGGTTGTCTGGAAGATATCGCTATTAGCGATAAGACCGCCATTGTAACCATTTTTTTTTGCATTATTGTAAATCAAGTGCTTGTTTAAATTATTGGTGTACAATAAAGAGTATTCTATCTATCTATCTATCTTATATGTTGTGAATAGCTTTCATAATGTTGTATGACTTCCACCAGTCTCGCAGACTGTCTTCCTTCCCTATCAGTTTCATGAATTAGTTGGCTAAAAGTGCGGCGATGGTAATAAGCTTTAAAGTTTGCTATTGCTCCCTGGTCCATAGGTTTTAATATTGACGTAGTGTTTGGTGGAAGAAACTTCACGTACACTTTTAAGTCTCTGGGTTGGATGTCCTGGGGCATTGTCTAAGAGTAATATAACTTTAGGTTCAAGCCCATTTCTGTCACATTAGGATTTGACTGAGTTTTCTGCGGTTTCGTTTTATGGGGGCCATTTTGGCTTTGAAACAAAAGGTATTAAATAAAACTAAAGCTCACATGCGCGCAAATCCAATATAACTTATCATCCAGGATATTCACTATTATGTTGTGAAATTTAGGTATTCGAAAATGGTTACATACACACAAACAAGAAATAAACACTCATGCTTGATTTAGTGCCAACCCTAGCTACCGGTAAAGTGGTAACTTTACCTAACCTCAACCAACATTACCAAAGCAGTTTTTTTCAATAAATTAAAGAAAATGCAATTGCTGACATTACAACAGTAATCCCAACCGTATTATACATCAATATCAAAATTTCACTTACCTGTGATAAATAGTTAGGGCTCTGTGAGCATAATTTAGCAACCATTTACTCCTAGCAAGTTTTCACACAGTACACTGTGACAGTCATTACTGACTTAACAGCAGTTCTGCCTCTACGCAAAATATGATAAATGTTGCTTTTTAATGTCTAAAAAATACTACTATTACAAAATAGATTTTTAGTAGGCAGATTTTTGAGATAAATGAGTTTATACCGAATACCTATAGTATGGTAATGTTACCGAGGGTTCGGTAAAGTTGCCACGTTTTACGGTACCTGATGTCTTGAAATAAGAACATAGCAGAGTTATTGCTAAACGAAATAGTTTTTTCAAGCGGTTTTCCATCTTTTCCAAAGAGCTTTGCTCGACCTTCGATATAAATTGAGCTGGCTGATGGTAGCACGTATAGGTATGTCTTGCTGGTGAATGAGAATTCTGACTTCATCGTTTTCTCTAAAGCAGTTATTGTAGGGGTTGTAAGAATGGACTTCATTACTTTCGATCGATGTGTCGAAGTGTGGCAAGTCATTAATCTGTAGTATATTCATACTTTAAAACCCAGGGCTTTAAGAAAATCTATATTTGTTTTAGTTAACGCATTCACTGCTGAATTATTAGCAAACTTTTTGCAAGTGCTAATAAATAGCTCACTAACCCTGTGCGGCAAACGCTTATGCGCGCTCAAATAATGTTTCGCGTAGTGCTGAGAACGCGCAGGCGCGTTTGAAGAATATCCACCCAGTGCGGCTGGCCGCATCAGTGCGTCGTTTACTACTTTGTCCGAGTGCGGCACGACGCTTCTGTGAGTTCGAACATTTTTAGTTTTATGACAGTCATAAAACAATATTACGCTACAGGTAAAGGTTGTTTCACATTAGAGTTATATTTGTCAAGTTACTAGACCGGAATCTCGCGGATCAAGCGTTACTTGTTATATTTTGTCTCTTTCAATTTGCTTTTGCTTCTCATTTGCTCGTACGTAATCGTATGGAGTGAATGAATGAATGTAAAATGAAATGTGTATGAAATTGAACACTTAGTGTTTTGTGTTGTATAGTGGTATACAAATTTATTAATTATTTACTAGAACAATAATATCAAACCCGTACTTTATGATTGTTTTTTTAAATATAACATCGTTTACCTGCAATCTGTGGCGGTAATTTCATGAACAGGGACTGAAGTGTGTCTGGACGGAATTGTGTAACACGTGCAATCTCAATTTGGCCAATTGAGCGCGCGTGTTGCTAGATTTGGCCATTGAAATGTTACGTAACATCATATCCGACTACTGATACTGTTTAGTACCAAATGTTTCCGAACGCACCCTTTTGACATAAGGAAATTTGATCTTGACATTACTCTGACTTGACAGATAGACTTTTGCTTGCTTGGAAAAAATGTCCGCTTTTTGGGAACTCTTGAGTTAATTATAATTGAAAAATATCGTTGGATTCGCCTGTTGAGACCGATAATTGGGTCGCGAATTAATTGTTGTTTGAAGTTGAAATCCCCATTTGTCGAAAACCCCGGGATATTGTTGGATCATACGCCGTATTGTCGTCAGTCGGGCTGACACGCGGAATTTGTTGGAAATCGAATTGGATCTCACGAGATATGAGCAGATTGATTGTGAACAGTGTTTAATTGAACTTTGTAATTCCGGATTGACGAGAATCCAGGGATATTTCTCGGAACACATCGCCTTATTGCCTACCACGCGTAGCGCGCGCTTGCTGGGAACGAGTTGGGTGTGATGCTGAGTTGGAACCGCGCCATCTGGAGACTGGCGTCTTGTGAACGTCCACACACTTGACTTACATCACACTTTCACTTACTCATATCATATTTACATACCTACCACACGGACGCGATCAAAAGGATCCTTGCTTGGCGTCCCCAGCACTCAGGTTAGTGGTACCATTATTGTGTAACCTTGTTTATTGAAAGCAACGTTAAGCTCCACGTATCGTGGACAGTTTAGGACACCCCAGTTACCGTTGCACTGGCCTATTGTAGTCCTGAACAAATTGGTAAGCAGAGCGTGGGTTTTAATATAAAATCCACATAGTAAAGTGGTAGCAGGCGTGGCTCTTATAAGATCCACTGATTCATTCTGGTAGTAGGCGTGGCTCTTATAATATAAGATCCACTGGTTTAATTGGAAGTTTTGAAAGTAACTTTGGTTTGATTACTTAACACAACTTATAACTTAATAAGTTTTGAATATATTACCATGTCATCCGGGCTATCTAATTGAAGTTGAATCAATTGAAGTTGTATTTGTAATTTGTACTGTAGCCCTTTGTTGAATTGACAAGTAAGATTTATTTGTGAAATTAGGAATTGTTGTATTTGGTACATAAGTTGGTATATTGTTGTAAAAGTTGTTTGGTATTTGTGGCAATTAATAATTGAATGTCATTGATCTGAATTTAAAAGGTTATCTAAATAATAATTACACATAGTCTAACATAACAAGACTTGAATGGTGTGGATTGACTTATTGCATTTATTGGATTTTGTTAGAGATTCTCCGGCTCAATATTATACAGACAATTGTTGTGCTTATTCTGTATCATTTATTTATTTATTCAAAAAACACAATACAAGCTCACAGTAAAACCAAAACGCTTATATGTTAACAATGAATTATTTAGACATAAGGGAAAAAAAATTAACTATTGTAGGTAAGTGACTGTCATAGTTACATAACTAATAATACAAATCTAAGAAAAAAAATGTATACATGTCAAGTTATTAAGTTCAATACAAATAAAATCAATATATATGTAAGACAAAAAGTATACATGTCAAGTTATAAGGTTCAATACAAATAAATGTCAAAAATTATACATGTCAAATTTTAAAATTCAAAACAAATAAACGTCAAAAAAAAATTATACATGTCAAGTTATAAAATTCAAATGTTACAGAAATGTCAAAGATTAAATTTATTCAAAAACAACATTACATATTTCCTTGAGCTGTTAATATTATCTACAAATATGTCGGCATTTGGACTACTGTCAAGGTAATTATTAATTAGAGAAATTGCTCTCGCAGTTGGGCTGTTGTTACACTGATGTCTACGCCATGCCGGCGGACACGCCAAAAGCTGATGCCGTCGCCGCCCAATGCCACGCATGTATTGCTGCGGTACATACAAATGGATATGTTCTCTTGCCGAAGGATTATCAATCTTATCTTGTACTAATGTAAGGTAATGCATAATGTGCATCAATTTACGCCTGAGCTGCAAGGTATCCAATCCGATCATTCCTGATACAAATAAAGATGGATACAAGAATGGGTAATATCCGTAGGACAGCTTATATACATAGCGGCAAAATTTCCTCTGAATTCTTTCAACCATTAGTGTATACAACTTCTCCCTAGGATCCCAGACAATTGCATTATATTCTAGTTTACTGCGCACATATGCATTATACAACAGCCTCACAACCCTGACACTACGAAATTGGGAGGAAGTTCTAATGACAAAGCCCAATGCTTTATTTGCTTCTTTGCATACCTTTTTAATGTGTTCATGGAAATTAAAACTGCTATCCAAGGTTAGTCCTAGGTCCATTATTGTTAAGACACGTTCTAGTGGCTCATCCGCCAGCTTGTAGGCAGTAGTAATTGGCGTATGAGACCTTGAAAATGTGATGACTTTACACTTCGACATATTAAGTGGTAGCTTATTTTTCACACTCCAATCCAAAACAGCATTAATGTCCCGCTGAAATGCCAAACTGTCTCCCGGTCCAGTGACCGACAAAAACAGCTTCAAATCATCTGCAAACATAAGGCATTTTGCCGCAGATAGAACTCTCGGCAAATCATTAACCATGATTAAAAATTGTGGAGGTCCAAGGGTACTACCTTGGCTGACACCTGATCGTGTAAAATACTCTGGTGACTGATAGCCGTTGATTTTTACGAACTGTCGCCGATCTCTGAGATAGTCTGCCAGAAATCGGAGTAGTTGAGGACCGAATCCGAGAGATGCAAATTTTGTCAGAAGTATATCATTGTCAACTAAATCAAACGCCTTTTTAAAATCAAAATATGCCGCATCAACCTGACTGCCAGTGGTCATTTTGGTCTTCACGTAGTCAGCAAAACATATATGGTTAGTTAAAGTGGAACGTGAAGAACGAAACCCATGCTGGGAATTATCAAGTAAGCCACTGACTTGTTTGGAAATGGAACTATTCAGTACAGACTCGAAGACTTTCCCGAAAACTGGCAGTACCGCAATTGGTCTAAAGGTCGTAACGTCAGTTGATGATCCACTCTTTGGTACGGGTGTGACCCTGGAAACCTTCCAGAGCGTGGGATACACTGCACGCTGCAGTGACAAGTTGAACACAAACAAGAGAGGCTCCACCAATACGGGCAGACAATCCTTCAGAATGAAAGCTGGGAACGCATCAGGCCCATAAGCAGACGAAACTTTAAGTCCGTGGACTGCTCGGCGTAATTCTGATGCATTGATGTGATCTATTCTGATCATAGGTAAACAACCTCTGTCCATGGCACTGTGCTCAGCTGCCTCAGGATCTAATCTTGGAAGGTCACTATGAAAAACGGAACTAAAATAATCCGCGAATGCATTAACGGCCGCCTGTCCTTCTACTACCTTGTCCTCGTATACGAACTCGTTATTCAGGTGTTTATTTTTCCTTTTCTCTTTTACATATTTCCAAAACTTTGAGGGATCACTACTTATAGTTTGTTCCATCGTATTGATATAATTTTTAAAAGCAATTTCAGTGAGAATCTTAACTTTAGTTCGATAATATCTAAATAGTTCTTTATTAAATTGAAGGCCATTTTGTTTGAATTTTTTTAAGTTAAAATACTTTAGTTGTATGTAATGCTTAATTTCCGGAGTATACCACCTTGGATATTCATATTTTGATTTGTAACCTGCGATGCTCTTTTTCGGCACGTTATTATTGAAGACGCTGAATATATTTTTATATAATATGTCTATTGCTACGTTGACATCCTCCTGTAGCAGCAATTCAGACCAGTCTATTTTAGCAATACCCATATACAACTCATACAGATTAGCCTTACGAAAATTCCAGTCAGAGCTAAGACTGCTGGGCATTACAGATGATCGATCTCTGATAACTGCACTTTTCGGTAAAGTAACAGTTATCTCTAAGGCAGGATGATAGCTATCTATCGGAACCAGAGGATCGATACAAGACTCCACATTGACATTCTCTAAGTCACAATTTGACAGCACCAGATCCAAAATGCCGCCATGTTTGTTGCTAACTTTATTAAATTGATGAAGGTTATTATAGTCAGTAAAATATTTAAATTGTGTTACAACATAATCAGTACATGATTTAAGATTAAAGTCACCAACTATCACTATCCTATACTTTGAATATTTATTTATCAAGTTCTCTAAACATTCTAAAACTCTAAGGTACTGTTCTCTATTATAGCTAGGAGGTAAATAAACCACACATACCAAAAACATTACATTTTTCCGTGTTATCAAAGCGAACAACAATTCTTTATCATCAGTCAAGCCATCCACATCTGTTATCCTCTTGACTGTGTAGCAATCCTTCACAGCCAGAAGAACTCCGCCCCATCCGACATCACCAGTTCGATCCTTTCGCAGCACGACATAACCCCGAGAAAACAATTCAGTGTCATTCACGGAACTATTAAGAAATGTTTCTGTTAGTGCTATCAGATCACCAGAACATAGGGCCACGTTGTTGCTAAAGGTTGCAGTCTTTGTTCGGAGGCCACGTACATTCTGGTAAATGATAACAATTTCCCTAGTCAGTTCTCTATTCCTGAAATGGTTTAGTACTTTGGCTACGAAAATTCTGTCGCCACGGCTTTATACAAACATTCTCTGGCCAATGTTCCGAATTCATCACACACTTTTCCAATCTTGAAGGCATGCCAAGCTTGAATGAAGAATAATTCCCACGAGCTTTTAGGCCTTGAACTGTGTAGTCTTCACTGTCAACAATTGATTTAAGGTGACCAAGTACCTGTTCTTCCGTTGTACCAATCTTCACATAGTAGAGATGTACATATTTGACTCGCTCCGCTGCCTCAAGTTGCGTCTGACCAGAAGTAGCAGAACCTCTAATAACTTCTTTAGGTGATTTTTTATATCGTTTTTGTTTTGTGACTTCAGCCCATTCAACATGATCGTGTGTAGATTGGTCATTCTGGTCTTGCACTCTTTCAGAAGATTTATCCAAATCATCCATTTTTCTGTTGGTTTCTTCTTCTTGAGTGAGCAGGGTCGTAGAGAGATGGGTCAGCTTATTTTTATTTGGAGGTTTGCGTGCGCCTTTGCCCGGTACTGGCACAGCCATTGCACGAGGCTTTCCAGTATTTCCATGCTTATTGAGTACTGGTTCAATAGTTATTTCCTCGGCATCTAGATACTTATTTTTGGAGTTATCTACATCCTTGGAGGCAAGAAGCTTCCCAACAGCGTGTTTGCAGTTGGTTGCATCACAGCCAGACCGTGAGGTAATCAGTTCAAGTTGTTTTTCCAACCTCATAATTTGATCATTAAGTTTTGAGAAGCCTTGTCCAACAATCAAGTCAACCTGCTTTCGCACCACATTGCTAATCATATTAGCCAGGCGTTCATTCATTGCAGCTTTGAATTCTTCCTGGATTATAACACGTAGGTTATCTAAATACGTCTCATCTGGATGCAAATACTCGTCATACAGTTGCTCAGTGCTTTTCCGGTTTTGACTAAATTGTGTTTTACGAATAGTTACATTCATGTTCTGGTCATCGTAATGCAATGAGCCAGCCTCCAATCTTGTAGATCGTGCCGGGGTATTTGAGTTGTCCCCTCTCGGTTGCTTGCATTTGCACTCAAGGCAGATCCACTTTCCCTTCCATTCCGTAGTCATAGTGCTATAAGTAGATATGGGAACATTGGCGCATAGGAGGTCGTACACTTGTGTGCATATATAACAGCGAAGCACCTGCTCATTCCCTAAAGAATTTTTGCATCCACCACAAACAACCACATCCAACACAGATGCCACAGACGCCATGTCTCAAAAAAGAAACCAAAACAAAATTGATTTTTGATGTTGGTGTGATCCTGCACAATATATACATTGAGTTGTTATTTGTTTTGTAACTAGCCATCTGTACCAAGCTAGATTCATACTTGGAATAAGTACAGGGTCGGATTTGGACTTGAAATAATTGAATTTGAATTTTTATTTGTTGAGATTATTTGGTCGGCTAACAAGTCATTGCTGTTTGTTTAATATTTGATTGTTGGTTGTTGATTGGTGTTTTGTATTAATATTTGATTGTTGCAATGGCCTCATTAAGGGCAGTCAGGGAGGCTGCTGCGGGATTGACCTCACAGTTGAGATGGTTCACATCGGCAGCTGCAACTGTTGAGCGTGTGGAATTGGAAGAGCTCACCCTTGCTCGGTATGGGCAAGTGATTGAGAGGATCAAGTCAGCTGATGCTGCGCTCACGCGCTTCAACGAGTACATCATGGACGTGGATTTGGGGGTGATGGATCAGACAGCCCGCGATAAGATTTTGGGTGACTATGACCAGATTGTCCACCTGGGGGATGTCATATGTCTACGAGCGTGGGAAATTTTGAAGAGTCGGGTGCCTGATGCGGCCAAGCCGCAGACCCCCGTTGTTGCAGGCCCTGGACTATTGAGTAGGCTGCCCACCCTGGAGCTGCCACATTTTGAGGGTCGCTTGGACCACTGGCTGGACTTCCTAAATCTCTTTGAGAGTCTTGTCGATGCACGCTCGGACCTCGGACCTGCCCAGAAGCTGGCCTATTTATTGTCTGTCCTGGAGGGCGAAGCCAGAGCCTTGGTGCAGCACTTGCCGGTGACGGATTCCTCCTATCCGACCGCTCTGGAGCTTCTCTCCCGACGGTATCAGAACAAGCGCTGCCTGGCTGATGTGCACATCGACCAAATTTTGGGACTACCGCCTATTGTCAGCACGTCGACGTTGCGCACTGACTTGCTGAACCCGTTGGTCTCAGCGACCAACGCCTTGAGACGCTTGGAGTTACCGGTGGAACATTGGTCCTACTTGTTGGTGCACATAGTGCTGCAGTTGCTCCCCGCGGAGTTGAGGTCACGTTTTGAGCAGAAGTATGGTGGGGATAGTGCCACCCATCTTCCCCCCTTTGACGACCTCCTCAAATTTTTGGAAGACGAGTGTCGGTTTGCGGATAACACTCGTGGCGCTACGGGGTCGCTCCCACTACCTTCTCAGCCCAGAGACCAGGGACGGACTAGGGCCCGGGGGCCTGTTGATGTTCCCCCCGCCCCCCGTTTTGCTGGCGCCCGGAGTCCTCGGGCTAGGGGGCCTGTTGATGATCGCCCCGCCCCTCGTTTTGCTGGCGCCCGGAGTCCTCGGGCTAGGGGGCCTGTTGATGTTCCCCCCGCCCCCCGTTTTGCTGGCGCCCGGAGTCCTCGGGCTAGGGGGCCTGTTGATGTTCGCCCCGCCCCCCGTTTTGCTGGCGCCCGGAGTCCGCATCATTGTGACTTTTGTAAGGCAACAGGGCATGCCATGGCGCGTTGCCCGGCCTTTTTGAATTTGCACGTAAGTGCCCGCCGCCGCATTGTCAACGCACGCCGTTTGTGCTTTTCGTGCTTGGGGGCCCACTTCCATCGGGACTGCCCCGACCCCCGCCCGTGTAGAATTTGTGAAGGGTCCCACCTTGAGATTTTGTGCGCCAACGCGAACCGCTCCAGCAGACCAGCTTCTGAGGGGGGTTCGCGCAGGGGGGGGTACCCCAGAGACGAGCACCGGGCTGAGACCCACGATTCTGTACGCCGCACTCCACCCCCCGCGCAAGTTGAACGGGTGCCCCACGAGCGCGATTTGGTCTTCCCTCGTCAGGGAGAACGCGCATTGGCTGCTAGGCAGCAGTGGCCGGGTCGGCGCCGCTGCCTTTCCCCTCCGTTGGCGGAACGTCCCCGGCTGGAGTCGCGCCCTCCGCCATTCGGGCATCCGGTGGGATATGCCCCTCCAGTGATGGCGAGCGGCTCGGGACACCGCGCAGACGAATATTTGGATTGTTGGCCTCGTCGTGAACGAAGGCAGCCTGGAAGCGGAGATCGGTCGCCGCCTAGGCATCACTAAGAGATTGACGCCTGCCCGCTAAAGGACCCCCCCGATCAAGACGGTTTTGTTGTCAACGGCCTCGGTCAAGGTCTGGGGACCCTTGGGTGACTCAATTGTGGTCCGTGCCATTTTGGGCACGGGAGTCCGGGGTTGCCTTTTGTCGTCTTGGTTAGCGGGACAGGTTGGCCTGAAGGTGAACGACCTTTCAGGCAGGATTTGGGGAATTGGCGAAACGGCTGTCACCACTGTTGAGGGAAGGACCTGGTTTGAAATCACCCTTGTGAGTTGTCCTTACCCTAAAATTGGTGCTCCTGCCCTTGTTATAACTGAACTTGGTTCAATTGTTGGTGACTGATCGTCACACTAAGAACTCGCATGCCGGTTGCAATGCGCTGTTGGCCATTCTGCAGCGAGAATTTTGGATTTTGTCGGCTGATCGCGTCAATGAGACGAGGCCCTTTGCTGGCGTCGTAACGGACTTTGTTGGTCTCCCTTTTGTTGAAGACGTCCACCCTTCGTAATAGTAAGATTGTTAAGGCTTATTTGTGTGTTTGTCTGCCTGTCAACCAAGGCAGTACATTTGGAGCTGGTAACCTCCCTCTCGACAGAGGCCTTTGAGGCGACTTTGGAAAGATTTGTGTCTCGCCGTGGGTTACCTTCTTTGATTAGGTCTGATTGCGGTACGAATTACAAGGGTACAAGTAACTATTTGAAGGAGGTACACGCCTTCCTAATGAGAGCCAGGTTGATATTGGTAATAGTTTGGCCCGCCGAGGGGTCACTTGGTTGTTTGACCCGCCAGCCTGCCCCCATTGGGGGGTATTTTTGGGGCCGCGGTGAAAGCGGCAAAGGGACGCTGGCGGAGATTGTTGGGAGACACCGTTCTCACCTTTGAGTAACTAGCTACGGTATTTGGCCGCATTGAAGCTGTGTTAAATTTGCAACCTTGTCAAGACTTCCAATTGATTAGCGGACGGGTAGGCCCGTCCGGGGGGGGGGTAGATGTTTAGTACCAAATGTTTCCGAACGCACCCTTTTGACATAAGGAAATTTGATCTTGACATTACTCTGACTTGACAGATAGACTTTTGCTTGCTTGGAAAAAATGTCCGCTTTTTGGGACCTCTTGAGTTAATTATAATTGAAAAATATCGTTGGATTCGCCTGTTGAGACCGATAATTGGGTCGCGAATTAATTGTTGTTTGAAGTTGAAATCCCCATTTGTCGAAAACCCCGGGATATTGTTGGATCATATGCCGTATTGTCGTCAGTCGGGCTGACACGCGGAATTTGTTGGAAATCGAATTGGATCTCACGAGATATAAGCAGATTGATTGTGAACAGTGTTTAATTGAACTTTGTAATTCCAGATTGACGAGAATCCAGGGATATTTCTCGGAACACATCGCCTTATTGCCTACCACGCGTAGCGCGCGCTTGCTGGGAACGAGTTGGGTGTGATGCTGAGTTGGAACCGCGCCATCTGGAGACTGGCGTCTTGTGAACGTCCACACACTTGACTTACATTACACTTTCACTTACTCATATCATATTTACATACCTACCACACGGACGCGATCAAAAGGATCCTTGCTTGGCGTCCCCAGCACTCAGGTTAGTGGTACCATTATTGTGTAACCTTGTTTATTGAAAGCAACGTTAAGCTCCACGTATCGTGGACAGTTTAGGACACCCCAGTTACCGTTGCACTGGCCTATTGTAGTCCTGAACAGATACTGTAAAGCTCGCTCTAATTAAATAACTACCTAGCTTACAAATACAATTTAAATAGGTAATTTCATGGCGTCGGTTAATCTCAGTAAAAGACGATAGGTTAAACACGAAAAATAATTTAATATTAACACACAACTTTTAGAACTAGAGATCTGTAACTTTATTATTAAGGCGGCGTAACCTTTGCAAGTTTTATCTTGGATTCACGTTTTGACAGCACTATCGTTTTTAGCACCCTCGAATACCATGAAAACGACACCCATGACGAAAAAATTGATACCTGTTGCAGCCGCCATCTTGGATTCACGTTTTGACAACACTATCGTTTTTAGCACCCTCGAACACCATGAAAACGACACCCATGACGAAAAAGTTGATACCTGTTACAGTCGCCATCTTGGATTCACGTTTTGACAGCACTATCGTTTTTAGCACCCTCAAATACCATGAAAACAACACCCATGACGAAAAAATTGATACCTGTTGCAGCCGCCATCTTGGATTCACGTTTTGACAGCACTATCGTTTTTAGCACTCTCGAATACCATGAAAACGACATCCATGACGAAAAAGTTGATACATGTTACAGCCGCCATCTTGGATTCACGTTTTGACAGCACTATCGTTTTTAACACCCTCGAATACCATGAAAACAACACCCATGACGAAAAAGTTGATACCTGTTACAGCCGCCATCTTGGATTCACGTTTTGACAGCACTATCGTTTTTAGCACCCTCGAATACCATGAAAACGACACCCATGACGAAAAAATTGATACCTGTTGCAGCCGCCATCTTGGATTCACGTTTTGACAGCACTATCGTTTTTAGCACCCTCGAATACCATGAAAACGACACCCATGACGAAAAAATTGATACCTGTTGCAGCCGCCATCTTGGATTCACGTTTTGACAGCACTATCGTTTTTAGCACCCTCGTATACCATGAAAACGACACCCATGATGAAAAAATTGATACCTGTTGCAGCCGCCATCTTGGATTCACGTTTTGACAGCACTATCGTTTTTTGCACCCTCGAATACCATGAAAACGACACCCATGATGAAAAAATTGATACCTATTGCGGCCGCCATCTTTGATTTATATTTTTAACCGACTTCAGTAAAAAGGAGGTTTACAATTCGTCTTGAACTTTTTTTTTTTATGTATGTTACCTCATAACTCGGAGATGGCTGTACCGATTTGGAAAATTCTTTTTTAGTTTGAAAGGGTATACTTTCTAGTTGGTCCCATTGTCGTCACGTTTGGATCTGATGATGGGATCATGGAGAAATCGAGGGAACTCTTCAAATATTATAGGCACACCTATAGCGTTTTGGGTATTTCTTATAGTACCTTGTGCAGTTGCTCTTGAAAAGCACCATTTGAGGAAGTGGAACTGATGATGAAGACCCCAGATGGCCACCGAAACTACTCAATAATAAGTATTTCGTTGATTGCGATTAGATTACTTGAATATGGATGTTAAGCACTTTATGCTCGTCACAATGCATATGGTGAAGTAGAGCTGATGGTGATATACCTGGAGAACTCCTCAAAAATTAACGGCTCTGCACCGGGAAAAGCAATATTTTGTAAAAGGTGATAAGTAGTTGACATTTTGGCTTTTGTAACTAGATAAATTACAAACCGACCCACTAAAAAGCGTGAAAAAAAACTTTTTAGCAAAAAATAGAACCGACTTCCATATAAAAACACTACAAAGGCAAAAATAACTTTAATTTCGGAAGGCGGTGTCTTTAGTTTTGTATATATTTTCGTTTTTGACACCGCCTTCCGAAATTAAAGTTATTTTTGCCTTTGTAGTGTTTTTATATGGAAGTCGGTTCTATTTTTTGCTAAAAAGTTTTTGTTACAACTATTGCACTATCTCTTTAGAGCGTTACTACTACTATAGAGCGTTTGTAGGTAGATCTTGAGGTAGATTCCGTACTGTCTGTCTATTATTTTTATACTGTGACACTACGTACATTTTGACAGCGAAGTAAAGAGAGGGCATCTAGAAGTTGGCCCCAGTATTATTTACTGTCTACCGGGTACGTTAAATTATCAACAGATGGCGCTATATCAGGATCAAAAATTTTATTTAAAATAAAATTATTGATGTAATATTAAATGGAGATAAGTTTGAAAAAAATATTAAAATTTTACAAATTGAAATAGACACATAAATGAAATACAATTTGATACTAAAGCACAAATATCAACTTTATTTAAAAAGACCTGGTGCCAGATCTACTTAGGATGTATAGTGACAGTTCTTGAACTGAACTGAAAAATAAACAATCACAATATGGCGGTTTGTAGCATTCTGTGTATGCGCATTTTGTACCGACGCACAGTGGTCCGGATTTTCAAAATGATGGACTTTCGATCGAAGATGGTTATTTCACTAAACAAAAAATGGTATCGAATAGTATATATAACGCTGATCAATATTTATTATCACAATTTTTCGATAAAATTACTCCTTCACGTCGAAAAAAAATATTGAAAAAAAAATGTATGGGAGAAAATGTATTTTATTTTTTTCTCCGGCTAGTATCAAAGTATAGCAACCAAACCTTATATTCTATTAAGTACTTGTTGCCCTTAATACGACGACATATCATTTGCTTGCGTATCCCTGCGGCCTTGGCGCCTACGATGATTCAAAGTTTCAAATTTTTATGTTGTATTTTCTAATGGCTATTAACGAATTTAACAATTAAGAAGAACTAAATATATTTGTTTTCAATACAATAAGAATCAAAAAATATAAATTTAGGCATTTGGTAGGCATTTCATTTATATGACAATAATAAAATTACATATTTTTTTAATAAAATTTCAACTTGTTGCATGTAGTTGAAGACAGTCATGTGCTGACGATGACTATCTATACCTAAATGACTAAAACTATTACTTTGAGAAAATAATAATTAACCTCCACCACCAAAGGGTTGTAGGGGTAATATTGATTGACGACGCTGATTGGTTGTTGAACGCAGCGGTACTAATTATGTCAGACACTACTTGCGAACTTGTGTTTGTTATAAATATGTGTGCAGGTAACAATTAAGGGCACTTGTTTCTTAACCCTTGAGGAAGCAACATCATTATCCGTGCTGTGTGAAAGTTTTGTGAGTATCGTTCTGGCTGCATTTGTTATGAATTTAGATATTTTTATGTTCCTTCGTGTTGAAGGAGACATGAAAAATTTAACACGTCTCTATGAAGCTATTATTGTGCTCATCCCAGTTGAAATATGTTCAGAAGATTCAGAAATAATTAAGACCTTTTTAAAACAATATATTTGTAATATGAGTCGCAGATGGGCAAGTACTTCCAGAAATCAGAAGACGTTCATGAACAGACATGCTGAGTGGTTACAATCAAATATTGGTTGTCCTAATTGCACTACAGTGAATTTATCAGAAATTTTTCTAGCTCAAGATGAAGTTATCGAAAACATATCGTCAGACATTACGAGTACTTCCGTTGATATCAATACTATAGCAGCTGTGATTCCGTCCACGACAATTGTGGGTACATCTACGGATTTCGTTCAGATTAGGAAACCGTTTGTTGACCTCGGCAACAAACAGAAGAAAAGACGTTCAGGGTCTCTTCTGGAATACGTTCAGGGTCTCTTCTGGAATAATCACCGAAAGAACTCACTTTTGCATTAGTCATAAGACATAAGACAGAAAAGAAGAATGACTTAGCTAATATTATTGATCACATAACGAAAAACCCTGATAGTGTTGTGATTGTTCAAACCACTTTGTTTAAAAAGAAAGTAAGCAAAAAATCTTTGGACGAAGATCACTCTCTAGCTCTTTATACGTCTTTGAATCTGTCAAAGTGGAAATATTTGTGTTTAAGAAAAGTGGTGATAGATTGTGAAGTTCCAGTTTTACCATCGTATCACAAACTCCTTGAAGCTAAGAAAAGATACTAACCAAGCGATTTAGAAATTACTGAGAGAGGAGCTAAAGTGAAGATTTAAGCCCTACTGGATCTGACAGTCCAGAAGATTCTTCAGATTACTGGTACCCAAGCTGATTCGTCAAATGAAGGATTGAAGTTAATCAGTAAATGGGGTTTCGATGGAGCTTCATCACAAAGCACCTACAAGCAAAGAAGTGAAGATATAAACTTCAGTGATTCATCGGTATTTATGTCAAGTCTTGTCTCTCTTAAATTAGTTTCTAATAAAATTACCATTGTGGAAAACCCAACATTTTCAACCCATTATTGTAGGCCTATTAAGTTTGAATTTTGTAAAGAGAGCAGAATATATTAAGCAAGAAGAAGCTTCATTGAAAGAAAAAATATATAATATTGGTCCTACAAAGTGTGCCAGGCTGGAGATTAATCACGACCTTCATATGACAATGATCGACGGAAAAGTGGCCACTATTATAACTGATACTTCATCTGCATCTGCCTGTAATATTTGCCTTGCTAAGCCGACTGAGATGAACAAGCTGTCAGAAGTATTTTCAAGACCTGTACAAGAAAATGTTTATAAATATGGATTTTCTACTCTTCATATGTGGATTCGTTGTATGGAGTGTATTCTACATATATCATACAACATGGAATTTAAAATGTGGGCTGCACGAGGTTCTAACAGGGAACTAAAAGCTGCGAAAAACAACTGACACAAGAAGAATTCAAGCAGCAAATGGGAATTCTTGTAGATTTTGTTAAGCAAGGCTTTGGAACCACAAACGACGGAAATACAGCCGGAAGGTTTTTTAGAGATTATGAGAAATCTGCCGAAATTACCAATATTGATTAAGACCTATTAGAGCATTTCGCGGTTATTCCTAAAACAATTTCATCTGGATGTGCCATAGATTTTGAAAAATTTAGAACGTATTGGCGAGATACAGCATACATGGTGCAGACATTTGCGAACACTTTGGGTTCCTACCAATGGTTATTTTTTTCCGAAGAAGACAGTGAAGCAAGAAATAAAGAATTTAGAAAAGTTCGTGAAAATCACACAAGAAAATTTAACAGGATGAAGACCAACGAAGACACGTTGGATCATTTTTTAATTAGTTAGGACCCATATTTATCCCATATTCGACCAAAATACAACAACTCAAAACATTTCGATTTTTTTTTCGGATGTAAAAGAGCTTTTGTTGTTGCCAGAGGTAACAACAGAAGAAACTGAAAATATGGATCTACACGAGCTGTAGGCAGGAGTTGACGATCCATTAGCGTAATAGCGTGACAGATTGAGTGATATTGTTATTGTTTGAATTGAGTTAGTAAGATAAGTCGTTTCATTAAAATAATCCTTTTCAGGACTACCTGAAATAGACCTTTTCAGGACTTCTAAAAATAGCCCTTTTCAGGGCTTTATCCATTTCTAACCGTTTCTTTTAAGACGAATCGTCAAAAACATTAAGAAAAATCGACTAAAAATTTTAAACTTTGATTCATCGTAGGCGCCAAGGCCGCAGGGATACGCAAGCAAATTATATGTCGTCGTATTAAGGGCAACAAGTACTTACTAGAATATAACGCCTCTTTGCTTCAATAATGTGTTATCTTGAAAATTGAAATTTTAGAGGACAGTGTTTTTAAACTTTCAAAAAATAATTGTGTGGAGACGAATATTTGTTTTACTGTAAATCTACGATTTGTTGTAAATTTAACAAATAAACTATGTGAAAACTTATCAAAATGCTGATAATTTAGAAGTTTAGCAAGAAATTGGCTTTATTTGAAAAAAAGGGGAAAAAATGTCACATTGTTCTTGCAAATATTATAGTAAGATTGTGTTACAAACTAAATTGTCACGATGTTAATGATATTACTTTGGTTATGAAACTGGGTTATTATAATGAACAAACATTGTTGAAATAAAAACTTTTAGATTTCAGAACCAATCTTTATTGGAGAAAGTGCAACTACAGACTACACTTATTATGATTTCTATGACAAAATATAAATAATCAGACTGAATGACGTTACGAATAATCACAATATTTATTGTTTACCTATTACTTAATGAGAAACACATTTTACTAGAGAAATCTTAAAATTAAATAAAAGAATACTATCCTTATGATCTTGACTATTCAATAGCGCCAGATGAATAAGAAACTCTTATTTAAGAGTTTGCATTTGCAAACAAAATACAATTACAAGAATTAAACATTTATATCTAACTCGTCTTAGACAAAACAAAAATATAACATACTCAAATTAAAAATAATTGTAATATAACTAATGGCACTTGGAGTAATAACTCACACTAACAGCTTATTAGCCAATATAAAATCACAAGTTTACCTAGAATTATAGTCTCTCACAATGATCAGATCACACACACCTTATCTTAAAGTATGTAACAGTCTTAGTATTGTTTTGTTCTAAGTATTAATAATCAGTCTTTTATATATTTAACCTGTATTTAAAAAACCCTCTAGAAGCTACAAACATTCATAAAATGGCCTATGGTATCTGGGGATAAGATTTTTGTTAACCAAATCCATTAGGTCTGCTTTTTTTTATCAGATATCCCAGGTTTTTGGTTGTATGCATTTTTTAGTTCCATATTTGAGATATTCCTTTTCTTTTTAATAACAATAGCTTTTTTAAATTGTTTATCAGCATATGAATCTTTAAAAAATATAGCTTCAGGATCGCTTTTTTGCACCCGAATCACCTTTAAACCTGTTAATATAACTGAATCATTATTTTCATCTTTTAACAATGAAAAGTTCATTTGAGTAGTTAAGCTTTTCCAATCATAGAAATCTGCGAAGCACATTTCATTCACATGGAAGGGCTCACTTTTCTTCCGGGCAGCCTTTATAGCACCAATAAATCCGTCAGGTGTATACATGGGTCCAGATCGTAATTGCCGCTTAACTTCTCTCTCAATTTGAGAATGAGCGGAATCGCCCTCATTTTGGGTATGTCCTTTTATAAAATATTTATGAGTCACTGAATTAAGATTTGGTATTGTCTTTACTGCGTATAAATACATGCAGAGCATAAATTTGTTTTTTTGCTGACCCACACAATTATCCGAATAGAATACAACATCTAGGTTTTCGACTGTTTCTGAAATATTGACGAGGTATTTGTAAACGCAAGTACCGATTTCGTTTATACCTCTATGAGCGTTTGACTCATCCCAAACATAGCTTTCAACACAGTTACTCTGAATATTGTATATGGTTAAATTAAGTACATTCAATTTGGACTTATAATAAAATACAGAGATATCCCCTTTGGGACATTGGAAAACCGCTTGAAGGTCGTACACAGCAACGAGAATTTCACTATTCTTTTTATCGTTCTCCTTCTCTGCACGTGAGAGAACTTTTTCATTTTGATGTGTTTCGTAGCTTTCTTTTAATCGTTCTTTCTCTTCATCAGTGCTATTTCTGTAAGCTTCACATACATCACATAAATCTTTTTTAGGAACAAAGAATGAAATATTGTAATCTTGCGTAAATATACGGTAAAACATTAAGTAATTGGCGAAAGGTACATTTATCGACTTACAATCTGCAATATAGTCTCTATGAAGATCGGTGATGGCTTTGCTGCCATCGATATAATGTCTTCTAGAGTTGGCTCTTATGTAATGTGATTCAATTTTTGGAATTGCTTCTATAAATGTTTTTACACTGTTCTTTATGTTTTCATCCACTTTATATCGATTTGTATGTTGTCCCCGATTATCTTTCATAGTAGAAATGTTACAATCTTTATTTTTCTTCTTTAACGCCGTCTCTATTGGCCGGTTATTAATTGCCAAAGTGTTTTTGAAAAATATTTTACACACTCATGTCTTTATTCCAGAAACGGTAAAATAGAAAGCATTATTATTATCGCGTGTTGGTGCAACGTTTCCATCTGAATCTATCTTCACGTATCGATGTTTAGGTATGACTGCTTCGACACTATAAACGACCACTGTTTTTCAATGTCGCCCAAGTTCCAGAATTCTTTTAAAAGTTGTTGACGTTGGTCATCTGTGATATTTGAACGACATTTGAATGTGCAATTTTCTCTGCAAGGCGATCTCAATTTACGTTCTGGAATTATTTTTTTTGTTTTTACTGATTGATACGACTTACCACTATTTCTCAGTCTCTTAGCTATATTTTTCTTCCAGCTTCCTTCTTGTCTTCGTCTTTTTTTTCCTTTTTTGGTCGGACTACAATCTGGGTTTTGTGAGTTTTGTTCAGTTGGGCTAACATTTTCAACACCCGATGGTTAATTTAGTATCGGGAGCACATCGGCTTCTTGTACAAGGCTGTTAAGAATCATTTCGTAGTCTTCTGTAGGTGTACGAAAAACATCATCTTGGTTTCTTGGGTTAACAACTTCTCCGTCAGAATCTGAAGAATTTTGATTAAGAAATTGGGGCTCCATAACTTCATAGTTTGGGTCCTTAACTGAATCGTCGCTATCTGTATACAAAAAGTAATAAGGTTGAAATATAAATAAGATTAGGTAAATTACAAAAAAAACAAAATTAAAACACCAGTGAAACTTACCTTCATTAAAAGATGTATTTGATGAGCTGCATGATGATGAGTCACTCGAAGAACTACTACTGCTGCTGGTCGAATCATAGCAATGGCGATTGGATACTGATAAGTCAGCTTTTTTTTTTGCTGCGTCATCCACAATTAAGGTTGGTTCCTCTATGTTTGACCTCGCATCCCCTGAGCTTAACGTTGCGTCCATATCTAAAAAAAAACGTTTTCATAAGTTAAATATTTATGTTTAGTACCTACGACAGAAAAATTACCACACACATTAAATAGTTAATAGTACAAGTACTTGAGTTTACCAAGCGTTAAAGAGTAGATAGGTATTTAACACAGCCGCGTAGCGGCGGCAGAGTTTCCCTACTAAGTAGGTAGTTCTTTATTATGGTTAAATATACAAATAGATACCTGCACTAGTCCCTGCAACAGGAATATCCGAATTTTCTGTTGTCAATGCAAGATTAACAAGTCTTTTAGATCGCGATTCCATCTGAAAAAATAAGTATAAATAGGTATTTGGTTTAGCATTAACAACGTAATATTTAGGAATATTACTGCTTAAATTATTACTTTTTGTTCAATAACGGAACATCAGCAGATAACTATAACTTGCTTTTTGTAATAGAAAAAGTTTCGTCATCTACAATGTTTGTTCGAGCACGCTCGACAATTTTATGCTGACGCCTGCGATCAGCACTTACGTTTTTATAGTATTAATACATACACATTATTACAATAAGTTCAGTTCAATAAAGCTGCTTGGTGAACACACACGTCGGTGTTTTCTTCCACAACACAAGTAGGAATTCCCGACACACATTGCACCTCAGCGGCTGGACTCCACATTGGTCCTTCGAACCTTTCAGTGAAGTGTGAGAGAAGAGACCTTCATCAATAGCGAATCGGCTTGACTGGCCTCCCACAAGCGGGTCTCACCAGCCAAGTTGAGAAAGCGCACATATTGGTGACGGGTTTCTGCTCACATAGAACTAACTGGACCAGTGGACGCACATTAAGTCCACTACATTCGCTTCTATCAGTGACAGTGATTACTACAGACTGCTAGCTTCTTCTGCACATATACTACAATGGAAGGGCTACTACTACGTCAACAAATCATCGCTGAAGCTATACAGAAGATTTCTACAAATATCAAGAAAGATTCTGCAATTCGGAAAACTATTGAGTACGCGAAAAAACGACTAGTGTCTCTTGAAGAATTGTGGGATGAGTTCGACAACAATCACAAAAAACTTACAGTGTTTTGTGATAACAAACATGACTACATTAAGTCTGGTGTTTACCTCTCCGTGAAAGAGCTCTACACAGCTACATGTGCTCTACTTACGAACATAGCACAGACCCAGGCCATGGCTACGGAAGGTACAAGTAGTCAAGGTCAAGGTGAGCAACCACACAATGTCAGCACGGAGGAGAAAAGTATAATGTCCGAAACTGATGAGCTGATCAGGCAACAACGAACAAACTTCCGAGCCTTTACAAGAGTCATTCGAGGTATCGACATTAATACGATCTCTGAAAAATGGGAATTACAAGATAAACTGCAGATGATACAATCGCGCTGGAAAACTATTGACGATTTACATTGGCAAATAGATAATATATTGATCGGTACGGAAGTGGATTATGAACAGGAGTATGCGGAGCATGAAAACGTTTACGAAGCCATGAAGAAACAACTCAATCAAAAACTTAGCTATACATCTCACCAACAACAAACTATGCCGAAAATGGAGATTCCGGCATTTAATGGCAACTATGCTCAGTGGCCAACTTTTGCGGACCTGTACTGTGAAGCCATCCACAACAATCTCATGCTCAGCAAAGCTCAAAAAATGCAACACCTCAAAGGCAAACTGAAAGGTGAGGCAGAGCGTCTAGTGCAGCATCTTAATGTCTCAGATGAAAACTACGACGCATGCTGGGATATACTCACCCGAAGATACAATAACACAAAGCAAATGCAAATATTTTTAGGCCAGCCGACTATGCACAAACATTCTGCTGAAGAACTAAAAAGTCTCCACGATACGACCTTGGAAACGATTCACGCGATGCACAATCTCGGAGCCGACACCACTACGTGGGATCCATTTTTGGTTCACATCCTTACAGAGAAAATGGATGAAGAAACCTACAGTGCGTACATGGAGTGTCGAAAAGCTCCACGCAATTTGCCGTCATTCAATGAGCTTATGACATTTCTGGAGAGCAAATTCACGGCTCTAGAGCCAGTCAACAGAAAAAACAATAAGGCCGGTTCCGCAAAGCCTGAGGCCAAAAACAAGGACAACAGTGAGACAAAGGAATTTTCTTCCAAATACCTACCTAAGAAATTCAACCACAGGGAAAAAGCTTATCATGCTCGATCTGAAAGAAAATGTCCGTTTTGCAAGTCGGACCACATTTTGGTTTTTTGTAAAACATTCCAAAGTATGGCGCCAGGAGAAAAAATAAATACAATTGAACAATTGAAAGTCTGCGAGAATTGCATGTACTGCCACAATGGAAAACAATGCAATTCATCGAAAACCTGCAAAGTGTGCAATAACAAGCTTCATACGACGTTACATGATGCTATACAACAAAGGGCTCAACATACAATTCCAGCTAATAACATGACAATTAAAAACATTCCGACTGCAGCGCAACACAATACAAATCACATTGCTGGGAATGTGAACGAAGTTCTCCTTGCCACAGTAGAACTTTATGTTATGGCTATAAATGGAATACCAACAAAACTTAGGGCACTTCTTGACCAAGGTTCTCAAATCAACTTGATTACGGAATCAGCTGCTCAACGATTGGGACTTCACAGGCGTAAACAAGATGCAATCGTCTCAGGAGTTGGCATTTCGAACAACAAAAGTCATGGAACCGTACTACTTACTTGCGAATCCATATATCAAAACTACAACTTCACCATTGAGGCGCTTGTCATGACAAAAATGCTGAACAACTTACCCAATTACACGTTTGAGCGCCCACAATGGCCACATTTAGAAAACATCAGCCTCGCTGATCCCAACTACAACATTTCCAGGCCAGTTGATATTTTACTGGACGCTGGAGTTTACGCTCAAATAATTATGGATGGGATTCTGCGAGGACCTATACATGCGCCGATAGCTCAACAGACTAAGATCGGATGGGTTTTATTAGGCAACACTACAACATTTCAATGCCATGCAGTGCTTAACAGCCTAGAAGACATTTCAACTTACTGGGAAACAGAAGAAATAACTGAACAATCTACAACGCTGACGTCAGACGAACAATATTGCGAAACACTATACGCAAATACAACCACAAGAAAGTCGGACGGCAGATATGAGGTCAGAATACCTATGAAACAGGGATTCAAGACACAGTTAGGTTCTTCAAGTCGCAGGCATTGGCACAATTCCGACAGTTGGAAAAACGACTAGTACGAGATGAGACAATAGCCGAAAGTTACAAGGCATTCATGGCAGACTACATACGTCTCAACCACATGAAAAAATGTTTAATTCCACTAGAACCAAGCTGCTATCTTCCACACCACGGTGTCATGAAATTGGACTCCACAACCACGAAACTCCGAGTGGTGTTTAATGCTTCCAATAAAACTACATCAGGCCACAGTCTAAACGAATTAATGGAATGTGGACCCAAGCTTCAACAAGACTTACAAGCATTAATCCTACGTTGGAGGAAATACCAATTTGTTTATTCTGCTGACATTGAAAAATTTTACAGACAAGTCGGAATACAAGAAGAAGATCAGCATCTACAGAAGATTCTGTGGAGAGATTCCAAGGAAGACATGATCCAAGAATACCAGCTGTGTACCGTAACATATGGTACTAAAGCTGCTCCTTTTTTGGCGATGCGCACAATAAAACAGCTGATTCACGACGACGGCGCTCAATATCCGCTTGCTGCTGAAACATTAGATAGTCAACTATATGTCGACGATCTCCTCGGCGGAAATAACGACATCCTAGAGGCTAAAACCACTCAAAACCAATTAATTCACCTACTCAAACAAGGCGGATTTAACTTGCGCAAGTGGGCAAGCAACGACTTACGAATATTGGAAGATCTAAAACACGATCAAATAAGTCAAAACATGATTGACTTTAAGAACGCTGAAACAAACAAAACGTTGGGAATTCGGTGGAATCCCTCTACTGATCAATTTACATTTCATCATTCAGTGGAAACAACAAACAAAGGCCATGTGATTACAAAAAGATCGTTGCTATCAGAACTGTCGAAGCTATACGATCCGTTAGGTTGGCTTTCACCTACTACAATAAAGGCCAAACTTATTTTCCAACAACTATGGACGACGAACCTGAACTGGGACGATCCCGTACCACAACCTGTACAAAAACAATGGGAAGAATTCAGGGATGACCTTAAATACATAGGTCAGATCGCTATTCCACGTTGGGTGGGGGCTACAAACATCTCAGTTGAATTACACGGGTTCTGCGATGCATCGGAGAAAGCATACTCATGTGTTATTTACTGCCGAAGCATCAAGGATGGTCAATACATGACTCGAGTAGTAGCGGCGAAAACGAAGCTCGCTTCAATTAAAAAAATGATGACTTTGCCCAGACTCGAACTGTGCGGTGCATACTTACTGTCCAGACTTGTGAAAAAGGTCATAGAGTCGTTAAACAAACAGACAGTAACAATCCAAGCTTGGACTGACTCTACGGTCGTTTTGGGATGGCTACATGGCGACGTGTCCCGCTGGAAGACGTTCGTGGCCAACAGGGTTACGAAAATTTCGAACATTTTACCGCCATCGTGTTGGAGTCATGTTAAATCCGAGGAAAACCCGGCGGATTGCGCTAGTCGTGGCTTACTCCCGTCACAACTAATCAAACACGAACTTTGGTGGCAGGGACCTCCGTGGCTGACACAAAATAACATTCCAAATCACCTGACAGAATACGACGCACCTACTTTGGAACAGAGAAACAAGAAACAAGTCTGTGCAAACCAAATTACATCATCGATTATCGAAGCCCTTCTATGCAATCATAACTCTATAACACGTGTCGTCAGAATTCTCGCCTGGATTTTACGAGTCAAGGCTAACAAACACAATGCGCTACCGCGTTACTTGAGTACAGTGGAACTTGAGAATGCTTTAAATGCCGTCACTAAGACAGTGCAAAATAAACACTTTGGCGAAGACATTGCACATTTACAGAAACATGGCAAGGTGCATTCAAAGAGTATTCTACTCAATTTAAATCCATTTATGGACACACAAAGTCTCTTGAGAGTCGGGGGACGTCTAACAGAATCGGCCTTGAAAACTTCACAAAAACATCCGATCATTTTGCCACACAAAGATAGGCTCACAGAACTTTTGATTGACAAGTCACATATTTCCACGCTGCACGGGGGAGCCAGACTCACCTTGACAAATTTGCGAAACAAATACTGGATACTCAGAGGAGTGAGGACAGTAAAAGGACACATACTCAAGTGTATCATATGTCATCGCTTCAAAACAACCACTAGCAAACAGCTGATGGGAAACTTAACAAAACCCCGAATCACTCCGTCGCGTGCATTTACACACACAGGCGTTGATTTTACGGGACAAGTGGAAGTCAAGGCCAACAAGGGCAGAGGCATTAAGACGTGCAAGGCCTACATATCAATATTTGTCTGCCTAGCAACAAAGGCCATTCATTTAGAATTGGTCTCAGACTTGACTACTGCAGCCTTTCTCAACGCGTTTAAACGGTTCTGCGCCCGGAGAGGCACACCAAGGTGTATGTACTCTGACAATGGTACGAACTTTGTAGGTGCTGCCAAAACACTCGTACAGGAACACAGAGAGGCGTTAAATTACTACATTAACAAAGAACTCTTGACTGAGTTAGCAAACCTGGGAGTTGAGTGGCAAGTTAACGCTCCAGTTTGGCCATCAGCAGGAGGACTGTGGGAGGCCGCAGTTAAAAGTATGAAGCACCACCTGAAACGCATCATTGGCGAACAGAAGCTGACATTTGAGGAGTTCTCCACGTTGATAACGCAGATTGAAGCATGCCTAAATTCAAGGCCATTGATTCCTTTGACTGACGACATTGACGATCTAGACTGCCTGACGCCTGCACATTTCTTGGTGGGAGGGCCAATACTGTCAAGCCCATTATCACCGGACGAGGATATTAGAAACATCAAAACTAGATGGCAGCTACTAGAAAAAATGCACAAAGATTTTTGGAAGAGATGGTCATCTGAATATTTACAAACACTTCAAACACGAAGCAAGTGGCATTCTGCAACAAAAAACCTTGAGATCAACGACATCGTTTTGATAAAAGAAGATTACTTGCCGCCCTCGAAATGGCTCTTGGGAAGGGTTATTGAGACACATCCTGGTAAGGATGGACTTGTTCGAGTGGTGACCCTGAAAACGAAGAATGGCACTGTAAAACGCCCCATCATCAAATTATCACGACTACCTGTCGAACAGTGATACAGGGAGCGAAGATTGAAGGTGACACAACAGCTCACGAACCACAGAAATCTGAGAGATTGTAGCGGAAGAAACCTGCCAAAAGATCCCTAAATAGCTACCTTTGCATAGCTACGTCATTACGGCAAACGTCAGTGAACGTCAACATATTAACGTCAGCAAAATTAGTCCACTTGCAACAAAGGTTCTCAAATCAACTTGATTACGGAATCAGCTGCTCAACGATTGGGACTTCACAGGCGTAAACAAGATGCAATCGTCTCAGGAGTTGGCATTTCGAACAACAAAAGTCATGGAACCGTACTACTTACGAAGGAATTCTCCATTTTTGAAGTCAAACTACCTTTAGTGAACAACGAACAGTACGAGCTAAGCCAAGTTATACCGATTCCTTACATAGAAGAAAAGATGGAATTTATATTTTTATTGTTTCTTTGATGATTGTTTGTTAACTTTACTTATATTTGTACATAAGGCCTAGTTTTTTATATTTTGCTTTTTTTGTGATTTGGGAGCATGTTCGAGCACGCTCGACAATTTTATGCTGACGCCTGCGATCAGCACTTACGTTTTTATAGTATTAATACATACACATTTATACAATAAGTTCAGTTCAATAAAGCTGCTTGGTGAACACACACGTCGGTGTTTTCTTCCACAACACAAGTAGGAATTCCCGACACACATTGCACCTCAGCGGCTGGACTCCACAATGTTGTATCATAAGATAACACAAAGCAATATTCTCATTTTTTCGGCAACAGTGTGACATGAGCATTTATAACAATGAAAACATCACACATTTTTCTAACAACACTGTGTCAAATCCACATATCACATTATAAAATAAAAAATAATAATTGAATTAAAACATACCTTTGCAACTAAAAAGTGATATCGTCGTGATGTCACGCTTTCGCTGAAATTTGAGAGCACCTTCCTCTCCACGTGCTTAGTGACAACCAAAGAGTAAAGTAATATACTGACAACTGTTTTGTTTCGTTGTTGAAACAAATCTCCACACAAAAAGAGACAACGCGATATCGCGATCTGACACCGTTGCGCGGTCTCTTTCACAGTGGCGTAGCGTGCCCTGGAGGGGCCCTGTATCAAAATTAGTTGGGGGCCCTAATGAAGGGTAAAGATTTCTCATAAAAGAAACTAAAATACTTGCATTGCTCGAGTTGAACATGATTGTCTGGCAGTTTTAGTGCTTTTCGTATTATTCGTCAAATCGTTAAAGCTCCTTGTTCTGAGTTGAGCTATACGTCGTCTGACAAATTTTTGCACTGTAGGGACAGGCCCACTCAAATCTGTGAGCATCTTTCCTCAAAAACTCGCTTTAGACGGTAACCTACAAGGTTCCCATATAATTTAACAAGTATAGATTGTATGGACTTTAAAAGAGACGGAACCCTGTGTTTTTTTCGGTGTTTCTTCTCAGGATAGTCAGGAAACATCGGCCTCATCTAGTTTAAATTTACGAAAAAAATGACGTGTAAAAGTGTTATTTAATTACCAATTTGCAAACTAAAGATCATTTATCATGCAGTTATTACCTCTGGAAAACTGGATGCAAGGCTATTGAATTTTATCAGCAAAAATTCCATGAGTTCCTTAATGGAATTAATTTTGTTGAATTTCAGATTTTAAGCATGTCTTCGGACCAATTAATTGTTCATTAAGGTTAACTGAGATGTCTTTACAGTATTTAGCCGACAGTTTTCTGGTAGCGATTTTTATCACTTCGTTTGAAGAAGATAGTGGTTTTCCGGTTGTAATACTTCGACATATTACTCAGACCTTTGTGGTCTGAGTAATATGTCGAAGGCTCTGAAATCATTGTTTAGTTTGAGAAATTAATATATCTAAACAGTAAACAGCAAATATTCATTGTCTTTGAAATATGATTTTGGTCTAAAATTCTCTCATCTTGTGATAACTCATCAATAAAGACGCTCCGTTATCTTTCGCTTTTCATTTTTTTAAACATTTGTTACCCCTCACTCTTTTACTAAATCTTTCGACTCATTTATCAAACCATTGAATGAATTTTAATTTCTTATTTCACTCAATCTATTCAAAAGATTACTTATTAAAATGCTAGCTTTCTGTCAGACATTATTTTCATGTTGGAGAGTTTTAGAAACAGGATTAACCGTTGTCACATTTTTTTCTTCACTATTTGAAACAGTGAAGAAAAAATTACAGTACCTAAAAATCTTAAAGTGCGCATTATGAGAAAAATGGATTATATTATAACCTCCATTTTCTGTTTACTGTTTCTTTTCATAGTTTCGCTGGGATAATGTATTTTCCTTTCACTTATTCTTTTCACAAATCAAACTAATTAAGTAATAAATAATCAGAAGAACTAGATTGCATTGTATTACAATTTAATAACGTTTGATCCGAAATTAAATAAAACGCGTAAATGTTGCTCCCAGTGGTTTGTCATTGTTCATCGTTTATTGCGGGATTCACCGTTTAAGTGAATGACTTAAACGGGGAAAAAAGAGGTTTCTTTTTTTACTTCTACATTTCTGAAGCGATCAAAACTCTATAGGCACGCATAGCAGTTATTTATATTTATTTTTTCCCAGGAAGCACGAGATTAAGTGACATTGTGGATAATATTTACAAATTTTTGATTACCTAACCAATTTAGGGGCCCCTTTAGCCCGGGGGCCCCGTATAATTGATACGGCTGATACGGCGGTAGCTACGCCCCTGCTCTTTCACTCATAGATTCGCTATTACACGCACAAAAAATACCACGTTTTTTGGAAAAATAAAATCGGTCATGACGGTTTTAATTATCAAATAAAAAAAAATATGAATTGTCTGACTTATCACGTTATTGAAGCAAAGAGGCGATAAGGTTTGGTTGCTATACTTTGATACTAGCCGGAGAAAAAATATAAAATAGATTTTCTCCCATACATTTTTTTTTTTCAATATTTTTTTTTTGACGTGAACAAGCAATTTTATCGAATAATTTTTGTAACAAATATTGATCAGCGTTATATATACTATTCGATACATTGATATATTAAAAGGAGGAAGATACGGTACTAGACACAGCGTTTGGTCCTACAAAACTAAGTGATTGCCCGTAGTTGGCGAGCGCTCACTCTCAGTCGCGTACGGAACGTTGTTGATCACACAGCTCAAGAAATTCTCGTCTCTTCGTGTTTTTAAGGATTTTTTTTGGAATAAATACGCATCGAAATGACTTCTTGTATAGCTAGACAGTGTTTTAATTACACCAGGAAGAAAAATAAGTGACATTGGTCATGGAATCACTTATTACGTACTTACCTAATACATGCAATCTTATTTCATTCATAAGCGCAAACATTCGGCAGCTGAGGCGATTTCGCTCGCACTACAGTGCCGTCTCCTATCTCTATTCTTGTCTATCGGTAACTGTAGGTTTGGTAATGATGACGACACTGAACACAGATGTGTGAGTTACTGTGCATGTATTCGTGCGCCGAGCCCAGGTTTACTGATTACGATGTTAGAGAGTAACATATCTTCCTCCTTTTAATACATCAATGATTCGATACCATTTTTTGTTTAGTGAAATAACCATCTTCGATCGAAAGTCCATCATTTTGAAAATCCGGACCACTGTGCGACGGGGCCAATTTACAAAATATGGCGTATCGTCGAATAGGTTTTCAATTTTATCACGTAAGAGGGCTCTCTTTTCCTTCTGTATTAGGTACTTTACTCTTTGTGCACATAATATAATATAATATAATATAACTTTATTAACACAACCAAATAACATTACAAAAGTCAAAGAGTACATACATTTTTTGGAAGGGAAAATATACAAAGTGTGAGTCTGCTGACTCCCAAGGTAGAGTAATCTGTGTTATGGGAGTCAGTGTTCCTCAGTACAGCAGTGGCTAGCCTAAATTTTAATACATAATTATAAACTATTGAGTAATACAAAATTAACTATTTGTGTTTAAGAGTATATACCTATGCTTGCGTGTTTGTGTTGTGTGTTTGTGAGTGTGTGTTGTACGTGTTGTGTATGTGAGTATGTTGTGAGTGTGGTATGTGACTGTCTGTTTGTGTACGTGTCTCATTGGGTGTAACTGGAGATAGGTGTAGTAGAGGTGTCACCTGAGTATCAGCTTTTCAGTTTTATCATAATCAAGACTTAGCAGCCATACCTGCAATTTCCTTTTGATAGAGAATTTTGGTAGAGATACTATATGCAATATTTTGTCAATTTTGTTGTATAAGAAAGAGCTCATATGTGGGTAGTGTCGGGTAGCAAAAGCCGTGCGTGTGGGATTTATACGGCAAGGATTAGTTCTTGTTCTTCTCAACAAGTTTGCTGCGGTGTTCGGCACAACAGTAGAATGTCGACGCAGGGTCGTAAGATAAATAAAAAGCTGCCTTACAGTAAGCACTTTGCACTCAGCATACAAGTCTACCGTAGGGTGCCTGAAGTTTTTGGAAAGCATCACTTTTAAGACAGCTCTCTGTGCCCTCTCTAGTTTAATTAGGGATGTCTTATCAGTTCCTCCCCATATAGGAAGACAGTATGAGATGATGGACTTGCAGAGGGAATCGTAAACCAAGGCCAAGGTGACGCGATCGGCGGAATTACGGAGTTTTTTCATAATAAACATTAGTTTACGAACTCTCCCACATACGTTATCAATATGTGCATGCCAATTTAGAGCGTCGTCAATTATTACACCCAGGTATTTGATTGTATCAGATCTACTTACTATTATGCACGAACAACATTCCGTATGTTGACATGTGTGTGCAGAGATCGTAAAAGTTTTAGGGGGTTTATTGCATTTCTTTAGAGAAAATGTTAGGTATTTGGTTTTTCCTATGTTAAGGGTTAAAAGATTACTGTTTAACCATGTCATGACAGTTTTTAAAGCAAGTTCTGCATTCAATTTTGTTTCAGCCCAAGTAGTACCATCTATTATTAAGGCAGTGTCATCCGCGTAGGAAACTATTTTACAATTAGAAATTTTAGTGTTGCATAACTCATTTATGTAGATTTTGAATAGGGTAGGCCCAAGAACGCTTCCCTGGGGAACTCCGAAGTGACAAAGGGTTTGCTTGTCGCTGAATTTATTACCAATGGTAACCATTTGAGACCGGTTTTCTAGATAGCTTTCAAGTAAAGACAGGCCGACACCACGAACACCCAGGTTTTCTAGTTTCGAAATAAGAATTTTATGGGAGACGGTGTCAAAGGCCTTTGAGAGGTCCAAAAAAATTCCTACACATTTAAGTTTTGAGTCTAAATTGTGTACAATATTACTGGTAAAATATTCTACTGCGTCCTCAGTAGAAACGCCAGGACTAAATCCAAATTGATACTGAGAAATTAGTTTAAATTTGTTTAAGTAGTTATTCAATCGGTTATTTATTATCCTCTCTAAGACCTTTGACATCGTAGATAATACAGATATGGGTCTATAATTACTACTAACGTCTTTGGCTCCAGATTTGTATATGGGATGAACTAATGCTGTTTTAAAAGCCTTTGGGAAAGTTCCTGTTGTTAAGGAAAGGTTAAAAATATGTGTAAGCGGAGGAGCTAATACCTTAATGCAATTCTTAAGAATATTCGCAGAAATGCCATCCCATCCCACTGCACAGTTGGATCGTAAATTTAAGACGAGATTTTTTGTTTCGCTTTCGTCGACGGGTAGCATAACAAGAGTATTTACTGGAGATGTTTTGAGTGAATTTTTTAGACTAGATGTAGGCTTTATATTAGTATGAATTTGATCTGCTAAATTTTTGCCAACATTCGCGAAGTAATTATTGACAACGTTAAGAGAGTTTTTGCAGTTGGTGGTAACGTTAAGGAGATCCATAGACGGTAAATGTTTCTTCTGCATATCAGTAATTTTTTTAATGACATTCCATGTATTTTTTGTGTTTCCTTTTGCCGCTTGGAATTCAAGTTTTTCATATTCAGTTTTTACTTTCCGCAAGAGATCATTACAAAAGTTCCTATATCTTTTAAAACTTTTATTTAAGTCAAAATTATCAGGATTACATACCGCTTTTTTATGAAGACTATCCCTATGACGGATACACCTTAAAAGACCAGGTGTAATCCATGGTTTTAAAGTTATTTTTTTATTAGGGACCTTTACTTTTTTGGAGTGGAGACTAATAACGGATTTAAGAATGGACACAAGAGCATCTGTAGCAGAATTAACATTATCCATGTTTGCGATAGTAGAAAAATCAAAATTATTGATATCCCTTACAATTGACTTGTGATCGACAAGCGTGATGTCGTGTGTCAGTAGCTTGTAAGAAGTAGTCAACTTTAAACATGCTATGACCGGAATATGGTCTGTAATGTATGTTTCTAGTTTAATAATGGTGGGTTTATTATCACATTTGAGTAACACATGGTCAAGACAACTATCAAGTCTCGTAGGACTATGATAGGCAGGGATAAGCCCATGGGAGGAGATTAAATTTAAGTAGTTTTCCTTGTCTTTGTTAGAGTTTACGGACGAGATGTTAATATTAATGTCACCCACTACCACGATATTTCTAGAAGATTTATGCATTATTAAAATGTCATTTAAACCATTTAAAAAATTGTCTAATTTCAAGAACGAAGGAGATCTGTACATTGCTATAACCGCAGTTTTACCGGGTAATGTAACAACCAAACAGTTAGCATCAATAAATGGTGGCTCAGTTATCTGATGATGTAAGTCTTGGTGAACATATATAACAACACCATCATTCTGATTAAAATTATGAGTGGTGCTATATAGTGTGTAGCCATCTAACTCTGGTAGATGTACAGCCTTATTGAGCCAACATTCAGAAAGAACAATGAGATCATATTCTAATTCTGTGGTCTTCAACATCACAAGAAACTCATTAAGGTTCTTACTTATACTGCGAATATTCTGATGTATTATTTTAAACGTTTTGGTGTTAGAAGTAAGACAATTGGAACAGTTTGATGGTAGGCATGTAAATACTTCTGCAGGAGTAAAGGAGTCCAGTTCAGACAACATGGTATTAGCGTTATTCGCCATTAGTTATGTCGTTTTATAGCCAAAAGGTGGTTACATAATAAGATCATGACTATCAAAATATATACCTAATATAAGAATATCAAAAATAAGGATGAGTGAATGATTGCTATGACTTATGTAGCAGGAGTATGATAACTGATCCAATGTGGGCTGAGTAACAGGTATTTTTTGTAAAGATATTATGAGCCACTGTAGAAGTGTGAGTATAGTAGAGTAAGTTATGTGTGAAATGTGTGTGTTCTGGTGAGTCATTTGTTCGTAGCCTCGTAGGTATAATACCTATGTCAACGTATAGGGCGAATGTCGCGAATGAATGATTGTATGGAATTGAACACTTGCATATAAAGATGGGCGTTTAAACGAAAAGCATATAATATAACATGTTATTTAAAATAAGCGAATAAGCAGACTTGTTTATTACATGACATTTAACGTTATCTGCTTATTCTGCTTTTTGTTAAAATTAAAACGTAACCGCAAATATTGCAATCCGTTGTTCACTTATAAAAACGACAATTTAATTGAAACGGGATTTCGTTAACTGCTTAAGGTGCTTAAAGTGCTTATTTTGCTTTTTACGTTTAGTAGCGTTTTGTCCACCCGGTTAAAAGCGTCATGTTTTGTGTATTTCCGAAACAATTTGTTTTTGAAATTGTGACTTGGACTTGTTTACGTAAACATAAATAATGTAAAACATTTTTTAATGTGGTGAATTGTTTCTAACCAAGGAAATAATTCTGTGACTTTTGGACTTGTATCTTATATAATAAAAATGAATCGCTAAATGTGTTGCTAAGCGCAAAATACGAAAACGGCTGGACCGATTTGGCTGATTCTTTTTTTGTTGTGTTTGGTTTTGTCAGGAGAAGGTTCTTATGAAAAAAAAAGTAGGATAGGTCTCAAGGGTAGGGGTAGGGTAGGGTAGGGGTAGGGTAGGGTAGATGTAGGGTAGAGATAGGATAGGGGGAGGAGTAGGGTAGGGTAGAGGTAGTGTAGGGTTTGGGTAGGATAGGGGTAGTGTAAGGTATGGGTAGGGTATCGGTAGGATAGGGGTATTGGTATCGGTTGGGTAGGGGTAGGATAACACGCGAACGAAGTCGTGGCGGGTCAGCTAGTATAATATAGTTTTTAGGTGTAGTTAAATAAATAATAGTGTAAATAGTTTATAGTGCAAGTAATTGTATTCATTTTGACTACTTTTTCTATAAAAACAAATTGGTGAGCTAATAAGACCGATCTGTCAAGTACGGAGGAAGCCGTTGCCTGCCGGGGTTGCGGGAACATGCTAATGAGAAACCGCGGCCCCGGAACTTAAGATTTCTGACACTCCCTTCCACTCCACCCAGAGCGGGAGAAGACATTCGATGATTTTCCCACCCAGACAAAAAAAGTACGAAGGAAAGTTAATTGATGTCGTTTAAAAACCAATTGGTACTTAAACTTAACCAACTAAAAAAGCAAACAACATAATTTCGTTATTTTTAAGGTAAGCAAGTAAATAAGCAGATAAGCAGTTAACGTAAGTGACTTTTGATAAAAAATAAACGAATAAGTTTGTTAAAAGTTTTAAGTCGTTTATCACATCTCTGCTTGCATATCACTAAGTGTTGCCATTTAGTGATATGCGAATTTATTAATTATTTACGGGAAATAAGTCCAGCCACAGACTTTTTATTGGCCACGTGGTCAAACTTCTCATTTTATAACTAAGCAACGGAAAAATGAAATAGCTCCCAATAAACTAACTCGTCGTTTTTACAACGCCAACTAAATATTCTACATAAAGTGACAAGTTAAGATCAACAATTATCTTAACTTGTCCTTCTTATTTAAATATTGCCGCCTAATTTACTAATTCAGCCACAGATTTTACATCTCATCACTATTTTACGGTTTACAGCATCAACACAAGGTCCTCATAGGTTAGGTTTTTTTTTAAATTCGCTGGCTCTTTCATCTGTCGACGGAGACCTTATCTAACTAAATCTCATTCATTCCAGTTCTTGCAGTTATTCCTCACGCAATTTCATTCATCATAAAAGCATAAAATAAGAGTTAGGTTATGTTAGGTTACTTCCGTAGCCGAATGGCAAAAAACGGAACCCTTATAGTTTCATCATGTCTGTCCGTCCGTATGTCACAGTCATTTTATTCCGAAACTATTGGGACTATACATGTGAAACTTGGTAGGTAGATGTATTCTGTGAACAGCTTTCCGATTTTAAGGAAAATAAATTAAAGGTATTTAAAATAAAGGGATCCCCATACAAGGAACTGAAACTGCAAAAAAAAATTTCATGAAACCTATGCGTGTGTGGTGTCTATAGACAGGTCTTTAAAAACGACATGGAGGTTTTTAAAACCACTTTTTAATAAAGTTAATCGTTTAAAAGATATACGCTTCCAAATTGGTAAAACTGGTCACCCGCAGTGGAGCTCACAAACATTACGCTATAAATGTAGGGCCGAAGGTTCAATTTAGCTTGATACTAATATTATAAAGTGATAAAATTAAATTGTAATTTGAGTCTATAAGTTTTTATGTAAGCGGTAATCTCCAGAACTAATGAACCAATCCTATAATTATTTCATTGGTAATAAGTTAGACGCTTTATATTATTTTGAAATCCGCGGACGAAGTCACGAGCAACAGTTGGTTAATAATATATTATCAAAAAATAATTATTTGGTAACATTATTTTGTTTTGTCATTCATTCACTCGTTCAAAATTTTGACGGTACAGGAATGTTTGACAACTTTCTTTTTTACCAGCGCGTCTTAGTTGATAGCAAAGAGTATGTAATACACTATGTTTTAGTTGATAGGTTCAGGACCTGAACCTATCAACTAAAACATAGTGTATTACATACTCTTTGCAGGTTGATAGTTCTTAGTTGATAGCAGGTATATATGTTCTGTGGTTGATAGTTTCTCATTATATTCTTTAAATTTATTTTTCATTGATTTTTATTTCTATTTTTTATAATTTTGCACCTTTTAAAAAAATGCTTCGCTCTTGGCGCCAAATTTTTCGACGTGTTGTGTGCTGTAGGCCTGGTGAAGAACCCCCAGAAGAGGCCCCAATTTTCACTGATGAGTAAGTATCTACATCTGAATGTATTTATAATAATTTCATTGTATTTAATTGTTAATAATGGTATTTTTCGATACTTTAAATGTTTTATTTTATTTCAGACCAGTTTACGAGACTGTGGTGCACCAGGCTTACGAGACTCTGGAGCACCAGGCTTACGAGACTGTGGTGCACCAGGCTTACGAGACTGTGGTGCACCAGGCTTACGAGCCTGTGGGGCAGCAGGATTACGAGCCTGTGGGGCATCAGGCTCACGACACGTTGTGCATGCCGCAGCTACTAGACGAGGTATTTATATCGTTATTGATTGTTTAGTGCCACTTTTGTTATTCTTCAGAATAATAATTTAAGTATGCCATATTATTATTATGGTTACTGAAGAAGAAATAAATTTCCTCATTATTTTGTTTTACTTCGACAGATTCGGAGGAAGCTAGAACTGCTAGATGAGCACCTTCAGCGGATGGACAGAACATTCCAACCACTGGTGGTGCTGATGCAAGATGTGGATCAGTATATGGACATGCGGTAAGTATTTTCTCGATCAACGGCACTTATTTGATTGATGATAGGCTTGCATTGACCACCATCTCACCTGGTGGTTAGCCGATGATGTGGTTTAAAATGAAGCACATTCCCTTTTTATTTCCCACACATCTGTTATAATTATAAATCCTGCAGTGTTAACTATGCGCCAGCTTTTCACTTTGGACCATGTTTTGTTTGTGTTTTAAAACAACACAACATGCTTCTTACCCACTATGTAACTTCATATATGGAAGTTTTCTGTTTTGTATCTACAATTATTATAATTTCTTGCAGGAGCGGACCCTGGCCTCCTCCAGAACCTCCGGCTTGCAGTGTGTGGCTGAGTTGGCTCCAGGAGCGTGTTGATTATGGGGAGCCCTGGTGATCGTTCTTATCCTAACGACTCATCAGGGCTCCCCCAATAAACTATGAACTTTTCTATATGTTTTTTATTTTATTGTCATTACTTTCTGCATCTTATTTCCATCACACACACACACACGCACACACACACACACACAAACATGAAGTGAAGACTCAATAGGTGAGGCTGCTAATAGGTGACTATGAACTAGATAGGCATTAGGTCTTCAACAAAGAAGGATCTTACTTAAGTTGGTGGAGTTCAGAGAGAGTGGGTTGGTGTTGTGTTCCTAGCAATTAGGACAGCCTTTTATATATTTTGGCATGGCTACAGGGTGCCAATTTTTCACAAAGTTGTTGGTTCGATATTTTACCTTATTCTATAAAAAATTAAATTACGTTGTTATAGATCTTAGTCTTACTAATATTATAAATGCGAAAGTTTGTGAGGATGTTTATTACTCTTTCACGCAAAAACTACTGAACAGATCTGAATAAAAGGCAAGTAGATAGGGATCCACACGGGATCGGCATTCACACGGGAAAATCCCACGCGAAGGAAGTCGCGGGCAGAAGCTAGTACATTATCGATAGACCTACTTGCGGGATATATTATTTTCAACTATAACAATTCCTGTAAAACTAGGCAGTACGGTCACATGACCGTTGCCTGATATTGAGTGGCCATAAATTAAAAATACCACTTTGGAAGCGTATATCTTTTAAACGATTAACTTTATGAAAAAATAATTTTAAAAACCTTAATGTCATTTTTAAATTCTTCACTTTTTTCTTACGTCTGAGCACCACAAATGGTTGTAAAAGAAGTAAGACGTTTTATTTTGACTGGGGGGTATATATTGTACAATATCATTTTGTATTCCTTAAGAGCGCGCCTAAAGCCAGCAAAATTTTAGAATTCACCCCCACTCTCCTATCCGCTCCTCACATCGAATACGATCGCGCGTGTACCTACGCGCTCGCTCGACGCGTATCTTCTGTAGTAAGTATACGTATAATATTCAGATGAAACAACTGTATTCAAAGTATGACTGCGTTATACAATATTACGAAATGTTATTATGTGTACGCGAATAATACGTAAATAGTAAGTTAGTAGGAGGTGACTATACCACTGATACTGAACACGAATCAATATAAAATCAATACCAAAAGGTAATGTTATATTATGTATAATATAATATTATTTTGGCGCGTGATTTTGGTGTGGCGTAAATAATGATAAACTTATATCGTCATATGCCCATGGATGACCAAATTATTGATATTTTTAATATTTTAAATAAAAATCGTACTTACTCTTACAAAAGGTACCATTTCTAAAATTGGTGATATTTTTTTCATTTTGTTTTTTTTTTATATCAGTCCTGAATATTTGTATTATCAGAATATTTGTGAGATCAGTATCAAGATTTTTTATTACATTCTAAATCAATATTGAAAAAAATACTTATTCTTAAATTTTAACATTTTTTTCTACGGAATTACGCAATTTTGGGCCCCTGTATCTAAAGTTGCAAAACTTCTGAAAAATTCGGAATAATTCCGGAATACTTCTGGGAAAGTTTCTTTAAATCAGAATTATTCAAAATGAATTTAAATAAAGCCCTCTGTGCGCCGGCCGCTGCCGCCGCGCTGCGATGGCGGTGCGGGGTGCGGTAAGAGGGGAGATGCTCCCCAGAGAAGTTTTCCCCCCGCGAGAAAGATTCGTACCCCGCAATCGAATGTTTCCGAATATTTCGCCCGAATAATTCAATCCAAAATTAACGTGTTTGTTTGTTGTGTGGTGGGTGGGTTAATTATTGTTCAGTGCGAGACTACGTACGATACAAGAGTAAAATATAAATGTTTATCTATACTAATATTATAAAGCGGAAAAGTTTGTTTGTTTGTTTGCTTGAACGCGCTAATCTTCGAAAGTACTGGGTGGATTTGGATGAAATTTGGTATGGAAATAGCTTGAAGCTTGAGGAAGGTTATAGGCTACTTTTTACGCGACTGCAAAAAAGGAGAGTTATGTTTTTGCCGTGATAGAATCCACGGGAGCGAAGCCCCGCGTGAGTACTAGTTTTATTATAAATGGGATTGATTAAGTATATGTTGATATTTTTATAAGTAGATATGTTAGCCTGCAATTAACAGGATTTTTATTCTTTTGTTTCTAGGTAGGTACTCTACTTATTTCGAAATTGAATGCTATTTTTATAAATGTCAGTAGTTGAATAAAAAACCAGGCCTAGCATATTTTATTTGTTTTTTGAAAAAGGGCTACCTATGTTTTTGGTTAGTTTGTATGTAGCTCTGTACGCATCGCGAGTATTCGCGAGTCGCATAGGTAGGTATTAATCATTACCTACCTACTTAACGCGTATAATAGCCCAGCCAATAAAAACAATTAAAGGCAAACCTTGCAAGCAAACACGTTTTGATGCGGTTTTTAGAAAAGTATTTGTTATACTTAGGTAGGAGCAGGTTTTGGTATATTAACCGACTTCAAAGGTCGATTTTCCTGGTTTCTTTTGGCAGTTGAAATATTCCCAAAGTTTCGGAATATTTCGGAATACTTCCGAAGTATACGACGGGAATGATTCGGAATTATTCCTGCCAGACTATATCGAAAAAAAATGTACTACACTGCGGTGGCTCATTGTTTTAGACTAGCTTTTGCCCGCGACTTCGTCCGCGTGGAATAGTTACTTTGGGCTAACGTTAAATTTAAGCCCGATTTTGAAGCATTCTTCATTGGTGCTCCGCTCCTATTGGCCTTAACGTAATGATATATATAGCCTATAGCCTTTCTCTATAAATTGACTATTTAATTAAAGATATTTTTTTCAATTCGAACCGGTAGTTCCTTAGATTATCGCGTTCAAACAAACAAACAAACTCTTCAGCCTTATATATTAGCATAGATAGCTGTTGCCCGCGACTTCGTCCACGTTTCCGTCGTTTTTCGTAAAAAAAAAGTAGCCTATGTCCTTCCTCACGGTTCAGTGATTTAGATGTAACACACAGATTAACTTTCGTAATTTAGTAGGGAAATATAATATGTCAATCTATAATACTGTTAAAATAGTAAAATAATACTGTTATAATAGCTATAATACTGAAAAATATCGCAATACCGAACCGCACAATATTATTGTTAATAGCTGTGCCCGCGACTCCGTCAGCGTGTAACTCCTTGTGTGTTATTAAGTTAATGTATTGGTAATATTGTTTAGATCACGTTCACATGAGGCTTAAGTACCTATAGAACGACAATACTTCAGCGCAAAGCTTCCGGGTAAACTATGTTGAAAGTTGACCCGGCCGGCACGTGAACATAAAGATTTCTAGAACTGCTAACCCGGGAAAGCGCGACGTACTACTGACCATGCGAGAAACAACTGACACCGAGATCTACTCCAGCAACACGAAAAGTCTGCCCTTGAGTCTTATTAATTGTCATTGCATAACACACCGATACTGGGAATCGCGTTCTTTTATATTAGAATGGAAAATTATTTGGTATTATGGGAATTCTGGGAATAAAGACGGTTTCTCCTGCACCGCAACCTGTTAAAATTTGAGCCTCGATTATATTTTGTTGCAACTGGGTTACTTTTAGCCGAGTTCCATTGCAATGTTGTGGTGGTTTTAAATTTCGGAGCAGAATAATAATCAGAAAGCTTCGAACTGCTAAGCTATCGGGAGTTACACGTGTTATTGTGAGTCAACCATAAAAGATAGATATATGTTGTCGTGGGATATTTTTTATATAATTTTATGGAGAACATTTCCGTCATAAATGATTTCTGTGTAGCTTTAACCATTAAGGTTGCACACGCGACGGAAGCTTAAAAATGGAGTAACTTCTCCCGTTTTCCCAACATTTCCCTTCACTGCTCTGCTCCTATTGATTGTAGCGTGATGAAAAGTATACTATAACCAGCTCAGGAGTATGAAAAATATTTGTACCAAATTTCGTTAAAATCCGTCGAGTAGTTTTTGTTTCTATAACGGTTATACAGACAGACAGACAGACAGACAGACAGACAAAAATTTTACTGATTGCATTTTTGGCATCAGTATCGATCCCTAATCACCCTCTGATAGTTATTTTGTAAATATATTTCATGTACAGAATTGACCTCTCTACAGATTTATTATAAGTATAGATAATTGCCTATTTAATGCAAATTCTAAAATGGTATAATAATAACCAGTATCTTGATAAAGTACAAAGTTATTGCTGTTCGAATCTTAAAGGAGAATTTTTATACAAATTTGATTTCAAAATTAAATTACTTTAACACTGCTGTTACTAATTTTAGAGTCAAAGAGAATGAGAATTTCCTTAAAATTTGATCACTATGGGTTTGTTGACACCATAAAAGACATTAGTAATTAAACAAATTTATTGAAAAAGAAAATATACAAGATGTTCGAAGTGGGCTCCTTCAGCTGCTATACACGCTCTACACCTTCTTATGAAGGACCGTCTCAATCGGCGCGCAAATCCTGCCGACGATATTTCGTCAGCAGCCGAACGTATGCGTTGTCGCAGCTGTTCAACTGAAGCGATTTCTTCTTTATAAACTACCTCCTTTAAACAGCCCCAGTAAAAAAGTCCAATGGGTTTAAATCTGGCGAGCGAGGTGGCCACATTCTGAAAATAAAATATTATTTCAAAACAAATTCCTTGTTATACAATCACGTCCACAATAAATTGATCTACAAAAATAGGGTTTAAATACCTAATGGGCATACTTAAATAGGTTCGTAATCGATATAAATATATTTCATCGAACAAACACGGATACCAACTAAAAGCTTGTGTTTATTTTGCATATACTATTCTGCCCGCGTTACCTACGACTACGAGTGACCATAGAAATATTAAATAAGAAGTGGTATAGGTAGATAACTTTTTTTTTATATAGGATACTCGCAAGATCATTATTGTTGTACATCCGTGTATCTAGATTTTTGAATAACATAACAAAATAGCAAAAGTAAATAGCTACCTATTATGAATGTAATTTATTACCTATTATCCTAATAATCTAATAAAGTACCTACCACGAATTTTTGATATCGTCGTGTCTGGGTGTTGTTTATCTATATTATGTATGTATTTAAACATGTATTTGTCTATGTATATCAGCTGTCTGACACCCATAGTACAGGGTCTTCCTAGTTTGGGGTCAGATAGCCGTGTGTGAAATGTCCCTACATATTATTATGTCTAGTTACCTACTCGGCCCACGAAAGTGCGTAGGTAAACGAATTTAGATCTTGTGTCTCTCAAAATAAAATCTAAAATCACCTGCATAAACTTTCTCGAAAGTATAAAATGTATTTTTATTTTTTCAGTATATGACAAACAAGTAACTCACAAACTTACCTTCGACAATTAGCCATCCTGTCAATTTGTAAATTTTTTAGTTATCTTTTCAATGTTTTTTTTTTGTTTCCCATTTCACTATTTAGTTCGAACAACAACAACAATTACGATTGAAATGATTATAACTCGGCGCAGCTAAAACACTTGAGCGTAGTCCTCTCGTCTCAACAGAGCGGTAGCGACTGATGTGTGAAATAGAAATATGCTTGAAGCTCCCGCAACGAGCGACGGAAGATGACTTCTTGCGCGGAATAAAAACGTAGTATGCGCCAAAAGTGTTTTATCGTAATAAATCCAAAACTAAAAGGAATTACATAAAATGCCTAAGCAAAGCCTTTACTCTTGTTTAAATATAATTATTTATCAAATTTTTGTCGCAATAGGCATTACCATATCGAGTACAAAACGGAAAAACATGAGAATTAGAGGTTATTTCGTGATTTTTTTCTACCAAGGAAATGTTATTATTTTATGTTTTTGATCAGAGAGAGCCCTTGAAAATATGATGTAGTTATTCATATATTTTTATTTTAAGATTTGGTCTGGAATTTTTCATGTAAAATCAAATAGAAAATTGGTAATTTTGCTTTATACGCGCTCACGCTGTTGAATGTGTTTATCCAATCAATGCAGCATCCAAAGTGATCAACAACTTTAATAGATATTGATGAAATGAAATAACGTTTGCAGGTGTTTCTACCTACTGGTGATCTTCAGCAGTACCTATGAAATATAAATTCATGAATTATATGAGTTTGTAATCCGTTAGTTTAGGATCCGTATATTAAATCACATTCAATTCTAATTACAGGTGAAGAATTATTTTTATTAAAATGTCCTTTTGGTATCGTATACAATATTGACAAGTTAAGCAATCCACATTCATATTTCTCAGATAAAGTCAGAGGAGGTTGAAAATATGGTTCTAATTCCGATTTTTTTTCCAGAGATGGTCACTCACTACTCACTGTCATAGACGTACTTGTATACTCATCACTTTTTCATAAACCTATTTATTCCATGCCTACACCAAAACTTTCTTAAAAACTTTAAACAAAGATGGCCGCAGTTAAAAGGGTGGTTACTTTTTATATGTTCATAATTATAGTGAACTTTAGACCCCAAGTATTTTATAAATTCCTTTGGGGGTTTAAGGTTTCCGTAACTGTCAAAATATTGAAATGAAATGAAATGAAATGAAATATTTATTCTGTAAATTGGTTATAAATAACACTTTTACACGTCATGTTTTTTTGCGTGTTTAGTTTAGCTAGATGAGGCCGGTATTTCCTAACTGACTACTCTGAGAAGAAACACCGAAACAAACTCAGAGGTCAAAGTCTCTTTTAAAGTCCAGACAATTTGTATTTGTATATGAGAAGCATGTAGGTTCATGTCTGTGGTATTCTTTTGAGGAAATAACCACGCAAATTTGAGCGGACCTGTCCAGACAGTGCAAGCATTTGTCAGTTATCGTGTAGCTCAACTTAGAACTTAAGGAGCTCAACAATTTGACGAACAATACCAAAGTAAGGACCTTTGGGTAGGCCACACAAGTACTCAAACTGCTTGACATCATTAAATAAATTATAGTGAAAGCAAAAACAATGAAGAAAGAATAACCTACATCGTCCTCACATTTACAATAATGAAATAATTATATATATATATAAAAAAAAACAACAATATAAAAAAAAACAACAAACAAAAACAAAAATTAATAGGTATATACAATACTTGAGAAAGCAAAATTTTAATTAATCAAAAATAAATCATCAATCATAATTTTAAAAAGAAATAAAAAAGGCACACGTATATCACTGGAGCATCTCATTCCCAAGCCTTCTTGTCCTCAATATAATCTTTAACACTGTAAAAAGCTTTCTGACATAGTTTACGTTTTATCAATAATTTGAATTTATTAATACTTAGTTTTTGAATATGGCTAGGAATTTTATTATAAAAACGTATACATTGGCATCTAAACGAACCACCTATTTTTTTTAACCTTGTTTTAGGAATGACATATGTGTCTTTGTTCCTTGTATTTACACTATGAATATCACTGTATTTTTTAAACAGATTAATATTTTTGTGTGCATACAAGAGGTTGTCATAAATATACTGAGATGGCACAGTCATAATATTAATCTCCTTAAATTTGTCTCTTAAGGAGTGCTTAGGACTTAATTTATAAATTGCACGAATGGCCCTTTTTTGTAATACAAATATTGTGTGAATGTCGGCGGCATTTCCCCAAAGTAAAATGCCGTATGACATCACACTGTGAAAGTAACTAAAGTAGACTAAACGTGCTGTTTCGATATCAGTTAATCCACGTATTTTTCTAACGGCATATGCTGCAGAACTTAGCTTTTTTGACAATTTATCTATATGGGGGCCCCACTGAAGCTTCGCATCCAAGGTTATGCCCAAGAATACTGTGGTATCTTCGGCTTTCAATATTTCGCCCTTTATTGATACACTAGTATTCACTTGTCTAACATGAGGTAACGTAAATTTTAGGAATTTGGTTTTTTTCTCATTAAGAAGAAGATTATTAACATTGAACCAGCTAACTACAGTTGCAAGGGCTCTGTTAACTTCTTCAGTAACCTGCTGTTGACGTTTGATTTTAAATAAAAGAGAAGTATCGTCAGCAAATAGCACTATGTCATGATTTTTGATCAGGTACGGCAAATCATTTATATAAATAAGAAACAAAAAGGGACCTAAAATTGAGCCTTGGGGAACCCCCATTTTGACCACAGATCCCGGCGATCTTTTGCCGTTCACATCGACTCTCTGAATCCTTTCACTCAAGTAAGAGGACAAAAGATTCAGAGAGGTGTCCCGGAATCCGTAGTAGTGCAGTTTCCTGATTAATGTCTCATGGGGAACACAGTCAAATGCCTTGGACAAATCACAAAAAATGCCCAACGCATCGCACTTATCTTCCCATGCATTATAAATGTGTCCTAAAAGTTCAACACCGGCATCAGTTGTTGAACGATCCTTTGTAAAACCAAATTGTTTATTATGTAGCAATTTGTGTTTATTAAAATATCTTTGCATCTGCATTAAAATAATTTTCTCAAAAATTTTACTGAAAGTGGGCAGTACAGAAATAGGTCTGTAATTAGTAGGGTCAGATGTACTACCCGATTTAAATAGTGGGATTATTTTACTATATTTCATTAAATCAGGAAACTCACCGCAATCAATACAATTATTAAATATAACAGCTAATGTAGGAGCAATAATGTGTATAATGGACTTAGTAACATCAACAGAATTACCCCACAGGTCTGCAGTCTTTTTAACATTCAAAGAATTAAAAGTTTTAATGATGTCATTAGAAGTAACATATTGGAATTTAAACTCTGAACTACAAACTGGAACATTTTTTTTAAGTAGTGTTTCTGCAGCAATGGTAGATGATTTTAGCGACTTGGTTGTCGATACAGGAATGTCAGTGAAAAAATGTTCAAATTCTGTGGCGACTTGTGAATCTAATGTTATTATATTATCATCAATAGTGAGGGTGTAATCACTATTTCGGTTGCAAGACCTTCCCGTTTCGCTTTTTATAATATCCCAAGTCGTTTTAATTACATTACTACTATTTTTAATTTTAGAACTCAAGTAGCGAGACTTGGCAATATAACAGACTTTTTTAAATAATTTAGAATAGTTCTTAACATATAAATGAAATTCTGCCGAGTTAGTGTAAGACCGCTCCTCATAGAGTTCATAAAGCCGATTTCTACTTTTATAAATACCAGTGGTGGCCCAGTCACTGAAAGAAGTGTTAGTATTTACTGAAGCAATTTTGGGAATAAATGTGTTATCGAATTGTTGGCAATATATTTTGAAAAAATCATTATAATGTTTATTAGGGTCCTCATTAGTTAACAAACAGGGCATTTTATTTAAGAGTTTAGTTTTGAATGCTTCCAGGCGATATTTAGTTTTTGGATTTACAGTGATATTCTTTTTTAACATTTTATTGATTTTTTTTGGTAAAGTAATTAATTGCCCACAATGATCAGAGTCTATTAAATTAATGATTTTTTTGTGAGTCGGTACAACATCCGTAAAAATATTATCTAAACAAGTGGCACTAGTAGGAGTTATTCTAGTGGGCTCCATAAATAGGTTTACAAGATTGTATGATTGGAATAAACTAATAATGTTAGTGCTCAAACTAGAATTTTCTAATAAATTAATATTAAAATCACCACATACAATGACATATTTACTCGAGTTACAGATTTTATGCAAAACTTCATCCATTACTTTTTCAAAGCAATCGTACAATCCTGAAGGTGGTCTGTACACACTTAATATAATAAACTGCTCCAATTCAATACATGCTATTTCAATAGATCGTTCAACAGAGAGGCTCACAATATCCATTCGGTTCCTGAATTTAAGATTATTACTTATTAAAATTAAAGAGCCACCATGTATAGCATTCACTCTGCTGAAAGAACTACCAACCTGGTAATTATTATAATTGAAAATAAATTGATGGCTTTGAAGCCAATGTTCAGTTAGGCAAAGAATATCAATATTGTTAAAATTAAGAAAAAACTCTACTTCTAAGTCTTTGTTTAAAAATCCTTGAATATTTTGATGTACCAGGTTAATAGTATTTATTGATTTTAAAACTATATTTGTGTCCTCTTTGCAGTTTAAAAGTTCATTACTGCTAGAGATTCCCTCTGTTGTCAAAATTTCTAATTTAAATTCTCAGTAGTAAAATTATTTGCAACCAAGCAATTGGTTGAGTTATGTAAACTGTCAATGCAATAATTAATTTCAGTATTATTAGATACCCTAGATAATACTGAATATTCACTTAACCTAGGATCAGTAAAATTATCAATAAATGAGTGTATATTGTACGCTAACAAAGTAGCCAATAAATGTCGACTTTTTTTGGGAAGATACATATATTCCCGAATCAAAACAAAATCTCTAACAAAATTGTTAGTATCAAAATACAATAAATGGTCACTATGACGGCATACTAACATATGCATCAAATTATTAAGTCTATAAATATATTCATTTTCTATACATGTCCATTCATTTTCTATTCAATATAATCATTGCATTTTGCATAGGCTACCCAATGAGAACCAGGTTTTTTAGAACTATTTAAATTAATAATCCCGCATTCTTTTTTAAAATGGTATTTAGGTCGCTCATCTCTCATAAAAACACCTATAAAATAGGGAATAACATTTCCATATCTTAAAATATCAAGGTTAGTTAAAGCTCTTTTGGGCAGCCGATAATCTAGTTTTTTTTTTTTTTTATATACAAATATACTAAGACCATTTTTAAATGGTTTAAGATGTAGTCCTTTTCCGATACAAAGTGACTCCATTTTTTTCATTGTGTCTCTTCGATTCTTCATACAATTTTTTGGCCATCTTAAATTCACTTATAATTTTAGCAATACCAGTTGCGCCGCCTGCTAAGGCTCCAGCGGCTGATAATCCTGCAAAAATAGGAATCAGGGGTAACACTCCACCAGTTTTTGGTATTGGAATAACCCGAGGAAGTTTAATAGATAAATTATCAGCTAGTTTTCTGGCAGCGGCCATAGCTAACTCTATCACCATTTTTTATTACATTTTGGTTTTAATTTTTTCATAGGTAGTTACGTTTTTTCGTCACAGTTATAACATTTTTCAATTTCTTTTTAAGTCCTTTTCCAGATATATTTTTTCTTGAAGTCTTTTGGCTACTAGTTATTAAGCCCGCACCGGTTTTAATTTTCGCTAACATTGCATCGCTTACTAGATGTGCTGCGAATTTTTCTCATGCACTCGGGTCAGGAGCAACTAATCGTTCTTTTGCCATTTTTAATAAAACCAAATCAGCCTTGTGTCGATCCTTTAAGTTTGACGACTTGTGATATGCAATATCGTGTTCTTTACAATATTAGTTTAATTTATTAACACCTTTGTCTCCTTGTGCAAGTCTCTTAATTAATCTTGTACCAGGGCCACAATATTTGTATCCTGGTGAATGTAGTTCAAACGATAGGTGGTTTATTAGCCAATTGAGAAAAGTACTCTCTCCAATACACATCATAAGACTGACTAATAATGAAGTAATCCTTAATACATGTGTCGGAGATCGCGAGCCGACCTGCGGCCACCGTAGTCGCGGGCCTGCGGACGGCGAGCAGGAATAGCTCACTTTCCGGTAAGGACCAGGCCCGATTCGACGGCGCGCCACGTTCCGAGGCGCTTCAAAGAGCTGTCAGCAACACATTTCCTTCTAGTAGGTACGTAGATGCTCGCTAAGACGGGATTTTGCGAAATTCCCACGGGATCGGGATTTACACAGGAAAAACTTCCCACGTGAAAGAAGTCGCGAGCAACTACTAGTTTTTGTATAGATACAATCCGCGCTGGTCAAAGCATATGAAAACCATGTAGGTTGTTATCTAAAGTAATTATTATTACTAGTATTATTCTATAATGTAATAAACCAGAATATCATGTAAATCTTCCCGTAAATAACGACTTTTATATTGTATTCACGTAAAAAAACACATTCCATGAATATACATTATATTTGGCGTAGTAGTTGAGTGAATGGATGTTGCCCTGCCTGTCACAGGTTCGATTCTCGTATCGGAACATAATATGCTTTTATGTCCTAGAGATATTTGTTTGTTTTGGGTGTTTGTGCACGTCAAACGTACCTAAGATACAGAAGATTTTTTTACAAAACTAGCAATATGGGTCACATTACTGGCAATCTTGTTAACCCCTCCCACTAAGTTAATTATGGTTGTGTCTGGAGTGGGTTCAAAGATTGATCAAAAGAGCTATCTCTCTTTTCTTTTCAGTGACCTACATTTCGCATGTCTAATGTGCAATAATATCAAATAAGTTATCAAAGTGGTTTTAAAATTATGTTCACGATTTTTGAACTTGACCGGAGTATTCAGTCTTAATTTTTTTGTAGATTCCAAAGAAAATGTGTTTGCGGGAATTGCATTTTCCCAAAATATACTGCAGTCTTTAATTACAAGATTGGCACTTTCACTGACAGTCAACTTGACTTCGCAAATATTATAAAATAGGACAGCGAGAACTTGTCTATTTGCGGGTAATTGTGCACCGATTCTTTGATGGCTAGGCAGTCCGACATGTAAAATATTTTGTTTGTCACTCCGACAAACAAAATATTTTAACCGTTTTGAAATTTATATGCAATAAGGCACTTACAGTTTGAATAAAATGTACCAGAAATATAAAATATATCTTACAATATTATCAAATCATACTCAACAAAACATATTATGTTGCACAATTTATGTCGGAAGTAGGTCCTTCTTAGGGGTGCGTGCGCAATTACGAATTAACAAAAAACAGATCGGGTGGAAAGTGGTTATTACATGCCTATGTCTTAGATAGACTAAATAAAAATTCGAGTGTTTGGGCAGAAACATCGTTCAGAAAACCGGCTGATGTTATTATACCTCAAAAATTCAAAACTAACCTTTTGGTAGATTATGCCGAAGACAACAATCGAATGTGTGTGACTGGTGTGCCTATAATATTTGAATAGTTCCCTCGATTTCTCCAGGATCCCATCCTCAGATCCTGACTTGATGAAAATAGGACCAACTAGAAAGTATACCCTTTCAAATAAAAAATTAATTGAATTAAAACTATAATTTTCCAAATTAGTCCAGCCGTCTTCGAGTAATCGAACACGATTAAATGTCCCGCGCGGGACAGGCTTGGTCCCGCTTTCGGGGATAACTCGAACATGCATGCAGCGTGCCGAGGAAGCGCGGCCTGTAAAGCTGACAATCCGAGAAGTCAGACATGTATCAAAAAGTGACAATTCGACAATTTTTCTGTTTAATAAAACTTACAGGTGACAATATTATCATGATGAACCTGTGGTGACTTTTATAAGAATAGAGTGAACAATCTAAAAAATGCTGTGGATACAACTATTCGTTTTTCTGAATAGCGTATTTAAACATTAAATATCATTAAAACAAAGTAATGAAATTTTGAGTTTTTTATTTATATCTCATTAAAAAATTTCAACAAAAATTGGTTTGAACGAGATAGAGTCAGCAATTTTTGAGATATAACACATTTATTTATGTACACATATGACACTTAAAAAGAAAAAAACCGGTCAAGTGCGTGTCGGGCCACGCGCAGTGTAGGGTTCCGTAGTTTTTATAAAAGCAAAGTGCGTGTCGTATTCGCTGACTGATCGTTTCGTACCATGCTCTAACTAAAAGCCAAACATGACTACCTAACTAATTTGACTTCCTATACAAATCCTCACCTGATCCGACAATTTTGCACGGAAAGTTTCAATTTTTTTTAGAGATTTGTATAAACCTTGTCATAGCCGGTGTTTTGAATTTAAATACGGACACAGAGCTACACTGCTCGATCGTCACAAGAAGCTAGCACGATACAACTGGCGCTCAGCGCCATCTATCGACATTTCTATAGAGTTGTTCGAAATTTTCGAGTCAAATACAATTGGTCGACTATTACTCGTAAACTTGTAAAGCCCACTTATGTGTGATAGTTTTCCTTTAAATTTCGTTATATATTGGTACTACTGCCGTGACATTTGAATTTCTAACTATAACCGTTTAGTTGATAGAGGGGGCGGACACTTGACTCTAACGAAAATTGGTACTTTAAAGCTTGATAAGTCACGAACGGTTTACTTAATCAAAAAACGGTCTTACCAAACCCCTAATATTTTTGAAAGACCTATCCAACGATATCCCACACTATGGGAAGAACGATAAAAAAAATTATCATCCCACTTTACATGTATGGGAGGTACCCTAAATAATTGTTTTTTTCAAAATTTTATTTTACCACTTTTTCGGCGTCATTAACGTGTATACTCATGCCAGAGTACAACTTTCTAGTACCTATAGTTTTTGAGCTAAACCGCGGACAGACGGACAGACAGACGGACATGGCGAAACCATAAGGGTTCCTTGTTGACTACGGAACCCTAAAAAAGACAAATTCAAAACAAAGTTTTCTAAAACCGCAAATATAACTTTGTATTTCATAAAAACACTATGAAAAACAAAGTTATTTTACGTGGTTACTACGGAACCCTTCATGGGCGAGTCTGAGTCGCACTTGGCCAATTTTTGTACTATGTCCCGCTTTCGACGAAAAAATTCCCACTTTTTCACTCAAAAGTTTCAAAATCCTAACTTGGAAAAAAATAAATCTGGCAACGCTGACACTGTACCTATACACAAAATACGTAGGACTAATATACATTGTTGTAAAGAACTTTTCGAAAAAGACTTACAGAGGGAAAGAGGTATTTTTTTACTTTCTATAGAATACTTAACATTGCTACAAACAGCCCATAGCGAAATCAATACGTAACTATTATAAATTTATAACTGGTGCCAAAACTAGATTAAATGTACCTATATCTATCTGGTCACAATGAGAATTAAGAAGAACTAATGATGAAAGTAACTTACAACTAGCTAGTGGGCGTCCATAAATTACGTGAGGTGTTTTTTAAATTTTCTGTCCCTCCCTCTCCCCCTGGTGAGATGTCGTGAGATTTTATTCAACCCATCCCCCAATCTCACATGAGATTTTTCAAAATGTGGGTTTCTTACGTAAACGAGTTGGATTGTTATTGTAAAAAAAATTTTCTTCGTGCTTTTATTTACGACTAGTTAAGACTAGTAATCAATATTGCTGTTATAAGTGTAATAAAATTTAACAATAGAATACTTAAATCGAGACTACTGTGATTAAATTTATTTATTTATATAATTAAGGTTCACCAACAGTTGTTACAGATATAACACAGATAGGAAAATATATGTATTAGTGTCTTAAATCTAACTGCACAACCAATTACAGGCAAACACCACAAACAATATGCTCTTGGTAATATAATTAAAAAAAATTGTAAGTACTTAAATCTATACTAATATTATAAACAGACAAATTTGGTTGCAATTTTATATATAGGTAGTATTCTTTAAAAGTAGTTATCCCATTCTAAAAATGTTTTTACTGGTTGAAAGGTTACACAGTTTGCGAGCGCTACAGGCTATAAAATAATTTTAAAATCAGAAAAGATAGGGCAAAGTCCTACATCTAAATAAAATATCTTAATTAACTCCTAATTAATTTGACAAATTTGGATATTGAATCTGAGTGGACGTCAGCCAGGTTGATGCGTTCATTTATGAGTTTGCATATGCGGGGTACAGGTGAATTAGCACCAAACACTGTACGGCGAAGAGGTGGAGCTAAGGGTGTTATAGGTTTGCGAGGTGGTCTACGGGGTACTCTAAAGTTGAATTTATATAACAATTGTGGGCAGTCAATGTTATTATTGAGCAGCTTATAAGCGAATCTCAAATCCAAGAGCTCCCCAAGAAGCAAAATGTGGTCGAGTAATTGTCCTGGAACCACCATTTCATCAGGACTATAACGGAATAGTAAACGATTATAACCACGGAAAAGGGCCCAATTTATAGGCGTATATTATCTAATTAAATATCTATAGTAGACTTGTTGAACACCACTTCGATCAATAACGACCTTATAGTTAGACTGCGTAGAACTATTTGCTCCCGCGAAGCTAACTATTAGCGCTTAATGGAACCAAACACGACAATAACGTAAACAGTGAATCTCTTAAAAGCTCATACAAAAGTGTTGTGAACTGGTGAATAGCTATTGCTGACATTTTTTTTTTAATAAAGGTAAATTATTGATCCATTACTTATTATAAATAATATCTAAAATATTAAAAGTGTAGTTAACAGTCAAGATGTTATAATGTGTGTATAAATGTGCATGGCGCACGTATATTTTTGGTGAAGTATTATCAGATTTCGTCAATTTTTATACGCGCCTCCTGGAATTCGCGTTATCGATAAGTTGATTTTTAAAATAATATTTGGTTCAGTAAGATATACAATTAAAAGTCGCCATTTTCACAGAGTTGGTTTTCAGAAATACATTAAAAAACCTTTATAGGCGTACTTTTCTTTAAAATGGTGACAATAAGAACCATTGCTTGGCCATATTGTTTAGAATTAGGGTTCCGTTAATGTTTCTATAACCTGTCTCATTTTAATGCTGCTTCAAAAGAGAAATTTAAACTTAAGTAAATCTTAAATTAATTTAAATTGTTAAAAGTTTTCTGTTTTGTAATTTATTGTTTTAGCTAATTATACAATTACCTACGTTTCAAGCTCGCCACGCCATGTGCCACAGAAATTTTTATGTAGTAATACTACTACCCTCGGTAGTTTTGCTTAAATTATATTATAGGTATATAAAGCAAGAATACTCTGAGATTTTGTTTTGAAATTTAGATTCTAAATAAATTTAGAACAAAATCATTAGTTTTTGTTGAATTGTTTAGTGTTATTACGACATAGACATTATAATTTTTAAATATAGTTAGTTTTGCATGACAGTCACCTATACGTAGTACGTACCTATACATAAATTATTAATTTCCTATTCTTTGTTACGTAATTAACTTACCTATTTGAAATACCTCTCGTAAGTAATTTATTTTTACTGAAATCCAAAGGATATGGAAAGACTTATTAGTCAACTACTATGTTAATAGAAAAACACCTGTCTATGCTTGTTTCCTGGACCTGGTGGATTACAGCAGGCTCTGGGCCAAACTTGGAGAGGTAGGGACTCCCACTGAATTTATTAACATCTTGTCCTTTTGGTGGTAACCATCAGAAAAATTATGTAAAGTGGGGAGTCGGATGAGTATGCACTTAAATGCGGTGTCAGACAGGGAGGCCTGTCCTCTCCAAGACTATTTATCTTGTATGTTAATCAGCTGATTGAGGGGCTCAGTAACATCCACGTTGGTTGTCATATGGATGACGTCTGCGTTAATAACATCAGTTATGCTGACGATATGGTGTTACTGAGTCCGTCGCTCAGTGGATTGAGAAAACTACTCGGTATCTGTGAGTCATATGCGAAAGCTCATGGTCTGAAGTACAACGAGAAGAAAAGTATGTTTATGGTTATTATAGGTAAGAATAAGTCTCCGGAACATGTACCCAGTCCGTTTAAACGGAGTACCTCTAAATCGTGTCTTTAAATTTAAGTACCTAGGACACATAGTAACTGAGACCGAGCGAGAACGAAGGGCGTTGTCGGTTCGTGCTAATATTTTGGTGCATAGATTCGCAAGGTGTACATTAGACGTAAAAGTGACACTGTTCAGGGCCTGCTGCCAAAGCTATTGCACTAGCGCTCTATGGGCCAGCTATACGCAACGGACCTACAACGCTCTTCGCGTATAATATAACAATGCTTTCAGAATTCTGGTGGGGCTCCCACGTTTCTGTAGCGCTTCAGCCATGTTTGCTGACGCAAGAGTCGATGATTTTTATGCCATAATACGTATAAAAGCAGCATCTCTGATGTGTAGGATCCGGGGGAGAGAATTCTGAAGATGATATTAGAAATGCAGTGAGTATGAGTATGAGAGTATGCAGTGCTAGGGAGGCTTATCCGACTTCACGTAACGAGATGACGCAATTTTTTGTTTTTAAAAATATCATTGTTGTTTTATTTTTTGATATTATTGGATTTTTATTGGAATTTATTTTATTTTATTTGTATGTGAATTATTATTATTCTTCTATTATTGTGATAAATAACATGTTTAATAATATTATTTAAAACTATTTATGAAGTTTGACACTGACAGCCTTATATCGTGTCTCCTTTAAGTTCTGTACATCGAAAGGTTGTCTGTATGTAAGAGATCGGCCTGTGCGATAAAACTGCCCATTGTACACTAGTTTTACTTTTTGTTTTCATAGAAATATTGTATGACTAGCTTTCTGCCCGCGACTTCGTTCGCGTGGGAGGATATTCCCGCGTAAAATCCCGATCCCGTGAGAATTCCGGGATAAAAATCAAACTATGTGTTATTCCAGGATGTAAACTATCTACTTGCCAAATTTGATTCAAATCCATTCAGTAGTTTTTGCGTGAAAGAGTAAACATTTTTATTAGGGATCCCTATTTATATATTTTTTTAATATGTGATATAGCCTATGTCACTCAGTGAAGATGCAGCTTTCTAATGGTGAAAGAATTTTTGAAATCAGTCCAGTAGTTTTTGTATGAAAACGTTATATACATACAAAAACACAAATGTTTCCTCTTTATAATATTAGTTTAGATGTAAAATAAAGTATGAATGAAAGTATAAATGAATAAAAGATATCTAAGTTACCTATTTAAATAAGTAATTCAAGCACTGGTATGATTGTGAAATTGAAGACTGTTGATTAAGTATTATAACATAAGGAAAAAAAACTTTTTTGCAAAAAATAAAACCGACTTCCATATCAAAACACTACAAAGCCAAAAATAATTTTAATTTCGGTAGTCGGTGTTATTGGTTTTGTATTTTCTTTTTTTTTTTCACACCGCCTTCCGAAATTAAAATTATTTTTGGCTTTGTAGTGTTTTGATATGGAAGTCGGTTTTATTTTTTGCAAAAAAGTTTTTATTTTCGTGCTTTTTAGTGGGTCAGTGAATTTTCCAAATCGGTTCGTAAATGACGGAGTTATGCGCGAACAAAAAACGCAATGCAGCGTAAACGAAAAGATCATCAACGTAAACATTTTTTTAGACTTTTGTTGATTTTTCAGAAACGGCTTGTCCGATTTCGATAAAATTTTCATGGGACCATTTGGGAAGTATACCCTTTCTAACAAGATCAGAATTTTTCAAATCGGTTGGCAAACGACGGAGTTATGCGTGGACAAACATAAAAAAAAAAAATACAAACATTCGAATTGAGAACCTCCTCCTTTTTTAGAAGTCGGTTAAAAAGCCCAACTATTATGCAAGATTAAGGTAGCGAACCTATTTTAAGAGAGAACTTTAAATAATTTCAATTAAAACATTTGTAAGAAACATTTGCTTTTATTGATATCCTGTTGTCGCTCAGTTTAGTTCTACATTTAACATGATCGGTACTTTAGCAGTATACTTTAAGAATAGGAGTTAATGAGAAAATCAGATCAAAAGAAAATTAAATCAACCGATCAGTCAAATAATAAGGCCAAAACAGTTGTTCTAAAACTTATATTATTCGCTCGAATTCTCACATGCACTTTAATTTCTCTTTATAATTTAGTTGCTAATGTAAATCCATCTTGATGTGGAATCATTTCTGTCCCAAAAATGCGTCCAAATCAGGCTTAGGCACAGAAATCTTAATAATAAGGCAATTATTATTAAGATTTCTGTGGGCTTAGGTAATTCAAAATTTCTGATAAAGAATTTAACGTCGCATGTCGTCGCTCGTCGCTTATATTGTACGATAAAACACCGTTTTGTTCAGAATTATTCATATAAATATTTTGTCTCAAAGTTTCGCTGGAACTAATGTGTACGGATCCTTCTCCTATATCTACGATACGTTCTTCGCCAAATACGAAGTTAGAAACCGACACTTGAATTATTTGGTTATGAACTTTTTGTTTGTAAGAACCTTTATTCAGATCCACTTTTGAAAGAAAAGTAAATAGCACGACACGTCGGCAACAAATCAAAATGTGCGTACTGAGACTACTCGTATAACAGCATTTGCAAAACTATTATAAACCGATGTATTCTTGTACAGGACACACGGATATAGTTTAGGATACTAAGTATATTATACCGAACCTTTACAATCGTGTTAAGATTATAATAGTATTGGTTTAAACTGCTATAAAGCCGCTCCATTTAACTTATAATTGTTCTATAAAGTGAATTTATAAACCCTTATAAAACCAATTAATAAATACATATGGTTTCCAGTATGTTTAGTTCTGTGCTTCACTCTTATTGCCGTATTTTACTTATAACGGTTCTGTAATGCTTCTTGTTAGTAGTTATAAGTATAGCTTACCAGTTTAACTACTCTTGAGTGCGTTTACACCCTCATGATACTTTTATAGGTCACCTAAGCTTATATTGCACCCTTAATTTGTATCTATAAGTAATTATAAGTTAATGTATAAAATCAGATATACTATTAAACCCAACTAACTCCATGGTTGCTATTATAAGCATGGCAGCCGATACTAGAACCGTTAAGAGATAATTATAAATGCTGGAGGCCTATAACACCAGAACTATATGATAATTTTGCTTCTTGGGTCCCTTCGGGATTCCAGGGTATTCATTTTGTAGCAGGCCAGTTTATCAGGGTAGGAGAGATATTTAAATTGCCTTCCCTTTGAGTACCCCAAGTATCGGATAAACCTTTTTTGGACTCGTTCTATTCTCAGCGAGTGAGTTGCGTAGTGAGGCCTCCATACCACGCTACCATAGATAAAATAAATAACTAGATATGGTCAACAGACGAAATTATATCGGAACCGTGTGTCTCCAGTTAGGCGCTGGGCGGGGCAACAACTACACATGCAGTTTAATAAAATCAATAGATACGCACTCGCACACACACCCGCATTTCTTGAATCAGAACGTACTATACAATCAATAATAAACCTTATTCCGTCAAACACAGCGTGTATTACCATGCACCGTAGAACTTACCCACACAAAAACATCGGTCGCTATCGTTGTGCTGTGCAAAAGCAATTTATTTTACATATACGCTAGTGATTGACTAAATCGGAAAGTTATCGATTCTTCCATTTATTATTGTACAATTTTTTTTGGGCACCTGAAAATGAACCAAATAAAAAATGGCATGTCCAGAAAATATTACAATAACAATAAACATATTATTAAGAACATAACATTACATAATTATTATTAAGTACTACCTACTAAGTATTAAGGGCTACCCTGGCGCTTTCGACTTAAATCTTAATATTTAATTATCATAGTGATAGGTCAAATAGAAGTTGATGTTAACTTACATTACGCTCTTGATCGGAACATACCAGCCGTATAGGTTGTATAGAATCCTGAAAAGTTGAATGACTGATTTTATGAATACCCTAAATCATGAGAATAGCTTTCAGTAATAAAATAAAATTCAACCCACTTCTGCAAAAATCAGTTGTACTCTTAATTTTGGAATTTTCCATTCAAAAATCCTGCGACTTTTCTTTAGAGACTAGAACATTTCTGCGTTGAAGTGAACCGAGCATATGGTGCTATTTTTTGTAGGGTACCAGTTAGGTGGCATGCCTGTGGCATGGCAATCTATTCCTTTTTTATGTTACCATCTTTTGGGAAACTGAAAAGTACGAAAAGCACTTATTTATCATTTACATACATCCTAAGCTACTTCTAAACGTCACCATATAATATCGCAATAATTACGTAACACACTATAAATCAAGATCTGAATGATTTTGACGTATATTGCTAATGCATTGCTTCATATGTTCGAAATATTGGTCTGCTCAACAACGTAAATACCGCAGTGAGTGTTGTTGATTTAGCATAATGAAACCGATTCCTACTGTAAGTGTGTTACGCAATTACCCCGCAGGTAATAGTTTAGTAGGTTATAATAGGTTTTTGTTATAAGAAAAATCCTAGTTAGTAGAGAAATTGTTAAATATATGAAAACAAACACACATCCATGCATAACAAATAAATAGCATGAATATATTGACTTATTTTAAGCTCAATTCACAAATACATTATCTGAACCATGCCGATTATTATAACGCATTCGAAGCTTCAACGGAAGCAAAATACAAAAACCATAAAAAATAAAGAAACAGCATGAGGATAAGGCATAACATACGATAATTCTAAACCGAAAAACACCACCGATTATTAACCTAAAATTAAAGTAACTTACTTTACGAATATTGGTTACGCATTTCTCTACTACTCTGTAAAAAAATCAAAATAAGTAAAAAAACATTATTTACATCGATCTTCCAACCAGGCTAAAACGGTTGACAGATTGAAAAATAAACTATTGTAGCGACGGCGACGTCGGAACTCCACGCATGCTGCGGGCGTAAAATAAATTGTTTATTTTTTTTTACTTTTTTGTACACTTGACTTTCCAACGTATTTTTATTTCTGTCACCTCATGTAAAATAAAAGTTAAACATATTTTCTTAGAGGTTTCCGTATGTTATAAAAAACTTTTTACCAAAAAATTAAACAGACTCCCAAATAACACTGCAAAGTGAAAAATAACTTTAATTTCGGTAGTCGGTGTCTTTAGTTTTGTATTTTCGTTTTTGGCACCGACTTCCGAAATTAAAGTTCTTTTTCACTTTGCAGTGTTTTTTGGGAGTCGGTTTAATTTTTTGGTAAAAAGTTTTTATTTCACTCTTTTTAGTTGGTCGATTTTTAATTTACCTAGTTACAAGAGCCTAAATGTCAACTACTTATATTCATTTACAAAATATTGCTTTTCCCAATGTTGGGCTGTTATTTGTTGAGGAGTTCTCCTGGTAGTTCACCATCAGCTTCACTTCACCATATGCATTGTGACGAGCATATTGTGCTTAATAACCACATTCAAGTAATCGAAGCGGAACACATGAAATACTTATATATTGAGTAGTTCCAGTGGCCATCTGTGGTCTTCATCATCAGGTCCACTTCACAAATGGTGCTTTTCGAATGTAACTACACAAGTTACTTTAAAAATACTCAAATCACTATAGGTGTGCCTATATTATTTGAAGAGTTCCCTCGATTTCTCCAGGATCCCATCATCAGATCCTGTCTTGGTGACAATGGGACCAATTTCAAAGTATACCCTTTCAAACAAAAAAAGAATTTTCCAAATCGGTTCAGCCGTCTCCGAGTAATCGGTGATCATACATAAAAAAAAAATATATACGCGTCGAATTGATAACCTCCTCTTTTTTTTGTCGTCGGTTGAAAAACCCCTAAACTATAATAGCAATATTTCATTCGTCAATCGACATTGCTGTCGATAGCCTACATTAGTGGATCTGCACAAGCACATCACTAATTCGTCGCAAGAAGTGGCGGCCTCACTACGCGATGAATCTGCGTAATTCAGTTTCGTATGTTATGTTTACATTGCTTGTCCAGTTACTTAGTGACGAACTCAGGTAGTGGTTAAGGAGCAATGTATTTATAGCAAAAGGAGTACAATCGCTCTGATATTTGAAAACAAAAATAACATAGTAAAACCAAGAAATATTTTCGATTTATTGTTTTTCATGATTTTAAAGACAAATATTGTAAAATACTTGTACTTACATATGGTAAGTGATTCCATGATTCACATAGATTTGATTTTGGCTTCGGTTTTTACAAGATACCACAGAACAACTCGGCATTCATATATGTTATCACGATCGCCGTCGAAAGCGCACTAGTTCGCGGAGACGGCCATTTGCCTGTGACATGAGCCCTGTGGCCATGTCGCGCGGACACCGATACGCCCCCTTACCACTTCTCCTGTATTTTTGATTTCTGTGCACGCTACAGTATTCCAGGATGCTTCTTACAAGACCATTGAAGAGAACTAATTTAGTATTTGGGTGTTGAAATATCTTTCCATTGCGAATGACAAATCCAAGCATACGTCGGGACCGACTAATTATGTTCTCAATATGTGGTATGAATGTGAGTTTAGAGTCCAAGATAACTCCCAGATCCCGTACTACATCCACCTCGCATAAGTTCACTCCGTTTATTTGATACGCCGAATTCACTGTATTGACTTTCCTGGTGAATTTTATGTGGCTACATTTCGAACTATTCAACGAGATTTTATTGTTTTCACACCATACAGATAACCGATCAATATCTTCTTGCATTAGGTTTACGTCCTTTAGAGACCTAATGGCTCTTGAGATTTTTAAATCGTCTGCAAAAAGAAATATGCTAGTATTAAGGAAACATGATGTTACGTCGTTTATATAAATGTTGAATTAAAAACAAGAATATCTTTAATTCAGTCCATGGAGAATCATGCGCGGTCTCAAGAGAGACTATTGGAACCAACATGTCCATATGATTTTCAGTAAAATCATCTGCTCCTTCAACTTCGTTCTGATCTAGCCACTCTAAGCCGTTGGCGCTTGCGCACAGTAACACATGAGCTCGTCTTGTGACAATCCGTGAGGGTCGCACTTTGCGGAACAGACGCGCTTGCTTAGCTGGTGCAATGTGGGCTGCTCGCCTGTGCTCTGCAGCTCTTGTGCACATATTTCTTATTACTTTCTTTAGTTTGTGTCAAATTAGTATATCTACTAAACAATTGCACAGCATCTTTACAGTCTATATTTAAATTAAAGTAAATAAGTAATTCATTTTTTATCAAATTCCGAGACGTTTTGTTTATTACGACTAAACTTTTCAAAATCCCAAAGAAAACAAATCATGCGAAATAAATAATTTTTTTTTATTCAATCAGAAAAAAAATTGCGTGATATTTGCCGAGACCCCCCCTCTCTCCAACGTAAGATTAGATGAGATTTGACTCGACCCCCTCCCCTTTAAACATCTCACGTAATTTATGGACGCCCCCCTACCACGCATGATTCACTGAAGGGTGATTCGATTGGATATCAAAACATTGTCTAGGACGAGGTAGCACTCGAAAATTTAGTTTGCTGTTTGTTAGAGCTTTTTGACAGAATATTTGCTCCGCTGTATTTGTTCCTCCTTGTATTTGTATTTGTTCTGAAAAACTAGCCTTTTTGTTCCAAGATAAAAATTAGCCTACGTGATATTCCAGGATGTTAACTATCTACTTACCGGATTTCATTCAGGTCCGTTCAGTAGTTTTGACGTGATTGAGTAACAAACATCCATCCATACATCCATCCATCCAAACACCCAAACTTTTGCATTTATAGTATTAGTATAGACTAGTGATAATAAAATATGATAGATTCTTATTGAAATGAAATGAAATGAAATATTTATTCTGTAAATTGGTTATAAATAACACTTTTACACGTCATGTTTTTTTGCGTGTTTAGTTTAGCTAGATGAGGCCGGTATTTCCTAACTGACTACTCTGAGAAGAAACACCGAAACAAACTCAGAGGTCAAAGTCTCTTTTAAAGTCCAGACAATTTGTATTTGTATATGAGAAGCATGTAGGTTCATGTCTGTGGTATTCTTTTGAGGAAATAACCACGCAAATTTGAGCGGACCTGTCCAGACAGTGCAAGCATTTGTCAGTTATCGTGTAGCTCAACTTAGAACTTAAGGAGCTCAACAATTTGACGAACAATACCAAAGTAAGGACCTTTGGGTAGGCCACACAAGTACTCAAACTGCTTGACATCATTAAATAAATTATAGTGAAAGCAAAAACAATGAAGAAAGAATAACCTACATCGTCCTCACATTTACAATAATGAAATAATTATATATATATATAAAAAAAAACAACAATATAAAAAAAAACAACAAACAAAAACAAAAATTAATAGGTATATACAATACTTGAGAAAGCAAAATTTTAATTAATCAAAAATAAATCATCAATCATAATTTTAAAAAGAAAGAAATAAAAAAAGGCACACGTATATCACTGGAGCATCTCATTCCCAAGCCTTCTTGTCCTCAATATAATCTTTAACACTGTAAAAAGCTTTCTGACATAGCTTACGTTTTATCAATAATTTGAATTTATTAATACTTAGTTTTTGAATATGGCTAGGAATTTTATTATAAAAACGTATACATTGGCATCTAAACGAACCACCTATTTTTTTTAACCTTGTTTTAGGCATGACATATGTGTCTTTGTTCCTTGTATTTACACTATGAATATCACTGTATTTTTTAAACAGATTAATATTTTTGTGTGCATACAAGAGGTCATAAATATACTGAGATGGCACAGTCATAATATTAATCTCCTTAAATTTGTCTCTTAAGGAGTGCTTAGGACTTAATTTATAAATTGCACGAATGGCCCTTTTTTGTAATACAAATATTGTGTGAATGTCGGCGGCATTTCCCCAAAGTAAAATGCCGTATGACATCACACTGTGAAAGTAACTAAAGTAGACTAAACGTGCTGTTTCGATATCAGTTAATCCACGTATTTTTCTAACGGCATATGCTGCAGAACTTAGCTTTTTTGACAATTTATCTATATGGGGGCCCCACTGAAGCTTCGCATCCAAAGTTATGCCCAAGAATACTGTGGTATCTTCGGGTTTCAATATTTCGCCCTTTATTGATACACTAGTATTCACTTGTCTAACATGAGGTAACGTAAATTTTAGGAATTTGGTTCTTTTCTCATTAAGAAGAAGATTATTAACATTGAACCAGCTAACTACAGTTGCAAGGGCTCTGTTAACTTCTTCAGTAACCTGCTGTTGACGTTTGATTTTAAATAAAAGAGAAGTATCGTCAGCAAATAGCACTATGTCATGATTTTTGATCAGGTACGGCAAATCATTTATATAAATAAGAAACAAAAAGGGACCTAAAATTGAGCCTTGGGGGACCCCCATTTTGACCACAGATCCCGGCGATCTTTTGCCGTTCACATCGACTCTCTGAATCCTTTCACTCAAGTAAGAGGACAAAAGATTCAGAGAGGTGTCCCGGAATCCGTAGTAGTGCAGTTTCCTGATTAATGTCTCATGGGGAACACAGTCAAATGCCTTGGACAAATCACAAAAAATGCCCAACGCATCGCACTTATCTTCCCATGCATTATAAATGTGTCCTAAAAGTTCAACACCGGCATCAGTTGTTGAACGACCCTTTGTAAAACCAAATTGTTTATTATGTAGCAATTTGTGTTTATTAAAATATCTTTGCATCTGCATTAAAATAATTTTCTCAAAAATTTTACTGAAAGTGGGCAGTACAGAAATAGGTCTATAATTAGTAGGGTCAGATGTACTACCCGATTTAAATAGTGGGATTATTTTACTATATTTCATTAAATCAGGAAACTCACCGCAATCAATACAATTATTAAATATAACAGCTAATGTAGGAGCAATAATGTGTATAATGGACTTAGTAACATCAACAGAATTACCCCACAGGTCTGCAGTCTTTTTAACATTCAAAGAATTAAAAGTTTTAATGATGTCATTAGAAGTAACATATTGGAATTTAAACTCTGAACTACAAACTGGAACATTTTTTTTAAGTAGTGTTTCTGCAGCAATGGTAGATGATTTTAGCGACTTGGTTGTCGATACAGGAATGTCAGTGAAAAAATTTTCAAATTCTGTGGCGACTTGTGAATCTAATGTTATTATATTATCATCAATAGTGAGGGTGTAATCACTATTTCGGTTGCAAGACCTTCCCGTTTCGCTTTTTATAATATCCCAAGTCGTTTTAATTACATTACTACTATTTTTAATTTTAGAACTCAAGTAGCGAGACTTGGCAATATAACAGACCTTTTTAAATAATTTAGAATAGTTCTTAACATATAAATGAAATTCTGCCGAGTTAGTGTAAGACCGCTCCTCATAGAGTTCATAAAGCCGATTTCTACTTTTATAAATACCAGTGGTGGCCCAGTCACTGAAAGAAGTGTTAGTATTTACTGAAGCAATTTTGGGAATAAATGTGTTATCGAATTGTTGGCAATATATTTTGAAAAAATCATTATAATGTTTATTAGGGTCCTCATTAGTTAACAAACAGGGCATTTGATTTAAGAGTTTAGTTTTGAATGCTTCCAGGTGATATTTAGTTTTTGGATTTACAGTGATATTCTTTTTTAACATTTTATTGACTTTTTTTGGTAAAGTAATTAATTGCCCACAATGATCAGAGTCTATTAAATTAATGATTTTTTTGTGAGTCGGTACAACATCCGTAAAAATATTATCTAAACAAGTGGCACTAGTAGGAGTTATTCTGGTGGGCTCCATAAATTGGTTTACAAGATTGTATGATTGGAATAAACTAATAATGTTAGTGCTCAAACCAGAATTTTCTAATAAATTAATATTAAAATCACCACAAACAATGACATATTTACTCGAGTTACAGATTTTATGCAAAACTTCATCCATTACTTTTTCAAAGCAATCGTACAATCCTGAAGGTGGTCTGTACACACTTAATATAATAAACTGCTCCAATTCAATACACGCTATTTCAATAGATCGTTCAACAGAGAGGCTCACAATATCCATTCGGTTCCTGAATTTAAGATTATTACTTATTAAAATTAAAGAGCCACCATGTATAGCATTCACTCTGCTGAAAGAACTACCAACCTGGTAATTATTATAATTGAAAATAAATTGATGGCTTTGAAGCCAATGTTCAGTTAGGCAAAGAATATCAATATTGTTAAAATTAAGAAAAAAACTCTACTTCTAAGTCTTTGTTTAAAAATCCTTGAATATTTTGATGTACCAGGTTAATAGTATTTCTTGATTTTAAAACTATATTTGTGTCCTCTTTGCAGTTTAAAAGTTCATTACTGCTAGAGATTCCCTCTGTTGTCAAAATTTCTAATTTAAATTCTCAGTAGTAAAATTATTTGCAACCAAGCAATTGGTTGAGTTATGTAAACTGTGTATTAGTAAAAAGATTAAAAAAAAATCGTATCAGTTTATATGTAGTTGCTTATTAATATTTTCTGTGGGTTTTTATAGCCTGAAATAAATAAATAAAGTATGTTTTAATAAAGGATGTTCGTAGCCTAATAGAAGACATCTACGACGTTCTTTTCTGTATTCTGAGCATACGACAACCCTCTCTATTGTAAACTAATCCCAGCTTTTGTTATTTTGCTCTCCCCTCAGTTGCTGTTTTCCTCGTCTGTTGTAGCTCTTTTATTCTGTTTTTAATTCCACATTTTATCAACAGATGGCGTTGTACCCTTACGTCACGTTTCTGAATGGCAGTGTTAAAATTCTCTGTCGTTTGGTTGGGTATTGTGGACAGTTTGTAAATTGGTATCTCTGGTTTCCCTTCAAAACGCATAAATCTTTCGCCTTTTACTAAAGATTTCCGTGGAGGGGAACACTCAAATGAGTCTTATGCATTTTTGAATTACTTCGTTTCGGCGGAGTATATAATGATTATTAATGGATACAATATGTAATGTAAGTAGGGATGTCGCTTCTTTCCGAAAAAGATCGATTTTTAAATCGATCCGAATCGTAACGTAAGCGGATGTATCGATTCACAATAAAATCGAGGTCCAAAAGAGCGATTCCTAAAAAATCGATTAATTTTTCAAGTTTAAAGGGAAATGTCCATTTGATAAAGAAGTGACGCCCACGAAAGAAACAAATTGGAGGCACAAGGGTTGACATCATAGATAAAGAAACAATCACTATTTTTTACACAGAACTTGGTTGGAATTTTATAAATCATAATATAAAAATGCAATTTTATCAAAAGACATACTTATCGATTTTAGTAGCTACGCAATATAAGTTGTTGAGTATGTAACCTGTGTGTTTTTATAATTAACTTACTTGTTGTGGTGCAATCCATTGCTGAAATATAGACCGAACTTCCACATTGTTCAAGGTAAATCTCTTAAGTCTTCGTGTATCCACGCCACAATTGACACAGAGATGACTCTGTGGTAAACTGGTAAGTTTGTGTAAATCTGGTTCCATAATCGTGTCAAGTCCTTCGTGAAAAATAGGTACGGTCTGCATTGGCAGGCCGGTGTCGCCGTGGAAGGCGGTTACAGAACCCAATGTAAAGCCAAGGTCATCATCGGGAACGATTACAGTCCAAAATCGTAATCAAAGTCGTCAGAATATCAAATAGAAAAACGCAGTAGAAAAGAAATCACGGTTCACAAAGAAACAGAACTAAACAAAATGTTAAATTAGCGTCATCCCTACGTCAAGAAAATCGTAATTGACAACTGACTGACATTTAACATTTTGTTTAGTTCTGTTTCTTTGTGAACCGTGATTTCTTTTCTACTGCGTTTTTCTATTTGATATTCTGACGACTTTGATTACGATTTTGGACTGTAATCGTTCCCGATGATGACCTTGGCTTTACATTGGGTTCTGTAACCGCCTTCCACGACGACACCGGCCTGTCAATGCAGACCGTACCTGTTTTTCACGAAGGACTTGACACGATTATGGAACCAGATTTACACAAACTTACCAGTTTACCACGGAGTCATCTCTGTGTCAATTGTGGCGTGGATACACGCAGACTTAAGAGATTTACCTTGAGCAATGTGGAAGTTCGGTCTATATTTCAGCAATGGATTGCACCACAACAAGTAAGTTAATTATAAAAACCAGAGAGTATTCAACCTAGAGAGCTTATAGGCCGATTTCTTTGAAGAACACAACTCACCAATATGGGTTGGGAGGCAAAGAAAAAATGCGCTACTGCAATTGGTCAGTTCAAGGTCAAGCTTCATAGATATGCCGAGTTAGGAATTGCTCTACTTGATTGAGGGAAAGTTATCGATATCGATAAAATGAAGTTTAACATTATAAAAAATACTCAATAAAATCACATAATAATGTTTAATCATTATCAGTCTCAATTACAAAAAGAAAAAGAAGTATGCTGTTATTATTGATTTTTAAAATGAATTAATTTAGTATTTATTTTTCGAATTAAAGTTTTAGGGTCCTGATTGTTTTTGCTAAAAAATGATAACCGAGCGTCTATATATTTCTGAATTATGCATCTTGCTAATTCAATCAAATGATTGGTAGTTTCTATTTCATATTGATGAAAATTAATATCCGGGAATAAATTATACCCAATCAGTGATTTTAAAACCGATCTCATAAAATAATTGGAATTATATTTCTGAGACAGCACGTTCGAACCGCTCTCGTTGATAAATTTCACAACGACGACAAATTTCTATTACTGTGGTGGATCCGCACAATAACTTGTCTTTAGTGTCTTTTTGAAATTGTAAGGCGTTTTGATTTGTAACATCAATCAACGCTCCAATGCAAGTTAGGCATTTTATTTGCTTTATCAGAGCATGGACAATGTAGCCGGCCATATATTATTTTTATATTTTATTTTTTTATATTTATTTTATATTCCATAATAAATATATTTTATGAGGGGAGGTCTCAGGGTAACTGGAATGATGAACACTGTCTCATATGATTATCGTTTACTTAGTTAATAAAACACGTTCACAAACATGGGATTCGGACTTAGTTTTTCGTATACAAAAGATCACAAATAAACACTTAGGGCACCACATATGAGGAATAAAAGTACACGTTGGTTGCCACATGTGAGCACGTGGTTTCGGATAGGTAATTATTACGTACGAGTCTACAACTTGCGCGCAGGCGGCGAACTGGCGCCGCGCGCACCCCGCTCGTGAAGCGAGCGATGCGCGAGAAAGAGAAAGACATAGCTACGATATACTCGCACTTATTCGGTATACCGTAGTGGCACGCGGTTACGGGATTCCCTGACTGGCCTCGAGTGGGTTGCTACATACTCCCCCTCCAGTTCTGGAGAACGCCCTCGCTCCTGGACTGGTACACTATTAACCTCAGCATTAGCTGGACGTCCGCGTTTCCTTTTAGGATTAACGGGTTTTGGTAAGGAGTCATAGCTGCCTCGGTATCGCGTGAGGTCCTCGGAATGGTATTTACCTAAATCTACATTTGGTTGTTCTGTGCTCGCGATGGTGTACGTCGTTGGGCTTACCTTTTTCATGATCTGGTAGGGGCCATCGCGGCGCGGCAAGAACTTGGAAGTAAGGTCTTTTGATCCTTTACTCAGCAAATGTGATTTCAACATGACTAAATCACCTACCTCGAATGAGTCAGATGGTCGGCGGGAAACGTCGGCATACTGCTTTGTCTTGTCCTGTTGGATCTCGACGCGTTCTCGAACATCTGACAGTGAATGAAGAAAGTTTTCAAGGTAAGGGGTAACTTGAGGGACAAAATTTTCTTTGGCTCTGATTGTGCGAAGATCGTGAACGACTTCTGTGGGTGACCGCATCTCTCTACCAAAGGTCAAATAAGCCGGTGACTTGCCTGTTGTGCGACATTTTACACTATTGAGAGCAAAACGGATCACTGGTAACTTCTTTGGCCAGGATGTGTGTTCGTCTTCCACGAGATGGGCTAGCATTGCCTTCAGATCGCGGTTTTTGCGCTCAGCAGGATTAGCTTGTGGATGATACAGCGGGACAAAATTTTGTTTGATGTCTAGAACTGACATACACTCTCGCATTACTGCGGAAACAAATTGAACACCATTGTCCGAAATAATCCTACGAGGTAAACCGAACCTCATGAAATATTCTTCAATGAGAACATGAGCACAGGCCTCTGCTGTTGCTTCTTTTAGAGCAAATAGCTCCGTCCATCGGGTAGCAGTGTCTTCAATGAGAAAGATCCAACGCTCCCCCTGGTCTCCTTCCGGGAGTGGGCCGAAAAGGTCCATGGCCAGGACTTCGTTTCGCTGGCTCATGACTGGAGTCTGGAGCAGGCCTGGTGGTTTGGTATTGTTGGCTTTATAGCGCTGGCAATGGATGCAGGCTAAGACATAATCGGTGATTATTCTCCGCATCCCTGTGAAATAATACAGCTGAGCTACTTTCTGATATGTTCGATCGATGCCTGGATGGCCAGCTGTTTGAGAGTCGTGTAACTCTTTCAAAATATTTGCAACTTGTGGGCTAGGAATAACTAATTGGGGAGATTCACTATCGGAGTCTGGGTTATAACGGTACAGAACTCCTTGATCCATAAGATAACCTCTCTCTAGCCATCTTTTTGATGCAACATCATCATGTCCTTCTAGCTCTTTAATAATCTTATCCACTTCAGGGTCAGAAATCTGTTCTAGGCGAAGCTGATTGGGTGTCTTGGCGGGTAGATCGCAGATTACTGAACAAACACCGCAACTATCACTTGTATCGCTGGAACAAATTGGTCTACTCAGCGTGTCAGCAACGACATTCGCCCTCCCTGGGGTATATTGAAATTGGATATCGAAAGATTGGAGTTTAAGAGCCCAGCGGACTAATCTGCCTGCTGGTGATTTAAGTGAGAGCAACCAGCGTAGCGGCTGATGATCACTACCAATCACGACTGGTTGACCGTCTAGGTAAGGTCGAAAACGCTCCACCGCCCACACTACAGCGAGCGCTTCACGTTCTGTGGTAGAGTAATTGCGTTCAGCTGCGTTGAGGAGTCGGCTGGCATATTCGATAGGTCTTTCCTGATTGCCGTCACCCTGCATTAAAACTGCGCCTAAGGCGTAGTTACTTGCGTCAGTTCGCAGAATGAAGGGGCGACTGAAATCGGCTTGAACCAGTATTGGAGCTGAGGTCAGTAGTTTCTTCAGCTCATTAAATGCTTGGGTCTGCTGCGTGCCCCAAGACCAGACTTGACTTTTCCTGGTCAAGCGAGTCAATGGTTCGGCAACTTTTGAGAAGTTGGGAATAAATTTTCTGAACCATGAACATGTTTGCAAAAAGGTTCTCAGGTGCTTTAGGTTACCTGGTACCTTCATCTCGAGGACAGCGCTCACCTTCTCTGGGTCGGTGGAAACACCTTCTTGTGTTATAACGTGACCGAGGTATTTAACGCTTTCACGAGCAAAAGCGCACTTCTCCCTATTTACGTGGAGGTTAAACTCAGCCAAACGTTTAAAAACTGCCTCGAGGTCTTGCAGATGCTGTTGGTATCCCTGAGATATTATCAACAGATCATCGTAATACGCTATTAAAGTTACATTTTGTAAAGCAGAGCTGGATCGGAGACGATCGATTGTGCTCTGAAGTAACTCGTCGATGCGTGGCATCGGATATTTGTCAGCTTTGGTGACTGCATTCAAACGCCTGTAGCCGACGCAGAAGCGAATACCTCCATGGGACTTCGGCACCATCAGCGCCGGTGAACACCAAGCTGATTCACACTCTTCTATAATGTCATCTTGTAACATCTTACCTATTTCAGTTTTCATGAGCTCCTTCTTCGAAGGGTTAAGCCGGTAAGGAGGAACAGCAATTGGAGGATGCTCACCTGTATCAATGCGATGCTCTGCATATGGTGTTGGACCTCCCCCTGCTTTAAAGACGTGTGCGTGCCTGGTAAGGACGGCAGCAAGCGCTTGTCGCTCAGCTGGTTTAAGGTGAGTACCTTCATCATCCCTGAGTATATCTGTGGAGGCGCAGGCTACGTCACGCGAGGTAGGTTCGAAGCACAGGGTATATTTTACTGTATCAAGGTTACTGAAATACCAGACTTCCTTGCAAAAATCTATAACTACTCCCGCGGCGGTTATAAAATCAATACCTAACAACGTCTCGTTTTCTGTCGAGTCCGGAAAAATTAAGAAAGGAATTGTGATAACTACCGTTTCTAAGCACACCTCTAACGTGGTGGTAAGTACATCCATCGTACGGACTACACCGTCAGCAAGCTTAACTTCGCGTGTCGAAGAGCTGAGAGGGTGACCTTGACGTAGAAGGAGAGTATATAGCGTATGACCCGCAATGCAATGTTTGGCGGCGGTATCTATCAACGCGGTACCGGAAAACCCTAAAATTGAAATATTAAAAATCGGTCGTAAGTCGCGACCAATAGGGGGTCCCGTACGATCATTATACAAACATACATCGGTTAAACATAAATACGCATTATCCTTTACATTACTACAAAATAATTGACCATTCTCCTTTACATCATTATTACATAAATGTGCATTCTCCTTTATATTACTGTTACATAAATGTGCATTCTCCTTTACATTGCTATTACATAAATGTGTATTCTCCATTACATTACTGTTACATAAATGTGTATTCTCCTTTATATTATTTAGGTTATCATTACAATTATTTAAATTGTCGAACACATTTTGAGAATTATTATTACAATTATTATGCATCATATTATAAGTCAAAGGTTTTGGGAGAATATTAGCTCTTTGCTTATTTAAAATATTGCACACATTTTCTTGTGGAATTAAATTGTTTTTAACATGGCGACCCGAAATACGACAAGACACAACACCGTTATCACTATTATTATCACAAGAGTCAGACGTACGAGATTGAACTGAATAGAACGATTTAATAATATAATTGTCAGTCTCACCTGGCTGTCGCACTTGCAACTTACGACAATTGACTTTGGCGTGTCCGAATTTCTTACAATACTCGCAGATGGGCCGTCGCTTATTCCCGGAGTCCTGTAATGGTGCAGGCGGCGCGGGCGGCGCAGGCGGGGCGTGCGTCGCAGTCGGAGCGGGCGCGGCTAGCGCGGCCCGAGAAGGCGCGTACTGCGGCGCGGCGCCGGGGGAGCCGGCGAGGCGAGGTCCGTAGGCATGCGAGCGTTTTGGCGGGAAAACGCGTGTGTTATCACTATCACGGCCGGCGGAACTATCACGCGCGGCTGTGCACGTTGTCGAAGTTGTTGGCGTTTCGGTTCGCAGTTCACTCGTCGTAGGTGTCACAAGATTAGTCTCGTGGAAAGAGTCTTCAACGTTTCGTGCGAGACGAAGTAATTCAAAGAAGTTATGGCACTCTTCTCTACGTATTCTTTGTCTGATTCTACTGTGCAGGAGTCCGTAGGTCATATCTATTTGTGCGGACTCTGTTACGTCACCCTTAGGCAAACGTGCAAAAAGGGCGCGAATACGCGCGACGAATATGTCGGTGTTTTCTTTGTCTTGCGGCGTCGCAAATATTTCCAGGTAAATACGATGAGGCGGCCGGCGATCACCATAGGCACATAATAAGTTATGTTTAGCTTCTTCCCATGACGACACTGAATATTTTATGCCTTGCCACCACGTGGCAGCTTCGTCTTTGAAGAGATATGCCAAACCGCGTAATATATTTGAGTCCGATACCTGGGCGCAGTCACTATATGCCTCTATAGCGTCAATAAACGCCTCGGCTGACTCCTTCGGTCGGCCGGAAAAGGTTGCTTTGCAGCGGGCTAGGGTATTGTTTCCTAGAAGCGCGAGTGATTCCGGGGTGGATGCATTCACACGCGACACCGAGTTGAACAGCTCCCTGAAGGCTTCTGTTTGAGAGCGTTGCAGAGAAGCGATTATGGCCGCGACGTGCTCACTGGAGAACGTTGCGTTTGCGTCGGGGCGTGGTGAAGAAAACGTGTCCTCGCCATCTTGGTTAGCGGTCGACACGGGCGGCGTGTCTGATCTCGAGAGGCCGGGGAATGCTTCGTTTGCATCTTCTCTCCGAGTCAAACTAGCCGCTCTGCTCCTGGTCACTGGCATTTTTAACTCGTCACTGCAAAACGTTTATCGAGTAGACACTGTCTATGCACTATATTTTGCACGAAGACACACGTGAGGCGTCATAGATTTGGGAAAGTACCTACGCTATTGTGACATGAAAAAACTCGTTGAGCGTCACCTAAATGAGGTTTTTGCACTCTACTGTCACATGGAAAGGCACTACTTATGACGAAAGACACTATTGTACACGAAAAAACACTTTGGGCGCCACATATGAGGGGAGGTCTCAGGGTAACTGGAATGATGAACACTGTCTCATATGATTATCGTTTACTTAGTTAATAAAACACGTTCACAAACATGGGATTCGGACTTAGTTTTTCGTATACAAAAGATCACAAATAAACACTTAGGGCACCACATATGAGGAATAAAAGTACACGTTGGTTGCCACATGTGAGCACGTGGTTTCGGATAGGTAATTATTACGTACGAGTCTACAACTTGCGCGCAGGCGGCGGACTGGCGCCGCGCGCACCCCGCTCGTGAAGCGAGCGATGCGCGAGAAAGAGAAAGACATAGCTACGATATACTCGCACTTATTCGGTATACCGTAGTGGCACGCGGTTACGGGATTCCCTGACTGGCCTCGAGTGGGTTGCTACAATTTTCATTAAAATCAGTTGTGTCAACAACTGTAGCTTCAGCAGGCACTCGGTAATAATTTTTTTTTGGTGGTGAGTCATTAGATGATTTATCTAATGACTCCTCCCTCCTACATACACTTAACCCGTGGACTCGACATCGAAACAAAGTAACCTGTTTTTTTTCCTGGGTGGGAAAATCATCGAATGACTTCTCCCGCTCTGAGTAAAGCGGAAGGGTGAAGGTAAAAAAGGTAAAGGGAGTGTCAGACTTCTACTGACTAAAAACCCACCCTGTTTCTTGAGCTGCCCTTAAGTTCCGGGGCCGCGGTATCTCATTAGAACATTACCGCAACCCCGGAACCAAACTCGTATGTTACGAGGGCGATATTGTAATGCAAAGGTCCAAGTTAATTAATATTAGACTCCGTCATACTATTTGAAGCCTAGAAAGATTGGATATAGGTATCTTATATTATTTTGACTTTTCTCAACATTATATCAATAAAAACCAAACTAGAAACCAATATTCCCTAGTAACCTTATCCATCCACTTTTCTTTTTAATCTGGAATCTTGGGAAATCTAAAATGAAAACATGCATGTCATACAGAAGAAAAAATATCAGAACTTTCTCCTTTTTTTAAAGTCGGTTAATGTAGATAGGTATTTTATGACAACTATCTAAATTGAATTAAAAAAAAAAAAGTTTTATTTTATAATTATCGATATCGTATTCAGCCGTTATAGGTAACAGCACAGATTTTTACGGATAAAAGAATTAGAATTTCTTCATGTACGAAAGAGACATTACCAAAATTGGCCCGTTGGTATAGTGGTCAGTGGCCCTGACTGCTATGCGCAAGGTCGTGGGTTCGATTCCCACCTAGGACAAATATTTGTGTGATGAGCACGGTCATTTGTTCTTTGTCTGGGTGTAATTTATCTATAATATGTATGTATTTAGAAATATATATATATGTTTATCAGTTGTCTAGTACCCATACCACAAGCTCTGCTTAGTTTGGGACTAGATGGCGTTGTGTGAAAAGTTGTGGAATATTATTATTATATTACCTTGCCTCACCCCTCTTTCTACACGGAATTCATTTCCCAGAGCTTCCAATTGGATTCTAGCTAAGCTGTTGGAGTAAATAGTTTGGATAGTCTTGATGTATGCGGCTGGTATTCCTTGTTGCTTTAGAGTTTCCCATATGTATTCATGGCTTAAGCTGTCGAAGGCTTTGGCGTAATCAATAAAGGCAATGTATATACTTTTATTGTATTCTTTGTACTTTTCCATTACCTGTTTAACTGTGTAAATATGGTCAATTGTTGAAAAACCCTTTCTGAAGCCTGCCTGTTCAACTGGCTGTTCTTCGTCCAGTATTGGGTTTATTCTATCGAGTATGATCTTTGCAAATATCTTATATACATTTGACATCAGGCTTAAAGGTCTATAGTTTTCTATATCCTCTTTATCGCCTTTTTTGTGTATTAAGATGATATGAGATTTTGCCCATTTCGCCGGGATATCTCCGCTCGTCAGAATGTTGTTGAATATTTGAGTTAAAATGGGTACCAGTTCTTCCATTGAGCCCCGAAGGAGCTCATTTGTGATTTTGTCTGGTCCTGGAGACTTTCCCACTTTTTGACTCCTGATTGCCTTTTCCACTTCTTCGGGTAAGATTGAGGGGACGGGTTCCAGACTGTCGTCGAGTATTGGTTCAATATGATTTTTCCTTACTACGTTAGGTGATTGTTTTGCGTATAGACTACGGTAAAAGTCTGTTGCCAGTTCTTTGATGTTCTTCCTCTGTGTAGTGATCTTTGACCTTTTTTTAAGTTTTGGTATCCATTCTTTTCCTGTTTCCCGTAATTCCTTTAGAGCTTTTTTGACACCGCCGGTTCTTTGTATATAGTATTCTAGGGTTTGCAGTCTTTTGATTTTACGATCCCTTCTGATGCACACCTTTCACATTACCGCTTTATAATTGCCAATTTTTTAAAGTACTAAAATGGACATAGGTAGGATGTTATCTTTAACATATAAACATATGCCATCGCGGACTTTTCTGTAGGCATATGTAAGATACACAATTCCACCATACATTTACATACTACATAAACTTTTGGACTCCCCCGGCTCGGAAGCGAGGCGCCCGGTCAAATCACGGCGACACGAAATTAATTTCGTTGTGCATTCTTTTGATTTTGCTATATCTCCTAAGGTATTCATTTAATCTGCCCCCATGCAGATTAAATAAATACCTAAACCTAAAGGGAGGAATTAATCTTCATGAAATGTTCAAGCCAACTAACGTATTTAAAATGATCAGGATTAATACAGTATTTATGTAAATAGCTTTCCAGTTACCGATTTATAATTGCCCATTTTTTAAGTATTAAAATGGAATATACGAGGCATGCCTTTTAAGTTCTGTCGTTTCCATATTTCCCGGCAATTTTGAATTTGAAACTGTTCTATATTCGAATGTGTTTAAATTTTGAATCTCAAAACAGTTGAAAGTATTAGGATTAATGCTATTGTTTAGTCACAGCGTCGATTGGAATCTGTTACGTATGAAAATAAATCTTTCTAAGAAAAATGTTCGTGCAATAATTTTCTACAACTTTAGAAGAGGCTTGACACGGCTTCAGTGTTTTGAAGAGTTAACATCTGTGTTCAGTGATGAAGCCCCATGTCTGCGGACTGTCGAACGCTGGTATTTAGAATTCCAGCGTGGACATACTAGTGTTAGTGACAAATCTCGCAAAGGACGCCCAAAATCCGCCTTCACTGAAGATAACATCATTGCTGTGAGACAACTAATTCTCGAAGATCGTCATGTGACGTATCGAGAGAAAGAGGCTCTGTTAGGCATCTCAGGGACAACCATTCAGAAGATCTTGCATGAAGCGCTTGGTGTGAGAAAGCTAGTTTGCCTTTGGATACCGCATCTGCTTTCCAACGATCACAAGGCGGCCCGCATCAGATGGTGTAAGAAAACTCTGCAAAGGTTCAACCGAGGAGAGTCAAATCACGTCTACGACATCATCAGTGGTGACGAATCTTGGATCTATGCCTACGATCCTGATTCCAAACAACAATCTACAATCTGGGTCTTTCAAGACGAGCCAAAGCCGACTAAAGTTGTTCGTTCTCGAAGTACTTCAAAGAAGATGGTGGAATGTTCGATGAAAGCACCGGCCATGTTGCGACTATTGCACTTGAAGATCGTAGAATGGTTAACGCAGAGTGGTATACCACAGTTTGTTTACCACAAGTCATCGCCGAACTTCGAAAAATTAACTCAAAGCGACGCATCATCCTGCACCACGACAACGCAAGCTCATACAGCGCTCGTCAAACGATTGAGTATTTGAAGCAGGAAAAAGTAGAAATACTTGACCATCCTCCATACAGTCCTGACCTAAGCCCTAACGATTTCTTTACATTTCCTAAAATTAAGAAAAGTTTTCGTGGTCAAAGGTTCCAGTCCGGTGAATAACCAGTCGACGCTTTAAAGTCAGCCATTTTGAACACCCCCAATTTAGAGTGGAATCAATGTTATAATAACTAGTTTGAGCAAATTGAAAAGTGTATTAAGCAGTAAGCTACGTGGTGAATACTTTGAAAAACAATAAAAAGTACTATAAGGTTCTAGTTGTGTTTTTTTCTTCAAACGACATAACTTAAAAAGGCATGCCTTGTAGTATGTTACCCGTAAGAGATAAACATATGCCATTGCGGAATTTTTTGTAGACCTATTTTGTTCTATCTCGTACGGTTCAGCCAGCGTTTGCAGAGTAAGCGCAAAAAAAATGTTTATTAAGACATCACATTAGAAACCTCTAAAATTATCATTGTTTTTCTACTATATTATGCATGTATTATACATATAAACCTTTCTCTTGAATCACTACTATCTATTAAACAAAACCGCATCAAAATCCGTTGCGTAGTTTTAAAGATCTATGCATACATAAGGACAAACAGCGGAAGGCGACTTTGAAAATAAATTGTACTTTATTTTGATGCTATGTACTTTTTTTTACCTATTTTAACCAATGTACTTTAACTGCAAACAAAAAAGGTGGCAACCCTAGTTATGTCATCCATTTGGTATCTAGATGTCTGAGAATGTTTTCCACACCATTTCAACGCGCATGAAAGCATTATTATGCGTTATAAATTAGATACAAAAATTTAAAATTTGTAATTGTTTAGCATGCACACAGGCCTAATACTTGGTCACAACTAAAATGGTTCGTGTATCAAAAACTCGCATAGTGTTCGTGCGTCGGGGCAACGTATGTGCGGTCAAGTGGTTTTCAAATCTGTGATAAAAACATACAAGTTAGATACTCAACAACTTATATTGCGTAGCTACTAAAATCGATAAGTTTGTCTTTTGTTAAAATTGAATTTTTATATTATGATTTATAAAATTCCAACCGAGTTCTATGTAAAAAATAGTGATTGTTTCTTTGTCTATGATGTCAACCCTTGTGCCTCCAATTTGTTTCTTTCGTGGGCGTCACTTCTTTATCAAATGGACATTTCCCTTTAAACTTGAAAAATTAATCGATTTTTTAGGAATCGCTCTTTTGGACCTCGATTTTTTGTGAATCGATACATCCGCTTACGTTACGATTCGTATCGATTTAAAAATCGATCTTTTTCGGAAAGAAGCGACATCCCTACTTACATTACATATTGTATCCATTAATAATCATTATATACTCCGCCGAAACGAAGTAATTCAAAAATGCTTAAGACTCATTTGAGTGTTCCCCTCCACGGAAATCTTTAGTAAAAGGCGAAAGATTTATGCGTTTTGAAGGGAAACCAGAGATACCAATTTACAAACTGTCCACAATACCCAACCAAACGACAGAGAATTTTAACACTGCCATTCAGAAACGTGACGTAAGGGTACAACGCCATCTGTTGATAAAATGTGGAATTAAAAACAGAATAAAAGAGCTACAACAGACGAGGAAAACAGCAACTGAGGGGAGAGCAAAATAACAAAAGCTGGGATTAGTTTACAATAGAGAGGGTTGTCGTATGCTCAGAATACAGAAAAGAACGTCGTAGATGTCTTCTATTAGGCTACGAACATCCTTTATTAAAACATACTTTATTTATTTATTTCAGGCTATAAAGACCCACAGAAAATATTAATAAGCAACTACATATAAACTGATACGATTTTTTGATATCTTTTTACTAATACGAATCTATCATATTTTATTATCACTAGTCTATACCTACTAATATATTAAATGCAAAAGTTTGGGTGTTTAAATGGATGGATGTATGGATGGATGTTTGTTACTCAATCACGTCAACGTCAACGGACCTGAATGAAATCTGGTAAGTAGATAGTTGACATCCTGGAATATCACGTAGGCTATTTTTTATCCTGGAACAAAAAGGCTCCTTTTTCAGCATGATGCTAAGATTTCAACGAGGAACAAATACAGCGGAGCAAATATCCTGTCAAAAAGCTCTAACAAACTGCAAACAATATTTTTGAGTGCTACCTCACATGTTTTGATATCCAATCGAATCACCCTTCAGTGAATCATGCGTGGTACCGAGGATCGCTAGGCCATAACACCGCAGAAAGGCAGATCTGATATGATAATACCAAGCTTGTTCTCACTCTCGTCCTACCTATCTGGCCTGCATAACCCAGTTCTTGGGTAACACGATAGCTCTGCGCAAGACCAGTTTCAGATTTTCTGGCTTCCGACTACCAGTAACCAGGGCCGGATTAACTATTAGGCGGAGTAGGCAACTGCCAAGGGGCCCCGCATCAACTAGGGGCCCAGGCCCAGTGCACGCACCAAGAAAACATGTTTCTTCGAACGAGACTTTGATGTGCGTGTGAACTTAAAGACCTCACTGTTATCTCACAAAATACTAATCGTTAGATTTAGTAGTAGAATTAAAACAATTTTAGAACAAATCTGGGTATACGCAAACAAATATATTAAAAACCACAGCCCTTAATATGCGTTTCCTCAGTTCACACACGATTTGGTCAGTCAAACTGTCAAAGTAAGAAAAGGGGCCCGAGAATGCCATTGCCTTAGGGCCTCTGACAGGGTTAATCCACGGACCGACCTTTGCAAGCGTTGCTTAACTTAAAAATAGACCCGTGCGGCTGTTTTTAATTAGCCACGATCTCTTCTTCAACAACAACATTTAGGTACTACAGACAGTAAAACTCCCCATGAACATACATTAACCTGAGATTATCTTAACTTCTCAGTTCAAATAAAAAAAACACCTTAGAATATTCATGGGGATAATGACTTGAGATTAAGCCAGTACAAACTTCTTACTATCTAACTATTCACCATATTCATATCTATGAAATACCTAATATTTTTTAAATAAATACGTAAGTATTATAAATTTTTCATAATATTCTAAATTAATTAAGTTGGTTGGATACAACTTCCATAGCGAATGAGGTTTAAATAGAATTCTGTGTTAGGGTAAATACGCTAAACGTCGCCCCCCCCCCCCCCCCCCCCCCAATCTTCGGCCGTCTGTACGTTTTCAGCTTGCGTTCATTCAAAAGGTAATTAAGTGACAATTTTGCTATCTGAATTACAACCTTAGTTCATACTCTATAATATGTACAAACCGTTACTATTCGATTACGTCACTCGCTCTTCGCACACTGAACGTAAGTCGTGACTGCGCCGCGCGCCGCACGGTGGGCTGAAAATCGGCTTTCATAGACTTAGGCATTTTATTTTGCAAGTGCGAGTTTTTTTGCCGGATATCACTTCTATTAGTTATAACAATATACAAAAATGACACCAGAATTGATTCTGCACAGAAACGAAGGAATTATAATTTTTTTACGAAAATTTTGTATGGAGCTAGTATGAAAAATCGAAATATCTCTGAAACGGCAGCGATAACCGTAATATCCTTATAGGGGGTTATAGTACTAATTATTTATGATTTTTTGACATACGTTACATAATGGTTGTAGATGCCTTTTTTTTTAAAAAATCGTCAAAATATTTTTATTTATTTTTACATATTTAAACGTTCCTTTTAGTGTTTAAGTTGAAGAATTCAGAGCTTTAACAACTCTTATCATAAAATAGCATCACCCCTATAGACCTGAAGGACTAGACAGAGGTGTGTAGTGTCTTGTTGATCTTGTAAGATTTCCAACAATACCAAATAGTTGAATATCAGTGTCAAAGTGCCCATGCTGTCGCTTCTTTTTGAAAGATAGGGGAATGAAATTGTTAATTGATCATACCCTAAAAGTATGATTACAACATAACCGGACACATAATAATAATAATATCCTTATAGGGGATTATAGTACTAACATTATTTATTTTAACATATGAAACTGTTCAAAACGATCCATGAACTGTGTCAAAGTTAAGAACATCGTTAGGAGGCATGCTTTTTCCCCAAATATTAAGAATATGTGAAAAAAAAAGACTGTGTATAAACTTTTTATTGATAGGTAATTTAAATAAAACAGAAGTAACAAAAATAATATCTAATAAATTCAATTATACAAAATACATATTTGAAACTATAATTTATGAAATTATTAACTAAACATATTGGTACAATAAACTAACATAAATAACAAAAGAACATAAAGAAAAATAATTAAATTTTACAAATTTTCTTTACAACTTTCGTTGTCGGACTCCAATTCCGAGTCAGAATCCAGATCGGATATACCTACAAACTCGAACTCAGTTTCCGGAAACTGTATTAGGTCGAGAGTTTCAGCAAAAAAGGTTGTCTTCCTTTTGGCATCTAACTTCGGCCTTTGTGCACTTAGAAAAGGATCCGAAGAAACAACAAGCATATTTAGGATATCTTGATTAGAATCTTGCCTGCTTCTTTTCCGCGAATGATGTTCCCGGAACCTCCTAAAATCTTTCTTCTTCCGAGAGAGTCCCAATCGGGACAATATCATTTTTTTCGATTATGTCAGCTCCGTGTATTAATAGTTTATGTACGGTTGATGACATGTAGTACCAGTCGTATAATTCCACGTACTTTTCTGCTGTTTTGCGAGCAAAATCTTTAAATTTGATGACATCGATCTTCTCAGCAGATGTTATTGCTTGCAAAATAACAGCAAATCTTTTTATCAGGTTTTGATCCAACCCAGTAATAGCTGCAGTTTTATTGGGAAACTCGAAAAACTTCCTTGCGGTATTCCCGTCATTGGTAGTTCCCGAGCCTTGTTTTACTATATCAATTAACAGATTGAGCTCCTCTTTAAATTTATTTTGAATGTTTTTTTTTTCTGTTTTGTAACATATCTTTATGCTCATTACTTCTTGCTGCCCACTGTTTGAAGTCAAGTCTGTACGCAATGTGTAACAGACATTCCATGCAATTTATACGGGCATGTAGGGATGATAGGCCAAATTCATATATGTCAGAACACACAGTTTTTGATGTTACAGCATCTAAGTGGTTCATTTCTGTTGGTTTTGCTAAGCACAGGTAGCATGATGCATTTGATCTAGCTTCAGAAAGGTACGTGCAGACTTTTGCGTCGATCATTGTCATCATTAGTTTATGAGTCACCCTGTTACTATTAATGCACTCTGTGGGGTTAAGGGCCTCAATTTCCTCATCCATTTTTCTTTTGTTATCAATGACAACTGCATGGCTTTCTTTTACAAAAGTGAACTGAACCGGACGACAATAAAAAGTTGAGCATGGTTTCGGGTTTGTCCATATAGTATTATCTCCATCTGTCAGTTTCAGTGGCACCAAGGAGGTCATGAAAATGCTTGAATCATCATGCTCGCCGTCCATTTTCTGCTTGTATCGGCTTTGATTGGAAGCACCATCAAATCCCCACTTCGATATCAGCTTTAACTGCTTATTTTCCACATTATCAGAAAGACTTTGAAGAATCCGCTTCACCGTGATGTCAAGTAAAGCTTGAAGTGTAATTCTAGCTGATGAATCCGTAACTGATACTGATTGATTAGGAGGGTAGCATGCAAGCTTAGTTTGTTGCAGTTTATAGTAGGATGGGTAAATATCCTTAGCACCTTCCCGAATGGCAGTCTCTCGCAACGTAATATATTGCCACTTTGAAAGCTTAAGTGAAAGAAGCAATCCAAGTGCTCTCTCTGGTGTAAATATTACTGTTTTCTCAATGCTTTCCTTGATTTTAACGGCAGCTTCTGGATTTTTGATCATATAATTGATTACAGATGCGATATCTTCATAACCTTCTTCTTTTAAAAAAAAGAAGCTTTTGCTTTCTGCAAAATTCTTTGAGAGTTACTTGATCTTCGGCAGAAAGGCAATCGCCTATGCGGGACACAATTGCACTAAACAATACTTCATGATTAAATGAAGGACACTCACTTTTTAGAAGAACAAACAAATCTAAGTTGGTGATTAAACTTTCCATTCTAAGATTTTGTAGTCGCAAAGCAAATAGTTTTAGTGTTAGCAGTTACACGGTTGTGAACAATCTAAATTATGGAACAAAATTATAGCCCTTTTATTGTATAAAGTCAATAATTAGTTAACTACCCTCATTAAAGTTATAAAAGATATGATAATAAAAATTTATAATCGTCAAAAACATTTCGTAGAACTCATAGTAGAACTAATCAACATTAGCAAATCACATTAGCTCACTAATTATAAAAAGGTGAATGCAGTTCTTAGTTGGTATTGTTGCGAGATATTTCAAATCATTTAATCACTTAATAGGCTCATTAGAATCAGAAGACTACAACCATCATTCTAATTACTTAATTACTTGTCATCAGACTCACTAGATGACTACACAATATGTTATTTTGTATTTTGAACGTATGCAAGGTTTTAAAATTCCTTTTGTGTCGATATTATTATGTGTCCGGTTATGTTGTAATCATACTTTTAGGGTATGATCAATTAACAATTTCATTCTCCTATCTTTCTAAAAGAAGCGACAGCATGGGCACTTTGACACTGATATTCAACTATTTGGTATTGTTGGAAATCTTACAAGATCAACAAGATACTACACACCTCTGTCTAGTCCTTCAGGTCTATAGGGGTGATGCTATTTTATGTTAAGAGTTGTTAAAGCTCTGAATTCTTCAACTTAAACACTAAAAGGAACGTTTAATATGTAAAAATAAATAAAAATATTTTGACGATTTAAAAAAAAAAAGGGCATCTACAACCATTATGTAACGTATGTCAAAAAATCATAAATAATTAGTACTAAAACCTCCTATAAGGATATTACGGTTATCGCTGCCGTTTCAGACATATTTCGATTTTTCATACTAGCTCCATACAAAATTTTCGTAAAAAAATTATAATTCCTTCGTTTTTGTGCAGAATCAATTCTGGTGTCATTTTTGTATATTGTTATAACAAATAGAAGTGATATCCGGCACAAAAACTGGCACTTGCAAAATAAAATGCCTAAGTCTATGAAAGCCGTTTTTCAGCCCACCGTGCGCCGCCGCGCCGTTGAAGCGTCAAGTTTGCGTTAAAAGTAGTTTACCTGATGTGAATACCCATACTTCGGGAATTGATATTACTACGGTAAGACATTTCTTTATTTTTGTTTTGAGCTTTATTATCACTAAAACGTTATTTTTACTGTATTTTGAGATAGTTTTTTCAACGTTTTGCGTATTGTTTTAAGGGCAAAATAGGAGGCCGTCAATAGAGCGCCAGTTTTGACTTAAAACCCGATTCTCGGCCGTGGCCGACTTAAAGTAAATGCAGTCTGTTTTATAAATTCCAATTCTACCAATTCCATTGGTTTAACAAGAGAATTTGCAAAGCTTACAGGCAAATAAATCTATTTTACGTTTAATTGCCAAATACCGGCCGGGGTGATATTAGTTAAATCTCGAGAAATAAGGTATACGAAATAGGGGCCGACATTAGAAATATTAAAGATCGTAATGTCGACCACCAGCCTCAAATTCGGACGCCACTATACAGGCTGATTACTTTTGTATTTTTTCATTGATTGGGTGGTAGGTAGTCATTTTTAATTTATTTATCAAACTTATTTTCTCAAAATTAAATATGTATTATGACAAGTATATTTTATTAATATTATTAAGAAGTTTAGTTTTAATGTAGGTATTGACAATATTGAAAACATATTTATGGTAGCTAATTATGGTTTGGGAATTTGGGATATAAATATAAATTGCTCTTTGGAACTGAAAGTAAACTTCAAAGATATTTTTAAGCTAATAACCAAGGGTTTCATAGATAGCAATCTATGAAACCCTTGGTTATTAGCTTAAAAATATCTTTGAAGTTTACTTTCATTGATTCATTAACCTGCACGTGACAAAAAGCTTGTTCGTTTTCACTTAATGCTTTTAATTTAAGGTACTAAAATGACAGAGCAGGTAGATGCAAGGCCTTCGCGAAAGCAAAGAGAATTATGCGGTTACTATCGCAATAAAATAAAAGAAGCTCTTGGGGCAATAGGTAATGGGATGTCCATTCGTGCATTAAACTATTTGGCGTCCCACGAACAACGTTACAATTATTTTATTTTATTGTGATGTTTTACTTAGTTATAATTTTAGTACCTAACATTGTTGAGGGGAAAAATATATTTAAGTAATAAACAAATACAATTACAAATGTATACTAAGTGTGATATTAGACTCCTGCCAAAATAAATCATATTAATAATATTTGTCAGTCTTAATTTAAAACACCCTATACCCGGCCGACATTTGGGAAAAACGCGACCGACCATGGGCAGTGAATGGCCGACTTTAGGGTATTTTCGTTCTCGACTCATCTAAACCTTAAGAGCGCGTATTCGATTTAGAATAGGTACAAAATTGCAAGAACGACGTAATATTTATGCACACTGCAATAGTTATTCAGTGTGCGTAAGCTCGAACCTCGAAAACAAACGTTTTGATACTTTTATCTTAAATAATGATTTTGAGTTTATATTCTAAATTGTTTTACGTGATTATTATTATATTAGTACGCATAAACTTCAAGGGTGTGGTCAAATCTTAAAAAACAAATTTCACGACTGTAAGTATGAGGTTTTCTGGAAAACATACCTGGGACAATGTTATACCGTAACCGTAAATAAAACTTTTAAACGACTTCAAAAAGGGAGGTTCTGTATTCGAATGTATGTACTTTGTTTGAAAGCATATTTTACAACAAAGGTTTTTAGTGTATAACATATCAGGTTCTGATAAAGATCATCGGAGACAAGTGATGGAACTATTTAATTAATAAAACTTCAAAACTTCCAAAAAAGACTACTAAACTACAAAGCACAAAATAACCTTAGATTGTTTCATTTGGTGTCTAGTTCCGTTTAAAATAAGAGACCTTCTCACCTTCTCATATGGCTGAAGTCAATGCCAAGCCAATGAATACTTTTGATAGACATAGTACCTACAGCTACGCCGCATTCTGGGGGACACCCGAGGTGATCAAACCTATTAATTTATCTTGGCACCGACTTCAGCCATGTGAGATCATGTGTTACCTAGCTCTTATTTTGAACGGAATTAGACACCAAATGAAACAATCTAAGGTTATTTTGCGCTTCAGTAGTCTTTTTTTGAAGTTTTGAAGTCGGTTAAATTTTTTGTAAAAAAGTCTTTTTTTTTAATGCTTTTTAGTGTATCATTGTTTGTGTTACTTGAGGTACTAACATACCGTTCGCACAGTTATTTTTAATCGGTTAAAACAAAGAGTTTGCTGTATACGTCTTTTTTACCCACTAAAACGATATTTCAGACGTGATTCAGAAGCTGTGGTGATATTAATAGGCTGATTATGCCAAATAATACATAGAGGTACGAGGGCAGCAATCGCGGGAGATTTGCTGTTTTTAATTGAAGACATCCTTCACTTATCTCTGAAGATCTTTATCTGAACCTGATTTGTTATATACTAAAACCTTTCTTGTAAAATATGCTTTCAAACAAAGAAAACGCTATCAAAATCGGATCAGTAGGTTCTGAGAAAATCGCGGATATACAAACATACATACTAAAATAGCCCCACTAAAAAAGCTAGTTGAGTTACAAAATAAAACAAAATCGAAGATTTCATATTTTATTTCAAAATTTTGATGTCCATTGACAGAATTTTCCTGGGATCAATCATCTCGGGCAAAAGACATTTATATTAGAAATCGAACAGCTAATGTTCCATTTTGGTCACCCAAAACGCATCATCTCTTGGTATCCTTATGGTCTTCAATTGAAATTCATTTCCTGCGCACATTGCAAAAAAAAACAAACGTTTTTCTGGCTGAAAATTAATTACAATTTATAAGAAAAGCAATTTTACCTAACAACTACGTCACTACTTACACTTGATCTACCATACTGCTACAACATAGTGGCGCTGTCAGTGGATGTGGGTATAGCGAAATATAGATGACAGGCCTGTTAATCTAGTGGTCAGTGGCCCTGACTGCTATGCACAAGGTCGTGGGTTCGATTCCCACCCAGGACAAATGTTTGTGTGATGCGCACGATCATTATTCTGGGTGTAATTTATTTATTTATCTATAATATGTATGTATTTAGAAACATATATGTATGTTTATCAGTTGTCTAGTACTCATAGCACAAGCTCTGCTTAGTTTGGGACTAGATGGCGTTGTGTGAAAGTTGTGGAATATTATTATTATAGACGATTTATAGGGTGGACTAGAGCGATAATATAGTTATAGTGAATCTCATCTGACATGAAACTGCTCTTGGATAGGAAAGTATCAGTCGTGGTTGGTATTAGTAGTTCCATCGAATTAAAAAACAAATGTATGCTGGCCTGTTCAGCATCTATGTTCATGCTGAATATAGACATTTCATTTCGACTAACAGACAATTTCCTTCATCAAACAGACAGAAAAATAAACAAAAGAACAAAGGTCAATAAAAAATGAAGGGTCCCGTAGTAACTTTAATAAATATAATAATAATATATTTAATTGACAAAAAACCTTACAAATTTCTTAAAACTAGCTTATTTACAATTTTTAGAACTACTCCAAATAACTTTGTTTTGCGTAGTGTTTGTATCAATTACAAAGTTCTATTTGCGGTTTTATAAAATATACTCTATATCTCAAAAACTGCTGACCCGATTTCGTTCAAACCGATTTAGGTTGAAAGTTTAGATTAAGATCTACAGCATATATATTTTTTTTAGTTTTTTCACTCTATTATTATGGAAGTTATTGGGGGGTGGGGGGAGGGGGGTGGACGCACTTTTTACCACTTTGGAAGCGTATATCTTTTAAACGATTAACTTTATGAAAAAGTGGTTTTAAAAAACTCAATGTTATTTTAAAGACCTGTCTATAGATACCACACACGCATAGGTTTCATGCAAAAATATATTTTCAGTTTCAGTTCCATGTATGGGGAGCCCCCTTTATTTTAAATATTTTTTAAATTTTCTCTTAAAATCGGAAAGCGGTTTACAGAATACATCTACCTACCAAGTTGTACATGTATAGTTCTAATAGTTTCGGAATAAAATGGCTGTGACATACGGATGGACGGACGGACAGACAGACAGACATGACGAAACTATAAGGGTTCTGTTTTTTGCCATTTGGCTACGGAACGCTAAAAAGCACCGTTTTGCACAACGACGATTTCATGACGATCCAGCTGCTCTAGATCCGGTGGGAAAATCATCAAATGACTCCCACTCTAGGTAAAGTGGAAGGGAGTATCAGACTTCTACTGAATAAAAACCCACCATATTCCTTCAGTGGCCTATGTGTTCCGGGGCCGCGGTATCTTATTAGAACATTCCCGCAACCCTAGTATCTCTCCATTTGCTCTATTGCTGTGTTTTCGATAGTTTTACCGTACTCAATGCCACACGAAATTTGTTTTGTCTGGAAAAAAAAAACTGGTAAAAATAAGTAGGTACATAATACAAGTATATAGATTTTTGTATATACAGAATATGTATGATTATGTTACACACATAAAAAATACACACAGCCGAACATAGAATCGCCTCCCTATTGAAAATCGGTTCAAAAGTACATAAAGACATGACTCACCTTTTTGCTTGTCTAGCGATAGCCAAAGTATTTTTTTTTTCATTTCCAAATAAATTTCGTTTATAACCCATTTCTGAAAAAAGAAATATTAAATTTAACATATAAATTATTTTTGATTGAAATAATAATTATTGACATCATTTGTTGTACACAAACATGTTAAAACTGATTATTAAATAAATTCAGTATATACAAATAATTACCTGCATATAACCTTTTTCAAAATTACTTACCGAATAAAAAATATTAGTTGCTCATGTATCAATACTATTGTGTCGCACTATGTCTCACCGACACTATGTATGTTTATGCGGGCAAGCGGCGGGCGGCGGGAAAAAAGTGATACGTCCTGTCGTTGGGAGGACCCGGCACGAACTGATTGGCAACGGATTGCGCGCGTTGATTTATAGTGTTTTTAAAATAATTTTCTAAAATAAACGATTACATGAAATTGACTGAAAAAAATAACAGTGTATTTGGCAATACGTTTATTTTCATAAAATAAATAAATAATAGTTATGTTTCTATTCAAAACTCGGTTAAAAAAATGTTAAAGAGAACCGATTTTGCATTATTTAAAAATTGTTTCTTTAATATTAAATTGCCATATTTTCATAATTGGGCTACGTAGTGCACTTTAAGACTATATATTCTATTGGACAAGCACATAAAATAAAATGTGTTGGTACGTTATCATGGTTATTTTCGTCCTGAAAGACGACTCTGACGTCTATTTTCGTAAAACGCGTCGAACAGATTGCCTTGTCTTTAAAAAACTGTCAATAAAAATTATAATGTTACATCGTTACGTACTAAACCAAGACTTAATCTTTCTATAACCGTAATAATCTTTGAATAATCTGTTAACATCATTACGATATAGCTCTTGAAAAAACACCAAAACGCGTTGTTTTCGTCGCGAATGGAATACACGCTCTTAATACTTTTTTCTTTTAATAGAAATGTCAACTTTATGCCTATAAACATGAAATAGATATATGAAACTATCCAAAACCGCATCAGAAGCTATCCTTCGTTGCAAACTGATGGCGCCAGAGCGATCCCCAGTCAGAAAATCCGTTAGGGGGCCGACATTTGGCGTATTTACCCTATGCATATCTACTGCAATATTTATTAGGTGACGATAGCTTCAATTGAGTTGATTGAACAAAATTAACGTTCGATTTATTTTTTTAACCGACTTCTAAAAAAGGAGGAGGTTCTCAATTCGACGCATATTTTTGTATTACAGTACTTATTCAAATTATTCATACTATTCGATTTTATCCGAATATAGTTTGGTAGGTACCTAGTATCCAAAATATTCGAGCCGTAAAACAGCCCGCATATTTGCACGCCTTATCCTGATTGTGAAGGAGAGAGTTGCAACTTGCAAGTACTTGATAGGTTCCATAATACCTAAGCTGTTCCTGACTTGCTCCCACTTTGCAACATAGCAGGTTTTGGAGTGAAATGCATGATGAAACGCGCAAAGTGGCGACACATCATACGTTACACCTTAGTCTTGCTTCCCTTATCGAAAGACAAAGCTGCATCAGCTTTGCCTCCAGGAAGGTTTCCTTTCACGAAACTCTGTTATTGCAGAGATAACTTTTTTCAGTGGGAAAATCATCATATGACCTCCTGCTCTGGGTGGAGTGGCAAGGAAATTCATACTTCTGATTAAAAACCCACCCTGTTCCTTCAACTGCCCTTACTTTCCGGGGCCGCATATCTCATTAAAACATTCCCGCAACTCCGGTAGGATTGCATAGATAGATAGATAGAATACACTTTATTGTACCGTAAGATGGGGTTATTTAGAACACACGAGGCTATTTGAAATTTACGAAAAAAAAGTTTTGATCATGTGGATATTTATATCTGAGAACAGTAGGAATTATATTTTACTACTAGCTTTTGCCCGCGACTTCGTCCGCGTGGAATAGTTACTTTGGGCTAACGTTAAATTTAACCCCGATTTTGAAGCATTCTTCATTAGCGCTCCGCTCCTATTAGCCAAAGCGTAATGATATATAGCCTATAGCCTTTCTCTATAAATTGACTATTTAATTAAAAAATAATTTTTCAATTCGAACCAGTTATTCCTGAGATTATCGCGTTCAAAAAAACAAACAAACTCTTCAGCCTTTTATTATTAGTATAGATAGCTGTTGCCCGCGACATGGTCCGCGTTTCCGTCGTTATTCGTAAAAAAAGTAGCCTATGTCCTTCCTCACGGTTCAGTGATTTTGATGTAATAGACAGATTAACTTTCGTAATTTAGTAGGGAAAAATAATATGTCAATCTTTAATACTGTTGAAAAATATCGCAATACAAAACCGCACAATGTTATTGTTAATAGCTGTGCCCGCGACTCCGTCAGCGTGTAACTAATATATTAGTAATATTGTTTAGATCACGTTCACATGAGGCTTAAGTACCTATATAACGAAATTTTATACCTTCTACCGCGAGACGCGTCGAGCCCGGCGACCGATTCTCAAAAATAATCCTTATAGCATGATTCAGTATTCACGTGCGATGGCTTATTATTAGCGTATTTCATGTATAACTTTGGTGTTTCTATACCGATTTATATGATTCTTTTTTATGGAATAGTTAATAATGTTAACTTTTTCAATTAGGGGTGACTGAGAGTATTATAAACGTAAGAGTAGACAAATATTATAATCAGAAAGCTTCGAACTGCTAAGCTATCGGGAGTTACACGTGTTATTGTGAGTCAACCATAAAAGATAGACATATGCTGTCGTGGGATATTTTTTATATAATTTTAAGGAGAACATTTCCGTCATGAAATGATTTCTGTGTAGCTTTAACCATTAAGGTTGCACACGCGACGGAAGCTTAAAAAATGGAGTAACTTCTCCCGTTTTCCCAACATTTCCCTTCACTGCTCTGCTCCTATTGATTGTAGCGTGATGAAAAGTATACTATAACCAGCACAGGAGTATGATAGATAATTGTACCAAGTTTCGTTAAAATCCGTCGAGTAGTTTTTGTTTCTATAACGGTTATACAGACAGACAGACAGACAGACAGACAGACAGACAGACAAAAATTTTACTGATTGTATTTTTGGCATCAGTATCGATCCCTAATCACCCCCTGATAGTTATTTTGGAAATATATTTCATGTACAGAATTGACCTCTCTACAGATTTATTATAAGTATAGAAGATTTGGCAATACAGTGACAACTAATGTCATTGTCACAAAGGAATTTTGACAGATAACGGCTTTCTAAGTGGTTCAAATCGTAATTTTAAAAAGTGTTGTATTTTTGGTGTATTTCGTGCCTGGTTAACTTTCGTCTGATACACAAAATCTAGACAGGTATGTAAGAAATTGAATAAACTAAGTAATAGTGTGTTTTGTGCGCTTTTCAGTGTTTCTATTTGCTAGTTTCTACCTTTTTCGAGCTGGCATATATTTAGATTTTTCGAAATGGGGCTATTTGGTTTCAGTTTTGAGGTTAATTGGAACGAAGTTTCAAATAGCCCCTTTAAAGCATGTTATACAATGCCAAGGAATTTAATTATAGTTCCAAATAGTCCCAATTGCGCATTTTGAGCATGTTAAGGGCAAGATATTTCTCCGCATACTCACAAAATAATTTACCTAAACTGCACTGTATAAAATTAAAGAACATTTCCTGCATGGTTGATTGTCGCACCTGAATGATCAATAGTTATTCGTACTTATATTTATTTACGAATTTATTTAATGGAAAAATGCGCCGTAATTACAAAGGATTTTTTTATTTATTTATAAAGTTTATTTATTTGCTACAGATATCAACTTTAAAACAAACAAAAACAACGAAAAGTGGTTGGTTCGACTCTGCGTGCTTCGAAGACTGGTTTAATACTGTCATAGTACCATATGCAAGAACAAAAACTGGCCGGAAATTGATAATTGGTGAAAATTTATCTTCACATTTTTCCGAATTCGTATTACAAACTTGTCAGGACTTCAGGAGCTTAATATTATATTCGTTTACTTACCTCCTAAAACCACTCATTCACTCCCGTTAGATGTTGCATTTTACGCGCCTTTAAAAGAATATTGTCGCGATGTATTGACACACTGGAAGAGGACTGAAGGACTTAAAAAATAAAACTTTAGTAAAAAGTTCATTTCCTATGTTATTGTATAGATTGCAGAATAAAATGAGAGAAAAGGGTTCAGAATCCAACAATATAATTGCCGGGTTTAACAAATGCGGCTTATAGCCTGTTAATTCTGAGCGACCAAAATATCGATTGCCACACACAAATTTTATTTCAGAGGAACTAATTGAAGACAAATAAAATTGCGAAATCGGTTCAGCCGTTCTCGAGTTTTGCGCTTAGCAACACATTTAGCGGTTCATTTTTATTTACATAAATAGATCATGCTTGCCCTTAAATATTCCAAATATAGCTTCACTTTCATTAAGAATACCTCTGATATATTAACATTACATTCCAAATAACCCTAAAGAAGCATTAGATATCTTAGTGAATAAATGTTCAGTTGTAATTTTTGGCTTATCTCTGGCATATAGAGAGTGAAATTAAGGTGAAATGAAGGCTACTTCTCACCCTATAACTTTTCCAAATACAGCTTACTGACTTTTATTTGACACAGCTTAAAAAATTAAGAAAAACCAATGCAAAAAAGTGAGATTACAAATAACCCCATTGATACGATATTTGGAATAGCAACGGTAAAGTAATATATCTTCAAATCTATTAACAGAAGTTATACTACGATCATTACTATTTATAGTTTATTGTGTAATCTAATAAAAAACTAATATTCCATATCATTTGAGTTCTTACAATTTTTATAAACTTTTACGAATAAAGTGTTTTAATTAGCCCCATTTTACGGTACACCAAAATTTAAACACACCTATTTAACAATATTGCTTATTCTATGGTTCACAGCAGGTTGCATTGGTTGCAAATATACCAGCTGTAGATACCCAATGATGAGGTGGTGCCTTGAGAACCTGGGCTCCACAGAAATTATTTATTTTATCTATGCTGGGCTCATTGTTAGCTTTTAAAATATTGTGTCTGATATTTTAATTTTTAGATTCTTTGCGTCTTTTAATATCCAATCTCAGCTTATTGTCAATCGAACGGTATCTAAGATAGCTAGAACATCGTCACATATCAGTAAAGATAATGTTTTGGGACAGAATTAAATTCCACATCTTGGCAATGAATAAATTTTATATCACACAATTCAATCAATTAATTAAGATTAAAAGATAGGTATAACAAAAATATTTATTTAGGTACTTATATCACCGCTTTCCTTTAAAGAAATCAACATAATTAATAATTAAGTTGATGAGGAAATACTTAACAAAAAAAAAAACAAGTAACAAAACTTTAATGTTAGACAAATCACAATTTGCTTTTCGATGTCACCTCATGTTTTACAGGTATCACAGTATCTTTCTTAACAATTGGCACTCTTGGAACCGTTATAATCAGCAAGCCATCACCCGTCAACCTTGACATTACTTCCTCAATCCGACAACCTTCAGGAACTTGGAACCTCCTCATGAATTGCCGCGCAATATAGCCATAATCATCCTGTTTTTCCTCATGTTTTCCTTCAACAACGATAAAACCGTCAGCAGTCTTCACAGATATTTCTTCAGGGGCATAGTCCTTCACGTGAATACATATTTCGTACTTGTCATCTTCCTTTTTCACGACGTTTTCTTGCTTCCAAGGAAAGCCTTCTAGCCAGTCTATTGATCTTAGTAACGTGTCGTCTCCAAAAATTGGAGGTGTGCTTATCGTTGGTAACTGCAGCATAACGACGAATTATTCTAGAATTATCATGAATTAACACTACATTCACTAGTCTTGCTTTACGTTGTGATAGCGCGCGGGGTAACTCACTTTCCGATTGTCACTAAACTTGTTTAGTGTTTTGTATGTTAGTTTGTGGACGTTAAATATAGATGACGTTGTAAGAAATATATAGGTAGTCAACTATTCGGCTGTTACCGCGTTATCTTTTACGTATATTCTGTGGTGACATTGTGGCGCGAAATCTAAACTTACGTAGCCAAACGAAAGGTTTTTTCATAATTATATTGAAATTTCAGCCGCAAAAGCCTACCCATTAGGAAGTATTCTGAAATAGTCATGATCTGTTTTTCCTCTTTAGCATAATTGCTGAGTAAATGATCTTAGTTCAACCATCAGATTTTCAAGCTTGCGTACGTTTGGAATTACGCAAGACTTGAAACAATAAGAAAAGTAGTTTGTGATAAACAGGGTGACCAGTTGTTTCCCTGACCTTACCCACTTTTGTTATCGACTCGTGTAATCCACACTTAGTTCGTAAAGTTAAACCCAGATGTCGCTTTCAAAAGGCTTGTCAAGCACACTGTTTATCATAATTATAACAATTTTCATCTCCTGGTATAACGTCTCACACGCACTGAAATCAGCAAAATCTTATCACTTAGGATCAAAAGGTATGTTAAAAGAAAACGTACGTACCTACCTACTAAAAATAATCATGTTTCGTAGTTTGTTAGTTTCGTTGCTATATTCTCTTGAATACTTACCTACAGTTTATGTTTTTATTTTGGACCCCTTTTACATTCCAACCTTGCTTTTATCCTCAGGTATCAGACTTCCGACTTTTCATCTCATTGAAAGCGAATAATAAAGAGTGATTTTGTCTGTTTCAGTTGCAACTTCAATTTTAGTTGATAAAATGTAGGTAACAATGGTAATATAGGTATCATGGTAAATCCATTGTTAATTTGAGAATTCCCTTCATAGGCTTCCACATCATTATTCACCGCTACAATCTAGTCTATGCATTTACGCTCGTACCACGCTTTCCGATTGGGAAAAGTTAAAATAAAAAAGAATACTATTTGCTAACATAATACCTATAGCAATTATCAAAACAATTATTTAAGATAAACGCCTATGTGATATCCTTGAACTTTATTAGATAAAAAAATTCACGGCTGATAAAGTAAAGCTAAACTATTATCTCATTTTATAGTTGTCACAAAAATGTCGTCGAAGAAAGTAGTCGTTGTTACTGGGTCTAACAAAGGACTCGGATTCTCAATAGGTAAAAAACTTTGTGAAGAATATAATGGAAAAGTTTATCTTACTTCGAGAGATGAAAATAGAGGAAGAAAAGCCCATGAAGAATTGAAGAATTTAGGACTCGAACCCAATTTTCATCAGCTTGATATCACAGATGAAAAAAGCATTCAAAACTTTGTCCAACACCTACGTGACGAAAATGAAGAAGTGGAAATTCTCATCAACAACGCTGGAATTCTATTTTTGAAAGACGCACCAGAACCAAAGACTTTCCAAGCGGCACAAACTATTTCCATAAACTTCACGGCATTGGTTGATTTTACAGAAGCCATCTTGCCGTTGGTGAAAAGTGGCGGGAAAATCGTGAACATCACGAGTTCCTCTGCACATTTGTCTAGAATACCCTCTGATGAGTTGAAAAAGAAATTCAGTTCAGAAACTTTAACTTTGGAAGAACTGAAACGTTTGACCAGCAGTTACGTGGAAGATGTGAAGCAAGACCAGGAAATTAGGAAAGGATGGGGTGACTCGCCGTATGTTGTTTCGAAGGTTGCTGTCAACGCCTATACCTTCATATTGCATCGTCAATTGTCGCCGAAAGGTAACTACGCGCATCTTTAAAAAATGTGTTATTCCCTAAGGTTGTTCCATTCAATTAAAAAGGCAAGGTAGCTTTGAGAAAAAATATTTATCCGATTTAAGTCCTTGACTGTGTTATTATAATATACCTAAAGCCGTGCGCGCACTGCGTTGCGTTTTGGAAACGCAAAATCTGTGAAGTATAGAATGTCATAGAAGTACGCGCACTGCGGTGGAATAAACGCGTGCGGTAGTCACCGATGGCCCCTCGCTGCAAAATTGCGGTGAATCTACCGCAAAGATTTTTGTATCGCATAGGATTGTATGTAGTACCGCGCACTGCGGTGAAAACAACTCACGTTTTGTCTGACAATGTTGCCATACATACAGATTTTGTATTTATACACATTTCCGATGTGTGATACAGATTAGCTCTCGATACAGATTTTTTTACCTAATTTATTTCAATAATCTCCTTTCAGGTGTAAAAGTAAACTGCGTGCACCCTGGCTATGTGATGTCAGACATGACCCGCGGCGGTGGGTCAGTGACCCCGGAAGATGCGGCAACCTTGCCAGTCAAACTAGCGCTAACACCGTGGGGCACAGGCCTATACGTGTGGCACAATGGGAAAGAAGTGCCGTGGGATGGACTCGACCCACGGGTGTATATTGATGGCAGAAAAGCATAAACAAACTAAAATGTAAAAAAAAACTAGCTCACTACAGTTGGTTCACGTTAAGAAAATAGTGACGTCATCGTTGTCCGCGCCTCTCGACCAATTAGGTCGCATAAAATTATAAAGCTAAGTTCACAGTAACCAGTTGACTGCAATCTTTTGGCGAAGCGGTAATTTAATTTAATTCAATCCTATAAGTTGGTGTAGGCCCAAATAAAAAATTATGATGGTGCCAAAAACTCAACATTCAAAATGAGTGATGAAAAAATAAATATTTTGTGACGCAATAACTCTAATAGATGGTAATTGATGGAAGAAATGCTGTGACCACGTGATACAAGAAGAAAAGCTTATGAAATTCAGACGACGTCATAGAGAACGCAGAACAAAATTATTTCATAATAAATACAAAAATACAAATGAAGATTCTAGTGACACTGATTAAAAAATATTACTAATTTAAGACAATTCGTTTGATTTTTATCCATTTTAAACTTAATCTTTTGAAACATAAATTTGATTTGTAAATTTAAATCCATTGTGAAAACACCTTTACCCTGCAGTTGCACTGATGACGGCACTATTTTCTTAACGTAACCAACCTATATCTTAGTTCTGAATCTGATAGCTACTACGAGAAGGTCTTAAGTTCAAAAGTGAATAGATTTCCCTTAGGTGTGCTTAAGGACGTAAGTTCGAATCTGACGTAAATAAGCTGTTTTTGGGTGCCTTTTCCGACTAATATAAAGAAATTCAAACAAAACTAACAGTTGCAATAGATAGATTACTTCTTTATCTCCAAAGCAGCCGTGTTTAAAATACAAAAAATATGGTTTTTAGTATTGTAAACACGATTTTTCGAAACCTCTGCATACAAAGTTGAGGAAAAAGGGTTAAGTTTAGGATTCTTTTTCTGCTAAACATTTACATATTTTGATTCTTAAAAAATACCACAGGCTAGCAGATATAATTACCTCAAAATGAGCCTTTTAATAATAACGAAAATGTAACAAATAGCTTCACAAAAAAATAAAATCCCTTTTAAATTTTTCACATATTTTGCTAAAGCGCATGAATCTTAACTGGTCGCATTAAGGGTTATTTTCGTTGGTCACTGTTTAGATTTATTGGACAGAAAAGTGTAAAGAAATTTTAATACGCGGTCAGCCGCCTTCGTGAGTGGACGCTATGTCGCTTGTCAACAGAAATTTGTCTAAAAATAGATCGCTGTACGAACACAAAATAATTCATAATACTACACAATACTTATTTCGATACTTTACGCATTTTATATGAGCAACTTGAGAAAGTAAGTTTTTTATCTATTGTTTGGGAATAATTGTTATCTTTTTTGAATAAATGTCAAAACCCAAGATGATACCGATTTTTTTAATGGGTGCAAACGACTCGGTTTTTTTTAAATGTATGTTCCCCGATTACTCGTAACTAGACCGATTTGAAAAATTATTTTTATTGTTTGAAAGGCACCTGGTAGGTATATTTCCAGATGGTCCCATCGTCATCAAGTCAGGATCTGATGATGGAATCCTGTCGAAATCGAGGGAACTCTTCAAATATTATTATTTTTTAAAGTAACTTGTGTAGTTGCTCTCGGAAAATACCATTCGGTGAAGTGGAACTGATGATGAAGACCACAGACGGCTACCGGAACTACTCAATTATAAGTATTTCATGGGTTGCGATTCGATTACTAGAATATGGTTGTTAATCACTTTATACTTGTTAACATGTATATGGTGAAGTTGAGCTGATGGTGAAGTACCTGAAGAACTCCTCAAAAATGAACGGCTCTGCATCGGGAAAAGCAATATTTTGTAAATGGTGATAAGTAGTTTACATTTAGGCTTTTGTAACTAGGTAAAGCACTAGTCGACAAACCAAAACACTAAAAACAAAAAAAAATACTTCCAACTTGTTATTTTGGAAATCTGTCTTATTTTTAGTTTTTTTCATGATATTTTTTACTATATATTTATATAATAAACTACAATATATATATATATATATATATATAGTAGTAAGTAACTATAATGATATAATATATGTAATATGTATATTTATTTGACAAAAAAATACTTACAAATTTCTTAAAACTAGCTTATTTACATTTTTTGCAACTACGTCAAATAACTTTGTTTTTCATAGTGTTTGTATGAATTACAAAGTTATATTTGCGGTTTTAGAAAATATGCTGTATCTCACAAATTGCTGACCCGATCTCGTTCAAACTAATTTTAGTTGAAAGGATATACTAAGATCTACAGACATATATATGTATAGACACCGCAGCCCCGGATCACAAGGGCAACTGAAGGAACAGAGTGGGTTTTTATTCAGTATTCGTCTGACACTACTTTCCGCTACACCCAGAGCGAAAGGAGTCATTTTGATGATTTTCCCCCCCAAAAAATTGGCCAAGTGCAAGGCAGACTCGCCCATGAAGGGTTCCGAAGTAACTATAATAATATAACATAATATGTATATTTAATAGACAAAAGAAATAACTTGCAAATTTCTTAAAACTAGCTTATTTACATTTTTTACAACTACGCCAAATAACTTTGTTTTTCATAGTAGTTGTATGAATTACAAAGTTATATTTGCGGTTTTAGAAAATATGCTGTATATCAAAAATTGCTGACACGATCTCGTTCAAACTAATTTTGGTTGAAAGTTTATACTAAGATCTACAGATATATGTATTTTTTAGATTTTTCACTCCATTATTATAGAAGTTAGAGGGGACACACACACACATTTTACCACTTTGGAAGCGTTCATCTTTTAAACAATTTACTTTATGAAAATGTCCTTTTAGAAACTTTAATGTCATTTTTAAATACCTGTCTATAGATACCACACACGCATAGGTTTCATGAAAAAAAAAAAATATTTTCAGATTTAGTTCTATGTGTGGGGAGCCCCCTTTATTTTAAATATTTTTTAAGTTTTTTCTTAAAATCGGAAAGCGGTTCACAGAGTACATCTACCTATCAAGTTTCACATGTATAGTCCTAACAGTTTCGGAATAAAATAGCTGTGACATACGGACGGACAGACAGACAGACAGCTTTGGGGGCTGAGTCACCCGTGTCCGTAAGAGGATACCCGTTTGCAAATCCCTACACGTGGCCCTCGGGTGGTGCTAATCAGGTGACATCAAACAGGTGGCAAGTTAAAACTGCAGGCTTGTGACCACCCACAGGGCAAAGACGTACCGCCAAACGGCCTAGCTGTGTTCCGGTACGATGCCCTGTGTAGCCTATCAAGGAGTTGGGTCGAAGTAGTTGCAGGAAAGACCAATCTGGCTCGCACTAGTGGGGATGTATCGGGAGACTAGTCGCGGAGAGGAGCGGATCCGAGGCACGGTGCGCCGCTGTCCGACCGCAGGTAGTTGGAAGCCCAAGTAGTGTGCCAGCCACACATGACAGGCTGCCCCACCAACTGTCGAAACATCCCGGAATGCACCATCGTGCTGGTTGGCGACCAGATGAGAGGGCCCGATGGTCATTCCCGGGGGGGCTTGGGCGTCCCCGCAGTCTCCAGACTAGTTCCCCAATCAATACCATCCGTCTAGTGTGGGTCTGGAGGTTAACAGCGTGAAGCCTCACTTCACTTCCTTCTTCTCTCCTCTTCACTCTCTAAATCATGAAATGGAATAAAAAGAGCAAAGTTAAACAGCGGCTGCACTCCCTCTCTCTCAAAGTGCACCTCAGTAATATCCGAGGTCTGCACTCAAATCTCGTCGCACTCTACCACCACCTCGAGACTGAAACCTGCTCTGCTGTTTCTTTCGGAGACGCAGATCAGATGTCCATCAGACGTGTCGTATCTTTCATACCCAGGGTTTACCTTGGAGCACAACTTTAAACCACGTGCGGCGGTATTTATGTACGCCCGCGACGACATCTGCTATTGGCGTCTCCGGAACCTTGAGGACTCCAGGTTTTCTACACTTTGGGCTCTGGTGGACACGGACATAGACAAAATTATCTATGCTTGTGTCTACCGCTCGCACAGCGGAGATCATGAGAGAACCAGGCTCACACAATACATCAGTGAGGCGGTAGATGCGGCCCAGCAGCTCAGTTCGTGTTACTGGAGGACTTTAATGCCCATCACCAGGTGTGGCTCTTCCCATACAAATACAAAAAAATACAAATATTTCCAGACCGCTACTCGGTAACGATATCTTCACCGTTAGGTAGTTCCGACCACTGTCTGGTGAAGTCTGTACCCGTCTCCTCTCCGCCCGATCTTAGCCTTAAAGTCATTCGGCGGGTTTGGCGATATAAGTCAGCGGATTGGGATGGCATGCGATCTTTCTTTGCATGTTATCCTTGGCAGCCTACTTGCTTTTCTTCAAATGATTCATCGTAGTGCGCAAACGCTGTGGTAGATGTTTTGCGACAGGGGATGGAGTACTACATACCGTTCTCTGACCTAAATTGTTAGGTCAGAGAACGGTATGTTGTACTCCACATTGGTCCGGCAAAGCTCGACCTTGATTTGGCGCCGAATGTGATCGCGCTGAAGCGCTTAAACACGGGGCATACTTAGCATGGGTCGATGCTCGAAACTGCAAAGCAAATGACGTGGATCAGAAGAAGAGAGCCTTCAACAGGGCTGCCAAGTCCAGCAAGAAGGTTTTGTGGAGGGTTCGGTTTGACCACGTTAGCCGAATCGGGAACAAACTCGCTTCATATCCTGCTGGCAGCAAAGCGTTTTGGTCCCTGGCAAAGTCGGTCGAATTCAACTTCTGTCGTGCCTCACGGTGGTGTAGACCCGTCAGGTTTGAGCAGTGGTGGTAACCACTGCTCAAACCAGCAAACTTGTTTGCCGCCCTCTTTGCGGAGTTTTCACGTCTGGATAGTAGTGGCGCTCACCCTCCTGATGCTCCTATTGGATGTGAGACGTGTATGTTGGACATTCGCATCCATCAGAAGGACGTCCGTAGAGTGCTGCGTAATCTTGACGTGAACAAAGCTAGTGGCCCCGACGGGATACCAGCAATTGTTCATAGAACTTGTGCGCCTGAATTGTCTCCAATCTTGACACGCCTGTTTCGCCTTTCGCTAGATGACTGGAAAGGTGCTGAAAGCATGGAAGCTGGCTAATGTTCAGCCTGTACCCAAAAAGGGCAGTCGTGCTGACCCGGCCAACTACAGGCCTATTTCAGTCACGTCCATACTCTGTAAGAGTATGGAGCGTGTACTTAATAGTAAGCTCCTGGCATACCTAGAAGCCAACGATATCCTCAGTGACCGACAATACGGTTTTCGCAAAAAACCGGTCAACTGGGGATCTTCTAGCGTATGTCATTAATATCTGGAGCGACGCCATTGAGAAGCAAGGGGAAGCACTTGCTGTTTCTTCTTCGGCTTTTTGAATTCAACAAGATTTATCTCGAAGCCAGAAGACAATGTCCTCAACAATACATCAAAGTGTTTGATGATTATAACATCCAATCCTGTGATCTGAGCACTCAGTTCGGGGTTCCCGAAAAAACGTCGAGCTTTGTTTCTATCATTTGTGGAACTAAATCCTGGCTTTGGCTTGTCCACAATTAATCCCGTTTCATGCTTGAATCGTTGTTTGATTTCGTCTGATCGTTGTTTTACACTTGCTTTTTCCTCTGAAGACCTAGCTTGCCATTTCTTAATATCTAACTTATAACTAATGTGTAAAAAGCACTCAAACGAACGAATCCAAGCATGTAATGTTGACAAACCCAAGCCAAAATTATCTTGATTCATCATTCTGGGAGTGGCCCCACAAATATAGCATTTCTGCGATGAATGTGTCTCTGTCAAAGCATTGCACACTTTTCCATCAGTCATAGTCAGCAGAAGCTTGTGCTTAACAGAAATTTCAGAACCACCAAGATCATAAGATGTAGCCTCCAAGTAGTCGTTTATTTATCCCAAAATCTTATTTGTTTCGATTTTTGTCAATTCCGTTGTTTCTTTGGCAAAAATGAATTTAATTGGACGAGAAAACATCGTCGATGATGGACGAGGATTTTGCCAGATAATGTTGTTACTCTCGTCGATTAACCTCAGAGGAACCAACGAATAAACAAAAAGGAACTCATCAGTGCCTTCGCTGTTTTCAAATCTTTGTTTGTAAGCACTATGACCGGAACTTCCGTCACATCCCCATTTACTTATAAGAGATGTTGTGTGATAAACGATGAATTGGGTATTAGATTGGGGAGCACATTTGTGACAACTTCTCTCTGAGCTTCTACTAAACGTTCTGCTGTTTTATTCAAAATAGCTTATAGCTCAATTTCTGCTCGAGATTGTGTCAAAACAATGTGCTCCTCGGAAGGATAATATGCTTTTTTTTATTTAACAATGCAATCATATGATGGAAACACGTGATGCCTGACTTTCATAATCCACTTTCTAGTCTGTTTATATGAGTGAGTTGTTGATTTTGAATCAATATAATACGCTAATGCCTCGTCATTACTTAGCAGTATATCACTTGCACAGCACTTGGTTGTTGAAGGCTAATGCATGTACTAGCAGAAGCTGGATTCTCGCGAATGTCCTTTATAACTCTGGCAACGTTTTTATGTCCTGTTGACCGTGCAGTAACCTCTGCAGCTATCATTAATACCCCAAAAGCCTGATAAGTTCGAAAACAAAGAAAAACATGCCTTTTTTGTGAATTCACAGATAGTCTATTTTATGACACATTAAAATATTCTAATAAGAAATTAATATAGTACATACCTTCGGAAGTAAAATCCATCACTAAAACTTTTCACAAAATTAGAACTGCCACCATGAGATATTTAGTGCAAGTGTCGCAAAAATGCAACAGACCAATTTCTTTAATTGCATTTACCTCATTACTGTTTTTCACTTACTTTCCTCCAGTGGGTGATCAAGGTCAGCGGAGGTGCACGAGCGGGAACCGGTGTAGGATAACGGGACGGTATTTGGACATGTGCTCAAAAAATATTTGTTATTAGATCGTAACTACCATTATAAATTTTATCTAAACAGAGACCTCCCGCCACCTCGCGTCTGTCTGTCTGTTTGAACGCGATAAGAAGCACATAAGATTTTGATACGGTTTTCACCAAATACACGGCAATGATATATAGTAGTCATTTGAGTTTGTACAGTTACATCGGACGGCGCTATGTTCTCCACATAAATATACTGATGGGATCTTTTCCAAGATACACGCGGTCGAAGTCGCGGGCAAAAGCTAGTTGTAAATATGTGTCATTTTATTGTGACCATCAAAACGATCTGGTCCTCTTTACACAGGATTAATGGAGGCAGTCGCGATATTCGCAGTACACACGAAGAGCGTCCGGAAAGATCTGACCAACAGATTTGTAGTATTTTTTGTGGCAGCAATTTGGAAACCACTAATGTTTCAATATATTTTATTGTATTACTGTTTGGTTTGTGACAGAAACACTTTTTAATCAACTTCAAAAAATGGAGGAGGTCCTCACTTATTCGGAATCTGTTTTTTTTATGTATGTTCTCCGATTACTCGAAGACTACTGGACCTATTTGGAAAATTCTTTTTTTATTTGAAAAGGTATACTTTCTAGTTCGTTCCATTGTCATGAAGTCAGAATCTGACGATGGAATCCTGGAGAAATCGCGGGAACTCTTCAAATATAATAATAATAATATATTCCACAACTTTTTCACACAACGCCATCTAGTCCCAAACTAAGCAGAGCTTGTGATATGGATACTAGACAACTGATAAACATACATATATATTTCTAAATACATACATATTATAGATAAATTACACCCAGACAAAGAACAAATAACCGTGCTCATCACATAAACATTTGTCCTAGGTGGGAATCGAACCCACGACCTTGCGCATAGCAGTCAGGACCACTGACCACTATACCAACGGGCCTGTCAATATATTATAGGCACACCTGTAGCAATTTGGGTATTTTTATTAAAAAAAACATAAATGGTATTATCAAATTCAAGGGCAGTTGCGTATTACTAGGCAAGACTGGTAAATTAAAGTTTGAAATCATTGAAAAGGACTTTTAATTCTGAAAGGAAAAATGGAAACCCGCTTAATTCGATTTTACAAAAATTGTCTTCTTCCAGAATTGATTGATCCCAAGACGGGTAAGAAATATGGAGTTACGAGCTCATTCCTCATATATTCCAAGAATATATTAAACATAAGAAATTTATTTTTAATATTAAAATATTGTTCCACCCAGCTTTTGTCAAGATCGCTAATGCTATCATACCAAGGAAATGAAACACACGGTGAACAGTTTAATTGGCGAAATCTTTGATTTTGAACCCCATACGTTATTAGCGACCCCGAAAACCACGAAATTACACACCTACCAAACAGAATGGACCCAACTTGATAAGCTATTCTTATCGTCTAGGATCTTCAAGAGCGGTTGCTGTATTCCTGCAGGCCACTCCACTGAGTTCGTATAATTATAATATCTCATCGTATCTAACAATACAAGCTCGAACTTGGTTGATATACCATCTTGTCAAGCGCTTCTCCTCCACATTTATAGTGCGCACAGCCAAGCTGTGGAATTATCTGCCGGCTTCTGTTTTCCCTGCCATCTTTGAGTCTTTAAAGCAAAAGTAAATAGGTATCTTCTGAGCTCGCTCGTTCCATTGTAGACCTCATCTATCGGTTACCATCAGGCGAGATCGAGGTCAAGAGTGGGCTCATTCGTAAAAATTGGACAAATGCGAGTCAGACTCGTCCATGAAGGGTTCCGTAGTAACTACGCCAAATAACTTTGTTTTTCATAGTGTTTGTATGAAATACAAAGTTATATTTGCGGTTTTAGAAAATGTGCTAAATCTCAAAAACTACTGACCCGATGTCATTCAAACCATTTTAATGAAAGTTTTCATTAAAACCTACAGCATATTTTTTTATTCTATTATAAAAGTTAGAGAGGGGGGAGACATTTTACCACTTTGGAAACGTATATCTTTTAAACGATTGACTTTAAGAAGAAGTAGTTTTAGGAACCGATATAATTTTTAAAGACCTGTCTATAGATATCGCACACGAAAAGGTTTGATGAAAAAAAAAAAAAAACCCGTGTGGCACTCGGGGACTGCCGCGGTAAAGCTATTGCATAGTATTTTTTATCAACTTATGCAATTATAATTATTTATATATTTTTTTTATTTATGCAGTATTTTTTTTCTTTGATATTAATTCAAGTTACCGGATCAATTATACCACATTTTTAGTTTTAAGCTATTTCTCGCGGCGTTGACATTTTAGACTTTCTTTCTCCTACAAAAAATGTAAATGTTTCTTATTTTATTCAACAAAATATTTACAAAATATCTAAATCCATACTAATATTATAAATGTGAAAGTAACTCTGTCTGTGTGTTACCTTTTCACGTCTAAACCGCTGAACCGATTTAGATGAAATTTGGCGTGGGAATAGTTTAGGACTCTGGAAAGGACGTAGGATAGTTTTTATCCCGAAATTCCTACGGGTTCGGGATTTACGCGGGAACCCCCTTCCACGCGAACGAAGTCGCGGGCAGAAGCTAGTAAGTATAATATAAAAGTACTTTCAATAAAAAAGAAATCATAAAAAGATATGATGAGACCCTGGGTTTGATCCAAAATACTGACGGTTACCAATCCGATTCTTTACTAAACACGCTAATAGAACGTTAGTAACCTGAATTGAAAAACTGACCATATTCGACCGTATTAGGTTTTATTTTCGTTACGGAATTTCTTGATTCGGTCGCCGCGCTCAAAGCCCGCGATAAAAACTATGCAATAGCTTAAAAATATTTTTAGGTTCAGTTCCATGTATGAGGAGCCCCCCTTAAATTTATATATTTTTGTCTATCAATCGGAAAGCGGTTCAACTCGGCGGAACAGAATACATCTACCTACCAAGTTTCACATGTAGGTAGTCATAACAGTTTCGGAATAAAATGGCTGTGACTTACGGACGGACGGGCAGATAGACAGACATGACGAAACTATAAGGGTTCTGTTTTTTGCCAATCGGCTACGAAACCATAATAAAAAAAAACTGCACATTTACATCTTGTTGTCAAAGAGATCCAGTACCAGTCATCGAAGTGTACCTACAAGTCACTTCAATAATTTCATGACATCAAACAGCACACAAAATAAAAGCAACCATGAAGCCATTAAAAAAAAATATTAATAATCTAAAGTATCAAAATGACTTTACGTACCCATAATTCGCGGAGCTATTCGTACGTTTGTGTGTGTTTGAGCCTTGTCTATGTAGTGATGCGATTTGATACCTATCAATTTTGAACATGCGTCCTTAATCACAAAATCAATATACTTACTAATAAGTATACTTACTTTAGTCTGCGTCCCATTAAAATCAATCATCTAGTAAGATTGTGATCAAAAACCGAGCCTCAGTTATAATAAACATATTACCCTCCTTTGCGTCGCACAGTCCGATGTAAAGAAATAGGACCTAGATACATTTCCAGAAATGGTTCAATAGATATTTAACTTTAATATAGCCTATTTATAAGCCGACATTATTACTTCAAAAAAATCTAATTATAAATTTAATCTTGAAATAAATCTAGTGTAATTGATGACAAAGAAATAAACTTTTACAAACGTCTGTTTGTTGAGTGTGATGGAAATAACTGTTTGACTAAGTGTATTTTTATCCAACATCTGTTATATGTAACTACTAATTACGCCATCAAAGCAACTCTACGTTTACTCGAGTTTTGTTTAGAATGAAAGCAGATAAGGTATGTCATTAAAAGAGTGAATGTATAATTTCTTGGTTTAATTTTAATGATCTTTTTCATGGTTAATGGCTCAATAAGGTACAAATGGAACAGCGATTTATTGGCATCTCATTTTAATATAGAAAATATAATCTGTCATAACAGGGATATGATTCTAGTAAATATATAACGAATATACATATATCACGCTGAGCGAAATGTAGTAAAGAACGAAAAGAATTCATTATAAGAAATATGATAAATCATCACAGGGGAGCAAGCCTAGACTGAATGAAAATAAATAAATCCAACTTTAAATAAAACAAATAGGTTAATTTATTTTACAAATTCCTTTGTTATCATATTTCTCTCGTTAAAATATGCTCTTTCTTAATACAAAGATTTTTTCGATCACATCACCAACGGAAAGAAACAATAGTATTATTGAATAGAAAATATAATATCCGCGGTTGAGGACCAGTCGAATTGCACGTTTGTGGGTCTACTTGGCGTCGATGCACTCTGCGGGGTGTTGCGAGGGCTTGGCGGGGGCGAAGCCGGGGGGCAGGGGGATGCCGGCGTAGCCCACGCCCCAGTTGAGCTTCTGGCCCCAGCCGGCCGCGCCGCCCACGCCCGCCATGCTGCCCAGCGCGCCCACGCCCACGCCCACGCCGGAGCCGGCGTGCAGCTTCACGCCGTTGGGCTGCACGCTCAGCTGGTTGAAGCGCGCGAACAGCTCCTGCTGCTGCTGGCTCAGCGTCGCGTTGCTGTTGCTGTTGCTCGCGCTGCTGACGCCAACGTTCTTCCCGAAGTTCACGGATGTAGACATTATCGCGGGGTCCATCTGAGTCCAGTCTGAGAACATGGCGCTATTTGAGTTATAACCTGAAAAGGACACAATGCGACGTAAGGACAACTGTTTCTTGGTTATAACAGAAACGTCCTGACCAGTTTCTATCTAAGTCATCGTCGAGCATTGTGGCTCGTGGGGTAAAAGACTTGCATCAAAATGGGTCAACAAGCTGATAGATAACAACATACTGAGATCGTCAATTTGTGTACTAAGATGAATAAAAGAAAGCAGTGAAATTAATTAGAACATAATTAAATGGATGCGTAACAATCTCGCTAGCCCAAAAAGGCGCCGAAATTGGTTTTAATTTATTTTTCACTTTGTTGCAATAACTTAAGAGTCACAGAACACTGGCCGTAAAATCCTTTTTGGTATCGTTGGACAGTAAAGCTTGATTGCGTAAAAACTCAAAAAAGAGTTGCTAACACAAGTTTCAATGACAAATATTTCACACACAGAGCGATTGGAAATTATACATTTCTGGTATGGAGTAAAGATAGGAGTAAATTCAGTCCCGGGATACTATATACGATACCTGGTTATTTGCGAGTTATTATTTAAGAAATTTAACGAAAAACCCTTTTCAATGTTAAATCTACCCTGGCAGTGAATTGTAAAGGATTTTATTTATTATTTTATTTTTAGATAATACGAAATGGACTAGAAACATTCAAAAGCAAAAAAAAATTGTGTGGCACTCGGGGACTGCCGCGGTAAAGCTATTGCATAGCATTTTTTATCAACGTATGCAATAAATGCACTTTGTTTATTCATATTTAAAACACTTTATACACTAATTTTACGCGTACAGCTATTCACTGTTGTACATAGATGATGGATACCTATTAAAGCTGTAGCAAACCGTATCTATTCGGTACTGAGTAACGGGTGCGCCATCAAGTACCGAGTAACGAAACGTTACTCACGAATGCAATTCGTTACTCGCATGTTTCGTTACAACTGTTTTAGATCGCGCAAGTACCGTTGATGCGAGTGTTGAATGTGGTTTCCTTTTCGTGTTTTACGCATGTACGAGCATTCGTTGTATTTAAAAACATACGTTACAAAGAACGATGTTTATTTACTTGAAAAAGGAGATTTTTGGAAATTCATTATCCAAATCTTTCACTGTGTTTTTACTGCAATGATTGCGTATGTCATTCTAAAATAATATTAAAAAACTCCCAAATATATATTTTTTAAATAGTTCCATCCATCCAATTCAGTTGATTTCGTCGCAGTTAACTTGTAATACCAACCTTTACCTATTAAATCAAACTAAATTTAGCTTAAAAAAAATGCATCTTATAAACATGTAACGTATAGATGTTTTCTACAAATTACGAATAATGCGACGCCGCGACGTCGCGTCATACCGTACGAATACGACTCGATGTGTTGGTATGGTATCTATATTATGTATGACGTATCAAAGTAACGAGTAACGATACGATAGTAACGAGTACTAATGGCTATAGTAACGAATACATACGGGTACGATTTTTTTCGTTACTTTTACACCTCTAATACCTATACACCTATATACATTCTCACAAACAGCTGCTTACGTATTCGTCCGATTTCGGAGCAGCTCGTCTCGATCCGTGCGAGCTTCGTACAGTCGTACCATATACATATACGTTAAGGTTCAACTAGTCGCGGGCTCGAACTCACTCGTGATCTCAGTTATGGGCAGTTAGCATCTAGTCTACACGCATACGTCTAGTCGCACGCACACAAACACCGTGCCGAAGTCTGCCGAACTGAAACGACGTTAGACGACGCACGGCCGCGCGCATTCAACGCCGCACCGCTGTGCCGGTCGGAGTGGGGGGTGTTAGGTTTATTTTCGTTACGGAATTTCTTGATTCGGTCGCCGCGCTCAAACCCCCCAATTTAAAAGCTATGCAATAGCTTTAAAAAAAAGCTATACAACTCTGCTATTTTTAAGTGTAAGCTAAAAACTCCACGATTTCTTTATGAATAAAATCAAATTTAAAAAGAAGGAATAACTTAAAAATAAGGAATTGGATATATTATCCTGGGACTGAATTTGCTCCAAATGTGTTCTACTTTAACCCTCAACCAGAAATGTATTGTTTTTCAAATCATCTGTATACAACATCAGTTTATGTTAATGCGAAACCTGGATATTGTTTGTTCAGTAACTGAATTGGTTATATTAATTTGCCACAAAAATCTTTAAGAAAGTTTACAAGCTCGACACCGGTCAATGCCACCGCGTCGCTTGGTAACTGGTAAGCATATTTTAGTATAGACAACAGAACAACAAGTTGGTGGTTTTCTATAGTAGTTTTGGAATTTTGTACATAGATTCTTTACATAAAAATATTAGACCCGTGTATAGCATAAACAAAACCTAATTTTGTAAAAGGGCTCCGGATAAGCAACTATCTCCATACAACTGGTTTGTGCAAGCAAGTCTGAGTTGTGGAGTCTTTAAGCTCTCTGATTATTATGGTCTCTACTAAGCATATTTATTTATTATATACTTTATTGTACACCTTACAATATTTCTTTGGATACAAAAAGTAAAACTATTGTACAATAGGCGGTCTTATCGCACGGGGCGATCTCTTACAGAGAACTTTTGGATAGACAAAACTTAAAAGAGATAGATTTAGGGCTTAATAATTGAACATTATAATATTATAAAATACACACATACAATACAAAAATCATATACTAATAAATATAACATGCATAATTGAGAAAGTGGTAAAGCATATAATAATAAGAAGCGATAATTACTTTGATGGTGTGTCTGCTGTGGCCGGGGCTGTCCTAGACCAAACGCGTTCATATGACTGAAGCCAGGCGGTGCCAATCGTGAGCGTCGCACGCGGTCCATATTGTCACTGGAAATTACGAAATACAAGTCATTTATTAAACATCATATTTATAGTACATGCTAGCTTTTTCCCGCGACTACGTTCGTGTGGGAGGTTTTTCACGCGTAAATCCTGATCCCGTGGGATTTTCGGGTTAAAAATTATCCCATGTCCTTCCCAGGGTCCTAAACTATTTCCATCCCAAAGGAGGAGGGTTGATAAGAGGCTTTTTTCGCCCATCACAAACTCGAAAATAATATTTTCAACTATTTATACTTATAGCACTTGTACAGTTGAAGATATATATTTTTTATTCAATATGATTTACGTGATAAATAATATAGTAAGTCATACCAATTATTGCCCAAAAAGAGAGCGCTTGGTCTTTTTCGTATATTTTTAACGATTTTTCAATCTTTAAATAAATATTTTTTAAAGAAGCGTTCTTTGAAACAAATTATTTTTGACTCACAATGAAACTACTGTTTATAAGCTTTTATGTGAGTACTATTTTATTTTGTTTCACTGTGCGCTTCTACACTAAAAGAAAAAATATGTTACGCGAGGGAGTACAATAGACACCCAGTCTATTGTACTCCTTCGCGTAACGACTGATTATTATATATACAACGTGTAACGGAAACCTGACAACATCTGGTATGGAGTCTCTATGCACATTTTCAGCACAAAATAACTGACTCAAAGAATTGATACCAAATTATCGTTTTCATATATTTCTTGAATAACAATCATAACAAACGTGTCACAGCACTACGAGGGTCAATAACTTTCCACGTCACTTGCCAATAACACGATAATTCTTTTCGTTCTTCTTAATTTGAAAAATTCGGTCTCTGGTATCAGTGTATTGGAATTTGTAATAAGTTCTACACACGTAGACTTAGGATTACAAAACCCTTGCCATGTCGTTTGTTATCATCCAAAGAAGCCATCCACTTGGGATGTATATACCCTTTAAATTACACGTTGTATATACATATAGATATATATACATGCTATAAAAATAGCTATCCGATAAACGCAATATTTAAAAAGTTACCTTTCAATATTGCGTTTATAAGATAGCTGTTTTTACAGCATGTGTGTATTAAATTAATAGTCTAAGAGCCCGTGAACCCCAGACCTTCGTTATTTTATAAAAGCTGAAAGTTTGTCAGCGCATACTCCCAACACAGGTAAGAACGATGGACCATTATGAAGTTTGGGTTATAGTGGCTTTGGCAGGTAAACGGTACTAAAGGTATGTAAAATACCGATCTAAATTCATCAAATAATAAAGTGCGATTTTTTTTATATTATCTTCAGAATATTATTAAAAATCACGTTATTCATTGCCTGACACTTAACATCGTGGCAACCCCTTGCCAGACACCCTTAATGTTCATGAAATTATAGTTTTACTTACGTTATAGTATAAAAGCTGATTTTTAGGGTTCCGTAGTCAACAAGGAACCCTTATAGTTTCGCCATGTCCGTCTGTCTGTCCGTCTGTCCGCGGTTTAGCTCAGAAACTATTGGTACTAGAAAGTTGTACTTTGGCATGAGTATACACGTTAATGACGCCGAAAAAGTGGTAAAATAAAATTTTGAAAAAAACAATTATTTAGGGTACCTCCCATACATGTAAAGTGGGATGATAATTTTTTTTTTTTTCGTTCTTCCCATAGTGTGGGATATCCTTGGATAGGTCTTTCAAAAATATTAGGGGTTTGGTAAGACCGTTTTTTGATTAAGTAAACCGTTCGTGACTTATCAAGCTTTAAAGTACCAATTTTCGTTAGAGTCAAGTGTCCACCCCCTCTATCAACTAAACGGTTGTAGTTAGAAATTCAAATGTCACGGCAGTAGTACCTATATATAACGAAATTCAAAGGAAAACTATCACACATAAGTGGGCTTTACAAGTTTACGAGTAATAGTCGACCAATTGTATTTGACTCGAAATTAAATTCAAAACACCGGCTATGACAAGTTTTATACAAATCTCTAAAAAAAATTAAAACTTTCCGTGCAAAATTGTCGAAGTTGAAGTCAAATTAGTTACGTAGTCATGTTTGGCTTTTAGTTAGAGTATGGTACGTGTTGAACTACCCCGTGCCTCTGAGGCGATGCACGGGGTAGTTCAACACCTCACTACCCCGTGCAGGAGGCGACTACGTAACTAATTTGACTTCAACTTCGACAATTTTGCACGGAAAGTTTTAATTTTTTTTAGAGATTTGTATAAAACTTGTCATAGCCGGTGTGGCTATGACAAGTTTTCCGTGCAAAATTGTCGAAGTTGAAGTCAAATTAGTTACGTAGTCATGTTTGGCTTTTAGTTAGAGTATGGTACGTGTTGAACTACCCCGTGCCTCTGAGGCGATGCACGGGGTAGTTCAACACCTCACTACCCCGTGCAGGAGGCGAGGCCGGGACAGACCCGGCCAGCACTAGTGCGGGGCTGCGGAAGAATTAGGTTTCCCGCGGCCCCCCGCGCACGTGTGAGGAGACACCGGGGTGGTTTTAGCCGGTAAGAATCCGGCACGCCCCTCCGCCATTCCCCAGGCGGAGGTAGTCCATGAGGACTTCCCCCGTAAAAAAAAAAAAATTGTACGAAACGATCAGTCAGCGAATACGACACGCACTTGGCTGTTATAAAAACTACGGAACCCTACACTGCGCGTGGCCCGACACGCACTTGACCGGCTTTTTATATATAATACTTGGGTAATAAGTAAATGATGTTTCCTCATTAGCCAGACATTTTTGATAGTTCCAACCCCTTGCCAGACAAGCATGTAGGGTAGCTGTAGGAGCGAGCGCGAGGCAGTATGTATTGAGTGAGATGGCGAGTTAAGTCTACCGCGATCAGTGCTGCCAATTTAGCATTTTTATGCCTAAATTTAGCATTTTTCCTAGTCATTTGGCATGCAAAAATTCAATTTAACATATAGCATATTATTTAGCATTTTACTCGGAAAGGTTTATTTAAACTTGAATTTCCGAACGTAACATATCGCACCTTTAAAGTAAAACCGTTACTAAACGAAAATTTTCACGAATTGAGTTATTTATACCATCAATCTAAAATATACGTAAACTGCAGGTTAAACTTGTAATTATTCCAAAATATCGTCTTTTTCGCCATCTAGCGTTAAATCATGTCGTTACCAAAAAAAAAAACCTAAAAAATATTTATTGTACGTAAATAAAGAAAAACTATTCTATAGCACACAACGAAATAGCACATGTATACAGTAAACAGATATCTATCATATAAACTCATAAGAAATCATAAAGTACTTGTACTTAGACTTACCTAGACTAAATTAAGATACTGAAATGTTTCAAATATTGGCTCTCCTGTAAAATTTGATAATTTCGTATAGTAACGGTTTTACTTTAAAGGTGCGATTATGAACACTTAAGGCCGTGCGCGTTCTACCGCACCGGTAGAATGACCGGGGCCACCGGTGACTCTACAGCACACGTTTATTCCACCGCAGTGCGCGCACTTCTATGACACTCCATACTTCACAGATTTTGCGTTTTCAAAACGCAACGCAGTGCGTGCACGGCCTAAAAAACGCGGTGCTGTGTCTGACCGCAACCGTAGTGGTCAGGGGAAATCACGCTTAGATTGATTGAACTACATAATCTGTGCTTAATTTGGCAGCACTTCATTTGCATTTGCAGAGTTTTATTTTATAGTTTATTAAATTGACAATGCCTCCAAAATATAACCAACATTATCGTGCAGAGTGGGAATTGATGTCCGATTTTAAAGAGTGGCTTCGGCCGGTCGAAAGTGACACCACTAAAGCGTATACTGTAATTATTGCAAATCTCAAATTGTGGCAAAATATTACTGTTTAAAACAGAATGCTTTATCTTCCAAACACCTAAAAGCAATGGAACCATTAAGAGGTAAAAAAAAATTGAGTTCCCGAAAGTAATAAAAAATCTCAACACTCAAAAAGCTGAAAGCATACTTGCTTTGTTCATATGTGAACATTGTTCCATTTTGACTACTGATCATTTGTCTCAAGTATGTAAGAACAGATTTAGCAACAGAGATGCATCGATTTTACCCTCAAACTTGTAACAGAATTACAATCGAGATTGCCTACGAACTTTGCAGTTCTACGAAAAATTTCAATGTTTTCAGTGCAGGAAACGCTAAAAGTTGTAAACCTATCACCTATGTTGTAAACATATAATGTACGTAGTATCATACTATATTATATTATGTTAGCTGATGTAAACATGTACTGAGTACTAAACAATACATGCGCAGTAGAAATAACAACTATCGCGCGGTAGACTTAACTCGCCATCTCACTCAATACATACTGCCTCGCGCTCGCTCCTACAGCTACCCTACATGCATGTCTGGCAAGGGGTTGGAACTATCAAAAATGTCTGGCTAATGAGGAAACATCATTTACTTATTACCCAAGTATTATATATAAAAATCAGCTTTTATACTGTAACGTAAGTAAAACTATAATTTCATGAACATTAAGGGTGTCTGGAAAGGGGCTGCCACGATGTTAAGTGTCTGGCAATGAATAACGTAATTTTTAATAATATTCTGAAGATAATATACAAAAATCGCACTTTATTATTTGATGAATTTAGATCGGTATTTTACATACCTTTAGTACCGTTTACCTGCCAAAGCCACTATAACCCAAACTTCATAATGGTCCATCGTTCTTACCTGTGTTGGGACCATGCGCTGACAAACTTTCAGCTTTTATAAAATAACGAAGGTCTGGGGTTCACGGGCTCTTGCTCTATAACGATTGAAACTGCATAAAAGAACGAAAATGACTAAATAACACATAGCGACTTTGGCACGCGCAACGATGATATAGTACCTGTTGACATCATCACGTCGGTGCCGGCCGTGGCTGAAAACCAGCGCTATGTCATTGTCTATGTTAAATTGTTCCATGTTAAGTTGTACTGTCCTCTAATCCATACTAATATTATAAATACGAAAGTCTGTCCGTCTGCTACGCATTCACAACTAAAAAATGCATGCAAAGCACCGATTTGGATGAAATTTGGAATGAAAATGATTGAAGACCCAAGGGTCAAACATAGGCTACTTTTTAAATCAATCCCTAAAGGGTTGAAATAGGGGTTGTAGGTGGTTGACGTGGGTCATTCCCCAATCATATTAGTGTGATTATTATTATAATATACTTTATTGTACACCTTAACTTAACACAGGACAATCATTTATAAAAATAAGTGTACAATAGGCGGTGTGATTAGCGACCCGTATCTACTACAGTCGGATGCTGGCTACGTGTGGTTAAAACGTCGACATTTCTGTGCAATCTTAGTTAAACATTTATGAATTATACACATAAACTGTCCAAAATCAATGTTCTGAATGATGGTGCCAGCTATGCAAATGAAGAGTTTCCCAACGTGTCCCATCCCTAATTGAGTATTTTTTTTATTTTTTATTTTATTTTACTTTATTGGGACATAAAACAGTTACACATTACAATATAAGTGTGTAGAAATAAAAATGTAGTAGAGTAGCGTCGAAGTTACTAGAATTCATAGTATGTTGCTCCCGATAACGACCAAGTAGATTTAAACGTTGTGTAAATGAAAATAAGGTTGTTTATAGTTTGCATTGAAGTCATGAAACGTGGTATTATCATTAAAATCAAATATAATTAAAAATAACAAAGTTTAATACTTATCAATGATACGACACGCCTCCACAAGATAATTTTTTTTTTGCTTTCGGTTTTGCAGGTCAAAACAAGGCATAATTTCTAATATATTTCGTGTATTTTAGAGACATCCATACGCGACATGAATCTGACAGCACATAAGCTAATGTTGCGCATCTCTGCTTAATGTTGACACGCGCGCGATATCTGAGCGGCACTTCCACTGTATTTTCTATTCGTGATTATGAATGCCTTAGCTAAAATAATTTGTCAACATTGGAATCGATAACAGAACCCATTGGTGATGTATAATTATGTTTTTTAACTTTTTTCCATAATAATTTAGTGATTGCTGTGTGAAAAAATTATACAGTAGTAAAGTGAATGACCTCAGCTTTATACTATCTAATGCTTACACACACTAATAAGAGGCAAAAGCACATGCGCGTACTAAGCTAATGTCGCGCGTGTTATCAATAAATTCGGCTTTTTATAGGATTCTTATTATCACTTTGCTGTTAATAAATAACAAATAATAATAAAATAATCAACATATTCCATTCTGAAGAGGTTATGCTAAAAACTTTTTAACAAAAAATTAAACCGACTCCCAAAAATTAATTTCGGTAGTCGGTGTCTTTAGTTTTGTTTTTTCGTTTTTGGCACCGACTTCCGAAATTAAAGTTATTTTTCACTTTGCAGTGTTTTTTGGGAGTCGGTTTAATTTTTTGTTAAAAAGTTTTTATTTCACTCTTTTTAGTTGGATGATTTTTAATTTACCTAATTACAAGAGCCTAAATGTCAACTACTTATAACCTTTTACAAAATATTGCTTTTCCCAATGCTGGGCCGTTAATTGTTGAGGAGTTCTACTGGTACTTCACCATCAGCTCTACATCACCATATGCATTGTGACGAGCATAAAGTGCTTAACATCCATGTTCAAGTAATCGAATCGCAATCCACTCAATACTTATTATTGAGTAGTTTCGGTGGCCATCTGTGGTCTTCATCATCAGTTCCACTTCCCCAAATGGTACTTTTTGAGAGCAACTGCACAAGTTACTATAAGAAATGCCCAAAACGCCATAGGTATGCCTATAATATTTGAAGAGTTCCCTCGATTTCTCCAGGATCCCATCATCAGATCCTGACTTTGGTGATAATGGGACCAATTTCGAAGTATACCCATTCGAACAAAAAAAGAATTTTCTAAATCGGTTCAGCCGTCTTCGAGTACTCGATGATCATACATTAAAAAAAAAAATATACGCGTCGAATTGATAACCTCCTCTTTTGGTCGTCGGTTGAAAATAGCTATTGGTTTCAGAATAACGCTGTATATTAAGCGTCACTAGCCTACTAGCTAAAGTGTCGTACTTGTGATCGAGAGGGTCGTGAGTTCGAACCCAACCCATTACACTATTGCCATGAACCTACTCCAAACACAAGCATATTTAGCTTAGTTGGAGGGGTTAACAAGATTGCTAGTAATGTGTATTCTCTACCCATATTGCTAGTTCTCTTTAAAAAAATCTCTTTTTCCAACTTACCCGCTTGAAACTGTGTTCTGCATCATTTCCGTCTCCATTAGTTCTGCGAACGCCTTCTGTGTTTCCTTGAAGGGGTCGAAGTCTAAGTCGTCATCACCGTCGCCCGCTGCGCGTCCGCCATTGCCTTCATTACCGCGTATATTGTTCATTCTGAAACGATCACGCTAAATATTAACACCAGAGGTATAACAACTAAATCAGCGAATAAATTGTTTATTAATCTCTAATATCCCTATTAATATTTGCAGACGGACTGGACTTGACAGGCTACTTTTTCATGCTAGCGAAGCTGCGGGCAAAAGCTGGTAGACATTATAAACAAAATATATAGAAAATGCCTAGTAGGTCTACGAACCTTCGATCTATCAACAAAACCGCTTTCTTGTAACATTCTTCACCATGAAATTTGTAGAATCGTTAGATCTAGCATATTGCATCCAATGCCTATGTGATACTTCTCGTTTTGGTGTTACATACACTGGTCTAGATAGTCTAAAGCGTTCGATTTAGGAATAATAAATAAACATTGTCCCACAGTATCATGTACCGTGAGTGCATTTTTACAAACACCAGACTTGGAACCACTATTCGTAAAAACATTTATTCCGATGCGGGAATCAAACCCGCGATACGCAGCGCAGCAGTCAATCGCTCAACCACTGCGCCCACCGTGTCGTCAAAATATCTAATAGGATGTCAGACCCTCTAATCTAGCTCGTGCTATTAAGAAAGGAAAGCTTTCCTGAGGCTGCTCTGCCAAGTCATCTTCCTTTAAAAGACAAAAACTCATAAAACGGGTTTTCGGACCTCACCCATGACATAGTCAACTAACTAGTGGCGTAAACAATATGTGGCGAGGAGGGGTAGCTCACCGTCCGGTAAGGAGCAGGCCCGGGTCGACGGCGCGTCGGGTTCCGCGCGCGCCTTTCCTCTTTAAACACAGCTATTTAACAATATTGCGAATTCTATGGTAACAATGGCGGTCTTGGGACATTGCCTGCTGTTGCGGGAATGTTCTAACGAGATACCGCGGCCCCGGAACATAATGGCCGTTGAAGGAAAAGGGTGGGTTTTTAGTCAGTAGCAGTCTAACACTCTTCCGCTCGACCCAGAGCGGGAGGAGTAATTTAAAGCACTATACGTTTGGTCGTCCGGTGAACGTTATACAGAGTGGACGTGTGTCGATCGGTCTAAGAAATTCTGTGCTCTAAATTCTGTTATTGGTGGAATCCAATTCCTTGTTACTCTTGAAGTGTTTTTACCTGCCGGCTACTCCCACTGGGCGGTACTAGAAGAGGACGCAAGTATTTTTGTAATTGCTGCTTGAAACAAAACCCGAAAAGTGGTTGCGGGTTGGATGGGTTCGAACCGTCGACACCCCGTTGAAGCTTCGTTTGGGTCGAGACTTTACTCAACGCGCCACCGAGCAAGTAGCGGCGTATTCGCAATTACTGGTACCAACGCTATGCGGATCTGACGACACGCCAGCTACGACTACGACGAGAGTGCTACGGGCCTACGAGATTGTCTACGAACACTATATCGGGTACGACACTTATATTGTGTTACTCGAAACGACAGAAGATTGATTGACGGATTTTTTACTTACTACGATTGTGAGTCTTTTAGTTGAATTACTACAAATTTAGTTGTGTCCCATCTGTTATGGCTAGTGTACAGCGCTCTCCTCCTCCTCCTAAAACGCCTAAATCTCAGAGTAATAGTCTGTGCCAGACTCAAACACAATCTGAACCTGATATCAACTCGGCAGTCAAGAAGTGTGATTATGTTAATGTTAATAGGAACAAACGGCCACGCCAAGGAAATTCCCCGCAAGGTGGGGTTGATGTTGGTTCGCCGGGTGTGGATAAGAATATATCATGTACGTTGTCTGAACAGACCGCCCTAATTACTACATTACTGAAAGATATAGGGGAAATTAAGGCCCAAAATAATCATATTAAGGCGTCTAACGCTCAAATTCGAGAGACCAATGAAGAGATCATGAAATCTATATCCTTTATGAATAAACAATTCGAAGATATGAAAAAAGAGATCGAGGACTTAAGAAAGGATCGTCAGTTACAACAAAACTACATCGAGAACTTGGAGAAAAAGATACTTGACCTGCAACATAAGTCACGCTCATCTGGGATTGAAATCCGTAATATCCCGCAAGATAATTCCGAAACCAGCATCAGCCTTACAAAAACCGTATGCAAGATTGGAAAGGTGGTTGGGCTCCTTATCCCGGAATCAGACATTCGTGATATTTATCGCCTTCCTGGTAAAACTACTAGTCCCTCCGCCCCACGCCCGATAATCGCGGAGTTCTCAAGGGTGCAAACGAAACAGGCGTTCATATCAGCTCTACGATCATTTAATAAAGTGAAAGGGATGGATGAGAAATTAAACACCACACTCATCGGAATACCAGGTAAGCCCCAACCACTTTATATCGCCGAGCAACTGCCTGCAACTACGAAAAAACTGTTTTTTCAAGCACGAGAGTTTGCCAAGAGTAATACCTACCAATACTGCTGGATATCCAATGGTAATATCTTCCTGCGCAAACGAGAAGGAGACAAGCAAATATTAATCCATTCTGAAAAATGTCTTCAGGATCTTGGAAACAAAAATATGTGACTATTGCTACTGTGTTTCTTAGTCTTGTATAGATTAAACTCAATTAGCTTTGTAAATTCTATGTGTATAAGAAATCACCAATTATCACATCATACATTTTCAATCATACTCTACAAATCACGAAACCACAAACATCACATACTTTTTTACTACGATACACTAACATCAATATGTTTAATATCCACGGAGCGATGCCCCCATTCATTTAGACTCCAACCATATACATTCATACATCTGTTTTACTGTTTGGTTCTGCTACTAATTACTAATGGCTATCATAAATAATATAAATGACGAGCTTGATCAAATAAACCTAAATTCTTTTATGTGTAGTCCAGAGGAATGTTTAAAGTATGTCAATATATCCAACAGCAATATTACTCTATTACATATAAACATACGTAGCGTAAATAAAAACTTTAACCAGCTCCAAGCCCTGTTAAGTTTAACTAAAATTGACTTTGACATTATCATTCTGACTGAATGTTGGCTTAGTAAAGCTTGTTATCTACCAACCTTGGATGGGTTTGCGTGTCACTCAACAGGTTCCAACGCGAATCAAAATGATGGAGTCATGATTTACACAAAACAAAGCCTACATAGTTACGTATGGGAACCGGAATTTAAAGGTGGAAACTGTCTCTTATGTCAAATAGATAATAACCTTGCCGTGGTTGCTGTCTATCGTTCTCCATCATTAAATTCAAAAGAGAATTTCGACAATTTTGCAACTAGCCTGAATAATGTATACGACGGTCTATCCTCATACCCTAATATCGCCATCGTAGGTGATTTAAATATTGATATTGGATTAAGTAACAGGAATACTCGTAGTTTTGATTATCTTACTCTAAACGCTTCCCACGGGCTCATCCCAACCCATCTTTTCCCTACTAGGCTAGAACGTTGTATTGATCATATACTGCTAAAGTCAAATCTTCTATCAACTACACTTGTTCTGGATTCGTATATAACAGACCATAAACCCGTCTTACTTAATATTACGAATGCCAACCCTCAACGGAAAACCAGTTCCTTCACCACACGCATAAATCACTCTTCTGTTATTAAGGAATTAGAAAAGGTAGATTTCTCAATTATACAACAAATTGACGACGTAAATACATGCATGTATAAATTCATAAACATAATAAAATTGGCCATTTCAAAACATTCGCAGATGGTAAAAATTCCAAGGAAAAAACGAACCATTAAACCATGGATAACCCCTGGGTTGCTTAAATGTATAAAAAATCGAGATAAAATGCATATGAATTTAAAAAAGACACCAGACAACCTTATTCTTAAAACCACGTACGTACGGTACCGCAACTTTTGTAATGACTTACTTAGAAAGTTAAAAAGAACTTATGAGCAGAGTGAGCTTGAAAAAGCCAGTAATAACCCCAAAAACTTGTGGAAAACAATAAAACAAATAACGAATACACATAAAACGCAAGTAAGTCCTTCTGAGTTGTTAGAAATACGAGATAATCCTACATCCTCTATTAACGAAGTCTGTCATTTTTTTAGCAATGTGGGAAAAAACCTGGCAGCAGACATTATATCACAGAACTTAGCTCAGCCAACCCCAGCTAGCAGCAAGGCCCCGTTAATAAGAAATATAGCTCAACACTCCACTTTAAACTCTCTTGCTATACTGAACGTCGACGAAGCTGAAATAGAATCGATTATTCTTCAGTTACGGAATGATTGTGCCGTCGGTTGGGATGGAATAATATCCACTATTTTAAAAAACGGCCGACATGTATTGGTTCCTCCAATAACATACCTCTGTAACCGTTGTTTACAAACAGGTGTGTTTCCTGATGCCCTTAAAAGGGCAATCGTATACCCTATTTACAAGGGAGGGAATAGAAATTGTGTCAATAATTACAGGCCTATATCAGTCCTGCCTGCGCTATCTAAAATTCTTGAGAAGATTCTCAATAATAGTCTACGCAGCTTTCTTAACAAGAACCACATTGTTGCTGACAACCAGTATGGATTCCGTCCTGGGTTGTCAACAGAAGATGCGGTTCTAGATCTCACGCAATCGGTTGCTCAATGCTTAGATAAAAAAATAAAATGCCTAGGTATCTTCCTGGACCTTTCAAAGGCATTTGACACAGTTTCTATTCCCTTACTTACCTCGAAGCTGGAATTTCTTGGGGTACGTGGCAAAATGCTTGAAATTTTTAAAAACTATCTGCAAAATCGTACGCAATGTGTCAAAATTGATTCGTACCTTAGCGGCGAGGAAGCGGTGACATATGGCGTTCCTCAAGGAAGCATCCTGGGTCCTACATTATTCCTAATTTACGTAAACGATCTATGTAAGATGAGTCTCCCAGGCTGCAATATTTATGCGTATGCAGATGACACTGCAATCCTCGTGCAAGGACTTACTTGGGATGATGTTAAAACAAAAGCTGAAGTAGCTCTGGCCCAAGTTATGGAATGGCTTAACTCCAATTTACTAACACTAAACCTACCGAAAACCACCTATATCCCTTTTGCAATACGACGTAACACCAAACCGCCACACACTTTTCATATCACTGCTCACTCATGCGCAAACCCATCAGAACCCTGTACATGCCCAACACTCACTAGAACTGACAGTGTAAAATACCTGGGAGTACAGATAGACGACGGTCTAAGATGGGACAAGCAAGTTGATGTACTTACCACCAGAACGATGCGTTTGATTCACATCTTTAAGTCTCTTAGAGAGTCGGCTAACGCTGACAAGCTAAAAATGGTTTACTATGCTCTGTGTCAGGCTATCCTTGGCTACTGTATTACTGTTTGGGGCGGTACAGCAAAGACTTATCTTCTAAGGATTGAGAGAGCACAAAGAGCAATACTTAAAGTAATGACTAGAAAACCCTATAGATATCCAACAACCAAACTCTACTCAGACTGTAAAGTACTTTCAGTTCGTCAACTCTTTGTGCTTAAATCAATTCTTAGAAAACACACCAGTTTCCCAAAGCCCAATCCAGCAAAACGAACGTGTCTTTTCCCAGGTATTCCACACAAAACTGCTTTCGCGAAACACCAGTTTTACACTTTGAGTACACAAATTTACAAAAAAGTTCACAAACAGCTAAACATATTACATTTAAACTCATATGCAATAAAACATAAAGTAACAGATTGGCTGATACAGAAGGACTATTCCTACACGGAGTCTTTGCTTACTTACGTCGCTTAAATCGGAGAACGCACGCCTTCAAACATATACACTCAAACATACACACACATACATACACACACATATATACACACTAATAAATCCATACATTCTCACACATCAATACACATCCACATCTGACATCCAAAAATTGCAAAAAGGAAACTGACTGCTGACAAACAGTAGATCGGCGCAGTCCACTGTTGTATGACTAAGTATATTGAATATAATAATTAGCTGAACACTGTCTCTTAGAATACAGGCTAGCCTAGTTTAAGAGGCAGGGTTATTTTATATTTAAGTACAGAAATTTTGTAACATACTGTAATGCCTTAATTAATCTACTTGTTACTTGTTGTCAACTGTTTGTGTTTATTTCTGTAATTGTAATTTTGATAAATAAATAAACTTAAACTTATTCCAAGCAACTGCTTTTCTAAATCAAAACATGATTAAGATGAGTTCTATCGGTACTCACTCACACATCTTCATCACACACCTTACATTACTACTACTAAACACATCAATTCCAACACAATTCCAACGCAATTTCATTATGTCTTTTATTGTCTCTTTTTTGTTTAATATATTAGTTAATTAACTTTTTGCATGGAGCACTATATCATGTTTTCTGAATACGAAGAAGGGCGTTGTAAGCTATTCTACAGCTTATACTTTTACAGCTAAGATAGTTTGACTTGTTGTATATAGTTTTGTGTTATTGTTCCTTAATAAACTATTTAATATTACTACCTTTGTTTGTGTTGCATCTCCAAGCTTTCCGCACTGAGCATGTTTTGTGGGTAGTGTGCATGGTCTAGGCGTCTGTCGTCTGTGCCTCTCTGTAACTGTAGCCTCATCTGTTGCGCTTTGTGGAAGTCAGTGAAGAACTTGTCCATATTCTCAGCTAGATACCGCACTTCGTTCTGTAATATAAATTAAAAACATGCTCAAAACCAGAAAAAAAATAAGAATAAAAAGAATGAGCGAGAAATGAAGACTGAAGTTTTGAAAAATCTAATTATTTTGGTATAATCCAAACTTAAGAGTGGAAAGTTAAATAGGAGCCCTCAACTATGCTTCTAAGTTACAAATTATCTTAATTAACTTTTTCTATAATATCTTGGTTATCGGCACATTTTTCAGTCATAATCCTTTAACCGGAAGATTAAAAATAGGTATTAACCATATAGTTTCACATATACTTTTTCTGAAACTACCATCATCAGATAAAAATTATTAGAAAATCGAAAATTCGGCCTCATTAAGCATTTTAAAAATATGATACAGTATTAGTACTTACCGCTGACTGTGGTGCATCGAATCCATTGACGAGGCCAGACTGTTGCATTTGTTGCTGATTTTGCTGTAGCAACTGTTGATTGTGCATCATGAATCCACCCATAGAACTGCCCATCGAATTGCCCAATGAGTTGCCCAATGAATTGCCCATTGTGTTGCCCAATGAGTTGCCCATTGTGTTGCCCATCGTATTGCCCATCGTGTTGCCCATCGTATTGCCCATCGTATTGCCCATTGTGTTGCCCATTGTGTTTCCCATTGTGTTTCCCATAGAGTTGCCCGCCAGAGAGCTCGCCGACATCGAGCTTACGCCCATGGAATTGTCTACGCGCATACCGAACGGTGGAAGCATATTGGGATTTTGATGAAAATTAGCACCTGGACAAAGATTTTAGCTGTTACACCCCACAACCAACAAAACAAGTGAAACATCGTGAAAAGACTGACAAAGGATTCTTTTCATTAGATGGCGAAACTTCACTCTACCAATAAGTAGCTCGTAATGAGATAGTTTCAAAGATCCGAAAACAGAATTAGTTTGTGAAGTTTCGCCAATCAATTAAAAAGCGCCTGTTAAGAAGCTTACCTAATAATTCACTAGCTGACTCAAGTCCTATACTAGATTGCATATAGTGTTTTGGCTCGACCATAACATTGTGTTGCCTCGCCAATAATTCGTTTTGTCTCATAAGCATTTCACTTTGGCTGCGTTCCCTTAGCAAGAGTTCTTTTTGATCCATGAGGCCTTGATTAATTTGGCTAATTTGTCTGTCGTTGGTTAAATATGTGAGGGGATCTCTGTCTAGAAGGCCATAGCCGTTGAGAATGGGGCTCTTGTGGATTTGATGGAGGTGGTCGAGGCCTGGTAACAGGCGGCGCGGGTTGTGTTCCTGTTCCAGCAAACTGTGTTGCTCATCATCCAATAACGAGTGTGAAGAACTGTCTAGGAGAGAATGCTTTTCTAGCAACAAGTGTCTTTCTGACTCCAATTCGTCTAGCTCACTGGACAGGAAGCTCTGCGAGTCGTTGTCAAACACAGACGCGTGATTCGTCTGCGTGCTACTAAATTGTTTGGTATCTAATGTTTCGGTATCGTTATTATTATCATTATTAATACTATTGCTAGATTTCTGTTTAGATTTGTCAGTTTTACTTTTCTTGCTACTTTGGCCGTTTGTGCTATTTGATTCCTTGCTTCTTTTGCTGTTGCTGTCTGTGTGTGTGTCTTTACTCTGTTTTGTTTGAGCCTGTTGTTGTACCTGTTGTGTGGGACTGGAAGATTCTGATGTGCCGTTTTCTTGTGATTTAACTGGAAAAGAAATATGTATATAAATAAAATGTAAAAAGTACTCTATAACTGGCTACAATAGTTTTGCACACGACAACGAAAAGCATGAAATGCTGTCGTGTCGCGATATAAAACTTGGCAAAAGCATATGAAATCTTTTATACCATAAATTAATAGCTTTATGTTCTTGTAAAACGGGTAGTAACGTAGTCTATTAATAAACCGAAATCAAAATCGTCTATCAGAAAATGATAATACGACCGAAGGAGAGAAAAAGATGTGTATCGAAAAACAAAAATATTAGTCCAATGCAAAATAAATCTTATTGGATTGTGAATTATTTTCTTTTTTTTAATTGATAATAGGTTCGCGTTTGATCACCATTTAAGTGATGATGTGGTCGAAGATGGAGCACGCTTACCTAAAAGTAACCTATTCACTCTTGACTTAGACCCCTTTTTTTTGGGGTGGGAAAATCATCGAATGACTTCTTCCGCTCTGGGTCAAGCGGTTTGTCTTGTGTCCGATGATGGAACGGGCTTGGCGGAATTCGATTTTGTAATTCCACCGCACACTCCCCGAAATGTAACTGATAGAAAACCGATAGACTTGCAACTCGTCGTCGATGCTCTGGAGCTTTGACTCGACTAGTGCATCTTTGCCAATGAGTCTCTTGGCCCGTTTCTCAATAGACTCAAGCACGTCCAGTTGGTATTTGGCAGATCCATCCCAAAGATGAGAGCAGTACTCCATATACGACCGAACCTGGGCTTGATACAGATTGAGTAGCGTTCTGGTGTGAAGGACCGTCTCACCTCTTTGCTAAGATTCCCAACTTTTTTATGCTAGTTGAACCTTGGCCTCGATAAAAGTTTATTTTACTAAACACTAGCTGTGTCTGCAACTTTGTTCGCGTGGGAGATTTTTCGCGCGTCAATCCCAACTCCCGTAGGAATTCCGGAATAAAAAGTCCCATTCAAAACTGTTCCAGATATTTGACCGGACAAACAGAAACACAATACATTTTTTTAAGTATAGTGTTAATAATTATAGCAAATGAGAAAACAGTTATTTTGAAATTACAGACAGACATTTTTTTTTATGTATAGTTGTATAGATAATTGTACTTACCCGTAGACTGTTGTGGTTTGGGACTGGGCTGTTTTCTGGCGGGGCTATCTGAGGGAGGCGACGATCCGAGACTGGGCCAGGCTTCCTTGCCGCTACCGTTACTGCTTCCCGCACTGCTCGAACCACTGTTGCCATTTATACATTCTTTTTTATTACATCTGTAAGCGGTATCATTTACCCAACTATTGATAGAGGGTGTAGGTTTAACTTAAAGGGCGATTTTTGTTTGGAGTGGTTGGGTTTTAATAATGCTCTTTATTGATATAGCAATAAAGAATGTATGCCACCTAATATAATCAACGTTTTAGTTTTACAAAAATAGCCGGCAAGTAAGAAAATGGTGTATGTTGTCAATCTTTCCACTGATTTCATTATTTTTTTAAACGTCGTACTGTTTTAGTAACATATTTAAATTCATGTTTCTTTTTTTAAATTATTCAAATGCCCCATTCAAATCAGGCTCAGTGCTATACCGTAATTGAACCCAGGTATATAGAAAATATGTATATATTCTCTATACACAGCCTTTGATCCGACATTACCAGGTATCTTCCCGAGAGGTTGACTTCTCAATACAGAAACAGCTTGGTACTGAACTAGATCAAACCTAGAACACTGCTACCGAATCATAAAATGCAAACCACTCCGTACAAACATCTAACCCCTAAGGACGAATACAGCTAGTGGTCTATATTGTGCTGTGATACTGTGCGTTAAAATATGACCGATTTTTCAGGATCCTTAAAATTAAACTACTACACATAAATATACTAGTTTTTCAGCTGTATACGACCGCTAAACCTTTCACTGAACGGTACTCACTTAGAAGAATTGACTACGTTTATATGAGACGAAGTGACCACTGTAGTTGGTATAAAGTTCGATTGATTACCTGAAATTTTCAGAAAAATACATATTAGAAATTTCTAGAACTTTGTAAAGTATAGTTTCTTTGAAAGAAATATTGATACGTACCATCTTTTGAACTGCTCTTTTCTGCATTCGTACTAGAATTACCTGTAAGTTAAAGTTTTGTTCTGCTTTTAGTTAACATTCGAAATTTCTAGATAAACTGTTAACAATGACATCGAAGAGTTTTTGGAAATGCTGTATTGACACGGTGAGATTAAAAACGGTAAAAATATGGTAAACAAGTCATGATAAGTGGTTTTCTGTTGTTGTTAGATTCTACCTATTATGATGTCATGCGAATTCGTTTACATAATACATTAAGTCCGCCTACGTCTTTTATGAGGAAATAATTTCACACATGACTGTGTAAATATATTGTAATGTTATGGCTATTTAGGTTACAATTTAATGGTCAGTTTTTACGTATATGGTAAGCGGCTGTTTCGAAAAAAACGTCGCACGCGCATATCATGAGGCTAGTTGAGGTAATATGAGAAATGCGTATAATTAGTTATCGAAAATCTCTTTTATTTGCCTTATAATTACATAACATACACCTACAGCACTAATTAAAAGAGATAATAAATCATGAAAGTGAACTCAAACCAAAATGACTGAAATAATTATTTTCTTTTTATTCTTATTATTATTTTATGTACTAGTGACGCCTCGGATTTACACAAACCTTCCTAATTTATCCGTTATTTATATTAGTAAAAATCCGTTGTGTGGTCAAAGAGAGACAAACGGAAGAATTTGTAGTCGATAAAGGTTTGAAAAAGTGTTCGCAATATCAAAAATCTAATTCAAACATATATTATAAACATCCTCGGTAATGAATTATAATTTTATATCGTTAACTCTAAATTACGTTTTAATTAAGACCTAAATAATGTTTGCTTGCAGCTCGCACCACCACGATTAAAACGTGTTTATGAGCCATTAAAAATCAATTTAAGAATGGCTGCTTTAGGAGTTGACAAATATTACACTGTGTAGGGCAGGTGTCCCACCGCCGACGATTAACTAGTAGCGAATAGAGCTTGCAACTGAAAACGAGTTGGCGAGCAGCGAGTGTGTAGTTCCGATAGTATTATCGTTGGGCTATTATCTCTGTCTCTCAGCGTAAGATCGCCAAGCGAGCATCGCTGGTCTTTGGATATCTCTAGTCACTCAGCAACAAACTAGTGAGTGAGTCCCCCACCGACAATATAAGCAGTCAGCGATCGACAATTAATTAATTTTATTGATTCTTTTATTTCAGGCTCAGAAAAAGTAAAAATAAATAATTATACTATGCGTTTCAAATGCTAATAGGAATATAAATTACCTTTATCTGTCAAATGTCACTGAAAAAGGTTAGGTTAGGTTAGTAAAGGCCCAGTAGTCACGTCAAAAACTTTATTTTATTTGTGTCGCGTTTGACCACCAAAATATCGAAAGGTGACTAGTTTTGTTTGGCTCAATATTTTTAAATAAATAATTTAATAAATCCTTGTTTTTGTTCACTCTACCCAAATGGTTCGATTTGACAGATAAGACGTCACAATATGGCACTAAGCTTTTCCTAATAGTACATATACATAAACAATAAAACTAAGCACGAAGTGGGGGCGTCGTAAATAGCCGCACATTTAACGAAAACATAGCCGAGTTGGTTAGAATTAGTCGCTTCCCCGCTGGCGGTGGTACAACTGCCCTAGTGGGGCACTTACCTGAACTATTGTTGTGTTTATCGTCTGGTTTATCCCGCTGCGCCTGCAACAGCTGGTTGTGAAGCTTCCGCTCGTACACCTGGTGCAGGCCGGCGTGCATCTCCTCCTTCGTGAACGATGCTTTAGGATCACCTGGAAACATACACCACCATATAGGAACACAGTCAAACAGCATAAGTTAGCTAGCAGCAGTTAGTTAGCACTTAGTGGTTTTTGGTTGCTATTTTAATATGGATAATTCAGTATTAACCTCTCAAGAACCGCCATTATTTACGTCAACTATTAGTTGAGCCCCACTGGCACACAAATTTTGTGCCAGCGGGGCTCAACTAATACTTGTTTACTGGCACGTTTTGTGCCGCTGGGGCTCTAGAGGTTAATGTCATCGTAGGTATAGGTTACCCAGGGTAGCGAGAACGTTCTAACGAGATACCGCGGCCGTGAATGTACCGGGTAGGTCTTTGGTCAATAGATATCTGATACTCTCCCTTCCACTCCGGGAGAATCTTTTAATAAGTTTATGTTAGAGAAAAAAAGGTACAGGTAACCACAATCAGGAGCCGTATTGTGACCACATATTTAAATAATTTTAATTTTTTGTGCTATAGGTATATGAAGCTAAGTAGCTTTTTAGCAGTGGAAATATTGCAGTTTGTGACACAGTCTATAATTTCCGAGGAAAACAAAAAGAAGAAACTGCATGTGTGTATAGTATATTAGAGTTGAGATTAGCTTCAAAGTTGGAAATTGAAAGCAAAATCTTTGTACTTTGTGTTGTTGCATTTTTTTGCAGAGATTGCCATTTCTACCATATATTTCCATGGAGTATAGTTAATCATACTAGTTATTGTAGTCCCATGAAACAGTATGGGTTGAGAAATGTGTAAGTGGGTGCTGATACCTGACGTGTTTTTTACCTAATTTGGCATTCAGAGGCTTCTTTGAGATTCTTATATATGGCTATTATAGCAATTTTATTACTGAATAAAACGCTCTTCTTCTCTGCTACCTATTTTAAATTTTGCTGTGCCTGACACGGTCCATAACTGTTTCTTCTAATTTTATTCCTCATGTATGTTTGTGTATGTGTACAATATGGATTGCAATAAAACTTGAATACTATTATTTATGAGTTGATACGACCGAGGGGCTTCCTTTAATCTGCGTATAGTAGGTACCATTTTCAAGCTTTGTACCAATAATCAATCAAATAGGAGAAGTAGTTTAGTCGCAAATGATTTTGATGAGATGCACATTAAAGCGATAAATCTGACCAAGACAAGAGATAACACACGCCGCGCTACGTTGCCACTTTGTTACCTAGGTATTTAAGGTCAGTCACATTTATTTACAAAGGGTGGTTGCGTTTTACTCTGATTTGTAAGCTATTTAGATTGTTTGAAAAAAAAATTTTTTTTGGCTCTTTTTATTTTTTATGTGTATCAAACTAACATTAAACACGTATAGTATACGTAATGTAATTTAATGCCCCTCTGTCGTATCAACTCTGTATAAAGACAGATTACCTAGCTCGTGCAGATACATGCAGTCTGGCTTGGGACAGGGCTGGTTCTTCATAAAGTTGGCGCAGTATTTGGTGGTGCCCAGCGAGCCCTTGAGGACTCGTCCGTCCAGCGTCACGTTGTTGACGCCCTGTATCGCTCGCAGCGCGTCTGCCGGCGACACGTATGTCACGTACGCTGATGCCGACGGACCCTGTACACAAAATTAATAAAGGCTTACTAACTGTCCACGTCGAGGAATACTTTATGTTCCCGCGAGATTGTGAGGGAACAGTCAAGTGTGACAGACCTGTTAGCCCGGCTCGACGAGCTTAGTAACTCCAAGAGTTCGTACTCGTACCAAAGCGATTCCAAAACATAACTGCTGTCAGTTGAAGTGTTTACTATAAGGAATTAGTACATAAATCTTGCCCATGGCCAATGGCTGCGCCACTATTACTCCTAATTTTGAAACCTATTACCATGGAGATTCAGAGTGTTGTTTGAATAATTCAACTGCCTCCGTGGTCGAGTGGTTTAGGCGTTTTCCTTGTGACCCGGTGATCGTGGGTTCGATTCCCGCGGGAAGCATAGTTTGTAAAGTTGTTTCCAGTTTGGCTAAGACATGGCAGGCCTAAATCACCTAATTGTCTGATAAAAAGATGGTTCCATGCTTCGGAAGGCACGTATAAGCCGGTGGTCCCGGTCGCCAAATGGCGGTCGTCAAAATAGACCACGTCAGAGGCCCTTGAGGAGGTCTAGAAACTCTGACACTAGGTTTTGTAGGGTCGTTAGACCTTACTACCCACACTATAAGAAAAAGAAGAAGAAGAGTGATGTCGGTTTTTATCGACCACTTTCTTTCGTATTGGTAATTTCCACCAAATAAATCAAAGACCTTCTGATATTCATTGTGACTTGTAACTAATTTTCATATGTAAGTAACTTCATAGTTTTAAGCAAGGCAATCAAGGCCTCATACGAAGGCGGTACAACGGACAAATTTGAATCATGACCCGCCAGAAAATTATTTTCATATACAGATATTAAAATACAATTAGGTCGACATTCGCGTAAACGCGGTAACGACCTAAGCCGACGTATTGACATTGCTTGCTTAATATTTAATACGTCCAAGTGCGGCATGCACTGTAAAGAAGGCAAATCTTTGTTATTTAGACGGTTTCAAATGATTTATCATCAAAGTGAGTCATGATAAAAATTTGCCGATTGTACATAGATTTGGTATGCAAGAAGAAAAGGTAGTTTTTTGTAGTTGTTGACAGTAAGGAGCCCCGCTTTCCCCTGTTTCATGGGCAAACAAAACACAGTTATAAAGTATTAAATACTCAATTGTTACATTAAATACTTACCTTGTGAGTCTCTCTCGTCACCTCTAGCCATCTTTAACATGCCTTCTCATTACCAGTAAGGTGATTATGAGCAGTTAGTATGTCTTAACGTTTCTCACCTGTGACCCTGCATACGTGGTACTCTGGTTTATAACTACTTTGTGAATTTTGCCATATTTGCCAAAGTACTCTTGCCGTTTGAGGATCTGTAACAGTAAGACGAACAAACTTTATTTATTGTTATATCAAGCAGTGATGCTTGTTACATATTTAACTTTAGTGTAATAGTTCTGTAGTTGATAAGCATAATATATACATTACAAATTGCCAATAATTAAATATTTAAAGTAGGTCAGTGCTCCAGTGTCAAGTAAACGCTGCTAGGGATTGTAATACTAGAAACACTGTTTAAGTTTGGACACCTTTAAAAGTGCGACTTAATTTAGTCTGTTTAAAAGCTGACTAAAAGCAGTTTCATCAGCTAGAAATATAAAATAATCTCTGAAAGTTTGAATTCGATTACAAAACTATTGGCGCCAATCATAATAGGTATGTTGAAGGGTGGGTTTGCATTGAGGCAAGGACTGGCGAAACGGAGATGAGACATGGATTCGTCGACCAAATAACGACTCTCCGTTTCCTCGCTAGAGTTCAACTGTACCATAACAGTGCTTGAAGCAAGTTTTTAAATTTATTTATTGAAATTTTATGCAACACATAAAGCAGACTTAAAACCTTGTATTCTCTACCAGTCAAACATGGTTGTCGGGTGGCACAGTGAAGCCCAGGTGAGCCTTCTTTACAGTCTCCCCAAGGATATGCCATTACATGTGTTGCACATAGAGGGCTCCGGAGTAGTATTTTTAGAAGTTACAGGCCCCCTTCTATGTTCTCATGGTGACCACCAGGGGGATTTTGGTGAGGTAGAAGAATCCTACACAGCCTGATCATAATAATCATAAGTTATAAGTCATTTATTTCAGAACAATATACATTGTGTAGAAATTGTGTAAAACAAAACAGTACCATTAAATAAAATATATGAGACCAAAAAAAATCATGTCAAAAATAATAAAATAACAAATTGAAAACAATAATAATCCACATTCAATTTAAAATAATCAAATAAAACGAAAAAAAAACGAAAATAAAATTAAAAAAGATTATAAATATAGAAAATAAAAAATTGTGTAAGAAAGATTAATAATGTCTTCTCGTTTTCTGTGATTCGGGCGCCTTTTGAAGGTTTTCCCCCGATAACGAAACAAACGACAGATTGACTGTTTCAGTAGGTGGCTGGTTTGAGTGGTTTGCTAGCATATGACGGTGGTTACCTCTGGGTCGGCGAGGCGCACGGGCAGCCCCACCACGAACACGAGGTTGTTCTGCACGACGCGCACGTTGGCGAGCGCCCGCCGAGACTCCAGCGTCTTGTTCCGCCGTTTCTGCTCCCGCGCCTTCTTTTCCGTCTTTATTGCTGCCACCTGTACAGTGATATTGTGTTTAACTACCATCTAAATTTTTAATCACACATCAATAATTATGAAAGCGCATCCTCTTTGACTTTTTCAGAGAGTCCTTCTAATAACGGTACAAAATTAGTGTCACAATGTAAAAACCGTCGTATACGTCGTATAGGTCTTGTATTAGACTGTAAAATTACAACAAAAAAAAATTTTTAGCAAAAAATAGAACCGACTTCCATATAAAAACACTACAAAGGCAAAAATAACTTTAATTTCGGAAGGCGGTGTCAAAAACGTAAATATATACAAAACTAAAGACACCGCCTTCCGAAATTAAAGTTATTTTTGCCTTTGTAGTGTTTTTAAATGGAAGTCGGTTCTATTTTTTGCTAAAAATTTTTTTTCACGCTTTTTAGTGGGTCGGTTTGTAATTTATCTAGTTACAAAACCAAAATGTCAACTACTTATCACCTTTTACAAAATATTGCTTTTCCCGGTGCAGAGCCGTTAATATTTGAGGAGTTCTCCTGGTACATCACCATCAGCTCTACTTCACCATGTGCATTGTGACGAGCATAAAGTGCTTAACACCCATATTCAATTAATCTAATCGCAATCAACGAAATACTTATTATTAAGTAGTTTCGGTGGCCATCTGGGGTCTTCATCATCAGTTCCACTTCCTCAAATGGTGCTTTTCGAGAGCAACTGCACAAGGTACTATAAGAAATACCCAAAACGCTATAGGTGTGCCTATAATTTTTGAAGAGTTCCCTCGATTTCTCCATGATCCCATCATCAGATCCAAACGCGACGACAATGGGACCAACTAGAAAGTATACCCTTTCAAACAAAAAAATAATTTTTCAAATCGATCCAGCCATCTCCGAGGTATGAGGTAACATAAATAAAAAAAAAAAAAAAAAAGTTCAAGACGAATTGTAAACCTCCTTTTTTTGAAGTCGGTTAAAATAGCGAAAGTTACAACTCAAGATAACATAACCTGCCTATATAATTCTCACTGCTAAGACTTTCGGATTTTTGTGTCTTAGGATAAACCGGTTTACTCACGATCTTTCCTACACTTTTTGATATACTTTTTAATCAAAAAAGTAATGTGCCTCCATGGGTTCCAAACCACGACTGTTTTAAGTCGACCATGCAACCTCTGCAGTTCTTTTCCAACATTCATATTACACCTAATGTTGAAGACTCCATTAATCGAGAAGATCAACTCTTTAAGGCTGGTATCATATTTATAACATAACATGTAATAAAATACGTTTCAGCGGATTTGTTATAGATGTTGAAAAAGTGAAGAGAGTTTAGTAGTTTATTACACTGCTCAACTTTAATTATGTAAATTAATCTGTGTTTCTGTGCTATCGTACAGAGAATTAACAATAGTTTACCTGCTCTTGACTGAGCGGAGTGAAGTCTGCCGGGTTCTCCGGGTAGGCCTTCCGACAGGCCGGACATAGGCCGTTCTCGCCTTCCCGAATTCGATTCCAACAAAACCGACATATCTGTAAAGACAAACAATCTCTTTAAAACACAATGTAGGGTCCAATTCATATCTTAAAAAATAGTTTTGTACTGGATGGTGCAATTAATTTTTATTGGTAACAATTGAATATTGTTGGCACATATTCTTTAACCGAGTTCATTAAAAACGCCCAGTTCTATACACAAGGTTCTAACGAAAACCTATTAAATATGTCTAGCCCTTAATTAAATGACAATATGAGTCTATATCACACCCCAGTTCTCCAAATCTTCTGATTTTATGTGGCAAGGCTGATATTATCCGCAATTGCGGCGGTAAGACCCCTCTTTGAGGAGTGGCTACATCGGCGTCACGGCGTCCTGACCTACCGCATGACGCAGGTCCTCACCGGACACGGAAGTTTCGGGAGGTACCTGTGTCTGATGGGAAAGGAGGAAACGCCTGGGTGTCACCACTGCGAGGGTCGCCCTGAGGACACCGTAGAGCACACGGTGCAAGACTGCCCCGCCTGAGCAGAGCACCGACGTGTCCTCACGGCGGCGATAGGCGGAGACCTCTCGCGCCCGGCATTGGTCGAGGCCATGCTGCGGGGCGAGAGGGAGTGGGAAGCGGTCGCCTCCTTCTGCGAAGCAGTCATGCTTCCGAAGGAGGAGGCGGGCCGCGTGAGGGAGAGGATGGCGTCCTCCCTCCAGCCCAGCCGCAGTGGTAGACGCCCACGGCGTCGGACGTCGGCCGACGATCTCCGGCCACCGTAGGCGCGGGCATGTGGACAGCGAGTAAAGGGCAACTCGCTGTCCGACCGTGGACCATGCCCGGGTCGACGGCGCGTCGTGTTCCACGCGCGCCTCAAAGAGCGTCAGCAACATGACGAGGCCCCCTCTGCAGAGGGCCGAAGCCCGCCGGGGTCGTTGGACTCATCCCGTTACCGTGGCCCGGTATGTAAAGGGTTATTGAAGGAACACCGTGGATTTTAGTCAGTAAAAGTCTGACAGTCTCTCCCACCCTGCCCGGAGTGGGAGGACTTATTTGATAATTTTACCACGTTAAAAAAAAAAAGGCTGATATGATTAGCGACGGTGGTACCTAGATGTATTTTAGTCTCGCGTAATACTTATAGATTGTGCTATAAAAGAAGACGCTGTTATGGTGGGGTTTGGCATTAATTCCAATAGAGCGAATCCAAACATAACACCACGCCTATTGTGCCAAAGGCTAAGTTAACATAACATAAGAAATGTGGACTACGTATCCACATTTTCCAATTTATGTTTACATCTTATGTTCATAGAAATTTCACACATTTTCCCGTATTATTCTATGTTATAGCTATTTGTATACCGAGTTTCGTCCAAATCCCTTACGTGTTACTAATTTAAATACATGCTTATTTATTTGATTAATATAAAAAAAAATAACCAGGTGTCGTTGCGACATCGTTCGCGTGGAAGTATTGATGAATCCGAGATCCGCTTAGCCTTTTTGGCGTGATTGAATAACAAACCATATATCCATATACTAAAAGTTTCGTTTCGGCATTATTTATATAGGTACATATAGTTATCTTAACGAGTATGCTTCACACATGTGTGCGAGTGTTTCATACACGCAATTAGAGCTGTCTCTATTTATGTTTTATTTTTAAAGAATCATCTCCTCATTTTTTTAATAATTGAAACTATATCTTTCCACTACGTCCATTTTTCTCGAAGTTTTCACAAAATTTAAACCCCCATTGTTAAAAACCTGCATTCCTTTTACCCAATAGTTGATTAACGTTATCGCTATCGGCTTATCGGAAAGATAAATCGACAGGAAGTTTTTCAAATGAGAATAAAAAATATTTTTAAAGTCGTTTCCACGGAAAAGGTCAAAATGTCAATGGTTTGCACGTCAGCGTTTGGCCAATTCACTCCAAAACACATCCAGTTCTTTTTTTTGTTTTGAAACAATCATTTAATGTGTTTTGGGCGTTTACTTCAAGTTTTTAGGGTTCCGTAGCCGAATGACAAAAAACGGAACCCTTATAGTTTCGATATGTCTGTCTGTCTGTACGTCCGTCCGTATGTCACAGCCATTTTATTCCGAAACTATTAAGACTATACATGTAAAACTTAGTTGGTAGATGTATTCTGTGAACCGCTTTCCGATTTTAAGAAAAAAATTTAAAAATATTAAATATTTTTAAAATAAATAAATACATGGAACTAGAACTGAAAATATTTTTTTTTCATGAAACCTATGCGTGTGTGGTATCTATAGACAGGTCTTTAAAAATGATATAAGGGTTTCTAAAACCACTTTTTCATAAAGTCAATCGTTTAAAGATATAAGCTTCCAAAGTGGTAAAATGTGTCCCCCCCCCCCCTCTAACTTCTATAATAATGGAGTAATATATGTCTGTAGATCTTAATATAAACTTTCAACCAAAATTGGTTTGAACGAAATCGGGTCAGCAGTTTTTGAGATACAGCATATTTTCTAAAACCGCAAATATAACTTTGTAATTCATACAAACACTATGAAAAACAAAGTTATTTAGCGTAGTTGTAAAATTGTAAATAAGCTAGTTTTAAGAAATATTTAAGGTTTTTTTTTTATTCGTCAAATAAATATACATATTATATTATTATAGTTACTACGGAACCCTTCATGGGCGAGTCTGACTCGCACTTGGCCAATTTTTTTTTAGTTGCAGCACGGAGTCTGACTATCTGATCATCGTGCTAAGAATCTAATACAAAAATGGATATCGAAGCGAGGTAATGCAGCGATAGGCTCACACTGTTTAACGCGTTTGCATTATTTAATGTATTTTAGGTATAATATTAATTAATTTGGTATATAAATATAATAGATTAAAATAAATGTCAAAAACCTTTTCTTTTGTAAATAATAAATAAATAATTTAGCCCATTACGTCCCTACTGCTGGCCGTTATTTAATAAATATAAATTTTAACACGGCTACGTTTTATTTTTCGGATGTACCCGCTCTTGACTGCTATAACGCCTGATGATAAGCCATAGATGAGGTCTACGATGGATCGAGCTCACTCTTGCTTTAAAGTCTGACGGGTCATATGTGTTAGGGAACACAGAAGCCTTTAGAATTCCAAACCTTGGCTGTGCGCACAAAAAATGTGGAGAAGAAGCGTTTAGTAGCGTTTACAATTAACATACATTAATTACTTTAGTGATGAAAGGAATAATTTTCAGTTTTGTTTTGTTGTTAATTGTCTACCAAATGTTTATTTACTTTCCTTATCTCCCTGATAAAAGTGCTAAATTTTAATCAACATTTGTATGACATTAGCTATAAAAAGCATATTGATAAATAAACAAAAATATTGAAATCCAAGAAGTACAAATAGTACTTCTTGGATTTCAATATTTTTGTTTATTTATAAACGTTTCAATAATACAAGTTGATCCTACTACGTAAAATACTGGTTAATCCATAGTAGAACTAGTGTTCGTAAAGGTCGAAAACCGTACGATCTCTCTTATAAAAACGCTATATAAATGAATGCATATAATAATGTATGCAATTTTAGTATAGCGATGACGGCATCATCTGATGAAGGTCACTTGATCTTTAAAACAGAGAGGAAACAGTACCCTAAAAACACTGTTGATGGCACCCCAATTACACTTATTGCAAACAAACAATTTAGTAATCTATGTTAAGATGAACACTAAATGGAATTTGTACTCCCTTAGATTAGTATACCTATATAAAATTATAGAACATGTAAAGAATCTATACTAACATTACAAATATGAAAATACACCTGTATGTAAGTCTGTTACCTCTACGCGTCGTAACGACTGAACGGATTAAGATGAAACTCAGCACACGGGTAGTCCATACCCTGTACCCTTCGTAAAAGTCTTCCAAGGCACGCCACTGATCTTTGTACTTGGCTGTGTTTAGCCAGCATTTTTAATCCACTACGACATCTATCCTTGATTCTAATTCCAGGGCAGCGCAGCGCAGCCTGGCCACTTCTGTCCCTCGAAAACCACGAGAAGCCATCGTTCTCGGCTATCATTTGTATATCTTTGACGATCGATACAGGAAACCAGAAGACAAAAAATCTGACACAAGTGTTGCCAAGGAATATTGTGTTAACCATCTACTTGATTGTGAAGGTCAGAGAGGCAGTCGACTCCATGGTAAGTACTTAGCTGCACCCGGTTAGACTAAATGCCGATCACCCCGACAAAGTTGGGGAAACACTAAACAGACAATGAATTTATCATTTTGTTCCATAGTGTTAATTTAGAATTGCATGAGGTTGAAGCCGCTGGTAATAAATAAAGAAGTATTTATTTAAAAATATGTACATACTTGATATCCACATGTGCACGGGTAGAAGTGGAGATCGTCCACCTCCAAGGGTTCCATACACAGGGGACATTCCACCTGGAAAGAAAAGATTCTGTGATAAATACAGGGTGTTTGATGTTCAGCTTAATATCTCTTCACAATTCGAATTCAGTAATTTTTTTTAATACTGTGTTTGTGTTCTATAAATTGATCATATGAAATGGTTTATAATATTATGTAAGTTTATATATATTGTAGGAAATATATAATAGGGTATCATATAATAGGAAGAGGCTATAATGTACAATGGTCAACATTTGCTAAGCCCATTCATCTTGCCACACTGAATTCAGGTATTGGTTAAAGAAGAAACCTTTTTGTTATTAATATTATTTTACAGTCTCAGTACTCTATTCTCACCAATAAAAGTTAATCTTCATATGTAAACACTTATCATATAATAATTACAATGAATTTCAATATTTATTTACAGCAAATTGTTTATTTCTGATGGTTAAAAATTCAAAAAGTTTAAGTAAGAAAAATTAAGGAGTGTCTTAAGGTTTCATAATAAATCATTAATAGGTATCTATACTAATATTATAAAGCGGAAAGTTTGTTTTCTTGAACGCGCTAATCTTCGAAAGTACTGGGTGGATTTGGATGCAATTTGGTATGGAAGTAGCTTGAAGCTTGAGGAAGGTTATAGGCTACATTTTACGCGACTGCAAAAAAGGAGAGTTGTGTTTTTACCGTGATAGAATCCACGGGAGCGAAGCCCCGCGTGAATACTAGTAATTATATAAATGACTTTTCAATAATAATAATCTCTATTGTTTACTTTTCTACCACATCCCGAATTTTATAGTTTTATATGAAATGGGACTAATATTAAACTTGTCTAGTATGTAAAAACTTCACTGATTGGTTTATTTTTCTATAAACCACAACAATGACATTACTCCATTCATCAAAGCGCTGGCTGAGATCTAGGTACCACATAGAGCCACGAGGTATATTCACATTTCGCCAGTCAAGAGTAATATTTTAATGGATTAACCTGTTCTTCTCCACTCTGGTTCAGCACTGACATTCTAGCCCCAAGAGCCAATGGTTCTGCACCCTCCTTAAGTGGCGAGCGATCTTCAGTTCACACTAGAAAATACTCTACTGCGACCTGAAAAAATTAAACATAATTATAAGGACTGTATATTCAAGGTGAGCACATTTTTAGGGTTCCGTAGCCGAATGGCAAAAAACGGAACCCTTATAGTTTCGATATGTCTGTCCGTCTGTCTGTCTGTCTGTCTGTCTGTCTGTCTGTCTGTCCGTCCGTCCGTATGTCAGAGCCATTTTATTCCGAAATTATTAAGACTATACATGTGAAACTTAGTAGGTAGATGTATTCTGTGAACCACTCACCGATTTTAAGAAAAAAATAAAAAAATATTTAAAATAAAGGCGGGTCCCCATACATGGAACTAAAACTGAATAAGTGACTGATATAAGGGTTTCTAAAATCACTATTTCATAAAGTCAATCGTTTAAAAGATATAAGCTTCCAAAGTGGTAAAATGTGTCCGTCCGTCCCTCTAACTTCTATAATAATAGAGTGCAAAATAAAAAAAAAATATATGTTTGTAAATCTTAATGTAAAGTTTCAACCAAAATTGGTTTGAACGAAATCGGGTCAGCAGTTTTTGAGATACAGCATATTTTCTAAAACCGCAAATATTACCATACAAACACTATGAAAAACAAAGTTATTTAACGTAGTTGTAAAAATGTAAATAAGCTACTTTTAAGAAATTTTTAAGGTTTTTTTATTCGTCAAATAAATATACATATTATATTATATTATTATAGTTACTACGGAACCCTTCATGGGCGAGTCTGACTCGCACTTGGCCAATTTTTTATTTAGGGCGAATTCTTATCGATATTTTTAGGTGTAGGACAATCTTCCAATGGGATTTGGGCTGTTAAGAGCATTAATCTCTCCATGTTACATATAAACCATTAGAGGTCTCATCATATGCTTACCCTTTTCCCAACTATGTTGGAGTCGGCTTCTAGTTAACCAGGTGCAGGTGAATGTGTTAATGTTTTACAAGTAGCGACTGCCTATTTGACCTCCACAACCCAGTAACTGGGTAATGCTATGCTCCTACGCGAGACTACTGTCAGATTTACAGGCCCGTAATGACTGTCAAAGATGTACAAAAGACAGCCTTGCAAATTTTCAAACTTTGGGCTACTTATAGGAAATTTCTTATAGAAAATCACAAAAGCACTTTTGCTCGACCTAGGAATCAAACCCGAGACATCTCATGCTCAGCAGTCACGCTTGCGACCACTTGAAAAACGAGGCAGTTACAATTACAAAATAACAAGGTGAAATAAATAACATAAAAATATATAAAATAAATGAACCGATTTTAATGAGACTGTACACATACACAAGATAATTATCTAGGAATTAATTTAAGATGTTTTTTTTTCTTTAAAAAGACTAGAAAAAGAAAGAACAATTTTAAGTTGCCTATAGAATCACACTCTTTTCATCTGAACTCTTCGACTTTTTTGAAAAGGACATAGTGAGCTGATGGTCTTAACAACCGTTGATATGATTTTTTTATAAAACACTATCGCACTTTCAGCAAAAAAGAATCCTATATCCTTCCTTCTGCAAGGTAAAATCTATCTGAACCAAATTTCATCAAAATCTACTAAGTGGTTTACTTACATTTGTATTGTAAGAATGTGGTGCCAAAAGTAGACTTAGTCAAAGTTAAAAAAAATAATAAACCATCTATGCTTCGATGAAGTTAATTTAATGATGATTAATTAATTAACGACTCGTTCTATAATGATTACCCTAATCACAGAGGACAATAAAATTCAACACATGAGATCGTTAAAAAAGAGAAAGTTTAAAATTAGCTCATGTTAATTCATACTAGGTTAGTGTTTCCGTAAATACAGTAACCCATGAGCTCTTGTTATAGATCGTATTATATAAGTAAGTTTATCCAATATCATCTAGTATTGCATAGATTACGATAAAAATGCAGATTATATTTGCAGTTTCTATGACTTTTTGAACGCTACTTATAAATCAAAGTAAATATTCATGCGTAGTTTTAATGTACTATACATATAGAGAAGGATCCTACTTTACATAGCGAAACGATGATAGCCGGAGACGTTACGATAAAAAAACACGTTTTCAAATTCAATAAAAACATAATATATACTAATATTATTACGAGGTAAAATTGTTAGGAAGTTTGTATGTAGAGGGTAATCTCCGGAACTAATAATCCAATTTTTTTTATTGGTAGTAAAGTGCATTATTTTATGAGTGCTATGTATATATAAAGGTTATAAATTATTTCAAAATTTACGCAGACGAAGTCGCAGGCATAGTGTATGTATATAATAAAGTTTGATAACAAGCCAGCAATGGTCGAATCTGGTGATGAACGGCATTATGCAAGCCTCTATTAGAAAGGCAGATTTACGCTGAGGTCAACATATTAGTTTTTTTACTACTATTATATTAACATACTATAAGATAACATGGATATGACTATTGCTTCCGATGTTTTTTTTTTCACTGCTGGGCATAGCTCCCATAGCTTACTGTCTTGCGAAACCTATGGCTAAGTGGCAAATCGTCTAACTAGCGCAAACAATTCTCTAAGTATAACAATTCGCGAAATTGGCGTAAAGAAACTTTTAACATTACAATTCCGCCGTATTGTAAAAATCATTTGCATGCATATTTTCGCGCTCCTTGAGCCTGGCTTGCGTTTATCAGTGATGCGCAAGCGCCACTCGAGTCGCGCGGCCAGTTTATACTCTATAGATTACAAAACTGATTTAGTGAAAGGTGACTAGACCATCATTTATGACAACCATAGAATTCCGTCGTTTACTCTCCATCTTACGCAAGCTATCATGTTTAAGTATTTTTGTAAACAGACTAATAAATCAGTAATGTAATCATATAATGCACTTTGTTTAAATATAAATATTGGATGACCTACTACAGTGCCTATTATTTATAATTATATTATTATTTCTAAAACAAGATCTATACTAATATTAAAGCGGAAAAGTTTGCTCGATTGTTTGAACGCCTTAATCTTCGAAAGTGCTGGGTGGATTTTGATGAAATTTGGTATGGAAGTAGCTTGATGATTGAGTAAGATAATAAGTAACTTTTTTACCCGACTGCAAAAAAGGAGGGTTATGTTTTTATCGAGATAAAGTCCACGGAAGTTAGTGTTAATATAGTTTTTGATGGAATATACGTTAAAAATGATTCTTAGTATAAAACAATAATAATATGAACACAATCACAATAAAATCCAAGTGCGCAAAATAGATATGTAAATAACATTTAAAAAAAGTGATATTATTGAACCATCTTTATTTTAACTGTTCCATTAATTTCTACTGGTATCCCACATGGTTTTAACAATGAATTAATTAAGTGTTTATTAATAATCATAAACATCTCTTTTATTATGCAAAACACTTTATCGCAAATCGTAGCTGATACGAGCGAGATACGTCGATAAGGCGTGCACCCGAATTAAGAAATGATAAAATATAGATATCTATACCATGAGTACAAGTTTATTATTATTTATTATCTCTGAAGTCTCCTGTTAACAAAATTAATTTGTAGAGGACCAAATTTGTCAACAAGGACCTATTAAGTATCACATTAATATTTGTTTAAGATACCAGTGTTCATAGGATTAATTTAAATACTGATTGTGGAAGTATTGTACTCATCAACCAAAAGCATAAACATAGGTAGGTACACTATGATAATAAAATTAACTATGGGGTTACTTATTTAAAAACTGCTATAAAAGAGTGAATTGATACAGAAAAAACAATGCATTGCTTGTATGAAGACAATTTGTCTAAAAAGGTTGAATAATAATAAAGAAACAAAATATCATGTGAATGTAATACTGAAAACAAAGGCGTAAATTAAAAAAATGAGATGGCAACAAGAAAAGCTTAGAAAAAGAAGCCATTATGCGCCTACCCCAAAATGATGATGAGGGTTGCCTAACATACAAATATAATATTGATGTTTAGATGTAGTTTGATACCAAACTTTAAACTATGGTTCTAAAGTTGGGTGGAGAGTTTGGGTGGAATGGTTGAGATAAGACAACCAGATTGAGGACAAGAGGCTCCATGTAGTTTGATACCAAACTTTAAACTATGGTTCTAAAGTTGGGTGTAGAGTTTGGATGGAATGGGTGAGATGAGACAACCAGATTGAGGACAAGATGCTCCAATCTGGCCCAGTTCAATTCAGTTTTTTTTTATTGATAATAGGTTCACGTTTGACCACCATCTCACCTGATGGTAAGTGATGATGTGGTTGAAGATGAAGCACAAGTTGTTCAGTTATGTTCAGTTCCAAAGATACAGAGAAAAAGGGGGATTTCACTATAAATATTAATTTGTAGTAAAACATTGTTATTCTAGCATTTTATGATGTTTAAAACCTATTGAACAAATAGATAGTTAACTGTATGCATTACCTTTCAACGGTACTTAATTTGCATATTCAAATATAGTTTTCAAAGTGTTTCAGGTTTATTATATCTTTCTATATGCAGTGAATATCTTAAACTAAGTATGTCAGAGATTTTAAGAAAACTTAAACTTATTGTTTTGAAACCATCCATCAGCAGAGAGTCCATATTTGAATGCTTAATATTCTTCTAGAATATGTGCAGTCTATTATATATTTAGTTTATTATAAATTTAGTTTAATTATGTAACACTTATTTATTTATTATCTATACTAATATTATAAAGCGGAAAAGTTTGTTTGTTTGTTTGCTTGAACGCGCTAATCTAAAATTAATAATCTAAAATTCTTTCAGTGTTAGATAGCCCATTTATCGAGGAAGGCTATAGGCTATATATCATCACGCTAAGACCAATAGGAGCAGAGCATTAATGAAGAATGTTTCAAAATCGGGGGATTTTGTTTCCACGCGGACGAAGTTGCGGGCAGAAGCGGAAGAAGTTATATCATATTTTGCCAAGGGGAAAATCATGTTACCCAGCTACTGGGTTGGGGAGTTCAGATAGGCAGTCACTGCACATCCATGTGTAACACTAGTACTCAGCTGCATCTGGTTTAGACTCAAAGAAACTATATAAAAAAAAAGTTATTGAAAATCTAAAAAACCCGACTGCTCAACTGAAATGCAAGAAACAAGCACTTTTTTATTTTAAAAAGTGACAAGCAGGCGGACCCAATTGAACATATTTTTTTTAAAATGGGATGGGTCCACCTGCTTGTCACTTTTTGAAATAAAAATGTGTGTAATACCTCAATTGTGTAAATCCGTTCAGCGGTTCTGGAGATATGAGGTAATAAAGAATATTACAAACATATATACATACAAGATACATGCGAAAAACATAACCCTTCCTTTGCAGTCGGGTAAAAAGAAACTGGTTAATAAAATGTAAATTATTACTCGTGAAACAATTAAGTATGTTGCTATTATCTGATAGTTTTTGTCAGTCATACTTAAGTAAATACATATGAAGCTGAAAATGTAAATTCGAAGAATACAAATTAAATTGGAGTATATAGAGATATTTCCTCAAAAAGACCACACAATCTATCAATGTGTTTAATTTGCAGGTTTTCCTGTTCAATTACTAATAATCTTGTATGATTATATTAGTTTTACTACAAACCATGTAATGTAGGTATTTTTTAAACCTTAAATAGGATAATCTAGAAAAATTTTCTTTATAAATTTTATTTTTAACAAAGTAAATAAGTACAGCCTAACTATTGGCAACAATTGCTATAATATGATAAAATATTGAGTCATTTTCTGTAAATATCCTGTCAATAACCAGTTTCTTTGTTATTGATTACAACATTTATGTCCTGGTCTTTGGATTAATTTGCATTATTGAAAAAAATCCTGCCCATTTTGTCATACTACATAATATTTCCATCATCTATTCTGCCTTAACTTATACAGCATACATAGGTACTTGTATTAACCTACTTTGCAATCTTTAAAGTCTACTTATTACATTTAAACAGTTTCTAAACTGCTCCATACTTAATTTGAAAGTTTTGTTTGAATATGAATGAAATTGGTTTGTTTTAAGTATGAAAACAAAGAACTTGTTTCCATGGGTAAACTTTACTTTTGAGTTGGTTTGAATAGCAAACAATTGTATTGATTGTACTTAATAAACAATATATACATTATTCCAGTATAATCATCCTAAATATAAATTTAGTATTTGCAAAAAAGGAGGGCCATCATTTTGCGTTGTATCATAACAATTCCAGAAGACATTACTACTCTCAGTTAGTGATCCATATGGTTAACTTTAGACAGTGATTCTACAATATTAAAGATGTTCTTTAACTACATTGTAAGTTGACAGTAATAAAGCTTATTTTTATGGCAGAGATTCCGAAATCAAACAATAAACACGTAAAAGCATACACCAGTGTGAACCAATGTCCTATTTTCTAAGATTGTTAGTGAGTATAGCATTAAAATTATTAGCGTTTTACTATCAAGTGTGGGAATGCCACTATATTAATAGAGAAATATAAAGAACAGTTAATTAGAAATTATCCAATTTAGATGACCCTGTACCTGTCAACAAGATCTTGTTTGTGATAAAGCCTTTTGTTGGTGTTTCAGTGATTCATTTATTATTGGAAATGAACAAAAGACTTGTACTATTCAATAATTATAAGAAAACAGCCTAGATCCACGCAAAACCTGAATGGAAACGACTGAATGAACTGATGACAAAATATTGTCTACTGTATATCAGTCTTGATTCTATAAATACTGTTTTATTCAAGTAAACAGTAAATATACGTATTCAACAATAAGTTGGGGCGATAAATGGATCGCAACAATGACTCAACCTAGTTGACAAGTTCACAATTTGACATTTTACCTAAGAAAAAACAATTCAATCTCCTGCTTTCGTAAGCGTCTTGTAACCACTTTGAACACCCAATCGTCAACATATTTTTGAAAATAATACGTTTACAAGCTCACAACACAGTTTACGTTGCATATTATGTGCCTACTCTCGTAACTAGATGTACGTCGGTCAGCTGCCATTCAAAAGAATATGTGGCAAAAGTCAAACTTTCATTTCGTACAAGGATACACAAAAAATACATTATAAACACTCAATCTACAACCACTTATGCGTAGGAATATGCAATCTTTACTTTCATTACACGATTCCATTTTAGGAGAAAAAAATTAAAATCGATGTTTACCTTACGTCTCTTCTCAATGCAAATCTTTTCTATTGCAGAACGAGACTGCTAACCCTTCCGCTAGTCGTCGATGTATCCTTTCCAACGGACCTACAATGCGGTTCACGAATCAATTTAAAATAAAATGCAAAGCTGAAATAAATACAACTGTCCCGAAGATATTTTCTGCGAGTTACTATACATTTGTTTTATGAAATGGCCTAATCTTTTACAAGATTCCGTTCTGTATTTCCATAGACAAATTCATGTACTTTTTAATTTCGAATAATGAATGAGTAATTTTCCACCTTTGTCAAGGATGCTACTTTCTCTCTTACAAAATATTTTAAAATAAATTATTTTGACTAAAAACCACACTTAATTAAAACATAGGAAATATAAACTCACGAAAACTTTACTAATCAAAAAACCTACTTAATTTAACAAAGGGTCATTTAGCAACAAATCAAAGCGATACAAGAGGCACTGCCTTGTTTAGACATTTGGATTGGTTGACAACAGTAAACCATAGACAATATTGACATTTGGACCAATCACATCTTACGAATGATTGATTGACGTCGCCGACATAGGTACGTACTGACGGAATGGAACAGACTAGAACCAGTGTTGCCAACGTAGGCGATTTTTCGCCATTTAGGCTACTCACGAAGAGAATCGACGACGAAAAAAGATGACAAGGCGACCGGTCGCCTTTTAGCCTATTTCACTTCAGGGACAACCAAATAAAATAACATTAACTGAATCATTAACGAGCTTAAGAAAAAAAAAACATCTCCCACGCAAATTAATGTTAAAGGTTTGCGATACTAGGAAAGAATGGATGGCCCTCATTTTATTTATTAGAAAGCATATTATATTTATGTACGCAAAAACTTAGGACTTTTTAAGATTAGAAGCGATCTTCACACAATAAATATAATCAATAAGCGTGATATTGTTATACCCAAATGCAGATTAGCCAAGACTAGCAAGTCATTTTTCATAAACAGCATACGCTTTTATAACAAGTTGCCAAAGTCTGTTACAGAACTTAGTGAGGGTAAACTTAAAACCCTTATCCAAAAGCATATTTTTAGATATATTTTATTGATATTAGGCTCGCGTTTGACCACCATCTCACCTGATGGTAAGGGATGATTTGGTCGAAGATGGAGCACGCTTACCTAAAAGTAGTCCGATGATGGAACTGGCTTGGAGGAATTCAATTGTGTAATTCCATCGCACACTCCCCGAAATGTAACCGATAGACTCATCTCCTCATCCATGTTCAAGGCTCTCTGGAGCTTTGATGATTTGATGGATATTCATGATTGCTTGGCAAAGATGCCTTCCTTCTGCTGGTGTTTGACTTCTCAGGCATATTGTGAATGCGTTATCGACTAGTCTATATTAACAACTTCACTTTTGTGAGTGTATCTTTTTACTTTATTTATTTTTCCCTATGATAATCCATCCGATAGACAGATTTTCTTTTTTGTTTTTTATTACTCATTCATTTTGTAATGTACATTTTTTTTATTTTTGTTTGTTATTACATTGCGCTGTGTGCATGGGTATCTGTCATACCTTTTAAACGAGTATTATGGGTACATTATAAAAATTAATAACATTTTGAAACGAGTAACTGTGGTGTTTCTTGCCGGTTCTCGGACTTCTCCATAGAAATCGATCAATTTCGTACCGTGCACTAGCTTCTGTCGTTTTAGAAGCCCCATTTGAAATAAAATGTTGAGATGAGTTAGGGACACCTTTTTGTTTATGGTTGGTTAGCTTCAGGGAATACCCTAAATTTATATTTGTATGTAACCAAATTTAGGATGCAATGATTTATTTATTTTGGTGCAAACGCAATCATCTTATTAAACTGAGTGAATAGTTCGGGCCAATCCCAGTTATTATTTGTCATTGTCATTTCGGTCCTTACAGCATTTGTGTCAAAATATTTTTTTTTTACGAAAAATTGACGTGTGGATAAAAATACCAGCATTTAAAGCTAGTAAATTAGGTAAAATAAATTGATTTAAACTACATTTTTATTTATATTTTAGGCTACCACTAACTGAAATTGGGCTGTAATTGGCTACTTAAGCTGTGAAAAACGGGTGACATCGGCCACCGCGTTGTTGGCAACACTGACTAGAACCAGCACTGAGTCATCCACTTCGGCTATCACTTTACATAGTTTAATTTTTGATTAGTTGCATAATGATAAGAAATATAAAATTATTCGATAATCTTCTACATCTATTTTAAAATATCACACAAAAATCTCATTTGATTGTCACAACATAAACAAAGATTTATAATCTGTTTGTGTCACATTTTTCTGGTTACCGCTTCCTGCCGTGTTAGTGCGAAAAAAATGCGGGAAAATCAAAGTTACTAATAAACTTAGGCTTAAAATGATACGTAAAAAATAAGACATAGCTCGAGGGGCGTAGCTTAACGGAAGACGCGGGGAGCACCCCCGCTAGAATACATTGCAAACTCGAGCGCACGCTCGCGGTGAGTGCTATGTAGTTTGTGTGTTTTGATGTTTTAGAATAGAGAAGGCACGGAGTCGCCAAAATCAAATACATTTCTTTATAATCTGAATTAAACTAACTTATTCATTATATTGTTAGGTATTTAGTGTTTTACTTTATTTAAGAATGACAAAAAATAATATAACGTGTGTAAATGAACAGACCGTAACAGTAAATGATCATATTGACCTAAGAAAAAGAACTACTAGTGTAGTAAACAAATTCTTACTATGATTTTATTTAGTTAATTTACTTAAAATGAGTAGTAACAAAAAGTTGCTTCAAAACTACGCTTTTTAACACGATTTTATTAGGTCGACCTGTATGTAACTAACTATGTAATGGAATCTAAGGTAACTACTTTAACCATCTTCCAAGGGTCGTAGCGTAATGAAAATTGGCAACTGTATGTAGTTCTGATGACAATACAATAATATGGTACTGTCGAACTGATCTGATGATGGAGCCGGAAGATATGAACTGGAACTTCATGATGGAAAATCGTATCATAGCTGTTTTGGATTTCTTAGAAAAGTCTTGTAATGAACTTTGACCACGATTAGGTTTCAAGGTCTGATGATGAAGCCGGAAGATAGACAGTGGCATTCCATGATGGAATATCGAATCATAGTCGTGTTTGTACTTGTGAGAAAAGCCACGTAATGGACTTTGAACACGATCAGGTTTCAAATAGGATCAGGTTTCAGGATAATAAACCTAAAGAAAATCCGTTATCGGTTTTCTTAACCTTTTTGTCAACTTTTTGTGATGTCACTTTCAAATCCTCTGGGGTGATTGACCGTTTAATTGTTCACTACTCGTGGGAATAATATAAAAAATGAAACAGCAACTACAAAAAAAAGGAAAAGCGCGAACAAATTTTTTGTTTTTACGTGCACTTATAAAAGCGTGTTTTTCTAGTGATTTTTAAACTATTAATTTATTATTTAATTGAAGATTATTCATCCAATTAAATTTTTTATGGATATTTTCTTACGAATAAAAGTCAGAGTATGTAAAATATATAAGATTTAATTAAAAATTACTAAAATCTATAACTACACTATTTTCTTGGAATACATGTCTCTCGCCTTCATTTAATATTTCATCAGAGACATTTCCCCCGCATATTTTCTTTGTTTGTATCCTTGCCCCTATTTTTATTAATTAAATATTCTGGATCACGGATCTCTCATGTACCGAGGATCTACCAGTCATATCATTATTTTCAATCTCTATTTCATATGGTAGAGGCTCATCATCTTCACTGACCTCTAGTGAATGCACCAAATCATCGTCGCGTATTTCCCTTTCCGTGTCCAACTGGTGACATGGGTCTCGCGAAATACACACGCTTTTGTATTACTACACAATTCAACCAACCCGTGCTCAACTCGCGTCAAATGAGTACGTTTTTGCGGTCAAGCAACGTTAAAAGAGGTTTTACAAAATAGTGTGCAATTGAATTGAACACGGTTTTTTAACTGGTCTGTTCGAAACAAATCCATACTGATTTAGCGGGGTGCGTCTCATATCATAAAAAGTTATTTGGTATATTTTCATTTCAATAACGTTCACAAGATAGTGAGTTATACCAACTGTTGATGTAATTTTTTTAGACATAACATTTATATACTCTAAAACTTATTTCGTATAACGTTATTGCATATAACGTTTATTTAATCGAAAATCATTAAGCCTATCGTTTAAAATATATAATATTGCGAGTATAATTATATAATTATAATATAATTATAAGCGTTTAAAATATATAATTTGATTGAGCGTGCTGCGGAAGCGGCGTGACAGAAACGAATTGCTGCGAAACCGATTCCACGTCTGTTCCATGTCTGTCCTACCCCTAGAGTGTTATTTAAAATCGCGTAGGCGCGGAGGGGCGAGGCGGCCCGCGAGGTGAGGAGCAGGTGGTTTTAACACTCGCCGCCGCGGCTGAGGCTGGTTGGCGAAGCCAGCCAGCAAGCCGCAGCCGCGGTGGTGAGCGTGAAACACATCTGCGAGGATAAGCTTGCATGGGACCGCCGGAGCCCTGCAGCACCGGAGCCGTGACAGAAACTATGCCTGCTGCATGTTGCATGCTTGCTTGCATCAGGGTTGGATCTACATATGGGCTATTTGGGCTGCTGCCCAGGGCCCCATGGATATAAGGGCCCCCCTGCCAGTTTTCATTAATAAAATAGACGATACTTTTAAATCTATATTATATAATAAATCGAAAATATGTAAAATTCAAACACAATTTTGGCAACGCCATAATCGGCCAATCCGTATGTGCGACTATCGAGAACGAAGCAGGGAATTCCCTTGTCTCTTATAATGATCGGGTATTCAGTGTTAAAAAATACTTAATACCCCTAGGAAGGGCGTAGGGTAGTTTCCTTAAATATTTTATTTAGTCCGTCATAGTTAGTAGTTTATAGTATATATAGTAGTTTAACAAAAAACATTCGATACGTATTTTTTATTTTATCACGTAATTGAAAAATTAAGACGATACAGTGAATTGAAGTTTCGCGTGACGTCACACTCCGGTATAATTGTTGGCACTGTGTGACGTCAGCAGCCCTCACTCCTATACTTTGAAGCTTTCCATTTTGTGAATTTTTCTTGACTTGAAAAGGCAAAAAATACGTGATCAATATTTTTTGAAATTCTACCTGATGAACCAAATAAAATAATTATTTTGTAACACAGGAAACTACCCTATTGCGTTGGGTTGTACCGCCACAATTTTGTTATTGTCATCTAAATACTAACTTAGTGTTTAATTGTCACAACTGTGTGTGAGTATGGGTATTTAGTGTGCTATTAAGTGATAAGTAACTTATTCTAATCAAATTCAAATTATTTATAAAACGTAAGCTATTTCAGGAAGCTATTTACACAGTCAAAGATTATATTGAGGATTAAAAGGCTTGGGAATTAGTTGCTCCAATGATATACGTACTTATGTGCTCTTTTTTAATATATTTTGCTGAGTTAATGATTGACTTTCTAAAGTATTGTATATACCTACTTTGTATTTAATTATTTCTTTTTTCGTTTTTTGATCTTTTATATTTTTATTATTATGAATGTGAGGAATATGTAGGTTATTATTTCTTTTTATGTTATTTTCATTATAATTTATAGTTGATGTATGGCTGTTTGAGTATTTGTCTTACCTACCCAAATGTCCTTACTTTGATACTGTTCGTCAGATCGTTGAGCTCCTTAAGTTCAAAGTTGAGCTACACGATAACTGACAAATGTTTGCACTCTGGATGGTCCGCTCAAATTTGTGACTTATCGTACTTATAATAATTGAAAGTAATCTGATTATGATATGATCCTACAATGCTCCTAATTTAAGAAATCTACACTAATATTATAAAGCAGTAAAGTTTGTTTCTTTGAATGCGCTAATCTTTGAAAGTACTGGGTGGATTAAGATGTAATTTGGTATTGAAGTAGGTTGAAGCTTGAGAAGTGTTATAGGCTTCTTTTTACCCGACTGCTAGTTTGTAAAGTCTTTGCATATTTTCCTTCAATATAAGATAAGATAAGATAAAATTTATTTGTACATAAGAAAAGACACGTAATACATAAAAGAAAAACAGTAGGTTGTACAGCAAATCTAAAAATAAGTGTCAGATTTCCGGCACCTAAACTAGGTACGCAGACCTGTATCTTAGGAGTCGGAGATATTTCGGCATTGGCAATAAATAACACGACCGTGACATTTCGGTTACAATATTTCTGTTGTCAACAGCAAAAGAAGGTTGTGTGTGTGTTTATGAGTGTCTGGAAGGTTTGTGTGTGTATGTGTTTGTGTGAGTGGGTGTGTGTATATGCGTGTGTGGGCGACGGTGTGCTATGTGTGAATGAGAGATAGTATGATTCCATAGGAGTATAAATAAATTTAAGTTTCGATACACAATATTTTTTCTGCTTCGTCATAAGATAAAAGAAGTAGCCAGTTCTTAAGTTTTTTTTAAATTCGTGAGTGGTGAGTCTATAAATGGAAATAATTTTATTAATTTTGTTATAAATACGTGAACTTTGTGCTAAAAATTGACGACTTGCAAATGCATATCGACCAGGGAATGCTTTGCATACTGGAAAACCTTTGCGCCTTTGAAGTAGGTTTTTGTCTAGAGGAAGAGTACGGTGTCTTCGCTGGATAGAATGGAGGATATATAGCTGTCTGACTGTGAGGATTTGTGCGTCAAAATATAGCTGGTCAGTAGAGAAGTCTCTTGGTTTAAAGAGCATCACTTTCAGTACTGCTCGTTGTCAGTTATGTTTAATTTTTAAATAATTTATATATATTTGATATTTAATAACAGGGCTTTACCTATGAAATCGCTGTTTTGCCGTACTGGCAATTTCAAATTATAATATTAAATCATATAGTTACTGTCCTCTTAATCTGTATCATGGATACTGTGGAGTTTTTTGCCGGTTTTTCTCCCTAGGAAACGACCAATTTCAAACCATGCACTAACTTCTGACGTATTGTAAGTGCCCATGTGGGCCTATGTGAAATAAATATGTTGAGTTTGAGTTCGATAATCATATTGTTTTGGCTAATAATTATAATTTCAAATTAATTTTATTTTATAATTTGGAATTCTTGTTTCAAAGTTTGGCATAACCGTGCCCCTTGTACCTACGGCCCACAACCTCAACGACGTTTACAAAACGAACTCTAAAAATGAATGCACCACCTGTTATTAGTTTGCTCGTGTCCGATCTGGAAATTTCGACCTGAAAAATGAACCCTGTGGTTGTCGATGACGAATTAAAGGCGATTGTGGGAGCTGATGACACCCAATCTGCGGCTGAATTAGAAGCAGCTTTCAACGCTAGTACCAAAACAATATTGGTTTACTTGCGTCAAATTGGCAAGGGAAAAAAGCTTGACGTCTGCCCCACGAATTCAGTGATCATCACCGCGAAGGACGCATCGAGACGTACCTTGCACTGCTTAACAGGCACACAAACGAAATAATTTTGTTGCCTGCGGTGAAAAATGGATCCTGTTCGACAATCGTAAGCGAAATTGGTTGGATCCTTGATTAGCATCTAAACGTTTTCCTAAACGAAAACTGACCCCTAGAAAAGTGATGGTCCCTGTTTGGTGGTCTAACCCTGGTGTAATGAGTTATCTACCAAACAGGATGAGCATTACTGCAGAACTGAACACAATTATGGAGAAGCTCGCACATCTCCAACCAGCTTTGGTCAATCGCTCGGCTCCGCTGCTCTTGCACGACAACGCGCGTCCTCATACTACACAGCAGACGGTCTACAAGTTACAAGAGCTGGTGTTGGAAGTTCTCCGCCATCTGACGTACTCACTAGACCTTGCACCTACAGACTTCTACTTTTTCCTGCATTCTAAACTTCTCGGAAAAAAATCAACATCATAGAGGCAGTAAAAATGCCTTTGCAGAATTTGTTGCCTCCCGTCCAACTGATTTCTTCAAGAAGGGTATCAATAAGCTACCAGTGCGTTGGAAAAGATGCATCGATTGCATGGGTGATTACTTTGATAAATAGAAATAAAATATATAGAAAAAAACACGATGACTTATTTCATGAATAACGGCAATATTATTGGTAATGGCTTTCAGTATTAATATACCAGACGTACTACAGGGCACCATCCTCACTTGGTCAATATACCACTTTGTCATACTATGTAATTCTCCTCTACATTTATTGTGCGCACTTTGTCGGTCGGACTTCGGTCGGATTTCGACCGGTCTTCGAATCGGTTTGGAACTCTCTGTCGGCTTCTGTGTTCTTTTCCACATATGACCCGTCTGCCACCTTTAAAGTAAGAGTGAAAAATCTCCGGCAGATGCCTTGCCACCACGAATTTTGGCCCTGGCAACGCACTTTCTTTCTATTTCATTAAGAAAAAAGCAGAAGAAAAATATTAATTTAGTCCTGTCAAATTAAGATATTCCATAGACAATTTTAGACTCGATTAAAAAATTGGTTACTAAAAATACGTCAATTTACGTCAGGTGCTGACTAATTTGACAGAAATAAACTAATATTTTCTGTCCTTTTTATAATGAAATAGTAAGAAAAAGATGCACTGAACTTTAGTTTAGTTTGTGAACAAGACAATCCGCGCCAATGTATTTCTTTCTATCTTAATAGGAAATAAACAGTTTACTGACTAATTTTTTTCCGAGAAGTTAGTAGTTAGACACTGTTGATCATCCAAATTTAAAAATTATAATGGCGACTCTAATCTTCTGTTTTCCGAATCACATGTATTATCCGAGGTCTGCTCCGGCGCTGTGATTTTGTCTCTGTAAAATAAAACTGGTACCTATGTAAATATTAAAAAATATGGAACCCTCATAGTTCGTCATGTCAATGTCATGTGTTTAAGAGAAAATTTAAAAAATATTTAAAATAAAGGGGGCTCCTCATACATGGAACTGAAACTGAAAATATTTTTTTTCATGAAACCTATACGTGTGTGGTATCTATAGACAGGTCTTTAAAAATGACATTAAGGTTTCTAAAATTACTTTTTCATAAAGTTAATCGTTTAAAAGATATACGCTTCCAAAGTGGTAAAATGTGTCCCCCCCCTCTAACTTCTATAATAATGAAGTGAAAAATCTAAGAAAACCATATGTTGTAGATCTTAATGTAAACTTTCAACCAAAATTGGTTTGAACGAGATCGAGTCAACAGTTTTTGAGATACAGTATATTTTCTAAAACCACAAATATAACTTTGTAATTCATACAAACACTATGAAAAACAAAGTTATTTGGCGTAGTTGTAAAAATTGTAAATAAGCTACTTTTAAGAAATTTGTAAGGTTTTTGGTTTTTTTTTTTCAAATAAATATATATTTATATTATATTTATTATAGTTACTACGGAACCCTTCATGGGCGAGTCCAACTCGCACTTGGCCAATTTTTTCACCTTTCGTTGTCTTTTATGCTTATTCCCCAAATCGGTAAACTAATGTTATATAAACCTTGTTCACTTGTCAAATATAGATAAATAAAATCAGAAAACAAGACTAAACAATAACTATTTCGATAAAAAAATATAATCACGGTTGCGGGAGGAACCGACACAGGTCTATCACTGACAAAGGCCGCAGGCGAACTGGGCGGGCATAAGAAAGTGACAGAGTCTATTAATTCCACGTGCGAAAAAAAGAGAGCGCAACAATGCGCTGGAACCAAAATAAAACAACGTAACCGCCAAACCAAATAAAAATTGTTTAAAAATAAATTAAGCTATGTATCAAAAATATTTTCAGTCAGAGTTTTCAATTACCTATTATGCACATTTTGAATGCAATTTTGAAATGAAATTCCTTAGGATTTTAGAATTACAGGAAAAAATAAAAAAAAATAGAGGTCTTTTCGGAATCAAATTCAATGGAGCAAATTTAACCCAATTGCGTTTTCCTTCAGTAAAAGTATTAATGAAATAGTCAATAAACATATTACCAAAAATTAAATCCATACTTGCTGGAATAGTGAAATAAATGGTGACGAAAAAACCCCTAATTTATTTTGGTATCGCCTTAAAGTTTTACTTATTGAAAGGGCAACTCGCTGTCCGACCATGGACCATGCCCGGGTCGACGGCGCGTCGTGTTCCACGCGCGCCTCAAAGAGCGTCAGCAATATGACGAGGCGCCCCCGTAGAGGGCCGAAGCCTGCCGGGGTCGTGGGACTCATCCCGTTACCGTGACCCCGGTACGTAAAGGGTTATTGAAGGAACACCGTGGATTTTAGTCAGTAAAAGTCTGACAGTCCCTCCCACCCTGCACGGGGTGGGAGGACTTATTTGATAATTTTACCACGCTAAAAAAAAAAAACAAGCTATCAATAGAAGCAAAACCAGATTTATGGTAGACCGTGCTCAAAAACTGATCGACTAAGATAGCCAGAGCCGGATTAACCCTGTCAGAGGCCCTAAGGCAATGGCATTCTCGGGGCCCCTTTTCTTACTTTAACTGACCAAATCGTGCTCGGACTGAGGAAACGCACATTGAGGGCTGTGGTTTTTAATATATTTGTTTACTTATTCCCAGATTTGTTCTAAAGTTGTTTTAATTCTGTTACTAAATCTAACGATTTGTATTTTGTGAGAAAACATTGAGGTCCCTAAGTTCACACGCACATCTAATTCTCGTTCGAAGAAATATGTTTTCTTGGTGCGTGCACTAGGCCTGGGCCCCTAGTTGATGCGGGGCCCCTAGGCAGTTACCTACTCCGCCTAATGGTTAATCCGGCCCTGAAGATAGCATAGTTGTAGACACGGAATAGATGAATAAGGTGTTGTAGACGTGGTCCAAAAGTAGGCACCCTAGGCTCCCAAACATGAAACGACGGGCGCTGTTTACCGGAGATAAAGAGACGCATATGGCAAAAAGCTACGACTAGGCGTAATAGTCTATGGAAAGACAGGAGCATTATACAAAGTAAAACCCTATGTAGGTAAAAGAAACATTTTTTCAAAAAATAAAACCGACTTCCATATTAAAACACTACAAAGCCAAAAATAACTTTAATTTCGGTAGTCGGTGTTATTAGTTTTGTATTTTCTTTTTTTTTCACACCGCCTCACTATGGGACCAACCTTTGCGTTCCATCTCAAAATTCTATAACTTTTTTGTTTCTTGTCATTTGGATTGAAATTTTGTGTACGTATTTCTGAATAAGTGGGAATCAGGTCTTTGGTTACACGCTCTGCCGTCCACAAATCTAGGCACTTTGTTCGACGACACCACTTTCCGCATCGCTGCTTTTTTAGGGTTCCGTAGTCAACAAGGAACCCTTATAGTTTCGCCATGTCCGTCTGTCTGTCCGTCTGTCCGCGGTTTAGCTCAAAAACTATTGGTACTAGAAAGTTGTAATTTGGCATGAGTATACACGTTAATGACGCCGAAAAAGTAGTAAAATAAAATTTTGAAAAATAACAATTTTTTAGGGTACCTCCCGTACATGTAAAGTGGGATGATAATTTTTTTTTCGTCCTTCCCATAGTGTGGGATATCGTTGGATAGGTCTTTTAAAAACATTAGGGGTTTGGGAAGACCATTTTTTGATTAAGTAAACCGTGCGTGTCTTATTAAGCTTTAAAGTACCAATTTTCGTTAGGGTCAAGTGTCCCCCCCCTCTAGCAACTAAACGGTTGTAGTTAGAAATTCAAATGTCACGGCAGTAGTACCTATATATAACGAAGTTTAAAGGAAAACTATCACACATAAGTGGGCTTTACAAGTTTACGAGTAATAGTCGACCAATTGTATTTGACTCGAAAATTTCGAACAACTCCATAGAAATGTCGATAGATGGCGCTAAGCGTCAGTTCTATCGCGCTAGTTTTATATTTAAATAAGTTTTATAAAAAAACACTTTTTAACAAGAAAAACGGACTTCCAAAAACCCACTAGGTAGGTACAATGTGAAAAATAACTTTAATTTCAGAAGATGGTGTCTTATGATCTGTATTTTAGTTTTTTGCCACCGACTTCCGAAATTAAAGTTATTTTTCACATTGTAGTATTTTTTTGGAAGTCGGTTTTTTTTTCAATTCCCATTGGTTCCAGCTGAGGCTGTTACAATTCACAAAAGCCAGGGTTCCACATTAGAAAAAGTTGTTGTACCAGTGAAGCCCGGTATTTCAAGGTCAATGTTATATGTTGCTTGCTCACGTGCCACATGTGCTGAAGGTTTATTTATCGTTACTGAATGTTTTCATCCTCCACGTCCACCCTCCGACCAAGATTCAATCGTAATGGAAATTGAAAAGCTGCGTCAAAATCCTCTAATACCGATGTATCGATTTTTGAGGGAGCCCCACAGTTCATACCAAATTATGTTCCATAATGTTCAATCCTTACGTGCACATTTGCAAGATACTCTAAGCGATCCTAAATAATGGCTTCAGATATCTACTTAGCAGTAGAAACGTGGAGCTGTTCTCAAGATTCTTTTTATATAACTAATTTTAAGGAAATAATTAGAACAAATGGCCCTAAACAGTCTAGTTCAAACCCAGGTTTTGGTGTGTGTGCATGGGCAAAAAATTATATTGAATATAGCAATCCACGGTATTACATTGAGATTGCTGGAGGTGACCACTGTGAAGCAGTAATTTACGAAATAAATGCAGTGAAGATTTTTATAGATCATGCAAATGTCCCAACAGTCGCCCAGTAGGTTTTGTAAGTAATTTACTATCGCATAAAAGTCCTTGTATAATATTTGGAGATTTTAATGAAGACTATCTCCGTAACGACAACACTGCAGTTTTCAAATTGTTACGTAACGCTGGTTACCAGTCTTTATTACAACCACTTCCCTCTACACGCGGTGGTACTCAAATAGTTCATATTTTTTCAAACTTCCCTTGTGAAGTTGGATTTTATAATTCCTTCTTCAGTTACCATCGCCCTATGTGGGTTCGTTTTTGGAGTGAATTCAAATTAATATGTTTTTATTTATTTTGCTATATAATATCAAACACAAAGCTCCCCCAGCAAACTACTTCCTCAATTTTATTTTTTTGTGACGATTGAATAGTGTAGCTCTGTGTCCTGTATTTAAATTCAAAACACCGGCTATGACAAGTTTTATACAAATCTCTAAAAAAAATTAAAACTTTCCGTGAAAAATTGTCGGATCAGGTGAGGAATTGTATAGCAAGTCAAATTAGTTAGGTAGTCATGTTTGGCTTTAAGTTAGAGCATGGTACGAAACGATCAGTCAGCGAATACGACACGCACTTGGCTGTTATAAAAACTACGGAACCCTACACTGCGCGTGGCCCGACACGCACTTGACCGGTTTTTTATTGATAATAGGCTCGCGTTTGACCTCCACCTCACCTGATGGTAAGTGACGATGTGGTCGAAGATGGAACGCTTGCCTAGAAGGAGCCCCTTGTTGTTCCCCTCAGCGCTGTAATTGTGGGGAAGCGGTAAACAGCCTCGGGCACCATGGACTCTCTTGCAGCCGTAGTGCGGGTCGTTTTGCATGACATGCCAATTTAAACGACATTATCCGACGAGCTCTTGTCACCGTCGGCGTTCCAGCCGTATTGGAACCCAATGGACTGTGACGATGGCAAGAGACCGGACGGCATGTCATTGTTTCCTTGGAAGATGGGCAGGCCTTTAGTGTGTGACGCAACTTGTGTCGATACTGTCGCACCATCCCATCTTCCCAGTTCATCATGTTGTGCTGGCGCTCCCGCTGCAGCTGCGGAAAACCTCAAGCGGCGTAAATATAGTCATCTCGGTGATAACTATATTTTCGAGCCATTTGGGGTTGAAACTCTCGGATCTTGGGGCCCGTGTGCTCACAGACATTTTAAAGAAATATCGAAAAGGCTCGTTGATGCTTCCCGCGACCCAAGGGCTGGCTATTTCTTTGGTCAACGGCTAAGCATTGCCATACAACGAGGCAATGCCGCCAGTATCTTGGGTACGTTGCCAGCCGAAAGCGTTGAGGATCAATTTTTTGATGCTTTATTCTAGTTTGTATTTTAAGCCTTGCGCGCACTGCGTTGCGTTTTGGAAACGCAAAATCTGTGAAGTATGGAGTGTCATAGAAGTGCGCGCACTGCGGTGGAATAAACGCGGGCGGTAGATTCACCGGTGGCCCCTCGCTGCAAAATTGCGGTGAGTCTACCGCAAATATTTTGTATCGCATAGGAATGTATGTAGTACCGCGCACTGCGGTGAAACAAACGCACGTTTTGTCTGATAATGTTGCCATACATACAGATTTCTTTGTATTTATACATATTTTTGATGTGTGATACAGATTAGCACTCGATACAGATTTTTATCTAAATTTCACACTGTATTGATAAATAGACAACCTTTGGAAAGACTTCAAAAACTTTAGTTAAAGTGGGGAGGGCAAAATTAGTGTACTTACTACTCATAAAAACAGAGAAAAAAAAAAATAAAAATATATATGCAGATAACTGTTACAACTAAAACAGAACTTAGCAAAATAAATTACCTAGATACCGCATTTATTACGTTACACACACCGTTGAACGAATCTATTCTTTATGGTTATTTTTTATTTTTTTATAAACAACGTTAATATAATATTCTAATTATTTTAATTTATTATTTTAATTAATTTCCGTAGTACATACATTATTTTAACATAGGCTGGTGTCTATTGACGTAGTACTTGCAATGTAAGAGCTTGAAATCGTTTTTTTGGCAGCATCATCACAAAATATATGGAATTTTCTCTGTAATACAAATACTTAATTAGAATATTTAAATTAACGTTGTTTATAAAAAAAAATAAAAAATAACTATAAAGAATAGAATCATACAATGGTGTGTTTAACGTAATAAATGCGGTATCTAGGTAATTTATTTTGCCAAGTTCTGTTTTTAGTTGTACCAGTTAATTTTATCAATACAGTGTGAAGTTTGTATAAAAATCTGTATCGAGTGCTAATCTGAATCACACATCGAAAATATGTATAAATACGAAGAAATCTGTATGTATGGCAACATTGTCAGACAAAAGGTGCGTTTTTCTCACCGCAGTGCGCGCACCTGAGATTGCGGTCATTCTACCGGTGCGGTAGAACTACCGCAATTGCGGCCACCGCAAGGCAGTGCGCGCACTCGAGATCTATAGATACTCTTGACTTGGCAATCGCAATAAATAATTTAATTTATATATGTATTACTTGTGAGATATATTGTGTTTTCATGCGATGGCCGAGTCAATCTATTTATTTAAAACGGTAAAGATTTTTAATATTGATATGGTCACTATAAGATGTCGTCAGGTTAGATAATTACGTAACAACTTAAGACAGAAGGTCCCTTAAGTAGGGACTGAATAAATTAATAACCGACTTGGTATTACATGGATCTCACAACTTTTTACGGTATAACAACTAAGTTGCGAGACTTGGTTTTTTGACAAGTATTGTTTTTTATGGGATCTAGTTTACATTTACGAAAAATACCTATATAGTAACGGCCTGCCTTTGCACGGGGTCCTTAACAATTGTTTTCTTCGACAGTGATAGTACGTCCTTACAAAGAGCGCATTTAGCTATCATTCTCAAGCTCTCTCAGCTCAAATTACTCTCTGATTATCTATCTGGGAGGTCTCAAAGGGTAAAAATTGGCAAATATATAAGCGAATACTTATATTACCTGTCACTCATGGAGTGCCACAGGGCAGCATCCTAGGACCCACGTTGTTCCTAGTCTAATTTAAATTCTAATTAATGATCTTACACTATTTAATATAGAAAACTGCAAAATAATCTCATATGCAGATGACACCACCCTGACATTTCATGGTGACACTTGGAGTGAGACGTACCAAAAGGCGCAGTCGGGCTTTAATATAGTTAAAAAATGGCTTGCTCTAAATTATCTCTCACTTAATAATGATAAAACGAAATATATAGCATTCTCTATACGCAACCTTGGTGAATCGCTACAATCAAAGCACCGTATAACCTCTCACATTTGCAGTAGTGAATCTTCAAATTGTGTCTGTCCCTCTCTGTCATCCGTTCAATATATTAAATATTTAGGACTCACTTTTGATAAAAATCTTAATTTCAAAAATCATTTAATTAATCTCTCAAATAGAATTCGAAAACTTGGATATGCATTTAAACAAATAAGGCACTCGGCTAATGCTAAAATTATGAAGATGATATATTTTTCCTTATGTCAAGCGATAATAACATATTGTATAACTTGTTGGGGGGGGTGCATCTAAAACGCATATTTTAATTGCTGAAAGAGCTCAAAGAGCCTTACTTAAGGTAGCATATTCTAGGCCCTGGTATTATTGTACTACTAGTCTCTATAAGGAATGTGAGGTATTAACTGTTCGCAAACTCTTTGTACTGGCCTTAATTATGAGACAGCATTCCTGTGTCAAGGTAAATTCCCAAAAAAACGAAGAAAATACAAGAAGAAGACGCTATGAATTGTTTAAATCTATACCCTGTAGAACCGGCTTTGCTCAAAAATTCAACAAGTTTCTGGGCCCAAGACTATTTAATATGGCTAATAGACAGCTGCAAATTCACGCCATGGCTAAAAGAGAATGTAAAATGAAGGTGACTTCATGGCTCTTGTCACTAAATTATGAAGAAACTGAGAGACTGTTTTATATATCTGGATAACGTAGTTTATTAGTAGTGATTTTATATCTTGTTTTCTTTACATATAAATACTTTTGAAAATGTTTTATCCTAAGTTTTGCCCCAACCTACATACATACAAGCATATTCTATCCCACATCCACTCACTTCAATTCCACACCACACCACACACACACACACACACAGACACACACACACATAATACCGTTCAACTGTTTTTATCTCATTTTTTTTATTTTAATTTTAATTTTTTTTCCTTGTAACTTTTATTATAGTTTGCACCTAATTAAGTTCAGTAACCTTAAAGCTCAGATGTCTAACTTATATAACGTGGGTGGGCGCTAATACCTATAAATACAAGATATTAAGTTATCTTAGTTTAGGTATTGGCTGCAACTCTTACATAAACATATGTATTACCTTAAGGCCTATTTACATTGTAACATTGCCATTTTACTTGAAGGTGCAAATAAACCATTTTATTTTATTTTATTTATTTATTTAATTTAAAATATAAAAAACAAAAAAATAAAAAAATTTATTCATTTATTTCAAGTCCAAGACCCATATAAAATAAAATAAAAATACACAAATTCAAACAATTGCTCGGCTTCCCAATTTAAAATACAAATGGAGAAATTTACATACAAAAAGATTCAAAGATAATTATATTAAAAGTCAATTAAGTTAATAATAATAAATTAAAAAAAAATCATGTCAAATTATCAAATTAAATACAAATTAAATGTCAAATTAAATTCTAAATTAAAAGTCACATCAAATTACCAAACTACAGCTATAACATAGAAAATGTCAAGTTATTTTTCTTTTATTTACATTAACAATATGCCGGTCACAACAGTGCCTCACATATAGACAATCAAGCCTCCCCGCAATCATTGCCAGGACAGAGTTGGAGCCGTCTCGCACCCTGCGCACCAAGGACGCGCACCGCTTGCGCATGGTGGCGTGGAAACAGTCGGTGCGCGCTTCCTAAAACATGCCCGAGGAGCTGCACAAATGAGGCAGACCCAACACTGCCCTGAACGCATTGTTGTACTGGACGCGGAGGGCATTGTAGCTAGCTTGTGTATAGCGAGCCCACAGGCTGCACGTGTACAAAGAGGTGCAGTACGCCTTGAAAAGGGTGATCTTAACTAAGTTAGAACAACGTGCAAACCTGCGGGCGAGCATGTTTGCTCTTCTCGACAAAGCCCTCCGCTCCCGTTCGATGTCGGCGTGGTCTCTGAGATCAGACACAACCCAATGCCCAAGGTATTTAAATTGTTCCACTCTATCCAGAGGTAAACCACAAAGATGTACTGGAGGCACTGTTTCTGGGCACTTAGCACCACCTGCCTCAAAGACCATGCATTTGCTCTTTGACACATTATATTTAAGGCCATGTGCACCCGCGTACTCTTCACAAATATGCAGCAACCTCCGCAGACCACAGATCGACGCACTCAGCAGCACCATGTCGTCAGCATAGCTTAAATTGTTGACGCATACCCCGTCAACATGATAACCGACATGCTCACTGCTGAGCGCAACGATGAGTGCATCCATGTAGAGGTTAAAAAGGGTGGGTGAGGTCAAGCCGCCCTGCCTCACACCACACTCCAGACGATATGGCTCCGACACCGCCTCCGCCCACCTGACATGGTTAACCTGATGCGTATACCAATACTTGAAGATTGCCACAAGTTCGGGAGGAAGGTTAATACTTTCCAGCTTATCCCACAGGATATCATAGGCAACCAGGTCGAAGGCCTTGGATACGTCGAGGAAACACGCATATACAGGGGTCTTACGTTCCGTATAGTATATGACGGTGTGCTTAAGAGACAGTATGGCGCTCTCCGTGGACAGCTCCGGTCTAAAACCAAATTGGTTATCATGCAGGTCCACACATTTACTCAACTGTGTATTAAGCAAACCGTCAAACACTTTGGCTATGATGGTGGCCAGCGAAATTGGCCTATAGTACCCCTTATCAGCAAGGTCACCGGTTTTGTTTTTCACAACAGGCACCACCACAGACCTCATAAGATCCGAGGGCAGGTAAGAGTGGCTCACGCATAGAGAGTAAAACATCGCGAGGACTCGATGAATATGAGGGCCAGCATGTTGCAGGTTGCAGGTTTGTTGGTTTGCAGGCAGGTTGCAGCAATGCTGAGACCGTCATGCCCAGGGGATTTGCCTCTCGTCAAGTTCTTTATGATTGAAGCCACCTCTTTGGCCAAAATTCGAACCCCCACGACCCCATTAGCTGCCTCAGCATTGAACATCTCACTAGCCGAACCCAGAGGGGACTGCACGGAAAAATGATCCTTAAAAACATTCGCGATGGTTTTATGATCGCTAACTCCATCGACGCTCACAGGAAGACTCGTCCTACCATTCGTTTTGCTCGTGTGTTTCCAAAACCCACTGAAATCACCACCAGAATGCTTCTCCGCAAGGGTGTCCATTCTAATCTGATCTTCACGATCTTGGCATGCCTTCAATCGTGATTTGAACACCCTTCTGCTCTCACACATTTCTGCATACATGATGCCAGCCCTAGGCCTACCACACGCTACCCACTGCGAAAATACTTTAGCCAAGCCAAATGACCAAGGTAAATAATATACTTATTTGGATAAAGAATAGTATTTATTAGGAGAAATTACCTTTTACAAATAGATTAATATTTTAAATTAATTATTTAGAGATAAAAATGTTTACTGTGAGTCAACCATATGAGATAGATATATGCTGTCGCGGACTTTTTTGTAGGCCTTTTTATGATATAAACATTTCCGTAGTACATTATTTTAACATAGGTATCTATTGACGTAGTACTTGCAATGTAAGAGCTTGAAAATCGTTTTTTTTGGCGGCATCATCACAAAATATGGAATTTTCTCTATAAAATGGTTAAATTAACGTTACTTATAAAAAGAAATGACTATAAAGAATAGATTCGTACAATGGTGTGTGTAACGTAATAAATGCGGTACCTAGGTAATTTATTTCCAGGGAGAGTGGAACCGGCGAGAGATGTCGTGCGGTGTCCCATAGGAATCGGTTCTGGGGCCACCCTTGTGGAACATCGGTTACGACTGGGTGTTGCGCGCCGACCTCCCTACAGGCGTCAGCATAGTCTGACCAACTGAACAACTCAGGCTCATCGCATTTTATACTGTCGCCAAACTTGTATCAGATAGGAGTAGATGGATGGAGACGGTTCGTCCGTTCTAGACTCTTGTAGCGACATCTATCTCGCTACATAAAAACTAAAACTATAGAAATCCTGTATCGCGCAAGCAAAGTTTACCGCACAACTAACCTGCATACAAATCACCCAATCACAACCGTTGGGCAGTTGCCCACCAGACAAAAACATCTGTCTTGTCGGAGTATCGTCCCTTTTCAATGAGATTGCGGGACTTTACACCTTGTTCCGCATATCCCTAAACTTTTTAAAAGTTTTTACCCTGTTATACGATACCCCGGTTTTAGTTTAAACCCGGATTGGTAAAAATTAAGGTGTAGCATACGTAGCATACCTTTCACTTTGATAAGCAACCGCTCATACAATGAACAAAGAGGAATACTTTTCTAAATTCAATAAATTAAACATAATGTAAACAGTTATATGAAACGCGGGCGGAGGGCCGCGCTCTTACACAGTGACCACTGTTAAACTAATGTAAACACTACTATTATATATACACAATTCTATTTTAATAAAGAACATTCATTCCACATTCATTACTGCGACTTCACGCCTTGTCATTGCTCTCCCTAACTTATTCTCCAAAGTGCTGTCTAAAGTAAATCTCTGCTACCTTATTTATAATCTCCTAAAAATAGTGCTTAACCATAAGCACAAAAGTAGTGCTACGACATAGCGCTAAAGTGGTGACCCCGAGCTTAACACACCTGAAGCGGAGAAAAACCCGAACCGAGCACATCTGACGCGGAGAAAACCCGAGCTAAACACACGAAGAGGAGAAAACCCAAAGCGAACATCTGAAGCGGAGGAAACCTTGAAACAAACACACCTGAGGTCAGCGAAATATTCAGCACCAAGATTACACTCGAAGAACTCGCTCTACTCGCCGACAAAATGATGGAGCAGACAACATCAACAGAAGTCGCACCCGTACACTCATTCGCAGCACCTACATCAGCACCGCAGTCTGATACGCAGTATCTCATCAGTGAAATAAGAAAACTCTCGTTAGAAATAGCCGATCTAAAAGCAAGACCGTCGTATGATTACAACTATCGCCGCCGCCGCTCACCCACCACACTCACCGTAGCGCATCACGATCGTGAAGCCGAGAAACATCACCATCACCACACTGCTATTATCACCGACGTTTCAAGGATCAAGCTAGACACTGCACGTCGCCCTGCTCTTTCAAGAAACAACAGTCGGAAAACTAAACAGAACGTTGGAGAGAGGCGGATACCGGCGTTCAAGAAAATTCACACCGCCTATACATCACCGACAAAAACTTGTAATTATCTTTCTTGGTCGACACGGGAGCAAACATATCCGTGCTACCGAGAAGAAAGGGTCAAGTCGCAACGCCGCTACCATTTCAACTTTACGCTGCGAACAACACAAAAATAGCTACGTATGGCGAAAAAACATTAACTCTCAACTTAAACTTACGTCGCCCGTACAAATGGAAGTTCATAATAGCAGATGTTTCTAAACCAATACTCGGAGCCGATTTTCTCAAGTACCATCAACTTATCGTCGACTTGAAAAACCGCAGACTAATCGACGGCATCACGAGCTTAAAGGTCAATGTCCCGGTACGTGTATCAGATGTTCCTACCGTACGCAGTATTGACATGTCACAGTCATACCACGACATCCTAGCTCAATATCCGGAAATAACGCGATTAACATCAATGCAATTGAACTGCTACATTGTATTGAAACTCGCGGACCACAGATACACTGCCGCGCCCGTCCTATTCCACCGCATCGCTTCGAGATTGTAAAGAAGGAATTCGAAAACATGATAGAACAAGGATTATGCAGACCTAGAAAGAGTCCATGGGCATCACCTCTTCATATCGTGCCTAAAATAATGGCGATATTAGAGTTTGTGGTGACTATCGCTGACTCAACTCTATCACCTTACCAGACAGATATCCCGTGCCACGCATCAAAGATTTTACTCATCATCTATCTGGTAAAACTATCTTCTCTACGATAGACCTCAACCGTGCTTAACAACAACTGAATGTCCGAGAAAAAACCGCAATCATCACACCGATGGGACTATATGAATTCCCACGTATGTGCCCTGGTTTAAAGAACGCGGGACAAACATTTCAACGGTATATCCATGAAGTACTACGAGGATTAGATTTTGATTTCCCTTTCATCGACGATCTACTTCTAGCATCGGAAAATGAAACCCAACACCGAGAACACCTGCATATTGTACTCAAGAGACTCGAACAAAATGGCATCACTATTAACCCTGCCAAATGCAACTTAGGCCAATCAGAAGTCCAGTTCCTTGGTTACACCGTATCAGCACAAGGTATCAAACCTCCACTCCACTAACTATCCCAAGCCGACTACCATTGAAGAGCTGAGAAGATTTCTCGCTATGATCAATTTCTATCGCGATCATATACCAAACGCCGCATCTCAACAAGCACCATTGAACGCATACCTACATAACGTCAAGAAGATGGACAAAACACAAATCACGTGGACCGATGAAGCGACGAAAGCTTTCGAGCAGTGTAAAGCCAGCATAATAAACGCAGCTTTACGCGCTCATCCATCTCACCACGCAACAATCGATTTATTCTGCGACGCATCCGACACATCAGCTGGAGCCGTACTTCAACAGTACATACACGAAACATGGCAACCACTCGGATATTTTTCGAAAAAAATCACTGACGCGCAAAAGAAATACTCTACATTCGATCGTGAACTACTTGCAATCTACATGGCAGTCAAACACTTCCGCAAGATATTTGAAGGTCGAAATCTCATTATATTTACAGATCACTAACTGCTGACATACGTAATGTCAAAGACTCCTTCCAACTCGGAAACACAACACAGGCGAACAAGGCAACTTTTGTTTATCAGCGAATTTACGACCGACATACGACACGTAAGCGGTAAACAAAACGTCATCGCCGACACACTTAGCCGCATAGAAACAATCTCATGCCCACCTACAATCAATTATACCGACATAGCCAGCGCGCAAGAAAAGGACATCAATATCGAACAATTATCATAGGTCTCAAGAAAATAGTTATAACCAACAGCGACCTCGAGTTATTCTGCGAAACCTATACTGCTTATGTACGACCGTACATACCAGAACAATATAGAAGACAAGTATTTAACAGCGTGCACAACGTCAGTCATCCTGGTACGCGCACGACTCGCAAGCTTATCACGCAAAAATATTTCTGGCCATCAATGAACGCAGACATCAGCTGTTGGACTCGTAGCCCAAATTGTTTACCAACACTGGATCGTAAGATTTGGATGCCCGACTACACTAACAAGCGACCAAGGCCACCAATTCAAAATTCAACTTTTCCAAAACCTGATGAAGCCATTGGGAATAAAGAAAACTCGCACAACAGCTTATCACCCACAGAGCAACGGCATAATCGAGAGATGGCATCGCACCCTCAAGACGGCATTATGCGCGAAACTGACAAACGCTAGTTCCTGGATAGACGAGCTCCCAACAATTTTAATGGGTCTACGAGCCTCTCTAAACACTGACACTGGGGTAAGCGCAGCCGAACTTACATACGGATACAACTTACGCTTACCTGGCGAATTTTTCACAGAAAATACCTGCACACCTACTATGGATTATACCTTTTTTTTTAACGTGGTAAAATTATCAAATAAGTCCTCCCACTCCGGGCAGGGTGGGAGGGACTGTCAGACTTTTACTGACTAAAATCCACGGTGTTCCTTCAATAACCCTTTACATACCGGGGCCACGGTAACGGGATGAGTCCCACGACCCCGGCGGGATGGATTATACCTACGTTGAGAAACTACGTGATATAATTCAAGTAAACAAGCCGCAAGTCGTTACCAAACACCACAACAACAAAAAATCCGTATTCATTCATCAAGACCTTTTGAAGTGCACCCACGTGTTTATCAGAACCGACGCAGTCAAGAAACCACTTCAAACACCATACGAAGGACCCTAGCTAGTGATAAGCCGAACAGAAAAAGTTTACACAATACAATTACCCGATCGGCAAGCAAACATATCGATCGATAGATTAAAACCTGCATACGTTATCTCAGAAGAAACTCTATCATCAACCAAGAATACCACACCAGTTACAGTCAGCGATACCAAGAAAACAGAAGTACCGAGAGCAAGCCTGACGTCACATCCCGCTGAAAACAAGCAGACGCGCTCAGGACGTATCATCAAACGGTCGGTACGCTTCGCTTGAAGGGGAGTCCTGTAGCATACCCTTCACTTTGATAACCAACCACTCATACAATGAACAAAGAGGAATACTTTTCTAAATTCAATAAATTAAATATAATGTAAACAGTTATATGAGACGCGGGCGTGTTATGTTGCTACTTACGACGCCAAATATTCCTAAGAAAATGACTAACACCGCGCTGTGCGGTGCACCGTGAGATTCGCCTTCTCAGCATTCCGATAGCGTGGGATTGAAGACTGTTCAGTAGCAGTGATTAATGTGAATTTTGTGTTTAGTGCTTCACTCTTGTTTCTCACATCGAACAATTGTCACGTAACTTAGTTTTAGCGACTTAAATGTAATTTTTATATTAATTAAATTCAATTAAATAATAAAACCGACACAAAGTAAATTGTGTTGGTCTTATTTGCATCCTCGACTGCAGGCCAACGTAATTTGCGCAGTCGGTCGGATACTCGTGGTCGGTTTCACGTATTAAGGAAGATTTCCGTAATTGCAAAGCTGCCCGTGCGGCTATCCAGTCACTCCAGAGTATCCAAAATCTACACGTCGTGTTGCATGGAGGAATCCAGACATTGATTACGCAAAGGGGCTGATATAATGTTCATGTAAGTACATTAGATTCTTTCTAGTGACCGCTTACCCTAGCCTGTACTAACAAAGTGTCCAAAATTTTCTTTCCACGAAAATCGAGGAATATTAGGATAGTTAGAAGTAGATATTTAGTGATAGATTCCTGGAATCTATCACTAAATATCACTAGAAATCTTAATTTGGATACATTATACGAGGACTCAGAATCCTTGCCTAGCAAAATGTCTTTGGATTTAAATACTATTTTTAGAGCATTACGTTTGGTACCCGAGTTTGACGGGAACCCGAATGTGCTGACTAGATTTATTCAGTTATGCGATTATTTAGTTAAAGAATATTACAATATTCAAGGTGGTTCCGGATTAATTAACTCTGCACTGATTAATGGTATATTAAATAAATTGTAGGATCTGCTGCTCGCTTAATCAACTCAAACGGCATAGCAACTGATTGGGATGGCATTCGTAAGGCATTAATAAACAATTTTGCTGACCAAAGGGACGAGACCGCTCTTTATAGCGATTTATCTCTTTTAACCCAGGGCTCTAACACTCCACAAGAGTTTTACGAGCGTTGTCAAAATCTTTTTAGTACAATTATGACCTATGTTTCATTACATGATAATTTACAAACCACTATAGATGCTAAAAGGGATTTATATAAGAAATTGACGCTCCAGGCGTTCGTGCGCGGATTCAAAGATCCTGTAGGATCACGCGTGCGTTGTATGCGACCTCAAAATATAGAACAAGCACTAGAATTCGTTCACGAAGAAACTAATACTATGTATCTGCAAAATCGTAACGACCGTTTGCCAGATAAAAAAATGAATAGCAATAACCAACCAAGTAATCAGATTAAAATACCCTCTCAGCCGTTTAATATACCTGATCCAAGGTCTAATAATTATAATAATAGTATGCCAGGACCCGGACAATTCCAATTTCCAGCTCAACTAGCACCGCAGTGGAGACCTATTTATTTCCAACCTCGTCAGTTTGGTTCGACCCGAACTCAGCAAGTTTACAGGGCGCTTCCACCAAACTATAACCGCCAGAATAACCCACTTCAAGTAGTTCAGCAGAATTCACCTAACCAGCCTAGTGGATCAGCGCAACCACGTCCAATGAGTGGTGTTAGCAATTTCGTAAGCAGACAATTACCGCCTACTAACGCTTTGTCTAGGCATGATTGGATCAAATCAGGAAATCCCCCACCTAACAATTACTTCAAAACTCGGGAGATGCATTTTAATGATTGTTTGGTAGACCCGTCGTTCAATGGTTTCTTTGCCGATTGTGATGGAACTTATTACGCCTTGTATGAGTACCCAGAAAATGTGTTCTATGAATATCAACCATCCCCTCAGGAATATTTAGAACATCCCCAGCAATCCGAAAGCATAAAAGAGGACGTCAAAGAATCCAAGGAGCCGGATTTTCAGAAAACTCAGAAATCTAGAAATAAATATCCAAACTCAACGGTACCTACCATACGTCCAAATTGTGTCACCTCCACTGAAACTTTTAATAGATACAGGAGCAAACCAGTCTTTCCTTAGTCCAAATGCTGTGGAAAAAAAAAATTATTTGCAAAAAAGAATTTGGCTTTGTAGTGTTTTGATATGGAAGTCGGTTCTATTTTCTGCAAAAAAAAAAAAAATTTCACCCTTGTTAGTGGGTCGGTTTGTAATTTATCTAGTTACAAAAGCCATAATGTCAACAACTTAGCACCTTTTACAAAATGTTGCTTTTCCCGATGCATAGCCGTTAATTTTTGAGGAGTTCTCCTGGTACTTGACCATCAGCTCTACATCACCATATATATTGTGACGAGCATAAAGTGTTTAACATCCGTACTCAAGTAATCGAAACGCAATCCACGAAATATTCATTACTGAGGAGTTTCAGTGGCCATCTGTGGTCTTCGTCATCAGTTCAACTTCCCCAAATGGTACTTTTCGGAAGCAATGGCTCAAAAAATATAAAAAATATCCAAAACGCTATAGGTGTGCCTATAATATTTGAAGAGTTCCCTCGATTTCTCCAGGATCCCATCATCAGATCCTGATTTCGTAACAATGGGACCAACTAGAAACTATACCCATTCAAACGCAAAAAGAATTTTTCAAATCGGTCCAGCCGTCTCCGAGTTATGAGATAACATACATAAAAAAAAAACCAAAAAAGTTCAAGACGAATTGAGAACCTCCTTTTTTTGAAGACGGTTAAAAATATTTCGGTGACTTTCCATTAAATTATTCTCCATTCGAAGTACACAGTGTTCATGCTAAAACTAGAAACGACTATTCAATTACCTTATCTATTTTTAACGAATTTAATTATTTATGTACAGTTTCATTTGATATTTATAAGTTTCACGACTTCTTTGATGGACTTATTGGTACCGATTTGCTAGAAAAATGGGAAGCCACAATAGATTATAAAAATAAATTATTTACAACTAAGTTTCCTTCAAATCCTATTAGAGTGTATGATTCACGCAATATTAATTTATACGAGAATATTATTCCAGCAGGTACATCTAAGTTATTAAAAATTCCAATTAACGTTCGCGATGGAGATGCTTATATTTCTGCTTATTTTCAATCTATTTCAAACTGTATCATACGTGAATGTCTTACTACGGTTCAAGAGAATAGGGGTATATTAGAGGTACATAATCCTAGTAGAAACGACGTTATCTTTTCAATGGATCGTGCAATGCCTGCAGAAGTTCATAATGTCGATTGCACGCGCACTAAACAGCAAAAGCAGCGCATAAAGGACGAGCTATCGCGCCTTCGTACTGACCATTTAAATGAAGAAGAACGTATTAATCTAGAATCATTGTGCTCGCAATATGCTGACGTTTTTTATATTGAAGGTGAACAATTAACTTCCAGAAATAAAATTAAACATTCAATTAAAACCATGGATGAGGCTCCAGTCTACACAAAGAGTTATAGATATACTTTAATTCATAGACAGGAAGTGCAAGAACAGATAGGTAAAATGTTAGAACAAGGTATAATTAGACCTTTTAGTTCTGCTTGGAGTTCTCCTATTTGGGTGGTAGCTAAGAAAGCCGATGCATCAGGAAAGGCGAAGTGGCGTATTGTAGTAGATTTCAGGAAACTTAATGAGAAAACCATAGACAACAAATACCCTATCCCCAATATAGCTGATGTTTTAGATAAACTAGGTAACTGCCAGTATTTTAGTACGCTAGACCTAGCTAGTACATTCTACCAGGTTGAAATGGACCCTCTAGATATTTAAAAAACAGCATTCAATGTAGAACGTGGTCTTTTTGAACTTCTGAGAATGCCCATGGGTCTTAAAAATAGTCCATCTACCTTCCAGAGAGTAATGGACAACGTGTTACGTGAACTCAAAAACACTGTTTGTCTAGTATATCTAGACGATATCATAGTTTTCAGTACATCGTTGCAGGAAAAAGTTTTTAAAAGATTACGTGAATCAAATTTTAAAATACAAATGGATAATTCCGAGTTCCTTAAATTAGAGACGACTTATCTAGGACATATTATAAGCAAAGATGGAATAAAGCCTAACCCAGATAAAATCTCAGCAACACAAAAATACCCTTTACCTAAAACTCCAACCGAAATCAAAAGATTTTTAGGACTTCTTGGTTATTATAGAAAATTTATCCCTGATTTCGCTAAAATAACTAAACCTATGACTCAAAGCTTAAAGAAAGGTTCCAAAATCACCCTTGATCAAAATTATGTCGACTGTTTCGAAAAATGTAAGACCCTTCTGGTCAATGATCCAATTCTTCAATACCCTGATTTTAAAAAAGAATTTATACTCACTACAGATGCTTCAAATTTGGCAATTGGTGCAGTACTATCGCAAGGAACTATTGGGTCTGAGAAACCAATAGCTTATGCCCCGCGTACGCTTAACTCTAGTGAAATAAACTATAGCACGATTGAAAAGGATTGTTGGCTATAGTCTGGGCAACTAAATATTTCAGGCCATATTTATTCGGACGAAAATTTAAAATAGTAACCGACCGTCGCCCTTTGCAATGGGTCATGAATATTAAAGAACCGAATTCCCGTTTAACCCGTTGGAGATTACGGTTAAGCGAATTTGAGTTCTCAGTTGTCTATAAGCCAGGAAAATATAATACTAATGCAGATGCTCTGTCAAGAATAGAAATTCATACTGAAGAAGCTAGTTCAATAGTCGTTAACACCTCACAAGGTGTCCCTTCAGACTCAGATTCTAGAACTGAAACCGCGGATTCTAGGACATTAAGCGCCCATAGTGATTTAGAAAGCCCCATATTAGAAATCCCTATTTCGGACGACCCCCTTAACAAGTTTAATAAGCAAATCTATCTTAATGTTGTTGGAGATATGAAAAGCAGGCCGAGTGTTTCTAAGCCATTTGAAACACATACTAAAACAGTCATACAAATTTCAAAATCTAATTTAGAACAAGATATTATTAGCGTGATTTAAGAGTAAGTTAATCCAAAAGTAAAGACAGGTATTTTAATTAATTCTATATTAGAAATGTATTCTATTATACCTATAATTCAAAAATATTTAAAAAATTCAGCAATGAAATTAGTACTTACCAAAATCGAAGTAGAAAATGTAAAAGACTATTTTAAGCAACAGGAAATTATAAAAACATATCATGAAGGAAAAATCAATCATAGAGGCATCACCGAATGCTATCTAGCATTATCGCGTAAATGCTAATGGCCTAATATGAAAGAGCATGTAACGAAGTATATCAATGAATGTCAAATATGCGGACAAGCTAAATATGATCGCAATCCAGTTAGACTCAGGTTACAAATTGTACCTCCACCTACAAAGCCTTTTGAGGTTGTACATTTAGATCTGCTTAGTATTGAAACGAATAAGTATCTTATATTAGTAGATGCATTTTCTAAGTATGGTCAAGCATACTTATTGAAAGATGCTACAGCCATTACTGTCGTACAATCTTTATTAAAGTTTGCTACTCATCACGGATTGCCTTTAACTATTATAACCTACAATGGTCCGGAATTTAACAATCAAATATTTTCAGAATTTATCAAATTGCATAAAATACAACATCATAAAACCTGTCCTTATATGGGGGTATTAGGACAGGTTGAAAACAATGAAAATGGAATGGTTGAACGACTAAATTCAACACTATTAGAGCATTTGCGTATCTGCGAGGAGAATCAATTACTAATCTTAAGACTTATGCTATATTGGCATATAATAGTTCAATCCATAGCTTTACAAAATGTAGGCCTATATATATGTATAATTACCGGTCATTTTGATCCCCGAAATCCATTAGATATGAATCTATCAGAACATCTCTTACAACAATATATCCAGGAACACCGTAGACGAATGTCGGAAGTATACGAAATTCTAAACGACACTTCACTTGATCGCCGCACTGAAATAATTAAAAACGTTAACAAGAATCGCGAACCTGAAAAAGATTATGAACTAGAGCAACAAGTTTTTATTAGGAATCCTTTATGCCAAAGACAAAAGTTAGCAGCTCGATATACTCGTGATAACGTATTAGCGGATTTACCTATTCATATCTATACAAAAAAGAAAAGAGGCAAGGTGCCTAAATCACGCCTAAAACGGGTGCCTAATACTGCTCGTTTGTTACAGGACACTACAAATTAGGGCATGTAATATCGGAAAGTTTTCAATTCCGATACTGATTTCCGATATTAGATATTAATTTCGAAATTCCGATATTAATACCGGAATTTAGTTATTTCGTTAGAAATTGCAAATTTTATATATAAATTGCACAAATTCAAGGTTGGATTGCGTACAATAAAGAACATTTTTAAAACGTGCCTATTCTTTAATTTGGTTCAAAAATTTGTTGTTTTCTAAGTATGTCCACTGTATTAAATCACATATTTTTCATTATTTTTTAATTAGTAATAAGTATTTATTAATACTAATTCAACTACCTGACTCATTATCAATAAAACATCTTATAATTTAAAATTTGTAAGCACAATCTACAATTTGGAACAACAATTATTAGGTATAATTTTTTTTCGATGTCGTCAATCCTTTAATAAAGTATATACAGGCGAAAATAAAAATAAATTATAGGGCATCGACAAATTCATCAACATCGCTATCAATAGGAAAAGTGCCCATAACACTGGCCGCATTGCCACGTTGAATTGAATGGCAATGCTGATTCTCTGTCAAAAGAAAAGGCCAGCCCTCTGGTCACTTGTGGAGTCGACTAATCGTTTGCCAATGTCACGAAAGAGTCGATGAGCACTCGGACCTCATGGTCCTAACGTTTCAACCCCAAAAGGCTCAAACATATAGCACCCAATTAGGTTGTTGTATTTGCGCCGTTTGAGATTTTCTGCACCTGCAGCTGCCGCACCAGCCGCCCGCTGTGCCCGATGTGGAGCACCGCTGGAAGCACCCAGACGCAGACATATAGCGATCCGGAACGTGTTATCACTTAACAAAGTACCTATATTAAGTGAAGGTAATGCTTGTAGCCAAAGGCCCAACTCCCATTCACCCACAGCCAACAGGCGCGAGTGCTCAGCAGTATTGGTTGACGTATTTAAAAGGTTATTCCGTACCCAAACTGCAGAGCGGCTCGTCCTATTGTCTCTGGGAGGACGGGTTCTCGGGCAACGCTGTATTCGGGCAAGCCATTTTCCAGGCATTAACTGCATCGGTCGAACACGGCACCTCGTAGTTAACCTACAATTGTGTTAAAATTTTCTTGGTCAACGTCTCAGTGCTCCATACCGAAGACAGAAAAGCCAGTAGGCTTATACTGGGAATTTAGCGGAATATTTTTAACATATTTCTCATAATTATCCTATACTTATTACTAATTAAACCATCAAACTCAGAACTCAACTCAGAAACTCAGAAGAAAAACAAAGCTTCTTAGAATTTAGGAAAATCAACAAGTAGGAATAACAATTATTGGAAATATTTGTTTAAATCATATTTCTCATTATTATCCTATATTTATTACTAATTTTTTTTAACAAAGTTTTGTTGATTCTGAATTCGGTAGTTTAAATTACTTATAAATAATTTAAAATGTGCAAGCGAAATCAACAGAAATAAAGGACTAGGTATGTTTATATGTTAAAATCTCGTTTTTCTTGGTAATATATTCTCAAGAACAACAAAGCGTCTCAAGCATTGTCGGATATAAAAATTTGTCCGATTTCGATATTGGGTCACCCAGTATCGGAATAGTAATATCGGAACTTTCGTTCCGAGATTCCGATATTGCGATATTCCGAGATTCCGATATTCATGCCCTACTACAAATACTACTAGTCCTGAGCCTGGCCCAGGGCCGAGCAGACGAGATAACACTAGACAGTCTTAACGATGGACCAGGTATTCTGCCCTTCAACCTAGGATCCACAAGAGTCATTTCACATTTCCACTCCTTTCTCCAAATTATAAAGCTTGATGATATGCGCAACAGTTTAAATACAGTTAACGAGCAATTGCAAAATCTTACGCCACAATTGATTAATGTGTCACGATCTCTTTATGAACCCCACGTTAAGTATTTAGGTACTAAATTAGAAGAAATATCGGAACAGTTAGAAACACTTGAGATAAAACGTTTCAAAAGAGGTCTCATAGACGGTCTTGGTTCTGTAATAAAGAGCATTTCGGGTAATTTAGATTACACGGACGCATTAAAATACGATAATGCCATTGCAATCTTAAAGCAAAATGAAAATAATTTAGTTGCTGAAATGAATCACCAAATAAGTTTAAGTAAGCAGTGGGTTTCACGTAGCACAAACGTTACGGATAAAATAGTAGAAAATCAAGATAAAATCGAGAAAATTATCAATTCAATTTCAGCTAGCAATGTTAGACATGAAACAGATACAATTAAATATGCTCATTTGGCACAGTTACTAATGATATTAGGAGACAATATAGATAGTTTGTCTAAAGAACTTGACAAATTACAGAATTTATTAGCATTTATTAGGGCTAAAAGTATTCATAATTCTATATTGAACTATGCTATGTTTAAGGACATGATGTATAGATTAGGTATGTTATATAATAAGGATCAATTTCTAGATATTAATTTTAGAGAATATTTTGACATAATTAGACTAGGATATTATTACAACGAGAATAAAATAGTGATAGTTATAAAATTTCCGATACTTTATCCTACTAACTTTATCCTATATAAATGATCCCTGGCCCCTAATTATAACAATAAAGTCCTGATTCCATCTTATCCTTTTATAGCGGTTCACGAAAATGATCTATTGTACATGGAGACAGAATGTCCGAAGTATAACCACGGTTACCTTTGCGAGGATAATTTAAGTCACCACCATGGCAAGCAATCGGACTGTATCCGGCAGCTTATACTACATCAGAAAATTAAGGAGTACTGTCAATTCACATCAGTTATCCTGTCTTCTGAAGCGATGGAGCAGCTAGACGACCAACACTTCATTGTAAGCTTTCCTAAACCTACAAAAGTCCGCCTAACTTGTTCTGAAGATAACTATAGAATGCTGAAGGGGAGCTACTTATCTATCATACCCATAGGATGCACGCTGAGAACTACAACCTTTACTACAAGTAATCGTCATGACCAAACTAAGGGCAAGTTATTGAAAATTATGGACTTACCAACTATAAAGGAAAATTCGAATAATGTACCAATGAAAACTATAAAACTAGAAACCATAGACCTTGGCAGTTTACATTCAAGTAACTCTGAACTCACTCTTCAAGAACCTGTAACGCTACAGTCGTCGAACACTGAAGTCATATAACACACTACTATACCAATATACATTCTACTATCCGGTGCATGTGTGCTCATTATCACCATTATACTTCGTCGTCGCATACTGAATAAAGTACATTTCTGTACCACTGAACGAATCAATATCAAGGCACAGGATGAGGAGGCCTGCAGTACCGGGATTGATCCAGCTTCGCCATCGACACTATTTTCGACCAGTCTTCAAATAGTTGCCAATCTCGTGGAGGGAGAAGTTATGTTGCTACTTACGACGCCACATATTCCTAAGAAAATGACTAACACCGCGCTGTGCGGTGCACCGTGAGATTCGCCTTCTCAGCATTCCGATAGCATGGGATCGAATACTGTTCAGTAGCAGTGATTAATGTGAATTTTGTGTTTAGTGCTTCACTCTTGTTTCTCAGATCGAACAATTGTCACGTAACTTAGTTTTAGTGACTTAAATGTAATTTTTATATTAATTAAATTTTATTAAGTAAATTGTGTCGGTCTTATTTGCATCTTCGGCTGCAGCCCAACGTAATTGGCGGAGGGCCGCGCTCTTACACAGTGATCACTGTTAAACTAATGTAAACACTACTATTATATATACACAATTCTATTTTAATAAAGAACATTCATTCCACATTCATTACAGCGACTTCACGCCTTGTCATTGCTCTCCCTAACTTATTCTCCAAAGTGCTGTCTAAAGTAAATCTCTGCTACCTTATTTATAATCTCCTAAAATTAGTGCTTAACCATAAGCACAAAAGTAGTGCTACGACATAGCGCTAAAAAGGAGTCTGTTTCTACAGAGGAAAGCACTAAGCTGACTATGATAAACTTTTTAACAAAAAATTAAACCGACTCCCAAAAAACACTGCAAAGTGAAAAATAACTTTAATTTCGGTAGTCGGTGTCTTTAGTTTTGTTTTTTCGTTTTCGGCACCGACTTCCGAAATTAAAGTTATTTTTCACTTTGCAGTGTTTTTTGGGAGTCGGTTTAATTTTTTGTTAAAAAGTTTATTTTTCACTCTTTTTAGTTGGATGATTTTTAATTTACCTAGTTACAAGAGCCTAAATGTCAACTACTTATAACCTTTTACAAAATATTGCTTTTCCCAATGCTGGGCCGTTAATTGTTGAGGAGTTCTCCTGGTACTTCACCATCAGCTCTACATCACCATATGCATTGTGACGAGCATAAAGTGCTTAACATCCATATTCAAGTAATCGAATCGCAATCCACTTAATACTTATTATTGAGTAGTTTCGGCGGCCATCTGTGGTCTTCATCATCAGTTCCACTTCCCCAAATGGTACTTTTTGAGAGCAACTGCACAAGTTACTATAAGAAATACCCAAAACGCCATAGCCTATAATATTTGAAGAGTTCCCTCGATTTCTCCAGGATCCCATCATCAGATCCTGACTTTGGTGATAATGGTACCAATTTCGAAGTATACCCATTCGAACAAAAAAAGAATTTTCCAAATCGGCTCAGCCGTCTTCGAGTACTCGATGATCATACATAAAAAAAAAAAAAAAAAAAAAAAAAATATACGCGTCGAATTGATAACCTCCTCTTTTGGTCGTCGGTTGAAAAAGGCGTTCTAGGACTTTGGACAGAAACGGTAAAATGGAAATTTAAAGAAAGAAACAGGATTACATTTCTTTGGAAGTGGGGTTACATGAGCTTCTTTCCATGCAGATGGAAAAACACCAGCGGATACGGAATGATTAAGGATATGGCAGAGGACATGAAGGATTTCGTCCAAAATAGGGAGTATCATCTTGCGACTTACACAGACACTACCAACAGCATTTGACGTGATTGGTAATATACTCTTCTTAACATCACAACAAGCAAATTGAGAAAACAAAAACAAAAGGAGAATAATCGGGAGTGAGAAGAGACGAAAGATTATCTAAAGTTTTGGTTTTAACAGCCCCATTGAAACTAATAAAGGTGGAAAAATGACTTTAGTTTTAGCTGGATCACCGTTTTCAATGGACTTATGCAGGGGCGGATCCAGCCCTCCAAAAAGGTTGTGGGCACAACCATTCAAACAAAAAGATATTTGAAATAATTCAAATGGGTTTAAAAGTGAAAGGGCGGTACTTTCAATTGCCATACAACGTTTTTTGATAATCATTTATTTCCTTCTATCACATAACCTCAAAAACTACAAAAAAACGCGTTTTTGCACCTTTAGGTTAGGATATCTTGAAAACCAGACGTACAGGAGCAATTTTGAACACGGATTTGGATTCAGCGCATCAAAATCCTTCGGGTACGATAGGTCTAGTCTCTGGGTTAATTTGTAGGCCTGTGTAATTTATGATATTTTTTTTACTTCCGCCCTACCTGCGACCAATGCTGCCCTACCTCAAATTCGACGCTAGCTACAGCTCTGATGGACACGCAATCTTGGACAGGACTGTCCATCATAGGGTATGAGAGTAATATTTAGAGATTAATAAAATAAAAAGACTAGTCTCCCTTCACACAAACAGAAAAAAAAAACAAAAAATAACAGAATCACAAAAATCCAATGTTGGACATACTGTTCATGATTGGGCAGACACATTTACGTGACCAGTAATAAACAATTGAACAAGAAAAGACTTATTTGAGAAGTGACGATGAGATTATGTGCACTTGCTCCTCAGGTTCATAATGAATCATAAAATAAATCAACAAACATTCACAATATTTAAAGATAACTAGCAAGGTGGGTAGAATTCACATTACGAACAATCTTGTTAATCCTTCCGACTAAGCTAAGTATGCTTGTGTCTCAGACCAATGGTCTGAGGTTTGTGTCTGGAGTGGCACGGCAATAGTGCTCAGACCTCTCAATCACACGTACACCATAACGCTATTTACGCTTTGAATAGCTAATAGAACACTAGTAGTAAATTAAAACTGCATACCTACCGCGAAAGGTCGACAGTAATTTTTTTTATTGCATGCAACTATTTCTATTCTCATTATAAAAAAATAAAAATGAAACATTTAAGGGTATAGCCCCTTTTACCAACACTAGGCTAAGAACATTGTTACTAACAAATGGACAAAGTCTGAAATAAGGTATTATCATTATTATAACATCAATATAATACTAGGTAGTTAGTGCAGAAATAACGCTAAGAACAACTAGTTATTATTATACTTTTAGGTTCAGAAGGGGAATTTTATTAAAAAAAAGTACAGAATTAACAAACAATCCGTTTATTTATAATTTGAATCAAAACAAGATGTTACTAAAACAAATACTGCAAACTTCAACGATTATATTCACAAAAATGGGTAGCAAAATGGCTTACGTGACCTTAATAACAACCAACACAGATTATCACAAGACTTCCGTACGTTCTGACAGCCGGCGAGCAAATGGACCGTTCTATCAAAACGCTCCTCTTATATAGGCTATCGCAGGGTAGTTGATGACGTTGTTCGGAAACTCCTTACACGGCCTCTTCTGACGTTGAGTCGTCCTCGACACAAATTCCCCGAGCGATCCCGCTGGGACCCGCCGCTGGAGGATTCGGTGGACCGGCTTCAAAATCATCCAGCAAAGGCATTGACTGATAAGCTGGGGGAGAAGACTCTGTTTGCATTTCTGTCTCTTCGTCATCGTTAGTTTCATCTGAAAACAAAAGAACTAGTAGTGAACATTCAGAAAAACGAGCTTGAAACACTCAATCTTACTGACCAATCGATCCGTCTCCGTTCAGTCAATTCATACATCGTTCTTTTATAGCTCTAATACATGTGACACATTCATCGTTCTTATAAGAAATAAAACGTAACCGAGCCAAGGCATATTCCTGTTAGTTTCCAAAGGCCTGTATGCTTAACCTCGCCGGTCGACTTCATTATTCAATCACCAGCGAATCCTGTAACATGGCCTGATAAACAGACCCACTCGTACGTATACCGTATTCAAACGTATGAGCGCATTCCACACGCAGACCGTATTCTAACGTGTGAAGCTTCCCGACACGCAGACCGCATTCATACGTGTCGAGGCTTCCCGACACGCTGACCATAATCACACGTGTCGAGGCTTCTCAACATGCAGAGCGAAACATACAAGTGAGGCTTCTCAACATGCAGAGCGAAACATACAAGTGAGGCTTCTCAACATGCAGAGCGAATCGTACAAGTGAGGCTTCTCAACATGCAGAGCGAATCATACAAGTGAGGATTCTCAACATGCAGAGCGAATCATACAAGTGAGGTAAACCATACCGATTGATCATACAAGTGAGGGTCGCCCTTCAGGCTTGCCACAACCATCGCATAACTGTCAATAAGCATTATGAGTTTAACTTACTCTCAAAAAATGCAGCACATGTTTCAGGGGTCCACTCACCCCGCCACGGCACCATATATTGCGCAGCAGCCTGTGTCGTTTTACCATAGCTGCCGCTGAGCAAACGTAGCGTATAACGTCCACTAGGTAGAACTTCTAACACCTTATATGGACCACGCATGCCGGAGTCAAGTTTACCTGCCGACTGAGAGTATTTTATTACGAAGACCAAGTCATCAACATTGAATTTTCGTGGTGTGCTTCGTCGTTGGTTAGCTTGCTCGTCTTGTTTTAGTTGATTGTTACCGAGAAGTTCACGGGCTCTACTTCTAGTGATTTCTCGTAAGGCCTCCCTGTTAGGTGCTGAACCCTCGATAGCCACATCACGTACTAGTGCTCGAACCACGGGAGTTGTAGATTCTGTGCCTATTAGAAGATTCAAGGGAGATACTTGCGTAGTCTTCTGTCTTGTAATATTCAGCACCAGTTGGAGTTTCCACAGAGTCTCTGACCACTGCCGTTTTTTATAGTTGGCTTGGATGCGTAACATGTTGAGTACGGTCCGCATGTACCTTTCCGCTTGGCCATTCGCCTGGTGCATCTCCGGCGTGATGTAGTGCAGGTTGCAACCAAGTTGGTTAATCCATGTCACGAACTCGTTGGATTCGAACATGCGTCCCTTGTCAGTGACCATGAGTTTAGGCACTCCAAACAAAGAAATAGCCTGAGTAATGACACGTTTAAGTTCTGTGGAATCTTGTCGGTGAATAGGATATAGGAGTGTGTATTTAGTGAAAGCGTCTACAATGAGTAGGATGAATTTATACCCTTCTGATAATGGTAGGGGTCCCAGAGCGTCCACATACATGCACTGTGTTAAATGGAGTGTCAGGTTTTTCCCAAGAAGTAATGTTTTGTAATGGAGCCCGGGGAACTCTCTTTTGAGAAATGCACACAAGGCAATGAGAGACATACTTTGAAACAAATTTCCTGAGGCCAGGGAACCAGAAATGTCTAAGAATGAGGTCGAGGGTTTTCTCTGCATTAATGTGCTCATGTTCATCATGAAACACTCTCAAGAGACTGAGTCGGTGACCCTTAGGTATGTAACAGAGTGACCTCGCTTCTTGACCTACCGGGACGTAGTTATAGTACAGGACTCCATTTTGAATTTTGTAACGATCTGTGTCTAGCCTGCCATCATGGAGTTTCTCAATAAGCTCTTGAGTTTCGTTATCGGCTGACTGCGCGATCTGAGCCCAGTTACGGGGCCTCGAAATTTGATTTACGCAAACGGGATTGCGACTTAAATAGTCTGCATGGGGTAACATTACTCCCTTGCGATACTCGATTGAAAAATTAAAATCCTGAAGGTAGATCCACCACCTTGCTACTCGGGGCAGAAGATCTTTCTTACGCTCAGTAGACTTAAGCGCATTGCAGTCGGTGATTACTACGAAATGTAAGCCAACTAAGTAGTGACGGAAGTTTTGAAGGGCTTTGACAACAGCAAGGGTCTCTAGTTCGTAAGAATGGTATTTGCTTTCTGCTCCCTGGGTGGATCGGCTAAAATATGCGACTACGTGTTTTTTTGTGTCGGGATGTACTTGTAAAAGGACAGCACCGTATCCAATACTACTGGCATCCGTATGGACTTCAGTGGGGAGGTCTGGGTTAAAAATAGAGAGTACCGGTTCGCTTGTTAACTCTCTAATTAAACTTAGACGTATAGTTTCGCATTGAGGAGTCCAGACAAACTTAACATTTTTATGAGTAAGGAGAGCAATGGGAGCAGTTTTAGTGGCATAATCTTTTATGTATTTCCTAAAATAACCTGCTAGGCCTAAAAGTTGTCGTACCTGCTTTACGTTTTCGGGGGGCGAGGTGTTAACTAACGCTTCCACTTTTCGTGGACTCGGTCTAACCTGACCTTGACTTATAAGTCTACCTAAATACTCAACCTCCGTAACTAGAAACGAACATTTGTCCAGATTAATAGAAAAACCAGCTATGGTAAGAGTTTTAAGTACTTTACGCAAAAGTTCGATTCCCTCAGGTACAGAATTACTCAGAAGAAGGACGTCATCTACGTAAACTAACACATCACCCTCATTAATATGTGCGCGAAGGGTGTTATTAATGATTCGCTGATAAACTACTGGAGAATTAGCTAGCCCAAAAGGCATTTTGACATATTCAAAGTGTTCTTCCGGTGTTACAAACCCTGTGAGGTGTATACATTCCTTTTTCAGGGGAATTTGGTGGAAGCCAGTAGCCATATCAAGACAGCAAAAGAACTTATAACTGCCTAACCTATCGATATGATCATCAATTAGTGGGAGTGGGTAGCGGTCTTTCACCGTTATACGATTGAGTGCTCTAAAATCTACACAGAGTCTATCCGAACCATCGCGTTTCCTCACTAGTATGATTGGGCTCGCATATTCAGAGTTAGAGCGCCTAATAACTCCCTTTTCTAAAAGATCTTGAGTTATTTCCCGTACCTTAAGTTTTTCTGAGTACGAGAGCCTATACGGTTTATAAACAACAGGAGTAGAACTGGTAAGCCTTATCTCCATTTCTCCCGTTTGAACTGTAGTTACGGCTGTCCCTTTTATTAAGAACTGCAAAAATTCATTGATGACAGACATAAGGCTTTCCAACTCTGCACCCTGTAGAGGTGTGTTTAGTTTAAACAGTCGCCTTTTCCTACAAGATTAATCTCTTTATTAACCTTATCAGAACGCGTGAGATATTGTCTATCTTTAGTTCGGACATAAGTAATTCCGTCACGGTTTAATACGTCAGTTCCAATTATGATAGGCGTATTCATAAAAGACGCTGAAACTACTACTAAATCTACTTCAATCGATATATCGCTAAACTCGACAGTGAGTGTGACGTAGGATGTCGCAATCACTTCCCGATCACTGAGACCCTTCAGAACACAACGTCTTGGCTTAGGCTGACAAGTGAAATACTTTAAAATGTTGGAAGAAATTAGGGACACATCTAGGGCTCCGCTATCAATGAGCACGTCTACTGGAATACCATTTATGATTGCCGAAGTTATATCGTTACTTTGTGAAATGCTAGATTGGTAAGAGCAGAGATTGACATTGCGTTGGTTACGTTGCTCTGACTTCGCTTTTATGAAGCATTTGTCCTCGGTGTGTCCCGGTTTTTTACAAAATGTACAAGTGTTACTAGGTGGCGGTTGCGTTCTGGGGGTCGCATCGGAAGACACATGAGGTGGCCGACTACTAGACGCATTAGACTTGGGTCGCCTACACACACGACTGACGTGACCCGATCGATTACAGTTATAACATTTTGGACCCGGATTGCTGCCTGACTTCGACACCTGGCTATTTCTATGTTCAGCCGCTCTCCCGGGTTTAGTATAAATTGATAAAAACGAAACAATTGTGTCAGGGGCTAGGCTGGCGTTAGCGGCCGCGGCGCGCACTTGAGCATTATCTATACCACGTATTACAATGAGGGTTCTTAAGTCGTCGCTTAAACCCTGAACTATTCTCAAACGTAATAGGGTACGGCGAGCGTATTCAGCGTAACTTGAATATTTATCCGAAGTTGTATTCATTGCCTCGAATAATATGTTGGCGTAGTCTAATTTACCAGGACAGAGAGGTTTGAACTTACGCTTAAAGTTAGACCAAGTCCGGTCATTCGAAACCCATTCGCCTAACCAAACCTTAGCGTCACCCTTAAGGCACGTTGCCACGCGTGACAAGCATTCGTGATCGTTCCAACCGTTGGCTTCCCTAGCCCGATCTACCTCATCGCACCACGCTTCAATCTCGTTTATCGATGGGTCGAAATTAGACACATAATAATGTTGTGACCGTGAGGGTTGCATTGTTTTAATTGCTTGCATCAAAGCATTAGCGAGGGTAGACGCCTCAGAACAAGGGGCACTAGAATCCATAGACTGCTGTCGTGGCGCAGTCTTATCTGGTGTAGGAGTAACAGCCGTGGGTAAGGTATCGATTTCATGAGCAGGGCGTACCCCATCGTTAGAATAACGCGTCTCAATAGGTGAAACCGTACGCGAGTGTGACCTTGATCGGGCGCGGCGAGCACTACGAGAGCGATCCCTACTACGCGATTCACGCCTAACCCGAGTACGCGACCGACGCACTTCAGTATTGTGAGAATCATGTCGATCTCGGACACGCAAGCCATCCCGCAATGTTCGATGTCTATCGCTTGAATTATGGTTCGATCTATAATTGTCACTATGGTCGCGAGATCTACGAGAAGTATGTCGATCCCGATTACGCGAATCGCTACTAGAAAGACGCCTCCGTGGACTAGGCATCCTTGTACGTCTTATAAGCACAGTTTAAAACAACAATTATACACACAAAATAACAAAAAGAAAAATAAAAATGAAGTAAGCAGTAGTTGTGAACAAAACAGAATTTAAAATTTAACGGTTTTCTTGTTGACAGCGAATTTACAAACTTAATAGCAAATTTATGTTAATGTGGGCTTGTAAGTCCTTTATCCCACTTCTGATTTTAGGTTCAGAAGGGGAATTTTATTAAAAAAAAGTACAGAATTAACAAACAATCCGTTTATTTATAATTTGAATCAAAACAAGATGTTACTAAAACAAATACTGCAAACTTCAACGATTATATTCACAAAAATGGGTAGCAAAATGGCTTACGTGACCTTAATAACAACCAACACAGATTATCACAAGACTTCCGTACGTTCTGACAGCCGGCGAGCAAATGGACCGTTCTATCAAAACGCTCCTCTTATATAGGCTATCGCAGGGTAGTTGATGACATTGTTCGGAAACTCCTTACAATACTATATAAAGCTAAATTACCACTCACTCACTCACTGACTGACTGACTCATTGACATATATGTTCTCCCAGATGGTGGATGGGGAGGTGGGTATATTTTGACAGATTCGTAAACAAGTAACTCTCAAACCTACGGGAAAAGTGCCAAACCACCCCTTTTCACCCCCCTTCTCCCCCCTCCCTATCGTATCTCGGAAACTTCGAGACCCGTATTTTTTGTTTATTACGGATTCGTATAGAGGAGGCTCGGTAAAGTAAAAACCATTTTTCAAAGTCCCCCCCCCACCCCCCTTCTCCCCCCCTTTAGGCGGATCTCGGAATCTAAGAGACTTGGAACATTTTTTTTTCAGATTCATTTCGAGGGGCAATGCTTTTGTCGAAATACTTGTGCAACCCCCCCCCCCCCATCACCCCCCCCCTCTTTTTTTTTTTTTTTTCACAAGCACGCGAGGTGCTTGCACCTCGCGCAACACGCAAATACTAAACCCCCCCATCTCCCCCCATGACCCCCCCCCATTTTTTTTTTGTCACAAGCACCCGAGGTGCTTGCACCTCGCGCCACACGCAAATACTAGTTATACTGTATAAAGCTAAATTACCACTGACTCACTGACTGACTCACTCACTCACTCATTGACATAATTGTTCTCCCAGATGGTGGATGGGGAGGTGGGTATATTTTGACAGATTCGTAAGCAAGTAACTCTCAAACCTACGGGAAAAGTGCCAAACCTCCCCTTTTCACCCCCCTTCTCCCCCCCCCCTATCGTATCTCGGAAACTACGAGACCCGTATTTTTTTTTTACGGATTCGTATAGAGGAGGCTCGGTAAAGTAAAAACCATTTATCAAAGTCGCCCCCCCCACCCCCTTTAGGCGGATCTCGGAAATTAAGAGACTTGGAACATTTTTTTTTTCAGATTCATTTAGAGGGGCAATGCTTTAGTCAAAATAATTGTGAAACCCCCCATCATTTTTTTTTTTTTCACAAGCACGCGAGGTGCGTGCACCTCACGCAACACGCAAATACTAAACCCCCCCATCTCCCCCCATCACCCCCCCCTACTTTTATTTTTTTTTCACGCAATTGCTAGTTGTACTATATAAAGCTTAATTACCACTGACTGACTCACTGACTCATTGACATAATTCTGTAGGTGAAAGCTAAATGACCTTAAGTCCATTTTTTGACATTTTTATATTTTAAATGATACTTATTCAGAATACCCCAATTGATCAAATGGTAAAAGCCATAAATTCCTAGAGCCGCTAATTTCGGAGATGTAAAATTATAAATAACATTAAGTCCCTAGACGTGAAAAAGTAAATGATCGTATGGTTACTTAATATTGTTCACTATTTAAACAATAAATATAGATAAATGTTAAATGATTGTATGTGGGACTTACTATTCTTTACCATTACGCTCGCGGGTTAGATTTGCGCGGATGCATCGTACCTACGATTCCCGCTGCGCCCCCGGCCATGCTTTCCCTCCGTTTAGTTTGATTTGTGTTTCGTGCAATACTAGACGTACTCGAAGACGTACTCGCGGCTGCAATCCCTCTCTCTCCAAGTGCACCTCAGCAATATCCAGGGTCTGCAAATCTCGTTGCAGTCCACCACCTCCTCGAGACTGAAAAACCTGCACTTTTGTTTCTCTCGGAGACGCATATCAGAAGTCCGTCAGACGTGTCGTATCTTTCATACCCAGGGTTCACCTTGGAGCACAATTTCAAACCACGTGCGGGTGTATGCATGTACGCCCGCGACGACATCTGCTATCGGCGTCTCCGTAACCTTGAGGACTCAAGGTTCTCGACGCTTTGGGCTCTGGTGGACACGGGCATGGACAAAATTATTTATGCCTGTGTCTACCGCTCGCACAGTGGAGATCAGGAGACAACCAGGCTCACACAGTACATCAGTGAGACGGCAGATGCGGCCCAGCAGCGGTACCCTTCAGCTCAGTTCGTGTTACTGGGGGACTTTAATGCCCATCACTAGGAGTGACTCTTCCCGTACCAGTGCACGGGTAATGCTGGGCGAGAGATGCACAATCTTGCGCTTGCATTAAATCTCACTCAGCTGGTCCAGGGAGCAACGAGAGTGCTGGATGTTGAGTCGCACACAGCCAATTTCTTGGACCTTCTGCTGACTACAGATTCAGACCGCTACTCGGTAACGACATCTTCACCGGTAGGTAGTTCCGACCACTGTCTGGTGAAGTCTGTATCAGTCTACTACCCGCCCGATCCCAGCCTTAATGGCAAACGGCGGATATGGCGATACAAGTCAGCGGATTGGGATGGCATGCGATCTTTCTTTGCATGTTATCTTTGGCAGCCTACTTGCTTCTCTTCAAATGATTCATCTTCGTGCGCAGCCGCCGTGGCGGATGTTTTGCGACAGAGAATGAAGTACTACATTCCGTTCTATGACCTAACAATGTCCGGCAAAGCTCGATCGAAAGCTTGGTTTGGCACCGAATGTGATCGCGCTGTAGCGCTTTAACACGCGGCGTATCTAGCATGGGTCGATGCTCGAAACTGCAAAGCAAATGACGTGATTAAGAAGAAGAGAGCTTTCAACAGGGCTGCCAAGTCCTGTAAAAAGGTTTTGCGGAGGGCTCGGTTTGACCACGTTAGCCGAATCGGGAACAAACTTGCTTCATACCCTGCTGGCAGCAAAGCTTTTTGGTCCCTGGCAAAGTCGGTCGAATCGAACTTCTCTACCCCTCACTACCACCACTGCTTAAACCTGACGGGTCTCTGGCCCACTCCGCTGAGGAAAAAGCAAACTTGTTTGCCGCTCTTTTTGCGGAGTCTTCACGTCTAGATAGTAGTAGCGCTCACCCTCCTGTTGCTCCTATTGGATGCGGGACGTGTATGTCGAACATTCGCAATCATCAGAAGGACGTCCGTAGAGTGCTGCGTAATCTTGACGTGAACAAAGTTAGTGGCCCTGACGGGATACCAGCAATTGTTGTTAGAACTTGTGTGCCTGAACTGTCTCTAATTTTGACGCGCTTGTTTCGCCTTTCGCTTGAGACTGGAAAGGTGCCGAAAGCATGGAAGCTGGCTAACGTGCAGCCTGTGCCCAAAAAGGCAGTCGTGCTGACCCGGCCAACTACAGACCTATTTCAGTCACGTCCCATACTCTGTAAGAGTATGGAGCGTGTACTCAATAGTAAGCTCCTGGCATACTTAAAATCCAACGACATCCTCAGTGACCGACAATACGGCTTTCGAAAAAACCGGTCTACTGGAGATCTTCTAGCGTATGCTATTCATATCTGGAGTGAGCCCATCGAGAAGCACGGGGAAGCACTTGCTGTCTCCCTTGACATCTCTAAGGCCTCTGGCACGATAGCCTTATTGCTAAGCTACCTTCTTTCGGTTTACCCACCCAACTTTGCGTTTGGATTGAAGATTTCCTGAGAGATCGGTCCATTCGAGTGGTTATTGATGGCTGCTCATCTGGCCAATTGGCAATTAATGCCGGGGTCCCTCAGGGGTCGGTTCTCTCAGCAAATTTATTCTTAATAAGAAATAGAAGGAGATCCCTAGAAGACTTTGCCATGCCTATATTGCAGCCTATTCGATTAGGCCACAAACTTATAAGCAATAGAAAATTTCAGGATTCACAGAAAGCTCTGCAATGGATTCCACCCATTTTTCATAATTTTTATAATACATTAGCCCACGAGGGTACAGCATGTGACTTACCAGAATAACATTAAGTGTTTTGTTTAATTTCATTTATTTTACTAATGATTTTAAAATACAAAGATTTTTTATTTTTATTAAATAAAACATATTATGAATAATGTTATTTCATTTTTAATGTCATTAAAACTTTTTAATGTATATTTCTATGATGTTGTATCGTACCTAACTTATAAAATAATAAAATTTACTATCCATTATTGATACAGGAGAGACGTAAGTACCGTCATACTATAAGATATCTAGAAAAGCTTCAAAGTTAAAGAACCTTAAATCCGATAATACAGCCTTAAGGAACTATATTTGTTAAAAAAATATCTCAATATAATAGCTTAAGTACCCATCATAATCATACTTTTTATTCGACAATGATACGATAATTACTTTTTATACTTTGTCGATTTTAATGTCAAATTTCGGGTATGGACATCTTTAATGTGCTCTACTGAATACTTTATAAAATGTGACTTAAGGCCCTTCACCTTTCACCTACAGAATTGTTCTCCCAGATGGTGGATGGGGAGGTGGGTATATTTTGACAGATTCGTAAACAAGTAACTCTCAAACCTACGGGAAAAGTGCCAAACCTCCCCTTTTCACCCCCCCCTATCCTATCTCGGAAACTACGAGACCCGTATTTTTTTTTACGGATTCGTATAGAGGAGGCTCGGTAAAGTAAAAACCATTTTTCAGTCGCCCCTCCCGCCCCCCTTTTCACCCCCTTTAGGCGGATCTCGGAAATTAAGAGACTTGGTACAGTTTTTTTTTCAGATTCATTTAGAGGGGCAATGCTTTAGTCGAAATACTTGTGCAACCCCCCCCCCATCACCCCCCCCTCTTTTTTTTTTTTTTTCACAAGCACGCGAGGTGCTTGCACCTCGCGCAACACGCAAATACTAAATCCCCCCATCTGCCCCCATCACCCCCCCCCTTTTTTTTTTCACAAGCACGCGAGGTGCTTGCACCTCGCGCAACACACAAATACTAGTTATACTATATAAAGCTAGATTACCACTCACTGACTCACTCACTCATTGACATAATTGTTCTCCCAGATGGTGGATGGGGAGGTGGGTATATTTTGACAGATTCGTAAACAAGTAACTCTGAAACCTACGGGAAAAGTGCCAAACCTCCCCTTTCCCCCCCTCCCTATCGTATCTCGGAAACTACGAGACGCGTATTTTTTTTTTACGGATTCGTGTAGAGGAGGCTCTGTAAAGTAAAAACCATTTTTCAGTCGCCCCTCCCGCCCCCCTTTTCACCCCCTTTAGGCGGATCTCGGAAATTAAGAGACTTGGTACAGTTTTTTTTTCAGATTCATTTAGAGGGGCAATGCTTTAGTCGAAATACTTGTGCAACCCCCCCCCCCATCACCCCCCCCTCTTTTTTTTTTTTTTCACAAGCACGCGAGGTGCTTGCACCTCGCGCAACACGCAAATACTAAATCCCCCCATCTGCCCCCATCACCCCCCCCCTTTTTTTTTTCACAAGCACGCGAGGTGCTTGCACCTCGCGCAACACACAAATACTAGTTATACTATATAAAGCTAGATTACCACTCACTGACTCACTCACTCATTGACATAATTGTTCTCCCAGATGGTGGATGGGGAGGTGGGTATATTTTGACAGATTCGTAAACAAGTAACTCTGAAACCTACGGGAAAAGTGCCAAACCTCCCCTTTCCCCCCCTCCCTATCGTATCTCGGAAACTACGAGACGCGTATTTTTTTTTTACGGATTCGTGTAGAGGAGGCTCTGTAAAGTAAAAACCATTTTTCAGTCGCCCCTCCCGCCCCCCTTTTCACCCCCTTTAGGCGGATCTCGGAAATTAAGAGACTTGGTACAGTTTTTTTTTCAGATTCATTTAGAGGGGCAATGCTTTAGTCGAAATACTTGTGCAACCCCCCCCCCCATCACCCCCCCCTCTTTTTTTTTTTTTTTTCACAAGCACGCGAGGTGCTTGCACCTCGCGCAACACGCAAATACTAAATCCCCCCATCTGCCCCCATCACCCCCCCCCTTTTTTTTTTCACAAGCACGCGAGGTGCTTGCACCTCGCGCAACACACAAATACTAGTTATACTATATAAAGCTAGATTACCACTCACTGACTCACTCACTCATTGACATAATTGTTCTCCCAGATGGTGGATGGGGAGGTGGGTATATTTTGACAGATTCGTAAACAAGTAACTCTCAAACCTACGGGAAAAGTGCCAAACCTCCCCTTTTCACCCCCCCCTATCCTATCTCGGAAACTACGAGACCCGTATTTTTTTTTACGGATTCGTATAGAGGAGGCTCGGGAAAGTAAAAACCATTTTTCAGTCGCCCCTCCCGCCCCCCTTTTCACCCCCTTTAGGCGGATCTCGGAAATTAAGAGACTTGGTACAGTTTTTTTTTCAGATTCATTTAGAGGGGCAATGCTTTAGTCGAAATACTTGTGCAACCCCCCCCCCCCATCACCCCCCCTCTTTTTTTTTTTTTTTTTCACAAGCACGCGAGGTGCTTGCACCTCGCGCAACACGCAAATACTAAATCCCCCCATCTGCCCCCATCACCCCCCCCCTTTTTTTTTTCACAAGCACGCGAGGTGCTTGCACCTCGCGCAACACACAAATACTAGTTATACTATATAAAGCTAGATTACCACTCACTGACTCACTCACTCATTGACATAATTGTTCTCCCAGATGGTGGATGGGGAGGTGGGTATATTTTGACAGATTCGTAAACAAGTAACTCTGAAACCTACGGGAAAAGTGCCAAACCTCCCCTTTCCCCCCCTCCCTATCGTATCTCGGAAACTACGAAACGCGTATTTTTTTTTTTACGGATTCGTGTAGAGGAGGCTCTGTAAAGTAAAAACCATTTTTCATAGTCCCCCCCCGCCCCCCTTTTCACCCCCTTTAGGCGGAAATCGGAAATTAAGAGACTTGGAACATTTTTTTTTTTCAGATTCATTTAGACGGGCAATGCTTTAGTCCAAAAAATTGTGCAGCCCCCCCCCCCTCACCACCCAAACCCCCAATTTTTTTTTTTTTTCACAAGCACGCGAGGTGCTTGCACCTCGCGCAACACGCAAATACTAAACCCCCCCATCTCCCCCCATCACCCCCCCACTGTTTTTTTTTTTTTCACAAGCACGCGAGGTGCTTGCACCTCGCGCAACATGCAAATACTAAACCCCCCCCATCTCCCCCCATCACCAACCCCCCTTTTTTTTCACAAGCACGCGAGGTGCAAGCACCTCGCGTGCTTGTGAAAAAAAAAAGCTAAATTACCACTCACTGACTCACTCACTCATTGACATAATTGTTCTCCCAGATGGTGGATGGGGAGGTGGGTATATTTTGACAGATTCGTAAACAAGTAACTCTGAAACCTACGAGAAAAGTGCCAAACCTCTCCTTTTCCCCCCTCCCTATCGTATCTCGGAAACTGCGAGACCCGTATTTTTTTTTTTACGGATTCGTGTAGAGGAGGCTCGGTAAAGTAAAAACCATTTTTCAAAGTCCTCCCCCCCGCCCCCCTTTTCACCCCCTTTAAGAGACTTGGAACATTTTTTTTTTTTTTATAGGGGCAATGCTTTAGTCGAAATACTCGTGCAACCCCCCCCTAATCTCCCCCCATCACACCCCCCCTTTTTTTTTTTATTTCACAAGCACGCGAGGTGCTTGCACCTCGCGCAACACGCAAATACTAAACCCCCCCATCTCCCCCCCCCTTTTTTTATTTTTTTTATTTTTCACAAGCACGCGAGGTGCTTGCACCTCGCGCAACACGCAAATACTAGTTATTATATTATATAAAGCTAAATTACCACTCACTCACTGACAGTGGCGTGCCTAGGGTTTCAAAATAACGCAAGCCCAATAAAATTTTAACCGATTTCAAAAAAAGAAAGTTCAGTTTTCGACTGAGTATGTAGGTACCTACGTATGTATCATCGCAATTTTCTCATAAACTACTGGTTAGGTACAATAAATTAAAAGTGAATTCATCCATCTTCTTCTTTCCTCTTCTTTCTTCAATTTCACTCTTGCTTGTCGTGCGCGGTGAATGAGGTAACCAAAGCACACTGAAGGCATGCTAGTGCTAGATTGAATATAATAAACATATCAGCAATTGCATACCTCCGGTGGCTTTGAAAAAAGCCGTTTGGTTTGGTTTGCTTCATTGCTTGAGGGAACAAAGTTATGGTAAGTAGTTGCTTCCTTCGTAACAGAACCCAGGTTACAGACAAAAAAAAAAAAACAAAACAAAAAGTTACAAAACGAAAGTTAAAAAATAGCCAGATAGAATGTAATAAGGAATTTAAATAAATTATTTATATTCTAATTGGAATCGTCTATCTTTCTTAAGAAATGATTTAATTACATCAGAGTAAAATGTTGGTGATCGTTTTAATTCTACCAACAACTGTTTTTCAATAGCTATCATTGATAATTCGGAAAGACGCTCTTGACCTTGTGTATTTCTCAGATAGGTATGGATACGTTTAAGAGACGAAAAAGCACGTTCCGCGGAAGAACTTGTAGCCGGAATAGTTACAACAAGATACGCTAACTTTAACAGCTCGGGAAAGGCATCTTCGTGGTTATTTATTCTCATGAATGAAATCAATTAATTCGAAAACATTACGATCTTTCAGATCAGGACTAGAATACAAGCAAATCAATTGGCTTTTTAATATTTGTTTGTCGAAATAGTTTGCATAAATGTCAAATAATGAATCTAATTCCTCTGTAGGAAAATGTGAGTGATAATTGTCAATTTTTTTGTTGTTGAGCAGTTGGAAGATCTTTAATTTATAAATTTCAGAATATCGGTCAGTAATTTTGGTATTAATGTTATCAATTACTTCTACAAAAAGTCGTCTGTATTCCGTTTTTGCACAGCGTACGTTGCGTCTCAAACGAGGAGCCGAGTTATTTTGCAACGTGTTACAACTAGTTTTATACACTGATCTATTAAATTTTCGTTTATGCGATTTACTAGTCTGAGAAATACACAGATTAGGCGTCGGTTTTAATGAAGAAATTAACTGTTTTTTCTGAGCAAAGTTTAAAGATTTTACCTTATCTTCGCCAATCAAAACTTGAACGCATTTTAAATCCTCACAAGGTACAATTACCTCCATTGTTGTAGGTAAATCACCAAAACAATTGTATCACTGAGAAAATCTTAGAAAACACAGAAAACTAACAGCTTTTTTCACTCAAGCAATAAAACTGAAGTGAAGTTAGTTGCACTCTAAGATGTCGGGAAGTACTCAAGTGTTGTCATTTAGGCAAAAAAAGTCGCCAGGTATATGAAAAATCTAGCTAATTTTTTTTTATTTTTAAGATATTGCTTGAATACAGTCAAAATCTGTTATAACAACATCCAAGGGACCACTCATATTTGGTTGTAAAAACCGATAGTCGTAATAACCGGTGATGTTTTCAAGGTACAAAGTATTTTGTACCTATGATTTTGGTCTATATAACCGGTATGTTGTTCTAAATGATGTTGTTGTAAACGGTTTTGACTGTATTTAATTTCGTTATTTTAAAAGTCGCTAGTTTTTATTGTTGATAAATGTTAAAAAAGTTTCCAAACACGTTAAAAATCTCCAAGATCTTTCAACGTGTGGCTAAAACGGCAACACTGCAGAGTTGGCAAGCTGACAAGGTCACGCATACGCATGCAACTTCATACGAATGCCCTGCTTATATCTGCCATAGTGATCGATTTGTTCTATGCCTAAGGCCTAACTCGTTATACGGCACATCGCTATAAGTGCGAAAGTGACAGATATAGTATTTGAAAGCCCGGTAAAAGCCGGTGCGTGTAAGCGAGATAGCAATATGTAGATCATTAGATGCTACAAATGCGAAACTCTGCGCGCGAACAATCGCGATGCGTAGTAGTTTAGCTGTACTCTATTGTGTTGTGTTATTTTGATAAGAATTAAGCGCGCGAACTTTTAAATAGTTCGGGTTTGACATTGATTCTCTATCGAGCATTTTTTAGTAAGGCATGCCTTTTGGGCTTTTGGGCTTATATGAAGGTACCGCCACTGACTCACTGACTGACTGACTCATTGACATAATTGTTCTCCCAGATGGTGGATGGGGAGGTGGGTATATTTTGACAGATTCGTAAACAAGTAACTCTCAAACCTACGGGAAAAGTGCCAAACCTCCCCTTTTCCCCCCTCCCTATCGTATCTCGGAAACTACGAGACCCGTATTTTTTTTTTTTTCGGATTCGTATAGAGGAGGCTCGGTAAAGTAAAAACCATTTTTCAGTCGCCCCACCCCCGCCCCCGTTTTCACCCCCTTTAGGCGGATCTCGGAAATTAAGAGACTTGGAACATTTTTTTTTCAGATTCATTTAGAGGGGCAATGCTTTAGTCAAAATACTTCTGCAACCCCCCCCCCCCATCACCCCCCCCCCTTTTTTTTTTTTTTTCACAAGCACGTGTTGCGCGAGGTGCAAGCACCTCGCGCAACACGCAAGTACTAAACACCCCCCATCTCCCCCCGTCACCCCCCCCCTTTTTTTTTTCACAAGCACGCGAGGTGCTTGCACCTCGCGCAACACGCAAATACTAAACCCCCCCATCTCCCCCCATCACCCCCCCCCACTTTTTTTTTTTTTCACAAGCACGCGAGGTGCTTGCACCTCGCGCAATACGCAAATACTAAACCCCCCCATCTCCCCCCATCACCCCCCCCCCATTATTTTCTTTCACAAGTTCGCGAGGTGCTTGCACCTCGCGCAACACGCAAATACTAAACCACCCCCATGTCCCCCCATCAACCCCCCCCATTTTTTTTTTTTTTTTCGCAAGCACGCGAGGTGCTTGCACCTCGCGCAACACTAAACCCTCCCGCAAAATACTAAACCGCAAATACTAAACCCCCCCATCACCCCCCCACTTTTTTTTTTTTGTTTTTTTCACAAGCACGCGAGGTGCTTGCACCTCGCGCAACACGCAAATACTAGTTCTACCTATACAATTAACATATTTCGATCTATAAGGAACCTTTCTATCTTCGTTGGTTTCATTTAAATCTACTTATTATTATGACCATGGAGGGAAAGAAATAACAGGGTATGGGCATGGGTGAGCAATCCTTTATCTCTGGGCAGTAAATACAAATCCATAGGCTTGTCTTGAAAATGTTACGTTCAACCATCGTTCAACCCAAATAGGTAAGTTAGTATGATGATTGATGAGTTGATGAGACATGGTGATTTAATAGTAGATTATTAACCAAGGGCTGTATGACATCAATTGCATACGAGGTTTTTGGCGCCTGAGCGAAGCGAAGGCGCTAATTAACCCGAGTATGCAATTGATGCTTACGCCCGAGATAAATACTCTGCTTTACATATCGATTGTGAGGTAAGTAAACAACAAGACAGCAGGTTTCAATGAACATTTATTAAGAAGAAAAAAATGTGTATTTAATTAAAATTAATAGTAAAATTATTACAATTTGTAAGAGATATGGTCACGTTCTTTTTAGGTATATTTATAGTTTGAATATGAGTTTGTGATGATAAGACTTGAGTTTGAGTGACTTGAGGTTCTTGCATCGTAAATGGCGGCAGTTGACTGGTACTATTTTCTTCATTAAAAAATGGCTCAGATGATGTGCTTTGACGTGGTGATTTTAAGTTTATATTTTCTGTTATTTTAGAAGTAATTTTGCTTTTGTTTGCCATCGAATCTTCGATATAACCTTCGGCCACTTTGCTGGACTTCCAGCCGCCGTGCCTTTTTAACAGAGTGAGGTTGGCTCCCGAATCAGCCAATAGAGTCGCTGATGTTCTGCGAAAGCAATGCCCGGTGTATAACTCTACGTTACTCAGTTTTAAATATGTGGCTATTTGCTTTGGCATGCCTGTAAATTTGTTTTTTCCTATTACTTGTCTGTGGCATTTTCCTTTACTGTAATTAAGAAAAAAACGATTTGTATCCACGTTTTCAGGCCGAAGAGCTTGATATTTTTCAACATAATTTGCAAATTCTTCATGCACAACAAATGACCGGTCAATTTTAGTTTTCGTGTTAGGCAGTTTTATGAGTAGTAATTTGTTATGTTTTTCTACATTTTCTATTGTCAAGTTTGTCAAATCCACGGTTCTGCAGGCTCCCGATATCCCAAAAATTAGAACAACCTGTAAAAAAGACATAAGTTGTATTAAAGGCACCAAATTCGCATAGTATTTCTGTGAAATATTTTGGTAACTTATTAAAAAGGGCAAGTAAATACGTAGGTACCTTTATTGCTAAATAAATTTCATCCGGAGCTTCATTTAAGAATTTCTGTACTTCTTCTGCAGTAAATACCTTCGATTTCTTGCTTTTAAAGCCGTCAGACTGCCTTTTCAAGAAAGCAGTAAGTTTAGAAAAATCTTTCAAATTCACGTCATGTTTTGTCATCATTGTAGATTTTAGCATGGAATAAAAGCACCATAAACTGGAAGGTTGTAGCCTCTTAGATAATTCATCAAAATATGATATAAAAACACTTTCAGAAAGAGATTTCACTTTTTTTTCTGACCGCCATTTCATAAATTCGTCGTATGCCTTTACATATCTTTCTTTCGAGTTCGGCGGTAATATATTTTCGACAACTGTTTTTGCCCTTTCTTTAATAAAATCGGGCGTTAGATCTATGTCTTCGTCACTAGACATGTTTAAAACTTTTGAAAAAGAACTCAAACAAGAAAATTAATTATTTTCGCGATGCTTTCGCGCCTACTAATAGACTGCCTTTTTTTTTCACGCACGCAAGCGCGTCAAATCTTGCTGGCCAGTTTGATTTTTAAATCGATTCCATCTAACATACGATGTGGAAACAAATAGTTCCATATTTAAAATAAAATCTTTATAAAATAAATTGTCTAGATTCCGATTCGAGTAATTAATCGATACCGAGAAAAAAAAAATTAACTTTTTAAAAATATTCTTCGTGCAGTATGAGTATGACAGTTCTTTTTTCAAATTCCAAAACCTATGCTGTAATGATAGTCATACACCCCGGCATTCAGGGGTGTAAGGGTGTACTTACAGAGCAAGAGATATGTAAAAATAATAAAAAAATCCTGGTTTCTGCCCGCGACTTAGCTGCGTTCATACTTCGTTTCCGAGCAATTTTCTTTCATACAAACCTTTTGAAAATAATAAACACAACAAAAACATAACCCTTCCCTTGGAGTAGGATCTGATCTTACTTCTTACTTTTCTTACTTAATACTTACTTAATAATTAATTAATAATTAATAATCTATATATATAAAAGAAAGTCGTGTTAGTTACACTATTTATAACTCGAGAACGGCTGAACCGATTTGGCTGAAAATTGGTAGGGAGGTAGCTTAAAACCAGGAGACGGATATAGGATATTTTTTATCCCGGAATTCCCACGGGATCGGGATTTAAGCGTGAAAAACATCCCACGCAAACGAAGAAGAAATTGAGAGTAGGGTAGGGGTAGGGTTGGTGTAGGGTAGGGGTAGGGGTAGGGTAGGGGTAGGGTAGGGGTAGGGTAGGGGTAGGGTAGGGGTAGGGTAGGGGTAGGGTAGGGGTAGGGTAGGGATATGGTAGGGGTAGGGTAGGGGTAGGGTAGGGGTAGGGTAGGGGTAGGGTAGGGGTAGGGTAGGGGTAGGGTAGGGGTAGGGTAGGGTAGGGGTAGGGTTGGGGTAGGGTAGGGGAAGGGTAGGGGTAGGGTTGGGGTAGGGTAGGGGTAGGGTAGGGGTAGAGTAGGGATAGGGTAGGGGTAGGGTAGGGGTAGGGTAGGGGTAGGGTAGGGGTAGGCTAGGCATAGGGTAGGGGTAGGGTTGGCGTAGGGTAGGGGTAGGGTATGGGTAGGGTAGGGGTAGTGTAGGGGTAGGGTAGGGTTAGTGTAGGGGTAAGGTAGGGTTAGGGTAGGGGTAGGGTAGGGGTAGGGTAGGGGTAGGGTAGGGGTAGGGTAGGGGTAGGGTAGGGGTAGGGTAGGGGTAGGGTAGGGGTAGGGTAGGGGTAGGGTAGGGGTAGGGTAGGGGTAGGGTAGGGGTAGGGTAGGGGTAAGGTAGGGGTAGGGTAGGGGTAGGTTAGGGGTAGGGTAGGTGTAGGGTAGGGTCAGGGTAGGGGTACGGTAGGGTAGTGTAGGGTAGGTGTAGGGTAGGTGTAGGGTGGGGGTAGGGTAGGGGTAGGGGTATGGTAGTGGTAGGGTAGGGGTAGGGTAGGGTTAGGGTAGGGGTAGGGTAGGGGTAGGGTAGGGTAGAGGTAGGGTAGGGGTAGGGTAGGGTTGGGGTATGGTATGGGTAGGGTAGAGGTAGGGTAGGGGTAGGGTGGGGTAGGGTTAGGTTAGGGGTAGGGTAGGGGTAGGGTAGGGGTAGGGTAGGGGTAGGGCAGGGGTAGGGTAGGGGTAGGGTAGGGTAGGGGTGGTGGTAGGGTAGGGTTAGGGTAGATGTAGGGTAGGGGTAGGGTAGGGGTAGGGTAGTGTTAGGGTAGGGGTAGGGTAGGGGTAGGGTAGGGGTAGGGTAGGGGTAGGGTAGGGGTAGGGAGGGGTAGGGTAGGTGTAGGGTAGGGTAGGGGTAGGGTATCGGTTGGGTAGGGGTAGGGAGGGGTAGGGTAGGTGTAGGGTAGGGTAGGGGTAGGGTATCGGTTGGGTAGGGGTAGGATACCACGCGAACGAAGTCGTGGCGGGTCAGCTAGTACTATATACTATACTAATATTATAAATGCGAAAGTTTGTGAGGATGGATGGATGTTTGTTACTCTTTCACGCAAAAACCACTGAACCGATCTGAATGAAATTTGGTGAGTGGATAGTTGACTTCCTGGAATAACACATAGGCTACTTTTTATCCCGAAATTCCCACGGGATCGGGACTTGCGCGGGAAAACCCTCCCACGCGAACGAAGTCGCGGGCAGAAGCTAGTAAAAAATAATTATCAATTTTGTGCAACCGTTCCGACGAAGTTTACATTGAGCGGTTAATGTTTACTTGTAGTTGTAACCATACCTACGAGTACCTACACTAGTCACATAAGATACTTAACTCAGCCGATTTAAAATGCTGAGGGCTTTAAACAGCATGAAAATACCTATTGCGTAAAATTAAATTAGATAGTAAAACTTCACAATTGAATTCTTAATTCTTTTCGCCTTTTTTTTTTTTTAGCGTAGTAAAATTATCAAATAAGTCCTTCCACCCCGGGCAGGGTGGGAGGGACTGTCAGACTTTTACTGACTAAAATCCACGGTGTTCCTTCAATAACGCTTTACGTACCGGGGTCACGTAAAGGGTTATTGAAGGAACAATCGTTTTAAAATGTTTCAAAGCGTAAGAGTTCGTAAGGAGCATAGGAGCGTAGGAGTTGCACTTTGTGTCTTCTCCGACTATCTCTCTTATAATCTCACTTGCACAGGGACAACATGGATTAACCTGCGGAGTACCACAGGGTACTATTCTGGCCCTGGGCCCTTCCCTCTTCTGGGTCTATATCAATGATTTGTGTTGTCTAAACGTACCGAATTGCGTCATTTTTACCTTCGTAGATGACTTGTAATCGTCTCACGCTGTCCTTTGTTGCGAATATAAAATACATTGGCGTAATCATTAACTAGATATCGAGGTTTTCTCAGCTCGGAGAAGGAAACTTATCTATATATTCAGAGAGTTTAGACTCTCAGCTGACCCTGCAACCTTATCTCTAGTCTAATAATAATACACTCTCTTTCTCTATCATCTCATACTGCATTACTGCGTAGGGTGGTTCCTTTAAAACTCTGTTAATTTAAGCAGAACGAGCTCAAAGGCCAATTCTTAAAGTTTACATGAAGAGATTATCCTACTGTTCAGCTGTACTCCAAATCAAAAGTCCTCACCGTCCGCCAAGTTTTGGAAATACTATATTTTATGAAGGTCAATTACAGAAATAATGGCTTGGCGTCAGGGGTTCGGCGCGGCGATACGTTTGTACTCTGGCGTTAAAAAAAAAAGACGAAGAGGATTTCCAGCCAGTCATCAATTATTGTAATTTGAAGCGTCAATAAGCTAAGGCTAAGTCAATAGGCTAAGGTGTCGGACTTGTGAACGAAAGGTCACGGTTTCGAAATCCACCCATTATTTTTAAATTATTTTACACTATAATCGTGAATCCACTCCAGACACAAGTATATCTAGCTTAGTTAGAGGGGTGGCGTCACGGCGTCCTGACCTACCGCATGACGCAGGTCCTCACCGGACACGGAAGTTTCGGGAGGTACCTGTGTCTGATGGGAAAGGAGGAAACGCCTGGGTGTCACCACTGCGAGGGTCGCCCTGAGGACACCGTAGAGCACACGGTGCAAGACTGCCCCGCCTGGGCAGAGCACCGACGCACGTAGGTCCTTTTTGGTAATCTATGCGTGCAAAAGTTATAAACTTTAGGCGATACAAATGGATTACATTCTATTTTAATAAATACTCAGATAGCCAGGCAAATCAAAACACTCCAAGTCTAAGCAAATCGCGTAATTTGGAATGTACAAATAAGTGTAGAAGTTACAACTCGTCCACGCGTCCGAACGCACATCGTGTGTCTGCCAGTCGTGTGCGTTACCCCAGCAAAATAATGTCGAAAATAGTCATTTAAATCTTATAGATAATTAGTTGCCCAGCTTCTGTAATTGTTAAGCACATTTTTAAATTTGTTACACATATAGTTTTTTAGTTATTACACAAAAACATATTCTGCTGGGGTAACGTTTGAAACGTTACCGCAGCAAAACTTTTTTTTAAATAATGGGAATATTGAAATAAATATTAGCTATACATTTAGTTGTCTAGACGAGGTAAATGTTACACGTTATTTTGTTTTTGTTCTTTCTTCGGCTGCGAAGTTATTCGAGATTTTGCTGGAGTAACGTTTGTGGTTTTGCTGGATCTCTGAAACGGTTAAGCGGATTCTTATCATCTTTTGTACATGACTTCTTAGGAATTAGTTTTAATTTGTTTCGCAATAAAAATAACAAAATGATATACCGTTTAAAAGTTATTTAATAAAATATAAAAACACTTCTTTAGGTCCTAACACTCTGAATATGAGCTCTAAAGACTTACTTTAAACGTTATTTTGTAGCTTTTAACTACCTTCAAATGTACATGAAGTTTCATTAGTATCCTGTAGGTAATTAACAAATTATGATGATATTCAGTTCTCCACGTTCACGGTCACAATGCGCGCGGAGTTATTTGGCCACCGATAAACCTGTATACGGTTATATAAACTGAATGTTATATCAATATTTAGTTGCTTAATTCAGTTATATACCTGTAAAATATCAGAGTAGTACATACAATAATTAACGAGATAATTAAATAAAAGTCATTAGGAACTTCAAGAACGTAGTAATCCGACCAAGTTTAGGTGGTTACAAAAAAGCGACCGCGTAGAACATTATGCTATCTTCTAAAATATGTAGGATAGTCTTACAAGTTTAGTAGAGATGTGTACACAAGTGTTAAAAAAAAACCTACATATTTCTTAAAGAATTTTTATTTACAGGTAAAATAATAAATTCTTAAACTTAAAAACAGTAAGTCCTAATATTTTGTAGACAAATTTCAAATATCACAATATTTTTTCCTAGATATATATTACAGATAGTTGTATTCTAAGACTAACTTAAATTATGTAAAAATCACATCAAAAATAAAATAATAAAATATTATACTGCAGTCGAATAATTATGTAAGTCAGAATCATCTTTAGGCATAAATTTAATATCCATAATAATTGAAACGTAGAACCATCATTCTTTCAGAAAATTTACAAATAGAACCATCTTTTGGCATACATTAATAAAACATTTGATTGTGAACATACGTGGTTTTTATTTCCCTGTAAGAAACATGTAAACCTGCAAGCAAGCATGCAGCATGCAGTTATGCTAAACGAAAATGTGCAGAATTTTAACTCTGCCAAAAGTTTTTTATGCCATTGTGAATTCGAACATATAAACATTCGGCTAAATAATAATTATACATACTAAATAATTTTTATGCCTTAAAAATATTCGTATAAGGAAGATTATACCAAGTGTGTTATGCCAAATGATTTTTGGAGTATTAAGATTCTGCCAAATAGAAGGAACCCGTGAAACTGTGCCATTGAACTGGTGCACATAATACAATATATACCTATCTAATAAGTAGCTGAAAGGTAATAATAATAATGTTTATAGTACAGATATTATAATATTGTTATGTATTTAACAGTGTACGCCGTACGCGTCTGTACCGAAATTTTAAGGTGTATTATCCTACATATTTTAGAAGATAGCATAATGTTCTACGCGGTCGCTTTTTTGTAACCACTTAAACTTGTTCGGATTACCACGGTCTTGAAGTTCCTAATGACTTTTATTTAATTATCTCGTTAATTATTGTATGTACTACTCTGAAATTTTACAGGTATATAACTGAATTAAGCAACTAAATATTGATATAATATTCAGTTTATATAACCGTATACAGGTTTATCGGTGGCCAAATAACTCCGCGCGCATTGTGACCGTGAACGTGGAGAACTGAATATCATCATAATTTGTTAATTACCTACAGGATACTAATGAAACTTCATATACATTTGAAGGTAGTTAAAAGCTACAAAATAACGTTTAAAGTAAGTCTTTAGAGCTCATATTCAGAGTGTTAGGACCTAAAGAAGTGTTTTTATATTTCATTAAATAACTTTTAAACGGTATGTCATTTTGTTATTTTTATTGCGAAACAAATTGAAACTAATTTCTAAGAAGTCATGTACAAAAGATGATAAGAATCCGCTTAACCGTTTCATAGATCCAGCAAAACCACAAACGTTACTCCAGCAAAATCTCGAATAACTTCGCAGCCGAAGAAAGAACAAAAACAAAATAACGTGTAACATTTACCTCGTCTAGACAACTAAATGTATAGCTAATATTTGTTTCAATATTCCCATTATTTAAAAAAAAGTTTTGCTGCGGTAACGTTTCAAACGTTACCCCAGCAGAATATGTTTTTGTGTAATAACTAAAAAACTATATGTGTAACAAATTTAAAAATGTGCTTAACAATTACAGAAGCTGGGCAACTAATTATCTATAAGATTTAAATGACTATTTTCGACATGATTTTGCTGGGGTAACGCACACCTGCCAGTCAGCGACGAAGTTTCAAGGCACATACGTTTGTCTATAAGGGAATTTGTTTAATAGATATAATATGGAACTGGAGCGGACAGGTATAGCTTTATTATTTCGTATTTATTTCGATACCAAATTTTTTTACTGTCAAGATATTGATGTAATAAAAATATTAGTAAATAGTACTAAAATGTAGAATTAAATTCGTTTACACCAGAGTAGTACTATTGTGATTGAAGTGGATTGGTCGTGAAATGTGTTTTATCCATTACCTTAGTTTATCAAGCTACCAAGATTGCCATTTTTTTGTGCCGTTATCCGCCGTAACTATTTATTTTGATTTTTTTAGATATGGCGGTCGGTGTAAAACGTATTGAGGTTTTTAACCTTTGGCGTAATGAAAAAGTTGCTGGTCGAAAAACCGATACAGGACTGAAACATTTTAAGGACACGACGAATTATGACGAGTTAGACGAGGTATCCAAAGTACAATTTTGCAAAATAATAAAAAACTTATGTGGACAATTTGCTTTTAAATGGAGAAAAAGTAACCGTACATTGAATACTTTTTTGCTACATAACAAGGAGTGGTTGGATAGTTATTTGACTTTTTAATGTGTGCTCGATCAATTAGACCATGTTACTGCAAAAACGGGACGTCCAAGCAAGTGCTTTAAATATTGTAGTCGCTCAGTAAAAAAGAGAAGGGCTTTGGCTACTCAGTTGAAGCTAAGAAGAGAAGGTAAGAGGGATATTGCCAAAGTTATTAAGATTAGGGCATGCATTCCGGAATTCCGGAATTTCGTAATTCCGGAATTCCGTAACAATATTTCTGGTATTTCAATTCCGGAATTGAGAGGAGTAATATCGGAATTCCGATATTCATAAATTTTTGATATTTCGATTATTATTTTTTCCAAACTAGTCTGTGGAACTTTCCACAAGCCGGTATCTCCAACCTCCGACTAGTAAATAGTTATCTGTGGCGTTATAGCACTAGTGCAGTAACGTAAAGTAAAAAGCACGCGTTTATAGTTGATTTTCGTTTGACCATAATCTCACCTGATGTTAAGCGATGATGTGGTCGAAGATGAAGCACGCTTGCCTAGAAGTAACCTATTCACTCTTGACTTAAAGACTCCCAGGTTGTAACTATCAGGAAACACAGACTGCGGCAGGGAATTCCACTCCTTAGCCGTACGTACAATGAAAGTATTCCCAAAACGTTTCTTACGTATGGGTGGGATATCCACCATGTAACGATGGCGCATCGCCGTTTGTCTTGTAGTCTGATGATGGAACGGGCTTGGTGGAATAAGACTGTGCACTTTACGAGCAAATGTGTTGAAAAAACATTAAATTGATTTTTCTTTCAAAGAAACTTAAATTTTATTACTTGACACTGTTGAAAGTACAAAACAATAAGAATAAATATTTCGATATTATTAATAAGTATCGGTGTCGCACCTCTAGAGCAGAAGCGAACAATGTCAAGAAATCCGTGCCAGCTGCGCCACTGTCGACATAGAGTGACAAAAAACTACGGCATGATGGACAATAGTGCTGTGATGGTATTGACTTGGTTTTATCGATTGTTGATTCTATTTATGGATTTAAATAGTAATAAAGGCCGTAAATGTGACACAGATTATTACATTTATGTCATAAAGGACAAAGCGGGTTGAAATAAAACTCAAAACAAGGATGGTATGGCTTTCGATAGGGAGTGGCACGATAGCCTTATTGCTAAACTTCCTTCTTTCGGTATACTCACTGAACTTTGCGTTTGGATAGAAGACTTCCTGAGAGATCGGTCTATTCGAGTGGTTATTGATGGTTGCTCGTCTGGCCAATTGGCTATTAATGCCGGGGTCCCTCAGGGGTCAGTTCTCTCAGCAACTTTATTCTTGCTGCATATTAACGATCTGCTAATGCCCGGTACCTTTGGGTATGCAGACGACAGCACTGTTGCTGAGAGATATATATCCAGCGCGCGTGCTAGTGGGTCACAAGTCCAGTCTCTCCGAGAGGCAATGGTAGGGCGCTTGAACTTGACTTTGAAGGCTGTCTCTGAGTGGGGCGACGCCAACTTGGTCAAGTTTAATGCCGCCAAGACCCAGGCATGTCTTTTCTCCGCAAAAAGGAGCCAATTTCAACCGGCTCCTTCTTTCCGTGGTGTAACCGTGCTGATAACTGATCGCACCGAGCTTCTTGGAGTTACGTTGACATCCACCCTTAATTTTGGTCCGTTTATCGAGCCTAAGGCTCAATTGGCTGCCAAAAAGTTGGGAATCCTAGCAAAGGTGAGACGGTACTTCACACCGGAACAGCTGCTCAACCTCTATCAAGCGCAAGTTCGGTCGTGTATAGAGTACTGCTCTCATCTCTGGGACGGATCTGCCAAATACCAGCTTGAGTCTATAGAGAAACGGGCCAAAAGGCTCATCGGCAACGAGAAACTGGTCGAGACAAGGCTCCAAAGCCTAGAACATCGGCAACGTGTTTATTTATTTATTTATTATGGGACAATAAACAGCTACAATATATAACGTCTACAAATAACAATAATATACATATGAAGTATAACAATATTGCAGCCCACTACATTATCCGCATGTTATCAATATCAGGATAAGGTAAAAAGTGCCACTAGATTTAGCATTACTCAGATATGTAGATAAATTGAAGTAAAAAAGAAACAAACAAAAAACATAGATTATGAGATAAATACAATACAATTAATTAATTAATTAAAATGAAATACACGTTAAAAAAAGAACGAATTAAAACTAAAAATTAAAATTTAGGATTATTCGTTATCATCACAAGAATTGAAATTATGTTAAATAAGGAAATTGACATCACATCATTATAATATATCATCATTATAATATAATTACAAATTCATACAATTCAATAATATAAATAATTAAAACGGTTGACATATACTCGTATTAAGTTAATAATAATAAAGGACACTATTTCTTATTAGCATTGGATAAGATTTTAAAAACATTGGACTTAAATTTCGATTTGGAACATACAAAAATATCAATATCAATGAAGTTGCTATTATAAGATTCCACCATACGACGAATAGGGCAACGCAGTCTTGAATTAGTCCGACAGGTATTTACTGCGAACAATGTACCTGCACGGACTCTACGCTTATTCACAGTGCGGGGGACCACATAACATAGCTTACTTGTGAGGTCAATGGAATCGAAGTAATTATGAACTATACCATGCAGTACGTTGGCTTCTAAAAATTTACGTCTAGATTCTAATGTTAACATATTATATTTATTTAGTAATTGTGAATATGACAAACACCTTTTGTAACACCTATAGTACATGGAGCGAAGAAATTTACGCTGGACTTTCTCTATCATATCTATATATTTCTTATAAAACGGGTTCCAAATAGAGACGGCATACTCGAGCTGCGAGCGTACAAACGTCTTGTATAAGTAAAGATAGGTGGAGGGCCGTTTGAATTCGGTAGTTGCTCTCAGGACAAAACCATACATCTTAAACGAGTTATTTACAATTCTCTCGACGTGTTGATTAAGTGACAGCTTATTGTCAAATAGAACACCAAGATCTCTTACAATAGTGGTGTTACTTAGAAAGGCGTTATTTAGCTTGTACTTGCAAGCTTGTCAGTCTTCTATCGGTTACATTTAGGGGAGTGTGCGATGGAATTGCACAGTCTTATTCCACCAAGCCCGTTCCATCATCAGACTACAAGACAAACGGCGATGCGCCATCGTTACATGGTGGACATCCCACCCGTACGCACGAAACGTTTTGGGAATACTTTCATTGTGCGTACGGCTAAGGAGTGGAATTCCCTGCCGGAGTCTGTGTTTCCTGATAGTTATAACCTGGAAGTCTTTAAGTCAAGAGTGAATAGGTTACTTCTAGGCAAGCGTGCTTCATCTTCGACCACATCATCGCTTAACATCAGCTGAGATTATGGTCAAACGCAAGCCTATCAAATATAATAAAAAAAACTTTATTCAAATTAAAGCCTATGGTAAAAAAATATTGTCAGTTTTCCATGAGCTTTATCGATATAATTTCGACCTCACTACTATTTTGTAGGTTTAAAGGATGAATTCGAAGCTTGGCGCCGAGGGCACGTTTTTGATTTTTTGACGTGGTCGTCAAAAGGTTAAAAGACTGATATAATTATAAATCTTGTTTGATTTGAAACAAACTTTAAAAGTTTCCGGAATTCCGGAACTGGTTCCGGAATTCCGGAATCAGACTTCCAGTATTGGAACTCAGTTCCGGAATTGAAAACCTTGCGATATTGCATGCCCTAATTAAGATGGTGTCTTCCCCAACTGTTTCACCAAAAAGAGCTAACGAGGTAAAAAAACATATTACTACCCCCATCAAGGTCCCCTTAAAAATAACGCCTGAGAGAGCATTGTCTCCATTTGTAGATAATAAATTCACTAAAGAGCAATATATTGACATTCAACAAACTATAAAAGCGCACAATGTGAGTATAGCCAAAATTTAGCGGTAGCCTACCTCAATCTGTTTTATTATTATTAAAAGCACCAGAAGTTTAAACTATTTAAGGATTATTTTATGTTTGTTTTTATATTTTTGGTCGTTGGTTTATTAATTAATTAAAAATATACACATAATAATTCAAGACGCACACATACACATACTTTCGTAGAAATAGCAAGGTAGGTATGTATTTTCTTTTCACATTTGTATTCAAGTATTATTTTTCTAGTAGTAAACATCACAAATGCCGTCTTTTCTACCTCGTAATAGCACGAGTTATGATTCAGCTTCTTGTAACATGTTGTCATGTGTCATGCCTGATACTTTAAAACACTTAAACTGCACAATTAGAAAGTGATGTACTTTTGCATGCATAGATTATCAAAAAGGACCACGTGCGACGTGTCCTCACGGCGGCGATAGGCGGAGACCTCTCGCGCCCGGCATTGGTCGAGGCCATGCTGCGGGGCGAGAGGGAGTGGGAAGCGGTCGCCTCCTTCTGCGAAGCAGTCATGCTTCCGAAGGAGGAGGCGGGCCGCGTGAGGGAGAGGATGGCGTCCTCCATCCAGCCCAGCCGCAGTGGTAGACGCCCACGGCGTCGGACGTCGGCCGACGATCTCCGGCCACCGTAGAGGGGTAAACAAGATTGCTAGTTCCCTTTAAAAAATAATTCAAAGCACTAAGCTCACGTCTGTAAAACCAAATAAACGTATAACTAAATTCCATCTAAGAACCAGGATCAATGAGTGGTGACAGAAATTGCCAAACGAAGAGACTGACCAACTTCTTACTGTAATTAAGTAATTCTATCATTGTTCACGTCCATATAATTCAATTATATTCATTGTTATTTTGGTTTTAACTGTGATTTCAATATTGCTAATTGTATGCTGAAATCTATATCCCGCCAAAACATCCTGTAAAAAATTAGCCAAGTCTCGCCTAAGCTGCTTGTTTCTCTATAAAAAGTAATGAAATCTCTAAGCAAAGCGAACCCAAGTCTAAGAAAGATATTGAGTGAAAGAGACATGAACCATCTTTGGGTATACCAACTACGCGGTAGCCACATAGTCCATCGTCGTCTTTCAATTTTGTCGATATTTGTACGAGTTTATTTAAATTCCACGACCGTTTATGGATAATTTATATCAGTAAAAAGCGGAAATGGAATACGACTGGTGGCTGCTCCCCTGCGTTACCGGGTAGGCTACTTCTAATTAGCAACTGACAAAGACCGAAAACAAAATAAGCCCGAAGGCAAGATTAACAAGAAATGGGAGTTTCAGCCAGGCAAGCTGCATTTGAAAGTTGTCTCAACTGCGGACTTAGCCTGTTTCCACCTTCTCCACGAGGAGGTTATTTTCTTGAAGTACTTAGTGTGACTCTAGCACATTTTAATGTTTTCCAAGACATTTTCAAATACTTCAAAGAAGGGGCTCGTCATATTGAATAACTTTTGTCTAGGCGCATTTCCATATCTCCCATAGTTCAGCTGAGCTCTAAGGGTTCTTCATCTGATATTTCAGACCTTCAATTTTTTATACACATCAGTAGAAGGGACTCGTCACTCTGAATAACTTTTGTCAAGGCGCATTTCCATATCTCCCATAGTTCAGCTGAGCTCTTAGGGTTCTTCATCAGATACTTCAGACCTTCAATTTTTTATACACATCAGTAGAAAGGGCTCGTCACACTGAATAACTTTTGTCAAGGCGCATTTCCATATCTCCCATAGTTCAGCTGAGCTCTTAGGGTTCTTCATCAGATACTTCAGACCTTAATTTTTTTAATTTCAAAAGAAAGGGCTAACCACGCTCAATAAACTTTGTGAACATAGCGTGTCGATTATTTCAATAGTTTGGCTGGTCTGTTACGGTTTCTCCTCAGGGTCATAAGGTTTTTCCCTTCATATAGGCACTAAACCCTACCTTAATGCCAAATTTCAGCTCTCTAGGTTTATGGGAAGTACTAGTTCTATTTTGATGATCAGTGAGTCTATATATGTCGAAATAGTACAACTTTGTTAATGCATACCTTAGGAAATAAACAAGCTACAGACATGAAATTTTGAAGTTTAAGTGTGTGCTGGTAGCTTACTAGATAACGATAATTTCAGCGTTCTAAATCTATCCAGAGGTCCCCAAATAGGGGCCTGAAAATACGCCGAAATGGCTCCAGAAAAGGATGGTACGCATAGAGTACTATAATACTACGGATAATGGTACGGCAGTGTTTGCTTTACGCTCAACTTGGCGGGGGCACTGCCGTGCCCCCAGATAAAGATCCTACCGACCTACAACTAAATAGTAGAAATTATTTCGCTTTTGTAAGGAATTAAGCTCCTTAAATACAGGCATACCTTGCCTAGTTTAATGATCATTAATATAATATAATATAATATTCCACTTACTATACACAGTATCATAAGAACTTAAAACGGGATATATTTTCATTCGTGACCATGGCACTTGCAACAGTGCCGAAATGTCGGAAACAATAAATACTAATGGTAAATATGCCGTTGATAGTAATTTATGTATTATTATTTACCTACCAAGTTTCAACTCTGTAGTCCTAATGATTTCGGAATAAAGTGGCTGTGACATACGCACGGACAGACATGACGAATCTACAAGGGTTACGTTTTTTGCCATTCGGCCACGGAACTCTAAAAATGGATCCTTTAGCATTGACGAATCTTCTTGCATCAACACCTCCGTGGCTGGTACATGCAAGTAAAGAAATGCTTTATAATGTGTGGACAATATTGAATATGGTGGCATATTTAATGTTGTTATGATTTCTTTATCAAAACAAAATAAAAATAAAACATGAGTTTACAAGCATATTATATATTTTTTTTATAATAATTAAGAATAAATTCTTACATCACGAGTTATAAAATAAATACATTTATTGCCTTAAATTAAGTCCAAAAGTACTCTGTACAATTATTGTTAGCGATGTACAAACGAGAACGACAAGTAAAAAATATCCAAAAACAAAAAAAAAATTAAATTAAAAAGGGCCTTATTGTGAATCAGTAAAGTTCCCACAATTCTCCGTGTGACAAATCTACGAACAACTTAACAAATTGTGTCAGAATCACAACCAATAGTTTGCATCTTAATTTCATCTCTTATCAATATTACACAAACTATTTTATATCATTGCTCTTCGCTTATTACTAAAACAAGAACCATTCTTTACCTTATATTATAATTACAGTTAAATTAAGACTATCTAATTGCTAGCGGGTGTTTCTTACTGGACTGTTGTGCTGTTTTCTCAACATTACTCCATGCCCTTTGTAATCTGGAGATCTAGAGCTGAGTGCAGACTGTTCTACGTGGAGATAACACGGCGGTGCATAATTCTTTATAATAATTTCGTTGGAACGTGCTTTGTGTCTCCGAGACTATTTATTCGACGTGTTACGTCACCAACGATACTTGGCAATTGGCACAAAGCAGTAAATGAGATCACGGCAGTACCAGACTAGTATCATTATGATACCCAAATTTAGCTTAGACCTTACGTTGGACACCTATTTATCACGCGACACGCCCCTAATACAAATAAATAAATTATTCTCCAAGTGATTGCGACATTAATTAAAAACAGTTCAATACATCGGTGCCACAGAACGTTTGACTTAGTTCTTGACCTTATTCAATTAAATGGAGATCATATTTGCGCTTTTGTCAAATACTGCAACGATTACGATGCCGATATTATTAATAACACGTCTTTTTATTTATTTAACTAGTTGATACTATTTTAAACGTGAAGCTAATTTGGGTTATAGTTTGTGCTACACAAATTAGCTGGCCACGTTTAGAAATACGTAAGATGAGAGGGATTTGTGTTATGTTATAGTTTCGTGGGTTTGTATAGGATGGAATATGTTGGTTGGTAGTGCAGTCTGCACGCAGGTCCGCTGTGTGATCGCTCATCCTCGCTTTGCATCCGCCGGGGTTCATTGCTTTTTTTAAACAAGGCATTACTTAACCAAGGCCACTGTGTCAACCACAATGAGCGACTACTAGCCTAGCATATTAATATGCCCTATGTACTATGATTAAAACAAAAACTGTTGCGATCAGATAATCTGGGCATTGTTCATACAGAATTACAGACGATAATAAATTAAATAAGACGGTTAAAAATATCACGAAATTAAATTCATGTGGCAAATAATATGGCATCAGATTTTAAGTACTTTTAATTATTAAAAGTAGAGACTACTAGCACTTGCTTTACGCAAGTTTTAGCTTTAAGTAGAGTATAAAATGTTAATGATATACTCGACACTAGCGGTACTGTAATATTAAGAGCCTAGTAAAGGTATTGGAAGACAGAAAAAACATTGCTATTCAGATCAAATGAAACAGTTAAAAAACTGCATACATTAATTTTCAATTTATACTGACCATTAAGCCAAATAATTATAATAAACCAATTTCACTAATTAGATTAATTAATATAAAACTAAAATGGACAAAACATATAAAATTATGTACTTCTGTGTTATTAAAGTAACCAAAGTGCGGATTCAATAGATTAAGATTACATTTTAACACAGGGTCGGGCTCCATTAATTTCAAAATTGACTAGATATCTGTGTGCATAGGAATCATATATAAAAAATAGCTAAGTAAAGGAACCGATACACTGAAATTCTGGCATGTCTGTGTAAAAAACCATCTAAAACTAATTTATTGCCATAAGCAAAAAATTACGTCTAAAAACTGTACTTTAAATTATGTAGAGTACACAATAACACGTCTAAATTTTGTACAATTTGTACAAACGCATCTGCATTCACTAACATAAAATTCATGCTCAGTCAAGAAACCTAGAATAATGACCTAAAACGAAACCGATACGCTACAATAAACATAATAAAATTAGTTTGAAAAACTTCACAACATTGAAAAATCTCACAATAATACGCGGACTAACGAAAATCACTAACAAAATATTTGATCTCTCATTTCACTGGTGTACAATTTATTAAGTACGGTCGCGTTTCTCGTCGACGGGAAACACAAACTACCACCGATCAGTCTGCAATACAAAAGAACGAACGTCGCTAAAATAGAATGGGTCGCGTGAGGCGCTACACGGCCGCCGGCGCCGCATCACTTGGACGGCTGGTAGGGCGGGTAGGCCTGGTGCGGCTGTGCGGCGCGCGAGCCCGTGGCGTACAGCTGCTGCTGGAAGTTGTGGAACTGCGCCGCGTACGTGGGGTCGGCCGTGGACGGCACGGCGAAGCCCTGCCCCTTGAAGCCCGGGCCCGGCCCGCCCATGGACGGCGGCAGCGGCTGCGCCGAGCCCATGCGCACGCCGCCGGGGCTCATGCCGCCCTTCACGCCGCGGAAGCCGGGCCCGCACATGGGGTTGGGCCCCGGCCCGCCGAACGGGTCGGCCATCTTGGGCGGCGAGTTGAAGCCGGCGGGGTAGTGGTGCGGCATGCGCAGCATCCCCGGCGCGCGCATGACGCCGCGCATGCCCGGCTCCATCTCCAAGCCGCGCGCGCCCGGGAAGTACGCCACGCCGCCCTTGCCGCCTTCCATCTGCATCTGAGGGTTCGTCACTCGCTGCAGGAAGTCCAGGCTGGGGGGACCTCGCGGGCCCGAGTTGCAAGGCATCTGCGGCCTCGTAGGCAGGTACTGTATCGTGTTCGGCGCGCTCGCTTTTACTTGTACGTTCGCACCGTTGAAGGGTGGCATTTTGCCGGGACCGCCCATTCTAGGTCCCATCATACCCGCATCGGGCCCCATTGGTCCCATAGGCCCGCCCATAGGTCCTCCACCCATTTTCGGACTAAGATTCATGTCTGGTGGGAAGTCACCGCCGCCCATCATTCCTTCCATGGGTCCTCCCATTCCTGGGCCACCCATGTTGTCCATATGGCATCCTGACACAAAACAGAATAGATTTATTATTTCTTGACTTTGATAATGGATATAACATTTAAACTTTAAAAATACTGACTTAAAATTAGATGTACATATAACAAAGAAAACAACTCACCTAATTCATTCATCATCATATGTGGATGCCCATGCGGATGCATTGAGTGATGGTGCTGCATATGGTGTGGTCCCGAGCCGAAAGGTCCCATGTTGCCACCGTTGGGTCCCATAGGACCTCCAGGTCCCGGGCCGCCACCACCCACCGTGTTGGTGAGCTGTTGTGACATCTGTGCTAGGGAGGAAATAGGGTCGAAGGAAGACGTGGAGGTCATGGGGCCGTTGGGACCTTGATTGGGGTTGATTGGGATGTTGTCTGGCCTGTTCATACTGCACGGTCCGGGGAAGGGACCCGGAAGACTCGTGCTGTTGGGCCCGCCGGATAGTGTCGTCTGTTGATAAATAACAGTCATATTTAGTTTATGCTCTTAATCAGATGCAGTTGGATACGAAAAATACCCCAAAAATACACACATCAAAAGTGTCTAGGGATCAACATATATTTTTGCAATAACTTTTCTCTTGATTGATATTAATTAAAATTTTCTTTAAGGATTCATCAAATAAAGTGTTTTCGTTTGTCACAGTAACGATAAACCAAGTCACCTTTGCATTAATAAAGAAATTTGCCATTTTCCTAATAAAGGGATTTTTGACATTTGAACCACTAACATTAAAGTTCGAAAAAAAGACTGAAATAACAGTTTTCTTTAAAATTTTATTGGGTAACTTAAACAATTAATAATCCGTGTTTCTACCGCGAACACTAACAACACAAGGACATCGGTTTGGCATACTCAAAATGAGTTCATCCAAATCACGCTGTGGAATGGCCGCCCATGTTCGTTGCAACAACAAAAAAAGGTCTTCTTGCGACTGGATACCCTCCATATTCGGCAGAGCTCTTCTCTGTAGCATATCCCATGCATGCTCAATCGGGTTCAAGTCTGGCGACTGAGCAGGCCAGAGCAGGACATTGATGTTAGCTGCGGCGAGAGTCTGTCTTACAACTCTTGCGGTGTGCGGTCGTGCATTATCATGCATTAACTGAAATAAGGGACCGATTTGCACTTGTAGAGGAACGATGACGTCAGATACAATCGTCTCAGCATAAATTTGAGCGTTGAGGTTGCCTCTGATCCAAATCAACTCAGTTCTTCCGCCGATCCAAATACCCGCCCATACCATGATGGTTCCACCACTATAAGGATGGACTTCCTGGCAGGATTTTAATCGCTGTTGGCGTCCAGGGGTTCTCCAGTGTCGTATACGTCTTGTATCCGGTCTCATACCAAAACGAGACTCATCAGAAAAGCACACGAAACGCCATTGTTCTTCTGCCCAATTTCTGTGTTCAAGAGCCCATTGATATCGAATCCTACGATTGTGCATTGCTATAGGTGGTACCCGTAGCGGTCTTCGGGAATGAAGGTTCACTTCATGCAAGCGGTTTCTGACTATTTGGTCGCTAATTAAGTTCCCTGAAGAGTGATGAAGCCTCACGGCTAACATCATGGCGGTTATTGTTGGAGCTCTTCGAGTTAAGATTTGAATGTATCGGTCTTGTCTCCGTGTGGTGCAGCGATACCGTCCTCCATGGCGCTCAGCCACGGTACCAGTGCTTCGGTAACGTGTCCAAAGTCGACTGATAACACTCTGACTTGTATTCAGAGCTAAAGCCACAGTACGTTGCCGGGAACCAGCTTCTATCATTCCCACGGCTCTGAGCATTTCTTCCCTGCTTAAATGACGTCGCCGCTCCATAATAACGTTGGTTTTAATCAGTAGTAGGGAAACAGTAGCACTAATAATGTCTTCAATGCGTTGTATGTTTTTATAGGGAAAATATTGACAGCTGATTTTCATCTTTTACTCGAATTTGATTAACAGTTCCTGTTTCAAATTATGAAATGCACCAAAAAGGATCCATATAAATTTATAAAATCATAAATTTATTACAAAGCCACATCTCAATCTCAAGAAATCCGCATAAAAATGCTTGATCCCTAGACACTTTTGATGTGTGTAGTTGTAAAAGGTATGATAATTTTCCTAATGTATAAGGGGCAATTATCATACTTTTTTATCAATAACCTAATTAAAAAAACTTGAACTATATTTTTTTCAGAGCTGTAAGCAGATGATAAATACTTGGCTACATTCTGCGAAGACGGCCCTTTTTAACACTTCATAATTTAATCAAATGAATAAGTGCCAAGGGACATGACATGGTGTAATAGCATAACTGTGATCCAGTTTCAAAGGATAATTAAGTTAGAAAAGCGGCATCGAAACCGAAAATGTTGTAGACGGCACTTGTTATTAAGATGGCGACTTTCTTTCAGGTTAAGCAATGCTTGTGAAGACCTGTCCAGGAATAACTCGCACTTTAAACTGTTTTCAGCAACAGTAGTTTCGGATACCCAGAGGATCACTCAATATTGATAAAATCATGAAAGCTACATCTGTCATAAAAGTCGACCTAATCTTGGTTGGGTAAAAATCTTACTAATATTATAAATGCGAAAATTTGTAAGGATGGGTGTTTAGATGTATGGATGTTTTTTATTCTTTCACGCAAAAACTAATCAACGGATTGGAACGAAATTTGGTACGTAGATATTTGTCATCCTAGAATAACACATAGGCCACTTTTTATCTCGGAATTCTCATCGGATCGGGACAACCGTCTCACACGAACGAAGTCGCGGGCAGAAGCTAGTCTAGAATAAATGGATAATGTGTGCACCGTTTTTCATCAGAACTTACTTCATTATTCCCTGCCATAGAATCATCCATTGATCCGCTGGCCGTAGTCACAGCACCGCTGTTAGCGACGCTGCAGCTACTCTTGACGCTACCAGAACATGATGATGCCGACGACGCTGGTGCGTAAGGACCTTGGTTCAAGTTCGGCGTGTCCCGTTGTGGCGTTTTTGATGCGCTGTCTTGACTCGACCGGTTTGATTGCGGGCTTGGGCGGGATTTTTCGTCTGTATAGAATATAAGAATGGTTAGCATATATCTTGTTTTAGATTTGGAAACTCTTGATAATGTCTCGATATGATTTTCGGTGCAAGCCACCTAGAGTAAAGCAGCAATATAAGATAAAATGAACGGGATGAAAAGATTCTGAATACTTAGGGTCAATTTATACTAGCGCAGAGTCGAAGCGCATCGAAGCGTCTATCCAAAACTAAACATAACAAATTCAACTTTAACTCCATAGCGTAACGCACACATTACTTCTGAGATTTTAAAAAGACGCGCGCATTCTTCCGAATTCGCGCGAACAACGCTGATTGGTGCGCGTGAATAACGCTGATTGGTGCGCGCGCATTCTCGCGTATCCATGCGTCCACTAGCGAACCTACGCGTCATCAGTCGGAAATTGGCCTGCGTCGGTGTTGATCACGATGGACTCGGACGAAAAATTAATTTACCTGGTGCAAAAATATGAATGCCTATTTAATCCAAAAATTATAGTGACAAACATTCCAAAAATAATGCTTGGGAAAAAGTTGATGCCCATTACTACACGTAAAAGAGTGCGGCTTCGCGTTAGTTCTAAAGAATTTGACGCTTCGAAGCGCTTCGACTCTGCGTTAGTATAAATTGACCCTTATATGGCAAGAGAAATAACTTGGCACAGAAAATAATAAAAAACACGAATATCTAAATTAAAAGTAATTCAAATGAGGCTACGATATTATGATGCTAGTCTTTGGTCCCTGGCTGTCATTTGTACGTCTTGTCAGTCATCACAAATAGTCACGAAGACAGAAACTCCGACATGTCTTGTTAAGGGGTATCTTGTTACCCAGCTCCTGGATTGTGCAGGTTAGATAGGCAGTAGTGAGCGGCATCCGGTTGGACTTGAAGCCGAACCCGCCAAAATTATTTGGGAAAAAAACTAAGCGGATGATGTTTCAAATTAGGCTGTGGGCTTAGAACAACAACGCATAGAAGAGGCGTCTAGAACAAAACACGAGCGATTTCGTGTGTCCACTTTATTTTCTTTGTGTGCGTGAGCCGAATGTGTCTACATTCTTCAAACGCACACAAATATAGCTTTCAGTGATACCATTACCAGACCATTACCCACAAAAATGGGAAAACGCACTATTATGTTGCTGGATCAAATCAATATGCGTTGTTGTTCTAAGGCTGTGGGCTACTTTTCGATCTTCAGTTTGATATAAAACCAGTTCCTCAGAATCCCTATCCCTCATCACGTCCTTTTGGACACATCTTATGTTTAAAATTTTACATTACTAGAATGATGAGAAAAAGAAAACATATAAACGAAATCAAATTTAAACCTTCGCAGACTTGCTTTCAATAATTGCTGATGATAACTTACCCTGACATTTAGTGTTGGCAGCAGAGGTGGGTGTCTGTGGATTGTTGAAGCCCGGGCTCTGCTCTAAAGAGAAACGGCCTGCCCTTGCTTCTGACAACGAACCGTGAGGCTCAGGGGTGCCCGGCATCATGCTATGGAGGAAAACACCACACTATAAGGATATTGTTATTCCTAAACTTCTTTACTTTTGTTGTTTTACTGGTAGGTAATGAGCTCTTTTTACCCGACTGCGCCAGAAGGAGGGTTATATTTTTCGAGAGTATGTATGTATGTATGTTTGTATAATTGTTAGCCACGCTCTGTGGCCTGAACGGCTCGACGGATTTTAGCTTGAGAGGTATCGTTAGATTCGTATTGACTATGAGAGCAACACTGGGTATATCAAAATAAAAAATAAACAAACAAAATGGCGGATTTTTGGCGCCATATTATGCCTTCAAAACGGTTTTTTTTTTCTAAAAACCTATCGAGTAGGGTATCAAAATAAAGGGTTTTAAAAGGTGATTGGCGGGGCCCATACCATTATTATAGTTTCAAACTCAAATGGGTCCCGCCTGCTTCCAACTTTTATTTAATTTTAAATGGGCTTGTTTTATTAGCTTTTCAGTTAGTTTTAGTATAAGTCGGTAAGTAAGTGCAGTCGGGTTTTTTAATTACTTTTTTTTTATTTCACTTCCATTTATCAATTGCTGACTAGGGCCAACCTTGAGTTCCACAGCGAAAAATGTTCGAAAGTTTTCTATCGGTTACATTTCGGGGAGTGTGCAATGGAATTACACAATCTAATTACGCCAAGCCCGTTCCATCATCGGACTACGAGACAAACGGCGAAGCGCCATCGTTACATGGTAGACATCCCACCCATAGTAAAACGTTTTGGGAATACCTTCATTGTGCGTACTGGAATTCCCTGACGTAGTCTGTGTTTCCCGATAGCTATAACCTAGGAGTCTTTAAGTCAAGAGTGAATAGGTTACTTCTAGGCAAGCGTGCTTCATCATTGACCACATCATCGCTTAACATCAGGTGAGATTATGGTCAAACGCAAGCCTATCAATTACAAAAAAAAAGAAAGACTCTTTCATATTGTAATAAGATTGTTGATCATTGTGATTAAGCTGAATCGATTCGTAAAAGTCGATATTTGAATCAGAGGCTCACTAAACTATTTTTTTTTTAAATCTTTATTCATGACCATAGATACAGTCTTTCAGTCGCATACATAAATAAACTAGAATATGGCTAGTTGCAAAAAACAAAAACAAAACACTCAAACAAACTTATGCCTACTATACACCAAGGTGTTACACCTTTGTCTATCTATATTACACTCATAGAAAACATATATTTGATTTTTTTTTCCAATTATATCTAAAACTAAACCATACTACAATGTTTAACTTAAATTTTTTCCACCGTATTACAAATATATTTATACAACGCACTAAAATAGTTCTTATTTATTAATAAGTCCTGAACGTTGCGGGGAACACTTTGTTGACGTTCACTGTCACTGGATTGATTGTTACTGTCAAAAATATCACTCACTAGAATCAACCGTTGAATATTAAAACTTGTGCATTGTAAAATAATATGGTTCAGGTCAGCATCTTCAGATCCGCAGTGATGACATCGGCTATTGTCATATATATGGATTCTGTTCAGGTGGGCTGGTGTCAAACAATGTCCCAGTCGCATACGTGTTATGGTAGTGATAAATCTTCTATTGATGTTTTTTAGGTTATAGTACCAAGCTTTTAATGGCAATTCTTTTTGTATATCAGCATACCACTTGCCTTTCGTTTCCAGGGTTATATTCCAGTAGTCCTTCCACAACAGCCTGTTCAACTCATTAAAATGACTGTAGTAATCAGTAAATGGAACCTTTAGGAGCTCTGATTGGTCTTCATCATGGTCTAACAGGGGCGTGCATAGGATTATGACAGGGCATGCGGCGGAGTAAAAACACACAAAAACTTCTTCTCTTATAGATTTTTAGCATAGCCACAGCCACGCATCGTAGCATGGTGGCGATGCGTGGCTATGGCTATGCTAAAATCTATAAAAGAAGAAGTTTTTGTGAGTAATCGGTCACAAAAACTTCTTCTTTTATAGATTTTTAGCATAGCCACAGCCACGCATCGTAGCATGGTGGCGATGCGTGGCTGTGGCTATACTAAAAATCTATAAAAGAAGAAGTTTTTGTGTGTTTTTACTCCGCCGCATGCCCTGTCATAATCCTATGCACGCGCCAGTGGTCTAACCTAGTTGCATTGTCAGCTACTTCATTTCCAGGAATGCCACTGTGTGAAGGTACCCATACAAATTCTACATTAATAATCTTATCATGTAATTCCCTAATCTTATTTCTAATATTATAAACTATATAATTTAACTTAAAAGATAAATTTACATTTTGTAATGCTGATAAAACACTCTTGGAATCAGTCACTATCAGAATATTATTTACATTATTTACAAAACTATTTACATGCTGAAGTGCACAATAAATTGCATAGCTTTCTGCAGTAAAAATGCTACATGCTGCATTTAATTTAATGCATTTCTATCTATTTGTGGATCATAAAAAGCTGCTTTGACACAATGATTTGTTTTAGACCCATCTGTGTATATGATGTAATGATTTGGCTTATTGTCTTTAAATTGTAGATATTCAAATTTATTATGCACAGTGTCTAGATGTATGACTATAGAACTATTAATAAGGCTAATATAAGTATTTTTATATACAGGCCAAATATCATATTTCATAACTTTTTTTGAATTATTTTGTACATATTGAAATATTGTTGGAATTTCAGGCAAAGTTCTACTAACCAGAGAAGAAGCAGAGATAGTACTGGATGATATTTCTTGGAACATTTCAGGATGTATTGTAATTTTCTTAACTAAAGGATTATTATTCAAAGATAGGACTTTTAAGAAAAATCTCTCAGCCAACTTCAACCTGCGTAATATCAAGGGAGGTATACATGTCTCAATTTCTAATGAATTAATAGGTGTAGAACGCATAGATAAATATACAAATAAGTCTCATTCCCATATTCTGGATGACATCTAATTTCTTAAGTAAGGTGTCATTGGCATTCATATAAGCTAAACTGCTATAATCAAAATGGCTTCTCACTATACTTTTGTATAGCATACTCATAATTTTGGGGTCGGATCCCCAAAAAGTTCCTGCTAAATGTCTCAATATATTGATGCCATTTAATGCTTTCTTTGCTATGTGCTTAATATGTTCATCAAATTTTAACTTATCATCAATAATAACCCCTAAGAATTTATGTTGTTTGACTATTGGAATTTCAACATTATTATATAACATTTTTACATTTTTATGAGCATTTAAATTTTTATTAAGCCTGCGCCGAGTAAAATAACTCAAAACGGTCTTCACAACTAAAGGAATATAACCTATAATAGTACTTTAATTACCATACAAAAATATGTAATGAACACTAGAATAAATGTGTTAGCAAACATAGTTGGCAAAATTTAAAAATATTTTATAGTTTATTAAACAAAAATACATAAAGTTGGACAAAAATCCTTACAAAACATGCTCGTGCGTCGCTGAATTTTGATAGTAAACTGTTGAATTTTTTCATAAACTTCAATTCATATTATTCTCTAATTGTCATACTATCATTTACAGCTTTAACATTTCAAAAATGTCGCTTGGTTGTTTTAATTTTAATTTTTTCTTCTAATTTGCGCGCTATTTTGAACCATACGCAACGTACACCGGTCGAAAATTCAGTCGTCCGCGGGAGCTCAGAGAAGGGTCACGTCTCATCGTGGAGCGTTTCGCCGGTAACGATAATTCGCGATCTATTGTGTACGTATGTATTGCAGCAATCCGTTGAATAACATAAGTCATATTTTTTGTTTTTTTGAGTACGATTTATTATGCATACCCAACAATTACTTTTTATTGTTCAATATATATTTCTTTAACATTTTTTTTTTCAATATTTGTTTTATTATGGGAAAATATAAAAAAAAAATTATTAGAAGAAAGTTGGCGCAAATTTTCGAAAAAAAGCCGTTCTCATAAAAAGTACGTATTTCTATTTTGTGATGTTATTATTGCTTTTTAACCGACTTCAAAAAAAAGGAGAAGGTTCTCAGTTCGTCTTAAACTTTTTTTTATGTATGTAACCTCAAACTCGAAGACGGCTGGACCGATTTGGAATTTTTTTTTCGTTTGACAGGGTATACTTTCGAGTTGGTTCCATTGTTATGAAATCAGGATCTGATGATGGGATCCTGGAGAAAGCGAGGGAACTCTTTAAATATTATAGGCACACCTATAGCGTTTTGGGTATTTCTAATAGTACCTTGTGCAGTTGCTCCCGAAAAGCACCATTTGAGGAAGTGAAAGTGATGATGAAGACTTTTTTCAAACATTCGATATGGGTATCGTGTAATGGGTTTTTGGGGGTGGTGATTGCAAATCTGTAATTTATTTTTAAATTCAAGATGGCGTATGCAACTTTTTCTCACAAATTCGATATGGGTACCGTGTAATGGGTTTTTGGGGGTGGTGATTGCAAATCTGACATTCATTTTAAAATCCAAGATGGCGGATGCAACTTTTTCTCAAACATTCGATATGGGTATCGTGTAATGGGTTTTTGGGGGTGATGATTGCAAATCTGGCATTCATTTTAAAATCCAAGATGGCGGATGCAACTTTTTCTCAAACATTCGATATGGGTATCGTGTAATGGGTTTTTGGGGGTGGTGATTGCAAATCTGGCATTCATTTTAAAATCCAAGATGGCGGATGCAACTTTTTCTCAAACATTTGATATGGGTACCGTGTAATGGGTTTTTGGGGGTGGTGATTGCAAATCTGGCATTCATTTTAAAATCCAAGATGGCGGATGCAACTTTTTCTCACACATTCGATATGGGTATCGTGTAATGGGTTTTTGGGGGTGGTGATTGCAAATCTGGCTTTCATTTTGAAATCCAATTTAAAACACATACGATATCCATATTGAATGTTGGAGAAAAAGTTGCATCCTTGGTGGATGCAACTTTTTCTCCAACATTCAATATGGATATCGTGTGTGTCTACTAAGTTAAATATACTGATAACCTTCAAGGGTTTATTGCTAAGTATAATTAACAAAGTAACGTAAGGACTAAAATTATCGCTAAATGATGAAAATGAGTGCACCCGGTTGCTGTTCGAAATACACTAAGCTCGCGGCGAACTTAGTGCGACCGCATTATATCGCTTGCTCAGCAAACGTGGTCGATTGCAAAATATTGCATCAAACATCGTGTAATAGGTTTTTGGGCATACCGATTGCAATCCTGACATTCATTTTAGAATTTACGACGGAAGTTCATTGGCTACTTTGTTAGCTTACAATTTACACTGGGTTATTGACAACTTAACTGATCCTAGGTTAAGTGACTATTCAGTATTATCTAGGGTATCTAATAATACTGAAATTAATTGTTTAAACCCTTAGATGTGACAAAGAAGAGTTATAATAACATAATTTTACTATATGATCAGAATATAAATCGTTTCTCCGGCAAAATATTAGATGAGGAAATGTTAATAGATAAATATGATATAGATATCTTATGTTTTTGTGAAACCTGGCTAAAACCAGATAGAATGTTGTTTAAAATTAATATTTTTCTGTTACTAGTGCATACAACAGGTCCTCAGTAGGAGGTGGTACTTTAATATTACGTAGTAATTCTCTTAGATATAAGGAACAAAAATATATCACCGCTTGCTCTGTTGATTGCTTGTGTGAGGTAGCATGTACAGAAGTTGAAGGCCAAACTTTCTTAAGTGTTTATAGACCACCAGCATCAAACTTGTCATCATTCTTAATGATAATGGGAGAAATGTTAAGTACCTAAGCTTATAAGAGATAATAAATTAGTTTTCGTTTGTGGTCACCTAAATATTGATTTGTTAGTAAATTCACCTGAACACGGCAAGCTTACTTCATTGTTTGGTTCATTTAACTTAAAATGCACATACAAGGAAGCAACAAGAATAACAGCAACATCAGCTCAATGCATAGATAATATTTATACTAATTGTGCCATAAAATACTCGTCTCAAATTAGTGGAGTTAGGTCTGACCATACAGGTCAACTAGTATCCTTTGAGTTGGTTAAAAAGCGGCAATTAAATAAGACTATTAAGTTTAGGCCACTAACTAAAAGGAAATTAATGTTTTTAATGATAACATGTTAAGTAATCTTTTAATGGCCAATTTTGACTCCCATGACCCCAATGAAAATTACAGGATATTATTTTCTTCACTATGCCACGAATTTAGTAAGGCATGTCCAGTTAAAAAAATTCAAATGAGTAATAAATCTAAATTTAATGAATGGGCCACTGCTGGAATAAGAATAAGCTGAGACAATGCATACAACTTATACCATGAAAAATCATTGACTTCCGATGAAGCCTTCCATAATTATGTAAGAAACTACTCAAAGATATTTAAAAGAGTATGCGCCCTAAGCTAAATCTAAATCAGAAAGTAATAAAATTAGCATTACTAACAATAAAATAAAAACTGTGTTGAAGGTGATAAACAAAGAAACTGGAAACACAAACCAACAGGGTTAGAATGATTTGACTTTGAACATCGATGATCAGGTCATCTCAGATAAGTCAAAAGTGGCTGAGAAGTTGGAAAATTACTTTACCAATATTCCAGTAGAGGTTACTAAATCTCTACATTTTCCGCCATTATTAGCAGAATCTTTTTTAAAGGAAAACTTCAATAAGGATATACCAACATTTTCATTTAAGCCCATTTCTATTGATGTAATTAAAAAGCATTCCAAAGTCTTAACATAACAAACACTGATGACTTATGGAGTGCATCTGTTAGGGTTCTTGGTAATATTATTGACTCATTTGCTGCTATTCTAACAGGCACATTTAATTAATGTATAGACAGCGGTAATTTTCCCGATTTAATGAAACATAGTAAAGTAGTACTAATTTTTAAGTCGGGTTGTAAGAGTGATCCCTCTAACTATAGACCGATATATGTGCTTCCAGCATTAAACAAAATATACGAAAAAATCATGCTGGACCAGATGCTATCATATTTTAACTCAAATGGAATTCTGCATAGTCGGCAGTTTGGTTTCACGAAAGGTAGGTTAACAACAGACGCAGGAGTAGCGCTCATCCGTCACATTCTGGAATCTTGGGAGAAATCTCAGGATGCAATTGGCATATTTTGTGACCTCTCCAAAGCTTTTGATTGCGTTGACCACAAAACACTGATCTGTAAATTACACCATTACGGAGTTCGTGGATTCGTGTTCTGCTGACCTTGTTCTTTGATATTTATCAAACAGGCAACAAAAAGTTATTGTTAATGGAGCGACATCTGCAGGATCCCTAGCCAAGATGAGTGCTCCGCAAGGTTCAATACTTGGTCCTTTCCTTTTTATAGTGTATATCAATGACATACATGATGACCAACTTATCGGATATTTTTTATTTGTAATTCCATTGTGCTGTATTAATTGGTCTATACGACAGTATAGACCAAAGTTTTAAATATAATTAAGCATATCTTAGAACTGGAAACATATCTTACAACTATATAATAATATAGGTTATCCATCAGAATTCAGACAGGCTTTAATTTATAATCATATTGTGGGAAGTACTAATTTCACACGGGTTCCCGTTAGTATATGCTTAAACTAGACTTATGGTCTCATGGTGCGTGGTGTGCTGGTTGCACGCTACTGGCATGATTGCTCTATGTTATCTCTTAAAAAATAGTAGTAGAGATACCGACTACTGTTTCTTGTGATTTTTTTTTATTTTTGGCTCGCGTTTGAATTTTAAGAAAAAAATTAATTCAAACTCAAAATGTTTTATTTCACATAGGCCTACATGGGCACTTATAAAACGTCAGCAGTTTGGCGCAGGGCACGGTTCGAAATTCGTCGTTTTCTATGGAGAAGATCCGGCAAGAAACTCCACAGTTACTCTTTTAAAATATCATTCTTACAATGTATCTATAATACAGGTTAATTAGGTATGAGAGGACATTAAAGCCTGTCTGAATTCTGATGGATAACCTATATTATTGTATAGTTGTAAGATATGTTTCCATTTTTAAGATATGCTTAATTATATTGAAAACTTTGGTCATTACAAGATATTTTCTAAATTTAAACCCACGACCTACGTCATTTAAATTTAAAAGTCGGACGGATTTACCAAAGTCAGCCGTCACCATTCAAAAACGTGTCATGAATTACAGTGAAAAAATCAGAAAGCAAGTAACTGCAGAATTGAAACATTTGAAAAGTGCAGGTGAAAGATTTAGTCTTTCTTTCGACAAGTGGACTTCAACATCCAATAAACCATACATGGCTGTCAACGTTCATTCATATAAAAAAAATTTGGAATTTAGGACTTGTTCCTATTTATGGAAGTATGAAAGTATGGCTGAAAATTGTCTTCGTATATTGAAAGAGCATCTAAGTATATTTGATATTTCCCTGGATACTGGCTTTATGAAAAACATAATTATTTGCAAGACAGCTCTAGCTCAGATGATACTATAAATGAACCACCTGTGGCTGTTGATCATATGGACGACATCCATGATGATGAACATTTAGAAGACTTAGACAGTCCAGAATCAGACTTAATCTTAATGTCACAAAATGACCTTGCGCTATAACACATACCAGAGTTAACACAAGATGAAAACATTAATGAGCTGATAAAGAAAATCCGCAAAGTTGTAGAGTGTATTTCAAAAGATCACCATTGAAAAATGAAACAGTACTTCAAAAATAAATGAAAATTGAACATGGAAAAGAGCTGTCACTTCTTTTGGACTGTAAAACCAGGTGGAATAGTCTTTTAACAATGCTGGAGCGATTTTATCTTTTAAAAACCTTCATTCAAAAAGCTCTTATAGATCTCAATCATCCAATTCGTTTGGAAGAAGTTGATTTTGAATTGGTAAATAAAATTGTTGATGTGCTGACCCCAATTAAATTGACAGTAGAAGCAATCTGTCGGAGAGATGCTAATTTATGCACAGCTGATTCCGCTTTGACATTTCTTATAAAACAGCTATCTAGCATAATCATTTTTTGGCAAGTGCTGACACTTGCCAAAAAATGAAAACATCCTTAGTGAAACGTATGAAGCAACGACGAAGTGATGATTTGACTGGTGTGTTGAATTAATTACAAAATCCATGAAAAGATGGTGAAAATCAGTTATTATCGGATTTGGAATGACATGACTTATTTCCAGTTTCTACACAGGCTTTAGTTTGGAAGCAAATAAAGTGTATTGTTAAAAAACTTAAAAGTCGAGATGACACGGAAGAAGAAGAAGGAAGATCAGGATCACAAACAGATGATGAGTTAAGGCCACAAACCTCCCAATCCCAACCCCAATTGACACTAAAGGAAAAGTTATAGCTGGAAATTGATAAGAGTATGAAATCCCCAGATCGTGAAGTACAAATACAAAATTAATCGGGGTTGGCAAAGTATTAGACGTGAAATAAGCCTGTTTGAAAATGGAGGAATTAGTGGATATCACTTAGAAACAGCATATAAGTATCTATTGTCTATTCCTCCAACCAGTGTAAAACCTAAACGAGCATTTTCAGCTGCTGCTTATGTTGGTAATAAACGAAGCAGGCTTGGAAGTCAAACCTTGGATGCATTGATATTTCTACGATTGTATTTTCAAAATTCGAAATAAGTTTTATTGTCTTTTTATTTCTTACAAAGTGTATCTTTTTGTATTTTTTTCTTTTCTTACTATACTGTGATATGTGTAGTGTACCAAAATTAAAAATATATATTTTAAGAAATTACTCGTTTTTTAGAGTTCAGTTGCCGAATGGCAAAAACGGAACCCTTATAGTTTCGTCATGTCTGTCTGTCACAGCTATTTTATTCCAAAACTATTAAGACTATACATGTGAAACTTGGTAAGTAGATGTATTCTATGAAACGCTTTCCGATATTGAGAAAAAAATTAAAAATCATTTAAAATAAAGGAACATACTACTACCCCATACATGGAACTAAAACTGAAATTTTTTTTTTTCATGAAGCCTATGCGTGTTTGGTATTTATAGACAGGTCTTTAAAAATGACATGGGAGTTTCTGAAACCACTTTTTCATAAAGTCAATCGTTTAAAAGATATAAGCTTCCAAAGTGGTCAAATGTGTATCCCTCCCTCTAACTTCTATAATAGTAGAGTAAAAAATCTAAAAAAATATATATCTGTAGATCTTAATGTAAACTTTCAACCAAAATTGGTTTGAATGATATCGAGTTAAAAGTTTTTGAGATACGGCATATTTTCTAAAACCGCAAATATAACTTTGTAATTCATACAAACACTATGAAAAACAAAGTTATCTAGCGTAGTTGTAAAAAATGTAAATAAGCTAGTTTTAAGAAATTTGTAAGGTTTTTTTCGTCAAATAAATATACATATTATATTATATTATTATAGTTACACACGGAACCCTTCATGCGCGAGTCTGACTCGCACTTGGCCAATTTTTTACATTTGAGACCAATTAGAAACCACATAGTCTAATCCGGGGATAGCCCCAGGGTCCCAGGATTCAGCATCAAGAATCACGTAATCCCGGGATTGAAAAACATGCTCGGGATTGTATTCTCTAGTTGCAACTAAGAAAGGATTTCTATCGAAATTCTATTTTAGTTGCCAAATGTGTCGAAAAAAATAGAATTAAAATAGAAACCAGATAGATAGCCCTACAGACCTCAATCTGAACGATAATTCTGTAAGCAGTTTTATGTCGATAGGAGCCGGGTTTTCTGGTTTAGAACAAGTTTCAGCTTCCTTTGACATTCCCTCTGTGTCCGACAAATTATACGCCAAGTGCCATAACAAGGTCTGTCCAAAAAAAAACACAACAAAAAAAAAAAAAAAAAAAAAAATGGCCAAGTGCGAGTCAGACTTGCCCATGAAGGATTCCGTAGTAACTATAATAATATAATATGTATAACTACTACAACTACTAGTCTGTCTGTCTGTCCATCCGTCCGTCCGTATGTTACAGCCATGTTATTCCGAAACTATTAGGACTATACATATAAAACTTGGTAGATTGATGTATTCTGTGAACCGCTTTCCGATTTTAAGAAAAAATTAAAATATATTTAAATTAAATTAAAAAATATTTTCAGTTTTAGTTCCATGTATGGGGAGCCCCCCACACATGGAACTAAAACTGAAAATATTTTTTTTTTTTCATGAAACCTATGCATGTGTGGTATCTATATACAGGTCTTTAAAATGAGATTGAGGTTTCTAAAACCACTTTTTCATAAAATTAATCGTTTAAAAGATATACGCTTCCAAAGTGGTAAAATGTGTGCCCCCCTCTAATTTCTATAATAATGGAGTGAAAAATATAAATATAGGTATATATACAACGTGTAACGGAAACCCCATATCTAACCAAAAGGGCTGAAGACAACATTTGGTATGGAGTCTCTATGCACAGTTTCAGCACAAAATAACTGACTTAAAGAATTGATACCAAATTATTGGTTTCACATATTTTTTGAATACCAATCATAACAAACGTGTCACAGCACTACGAGGGTCAATAACTTTCCACGTCACTTGCCAATAACACGATAATTCTTTTCGTTCTTCTTAATTTGAAAAATTCGGTCTCTGGTATCAGTGTACTGGAATTTGTAATAAGTTCTACACATGTAGACTTAGGATTCAAAACCCTTGCCATATCGTTTGTTATCATCCAAAGAAGCCATGCACTTGGTATGTATATACCCTTTAAATTACACGTTGTATATATATATATATATATATCTATAGATCTTAATGTAAACTTTCAATCAAAATTGGTTTTAAAGAGATCGAGTCAGCAGTTTTTGAGATACAGTATATTTTCTAAAACCGCAAATATAACTTTGTAATTCATACAAATACTATGAAAAACAAAGTTATTTGGCGTAGTTGCAAAAAATGTAAATAAGCTAGTTTTAAGAAATTTGTAAGTTTTAGTTTTTTGTCAAGTAAATATACATAGTATATTATATTATTATAGTTACTACGGAACCCTTCATGGGCGAGTCTGACTCGCACTTGGCCAATTTTTGTAAAATGTTATAATAAGCAATATAACATTAGATTTATAGATTTCTTTTATTTATTTTTTTTTTTTAATTAAGTTACACTTGATACATATATTGTTATGAAATAAATTACGCTTATATTTTCTGCGAAGTGAGTTCGCTAGACAGCATTAATGAAATAATGTTTTTTTGGTATGGCCCCACGTATATATAATAAAGTACCGAATGTTATTAAAAATATGACAGTACATCAGAATTTAAACGAGCACTAAATGAAATTTTAATACACAAAACTTATTTCAGTCTGGTTTTATTCTGACATTACATAATTATATATTTTTTATTTCATACTGGTTTTATTATTCAAATAAGTACTGCATACCCATCTACCCTAACTTGCTACTTACCCAGTTTCGAAGCGTCAATAGCCTAATGGATAAGGTGTCGGACTTGTGATCGAGAGGTCGCAGGTTCGAACCCCACCCATTACACTATTGACGTGAACCCACTCCACACACAAGCATATTTAGCTTAGTTGGAGGGGTTAACAAGATTGCTAGTAATGTGAAATGTACCCACATTGCTAGTATTCTTTAAAAAAAAATCTGAGGAGTTTAATATATAAAATCAAAGTTTTATTGCAATAGGATGAATAGTGAGGGAACGAATAATGTATTACTACAGTAAAAACAAACGTTAATTTTTATATAATAGGTATAATTTATTAAATTTATTTTTGTTATTTATTTACGTACCTACCTACTTGCTTCATTTAGATCCATCCAGCCGTTTGAGCGTGAAGAAGTAACAAACATGCAAACAGACACATTCATTCACAAACTTTCGCCTTTATAATATTAGTGTGATAAATAAAACCATCTAAATAATTAATATTCGTTTTTCAAGTTTATTCAACATAACGACAAAAAATTAAAAAATGCAAAGTTAGCAAACTTCGTCGTGCAACGGCAAGCGGGCCTCGAGCGAACTTGTCATTGTGTGTGTGACAACGCACACGACTAGCCCGCTGCAGTAAATACCTATTTTCCGCGCGTCTCGTAGGCTCGACACCCTCTTAACAATTAAAACTGAACTTTTGTCTGGATTAATTTCTAATTTAAGTTTTTTATGGTAATAGATGTACAACTGATTTAAAGCCTTATTAATATTAGCCATAGCTATTTCTATATTCTGATTTATGCTATACAAAAGCAAGTCATCTGCAAATTGCAAGATATTTACATCTGGTGTGTCTACATATTTTAATATTTCAGAAGCATAAATGTTATAAAGTAAAGGGGATGAAGTGGCACCTTGCATTGTGCCTTTGTTGACAGACATTGGACCATGTAACTTATTATTATATTTAACAAAAACAGTTCTGTTACTCAAAAAGTGATAAAGCCATTTTAAAATGTGACTAGGTATTCCAATATCATGACATACTTGAATGAGTTCCTCTATATTTACATTGTCAAAAGCACCTTTTACATCTAAAAAGACACAGATTGCATTAGAGTGACTTAATTTAACCTGTTTTAAATCTGACAATAGAGATACAAAGCTTTCAGAACAACTTGTGCCTTTTCTGAAGCCAAACTGTACAGAAGGAATTAAACTATGTGATTCAACAAAATGATCTTATCTTAACTTTAACATATTTTCAAAAAGTTTACCCAAACAAGATGATAATGAGATAGGTCTATATGAAGATGCATTATTTACAGGTTTATTAGGTTTTAATATTGGAATCACACATTGGGTTTTCCAAGATTCAGGTATAAGTAATTGATCCCATAGTTTATTATAAATACCAAGTAATATGATTTGGGCATTTAAATGTAAGTTTTTGATTAAAAAGTAGGGTATATCATCCAATCCCGGTGTAGTATCTTTCCTACTCTTTAAAGAAGTGTTCAACTCCTCTATAGTGAAATTGTACTTGAGAAATACATTCCAACTGTTTTCTGTAGCATTTTCGAACAAATATTTCAATTTAGTCTCATCTATCTGGGTAGAATCTGCTAAGTTATTTAAAAAATTGGGAACCCATTCATCATTCAAATTTTTGTTACGATTTGTACCAATTTTTTTAAATTTTTTGATGTATCCCCATATCCGTGAAACAGGTGTTAACCTATTAAAGCTACTACATAGGTTTTGCCAAGAAGTAGTGCTTTCTTCTTTTAATATTATTTTCTTTTTCGCATCTAACTTTTTGTATTTAATCCAATTTTCTACTGTAGGTTGAGAAAAATAATATTTAAGTGCATCTTTCGATTTTTTGACAGCTTCACTACATTTTTGGTTCCACCATGGCACTGGCTTTCTTATAACAGTATTTGAAATTAATTTACGCTCTGGAATTGTTTTATTCCTTAAATCATTTAATGTGTCAACAAAATTATTATATGAATTGATCGGAGTATCATTAATTAAATCTATGTAGGAAAAACTAGTTTCTGATAGGCTGTAATACTTGTGCCAATCTGCTTTTCTATAAATATATTTCTTCTGATCCACAGGAGGTGACGTGTCATAAATAGATGGTTGAATGTTTATCTCAAGTAAAGTTAGAAGATGATAGCTACCCATGGGATCATCATGAACATACCAGTTACACAAATGAGCAAATGAAGGGCTAACAAGGGCAAGATCTATAGCTGAAGCTTGTCTATTAGGATAAGGAACAGTTGTTGGTGATCCATCATTCAAAATGCACAAGTCGAATTCATCAATTATATTATACAGACATCTACCTCTAGTGTTATCACTATGGCAACCAAAGGCTATGTTATGAGCATTAAAATCACCCATGATTATACAGGGTTTGGGTATTTATTTATTTATTTATTTATTTCGGGAAAACAAACAGTTACACAAAGCACTTAGTCTCTAGTATCATTAAGTAAACAATAACATATGTGTAACCCACTGCGTTATCCACAGATTAAATTTTACGACGTAATAAGGTTACAACACTCACAAAACAAAAATAATAATTATAAAAATAAATAAAAATAAAACACAACATTAATCAAAAAACAGAAAAAAAATAGCGTCAAAATAACATTGAAATAGTATGATAGAAAAACAAACGGTATCAAATCATTGAAATTAAAAATAATTAAAATTAAACAAATCAAAATAAATAATCAATAACGAAGGATAATTATTACAATTAAATGTGTCACAAATTTGATGCATCAACTAAGAATTCAAATAAGGAGATCTTAAACTTATTTGCAGACACAGCAAACAAGTCTAAGTTCCCAAAGACGATATTAAAATTGTTTGCCATACGACGAAGAGGTGCCCGAACCCCAGCGTTAGTGCGACAGGAAGTCACAGCAAAAATTGGACGTGCTCGCACCTCCCGTCTAATGATGGTCCTTGGTACAACATAACTAAGCCTATTAATAAGGTCTATGCAATCATATCTATTATTACACAAGTCATAAAGAAATATGGTTTCAAGATACAGGCGTCTAGATTTTAAGCTCAACAACTCAATATTCCTGTGGGCTAAATTCGAGGATATCAAATGGAGGCGGCACCGATATTTTATGGATTTGAGGAATTTACGTTGTATCCCTTCCAATGTGTCAATGTATTTTTGGTAAAGAGGATTCCAAATGAGTACAGCGTATTCAAGTTGAGACCGAATTAACGATTTGTATAAATGTATGTAAGTATCAATACGCTTAAAGTTGTTGGTAGCCCTCATCACAAAACCATACATACGATATGCGTTACTAACTATTTTTCTTATATGCTGATCAAGATGAAGTTTAGTGTCCAATAGTATTCCAAGGTCCCTTACTGATGTAACTTTTTGTAATGTATTGTTATCCAATGTGTAATACTTACTTATTATATTTCTATTCTTCGTAAATGTAATAGATACACATTTAGATGTACTCAGCTGGATTTTATTTTCTACACAGTAATGAGAAAATCGATTAAGATCATTTTGTAGGAGTAAAGCATCAGTGTCGTTACGAATTTGTCTGTAAATTTTAAGATCATCTGCGTATAGCAAATACTTAGAATGCGTGAAGCAAGTCCCGATGTCATTAATGAAAATAATAAAAAGCAGAGGGCCTAGAATAGAGCCCTGTGGCACACCAGAAGTGACGCCAATTGAATTGGACCGATAACCTCTTATAACAACTCTTTGGGACCTATTCGAAACATAGGATGCAAACCAGCGAAGTAGATCCCCACGAATGCCATTATATGCCAGCTTTCTAAGAAGCAGTTCATGATCCACCTTGTCAAAAGCCTTACGAAAGTCTGTGTACACTGCGTCCACTTGTACCTGACGATCCATATTATTGAACAAGTATTCTGTAAAAGTTAATAAATTTGTAACAGTAGATCTTTTTTTAACAAATCCGTGTTGTTGTGTCAGAATAATGCTATGAATGGTAGGGTATATTGCCTTGTGTACAAGCCTCTCGAAAACCTTGGACAAGGTAGACAAGATAGAGATAGGGCGATAGTTTTCAACATCGTGTTTAGAGCCTGTTTTATGTACTGGGGTTATATTTGCTTGTTTCCAAACTTCAGGAAATGTGCCTTCACAAATACATTTATTATAAATAATGTGAAGTGGAATATACAAACTATCAGCTGATTTTCTAATAAAGAAAGGTGGCAACCCGTCAGGGCCTGGACCTTTTGTAACATTCAATGATTTCAATTCTTGTAATACTTGATCAGGGCAAAATGTGATACTGTTAATAATAACACAATTGTCTGAGCACTCTTCAGGGGGAAGCCATTTAGTCTTATCAAAAGTAGTAGCTTCATAAACCGATTGAAAAAAGTTGGAAAACATATTACAAATTCCGTTTGGGTCACTCGAACTATGTTGTTTATAAAATACTGTTTCGGGTATACCAGCATTGGATTTGCGATTATTGACATAACTCCACAGGTTCTTGACATTTTTTTTAATATTATCTTCGACACTATTAATATATCTATTAAAACTCTTATTACACTCAATTTGGAACCTCTTTCTAAGGAAAGAGAACTGTTCATAATCTGATAGGTTATTGTACGTTTTCCATTTAATCCACGCTTTATTTTTGTTATGAAATATCCTTATGAGTGATCTAGAAAACCAGACTGGGAATCTTGATGATTTGGAATGGCTAGTAGGAGTATGGGTTTTTATTATACCAAAAATATTATTATAAAAAGTGCTGACGCACTGATCTACTGAGAGCCCGTTGAAGATCTGATCCCAGTCAATCTTACACAAGTCATTGTTAATTTTCTCATAATCCGCTTTGTAATAATTATATCTTATTGTTTTTGCTTGCTTGAGACATTTATTGTTGGATTTGTAAGGAATTGTAGTATAAAATGGAGGGTGATGATCATCTATCGGTAGTAATGTACATGCTGGTTTAGATGTGACGCAGTTTGTATTGCTTAATAATAAATCCAAAATACGTCCTTTGTGATTTAATATATAGTTAAACTGCGTGGCGTTAAGTAATGACATGAAGTTACTCATATGCTCGCTTAAAGAATTATTACAATGTAAATATGTAGCGTCGCCGTCACGGTTCGGGAGCCAATTTATTTCAGGCAGATTGTAATCACCAAACAGATAAAATAATTGTGCATTTAATCTCTCTAAAGTTCTCTGCAAAAGATTGTAATGACATAGATAGGTTTCTTCAGAGGATTTCGGTGGAATATAAACAGCACTTATGACACAATTACTATTATTGCTAAAACCCGGAAGTTGTATAATAACGTGCTCGATATCAGTAGTAAACGGCATGTCTAGTGGTATAAAGGTGGAACGTAAGCTTTTTAGGACGGCCACGAGAACCCCGCCACCTTCTTTTTTGTTAGTCGCAATACGGTCCCGGTCACATCTATGAACAATGTAGCGGTTGTCAATAAACTCATTATCCAGTATTTGCGGAGTGAGCCATGTTTCTGTCAAGATAATAATGTCATAGCAATTTGATAATATATTCATATAAAGGATATTAAGTTTGGTCCGCATACCCCTACAATTCTGATAATAAATAGTGAGTTCATCCATCGTTAGTGAAGTCAAATTTAAGTGAGTATAAATCAAATATGTTGCAAAGCTTAAACTCATAGACTTGTGTTATAAATATGTAGCTAAAGTTAAAGTTTAGATTGTACTTAGTATGCATTAAAGATAATATGACATTGTGTATGTACCATAAATAAGACCACATGATAACCATACAGAAATAATGTTGTGTAGTTTTTATGAAATATATAGCAAGATCTTCCAAGTGTGATAAAACGTAATTTGAGCAGTAGAATACATTCTGATGCATGCAAGAAAAAATAAAGACAACAGTAATTATCTTACCTATTAAAACAAAAACTATTTTTTTTGAGTACATATAAAAGCGAGAATGAATACAATTAATGATCATGCTTTGTAGCTCTAGGCTTAATTTTAAGAACGTCCTGAAAGGACCGTATAGCAATTGCAGAATCACCATCAGTCTCTCGCACGAGGATCGTAGCATGTTTGACCCACACGAACTTGAACTTATTTTTGCTGGCAGCTTCTCGGCATGCGCGAAACAACTGCTTGTTCTTTAATGTCAGGTGTTCATTCATATAGATCGGTTGTGGTGTACCAGATATGCCAAGTTGATCCGTTTTTAAGCCCTTTGCCAGTCGAAATGCACTCAGGAGATTATCTCTTAGTACTCGAGAACTAAGCTTAACAACAATGTTTTTCGGCTTATGGTTTTGTTTCTGTGCATGGGGCACACGATGGATAGCAATGATATCTCTTTGGCTTAATGAACATTTTACCTTTGCACTGATGGTCTCCATAAGCGTAATTAAATTTTCGACGCGCTTTTCAGGGATATTACATAATTCTAGGTTACATTGCCGGGCCTGTTGTTCGAGTGTATCGATTTTCATCTCCAATTTCAATATAATATCATTTAGGCCTTCTGTAGACGTATATTGAGGTATGTTATTGATTAAAGCTTTCAACTTGCTTGAGTCAAATCTAGTACTGGGTGGGCTTTATACACAAAGCACAGCTATTCTACCAAATTGTGTTTCTATTGATACATATGTTTTGTATTGATTCAGAGAAATTTGTATTAATTAATTTGTATTTTAAATGATGGTTCACCAAAATAGCAACTCCATTATGACTATTGCATGAATTTTTGTAAATAAAATTGTATGAAGGAAAGTGTGGAATAGTGGATTTAGGTTTTAACCATGTTTCATTGAGTAAGCAAATATCAATATTTTTTTGAATTAACAAATTTTGTAAAAGGCTCTTTTTACTCTGTAAGCTTTGTATGTTATACTGCAAAATATTTAAGTAACTGTCCATTAAATTAAATTTGATAAAAATATTTCTTTTATTTTCTTATTAGTGATTGGACCATCATCATCAGTCTTATTGCCTAATGAGATAAGAGACTTTACAATTGCATTAGTGATTATGTCATTATTAGCTATCTGTTTAATGTCAAGAGTATCATTGTTATTAACTTTTTCCCTGATTGTTTAGGTAGAGAAGGAAAAGATTTATGTGTAAAGGAAGGGGGTAAACTCACAGCAGTGGCATAGGATTGTTGACGAAATTTGGCCTTCTTTTCTTCCATTTTTTGTTTTTTAACAGGACAATCTCGTGAAATGGCAAGGTGGTTACCTGAACAGTTGATACACACAGTCTCTTCAACATCACATTCCCTATATGAGTGTCGACCAGCACAAGAAGAGCAGTTTTGTTCGCCTCTACAAACCTTGGCAGAATGATTGAATTTTAGGCATTTATAACATTGCAATAGTGGAGGTATATAAGCTTTGACTTCATATCGAAAAAGTCTGATGTAGGCATATTGTGGGAGAGATGTTGACGCAAAAGTCACGGCAATAGTGGTGAGAGGAACTAATTTTCCTTCAACTTTTCTCATAAATCTTTTAATTGATATTACTTCGGCATCACACACTATGTTTTTATATATCTCTTCATTCGATAAGTCTTTCGGCACAAACCTTAAGACCCCAATTTTTTCCGTAAGATAGGATGGGATGAAAGCTTTCATCTTATTTTTCAACAAGAAGTCTTCCATTTTAAGGAAATTATTGGCAGCTGCTGCTTTCCTGAACGTTATGCCCATTTTATATGCATTTATTCTGTGCACTCCTATAACTCCCTTTACATTGTCTGTTATTAAATTTGTAAGGGTTACGGGATTCTTATTTCCTAACTTCTCTTGTTCAGTAGATTCTACATAAACAGTAAATTCAGAATTCCCGTTTTCCAGAAACAGTCTCTTGTAATTTGGTTTTGTGTAAATTTTAAACGGGTTAGAATCTGTATTCCCGTCTGCATTTCTTTGTTCATACCTTCTTTTCTTCGTTCCCCCAGGGTCCTCGCCCTGACTATGAGGACTCATCGTTTAAAATGGGTTCGCTCAGTGAAAAGTTAATGCAATTCCGCACTTTGGAAAGCAAAACTTTAAATAATTATAAATTTGTGCAAATCAAAATTACCGCCTCGTTTGACTTCCCGCCAAAAAGTCACACTAAACTTGAGTAGTGTTGCTCCCCTTTTTCTCATTTTATTTATCTCTATTGATTACTGGCTCTTCTTGAATTATGTCTTAATAAGTAATTTTTTTAACTTTACAATGTACAGACGCCAGCACATGAAGCTACCCAAAACTGTCAAATTTTCCCAATCAATATTGAACCTAATCTCTTTAATAATAAAGTTGAAAATCTATTAAAGAAATTTGACAGATTGTTGTAGCTTGATGTGCTGGCGTCTGTACATTGTAATCTCAAAATTAATGGTTATGTCAAGATTCCATTCAATTTCGTATTACACATTTAGTTTATTGTCCTTCGCATCGTGAGTACTATTACAATGAGAAAACTTTCCCACTTGAACACCTATTGCATCAGTTTTAGTAAAATCAACGTTCCCTACGTTTATGAAAAGACAGAACAAATAATAGTGTATACATACCCGGCAGGTGATTTCTGATTAGAATTAGATTGTGGCGTTTGCCCTCCACTGTTTGAAGGCGGCCCGTTGTCTTTTAGCGACGTGTTGGGCTGTTTCTGTATCGTTAACTCTTGACCTGGCATATTCAAACAACAAAGTTATTAAATAAACTACCACACAATAAACAAACAGGATGTTGGACGAACAATGTAGAATGAAAGAACGAATTAGCCATAGAGTATGAAAGTACATTATGTTAGCACATTTTCACCAACCACCACCAAAATGAAAACAAAAAATAATGGAAAAACACAAATTCTACTATGAAACACATGATACGATCAAAACATTCAGTGAAAGGGTAGTTACATATTTCCTCTGTCAATCAAATGTGCAGCTACCCTCAAATATGAAATGAAAATTGTAAGACAACTCAAACGGTTCTAGGTTGAAAAGAATTCGGTTATCTTACAAACAATAATTATGGAATAAAAACATTTAGAAGCGTAATAGAAATGCAGTCTTAATTAGAGTCTCAAGCAGAAATAACACAAAAGAAGTCATTAAAATTAGCCTGGGGTTACACCTACAATAAAATTTTCTTCACATGCCTGAAACAAATATCGCAGGCCGACATTTAAAATCAAGAAACAATAATTAGTCATTTTAAAAATGTTTTAGTTTTACTTTATAAGGTACTCGTATAGTTCAAGAGCTGAAAGAAATTCGCGCATTTTACATAAAAGTGTGACCCCGGGATTGAAGTTGATTATTTCTGTGGTCATCCAATCAAGTTACCTTCGAACTGGTTCAGATACGATATTTGCTGCGGCGACGGTACGGGCATCAAACTGGGTTCCTTCCCGTGCGAGCTACCCTGTTGATTCTTCTGTTGTTGCGCCGCCAAACATTGGAGAGTACGAACAAACACCCCGTCGTCTAGTTTCTCTAGTATTTCTTTTGTGGCCATGTTTGATCCAAGAATGTTAGGTCCAATATCCAATTTGATATGGCCACGTATGTTAGGGTATTCCGTATTTTTGTATGGTTTTTTTATGTTATTCGTTGTTATTCATCACACGGTGGGATTTCAAGCGTCAAGCGTTTTGCGGGGGGAGGGGAGGGAAAACAAAAAATACGCATTACAACTACAGAAAACAAAAAAATAAATAAAGAAAAACAATTGCGTCTCATGCCAATGTGGATGAAACAAGTCGAATATAAAAACTCTGTCGTGGTTGGGAAAATGTCTAACACAGATAATATATGAGCATGCTCTACTACTGCTATGGCTTGATTTCATATACAAACTTTTCATGCGACATTTGTTAACTTACCATAATTATTTTATTTCATTATGAATTAAAAGGACAGTAATTTGGTCCATAAACCCCTATTTTGATTGGAGATCCTTCATCAATGTTCAAATATTACATTTGAACAGGACCCGGGCGTTAATATGGCCAATAGAGTTTTACAACAGTTTTGTTTGGATAAAGTTTTATAATGATAACGATTTATGTGACGGTCTCTAAAGTACCAAATTAGTGCCCAGGAACTAAAATCACGCTCTTTGTGACAATATAGGACTATAGACAGAGAGAGAGAGAACTTATTTTGGTGTCTCTCTTTTATCGATCAACAGTCCTGCGATGTCATTAGCTAAAATACGTATGTCCTTTGAATTCAATATATCCTATACACCGTGAAATTTTAATGGTGGTTTTCCGAAGCGAAATGGCTTTGTCTTGGTAATACAATCGTTTTATAAACAAATAAAATATTAGACACAAAAAATGTTAGATTAACTATTGTGAAAAACAAAACTCGAAAGCGACCACGAATCAATAGTAATCCTCCCCGATAACTACGCCGGGCGCCGAACGGCCGCGCGGCCGTTGACCCGCTTGATTTTCAATCAGCTGATAACTAAAAAAAACTAAAAAAGTTATTCAAATTTTTCCTTCATACTTTTACGAGCTTACGACCGTCTTAAATAGTTTTTAGCTGCAATTTACTGAATATGAAATTAAATAAAAACATTTTCTGAATTAGAGACCTAACAAAGTATTTGAGGGCGTATTTCATAAATTTGAATCCACTTACAATAATTTAACTAACTTACTTAACTACTGTAAAATGTGCATTATTTACAAAAGTACGAGTAGGTACTTACCTACACTTCCCGGTAACGGAGTAATTGTTCGAAGTGCAAGCCATTGCGTTGAATACACAATCAAGCACCTTTTAATTGATTGTCTTTCAATTTTATTAAGGTGTCTCTGTCACTTCTTACGATATTGAAAGCGTACACTATCGCAGTTATTAACACGTCGCGAGTTTCGTGTTCCTCACGATACACCAGGCGCTTGAGCTCAGACCACAAGTAAAAGTCTAACGGAGTTAGGTTCGGGCTAAATTCCAGGTTAGATCCAAAGTACTCGATGATTTCTTCGTCGAGCTCTGGCGAAATAACGGCCGATCGACCTCTGCCCTCTGGTGTCTGGAACTACCCATGATCTAGTAGCCGCTGTGTCGCCGCTACGATCGTCCGGGCCAATGGGACTTGGGGTTCCAGAACCCCGCGAAGACGGAGCGACTCCAAGTGTTGCGGCTCCGCGTAAAGTCGCCGGGCAGCATGAGAGTCATAATCAGTTCTAGCATACAGTTGTACCATAGCGACGTACTCCAAATTGTAATGACGATCCATTGCACTGATAAGGCACGCTGCGCGTACAACATTCGCGTGAAGACTAATTTCGCCGCCGCACAAAAGCAATGGGAAGTCGGCACGCGGCTTCGTTTGTAAAGGGTGTCTTAGAGTGTTTTTCGTTTTTAGATATTAAATTAAAAAAAACCAGTATCAATTAAAACTTTTTTTATTTATTGTTAAATTAAAGAGCAGTTCTTGAAGTTTATTTATGAAAAACAACCGTTTGCAAATGCGCACCATTCACTTGTTCACACTCGTTTAACCTGGAGCTAAAAATTTTCAATCACTCGCTGGAGAATCGTTCTTGGAATAGAGTTGATTTCTTCAGTGATTCTTTGCTTCAAAACATTCAGGTTGGGTGGCAATGGATTGTAAACTTTACTTTTTAGGTAGCCCCATGGGAAAAAATCAACAGGCGTTAAATCATGGCTCCTGAGTAGCCAGTTGATGTTTCCTCGGCGACTTATCACTCTTCCAGGGAATAAATCGTGAAGAGCAGCTAATGAGTCATTTTAACATGAGAAGAGCTCTATCTTGCTGGAAAAAGGTGTTGCGGTTGTAGCCATACTGGTTTTGCATTTCTGTAGCCAAAAAAGTCCGGATCATATGGCAATATCGATCAGAATTAACGATCTGAGTTCGACCTCGGTCATCCTCAAAAAAATAAGGACCGATAATTCCCTTGACTTGATATGGCAGCCCAAACAACAATTTTTGGCGAGTGCAAGGGCTTCTGACGCAGTTCTAGCGGATTCTCGGAAGCCCAGTATCTGCAATTTTGTTTATTCACGTGACCGTTGATAAGAAAATTCGACTAGTCGGAGAACCAATTGTTATTGAAACTCCTAAAACGGCTTTTCATTGTCCTGCAGAATTCGACTCGTTTATCAGGATCATCAGGCTTCATTTCTTGAACAATAACAATTTTATAGAGGTGAAAATTAGCGACTGTCGTGGGTCGTCCATAACAGACTGGCGAACGCGGTCGACGTTCATGCTCGTTCTTGATGTCCTTTTGCGCCCAGACGATTTGTTCGGCATTGTATTTCCAGTCTCTTCAAACTTGCACACCCAATGCTTAATTAAATTGGCACTTGGCACATGTTTTAAGCTTGTTAAATTAAAATGTGTCCTGTAAGAAACGACGAAAAATAGTGTAGGAATCGTTGTTTTTATAAAACGCTCGCACGCAAAACGCGCGCTGCAGTCCCGTGAAACGATTCATGGCTACTAGGGCTTTCAGTCTCGATGCATTACTGAGTCCCGGGAAAAAAAAACGAGACTACACTAGGTCTCGAAATTCCCGAGAGGAACGAGACTTTCGAGACTATTTCAAAACTACGTTTCTTATTTATAAGCTATGCAATTAGAGAATCAAATCAAGATATTTTAATCAAGTAGTTACTTTCATAAGCGCAAATTAAAAAAAGAACATTTATTACAGTTTTTGTATCATTTCTGTAGTGAGCACGTAAAAACCCCAATTTTGATACAAAAGTAACCCGCATTAGAAAATGCTCTTTCTGCTTGTACGCTAGAGGGATACTACTTAGTACCACTTCGTGCTTTCACAATGTAAGGGGATAGAACCTATCTGGCGTATCGACGTCACCATTTTGTTTTATTTTAAATCGCGGCACATGATGAAAGTGGTATGCATGGCTAGAGGAACAAAAAATATCCAGTAACACGGTACCCCAAAGTGTCACGTAAACATTTGAAGGTAAACATCGACATATAACTTCAACGAAAATCATTAAAAATTTACTCATTACGCGTCCATACGCTTATTAGTATTTAGCTTATTAGTCTAGCAGTACGACAAAACCGCTACTATAATTAATTATTTGCCTACTAAATCGCATCGCATCGCAATAAAACGCATTTCAAAGAATACCACACGCGCGTATTGGCTGTCTTTCATCCCACCGTATTATAAAATGAACAAAAAGTGTTTTGGTACATATCTTTCTTTGGTACATGGATTAGGCTCGGCATCAAGAACCCCTACCCGACCTCCTGCTGAATTTATGGATTATGTAGTATAGTAGTATTTATGATACGTGTTAGATATATTATAAATCTTATAAAATATCACATCTTAGTATTAATATTCACTTATGTTTGATATTGTACTTACAGTTATAAATAAATGTTAATTACAATGACATACCTATTGTCTTTTGTTTAACTACTACTGAAAAACGTTTTCAAGCTGAGTAACATGTCACATGATCCGCCACACGATAGTGGCATGTCGACTGCGTTTCATTACGATGCGATTTAGTGGATAAATAATTATTTGTAGTAGTATTCTCGTGCTCCTAGTAGCGTGTAATGTACCTACTCTCTTTCTATAAACATTAATAATCATAATCAACCTGGAAACGATTATTTGGATACAATCTGATGCGTATAAATAAGTCTACTTTTAATTATTGTCCTTGTAGTCATATGTCGATGTTTACCTTCAAATACCTCGGTAATGTGATATTTTGGGGTACCATGTTACTGATATTTTTTGTTAGACACATACCGCATTCAGTATGCGCCACGATTTCTAAAAAAAACAAAATGGCGGTGGGTCGACATGCCAGTCTTCATACAAAAAAAGTTGGAACCCCTTTCAATTCAATCAGAATAGTTCCATAATTCAATTTTTATTGCAATCATAATTATGTTTTAACAAGATCTTAATATAAGTAGGTAATAGTTCACATGGACCCTTTCGGGCACAGCAATTTACATTTATAATATGTAGACAAAATCTGTGTTATTTGTCAATAAGGTTATTCAACCTCCACAGATAATACTAAGCTTTACTCTACGCTCGACCATGCTGCCATTGCCATACCCATAATAAAAATTTACTACTGGTTTAATAAATTATTTAATACAGTTTTTATGTTACTGAAGTCTCGAAAGTCTCGTTATTCCCGTGACCGAAAATGTTAGTCTCGAGTCTCGAAAATACTAAAAAATCCTCGAGACTATCTAAATTTTCGAGACCGAGATTCCCGGGATGAAAGCCCTAATGGCTACTAAACTTAACAAGCCGGCCAAGCGTTTGAGACCACTCCCCTTCCCCTGCTACCTGCGGTTTGGCGCGTGTTGGTCAATTCAAAAACGAAAAACATTCTGAAACACCCTTTAATTGTTGTTAGTTAGTGGTTTATGTCGTATCACTAAACACGAGAGATAATTTTGCTTTGAACATTTAAATGGGTGTTTTCTTTGTCGGCTCCGCTTTTGTATTTTGTGTTGTTGCGTGCAAACTAGTTTATGCCGTATCACCACGTGCGAGAGTTTATTTTGGTTAGAACATTTTTATGTACAGCTGTTCTTTGTTAGTTATCTCTAGGTTTTACTACTGATTCTCACGTTTTTCGAGTAGATGAATATTTTTTTTTTAAACCAAAACATCTTTATTCTTTTACTTTTACTCTATGCTTCGAAAGTACTCCTAATGGCAAGTTGTTCTGCCGTGGGAAAACAACCATTACAATTTCACGGTGTATATCAACATAGCAACATAAAAATAAATGTGCAAGCATTGGTACAGACCTGGGGCGTCGTTTTTAGGGCCAGGCTTGCAATGCGCAGGACTATTGAGTCCCGAGCCCGCCCGAGAGGCTTCGGCCGACATCGGCATTTGTACCGAACCATGGCCCGGGGATTGTGTTGCTGCAGATCGTGAATAACGATCATCTAAACAACATAGCCATAGGTTTACACATTTAAAATATTAAAAGATACAACATAATAAAAAAAACAATTGCTTCCTTTTTTAATTATTTTTTTGAAAACATTACAATATTTTATTACGGTAAAAACATGAATTTTAACGAAAGAATGGATAAAACAGCAACTCTTATTTAAGTGTTTATTTGTTTAAAAGCTAAGTATTCTTTTCAACATTACACAATATAACTTTTCAAATATACAAACAGAATCAAGAACTAGTACGGCAAAGTTAACCAGTCGTAGTGACAAGGACTGAAGACCTTTCGCACTGCTACATTTAAACATCAAATTTTGAATCAATTCATAATTTTTCAGTTTTTGCCATTTTTTCGTTGTGCCTGCAAAAGTCGCTACATGATTTATCTCGACCTTTGCTATTTCAATAAAAAAAAAAATCACAGCGACTTTTGCAGGTTTAACAACAATTTGCGGTTAAATCTTGTCAACGTAATTATGAAATAAATATTTTAAAATAAAATTGTAGCACGTTACCTCATAATCTATTAATATTTTGGTCTATCTTTTAAGTAAGTTAGCTCGTAGAGCTTTCGAATGTAGGAATAACCTAAAAATACCAACTTTTGAGTCGAATTAGTTTAGATCTAGGAGTGCGCTATGATCATGCAGTGTAGTATGATTGATAACTTACCTATAGGCACAGAAGCGGATCGATGTAGGGGCGAGGTCCCATAAGGCGGCGGTGGTAGACAACCGCCCCTCTCTGAGCAAGGCGACTTTACTTGTGTGCCTGGAAATAAGAGGACATTACTGGTAAGTACATGGGTCAAGGTTAAGCGACGCTCACCGAGGTTAACATCTTTACATGTCAAGATGTCTTCGTGAATCGGAAAAGCTCATTAATCCGTTGGTCCCGAATTTCATTTGTATATCTTTGTCATTTGTCAGTTGTTACACATTTTCTATTCATTACATCATTCACATTATTTCAGATCTTAGAACAATGACGCATAGAAGGATAGTACGAGTGCAAAGAGTGAGGCAACTAAAACTTAGCCATTTTGGCTAACTTTGCTCGATGAGCCGTCAGTACTCAAGGTCACATTCTGCCGAACAGAGCTCGCGAGTAAATAATTTAAAACGACCGTTTGTAACGTAAAGGGATGTCATAGTCCTTCAGAAAAACAAAAAACGTGTAATCAAATTACATTTCACAAGTAAATACTTATATTTTATACATTATATTTACGTAAATCGACCATCAAACAAAAATTCTAATAACCTAACTTATCACAATTCAATGTTGCTATCCGTGAGGAAAAAAATACCCATATTGATTTCTTTTGTGCTTATTTTCAACCGACGACCAAAAGAGGAGGTTATCAATTCGACGCGTATATATATTTTTTTATGTATGATCACCGATTACTCGAAGACGGCTGAACCGATTTGGAAAATTCTTTTTTTGTTTGAAAGGGTATACTTCGAAATTGGTCCCATTGTCACCAGGTCAGGATCTGATGATGGGATCCTGGAGAAATCGAGGGAACTCTTCAAATATTATAGGCACACCTATGGCGTTTTGGGTATTTCTTATAGTAACTTGTGCAGTTGCTCTCAAAAAATACCATTTGGGGAAGTGGAACTGATGATGAAGACCACAGATGGCCGCCGAACCTACTCAATAATAAGTATTTCGTGGATTGCGATTCGATTACTCGAATATGGATGTTAAGCACTTTATTTTCGTCACAATGCATATGGTGATGTAGAGCTGATGGTGAAGTACCAGGAGAACTCCTCAACAATTAACGGCCCAGCATTGGGAAAAGCAATATTTGTAAAAGGTTATAAGTAGTTGACATTTAGGCTCTTTTAACTAGGTAAATTAAAAATCGACCAAGTGAAAAGAGTGAAATAAAAACTTTTTACCAAAAAATTAAACCGACTACCAAAAACACTGCAAAGTGAAAAATAACTTTAATTTCGGAAGTCGGTGCCAAAAACGAAAATACAAAACTAAAGACACCGACTACCGAAATTAAAGTTATCTTTCACTTTGCAGTGTTTTGGTAGTCGGTTTAATTTTTTGGTAAAAAGTTTTTATTGTTTAAAAAAATATAGTTTTGGCGGCAATTATGTATGCGTCAAACTAAACTATATTTATTTACAGCTACTACCTACAGTGTTTTATAACTAAAAGTTACAGTTAGTTCGAAGAGTGGCATCATAAAGATGACAATTTTATTGATTAAGATTTTTTTCATTTAAGTAATGTACTCAATAATATTTTTCTATTTCATAAATACAACACATACTTTTAATTGATATCAAACGAGATTTTTCAAGCAATTAATACATTTCTATAATATCATTATAACACATTACACATCAAACATTCTAAACGCAATGAACGATATCTCATTTCGTTTACCTTCCGTAAAAATATGTCATATAAGTCATATTACATGAAAAAACATCATCTTATCTAATTTCATAACATAAAATACTTGATTTGATCCAGCAACATAATAGTGCGTTTTCCCATTTTTGTGGGTAATGGTCTGGTAATGGTATCACTGAAAGCTATATTTGTGTGCGTTTGAGGAACGTAGACACATTCGGCTCACGCACACAAAGAAAATAAAGTGGACACACGAAATCGCTCGTGTTTTGTTCTAGACTTGGGGGATGTGTTTCAGATCAACATATTTTCTGGCTTCTGAGACTACACGTCTCATTAACCAGAAAATCTGATACCATCTATTGACATCTACTGGGTAGTAGAAGTCCGATTGACAGTAGCTCCATGTAAAACACTAGAACTCAGCTGCATCTTAAACTAACAACAACAAAAAAATCCAACATATTTGGGAAATAATAAATGATAATATTTTTTTTACCCTGAAAAAGGCTAAGGAGAAGTGAGTGACCTAGTGAGTACATACAATGAGAACATGTAAGTGTTATAGTGTGATGAGCAACACTGCACTTGCACAGAGTAAACTCAAAATAAGTCAGAAGAAATATTAATTTGAATCATTAAATATACAACCAACTTAGTATTCCGTAGTACATTGAATTACGACTCAAATTCGTTTGATAGTAGTCACTAGTATTTAGAAGACCGAAAATCAGACTACCCGTAGCACCAAGGAGTATTATGTTATAAAGGGTAGAAAACGCTTCTTATAGCCATACTAGAAACCCGACCCGGCTTCCCTCGGTTTCATTCTGCTTATTCAAACAAAATTTTAACAAATTATCCACTAAAAAACCGAATGAAATTCTGTTCAGGAGTTTTTGAATTTGTCGCGAACTAGACAGACGCGATGGGAGACTTTGTTTTGCTATATGAAATTGTAAGGATGAAAGTTGAGACGTCGGGAAAGGGCTAGGATTACGATCACTTGTACACACATACACCACAAAAATAAATTATAATAACAGTATATTTACGAGTCTTATTTATTACTACTTACTCATATCGTTATCCATGGACTTAGGGTCGTCGAAGAACTGGTGATGTATCTTCTGCCAGTCGATGTCTGCGGAGGCGGGTGATTTGGGGCTCCGCAGCCCCGGGCCGGGGGCCCTACCACCAGGACCCAGCCCGCCCGGGTCGCCGGGACCCATCTGCATGCGGACATAAGACTGTTATTGTTGTAGAATCACTCAAGTACAATATGTAGACATATACCTGAACGGTATATGACATGCCATTGATAAAATAAACCTAATAAAATTAAATAGAGGTAAATTTTGGGACTTTTAATCCAACTCTTTTATATCCAAATATATTGTGCTTTGCATTATAAGTTGAGCTACAATCTCAAGCTCAAATCCGAGTGTTTCTGTTCTCAAAAGAGCACCATAAACAGAAACCTACATGGTTCTCATATGATCATATGATGTATGGAGTACTGCTCTCATCTCTGGGACGGATCTGCCCAATACCAGCTTGATGCACTTGAGTCTATAGAGAAACGGGCCAAAAGGCTCATCGGCAACAAGAAACTGGTCGAGACAAGGCTCCACAGCCTAGAACATCGGCGACGTGTTGCAAGCTTATCAGTTTTCTATCGGTTACATTTCGGGAAGTGTGCGATGGAATTGCAGTCTTATTCCACCAAGCCCGTTCCATCATCGGACTACAAGACAAACGGCGATGCGCCATCGTTACATGGTGGACATCCCACCCATACGCACAAAACGTTTTGGGAATACTTTCAGTGTGCGTACAGCTAAGGATTGGAATTCCCTGCCAGAGTCTGTGTTTCCTGATCGCTATAACCTGGGAGTCTTTAAGTTAAGAGTGAATAGGTTACTTCCAGGCAGGCGTGCTTCATCTTCGACCACATCATTGCTTAACATCAGGTGAGATTATGGTCAAACGCAAGCCTATCAAACATTAAAAAAAAATTGTACAATACAAACTATATGGTCAACAAGGGATGTTGACCTCTGAGTTTGTTTCGGTTTTTCTTATCAGGGTAGTCAGTTAGGAAACACCGACCTCTTCTTGTATAAAAATTCGTAAAAAAAAATTGTAAAAGAGCTATTTATTATAACGTCATTATTTCATTAATTGATTTAATTGGAGATTATCTCCTTTTTATTATTAAAGTTTTTTAATACATCAAAATGTTGTTTGGGAGGGAACTATAAGACCTTCATTACAGACATAGAAATATGTTTTAGTAAAAGAATTGTGACAGACAAAGGCTTTTGTAATATTTTTGGTGTACAATAATAGTTATCAGAAAAGTTACACACACATAATTTTTTATGGTTGTCGTGTGCATTTAGCTGACTGCACCAGCAAGAGGGTTGTTTTTTAATTATATTTTGTAATATAAAGACCCCTTAAAACCAGTTGAAGTTTTAGGATCCTAGAAACATAATGATGACACCAAATTCTATAACAAGTAACTCAAATTCCACTCACATTTCTGCCGCGCCCATACTCATCACACATGGGTCCGTTGACTGGCATACCGTGGTGGTCGGGACCGCAGTCCCCATGCGGGACCATGCCACCCATCATACTGCCGTCCATCATGATGCCCCCTGGAAGACGCGGCACTTTGTACCATCCAACAGAATATATAAACAGGTAAAGTAGAGGGCGCTGGTAGCGCATATTTCAGGGCATGCAGAAAATCATATAAACTTGGGTTTCGCATGCAAAATTTATTAGAAGCTCAGACTGAAATTGTTATAAACAAATGAAAAGGTTTGTCTCAGTTTGTGCAGTTAATCATATCGCATGAAATGTTTCAAACGAAAGTGATAAGGTGTAAGTTTTGAAATAGAAAGTATAATTCAAATTAAAAACCAGTTTGGGGGTATTTATTAAACAAAATGCTGTTGAAGGCATTACATGCATTTTGACTGCGAAACCGTTTTAGAAGTTTGAACGAAAATTATAACATTCATATTTCTTTTGGATTTTCCTTCTGTATTCTCCCCACAGAATATGTATTATAGAAACCAAAACCTCACAGCAAACAATTGAAATTTTCTTACCGTTCATAGCATTGAGATTAGGTCCTGGCATCATTCTAGGTCCCATGTGTGGTCCGCCCATCATACACGGTTTAGGCCCACCCATACCTCCCATGGGGTTTGGCATGCGCTGAAATAAATAAGAAAATAGTAAAAATAAAATACAACGTTTACATATAATAAGTATTTTATGTTTAAAATGTCAAATCTGCTTACCCCCATAGGTCCTCCACATCCTCGCCCCATATGCATATCTGTACACATTCCAGTCTTCATATCTGGACCTCCACACGGACCTCTGATGCCTTTCATCCCACAAGGTCCCATCGGACCCATAGGTCCATTAGGGCCCATACCCGACATCATCGGCCCGTTCGGACCCATCATACCATTAGGGCCCATGCCCCCGTGCCCACCCATTCCCATACCCGGCCCACCCATACCTCCCATTGGCCCGCCCATAGGGCCGTTTGGACCCATCGGACCCCCAGGGCCCATTGGGCCTCCCATTGGACCATTAGGTCCCATAGGGCCGGACATAGTGCAACTTGGGCCTGAATTCATGCTGTTTGACATAGAAACCATAGGGCCGTTAGGGCCAGATCCCATGGGCCCATTTGGACCCATAGACATAGGAGGGAAGGGGGACATGTTCATGTTAGCACTAGAGTTGGGTGGGTTAATGTCATTGGGAGCCTGTGAGCCATCGTTGGGGCCCTGGTTTGGGTTATTGCCCCCACTTTCTGGGAACAACATTTGTTGCATTTTGCGTATTGTGGCCAGTTGTTCCTCACGGTGTGCACGTTGTTGTGGAGTTAGGTTCTCATCTGGTATTTTCACTCCTGCAAAAAAGATAATATTGTAGTTTTAATTGATAACGTCATTAAACACGTCGAACGAATGACGCAGCACGTTTACTTGAGAATACTAATATTTACGAGTTTCATTGTTGTCATAAAAAATGCATAAAATAGCAATTAAACCTTAAAATAAAACTATGATAGTGTATTTCACTAGTTAAAATATTCTGTTTAAAGAAGCTGATAATAAAACAGTACGATTTGGGAGACAAATCGGTGGAGTATAATGAAGTTACACGAATGTGAAGTTCTTCTATTCTTGTCGCACAAAATGTTGGTTGTACTCAGAGGCGTGCGCTCCTTGAAGGCATAAATGCAGTGCTTTACTTGCCATTCACAGATATTTTAATAAAACGTTCGTACGTTTTAGATGACTTTAATTAATAGTAAATAAATGAATAAACAAAATATAATAACTTAAAAACGCCTAATATTTTATAAATAGCACCCACACAAACATTATGTTTGCCAGGCGCTGCGAATTAATGCACCTAATTCCCAAGTAATGCCGCGGATTCACGCAGGAGATTTGTTTGCATGTGTGACGTAATTTTAGTGTCCGTACAAGTTCGCAAACGCACACACCCATGAATTTCTAAAGCCGTCGGTCATGCGGCAGGATACCACAGACTACATAGAGATACTGCGTTCCGAGTAAAAATAATAGACAGAATAGGCTATTTGACTGGTTTCTAAAAACCATCTCATATTATTTATTGGTGTATAAGGACCCTACAAATAATATTTATTTTCATATTTTATAAATATTTCGTTTAAAAAAAAGCATTACAAAATATAGTGATTAAGATTATATAAGCTGTCAAAACGAGCACGCTCCGCTAGGAGTATCTGTGTTCTGTGGTCACACGTTTGTATATCAACATTGGAGAAGTCAAAGTCAAATCGAGAGTTTTGTCTTTTTATGTAGTTTAATAGAGTTTCTGGCTGTAATTTACTGGAAAAAATGAGTTATAAATGGTGTACCAGGTGCACAAATACAACGATAACGTAATAATAAAGAAAGAGAAGCTATTTATAACCGTTCCAAAAAATGTTAAAGTTCGTAATAGTACAACTTGCACGCAGAAATACTAAAGAAATAAAGGATAGTTCGGTAATTTTCTTCTGTCAGGATCATTTTGATGTAAGTAAACATGTTATTATTACTAACTTAAAACATTTTTACAATATAGTTATTCTACTGTTTTAAGGTTAGATAACTGAGATGTTTTTTGTATTAAACCTGAATAGCCACAAATATTTCAATATTCAATGATATTTATTACCACTAAATACATCAACATTTATGGCTTTAAAACAACATTTAAAAATATTTCAGATTGAGAAAGATATGGCTATCAATATAATATGGGATTAAGCAAGAGTATAATCATAGTAGATGGAGTTGTGCTTACTAAATTTTATTGCCAGGAAGACCCCAGAAAAAGGATGAGTGATGCTAGTACTTCTAGACATGTATTTGTTAAAAAACAAAGAACCCAACTCATTCAAGAGTGCCAAGACACACTGATGCAGGAAGTGTTAAGTGAACCCGGCCCATCTAGCACCCAACCGACTACAACACCTGTGCAAGAAGTAGTTTTAATGACAACAGGTATGTAGACGTACATCATTTTCATCAAAAAAAAGTTGGCAACGCTAGCCGCATTACTAGTGTCATAATCCTGTGCTCGCCCCTGGTTGTACTATATACACGTACATTCACTATGCCATGACGTCATATGCAATTAATTCCGTCTTTAGTTAACACAGCTTTTAAAATGCTACAACTCCGTCATATAGTAATCTAGCGACATTTTTTTTAAATTTCTTGTCTTTTTCCATGTTTTGAGAAATAACATTAAAAATCTAAAATAGATTTAGAGACTTAACCTTTTGAACGCCACGGTCGGTAAGCCTGCGTTTCCACCAGAGATGTGCGAGGATGCGTAGCGAGGGATGTGTTTGTAAAGAACCAATAGAATCGCTTCATTTACCTCGCCTCGGTCAGCACAGCTCTGGTGGAAACAAGCGAGGGATGTGTGCGAGGGATGTGTGCGAGAGATGTGTTGCGAGGGATGTGTTGCGAGGAATGTGTGTTGAGAAGGATGTGTTGCGAGGTTTGCGCATCCTCGCACCACACATTAATGCGCATTTTCACAGCTCTGCTACACATCCTCGTAGGCACATTTTCATCGCACAGCTTTGGTGGAAACACCCACACATTTTCACAGCACAGCTAGACATCCTCGCACGACACATTTACATCGCACATCTCTGGTGGAAACGCACCCTTATAGCCGACAAACGAAAACGTGCCAAACACGCCACCGTCGTCTACAGCCGACAAGAAAACGATTTTTTTTTAAGTACAGAATAAATATACTAAAGATAAATTAATTACTTACATTTCACTAGAAAAACAATAATCAAAAATTGCTAATCAAAATCCGTAAAAAAATGTCCTTCCTCACGCCACAGTCGTCAAGACACGACAGCTAGTGATGGGTAAGTAAGGTAACTTTTATTTCAAATTTCTGAAATATTTTATTAAAAGTAGCTAACTATTACTTGACAATTATTCGTATATGAATATTCCCAATGTATAATATTTGTAAAATTGTGGAAAAAAGTCAATTGATATCCATAGATCTATAGTTTACTGTCCACTCTCGCGCATCCCTACGCAAAAGCGCATAAACAGTAACCTGTACACCACAGTCGGGAATAGACGTCAAGCGATGACGTCATTATCGCTACGGGAGACTGCTAGTGATTTGCTACATTTATTATTATGATCGGTGGTAATATTTGTAACGGCATTATTATTGTGCGAGTGTATAATAAAAATGGCTGGCAGTCAAATGACTAGTGAAGAACTCCATCTATCAACGGAGCATATGGGACGCAAATGATTGAAGGTGTGACGTCTCCAATTTACCTCTGTTGGATTTTAACTAACCAAGACCTAGCGACCCACGAAATGCTGCGTTCCCAAGACTGGTCGTTTTTGAACTGGATCGAGTGCCAGAAGAAAAACGTTCAGTAACTTATGTAATAAGTATACTTACTTATACTGAACGTTATTAGAAAAGTACGACAGCAAAAGGACTTGGATGACATAAATTTGCCAAGTTACGAAGACTCGGAGTAATAATTATAAGCAAATTGATTAAATTGTTTTAAATACTATACGATTATTATTTATTATGTCTCACAATATCACATCCCTACTCGCATGCGAGACAGTTGTCAAAAGTCGTGCCAGCCACGCCAGTGTCGGGTCTTCCCGACAGCGGATGACGTCGTGAACGAGATTAGTGATGTACCTTATTATTATTTGATTTATTCGTTTGGGAGTTCTAATGTCTGCTTTTAGGTTTTTTAGAACTTTGTAACTTGTGTTTAATTATAGTATAATACCAAATAGGGTCAAATGAAATAAAAGAATAATGCAACGAGTAATATTTCATTAAAAAAATATGGAACGAAAAGCAGTGATTAATTGGTTATCGATAAGATGTTGGAATCCCTATTTTTTTTTGTAGGTATTTGCGGCGAAATTGTGGCTTGGCGTGGAGGGCTCTCACGTGCGGTTTTGCTCTGGTATTCAAAAGGTTAATAATATAGTGAATACACATATATTACGAGTTTACGACACAAAGAAATTATTAATAAAATTATTACTACTGGTAACGGTTTCTATATAAAACAATAATGTTACCTTTAGGTCCAGTCTGGCAAGGCTGATCAGGACCTGAGTCAGAATTGGCCTGACTCGTGGGCGCGTCTTGAGGCGTAGGCCCGGCCTCCGAACAAGCAGGCATAGATCCCGGACCATTCGACATACCGTTCGACATTACAGAGGGGTTTTTCTGCAAATAGTAAAAAAATATGTCTGAAAAAGAATTTGACCTCTGACCTGTTGAGTAACACTCAGATTCTTGAGCCAACCCAATATTCATTGAACAGACTGTCAAGTGAATCGTTAGGATTATGTAAGTGAATCATAACATATATTAGAACTATTTTCGGCAGTTGGTTGAATATATATTTTTCTGGATTAGCCTTTTCAAAACGAGGTGTTGTCTGTAAATAAAGTCTACTTACGGTGTCCCAGGGCATTTCACCATCAGCACCGAGGCCGTCCATGACACCACAGGACGGGGTGCCCCCTGGAAACCCATCCATAGGCCCCATACCTGGTCCCATCTGACCCATCTGTCCCGGGCCACCTTTCATCATCATCATCTGACCGCCCGGCCCACCCATTCTGTTGGGACCCATCATATTTGGTCCCATGTGTCCCATCCCGCCGTGACCCATCGGACCCATGTTGGGACCCATGGGTCCGCCCATCATGTGTCCCATTTGATTAGGCCCACCCATCATGTTAGGCCCGCCTCGCATTCCGCCCCTTGTTTTAGCCATAGCGAGATTGTTTAGCCATTGTGCTGGGCTTTGTTTGTTGAACTGGCCCATTTTCAGAGGGTGTTTCTGCAAACCAAACCACTTATTTAGTACTTTTTTCAAATAAGCCTTGAAATAAAAATCCAATAGAGTCGAATATCACCTCAAGATATTTCTTAGTGCCTGGTTGAGCGCAGTGGTATGCTATGATAGAATGGTGTTGTCCTGATATGACGGATTCTGCACCTTTGTTAGCCAATAGCGTTGAGAACACGAAGATTTGACTTTGCTGCTGGGAAAACATCCAGTACTTAATATATATTTTGCTTTACACGGACAAAGAACAAACGGAAGGGTCTATATTTTAGAACATAAAATTTCCAAACATAGTAAATCAAATAAGAATTTCAGACACTGTTTTTAGCTATTTATCATTTTACTAAGCTATGTTGTTACCTCCATACTGCCAGCTTGCTTGCTTATGACATTAGAGGGCAGTGTTTGCGCCTCACTTGCCGTCATGGAGCCCATTGGACCTCCAGGACCCATGGGACCGCCTCCACCACCCATACGACAGGACCCCATGTTTTCGGGACCTCCGTTAGGGTTGCGACAGTTTTGATTTTGATCCTATACACAGAAAATAAATATGGTGTTATGAATTTAATAAGGGAATGGGAATCAAGATAAAAGGTCAAGTCAGTTTGCATTGCGTTACTCTGTTCTATGAATAAAATAAGTTATTTAATCTTTTAAAGGGGTCGTAAATAAAATATTAAAACCACTACTTTTCATTACCTGCATTCTTACCTGAAGATTACTTGTTGGGCCCCTGAGACCTGTTTGTGGATCCAATATATCATTTGAGTCTGAGGAAAGTCGCTCTGACTTCAGAGAGCCTGGTCCGCCCATATCGCAGGAAGGAGATTTTGTGGGATCACCTGAATCAAAATGATATTTTAACAATTTGATCTATCTGAAGGTGTATTGTCGTATTTAAAAACGTAAATACAATCGTTGTCTAACATTGTCAAAAACTTGACAAAATACTGGGAAATTAGTTATGTTGTGAGAGTGAGTTCTGAAACTGTCAAATTTTGTGTAGAGTGAGTTCTGATACTATCAATGTTTGAGACTGCACTACAAACACGAAATTTCTTTTTATGGTTTACATTATTATTGCTTTAAAATCTGAAAAAGTTCACTGATGCCGCGATTCTACCTACTGGACTCAAGCAATATAACATAACAAGTTTATAATGTTCACAATGCTGATTCATAGTGGTGTCCCACGTTTTCGGATTTTTCGGTCTTGACACATTTCGATTTCCTTACGATGTATTCTACAGTTTTAAGAGCAGTGGTGGTAATGGAAATGTAAACTGTTTTTTTTTTATAAAATTTAATTTTAAAAATAAAATAAAAGTAATTTGCCTACCTGTGTTTGAACTCACGACTTACAACTGGGCCACCACTTCTTTAGCAATATATGGAAGATATATAAAATCATAGCTGTTGCCATTTACCAGCTCGTGTGTGAGTTTTATATAATTAACATAAGATTTCAGCCGTCAGTACGAAAATAAGTTTTCACGGAAACTTAAAAATTACAGTTGATTTTTTCAGATATAACCGTAGTGCTTGCTAAAAACAACAATTAAACGCGATAATTGTTTCTTTGTCATCACTTTGGCTCGGAACCTTAAAATTGAAAAAAATTAAAGAACACTGCAGAAAAATATCTAGCGTTAATTCCCGGTGATTGCATGCAGTGTGCAGCACCGCCCTCCTGCTGTCCGCAAATATATGCACATGCAGAAAGTGATGAAACAAACAAAAATATGCAGTAAGTCAACAAGCAAGCAAACCAGAATAAAACTAAGTGTAGTTTGGTTGTATATTGTATAGTGATGCACACTACATGCAAGATTGAACAACTGTATTTTGGCGGAATTAATACTCTAGATATTTTTCTGTATGAAGTATTAGTTTGGTATGGATTTCCGTACAGTAAACGCCTGATTCCATTCTGTAAGGGATTTAAAATTGAAAGAAACTCACCGTCACTATCCATAAGGCCGTCAATCTCAGTCTTGATGCCGTCAACTCCGAGATCAGCTGTAGAGTCTTCGCCACCTGATTGGCTGTGGGGTTCCAACTTGACTCTGTGTGGAGGCTCGTCAGGTTCCTTCTTCAGCGCCGCCGGAGTAGGAAGCGACGCTGACGGCGGACGCGACCCATGCCCTGATTGTCGACAGAAAATTATCATTTAAATATTGTCACTTTTTTCTGGATTAGCCAGGACTAAATGTTTAGGGACAAAAAACGTAATTAAATAAAAAACAACTGAATATTAAAATTACCGAATATAAATAAATATAATATTACCCAGTCTGATTTATTTTTCTATAATTCGATATTATATTTACGTGCTATCGTCATAAGAATCGCAGGCAAAATATTAATTCATATTTGAAGATCCGTCTCTTACTAGTTACATAAATTGAATACTCATTACGTCTGTGCTCAATAAATAACAGTAAACTAAGTTAAGTTATCGAATGAATTTATAAAAATCACTGGTTTTCTGCGACAAACGCGATACGGCACTTTAATGAATGCACTATATGCGAAAAACGGCGATTTATGATTTTATAGTATATTTATCTAGATTGCTAATTATGTGTGTGGAAGATAAACAAAGAGATGAGCGGGACTATAAATGAGATGAATCAATTATGTAATTGATTCATCTCATTTATAGTCCTCATTTATAGTTTAGTTTAGTTTACTTTTCGGTGTTGATGGAATGGTAAATTAAAAAAAATATGCTTACCTGACAAAATGTAGGATTTTATAATTAGTTTTTATAACCATTACTTATACATTGACATACATATCACCCTAAATTTCTAAAAAGGAATATAATTTATGAAGTAAATGCAGGTTCTTGGTATAAATGTGTTAAGTGGCCACAAGTTTATAGTGTGTAAAGTATGCAGTTTTAATAAAATAAATATTCTAGTCAATATGAGATGAATAATGTAATAATAGACTAAGCATGGGGTAAAATTAAGCCTTCACCTGTATTTATTTAATGTATTTTTATTTTATTTATAAAAGAGTAACTACATAGAGTCTATGGAGTTTCTTGTTAATTCTTCTGCATAAGAATGTACCTTTGTAAATAGACACTGTCAGGCTTATTTATGAAATCATTTAAATGCTATATAGGTACTTACTTTAATTACCAATTAACAGATTCTATATTCAAATCCTTTTATTTAAAGTTCTAGGTAGAATTTCAATTTTTAATATGCTTATCAATATTAAAACTATATGGTTATATTTCTTAATAATAGCCCATTAATTTTTACTCCCTTCCCTTTTTTTAAGCCAAATAAAAAACAAAATGTCCTTCAAAGTCTTCTTCCCTTGAAGACTAAAATTTCTTTGGCACAAACACTTATTCAGCCGATTATAGATTATGCCGATGCCTGCTATTTGGATGCTACCGAGGAGCTATTAAACAAGCTTGAGCGCTTGCAAAATCTATGCATTCGCTTTGTTTTCGGTCTTCGAAAGTATGACCATGTTTCTCACCTTCGCAAGCAACTCAAGTGGCTCCCAATCCGTCTTTGCAGGAACACTAGGATTTTGTGTCTCCTCTTCAACATTCTACACAACCCGTCTTACCCTTCCTACCTGCGTGAGCGTTTTTCTTACGCTCGTTCTAGCGACGTACCGTGTAGATCACACCTTAGATCCCTCGTTAGATCTCATCCTCATAAAACTAGCTACTACTCTTATTCCTTCTCTGTCCATGCTGTAAGATTGTGGAACTCACTTCTGCCTAGCATTCGTGATTTAAAAACTATATCTCTATTCAAATGTCGATTAAAAGAGCATTACCTTTCCTCTTAACTGTGTTAATTATTTATGTTTATATTTATATTATATGTTTATATATTATAATATTATGTATTTATTTAAGTATATGTTATTTTTATTGCATTGTAAGTATGTGTAAGTATATTTAATATTTTAGTTTTAGACTTCACATATTCATATTTATTTCTCTTCTTGTTCTCACACACTATTGTCTACATTTCTTTTTCACTTCTCCATTCGCAGGTCTGCTGGAAGAAATTTCTTAAGAAATAAGCAGTACCTTTGTACTCAGATATTATAATTATGTTTATCTTAATGTATTTTACTGTGTGTACATAAATAATAAAATAAATAAATAAATGGACTAAGTATAACTTTTTTGTGTCATTCCATCTTAATCAAGTCTTTTCTATTAATGAATTAATTAAAATTAATTAAAGTGAGCTTACCGGGCTCAGCAGGATCACTGGGCTCGTCCTTGAGGCGGGCGCCTCCGCCCTTCTCCTTCTCCTTGATCATACCCCTGCGTGCCTTCGCCAACTTGACTGAACACACAACATTACTAACATTAACCATATGTTCTGTTAATTACAATATCACATCTCACCTATAAACTCCCTGAAGGGGGTAGACAGATTTGCACAGCCATAAACTCGGCAATAAAGTAATATGGAAAGAGAATCTTGCTGTAACTAATAATTGGCTGCTTCTCCAAATTCAGTGTGGATAAATTCAATAATGCTGCCTTGGAATACTGCAGAGGGCTCCATATCCAGTGGTCACATAGAATTTATTACTATACTGCAATACAAAATGTGGAGTAGTGAATCATTGAGGATCAGTTAGTGCTTTATTTTTTTTATGGCATGCTACCTAATACAACCCAGGACAAAAACTATACATGGAAAGTATATCAAGCAGTTCTTTTTAATTTTCGTTGGCTTATTATTTCAATAATAATACATTTAAGTTACTCAATAATTGATTTGGATTTCAGAATGTAAATATTATGACTTCTTTTTTTAATTTTAATTAATTACTTAAAGAGTAATTAAACTTTTACATTCTTCAAAATTAAAGCAGTCTTAGGCATATTGAAAATTGCAAAGATATATACACTTTTCTATTTGATATTGTAATTCCTGTATTTGTATATTATGCTGTAGATTTTATATAATTCTTTCCTTCTTGGCAAAGTATGAGAAAAAGTTTTTTTATTGGTTAGTTTTATTACAAAATTACGTTTTTTAAAAGAAAACTAGTAATGTGGGTAAGTAACTAAGCTAAATATGATTTTGTCTAGAGTGATTTCACCACGGATGTGTAATGGGTTGGGTTCTAACCCCCAACCTCTTAATCACAAGGACAGCATCTTAGCTACTAGGCTAGTGGTACTAATTGAAATATTTTTAATATGGATAGCTTTTCCCTTTTTTAATATGCTGTATATATTCCTGTCATAAAAAGAAGAAAGTAAGATGTGTCTTGTTAATAGATCAACCTACAGCAAACAATTTCTGATATAATATTTATTATAGTACCTACTAGTACATTATCTGGTATTGAAGAGCCCATGGAATAGCTTGTCTTTGAAACTTAAAACCAAACTAGGCAATTTGGCTAGCTTTTAAGCTAGGCAATTCATGCTCCTGAAAATGCTAATTCTAAACCATATATTGATTGAGAATGTATTAGATCTTTGCATCTGTCTTAAGGTCAAGTTGTAAGAATAGTAAAAATAAGCTCTCTAAAATATTATAATTAGTACAGAGGGATAATAAATCTTCAATTGACAAATCAATGAAATAAACAGGTTATTATTGACCTTAGGAAATTCAATATATCATTCCAAACATAGGTTCTAAAGCTAGTAGCCAATATTAAAATTACATTATAACTATTAAATGATAAACACAGGCAAGATAAAAGACCTTGGTGCTACATATTAAACACAATACCTGTCATGAATAAATTATTAGAATTTAGCTAATTTTATGCAATGTTATTTTTATAACATGTTTCTGTTACCAGAAGACAAACAATGATAATAAAAGATAATATAAATGTTATTCTGATAGTAAATAAATAAAAAATAATCTATGAATGTACCTGTTTGTCCACTAATGTGATAAATTACACATTTACAGGAGTTTACCACATCCAACAATGGTCAGTGTTTAATACAGTGCATGACCATGAATCTACACTGATATAATTCCATGTGATCCCATGTAAGTCAAACAGTACTGTTGTGCATTTGTATACATACAAAACTAATCCGAGGCGCGTTTCGTCACGGGCACAATAATTGGCACATGTCCCACAAATCCACAGAACGGCACTTCATTACAAGAATGTCATTATGCTGCACCAAATGATCGAGAGATTATTATAAATAGAGATCACGAAAAACCTTGGCGGACGGAGGGACGCCGATGGCGCGGGCTGACCCTACCGTCGCTACCAGTCACGAGAAACCCTGATGGTTTCCAGATATTCGATTAAAACGAGAATACAACGCAAATCCCCATAAAAATTCCTGGCTTATTCTCCATACATAAACAATGAGATAGGTCGGGTGTAGACGGGCGCGAGCACACGAAACGCACGTTTACTATGGCCGATTTATTGCCTGGGGTACGCTGTTCGATTGAGATGATACCACGGGAGAAAGCGTCTAACATTATTTTATATCATTCGTGTGATCTAATTAAGGTATAACGATGGGTATGCAGCAAGAAACAAAAAATCGGGATCGCTGACATTTTTGTTTATGGTACATCGACGAGATCCAGAATCCACAAATAGCGAAAGAACGTACACGATTACCGCCTCCCGACGGATTCACTATCACTTGATAACACAAATCACTGTGTTTATTCACATTTATGTAAGTATCATCGTCAAAATATACCTGATTTTATTTAATTTCTTTCTATCAGCATTAACACAAATCACCACGCACACACAACACAACATACATATATGTGCACAACACTAGTGCGATGAGCCGATTATAAGTATCATTATTGAAATTGATAAGTCGACTAATTCTGTAAATGGAATAGATCGATTAACATGAAAAGAAACATTCATATTAATTCCGTTAAATTGTATTTGATAACTCTTGGCATTCTAATTAGTATGCTTTGACATTGTATGTAATAATTCTTGACATTATATGTAGGATCCCTTGAAATTTTATTTGATAACAGTTAATGTTTTCCTTATCCTTGACATTGTATGGTTTTTAACAACTGATTTTAATTTAATTTCTCGAAAATATTTGTATGCTGGAAACAGCAGAATATTTTGGACGTAAAATTGTATGTAACACCTTGTAAAAACAATATTATAAGAAATAAATAAATTTATTATTATTCCATTTATTTAATATATGTACACATAAATTACATTTTTAAATATTAATATAAAAAATAAAAACATTTAAAAATATAAAAAATAGTAGCCCACCGGTATCGGGAACAGGGTCCAAGCTACCGGTGGTCAGGGCTCCATAGAGAGGAACCTCCTCACAATACGCGCCGTTTCCAGGAGCACTGCTTTCTGGATCAGGCCCTTGATCCAGCTGCCCAACGAGAGCCTCCTTAGATGTTGGTCGAGGCTCTTGGCTATTAAACCATTGGCTGTGACGACTATCGGCACAATGATAGCTGTCTCCACATCCCACATGTCGACAACCTCGCGCGCCAGGTCAAGATACTTATTTTTTTATCTATCTCAGCTTTCACGAGGTTCTCGTCATGGGGGACTGCTATATCAACAATCATTGTGCGACGCTCTAATCGGTCTATCACCACTATGTCAGGCTTATTGGCAACAATAGTCCTGTCAGTGATGATAGACCGATCCCAATACAGTGTAATATTGCCATTTTCGAGAACTGGGTCGGGCACATACCTGTAGTATGGTACTTCTGATTCCACAAGATTGTATTTAAGAGCAAGTTGCTGGTGAATAATCCTGGCTACGAGGTTGTGTCGATGCAAATAGTCTCCGTTAGCCAGACGAGAACAGCCGGAGATAATGTGACGAATGGATTCTCCCGGTTTGTGACATGCCCGACATATGTCTACCGTACCATTCTTCACAATATACTTCCGATAGTTATTCGTCATCATAACTTCGTCCATAATCGCACAGACAAAACCTTCGGTTTCCCCGAAGAGGTCACCAAAACGTAACCAGGCTACGGACGCTAATGTGTCTACGTCAGACCCATGAAGGGCCCGGTAATAGCGCCCGTGAAGCTCCTTGTTCTGCCATACTTCTCTGCGGTCATTAGTATCTAATACTACAGGTTTGCGCCAATTCTCGCTACCTAAGGAGAGCGGAGTGAGGCCTTTATCCACCGCTGCCACATCCCGATGCATACCCACGTCAGCTTTTAGGAAATATTCCCTAAGGCTGCATACCTCGCGGTTGTGCAGGGTCTTTGCATTTAAAAAGCCACGACCCCCGCACTTCCGCGGGATATACAGCCTCATCACCGATGAACGTGGGTGATGCATACGAACATCAATACTGGCATAACCCAACCATTGAAGGCACGCACCTTGTTTCCGCCTGATAGAAGACTATTCAGTACTTTATTCAGGCGGCCAAAGAAGCGTTCCTTCAATGACTGTTTAACATAAGCAGCATTGATGCCTAGCGCTTCTGACATACCCAAATACTTGTAAGTTTCAGTCGATCCGAGGGATCTTAGGTGTATGGAATCCGAGAGTTCAGTTCCCATGGATTCCATAATCTCCCCTCGCTTTACATGCATGACCACACATTTGTCCACCCCAAATTCCATCCCGGTCGCGTTACGGAAAGTTTCTGTTACCTTCAGTAGCTCCATCAGTTGCAATTTGCTGGGGGCAAAGATTTTCAAATCATCCATGTAAAGCAAGTGTGATATGACCTGACCACCTCTTCTCAACTGGTGGCCTAGCCCCGAACCCTCCAGCAATGTACTGAGAGGGTTGAGAGCCAGACAAAACCACAATGGGCTCAGACTGTCGCCTTGAAATATGCCTCGCTCAATCCTAATCGGTTCGCTGTTTTCCTGGATCTGTCGACATCCTGGATAGCAAAGGACCGTCTTCCATTGCCCCATACATGACTCAAGAAAATTACATAGTATTGGGTCTATTTTATACAACTTCAACACCTTCTTGAGCCATGTATGTGGAACAGAATCATAGGCCTTCTTATAATCTATCCAACATGTCGACAGATTCTTTCGGGAACGACGAACCTGTTGGTTAATGGCAATATCAATGAGGAGAAGCTTCTTAGTACCGCGGGACCCGTTCCTACATCCATTCTGAGAAGCAGACATGATTGAATTTGTATCAATATGATTATTAATTTTGGCTCTCAAAATGGAAGTAAGAACTTTATAGACCGTCGGTAAGCACGTGATCGGTCTATAATTTTTAGGTTCCGCAGTACTACCTGATTTATGGAGCAGGTGGGTTATTCCTGTAGTCAGGAATTGAGGTAGCGATCCTGACTCTAAGGCAGACTGGAACTGAGACGCCAAGCGGGCGTGCGTTCTTTGAAACCATTTTATCCAAAAATTGTGCAGTCCGTCTGGTCCTGGAGATTTCCAGTTGGATAACAGACGGACTGCACGGGTTACATCTTGGGGGCTGATCGTAATTGCCCCCATTTCTGGTATAAGATCGCACGTGCGCTTGATCTCACTCATCCAGTCACCCTCGGTGTGGCTGACAGGCACCGACCAGATGCTGCGCCAGAACGAACACATGGCGTCATCATTCGGTAGGCACGTATCAGTCACACCTTGGTCAGGTCGCTCCCAGGCCCTATAAACCCACCTTTCATTGCTTTGGAATGTCCGATTCTGAGTGTATCGCTCCACCCGCCGCTTATATCGACGAATTCGATTTGCCCATGCATAGACTTTCTGCTTCAGGAAGTCGATACGCTCTGTGACGCGGTTCAAGTAATCCCGAGGACTGATATAAGACCCCGCGAATGCCCGCCTCACAAAGCGCATTACTCTGGGACGAGTGTTGCCCTGCCTGAAGCAGATAAGTTTACCAATGAGTGCTCTAGCCCCAGCGATACGACGTTCGATCCTGCACTGCCAAGCTGGTACAGCCGGTCGAATAGTTCTGTCAGTCTTTGGGAACTTGACATGAGCTACCCGACATGCTGCTACAGCTGCACAGGGGGTCTACTCCGAAACCACAAAACCGAAGTATCGGCCGAATGTTCGGGCGTTTCATACTACGAACTTCATTCTATTTCGTTCGGTCGGTTCGGAGCCGACCGAACTTCATTTAGACGTTTGTTGTATCGTAAACCCTACTCTGAACGAGAAAAGCCCGACCGATAATTTGAGTTTGACAAGAGTTACATCGTGAAATTAATGTCAAAATTCACGACAGCAAAATAAGTCTCTTTTGAGTATCGTAAGTATCGAATTTAATGAATTATTACAATTATCTTGAGTTTTATGTTTGTTTAAAGTGTTAAAGTGAATGTGTCATACTTAAAATTGTAGCAAAATGGCAAAGACTTATACAATTATTATAAAATGAACGAAACTTTTAATAGTAGTAGTATATTAAACTATTATTATTATAGATTTCATTCATTTTCTAATAATTGTACGAGTCTTTCTTTCTGTCTTTGTCTGAGTTACTCGAAATGGATAGGTAAACTATATTAAAAACAGTTTCTTATTTCTAGTATGTATTAACATTCTTTTTAGCTTTATTAGTTTTACATTCAATATATTAAGTAACCATTAGAATGATTATAATTTCTTTCTTTTTTCTTTCTTCTTTCTTTCCATTTCCCATAATAGAAACTATTTTAAGTTCCCATTGGGATAGTGAAGAAGCCGTGGATGGTCCACCTCCTGTGGCAGATGCAGACCGCCGTGCCTCCCCTGCTGCTTTTTTGCCAAATGCTTTTTATCTGTCCACACCTAAAATAAATTAACAATGTAATTAGACCTTGGCACACTCACAAAAAATATCTAAACATAAAATTAGTCCTATCAGAAACTGGTTTGAATTTTAATACTTAGTCACAATAAAGCACAGATATTCTTAAAAAAAAATACTGGACTGTTCATATAAACATGTAGGTATGGTTGTTCTTGCAATTCACATCAAATACACGCATGCACATAAACTCATGGATGTATGTACAAAAATAAGCTCAACAGACATGTAATGCAATATTTAAGTAAAATGAGTTAGATAATAAATTGCATCCAACTACAATATTATAGTGACAAAACCATGGACATAACAATAATTTATTGAAATTTAGAATGTAAGATATTCATGTAAATTTTAGTACTTACCTACCTAAGTAGATACGTACTCAATTAATCAATCAATGAAAACTTACTTTTTGCCACTGTTTTGTGGTTTTGGTACAGCCGCCCATAGCATTTAGCGTGGTCCGGTTTTCATCCCACAGTCGATGATTCAAAGTACGACCGTCGATACTCCTCAAGTTGCCTTTAGCCAGTTCTCGATGCTGCTCAAGAAAATTGAGGAGAGCATCAATTTGTGCCGATGTCGGTCCGGACATGGTGACTTGTTCTTGAAGAATGTTTGTTCATAACTTCATTTTCAAACATCCAAAACACGAACATGAGAAAACGATAAATCCAAGCACCATTATTTTTTGTTGATATGATGTCGTAACTTAACTTGAACACTTAACACTTCAGTCAGTCACTTGATGCTAAACGACCGAAATACGGTTATCGCTATAATATAACGATAGCAACAGACGAGATTTGGTTTGAGTTTAAATATATTTATTCCTGCGGTTTTAAAAACTCAAGCACCGATTGTTTTTGTCTTACTTGTCATTCTTTGACTTTTTTATTTTGACAATCGGCATAGGCAATCTCTATGTCTGCTGTAAATATCAAAGAGTATAGTAACTAGTATAATGGTAAATATATTGTTTTTTGAGAAATATTACAAATTTCGTAGTTATAAATACTGGATTAAAAGTAAAGTCCAATTTCCTTATTATAAAAAATAGTTTTATTCTGTAATTAAACAGTTAAATTATATCGAAATGAACATTAATGACTAATAAAACCACAACGATAAAACGTTCAACTCTAGCAGTACATTTCATTCGGTCATACACTCACCGAACATTGGACTATGGTGCCGACCGAACTTTACCAGTCCGAACTATGTTCGTAGTAGGACAACAATTTAATGTTCGGTCGTCTTTCGGTCGGTCCCGAACATTCGAATGTGTCATTTCGGAGTAGATCCCCTGGACCGAATGGGTATCGGTGAGGTCTTCACTATTATCAAAATAATTTGACAGTAATGAATCTAGAGCACACACTAGCGCCCTATTTTTCTTATGCATGGGTAAACGAGGCAGACGAGGTCTAAGCTCAGGCGGTGTGGAGCGATACTCCCGTAATGCATCTTCCAAAGCACTCCTCAATCGTTCACTGCACTGGGTACTCACGGTTATAGCCTCGTCATCATCATGTTCACTGACGTGGTCGGGTCACGGTGAGATACTGGGTTGTAGTTGCACCGCGGCCTGCGGTGAAGCAGATGAGACACGGCTGCACCGTGATTCGAGGCGTAGTCTATCAAGTACGGCGTCATCCAACATACGGTTACGCTGGATGACCCGCACCTGATCCGATAGTCGTTGAGCCGAAACGTTGACAGCTGGTTCAAGTACCTGAAACAGAGAGAGCATCCGACCACGGTACGCAGTCAGGTTAGTTCCCCCCTCTGTAGCTCCATAGTATGAGCGCATGACGTTCTCATTAATGGATTGAGTCCGTCGCATGCGCTGCACACTTCCACCGGCAGCGGGAACCCTATCAGAGGCCGGTGGGCCTCGAGGTTCCAAGCAGGCCGGAGGTCGGCCTCTTCCCCGTCGACGCGCAGGTGGTGGTGTCGTCGGCGGCGAGAAGTATTCGTCGCTCGAGCTCGACGCAACTGCAGCGGCCGGAGTTTCTTCACTCACGGCTGGAGCAGGTCCCGGCGGCTGCGAGGCGGAGCTGAGCGACGAATCCGAAGATCTTGAGCGTGTGGTCTTAAGCAGTCGTGCCCGGTTTCTGGTCAACATAGTTAACAATACACGAAGTTTCCATTCATATTGCTTGGTCTATTTTCAGTCACAGTTTCAGGGTTAGTAGATGTAGTATAGGTGAAATTCATGTATTGTAGTTTTTTTTAACTATTTTTGTTCTATCGAACATTTTAAATAACTATTTTATATTCTAAATTATTGATAAAAATTGGAAGGAAAATTTTTGACGCGCTGGTTGACAGCCGGCTACAGATTATTTATTATTATTATTATTACGATTTTAGTAGAAAAGTAAAGTGATTCTTGAGCGCGAATGAGTAAACCTAATGTTCTCGCGTGACCGCAAATACTGTACTTAGTGTACTGTACTGTATTTTGTTGACATAGGAAACATGTATTATAGTTCTCGTCAAATAACTTGGCAAGAGTCATTCAATGCGCAGAAGTCGACTTTTAGGTGTCAACGGTCGTCAGCGGGACGCGGGATAGCGCCGCTCCGAGCACGCGATCAGTAGTTCTCGTTCAATTTGCTCCCGAATACACTTGCGTACACGAAAGTTGTACCCTTTGTTTTTGTTACGAGTTGTCACGTTTTAAATTTAGTTTTTGTTACGTTGATTACAATGTCAGGAAGTTTAAATACCGTTTTACGCAGACTATTAAAATGTCAGAAAGACTAGTTAGACACTATAGTTAAGGAAGGTTGAAATTCTGAATTCGTCACTGTCTTTACGACACCGCGAAAAAAGAAGAATAAAAGGGGTAGCAGTTTTATTAACTAATTGTGATGACGAGAACATGTTATTTTAATGTAATTTTTAAATATTTTTTTTCAGTTTTCATTTCAATAACGTTCACGAGATATAATAAACGTGAGTTATACCAACTGTTGATATAATTTCTTTAGATATAACATTTATATACCTACTCTAAAACTTTTTACGTATAACGTTATGGAAATGACTTTTTAAAATACATATATAATATTGCGATTGATTTGATTGCGCGTGCTGCGGCAGCGGCGTGACAGAAACGAATCGCTGCAAAACCGACTCCACGTAGTCTTGTCTGCTCTACTCCTAGAGTGTTATTTAAAATTGCATGAGACCGCCAGAACCCTGCAGCGCCGGAGATGTGACAGAAACCATGCCTGCAGCATGTTGCATGCTTGCTTGCGTGCTGCATGCTTGCGTGCATGCTACATGCTTGCTTGCATGCTGTATGTACGGTGTATGGTTGTTTGCATTTTCTTACAGGAAAATAAACACGACATTTATGTTCACAATCAACTGTTTTATAATGATAATTATATTAGACTAAATAGGTTTTATGTCTTTTGAGTAGTATATCAAACGATTTTATATTCAATGTATGTTATGCTTATAAAAATTAGTTGCTATAAAATTAATAATAATAATATTCCACGACTTTCACACAACGGCATCTAGTCCCAAACTAAGCAGAGCTTGTGCAATGAGTACTAGACAACTGATAAACATACATATATATTTCTAAATACATACATATTATCTAACTAGCTTCCGCCCACGACTTCGTCCGCGTAGAAAAAAGTTCCCTCGATTTTGAAACATTTTTCATTAGTGCTCCGCTCCTATTGGTCTTAGCGTGATGATATATAGCCTATAGCCTTCCTCGATAAATGGACTATCTAACACTGAAAGAATTTTTCAAATCAGAGCCGTAGTTCCTGAGATTAGCGCGTTCAAGCAAACAAACAAACAAACAAACAAACAAACAAACTCTTCAGCTTTATAATATTAGTATAGATTCGTTGCATATTATAGACTAGTACTCTCGCGGGGCTTCGCTCCCGTGGATTCTATCACGGTAAAAACATAACTCTCCTTTCTTGCAGTCGGGTAAAACGTATCCTATAACCTTCCTCAAGCTTCAAGCTACTTCCATACCAAATTGCATCCAAATCCACCCAGTACTTTCGAAGATTAGCGCGTTCAAGCAAACAAACAAACAAACTAACAAACTTTTCCGCTTTATAATATTAGTATAGATAAATTACACCCAGACAAAGAACAAATGATCGTGCTCATCACACAATGATTTGTTCTGGGTGGGAATCGAACCCACGACCTTGCGCATAGCAGTCAGGGCAGTCAGTTATAATATCTTGTAAACATTGGAGATTGTGTAATTATATCATATACTAGCTTTTGCCCGCAACTTTGTTCGCGTGGGGGGTTTTTTCCACGTGAATCCCGATTCCGCAGGAAGTTTGAGATAAAAATTATTCTACGTCCGTCTCCTGGTTCTAAGCTACCTTCGTATCAATTTTCAGCCAAATCGGTTCAGCCGTTCTTGAGTTATAAATAGTGTAACTAACATGACTTTCTTTTATATATATATAGATTACTTACCCCGCATGACTTTAAGATAGCTGCTAAGCAAAAGCGTTTAAAGGTATAAAAGACTCTTGGTTTTCAATCTACTATGAATACGTCATTTATGCTATGAATATTCATGGAATTGTGTCACAATAGAAATCATCTGATGAATCTTTATAAATCCTCAGAACGAGGTCCATGATCGGTGTAGCGTGTTGAGTAGTGGAAAAATGTATTTACCGTACCTTAAAAAAACAGTTGGAAAGTCTTATTTTCTTGTTCTTCTGATTATTATGTATAGTTAAACGTTTCTGTAATATGGACACTGATCTTGGATAACAATAATTTATACTTTCTTCGATATCATAAATGATTATAATATATATTCTCGATCCCGTGGAAATTTCGGAATAAAAAGTAGTCTATGTGTTATTCCAGGATGACAACTATCTACTTACCAAATTTCATTCAAATCCGTTCAGTAGTTTTTGCGTGAAAGGGTAACAAACATCCATCCATCCTCACAAACTTTCGCATTTATAATATTAGTAGGATAGGAAGTAGGATAGGATAGGAAGTAGGATTAGTAGGATGTGCTGATTACTGAAAGAAAAATAAAAAGTTATTATAATTATGGTCTGAAAATTTTACCTTCAGTCGATTCCTTCTTAGTTCGATTGAATCGATTTTCTGATTTCGTTAAGCTGGACTTCTCTATTGAGAACAAATAGTAAAAATCGGATACATGTACCGAAGGTAATTTACGGATAATTTATTGCTTTGCTGTTTCTCTCCTTGTTTTATCCAATGTTTGAGAGAGAGATAAAAATAATTAGTAAGAAATGTAAGGTACTTTTTTACTATTTGCAATTAGTTTTAAAGTTCTAGGTTAAGTCTAAAATTACTTAACAACCTTTTGATACCTCAGTAACGAACGGCAATCATAGGTCTGTTGCTGGATCTGGTTTCACACAGAATTTTAATTTGACTAGTCAAGTTAAATATATAAATATATATACTATTATTTTTAAAGTTTGTGAACATGATAGTGTTATAGCAATAGTAACTCAAATTTGAAATAGTTATAGTTATAAAATATTTTTTAGTGCCATCACTAGGCTGAATCTGATTGTCATTGGCAGATCAAAGTCAAACGTATGAAAAAATGTAATTGTCTATGATTCATTTACGGTGAAGGGAGGAGGGACGATTTCGCTTCGTTGTCGCCCAAATTATAATTTCATGGTGATTTGTGATAAGATCTTCATATGTGGATTGAAATAAGTGACGTTATTTGGTGCTTTAATTGTGTGTAAGTGCGTCTTTAACACATATTCGTTAACTTGTTTATCGGAAAAGATTACATTCTGACCGCTCCCTAGGCGTAGAATAGTACGTCAGTCGTCAAGTATTTTTCATGCCTGTTTGTACTACTTGCTCTAGTAGGGGGCCGTAATAGTAAAAGCTGTTGGAAAGTGCAATCGTACGGGAAACTGATGGTGTAAAAAAGTATCTCACGTTCCATTTATGAGGCGTTTGCTGTGTTGGTGCATTTGTAAAGTTTGTAGCCATTTTCGGTGAGTCTTCATTCATTTCGATATTTACGTGTCGATGCCGATGGTAATATGTTTTACGTGAAGATTGATTGCGAATATCGTGATTCGTAAGCTTTGACAACCGTGCCTCATAGATTTATGTCATGAATGTGTGAATATTCTCGTACCTCTTATTCATTGATGTGGCCTGCAGTGAAATTTTATCATGTTTTCTTACTTATTTTGTTGGGGACATCGTAAACATGTCTGCAAAGTGTGTTAAGTTGGGGAAGGAAATGTTCTGGTCTTACTGTCAAGAAATTCTAACTTATCTTATTGGCCAAAGGATGTTCTAAGTAATAAGTCATAAGTACTTCCACTACTGTTTTTCTTTAACCCACATTGGCCAGTTAGTGATAAGAAGTAGTGCTATCACTGGTACTATAATGTTAGTTTCTTATGAGAAATGATAGAGGAAACAATCTGTGTAGTTAATTTAAGTATGTCACTGGTAAGTACAGATTTAAAAGTCATTATACATGTCATTAGTTCTCACATACTTATGTTTTTTTTGTTCAGATCATCTTTGTTATTGCACCCACAACATTGTCTACCACAACTTAGGTCCCCAAGATACAGGCATAGCCTAGTTTGGGGATCATCGGAAATTTGTAAAGAATCTAATAATGGTCTCAATAAATTCTATTTTATTCTATTCTATTATTCTGATAAAACTTGATATACCAACCTACTTTAGTCATAAACTTTTGATAATCCCGAAGTATACATTAGTAAGAATCACTTATTTATGTATTTAGACCTTATGTGCAGTAGTGGTACAAAGAGATCTATTGAAAAACTCATAAATCAGTGGCAGAGTAATCTGAATTTTTGTCCAACTGCAAACTAGTTATATCACACATAAACAATACTTGGATATGCATCTAAACTCAGCATGCCCCAAACATGTTCCAAATATAATCATTATAAGAGGTCATATTTACTGCAAAATTAAACTGAACACTAAATATATTGTAAGTGTGTGACAATTCAGACTCAATTAACATTTATTTACATTTGGGGCATCCCACAATAGTAATCACGATGCTTCACATCTCATAATGCCCTAGTACATTGTGCTCATGCCTATATGGTAAAATTGTGTTGTAAACCAAATATCAGGGTCTCTGTGATGTTTTATTATAGAAAATATCATTAAGCTTTCTGCTAAATACTTATTTATCTATCTATAGGTCTGACTATCCTGCCATTATAATATTGTGATGGCAGTGCAGAGAGGCAGTCCATCAGACTTTACTGTTTGTGGTAATTTCTTACAGAAAGGGCGAAACATGTGGATTTGTAAAATACATCTGCCAAGCTTCTATACAAATACAACACCTAAACTACTACTCATGTGCATATATTGTACATATACCTTTACAGTTACATTGTAAACCTATTGTGATTGTTAGTGCTCCGTGACTAATCAATTTGTCACCAAACAATGAAAATGTAGGATGTTCTAGCCAAACCCTATATGTATTGTTATCAGACTTATTTTCATCCATGTAGGTTAGTGCTTATGTTCATAGTGCTTACAATTAAGGTAGATGTGAGTTGGTGTATATGTGCCATTAGAATTTGTATTGTTTTGAATGATTTTATTGAAAGAAAATTATTTGGGTGCTTCAGTATTGACAGTCAAATTATGATGCATTTATGCTTTTTGACCTAATTTCAATTTATTGGTCTGGATATGTCTGGATATAAGAGCAGCCTGCAGCATTGATGGGACCCAACAGGGCCATTGCCCGTCAGCAGCTGCAGGGATGTTTGAGATACCCTGGCCTCGAAATGTAAGGGCATTTGATGGAACAGGATGGGTCTGTGATATATGTCTTCTTATTCCAATCATATTTATCCAACATCAAACAATATACTTCACTGTTCATTCTTGAAAGAAAAAAAAATACTTAAATCACTTTGTATGTTTTAACAAATTTTTCACAATAAACACAGGGTATGTTACATTGATACAAACAATCATTATAAGATCTATTTTTGACATGTAACAAACAATAAATGAATTTGAATTTGTAAACACATATTTCTAAATACAAGTGTATGATGTGGTGGTGGTCTTTTGGACGATCTAAAGCCAACTATTTACTTAATAAAGTTATTCGTAAATATACATAAACTTATGCCTTTGCCACATTACTGTTTTTAAAAAGGAAAAAAAGAAACTGGTTTATTTGACATACACAGATGTAACAAGAAATGCCGGAAGAAATATTAAAACAATTATTTTGAGAATGACTTCTTTTGCATTGAAGATTATTCTGGTAAATCCTGATATAGGATCGGATCATGGAAAAAATCTAGGTCAGGAATTCTGAGATAACAGTAACTTATGTTATTTATTTATTTATTTATAGTTAATTAAAACGGTACAACACCAATTACATTAATTAACATAGAAATAGAAATACATTTAAGATAAGAATAGTAATAATTGTGATTGAAAATTGAAATTATATAAGATAAAATAAAATATAACATCCCTATAACATCCACTACCTTTTTTTTTCAGTGCGAAAATCATCAAATGACTTCTCCCCCTCTTGGTGTAGCGATGGGAGTGTCAGACTTTTACTGACTAAAAACCCACTCTGCTCCTTCAGTAGCCCTTGTGTTCCTCGCTAGTATCTCGTTAGAACATTCCCGTGACCCAGAACATTTCCACGACCCAACCTTCACTACCTAACAGTGAGTCCCATTAAACTTGTTTATGTGGATTAGATTATCCGGGACACAGAAAAACAGACAAATATTTAAATTTTGAAATCACAGATAGACTTTAATTTTTATTGATTGAATACAAGGAAGAAAGTATCAGGAAGAATATGCAACTTTGTAAAACTTTTTCCTTAGTGAAAAGCATTAATGAATGATGTATCATAAGTTTTTTTTGTAATTGTATTCCAAACAGACAATCAATTCAAATGCTCATTGGTTGTCACTTCCCCATTACAAGTTCAATGTTATTACACAATCTTGCTGTAAAATACCAGCTTGCTGCACTTGACTCGGTTGAGAGTAGAGCTAAAAGGGCTACGAGGTACCCGGAGACAGGCTTCACAGCCGGGCTCCTCGGCGAAACATTGCTTGGCTGTCGGTCTCGTACAGATTGTGCTTCGGGGAGTGTTTTCAAGAGCTCCTCAACCTAATCCTGGAGGAATTAGATTGAGGAGCTCTTGAAAACACTCCACTACCGGTCTACCAGAAACACTGCTGGCTAACCGATGGTTCCCAGCAGTGCACTTGGTTGATATACCATCTTGTCAGACTAAGACCTTCTAATCCAAATTTATTGTGCGCACAGCTAAGGTGTGGAACTCTCTGCCGACCTCTGTGTCCTTCCACATATGACCCATCAGCCTTTAAATCAATATTGAATGGCATCTTTTGGGTTTGCCTTGTTCCTTCGTAGAACTCATCATAAGCTTAAAGTCAGGTGTGATCGAGGTCAAGAGCAGGCTCATCTGTAAGAAAAAAAACTGTGTGTGTGTGTGAAATTTGAATAAATTTTATACAAAAATAATAATTGAGAGGGCCTAAGAAACAGTAACACAGCAAAAAAAGAAAATTAAAAAGTCTGTCTGTTTGTACACGCTAATCTCCGGACGTAATGGATGGATTTTAATGAAATTTGGTAAGTAGATAGTTGACATACTGAAATAACACATACTTTTTATCCCGGAATTCCCACGGGATAGCGTTTTACGCGGGAAATCCCACGCGAACGAAGTTGCGGGCAGCAGCTAGTCTGTAATACAAAAAATAGATAATCTAATAATCTTCAATGTCATTCCAAACTTCTTTTTTTACTCATTAACCTTTTCACCGCCACGGACTTCTATAGAAGTTCTGGATTTTCGAGCCACCAGCGCCACGACTTCATTAAAAGTTCTTAATTTTAGCTAGGCAAAAAGAAAACTTTACTGTAGTTAACACCTTTGTTTCATTTTATTATTATTTATTATAGCACTGTTTTGTTCCCTGTTTTTTTTTTATTTCCACACAAAAGAAGCCTTTATTTGACTTAAAATTGGCAAAAACAAAAATACCGACAATTTTTACGTGCTCTGAACGCCAAGGACTTGATATAAAGTGGGCCAATGATGTGATGCCTAAGTGATCACTGTTTGATTTCGCCTGTTGAAATATTCTCAAATATTATTATCGAAAACAATTTGAGGTCAGTAAAGTATGAAATTCGTATAGTTATTTCCCCTTTGTTATAGTTAACTACTTGATAACAGAGCCAAAATAGAGGAATTTCTACTTTCAGAAGGGTACGAATTCGGAATTATAGTTGTTAGCAATGCTTGTCAATAATTGTATTCCCATCTCTATAGTCGTTCTGTGACGTCATAAGCGTACCTACTGCTCACCAGACCGCAGTACTAATTGGGTCAGCGCGCACGCATCCTTCTTTCACTTAGTTTCAGATACTATTCTGTTTTACTTAAAAGTTAATAAATAGGTAGCAAAATGAATGAAGAACTGCATTTGGATGCGTTTTTTACATATTTAGTACTAGGTGTCGAATCAGACTCGGAGTATTTTGTGGAGTGTTGAACCAGAAGATGAATCTGAGGTATTTATATTATATACCTCAGAATTATCATCTACCTACTATGTCCAACTAGATAATAATATTAACGTGAAGTAATCAAAAAGTAAGAATTAAATATGGAAAATAATCGGTAAGCCGTAAACTAAGCGAAACTTGTAGGTATCTTGTGGCTCTGGAGTGCGAATTTAACTAACTTGTAGCTAATGCTTACCTTACAGTTGAGGAGAAAAAAAACAAGAGTTACAAGTTCAAATAAAATAAAAATATAAAAAAAGATCATAGACCACATCCCTAATTAGAATCGAATTTAACGTGCTCTGCGCGCCAAGGACTTGATATGAAGTCAAAGAATGATGTCATTAAACAAATAAAGATGTACCTCATTTCTTATAGCTGTAATTGATATATGTATTTTTTTCTTTGATACTTACAAATTGTTCTGTTTTTTCTTACTAGGGATATTGCGAAATAACACAAATATGGAAACATTGAATCAGTTTTTATTTATATTCGTAAAATTATAGATAAAACTGAACTTACCGCATATAAATCTCATTCATCGACATGACAATACCGCATCACTACTGTATACTATATATTTTGTTATACATTTATAGCTTGGCGCTGGAGAGGCGTCTGCGTTTTGTGTCTGTTGGTGGTGAAAAGGTTAAATGTTAAACTTTTAAAGCTTATTGATATTTTTCCCATGCAATAAAGATTCCTATTGTTTGATGAAATTAAACTTGGCATTGGCACAAAACATTCACATACAAAACCATTGTGTATACTTTCACTGAACATTTTATTTAGTAATTCTACACGTGTTGTAGAAAGTATTACTTTTCGAAATGTTTGTCTATGCTCAAATATGTATTTATTTATTCTCAAGTGGGTCTATTAACAAGAAAATGTGTCTAGGTTTGTTATTGTATGTAGTGTGCCTGTTTTACTTAACATTTAGATTTAACACAAACAATTGCCTGTGTTTTTTCACGTATCTCTTAAAGGTTAGCCTATTAACAAGAGCAAAATGTAAAACAAATGAGTTTGCATATTTAAGAACCCCCATGTTTACGGAAAACTAGTTATTTTTTCTATAACGCTTTTAACGACACAGCCATCGTTCAGAATCCACGGTTATTTTATTGATGTTCAGGTGCGGTTCAATTTGACCATTCATATACATGTAAGGTAATTCATATATATATATAACATCCAGATTTCACAACTGTATTCTGCCGTATTGATACCATGAGTACTATTATAGTTGATATTGTGAGCAGTTGCAAGCACCAGGGACCCATAAAATGCCAAGGTAGGTTCACAGGCGCTAAAGTTCTAGAGTTGTGTCAATCTATCGGCAACGGCTCTTCGAAAACTCTTCCAAACGTACAGTCATGTCTAAAAGTTTGAGCATCCTACAAATTTCGCCCTGGCAGATAAGTATTGCAGGAACCGTATTCTATTAGTATTCTTTTCTTCGGCATCTTAAATAAGAAACAATAACCCTCACGCAACAAGCATAAAACACGTGTCCGCAGTAAAATTGTAATTTTCCGATATTTAAGCATTCTTTTATTGATAATAGGGTCGCGTTTGATCACCATCTCACCTGATAATAAACGATGATGCGGTCGAAGATGTAGCTAGCACGCTTACCTAGAAGTAACCTATTCTCTCTTGACTCTTAAAGACCCCCAGCTTATAGTAATCAGGAAACCCAGACTCCGGCAGGGAATTCCACTCCTTAGCTTTACGCACAATGAGAGTATTCTCAAAACGTTTTTTGCGACGTATAGGTGTAACGATGGCGCATTGCCGCAAAATAATGCCAAAATAAACTTGTATAAATTGTTTCATTTTCATAATACCCAAAAATACCGAAGAAAAATTTCATAGGTGCTTAATACTTTTGGCCAAGGCTGTATTATTTTATAAATAATTAAATCCCAGTATACTTAGGCCCAGTTTCCAGAATTTAAATTATCTGATATTGTGACAATTATTCGCGCCTTATCTGTGAATGGTTGATTTAGTTTTCATGTCTTTCACTTCACTATACTTACGTTTAATTCGTGAGAAACTGGAGATAAATCTCGCAAGAGACATGAAAAAGAATTAGGCACTATATAATTTGACCTTTTCAACTCTTGCTAAGCAAAGGCATCGGGTTCAATTCATACCTTAGTTGTTTGTCGTCATTCTTTGGCGCAGGCTTAAGAGATTATCCCGCCGTTTTTCGGCTCGGCCTACATTTTTTATCTCGTCGTTAAGTTTTTTTCAAAGACTTCTGCAATAATATAATGTGACAAGTAGAAAGTATTAAGACGACAGTTTCATCGCACATTCAGTTTTTCAATTTATGTCATGAAATGTTTCTTATTCTTAATAGATCTTCTCAGCCTATTTTACAATAATGAATTGGTAATTCTATCTAAATTGCGTCTATTACTCTTATGAAATAGAATCTGGAATAATGGTTAACTAAATCTGAAATAATAGCCTAATTGTAACGTCTTCGAGGCCATAACTTGAAAACAGAGCTAACTATTATTTTCTTAGCGAAAGATGTTGGAAATATTCCGAGAACAAACGAATTACAATTCAAAAACGTATTGTTCAAAATCCGAGTTCGTCCTAGACAAAAATAGGTCGTTTGATGCTTTGAGACTTTACCCAACGTTTTGGGGCCGTATTCCAATCTAACTGGACTCAATAAAATTACCTCCCTATATGTTCCAAATTTAAAAATCTATTTTTCTGAGAACAAAATACTCGTTTCTATTAAGAAAAGCTTACTTTTCTAGATAGAAACGAGTTATTTCGATTTGATATACAGGATTAATTGTAAAACACCGAAAACCTCTCAGGACTATGTTACTAACATCATAATCAACAACTTTTGTTCTATGACTTTTAAAAATTCGTCATATTTTAATTTACCAGATTTTCATACAAAAATAAAAATATTTAAATTGAACGCCCTAAATGTTACGGAGTCTATGCGAAACAAAAGAAAGTGATAGTCTAAATCGTTTTCTTTTGCTTCGCATAGACTTTGTAACATTTAGGGCGTTCAATTTAAATATTTTTATTTTTGTATGAAAATCTGGTGAACCAAAATATGACGAATTTTTAAAAGTCATAGAACAAAAGTTGTTGATTATGATGTGAGTAACATAGTCCCGATAGGTTTTTGGTGTTTTACTATTAACCCTGTATATTAGGTTTAAAATCGGTTTAGTTTTTTTTCAACTGTTCAACTGCATACAACTGAGTAGGTACCAGTATTTTATTAGAAGCGAGAGCCTATATGACCTGCATAATATAATCAGCCTTATTGTTCAGACTGCTGGGACACAGAATTCTCTATGAGAGAGAATGGGCCGTAATCCACCGCACGGGCCCAGTGCGGGTTGATCTCTCCACCATCCTCAGTGACTGTCTTCTGTCAGATGATAGTCGAGACTAACAGCGAAAGTGCTTTGCCAGGAATGGAAGAATCTCAGCATGTTAAGATGATCATTCATCTACGGACCGACTTCAAGCAAGCGTGTCTGAATCTGGAAGATCAACCGCGCAGCAGAAAAGTTTGTTTGTTTTCAACGCGTTAATGTTCGAAATTACTGTGTGGATTCGGATGAAATTTGGTATGGAACTAGCTTGAAGCTTCGGGAAGCTTTTACCCGACTGCAAAAGAAGAATGGCTACGTTTATATCGTGAAAAGTCCACGGGAGCAAGGCCTCGCGCTTCTGCCAGTGTTATAATATTTACAAGTATTAAAAAAGCAGAAACGGCAGTCGTCTTTATATTCCGCACTGCATCGGAAGTCTTATCATAAATATTTTGAGCTGCTTCCGTGCTCTGCTAATTGCCTGGACAATTAACCCCGTTATGTTCTGAGCAAAGTGTACTGCGAATGCACCAAACGGCGACTGTCTTCGCCAGATTAACAATGGGCCATAGAGCTTTCTTTTATTGCTGCTGTACACTTATTTTTCTTGATAAATTGAAGTTAATTCATTCGGCCCCACGTTTTTGTTCGGCAGTCCCACGAACAGTATTGTTCATTAAAAAGTCGACGCGTTTTAAAACAAACTGGCATGATGTTCTCAGTTATTGTGGTAGACATTCTATATATTATTACACCCAGAATAATTTGCTAATTAACGAAAGGTTATGAAAATTATACCATTTTTTAAAGTTTTGTAAAAGTAAAGGTTATCATTATTTGTAAACGCAATATTTTTGACAATATATATTTTCGAATAAAGATTCATATGAAGTTTGAAATAAACTCTAACAAGATTACAGGGTTTATGCGGGTTTATGGAAAGGGTCGTGCCTGGACTAAATGCACTACAAACTACCAAAGATGTCGGGGGTAGCAAATTATCCAAAACAAACATTACACGTCCTATGAAGCCGTTTATTAAAGTAAATATTTGACGTCTTAAGTTGGTATAATGTATCAGAATACTGCTAACCACTTTGTATGGGTAATATACTCTGTGCGCGTTGTTGTGGCCAAAAATATAATTATGTATTCGTGAAGTTATGTTGTAATCTCACGTACCTTTCTCCGTTGTATTGTAATGAGCGACAGTCGAAGTTCTGCTTTAGTCAGTTATAATGTTTTGTAGGTTGGTATAGAAAGATATAGAATATTCAGTAACACATAAGAAAATATCCTTATGATGTGTTTTATTCGTAGCGAATATGTAGGTATATTTGGATAAGTACAGATATCATACTTATACTAATGTGAAAGTTTGTCTGCTTGTTATGCTTTTTCGGCCTAACTAGAAAAGTTAAAATCAGTCAGTGATGTCATATTTCCACTATTGGACTGATGGCCATCAAAAAGTTTTTAGGTGCTTCTAGCAGAGATAAAACTTTGAGATACGAGGAATATGTCCCTCATAAGGACAGGCATTATTTTAATTTTCCGAATTTGTTACTACTTTGATCTTGTTGCGACCGATGAATTTAATAAGCGAAAAAATTGTAAATCAAAGCAGCTCTTAAAATACGTAAGTACCTGTAGTAAGAGAAATAAATAAGAAAGATTATTGAGGTATTCCTCGAAGCGCTACCATTTTGAAGCGCACCTAATGAAGCGCTCCTTTTTAGGGTTCCGTAGCCGAATGGCAGAAAACGGAACCCTTATAGTTTCGACATGTCTGTCCGTCTGTCTGTCTGTCCGTCCGTCCGTATGTCACAGCCATTTTATTCCGATACTATTAGGACTATACATGTAAAACTTGGTAGGTAGATGTATTCTGTGAACCGCTTTCCGATTTTAAGAGAAAATTTACAAAATATTTAAAATGAAGGGGGCTCTCCATACATGGAACTGAAACTGAAAATATTTTCATTCATGAAACCTATATGTGTGCGGTATCTATAGACAGGTCTTTAAAAATGACATTAAGGTTTCTAAAATGACTTTTTCATAAAGTTAATCGTTTAAAAGATATACGCTTCTAAAGTGGTAAAATGTGTGTCCCCCCCTCTAACTTCTATAATAATGAAGTGAAAAATCTAAAAAAAACCATATGTTGTAGATCCTAATGTAAACTTTCAACCAAAATTGGTTTGAACGAGATCGAGTCAGCAGTTTTTGAGATACAGTATATTTTCTAAAACCGCAAATATAACTTTGTAATTCATACAAATACTATGAAAAACAAAGTTATTTGGCGTAGTTGTAAAAATTGTAAATAATCTAGTTTTAAGAAATTTGTAAGGTTATTTGTTTTTTTTCTTATAAATATATTAAGTATATTATATTTATTATAGTTACTACGGATTACGGAACCCTTCATGGGCGAGTCCGACTCGCACTTGGCCAATTTTTTTTATTCCTCGGAGCGCTCCTTTTAGTAGCGCGTGTTATCGGGAGCGCTACTAAAAGGAGCGCTCCGAGGAATAAAAAAGGAGCGCTTCATTAGGTGCGCTTCAAAATGGTAGCGCTTCGAGGAATACCTCAGATTATTAACTTACAAAAACAAACAAATAACACGTTTATGTAAAAAATGTGCCTACTTTCGCAAGTGAGATTGAGGTCAAGAGGGCTTATACGGGATATTATAAGAAAAAGAATATAAAGTAAGGATCGACGTATAAATTATAAAATATCTTATGTTTGTTTGCAATTGCCAAGCCACAATGTTTGAAAAAAAAAAATGATTTCTTAATCACTTCATGGGATCGCGGGGTCCGAGTGCTCACAAATTATTTAAAGGTCTTTCCAGAGACATTACCTTCTATTTTAAACTTACAAACAAATTTATATCTTTGTATTATTAGTATAGATAATAAGTGTATTTTATATTATATTATTATAGTATTTTGTATTATTTTTTTATTCACACTGACATACTTATTTATGTTTTTGATGACATTACTTCCAAGATTAGAAGTCGACAAAAGATTTTTTTTCTTGTGACTTGATTACACCGCCTGCCCAATTAACTCAGGTGCAATTACTACTCGTTAATGTTGATTTAAGATCATCAACCAGATGGACCTAAATCTAGACTAATTGGTTTACCTAGAGAATTCCTGTTATAATTGGTGGTGTTTAGTAATCCATTCACAGACTACTGAGAGCTTGGGGGACGGGGGTTCTACCTTTTACGATAACATATTATCTTAATAGTTACAGTGCCCTCCAAAAGTTAGTTGAAATAAACTGTAATTCAGTTTAAAGAAGACTGTCCACAAAAATATTTCTCCATGTGACTTAAAAAGCACTTTTTTTATTTCAACTTACTGTCCTTTATAATGCCCCATAAGAGAGAAAGAGAGATCCTTATCGCTTATGCTGCCCAAATGTAAACAATGATTTTGTATACTAAAGTACGATGCCAAAAGTTAGTTGACACATGTTTATAGATGCTGGCGGGCAACATTCCGAATCATTCCCGTCGAATACTTCGGAAGTATTCTGAAATATTCCGAAACTTTGGGAATATTTCAACTGTCAAAAAAAAAAAACAGGAAAATCGACCTTTGAAGTCTGTTAATATACCAAAACCTGCTCCTAAGTAGGCAAGAACAAATACTTTTCTGAAAACCGCATCAAAACGTGTTTGCTTGCAAGGTTTGCCTTTACTTGCTTTTATTGACTGGGCTATTATACGCGTTAAGTAGGTAGGTAATGATTAATACCTACCTATGCGACTCGCGAATACTCGCGATGCGTACAGAGCTACATACAAACTAACCAAAAACATAGGTAACCCTTTTTCAAATAGCAAATCAAATATGCTTGGCCTGGTTTTTTTATTTCACAACTGACATTTAAGGCTATAATCGCATAGCACGACTTACAACTCGATCGCCTAATGCATGTATTTTGACCAATAGGATGCACGAAGCGTATTTTAGTAGTGTTCGTAATAGTAAGTATTAATCACAGAAATTAAAAAATATAGTATAATTATATAAATATATTATTTATTTTATCTATGGTATTAATATAATGTTACACGCCCTGTACTCACAAAATGCATATTATTTCTAATTGGGCGAAAACAGGAAGGGATGTGGTTTGTCACTAGCTGCGCTTCCGCAGAAATATTTTCTTAAGTGAGTACCTATGCGTATCTTTGGCCGATAGTACCTACCTAAAAACAAAAGAATAAAAATCCTGTTAATCGCAGGCTAATAAATCTACCTATAAAAATATCAACATATACTTAATCAATCCCATTTATAATAAAATAAACATTTATATTTTACTCTCGTAGCGTACATACGTACTCTCGCAGTGAACAATAATTAACTCACCCACCACACAACAAGCAAACACATTTATTCCCATTGAATTATTCGGGCGAAATATTCGGAAACATTCGATTGCGGGGTACGAATCTTTCTCGCGCGGGTGAAAACTTCTCCGGGAGCAGCATCCCCTCCCTCTTACCGCACCCCGCACCGACGTCGCCTGCACGCACGACTCGTGGCCGGTGGCAGTCGGGTGCGCGCGTCGCGGTGCCAGCGCGGCGGCAGCGGCCGGCGCACAGAGATCGACGATCGATGCAAAATACGATTTTTCAGCAAAAAAAGTTGAAATCTTAATAAATAATTAAAAGTTTCTTTAAATCAGAATGATTCAAAATGAATTTATCATTTTGAATAATTCCCATTTAAGGAAACTTTCCCCGAAGTATTCCGGAATTATTCGGAATTATTCAGAAGTTTTGCAACTATACACATGTTATCATAGCGAACTACACGCGTGTTTCTGCCTCAAAACAAATAGCTTTTGCAGGTTTTATTAGAAGATATTACGAGTGTATAATTAAATATTTATTTCAATATTTACTGTTTATTAAACCAAAAAATTATCGTTACATGGCTTCAAGACGTAGACTCAGTATAGAAGAAAGACAAAAAGTGGTTTGTGAATATGATCGACTTAAAAACTATAGTCAAGTAGCAAAATTATTTCAAATTAGTGTTGAAGGAGTGAGGAAATTAATAAAAAAAGTATAGAAACCCGGACATTAGCTGATAGACCTCGATCTGGACGTCCAAGAGTTACTACAACCAAGGAAAATCGACTTATTGTGCGTCTTTGCAAAAAAAATCCTGAAATACTAGTGAAGGAAATTCAAGAACAATTACAAATGCTGGTTCTATGGTCTCTCAAACTACTATACGAAGACGTCTTCATGATGCAAAATTAAGAGGATATGTCGCTCGAAAGAAACCGTTGCTATCCAATGTTCACAAAAAAAGACGACTCGAGTTTGCGTCAAAATATGAAAATAAATCTCTAGATTTTTGGAAAAAAGTTATTTTTAGTGACGAATCAAAGTTCGAAGTGTATGGAAATAATCGACGTAAAACAATTTGGCGATTTAATTCAGATAACCCATATGATAAAAAATACTTGAGACCAACTGTGAAATACGGAGGTGGTCGAGTGATAGAGTGGGGATGTTTTTCGTGGTTCGGTACGGGACAATTACATGTGATTAATAATATAATGACTGCTCCTGTGTACTGCGATATCTTAAGGAATAATTTACTAAATTCTGTTAGAGCTATGGGATTAAATCAGGATTTCATATTCCAACAAGATAATGATCCTAAGCACTCAGCTAAAATAACTATGCAATATTTAAAAAAAAAATAAGATCAAACTGTTAGATTGGCCGTCTATGTCACCGGATCTTAATCCTATAGAGAATTTGTGGGATGAAATAAAACGTAGGATTCCTTCAACTTCAAGGCGCAACGTTGCTATGCTCGAAAATGAGATGAATGGTTGAATATGCCTAAACAAATTTTGCAAAAACTGGTAGAATCGATGCCGCGAAGACTTAGGGCAGTAATCCAGAATAATGGTGGACACACGAAATACTAAAACAATAACAGTTTACTAATTAAAAATTTTCTTACTTAGAAAAAAAATTAGAAATACACATATTTCAACTAAGTTTTGGCGGTAAAAATTTGGAGGAATAACTACATTATTTTTTTTATATAAGAAATGAGGCTGATTATAATGGTAATGTTCATGTTATATATTAATTTAAATATTGTTCTTTTAAATACAATACATATGTTTATAAAGAATTAAGTGTATTTATTATATTGGGTTGATTAACTTTTTACCTGAATATTTCAACTAACTTTTGGAGGGGAGTGTATATGGTTCATATAAGAACGCCAGAAATACGCGTAATACGAACTATGTCTTTGTTGTATATTATGTGTGTGTGTGTAACTACTAACATTTAACGTAACATGACAAAAAGGGATTTGGTTGGATTCTTCTTATTATACTTCTTACTTCGTATTACTTAAAACTTAACACTCTGTAATAAAAAGACATTATCGAAACAGTAAATTGAGACAGTACTAATTGCGTGTGTTTTCAGTCGCAAATCAAGCGATTTATAAAAAGCATTCAGAATACAAGATAATTATCAAGTTTTGTGACATAGAACTCTATAATATACGAAAGAAAGTTCAAATTACATTGCCATTGTATTGTTTTAGGACCTTGTAATGCAGATGATTTGCCAAAAAAATAAAACTTAATATGTACTACTTCCACGGAAAGAGAAAAGTTCGAATTTCGAATATACAATTCAATGATTGAAAATCGAACGCTAAGTAAGCGACAGTCTCAAAGTTCGGCTGTCAAAATTGAAACTGCTGTCAGATTTAACAAAAGAGGAATCGACTTAAAAGATAAAATACTGCTAAAGGATAAGCAAAGTGACTTAAAAAGCTTTTGTCCAGTAGACTGCGATTAAATAACTATCACTTTTTGCTGCCAATGAAAGTTTGCCAGATTTGCAATGGTAATCTCTTGATAATTTTATTCTGCATACAAAGGAAGTATTGCCGTATGCAGGCAAATTTCGCCTTTATCGCTCACTTTACATTATTCTTAATTATAAGGGCAATGGGTGTCGTAAGTGTCCGAATTTTCCGTGATCATTATTTTAGTTTGACTATTGATGACCACGTTAGGAATAGAACTTTTATTTACAAATATTTGACTTTTGCAACTTGGTTTGTTTTACTTCTATACTAATAATATGGAGAGGTAAAATTTGTTTGTATACAAGGGTACTCTCTGGAACGAATAATTCAATTTTTTTTTCTTTGGTAGTAAGTTGTGTTATTTGTCAGTGCGAAGTAGCGAGCGAGGAGCTAGTATGTTATAAATACATAAAGTAATCAACGTTGTCCTTATTTTTTATCTTACAATTAGTAAATAATTTACTGTACTCTCAAAGACCCGTTTATTGTAATGATATTGTAATCAAAGAATATTAAAGACAAATTATTATTCTTGTATCACTTGTTGAATACATATAAGTTTAATCGGCCTATTGTTATAATTGAATGACACAGTACTTAGCTACATTATATATGAATAATACTTTATGAACTTCAAACCTAAACCGCAAAGCAGTTTGCATACCATTCGTGATATCCATACAGAATAATGAATTATGATTAATCTAGCTCTTACCAGTTAGCTGGTTTGTCTGTTTTAAAGTCTAAAATTATACCAAGTGGACGTATATCCTGGATAAAAAGGTATCCTATATCTTTTTCGAAGGTCCAACATTTTAACATATTATAATACAGTCTCGCCGCGTCTGTCTATCTGTTCGCGATTAGCTCAAAAACTGAGCAAGCTTCCCGCATTCGGTGTTCCTGCTGACTTATGCAACTGGATTTCCGACTTCTTGAGTGAGCGGTTGATCCGAGTGGTCTCGATGGCTGCTCATCGGATCTTATGGCAATTTAATGCCGGTGTTCCTCAAAGGTCTGTTCTTTGTGCGACTCTTTTTCTGCTGCATATCAATGACCTATGAATTCTACTCTCAATGCTAGTATTTTTTTTAACAAAACACAAACACTTACTTCAGCTGGGAGCAGTTGGGTACGCGGATGACAGCACAGTCTCAGAAAGATACTTACCCAGTTCTAGAGCTGACAAGAACGAAATTGCCATTCTCAGAAAGGCCATGGTAGAGCGCATGAATTTGACCTTAAATCTCGTTTCCCAATGGGGTGACGACAATCTGGTCAAATTTAACGCTCTGAAAACATGGGCTTGTCTTTTCAGCGCTAAAAGGAGCCCATTTCAACTATCCCCTACTTTCCGAAGTACATCTGTGCCAGTTATCGACCGTTTGGAGCTTTTGGGCATGGAGTTGGCATCAGACCTCAACCTCGGCTCAACCATCGAGTCCAGAGCTCAGACTGCAGTAAAAAAGCTGGGAATGCTACACAAGGTGAGGCGGTACTTCACGCCTGCACAGCTTCTGAATCTGGAGTGGAGTATTGCAGCCACTTGTGGGATGGCTCTGCAAAATACCAACTTGCTGCATTGGACTCGATCGAGCGCAGAGCTAAAAGGCTGGTAGATGACGAGGCGCTAGTGGACAAGCTTCATAGCCTGGCTCATCGGCGAACCGTTGCTTGCCTGACGGTTTTCTATAGATTGTACTTCAGGGAGTGTGCGCAGGAGCTCCATGATTTGATTCCTCCATCTCCCTTTCACCACCGCTCTACCAGACGCACGGCAGGGTACCATCCACACTTGGCAGATACATCGTCTTATCGTACCAAGCGCTTTTCTTCCACTGTCCACATTTATTGTGCGCACGGCCAAGTTGTGGAATTTTCTGCCGGCTTCTGTGTTCCCTGCCACTTATGACCTTTCAGCGTTTAAAGCAAGAGTAAATAGGCATCTTCTGGGCTCGCTCGTCACATCGTAGACTTCATCTATCGCTTACCATCAGGCGAGATCGAAAAAAAAGAAAACTACTGATTCTACACGTAAATCTGTTCATTTTCATACGGCTCCCACTAATGGATATAAATTTTGAGAAAGGTTTAAGTGATAATTAAAAACGACTACTACTAGTATAAATACGAACATACAAATAACATCAGTGCTTTTGAAGGCAAGAGTCAGGAAAAATTTGCCTATTAGCATTTACGACATGTGATCGCTTGGTCGGGCCGATAACAATAAATTAGTTATACAAAATTACCTATCTATGGTTTACTGATGTTTACCTTTTGACAGTCATACCAATGACATTTCCCACTAGATATCATAAATCGGTGTGGACATTAAGCCCACTTACGTAAAACATTACCCTCGTTAAAATCGTCATCGTCACGTAAAAAGTAGCCCAACAAGCATCTGGCAAGAAATTAAAACTAAAAAATGTGACCATTTCGGGACAGCACACATTTCTTCATTTACAAAAACTGCGAACTTTCCAACTTTTATCCAAGTTATTATTACATTTTTATTCGTGCAAATGGCCGCGTTCGGTAACGAGTCCTAGTTTCGACTTTTCCACTTTGTTCTCATCATAAAACTGTTTGTTTCAGGTGAATTGAATCAACATCACTACATCAAGAGCAGCTCATAATGACATTACGTTGTAATACATTAAGTTGCCATTAGGGTATCAAGCGGTCGAGTTTAGAAATGATAAGAAGACCACAGCAGACATGGACGGCGTGAAGAAAATACATTCTGGAACACTGTATCGGTAAGTGTAAGCCTTATACGATCAATTATTCAGATGTGTAATGAACTTATTCTCATGTGTTCAATTCTTTTACTGCCGTTCCAGTGACTTTCTAGAAAATTACATTGTGTTCAATTGACCTTGTGTTTGCAAAGTCCAATGACACGAAAGCCTTGTCACTAATATTGACTTTTCGAGAGGACTCCTTCTGCTCCTGGTGAAGCGGAAGACTTCAGGTCAGACTTCTATTGATTAAAAAACCCACCCTGTTTCTTCAGTTGCTCTTGTATGCCGGGGTCGCGGTATCTCGTTAGAACATGCCCCCAAGTCCGGCAGAACACTTTATCTCTTGGCAAGATTGGTGTCAGATATCCTGGCTGACTGACTACCCTTAACGACTGCCTAAGAATAACTCTTAATAACAAGACGCAACATTTTTATAATGGTTTCGTTTTATTTCCTTCTCTCCTAACCTTTCCCAGTTTGGTAATATTTCAAGGATAAAGCACACGTAAAACGCCAGAACAGGTCGAGTTACCATTTCTTTTTGAAAAGGATCGAAACCTGAGATACTATCTCCCCTTATAAGTTTCGCATTGAATGGCAGGAATGGCTTTTTCCGTTTCTTATTTAGATGAAGTGCTTTTCAAGATTTCTGCTATTAAAGAATTCTGGTCTTGGCATATTCTTAAGAAGAAATTTATTCAAGTATACCACAGGGAATCGTATTTTAGGTGACAGTGAATTTAACTACCCACATTGTTTCGTGTTATTATGTTTTGCTTAACCAAAAAACGTATTTGATATCTTTATGTTAAAACTTCCCCAAGGCATAATAGAGAAGTCGTTGAATCAATCTGATTCTATGTATGTCTCGTTTGGTCTTGCTATACCTATTATATATGTTGTCTATATCTCATAGGGTATATAAATATTGGTCTGCATCAGTAGGAAATTGTACAAAAGTCTGGCAGCATTAGCCATTCGATTCCATAAAGCAATTCTTTAGTTCGCCCTTAATTCTTTCTTACGCCAAGTTCGTAAACAGCCTACTTATTCCACCAACTTGGATTCTGTTGACACGAAAAGTCTTCAAGCGAACCACGTTCGGGCGCGATAAAACGATTTAGTTAGGTTTCTACTAAGGAAAACTCATTTCAAGGGTCAAATTGGTGATCAACTGAATGTGTTAGATCTTGTGAAAAAGGCTAAGCGTCTTGCATTTCTCTTAAGACCAGGTAACTTCGAACATGATGTTTATTTTTCTCGACTTTTACGGGTAGCACTTTATACAGCGTGTAATTTAAAGGGTATATACATACCAAGTGCGTGGCTTCTTCGGATGATAACAAACGATATGGCAAAGGTTTTGTAATCCTATATCTACATGTATGGAACTTATTAGAAATTTCAATACCAGAGACCGAATTTTCCAAATTAAGAAAAACATAGTGAATTATCGTATTATTGGCAAGTGACGTGGAAAGTTATTGACCCTCGTAGTGTTGTGACACTGTCGTTGTGATTGGTATTCAAGAAACATATGATACCGATAATTTGGTATCAATTCTTCGAGTCACTTATTTTAAGCTGAATCTGTGCATAGAGACTCCATACCAGATGTTGTCTTCAGCCCTTTTGGATAGATATGGGGTTTCCGTTACACGTTGTTTAGTAGGTAAGAGGAGCTCGTGACTAAATAATAAAAGCCACAGGGGTCGTTAATTTTCAAGGTTAAGCAACGCTTGCCGATGTGGGTCCGTAGATGGCTGACTATGTTAACATATCAAGATCCCTCCATGTGTCGAAAAGCACGTTAAACCGTTGGTCCCGGCTGTCATGTGTACATCTTTGACAGTCATTACGGGTAGTAACAAACTTGAAAATCTGACACCAGTTTTGCCAAGGTGCGTTGTGTTACCCAGTTACTGGGTTGTGGAGGTCTGAAAGTTAAACGCTCGGCGTAACAAAAGGCCTAGCAGATCATGACTTTATGTAGCAGGTACTTGTTAAAAGTTCTTAAGTGTTGTAAGTTGTTTAGCCTTTAATATTACCTACCCTATTTCATCTTACCTTTGTTTGCACATAACAGCGACACATTGTCAAAATTTCATCATGTCTGGTATCTGGCTCCGTAACAACGCAAATACATATTAATGGCGTAACTGGGAACTATACAGTAGTACCTGAATTATACAGTGACGGCTGCAAACTGTCGCGTTTCATTAGACAGGGCCGGATTATATCGGGGCCTCTAAGCAATCTCAGGGCCCCTTTACCCTTTTCTAACCCAAAATATGTGCCTATATTTTTCTACTAACTATTACAATTCTATATTTTTATATATGTAATTATAATTATCTGGTTATGAAACAATTAAATTATGGTTAATTATGAAAACGGTAAAACACCAATTACATTAATTAACATATAAATATATATTAGAAAACAATAATAGGTGATTGATAATTGAAAATATGTAAGATAAAATTAAATATATATATTTTTTCATTTATGGATACAATGGATAAAAATTGACGATATTTGAATTTTCCTTGAGCCTCTGAATTTGGGTCTTAATAATTAAATACAAGTTTTAATAATCAAACAGTGCTTTTTTTTGCAATTACTTACAGTGCGTGCCTATTGGTTAATCCGGCTCTGTGTATACCCCAGCATCGTGACAAGTTTCCGTATGTCTAGCCGGAAGCTGAACATTGACTTGTTACTGCAGCTCTAGGCCCTAGTTATAACTAACCTAACTAAATAACCACTGTTAACGTTCGTTTACTGTTAACTGTTTACTGTTAAGATTTGATTGGGAACTAACTTTAGTTGTTTTAACAGGAATTTAGTGCAGATGTACATCCGGAAGTATCTATTCTTTACATACATACAGTATAAATAAAACTGAAATGTCCGTCTGTTATTTCAAAATAAGTGTGTTTTCACAAATGTATATATTACTTATTTATACGACACACTAACACAAAAACAAACTTTTTTTAAATGTTTGTCTGTCTTTCTGATTGTCTGGGCTAATCCTGGAACGGCTGATCCGATTTTATGGGATTCTCATTGTAAACTGAAGGAGGTTATAGGGCTACATAATTATAGTACCTTCCTACTAGCTATTTTATATCCCGGATTTATTTTTGTGGATTGTAGGCTTGCGTTTCACCACCATCTCACCTCATGGTAAGCGATGATGTGGTCGAAGATGAAGCATGCTTACCTAGAAGTGACCTGTTCACTCTTGGCTTAAAGATCCCCAGGGATTCCCACGGGATCAGGATTTACGCAAGAAAAACTGCCCACATTAACAAAGCTGAGAGTATAGCTTGTCGTTAATGTTTCCGTATTTTCGAGAATTTCAGAACAAGTTCGCAACTTATTGCGCTTGCAGATTTTTGACTCTAATCTCATTTTGTTAAGCAACCCACCGCACTATTGTATCGTTTTCGATCCCGATTTAACTAAGGAATTGATACAAAGCAGGTATTCATGATCTGATTTCCAAAGTTATATTAGACCACAGTTAGGTAAGATTTAGTCATTGCGAATTTCCGGTCTCGATAACTTGGGTGACACAGAATCGATTAGCAATAGATGCTAATGTCACAGAACCACTCTACATACTCATCGTATAAGGTAAAACTGCATACTTGAGGTTTCTTTAGCTAAATCGAACTGCAACATACAATCTATACTCACATATTAATAAAATTGTAGCGTCTGTCTGTGATTTCAATTTCATTTGTAAATCTGGGGGCACGGCAGTGCCCCCGCCAGGTCGAGCAAAAAAGCGGCACGGCCGTACCATCCTTTTCTCGAAGCAGTTCAGGCCATTTTCGACCCCCTATAATTTCGTTGTGGATAAAACTAGAAGCCTGAAATTTCAGTAATCAAGCAGGCATTGTATAAGCACTGTATATTTCAAATTTCATTCAATTGGAATAAGTAGTTTAAGAATTATAACGAGTCAAAGTTTCTTAATTTTGTCACTGACTGACTGACAGATCATCAAAAGTCTAAGGCACTTGTAGCAAGCAGACATAGAAGCTTCAAATTTAGAATACAATTAGTGTTTAGTGTATGATAAATCAAGGAAAAACTAAAATATTTTTCAATTTCGTTTTTTTTAATGATAATAGGCTCGCGTTTGACCACCATCTCACCTGATGGTAAGTGATGATGTGGTCGAAGATGGAGCATGCTTGCCTAGAAGCAGAAATATCTACAAAAAGAAATGAGACCCCATAAAAAAAAACAATACTTGTCAAAAAACCAAGTCTCTCAACTCAATTCTTCTACCGTAAAAAGTTGTGAGATCCATGTAATACCAAGTCGGTTATTAATTTATTCAGTCCCTATTTAAGGGACCTTCTGTCTTAAGTTGTTACGCAATTATCTAACCTAACAACATCTTATAGTGACCATATCAATATTAAAATCTTTAACGTTTTAAATAAATAGGTTGACTTGGCAATCGCACTAAACAATCTAATTTATATATGTATTACTTGTGAGATACATTGTGTTTTCATATCACTATAACATGTTGTTAGGTTAGATAATTACGTAACAACTTAAGACAAAAGGTCCCTTAAATAGGGACTGAATAAATTAATAACCGACTTGGTATTACTGTGTCATGTAATTCCCGCGGGATCGGGATTTACGAGAGAATAATCCGAACGCGGACAAATTCCGCGGCACAGCTACTATAGCACAATACTTAATAAAAATCAACGAAACTGTTTTCAGCAATCAACGCTGTTCCCAAACTGCCAAAAACAAAGATTGTTATTGGAAATCCGAACCGCAATAGTCAGCCGTCTTTTTTATAGATGTCGCAATGGTCTAGCGGATTTACGAAACTTTTGATTCAAATCAAACTAAAACAGGCCACGGTTGCATTTTTAATTACCATTCCAAGATATAACATTTTTGTAAATCACTGAAGCAATTTCTGGGAAGATAAGTTTCCTGACATTTATAAACGGTTATTTGATTATTTATTCATTCCCAGCAGAGCCTTCAGTAGTCATTTCGTCCCAATATTTCCTAGAAATAGACCTAACAGTCAACAATAGCCTTTAAACGAAAATCCTTCAACCAGTGGGACAAAACGCCTATTGAGTTTACTCAAGAGCTCGAGAGAGAGTATTTTCACTGGCTATTAAAAATAGAGGCTCACATTGATTCGCAGGACGAATCACAATGGGCTATTGTGGAAACCTACGTATATATTGTTTGCTCTGTGTGTAAAAACAATAACTGACCGCACAGATAGGAGGTGTTCCATTTCCATCCCATCTCGTGTAGTGAGATCACTTTATGAAGTACACGATGCCATTCAGGCCGACACTCGTATTGCCTCTTTGTAACTACTCGCTACACAATACCTTATGCACTTGATGACTTGACACGGCAATTTGTACTAGTAATTATGGCAGATTTCTTTTTTGAATGATTCGACATTTCATTACATAAATGTTACATTTGGCGCCCAATATTTTAGATGATTCGATTATCATGATGAAAACTTGATCATCAGTGCCAACGTGAAGGGCAAGAGATCTCCATTCAGATAGTCGGATCAACTGAAGCAGAGCAGCTCCCATAGCTTTAAAGAATGGTCCTCTCTGATAGACCATTGGGAGAAGAATGGTGATCCCAATCTTCAGCCATGTAGGGTCGACCACAGAGAGATTTATTATTAACCTTTGAGCCTGAAACTACACTAGGAAGTGTCTCCGAATTCCTTGAATTACATATATCCAGGCGACAAATTTTCTAATTCCTTCGTAGCTCAAATCCCTGCCTTATTTTTTATTTCCAAGCTTAGTAACTGATATGTCTCAGGGTCACAAAAAAGTATATGTCTACAATAGGTAACAGAATCGCGTTTGTTTTCGAATAGTATCATTTTCACAGCACAAGGTTAACAACTCCAAATTCGTGGCGTTCTTACAGGGATTTATTTCAGAGAAATGGAGGATGTTAGGAGAATTTTATATTCATACATATGATCACGTTTTTGTTCTTTCGTTCTCATTATTTGAGTAATCTTCTCTGTATCGAAGGAAAATAGTTGTAAATGAAAGTCGATATTCCTAAAAGTTTAAGATAACAATCTAAAAATGACTACATCGTTTTCTCAAGAAGTGCGATTCGGAACTGTTCGTGATTTCGAAGTGGGCGATACGTATGAAGAAATCAAGAAGATTATAAAAACTTTTTTGCAAAAAATAAAACCGACTTCCATATCAAAACACTACAAAGCCAAAAATAATTTTAATTTCGGTAGTCGGTGTTATTGGTTTTGTATTTTCTTTTTTTTTCACACCGCCTTCCGAAATTAAAATTATTTTTGGCTTTGTAGTGTTTTGATATGGAAGTCGGTTTTATTTTTTGCAAAAAAGTTTTTATTTTCGCGCTTTTTAGTGGGTCAGTGAATTTTCCAAATCGATTCGTAAATGACGGAGTTATGCGCGAACAAAAAACGCAATGCAGAGTAAACGAAAAGATCATCAAGGTAAATTATTTTTTTCGACTTTTTTTGATTTTTCAGAAACGGCTCGTCCGATTTCGATAAAATTTTCATGGGACCATTTGGGAAGTATACCCTTTCCAACAAAAAAAGAATTTTTCAAATCGGTTGGCAAGCGACGGAGTTATGCGTGGACAAACATAAAAAAAAAAAAAAAAAAAAAAAAAAAAAAATACAAACATCCGAATTGAGAACCTCCTCCTTTTTTAGAAGTCGGTTAAAAAATAACCCAGTTGTATACTGATGAAACCCTAAGTGGCGGCGGCGGCAAACCTAACGTGCGAAATGTGCCTATTTCTTTTTATTTGCCTTTGTCGCGCATGTGTCTACCATGACTGACTTATTCCATTTCTCGTACGGTGATTGCCGACCCACGACTGTGATTCTTTAAGCGTGATCTACGTTTTTAATTTAATTTTGCCATCTCCTTATATTATGAATACGGTTAAAGCCACAGAAGGCCATCGGGGACATCGTCTCTCAAAAGCAAGGAACACTGTAATCCGAATACAATGTAAGAATAACGAGTATGTTTGCTCTGACCAAGTTCGTGCCTCAGTGGACAGTTTGCCCATTTGTGGGTATTATGTAATCAGATCCCGCACCCAACCTCTTGCCTCAAAAGCTCTTCAAAATAATACCCGAATCGCGAAATATGATAAAAGTTGTGAGTTGAAAAGTTGACGGTTGTTTTGGATCGCGTTTACTGTTGTTTTCATAAATTTTATTGGTGATTATGCTGGTGCCCTAATGATTTGTGTGACGAAAATAGAAATGTTGACCAATCTTATTGCCGTGGCGGCAAATCCGCCCAAATATTGGTACTTGTATCAAGTAGGTATACATAATTAATATTGCTGATATTATATGGGCAGGCATTATGGCAAGGCAGCTTTGTTTACTAAAATATTGAAGGCCCTGCGTATTCTAGCTGAATTTTAATAAAGCGGCGCGATGCTGTCTCCTACTTATTATCGATTCAGAAGCAGGATTCATAAAACGCGAAATAAATTTCAATAGACTTTGAATATTGAATAAAGATAAGGATTAGGTTACTTAAAATAGTTCCCGTATTCTGTTACTGCGTTATTATATCTAAGCTTAGAAGACAGTTCAGATTTCGGGTTCTACCTTTCCGGATATCATATTATTCTATTTCTACGAATTTCGTCTAACGCCTGTTGGCAACGTGGCTTCGTGTGTTTCCATCTCAACCGTCAAGGTTTTCTGTTTGTTACACAAAACAAGGGATTAAAAAGAAGAGCTGGTATATATATCTTTGTTTGTGTTTCATCGTTTTTCGAGAAAAACACATGCCCAACCTTTAAAACTTCTCACACGATATTTCTATTCTTGTTGATGGCCGTACCCTTTTACTTGTGTGTGTTTACATACACGTCACATAAATTCTCCTTTTCTAATACTCCTAATAGAATATCTTATTGATGTGTGTGCTCTGCGGTTTTCGGAAATATTTAGGTAATCTGCGAAATTGAACGTTTGAGCAATCTTTTTGCTGAAACCCAAACATGGCTAGGGCTTTGATTGTTTAACTGTTCTTTATTTGACTCTATTGAAAACCACAATGGAGTTTTAACAGTCTGTACTTCCAAAACTCTGACATCACTACCTTTTTTTGGGTCTGAAAATCATTAAATGACTCCTCTCGCTGTGGATGAAGAAGCAGAAGGGAGTGTCAGACTTCTTCTGACTAAAAACCCACTCTGCTCCTTCAATTGCCCTTGAGTTCCGGGGCCGTGATGACATCACTACCTAATGTAATTTTCGCCAGTGCAAACACCACTTTCTTAAAAGCGTCAACCTTGAAGACGATGGCAAAGTCTCAGCTATGTCACCCTACTCTTTCCAGTGCAAATAAACCAACTACTTCAGTTAATTTTAATTCTGTATCAGAGACACAAACCTCGTCCCAACTTAACTTAGCACTAATAAATCTCGATCGTAATCCATTTTCATTTGATTGGGTCTGGAATAGAGATATACTAAGTTCTACGCTAAACGGATTACCGATTGAGTTAAGGTGTGAATCAGCATGTATATAATAGGAATCTAGGGATGGGAGCCGCATAGGCAATTGGCAGGAGGGAATGCAACCGATACCTTTCTTGCTACTGTGTTTGTAAATTAGTACCACGTTCAGCGGTATATTAAATAGGTCTTACGTAAACTGTGGTTCTGTGTGCGGCGTGTCTTCACGTATTGCCATTGATTGCCATTGCACGATAAAACTGATATTGCGTTGATACTTTTATGACACGATAAGATAAAATTGCAGTTTCTCACCTTGAAATTGACATTTTTATTTTTCTAGATTGCTTGTAGATAGATATGACCTGAAGGTTAATTATCGTAATGAAAAACGTTAAATTCAATTCGCAATATCTTCTCAGCGAAAATTAATGTCAAAAACTTGGCAAAATGTTGGGAAATTGGTGGTGCTTTGTAATACGAGAATTGCCTGCCTGAAAGTCAGTATCCTTGGATCGAGTTTTTTAAAACTATTATGAGACATACTTGATAAGCAATTTTCGCTTCATTATCAGCTTTTTCTTACTTTAAATGAAATTAAATGAAATATTTACATATTTTGTTAAATAACACTTACACGTTATTTCTTTTGTATTTTAAGTTAAGCTAGAAGAGGGCGGTGTTTCCTAACTGACTAATCTGAGAAGTTTCTACTTTGTCTTCTATTACTTCTCTTCCTTTTTTTAAAAGTGTGTATCTTTGTTAATACATGTGTTACGTCTGTAGTCACCATTGTACTTGCCTGGATGCCTATTAGATGCACAAAGCAAGGGTTCCCTGTCAGTTACAACGTCTTCCCAATTCCTGTTGTCGGACATGTAATCGAGAGGTCGCGGCTTTAAAGCCCACCCATTACACTATGGCCAGACACAAGCAAATTTTTAGCTTAGAGGAGTTAAAATAGCTAGTAATGACTAGTAGTAGAATTCTACCCATTGCTAGCTTTCTTAAAAAAAAAAAAATAGTATCAATACAGCATATTTCAATTGTATATCAAATCGTAAACATGCGATGAGCAGAGAGGAAAGCCCTCGCGTTAAACAAAGTAAGTAGATACTTTATGCATCAGCAAGCAAAACAAGTACCTACAAACTAACCACAGAACTAACCACAAAAATCTTACTCAGATATACATTACTATATAGAATCCTACTCAAAACATACTTATACAAAATTGTTTTCTCAAATTACGTACGTATTCAAATTCTTGTGTACACTACACATAGCACAAGAAACTAAACTCAATATTTAAATTAAAGCGAGGGTTTATCTACATCTCATTATAATACGCAATATGAGGCCAATGTTATCTCACCTATATACATACATTACTTGTATGGAGTGGCTGCTAGAAATGTACTTTATCGGGTTATATGTTTTTTTTCCAGTGGGAAAATCATCAAGACTCCTCCAGTCCTTGGTGGAGCGGAAGGGAGTGTCAGTCTTCTACTGACTAAAAACCCAACCTATTCCTTTAGTAGTCTTCGTGGTTCGGGGCCGCGGTATTTCGTTAGAACATTCTCGAAGCCCCAGCATGCAATGGCACTGTCGGGCCCCGTATCAGGTTATACATATGTTGGGAAGGACTTCTCGACGGTATTCTTCAAATTAAAGAGGAATATGATGAAGGAGCTCGTGGGCAAATAGTACCAGGCGGTCGAGGTGATCTTTTGACAGGCCTGTTGCTATAGTGGTCAGTGGCCCTGACTGCTATGCGCAAGGTCGTGGGTTCGATTCTCACCCAGGACAAATGTTTGTATGATGAGCACGATCATTTGTTCTTTGTCTGGGTGTAATTTATCTATAATATGTATGTATTTAGAAATATATATGTATGTTTATCAGTTGTCTAGTACTCATACCACAAGCTCTGCTTAGTTTGGGACTAGATGGCGTTGTGTGAAAGTTGTGGAATATTATTATTAACGTGGAGATATTCGTACGCATTGCAGTTCACTGGTAATGTACCCCAAAGATTGTGGGCATTGCCACGTTGTATAGCAATTTCGCCTCTCCCTCGCCTCTGTCTAATGTAAACGCGAGCACTCGGACCCACGATCCGATGGTTTCAACTCTAAACAGCTCGAATTATGTTAAGCAACGCTTGCTGAGGTCGTGATCTTCCTGACAAGTCGAGATAACTCCGTGCCTCGGAATTAACGTGAAGCCGTTGGTTGGTCCTGGCTGTCATTTGTACAATTTTGATAGTCGTTGCGGGTGTCAGAAGCCAGAAAATCTACACTAGTCTCGCCATGGGGTTACCCAAGTACTGGTTTGTGGAGGTTAGATAGGCAGTCGTTCCGTGTTAATCACCAGTATCTGGTTAGACTGAAAACCAATAAAAATATAGCTGGGAAAAGGTATTATCAGATGATGGGGATGAAATTACGCATATACCTACTAGATGATGATAAAGTACAGACGCCAGCACATCAAGCTACAACAATCTGTCAAATTTATTTAATAGATTTTCAACTTTATCGTTAAGAAATTAGGTTCAAGGTTGATTGGGAAAATTTGACAGTTTCGGGTAGCTTCATGTGCTGGCGTCTGTACATGCTTATAATTGGTCTCATAGGTTACATTATAAATCTATACAGTTGCTTTAGCACGGATCGTACTCTGTATGATTCTGAAATCCTATATTTGGAGATAGTCCTGTAGTCATACATTCGCTTGATAAGGTCTGATTTGACCGTCTGACCTGATGACGGTCTGAGGAATATTGAGAAGAGGTTTATCCATCAGCACTGTAAGGTGTCTCTCATCCAGTAGTGCCCGTATTAATTCTGATAAGTTAGAAATTTCTGGACCTATAAGAAGGAATTCGATTAATATTGACTTCTAGGGCAACCAAGATATACTTCAGCAACAAATCCTGGTCAACTAGCGAAGATCACTTCGATGCTAAGAAAGACTTCTAGAATCGATTCTAGAGAATGGTTCCCTGCGGTACTGCTGAAAACCCTACGAAATTTATACATTATACGGTTTTCCACCCCCAACTACCTCACAGTGAATCGTGAAAATTCTACAAAATTCACTTTAACATAAGTTACTCCGTCGTTTTACTCAGACTCGACTCGCCCTCAGTGGACTTTACCACGATAAACACATAACACTCCTTCTTTTGCAGTCCCTTCAAGTTTCAAGGTACTTCCATACGAAAATCCATCCAAATCTACCCTCTATCTACTTTTGAAGATTAGCGCTTTTAATCAATCATCTAATAATCGTTCAATAAATCGAAGATAGATTGAACTAAACAAAAAAAAGTACAGATAAAAACTCCTTAGTATGAGCGTGGGGCGTAAAGAAAAGGATTATTGGCGAAGCAAAAGGTCAAATTGTAGTGGCTAACACGCTGCTCAAAGGATTCCATTAAAAATTCAGCTTATACTTCGTGTAAGCTGAATTTTTACTCTAAATATAGGCTTTATTTTATAAACCCGTCTGAGGCTAAATAAATTCTAGATTTAAAGAAGACCAGCGAAATTTCTTTCGGCTTGTAAAGCCTTTTATAGGTCGTTGACTCGCAATAGCTGCGATGTCCCCTCCAGCTGAATGTGGACAGACCTTAATTAGGAGGTCGTACAAGTACGACCTTTTCAATTTTGGGACGACACGAAATGTTGAAAATTTGCTTGCTGTAATGATTTTTCCGTTGATAGCGTGGGAAACACATCTTCAGCGCGTTAGGCTGCGTTTCCACCAGAGATGTGCGAGGATGCGTGGCGAGGGATGTGTTTGTAAAGAACCAATAGAATCGCTTCATTTACCTCGCCTCGGTCAGCACAGCTCTGGTGGAAACGGCTCAGTGGAGCTAGATTTTTGCGCATACAAAACAAGCGAGGGATGTGTGCAAGAGATGTGTTGCGAGGAATATGTGTTGAGAAGGATGTGTTGCGAGGTTTGCGCATACTTGCACCACACATTAATGCGCATTTTCACAGCTCCGCTACACATCCTCGTAGGCACATTTTCATCGCACAGCTTTGGTGGAAACCCCCACACATTTTCACAGCACAGCTAGACATCCTCGCACGACACATTTCCATCGCACATCTCTGGTGGAAACGCAGCCTGAGGGTGCGTTTCCACCAAAGCTGTGCGATGAAAATGTGCCTACGAGTATGTCTAGCGGAGCTGTGAAAATGCGCATTAATGTGTGGTGCGAGTATGTGCAAACCTCGCAACACATCCTTCTCAACACACATTCCTCGCAACACATCCCTCGCAACACATCTCTCAAAAACATCCCTCGCACACATCTCTCGCTTGTTTTGTATGCGCAAAAACCACCACCAGAGCTGTGCTGACCGAGGTAAATGAAGCGATTCTATTGGTTCTTTACAAACACATCCCTCGCTACGCATCCTCGCACATCTCTGGTGGAAACGCAGCCTTAGATGCGATAGTGTCCTAAAACAGTTTATTTTTAGTGGACTTTTAGCAGCTGAGTTCGAATGTGTCACGGTAGTGTAATCATAATATCATGTCAGGTTGGTAACCTAAGCCCTATCTGCTAGTTCAATAACCGTTTCCTGCGTTCAACTTTAACGACTTTCGCGAGATGATAACAAGGAAAATGTACATACATATTCTATGTTCTTTTGCCAACAGACCAGAAATAATGTCTCCCCACTTAGTATGTACAAATGCAGTACTCTAGGGCATAGACATAAAAATTGTCTCATTTCAAATGTAAATGAGAATGATTGAATACAGAAATTGAAATCGTTTAAGTTTCCTGTGGCTTTGGGATATTACGAAATGAAATTGTGCAATCAGAGTGGAGGTGTCTTCAGTTTCCCGCTTGTCTTCATCGATCCAGCTGATAGCTGTGAATATTTGCTCGACTTTTTACGACACTGATTACGACTGGCCGCCCATAATGAGAAAACAGGCACAGAGTTTGCGAACTTCGTGAAAATCCTTTTAGGTTCTGAAGAAAAAATAAAAAAGTTTAACGTAAAATCAAAAGGGTTTCTCAAACTGCGAAGTCTGATATTTACGTGTACATTTACTGCAACAAAGGTAATTATTTTATCCGTAATTTTATTTTGTACCGTGTTTCGTGTGTTCGCTGGGCCGCAGCTAGCATAAAGGTCCTATATTACATTTATTGTTTGAATAATTAAACAGTTAATGCGAATTAGTCTGTTCTTTATGTTTGTTTTGTTCGCGTTTACGACTTGTGGAAATAGCATGGATAACTTCCTAATACTTATGGATTTGGGTGAAGGACAATGACTGTTAAACTTGGTGATTTACCCATCTCCTTAGAATCGTCTTAAAGTCAAACATCGGCGAGAACCTCACATCATCTTCTTAGTTGTTTCACAACTATGTTGGGGTCGGCTTTCAGTCTTAACAGTATTTTACTTGCAACGACTGCCTATCTGAACTCTACAACCTGGTAGCCGGGTAACAATATAACCTTAAGCAAGATTGAGGACAGATTTTCTGGCTTCTATCTTCCTGTACCGACTGTGAAAGATGTACAAATGACAGCCGGGACGAACGTACAGACGCCAGCACATCAACCTACCCCAATCTGTCAAATTTCTGTAATAGATTTTCAACTTTATCACAAAAGCGGAAGGTTCATGTTCGACTAGGAAAATTTGACAGATTGGGGTAGGTTGATGAGCTGGCGTCTGTACAAATGCTACCATTTCACCCATAACGTTTTGGAAATCGTGCGTCCAGCTAAGGAGTGTAATTCCCTGCCAGTGACTTGTGTTTCCTGATAGCTATAGCCTAGGGTTCAAGTCAAGAGTGAATAGGTTACTTCTAGGCAAGCGTGCTTCATCTTCGATCACATCATCGCTTACCATTGGTTGAGATGGTGGTCAATCGCGAGCATATCCACTATGAAAAGAAATGTCACGCTAACCCATTGGTAAGCGTGCTTTCCACGACATGGAGGACCGACTGCATTCTTTTGACCTTGATGATGGATTTTTTTTGGGGTGGAAAATCATCGAATGACTTCTTCCGCTCTGGGTTAAGCGGAAGGGTGTGTCAGACTTCTAATACAAATCATGGAGTGATTGATGATACATCTCATATTCTAAGGCTATTATAATACTGCACTTGATAACCGAACCAACACCATATAGGTAGGGCTAAAGATATCATGTTTATCAAATGCCTTATCACAGTATCGATACGCCGGCACTGATATTGGTGTCGTTCCGTTATCAATGCAATGCCGATCCTAATTTATGTGATGTTGGTTCAAGACCAACGTCAACGATTTACTTGGCTTGCTGTACTATCAATGATGTATTGCGTGTCTATCGCATAATGAAATAAGTAACAACATAATATCTTCTGCCTCCATTTTATTTTCTTTTTCTCTCTCTTTGGTGTACTGGTCTGGAACAAGTGAGATTGCTCGCTGGTTCAAGCAGAGTTATTTCGGTGTTTCAACACGATGTTCTATGTATTAAATATGTAATCTTTTCTTCTATGTTAATTAATGTCAATTGGGTTTGTACCGTTTTTATTAACTACTAGTACTCACGCGGGGCTTCGCTCCCGTGGATTCTATCACGGTAAAAACATAACTCTCATTTTTTGCAGTCGCGTAAAAAGTAGCCTATAACCTTCCTCAAGCTTCAAGCTACTTCCATACCAAATCGCATCCAAATCCACCCAGTACAACAACAAACAAACTTTTCCGCTTTATAATATTAGTATAGATTTATTTATCTACTAGCTTTTGCCCGCAACTTCGTCCGCGTGGAATAGTTACTTTGGGCTAACGTTAAATTTAACCCCGATTTTGAAGCATTCTTCATTGGTGCTCCGCTCCTATTGGCCTTAGCGTAATGATATATAGCCTATAGCTTTTCTCTATAAATTGACTATTTAATTAAAAATAATTTTTCAATTCGAACCAGTAGTTCCTGAGATTATCGCGTTCAAACAAACAAACAAACTCTTCAGCCTTATATATTAGCATAGATAGCTGTTGCCCGCGACTTCGTCCACGTTTCCGTCGTTTTTCGTAAAAAAAAGTAGCCGATGTCCTTCCTCACGGTTCAGTGATTTTGTTTAACACACAGATTAACTTTCGTAATTTAGTAGGGAAATATAATATGTCAATCTATAATACTGTTGAAAAATATCGCAATACCGAACCGCACAATATTATTGTTAATAGCTGTGCCCGCGACTCCGTCAGCGTGTAACTCCGTGTGTGTTATTAAGTTAATGTATTGGTAATATTGTTTAGATCACGTTCACATGAGGCTTAAGTACCTATAGAACGACAATACTTCAGCGCAAAGCTTCCGGGTAAACTATGTTGAAAATTGACCCGTCCGGCACGTGAACATAAAGGTTTCTAGAACTGCTAACCCGGGAAAGAGCGACGTACAACTGACCATGCGAGAAACAACTGACACCGAGATCTACTCCAGCAACACGAAAAGTCTGCCCTTGAGCCTTATTGTCATTGCATAACACACCGATACTGGAAATCGCGTTCTTTTAAATTGGAATGGAAAATTATTTGGTATTATGGGAATTCTGGGAATAAAGACGGTTTCTCCTGCACCGCAACCTGTTAAAATTTGAGCCTCGATTATATTTTGTTGCAACTGGGTTACTTTTAGCCGAGTTCCATTGCAAAGTTGTGGTGGTTTTAAATTTCGGAGCAGAATAATAATCAGAAAGCTTCGAACTGCTAAGCTATCGGGAGTTACACGTGTTATTGTGAGTCAACCATAAAAGATAGATATATGCTGTCGTGGGATATCTATACTAATATTATAAAGCGGAAAAGTGTGTTTGTTTGTTTGTTTGTTTGCTTGAACGCGCTAATCTTCGAAAGTACTGGGTGGATTTGGATGAAATTTGGTATGGAAGTAGCGTGAAGCTTGAGGAAGGTTATAGGCAACTTTTTACCCGACTGCAAAAAAGGAGAGTTATGTTTTTACCGTGATAGAGTCCACGGGAGCGAAGCCCCGCGTGAGTACTAGTTTTTTATATAATTTTAAGGAGAACATTTCGGTTATAAATGATTTCTGTGTAGCTTTAACCATTAAGGTTGCACGCGCGACGGAAGCTTAAAAAATGGAGTAACTTCTCCCGTTTTCCCAACATTTCCCTTCACTGCTCTGCTCCTATTGATTGTAGCGTGATGAAAAGTATACTATAACCAGCTCAGGAGTATGAACAATAATTGTACCAAGTTTCGTTAAAATCCGTCGAGTAGTTTTTGTTTCTATAACGGTTATACAGACAGACAGACAGACAGACAGACAGACAGACCGACAGACGGACAGACAGACAGACAGACCGACAGACAGACAGACAGACAAAAATTTAACTGATTGCATTTTTGGCATGAGTATCGATCCTTAATCACCCCCTGATAGTTATTTTGGAAATATATTTCATGTACAGAATTGACCTCTCTACAGATTTATTATAAGTATAGATAGATAGATATCTACTACAGATTTATTATAAGTATAGATAGATAGATATCTATGTATAGATATCTATCTATCTATACTTATAATAAATCTGTAGAGAGGTCAATTCTGTACATGAAATATATTTCCAAAATAACTATCAGGGGGTGATTAAGGATCGATACTCATGCCAAAAATGCAATCAGTTAAATTTTTGTCTGTCTGTCTGTCTGTCTGTCTGTATAACCGTTATAGAAACAAAAACTACTCGACGGATTTTAACGAAACTTGGTACAATTATTTTTCATACTCCTGAGCGGGTTATAGTATACTTTTCATCACGCTACAATCAATAGGAGCAGAGCAGTGAAGGGAAATGTTGGGAAAACGGGAGAAGTTACTCCATTTTTTAAGCTTCCGTCGCGTGTGCAACCTTAATGGTTAAAGCTACACAAATCATTTCATGACGGAAATGTTCTCCTTAAAATTATATAAAAAATATCCCCCGACAGCATATGTCTAACTTTTATGGTTGACTCACAATAACACGTGTAACTCCCGATAGCTTAGCAGTTCGAAGCTTTTTGATTATAATATTTGTCTACTCTTACGTTTATAACACTCTCAGTCACCCCTAATTGAAAAAGTTAACATTATTAACTATTCCATAAAAAAATTGGCCAAGTGCGAGTCAGACTCGCCCATGAAGGGTTCCGTAGTAACTATAATATAATATGCAAATTTATTTGACGAAAAAAAACCTTACAAATTTCTTAAAACTAGCTTATTTACATTTTTTACAACTGCGCCAAATAAATTTGTTTTGAAAAAAAAAACCTTACAAATTTCTTAAAACTGGCTTTTTTACATTTTTTACAACTGCGCCGAATAAATTTATTTTTCATAGTGTTTGTATGAATTACAAAGTTATATTTGCGGTTTTAGAAAATATGCTGTATCTCAAAAACTGCAAAACTGATTTCGTTCAAACTAATTTTGGTTGAAAGTTTATATTAAGATCTACAGACATATATTGTTTTTAGATTTTTCACTCCATTATTATAGAAGTTAGAGGTTGTGTCCGCCACACACACATTTTACCACTTTGGAAGCTTATATCTTTTAAACGATTGACTTTATGGAAAAGTGGTTTTAGAAACCCCGATGTCGTTTTTAAAGAACTGTCTATAGATACCACACATGCATCGATTTCATGAAAAAAAATATTTTCAGGTTTAGTTCCATGTATGGGGAGCCCCCCTTTATTTTAAATATTTTTTAATTTTTTTCTCAAAATCGGAAAGCGGTTCACAGAATACATCTACCTATCAAGTTTCACATGTATAGTCCTAATAGTTTCGGAATAAAATTGCTGTGACAGACGGACGGACAGACAGACAGACAGACAGACAGACAGACGGACAGACATGTCGAAACTATAAAGATTCCGTTTTTTGCCATTCGGCTACGAAACCGTAAAAAGAATCATATAAATCGGTATAGAAACACCAAAGTTATACATGAAATACGCTTATAATAATAAGCCATCGCGCGTGAATACTGAATCAAGTTTCACATGTATAGTCCTAATAGTTTCGGTTACTTAAGCCTCATGTGAACGTGATCTAAACAATATTACCAATACATTAACTTACGCTGACGGAGTCGCGGGCACAGCTATATTGTATCATTACGCTAAGGCCAATAGGAGCGGAGCGCCAATGAAGAATGCTTCAAAATCGGGGTTAAATTTAACGTTAGCCCAAAGTAACTATTCCACGCATTTACTTTCCTCCGTATAACTCCCATGTCAAAATCATCAACATGCACAAATCCACTTTTACGTTTTCTCTCTTTGCCTGGTGTCCGAATTTTTGTACCAGTTTCTTCTGTTGCGTGCCCTTCCTTAACTATTTTTGAAATTAGTCCTTGACTCACACCTGAAATATAAGATAATAAAATAAATGTTAGTAGAAATTTGAAATCTGGCAGGTTAGTTTGCTCACTCACTTAGCAGGTTACCTTTTATATGTACGGTACCGTTACGCTAACCTGCAGCAAGAATAGAAACGAATATTTTTATTAGTTAAGTATCGGGTAATTTATAACAAGAAAGTTGACAACACTAACCTGTCGCTGCCGAAATTCGTTTGTATATTTGATTAAATGGAATAATCGGAGACCCCGCCCGAGCTTCTTCTTCAAAAAAGGTTTTAACCTTTAGAATAATATTTCGAGCATCACTTTTAATAGCTTTCGGCATGTTTAACTTTATAAATTCAGCAATATCACGGCAAAACAACCAGAGAACCCGAATGTAGTATACACTGACAATCGAATGACATTTCAACATGACGGCCGTAGTTCCAATTTTCGCCATTTCACAGATAAGTTGGTAGGAGTGTACAGGAAAAGGAAAACACGTCCCACAGATGAACAAACACCACACCAAACCAACCAAACGTTCACAAACTAAAAAGACCCACCACACCACTATAAATCATATTGTCAAGTTGGTAAGCATACTGATCTGCTGAAGGCTGGCCCTCGTTACCCATGGGGTGAGACATCATCATCATTATCATCATCTTTTCTGCTAAGCCCTATAACTTAAGGTTGGCTTCCAGACTAACCAGATCCAGCTGAATACTAGTACATGGAGCGTCTCTATACGTCTTTTTGTTCTCCACAACCCAGGAAATGGTTAACACGATAACCTTTGGCCAGATTGGTGTCAGATTTTCTGGCTTCTGACTACTGTAACGATTGTCAAAGATGTACAAATGATTGCTGGGACCAGCTGCATAAAGCTTTCCGTGGCACGGAGCAATATCGATATGTTAACACGTTCGCTGACAGTACGTCGTTAGGCGGGAAATTAACCTTTGGCCAGATTAGTGTCAGATTTTCTGGCTTCTGACTACTGTAACGATGGTCAAAGATGTACAAATGATTCCTGGGACCAGCTGCATAAAGCTTTCCGTGGCACGGAGCAATCTCGATACGTTAACACGTTCGCTGACAGTACGTCGTTAGGCGGGAAATTAACCTTTGGCCAGATTAGTGTCAGATTTTCTGGCTTCTGACTACTGTAACGATTGTCAAAGATGTACAAATGATTGCTGGGACCAGCTGCATAAAGTGCTTTCCGTGGCTCGGAGCAATCTCGATACTTTAACACGTTCGCTGACAGGAAATTAAAATAGTGCGTATGACAGTACGTCGAAGGACGGGACACTTATTTTTAAGAGTACGTCGTCTCACGATAATTTTTCATGTAAGTATTATAATTTAATTTAATTAATTTATTTCAAATATTCAGATAACAGAGATCCGTAGTGTTAGTAAAGTACCTTATACCTAGTGTTAGTATATACATAAATTAGGAAAACATTTTGGGTATTATATGGGTATGAGTCACTTTGTAAAGAAGACGAAACCAGTTTCTCAACCGGTCATCTTCTCCACAAAATGCCTCATAAAAGGGGAAAACACATTCTCAGTCACTGTTTTCAGAATGCTGTTGCCGCTGGCCCGGGTTCTAACAGCCACAGACGCTATTTTCTTCCGCACAACTGCGTGGAAGCCATCAGTACGGTTCTGCGTAAACATCTCTGACGCACTACAGAACCGGGGCAGTCTCAAGAGCATTCTAAACACATTGTTGTACTGGACGCGCTGGACATCTAGCGACCTTTTGGTGTAGTTGATCCACAGACCACCCGTGTATAGACCCTGACAATATCCACAGAGAGAAGAGCAGTATCCACTGTCATATTATAAGCAATTTCATATTTCTTACTGCCGTTATACGAGTATTTTGTGGGTAATTTCATATTACTTGCTTGTGTACGAGTACTATGTTGATTTGTCATTTAGTATGGAAAATTCTACTGTCGTAATGTGTTGTCAGGGTAAGTGCTCACTGTCAGCGGACGTGTTAAGATGGTCATCCATCCACGTACAGATCACGGGAATCGTTGCTTAACCTTGAGTAGCGACTCGAGAGGCGGTTCTTTTATTTTCAACCGACGACAAAAAAAGGAGGAGGTTATCAATTCGACGCGTATATATATATAGGTATATATATTTTTTTTAATGTATGATCATCGAGTACTCGAAGACGGCTGAACCGATTTGGAAAATTCTTTTTTTGTTTGATAGGGTATACTTCGAAATTGGTCCCATTATCACCAAAGTCAGGATCTGATGATGGGATCCTGGAGAAATCGAGGGAACTCTTCAATTATTATAGGCACACCAATGGCGCTTTGGGTATTTCTTATAGTAACTTGTGCAGTTGCTCTCAAAAAGTACCATTTGGGGAAGTGGAACTGATGATGAAGACCACAGATGGCCGCCGAAACTACTCAATAATAAGTATTTCGTGGATTGCGATTCGATTACTTGAATATGGATGTTAAGCACTTTATGCTCGTCATAATGCATATGGTGATGTAGAGCTGATGGTGAAGTACCAGGAGAACTCCTCAACAATTAACGGCCCCGCATTGGGAAAAGCAATATTTTGTAAAAGGTTATAACTAGTTGACATTTAGGCTCTTGTAACTAGGTAAATTAAAAATAGACCAACTAAAAAGAGTGAAATAAAAACTTTTTACCAAAAAATTAAACCGACTAGGTACCAAAAAACACTGCAAAGTGAAAAATAACTTTAATTTCGGAAGTCGGTGCCAAAAACGAAAATACAAAACTAGACACCGAGTACCGAAATAAAAGTTATTTTTCACTTTGCAGTGTTTTTTGGTAGTCGGTTTAATTTTTTGGTAAAATGTTTTTTCTTTTTCTTATTTAGCTACGAGCTCCTCAGATGGGCACGGCTTCGCATATTAATATAATAGATATATGTAGAATATCGATTGAACACGTTTAGTTACTCTTCTTTGTTAGTGATTCAGACAATATAGTACTAGTATTTCCAGCTCTTATTTCACAGTTACCTGCCATAATCCAAACTCAATCAGTTCTGTCTGGGCATAAGACAGAAATGCCCTAGTTAAACTCATCTTAGCTTTCCCTTGAGATCGGTTTCAGCTTACATAGCAGATACAGCTATATTTTATGCAATGCTGATGCCTAAGGCGTTAGGAATCCCCCTGCTCCCTTCCTTTGTCTTGTTCATTTGATTAAGTATTTATTCACCAATGTGCAGTGATGTCCACACGAAACACTTAGCTAAATTAAAACATTTTCCTTAAAGAGTGATGTAGCTGTCTGAATCGTCTCTCATCGTCATCCATACAAGCCAAAACCATTGTAAAGTCCACGAACATTTTTTCGACAAATTCACAACTGAATGGCGCGTGAATAAATTATATTGTATCATTAAATTAACAACGGACGCACCAATAAAAAACAATTAAAAGCAAAGTAACGCTCGGTCGATGCGCCGGATCAAGTCTGACGTCACGAGTCAGGAATGCGTCCGCAGATTGCAATGCAGTGCGGCATCGATACCACCTCATGACGTCACTCAGCATATTGTCCTTTTTTAGAAGCTCAAAAAGGAAATAGTTATAATTGTTCGGATCGCGACTCTATTACCTTTTTACGGTTCATTAAATTCTACCCGTTCCGCCTTACAATAATCTGTTTGAGTTGTACTGGCTAGATTTATCAATGGAGCAAGTAATAGTGTACATGCTCAATTACGTGTTTTGTAATGCAATTTATCGAGTTCAGCGATCAGAACAGACGCGCGAATAAGGTACGATTAATAAAAACATGTTTGAATATGATACCTGATATAAGAACTGATGAGCTATTGATAAAGGTATCAGGAATACACTGTTTGGAAAAAGGACGGCACCAGTCTTGGGGCAAAGCCTGGGAAAGGCCTATGTCCAGCTTTGGATTTTGCATATCACCTAACTGGCGATGGTTAGTGTAAGACGCTCTCAGGCTTATAGGAGGCAATCTTCGTAGTGTAGTTGGTACCATCTGGATAGAAGTGGGTGGAAATTGATGTAAATGGCGTCCAATTTACGATGTAGGAGTAGTACGTTATCTCTAACGTTCTGCCTGTGTTTTTCTTTAATATACAGAAGACTGAAAATACTTAAACGAGTGAGGGCACATTTATAGCCTCAAAAATACTAAGAAACACGGTTAAAGAGAAAGATTCGACTCTCTAGATGTATTCCTGGAAAAATCTTCAGTGATAATTTAATAAAATGAGGCTTACATAAAACAAGCAAATGCCCCTCATAAAGCTTGTAGTAGGACACAAACTAATTATTCTCCGCCCATTGAGAGGGTAAGGCAGGGGGGGGGGGGGGGGTGAATAGAGGCCTATTCACCGCCTTGCGGGTCACGGCAACTTAAAAAACTTCAAAGAAATAAAATGAAAGATATTGAAATTAATGAAACCAAACCAAACATTGATTGATATTAAGCCAATAAAGAACCTGAGAAAAACTCTTAGACTAAAAAAAAAACAACAAATTTTGTTTGTGGATTCAGAGAATTCTGTTGGTTGCGTAGTCTTTGTGTATATAAAAGTATAAAAAATTGTAAGATATTCTTCTGAGACGCGGTTTCTGCTGATTTCTACTTGGCCCTCTTTTTCTTTTAATGTCATAATTTTGGTATAATATCAGCCAGTCTCAAAAGAACCTTACTTGTCTCACTACCGAGAAAAGCCCTCTAGCAACGGCAATTATGTACTCCATTCTTTCTTATCTTTATTGAAGTGTTTGTGATTTCAAAACAACTGTTATTTTATTTTATTACTAGTACTCTCGCGGGGCTTCGCTCCCGTGGATTCTATCACGATAAAAACATAACTCTCCTTTCTTGCAGTCGGGTAAAAAGTAGCCTATAACCTTCCTCAAGCTTCAAGCTACTTCCATACCAAATTTCATCCAAATCCACCCAGTACTTTCGAAGATTAGCGCGTTCAAGCAAACAAACAAACAAACAAACTAACAAACTTTTCCGCTTTATAATATTAGTATAGATTTAGTTTATTATTTTGTTATACTTTATAGTTATTTATCAAGTAAATAACTATAATATTATAAGTAAATAACTATAAGGTTATATTATAAGTAAATAACAGTTGTAATTATAGAGTAGGTTTTAAAATAGTATCCAATGTATCTATCATGACGTTGGAACTCATTGCAATTTTGCAAGCCTTATCCTATGTAATGAAAAAAAAATATGATAAGGTTGTTATATTTACTGATAGCAAAAGTGCATTGCATCACGTGGCTCGATGTGCCTCTGGCTTCAGAGGCACATCGATAGGTTACGACATTTTAAAATATATTCTCATGTTTATGGGAATTGGCACAGAGTTGAAGTTGCAATGGGTTCCAGCGCATCTTGGTTTGCAGGGTAATGAGGAAGCTGATAGCTCATCTAAATTGGCAGCAAAGGAAGGAATCGAGCTGAACTTCATACCAGATTATGTTGAATACGTATCAAAATTTAAAATAAGATGTTTCAATAACTGGAAACAACATTTTAACAGGAAATCATTAGATAAAGGTATATGGTACAAAACTGTTCAAAATGAGCTTCCTCAAGTGCCCTGGTTTGACAGTAGTAGCTTAAGTAGAAGTTATGTTAAGTTAGTTGTAAGATTAAGGTCTGGACACTATCCATCAGCAAAGTTTGCATTTCTCATGAAGAAAGTAAATTCTCCCAACTGCAACGCATGCAGTGTTTTAGAGGATGTACATCATTTGTTGATGGAGTGTGTCAAGAACCAAGAGGAAAGGAGAAGGCTAATCAATGAGTTTAGTTTAAATATATTACAGGTAGGTTTAATACAATCAATTTTAGCTCAACCGAAGTCAGATGTAGCAAAAAGATTTAGCGAGTTAGTGTACTATATTGATTAGTATTCTCCTTTAAATTTAATTAAGATTTTTTTTTTTGAAGCTTGTGTTCGGCATGATGGGGTTGGCGTATCCATTGAGATAAAAACCCCAAATCAACTTAATAAAGATTAAAAAAAAAAAAAAAAAACCATAAGTTTCCATACTAGCAGTTGCGCGTTGCTTCGCTGCCGAGGACTTATCACGATAAAAACATAACGCTCCTTTTGTTCTTTTGGAGTCGGGTAAAAAGTAGTAGCCTAGCTACCTTGCTCAAGCTTCGGGCTACTTCCACTCCAAATTTTATCCAAATCCACCCAGTACTTTCGAAGATTAACGCGTTCAAGCAAACAAGCAAACTTTACCGCTTTATAATATTAGTATAGATTTGGCAAAGGGGTTTATCCCGGGAGTATGTAACCTGACGATCCAGACAAACCCGCTGGTAATGGCTAGTCCCATTAATGAATCCACAAAGCGTTTCATTTCCGTGACTGACGGTCGGCATAGCTGTTATTGTCTATTACCCGCTGAGCCTAAAATTATCGTATAAGTCATAATTAGAGTACGTCATGCATGTGAGGCAGCTAATATGGGGCTTACAGTACCGTTCTTTCCATGAGTGCACAGATTTATAAACGGTGATATGATTATCGCGTTCGCCAAAGGCTCTTGCAGACGAGGGCGACGTGACGAAACGACAATGCGTTTTCATATAATATTTATGAGTCAATGAAAATTCAGTGTAGCTATGTTTTTGAGTCGACGGCGCGTCAGGTTTTACGTGCACCATGCGCCTCAAAGAGCTGTCAGTTTTTTGTAAGGTAGATTTTATTCATAAATTACCATTTCATTGCCTGCTGAGATGCAGGAATGATCTAACGAGTTACCGCGGCTTCAGAACGCAAGGACAATTGAAGGGTCAGCGTGGGATTTTAGTGAGTAGAAGTCTGACCGCTCCACCCAGAGCGGCAGGAGTCCCATTTTTATTTTGATTATATACCCCCTAAAAATTTCATTTTGTTTTGTTTACCTGTGTGAGTCTTAAAAAAATAGAGCTAGAAGAGGCTTTAAAAGTGTTGAAGATGAGTTTTAAATCAATCTTCCGCATAATTAAAGTAAAGACGCCAGCACATGAAGTTACCCGAAACTGTCAAATTTTCCCAATCAACCTTGAACCTAATTTCTTTAACTATAAAGTTGAAAATCTATTAAAGAAATTTGACAGATTGTTGTAGCTTGATGTGCTTACTTACGATTGACAGCAATTATTGCACTCAGTGTTTTCAAATAAAATTTTGAGCAAATTGATTCTGACGGGCTTACAGAAGCTAATCAATTTAATTTGCAATCCCCTGTCTTAATTTGAGTGTTTATGTCATCTTCGAGGGTACCAGATGCTGTTGAGTCTCAGTACCTACCTTAAATTAAAGTCAGAATTAAACTTAGACCATGCTAAAATAAAGCTAGTTCATTAGAGGATATTTTATAAGAAAACCGGTCGTTCAAGCGTTTGTCTCATTACTGATAGTATTTTCCACATTTATTGTGCGCACATCCAATGTGTGGAACTTTCTGCCCGCTTCTGTGTTCCCTACCACATATGACCCGTCAACCATTAAAGCTAGAGTGACCAGGCATTTTCTGGGCTCGCTCGTTCCATAGACCTCATCAATCGCTAACCATCAAGCGTGATCGAGATGAAGATGATAAAAAAACCAAATGAATGTAAAACCGACAGTTAGTGTTTATTTTTAAACTTTATTGTTTACTGGGCTTACTCCAGTTATATAATGGTCCCTTAAGTCTTAAGCATATATATCTAGCTCTGTTATGTATTTTGCCTAATAAGGAGAGAGGAAAAAGGAGAAATTTCGTTTTTCTTACTCTTTTTTTAAGACTTTCTGTTTGAAAAATTGTCAAATCAATTCTAGAATGTAACAGTAAAAAATTGCAACAAACATTTGTCCTTTTCTGACTTCCTCGCATAAGAAGCCGAATGGCTACCATTAGTATAACTGTACGTTATTCCGCAGCCATTAACAGTCGAGATAATAACAGCTATGCCGTTATGACTTTAATTGTAATTAAAATTGTTCACGTTCACGTCAGGAATCGTCTAATTTAAGGTTGAGGCCCACTGCAGATTGCCAGAGCTAGACACAAATGAATGCATCGATCCTCCAAACATTCAAATCCAATTACTGCGTTCTAACCTCCTTTTTGATGTGGAGCATTTTCATCTTGAATTTTCCACGAACACATTTAATTATAAAATCAATCATTTGATTGTACTGTGGTGTTGTTATAAGGATTCATAGTAATTACGTGAACGGCTCGTTGACGTTTTAATCGAGCTTCGGCGAAGTGTAAACTGTCGCGAGCGCGAGCGTTCTAAACTCAATCATAGTAATGCATTGAACTAAAACAACGTACGTTGTGCAGGAAGTGTATGTTCGAACTATGCTTCGGTCCCATTTGTGTTGATCCGTCGCTGCATATTGTCCATATGCAGCGACGGATCAATAAACGATAAATTTGATATCTCCTTAGTTAAGCCACTTAAATTGTTTACGAAACAGGGATTATCAGTATTATTTTATGTACCTACTTGTTGTTCAATGTCTTCGATATATTGTTACGTAATCAGTTCGGCCATCCCTAAACACGGGCTTCCCTGTTGATCTCTATAAGGGACGAATTTGGAGGGGAATGTAAATGTTGATTTCTGACGCAATTTCTTCGAGTGGTTCGCTGTATCTATGTTCTCAGTTTAATGCTCTAATTGCTAATAAAACAATAAACATTTGTTATTGGCTTTGAACGTTTATTTAAGCTGGTTTTGTATTTGAATATACTATAACGATCGTTCTCGTCTGTTCATCTGTCACAAGTCTCATAATTTTTGCATTGGATTGCGAGATAAACTCTTAACTCCTACATCCTTATCACAGTTCCCACATCCGATCGGCCATCACAATTTCTGCCACAATCTTAATTAAATCAGTGCAGACGAAGTGTACGGGGTGGTGCACTATTTTATACGCGATCAGATTCAATTTACTTTCTCGTGTCGCTGAACTCCTAGTAGGTCTTGTTGTCAACGTGTTTATTGATTGGTTTATTTTTAGAGGAAAAACCGAATCAATAAACGATGCAGTTATTCAATGTAAGGTCCTCAACATGCCTTTTGACGTAATAAAATTTATAGACGGTGTAATTGACGCATTAGTGTCACAAATTGATATAAATTTTATTATAAAGCATTCTATTCATTTAAAACGTTTCATGAGCGCTTGCCCGTGTAACTAATTGTATTATTTAAAATTAAGGAATTTGCTTCACAGTAGACGGATGTTCTTAATTGCAATTCATAGAGCTTGCAAGGGAATATCGATGTTCGAGATTAATGCTAACTGTGTAGTTTTATGATAGGCTTTAGCAGAATCTATAGCTTCGTTGGCTCTACTTTTTTATGTCTTTATTAGAAAACGATAATGATTTAACCGATGCTGATCCGAGGCGACATCGTTCATCATAACACTTATGAGTTTCTATAGACAAGTTTAAATTAATCGATTTTATTAAACGTGCCGCTGATGGTAGTAGAGATAATCAAGTTTGATCAAATAGTTTGTAAAATACAATTTGTCTGAACAAAAGTTAGTGAGTAATTAAACTATCGAGTTTGGAGTATAACGCCAGACGTGTCTTATCTTTGGCATATTTGAACTAATATAAAGGGTTTTAAATATGACCTTTTGCTATTTTGGGAATAATAAAATAAAATTCCTTTAGAACTTTTTTGTCATGTCTTCTACCATCATCATACATTGCTGTTCGCCATCTTCTTAGTTAGTTACATTTTCTCTAACCATATTATCTTCCACGAACATATACGACAGACAGATAAAAGCACCAAAATTCAGGTTTAGCGGTTTCTGACGTCACATTTAGGAAGAAAGAGTACCGAGCCGTGACGTCACGCAAATTTCAGTGAACTGTGTATCATTTCTCTTGTCAAAAGAAAAATACATGTTCAGTATTTTGCTCAGATATATATATATATATATATATATATTTGAATATGTAGATGTTATTAGTCACTTACACTTTACTTTAAATCCTCGTGCTATGACTCTTCACCTTTTCACAAATTGTGTAACATATGTTTTTGTTTAATAAAGATACTATTATAATTTTTTTGCAATAATTTAAATTATGTTGCCATTTCTACAACTGAGAGATCAGTAATATAATTAAAAGTAATTGTTTGTACGACCTTATAGATTCTTTGTTTTCTCATAAAAAAGAGTCTAGCCACAAATTCTATCAGAATGTGTAATAAAACTAAAAAAATGTGTCTGTACACTGAATAAAAAAAATTAGGTATAATTATTATAAAGAGGTAAAATTTGCTTATAAGTTTGTAGGTATGTACGGGGTAATCTCCGGAAATAATGATTCGATTCTAAAAACATTGTTCATTGGCCCTTGAGTGCATTATTGGTTTTTTCGAATTCTACGCATACAACGTCGTGGGTGAAGTGCTAGTTTATAATTAAATGTCTGTCTCTGTCTGTTGGTCCATGCTAATCTCCGGAACTACTAGACGGATTTGAACGAAACGTTTTTATTATTTATTATTATTTATCTGTTAAGTCTGCAACATAAAGGCTATACAGTCGAAACCGGATATAACGACATTGAAGGGACCATATAAATTCGGACGCTATAACAAGTAGTTGTTATAAGCAATACATATATATACCAGGTAGACAAACATTTATATATGGTTGTTCGATATGTTTTAGATTTACAGATATGTAGAATATAGGTATTCGGCGTATGAATTTGCTTTCAAATAAAATACCGAAAAGGAAAATAAACTTAAAAAAAATTGCAGTGTTTAGTCAAAATCATCCCTAAACGTTTTGTTTTGCTATGGCCGGGACCTTGCCATTAAGTCGTAATAACCGATCCGTAGTTACAAGCGATGTCGTTATATTCAGTTTCGACTGTAATTAATTTCGGAAATAAGAACACCGGATGCAGAACTACACGCGAGCAAACAGTACCTAGTTTATAATAATAATAAAGACGCTCAAGTGTACACATAAGTATAGTAAAAGTACGACACCAACCCAAAATTGAACCCTCCCTCAGGTCTCAAGACATACGAGATTCCCTTTTGATGTTTTCCTCCTCTCGTCTTAAGATAATAATCTGTCCATCTCCTTTAATTCTCCCAAGGGATATTTCAGTGTAATTTTAACGAGATTAATTACTAGTAGTTATTGTTTAAATACAAATCTGACTAAGCTGTGTCGTAACTAGAATATGAAACAATAGATTCGCACTGAGACTGGGTTTGGGTCAGCTTATTGATTTATAATAACTAGCACAGTTTCGTAATCTTGTGTTTGAAATGGTCCGGAGAGAGATTTTAAGTCTGGGTTATTGTCATTACGGTTTTGATATTAGAAATCTTGGAGGCACGTGGGGTTTATGGGACAAAAGCATAAAATTGGTCGATATTTAAAGATAGGCTTCTTACTAGGCTGGTGGCAGAGTGATACAGGCTGATTTTATTGACTTTAATGTGCCTGCGATTTAGTTCACGTTGGAATTCCGCGATAAGAAGTATCTTATACGTTGCCCTATAAAGAAGATGATCTTCTATCGAAAGTTACTTTAAAATTCGTTCAACCGTTCCAGAGATTAGCATACCCATACACAAAGACAAACAAAAGATGATTGTTTGTGTGTTAGTATCGTGAAAATAACTTAAATAACTAGAGAAAACATAGTTATTTTAAAATCACAGACAGGCACTTCAGTTGTATTTGTATGTATAAAGATTTCCTACTGCTTCTCAGATATCTGCGATCATGATGATGGAATTAAATCCTTTTTTTTTCTGTACCTACATGCTTAGTAACCAAATACTTGATCCATCACAAAAGCCAAACTACCCAATCAATAAAATCTACAATATCATACTAACCAAATCAATTTACTATTAGAACATTTACAATCAATATCGTTCAGTCATAAAGATGATTCTAGTTGCTCGAAACGCTGACTTTTAAACCGTGATATATCGTTCCGCCCATTTCCTCCCTCAATGCTCATATCAGGATCCTAAATAATGTTGTTTCCCTTTGGTTTTACGAGGACGCACTTTTCGCCTGCCTAGTTTTATGTGTAGCTATTCTTCCGAGTCATATAAAACAGTGTCAACTTGATCTAGGTATGACTAGAACCGTGTCTTATCTGCTCACTGAAGTTGTTACCTAGACGTGTTAGTTGTATAGGTATGTTGTTGACATGTAATCAACCGTATTACATTAGTATTTTGACGTTAAATTTGAGTTTAAATGGACGTTTAATGTGACTATTGCCACCTTGTACTTTGTTCATCATCTGTTTATTCTCGTCCCAAGTATGTTGGAGCTGGCTTCCAGTCCAACGGGATGCTCTGATGTCTGGATGTCCTGGGGGTCTTTAAGTCAAGAGTAAATAGGTTACTTCTAGGCAAGCGTGCTCCATCTTCGACCACATCATCGCTTACCATTAGGTGAGATGTTGGTCAAACGCGTGACATTCTGAATTTAAAAAAATGCAGTATTGTTTTATATGTAGCGATTGCCTGTCAGACTTCCACAGCCCAGTAACTTTGTTAACACGACACCCCTTGGTGTCAGATTTGCTGGGTTCTGACTATCCGTAACGACTGTCAAAGATGTACAAATGACGCCGGGGCTTTCCGCGACACGGAGGGATTTCGATATGTTAAGGCTCAATTTACACCTCCGCGGAATGGAATGGAATGGAAGCGTCAATTTCGCCTCATGACAAGAGAAGTTGCGCGAATTCGCTGGACTGCTCGAGTATTCTCGCGCATTCCAGCGAATTCGCGCGACTGCGCCTTGCTTGCTTGGCACCGCACTGCTGTGACCGTGGCTGTGACCGACCCAACCGACTCCCCGTTCGCGCCACTTCCCGCGGATTCCACAGCGTCGACAGTAGCTAGGGGAATTCTCGAGAATGCGCGAGGATTACCCGGAAGACGCGCGACGGCTTTTTTTACTCCTATTTAGTTAATTATGCTAGTCTGTACAATTTCTTTGCAAAAAGTCGCTTCCATTCCATTCCGCGGCGGTGTAAATTGAACCTAAGATAATCGATATGTCACCCATCCACGTATCGACCTCGGCAAGCGTCGCTTAACCTCGAAAATAGACTAGTACGGCTATTTTTTTATACACGAGCTTGGGAAGCTAGTTTATAAAAAAAACAGCAGTAATAGGCGTAATAGTAGTAGTTTCACAATTGTTTTGTGGTTTTGGTGATATATGCATGTTTTGGGATTACCCGAATTAATCCCGTTGCAATTCCTGATTCACTCATGAATGATTCATGACTATGACTCTGAAAGTAGTCGGTCGATTGACTAGCTAAGTAAACAAATAGTGAGGTTATTATTAACGGTTGTTTGTTTGTTATGCGAAATATGCCTTTTTTCGGGGTGGGAAAATCATCAAATGACTCCTCCCGCTCTTGGTGGAGCGGAAGGGAGTGTCAGACTTCTATTGACTAAAAACCCACCCTGCTCCTTCTGCTGCCCTTGCATTCCGGGGCTGCGGTATCTCGTTAGAACATTCCGCAACCCCAATAGGGCCCCGTCAATCTGCTGACTGCTCTTTGAGGCGCGCGCGGAACACGACGCGCCGCCGACTCGTGTCTGGTCCTTACCGGACGGTGAGCTACCCTTGCTCGCCGTCCGCAGACCCGCGTCTACAGTGGCCGGAGATCAGCTCGTGATCCCTGACGCCCGGGGCGCCTTCCGCGGCGTCTGGGCCCTGAGGAACATAACTGTCTCTCTCTCACGCGTTCAGCCTCCTCCTTCGCTAGCATGACTGCTTCGCAGAAGGAGGCGACTGCATCCCATTCTCTCCAGCTCCGCACCGTGGTCTGAACCAGGGCCGGGCGCGAGACGTCGCCGCTGCGAAATATGCCTGGGTTTTCACAATGACTTCGATAACGTTCCTCAAAAGCAATATAGTAAATATTGCTTATAGAATCATTACGTTGTCCATCTGTCTGTCGGTTCATCAAAACCCTTGTTCTTAATTTAGTAATATAACCTAGATTTCGTAACTTGTAAGATTTTTGTTCTATAGGATACTTCCCGTTGACCTCGAATAATTAAACTTGGCAAGAAGCTAGGTCGCCATCATAGCATACGTATGGGAAAACTGATATTCTGTAGTTTTACCACAACATTTTTTTTAGCGATTACCAACTTCTAGTAGAATTGACCGTGACGTATTTACTATCATCATCTTCATGCCCTTATCCCATTTACTTGGAGTCGGTGCAACACGTTTTCTTCTTCCATTCTCTCCTGTCAGACGGTACAGCAGCAATTCCTCTTTTTTCCTTGCATATAATTCCTCACACAATGCATCCATCCTTTCTTTGACCTTCATCCTACCTCTCCAGTCATCAACATTCGTACCCATCACTCTTTTAGCTACGTAATGTATGGGAGGCTGTCATACGCAGTACATAAAAGTCCACACTAAAAAAACAAGAAAAATATTTGAGTGTGTTTGTTTTTTTTCAACTGCAAGGTTTAGGTTACCCTACATTAATTTTTCACGGTTTCAGGGCAGAAATCTACAGAACACTATACCTTGGCCAGTATTTTAGTAGAAGTGGAGCGGTCTGTGAAGGAGGTCGTAAGCGATTGTCATTTTATCGCGAAGAAGCGTTGCTTTGTTCCGTACCCGCTTGTTTCCAGGCACGGGAAACATCTCATCTTTGTCTCTGAGGTAGTGACACAAATGCAATGTCTCAGATGTTGCACAGGTCTTTATAGGCGTCGGTGAATTTTCAACCGACGACAAAAAGAGGAGGTTATCAATTCAACGCGTATATTTTTTTTTATTTTTATGTATGATCAATGATCATCGATTACTCGAAGACGGCTGAACCGATTTGGAAAATTCTTTTTTTGATTGAAAGGGTATACTTCGAAATTGGTCCCATTTTCATAAACGTCAGGATCTGATGATGGGATCCTGGAGAAATCGAGGGAACTCTTCAAATATTATAGGCACACCTATGAAGTTTTGGGTATTTATTATAGTAACTTGTGCAGTTGCTCTCAAAAAGTACCATTTGAGGAAGTGGAACTGATGATGAAGACCACAGATGGCCGCCGAAACTACTCAATAATAAGTATTGAGTGGATTGCGATTCGATTACTTGAATATGGATGTTAAGCACTTTATGCTCGTCACAATGCATATGGTGATGTAGAGCTGATGGTGAAGTACCAGGAGAACTCCTCAATAATTAACGGCCCAGCATTGGGAAAAGCAATATTTTGTAAAAGGTTATAACTAGTTGACATTTAGGCTCTTGTAACTAGGTAAATTAAAAATAGACCAACTAAAAAGAGTGAAATAAAAACTTTTTACCAAAAAATTAAACCGACTCCCAAAAAACACTGCAAAGTGAAAAATAACTTTACTTTCGGAAGTCGGTGCCAAAAACGAAAATACAAAACTAAAGACACCGACTACCGAAATTAAAGTTATTTTTCACTTTGCAGTGTTTTTTGGGAGTCGGTTTAATTTTTTGGTAAAAAGTTTTTTACCATTACTATGCTAATAATGAAAAAAAACTAATGCTATCTTGATACCGTTGGGTGAGATAGACAGAGCTATGCAGAAATAATACTATCCCTGTTTAACAACCAATTTCAAAAGGCAGTGACAGGTGATGTAGTATGTCCCGCGCCGCCGTTTAATAATCTTCAATTATATGAATTATGTCTTGATGTCTTGACTAGCTGCTACCCGCGATTTCGTTCGCGACGACATTGTTTTCTTAATACTTTCATCATGTCAGTGAAATGAATACGGAAAATAGAATTATGTTTACCCCGGGTTTCCAACTATCCCCATGCCAAATATCATCTAAATAGATTCAGAACACACAAACAGATGTGACTTTCGCATTTATAATGTAAATATGGATATACATGTCGCCTATAGATAGGCGTTGCTTGTGAAAATTACATAATTTCTGTAATATTACTATTGCTCAAGATATTGTCGCAAAATATTACTCAATCTAATCGATATTTCCATTGACACATCTTTGATATTTTCCTTCGAAATATTGTGTTGATGACGTTCATACAATACGTCGATAACATTCGTATATTGGAGTACATTAAAATGTATTAAAACCTATTGTTCAATATTAATTGTCAATGACTATTATAGTGGAACTAACGTATTGGAAACGTGTGTGCGAGTTTGTGCAGCGCAGTGCAACTTGTTTTGTTGTTATAAAGTTTTATGCTTTATTTTGTGGATTAAATATAATACAGTGAATCAATGTTAGTTATTTGTGGTGGCACCGTCTTTCCTGTTCGGCAGTATGACAGAAGACGGTTTTGTGTTTACCAGTCTTCAAGCATTAAAACTTACAGGTTAGAATTCTGTTGTTATATAATGGATGCTGCCTGAATTTATTTTATTTGTCGCACTTTTGAAGGGTTTATCGAAGTCTATTCTTGAGGAGCTAGAGGCTAAATAATAAAAAGGTTAAGCAATGCTTGTATAGGCTGGTCCGTGAAATGATCTTATAAAACTTATTTGCAAAAAATAAAACCGACTTCCATATCAAAACACTACAAAGCCAAAAATAATTTTAATGTCGGTAGTCGGTGTTATTGGTTTTGTATTTTCATTTTTTTCACACCGCCTTCCGAAATTAAAATTATTTTTGGCTTTGTAGTGTTTTGATATGGAAGTCGGTTTTATTTTTTGAAAAAAAGTTTTATTTTCGCGCTTTTTAGTGGGTCAGTGAATTTTCAAATCGGTTCGTAAATGACGGAGTTATGCGCGAACAAAAAACGCAATGAAAAGATCATCAACGTAAATATTTTTTTAGACTTTTGTTGATTTTTCAGAAACGGCTTCTCCGATTTCGATAAAATTTTCAAGGGACCATTTGGGAAGTTTACCCTTTTCAACAAAAAAAGAATTTCTCAATTCGGTTGGCAAACGACGGAGCTATGCCCGAACAAACATAAAAAAAAAATCATCCGAATTGAGAACCTCCTCCTTTTTTAGAAGTCGGTTATAAATAACTATATTCCTCTGTACATCGGAAAGCACGTTAAGCCAGTAAGAAGCCAGAAGATCTGACCCCAGTCTTGCCAAGGGGTATTGTATCACCCAGCGTCTGAGATGCCGAGGTCAGATAGGCAGTAATCCATGTGACACACTAGTACTCAGCAACATACGGTTAGACTGGAAGCTGACCCCAAAATAGTAGTGAAAAGGCTAAGCATATGATGATAAAAGTCTACCCGCATATCAAGACGATCATTTCAGCATTTCGGTGTGCTGTTCTGGGCCTCTTAATTGACCAAACTTAAAAACATACCCGTCCTAGAACCAATAGTTTTGCAAGCATTTGCGAGCAAGTGTTACCTTACAGGTTTTCAAAAACGGCCCTGTGTTATATTCTTTCGTATGTCTCTACCCTATACAGTCCCACTGTCACTGTAGTATCAGGCAGGCAGGCCTCCTCCAATTCTTTCCATAAACTCTTCACACCTTTGTGGTACTTGTCCAGGTCGTCTCGCCGCCACTTCCTGGCCCGGCCTCGATGTCGCCGTCCATCTTCCGGCACCCATTGTGTTGTGGACACTTTCGTCCAGCGGTCCTCGTGCATGCGATTGACATGACCCGCCCAGTCGTAGTGTTTCGAATCCGATCTTCTTTTTTCACACCCAGAATGCTGCGTTCAATGGCCCTTTGGCAAAATCCATGTTAAATTATTGGATTTAAATTGCATTGTATCTTATAAAAACCACATTGTACCTCATAGGATCGAGATATACAGATCTTTGATTTCAAATGTACCCTATAAAATCCCACTAACGTTACACGTATCCTTGTTACAGCAACGGGCCTGTGGAGAACGCGTATGGCCCGCAACATAGCCCCGTGTCGCGGTCCGACGCCTCCACCGAGGACGCCGAGCTGTCGGCAGCGTTGGCCCACCAGCATCACCTAGCTATGCAGGTCAGTTATATGGTACGATCACACAATTGGTCCTTCAACATGAGTTTGTAGGTGGTGTAGTGTGTGTACATGCACTACGTACGTAAACATACAAGTAGATAATAATATAACATTGTCTCATGCACACAAAGTTTAGCTGGTAGTCACACAAGTGAACTAGCGCAGGTTAGATGTGCGCCCGCACGGGAGCCAGTGTTAATAAATGTACGAAGACAGTACAGGTGGCATGTGAATTTTGGAAGTCGGAATGAAGATATCTCGCCTTTAGTTGCGTCGCTCGCACACCCAGGATCTGAGTCGGCGATGAAGTGCGTTCGACGTTTTGAACTAAGCAAGTGAAAGAGGAAGCAGAAATGAAAAGCAGCTTAGCTATAGAGTGTGCTCCATTAATTAATTGTAATAACAGACGGGACCGCTGGGGACCGCACGTTTATTTCACGAAAGAATTTGTTCGCAAGCATCGGGGAAACTGTCAGTTGTTTTCGGAAGCAATTGCCGTCAAATGCTGTGTTGGTTGGTCAGGAGCTGTGTGAATAATTAAAGCAACAAAATAATAGTGTTATTTAATTTAACCATTAAGTCAAAAATTATTCCACATCGTAGTCCTAAGAAGTGACGTTGAGGAAAACTCGCCTAAGCAAAAGTTCGGGCGATCCTATTTAAAACTATTAATTTAATTAATTCATTTATTTATGATTGAGGATTGTATGCTACATATAAATTTTGATGTGACCACCCAAAACTCGCTAAAAGCTTTTTTCTTTACTCAACCAAAGACCGCAAACCTCACAATTCCAGCTAAAATTGGACCAATTACGATGTAATCGTATTATCTTGACGATGATCTCATTATAACTATTGGGTGTAAAGGTCAATTCGTCGGTTGATACTAAGAACTCTGAGCACTATTTATGTTGTTTTTTTTTATGTGCGAACTGAGCGTGCATTCCGAACACTCCATAATATCAGGTCATGATTATGTTCCTCGAAGGGTGATCATGAGTAAGAATTTGTTATATCAATAATAATTGTTGCGATTATTTGATCATAAAAATATTTTTATGTCATAAGTTTCATGAGGTTAATCATATTATGATACTCAGCCTAGCCTATTGAACACCGGCATCAGAAAATATCTAGTTGTGCGAAATTTCACTGAAGAATTTCTTACCAAAACAAAGCGCAAATACAGAGAGACTTACAGACAGGCACTCAAATAATAGCATCTTTATCTTTGGATGTCGTAGAAAATCATGGTAAATATTATGCTTTTTCCTGCAATTCTCACCTTCATACAGAGAAAACCTGTGTCACTGCATTGAGAATGTTCTAGGTTGGTTATGTCATGTAAGTCACCTCAAAACCACACTGGAATTGAATATAAAAAGAATGAAATAGTAATAATATTTATTTCGCATTGCATTGTGCATTGGGGGTTGCATAGTTTACAATCGTTGGAATTCTATAATTTTTATTTCTATAATGCAATACAAAACGAGCATTGTGCATTGGGGGTTGCATAGTTTACAATCGTTGGAATTCTATAATTTTTATTTCTATAATGCAATACAAAACGAGTGAGATACTGTCAAAATGATGAAATGTGTTTTATCTACAGGCTGGTGAATACCCGGTAGTCGGAGCGGGCGTGGAGCCTGACTACGGACAGTATGTGTCGTCGCCGGCAGCTCACTATAATCACATGGGACATCTCACCATGGCCCCTTCACAAAAGTACCCGCACGTAAGTACATTTCAATTTTATTTAGTCTAAACTTAGGCCAGTGAGACGAGATACAAAAGGTAAACAATCCGACCGTTACCAAGTTACATTGCGATTGCAAGCGATTATCATGTTGCTCGATGCCTGCTGTCGTTGCGTGAATCGAGGTACAGGAGAGCGATCAGTGCAGAAGTTAGGAACATTTGGCGATAACGCCGCTGCCATTTTGTGAACAAGTTCATTCATGTTTGGATGTAATAATACCATATTTAAATTTAAAGATGCAAAAACAAACGCTTCAAGAAGGAATCCAAAATGTATCTGCTGAGAAATGACGAATTTGTGTCACAAATATAAAAGTAGTTTTGATATTCTGCAATGTTATAAGATGTAAAATGTCGTGTCTCTCTTATCCAGGTTATGGACTCGGTCTCAGTAAGCGGGGGAGGCAGCTACGCAGGCGCGGGGGGCGCGGGCCACTATGGTACCTATGGGCACTATGGTACCGCGGCCTATCAACCACAGACAGCCTACATGGTAGAGACGACGCAGGTGCCACAGTATATGGGACAGGTTTGTACCTTATCTGTATTAGTTTAGAGTAGATTTTGGAACAGTACAGATTTTAAGTTTGCAATGTTTCCGTAGTGTAACAACCACATATACAGCCTACATGGTGCAGAGAATGTAGGTGCCACTATAATATATGTACCTTATCTTTATGATCTTAGAGGCGATTTTTGACCAGTACATTATTTACGGGCTCAATGTTACTGCGGTCTATCACCCACATAGTGTAGATGATGCAAATGCCGTAGTTTATGGTACAGGTATAAACCTTATTCTCGCAAGCATAGAGTTGACAATTGAGCAACATATTAACCAATTAGTGTAGAGTGATTAGTAATTGCTTGCGTTCTTTCAAATGGGATGCTCTTGAACTAATTTTCTATATTTTTTCCGAGTCATCTGATCTTTTTAAGTTATTTTGGAAAAATCCTTAAGACCAAAAGTTTCTAATTTCTATACAGATGTAGCGACATCTATCTCGCAACATACAAACTATCCTGTATCGCGCAAGCAGAGTTTACCGCACAATTAGCATACATACAAATCACCCGATCACAAACATCGGGCAGTTGCCCACCAGACAAAAACACCTGTCTGGTCGGAGGATCCTCCCTTTTCAATGGGAATGCGGGACTTGACACCCTATTCCGCATATCCCCAAACTGGTGACCGTGACGGGCATGAACATCAGCGCAGCCTTCGTGCAGAGCTAGTTGAGCGTGACGTCATCATCACTTCCTTCAAGCTTTCGAGCAGCGAGTCATACAGCCAGCCAGTACCTTCAGCTTCTAAGGGAATCCTGACCACCAGTATGCAGCAGACGCGCATACCTGGTCATCACCCTCAGCCTCTTCAGCAACCTTGGCACAGCACCCTGCACTTGGGCCGGTCAGCAAGCAGAGACGCACTTCTCTCCTGGTCGACGCAGCAGCCAACCACTACGCAGCACTGCACCACTCCGACCCACTGGAGATCATGCAGCATCACTCCGACCCACTGGAGTATCACCCCGACTACTCCGACCCACTGGAGTATCATCCCGACTCACTGGGATATCACCCTGACTCAAAGGGGGCAGCACCGCAGACAGTTCCGACTCACCGCGTACTATGCGACTTCCGGTTCCAACTCACTGGAACCTACCTTCCACTGGCCCGGCAAGCATCACAAGATGTATGGACGACTCATCCTGCTACGACCTCCGGTCTCGGAGGGGAGTGATGTAGCGACATCTATCTCGCAACATACAAACTATCCTGTATCGCGCAAGCAGAGTTTACCGCACAATTAGCATACATACAAATCACCCGATCACAAACATCGGGCAGTTGCCCACCAGACAAAAACACCTGTCTGGTGGGCAACTGCCCGCACATATATAAGAACTATAAGACGATAAGACCGCCCACACTCCCTATTATTTTATAATCCCTTATTATAATTGGTTATGGTGTATTTTACAAAGTATATCTATCTAGCTTTATAACAAATAAACCCCTAAAATTATAATATAATGTATCAAATAAATACTCCTCAAATTGGTAATTAGGCGTCGTAAAGTTCAAGCTATGCAAATTCCTTGAAACTTCTCTTCGTTACTCGAATACGACGCAATTTAGCTTTCAGTTACCGGGTCAGAATCGTTGCATATTGGTTCTAGAACATCGCATTTAAAGGAATGAACTCAACTGAGACTAAAACTATACCATACGAGGATTTATTCCTGTTTTGTAGTTGCTTTTACAAACATAAACTCACATACACAAACAACTTTGTTTCGATTTGTTAAAATTCCTAGAAGTAACCTATTCACTCATGACTAAAAGACCCCCAGGTTATAGTTGATGATGTGGCTTTAGACTGGTGAAGACCGATCGAAATCGGTCCAGTAGTTTTTGAGTTTATCCATTACAAACAAACAACAATATTAGTGCAGAAGTGTACATAAGTACAATCAAATCAAGAAGTGTAGTAATTAAGTCAGCGATAAGATCGCCATTGTAATCTATAGAGATTAAGTAATATTGTGAAACAGGTGTGTTTAAATTATTATTGTATAATAAAGTTATTCTTTCTATCTATCTATCTATAAGTAGTAATATTAAAAAACGATTGTTCTCAGGAATACGTGGAAGGCGGTGGTAGTGCTTCGCCCCGGAGCGCGTCCCCTGGTGCTCTACCACAACACAACTTACACTTACAACAAAGGTTTGTATGTTTGTCTATCACTGTATGGCTCCTCCCGCTCTGTGACTAAACACACACCCTGCTCCTTCAGCTGCCATTGCGTCCGGGGCTGCGGTAATTCGTTAGAATATTTCCGGTACGCCGGAGAACATTCGCGCTAACTCAAACACAGATCTCTATTCCAAATTCGATGGCATAATCGTACTAAAATCATAGTTCTGTCCCACCCTTGAGCAAAAGACATCGCAAATTCCTTCCACTTCTGTCGATGATGATGATTCCTCTTGCTAATTCATGAGGAATGCGTCCAAGGTGTCCCGCCATCTTCTCCTCCATCTGCCAAGAACCCGTCTAACTGTTGCAGGGCTCCATTCTAGTGATATTCGGGCTCACTGTATCCCGTAGGCCAGGGGCGTGCACAGGATTATGACAGGGTATGCGGCCGAGTCATCATAGCATGGTGGCGATGCGTGGCTGTGGCTATGCTAAAAATCTATAAAAGAAAAAGTTATTGTGACCGATTACTCCGCCGCATACCCTGTCATAATCCTGTGCACGCGCATGCCGTAGGCATGGTCACACTTACGTCATGCAGCTTTTTGATATTGTTTTCAAACCATAAGTCGATGATTCACCATGAATACATAAGCTTATAGATAGCAGTCGTGCGGGGCTTCTCCCCCATGGACTTAATCACAATAGAAACATAAACCTCCTGTATTAAATTGTATGTTTTTATAATTTGATTTAGTTTTAAATAACACTGTAATATTTAGCACACCGTAATGGTAAAATGTATTGGGACGCTACTAAATCTAACCAACTTATATGTATACCTACATTATGGCTAATAAATGATTTCTTTCTTTCTTTCTTTCTTTTGCTGTGATAAAAAGTTAGCCTATGACCTTCCTCAAGTGAGTGTCAAGCTATTTCCATTCCAAATTCACCCAGTACTTTCGGACATTAGCGCGTTTGGACAGAAACAAATTCCGCTTTGTAATAATAAAAATATAAAAACCCTGTCTGTCTGTTGTTTCCTCTTCAAGTCTTAACGGATTTAGATGAAACTCAGCACTCGGGTAGACCATTTATCATGGCCATAATCAAAAACATGGATAATTTTAACTTACGATTTTTTTCTTTAGATTAATTTGGAACCCCGGACCGCTTGGACGATTTTAAAAGTGTAAACAATTTTAGGATTAGGTTTATCTAGATTTGTTTTGAAGATATTGTATTGAATAGTGTAACAATAGATGAGCTAATAATCTCTCAACGACAGAGTATAACGTATGTTTATAATAAGCAGGAATAAATATGACAGTATTTTTATAAACACCTTTCAGATAGTTCGCAAATCTCATCTACTACAGTCAGTTTTCGAGCAATGCTGTGTTCACATTAGGTTTTTAGTTTAGTGTAATAGTGTAGGAGTTTTTGTTGCGCTATGGCAAAACATACGTCACCTAACGCTATTAGTCTCTACATCATACACTAAGGTATTAAATCCACCTCTGCACAGTTGTGTGTGCAGAATCCTTGTCCTTAAATATTATTATTTTTTTTTTTTTTTTTTTTTTTTATTTGTTTAAAGGGCTTTGTCGCTTAGCGACCACATCGCCCAGTGCGAGAAAAACAACATTTAGTTAATTATCACTAGCTTACGATCTACTTATAACTAGTTTGTACAAGAGTTTTGCTTTATCGGACAATGGAAAAGCAAGCATAGCGTTACAAATGCCAATGTTATTCGTTTCAAGCGGTCCAAAAATACTTACTCTAGTATTTTCGTTGCGGATACATTCCATCAAAATATGAAGGACATCATCAACCACTCCACATGAATCGCAATATGGTGACGGAACTTTTTTCATTAAATAATTAAACTTATTTGATGGAATATGTCCGGAACGAAGTCTTAAAGCGATGGTCATTAACTTTTTATTAAGATCACAATCGATCCACGGAACCCGAGATATCTCTGGCTGGATAGTTTGGTACCAAATGCCCTTTTCTTTTGATCTTTCATCAAAATACTCCTGCCAAAGTTCTAAACACTTTCTTTTTGCCATTCTAAAATGGTCCGAATACAGTGGGGTGATGTTCATAGGAACACCATCAACACACGCTTGCTTGGCGAGCTTATCTACCACATCATTTTCTTCATATTGTACGTGCGACGGAATCCATTGGAAACGTACTGTTTTGGAATCGGAATGAAGTTTTAAGATTAATTCATATATAGCGTAGGCTGTCGGAATACCTCGCATGTGAGAAGTGTTCCGAGCCAAGTGTTGCAGCGAGCTTTTGGAGTCTGTCAGAATCACAAATTTATCGCCATTGACCGACTGAATATAGGATAAAGCTTCCAATATCGCGATCAGTTCAATGTGCATGATAGAAATATCTGAATCGATCTTAACCTTCATATTACTCTGAAGAATCGGGTCCAAAAAGGCTGCGCCCCCCGAATGTTTATCTTTGGAACCATCAGTAAATATTTTATGATAATCTGCATATTGTTCTTGTATGTATGAAGTACATAATAGTTTTAACTGTGAAATACTGAAGTGGCGTTTAGCTTTAGAGATACTAGGAATTTTATCTATTATTATATGGGACAAATCTAAGCTACTTATCCACTTATCAAGAGAAAACATTCCAAGTTGAGCACTTGAGTGTATTAAAATAGAATTATACTGTGCAAGGATATCAATAAGTAACGGCAACTTTTTGTTCTGCCAATAATTGGAACCTGTAAATAATGAAAGTTTTTGAAGTGATTGTACAGTTTTGTTGTTTAGAAAGGATTTTGATTTTAAAATAAATTTACTGGCTAAGTATCTACGACGAATATGAAGTGGCGGAAGACATAGCTCGCTTTCCATAACATGTATCGGGGTGCTCCGTATAAATCCACCGATAACGCGTAAAGCCTGGTTTTGTACCCGATCTAGTTTTATCAATTTAGACTTGCAACTATTATCAAACAAGAAACTAGCATAATCAATTCTACTTCGAATTATCGAAATATATAGACGTCTCAGGTGTTTTTGATGGACTCCCCATCCCGGACCTGATAAAACTTTAAGTAAATTAATGAATTTTATTACTTTTTGTGAGGTTTCATTTATATGCTTACCCCATCTTAATGAGCTATCCAGCCAGAGACCTAAGTATTTAACATTACTAACAACATCAATAGATATACCATCAAAATCAAAGTTAACAGATCTTCTAAAGCAACCTTTTTTAAAAACACAAATCTTGGTTTTATTTGGAGACATCGTTAAACCTAATTTATCAATTAACATTTTGGTATATCGTAAAGCAGACCGGAGCTCTTCAAACGCTAAATCTAGATTATTTTTGGTTGAATACAATACAAAATCATCAGCATATTGAGAAATATTAACCTGGGCAACGTTATGACATATATGTAATGTAAGAATATTAAACAAAAGTGGAGCCAAGGGGTCTCCTTGGGCTAGTCCACGGCCAGTAAATCTAACAATCTCACAACCGTACGTCGCTATTTGCAAATGTCTATTTGATAAAAACGACCATAAATAGTTACAGATCTTGGACCCAACCCCAATTTGGTCCAAAATACGTAACAGGCAAGGAATATCAACATTGTTATAAGCACTTTCAATGTCTATAAAGCATGCCGCAGTAACCCAATTTTTCGAGAATCCTAGTTGAATTTCCGAAACTAAGCGCGAAAGATTATCGAGACAAGATCGTGCCTTGCGGAAACCTACCATGTCCTCAGGGAAAAGACACTGTTTTTCAAAGAACCATTCCATACGTTTGGCTAAAATAGCATGAAAAATTTTACAAATACATGATATCAGAGAGATAGGGCGTAAAGATGAAGATGAACTATGTTTTGGGATTGGAATTATTTTGATTTGGCGCCATTGTTGAGGAACAAAACCTACGCAAAGACATCGATTATATATATGAAGTAGCATTTGTTTACCGGAAGGCGGAAGGTATTTAATCATGGAGAAGGAAATTTGATCTGACCCCGGGGCTGTGTCGGTAGATTTAATGCAGTTGACTAATTCTGACATTAAAATTGGAGACTCTAACGTAGCATTATTGGAATTAAAAGTAGGCTGCGATGGACATACAAAATCTGGAGTGAGATCGTTTAGTAAGCGCTCAGCTTTTTCTTTATCTACACTGGTGTTAGAAATCTGCCGACCTTTTAACCACCTCATCTTGCGCCACATCTCGGATGCCGAAGAGGTCTCATCCACAGATGTACAAAACTGCTGAAAAGATTTACACCGAGCCCTGCGAATAAGCCTTTGGGCTGTACTTATTTTCTCTTTGAGGATCTCTAAATTCCTTGAAGAGGGGCAACCTCTCAGATTCGCAAGAGCTAAGCGCCGTTCCGCAACAGCCTTGGACAACTCTGGAGACCAATATGGTTTTGGCTTAAATGAGTTACAAATACTTTGAGGGATTTTAATAACGGGAATGTGCTTGTCAGCTGCCCTTTGTATTATATTATATAATTGGTCATATGAACACTGAGGGTTCTGGGAAATCAGGCAGTTCTGTAATTGATCATCGACAAATGTGGTATACGAAGCCCAATTACTTTTTTTAAAGTTCCTTTTCTTTTGGTAATTGCGGCTAATATTTTGTAAACAGTTTAATTTAATTATTAAATGATCACTTCCGAGTGATTCATTTGTTGGTTGCCACGTAAATAATAAGGACAAATCTGAAGAAACAAATGAGATATCCGGACTAGATTGCTGGAGAACACCATCAACCATTCTAATTCTGGTGAAGCTACCATCGTTTAAATGAATGAAATTATAATCCAACATGGAGTCAAATATTTCGGAGCCGCGACGATCTGTTCTTCCTGACCAGTTGGTGTGGTGACCGTTAAAATCTCCCAAGATAAGAGTTTTACTGTTTCCGATAGAAAAGATCGCGTCCCAATCGCTCTGAGTGGTGTGTACTGTCGATGGGCAATAAATGGAAATAATATTCTCAATATGCTGACAATTCAGAATTCTAAGATGTAACAATTCAATACCAGGGTTACGACTTCGTGTTGTACAAACAATAGACATAACAGAGCGATGAGTCATAATGGCGACGCCACCGTAACCATCTCCTCTATCTAACCTATACGTATTATATTCGCTAATTCTAAAAGAACTCTCGGGTTCCAACCAAGTCTCGCTCAACACGGCAATGTGTATTTTTTCCTGACTTAAGTATGATTCGATTGAATGAGACTTGGGCCGTATACTTTGGCAATTCCATTGTATAATATTTAAGTTCGTACAAACATTGTTATTAGCCATTACCGACAAACAAATCAATTAACGCATCAATAGATAAGCTACTTACAATTTTTAGGGTCACCCATTCGGAAATTATGGAAATTGATTGTTGGATTTTAATTTGAAGAGATTCTTTGCTTTTTATAATATTTGTAATTTGTCTAATCAGATGCCAAAAGTTTAGATTATGTAAAGACTTATCAGAGTGATTGTTTGTTGTATTCACTGAAGGTATGTTTGATTTTTCTGAGGAGTCTGAATATTCAGGATTTTGACGCCATATATCCTCAGAAGGCGTAGGGGTCAATGGTCGGCGCTGCTTCTTTAAGATTCGTTTAGGCCTAGCTTGTATATTTGTCGTGGTTGTACCTTGGCAGTCCAGTTCATAAGCTGAGGCGACGCTTCCAGCCACTGGGAGTGGGGTGGGTGCGGTAATCACTGCAGGGGTCAGCTGGTCTTCTGGAATTGGATTAGCAATCACTCGTGGAGCTTGAACAGGGGAAGGAGGAACGTACATGGTGAGCGCCTTCCTATAGGTGCAGTTAAACTCTGACATGATATCCCTTAGCTTCTTTTCCTTCTTAAAACATGGGCATACTTTATCAAGCGCCATATGACGTCCTGAACAATTAACACAAGTGAATGATGTCGTTGTACAGTTAAAATGTTTTTGTGAGCACTTGGGACAAACAGGTTGCTTGGATGGGCATCTTATCTTCAAATGGCCGAATTTCCAACAGTTAGCACATTGAGTAACCGGGAAAACAAACCGCTCCACTGGAATCCTCAAATTGTAAATGTAGACGTAAGGCGGTAAGGAAGGGCCTTTAAATCCTAGCCGAATCGTTTCACTCGGGGTCCAGCCGTTACCCTCAGGTTCATCTAAGCATCGTTTATTTAACCTCTTAATAGATATAATTTCAGCACTGCATGATAAATTATTTTTGAGATCCTCATCAGAGATGTCCAGTTCCATGGATTTAATCAGTCCATACGATACGCCTACTTCTGATGTCTTTTGACAAGACCAACCCATGTCATTAAACACCGAACAGTTAATAAATTCTTCTGCGCCGATATTATTATCAAACGTTATTAACATTTTATTCTTATGTACGTATTTAATCTTGTAGATATTGCCGCCAGCAATGTTGTGTGTCTTGAATAATCGTGCTAAAGCGAACTGTTTCGGCAGGGGTTCTTTACAAGTCACATATACCTGTATCCTCTCTTCTTTTCTATTCTCATCTTGTTGTTCCCGATTACATATAAGTTTGCTTCGTCCTCTATTAACCACGCTCCATCCTTCTTCTGAAGAGTTTTCATCCCTTGGCCTTTTCTCTCTTATCAACTCCGTTTCACCCTGTTGTGTATGGTCCTCAAATTCCATGTTTGTACCGTCATCTAACTCATCATCGCTCAACAATGTATTGGTAATATTATTTACGTTCGATTCACACATGTGCACCAAAGAACGGCTGCAGGCTCGACCGGACAAAACCGGTTGGCCCGCGCGTAAACAAAGTATGCGATAAGCGTTCAGTTAAATATGACCGTAATTAACAAAACGTCCGATCAAAAGGAACGCTCGTGCGGCGTTAAATATTATAAAACAAAGTCTGCGCCACTTCTGTCTGTCTGTTCGCGATAAAATACTGAGTAGATTTTCATTCGGCTTTCACCAATGGATAGAGTGAATCATGAGGAAGTTGTTCGTGTATAATTTATTAAGGTTTATAAGAATGTGGTCAGTAGTTACAGACACGACTTACGAGTAGTAAGATCGTGGATCCTTACCCGGGTACTAGTAAGATCGTGGATCCTTACCCGGGTACTTTGTGTAATTTTCAGTATCACCACTGCTCTTGCATGCAAGTGGTCTTCTGGCTTGGCCCCGCCATGACGCCGGTTGTTGTTATTCCACCTCTTTAATGGTTTTGAGGTGAAATAGAGTATTTTTAACTTGACTACTTTTTCACGTTGATGACGGAACGAAAGAGTCGTATTTAGTATGCGTTTAGGTTGAGAGGTTGTTTGTTAGTGTGTGTGTGCAATCCAATGTTCCCATTTTTAACACGCTTTTATTAGGTCGACCTGTATGTAACTAACTATGCAATGGAATCTAAGGTAACTAATTTAACCATCTTCCAAGGGTCGTAGCGTAATGAAAATTGGCAGCTGTATGTAGTTCTGATGGCAATACAATAATATGGTACTGTCGAACTGATCTGATGATGGAGCCGGAAGATATGAGCTGGAACTTCATGATGGAAAATCGTATCATAGCTGTTTTGGATTTCTTAGAAATGTCTTGTAATGAACTTTGACCACGATTAGGTTTCAAGGTCTAATGATGAAGCCGGAAGGTAGGCACTGGCATTCCATGATGGAATATCGTATCGTGTTTGCACTTTTGAGAAAGGCCACGTAATGGACTTTGAACACGATCACGTTTCAAGGTTATAACAAACCTAAAGAAAATCCGTTATCGGTTTTCTTAACCTTTGTGAATTACCGCCTAATGCATAGATTTTTTTTTTATAGATGTTACTTTCAAATCCTTTGGAAGGATCGACCGTTTAATTGTTCACTACTCGTGGGAATAATATGGCAACAACTACAAAAAAGAAACAGCAACACTTGTTTTACGTGCATTTATAAAAGCGTGTTTTTCTGTGTTTTTTAAACTATTAATTTATTTACTATTTAACATCACCAGGTACGATTCTGCCTCATTAGAGCAGCTAGGGCGACACTACTGTGTGACGTCACCGCGCGGCGAGTACGCTCCCGACGCGTACGGTTACCAACACTACCCCACAGCGTACGAGCCGCCGCATCAACCACCACCCTTCAAGGTAAATTGAATCTTTCGGCCAAAATCGTAGAGACCTAAATGGTTTATTAATTGAACAAGGTAATGTTAACAAGTAGTGATAGGAGCCTCCTTTTAAGCAAATAAGCCTGTATACAACGTGTAACGGAAACCCCATATCTATCCAAAAGGACTGAAGACAACATCTGGTATGGAGTCTCTATGCAAAGTTTCAGCTCAAAATAAGTGACTCACAGAATTGACCCCAAATTATTCGTTTCATATGTTTCTTGAATACCAGTAATAACAAACGTGTCACAGCACTATGAGGGTCATCACTTTCCACGTCAATTGCCAATAAAACGATAATTCTCTTCGTTCATCTTAATTTGAAAAATTCGGTCTCTGGTATCAATGTATTGAAATTTCTAATATGCTCCACACATGTAGACATAGGATTAGAAAACCCTTGCCATATCGTTTGTTATCATCCAAGGAAGCCGTGCACTCGGTATGTATATACCCTTTAAATTACATGTTGTTTAATACAACACAATACAGTTTTCTTGGAATGGATTGACACAATATTGTACTATTTATTTAGTACATATTATTAGTTGAGCACAAATTCTGATGCTAATTAATTTGTTGAAAGGGCGTGGGTGGTTGATATGAAGTGTGTCTATGTGAGCGTGTGTGTAAATGGTAAGGTTGAATAAATAAGGTTTAGTAGATACAATTTAATTTTAAATCAAATCAAAGACAGGTGGAAGTTTACTGAATCAATTTATGTTTTTAACAGGATTCACAAAATGGACTAAGTCTTGGCAGCGCTGGAGGACAATCGATGTACGGAGACGAGGAAGAGTTACAGAAACAGATGGCAAATATGGCTTTAGGTGAGATATCTTTCAGTAGCGCAGTAGTGTTATGAAGTACAAACATATGCAACTGTTTATATATAAATTAAGGGCATGTTTAAGTGTTGTTTATCTGGGTTGCACTTTAAATACAGAATTTAAAAGGTGTATTATTTAGCTCTAAGAAAAATCTTAATTTTAGCCTACTTTCTTGTTCTATGACTGCCACAACAACCAACATTCCAAAAAAGTATCATTCAAATCTATGCTTCTTTCTCCTTCTACCTAATCCCACCAATCAAAAAGCATTCTAATTTTAAACTGTCCATTCACAGTGCACGGCAGCGTCGGCGGTCGCGAAGAAACCGGAGGCCTACAATGGCGGGATCCGAACTTACCCGAAGTCATAGGATTCCTCAACTCGCCTTCCGATGTGGTCAAAGCTAATGCCGCGGCGTATTTACAACATCTCACTTATATGGATGACCCTAACAAACAGAAGACTAGGAGTTTAGGTAAATTTAGTCCTTAAATATTTAGCAATAAAAGTTAAAATCTTATAATAATTAACTTCCTTAGAAAATATCACCTCGATATTTCCGCAAAATGGTTTTTTAAGAAGTATAGGCTTGAAAGCCTATTTTGGCATGGACATGTTATGAGGAGGGATGATTCGCATGTAATCAAAATAGCGATTCGTTTGAATGTTGATGTATGTTTTTTGTTTGAATCTTGTTCCGTAATCTCTTAAAGATTTATTGGAAGACCAGCGTCACACAGTATTATCTGTCTGGCATTAATGCTGAAATTTTCTTTTTTGACCGCATTTATATGTATTTTTCTACGTGTGTGCCTAACTGATGCCAAATAAATGTATTTTCTTTCGTTTTTTAATAGAAGAAGGCCAAAGAAATGCTGGATAGACCTTATGAGGACTGGTATGAAAGAAAAAGACAAATGATGTTTTAAAATCCGACAGGGGAGAAAGGTGGAAGAAAATGTGTTGTGCCGACTCTGAGTAAAAGGGATATGGACAGGAAGATTATGATATAAGTCTTGGAAGCGTTAAATTTTCTGGATAAACATTAACGGTCAATTTAATGAGTCCTCTAATCTTATTACAGGCGGAATTCCACCACTAGTTCGCCTAGTATCCCACGAGAACCCAGAAGTGTGTCGCAACGCTTGTGGGGCACTGCGCAATTTGTCGTACGGGCGACAAAACGATGAGAACAAACGCGCCATACGCGACGCGGGCGGCATTCCCGCGCTCATGGCGTTGCTATGTCGCGCTACTGATATGGAGGTAAGAACTTCTTGGCTAAAATTAACCAAACAACACACAACTTTTTCACATGTAAAGTTTTTGTACTCCTGAAACTAAACAATTTGGAAATTACTGTTACTCTGCTAATAATACCTACATATTATAATTCTTCTTTCTGACTTCTTTGTGTGTGCCTTTATGTGCCTAGCCAGACAGATTTAGGTTTTAAATATCCAGTCACGAATATTGCAGTAAACTCGGCTGACAGAGTTATAGGTGTATGTATAGGAGGGTTTAGGTCTGTTTTTACGTACTCAGCTAATAAAGCGACATTTTATAGGCGTGTGCGCAATCTCAAGTTATCACCTTTTACCCTTACTCTAATATTCCATGGGACGGCAAGCCGACATGATCAGGAAGCGATCGGGTTCAGGTTCGGGTGCAAACCACTGCAGTGTCACACCATCATCTGAAATAACCAGCTAAATAGTTTTTTTTTCGGGGGGAAAGTCACCAAATTACTCCTCTATCTCTGAGGGGACCTGAAGGGAGTATAAGACTTCTACTGACGTTCCGGGGACGTGGTATCTTGTTAAAACACTTCTTGCAACCCCGGTAGTCAAGGGATCTATCGGGCTCGCAATTAGTGGTATTACTGTGAACTACGGGTCTATTAATCATGGTCCATATATTAAATGCGACACAGATTGTTTGCCGTATAACTTGACTACTCCCTCAAAAAACATTTGCTTCAAATTGACCATTTGCTTGCATTATTAAATACCCAACGTCAGTTTGCCAAAAAAGATAGAGCTAGTTCTAACACGCTAGCCAAAAGAATAGCAGGTTTATTCTGCATCAAAAGAGACACCACTCCCTCGCAATGGCTGAGTTGCATGTTCAGAGGCTATGAAGAAAATCTGGCAATAAGTTCATGGAAGCTCTTTCTAATCTGTGTTTATTACAACATATCGGTTATATTGACTTATGAAACTCTTATTTAAGCCATGGTATTAATTCTGCAGGTGAAGGAGTTAGTAACAGGCGTGATCTGGAACATGTCATCATGCGAAGACCTGAAACAGTCAATCATTGACGACGCAGCGCAAGTCATTGTCAACAAGGCCATCATACCGCACTCTGGATGGCATCCCACCAACCCTGGAGACACTTACTGGTCTACTGGTAAGAAGGCATCATGATTTGTAGACATCTACCAATATATTAGAAAGAAACGAGAAAGAAAAATATTAATTATTATATGTATAAAAATACTAGCAGTTGCTCGCGACTTCGTTCGCGTGGGTAGTTTTCCCGTGCTAATCCCGATCCCGTGGGAATTTCGCAAAATCTCGTCTTAGCGAGCATCTACGTACTAAAAGGATGCAAAATTTGAAAGCCCTACTACTTTTAGTATCTGAGATTTCGTGATTAATCAGTTAGTGGTCATTCACTTTTATATTCAGTATGTTAGTTTAAACGAGGGACATATTCAAACCTACAAGAGTGTATGCTTACATGATACTAATAAAAATATGAACAAAAAAAAAAACTGATAAATAACAGACAGAACCATACCAAAAGTCCTCGGGGGGACTCCCGCGAGGGCGGAGTTTACACACGAGCTTCCTTTTTTTGGCAGGACCGGGCCGTGTTATGCCATATGATTACTTTAGGTACTGTTTACAAGTTCATTCAACTCTTGTGCCTCAGTGTACATGATATTATATTGGACAATTACGTCAAAAATTTATTCTATTCTATTTTTTGTTAATGGCAAGTGGAGCCGATGTCGACTATTCTGCCAATGTCTAAAGTGAATTGGAAAAGCAAGTGTTTATGATTAGAGACAAAATGAAATTAGAAAAGGAAAAAAACAAAAGGTAAACTCAGAACAGGAACGGTAGTCACTGTTTCTTCAATTGGTACGGTTGAACTTGTTGGGTTAGTACAGGACTGTTTACGAATACAAGGACAACACAATTCTATAAAAACAAGTCACAAAAGTATCAACAATCACTCAAAAACAATAAAATTTCACTAGACACACGTGCTATCCAAGACACCCGTGGCGAGAATCCCCGTCAAAAATTTAAGTTATAGGTTTTTCACATATTTGGGACGAGAATCGAATTCTGAATACCCCCCCACAATAAGTCCCTCGCTTAACCTAACACACTGTATATAGATTTAGATGATTGTGTATACATATAGACAGACACCCTGTCTGTTGTATACACAATCACCTGCTTAGCTTCTATGTCGGGGTCTGTTTCCAATCTAACCGAATAAAGCCGAGTGTTTGGAGATGAATGAAAATCTTCTTCGATAGTAATAAAGCATATAATTAATGACTTAGATTTTACAAATTTAGGTAGCGATAATGTTTTGTGTGCGCGTATGATGGCGGACGATCCGTTCATGCTACGACCGCGCCGCGCGTGGTTGAATTCGGTACCACAGCACACCCCGCACTCCTCTCCTCTCGCGTCCAGTAGTAGCGGGCTCGCTCATGGTGAAGATGCGTAGACATGCCCCCCGCCTTGGAGTAACAGCCTCCAATGAAGAGAAGCAGAAGCAGGTAGCAATTAAGATAAGTTAAGGTTCTTCCTCTTTTAGCAGTGGACATAATCTGGGGTATGATCTTCGTATCACTCCGTTAGCTGTCTTAATGTCTGCTACACGTGCCAGTCCATCCTTGCCAGGTGAAGTGTTTATGACTCGCCCGAGACGCCATTTCAAGGGCGGCAGATTGTCGTCTTTAATGAGCACTAAGGTATCAGGTGCTATTGTGTCGGTGTTGGACTGCCATTTACTCCTCGTCTGCAGCTCCGAAACGTATTCCTGCGACCACCGCTTCCAGAAGTTCTGCCTCATCTGTTCGATGCGCTCGTAGCGGACCAAGCGTGAAGTGTTTGCAGCTGTGAGGTCTTCGTAGGTAGGAGCAACGAGCGGCCGGCCAATCAGGAAATGGGCTGGTGTAAGAGGGAGTAGGTCGTTTGGGTCTGAAGACATGGGATACATAGGCCTGGAGTTTAGGAGGGCTTCTATTTGTGTCAATAAAGTGGAAAATTCCTCATAAGTGAGGTTTACGTTTCCTACACGACGGAGATGATGTTTAAAGGATTTAACCCCTGCCTCCCACAAACCTCCAAAATGTGGTGAGTAGGGAGGAATAAAGCTAAACTCAATATTTTCGCCTGCAGCAAAATTTAAAATATCACTTTCATTAGTGGTTAAAAATTTAGAGAATTCCTTTAGTGCACCTACAAACGTTTTTCCGTTGTCGGAAAATATTTTTACGGGTTTTCCACGACGGGATAAGAACCTTTTTAAAGCTAATAAGTATGCCTCAGAACTTAGACTGGTAACTAATTCTAAGTGTATCGCACGTGTAGTAAAGCATATGAATAAGCAAACATAACATTTTTCTAGTTTTGAACCCCTTCCTTTGCGATTCACTATGAGCATAGGTCCCGCATAATCTACACCGCAGTACAAGAAAGGATACCCCGGTTCTAATCTTTCAGGAGGCAAGTCACTCATTTTTACTGAAAGTGCCTTCCCTTTCTGGCGAGTACATGTAATGCACTTATGCACTGTCTGCTTGGCTAAATCACGCCCCTTTAGTGGCCACCAACTTTCTCTAATAGTAGCCAAGAGCAGTTGTGGACCAGCATGGAGTAGACGTTTATGTTCAAATTGGAAAAGAAGTCGCGTAAAAGTATGTTTGGAACACAACAGTATGGGATGTTTTTTACTATAGGAGAAGGTATGTGAATTTTTTAATCTGCCTCCCACTCTAATAATGCAATCAGAATCTAGGAACACATCAAGACTAGCTATATTTCTCATTGGTTTAACAGGTAAGTTTTTTATTAATGCATTAAAAATTACTGGAAATGACGTTTGTTGTGCTAAACGTACTAAAACTAAAGTTGCTTTATTTAATTCATTAGACGTAAACGGGCCAGTGCTACGTTCTGTTTTGACCTTGATTCGTGCATTATGAATGAATCGTAACAAGTAAGCCGCTGCACGTGTCATGCGATTAAAATTTGAAAAACGTTCAAAGGTAAAAATACTAGTAAAAGTTGATTGTGTAAATAGAGAATTAACATTTGATTTAATTTCTGGTAAATCGTGTAATTTAATCATTTCATCGTGATTATTTTGTTTAAAATTAGTGTTAGTTTCGGTTAAAAATGCTGGCCCGTGCCACCAAATATCTGAATTTTGAAGCGCGTCGAGCGTGAGCCCGCGAGATAAAAGATCAGCCGGGTTGGTTTTACCAGCAACATGTAACCACGGTAACTCACCAGTCAACTCATTGATCTGCACTACTCTGTTCTGGACGAATGGTTTTAACAAATTAGGTGAAATTTTAATCCAGTTTATAACGATCGTGGAATCAGACCAAAAATATACATTGTCAAAAGTTAATCTCCATGACTGAATTATTTTTTGATATAACTTAGCACCAACTAAGGCTCCGCACAGTTCAAGTCGCGGTATTGTAACTGGTTTAATTGGTGCGACTTTGCTCTTCGCACAAAGTAACCTAACAGTGACTGGTGAATTAACGTTGTATGTACTTACGTATGCACATGCACCATACGCATCCTGCGACGCATCCGTGAAAATATGTAAATCTGTGTGATTTGTATTCACTTGTCTAACAAGGCGAGGAATTTTTATGTTTTGTAGGTGTTGAAGGGTGTCGATAAAGTTTTTCCACAAAAACAAAATATTGTCAGGTACTGGATCGTCCCAACTTAACTTACAAAGCCATAGTTTTTGTAAAAGTATTTTTGCAATTATAATTGAAGGTGATAACAAGCCTAATGGGTCGTACACCTGTGAGACAACAGATAGAATAACACGCTTAGTCACATGAGTGGAGGTTTGATCAATCTTTGTAGTAAAATACAATAAATCTACATCATTCAACCAACCAAGACCAAGAGTTTTAGTTAAACAATTTTCGCCTAAAGCTAATTCTTTTGTTTGATCTGTTGTAGAAGTTTCCAAATTAAACAACCATTTACGTAAATGGAAGCAACCAGATTTTAAAACATCATTTACTTTGGTACAAATGTCTAATAAACATTGTTTATTATCATGACCAGTAATTAAGTCATCGACAAACAGATCTTCGTCTATAACTTGCTTTATGACGTCATCCTCGCATTCAGATGCCAGCTGTTTGATGCATCGAATACTCAGGTATGGAGCGGACGCGGTACCGTATGTCACAGTATTAAGCTGGTACACACCGAGTTCGTCTGATTTATTTTCACGCCAAAGAATTAATTGGAAGTTTCTTTGATCCGGTTGAATGTAAATTTGTCGATACATTTTTTCGACGTCAGCGCACGCAACAAATCTATACTGTCGAAAACGTAATAAAATTGAGAAAACGTCATTGTGTAGACTAGGGCCAGTATACTGAATGTCGTTAAGCGATTTGCCCGATGTTGATTTTGCACTTCCATCAAAAACCACCCTAAGTTTGGTAGTACTACTATGAACTCTTAGAACACCGTGATGCGGTAGGAAATAATTTAATGATGGATAATGATTGACTCGACGCATGTGTCCTAAACTTAAATACTCATTCATAAAATCGCAATATAATTTTTTATATTCAGGTGTAGATTTATCTAATTTAAGTTCAAGTGCGTGAAAACGATTTAGCGCGAGTGTATACGTATCTCCTAGTGTGTCACTAGACTCGGCTAATGGAATGCGCACAAAAAACCGACCAGTGTTATCGCGGTACGTAGTTTGCACAAACAAGTTTTCACATAAAGACTCGTCCTTAGTTAATTTATTTTGCGGAACTATTTCTTCTAACTCCCAGAATTTTTTAAGTTGAGTATCTAATGATTGTGAGTAATTGCAATGAACTCGATTATTGCGTGAAGTTTTATTATTTAACAATGAACCAGATATTACCCATCCCAACTTTGTATTCTGAAGATATGGACCGCTACTTAGTCGAATTAGTCCGTCATTTAAAAGTTCCCAGAACTTATCAGCCCCAATTAATATGTCGATTTCTGCTGGCGAATAAAATTTGGGATCTGCTAACTGTACATGTTCAGGAATATTTATGTGTGAATTTGTACCTAAAGATGGCAACTGAGCTGTGATTTGATTTAAAACTAAACATTTAAAGCGTGTACTATATTGTGTAGTTTTAGACCTCAAATGAATTTCGCACGATTGTGTGGAATTAGTCACCGAGTTACCTACCCCGGAGACTTGCACAGTGGACTGTATTAAATTAAGATTTAGTCGTTTGCATAAAGATTCTGTAATAAAGCAATGCTGACTGCCGTTATCTAATAAAGCGCGGGTAGTGTGAAAATTATTGCTTTTATCTGCAACCTCAACTAAAGCAGTAGACAGCAGTACCGTCTCTAATAATGAATGAGTAGTACTTTGATGTGTTGTGTGAGATGCAGTATGTAATGTGGTAGTGTTTGAAGAGTTAGCACTAGTTGTATCCTGCGGCGATGCCTGTGAATTAAGCCCAACAGCTGACGATGTGGATGCACTTACATTATCGTCACATTTACCTATCATGAATTAAATTGTTGTGTTTTTTATTGCATTGCTTACAAGGACCAAACCAGCACTCATCTACCGAATGACTTGCGCGTAAACAATTACAACATAACTTCTTTTCATTAATGAATTTAACTTTATCGTTAACAGATAATTTTAAGAATGAATCGCAAGAATAAAGCGGATGGTTAGCTTGACACATAGTGCAAATACGAGAACGTTTGGAATTTTTATTATTAGATTGTTTATTTTGTGTTGATGTGTAACTATGTGATTTGTTTGGTTGTTGTGAATGTGATGGTTTCTTTGCGTTGTTGTCCGTGGCAGATTTACTATGTGCCAAATGCATAGTTTCTAGTACGTCAGCCCTATTTTTAAGAAAAGTGATCAAATAATCAAGAGATAAACGTTTATTTGAATTGTTATGACTATTCATAATTGAACTTTTATGAGTCTCCCATTCTCTTTCTGTAACTGAATCAAGTTTAGATGTGATTAAGTAAATAATTAAGGTGTCCCAAGACTCAGTCGGTTCGCCGAGGTTTTTTAGGGAACGTAGATTTTTGAGAACGGTATCTATAAGTTTACGGATTTGATTAGATGATTCCTTATTAAGTGACGTAATAGAAAACAAAGCCTTTACATGGTTTTGCACAAGTAAACGGTTATTATTGAATCTGTTTTCCATTAAATCCCATGCTATATTATAATTATCAGAGGAGAATTCCAATGACTTAATCACCGATAATGCACTGCCAGTAAGAGAAGACCGTAAATAATGAAATTTTTGCACATTATCTATTTCTTTAGAACTATGGATGAGTGATAGGTAAGTATCACGGTACTCTAACCAATGATCGTAAGAGCCATCAAAGGAAGGAAGTGAAATTGTAGGTAATTGAACTTTACTAGAAACTTTAGAAGAACTTTGCTCGTTATCTACGTTAATAATACACATAGCTTTAGTCACATAAGCATAATAGTCGGTTTCAAAAGTTTCCCTCTCAGATAATTCCTTTTCTACTTGACTATCAGGGATTTTTAAGTCTATTTCATCCTGAATTTCTGAAAACTGCTGTAACAATAAATCTGCCTTTTGTAAACGCGTTTGTAATTCTGTTTTAATGGCTTGAGTAACAGGTATTTTTTCTACAGAGTCTACATACTTCATAAATAGTCGTAATTTACCGCGAACAACACCTCTTTTTTTATTTAAATCTTTAATATCCTCACCACTACTACCACTACGACCCTCCTTTGACGGAGTTTTAGTCATTTTGGAATTTGTGGAAGATAATGGAAAATACTTATTTGTAAAGATTTACTATGATTTTTTTTATTTTTAAACGAAGTTTAGGGTAGTGGCAAAGCAAAAATCTTTACGCGTTTTTAACACACAAAACACTAGGATTTTATACAAAATTAACACAAATGAAGCACTGAATAAAGAACAGGGGTAATGATGAAGAATGATGATTGACCTGACCGTTTTATGCTGGTACCGTGGATGATTTCGCTGATGGCCTCGTGCGTCCGATTAATGCTGATCGCGACGATGTCTTCTGCTGCATCCGGCGATGAAGGTCCAAATATGTTTGGAGATGAATGAAAATCTTCTTCGATAGTAATAAAGCATATAATTAATGACTTAGATTTTACAAATTTAGGTAGCGATAATGTTTTGTGTGCGCGTATGATGGCGGACGATCCGTTCATGCTACGACCGCGCCGCGCGTGGTTGAATTCGGTACCACAGCACACCCCGCACTCCTCTCCTCTCGCGTCCAGTAGTAGCGGGCTCGCTCATGGTGAAGATGCGTAGACACCGAGTAACAGTAATTTGCATGGAGCAACTGTATATTTGACCTACACAAATTAGTTGTTGGGTTACACAAATATTTGACCTACACAAATTAGTTGTTGGGTTACACAAAACCTCTGCAAGATTGGTGCTAGACATTGATCTAGCTTATTATTTATGTATGTTATGATTTAATCGAGTTTTGAATATAATGTAATAGTTTGTGATAACTGCCTCGTTGGTTTAGTGATTGCAAATGCGACTGCAGCGGTTTCCGGTTCAATTCACTTACAACTAGTTGTACACCACGAAAGCGTGCTAATAAGTACGTAAAGCACAGATAGATAGGAGTTTAGAAAAAGTAAGAGTAGGTATCTAATCGCTAGGTAGCGTTTAGTTTTGCAGAGTATTCATGTATGATGTATGTAGTATATATTTAATAAATAATAATGATATATTCATTCTTTATTGGCAAAAACTGTGTTATAGATGATGGGAGACTCTGCCTCTAGAGCTAGGTTAGAAAACCTGTATTTCAGGAGCCATGTATGTTTATTAATATCAATTAAAGAATAAAGGCTTGCACTGACAGGACGGGTCTACTCAAATTTGTGTGGTTCTTTCTTCAAAAGGCCATTTCAGACCAATCTACATAATCCTCATAAACTATTGTGAATATGTGAACTATGTAGGTTGTTTTATTCGAGTTAAACATGATTGTCTGGCAGCTTGAGTGCTTTTTACGGCCTACCCTAACGTCCTTACCTTGGTATTGTTCGTCAAATCGTTATGCTCCTTGTTTTAAGTTGAGCTATACGTAATTTGACAAATGCTTGCACTGTATGGACAGGCCCACTCAAATCTGTGAGCATCTTTCCTCAAAAGATCGCCTCAGACGGTAATCTACAGGGTTCCCATATATTTTTAACCAGTATAGATTGTATGGATTTTAAAAGAGACGGATCCCTGAGTTTGTTTCGGTGTTTCTTCTCAGGGTAGTCAGTTAGGAAACACCGGCCTCATCTAGTTAATATTTACGAAAAAATACGTGTAAAACTGTTATTTAATAACCAATTTGCAAAATAAAGATCTTTTATAATTTATCATATAAAAGAATACAATTTAAACTCAAATTTAAATTAAATAGAAAATATGTAATCTACTTTTAAAACACATTTGATCTCAGAAGTTGTAATGTCCCCAATAACACAGGATTTTTCCAGCATGGGGATCATTAATCTTCTTGTTAAAGGTTTTTTAAGAGCGTCTGTGTTTTTAAGTTGTATATTTCTGTTATTGGCGAGTAAACTCATTACTAACTGGTCGGCAGTGTTCCGCAACGCGTCAGGCGTACTTCGTAACGCGTCTTCAGCGGGTGAGTACGCGCGGCGCCGGCTCCGCTGCCTGGCGGGACTCACCGAGGCGTTGTTACACGCCGTACGAGCCGCTTTGCAGGCCAATGCTATCGGCACCAAGATCGTCGAGAACTGCGTCTGTGTGCTGAGGAACCTCTCCTACAGGTACATACTACTTTACAACTTATTATTTAGAACTTAAAGCCTCAGATACACTAGGGGACAAAATAAGGCCATGAGAGCCAGAGTGGCCTAACTGTAATTATTTCAATACTGATTTTAATTGATAAAACTGCTCTAAACGGTCATTCATAGCACCACAGTGGCCTAAAATTTTGTTCATCATTTTGACCCTATTTAGACGGTTGAAATTTTTGAGGCCATGAGAGCCAGAGTGACCTGTCATTTTTTCAAGTTAAGTAGATTTTACAGTTAGGCCACTCTGGCTCTCATGGCCTCAAATGTCCCCCAACATGATTCATAACACTCAATCTACGTGACGCTGCAACGTTGCACAGTGTCCCGCAACTTGTCCCCAAACATTTTGCGACGCCTTTACATGACGCGCAACATGTTGCTTGCTCCCGCTCCAAAAGCGAGCACACGTGTCTCGCGACAGTGTTGCGCTATTTGTTATAAAGTGTAGTCGTATGTGCAACGTGTCTCGCAACATGTGCTAACTTGTCGAGCTATACCAGACTTAAGATTTGTCGTGGGATACTTCACACCATGATCATCGGAGTAAAATAAAGGAAAATGACGCGTGGGACGATAATGCCAGGACACACCCGAAAAGTGTAAGACAAGGAAGCATAAGAATCGCCAATAGACAAATCTTAATGCAATGGCAAGTGTGATTTGAGGGCTAACAGCGTTCCGTGGTATTGTATCCTGTTTGGGGCTATAGAAGGTTCAATCGTTTGTGATAAAAAGTTTCAAAATCCGCATCTATATATATCCTACTTCTCTTTCGCTTGCGTTTTTCTCCAAATAATATTTAATATATCTATAAATAATAAGGACGCATCACTAATACCATCAATAATACAAACTGAATCTGAAAGAAAACTAATCGCCACCACCTCCTCGGGCGACACTTCTACAAGCACCTCTAAGCATTCTACAGTAGTGTGGCCTGAAAAATGTTCCGCAACATTTGTCCTGCGAAACTTCGCGTAGTTTTCGCGCGTCTTGTTCCGCAACATGTCGCTGTAATTGTCCCCTAGTTTATCTGAGGCTTTAAACACACACATAGGAAGACTCGAACCAATAAACAAGGTAAATATCCCGTTTTAGGTCCTAATTATACTGTTAATGACCATGGTGGCTTAAAAACTTATTATTTTCTTAGAACTATCCCTAAGTGAGACTAGAAATTCTATTACGAGATTAGATTTTCCTTTCCTTTTTTACAAAAATATTAATAATGTGTATTGCAAGTGTCAATCTTAGCCTAATGGCTAAGATGTCAAGCTTTGTGATCGAAAGATCGCGGGTTTAAACTCCACGCATTAACTATTACTGTGAACTCACTCCAGACACAAGACTATTTAGCTTAATTAGTGGATGGGGGATACCCAAATAGGTAGTTTCCTTTCTAATAAAAAAAAATTAAGATCCAACCTTTTCTCCAAAAATGCATGTAAGTTAGGAATTTTATTTTCGAAGAAAATAACATTCTAACATGTAAATAAAAAAAAATTGGCAAAATTGTATGAGAAGGTTTTTGGTAGGTTGAGTACAGTGAAAATTATGCATAATAACTATTAAGTAAGTAGGTCCAAGTATTTAAGTGGCCACCTCCACAAGCGAATGATTCGCTACAAATTGAAGCTTTATTTATTTATTATCCACTTTACAACAGACTATACTTATAGGGTAACCTAATTCGATAATGTACTTATTAAAGAACAGTGACGATACCGCCACAAGATGGTCTCTCATGGAAATTAGGGCCTTTTGAAGTTAGGTGTAGCTGTATGTGTAAAAGATTGTATATGAAACATGCTTTCATGTATTAACAGGTGTCAAGAGATCGAGGATCCGCTTTACGATACGAGAGCGCCGCCCACACAGTCATCGGGGCAAGCGAGGATAGCAGCCAGTGCTTCTAAAGGTATGTGGAACACAATTATACGAAGCGAAAAAAACGGACATTATAGAGATAATATTCTTACTAAAAACAACAAGTTTTTGTTAATTAGTTAACCTCTCATGGACCGCCATTATTTACGTCAACCATCCGTCAAGCACCGCGGGCGGGCTCTTATCGTAAGCGTAATCTGACCCCGGTCACAAACGATTTTAAGACTTATCTTTACTACAAATACAGTTTTAAATCGGTCGGGGTTTGGTGGCACAAATTTGTGCCAGCGGGGCTCAACTAATACTTGTTTACTGGCACGTTTTTGTGCCGCTGGGGCTCTAGAGGTTAATATTGGCATATCTGAAAGAAAGAAAGAAAAAAGATTTATTGACACATGTCGCAAGTATACACATAGTAAAAAAACAAACAACATCATATTATTATTAAAAGAAAATATACAATTACAAATAATAGAATTGAACAGCATTAGGACTATTAATAATACTGTGTGACCACACGCTAGGCGTATTCTCGTAAATATTCAGCATTATGCCGAGAACGCATTTGTATTCGGACATCCAGTACTAACGACAAAAATTAGGTGCAGTGTCAAAAGCTAGTGTAGGACTGGTCCCGTAAATTAACCCTCGATTCATCATCAGCTAAGCCAAGCTTTCCCAACTATTTTGAGGTCGGCTTTCAGTCTATTTGGATTCTATCGGTTACATTTCGGGGAGTGTGCGATGGAATTACACAATCTAATTCCGCCAAGCCCGTTCCATCATCGGACTACAAAACAAACGGCGATGCGCCATCGTTACATGGTGGACACCCCACCCATACGCACAAAACGTTTTGGGAATACTTTCATTGTGCGTACGGCTAAGGAATGGAATTCCCTGCCGGAATCTGTGTTTCCTGATCGCTATAACCTGGGAGTCTTTAAGTCGAGAGTGAATAGGTTACTTCTAGGCAAGCGTGCTCCATCTTCGACCACATCGTCACTTACCACCAGGTGTGAGATGGTGGTCAAACTGCGAGCCTATTATAAAAAAAATAAAATAATTGAGTACGTACCAATGTTTTACATAGAGCGATTGGCCAGACCACTGTCAGCTTTCCTAGCTTCTGACCAGCCGTAACGACTGTCAAACATCTCCAAGTGACAGCCCGTGGTTTTAGTCACGAGACCCGTGCCATCCGTGTTCCATCCTATTTCCTTCGTGTTCCGAGGCCGCGGTAACTCTTTCGAACAAATCCGCAACCCCAGCAGGCAACGGCCCCCTTATGGGCTTATTAATTGTCGGGAGACAATTTGCTGACACTCTTTTTGTAAGCAATTGAGATTACAATATTGTATTTCTTACTTACAGGTGAAAATCTTGGATGTTTCGGCGGCAGTAAAAAGAAGAAGGAAGGGTCATCATCTTCAAACTCTACCAGCCCTCTGGGCAAGAGTGAGCCGGAGGCACAACCACTAGGAGACACCGGTACCACACAGCTGGGCTACTCTGTGCCTAAGGGTACGGAGATGCTGTGGTCTCCAGAGGTAAGCAAGTGACCTATAGCATTGATTGACATGAAGGAACTTATCAATAGAACTTAAAACGGGATAATTACCATGTGTACCTTTTGTTTCGAGTTTCCGATATCCCGTTTTAAGTTCTAATGATACTGTCAGTGAGCATGTTAGCTTAAAAACTTATACAACGTGTAACGGAAACCCCATATCTATCCAAAAGGGCTGAAGACAACATCTGGTATGGAGTCTCTTAGCATAGTTTCAGCACAAAATAACTGACACAAAAAATTGATACCAAATTATTGGTTTCATATATTTCTTGAATACCAATCATAACAAACGTGTCACAGCACTACGAGGGTCAATAACTTTCCACGTCACTTGCCAATAACACGATAATTCTTTTCGTTCTTCTTAATTTAAAAATTCGAAAAATGTATTGGAATTTGTAATAAGTTCTACACATGTAGACTTGGGATACCAAATCCTTGCCATATTGTTTGTATATACCCTTTAAATTACACGTTGTATAAGGGCACATACGATGTTTTAACTAACTATGAATAACATAACTGCTATCTAGAGCAATTCATATATTTGTGTCATTCACATCATCGGCTCAGTGTCTTGAGAATTTGACATCAGATGCTGGGGTCTCTAGAGGTAAGGAAGTAACCTAAGGCATTGATTGACAGTCGGTATTAGCTTACAATACACACTGTTAGGGACCTAAGAAGGACTTCAATGAAGTAGGGGTACATATAACTTGCGTGTATTGTGTGCACGATAACACTTGTAACATAGTATTAGTTTTAGTTAAGTAATATGTATTAGTTTTACAAGATTGCTAGTAATGTGAATTCTAACTATAAACTATATTGCTAGTTCTCTTTTTTTAAATAGTTTAATTAAATTATTGTTAAAGTATGTAAGCATTTTATTTGTACGGGTTGACCTTAAATAAATGGATTGATTGATTTATTGATCAATAAAAAGAAAAAGATTTAATGCTTTCAAGCTCTAAGGCTAGTTAGGGAAATGTAAGAATATAGATGGTGCATGCAAGTAATGGTGTTAGCCATTTCAGAGTTTTAATGATACAATATTTGGCAGTTTATTAGTAAAAAAAAAACACATACAGTGTGTTGAAATTTCGTCATGCCTTTGCCTAGAAATGCCCTCACAAGCGTTATGTTTACTCTTAATATCTGTGTAATATTATTTGATCTTTCTGATAGACTTAATAATAAAAATAACAATCTTTTATTATCAGGCTTCTATGGCCCATAGAGTTAGTCTAACAAATTACTTAAAAACTATGTTAGTAAGAACAGTTAGGTACACACAGACAATATTACAGAACATAACAAAACAAACAACTCATAATCACCGGAAGGTTTTCAAGCCCCATGTCCAACATGTAGCTAATGGAATCATATTATTTTTTCTCCTTTTGCAAAACACAATCAGTTTTTAATTTCTCATTTCCTATTGTACATTCAGGTGGTACCCCTCTATATGGCACTGCTTCAGACCTGTTCCAACCCTGAGACCTTAGAAGCAGCTGCTGGAGCCCTACAGAACCTCGCCGCCTGCTATTGGCAACCTTCCATCGACATACGGGCCGCAGTCCGGAAAGAGAAAGGTGAGAATGTACCTTATGTTCAAGGGAGTATGGTTGAAACTTTGCTGTTTAGTTGCTTTGTAAGAGCATTTATGCATTATATCCGATTCAAAATTGGAGTATCGTGTTCTTTCCTAATTTTCGATTGTTATTTGGAAATCTTTATCAAAACGTACTGAAGTACAACGATTTCTGAAGCAAAACGTTTGTGGAAAAATTGAGATTTTATACAGTCCAAAATATAACAATTATAAAACCCGTCGGACGGAGGTCGTATTTAGAAGTAATATAGCTAATTTCGACCTAAGTTTATGTCGGATGAAGTGCGTAATTGCTCTTATAGTGAAAAACATGGGTTAGCTGTAAATTATAAACTGAATGGTGGGTGCTACAGGATCTAAAAAAAAAAGAGAATGCCTTATGTAAGTATTGGATATTGTGCCTTATGTAAACCGGAGTAAAGTTGAGAACTAGAAACATTTCAATGTTTCTTGTTCTCTCTTCTATTACTTTTATAGCTTGCATGTGTAATGCAGTGTACTTGACTGATCTGTGTAGCTTTTATACTTACGCGGACTTAGTCAGATAAAAGACAGCGCATAGAAATGTAACTTCTGAATCAAATAATAAGATTCGAATTACAGCAGTCAAAAATGTATCTTATTTCCTAAGCGATAAGACTAACTTTATCAATGCATGGTCAATACGGTAGCGGGCATCCTTCTTAACTTCCAGTAGATGCGCTAGTAAATCCATGCCTAGTAGCCGACAGTGAACAACGCTTACATGACCAGCAAGACTAAGATAACAAGACTAGATTAAAAATGCATCTTATTTCCTAAGCAATAAAACTGACTTTACTCTATCAAAGCATGGTCTATACGGTAGCGGGCCGCCTTCTCAACTTCCAGTAGATGCGTTAGTAAATCCAGGCCCAGTAGCCGACAGTGAACAACGCTTACATGACCAGCAAGACTAAGCTTAAAAATTTATCTTATTTCCTAAGCAATAAAACTGACTTTACGCTATCAATGCATGGTCTATACGGTAGCGGGCCTTCTTAACTTCCAGTAGATGCGCTAGTAAATCCAGGCCCAGTAGCCGACAGTGAACAACGCTTACATGACCAGCATTTACAGGTCTCCCGATACTCGTGGAACTGCTTCGAATGGAGGTCGACAGAGTGGTTTGTGCCGTTGCTACGGCCTTAAGGAATCTGGCTATTGATCAGCGGAATAAGGAGCTGATTGGGAAGTATGCTATGAGGGATCTCGTGCAGAAGCTGCCTAGTGGAAACCATCAGCATGATCAGGTTAGTGCCAAGGGCTTGTTTGTTGTTGGCGGTTTCTGGAAGCACAATGTGGCTTTGGCCAGCAGAGTTCTGTTGGAAACCAGTGTAATCATAAGGGTAACTTCGGTGTCCATAGTTAAAGAGTATTCTCTCTATTTCTTTATAATCTATAGACGATGATGTTTGATCTATAGATGTTTTATTGCCCTTTGTTTTGTCTGTGTGTGCCTTGAGAGCTCTGGCTGTTGTGATACATGGTTTCCTAGTTTTTTATTTATTAAAATATTTGCTTTGTTAAGTATTTCATTATTGTAAATGTGAGGACTATGTAGGTTATTTTTCGATGTTTTTACTTTCACTATAATTTATTTAATTATGTCAAGCAGTTTGAGACTTGTGTGGCCTACCCAAATTTCCTTACTTTGGTATTGTTCGTGATTTTGTTGGACAGGTCTGCTCAAATTTGCGTGGTTATTTCTTCAAAAGAACACCACAGACATGAATCTACATGCTTCTCATATACAAATACAAATTGTATGGACTTTAAAAGAGACTATGACCTCTGAGTTTGTTTCGGTTTTTCTTCTCAGAGTAGTTAGTTAGGAAATACCGGCCTCATCTAGCTAAACTAAACTTAACATGCAAAAAAACATGACGTGTAAAAGTGTTATTTATAACCAATTTACAAAATAAATATATCATTTCATTTCATAATACAAGAGTCATATCAACACTGATGTTTGTAACTAAGCTATTCTTAAACAAAATGACATTTGTCGGAAGCCTTTAACTAAAAGTCCGCAATATAAACGAAGGATGTACAGTGTACACGTTAAAACAGACACCCATGTTCGACATATTAACGCATCACTTGAGTATCCGCGAGATTATTGCTTTACGTTATGATTTGAATAAAACCTTTAGTTATTAGGCGTCCATACTAATTTTACGTTCAATGCTATGCTATTTTCAATATTGAATTTCTGTTCTCAGTATTGTACTAACTTTCAATCATAAATGTTATCTACCTAGGGCACATCCGACGACACGATAGCCGCCGTACTAGCGACACTCAATGAAGTAATAAAAAAGAGCGGCGAGTTCTCCCGCTCGCTACTGGAGGCCGGCGGCGTTGAGCGCCTGCTTAACCTCACCAAGCAACGACACCGACACACTCCCAGGGTGCTCAAGTTCGCAGGTCTGTATGAAATAGTATATCAAGCATTTTGTCATCATAATCATTTTTTCAATGAGGTCTCCTGTAAGACATTTTGGTCTTGCTACCAAACAACGCCACGTTTTTCTACCAAACAGAAATTTTATCTACCAAACAGCGCCACGTTTTTCTACCAAACAGCGCCACGTCTTTCTACGAAACAGCGCTTGATTTTTCTACCAATCAGGGCTACATTTTCTACCAAACAGCGCCACGTCGTAAGACATACTAGGTTTTTGTGATGTCTAGGATTCATGCTTGTCGTTCTTTGAACTGATCGTCCTTCCGCTTGCTAACGGGTTTCCTACACTGCTATGTGACTTGGTTTACTGTAAAGTGAATTAAAATAACCATTTTACATATATCGTGTTTAAATAATGAGTAATTATATTCTTAAGAGTGATGTTCTGTATCTTCCATTCTTAGATTTAAACACTTCTGAATCTTACTTTAGTGCCATGTCTGTCGACTCGGTAATTAAAATAATTAAGTACTTTCAATAATAAAAAAAAAGAAATTTCCAAATCGGTTCAGCCGTCTTCGAGTACTCGGTGATCATACATAAAAATAAAAAAAAAATATACGCGTCGAATTGATAACCTCCTCTTTTGGTCGTCGGTTGAAAAAGCAAGAATGTATGTTGATTTTGTTTAATTACTGAGACAAACAAATGAATGAAAAATAAAACTAATACAGTGAAACTTGGTAAAGGGGCCCTGGATAAGTAATAAGCCTTTATCTATACTAATATTATAAAGCGGAAAAGTTTGTTTGTTTAAACTCGCTAATCTTCGAAAGTACTTGGTGGATTTTGATGAATTTTGGCATTGAAGCAGTTTATAGGCTACTTTTTATCTGAATACAAAAAAAGAAGGGTTATGTTTTTATCGTGGGAGCGAAGCCGCTCGCGACGTCTAGCTTGTGATAATTGAATTAAACTCCCAATTATTTGAAAACTCTCCATTCAATACCCCTATTACTGGGAATTTTTGAACCTTTTCAATAACTGAGACATTGTAGCTGAATAGCCTGTTTGTGTAATACAAAATGATCTGGTTTCAAATATGTAGTTACGAAAAGTTTTTCACAAACATTCGTATTTATTTGCTGGACCCTATTTAATTAAGACAAATGCCACTAAAAAGAAGAAAAGAAGCCTGCTTACTTGAAATGCCCAATTAGAAAAACGGAAACGGAAACCCCATATCTATCCAAAAGGGCTGAAGACAACATCTGGTATGGAGTCTCTATGCACAGTTTCAGCACAAAATAACTGACTCAAAGAATTGATATCAAATTATTGGTTTCATATATTTCTTGAATACCAATCATAACAAACGTGTCACAGCACTGCGAGGGTCAATAACTTTCCACGTCACTTGCCAATAACACGATAATTCTTTTCGTTCTTCTTAATTTGAAAAATTCGGTCTCTGGTATTGTGTATTGGAATTTGTAATAAGTTCTACACACGTAGACTTAGGATTACAAAATCCTTGCCATATCGTTTGTTATCATCCAAAGAAGCCATGCACTTGGTATGTATTCCCCTTAAATTACACGTTGTATACAATAATGTGGTGTACAGGTCAAGTGCTGATGACGATGTGGTCTCACGCCGAACTACGTGAGGTGTACCGCAAGCACGGCTGGCGCGAGGCGGACTTCCTCACACCCGCACGCGCCGCCCAGCCTCGAGCGCCATCTACTGCCAGTGGTACGAACATACAGTTTTCTATTTATTATAACGAGAACCAACAAGTACAGTAGTACCCAACAGATCTTAGCTTAGCTTATCGACGTACAGACGCCAGCACGTCAATTTCATTTCATTTTCATTTCATTTATTTATTCATTAAACAATTTACATTGTATTCGAATTTTACAATCTACCCCAATCTGTCAAATTTTACCAATCGAACATTAACCTTCCACTGTTGTGATAAGGTTGAAAATCTATTAAAGAAATTTGACAGATTGAGGTAGGTTGATGTGCTGGCGTTTGTACCTGCGGAGAACATGAATTTTCGCACCGCGCTTCTATTTCTTTGCCGCTATTGGTCGGCAACTGCCGCCATGTTAGCGCGTTACGTGACGCGTGAGTGAGACGGAACTAACAACTGCAGTGTATTATGAACCTTATAGTAGTCAATTTAAGGTTGATTGTAAGTTTTTTTTTTAAATTGGCTTTTCCTAAACAACCTCAGGGTGTCATTCTACACAAGAGTAGCCCAGAGTGATAATGAAATAGTTACTGTTGTGTACCGAACCGTCCATCTCTCAAGAGAGTTAAAAGACGTTTTAAGAGTTTAGGTGTTTTGTATACCACGTATTATAGTTTTTATGTTTTTTATTTTATTTAAATTTTATGTTATGTTAGTTAAGAATGTGTCTCTGTATATTATGGGTTAAAAAAATGGCTGAAATAAACGATATTTAATTTAAGCATTCTTTCGTTAATTTTCGGGGCCATATTTTCTTTTCTGCGTGAACGAAGATTCACAACGCGCCTTATCAGTTGGGTATCACTGTACTCGTTCTTACAAGTAAAAACCACCTATACGCTCAAAACGTTTTGGGTATTCTTTTATTGTGCGTACAGCTAAGGAGTCGAATTCCCTGCCGGAGTCTGTGTTTTCTGATAGCTATAACCTGGGGTCTTTAAGTCAAGAGTAAATAGGTTAATTATAGGTAAGCGTGCTTCGTCTTTGACCACATCATCACTTACCATCAGGTGTGATGGTGGTCTAACGCGAGCCTATTATCGACTCAACCTAAATTGGTACCTTAATAAAATTGTCAACGTTTATTTAGTACACACTTTTAAAATGAACGCTGACTGAACCAATTTAAAGTTAATTTCTTAAGCTTTTAATTACCAATTCACCTGATGGTTAGCGACGATGTGGTCGAAGATGAAGCACGCTTGGTTGAGGCGATATAGTTGTTCGCGAGTGTAGATTACGCAAGTTAACATATTGATTGCGTTTAATTCCCAACAGATAACAATGACGTAGTGTCTATCTGTAAGAAGATAACGTTAGATTATACTCAATATGGATTAAACAAGATTGGTATTGACATTTTTTATCTCTGGGAACCTTGAAACATTTTTCTTAAAGTTCTTGGTGTAACATAAATCGTCAATAATATCTTGATAGTGCATAATTTCTATCTCTAGTTTGCACTTTAGACACTTAAACACAACATTATACGTCTAAACTTTACTGAGTAATACATTATATGTTTTTCCCTCTTGATATGAAAATTTCTTTGTAAATACCTGAACTGTGTATATTATGTGTAAATGTGTATCATTTTCATCCATAACGCTATGTGAATCTCACGCTAACAATGCTTAGGCTTCATTGTCGGATTACATCCAGCCTAACAATATATATTTTTTTTTAAAATGAAATCTTCGCCTATCCGACAGTCTGGCCTTAGCATAAAAAAACTAATAGTGAACTAATAGTCACATACTAAATGTTCAATATCGTACTAGTTACATGTTTTCACGCTTTAATAACTAGCAAATTAGATTTATTTAGCGCCGATGCATCAAAGTAAGATTTGTATATAAGAAGAATGATTGAAAGCTATAAATTTGGAAAACACGTTGTTCCAATAAATGATGATACAAGCCGATAATAATATTAAAACATCTAAGTAACTTAATTTATAACCAGAAGTACTTATATCTGACAACTTGTTATTGAAAGTACCGTCAGATTGTAATAAATCTTGAGTTATATTAAATTATAAAGTCTATAAAATATAATTTAATGCAATAAATACCATGCAATTCAAAAGTTTACAACATCTTCCTGTTGTAAAGAAATCACAATTTTACGCGATTTATTATAAACTTAGTGTCTGCAAAAATCGCTGACATAATTATAATTAAAATTGAATGTTTTGGTAAAAACCAGTAATAGACAAAATACAAATGTTTCCAAAGAATTCCATAGTTATACAGGGTTAATTGTAAAACCAAAAACCTCTCAGGACTATGTTACTAACATCATAATCAACAACTTTTGTTCTATGACTTTTAAAAATCCGTCATATTTTAGTTCACCAGATTTTCATATAAAAATAAAAATATTTAAATTGAACGCCCTAAACGCATTTAGCGTCTATGCAAAGCAAAAGAAAGCGATAGTATAAATTGCTTTCTTTTGCTTCGCATAGAGTTCGTAACATTTAGGGCGTTCAATTTAAATATTTTTATTTTTGTATGAAAATCTGGTGAACTAAAATATGACGAATTCTTAAAAGTCATAGAACAAAAGTTGTTGATTATGATGTTAGTAACATAGTCCTGAGAGGTTTTCAGTGTTTTACATTTAACCCTGTATAAAGGACGTTGGCGGTCACGAAATACATTCAAAATATCATGTGATTTCTTAATTGACTCAACGCATTCGCGGAAATCGAATAACGACCAGAATCTGTCAAATTAATCAATTAATCAAAAATATTTTATTTCACTTAAGCCTCATAAAACGTCAGAAGTTAATGCACGGTTTGAATTAGTCGTTTCCTAACTAGAAGAACCGGCAGGAAACTACACGATTATTCTTAAAAAAAACATTGTGCAATTCACACGTGGTAGAATTTTTTTCTTATGAATTTATGTGTCTGTCTCTTTTTACTGTCGCTTTTCGTTTCATAAATTTTCAAATCACAACGATGCTAAAGAAGTTTTCACTTCAAAAAACCGTTACATTATTGCTATAAACTCCCTCCAGACTTGTGTATATTTAACTTAATTGGAGGCTTTAACAAGATTGCTAGTAATGTGAATTATATCAACATCGCTAGTTATATTTAAAAAAAATAAAAATAACAAAAAAAGTGTAGTTGTTAATAGACTTAGTAGCGTTAAAATAAATATGTAACTGGAACAACAACAAACAACGTTAGCGTCGAGATTCCATCGCCAAAACAATACGCTTACGGTGTGGGCTGGTGGCGTAGGTCAGGGTACGCCGTCGTCGGGGGCGGGCGCCCCGCACTCGCCCAGCAATGCCAACAGTACGCTCAGTCGCCCCATGGCCAGCACCGGAGGCACCCGCTACGAGGACCGGACCATCCGCAGGCATCGCGAGGTAACGCACCGCACATGACGCTACTGCACATTTATTTGCTTGTTTGCAGGTTTTTGTTTGTTACTTGCCGACCAATTTGGGAGCGAATGAACCGATTTATGACACAAGATTCCTTGTCGGAAAAGAATTCAGAGAGAGAGGGAAAGAGAGATCAAACTTGATTTTCTAAAGGAAGTAAAAGTCACTCCCTCCCTTTCTCTCTCTCCCTCTCCATCTTTGTCCAGCCCCCTTTCTATTTCTCCTTCCCTCTGATATTGACTTACCGCTTTCCACTACCGAGTTTGTTTCACGGCTGTCAGTTTGTGTCATACAACTTGACAAGTCCTTAATTTTGGTAATGAATGAACCATTTTACGGCACGAGACGCACTCTTGGAATTAAAGTAACATAACTCTAAATTCCTATAACTTCTGATATTGATATAAACTGACTCTAAATCGCCGTGGTAATAGAAATCTGAATTACGAGTAGTAAAAGAACCTCTACATCAGCATTACCCTGGTTATTACTTAATGAGTGCTTCATTAAGTTTTTTCTAATAAAAGCTAGCATATTTGTAAGCTAATCTGTGAATAGCGTCTTTAATAGTGGTGTATTTATTACTGTTATTATTAATCTTGATATTGTGTCTACTATTAAAATAATATACTGCTGTTTGTTGTCCGTAATAAAATAAATACATCCGTAACGAGAGAGATAATTATACATTTAAATTTACTCAACACTGCTTTTTTAAAGAATTTGTTTCTCAATCCCAAAAATAGTTGATTAACTACGTCACTTTTATTCCAAGAGTGCGAAGAAGTCATTGGGAAGGAGAGAGAGTCAGTTCAAGGGGAAGGAGACAGAGAGAGAAAAGGAGAGAGAGATTAGTTTTACTTACTACTAGAAACATAAATTGGGCTTCCTTTTCACTTTGATATAATTTTCGAAAAAGTTGTTTTGGCCTAGGCAGGCCTGTTGGTCTAGTGGTCAGTGACCCTGACTGCTATGCGCAAGGTCGTGGATTCGATTCCCACCCAGGACAAATGTTTGTGTGATAAGCACGATCATTTGTTCTTTATCTGGGTGTAATTTATCTATAATATGTATGTATTTAGAAATATATATGTATGTTTATCAGTTGTCTAGTACTCATAGCACAAGCTCTGCTTAGTTTGGGACTAGATGGCGTTGTGTGAAAGTTGTGGAATATTATATTATATTATATATATTATATTACTTACTTTTAGACCTAGGTATCATGCATATCTGTAACAAGTTTCAATAAAATCTGTTCATTCGTTTTCAATAATAAGAACTTACCGGTTCGTATGCAACACTGGAAAGAGAAACGCTCTCAAGGGCTTGTGTCACCGCTCTCAGATATAACACCATATTTTTATATATAATTTATATTTGTGATTTACTATATTTTGACGGGATCTGTGAAACAAGCCTTAGACAATTCCAGGCATTTAACTTAGAGTAGTGGACTATTTTCTGCGATAAAATGAAGAAGGTGTGTAAATTCGATAATTTCCCTGAATTCCACAACATTAGAATCTTGATCGAAGGCTTTCAAATTATCAATTGAGTTTAGAGTAATAGTCAAAGTGAAATTGATATGACAACCAAACACATATCAATAATAGTCAATTATGGCACTAAATAGTTAACTGCCCTATAAAGTACTAAATAGTATTATTGAACATAAGAATCAATAATTTAGACGTTTAATAATAATCTTTTTAGATCTCGAAGGTTTCACAGTTCTAATGTTCAAAAATACTATGTTGTATTGTATGATAAAAATGCAGCATCTGATAAATATTTCAATGTTTGCACTTTATGAGTTTGATCAAACAAAAACTAATTTGAATATTTTTTGGCTTTATATAAAAAAAAATGTTTTACACAATGCACTGTTCAAAAAACTCACAGCTTTGTTATTTCATTTGCTTTAGAGCTTTAGAATTGAAAATATTTCTAGATGTTTTGTGTATATACATTTTTATTTTTCTATCTGAAACAACTTTGAAGCACTAAGCTTTTGTCAAGTCACTAGTTTAACATATTATTAACCATCATAGATATCTATCTTCACTACTTTTTTTTACATTCCTGATAAAATATTGTTAGTGTAGTTATTTTGAAACTACCCTAGGTAAGTAATAAGCCAAAATATAAAACTTCCATTCCATAAGATTATCTTTGAAGGTTTAATAAATTCAAAATCAAAGATATTTTATTTCATATTGGCCTACATGGTGGACACTTACAAAACGTCGGAAGCTAGTGCACGGTTCCAATTGGTAGTTGGAAAAGATCAAGAAACTCCACGGTCCCTCTAAAAACTTAATTAATTTTCTCTGTGTTTTCATTGTATATTTTTTATAGGTGTGAGAGGACAGTATAGACCAATTAACATCGTACATACAATGTAAGAGAGTACAGTGTTCTTGCATTTGCAATAAAAGTGAGCGAATATTGACGAAGCACATTCATATACTTAATATTATCCGGCGAACTTCGCATCGCCATATTTTTTAATTTCAAAATTCCTTATTTTCTCACATTTTAAACATGCCCTGTATAAGAAGGATCATAATACAAAATTCATCAATGAAATCAGTGTAACCGTTCGCGAGTTTTTGTCATATAAAATTATTTCCAGTGAAAACACAAATAGACTATGATCTATTCTTAGACCTACAAAATATACACAACAAAAAACAAAAATAGGTCAAGCCGTTTCGGAGAAATTGAATGAAAAACACTGTGATGCGAGAATTTTATGTAGATAAGATTTCCCCCTATTTATTATACGTTTGTATCTCCCAACAGAACGATGACATACCAGCGATGGAGGCGAACAACTACCACGACGGCCTGGGGATGGGCAACCCCAACGGCAGGCCCATGAACCTCCAAGGGGTACAGGCACAAATGCCCATGCCGCCCAGCAGTCGTTAGCGAATCGACAACCAACACCTGGCGGTGATATTTAAAGGAATACTGTTTTAGGGAGCGATCCTATTCTTAATTAATTATTATTAACTACAAGCCTTCCCGGCGAACATCTTTTAAAATCTACCCTGGACTACAAGACAAACAGCGATGCGCCATTGTTACATGGTGGACATCCCACCCATGCACACATAACGTTTTAGGAATACTTTCATTGTGCGTACGGCTAAGGAGTGTTTCCCGATAGCTATAACCTGGGGGTCTTTAAGTCCAGAGTGAATAGGTTACTTCTAGGCAAGCGTGCTCCATCTTCGACCACATCATCACTTACCATCAGGTGAAATAGTGGTCAAACGCGAGCCTATTATACAATAAAAAAATCACCCACAAAAATTTTATAGCCAAAATTAGCCAAATCGGTCCAGTCGTTCTTGAGTTTTAGCCACTAACGAGCAGCTACTTATACATGTACTGCAATCAATGTATGGCTTTTAAGGCAATTTTTTTCTGTAAAAATGATTAATTTTTGAAAAAAGAGCTCGCAAGGAGAAACTGGAACGGACTTTTTTATCGATCTCTGTTTGAGTTTTGTTGTTTGCTACAATTTATAACGGTTAACACAGGATTCGATTGTTGACTTCTAACTTTTATTAGGCTATCAGGAACTGGTTTATAATGTATTAAATATAGACATAAAAAGGACAGCAATACTATTCGTAAATCAGTATTCCTTAAATTTTAATCGGTAAGCTTTACCAGCCAGCTTGATAGGAATGTTACAATCAACGGAATCAAGTATCAAGAAGTACTGTGCTGCGTTCACACTCCTCAGTGACGAAAGGCTATTTAGAGAATACCTTGAAAAACGTACTTGTGTACTAAAATCGAGTGTAAACGCAGCATCATGAACACATGATGTTATTGTATATTTTATCTATCTACTGTGCTAGGGAGATTGCCTCCGTGAGAATTTCAACATGGCAATATTATTTAAAAACATTTTTACGCTGGCAACTTTTCGGTTGTGTTAAATTTTGTATTTAAGGTATAAGAACAGTATTATCATCGTTGTGACATTAAAAAATAAAGATTTTTTAATCTGATATCGTAAAGATTTATTGTTTTTTTTTTTTTGTTAACTGGAATTCTTATGGAGTCAATCAAGTACCTACTGAATGATATTTATTATGATATGAGTGGTAACATGCACAAGCATTTATGTTAAATAATCATTAAATTGTAGTGGTCGCTCGTTGAATGTGGTATACGCTGTTTCAACGCTCATTTTGTACAGTCATCAACAACACAAATATACTATGGAGTTTTGCACTTGTTAATTGGGTGTTTTTGTTGATACTAATTTCATATTCTTATAGAGTTATATGAACTATGTAAAAAGACATAATGAGATGTATCTGTTCTTTTGAAATAGCTTTTTAGTGCTAGATTTCACACTAAAAAAATTAACTGTGTTTGACAGTAACGGTTCAATGCTGAATTGAATTTAATATGAAACAAAATATTCAAAGAACGATATTCTTACCACTATAACAAAAACCTTTGAAATAATGTCTTTTTGCGAACTAATTTTTACAACCTACAAATGAATAAGTAACATTCACACTATTTTTTTCTATAACCCTGTTGTGATTGACTGTACATTAAAAAATTATTAGCCCCGAGGCCTAAAATTTAATCATCGCATTTGGATGTACGTTTTATACAATTATATGATTGCCATTTTGATTTGTAAAAATATCATGTCAATTCCCTTTGTAAATAGTCGTGCCATTTCTGTATTTATATAATAAAATAAATCTTAAAAAAGGGTTTCCTGTAGGTGTGTTGTGTATTTTCTATTTAAAAGTTGAGGCTCACCGAGATTTGAGGGGATTTGATTTGTTGAACAGTGGTAATAGAAATGTTGATATGAGCGCATCTGAAGCGGGTTTAATTTTTCTATGACAAGTAAAGAATAAGAAAGTACCATTCAGATATAATAGATATATATACTCTTTATTGCACACCATAACAGAAAACAAATAAGGACTTGACAACTTAAAAAGGGGTAAACAATGGGCGGTCTTATCGCTGTATGTTCACTTATATGTTGTCCAATTATAACTGTGTGCAAGATTTTCTACAATATTCTCGAAAAAGCATTGTTCAGCAAAACAGATCCATTATAATATCCTAATATAACCATTTATACTAAAGACGTCGACTAACGATTTACATTGATAAAAAATACATTTCAAATATTTGGGATTTGAACACAATTGCTATAATTTATAATGATTAGTTTAGATACACGATCTTTTTTACTCGAAATTGGTAATTTTCTTACTTGTTAAGCACGTTGTACACAGCCCTCGTATCTTGCAGAAAAGTATGCAAATACAAATGGATTGCGCAAACCAAGCCAAAAAGGCTTTATGCTATACTTTTGTACAAGTTGATAGAGTACTGTGCATACCTGTCTTAGTGATTTCGCAGTAAGGTCTTATAGTATTTAAAGGTAATTATAGAAGTTTTGTAATATTTTGTATCCATTCCAAGCCCTCTATGGTAATGTAATATAGGCGTCTATTGTCCTCTAACGTATGTTAAGTAATATCCGTCTTATATCTAGCGTTAAGATGCATAATCTTGGGACGTTCGCGTTTTTGTATTTCTGTTTGAAATAATTTTTGAGAGGGTTGTGTGCGTGGTGTTTTTATAAATGGCATTTATGGAAAATGTGGAATCATTAAGAGAGATATAGAATCTTCTCTATTGGATCCTAGCTTTTACTGACTTTAAAATTTATGGTCATGTCAGTTCATAGAGTCATTTATAAAGTTTTCCACTCACAGTACGTAAGTAGATGGGATACTGACAGGTTTAGTAATGGCGAAGTTACAATCATTTGTAGATAATTTATTACTTTGTTGCATTTTTATTAAATAATGTCGGATATTCAAAAGAAGACTACTATTGACCCTAACAAGACAGTAATTTAAACAATTATAGAACTTATATCTTTAGTATTAAAGGCAGTTATCGCGTACGGTGCAGCTACCGTTTCCATGACCACGTAAAATTGTGAACGGCGTAAGCTTTAAAATATTTTTTCGGTTAATTTCCCTCCGTTTAAGAGTTTAATTGTTAGCGTAACTATTTATTTTAAATTATCGCGTAAGATTATATTTGTAGGTATAATAATTAGTAAGGGTTTTTGTGACTAAACAAAATATTTTTTTTTGGGAATATATTTTATGCACAATAATGCATTTTGATACGTCCGCGGCAGGATAACATTGACTGACAAACCTGGTACAAACAAACCTCATCCAGTGCATTATATTGATTTAAGTACCCATGTATGTAAGTTTTGTATGATATTTTTTTATTATAAAAATGTAAGCAAATGTACAACAATGTTTTCTTTACAATATGCTTGCCACGGCGTTGTTGCTTCTATGAAGCGGACATTTTTAATTATATTTCCACATAAAAGTTTACTTTCATTGTGTTCGTGTTTGTCTAGATGTAAGTATATTATTTACGCATCATTTTATAATATTATTTATCGTGTCTTTAGACGGGAATTATTAGTAAATTGTAGGCATTATTAGATATATTGTTTATATTATATATCTATTAATATTAATGTCTATATTAAATTTTATAGGAATCATCCTTAGGCTTTGTATAGTTGTATGAATTTTAATTTATGGGGCTGTCTTATATCGTTTATGTACTTCCACTTCACAGTAAAAGATCTCTAGATGTTTCCAAATTTTATTTTTAAGACGTATAGTTTCACCACGATGTCAAGCGTCTTAGCGCTGTGGTTTACCGACTTGCGACGTCACATATTCATCAGTGCAGCCCTTTACAATATAAGTAGCATGGAACACAGATTATGTTATGAAAACGACTGATGCGTTCATGACGTCACTTGGCAGTAAACAGCGGGACTTAGTGTTATACCACAAGTAAAATATATTAACGTCTATGGTCAACCATAGGTTATAGTTGTTGGAACAGTAATACTCGATTATTTATATTTTATTTAAAAATTTTATATTGAGAAAATAATATTTAACGAGATCGTCTGCGTTTGTCGTTGCGACAGTTTAGTAGTTAAATATAATGATAGTTTGTCTTATGTCACGTTGTATGTAGTCTAATAGAACATTATTCTCTTACATAAAGATACCTTATAAACAAATTATATTATCAAAGAGAATTAAATGAATGATTTTTTTATTTTTGGTTTTTTCTTTTCGTTTCCTTATTTTCCTTTATTTTTTTTAGAACAGTTAAACTAATAGTTGTTCGAATGTTATGGCCTATGGAGTGCGTCAGAATGGGTAGCTCATCATATTGTTACGAGTAGGCTCTGTTTATTAAAATGGACTTTATTGCTAAGTACGTAGAGTATGGATTTGTGTACCACTGTACGAGACTTTGTAATGGAATTAAAAACATTTTGTAAGCATTTATAACAGATTTACAGCTGTTAGGGAATAATTTTAGCCTTGGCTTCCAACTTTGTTTTGTTTTCATTGTAGTTTACTCACAAGTTTCTAGTTCAATTGGAATATTTTTTTAACGATTTATGATCACTGGCTGTCATGTCATGTAGCAAATATATAGAAGAATCATTTTATTTCACTGTTATTTATACTGATTCTGTCGAAACGTAAAATGTTTGAAACGACCGACGAATTAAAGCTACGAAATGAATAAAAAATCATGAAAAGTCAACACTTGGTCTGGTTGCTCCTCACAGACTAAAACGGCTATTCACGAATAGTGTTATTCCTAAGTTGTCTATGGAAAACCAGGCCGGAAGTAAAGGCTTTCGATAATGTTAAGTGAAGTCTCCTATCTGTATGAATGCTCACGTTTTATATTTATCAGTAGTGACATTAACGTAATGAAAAAAAAAAAACAGTTATTGAATTTATAGGTGTGATAGACGCATAAATAAACGAAATTGTAATGAATTATTGTAAGTTGCATTTTAGGTGCGTGCACGGTTATCGGTGATAAAAAAATGTCTTTTTTTACTTAATGTATTAAATAAACACTAATTGTTAATAATGTGGGTGTTCTGCGGACTCGCGGTATTACAATATTCCACAACAGTATTATTCAGTAATCTCATGTACCAATGTTGCTAATACACTTACATACATTTAAATAATTTTTAGTGTTTCATTTCTATACCTGCCCTGATATGCATAAGTGAACGTGCTTGTAAAGAAACGGAAATTTCAGCATCATCGAGTGGGAGTGGTTCCAGGCCAATGCTACAAATTTGAAACTACCTTCAAATTACGTATACGTAAAGGGCCTACAACACTTTTCGGATTTAATACAATAGGTAATGCTTTCTGGGTGTTGTTGGGGCGTCCTAGGTCTTGCAACATTAAGAGTTCGTTTCCACCAGAGATGTGCGATGGAAATGTGTCGTGCGAGGATGTCTAGCTGTGCTGTGAAAATGAGTGTGCGTTTCCACCAAAGCTGTGCGATGAAAATGTGCCTACGAGGATGTGTAGCGGAGCTGTGAAAATGCGCATTAATGTGTGTTGCGAGGATGCGCAAACCTCGCAACACATCCTTCTCAACACACATTCCTCGCAACACATCCCTCGCAACACATCTCTCGCACACATCCCTCGCACACATCCCTCACTTGTTTTGTATGCGCAAAAATCTAGCTCCGCTGAGCCGTTTCCACCAGAGCTGTGCTGACCGAGGCGAGGTAAATGAAGCGATTCTATTGGTTCTTTACAAACACATCCCTCGCTACGCATCCTCGCACATCTCTGGTGGAAACGCAGCCTAAGGCCGTGCGCGCACTGCCTTGCGGTGGCCGCAATTCCGGTAGTTCTACCGCACCGGTAGACTCACCGCAGTGCGCGCACTTCTATGACACTCCATACTTCACAAATTTTGCGGTACCGCAATTCCGGTAGTTCTACCGCACCGCAAAATTTGTGAAGTATGGAGTGCCATAGAAGTGCGCGCACTGCGGTGAGTCTACCGGTGCGGTAGAACTACCGGAATTGCGGCCACCGCAAGGCAGTGCGCGCACAGCCTAAGTCAGTCCTTAGCCTTTTAACAATTATGTTGGGTTCAGCTTCCAGTCTAACCGCATGCAGCTGATTATTAGGCCTCATTTACGGAAACACGGGGCGTCGGGCGTCGCGTATGGCGTGGCTTCTCGCGGCGCGTCGGACGTCGGCGCGTGAAGCGGCACGTATCATCGCACGCGTAAACACAAACTTATAACAATATACGATGCTGTTCATAGAGATGCGAGACGGGAAGAGTGGCGTGTGGCGTACTCTCAAGCGTGTAGCGAAGCACGCGGCGGGCATCGCTGTGGCGCACGCGGGATACCCAATCAAACCGACTAGTTAGCCACTACTACATTAAATAATTCACTTTTTAACATAGCATATTCTTCTAAAAAATTCGATCACATCATACTCAATTGCGACGGTGACTACGTCTGTGTTGCACAATTTCCAAATAAGACCGGCAGAAGGTTCCGCCGCGGGCATCGCTTCATCGAGAATTGAACCGCTGCGTGCACCGTCGCGATAAACGCCGCGTGAGACCCGTCGATGTCATTCGCGGGCTCGGCCGCAAAAAACGCTTCATTTCAAGCAAACGCGTATAAAATGTTTTCTCTATAAACGCTCTCATGCAACGCCATATGTTTGAAGTAGCTTGTGCCAGCGGCTTCGCCCGCGTGGGAAGTTTTTCAAAAATGTCGATTTGACAGGCGGGACCAACGGCTTATCGCGCATTCCGTACGGGGGTATCACACCGCCAACTTCCAAACCAAAGAAAATGTAATACACTATGTTCCAAACTCCAGACTGAGAAACGCCTTATAGAAAAACCCAATGGCACTTTTTACCCGCCCGGGAATCGAACCTTCGACATGGCAGTCGCGCCTGCGATCACTCGAACAACGAGACATTTCTTGCAATATCAAGTACTGAAACAAAATTATGGATGGATATTGGATGCGTCGGGCATGTTTGCGATAGCTTCAAAACTATCTATCTGTGCCTGCCTCAGCACAGATAGTTTTGAGGCTATCGTTCGAAAGAGGACAGCATCCTTGATTCGTAGCATCGTGAAGGTTATTATAGACTGTGCTCTGAACATGTGGTGCTGGAGGAGGATGCTCGGAACATAGTGATCGGAATTCCACACTAGCATACCTATTGGCATCACGCATCGTATGTCGACACGCATCGTGTCTAGGCGGGGTAACGACTTCAGAGAGCGATGTCCTTACAGGGAAAATTGGAGGAAAGCAGGTTTATTGACCAAGTGAAATCCACAGTACGAATCCGCGTATCTGACTGCGCCAGGCGGCCTACCAACAGGGTGAGATGGCAGGAAATGTGGACGTCTCAATGTGACCACAACCGCTCTGTCAAAAGCGAAACGTTAAAGAAGGATAATCGTGGTCCAGTAGGTAACGCTGACTGGTAATTAGAAATAAGAAACTAAACAAAAGATAGTTCTTTAGCATTTACATAAATAGTAAGAACAGGGATAAGCGCATGTTTATCTGACACAACTTGTCTCCAAAAACGGTCGGTAATCTTCGGAAGGTTTCGTGACTCTTACTCTTAAAATGCGCGATACTTTAAAAATGCTGTGTTGTTTAGACTGACTGCTGAGCTTGGACAAAGGGTGGCTTACCCACGGAACAGAAAAAAAGGCTTACCCTTTGTTCGAATCCCGATACCGCACCTTTTACCTCACAAAAAATGGTTAGCAACAAAGATGACCAAAACTTGTAAACCCCTACTTCGGGGACCACAGACTTGTAAGTCTATATCCTATTAACGGCACGGCAGTTACGTTATTACGTCTTTCCAAAGACCAAATTAAATCTAATCACATCTATACTAATATTATAAAGCTGAAGAGTTTGTTAGTTTGTTTGCTTGAACGCGCTAATCTCAGGAACCACGGTTCTGATTTGAAAAATTCTTTCAGTGTTAGATAGCCCATTTATCGAGGAAGGCTATATATAGGCTATATATCATCACGCTAAGACCAATAAGAGCGCAGCACTAATGAAGAATGTTTCAAAATCGGGGGTTTTTTTCCACGTGGACGAAGTCGCGGGCGGAAGCTAGTAAAAATATAAACATTATTGCACGTAAGCACGGTAATATTATGTATAAATATTACCGTGACGTAAGCCTACACTACACGGGCATTTATAAAACGTGAGAAGCTAGTGCAGTGACGTTTCCTATGAAGAACCGTAAGAAACTTCACGGTTACTTTTGCAAAACCTAAGTAATATTGCGTACCTACTTACTTCTAACAGTCAAATTGTTTCCACCAGCATCATTTATTTACTTTTTATAACCCTAAACATTAAAGAGTAAAATATAAAATTAAATATACAATTTACACTATATTATACAAGAGTAAAATTTAAGATACAAATAATTCTCTTGACTGATTTTCTACGTAATATTGGAGGAAGTTAATTTATGATGCGCACTAATGAAAATACCAATGATTTTAATTTGAAATGAACGTGTTCGGGAAAATTTTAATTTGTAAGAGTTGATAATGGGTAATTATGGCTGGAGTTTATTAATATTTTGATGTTGATATTAATTTTCCGTCAATAGGTTGGAGGTACCTTACTATCTGCTTTGATTAAACACACTACACATAAAATGAAGGTAGGTACACATACATTTTTTTTTTTAATTACTGATGAGCCCGCTCTTGACTTCGATCTCGCCTGATGGTAGATAGATGAGGTCTACGATGTGACGAGCGAGCCCAGAAGATGCCTATTTGTTACCGATTTGGAGAGGGTTCTTCCGTTGATGCAATAAAAGACCCGAAGAACTTGTACACTAGATATATTGTAAAATAAAACAACTTATTAAAATACATGAGCGCAGCCGTCAGGCGATCACATTGACACTCGAACTACCAAAAAACATTCACTATTCAAAAAACTACGACAGCAGTATAGAATAGAAAAAAAGACAAATCAAACAGTGACTGCTCAAAGAAGGTCAACATTCAACACTTCCCCTCAATCGCTGTTAGACAGCTGTCTAAGTTGAATAGTGAATGTTTTTTGGTAGTTCGAGTGTCAATGTGATCGCCTGACGGCTGCGCTCATGTATTTTAATAAGTTGTTTTATTTTACAATATATCTAGTGTACAAGTTCTTCGGGTCTTTTATTGCATCAACGGAAGAACCCTCTCCAAATCGGTAACAGGGTTATGGGCCCAGTATGCGCAAAGAAGAGGAATTGTACTAAGATATAATGAGCGACCGAGACCTGGCCACCATGTCTGCAGGAGGCGGAAGCGTGAGTGGGCTTTGTATTGAAAGACTGAAAGGACGAGACAATTACCTCATCTGGAAGTTCAATATGAAAAACCTGCTTATCCATGACGACCTTTGGTGTTCTATCGACGGGTATCCGGAGGGCGATAAGTCCAGTCCGGAGCTAAAACGGCGTAAGGATGAAAGGGCGTTGGCTAAAATCTGCCTGTCAGTGGATGCTTCGTGCGTGTCCCACGTGATGACTGCGAAGACGAGTAAGGATGCCTGGTTGATCCTGGAGAAGGCGTACGACGATAAGGGCATAGGCAGGAGATTAAAACGGTTGCGGATGCTGTGCTCGGTAAAGTTGGACGACTTCGGTGGTGATATGGACATATATGTTGGCGAATGTTTGTCGTTGTCTCAACAGTTGGCGGCTGTAAATAAACCAATTGACGATGAGTTCCTGGCGGCGATTATTCTTCAGGGATTACCTCCTAAGTTTGATCCAATGATCATGGCCTTGGAGAGTAGTGTGAGCGACCTAACTAGTGACTTTGTGAAGGCTAAACTGCTGCAGAATACGAAGTAGTCTGATAATTGCAAAGGTGGAGATTGCCTGATTGCTGATAAGTCAGAGAAAATTTCTAGTAAGAGGCGCAAAGAAAAGAAGCCGAGGTGTTGGAACTGCGGAAAGTCTGGTCACGTTAAGAAGGAGTGTACCCAGAAAGGGGGTGCGATGGTCGCGACTCAGTTCTTGGCTGATACGTGGTACGTAGACTCGGGTGCATCGAGTCACATGACGGGACGGCAAGACTGGATACACGATTTTTCTTCAAGCAGTGTAGAAGTGAACGTGGCGAGCGGACATGTACATCAGAACGTTCGGCCAGTCGAGGTAGGGAGCTGGCTGCTACTCCAGTTTTTACTGACGATCATGTGACGCATACAGATGCCAGCCAAAGAATTTGTGACGGAACAGTTCGAAAGTTAGAAGCATTTATTTATGGCCGAACGACCTGATATCAGAACGTTCGGCCAACCTGAATCTCCATAACTGAGCACCTCGGAGAAACTATTACTGAATCAAGATTTAGCGACGATTTGCTGACAAACAACCACTGCTTTACTTTTACTCGTAATGTCACCGATTAAAAGTAAAATGAACTTTAGTTTCTGGAACATCAGGACGTTCGGCCAACGTGATCTCCATAACTAAGGCCCTGAGAGAAACCGTTAATGAATAAAGATTAAGTGACGAGACTGAAACGAATTTTTATTGCTTTATTTTATTTTGTGACGGCCCCGTTAAGTAGTAAAATGAAAATTTAACTTATAACCTCAAAACATTGGGATTATCAATTCCTCCACAAGGAAGAAGCCCAGAGAAACCATTAATCAATAAAGATTAAGTGACGACACTGAAACGAACTTTTATTGCTTCAATATTTTTTGTAACGGCCCTTTTACTTAGTAAATTGAAAATTTAACATATAACCTCAAAACATTGGGATTATCGATTCCTCCACAGCAAAGAAGCCTAGAAGAATCGGAAAACACCTGATGTGTTTTCAGTTTCCAGTACAACGATGTCAGTATTTTTGTTGATTCAAGATTAATCTATAAAAATGCACTAAGGCGGATGGTGCCTGAAATAGGGTGACCATGTATTCCAACGAAACAAGTATATTTATCGAGTAGGTACCTATTTATCTACTGAATGAAGCAAAACACGTCGAAATATTTGAAATAAGGTGACGAAGTAGGTATTGCAACGAAATAAATAGATACGCGGACGGAGGAGTATGAAATTTGTCACAGTTAAGTTTATATGGAGAAGGAGTGCAGATAACTAATATTTATATAATATGCATTAGAAATAAATTGTTATAAAAAACACATACACATATGCGTTATGATGAAAAAGTCAAAGCAAAGAGCACAGAGTACTTTTGTATATACCGTCTTTGCTTCGACTTTTTATTATTTTTCTGTTTGTCAATGTCACATAAATAAAAATAATTGAAACTGATTGAAACTATCTATAGAATTTCGACCAAAAGGCGACCAATAGTTTTACTTTATTCAGTTACAGCCGCTTTCTAAAATATATCTCAATCCCAATTAATTTCTCTCGTTTACAAGGAGATGTGATAGTGGTCATAGTGGTAGAAACTGTGCCATGCTTCTGCTATAACGAGAGATGACGGAGGTAAATGAACTTGCACCCTATGCTTGCACCAACCTAAATCGTACCTGAAATAAAATACCTACTTGTAGGTAACGATTATTCGTCTGACCATCCCTTGAGTCCACTGCGAGCGCGCTATCAACTGACTCACACACGCACATCTATGCCGCACTACGTCATCACCGAGCGGATCGCGTACGATCTTGCGTCTTTGAACAAAATAGTGGAAGCGCTACTAAAAAACAAAAAAAATACAGAAAAAAGTGAAAAATTTCTAACTTCTTTATTAGATGTCTTAAAAAAAAAACAATAACAATGCCAATAGTAACTATTACTCGTCTGGAGTTAGTGTTTCGGCTCCAAAACGATGTAAAATTAACCGTGTATAATCAAAGAAAAATTATGCACAAAATGGTCAGTGTCATTATGATTAAAGTTACCTTTAATCATAATGACATGAATTTGTTAGTCATTTGACTTCTACACTTTCAGACTCCGATCCACCTCTGCTGGAAGGTGCTAGGTGTAATGATTACGAGGATCTAGTCGAAAAGAAGAAGAGACACGCTTTTTCACGTTTCCTTTACCGTAAGTGTACTTATTTGAATTTTTAAGAAATGACTAATAACCATTAAGTATGAAAAAAACCGGCCAAGTGCGAGTAGGACTCGTGCCTTGGGGGTTCTGAATCAAGATTATTATTATGTCGTTTATTAACTTTCTAATCTAGTTACATTTTTAAATATTTCATTAAAAAAATAGAGGCCCGCGTATTGGGAGCAGGGTCCAAGCTACCTGTGGTTAGAGTTGCAGAGACAGGAACCTCCTCACAAACCCCCTGACCACAGCTAAGCGCGGTGCGAATTGCGGCGCGTCTTGAGGCGCATCAAGAGGTGAGTGCCGAAAACAAATTGTAGACAACCTATGAAGTATGCCACAGCTACCGGCGACGCGAACTGCGGTGCGTCTTGCGGTTGCGGCGCGTCTTGCAGGCCTAGTTACACACTCAAACACTACATACCCATACAAATATTAAGTAGGTACCACTTACATACACTTCACACATACATACTTCAATCAAACTCCACAGATACTGCACGCACTCTCATAATCATTTCCACTCTTACTAACTCTTAATTTTTTTTAAATTAGTGTTAAATTTTCACCTTAGCTGATAAGTACTCCATGCTGTTGTAAACACTTTGTTGGCGTTTTTTTTTTAAACTCCTGGAAATGGCATTGATAATTGAAACACAGACATTGCCTAGTTCCACAGAAAAAAAAATTAAGTAGAAGTGCCCCTACACTCTCTCAAAACGAGAACCAGTGTCGCCAAACTCACACATTTGCAAAACCAAAATGTCAATTACACACATAAAATACAGTGATATAATTGGCTACAAAGTTGAAACGCAACTTTAACAAATCATCTTCTTAATGCTGTCAAAAATATTGAGTCTTATTACAACGACCGAAAGTTGTTATTATTTGACATGACATAATCAATAAAGGCGTTTATCGTTTAAAGAACATAAATCGAACAATTTACATCGAGTTCAGCTACTCAACGCTAGATGGCACTGTAACCAATTTATTCTATTCGGAACGCTAAGTACTTTGAAATAGATGTCATATTTGCATGCACATGTAATGTATTTTGCTACTCAGATAGAGATGTAGACAAATATCGATATTTTAATATCGATGTTACGTATTTTATTCGTGTGAGCAATGTAATAATTTATCGACATCATACAAATGGTCAGTAATGGAAAAAGGTTGATCATCTTCAAAAAAATGTAATCTATTTTAATATTAAAGAGGTAAAATTTGTAAGTTTGTATGTAGGTGTAATCTCTGAAACTACTGAACCGATTCTGAAAATTCTTTCCCTAATATGTAGCTGCATTATTCTTGAATGCTATAGATAGGCTATAAATCATATAACAAAATTTTTACTTTTATGAGGTCAATATCCAGAAATTGATATGTTACGGTTTTACATTATGTGATGTTATATTTATTAACTACTAGCTGCTACCAGCGGCTTCGCCCGCGTGAAAGTAGAAAATTATCCCAAGGGAACATAGTCTCAGGAAAAAATCATATGTTCTATTCCAGGACATGGTACCAAGTTTCATTGAAATCCGTTCAGCTTTTCGAGCGTGAAGAAGTAACAAACACAAACTTTTGACTTATAATATTAGTGTAATTATTATTATATACTTTATTGTACACCTCAATTTAACACAGGACAATTATTTATAAAAATTAGTGTACAATAGGCGGTGTGATTAGCGACCCGTATCTACTACAGACGGATGCAGGTTACGTGTGGTTAAACCAGTCATGTCAAAGATACGGCCCGTGGGCCGAATCCGGCCCTCGGGCCATTTCGATACGGCCCGCGATCACAATATATCACAGATAAATGAATCTTGTTTTTTAGAGATTTTAGACTGCACTCAACGCTAAATAAGATGTTAAAATAATTAAGTATTTTTTAGTTTATTCATTTGAACCTGGCCCGCCTACACATTCTAAACCTAATATATGGCCTTCTGCAAAATTGAGTTTGACACCCCTGGGTTAAACATTCATAAATTATACACATAAGCCGTCCGAAATAAATTTTCTGAATGATGGTGCCAGCTATGAAATGAATAAATAAAAATTATCGATACAGACCTACTTTACGAATATGTCGCATCCCTAATTGAGTAGCGTCGAAGTTACTAGAATTTTTAGTATGTTTCTCCGGATAACGACCAAGTAGATTTAAACGTTGTGTTAATGAAAATAAGGTTGTTTATAGTTTGCATTGAAGTCATGAAATGTGGTATTGACATTAAAATCAAATATATTTAAAATTAACAAACTTTAATACTTATCGATGATACGAGACGCCTCCACAAGATACATTTTATTTACTGCTTTCGTTTTTGCAGGTCCAAACCGCACAACAAGGCATAATTTCTAATATTTCGTGTATTTTAGAGACAACCAATCGCGACATGAATTCGACAGCGAATAAGCTAATGTCGCGCATCTGTGCTTAATGTTGACACGCGTGCGATATCTGAGGGGCACTTCCACTGTATTTTCTATTCCGTGCCTAGTTCGGTTACAATAGCTACATCCATTTTACACAGTTACTCACTGCCAAACTATAATTCTGTAAACTACTACTAAATTTTTAGATAAATAAGTTACTATTACTATTGTTAAGTTTTATAGAGTTGTTAAGTTTTTTACTTCTAAGTAGATGGACATTTTTAAACGGATGATAGTACCTACCTACTTGTTAACACGACCAATTTTAAACTAATACCTAACTTATTATAAGTCAATTTAATTTTTAAGCAGTTTTTGATGATAAGAATCAAGCGCTTTTAAAGTGTAAAAAAAAATATTCTCTGACTGATTTTTTAAGTATTTTTCAGCGCTATTTAAAATGTCATTAACCTTTTAAAAGTAATGCAAAAATGTGATATCTACATTTAATTTTATTTTTATGGCATCTGTGAGTTTTCCTCTCGTGCATATTAAATGTGATTTCTTATCAATTTCTACTATAGTTCCAAGATCTTTCTGCACCCGCGTGGAATGCGTTCCTTTCTCCGCAACTTCTCCGCGGCGCCTTGCTGTCTCTCGCTCGCTCATGTCATTGGTGTGACGTCATAGAGGTCAGGTGCTTCCTCCTTCCTCCTTTCCATCCTTTGGTAATATAATAGAACCGGGCATCAAGAATGGGTAGCTTAAGTTCTGGCTGACCTTACTGGAAAGAAAGCCGTAATGTTGTCGACGTATTTTTAAGAGGTCATTTGGTGTAGTTATTGTATAATACTTACTGTGATTTATCTATGGAACTGTTATTTAATTTTAAAATGTGTAATCTAGTTTATCAAACTAATTCCGATTTGACAAGTTTCAAGTCAATCACCTAGCAGTAGACACAAGAAGTAGTGAACTAATTTAACTGTAATTCTAAAAAGTACATATTATTGTGTACCTACCTACATACCAACGTTTGATTACAAATAAAGAATTTTTAAGTTGTGTTTGTTTTGTTTTATTATTGTATTTCCCGACAGCTACAACCTAGCAGTATTTAAGTCCAAAGTGAATAGGTTACTTTTAGGTATGCGTGCTTCATCTTCGATCACATCATCACTTACCATCAGGTGAGATAGCGGTCAAACGTGAAACTATATTCAATAAAAAAGAAGAAAAATAGGCTCGCGTTTGACCACCATCTCACCTGATGGTAAGTGATGATGTGGTCGAAGATGGAGCACGCTTGCCTAAAAGTAACCTATTCAAACGCGAACCTATTTTCAATAAAAAAGAAAAAAAAATAGGCTCGCGTTTGACCACCATCTCACCTGATGGTAAGTGATGATGTGGTCGAAGACGGAGCACGCTTGCCTAGAAGTAACCTATTCACTCTTGACTTAGACTCCCAGGTTATAGCGATCAGGAAACCTATATATTTAAGTATTCTTGTACTGAATCAAATTTCCCAATCTCCAATGTCAGTCACCTTTCCACTTTCGTTTGCCTTTAGCCAAAATAGACCCAACTAATATAACAAAAACTTCACAAATGGACACTGGTATGCAGGTATCAGCTCAACGTTGCTTGTACTCGTACACAATTTTATATTACGACGTGTTTTGCGTCATTGTTTAGGTAATGAAGTACTCGAAAATACTTGTTTCGTTGGAATACATGGTCACCCTATTTCAGGCACCATCCGCCATAGTGCATTTTTATAGATTAATCTTGAATCAACAAAACTACTGACACCGTTGGACTAAAAACTGAAAACACATCAGGTGTTTTCCGAGTCTTCTAGGTTTCTTTGTTGTGGAGGAATCGATAATCCCAATGTTTTGAGGTTATATGTTAAATTTTCAATTTACTAAGTAAAAGGGCCGTTACAAAAAAAAATGAAGCAATAAAAGTTCGTTTCAGTGTCGTCACTTAATCTTTATTGATTAACGGTTTCTCTGGGCTTCTTCCTTGTGGAGGAATCGATAATCCCAATGTTTTGAGGTTATAAGTTAAATTTTCATTTTCCTACTTAACGGGGCCGTCACAAAATAAAATAAAGCAATAAAAATTCGTTTCAGTCTCGTCACTTAATCTTTATTCATTAACGGTTTCTCTCAGATCCTTAGCTATGGAGATCACGTTGGCCGAACGTCCTGATGTTCCAGAAACTAAAGTTCATTTTACTTTTAATCAGTGGCATTACGAGTAAAAGTAAAGCAGTGGTTGTTTGTCAGCAAATCGTTGCTAAATCTTTATTCAGTAACAGTTTCTCTGAGGTCCTCAGTTATGGAGATTCAGGTTGGCCGAACGTTCTGATATCAGGTCGTTTGGCCATAAATAAATGCTTCTAACTTTCGAACTGTTCCGTCACAAATTCTTTGGCTGGCATCTTTATGCGTCACATGATCGTCAGTAAAAACTGGAGTAGCAGCCAGCTCCCTACCTCGACTGGCCGAACGTTCTGATGTACATGAGCGGACAGACTTTGGTAGTTCGAGTGTCAAATGTGATCGCCTGACGGCTGCGCTCATGTATTTTAATAAGTTGTTTTATTTTACAATATATCTAGTGTATAAGTTCTTCAGGTCTTTTATTGCATCAACGGAAGAACCCTCTCCAAATCGGTAACACTATTTACTCTTGCTTTAAAGGCTGAAAGTTCATAAGTGGCAGGGAACACAGAAGCCGGCAGAGAATTGCACAACTTGTCTGTGCGCAAAATAAATGTGTAGGAGAAGCGCTTGGTACGACAAGTCGGTATATCAACCAAGTGTGGATGGTACCCAGCCGTGCGTCTGGTAGACCGGTAGTGAAATGGAGATGGAGGAATCAGGTCATGGAGTTCCTGCGCACACTCCCCGAAGTACAATCAATAGAAAACCGACAGGCAAGCAACGGTTCGCCGATGAGCCAGACTATGAAGCTTGCCCGATAACACCTCGTCGCCTATAAGCCTTTTAGCCCTGCGCCTGATCGAGTCCAATGCAGCAAGTTGGTATTTTGCAGAGCCATCCCACAAGTAGCTGCAATACTCCACGCAGGAACGGACCTGTGCTTTATATAGATTCAGAAGCTGTCCAGGCGTGAAGTACCGCCTGACTTTGTGTAGGATTCCCAGCTTTTTTGCTGCAGTCTGAGCTCTGGACTCGATGGTTGAGCCGAAGTTAAGTCATAAAGACATAATATAGTTACACCAATATAGTTGGCATAAAGATATTTATGCCAACTATATTGGTGTCGGCTTCCAGTTTCACTGCTTGACTGCCTCGTTGGTCTAGTGGTTGCAAGCGCGACAGCTGAGCAACAGGTCTTGGGTTCGATTCCCGGGTTGAGAAAAATATGCTATTGGGTTTTTCTATTAGAAATTTCTGTGTAGTATCCCAAAATTTCGAAGTCAGCAGTGTAATACCATCGTGCCTCGTAACGCATGTTAAGCCATTGGTCGTACTGTGGAACTCTCTCCGATCATGTCGGATTGTCCGTTCCATCGGTCTATGGAAGTAAAAGAGCACAGAAGGCACCTGTACCTTTACACGTACCTACGTACTTGTGCACTATAATATCTCCTGCGCCGGCTGAAATTGGTCAGGATTAGAAGATGTAGCAACTGGCAAGAGGCGTAGCAGTAGTACTAAATGGATCCAATATCAGTACCGGTAGGCTACGAAGGAGGTAGTGGAATGGTTTCGTACACGTACACCCCACCAATATGCACAAACCGTTTTGGGAACTTTCATTGTGCGTACAGCTAAGGATCGCTTTTTCCAATATAATGTTCACGTACATATTGCACCTTCCACTCTATCTCTTCACCACTCATGGTTGACTGGTAGAGAATGCCTACGGCATTAAGTCCGCCTTTGTACCTATGTGCATAAAGTGTAAATAAATAAATAAATAAATAAGGAGTGGAATTCCCTGACGGGGTCGCCTGATTTTCCTGATTTAAAACAAAAATGTAAAATGTTTTTATTTGGAACATACACAATACAAAGAATACGTTGATAGCTACAAAAGATTACAACTGTGTCGCAGCTATCAATTCCCATACAAAAAGAAGACAATTGTTCCAGACTAAAACTACAAGTAATTATAATTAAGGTAAGGTTACCAAATAAGGCCTACCTTAATTTTTTTATTACCTAACTAACAGGTTTATAGTAAAAATGGACTGGTAATTTGACATACTTATATTTATTTGTTAAACTTTGTAATAAATGGAACAAAATTGCTTTAGAAACATAAATCACACTTTTGTGATAACAAATAACTAAATTGGCACTTTGGCCTTATTGGGAACCCTGTGTCTTAATAAAGCCTTAATAAAAACAAGTAAGCATTCAACTTCTTAATTAATACAAAACGTTGACAATACTTATATTAAATCTAATGAGATCCTATTAATTACTTTTGGTCATTTTAAATCAGACTTAACGGGTGTCTCATCATGTAAAAGTCCTATATTAATCAGCCTTTTTTATATTTTTTTTAAATCTCATGTACACTAAAATATTTTATCAGCGGGTGTGTGTGCAACACACAGCTCATGATACCATATGCCACAAGTAATACATTGTCGCATATCGTCAACTCGATCTTCTTTACAAGCTGGACAGTACCAAGAAGGTTTATTATCGTTACGTTTTGGTTTAAATCCCGATCCTAAGCTTATCTGCTGTCAAAGAAGTTATCTTTACTGCGATTCGCTTTCGTGTTACAGCAACTGCAGGTTGTGCAGATATACAGCCAGTAACTGACGCTGATTTCGGTGTCTTTGTGTTAATCTTTAACTTTAAACTTAAGAGTTGGTAAAAATTCATAAATCTAACACGCGGTTTATTGATTGTCTGTCTTATGTGGAGTTTCAGCATTCGGATTGCTTTTTGAGAGCAAAAACAGTGGCAAATTCTCAGTATTTGTGCCTGAGCCATCTGAATCTTCCACATTTGGAGTTGAAATCTCTTGTTCCCCCGATTCATCAGATAAGACAGCAATATTCTCACTGTTTGTGGGGTTTGGAAGTTCTGACAACGCAGAGGGCACAAACGCCTCTTCAGGAATAGCATCTGGGTTATATGGATACAACCCTGTAGCGCGAAATCCATTCGAGGTATTGGTAATAGTCATTCTTTTTCCTTGTGGTAGAAGCTGGTGATCCGTTTTCCATGATGTTACTGAAAACAAGGGTTTACTATTTTACTGTGATACTTTTCTAACTGACATAAAACATTGTTGTAATAAGGTCTGTACCTGTGCCGTTATAAGGCCTATACATTTTTGTTATAGGCTGTATTAGGGCATGGCACATGGGTAAACAAAACAACAATTATATGGAATATAACGATATTACAGTTTTTTCACTTATGTGAGGAGATGGCTAAACGTATAATTATCCTATAGACAAAACACAGCACACCGTGTACGAATAAAAATAGAAATACTTACTGTTTACTCTGCCAAAGTTTTACAAAAACAAGCGTGCGCTCCGCGTCGTGGTTGTTTTCGACTGCAGGTTCCAACACTCTTGCGGCACGGGCCGCTGGCTGTGCTTGTGTGCGTTAGTTAATGTAGACGCACACTTCTACAAACATTGGCGGCCATTTGAAATCGTGAAGCGCGAAATTTGAAAGATAGGCCTTATTGGGACATTGGCTTTATTTGGGTCTGGGGTCACCCACCTTATAAAAACTTTTTTGCAAAAAAATAAAACCGACTTCCATATCAAAACACTACAAAGCCAAAAATAATTTTAATTTCGGTAGTCGGTGTTATTGATTGGTTTTGTATTTTCTTTTTTTTTCACACCGCCTTCCGAAATTAAAATTATTTTTGGCTTTGTAGTGTTTTGATATGGAAGTCGGTTTTATTTTTTTGCAAAAAAGTTTTTATTTTCGCGCTTTTTAGTGGGTCAATTTGTAGTTAATCCAGTTATAAAAGCCAAAATGTCAACTACAAAAAAAAATAAAAACGCGCGAACAAAAAACACAATGCGGAGTAAACGAAAAGATCATCAATGTAAATATTTTTTTTAGACTTTTGTTGATTTTTCAGAAACGGCTTGTCCGATTTCGATAAAATTTTCATGGGACCATTTGGGAAGTATACCCTTTCCAACAAAAAAAGAATTTTTGAAATCGGTTGGCAAGCGACGGAGCTATGCCCGAACAAACATAAAAAAAAAAACAAACAAACATCCGAATTGAGAACCTCCTCCTTTTTCAGAAGTCGGTTAAAAACTAAAAATGAGCGTATGTGTGTTTGTGTGTGTATATGTGTGAGAGTTTGGGTGTGTATCAGTGTTTGTGCTATTTAAGTATCCACAAGTTTATCAGTTTCATCATAAGACAGTGATTTCAATTTCAGCTATCTCCTCAAAAGGGTTCGGGGTAAATGGTAAATATTTAGCGTCTTATTTATTTTGTTGTAGATTTTGTAGCGTAAATAAAATTAAGTGCACAGTAAAACACAAACCGCTACTTAAAACGTTTAATTTTGATTAAAAGGAAAAAGATCGAAAACAAGTACTTAATTAAAAAATATAAAAAAGTTAAATGTTAGTTATTATTGGGAACCTTTCAGTGATGGCGTGGGTTAACTTAGCGGAAAGAAAAAGAATGTTATCGAAAGTATTATGCAAATATTTTTAACTTACCTAACAAAAAAATCGATTGCAATCGGTTATAGCTAGGCGAATACGCATTATTAGTAATTTTAATTACAAAAACACTAAGAGCATCCAACGCGTCTTGATAGGCCTTAGGTTAGAAAGAGTTTTTGACGTGAGAATTTTTAGATTAGAAATATACAAATTAGGTGCACTATTTAAAATAGAACTCCTGCTGCGAAAACTCGGTAATTCCTGGACGGCTGAACACGACTGTGGGAAGTAACGTAGAAATCACGGAGCCACTGCGCTGCGGAGTCCGCATCTACCTCGTACTCTCTTCAGGCCTTTGAGATGGACGTCTCAGGCACAGGATGTGCTCGGATATCGGGCGAGAGCGCCCCGACCTCCGTCGTCGATAACCGACGTCGCTTGCCCGTAGGGTGGAGCCAAAAATTGGCTTGTAACGGGATCTAAACAAAAAAGAAACTTCAGACCACCGATGCAAGCTGAATCTTTGATTAATTATGAAACTAGTGCGAAATGGATCGAAAAGAAAAAAGACGACAATACATACCAAATTAACCAGAAAATCACCCACAGACTATACTTTTGCTAGGACACTATATTTTTTATTGGGTTTACACCAACAGAAAAAAAACTTTCACTTCATAATTTCGATATTAATCACAAAAAATAAGGTCGACCATCACTTATCGGGTCCCAAAAATGTAATGACGCCGTCAAAAGGCAAACAACCGACGATTTTTTCACGATTCCTGGTTCAAATGTGAATAACAGCTATGAAGAAAAAATTTTTTATTGAAAAGTTTGAATTAGGATTGGAGGAGGTTTTAACCGTAGCGGTTTTACGCTACAATTTCTATAACCTGGGTATTTTTAAGTGAAGAGTGAATAGGTTTCTTCCAGGCAAGCGTGGTTAATCTTCAACTACATCATCACTTACCATCAGGTGAGATGGTGGTGAAATGCGAGCCTATTAACAAAGAAAAAAAAGCGAAACGTGAAAAGTGATTATTTATTGGTTATTAATTCCAGACCATAATACTTATAAAATTAATCGTAGCTAGCCCTGAATGGGTCCAATATCTGTCGAGGTAGGCCTCGAAGGAGATCGAGGTCCTGAATAGAGAGGTATCGTTCGTACAAGCGCGTGAAATGTAGACGCCTCTGCAGCCATCGGATTTACAATGTGTGACATTACTTCCATCATAAATTATGAGTCTGTTTCCTGGACCATCCTTGACTAGGGTAAATTATTATTATATTAAATAATTATTATATATTAAATATAACATGCGCCACAAAATATAAGTATGAAAGAATTTGATGTGAGGACAACACTTAACGACTTTTTGCTTCCACGTGTCGGGGCCTTGTATCACGCACTGGTACGGCTGATACGGCCCCTGGTAACCCATCCGACATCTATAACTGGGTAACATGATATCTACGTCTTGGCAAGACTAGCCTACTTCTTTAAGCTTTGTTTTCCTAGGAAAGCGGTGCCGTCATATAGCGGCCGTAATATTACGGACGCAAAAAGGCGGCCGTCTTTACGGTGACGACATGTGGAAAGTTCCATGGCCGTTTTAACACACTGTCTGCTTCATCGCTATCTAGTGTATTACATTCTCTTTGAAAACGTTCACGAAACCATCTGACACCGATAAGACGGCCGTCATGCAAATGGCGGCACCGCTTTTTGACGTTACGGTGTCAGTTACCGCTCTCTAGGAAACCGCGCCATATTGTTTACATAGACAACGTTCTAGTGACGTCATTCACCGCTGTATTACGGCCGCTATTTGACGGCACCGCTATCCTAGGAAACCAAAGCTTTACTGATGGTTCTCACAGATAGTTAGAAATCAGAAAATGTGACGTAGCAACTGTCAAAGAAATTCAAATGAAGGTCAGGGCTGTTTCTTATTTGGTTACGCACGTCACTACTAAGCAGATATTTTTTTTATTTTATAATACTTTGTAAAAATTACTATTAATCTAGTGTTTTTTTTTATTGAAAATAGGTTCGCGTTTGACTACCATCTCACCTGATGGTAAGTGATGATGTGGTGGTGTTGTTCTCAATTGTATGTACTAACATTTCTTTGACACTATATACCGACTTGGGATCGAATTAGTGTAACCAGAGATCTGATGTATATCGATGTCTTAACTATTTAAACATAAAATCTAAACTTTATTTCAAGTATTATTGTAAGCTGTATTTACACGCTTACAACAAATGAAATAATTCATCCCCTTAATGCTACTAAACATATGTACTTACCTAAATACACACGTCAACACTGTCTAGGGATATTTTGGATTTACTCAATTTACTCAAAATTTATTAAAAATAAAATAACATACAACATGCATATATTTTTATAAAGCCCATTTATCAGACTACACTCCAGAATAAAAGAAAACATTTTTTTTGCGTAAACAAATTTTTATTCAAATAAAGAAAAAATGTGAAATAATGGTAAAACTAACAATGAACGTGCTTCTGAAAAGTGAAAAATAAGGAAAAAATAATCGGTTTTTAACAGTTATCTGAAAAATCAGTAGTCAGTAACACCACCCATGACATTAATTACGGAATAGATGAATAAGGTTGGAATGGTAATGTGGGCGGGTCGAGCGCGCCACATTTATGATACGACAATCATAGCGCGACCGATTAATTCATTCACCGCGTTTAGTGCGCTTCGGATTACTTCGGAACACAGAGCTCTGCTTTAAAATGCCGTGTTGTGCAATTATAACCTGTAAAACAAAAAAAAACAGACCGCAAGTATAGAGCGAGGAGGTATATCTTTCCATCAGTAAGTCGAAAATAACATTTAATTACAATTTTATTTGTAAAAATCATAAAAATATTCTGATCACTATGAAATTCCGAACATTAACAACATTATTGCAACAAGTTACAAAAAGTATACATTGCCCGTTGTGTACTCGCTTAATCAACGCAATGACCAAGTCCGCTCACAGTGCATGCGCCTCACTTCAACCATTGACGTTTTGTCCTTTGCCCTGATTGGCCGTGATGCACGGCGCGTGTTTATCAACAGTGAGTTACAACCAGTAGCAAGCTCTCGATTTAAGTGTGTGTAATTTATTTGTGTGCGTAATTCGCATACGTAACGGGTCTCTTGCTTGTAATAGAGCTAAAGAGTGGGGAGACAAGCGGCGACACGCGTTCTCATACAAATCAGGAACTATTTCCTTTCTAACCTCTTTTATCTTTTCTGTGACGTTAATAACGGTCCTGCAACGGTTTTTCATGCTTTGGATTAAGTTATCCAAGTCTTGCTGCGGTATATTGTCCCAGGTCCGGCTATGATGCAAAAAAAATTGCTCTTCCGTCGCAATGTTTGCAGGGACATTCCTCAAAGCCCTTCTTTGGAGCATGTCCCACGCGTGTTCTATGGGGTTTAGGTCAGGCGATTGAGCGGGCCAGCCTAAGACCGATACGTTGTGCTCCTGCAACTAGCTCGTCACCACTCTCGCTGTGTGCGGTTGGGCGTTATCGTGCATGAGCGTGAATTCTTGGCCCATTTGTAGTCGATGGGGGTAGATTATTGGTACTAGCACCTGGTTACGGTATTTTTCAGCCGTCATAGTGTTTCTGATCCAAACGAGGTCTGGTTCTTCCACCAACACGAATTCCCGCCCAAACCATAATTGTCCTGCCGTGGTATGAATGGACTTCCTGAGGATGATGCAGACGGCTCTCACGACTAGGAACTCGCCAAACACGCACTCTACGTGTATCGGGATGGAAACCGAATCGGGACTCATCGGTAAACAGCACTGGTTACCTTCCCAGAGCAAATGTTCACGAGCCCACTTTAGTCGTCGTCTACGATTTCCTCTGCATAGTGCTGGAGTACGAAGCTGTCTGCGAGCATGAAGGTTAACTTCATGCAGCCTTCTCCTCTCAGTTTGGTCACTCACCAGCAACTGGTGCTCTGACTGGAGCCTGTGAACTAACTGCATGGACGTAACATTTGGTTGTCTTCTCGCGGGAACTTGCAAAAATCAGTCAGTCAGTGATGCGCACAATAACATTCATTCGAAATTAACCAATAACTTGTTATACTTATTTAAATTTGACCCAAAAATAGCAAAAAACTACTGTAGAATAAAGAGAATGATACACTATGGACTTCGCTACCATTGTGCCGCGTAAATCTTTTGTTTTTAATTTATTTTTTCAAATTCAAATTTAGAATCGTTCAAAAAGGTTTAGATAGATAGATAGATAGAATATACTTTATTGTACACCAATAATTGAATCACACTTAAATAACAATATTGTAAAAAAAAAATTGGTTACAATGGCGGTCTTATCGCTGAGAGCGATATCTTCCAGACAACCTTTGGAAGGACTTTATGAGCTTTATTTACAAAGCTTTCTTCAAAAGAATTTAAAACTGGCCAGTATTTTTTGAGTTTATGAACTTTATACAAAATATCCCTAGAGAGTGTTGATGTGTGTATTATTGTATTATTACTTAGTCTTTCTAAACAAGTAAATTATGCCTCTATAAGAAGTAAGTAATAATACAAATGCTTTGTAAACCCTGAGCCTTGTTCGCTAATAATCTTTTAAGTGAAATCCTTGCAGTTTTAGGGCAGTTACCCACGGCGACTTAGCAGCGAGTTTTTGGTCGCAGTTGTGAATAGATTTGACGAACATAATTATGGTTTTGTATTCAATTACGATATCACTATGATCATTTTAACTGATCTCTTATAACCGTTATGACTGTCCTAACCAATAATTTATGTTACATTGTACCTAGAACTATGGTAAGAGGTGCGAGTACGTCCACTGTTTGCGGTATTTACTTGTAAGTAGGTCCTTTTATTTTTCTTTTTGGGTGGTTAAGTCATCAAATGTCTCCTCCAGCTGTGGGTGGGGCTGAAGGGAGCGTCACACTTCTACTGACTAAAAACACACCCTACTCCTTCAGTTGCTTTTGCGTTCCGAGGCTGTGGTATCTCGTTTGAAAATTCCCGCAACCCTCCTCCCTCGTTTCGTTCGACACTGTAAAGGAACTTAAAATTATCATGCAGCAAAATGTATATGTGTATGTAACCCACTACGTTATCCATATTTTATAGTAATTAAACTAAGTCGTTTTAAAACATGCACAAGTGACTAATATATTCTATATTTCCAAGATTTTGATTTATATATTAGATTCTAAGACCGTAGTCTTTTCCCACTGTCTGGTTGATTGCAATTTGTTCACTATTAGGAGAAACTAGGGCGATTATCAAAATCTCTACCTCCTTTCTTTGAGAGAGACCAGATGTCTTATTGGAAATGTGAATATGGGTCGTCTGTAGCTATAGTTACATACAAAAAATTTAACAAAGTCTTGTTCTGGATATGTGATGAGGAGGAATGCAACTAAAAGAGTGATGGGTTTGAATGTTGATGGTTGGAGAGATAGAGGGAGGTCAAAGAAAAGATGTATGAATTGTGTGAAGACCCCAAGTGAATGATATAAATAAAAATAAATAGGTAATAAAAACATTCATTCGCAAAAACTTACAGATTGTTATAAAATTTAAATATAAGTAAGTTAGGTATAATTGGAAGATAACTTAATAATAAATAATTAATATAGGAGAAAGAAGATGATGATGTAGCTATAATCACGTTTTAAACATTCGTCTGTCATTGGTCAGTGACACTGAAATCAGGATGATCTTCTTATGTAATCGGTAGACAAATAGACTCCTCACTCAGTATTTTTACGTCTACGTGAGCAGTCTTTTTTTACGAATAAGAAAGGGGACATCCCATGAATGTCTTTCGACTGGAGCGAGCTAAGTGGTTTGTCAGACTCTGACTTTCCTGTGTACACTTGCGGTGGTGGCTGCTGCAGCGATTGTATTTCTTCAACCCGGCTCCCGACTGCTGTGTTACTCCCCAGGCAACTTCTAACAAGCGTGAAACTATACGCCCCACCACCTCGAGTTTTGTGTTATAGGAGGCGATGGATTCCTGGATCCATTTATGACGACTACCTGGGGTGAAGTAGTGGGCTGAATAGTTCTTCCCCAAGTGTCGCGTCATTAACCAGTTTTACTTTTCTTGGTTCTATCAAAGTCCCGTCACCATTTTACGTCACCCACATCTAAAAGTGCATTCCCACTATATCGTGACGACAGATTATCATACCTTGTGTAGTGCAATGGAGGTGTTCACATATAAGATGACACGATTAAATACGGTCTCTTTTTTGGCATTCACAAAAGATTGTGAAGATGGTAACAGCAAGGAACTTGTTAGTAGGTAGAAGATCCTTGGGTAACAGCTAGAGATGACAGTCGCCCTAATAAAGCCATACTCAACTTGCTACGTTTGCGACTAAATCGCTACAAAAAGACTCCGTGTGCAACGACCCTTACTGTTTTACTAAAACAAAGTTGTACTGATGACTGTAAACACGAGATGTTTTTATTTAAGCTCGCAATTTTCTTCAGCAAACAGATAGAAAAAACATCTTGAAAATAAACAATCGCACTGCGTAGGTAAAGGTCAAACCCGAGGTCAATTTATTGCGCTGGCAATAGAATTGAGGGAGGTTAGAATATTAGATACCTACTAAGGTATTTCGGTAGGCATTTTTTGCGGTAGTTGATTCCTATTTGGAATATTATTTTTGTGCGCAATAACCTTTACCTAGTTGAGAATAGACTTACTTCATAGACAGATATGACGTTGCTTTTTTTTTGGAAAATCAATATGTAATTTTGTGTTCGAGATGTTAATACATACCTAATGAAATATACTTGTCTCTAGGCCTTGAAATACCCGTGTCGTAAAATCTGAAACAACCATTGGCCAGTACCATGAGGATCTCAAAATGATTTAAAAAAGAAATTTAATCAGAATCTGTCCATCCGTTTAGGAGAACAATGCCATAGACAGACGCACACAATTATATGCGAATTTGTATTCGTAAAAGAATTCATTTTTACTCTTTTCGCTAAGCTTTGAAGTGGGATTTTATTATCATTCTTCACTTAGGCTGTGCGCGCACTGCCTTGCGGTGGCCGCAAATGCGGTAATCCGCGAGTTGACAACTTTGTAAAAATTGTTTGAAACGCTTCAAAGCGCTTCATGTGTACTCGTAAAATAATATTTTATTCATCACTTAACCTTCCAATTAAAATATAAGTAATTTTTTAATTTATTAAAAAACTAGGCCCTAAATCGTGGCATTGTGGTCACGTGACTACGTATGACGTCATCGTTCAAAAAACACTTTCCTGGCATTTGGCACATGAATGTACTTTGGGTATTTTATGAAATTTTACTCTATTATGAACGTGCAAAATTATTATCAGTGCTGTGCAGTACCTTGTTGTGGGAATACTACTATAAAAACGCCAACGAAACTATTTATTCATGTCCCTTTAAAAAGAGATATTTGCAAGAAGTGGTTAGAACTTCTGTGTCAAATCCATCCAAAGGTTGTTTGTAAAAGATCGCTTTTAGCGATAAGACCGCCCATTGTATCACCCTTTTTAGTTGTTAAGTCCATATTTGTTTACTGTTATGGTGTACAATAAAGAATATATCTATTATCTATCTGCTTTTTTGAAAAGACAAAAAAAAGGAACTCATCGAACAACTATTACAGGACGATAAGACAAATGAAGCAGAAGAGAGAGAGAGAGTTAGTTATGAAATGAAATGAAATATTTATTTGTAAATTGGTTATAAATAATATTTTACACGTCATGTTTTTTTGCGTGTTTAGTTTAGCTAGATGAGGCTGGTATTTCCTAACTGACTACTCTGAGAAGAAACACCGAAACAAACTCCCTCGGAGTTTGTCGTCAACGTCTCTTTTAAAGTCCAGACAATTTGTGTTTGTATATGAGAAGCATGTAGGTTCATGTCTTTGGTAACCAAAGATAACCAGTCAGCTGTCAAAATATTGAACGATGACGTCTCGTTTTCTGATTGGTGTTTCTAATCACGTGACTCACAGATAAAAAGTCTCATTTTTCTCAAGGGAAAATAAAATAAATAATTAATAATCTTTTCTTCATTTGTACTATTTTGTGCTTCATATCAATAGATTTACATAATTAAATAGTTATTTTAAATTTTTAAACATACTGTCAACTCGCGGATTCTACCGCACCGGTAGAATGACCGCAATCTCAGATGCGCGCACTGCGGCGAGAAAAACGCACCTTTTGTCTGACAATGTTGCCATATATACAGATTTCTTCATATTTATACATATTTTCGATGTGTGATTTAGATTAGCACTCGATACAGATTTTTACACAAATTTCACACTGTATTGATAAAATTAACTGGTACAACTAAAGACAGAACTTGGCAAAATATACCTAGATACCGCATTTATTACGTTACACACACCATTGTATGATTCTATTCTTTATAGTTATTTTTATTTTTTTATAAACAACGTTCTAATTAAGTATTTGTATTATAGAGAAAATTCCATATATTTTGTGATTATGCTGCCAAAAAACGATTTCAAGCTCTTACATTGCAAGTACTACGTCAATCGTAATAAATGCGGTATCTAGGTAATTTATTTTGCTAAGTTCTGTTTTAGTTTTAACAGTTATCTGCATATATATTTTAATAATAATTTTTTTCTCTGTTTTTATGAGTAGTAAGTACACTAATTTTGCCCTCCCCATTTTAATTAAAGTTTTTAAAGTCCTTCCAAAGGTTGTCTATCTATCAATACAGTGTGAAATTTAGATAAAAATCTGTATCGAGTGCTAATCTGTATCACACATCAAAAATATGTATAAATACAAAGAAATCTGTATGTATGGCAACATTATCAGACAAAACGTGCGTTTATTTCACCGCAGTGCGCGGTACTACATACATTCCTATGCGATACAAAATATTTGCGGTAGACTCACCGCAATTTTGCAGCGAGGGGCCACCGGTGACTCTACCGCATGCGTTTATTCCACCGCAGTGCGCGCACTTCTATGACACTTCATACTTCACAGATTTTGCGTTTCCAAAACGCAACGCAGTGCGCGCACGGCCTTATGAAGGAGCTCTCTAAACCTATAATCTACTTATGCGCAAATAATAAAGTGCAGCCAAGTCATTAAGCATGTACCATATCACTAGCAACGTGAGTTAATTGCTATTTAAGTTAGATATTGTGTTTGTAACTAAGTACTGAATAAATTAACATACTCCCTTCACATTAACCCCTTCACAAGTTGCCTCGGATAATTTATTCGTAAACATTTAAACACATTACTTAGGCCTTAAATCAAGCCAATATACGAGATTACCGTTCTAAATCCTAGTTAAATTCATTAAAAGGGATTAACCGATCGCTGTAGTTTCTTAATGTACAGATTTAACACGAGAAACGTGTTGTTAAGATCGTGGATCGTGTAATTTTATAATCATATTCCTTGGGCAGGGGTAACGAACTTTTTTATAAACGCGTGCTATTTTAAACATTGGATCACTTGGCCAAATGTTACTGAAGTTTGACAAATGTTATGCGTAGGCGAGAATAACGTTCTTAAGCTTCTACCTCTTTTTTAAGACAAAATACTATGTTATCTTTGTCCCGAAAAAATAATATACTGTCAACGAAAGCTTGAGGAAAATCCCACAGAGTTTAACTTACACGTGGCATTCCAAGAATGTAGATGTCTCATTAAGGGTACTACTAACGCAACAAATCCTACTAATATTATAAATGCGAATGTTTGTGAGGATGGATGGATGTTTGTTACTCTTTCACGCAAAAACTACTGCACGGATCTGAATGAAATTTGGTAAGTATATAGTTGGCAGCCTGGAATAACACATAGGCTACTTTTTATCCCGAAATTCCCACGGGATCGGGATTTGCGCGGGAAAACCTTCCCACGCGTACGAAGTCGCGGGTAGAAGCTAGTACATAATAAAATTGCGTAGTTCGTGAATTAGTGTTGCCCAAAATCAGTCTTGGTCTTGTCCTTGCATTTTTGCAAGCCCAAAACCAAGGATAAGGCTTACCCTGCAAGATTTAAGCAAGAACAAGACTAAGCCTGCGAGCAAAACGACAGTCTGAACTGAAGTTCAGACTGTCGTTTTCTTTGTGTTATTATTATTAAAATGAGAAAACTTACATTGCAAAAACACAGAGGAAGGGCGGGCAATGCGGGGGAAAAATGAAACTTACGAATGAATAAATATTCATTTCTTATGAAATGACATGAATATTTATTTTGTAAACTGGTTATAAATAACACTTTTACACGTCATGTTTAAAAAACTAATTAAGTGTTCTCCGAGTTTGGATCGTTGCCCGGAGCCGGATTATTCGATGAGAACGTTAATGCGCTGGCTCTGACGGAGGTGTTACTACCACCAACAGTGATAAAGGTCCGGCAACATCGCACAAGATTAGCACACACACAATATTCGTTCCATGGTTTTTTAAAATAAGAAATCAGTGGAAAATACTAAGTTGTTGTAACTTAATATTTTTTAACAACATTTTAAAGTGATTTCTAGTACCTTATATTTATAGCCACCGTGCCGGCGGCGGTGCCTAGGGACAGAATTTTTTGTATCGATTCATTTATGCAGTTTTAAAGCGTAGGTATCAGTGCATCGAAATGTTAAAATATAATCTAAAAATACATATAAAACTATCTCGTATTTTTTTCGTTAATATAAGTACTTAAGTAATGAATGACAATTGATTTTCTCAATAATTAAGCTAAATCAGATACTTTAATTTTATCTCGTCTGCATTAAATAAGTCAGTATTGTTGTTTCACAGTTTTCATTGGATTTTATTACAAAATGTTTTTATTTTTTGTCGTGTCAAAATATCGTGATTAGTTAATACTTGTGTGTATTATTTGTACGATATCGATTAATCACATTACGAACAATAACATAAACATACATAGTACAAACTATCAATTAAAAGAAAAACAGTGCATCCCTAGTTTTGACCATCGCGGCACTTTGATAGTGCGCGGCTTTGTTGGCGGCAACGTTTTGATATTGCCGGCAACAAAGTTAGGTCGGATACTATAACCTCTCAAAGAAAGTTTGCATCTATCGGAAGTACAAGGTCAAGATACGAGTACACGCGCAGGTGGCTTCTATTGATATCGCATACAATCGTCGCCGCTGCGTCGTGCTCCCATATGAGAAATATTGTAAATACTTGTGTGTAAAAATTGGCTACAATACTAACCAAATGAGTAACGTCACGCCGCGCATTTTGTATTTTAAAATTACACACATCCAAAAATTGACATTAGCATTGTCGGTTTCTCAACTTCTATCGTACTCTAGTAGTTATTAAGTACCTACATAAATACAGTAGGTAGCGTACCTAGCCAAATTTTATTTAATTAATGTAGATTAATTCCATCAAAAGAAAAACATAATACACAGAATATTATTTACATAATATTTACATTTTATTGCTACGTAGGCACACTATACCTATCTGGTAACGTATCTGTTTTATTAATCTTCTAAAGAATCATTATTTTTATCAAAGAATGCCGTCTTTTATCGGTATTTCAGCGTGTGCTTATAAATAGGAGTATTTATTTCAGTTTTAATAATTTCACATTGAGCTTTGCTTCGAGTTTAATGAAATGATTGTTTTTTACTGTAATCCTTGTTGTTCTCAGACTGATAAGTTTATAGTTTGACATGAGTAACGAATATTCAAATACAGTCAAGTTAATGTCAATAATTTGTTTTTATATGTTTTAACCATGTTTTAGCACATGTAAGCTTATTAAATGTAAACTTTCATTAAGAAACCAACGGACTTTCGTGGGACACGGTAGGTTGCTCAGTTGGTGAGTGAGGAAAATGTCAGCCATTTTAAGCGTAAATTATTTCTATTTCTAGTTGAAATGACATACTACTCCATTCAAGACTTTTTAAATGACAAGTATTAATGAATTTTATGACCGACAGTTTATTATTTCCTGACATCTCATGTAAAACATAATTTTAATATTGACATAGCTGACATTTGATTATAATATTTTGTATTTTTTTTTTTGATATCTTAATGGAAATTTTTTGATATCTAATTTAATTTCATATGATGTAAGTCAATTTAATACAATATGATGTAATTCAATTAAATACAATATGATGTGATTTGGTTTAATTTGTTATGATGTAATTTAATTTAAATGAATGTAAACGTAATATTTTTGTATGCTTTTACAGCAGAACATAGATAGTTACTAATGACATATATTTTACCACCTATTTTACTTATATTCACAAAAGTAACTGATTGATTGATTGGTGCATCGGCACGGATCGCCTAGGTCGTGGATTCAAACCATGAGGTCTGAACGTGTGTTCAGTTCTGAGATGATGTGTCAGTTGATATTTCGAATTTCTTATTAAATTTATTAATTTGGTTGGCCTTTAATATGCCTATGTAAATTCAAGCTCAAAATGTACCTACTCTATTCCATTGTTCTAAGATCTAAACTACCGTTTAATAAATAGCAATAGGATAATCATTAATTGCAAGACTCTTGCGAGACTCTTACGCAAGACCAAGACCAAGACTAGGAGTGCAATACCAAGACCAAGACTGGCTAAGTCTCGTCTTGGTCTTGCATTTGGGCAACACTATCGTGAACATGTAAATCCTGTCAGAATCGAGAGCAAATCCAAATCATTGTATATTTAAAAAAATAGCCAATCAATCAGACACAGTGTCAAATTGAGAGTATATTTTTCAAATAGAACCAGTTTCAATTAGTCACAGTATAATTAGTAAAAAGTGATGTTATCCACGAAATAATTTTAACCACCGGCCATATGTTCGCAATCCCTGTCAAGACTAAAGGGCCAACCACACTTACACCCGACACCAGCACACGCGTGATTTCGGGTCGCATTACGAACCTGCTTGCTACTTTCTCGGTCACCATAGACTAGCGTGTTACAAGTGTATCCTACGCTCAAGTTATGATAGTGTGTAGTCTAGGTATTAGGTTTCGTAATCTAGATTGTGAAATGCTCGGTTCTCGGAATATTTGGCCGTAATGTTAGGTTGTATGTGATTTATATGAATGTTTCGTGATAGATAGATATAATTTATTTATTTCTACAATATACATGTTTGGTAGTAAATTACCTGCTATTTAGGTGCCTGTTTGGTTTATTTCTTCATCGAAGCTTATTTTTATTTGATACTAGGTGTTGTCTGTGACTTTGTTCGCGTGCGATTTTTTGGCCCAGAAACCCTTGTCTCCTCAGAACACCCTTCCTAAGTTTCATCATTATCTGAATATTGATTTAAAAACAAGACAAACACACAAACATTCATTTTTATTTATATAAACAGGAGTGTTGTTTATGCTATCAGACTTGTCTATTTTAATGGGAGCATTCATCACCTGAATTATTATTTTAAGACTATCATTTCTACTACGACTTTGCATCAACATCTGGAGCTCGACTTCACCAACGGCTGGACACGGACCTTCCTTTTAGGCTTTTACGATGCCAAATCAGAACCTACCATAATATTAGACAGGAGGTATACTTACTAAGATAGGTTTTTTATCCAATGTCAGGCTTATTTTGACAATGTTGCGGCAATGCAAACCGGATACCGGAGCCCCGGACGCAGGGGACGTAGGGGGTATCAGTAAAAGTATGATACTCCCTTCCGCTGCACTCCGAGCGGGAGAAGGCCTTTGATTTTTCCCACTGAAAAAAAAGGCTTAAGTTTAAGAAGAAATATCACAAGGTTTCCCCATTTTTTCACATCGAGAACCATTTACCAATACAGGAACAAAGTAAAGCATTGCCATCACAATTTCACCAAAACAATATCAGCAAAACCCATTACAATTTTGATCTACATACATACAAAAACTTCCTAATATTTATACCTGATACTTACGATGCCGCGTTGCTCGGCTATTTCGCCAGACTCGATCAAGATCTGCAGGTCACAACGCAGTCATTATTAGTAATAGAGGCCTTGTCGACTATTAGACACGTTAAAATTACACCTCTACTGCAATGGTTCGCCTTTTAGAGCGTACGATACGATTGCGATACGGCCCGTTGGTAGACAGTTTAATTTCCTTTTTAGAGGAACCTCTCTAAATTGTTGTTTAAATGGCATCTCAGCACTCAGAAGTACAATGTCACCGTGTAGTAATTTTAAAGAAGATTGAATTTGGAAGTTTTAGAAGATTAATACTGTGTGCAGTTTCTCTCGTGTTAAAGTCGGAAATTATCCCAAGGGAGCATAAACTCGGTACATTTAAAAGTATTGTATTATCATATCCTAATCTGGTACATGGTCTACTAATGTGCAAATTTTCTACTATTTTATACTAATATTATAAAGCGGAAAAGTTTGTTTGTTTGTTTGTTTGCTTGAACGCGCTAATCTTCGAAAGTACTGGGTGGATTTGGATGCAATTTGGTATGGACGTAGCTTGAAGCTTGAGGAAGGTTATAGGCTACTTTTTACGCAACTGCAAAAAAGGAGAGTTATGTTTTTAGCGTGATAGAATCCACGGGAGCGAAGTCCCGCGTGAGTACTAGTATTTTATATAATGACTAGCTTTTGCCCGCGACTTCGTCCGCATGGAATAGTTACTTTGGGCTAACGTTAAATTTAACCCCGATTTTGAAGCATTCTTCATTGGCGCTCCGCTCCTATTGGCTTTAGCGTAATGATACAATATAGCTGTGCCCGCGACTCCGTCAGCGTAAGTTAATGTATTGGTAATATTGTTTAGATCACGTTCACATGAGGCTTAAGTACCTAGAGAACGCTTCGACCGCGAGACGCATCGAGCGCGGCGACCGATTCTCAAAAATAATCCTTATAGCATGATTCAGTATTCACGCGCGATGGCTTATTATTATAAGCGTATTTCATGTATAACTTTGGTGTTTCTATACCGATTTATATGATTCTTTTTACGGTTTCGTAGCCGAATGGCAAAAAACGGAATCTTTATAGTTTCGACATGTCTGTCGTCTGTCTGTCTGTCTGTCTGTCCGTCCGTCCGTCTGTCACAGCAATTTTATTCCGAAACTATTAGGACTATACATGTGAAACTTGATAGGTAGATGTATTCTGTGAACCGCTTTCCGATATTGAGAAAAAAATTAAAAAATATTTAAAATAAAGGGGGGCTCCCCATACATGGAACTAAACCTGAAAATATTTTTTTTCATGAAATCGATGCATGTGTGGTATCTATAGACAGTTCTTTAAAAACGACATCGGGGTTTCTAAAACCACTTTTCCATAAAGTCAATCGTTTAAAAGATTTATAAGCTTCCAAAGTGGTAAAATGTGTGTGTGGCGGACACAACCTCTAACTTCTATAATAATGGAGTAAAAAATCTAAAAAAAATATATGTCTGTAGATCTTAATACAAACTTTCAACCAAAATTAGTTTGAACGAAATCAGTTCAGCAGTTTTTGAGATACAGTATATTTTCTAAAACCGCAAATATAACTTTGTAATTCATACAAACACTATGAAAAACAAATTTATTCGGCGCAGTTGTAAAAAATGTAAAAAAGCCAGTTTTAAGAAATTTGTAAGGTTTTTTTTTCAAAACAAATTTATTTGGCGCAGTTGTAAAAAATGTAAATAAGCTAGTTTTAAGAAATTTGTAAGGTTTTTTTTTCGTCAAATAAATTTGCATATTATATTATAGTTACTACGGAACCCTTCATGGGCGAGTCTGACTCGCACTTGGCCAATTTTTTATGGAATAGTTAATAATGTTAACTTTTTCAATTAGGGGTGACTGAGAGTGTTATAAACGTAAGAGTAGACAAATATTATAATCAGAAAGCTTCGAACTGCTAAGCTATCGGGAGTTACACGTGTTATTGTGAGTCAACCATAAAAGTTAGACATATGCTGTCGTGGGATATTTTTTATATAATTTTAAGGAGAACATTTCCGTCATGAAATGATTTGTGTAGCTTTAACCATTAAGGTTGCACACGCGACGGAAGCTTAAAAAATGGAGTAACTTCTCCCGTTTTCCCAACATTTCCCTTCACTGCTCTGCTCCTATTGATTGTAGCGTGATGAAAAGTATACTATAACCCGCTCAGGAGTATGAAAAATAATTGTACCAAGTTTCGTTAAAATCCGTCGAGTAGTTTTTGTTTCTATAACGGTTATACAGACAGACAGACAGACAGACAGACAAAAATTTAACTGATTGCATTTTTGGCATGAGAATCGATCCTTAATCACCCCCTGATAGTTATTTTGGAAATATATTTCATGTACAGAATTGACCTCTCTACAGATTTATTATAAGTATAGAAGATAGGTACTATAGTGACCGCCTAGTGGTCAAAAACCGACCATTATGGTCACACATAAAGTAATTTGAATTTTCAGTCTTGATTACAAAAGTATTAGCTTTCCGCACTACTATATTGAGGAGAAGAATACACATTAGCTGTGCCGAATTTCATACTCCTACGTCCGCTTAATTTCCGTAAAAAGGGGTACAAAAGTTTTTGCTTCACTGATATGTACGGGATGAGACGTGATAATAGATAGAATAGATGTAATGTAGGAATAATAAGTTTAGAAAATCCTTATCTGTTCTTTAATTACTTGCAAATTCCACTACTTAGAAAGGATTTAACTGGCCATGTCGTATGCGTTATATAATGCCGCCATAACTTTAACACGATTGCAATGATTAAGTTGATATTTAGAATGAGTGTCGAAATTAAATATTTTGCATGGGATACGTAAACGTGTCGAACAAGCTGGGGGCTCGTAAGACATGAGACTGCAACAAGGGCCTCGGTAGACCGTTAAGGAGATGGCAAGACGACCTGGATGGCTTCCTTAAGACTTACATGGATGAGGGGCAAAACCTTGACCGCTGGAATGAACGGAGAGAGGTCTTTTGTCTAACAGTGGTACAGTACAAGCGAATATTAATAATCATGATCTATTGAAGCTGGCGTTGCACGGCTGGATAAAGGGCCTGATACGGAATGCAGTACCCACTCCTCGATACAGCTCGTAATGTTAGGAGGTTCCCTTCTCAGAGGACCTAACCACTGGTAACTTGGACCCTGCTTCCAATACCTCTGGATTTGTGCGTGCCTTTTTTTTATGCAAATGCTCTTTGTAGAAAAATATTTTGAAATATTTTTGTGAGGTAAGGGTAATAAAGAATATACATACCAATAGCCTCACAAGAACGTATATGTTTATTTAATAATAAACATATACGTTTGTGTAAGGCTATTCTTAACATTTTCGATATTATTTTGACGTTGGGTATTTTTCAAGCATCAAAATTGTTTAAATTAAATTTAACCCTTTTGCCTCAACTTTGTGTGCAGAGATAATGAAAAATCGTGTTTCCAATACTCAAAACCGTATTTTAAACAATAATGTTATTGTTATTTGGAGATAGAGAAGTAATTGTCTAACTACAGCAATTGTTAGTTACGTTTGAATTTCTTTCGTTTAGTTTGGAAAGTATACCGAAAAACAGCTTATTTATGTCAGATTTGCATTTGAAAATAGATTTACGATTTGATCTTTGAGGTAAAGCATATCTTGCTGCGGTCGGTCCACTGACCCCAACTTATTTAGGAAAAAGCCAGACAGATTGATAAGGTTTTGATCGACCCCTTCTCAACAACCATAACGCTAACATTCTCTCTCGACTTGCCACCATCAATAATATACGTAAAAGTAAAGTCGAAATTTTCTTTTAAGCGTAAAATGAGATACCACTTCTTAAAAGCCGGTCATTTTTAGTTTTGTCTTGCCATAATTATAATTATTGTGAGTTCGCTTAATAGAAAGATTTTCTAAAGCACCGTATTTATTAGTTTATTATTTTACCATATGTATGTATTTTATTATAATACTTACACACATCAAAAGTGTCTAGGGATCAACATATATTTTTGCAATAACTTTTCTCCTGATTGATATTAATTAAAATTTTCTTTAAGGATTCATCAAATAATGTGTTTTCGTTTGTCACAGTAACGATAAACCAAGTCACCTTTGCATTAATAAAGAAATTTGCCATTTTCCTAATAAAGGGATTTTTGACATTTGAACCACTAACATTAAAGTTCGAAAAAAAGACTGAAATAACAGTTTTCTTTAAAATTTTATTGGGTAACTTAAACAATTAATAATCCGTGTTTCTACCGCGAACACTAACAACACAAGAACATCGGTTTGGCATACTCAAAATGAGTTCATCCAAATTACGCTGTGGAATGGCCGCCCACGTTCGTTGCAATAACAAAAAAAGGTCTTCTTGCGACTGGATACCCTCCATATTCGGCAGAGCTCTTCTCTGTAGCATATCCCATGCATGCTCAATCGGGTTCAAGTCTGGCGACTGAGCAGGCCAGAGCAGGACATTGATGTTAGCTGCGGCGAGAGTCTGTCTTACAACTCTTGCGGTGTGCGGTCGTGCATTATCATGCATTAACTGAAATAAGGGACCGATTTGCACTTGTAGAGGAACGATGACGTCAGATACAATCGTCTCAGCATAAATTTGAGCGTTGAGGTTGCCTCTGATCCAAATCAACTCAGTTCTTCCGCCGATCCAAATACCCGCCCATACCATGATGGTTCCACCACTATAAGGATGGACTTCCTGGCAGGATTTTAATCGCTGTTGGCGTCCAGGGGTTCTCCAGTGTCGTATACGTCTTGTATCCGGTCTCATACCAAAACGAGACACATCAGAAAAGCACACGAAACGCCATTGTTCTTCTGCCCAATTTCTGTGTTCAAGAGCCCATTGATATCGAATCCTACGATTGTGCATTGCTATAGGTTACCAAACTACGGGTACCCCGTAGCGGTCTTCGGGAATGAAGGTTCACTTCATGCAAGCGGTTTCTGACTGTTTGGTCGCTAATTAAGTTCCCTGAAGAGTGATGAAGCCTCACGGCTAACATCATGGCGGTTATTGTTGGAGCTCTTCGAGTTAAGATTTGAATGTATCGGTCTTGTCTCCGTGTGGTGCAGCGATACCGTCCTCCATGGCGCTCAGCCACGGTACCAGTGCTTCGGTAACGTGTCCAAAGTCGACTGATAACACTCTGACTTGTATTCAGAGCTAAAGCCACAGTACGTTGCCGGGAACCAGCTTCTATCATTCCCACGGCTCTGAGCATTTCTTCCCTGCTTAAATGACGTCGCCGCTCCATAATAACGTTGGTTTTAATCAGTAGTAGGGAAACAGTAGCACTAATAATGTCTTTGTAGTGACATAGTACCTGTCACTCATTTACCATACCTGCGAACGAATACCAAATACCTCCGACCAGTACCTTTACCTTCAAACCAAATAATTACCAGTTTACCACTCAACACTGAACCAATTACCACACCACGTTTTTGACATTCCGAAAAGAAACAGAGAAAGCAATCATCTTGAAAAAGACGTTGGTTTGTAAAGAAACAGGATAACAGCACGAGCATAGCACGGCGTCATCACAACGCCGCACTCGCCGGCCATATCGCTTCGAGAGAAGCGGTTTGTTTGTAAGCATGCAATCAGGCAGAGCAAGCTTAGCATCAGTTTTTCTCCGCATCTTCATGTCACACTCCAGGACTACGCAGATGGACACGCGGCGCTAATGACACACGGCGGGAAAATTCTTGAACAGCAGACATCTTCACTCGACGGCAGCTCAGAAGCAAAAGAGCGTGACTCCTCTGGGCAGTCGCTGCGCCCCGTCAGGGGTGCGGCGAGCGGTCACGGGGGGTTGCCCCACTCCCGCGGGAGCATGCCGTGTCCCGTAAATACGGGACCGTCTTCGGGTTGCCTAGTGGCGGCGTAGATGTTCGGGTGTGCGTTGAAAGCGCCTGTTCAAAAGTGAACGGCAACGCACACCCGCGTGATTCATTGCTATTGTGTGACTATAGGCGCGCCGCGGCGCCGATTTTTCGGCGCCGTTTCTTCACGACACCCCGGCGGTCTGACCCCGCCGGGTGAAACCCCCATACGGGGGAAGCCCAGCGGGAGCCGACCAGCGACGAGGGTGCCGACTCTGGCGCACCTATAGTGAATGCGGGGCTCTCGTTCGTCCCGTTTCCAGGTCTAGCCGGTTACGTTTCGAACTGCAGAGCCGAGAATGTATGTGTGAGCGGCATTGTATTGTGTGTCGCCGCTCAGTGCGTCTGCACCGAATAGCGTGCGCTGCTATTCGGTGCTAGTTATGTATAGCGCATGTAGAGTCATGAATGAGTGTTTTAGTACGTAACGTGCCTATATTAACTTAGAACACGTTACGTACTAGGTGAAGTGTTGTTATGCGTAGTTTAGTTGTTTGAGTAAGCCGCGTGTAAAGTGGGGCGACTTACCCAGGAGTCAAGTCCGGGGGGGATGCGGCCGCGACGTCTGTCGGGAGCAGATCTCTGGGCAGCCTCCTCGCGTCTGGCGGGCGCGCGTGCAGGGGCGCCAGGTGCTTGACGTGGGGCCAAGCAGAGGCGTCGGCACGCGCGAACATCGCCTTCGCGAGGCGCTGCACGTACTCATCCAGGCCCTCAATCCCGAGGTCCCGCCTGATTACGTCATTCCTCACATAGCGAGGAGCACCTACTATGGTCCGCAGCGCCATGTTCTGTTGCGCGCGGAGCGGCCTGCGGGTCGTCTCACCAGTGAGGACGAACCAGGCGGGGGCGGCGTATGTCAGCAGGGGGCGTATGTACGACTTGTACACGCCCAGCTTGACACGCGCCGGGAGGCGGGACGATAGCACTGGATAAAGTAGTGAGCGGGCTACCTTTGTCTGCGCCGCGACTTGCTCGGCGTGCGGCCGCATCGTGAGCCGACGGTCGATGGTAACGCCGAGGTATTTGACCTGCGGCGCCCACGCGATCTCGGCTCCCATGAGCTCCAAGGGTGGTGGCAGAGGGGTTGAGCCTGTGATAATAGCCTGCGTTTTACTCACGTTTACGGAGAGCCGCCACTTGGCGAGCCACTCGGGGAGCATGTTGAGCGCGCGCTGCATCTTCGTCGCCGCGTACCTCGCGTTCATCGAGGTGGTGATGTACGCGGCGTCGTCGGCGTACAGAGCGAGCGTCGCGTCCGCCGTGGTGGGGATGTCGTCTGTGTAACGTGAGTAACACGCAGGCGACACGCAGCTGCCCTGAGGTACTCCCGCCTCGATGGGGCGGGGTGAAGAGAGTGCTCCGTCGACCACCACCCTGAAGCTCCTGTTGGACAGAAAAGATTGGACCACCTTCACTACGCGACGGGGCGTGGCGGAGGTGGCCAGTTTATAAACTAGACCGTCGTGCCATACGCGATCGAAGGCCTTCTCCATGTCGAGGAGTACTGCTACCGCGTACTCTTTCTTGTTCATCGTGCTGGACAGCTGGTAGAGTACTCTCGACAGCTGGAGCGTCGTGCTGTGGTCCGCCCTGAATCCGAACTGTTCGGGTCTTGGGGTGATGTGAGGGTTGAGGTGCCGCAGCAGGAGTGACTCGAACACCTTGGAGATGGTGGGCAGCAGAGTGATGGGCCGATAGCTCTCCGGCTTCAGTACGTTTTTCCCCGCCTTGGGCAGCATGATGACGCGCCCCTCCTTCCAAACAGCAGGGAAGGCCCCCGTGCGCAGCACCGCCGTGAACAGGCGCGCCAGCGCCACCACCATACGGTGGGGCAGGTGGCGCAGCACTGCGTTGGTGATGCCGTCGGCCCCGGGAGCCTTCTTTAGTTTGGTCTTCAGGATGGCGCGTCTGACTGCGCCCGGCGAGAAAAATACTGGGTCTTCTTCGGGAGCTATCGGCGTCGCGAAGTAGGCTCCAAGGTGTTGCTCGACTGCTGCGACATGTGCGTGCTCGTCGGTTGGATTCGGGCGGAACTGGCGCTCCAGGTGCTCGGCGAAGACCTCCGCGCGGTCCTCCGCAATGTACTTGAGAGCCCCGTCGGTGCCTCGTAGTGGGCGCACCGGGGCTGGGGTATTCGAGAGTTGGCGGCATAGTTTATGTAATGACGGCCAGCTGTCAGCCGCGGCGTCAATACGTTCCTCCCAGCTCGCGGTGGCCGACGCCTTTAGCTCGGCCTTTACCCTCTCCGCGAGTCGATTCAGTTGCGTACGCATGACGGGGCATCTTGTCTGTTGCCACTGCTTGCGTAGGCGTCTCTTCTCGGCGATCATAGCTCGCAGGCTCGGCGACAGGGGCGGCAATAGCCCTCTCCCCTGCGCCGGCGGCGGTATGACCGCCTCTTCTATCGCTTGTTGTACGCAAGCAGTGACGTCGGCTGCGAACTGATCGACCTCCGCGGCGGTAGTGATGGGCCGAGTCGGCGTCGTGGCCTCAACCTTTTCTGTGAATCTTGACCAGTTGATTAATCGACGTGGCGCTGGCGGCTTCAGTCGGGTCGGCATTTCAGATATGACGACGAGTACAGGCTGATGATCAGACTGCAGCTCGTCGTCGATCACGTGTTGGGTGATCTGGCAGCTTAGCCCCTGGTGGATCACAATGTCCAGCACGTCCGGCATGTGATGAGGGTTGTCCGGGTACCGGGTAGGCGTCTCTGGGCCGGACACTGTGTAGCCAGAGGCTTCCGCGTCCGCGAAGAGTCGTCTCCCCTGGGCGTTTGTGTTGTATGAATTCCACGCTGGATGCTTGCAGTTGAAGTCCCCGGCGAGGATGGTAGGATGCTGAGCGAAGAGCAGGGCCCGCAACTCAGCCAGGTCTATCTGGGTTGCGGGCGGCTTGTAGGCGGCGTATACTCGGAGATCCTCGCCGGCCACGTGGATCTGCACACCCAGCGTGTACAGTGAAGTTGTGGAGGGGGGCAGCTCTTGATGGACGACTCTTCGCCTCACCAGCACTGCCAGACCACGATATCTGATGTTGAATGCCGACCGCTCGTCTTGGCGATAAACGAGGTAACCTGGGAACTTGACCCTATCTTCTGGTCCCAGGTGCGTCTCGTTTATTAGCGCCACGTCGATGTCTTGATCCCTCAGGAGATGGCGGAGGGGAGCGACCTTGTCTCGCAGGCCGCGGGCGTTCCAGTTTAACACCCGCAGTGGCCTAGCCATGGGTGAGCGTTAATAATGTCGCTAGGCCATCTAAAATGACCTGTTGTGGGTCTTGCCCCCGCCCGATGGCCTGGATCAGGTCCATCAGGATTTTAATGGCGCAGGTCATGAATTCTTTGTTGACATTTCCGGAGGCGCCGGCCGCCTCGGTGTTTGTCTTTTGTTCATTCGGGTTACTCTTCTTAGTTTGTTTACCGGCGCCTCTTGTCGCCGTGGCTTGTTTTGTTTTGGCCTGCGCCTTGTTTTGGGCGGGGGGGGCCTGCGAGACCTCTGCCTGGGTCGCGTTCTCTTGATTCTTCGGGTTCTGCGGGGGGGGGGGGTTGTGCCTTACCTTTCCCCCCTCGTTTCTTGTTCCTCCTCCGCCGGGAAGAGGTGGCCTCTCCGCGTGACGTGGGCCCGTTTGCTGCCGCCATCAGGGACGCGCCGCCGTGGCCGTCCTCCACCTGGTTGGCCTCTGTGTCCACCGGTTGTTTGGGGCGGCGTGAGTTGGCTGTCGTGATGGCGACAGTTCCCGCCCGCTTGTTCTGGATCTCTCTTTGAAACACGGGGCACTTGACGTGACACGCCGGGTGCGGGCCACCGCAGTTTGCGCAGGTGGCCGGCTCTTCCCTCGGTCGTGTACAGTCTCTGGCTACGTGCCCCTCTCCGCATCTCACGCAGGCGAGCGGGCGGTGGCATTGGTGCGATGAGTGCCTGAATTTCTGGCACCTATGGCACTGGGCGGGTCCACGCTTTCCACGCCATGCCTCTATCCTCACCCCCCGCATCATCAGGAACACGGAGGTATCGTAGATAGTTCGGATATCTGGGGTTCTTTTTAACATGGCGTAGAAAATACAGCCGGGTCGTCCTTGGCGCGCCCTTATATGGCGCACGTACTCCGGCTCGTAACCTAATACGCGGAGCTCTTCCTCAATCTCCTTCGGTTCGGTGTCAGCCGGCAACCCCCGGATGGCCACTTTAACCAGCTTCTCCGCTGGTAGGGAATAAGCGAACCAGGATATCCCACTCTGCTTTTCAAGTTCCGTGAGATATCGCTGGATCAGCCTATATTCGTCCTCGGTTTCCGGCGAGAAACGTACGCCGGATCCGTACGGACGGGCGTTAGGAGGCCGACCCAGCTTGGTTGCTAAGGCTCTGAAATGGTGAGCCCAGTTGGGGAGCCGCTCTACTACCAACGGAGGGTAGCGGGGGCGCTTCTGCCGCTGACCCGGGGTCGCGTTGGAAGTGGTGGCGGGGGCCGCGCCACTAGAAGTGGTGGCGCGGGCCGCATCTGAGTTAGTAGTGGGGGTAGGTGTAGGCACTCCACCTACCTCCTCTGTGGTGTCTTCTTCGTCCTCCGATGCTCGTGGACTGTCGGCGTAGTCCCGCCGCCGTGACGCACATTCTTGTCGTGTGCGTTGTGGTGGCGGATCGGGGCGGTATCTTTTCCTTTCTTCATCAGTGGAGTCCTCGGGGCTTCGGCGGCGTCTCTGCGGACGCGGCTCGGGAGGCACGTCGGTGTCCGAGTCTGATGACATCTGGGTAGGTGACCCAGCGCGCGATGACGCGGCGGAGTACGTCGCGGGCGCGTCATATGCGGCACAACGCGGCGGCGTTAGGGTTGCGGTCTGGGCTAATGCCTTACGCAGGCGCGGGTCCCTCGACGGGGTCGCGACAACACGCGCGAAGGATGGGTGCGCGGCGGCGGTAGGTGCGCGCGATGTGCCAGCGGTGGCGAGCGCGGGGGCAGCGCCAGCAGGGGCGCGCGGGGCGGCGGCGGGCCCGGTTACGGCCGGGCGTTGCGTCGCGGGACTTGCCTTATCAGATTGCGGGCGGCTCGGCGCCGCCATCGGCGCAGCGCGCGCAGGCGCCGGCGGCGGCGGCGGGTCGGCGGCAATCCTCTTCGCTTGGTTCTTCTTCTTTGCTTGGGCTTCTTCTCCCCTGGCTGTGCCAGACACCATGGTCCAGATTTCGGGGAGGGACGACGCCCGATCCAGCGGCGGGTTCCTTCTCCTCGAGTCGGTGGGCTCGTCTTCGTCGTGGGATGCGGCGTTGCCGCGGCCCGGAGAGCCGCGGGCGCCGGGTTTCGGCATCACAACACTTATAGTCTATTGTCTTGGGTTTACACTGAATTCAAAACAGTTAAAAGTTTTTTCGCGAAAATAACTCGACTTGTGGGTAGGCGTAACCGTCGCGCGACCGACAGTGTTCTAGAAACACCGAGATCCTACGGCGGGTGGCGCCCTCTGCGCCTGTACGAGCGAACGGCGTTCACTCGTACACTCGCAGAGAGACAACACCGAAAAACGGTCCGTACGCGAAACACAATACTCTGGTAACGGAGACACTATCACTCGTGAGCACTGGGTGGTTACTGGCGAATCCAAAAGAGCGTGACCGCGCCCCGCTCCGATATATATAGGTCCGCGACGATCTAGTGCCGCGGGCAGGAATGCGTTCCGCGCCCCGCGCGCGTCTCGCCCGGCGGCGCTTCGCCATTGGTCGAGAGCTTAGAAACTGTGTTTGTCATGCCTAGATAGAACCATAACCAATGTATATATAAGCAGGTGTTTTCGTCAATAAAGTATCACTCTCCGCCCGACGCTCGCCCGAGACGGTCGTGCCGCTCTGCGCTCCCGATCGTTCTGTGTCTGTGTCATCGCTTCGTCGCGCTCGCCGTGACGTCATTCGTAGTCGCCGACTACAACTCTCGATCCGGAACCGCCTTTTTCAAGGCAGTGAAGGATATTTTGTTTCTATAACAGAGTATCGTCAAAAACAATTAGGTTTGGCCCCTTCAGGGTAAAACCACAGTTTCGTGGTCCTTGGTTGGAAACCTCACGGTGTCAACAATACCAAGGGGGTGCTGACCCGACGCACCCGCTGATCCCCTTCAGGGTGAAGCAGTCAATTGGAGTCGAGTGCTAGGTTTTGGCCTTGGGGGATCTCCTAGTCAAACCTAGTTACTGAGTTTCCTTTTCAGCTACCTAGTGTCGGTTGGGTGTGTCTACCCCTTCGCACTAGACCCAATAGGGCCCGGTTCGCACAATAAGACTGGCGACCGGTTACAAGCTTAGGGCTCACCAATAGGTACACACCTCCCAGTCTCCACCCGACTGGGAGGCTAACACATCCCCGGACCCATCCATCCGGGGAGTTAGGCCAGTTAGGCTTTAAATAGGCCCCCCGCGGGAGAGAAATCTCCAAAATTCCCCGATAGATATTTTTTAATCCCTCGTCATGGAGGACGCCTTGCAAAAGGCGCACCTCTTGGACGAGCTAAGAAAGGACCCCGACTTTTGCGCCAGATATGGCGGAAAGCTCGCTGCTTTGCAGCGAAATATTTCCCTGGCTACTAAAGCCAAAGTCACTGATTTTAGCGACGTGCTCGATAGCCCGCTATCTCCCCCGCTCGCGGATCAAGGCCCTCCGGTTGGCTCATTCACCGAAAAGTTTATTGTTTCGGACCCCATTGTTCATCGAACAATGAAAAACTCCGAAACTAATTGCCCCTTACCGCCGCCGCTCGCTGACAAAGATGTACCGACCACTCGATTCCCAGACCCAGTTATTGTTGCCGGCCCACTCTCTAATCCCATTGTTCATAGAACAATGGACGCCGCGCAGGTGTGCGCTGCACCTGAATTTTACGATATGGACACGTCGGCTCCGTTATCTAACCCACCCTCCGACCAAGACGAAGCCTCTTCTTGCCCTTCGTCCTCCGAAGACGACTTTCAAATCGTCACCGGAGGCAAGAGGAAGAAAGGGAAAACCTCCCAGGCCAGCAAGGCCAAAAAGACCACCGCGTCGCCCCCGTCCCCAACTCAAACGCCCGTACGACCCGTTAGCCCAGTCCCAATTACCTCTGCTCACGCGCAGAATAGTCGTCTCACCAGCCCGATAGCCCAAACTTCCTCAGCCCAAAGGAAGCAACGCCCTCCGCCCCCCTTTTACATCCAGGACAAGGGTAAATGGACTGATGTGTCCAAGATGTGTGTTGATCGAAAGATCAACTACACAAACGCCCGTGCCTGCCAAAATGGCATTAAAGTCACCGTCCCTACGTCGAACGACTATAGGGAACTATATCGCGCCCTCCGTGAAAGGAATATTTCCTTTCACACTTTCTCCTTCCCCGAGGACACGCCCACTCGTGTTATTATTAAACGTGTCCCTAAAGAAATCCTAGTACAGGATATTAAAGACGACCTTGCCGATCAAGGTATACCAGTGATCGCCGTCCATCGCTTACATAAAGCGAGAGGCGGTGAATTGTACGACATGGTTCTTGTCATTTGTGAACCAACCGAAGGTCATCACCCGATTTTCAAGATTAAGTCCATTTGCTCCCTATCCGGTATCTCAATTGAAAAGCCCTACAAAACCGCAACAGTGGGACAATGCCACCGTTGCCAACTGTATGGCCATGCGCAGAGCAACTGCTATGCGACTCCCAGATGCGTCAAGTGTCTGGGCGAGCACAGCACTGCGGACTGCCCTCGGCCCAAAGACCGAACCCTCTGTTCGGAACCACCCAGCTGCGTTCTCTGCGGCCAGACCGGTCACCCGGCAAACTACCGCGGCTGTCCCAAAGCCCCCAAACTCGCTCCTAAATTAGCGAAGCGCGCCAACGCCCGCCAACAAAGAGAGGCACCTTCCTCTCAAATTCCCCAACGTCTCGCTCCTCAGAGACCATCCCCGTGGAACAGGCTAAACCACGACAAAGCCTTTCCCTCCTTGGCCCCTGCCAAACCTTTGCAGTCACTGATGGATATACCCATCGCAGCGCAGATCCTGCCTAAAGCCGTGGCTCCAGAGGCCACAACCAGTCCCAAACCCGCGCCTCAAACCACTGCTGCTCCTGCAGCCAAACAACCGCCCAAACCCTCACCCGTCGGGAACGGCGAGTCTTGCGCCCAGACTCTACTGCGCCACTATAAAATATTTATGACCCGCCAAGCCAGGTCTCTCCGCGATGCCCTTCTGGCTGCCGAGCAGCAGAATAACGGCAAAATTACGACGGAAATGTACAGCCAAATATTCAGCACACACAGTGATGTCGTGCTAGGCCTCGACCAGATGGATGCGATGGACTGATCCAATGGATTCCCAACGCACAAACCACACTAGGCCTCGATCCCTCAAATTAGGTTTTTTCAACGCCAATGGCATTTTCAACCAACGCGCCGAAATAACTAAATTCCTCCGCGACCACCAATTAGACGTCCTTCTTATACAGGAAACCCTTTTGAAACCCCATCGCGCTGACCCCAAAATTGCGAATTACCGTCTAGTTCGCAATGACAGAACACGCTGCCACGGCGGCGGTACCCTTATTTATTATAGGAAGGAGTTATACTGCATCCCTCTGACCCCACCCGCGCCTCTCTCTCACCTAGAGTACTCTGCCTGTCGACTAGGCATGACTGGACATCCTCCGATAACTATCATCTCTGCCTACCATCCCCCACCATCGGTCGCGTCTCTTGCTTCAGACGATCCTATCGCGCTCACCAGCGATCTCACGACTCTCTTTGGCCTGAGTGACTCCGTCTTACTAGCGGGCGATCTCAACGCCAAACACCCCGCTTGGAACAGCAACACGACAAATGCCAGAGGCAGAATCGTGTATAACCTAGGCGCGACCCTAAACTATGACGTCATCGCTCCGATGACTCCCACCCACTACCCACACGACCCCAACCATAACCCCGATGTCCTCGATGTGGCGCTCCTAAAGAATGTAAACCTTCATTTACACTCCATAGAAGCGCTTCACGAGCTCAACTCGGATCACCGTCCCGTTATCATACACCTAGGTTCCCGCTCGGGTAACCATGATCCTACCCAACCTCCTCCGACCCAATTGATCACCGACTGGAGGAAAGTAAGTGAAAAACTGAAATCCACCACGTCGCCTCAATTGGACACCATTCCTGACCACATAGTCTCAGTCGCAGACACGACGGCGGCGATCGACTCGCTTACAGATCACGTACAATCCGTCCTGAACGATTGTTCAAGGGAAGTTCCTGTAGTGGAAGACCACCGCTGGAAACTCCCGGACGATGTACGGAATCTGATAACCGAGAAGAACGCAGCCATCCGTGCGTACAGCGCTTTTCCCTGCGCCGCAAACAAAGCTCACATGCGCAACTTACAGCGTGCTGTAAGGAAACGCATTGCCGAGCAGCGTAATGCGAGCTGGGACAAGATGTTGAGCGAACTTGAGCCCACCCATCTTGCCTTCTGGCAGCTTCAGAGGAAGTTACGATCCACTGAAGAGGCCACAATGCCTCCTCTCATTCGTCCCGATAAGAGTGTCGCCTTCGATAACTCTGAAAAAGCAGAATGCCTAGCCGACAGCCTAGAGTCCCAGTGTTCTCCCAGCTCTCAACCAGTAGACCAAGCCCACCTCGATATGGTGAACGCCGAAGTCGAACGTAGAACTTCCCTTCCGCCCGTCGAAGATCCCCATAATCCACTGGCCCCCATCACTCCTGATGAGGTCCAGGATATCATTAAAAGTCTCCAACCGCGAAAAGCCCCTGGCTCCGACGGCATCACCAATAGGGTTTTCAAACTTTTCCCCGCCCAGCTTATAGTGCTAATGACTGCCATCTTCAATGGCGCATTGAGCAATAATATGTTCCCTACAACCTGGAAAAAGGCCACCGTGATAGGTATTCCCAAACCAGGCAAGCCCAAGTCTGACCCGTCTAGCTACCGTCCCATTAGCTTACTCAACGTCCTCGGTAAAATCTATGAAAGGCTTATATATAAGCGGCTCAAAGATTTTGCCGAAGCAAAGAGTCTAATACCCAATGAGCAGTTCGGATTTAGAACCGAACACTCATGTATCCAACAAGTCCACCGCATCATAGAACACGTCAGCGCCGGCTTCCAACGGGGCGCAATAACGGGAGCCTTATTCTTCGACATAGCGAAAGCGTTCGACAAAGTCTGGCACAATGGCTTAATCTATAAGCTATACCAACTCGGCGTGCCTGACCGTCTCGTGCTCATCCTACGGAACTTTTTATCGAATCGCACCTTTCGTTATCGAATTGAGGGGGAGCTTTCCTCCCCCCATCCCATTCGCGCAGGAGTTCCTCAAGGCTCCGTACTATCCCCCCTCGTTTTCACGCTATTCACTAGTGATATTCCCAAGCATAAAAATACCCAGCTAGCCCTATTCGCCGACGATACGGCTATCTACTATACCGGTCTTAAACCCGATGCCATCGCTCGCACTCTCCAAACTTCCGCAAACACTCTGGCCAAGTGGTTCCGGAAATGGAGAATCGAAGTCAATCCAGATAAAAGCCAGGCAGTCCTCTTTTCTAAACCGCGGATAAACCCACCCTCCCCCCGTCCGATTACCATGTACGGCAAGCCGATCCCTTGGGAAAAGCAAGCCAAATACTTAGGCGTGGTCCTCGATAGACACCTCTCCTTCGCTGAGCACATAAAGCAGGCACGTTCGCGCGCCGCTTTCGCTCTAGGTAGGCTCCACTTCATTCTTAGCTCTCGCAGCAAGTTATCACTCAGGTGCAAGCTGCGTATTTTCACCGCGGTCATCCGTCCCATCATGACCTACGCCTGCGTTGTTTTCGCACACGCAAAGCCCTACCTCCTCCACAAGATGCAGACCCTCCAAAACCGATTCCTCCGTAGAGTCACGGGAGCCCCCTTTTATGTTCGAAATGAGCTTCTTCACGTAGATCTCAAGATGCCCACCATCCAGCAGTTCATGAAACGTGTCTCCAAGCGTTTCTTTGAAACTTCAATCCAACATAGGAATCCCCTTATCGTATCGGCCGCCCAATACGAACCCTCGCGTATCTCTAAGATTCGCCGACCAAGGCATACCCTAGTCACTCCCGATGACGCAATCACCCTGCTCCAAGAGAGCCGTAGGGAAACAAGTACAGTGGCACACAAACACAAAAACCGACCGTCCTTCCGTCCTCGCCGCCGAGGCCCGCCGCGACGTCCCCGTAATAGTCCACCCCGACCCTTGCCAGAGCCAGTCCGCGACGCTGAGCCAGTAGCTTTAAATTCCCTTATTAATAATAATAATGATATGATCCAGCCTGTCCCTAGCTGCCCTTCCCTGCGACGCCCTAAGCCGAGGTCCGTACCCCACAGGGGGTGCCCTTAGCGTGTAGTCGCCTAGTTTGTAAGTTTTTTTTAATAAGCCCTGGCTGGAGGCTTTAATTAATTTATTAATTAAGGCAACCACAGGCAAGTCCGGTTAAGCAGCCGACAACCTCAGAGGCTGACCTGCGAGATGCCACACACAAAAAAAAAAAAAAAAAAAGTCAATAAAGTATTCAGTATCTATTCAGTATTCAATTAACAATCCGACGTGAGTTTTATTACCTTCGAATGGATACCAAGTAATCCACACACACCCTTCCAAATTGGTGACCCGCGAACAAGAAGTCAAGAACACGAACTGGAAGACGAAACGAAGCCTGAGCTCCTCGAATATCAAACTCCTGCAAGATCCGCCGTGAATATTTGAAGCTCCACCATGCTGAATAACCCCGACGATTTCTGCGATGCTGAAGGCGCCACAACAGTAAAGAGCGACGTGGCAACAATTTCTCTTCCTGCACGTCTACCACCATTTTGGCGCCAAAATCCTCGCCTGTGTTTCGCGCAATTTGAAGCCGCCGTCGCTGCCAGCAAGATAGGTGAAGAACAAAAGTTTAACCTCGTCGTCCCGTTACTCGGCAACAGCGACCTAGAACAAATCGGCGACATCATATTAAACCCACCGCCTACCGGCAAGTACAGCGTGCTCAAGGACAGACTCATGTCGACGTACCAAGACTCCGATCACCGGCAATTACAGAAGCTACTCAGCGGTCTCGAACTCGGCGACAACAAGCCGAGCCAGCTGCTGCGTAAAATGCGAGATCTCAGTGGCACGCTATTATCTGATGAGGCGCTGAAGGTTATGTGGCTCAACCAGCTGCCCCCACAAGTTCGCGCCGTGCTCTCCGTCAACACCGAGTCATCGCTCGAAGTGCTAGCCGCGATGGCCGACAAAATGATGGAACATTTCGAACCCACTACAGTCGCCGCGGTATCCAGCTCCACAGCAAAGCCTCCATCAACAAGCACAGCAGCGAACGAGGTACAGTTAAACGCAATAACAAACCTACAAATCAGCATGCTGTCGAAACAAATAGAGAAGTTGTCAATCGAAGTCGCCGAACTCCGCAAACACCAACATTCATCGTTCCACCGTTCCCGCCAAAACTCCGCACACCGTAACCGCTCACACTCACATTCAAGACAGCGTACTGAGAACTCCCGCAAGCCCGGCGACCCCGACTGGCTTTGTTATTACCATTACCGATTCGGTAACGAGGCACGAAAATGTGAATCGCCGTGTTCCAAAATTAAGCGGGAAAACTAGAACGTACATCGATAGTGGCGGGTGTCGATGTAAACCAAACAAGCCACCGCCTATGCGTGATCGACATCAACAACCGTGAAAAATTTCTGGTCGACACGGGAGCCGACATATCTGTATTAGCCGCTCGAAACCAGCAATACGCAAAACCGACGGACAATGCAGGCTACAAACTATACGCAGCAAACGGAACAGAAATTCGTACCTACGGAGAGCGCACACTCGAGCTCAACCTAGGTTTACGAAGAAGTTTCAAGTGGACTTTCGTCATCGCTAATGTTAAAACATCAATACTGGGCGCCGACTTCCTGGCACAGCATAAACTATTAGTCGACCTACATCAAAGAAAACTTATCGACCGTGTGACAGAACTTAGCGTGAACGCCATCAAAATTAACACCACAGAAGAATCAATCCATATCATCAACCGCGACCACACTCACCACGACCTGCTGAAGAAATACCCAGACGTACTTCGACCAATGACACTGAAAACTCCAGCCAAGCACGACGTCACGCATCACATAGAGACAACTGGGCCGCCGATCTACTCACGGCCACGACCTCTACCGCCCGACAAATATAAAGCTGCAAAACTTGAGTTCGAGCGCATGATCGAGATGGGAATATGCAAGCCGTCGAACAGTCCGTGGGCGAGTCCTCTCCACATAGTAAAAAAGAAAGATGGATCACTTCGAGTATGTGGGGATTACAGAAGACTCAACGCCGTCACCGTTCCCGACCGATACCCCATTCCACGAATTCAAGATTTCACATACCAGCTCCACGGCAAGAAAATATTCTCAAAACTCGATTTGAAAATGGCCTATTTCTGGATACCAATCGCAAGTCAAGATCATGCTCAAAAAACAGCAATAATAACACCATTCGGTCTCTTCGAATTCAACTGCATGACATTCGGTCTAAGAAACTCCGGTCAAACATTTCAACGTTTTATGCATGAGGTTCTACGAGGACTGGATGACAACGTATTCTGTTTCGTCGACGATCTGCTCGTACACTCGAGAAACAAGAAAGAACACCGCCACCACTTAGAACAAGTACTCGAACGCCTAAATACCTACGGCGTCAGTCTTAACATCGAGAAATGCGAGTTTGACAAGACAACCATCGAGTTCCTCGGATACGAAGTGTCATCAGAAGGAATCAAACCCACTCAAGAACGAATCAAAACCATAGTCGACTATCCTAAACCACAAACAGTACAAGAACTTAGAAGATTTTTAGGAATGATTAACTTCTACCGTAGTTGTTTACCACATCAAGCAGAGTACCAACATGAATTAAACAAATACCTACACAACAGCAAGAAAAACGACAAAACTCCGATACAATGGTCTCAAGTAGCAGAACAAGCCTTTGAAAAATGCCGACAAAGCATACTCGAGGCAACAACACTGACGCACCCGATACCTAACGCGCCGCTATGTTTATTTACCGACGCATCGAACACTAGCATCGGCGCCGTACTTCAACAAAAAGTTAACGACGTGTGGAAACCACTTGCATTCTACTCAAAAACTATGAGTGAGACGCAGCGACGCTACAGCGTGTACGATCGCGAATTATTAGCTATGTACACCGCAGTGCAACACCTACGACGGCTGATCGAGGGCAGTGACCTAACAATATTCACCGATCACAAACCACTGACTTACGCCTTGACAAGAACGCCAAGTAGCAGCGATACACCACGACGAGAGCGCCAGCTACACTACATTAGTCAGTTCTGTACGGCAATCAAATACATTCACGGTGATAAGAATCAAGCAGCCGACGCCTTATCACGCATCGAAGAAATCGACTTGTCGCACTCTACAATCGACTACAATCAACTCGCTCAAGACCAAGAAAACGATGAAGAACTGAAGATCTGCATGTCGAACCCAAGTCTCAAGTTCGCGCCTATCACATTACCCGGAGGTCAACGACCCATCATATGCGAAACATCGACCGGTAACGTTCGTCCATACCTACCAGAGACTTATCGTGTAGTAGCATTCAAAGCTCAACACGAACTAAGTCACCCGGGTGTGCGAACAACAAGGAGAGTGATGTCTACAAAGTTTTTCTGGCCGAATATGAATAAAGAAGTCGGTTTGTGGGCGAAATCATGCATCGGTTGCCAGCGCGGGAAAGTTCAACGACACGTTATCAGCCCGCTCGGCGATTTTCAAAAATCTTCTCGTTTCGAACACATTCACGTGGACATCGTGGGACCACTGCCGCCCTCTAACGACTACAGATACCTAGTAACAATGATCGACCGCTGCACTAAATGGCCAGAAGCAATACCTGTACGTGACGTCACCGCCGACACTGTCGCCCTAGCAATCTATGACGGGTGGATATCACGATTCGGTTGCCCTATACGAATTACAACTGATCAAGGACGACAGTTTGAATCGTCGTTATTCAACCAACTTATGAAGAAATTCGGCATAACAAGAATACGTACCACTGCCTACCACCCTCAAGCAAATGGTCAAGTTGAACGCTGGCATCGAACTTTGAAGTCTGCACTTATGGCGCGAAACGCCGGTGCACACTGGAGCGAGGAACTACCTACCGTATTACTCGGCCTACGTACCGCCCTACGGGAAGACACTCAATTAAGCCCGGCACTCATTACCTACGGATCAACACTTAGAATACCGTCAGATTTCTTCGTGCCTTCACAGCCGAAAAATGAAGACGCAGAATACGTCCAGAAGCTAACAGAAACCATGTCGACGTTGTCCCCGAGCAGCAAGTCTCATTCTAATAACAGAAGCACTTTTGTATACAAGGACCTAGCGACGTGTACCCATGTGTTCGTGCGCAATGATACCGTGCGAAGTTCATTGACCCCACCTTACGAAGGCCCGTTCAAGATAATTCAACGTGACAGCAAGCATTTCACCATACAGATGCCACTTCGAACTACAGTTGTCTCAATAGATAGACTCAAGCCAGCATACTTACTCAACGAAGGGTTTACTGCTTCTACAACAGGCGTGACACAACAAGTACCTCGCGTTGAAAACACATCACCGAGCGTCGAGCCGCGGTCTTCGACCCCGAGCGCACCGCATGACTCCTACGTCACTCGATCCGGCCGCGCAGTGAAACCCAACGTACGCTTCGCTTAGGGGGGAGTGAAGTAGTGACATAGTACCTGTCACTCATTTACCATACCTGCGAACGAATACCAAATACCTCCGACCAGTACCTTTACCTTCAAACCAAATAATTACCAGTTTACCACTCAACACTGAACCAATTACCACACCACGTTTTTGACATTCCGAAAAGAAACAGAGAAAGCAATCATCTTGAAAAAGACGTTGGTTTGTAAAGAAACAGGATAACAGCACGAGCATAGCACGGCGTCATCACGACGCCGCACTCGCCGGCCATATCGCTTCGAAAGAAGCGGTTTGTTTGTAAGTATGCAATCAGACAGAGCAAGCTTAGCATCAGTTTTTCTCCGCATCTTCATGTCAGACTCCAGGACTACGCAGATGGACACGCGGCGCTAATGACACACGGCGGGAAAATTCTTGAACAGCAGACATCTTCACTCGACGGCAGCTCAGAAGCAAAAGAGCGTGACCGCGCCCCGCTCCGATATATATAGGTCCGCGACGATCTAGTGCCGCGGGCAGGAATGCGTTCCGCGCCCCGCGCGCGTCTCGCCCGGCGGCGCTTCGCCATTGGTCGAGAGCTTAGAAACTGTGTTTGTCATGCCTAGATAGAACCATAACCAATGTATATATAAGCAGGTGTTTTCGTCAATAAAGTATTCAGTATCTATTCAGTATTCAATTAACAATCCGACGTGAGTTTTATTACCTTCGAATGGATACCAAGTAATCCACACACACCCTTCCAAATTGGTGACCCGCGAACAAGAAGTCAAGACACGAACTGGAAGACGAAACGAAGCCTGAGCTCCTCGAATATCAAACTCCTGCAAGATCCGCCGTGAATATTTGAAGCTCCACCATGCTGAATAACCCCGACGATTTCTGCGATGCTGAAGGCGCCACAACAGTAAAGAGCGACGTGGCAACAATTTCTCTTCCTGCACGTCTACCACCATTTTGGCGCCAAAATCCTCGCCTGTGTTTCGCGCAATTTGAAGCCGCCGTCGCTGCCAGCAAGATAGGTGAAGAACAAAAGTTCAACCTCGTCGTCCCGTTACTCGGCAACAGCGACCTAGAACAAATCGGCGACATCATATCTTCAATGCGTTGTATGTTTTTATAGGGAAAATATTGACAGCTGATTTTCATCTTTTACTCGAATTTGATTAACAGTTCCTGTTTCAAATTATGAAATGCACCAAAAAGGATCCATATAAATTTATAAAATCATAAATTTATTACAAAGCCACATCTCAATCTCAAGAAATCCGCATAAAAATGCTTGATCCCTAGACACTTTTGATGTGTGTATATATGTATATATCTAAGATATATATGCCTAGTTGCATTAAGTCCGCCCATGTACCACTATTGTACGTAAAGTTTAAATAAATAATAAATTAAGTAGCTTTTTCTTTCCAAATTAAAGAGCAATTCTATTTTATTTATTTCATACTAACATCGCACAGGAATCGTAAATTATCCCGGAATTATACTTATACTTATGTATACATTATAGATACTGAGTGTTTGCTTTGCGTATCAATATATAAATATTATAATGAATATTGAGTTTTCTTTATGTATACGAGTAATATGGATGAAATCTCTCAGAGGATTGCGGAGAGAAATCTCAACTTTGAGTTAAACCCTCCTTGTAAAACTTATATAGGTACCTTGTGATGTTTGGTGTACTTACAGTATAAAAAAAACGAATGAAGAGAATGTCGCACATTATAAACATTGCTTTACCACGTAGATGATTGAACCACAAAATTATTTATTGACGAATTATGTGACCGCCGACGTCTTAATTAGGTGCACGTTACCTGTAAAGGAAAAATGGAAATCGCCTTTCACTACGTTAGGGAAATTTTATGGTTTACATTATACGTTTAAATTATACGTTACTTTCTGTATTTTTATACGTTGAGGGAAAAACTGAACATAAACGTAACTGAACGTAAAAACTTATTGAGTATACGTTTACAGAGTTTATTTCATATAAGAAGTACACAGTACACTCAAAATGGGATTCGAAGTGGTTACATATAAATGAAAATAATAACACCTCTGGCGACGTTACAGGTTACAGGTTTAGTTTTAAATATATTATATTTATAGTATCCTCCTATACTTATCCTCATGCCTTCTTCTTCGTCGTATTCTTCATTGCTGAAGGTCGTGTCTCTTATGAGTGTTGAGTCGATAATACTGATGCAGATGCAACAACATTCTTCCACATCACTTTGTCTACGGCTTTCCGCAGGGCTGTCGATATGCTATGACCGGTAATGGTTTTTATTAAGTCAGACCATCGGGTAGGTGAACGACCCCATCGACGCTTTCCATCTGTCTTCCCCACAATGACCAACTTGTCCAAACTGTCGGGTTGTCTTTGAGCGATATGCCCAAAGTAACTTAAAACTCGCTGGTAACAGATGGTAGATAGTCTGGTCTCGATCTTAAGTTGATCTAGAATGGAGTTGTTGGTTCCCTCGTGCCTAAAGTTCATTAAATCACTCGAGCTCCTTAAGGTTTTAAGTTGAGGTACGCGATAACTGACAACTGTTTGGTCACTCAAATCTATGTGCTTCTTTCCTCAAAAGAGCACCACAGATATGGAATGAGAAGTTACAATATACTTTTTAAATAATGAAAGTATTGCTTTGTTATATTTTATTTTTATGCTTCGTTGGTCTAATGCTCGTAAGCGCAACTGCTGAGCATGAGGTGTCGGGTTCGATCTCGAATCGCGCAAAAAGTGTTATGGGCTTTCTTACAAGAAATTTCTCAGTAAGAGCACAGATTACTAAATACTTACTTCCTAACAGATACAGTACTCTCATACAAAAGCGAAAATACCTACGCTATAATAGCCTACAAAATCTTAATAATAATACCAGCCATTATATAATATATAATACCATTATATTTCTATGGCTGTACCTATGATGATATTGATAATAAAATGAATGTTGTAGAAAAACAATTATTTTTTATTTGTTGATCATATATGTTTCAGTTTAATAAAATGATAGATGCATTTTTTCCTTCCCTGAATTCTCGATTATTAAATTTTATTGTCAAAAAATATCAGAAACCGCGTATGTAATTCTAATAAATAAGTAATCAAAAGGGAAACAGGAGCAAAGCGGAGGGAAATCAATTGTTTTTAGGCCGATCCATTATGACGTTGTCAAAATTATTTAAAAAAGCTCAAGCAGGCGTGCGGCAGCCCTCTGTCGATTGTATCGACGGCGATACGCGAAGCGGTAGGCATATAACGCGTGGCCTTGAGCAAGTGACGGACGCCCGAAGTCAGGAAGTTGGCGGTGTGATACCCCCGTGCCTCGAAAAGTACGTTAAGCCGTTAGACTCGGCTTTCACCACCAACTTCCTAACTCCGGACTTCTACAACCTAGTAGCTGGGTAACACTGTTGTTTTTGTTGCTGGTTGTAGAAGTCGCTCCATTTAAAAGCTAAGCAGATGACGATGACAGTAGAGCCGATTTCAACTAATCTGCCAAAATCCAAAGTAAATGCACAATTAAAATAGTGTGTGTCGTAACTTGTGAGAATTACTTCCTGTCCTACCCTACGTAAGCTCTATTTAGGTTTGTGTCCCTAGCGTTAGAATTTATGATAGATAGATAGAGTGTACTTTGTTGTACACCAATAATTGAAAAACACTTAAATAGTAATAGTGCTAGATCTATTACTAGATATTTGTTTTTTTTTGTGTATTTTTTGTCTGCATTGAAATATTAATTAAGTAGCATTTAAGTATACATAGTATTAAGTACTTTGTGAATAATAACCTGTGTAGCAATAATGTAAGGAATACACGTGAACACTGCCGACAAACTTTAATGCCTTTTGGCAGAAAATATATGTATGTATCCAAATGTAAACTGTCTTAATAAATTAACAAAAAACTTCCTACCTAGTGAATTTGCGCAAGCCAGGACAGCGGACGTTTTACGTACAAGGGTAGAAGAACGACATTGAAAGCGAGTAGGTAACTTCTTTAAAATCTTAATACTTTTTTATTGTTGGTAGGCTCGCGTCGGAAGATATATAACATTTTATTAAGTTACATAATTGCATTGATGATTAGTGTTAATCATAGGCGTAGGAAGGGGGGAGCCGGGTGGGCCGTTCCCACCCCTTAATGGTCTGGTGCCAACCCGAGAATTTTTACTAACAAATAATTATGGCTGAAAAATTAAAAAATCTGTCCAAGTGCGAGTCGGACTCACTCATGCAAGGTTCCGTTATGCGATACATGTTAAATTAATTTATGTGAAAATTTTCATTTCGTACGTTAAGAGTTGACGCAACTTTGATAAGCGATCATCGCATACAGACGCATACACTCATGAAATATTAGCGGCCGACACGCACACGAGCACATTTCCTTGAATTAAGGATTGTATTAATTTGTCATGATACTGTGTTTCCATTTTAAGTTAAATGAAAGATTTTTCCATCAAAATTAAACACCCGTTTTTTATGGCGGAAATCGATTCAGGAGCCGATTTTGAACCAACTACTTTCAGGTATTGCGTATATTCTGTTACACGTTGTATAATTGTTCAAGCGCCCATGTTACTCCTTTCCTGTATAGGCTCCAAGCCACTTTGCTAAATCTTGGTTTTATATCTGCTTAGTCTAAGCATGGTAGGCCTGCGTTTGACCACCATGTCACCTAATGATAAGCGATAATATGGTCGAAGATAAAGCAGGCTTGCCTAGAAGAAACCTATTCACTCTTGATTTAAAAACCTCCAGGCTATAGCTATCAGGAAACACGTACTCCGACAGTGAATTCCACTCCTCCTTGTCTTGGTAACATGGGTAGAGCATTCCACAGCCGTACAGCGTGACCCGCAAACAGCTTACTAAAGAAATTGGTGGAGTGACCTCAAATTTTCCGATGACCTCTGAGATTTTTCATGTGTGTCATGAAGGTACTTGACACGTTCTTTTAGGTAAATGGGGTTGAGAATACAACTACCAACTATAAATATATACAAATGCCACCTTTTAGCGGTAATAAATAATAAATAAAATAGCTTTATTTTCCTTATACAGTTTTGTTCTAGTTATATAATGAAGTGTTACAAATTTAACTTAAAGTGTAAGTGTTAGTAATATTATGTATCTTAATTTATACTTTATTATAATTTTATTAGTTATTTATTAAATTATGTACAAGGACCGCTAACTAGCGGTGAAAGCCTCCTCCATTCGTTTCCATGTTATTCTGTCTCTAGCAACTCTACTCCAAATTTTACCTACTATTTTTGTGATATCTTCGCTCCATCTCATTTGTGGTCGACCTTGTCTGCGCTTTTTATTCAGTGGGTACCAGTTCGTGGTGATTTTCGTCCACCTTTCATCTGGTACTCTTTGTAAATATCCAGCCCATTTCCATTTCAAACCAAGTACTTTTTTACCCACATCCTTTGCCTTGGTTTTACTTCTGATTGTTGTGTTCTTTACTTTGTCTTTAAGTCTGTGGTTCATGTAGCTCCTTTCTATTCCTCTTTGACATACTCTGAGCTTTTCTAAGTTTTGTTTTGTTAGGGGCCATGTTTGACAGGCGTATGTGAGTGTGGGAAGTAGGCATGTTTCCATGGTTTTTGTTTTTATTTTGGTTGGCATCTTACTTTTGAATATTTCTTTTAGTGTCCAGTATTTATTCCAGGTGGATTTGATTCTTCTTTCTATTTCTCTTTCTGTGCAATTTTTGAAGGTAATTAAGTGTCCTAGGTAGATGTACTCGTTAACGTATTCAAGGGTAGTAGATGAGATTATTATTGGTACTTTGTGTCTGTTTGTCATTAGTTTTGTTTTTGTTTGGTTTACTTCTAACCCCACTTTTTTGCTCTCTTCAAATAGCGACTTTAGCATAGACTGCATTTCATTTGGGTCTTCGGACATCAGAACTATATCGTCAGCAAATCGTAAATGTGACAAGTATTTTCCGTGTATGTTTAGGCTTTTATTTTCCTAGTTCATTGCTCTGAATATTTGTTCTAACACCGCTATGAATATTTTGGGGGAGAGCGGGTCACCTTGTTTTACTCCTCTTTCGATTTTAAAACTATTTCCAGGTTTCTCGAGCATAATCCTAGAGTTACTATTTTTGTATATTACCTTTATCAAATCGATATACTCTTTGTTGATTCCTTGAATTGATAGGGCTTGCCATATAGAGCTGTGAGAAATTGAGTCGAATGCTTTGCTGTAGTCGATAAAGCACAGGTATAGAGCTTTGTCGTACTCGTTGTATTTTTCCAAAACCATTTTCAAGGAGTGTATGTGGTCAATGGTAGAGAAGAGAAGAAGAAGAAATTGGTGGAGTGACCTCAAATTTTCCGATGACCTCTGAGATTTTTCATGTGTGTCATGAAGGTACTTGACACGTTCTTTTAGGTAAATGGGGTTGAGAATACAACTACCAACTATAAATATATACAAATGCCACCTTTTAGCGGTATAACACATTTAACTTTTACAGTTCCTGATTTTCTTATCAAGTTACCTTTGTGCGTACCTAACCAAGTCTTTGAATCTCAGAAATATTCTCAAAGCTCTACATTTTACGTAATCTTGTTGCGACGTAAGTTTATTCCTCGGTTTATAAGCTTTTAAAAGTGCTCGTTCTACGGATATTAACAACTTTATACCTGTGAATATCTACTTGTTTATGATTTACTTTAGATAGACAAAAATCTTATTAGAGTTCCGTTGTAAAATAAGGAACCCTTATAGTGGTTCCTTGATGTTGTTACGAGCTGGGGTTTAGGATATAAAAGTTAATGCCAATTAAACCAAAATTAACACTTTAATTAATTAAAACTTAAACTTTATTAAAACAAAAAATAAAAATTGACAAAGTAATTTTTTTCTTTTTCTTCTTTTTTTAAAGATAACTAGCAATGTGGGTAGAATTCACATTACTAGCAATCTTGTTAACCCCTCCAACTAAGTTAAATATGCTTGTGTCTGGAGTGGGTTCACGGCAATAGTGTAATGGGTGGGATTCGAACTTGTGACCTCTCTATCACAAGTCCGACACCTTATCCATTAGGCTATTGACGCTTTTTTATAAGTTATTCGCACCACAACACTCGTCACTTAACACTTAAATCGCACTGGAATTCACTTGTAGAGTTCCGATTATTTCGCCTCGTATCTTGTATGAAATCTCATTTCAAACAACCAATTTGGCTTTCGAGCTGGTAGGTCGACGGGTGATGCAGTCCATGAGCTAGTAGATTATGTAGTAAGAAATCTTGACAAGGGCAAAAAGACTATAGCCATCTTTCTAGACCTGGCCAAGGCCTTTGATACAGTTTCGGTGCCACTGCTTTTACAAAAGCTGGAACGACTAGGTATTAGAGGAGATCAAGTCAAAATATTTACAGATATCTTTCTAATCGCTCTCAATGTGTAAAGATAATTGATAATATAAGCAGCGAATTGCCTATTACCTATGGCGTGCCTCAAGGTAGTATTTTGGGTCCGAGCACCTTCCTTGTATATTTAAACGACCTCTGTGAGTTGAACTTACCTGGAGGTAAAATAATATCTTACGCGGATGACACGGCGCTTCTGTTTTCAGCGGATACTTGGGAGGATGTGTATAAAAGTGCACAACATGGACTAAACATTGTAAGCCACTGGCTGCAGAAAAATATTCTGACTCTTAATGTGCGCAAAACTCAGTATGTCACCTTTTCTATGCAAAACGGTAACTCACCTTCCCCATCAGGTTCAGGTTATAAAGCCCGTCAAGCCGTCAACATAATCGATGAATTGAAAGAAAATCGTAACCTAGCAGAACAAATTTCAGTAACGGGAAATACTTCATTTGCTGACATGGTGAAGAAGGGGCCCAATAATTTCGTGCGACCAAATAACTTGAGCTCTGTAGCTATTTATCCTAGAGATAAATTAAAATCTAGTGCCGAAACAAAAACTCTAGTGCAAAAAATTATAAGTCCTGAAGAAATAAAGTTGCACGTACGTGGAGTCCGCAAAATTAAAAATGGGGGCGTTATAATTAGCACTGAAACCAAAGAGGATGTTGATAACATCAAGGTAGCACTCAAACTGTCTCTGGCTGGACTTTTCGCCGATGAACCAAAGAAGCGCCAACCACGGATCACGATTGTAGGAGTTCCGACTGATATGGCTGATACTGATGTCTTCAAGTGTATTTATGAGCAGAACATAGCCGAGAAGTTTCCAGAGATGACAATGGAGTCCTTTTTAAAAGTGGTTAAGTTTAGTCACAAATCAGGAAAGAGAGATGCATTGACCTGTAACTATGTCATCGAAGTCCCAGCTAAGATACGTAAAGCCCTTATATGTCAAGAAAGGCTTTTTATAAACTGGACATCTTGCCCCATCAGAGATTTCACCCTGGTTACTAGGTGCTATAAATGCCAACAGTACGGTCATGCAGCAAAGACTTGCCGAGAGGTCAATTCTTCATGCGGTCACTGCGGAGAAGCTGGACACTCAATGTCCGAGTGCAGAAAAAAAGAAGAAACCCCGAAATGTGCAACGTGCTCGCGCTTCAAAAAGCCCAATACCCATAAAACTGGAGATGCTGAGTGCCCTGCTAGGAAAATAGCGGAATACAGATACATCAACACTATCGACTATGAGGGCACGTAGAGCATCATATTCTAGGTCAGACTTCCGCGTTGATACACCTGTTGCTGACACAGCTATCACTGGTTTATGTGTTTGTGTGCTACTAATCGATTTGTTGCTGTCTCAACACATTTGTTACCCACTAGCTGCAATAATCAAAATAAGCAAGAGTTTGTTTTTTGAGTTCGACCTAGTTTGTTATTGTTTCTGCTGACACATTCGTTTGCTCATGATGTAGTTTTTAAGTAATAGTATTGAAGTTATTTAGGTTTATTGTAACAAAATATAAGATTATTTTTTCCATTGTGAATTTGTTAAATATTGTTACAAATATCTGTTCTCTTTAAATTATAATGTTTGTTGGAGCTCCTTACGCCTGTGATACAGGATTAATCCTAGTACAGGCATTATCATTGTAAGACTTACATAGTTTAATTAAATTTAATTTTGTACTATACCTATTATGATTATTGAATAAAGATTATTATTATTATTACTATTGCTGTAATGACGCTGTCTGTTCTTGCCCAGCCCTACTTAACATGAAGCAAGTCAAGTATTTAGGAATAGTTATCGATAATAATCTTTTTTTTCGATCTCATATAGAGTTGGTAACTTCCAGGTTGAGAAAATTGATATACGTCTTCAAAAACCTTAGACCAGCAGCTGAACCAAAAATAGTCAAGCAAGTGTATATAGCTCTTGGTCAATCAATATTACAGTATTGCATTTTTATTTGGGGAGGTGCGTCAAAAACGATTCTTAAACCCTTAGAAGTGGCACAAACAGCTATTCTAAAAGTGAGCACTTTCCGTCCATATCTGTTTCCTACTTACCTCCTGTACCAATCCTGTGAAGTCCTCTCGGTTCGGCAGCTATTTGTATTGCACGTAGTCTTGAGGTACCATGCTGATACAAGTTATAATAAATCTTTATATATGTCAAAGCGTCGGGGAAAAGTTCTGACCCACAACGTTCCACATATTTTTAATCACCCATACGCTCGCAAATTCTATTGCTACTTAGGCCCTTTTCTGTATTCAAGGATAAATAAAATTATTAACATTTATCCCCTAAATAAGCACAACTGTAAACACAAGATAATAGATTATATCCATAAGCTAAACTATGAAGAAACGGAAAACTTATTGACCGTAGTACAGTAGCTTATAACACCCTCCTACACACACTCACTCATTTTCACTTCACACACGGGAGGCCATTACTCTATTACTATATAATTCAAATTCAAAATCATTATTATTATTAAAATGGTTATATATCTTGTTTCGTTTTCCATTTTTCCTCATCTTTATTAATTGTATTTAGTTACAGTTTTAGTTTTAATTACTGTTTGTTATTATCATAATTTTACTGTACAGTGGTGAAACTTAGTTTATTGTGAAATGATACTAAAGGAAGAGTGCTGATGTCTGAAATACAGATATTCTTTATCTAGTTCAGACACAGATGTTCCTCATTCTGATCCTAGTGTAAGCTTTAATTATAGTGTGTTATAGTTTTAGATGTATGTACCAAATTTGAACGAATAAATTATGATTATGAATAAGACTGCCTGTCTACGTTTCTCTGCGATCTATTTATACCCCGGTCTATGAGTTCTAGAACATTCTTGTAAAATCGACTCACTGTTTATACTGCCAAGAATATTCCAGAAGCTACTCGAGATACACAGTACTGCTACTCGCCGCTAGATGGCGTTAGTGTCTCGAACATTCTAGATTTCTATCGAAGTTTCTCAACGTACTTCGCTAAACGACTGGCGTAATAATATCATTAAAATTGTAATAATCCTCCTGACTCTCTGTTACTCTCTGTTCCTTTACCCTATTTGTCCGATGGGACGGCAACCCGATACGACCGGAAAGAGATCACGCGCAAGACCAACAACTTAACCTGCTTTCCGAGGTACGGGGGTTATTACACCATAAACTTCCAAACTCCAGGGTACTTTGCCCGAACCAGGAATCGAACCAGAGATCTGTAGTCGCGCTTGCGACCACTAGGTCACTAAGGCAGAGACTAAAGTGTTATTACGTACTGAATATTAGAACTAGAACAGAAGACAGGGAAGTTACTGTTTTTTGATAAAAAGCATTTTAACATCAATCAATATCATATCAGCGATAAATAGTGTTTACTATTTATTTCCTCGTGAGTAATATGTGATTTAAACTTCAAAACATTGAATATAACAATAACGTTATTAAAAAAAAATGGAGAAGCAACAGAACCTATATGTATCATCTATGAACAGAACCTTACTCTGTGCGTGGCCAACACTACGTAGGCTGGATTTGTTTTACTTTGATTTTATTTTTTCATTTTATTGGTAATCCAAACATTCAAGCCTTGTCATAATTTTTTTAACGTTATAAACACTAGGTAACTATATACTCATTAAAACGTATAAAATGTCATGATTACAATCATATATCAAAATTTTGGTGACTCCGCTTGATTACTTCACTAACGTAACAGTGGTTTTTGAAGTGTTAAATTAATGGTATTACGATTATTGGTGTATTTGGAAAAGCAAATTCAATGTGAAAAAAAAAACCCAATATTATAGTCCTCCTGATTGATTTTGACCATGGCACCCAATCTCAATGGGGATTATCCAGCTGCGGCGTAGTAGATATTATACTGAGTCAGATGGAACGGCAATCAGACACAACCAAGGAGAGCTCAGGAGCAGGATCAATGGCATAACGCACTTTCCGAAGCACGGAGTATCACAACTCAACGCCCACACTTATTACACAATAGGCTATGCAGACGACCTCGCAATCCTCGTGCCTGGGAAGGTAATCGGAACTATCTGTAACCTCACCTAGCAAGCACTACGCATCATGGAGCGATGGTGCAGGGAGTATGATTTGTCGGCAAACCCCACTAAAACCGAAATAATCTTGTTCACCCATAAACGAACACTGGGCCCTCATCGCCTACTTAAGTTGTTCAATAAAATACTCAAGTTGTCTAGTGAGGTTAAATACCTGGGGGTCATACTGGACTGTAAACTAAACTGGAGTAATCGTCTAGAATATAAATTAAACAGGGCATGCATTACCTCCTGGAAATGCAAGAAAATGATAGGTAAGAAGTGGAGCCTATCCCCAAAAAACACAATGTGGTTGTACAACGCTGTAATTGAGCCGATGATTACCTACAGGGCCGTGGTGTGGTGGTCCGTGGCCCCGCACCAAGCTTGTCACAGACGTAAATAAATTACAACGCATGCAAAAGCAGGCCTGCATGGCGATAACGGGCTGCGTGAGAACTACCCCGACGGCAGCTGTAGAGGCCATGCTGGGGTTCCCGCCGCTCCATCCGTTCATACAACAGGAAGCGACGATGGCAGCAGTGCGTCTCAAAACGCTGTATCTCTGGGGAAAGAAAGATACACAGCACACCGCTCTGCTTAAGTTCAACAATAAGCTCCCCATAACGAAGGCGATTGACCGGGTGCCAAAACAGAATCAGAATCAGAATTATTTATTTGCTAAACATAGGTAAATACATAGGTCTTACATTGTTATGTTGCTACTTACGACGCCCCATATTCCTAAGAAGATGACTAACACCGCGCTGTGTGGTGCACCGTGAGATTCGCCTTCTCAGCATTCCGATAGCGTGGGATCGAAGATTGTTCAATAGCAGTGATTAATGTGAATTTTGTGTTCAGTGCTTCACTCTTGTTTCTCACATCGAACAATTGTCACGTAACTTAGTTTTAGCGACTTAAATGTAATTTTTATATTAATTAAATTCAATTAAGTTAATTGTGTCGGTCTTATTTGCATCCTCGACTGCAGCCCAACGTAATTGGCGCAGTCGGTAGGATACTCGCGGTCGGTTTCGCGTAATAAGGAAGATTTCCGTAATCGCAAAGCTGCCCGTGCGGCTATCCAGTCGCTCCAGAGTATTCAGAATCTACACGTCGTGTTGCATCGAGGAATCCAGACATTGATTACGCAAAGGGGCTGAAATAATGTTCATGTAAGTACATTAGATTCTTTCTAGTGACCGCTTACCCTAGCCTGTACTAACAAAGTGTCCAAAATTTTCTTTCCATGAAAATCGAGGAATATTAGGATAGTTAGAAGTAGACATTTAGTGATAGATTCCAGGAGAAATCTTAATTTGGATACATTATACGAGGACTCAGAATCCTTGCCTAGCAAAATGTCTTTGGATTTAGATACTATTTTTAGAGCATTACGTTTGGTACCCGAGTTTGACGGGAACCCGAATGTGCTGACTAGATTTATTCAATTATGCGATCATTTAGTTAAAGAATATTATAATGTTCAATGTGGTTCCGTATTAATTAACTCTGCACTGATTAATGGTATATTAAATAAAATTGTAGGATCTACTGCTCGCTTAATCAACTCAAATGGCATAGCAACTGATTGGGATGGCATTCGTAAGGCATTAATAAATAATTTTGCTGACCAAAGGGACGAGACCGCTCTTTATAGCGATTTATCTCTTTTAACCCAGGGCTCTAACACTCCACAAGAGTTTTACGAGCGTTGTCAAAATCTTTTTAGTACAATTATGACCTATGTTTCATTACATGATAATTTACAAACCACTATAGATGCTAAAAGGGATTTATATAAGAAATTGACGCTCCAGGCGTTCGTGCGCGGATTAAAAGATCCTGTAGGATCACGCGTACGTTGTATGCGCCCTCAAAATATAGAACAAGCATTACAATTCGTTCACGAAGAAACTAATACTATGTATCTGCAAAATCGTAACGACCGTTTGCCAGATAAAAAAATGAATAGCAATAACCAACCAAGTAATCAGATTAAAATACCCTCTCAGCCGTTTAATATACCTGATCCAAGGTCTAATAATTATAATAGTATGCCAGGACCCGGACAATTCCAATTTCCAGCTCAACAAGCACCGCAGTGGAGACCTATTTATTTCCAACCTTGTCAGTTTGGTTCAACCCGAACTCAGCAAGTTTTCAGGGCGCTTCCACCGAACTATAACCGCCAGAGTAACCCACTTCAAGTAGTTCAGCAGAATTCACCTCACCAGCCTAGTGGATCAGCGCAACCACGTCCAATGAGTGGTGTAAGCAATTTCGTAAGCAGACAATTACCGCCTACTAACGCTTTGTCTAGGCATGATTGGATCAAATCAGGAAATCCCCCACCTAATAATTACTTCAAAACTCGGGAGATGCATTTTAATGATTGTTTTGTAGACCCGTCGTTCAATGGTTTCTTTGCCGATTGTGATGGAACTTATTACGCCTTGTATGAGTACCCAGAAAATGTGTTCTATGAATATCAACCATCCCCTCAGGAATATTTAGAACATCCTCAGCAATCCGAAAGCATAAAAGAGGACGTCAAAGAATCCAAGGAGTCGGATTTTCAGAAAACTCAGAAATCCGACAAATTAAAATAGAAATAAATCTCCAAACTCAACGGTACCTACCATACGTCCAAATTGCGTCACCTCCACTGAAACTTTTAATAGATATAGGAGCAAACCAGTCTTTCCTTAGCCCTAATGCTGTGGAAAAATATTTCGGTGACTTTCCATTAAATTATTCTCCATTCGAAGTACACAGTGTTCATGCTAAAACTAGAAACGACTATTCAATTACCTAACCTATTCAACGAATTTAATGATTCAGGTACAATTTCATTTGATATTTATAAGTTTCACGACTTCTTTGATGGACTTATTGGTACCGATTTGCTAGAAAAATGGGAAGCCACAATAGATTATAAAAATAAATTATTTACAACTAATTTCGCTTCAAATCCTATTAGAGTATGATTCACGCAATATTAATTTATACGAGAATATTATTCCAGCAGGTACGGTCGGCCAAGAAAGTGGTGTACCAGTTTTGATTTAGTTTCCCGGTCATCGAAAATTACAACAAGGTTCGTTATAAAAAGATATTACTGAAAGAGACAACATTATCATGACGTAAACCTATGTATTTAGTATTCATACGTCATATGTCACATATAAGTACATGACATTTTAACCTTTAGTATAAATGAAAAGGACATTAGTTTCTACAAAGCAATTGAAATGTTTCCAATCAAAAGTAATAAAAACTATTTAGACAACCGAATTCCATTTGAAAAAGAAAACTGACAATTGACATTTTGTCAAATATATGCAAAAAATCGATATATTTTCCGTGTTATTTTTCAATCAACTGCATATAAAATCATCTCAATGCCTGCCAACTTGACCATTGCCGAAAGAGCACAAATAATTGCCCAATTTAATGAGGGAAGCAGTATCAGTGCGATATCCCGGAATTTGAATATATCGAGGCGTTCTGTCCGCTTTTGGATTCGTCGTGAAGGAGAGGAGGGAAGTTTGTTGGATCACAGAAGAAGTGGTCGCCGGCCTGCACTCTCCAATAACGATAGAGAATTCATGAGACGGGAATATGAAATCAATGGTTTTAAGCCCACAAAACATTTTGCGGAGATGTTCGATGTGAGTGCCCAAACAATAAGGAATCATCTACATTACATGGGGTTGCACCACAGGCATTACGCCAAGAAAATATATTTGACGGATGCTCACAGACTTGCTCGTCTGAACTTCGCCAGAGAGCACTTAGAGTTTGATTGGTCTAATACAGTGTTTGTGATGAAAAAACGTTTAAATCCAGTCAGCATGGACGTCTTCACCTTTGGCGATATAATTCAACACGGTATAAAGATGATCATGTAATCTCAAATAGAGAATCAGGTCGAATTTCCGTAAATATTTGGGGCTGGATAAGTACGGATGGTGTAGGAGAATTGTGTTCTCTACCTCCTCGAGCGACGGCTGTAAATTATATCGACGTGCTTCAGAATGCAATGCTACCGACAGTCCGTAATGTTTACCCGGAGAACGAAGTGCCACAATTTGATTTTGTTCAAGATAATTGTTCAATTCATAATGCGAGGATCGTAAGAGCCTGGTTTCGTTCACACACTGACGTAAGGGTAATTCAGTGGCCCTCAAGATCGCCGGACCTCAACCCGATAGAAAATCTTTGGGGCCTTATGGTCCAACGATGGTCGCATCAAAATGAAAGAACCAAACAAGCTCTTATTAGTCACTGTAATTATATCTGGGAGGAAATGCGGGGAACCGATATTTGCTCACGGCTTGTTGGTTCAATGAGGTCTCGTCTTTTAGAGGTTATAGAGGCCAACGGCGGTTACACCCGTTTCTAATTTTTAAAAATTTTCAATATCTTCTAAATATTACTATATATGCTATGTTTTTGTTTGTTATAAGTATTTTAAAATTGATTGTAGAAATTTAATAAAAGGATAAATCTATTTTTAGCTTGTTTTTTATTGATATTGTAATTACAAGTTTACAGAAATTGTAGGTTTGTGGACTCGCCTTGTGCCTTTACAATTTTATGTAACTTGTTGATTACAATTCTGAATTTGTAGATACAATTTTGTCATCAAAATCTACAGCCCCCCGCCGTTGATTTTACGACGTCATTGGTTCCATCAAGTTCAAACTAAGAACAGCTGTCACGTTACAAACAGTAATAGTCGTTATCAATAATCAGATAAAGACAGCAATAGAAGTTGTCAGATCGATCTGCAAGCGAAACTAATCTTTATCACCTATGAATCTGCAAGCGATATTCAACCTTAGGGTGGTACACCACTTTCTTGGCCGACTGTACATCTAAGTTACTAAAAATTCCAATTAACGTTTGCGATGGAGATGCTTATATTTCTGAACAATCTATTTCAAACTGTATCATACGTGAATGTCTTACTACGGTTCAAGAGAATAGGGGTATATTAGAGGTACATAATCCTAGTAGAAACGAAGTAATCTTTTCAATGGATCGTGCAATGTCTGCAAAAGTTCATAATGTCGATTGCACGCGCGCTAAACAGCAAAAGCAGCGCATAAAGGACGTGCTATCGCGCCTTCGTACTGACCATTTAAATGAAGAAGAACGTATTAATCTAGAATCATTGTGCTCGCAATATGCTAACGTTTTTTATATTGAAGGTGAACAATTAACTTTCACAAATAAAATTAAACATTCAATTAAAACCATGGATGAGGTTCCAGTCTACACAAAGAGTTATAGATATCCTTTAATTCATAGACAGGAAGTATAAGAACAGATAGGTAAAATGTTAGAACAAGGTATAATTAGACCTTCTAGTTCTGCTTGGAGTTCTCCTATTTGGGTGGTAGCTAAGAAAGCCGATGCATCAGGAAAGGCGAAGTGGCGTATTGTAGTAGATTTCAGGAAACTTAATGAGAAAACCATAGACGACAAGTACCCTATCCCCAATATAGCTGATGTTTTAGATAAACTAGGTAACTGCCAGTATTTTACTACGCTAGACCTAGCTAGTGGATTCTACCAGGTTGAAATGGACCCCTTAGATATTTCAAAAACAGCATTCAATGTAGAACATGGTCATTTTGAATTTCTGAGAATGCCCATGGGTCTTAAAAATAGTCTATCTACCTTTCAGAGAGTAATGGACAACGTGTTACGTGAACTCCAAAACACTATTTGTCTAGTATATCTAGATGATATCATAGTTTTCAGTACATCGTTGCAGGAGCACATAGTTAACCTAGAAAAAGGTTTTAAAAGATTACGTGAATCAAATTTTAAAATACAAATGGATAAGTCCGAGTTCCTTAAATTAGAGACGACTTATCTTGAACATATTATAAGCAAAGATGGAATAAAGCCTAACCCAGATAAAATCTCAGCAATACAAAAATATCCTATACCTAAAACCCCAACCGAAATCAAAAGATTTTTAGGACTTCTTGGTTATTATAGAAAATTTATCCCTGATTTCGCTAAAATAACTAAACCTTTGACTCAAAGCTTAAAGAAAGGTTCCAAAATCACGCTTGATCAAAATTATGTCGACTGTTTCGAAAAATGTAAGACCCTTCTGGTCAATGATCCAATTCTTCAATACCCTGATTTTAAAAAAGAATTTATACTCACTACAGATGCTTCAAATTTGGCAATTGGTGCAGTACTATCGCAAGGAACTACTGGGTCTGAGAAACCAATAGCTTATGCCTCGCGTACGCTTAACTCTAGTGAAATAAACTATAGCACTATTGAAAAGGAATTGTTGGCTATAGTCTGGGCAACTAAATATTTCAGGCCATATTTATTCGGACGAAAATTTAAAATAGTAACCGACCATCGCCCTTTGCAATGGGTCATGAATATTAAAGAACCGAATTCCCGTTTAACCCGTTGGAGATTACGGTTAAGCGAATTTGAGTTCACAGTTGTCTATAAGCCAGGAAAACATAATACTAATGCAGATGCTCTGTCAAGAATAGAAATTCATACTGAATAAGCTAGTTCAATAGTAGTTAACACCTCACAAGGTGTCCCTTCAGACTCAGATTCTAGAACTGAAACCGTGGATTCTAGGACTTTAAGCGCCCATAGTGATTTAGAAAGCCCCATATTAGAAATTCCTATTTCGGACGACCCCCTTAACAAGTTTAATAAGCAAATCTATCTTAATGTTGTTGGAGATATAAAAAGCAGGCCGAGTGTTTCTAAGCCATTTGAAACACATACTAAAACAGTCATACAAATTTCAAAATCTAATTTAGAACAAGATATTATAAGCGCGATTAAAGAGCACGTTAATCCAAAAGTAAAGACAGGTATTTTAATTAATCCTATATTAGAAATGTATTCTATTATACCTATAATTCAAAAATATTTTATAAATTCAGCAATGAAATTAGTACTTACCAAAATCGAAGTAGAAAATGTAAAAGACTATTTTAAGCAACAGGAAATTATAAAAAAATATCATGAAGGAAAAACTAATCATAGAGGCATCACGGAATGCTACCTAGCATTATCGCGCAAATGCTATTGGCCTAATATGAAAGAGCATGTAACGAAGTATATCAATGAATGTCAAATATGCGGACAAGCTAAATATGATCGCAATCCAGTTAGACCTAGGTTACAAATTGTACCTCCACCTACGAAGCCTTTTGAGGTTGTACATTTAGATCTGCTTAGTATTGAAACGAATAAGTATCTTATATTAGTAGATGCATTTTCTAAGTATGGTCAAGCATACTTCTTGAAAGATGCTACAGCCATTAGTGTCGTACAATCTTTATTAAAGTTTGCTACTCATCACGGATTGCCTTTAACTATTATAACTGACAATGGTCCGGAATTTAACAATCAAATATTTTCAGAATTTATCAAATTGCATAAAGTACAACATCATAAAACCTGTCCTAATACCCCCAATGAAAATGGAATGGTTGAACGACTAAATTCAACACCGTTAGAGCATTTGCGTATCTTGAAATTAGAACAGCGAGGAGAATCAATTACTAATCTTATGACTTATGTTATATTGGCATATAATAATTCAATCCATAGCTTTACAAAATGTAGGCCTATCGATATAATTACCGGTCATTTTGATCCCCGAGATCCTTTAGATATGAATCTATCAGAACATCTCTTACAACAATATATCCAGGTACACCGTAGACGAATGTCGGAAGTATACGAAATTTTAAACGACACTTCACTTAATCGCCGCATTGAAATAATTAAAAACGTTAACAAGAATCGCGAACCTGAAAAAGATTATGAACTAGAGCAACAAGTTTTTATTAGGAATCCTTTATGCCAAAGACAAAAGTTAGCAGCTCGATATACTCGTGATAACGTATTAGCGGATTTACCTATTCATATCTATACAAAAAATAAAAGAGGCAAGGTGCCTAAATCACGTCTAAAACGGGTGCCTAATAGTGCTCGTTTGTTACAGGACACTACAAATACTACTAGTTCTGAGCCTGGCCCAGAGCCGAGCAGACGAGATAACACTAGACAGTCTTAACGATGGACCAGGTATTCTGCCCTTCAACCTAGGATCCACAAGAGTCATTTCACATTTCCACTCCTTTCTCCATATTATAAAGCTTGATGATATGCGCAATAGTTTAAATACAGTTAAAGAGCAATTGCAAAATCTTACGCCACAATTGAGTAATGTGTCACGATCTCTTTATGAACCCCACGTTAAGTATCTAGGTACTAAATTAGAAGAAATATCGGAACAGTTACAAACACTTGAGATAAAACGTTTCAAAAGAGGTATCATAGACGGTCTTGGTTCTGTAATAAAGAGCATATCGGGTAATTTAGATTACACGGACGCATTAAAATACGATAATGCCATTGCAATCTTAAAGCAAAATGAAAATAATTTAGTTGCTGAAATGAATCACCAAATAAGTTTAAGTAAGCAGTGGGTTTCACGTAGCACAAACGTTACGGATAAAATAGTAGAAAACCAAGATAAAATTGAGAAAATTATCAATTCAATTTCAGCTAGCAATGTTAGACATGAAACAGATATTATTAAATTTATGCTCATTTGGCACAGTTTCTAATGATATTAGGAGACAATATAGATAGTTTGTCTAAAGAACTTGACAAACTACAGAATTTATTAGCATTTATTAGGGCTAAAAGTATTCATAATTCTATATTGAACTATGCTATGTTTAAGGACATGATGTATAGATTAGGTATGTTATATAATAAGGATCAATTTCTAGATATTAATTTTAGAGAATATTTTGACATAATTAGACTAGGATATTATTACAACGAGAATAAAATAGTGATAGTTATAAAATTTCCGATAATTTATCCTACTAACTTTATCCTATATAAATTATCCCTGGCCCCTAATTATAACAATAAAGTCCTAATCCCATCTTATCCTTTTATAGCGGTTCACGAAAATGATCTATTGTACATGGAGACAGAATGTCCGAAGTATAACCACGGTTACCTTTGTGAGGATAATTTAAGTCACCACCATGGCAAGCAATCGGACTGTGTCCGGCAGCTTATACTACATCAGAAAATTAACGAGTCCTGTCAATTCACATCAGTTATCCTGTCTTCTGAAGCGATGGAGCAGCTAGACGACCAACACTTCATTGTAAGCTTTCTTAAACCTACGAAAGTACGCCTAACTTGTTGTGAAGATAACTATAGAATGCTGAAGGGGAGCTACTTATCTATCATACCCATAGGATGCACGCTGAGAACTAAAACCTTTACTGCAAGTAATCGTCATGACCAAGCTAAGGGCAAGATATTGAAAATTACGGACTTACCAACTATAAAGGAAAATAATGTACCAATGAAAACTCTAAAACTAGAAACCATAGACCTTGGCAGTTTACATTCAAGTAACTCTGAAATCACTCTTCAAGAACCTGTAACGCTACAGTCGTCGAACTCTGAAGCCATATACCACACTACTATACCGGTATACATTCTACTATCCGGTGCATGTGTGCTCATTATCACCATTATACTTCGTCGTCGCAGACTGAATAAAGTACAGAAAACCACTGAAGGAACCAATATAAAGGCACAGGATGAGGAGGCCTGCAGTACCGGGATTGATCCAGCTTCGCCATCGACACTATTTTCGACCACAGTCTTCAAATAGTTGCCGATCTCGTGGAGGGAGATGTTATGTTGCTACTTACGACGCCCCATATTCCTAAGAAGATGACTAACACCGCGCTGTGTGGTGCACCGTGAGATTCGCCTTCTCAGCATTCCGATAGCGTGGGATCGAAGATTGTTCAATAGCAGTGATTAATGTGAATTTTGTGTTCAGTGCTTCACTCTTGTTTCTCACATCGAACAATTGTCACGTAACTTAGTTTTAGCGACTTAAATGTAATTTTTATATTAATTAAATTCAATTAAGTTAATTGTGTCGGTCTTATTTGCATCCTCGACTGCAGCCCAACGTAATTACATTAATAACAAGTCCGCTATGTTTTGTCAATAAGACATACAAATATTAGGAAGAAATTGAATATAATTTATGTCACAGTATCAGATTAATTAATTTAAGAATACGATTCATTACAATATTAAAACACACACAACAGAAAAATATTAATAAGAATGTCATAATATAAAATAAGTTTTAGTCATTTTATTATGTTCATATTGAAACATCATTTAAATAATCATCTAATTTGTAATAACATTTATCAATAAGTAGTTTATGAAGTGCCTTTTTGAATTTTATTAATGGCATGTCTTTAATCACATCCGGCACTTTGTTGTAAACTTTTGGAGCGTTGCCGAAAAAACTTTTACGCATTAAGGATGTTTTACATTTAATATTACACAGTTTGTTATTGTATTGGGCACGTACTGGATTTTTTCTTACTGCAGATAACCTAACAAATAAATGCGGGGTTTTTTTCACAAACAATGCTGTTTCCATTATATACATTGCCGGCAGTGTCAATATTTTCAGCTTTTTAAAATGTGGAATACAGCTATCTGTCGTTTTTAGACCACACATTGACCTCACACAACGTTTCTGCATCCTAAACACACACACTCCCTATTAGTTGACTGCCCCCAGAAAATAATACCGTATCGTAAAACAGAAGCTACAGGGCCATGGTATGCTGTTAATAATGTCTCAATATTAACCTTTTTTGATAGTTGAAATAGTGCATATGCAAATTTACTTAATCGTTTACATATAATGTCAGTATGTGTGTTCCAAGTCAATTTATCATCTATATTTATTCCTAAAAACTTATCATTACAAATTTCTTCTATTGTGAAGTCTTTATAAGTAATAATAATGTTTTTATTTTCACAACGTTGATGAAAATGCTTGATATTGGTTTTACTTAGGTTAATTTTCAAATTATTATTGTTAAGCCAGTTTTTTTTTTTTTAAAGATTCATTTATGTCATTTTGATAATTCTGAGCTTCATTACATTCTATTATAGCTGTAGTATCATCAGCAAAGAGAACCATTTTATGCTGAATTATTTTAGGGAGATCATTAATGTGTATCAAAAAAAGGGGTGCTCCCAATACGCTCCCTTGTGGCACGCCATATTTTATGCATCTTTGATTAGATAAATACAAGGTGTCTCAAAAGAAAGTTCACATTTAAATCTTTTTTTAAAAGAAAAGTCTTAGCTTTATTGAAAAAATGTTTATTTTATATTGAAGTACACTGTTTGGGAATTTATTTTTTAAAAATAACATCGTCCAAATGTAAACCGTTGCGCTCTCGGCATTCATTTAGTCGGGCACTAAAATTGCCTATGACAGCTCGGCAGGTAGTCTCCGTGATGGCTGCCATTTCATGACGGATATTTTCTTTTAATTGTGCCAGGGAAGTCGGTTTATTAGCGTAAACTTTTGATTTGACATAACCCCACAGGAAAAAATCCATAGGCGTTAAATCGGGACTCCGTGGAGGCCAATTTATGTCACCTCGCCAGGAGATTAATTTGTTCGGAAAAATTTCTCGAACTCGAGGCAGAGATCTGTTGGACGTGTGTGAAGTTGCTCCATCCTGCTGGAACCATGTTCTTTGGTTGTAACCAGGAAAGTTTTGCAGTTGGGGTACGAAAAACTCGTCTAACATCTCCACATAACGCTCTGAATTCACTGTGAGTGTGCGTCCCCTTCCATCTTCAAAAAAGTAAGGGCCGATAATTCCTCGCGCCGACATCGCTGCCCATACGGTGACTTTGGGTGAATGTAGCGGTTTCTGATGTTTTTGTTTTGCGTTGGTTGCACTCCAGTAACGACAATTTTGCTTGTTTACATGCCCATTCAGGTGAAAATGGGCTTCATCGGAAAACAAGATGTTGGTGAACGTTGGAAAGCGCTCAATCATCTGATTTACAAAGGCAAGCCTCTGACCAGCATCTTGAGGCTTCAGTTCTTGCACTAACTGAATTTTGTACGGGTGCAGCTTTAAATCTTTGTGTAAAATGCGGCATAATGAAGATCTGTGCACATTTAAAGCAACAGCACGCTTCCGAATCGAGAGGTTTGGATCATCTCGAATAGACTGAGTAACACTGTCCACGTTTTCGGCTGTTCTTGATTTTCTTGGTCGCCCAGATTTTGGTTTCTCCAGAGTTGACCCAGTTTCTTCAAACTTCTCAACCCATTTTGCAATGAGACGAGTGCTAGGCGCATCATTTAAGTGACGAATATGTCGAATACTGCAGAATTTTCTACGCGCTACAGTCGCCGAATTACCGTTTTTGTAAAACTCACGTACGCACAACGCACGGTCCGCACCAGAGAAACGCTCCATAGCGACTAAATTCCCAAGAGCCAGACTACCGACTGACACCCCCCGCACCCTTCAGAATAGTTGCTTTCGCGTAATAAGATAAGCAAATGTGAACTTACTTTTGAGACACCTTGTATATCGTTTCTAATTTAGTTTAAGGGCATAATCTAGAGACTTCGGTGCATTGAAGTCTGTCAGTTAAATATGATTTAATCAATTTTAGTACATTTCCTCTTATGCCGTAGCTATATAATTTTTGCAGTAATATTTTATGGTCAACATAGTCAAAAGCTTTCGTCATATCAGTAAATAAGGTACAAATAGGTTTCCTTTTATCAACTGATGTCATAATGGTACTAAGTAAATCAAACAATGCCATGTTAATATTTGTGTTTTTGCGAAAACCTTTCTGTTCATAGCAAAATAAGTTAAATTTTTCGAAATACGTGTATATTGAGTTGTAAATAACTTTCTCAAAAATTTTGGAAAAAAAACGGAAATTTTTGCAATGGGCCTGTAGTTTTTCATGTCCGTTTTGACACCTTTTTTAAATAAAGGTTTAATAATAACTTTCTTTAAGCTATTGGGAAATATACCATCAGTAATACATAGATTAATAATGTGAGCTAATGGTTGTGCTATAACTTCCTTTACATATTTTAAAACTGTAGTACATACGCCGTCATAACCAACAGTATTTGTATTTTTGAGATTAGAAATAATTTTTATAATGTCACTATTCGAGACAGGTGACATAAATAAAGATTGTGACGAAATATTATCAATAGCATTGCCCACAGTCATGTCAGTATTTATATTATTTTCAATTGTGTCAATATAATAATTATTATACCTGCTTTAGATTTATTAATAACTTGCCAAGCAGCTTTACATTTATTCTGCGATGTGTTTATGTAATAGTTGTTTTGGGCTTTCTGAGTCAATTTAATCATTCTTTTATAGAGAGTAGAGTATTTTTTAAAGATAGTCTTATTCGTTGGGTTAGGATTTAAACGATATGTCCAAAGTAACTGTCTTTGTTTTTTACTACATATCTTTATTCCTCGAGATATCCATTTAGTTTTTTTATTTAATTTGATAGTTATTATCTTATCCGGAAAGCATAATTTATAAAGTAATAAAAAAAAAATCCATGAAAACTTCAAAAGACTCATTTGCATCTTTAGCATTTAAAACTTGTTGGAAAGATAAACAGCTCAGAAGATTTTTAAACTTAGTTAAATTATCGTTAGAATATTCTTTCTTTTTACATTTCCAGAACTTTAATTTACAAGTTCTGTTTATGGGCACTGTAAGTATTTGGGATGTATGATCTGATAGAGCTAGATCTATGATTTATGCCTTGCAATCCCTACTGTAACTATGTGCAAAATTATCTATGCAAGTGTTACTACTAAGTCTTGTCGGTTTGAAAAGAGCTAATTTTAAATTAAATTGTAAGAGAAAGTATTCAAATTCAAGCGTTATTTTATTTCTCTTTAGCACATCGATGTTAAAATCTCCTGCAAGAATAATGTTTTTATTTTTCATAGAGCAAAGCTTTTTTAGTATGTTGTCTAATTTTTCATAAAATATAATATAATTGTGTTTAGGTACTCTGTATATAGAAATTATAACAATATTATAAGATATCAGTTCTACCGCACAACATTCAAATAATCCTGAAACCGATTGGTTAGCTACATCAGTATTGACTGATGTAGCTAACCAATCGATTGCATTGGTTGCAATTTAGAGTATTGACTCTAAATTGCAACCCTGCTCTGACAAAGATGCATGTACCACCTCGTTTCGTATTTCTTGAAGATAGCCGCCAAACAGAAATTGGGTACGTACATTAGATCTTCACAGCCTGCTTCCATAAAATGCTCTGTAATGCAGATAACGTCTATAGTAGTTCCCTTATTAAACAACTCTTCTAACTTAACTAAAAATGTGTCAGATTTGTTCAGTAGACCTGCTATATTTTGATAGAGAATATTGAGGCTGTTATAGAAAAAACTGAGAATCTTCTCGCGTTTGTGGGTCAGCTAAGGCATTTATTTGTTTTTTCTGAAAACAGTCAACATTTACATGTGTAATATTCTGGTGACCTATGTATAAAACGAGATCTTGGAGATCTGATATAACAATGTTTAATCCTTTATAATTTAAAGTGCCATAACGATAGTTGTATGTGTCAGGAGTATAAGGCAGATTCAGATTTGAGTCTAAGACATATGCGTAATTATATGTTAACGCATCCATGTAAAGTAGATTATTAAAAGCATCAATTCGACTGTTGTACATTATATTACTATCAACCATGTATTTAAAAGTTGGTAAACATATAATAAAGTTAGTGTGATTTAAAGCCACTAGTTTTTCGCGAATAGTAGAGACAAGTTCGATATAGTTATACGTTTTTCTAAAATTTACTTCACCAAAATAAATAATGCAGTAATCGAAGTATGTAAAGTTTTGAACTTTTTTCTCAATACCGTCTTATAAAAGATTCAAACTACAATTAGGCTTACGATAGTGGCATATTTCAAAATTACATAATTGAGTTTTCTCAGTGATTTTGTAGATTCTGTTTGAAGTTTCGCAACTAAGTAAACATATTTTGTGTTTCTGAGATGAAATAGTTTGATAGGTCTGTGATATTCTTTCTTGAGATATTCCCTCTTGAGAAGTGCTTGAGAGACATACATTGCTATCTTCGCATTTGCTCTTCAATTTGAAGCCGGATGTAGAAGGCTTAGAGTCGGATAACATGCTTACTAAAGTTTGTGTCTCTTTTGTTTTTGTGCAATTACTTGAAATTTTTTTCGTCGTTTGTTTTTTCTGTTTTGCTGGACTATATGTGATCTTTTTATACATATCATTTTTCTTAAGTAGATCTTCGTTAGCTTGTCTTAAATTTTTATTTTCCAATGATAATAGTTCAATTTCAGAGTGCGCACTGTTTAATTGAGTAGTCAGTTTTTCGATTTCAGTTTTTAATATTGATAATTGATCATCTTCATCCTCGGAACTGTCTGGCATACTATTCGAAGTTGTACATTCCAATGTCTGTGAAATTATATCACTGTCGTCATTGCTGGGCTCAGATCGAGTGCGGGTTCGACGGAAAGTTATGTTATCTAGGAAATTCATTATAATAATAATATGTAATATTCCAAATAAGATTCACAAAAACAATCTTCAAGTAACGAAGGATTTTAACTCGGGTCACTTTGTTCACAAGCTTCCAGGCGATCGTTAATACCATTGCGCCAATTGTACGGTAACAGTACTGCCGAAATATTTGTGTATATTAGTGTTCCAACGTTATAACTATACTCCGCAATCAACAGATGTCGTTGTTACACAGTAATTAACACAACATAGTTCTTTTCTGTTAGACTAATTACGAGTAGTTGTCCATGCTTATGCGCTAGATGGTGTTATAATCACAGTAATAACTTCTCGATTCAAATAAAAAACGGATCTCGAGATGAATAACATTTGAAAAGTCTTTTTAAAATACGAAATTATGAAACATTATCTGGATTTTTTAACACTTTTGCACTTAGATATAGTTACTGCGCAAACATATAATTTGTTATTATATGTTTTGTTCTTAAAAGTCATATTATGTAGACACCGTTCTGACAACTTTTTATTTTGCATTTTTGTTTAGAGTAACGTATCACAAATTGTTAATAACACTGTCACAGCAAGTTTGTGTGTCCAAATTCACTTTTATGCACTTTATATGGTTCCAAGACTGATTATACTATTTTTCGAAATAATTTAAACCGGAGCACCACACAGTTTAATGTTTAAATGTCAGCGCTACCTAGCGACTAAAAAAAACAAAACAAAACAAAACGACTTTGACAAAAAATACGGAATCCAACTGTACGAGGATCACCGCTGCGAGGGGATGTACCCCTCTGAGGTGCATGTCTTCACTGATGGTTCCGAAACAGGTACTGGTACGGGTGCAAGACTCTTTTCGGAGGATCATAACATTCGTATAGCCAGACCATTGGGGGTCTGTAACACAGTGTTTCAGGCCGAATGCCCTGAGATCTCACTGGCAGCTTCGGCCATCATAAACAGGGAAGTTGTGGATCACTCAATACGCATACTTTCGGACAGCATGGCAGTCCTGCAAGCACTGAACAGCCACACAGTTAACTTCGAGCTGATCTTGGAGTGTCACAATCTCCTCAATCAGGTTGGTAGACATAACAATATAACCATTTAATGGAACAAAGGACACGGTGACTCCCGATTGGATCGTTTAATAAACACCTCTACGTAATAGGAGTCACAGACAGCCCACTCTGTAGAGCCTGCACGGAGGAGGACGAAACAGCAGCACACCTGCTACTGAGCTGCCCTGTAGTCGTGGATTACAGGACTAAATACTTCGGCAACCCAGGTACCCTCCGAGAAATGGTAAGCAAAACAAGGGCGTTGCTTGCCTTCCTGGAGGAACTGGCATGAATTGAATGAAAAGAACCTTACGCAAAATACGCGCTTGGTCGTGAAGTTGCGGATACCTGCCCGACATACATTGCACCCCAACTCCGGGCTTCTTTGAGATTTTTTATAGAAAAATCCAATAGCACTCATTGCCCGACCCAGGAATCGAATCCGATACCTATGGATCAACAGTCGCGCTTCCGACCACTAGCCCAAATAGGCAGTTAAGACCATTACAGGAAATTACTAGAACCACTCTACGCATGCTACAGAAGCGGTTATAATCAGCTAACGAGATCAGACGGACATGCGCATTACCGTCCTACGCACAACCATCCCTGTAGCCCACCTCTAGATTACAACGTCCAACTTATATCTTCATGTGTAAAAAAAGGTTAAGAAAACCGATAACGGATTTTCTTTAGGTTTGTTATAACCTTGAAACCAGATCGTGTTCAAAGTCCATTACGTGGCTTTTCTCACAAGTGCAAACACGACTATGATACGGTATTCCATCCAGGGCTGGCCAAAACACATGCTTTGCTTTAATTGAAATACAAATTACAAAATACTGTATCGCAAGTAATTAAAATACGAAATACAAAATATCTTTAAGTAAGGTATTTGAAATATAAAATACAAAATACAGTATTTTAGCTATTTTTAATAGAAATACAAATTACAAAATACCAAATAAGTAATCTAGACCAGGGGGCCGAGTCTGCTATTGCAATAGTGTCGGAATGGTGGATCATTGATTTTTAGGGTTCCGTAGCCGAATGGCAAAAAACTGAACCCATAGTTTCGTCATGTCTGTCCATTTGTCTGTCTGTCTGTCCGTCCGTCGGTCCGTATGTCACAGTCATTTTATTCCGAAACTATTAGGACTATACATGTGAAACTTGGTAGGTAGATGTATTTATTTATTTTATTATTTATGTACACACAGTAAAACACACTAGGAAAGCATAGTTATTATATTTGAGTACAAAGGTACTGCTTATTTCTTAAGAAATTTCTTCCAGCAGACCTGCGAAAGGAGACAAATGTAAACAATAGTGTGTGAGAACAAGAAGAGAAATAAATATGAATATATGAAGTCTAAAACTAAAATATTAAATATACCTACACATACTTATAATGCAATGAAAATAACATATACTTAAATAAATACATAATGTTAGAATATATAAACATATAATATAAATATATACATAAATAACTGTGTAGTTAAGAGGAAAGGTAATGCTCTTTTAATCGACATTTGAATAGAGATATTGTTTTTAAATCACGAATGCTAGGCGGAAGCGAGTTCCACAATCTTACAGCATGGACAGAGAAGGAATAAGAGTAGTAGCTAGTTTTATGAGGATGAGATTTTAGGAGGGATCTAAGGTGTGATCTACACGGTACGTCGCTAGAACGAGCGTAAGAAAAACGCTCACGCAGGTAGGAAGGATAAGACGGGTTGTGTAAAATGTTGAAGAGGAGACACAAAATCCTAGTGTTCCTGCGAAGACGGATTGGGAGCCACTTGAGTTCCTTGCGAACGTGAGAAACATGATCATACTTTCGAAGACCGAAAACAAAGCGAGTGTACAGATTTTGCAAGCGCTCAAGCTTGTTTAATAGCTCCTCAGTAGCAGCCAAGTGGCAGGTATCGGCATAATCTATAATCGGCTGAATAAGTGTTTGTGCCAAAGAAACTTTAGTCTTCAAGGGCAGAAGACTTTGAAGGCATTTCAGCCAATGAAAGGAGAAATTTACCTTTCGGCTGACCTCATTGACCTGAGCACGCCACTAGAGATTGTAGTCAATAACTACACCCAGATCTTTAGCGGTTTCAGTAAAGTCAATGCGAACACCATTGAGATATAAAGGCATCAGAGATGCAACAACAGCCGCACTGCGAACGAATCTGCTGCCAATGATTATGGCCTGGGATTTAGTTGGGTTAATTTGCAAACCAAATGACTTAGCCCAAACGCTGATGCATGCCAGGTCATGATTCATTGCAGCAATTGCAGAACCCACGTCAGCTACAGTAAAATGTCGGTAAAACTGCAAGTCATCTGCGTAGAGATGAAAACTAGAGGAGATTACTCTGGTAACAAAGTTTATGAAAATTGAAAAAAGAAGAGGAGAGAAAACGCGGGTAGTCCTTCTCTGATTGGTGTAGCCTCACTGAGGAACACCCTCAGTGAGGCTACACCAATCAGAGAAGGACTCCTCTAGGCGAACACACTGAGAGCGTCCCCGAAGATAAGAACCGAACCAGGCTAAAGTAGAAGGAGAGAAATTGATAGATTTGAGGATACCTAGTAAAATGTCAAAATACACTGAATTAAATGCGCTACTGAAGTCCAGCAATACAAGAACTGTAAGGGACTTATTCTCCATTGCCCAGCGGATGTCATCAGTCACTTTTAAAAGCGTGGTTACAGTACTGTGACCCGGGCGAAAACCGGATTGAAAAGGGGATATTATCGAGTTTGACGCCAAGAAAAATGATAATTGTCTATGAACTATGTGCTCAAAAACTTTAGAGAGAAAAGGGAGGATAGAAATGGGTCTAAAGTGGGTTAATAAAGTAGTATTGTTAGTTTTAGGTAAAGGTATTATGTAAGCCTGTTTCCAAACATACGGAAAGGAGCAAGAGGAAAATGAGTGGTTGAAGACGTTAGTGAGAACAGGAAGTAAAGAGGAAAGGATAAGAGTTATCATTCTTGAACACAACTTATCATTACCGACTGCTGAAGAAGTAATCGCAAGAACAGACTTCTTAACGTCATCCTCAGTAACATTGCTAAGCTTAAACAGAGGACAAGGTGGTAACGGCAACCTAGAAAGACTATCTAGTGTCGCGGCTTTAACAGACGGATCAAGAGAAAAGGGAAGGAAAGAGAAATGCTTATTTAGATCATTGAGGTTGACATCCTTACACTGGTTGGTAGGTGACTTACCTATGCCTACAGATTTGAGAAATTTCCATACATCGGAAGAACTGCGATTATTGAGTTGGTCGTGAAAATAGCATCTTTTAGCATCTTGGCACAGATTACTGCAGCGATTACGTAATGATTTGTAATAAGAGAGATTCAGCTCTGAAGGTCTACGCTTATATCTGCTCTTAGCTTTATCCCTGCGAGCCATAATCTCTTTAATTTGTTGCGTTATCCATGGTGCAGGGTTATGTCTAACTTTGACACGTCTGATAGGGGCATGCCGATCATATAAGTCGAGAATGGTTGCATTAAAACAATTTTTAAGCATTAAAACGATTTTAAGAAAAAAAAATAAAATAAAGGGGGGCTCTCCATACATGAAAATACAAATGATATAGGGGTTTCTAAAACCACTTTTTCATAAAATCAATCGTTTAAAAGATATAAGCTTCCAAAGTGGTCAAATGTGCCCCCCCCTCTGTAACTTCTATAATAATGGAGGGAAAAATCTAAAAAAAATATATGTCTGTAGATTTTAATGTAAACTTTCAACCAAAATTGGTTTGAACGAGATCGGGTCAGTAATTTTTGAGATACAGCATATTTTCTAAAACCGCAAATATAACAAACACTATGAATAATAAAGTTATTTGGCATAGTTGTAAAAATGTAAAAAAGCTAGTTTTAAGAAATTTGTAAGGTTTGTTTTTCGTTAAATAAATATACGTATTATATTATATTATTAAAGTTACAACGGAACCCTTCATGGGCGAGTCTGACTCGCACTTGGCCAATTTTTTATTTGTAGATTTTGACAAGTTTGGTACATAATCTATTATAAATAATGTTCAACCACTGACACTCCATTGAAAGAAATGGCTTAGAATGGTAATCTCGTACACAATGACAAATGAATGACGGACTTAAGCGGTAATCTGCTAAAATTTTTACAGTTCCAACTGCATTTTGGTCAATTAGCACCATTTTGTATTGTAATAAATATAGGCTTCTCTATTAAAGATAATTTAAAACACATAAATCAAAACACCGGCCGCTAAAAAAAAAGCAGATAAAACGTCAGTAAGCAGTAATGTCACATTTGACTTTGACAGCTAAAATATTATTGAATTGTATAGTTTTACTACATTTCTATTATCCTGTACTAACCCAACAAGTTCAACCGTACCAATTGAAGAAACAGTGACTACCGTTCCTGTTCTGAGTTTACCTTTTGTTTATTTCCTTTTCTAATTTCATTTTGTCTCTAATCATACACACTTGCTTTTCCAATTTACTTTAGACATTGGCAGAATAGTCGACATCGGCTCCACTTGCCATTAAGTAACAAAAAATAGAATTTCTATTAACAGATTTTATAATAATAGCAATACAACTATGTCAATTTATAACACAATTCTACTAGGAGACCATTATGAATTTAACAGATTACGAACTTTTAGCAAAATGAAAATGCCATTGATCGAAAATTAAGAAATGAATGATAGACTATTGTGGCACTATTGCAATAGCAGACTTGAGGCCCAGCACGGGCTGAAAAGTAGAGGAAAACAACATGAATTAATCAGTAAAACCAGAGTTTCCTTTCATGAACACTAACTTTTTAAATGTACTGTCAGACAAACAGCCTCTTGTTGGAGAATAAATAAAACCTGCTAAAAAACAATCTTTCTACAGGTCCTGATGAGCACAAACTTGTGTTAAATTGTTTGAACACATTTTCGTTCGTTCTACACAGAACATAAGCTTTATTTATCCCGTGTTTGGAAAAAACTAAAACAAACCGTTATGACTTGACAAATTGACATCTTAGCTTGACATTGCCAATTTGACGTAAGTCCATTTTTTGCGTTTTGTAGCTGCTTTACCATCATTACACTCTCGCGGTCTCGCCTCGCACTCACACTCACGATCGCTAAATGAATGAAGGTTAAATGTATTTTAATGTTAAAATGTATTTTGAAGCCTCAAGTATTTGAAATACAAATTACAAAATACCTCGGCGTCAGGTATTTGAAATACGAATTACAAATTACATTTCAAAGAAGTAATTGAAATACAAATACCAAATATGTATTTGTATTTCAATTACGTATTTTAATTACAAGTAATTCAAATACTGCCCAACCCTGATTCCATCATGGAATGCCAGTGCCTATCTTCCGGCTTCATCATCAGACCTTGAAACCTAATCGTGGTCAAAGTTCATTACGTGGCTTTTCTCACAAGTGCAAATACGACTATGATACGGTATTCCATTATGGACTGCCAGTACCTATCTTCCAGCTGCATCATCAGACCTTGAAACCTAATCGTGGTCAAAGTTCATTACAAGACTTTTCTAAGAAATTCAAAACAGCTATCATACGATTTTCCATCATGAAGTTCCAGTTCGTATCTTCCGGCTCCATCATCAGATCAGTTCGACAGTGCCATATTATTGTATTGTCATCAGAACTACATACAGCTGCTAATTTTCATTACGCTACGACCCTTGGAAGATGGTTAAATTAGTTACCTTAGATTCCATTACATAGTTAGTTACATACAGGTCGACCTAATAAAAGCATGTTAATTAAAATAGAAATATTGTGAAATATGTGAAGTATTAAGTCATAGATATAATCACAAAGAAAATTATTTGAGCAAAAACGTATACAACATTGCATTAAGAAAAGATTAGACGAAGTGTTTCACAGAACAGATAAAAGAGATTAGAAAGGAAATAGTTCCTCATTTGTATGAGAACACGTGTCGCCGCTTGTCTCCCACTATTTAGCTCCAATACAAGCAAGAGGCCCATTACGTATGCGAATTACGCAAACAAATAAATTACTCACACTTAAATCGAGAGCTTGCTACTGATTGTAACTCACTGTCGATAAACATGCGCCGTGCATCACGGCCAATCAGGGCAAAGGACGAAACGTCAATGGTTGAAGTGTGGAGGACGCAACGCATGCAGTACATTGTAAGCGGACTTGGTCATTGCGTTGATTAAGCGAGTACACATCGGGCAATGTATATTTTTTGTAACTTGTTGCAATAATGTTGTTAATGTTCAACATTTCATAGTGATCAGAATATTTTTATGTTTTTTACAAATAGAATTGTAATTAAATGTTATTTTCGACTTACCGACGGAAAGATATACCTCCTCGCTCTATACTAACAAAAGTTTTACAGATTATAATTGCACAAAACGGCATTTTAAAGCAGAACTCTGTGTTCCGAAGTAATCCAAAGCGCACAAAACGCGGTGAATGAATTAATCGGTCGAGCTATGATTTTCGTATCATAAATGTGGCGCGCTCGCCACGCCCACATTACCATTCCAATTCCGTGAAGTGTTTAGTGGTGCTTGGCTCTCAAACCTATATGTATGTATATTGACATGTTAGTCATCCACAAATGCATCACGTCGTCATCATTGAAAGGTTATGGTGATTTATAGAGCCTAGATCAGATTTGTGAAGTTTTGTAATTATTCTGGAAACTGGAGAGAAGAGAAGAAGAAGAGAAGAAGATAGAGAACTTTGCTGTTTATTTCTTATATTTTAAACCAATTTGTTTTTAACCTTCTTGTTCCCAAAATTCATCAGCTCACACATAATTTATTTTTCTCGTTATGTAAGGCTCTTTCCACTGTAGTACAATTTTCCTTTTCTTCTCCAGGATACAGTTGATCATTTCCACTTATGATTAGTACCATGCTGCATTTCTGTTGGTATTTTCCTAACTAGAGGAAGAAAATACAGTACCTATGTTAACTAACAGAGGGCGTTCCCGTTAACCAGCAATAGTATAGCATCCATACATGCTAAAAAAATATTACCATTCGAAAACAAAATGTTTTTATTTTTTTTAAATATTAAAATATTCACTTAAAATGTTAAATTGTTACGTAAAAGAAACGCTCTGTACAGGCGTACTTGAAGGACGGCAACGTCGCAATTTATTTATGAATGCGTAGGCGTGAACAGAGTGTTTCTTTTACGTATCAATTTAACATTTTCAGTAAATATTTTAATATTAAATAAAAGGAAAACATTTTGTTTTCGAATGATAATATTTTTTTAGCATGTACTTATGGATGCTATACTATTGCGGGTTAACGGGAACGCCCTCTGTTAGTTAACATACCTACTGTATACGATTTTTTTGGAACAATAAATTATATTATTATTATCTCTGCTTTTTCTAGTGTCCCATGACCAAGGATCTTCTACCTACTAACAAGTTCCTTGCCCATGACTAAGAGAATAAGATAGCATTCTTCTTCGTCACTCAAATTATGTTGAAATTTATTTCAAAGGTTCAGAGGTAGAGGTTGATTTCACGTTGCTACCAATTTTTTTATTGAGAGTTTTGGTGGCACTGTGGTTACAGATGCGACTTATAAACTGTATAGCTATAGTCCTAAGAGCAAGAAATCCGAAGACATGCGACATGCACCAACCCGCATGGACCCGCGTGGTTGATTCGGCTCATTCTCACTCTTAGACAGGAAGCCGGTGTCCCAGCACTGGGAACGTTACAGGCTGCTAATATTGTTGTGAATTTGTTTGTTTTTCTGTCTAAGTCATAAGTAATTTATTTAAGAACAATAATACATTGTGTAGAAAATTGATTAAAATAAAATAGTACCATTAAAATATATCAAACGAAGAGAGAAAAAAAAAATCACGTACGTACGTACTTTCGATTTTAGTGCTCTGTTGGGGCTGGCACGTTAGATCGGCTAAAGTCAACGAATTAGGAATGACATCCTAATTCGTTGGCTAAAGTAAAGAAATAAGAAAATTTATGTAGTAGGTACTAGTACACACGCGGGGCTTCGCTCCCGTGGATTCTATCACGGTAAAAACATAACTCTCCTTTTTTGCAGCCTTCCTCAAGCTTCAAGCTACTTCCATACCAAATTTCACCCAAATCCACCTTGTACTTTCGAAGATTAGCGCGTTCAAGCAAACAAACAAACAAACTTTTCCGCTTTATAATATTAGTATAGATTAAACTTCATATCGCTGGTTCTTTGGAAGATATCGCTCTCAGCGATAAGACCGCCATTGTAACCAAATTTTTAGCAATATTGTTATTTAAGTGCGTTTCAATTTTTTGTGCACAATAAAGTATAATCTATCTATCTATTTCACCTATTTATCAGAAATAAGAAAATTACAGGAAAACTACTAACAGTTATGAAAGCGAGCTTGCGTGATATAAATCAGTTTTTGTAAGCAACCCTCGTCATATGAATAACTTTCATAATATCTCGACGGGCTTTTTGTCTTGCTATACTACCTACCAATATATTTTGTTTATAACGAAAGACTTCAATAATAATACGTATTTCGTTTTTACAAAATATATTTATGTGTTACTAGCTGTGCCCGCGACTTCATCCGCCTGGAATAGTGACTTTCGGCAGCATTTTTAATTTATTAGGCAAATTATTTTGAAAATAAAACTCATACATAATTTGAATGTCGTATTTATTAATATCTAGTCAAAAGTCTGAAAAATAAGTTTCAAGCTATTACGGTCCTACACAAATAACTCAAATTCCTTTGCTATTATATAACTCTAAGTAATATTATATATAATATGTATAACTAATACTGTGTTAGTAAGTCAGTCTATGTAAAAGGGTACGATGGGGCTGACATGTCTTTGATAAAAGCCCCTAAATAAAATCAGATAAAAAAAAAGTTAAAGCTTTAAAAATGACGTAATTTCCATACGAACTTTCATCCCCTATTTCAACCCCTTACAGCCCTTTTTTCGCATTAAAAAGCAGCCTATGTCCTTTCTCAGGCTCTAGACTATGTCCGTACCAAATTTCATTAAAATCGGTTCAGTAGTTTAGGCGTGATTGCGTAACACACAGACAGAGTTACTTTCGCATTTATAATATTAGTAAGGATTAGTAAGTAGTAATCCCGGCTGTCATTTGTTCGTTTTTGACAGTCGTTAAGAAGAAAAAAAGATCGCGATAAGCCAGAAAATCTGACACCAATCTTGCCAGGGGGTATCGTGTTACCCAGCTAATGGGTTGTGGAGGTAAGATAGGCAGTCGTTCCATTTAAAATACTAATACTCAGCTGTATCCGCTTAGACTGAAAACTGACCGCAACATAGTTGGTAGAAGCCTTAGCAGATGACGATAAATTATTGAAGAGATAAAAGTCCAAATGGATCGTGTCGCGTGGTTGGCAACGCCTTCCTTTTACTTGGATTGAGCTGGATACGCCGTCGCGTGTCTAGAAATAAAGTATTGTTACGCCAGTCGCTTAGCTAAGTACGTCGAGAAACTTCAACCGAAATCTAGAATGTTCGAGACACTAACGCCACCTGGCGGCGAGTAGCAGTACTGAGTATATCGAGAAAGTTCGACTGACTTCTAATACGTTCGAGACACTAACGCCATCTAGCGGCGAGTAGCAGTACTGAGTATCTCGAGTAGCTTCAGAAATATTCTTGGCAGTATAGGCAATGAGTCGATTTTACAAGAATGTTCTAAAACACATAGACCGGGGTATAAATAGATCGCAGAGGAACGCAGACGGCCGACCCCAGCTCGTAACAGTATTGTTTTATTATGTTTATTGTCATAGTGCAATCATCAATTTTCTCCAACATAGTGGGACCACCTTTAATTTTTTCATTCATAATATCATCTAATGACTTAATGACTCCTCCTGCTTTGGGTGGAGCGGAAGTGAGTGTCAGACTTCTGCTGACTAAAAAACCACCCTGTTCATTCAACTACCCTTAAGTTCCGGGGCCGCGGTATCTCGTTAGAACCTAGTAGGAACTATAGTTCGAGACACGTAAGTTGGACTATGACCTTGAATGCGCAGTAACACATTTTTGGGTCTCAATCAAAGTGCGGGGTGCGGGGCGGCGCGTAACCATAACAACGCGGCGACGCTAGCCACCACGCAGCCTCATTATGCCCCGCGCTGCCCGCGCACTCTCCCCGCGGCCCTAGTGTACAATAACGCACAAAATTTTTGAATTTATGTCTCCGTCAAATGTATGATCATTTAAGTTAATTTCACGAAAATAAGTCCACCACAACGAACTATTAGGAGAGAGGGGAGGAGAATTATTATAGTTGACGTTGACAATTATTTTTTAAAACTAAATAATATTATAACTGATATTCCAGGTCTGGTGTTATGCCATTGAGTGAAAGTGATTAAACATGCAGCTGTAGCTGTACATTAACTTTTGTTATATTCAATTTTTATTAGTACATTTCTTTAACTGTTCTGTTTAATAATAGGTACCTAACTACCACTTCCGATGTCTCCGTAAAATCCGAGATTATTTTTAATTTGCCGAACAATCGCAGAGAAGACTTTTCTCCATAATTGTACCTGCGCGGACGACCGCCATTTTGGTTCAACTTACGTATCCCAGACTGTACCTATGATTAAAGTTGAAGCTTGTCTTAACGAGCCTGAACGTTTTTAAATAAGGAATATTTAATTAACAAACAAAGAATCAACAAAAACACAATTACTAAAACATCAATTATCTTATAAGCAAGTAGGTACAAGTACCTATCTATGTAAAATGCTTGCACATTAACTTTGGTACGATCTGATTGTAATCAAAGCTGCCCTAAGAAATAATATTGTTGTTCGTAGCAATCACCATAGTATTCGAGTAAATGGTTCCATTTGCAATGGTAACGGGTCTAGAATGGTCATTCGGACGTATAAGGGACCTCTGTGGACCTCCGAAGTACTGTAGGGTGCCCATGAATTGTGTACTGCCCGGTTTTAAAGTGAGATATTTATGTGTACTGTTATACTGTACTAGACTAAGTATTATTTCTACTAAACTACTTTACTACACCACATTGAAAATAATCGGGAAAAGCCCATATTCAAGATTTGCTAATAACTAGAATAATTTACCGGAAAGTTTGAAATCCCTACCAAATGACTTAATATTCTCTAAGCAATTAAAATCTCTGCTAAACCAATAGGGCTAATTACGGCTAAATTGTAAATCTATTAACCTTATGATAAAATATGCTTGACCGAATTACGAAATAATGATGACTAATTTTATGACTAAAATTAATCAAAATATATAATCATAATATAATTTGACTGTTAGAATAGTCTAGATGCCTCACTGTGAATCGGTAATGCCGGAAATCGCAATTCACATTAAAGAGGTTGTCCTCCTATCTTTTATATCCTTAACTTCTCCATTTCTAGTAGTATCTTTCCACAAGCCTAGAAAGATGCTCAAGTTATCCCGTTACCAAAGAAATCGCATCCTGCATCCTTTTCTGACTACCGATCCATTTCCATTCTCCCTTTTCTATACAAAGTCCTTGAAAAACTTGTCCATCAACAACTCAGCGCATTCCTTTCTAAACATAATCTTTTAAACCCCTTCCAATCTGGTTTTCGACCTGGTCACAGCACTACCTCAGCACTCGTTCATATTACGGATGATATAAGGTCAGGCATGGAGATGGGGAAGTTAACTGTATTCGCACTACTTGACTTTAGCAATGGTTTTAATACAGTTGACTTCGACATTTTGCTTGGCATTCTATGCTCTTTTAACATATCTTCTTCGGTAATTGACTGGTTTCGTAGTTACCTGTTTGGTCGCCGGCAGCGTATTTGCACTGAGGATTCTTTCTCTTCTTGGTGTGATACCTCTGTCGGTGTGCCGCAAGGTGGCGTTTTATCTCCTTTACTTTTCGTACTTTTTATTAATGCTATCACTCAACGACTATCTTCCTTCTACCACTTGTATGCTGATGATTTGCAAATTTACACGCAAGCCCCCCTCGTAGATTTACCTGATGGCATTAGGACAATTAATGTGGACCTCGCTCGAATTAGTGATTGGAGCACTGAGTTCGGACTGAAAATCAATCCTACCAAAACCCAAGTCATTATTGTTGGTAGTTCCCGGACTATCTCTAAGATCGATTCTTCCCCAAGTTTCCTTTAATAACACCGTTATTCCGTTCAGTCACGCCGTGAAAAACTTGGGGATATACATCGATAAAACTCTGTCTTGGACGAAGCAACTGCAGGAAGTCAGTAGTAAACTGTTTGCCTCTGCAGGCTCTGAGACTGAGACTGAGACGCCTGCGTAATTCTTTTCCCATCACCACTAAAATTGCAATTGCACAATCTCTTCTTCTTCCTATCTTGGACTATGCTGATGCCAGCTATCTTGATTTGATCCAAGACCAATTCGACAAGCTAGAGCGACTTCAAAATCTCTCTATTAGGTTTATATTTACCTTGCGCAAAGATGACCATGTTTCTGAATTTCGTACTAAGCTCAAATGGCTTCCTATTAGGTTTCGCCGGAATGTACATTTAATTTCTCTGCTTTATAATGTGCTATTTAATCCTTTCACTCCTTTTTATCTTAAAGATCGTTTTTGGTTTCTCTGTGACACACATTCAAGGTCCTTGAGATCATCGGAAAATTTAGAGTTAAGTATCCGTATGCATTCCATTTTTTTCTTCGATAAATCTTTCACTATACAAGCGGCCTGCTTGTGGAATGCATACCCATAGATGTGAGGCGTGCTCAAACATTATCTACGTTCAAAAGAATGGTGAAGCAGAATTACCTCTCACTATAATTTTTTCCCCTCCTTTCTCTATTATGAATTTGATATGTATTAGTATATATTTATATATTATATTTTATGGTATGTATTTTAAATTATAATGTTTGGTTAGTATTATGTATGATGTTGTACACTGACAGCCCTAAATCTATCTCCTATAATTTCTGTCCATCCAAAGGTTGTCTGTAAGAGATTGCCCTGTGCGATAAGACCGCCCATTGTACACTAGTTTTATTATTTGTATCCTTAAATGTATTATAAGGTGTACAATAAAGTATATAATAAATAAATAATAAAGCCCTTTGTAGTCTAGACGTGAACAAGGCCAGTGGGCCGGACGGAATACCTGCCAGAGTCCTAAAAAGTTGTGTTCCAGAGTTGTCACCTGTATTGACTCGCCTGTATTGCCATTCCCGGAGTAGTACCAGTATCCTGGAAGCTTGTGAATGTGCAACCAGTACCCAAAAAGGGTAAACGTGCCGATCCTGCCAATTATAGACCAAACGCCCTAACCTCCATACTATGTAAAGTGATGGAAAGGGTACTTAACAACAAGTTGCTGGCATACCTTGAAGACAAAGAGCTTCTTATTGACCACCAGTATGGCTTCCGCCGTGGTCGGTCTACTGGAAATCTTCTTGTGTATGTTACGCAATGTTGGGGCGAGGCCATTGAGAAACATGGCGAAGACCTTACCGTGTCCCTCGATATCTCAAAGGCCTTTGACAGGGTCTGGCACGCTAGTCTGCTGAGCAAGTTTCTCTGCTGGCTTGTGCAACTGGATTTTCAACTTTTTGAGTGAGCGGATGATCCGAGTGGTCATCGATGAATGCTCATCGGATCTTGAGGCAATTAATGCCGGTGTTCCTCAGGGGTCTGTTCTCTATGCGACACTTTTTTTGCTGCACATCAATGTCTTAGTTCAGCTGGGAGCAGTTGGGTACGCGGATGACAGCACAGTCTCAGAGAGATTCTTTTCCAGTGCTAGAACGGGTAGGGACGACATTGCCACTCTCGGAAACTCCATGGTAGAGCGCATGAATTTGACCTTAAATCTCGTTTCCCAATGGGGCGATAATAATCTGGTTAAATTCAACGCTCTGAAAACGCAGGCTTGTCTTTTGACCGCTAAAATGAGCGTTTTTGAATTATCCCCTACTTTCCGAAGTACATCTGTACCAATCACCGACCGTTTGGAGCTTTTAGGTATGGAGTTGACGTCAGACCTCAACTTCGGCTCAATCATCGAGTCCAGAGCTCAGACTGCAGCAAAAAAGCTGGGTATCATACATAAGGTGAGGCGGTACTTCACGCCTGGACAGCTTTTGAATCTGTATAAAGCACAAGTCCGTTCCTGTGTGAAGTATTGTTGCCACTTGTGGGATGGCTATGCAAAAACCAACTTGCTGCACTAGACTCGATCGAGCGCAGGGCCAAATAGCTTATAGGTGACGAGGCGCTAGTGGACAAGCTTCACGGCCTGGCTCATCGGCGAAACGTCGCTTGCCTGTCGGTTTCCTACAAACTGTACTATGGGAAGTGTGCGCAGGAGCTCCATGCCCTTATCCCTCTATCTCCTTTTCACAACCGAACTACCAGACGCACTGCTGGGTACCATCCACACTTGGTTGATATACCGTCTTGTCGCATCAAGTGCTTTTCTTCCATATTTATTGTACGTACAGCCAAGTCATGTGGGCTCGCTCGTCCCATCGTAGACCTCATATATCGCAATCATTTAAAGCTTATATATTATTCCAATGTTCCAGCTATCCACATAAAAATTTTCATTATGATCCATGCAGTTATAAAAGCAGCATAGCTCGACGATAATCGTGAGTCCACCGATTTGTGGCCGGCTTTGGGTTTCATTTCAATGGGTCTCTTGGACGCAAAGAATGTCACAATGAGTTTTGCAGAGCAAATAATAATAATATAATAATAATAATAATATTCCACAACTTTTCACACAACGCCATCTAGTCCCAAACTAAGCAGAGCTTGTGGTATGTGTACTAGACAACTGATAAACACACATATATATTTCTAAACACATACATATTATAGATAAATTACACCCAGACAAAGAACAAATGACCGTGCTCATCACACAAACATTTGTCCTAGGTGGGAATCGAACCCACGATCTTGCGCATAGCACTCAGGGCCACTGACCACTAAATCTACTAAATCTACTAAATCAGAAAGGATTTCCCATTTATCGAGAAAGAGCCCTTCGATGTTAATCGAGACTAAGCACAAAGCTCGTTTTAGAAATGAACTTGTGATCGCTATTGTGGTGAAAGGATTAACCAGTCAGCGTTAAGAGTCGCTGACTGCCCACGGTGCGCTGTCAGTATAGTGGCTCAGTTATAGATACGTCGCTCGGGGAGGCTCGCTTCATGCACCTGAGTTAGATTTTATAAAAAACCAACCAATCGGCCTGTATTTGAGGGCAAAAATGTCACTATGGAAAAGAACGTACAAGAAACTCTGATTTTTCCTGGGGTGGAGACTGGTGATTTGTGTACCTGGCAATTTTTGCCCAATTCAAAAACTAGCTCCTCATAAATTGGAATATGAAAGCTTTAGATTGTAATATTTTTTTATTTATCATAGGAGAACCAAAGAAATTATTAATATTATCTCCTGTCAACGTACTAGAAACACCACTCCAGAATCAGTATTTTACATGGAGAGGTTTTTTATAGTAAAGTTCGACGATATTATAAAACGAGTCAGGAATATCCTGGAACGTTCTCATCTGTAGTAACCCTAACCGGTCGTAATGTAGGTAATTGTAGGTTTTATTATTAGTAGTAGAATATGGGTAATTAAATTATGTGAATTCCGTCCGTTTGCTATCTCTGTAGGCCTATTGCTAGGCCTTTAACCTCGGGTGCTAAACGCATGTGAAAAAAATCTTTGTTACTTCTAGTGACGCTGTCTGTGTCTTGTACATAGATAGATAGATAGATATGCTCTTTATTGTACACCATAACAGAGTTAAATCAGGAATTATTGTTAATTCCTGATTTAACTCTGTTATGGTGGAAGATATCGCTTTCAGCGATAAGACCGCCATTGTAACCATAGAATTAAGTAATATTGTTAGATAGGTGTGTTTAAATTTTGGTGTACAATAAAGTATTACTCTATCTATCTACTACAAAAAGTGAAAAGTGAAGCTCATGACATTTTTGTAGGTAGATAGATGGAGTAATACTTTATTGTACACCAAAATTTAAACACACCTATCTAACAATATTACTTAATTCTATGGTTACAATGGCGGTCTTATCGCTGAAAGCGGTATCTTCCAGACAACTAAAGTCTTGAAGTTAACATAGATGGCACTACAGCTTGATGCGATTGAGTCTGTCGAGAGCCGGAACATTACGTTGTAACTTATTAGTAATCTATGCAAGAGGTTCATTGGCTAGCTCCGGAGCCTTTTTAGGGTTCCGTAGCCGAATGGCAAAAAACGGAACCCTTATAGTTTCGATATGTCTGTCCGTCTGTCTGTCTGTCTGTCTGTCTGTCTGTCTGTCTGTCCGTCCGTCCGTATGTCACAGCCATTTTATTCCGAAACTATTAGGACTATACATGTAAAACTTGGTAGATAAATGTATTCTGTGAACCGCTTTCCGATTTTAAGAGAAAATTTAAAAAACATTTAAAATAAAGGGGGCTCCCCATACATGGAACTGAAACTGAAAAAAATTTTTTTCATGAAACCTATACGTGTGTGGTATTTATATACAGGTCTTTAAAAATGACATTAAGGTTTCTAAAATGACTTTTTCATAAAGTTAATCGTTTAAAAGATATACGCTTTCAAAGTGGTAAAATGTGTGTCCCACCCCCTCTAACTTCTATAACAATGAAGTGAAAAATCTAAAAAATCATATGTTGTAGATCTTAATGTAAACTTTCAACCAAAATTGGTTTGAACGAGATCAAGTCGGCAGTTTTTGAGATACAGTATATTTTTTAAAACCGCAAATATAACTTTGTAATTCATACAAATACTATGAAAAACAAAATTATTTGGCGTAGTTGTAAAAATTGTAAATAAGCTAGTTTTAAGAAATTTGTAAGGTTTTTTGTTTTTTTTTTTCAATTAAATATATTAAGTATATTATATTTATTATAGTTACCACGGAACCCTTCATAGGCGAGTCCGACTCGCACTTGGCCATTTTTTTTTTTTCTGGTTGGGAAAATCATCGAATGACTTCTCCCGCTCTGGGTGGAGCGGAAGGGAGTGTCAGACTTCTACTGACTAAAAACTCACCCTGTTCCTTCAGCTGCCCTTAAGTTCCGGGGCCGCGGTATCTCGTTAGAACATTCCCGCAACCCCGGCAGGTAGCTCCAGAGCCTGGAATATCGTCGATGAGTTGCAAGTCTTTGCACCGTCGTTACATGGTGGACAACGTACCCATACGCACACCACGAATTCCATGCCGGAGCTTGTGTTTCCTGATAGCTATAGATAGGTTTAGTCTTTAAGTCAAGAACAGGTTACTTCTAGGTAAGCGTGCTTCATCTTCAATCTTATCATCGCTTACCATCAGAAGAGATGGCGGTCAAATGCGAGCCTATACATTTATAAAACTACCTTTTACCTAATGTTAATTTCACAACACAGTCACTGAACTCTATTAGATAATCAATTAACATAATCGTAGGAATATTAAAAGCAGTTCCATCAATCATAATCTTGCTCGTCGTGGGTATCATTATTATTGTAAAACTAGTTGGCGTACCGTGGTTTCACCCACGAGCACTTTTACCTCCTTCACTTCCGCTGAATATTGCTTTGTTCCGTAAGTTTGTAGAGCTTTGGTTTATAACCTACTAGCGTCTGACGCGGCTTCACTTGCGTGAAAAAGATGTAATTTAAAATTGTAGGTCATGTCACTCAGGAACATTGTAGCTTTCTTTTGGTGAAAGAATTTTCAAAATCGGTCCAGTAGTTTTTGAGTTTATCTGTTATAAACATTCGAAAATACAAATCTTTTCTCTTTATATAGATAACCATTTCATAGAAGTTTTTAAATCGACTGGCAGTTCCAGAGACAAACTAACTGTCGAGCTTTATTATATTATAGTTCTCACGCGGGGCTTCGCTCCCGTGGATTCTATCACGGTAAAAACATAACTCTCCTTTTTTGCAGTCACGTAAAAAGTAGCCCTTCCTCAAGCTTCAAGCTACTTCCATACCAAATTGCATCCAAATCCACCCAGTACTTTCGAAGATTAGCGCGTTCAAGCAAACAAACAAACAAACAAACTTTTCTGCTTTATAATATTAGTATAGATAGTATATACGTAGATTTGTAAATTATTGACGGCTTAAGACGCCAAGAGGGCGAATTATGCGAATTATAATGTAATTTTAATGAGGCTAACGCCATATCAGCCGTGTCAGATATCGCCTTTTAGAGATTAACTTATGTTTTAATTTGGTTTGTTGGTTTAAGCTGTGCGATTTATTACAAAGGTATAGGTAGAATTAAATGTCAATAAAAAAAGATCGGTTTTCCCAAAAAAGAGGCATAAGCATCTAATTAGAGTTTTCCCGACTTTTTGGTATCGGCTTCTAGTCTTCTAGTCTTACCTGAAGTTAAAAGTAAAAATTGTATTAAGTTTATTTATAAAGCAGAAATAACATAACTGTACGTATTCAATAACACAATGTTTCTTATGTGTAACTTCAATTAGGATCTGTCTAGCCATAATGCACTTCAAACCATTACAGACATTGTTTGGTGTGCCAGGAATATAATACTAGAACAGGGACGTAGCCTGTGGGGAGCTTCTTGTATTTGCTGGACGGATATGATAATTTAAAGAGAATTTAGAAAGATGATACCATTGAATTATTACTTCATGCTGGTGCTCGTGGCTAAAAAAGAATAATAGCCGCAGATCGATCTAAAAAGACACATAAATAATTGATTTATAAATTGAAACGTCACCTTTATTTGAATTCAGAATTTCAAACTTTTGTTTTTCAGAACGGCTAAATCTTAATTAAATAAACGTTTATTATGGGACAAAGTACTAATACAGATAGAGAACACAATGATAAGGATGATCCACGGATCGACCTAGATTAACTCTGCTTAATCATGGACATTGATCTGTGCAGAGCAACAAGCGCTATTTTACTTTTCACAAGTAAAAAGACACAAATAAATTATTTTTGCGAGCTCAAACTCTAAGATTCAGTTTATTCATTTGTTGGGATATTTTAATGTCTCTTTTATGATTTATTCAATTAAACAATGGGAACTTATCCATTACAAGGGATGTAACTCTAGGTTCGCCACCCCTGCTCTAGAACATCTAAAACTTTACACATAAATCTGATTCCCACACTTTACGGTTGACAGTTATATTTTATTTAACTTATAACAAGTTTCTGAGGGAACTGAGTCTGTTTTAACGTCATTACTATAATAAAAACCGAAACACAACGGCTATTGGAGTGAAGTTTAGGGAGTTTCTTTGAATTGCCTACATTTTATTCTGGTGTGGCTTCCGTGGAAATAATTGGTTTTTGAATACAAATTCCGTGAATGAGGTTTCTTGAAAATGTTTCAAATGTGTTGCTGTGAGAGCAATATACTTAACTCGTTTATTTTGTTCTAAGTTATAATTAGTGATGAGCACTAAAGTAAACTAAGCTAATTTAAGAGAATTTAGTTTTGCTGTAAGTATCTTAAGTATCAGTAGTCTCTTCAAAAAGTTTTATTCCGCATTCGCCCCATTTTTCGCCTCGGTTTAGAGTATAAAAAAAGTTAGGCGAACGCGGAATGATTCAAAATTCAAACTCTACCAAATGCTACAGTACTTTTAATATGAAATAACACAAGGTATAGTAGTAGGTAGGCAGGTAGGTAGGTTTAGCACAAAGTATGACACGCAAATACAGAAACGATACGGTTCTTGTATGTTCGTTCGTTGTTTCTGGGTGGGAAAATCGTCAAATGACTCCTCCCGCTGCGAGTGGAGTGGAAGGGAGTGTCAGATTTCTACTGACTCAAAACCCTACCAGCTCCTTCATTTGTCCTTGCCTTCCGGGGCCGCGGTAGAGACATCGCACCCATAAGCATATGATATATATGATATCAGATACGATGATATTAGTAAGGCCGGAGTCTGCAGTACTAGGGAGGCTTATTCGACTTCACGTAATGAGATGACGCAATGTTTTTTATCTATATCATTGTTATTTTCTTTTTTTACATTATTGGATTTTTATTGGAATTTATTTTATTTGTATGTGAATTTTAGAGAATGACATGAACACTAACACAGTTTATAAGACCTTTGTTACTAACATTATATGGACAATTTTTAAGTCTGAAATAAATGTATTCTATTCTATTCTATGTTATTCTATTCTATTCTATTCTATTCTAGTCTAGTCTAGTCTAGTCTAGTCTAGTCTAGTCTAGTCTATTCTATTCTAATCTATTCTATTCTATTCTATTCTATTCTATTCTATGTTATTCTATTCTATTCTATTCTAGTCTAGTCTAGTCTAGTCTAGTCTAGTCTAGTCTAGTCTATTCTATTCTAATCTATTCTATTCTATGTTATTCTATTCTATTCTAGTCTAGTCTAGTCTAGTCTAGTCTAGTCTAGTCTAGTCTAGTCTAGTCTAGTCTATTCTATTCTAATCTATTCTATTCTATTCTATTCTATTCTATTCTATGTTATTCTATTCTATTCTATTCTAGTCTAGTCTAGTCTATTCTATTCTAATCTATTCTATTCTATTCTATTCTATTCTATTCTATTCTATTCTATGTTATTCTATTCTATTCTATTCTAGTCTTGTCTAGTCTAGTCTAGTCTAGTCTAGTCTAGTCTAGTCTAGTCTAGTCTATTCTATTCTAATCTATTCTATTCTATTCTATGTTATTCTATTCTATTCTAGTCTAGTCTAGTCTAGTCTAGTCTAGTCTAGTCTAGTCTAGTCTAGTCTATTCTATTCTAATCTATTCTATTCTATTCTATTCTATTCTATTCTATTCTATTCTATTCTATTCTATTCTATTCTATTCTATTCTATTCTATAAAACGTTAAGAGTCTGTGTTCCCTGATAGTTATAACTTGGGGAACTTTTTGTTAAGCGTGAATAAGTTACTTTTTAGGCAAGCGTGCTTCATCGCTTGCCATCAGATGAGGCGGTGGTCAAACGCGAACCTATCAACAATAAAAAAAACCAGATCACTTAGTTTGAAATACTTTAATATTATGAGACTGGATTGGAAATATTCATAAAGCCATAGTCCAATTTAACCTCTCAAGGACCGCCATTATTTACGTCAACTATTAGTTGAGCCCCGCTGGCAACAAATTTGTGTGCCAGCGAGGCTCAACTAATACTGGTTTACTGGCACGTTTTTGTGCCAGCGGGGCTATAGAGGTTAAAGAGATGTGTGCAACTTTGTTTCAAATTTGTACCGCAGTGTTACCGCACAAAAGCTCAGATGCATCTCCTTGAAACCATTACACCCTGTAACTACACTCAAGAGAACGCTTCAGGTGGCCTTTTATTTTCCGACAGGTACACCTTAATAGCTAATTACCAGATAAAATCTAGACTGAAACTAGAATTAGAACTACCTTCACCATTTCATGAAGTTCCGTCCTGGTTCACATAAGAACCGCTGCAGTCTTTAGTGTAACTAGAAGAGTACTTCGTTATAGAGTATGTAGGTACATAATTATAAAATATTGCTAAAACTTTGCGTTTTATTAACAGCTTTCAGGTTTTACTTATACTACTGGGAAAATTTCTCAGTTTATTAAAACTACACAGGCCAAATTTTTTTAATTAAATTAAATTCTGTCTATGGTACTTGATAACGGCATCGTGCATCGGTTCAGTTGTACTTAAACAAAAGAAAAGAAATAAACATATTGGCATTAAAACTGAGCTAAAAGGATATAAGTTTTTAAGCTAACATGGTCACTAAAACGGGATATTTATCATGTGTACGTATTGTTTTGAGTTTCCAATATTTTGGCACTGTTGTAAGCGCCATGATCACAGACAGATGAACTGAAGTAATTGCGGGTGGACGTTTATGAGCAGACGAATCGGTCTTCCCTCGTTCTTGTTCATTTTTTGTGATCACCACAGCTACCACTGTCACATGTGTCACTCAAAATTCGATTCAAACAATACGTACACATGGTAAATATCCCGTTTTAATAAGTTCTAATAAGCTTAAAGGGCCTATTGAATCCTTAACTTTTTTCTATTGAGCCTCAATCTATCACAATCAAGCTTATGCAACTGTCGTCCCGCGAAATTCAAATTCCGAACACAAGAAGTTTATGTTCAAGTTGTTGAAACTTTAAATTTGAATGTGGAACGCTAAACTTTCGAAATGCTACAGTCAGACCTTGACAGATTTGTAGCGTACTGTAAAACTAACAAGTTACAACTTAACGTATGCAAATGTTTTCACGTGGTATTCACTCGCCAGAAAACTACTATCGGTTCAGGGTATACACTAGATGGTACGTATATTAGGAAGACAAGCACTGTTCGAGATCTTGGTGTAGTACATGACAGTAAGTTACTTTTCGATGACCACATAGAAGCAATAGTCAAGAAAGCTTTCAGAGCTCTTGGTTTTATTATTAGAGCTTGTGCTAGCTTCCGATCTTTAAAACCAGTAAAAGTCTTATACTGTTCTCTTGTGCGCAGCCACCTCGAGTACGCTTCCCAAGTCTGGAACCCTCAATACGAGATTTACAAATCTCGTATTGAATCCGTTCAGAGGAGATTTTTGAGGTACTTAGACTTTAAGGCAAAGCAGTTCTCAGATAACTACGAACAACGTTGTAAGTGATACCACTTTTTACCCTTGGACGTAAGACGTAATATTGGTGACATATGTTTTTTGGCAAACATTGCAAACGGTTCGATTGATTGTCCAGAACTCCTTAATAAATTAAACCTCCGCACCAATATAAATAACCTACGCAGACGACCCTTGCTTCAGGCACCTTATGCATCCACTAAGTACAGGCGCAACGCCTTCTCCATACGCAGTGTTATTGCATTTAATAATTTACCCTCGCACCTGGAAATCGACTTATTTTGCACAAGTGCACAGAATATTAGAAAAATTCTAAACAATGAATATTTTGGTGACGCTCGTGATTAGACGTAATTTGTTTATAATTTATTATTTTTATGTTGCATGATTTTATCATCTTCTTAGTAGTTACATTTTTAGCTTTAAGTCCTAGTTTGTAACCTTAGTGTTAAGTATATTATTTTTGGTTAAATGTCAACAAAAATTAGATGTAGGTAACTTGATATCATATATGTGGAAGCTTGTAATTAGCAAATTTCCCTATCAACGAATGTTATTTTATCTTTGTTATTAGTCTGTAAGCTTTCTGTAAAATAAAATAAATAAAATAAATAAATAAATAAACTTTCGAAATGGCGTCTGACTACTGGGACCTGTGCAGTTGAATTAATGTATTTTACATAAGATTTTGTATTATTGGACGTCAATAGCATAGTTTTGGGAACTAAAGTTACAATTTAAAGACCGAATTCATATGTCAGTCAGTCTGTGGATTGGTAACCGTCCATTACATTCCCATGCTTCACGAATAGCCTCATTGTGTACTACAAAAATATTGACATAGCTATCGTATCCATTGCTTGTTCTCTAGTATCGGTATTCGCAGTTCATTTCAATAATTACGTATTAGCTTCGGAATTAGGGCTTCCAATCCCGCAGCCTGAATTCAATCTCGGTATTTGCGGGACTACGAATTTTCAATCCCGCGGGATCTCGGTATTTGCGGGATCCCGCATATTGAAAATATTCACATTTATATAAGGCAAATAAAACAATGAATTAATCAACTAACTCCACACATTTATTTACGTATTACTATTAGTATGAGATCAATCAAATTACACCGTTTTTTCTTCACAATAAACAGTAACAAATACTGAATAAAAAACTTTACTGATATTTTAGGCTACATACTTAGGCTACTACTGACTGTAATTCGGCTACATTAATTATTAGGCTACTTAAACTGTGAAAAATGCGCGACATCGACCCCCACGTTGTTTGCAACATTGCCGGCCGCCAGTCACGCACCACGTGTGATTGGAAAATAACGCGGGATCCCGCAATACCGAGATCTCGGTGTTCCGGGATTGGAAGCCCCATTCGGAATGCAAGCTAAGCTGTTGGTCCTGGCTGTATTTTTTTACGATTGTTTCGTTTAGTTGGATGCCAGTAAATTGAATGAAAATCTTGCTAAGAGTGTTACCTTGTTACGCTTTGTGGAAGCCAGGTGGGCAATCTCCAACACAGGTTGGAAAAGGCTAGACAAATGGATTTGATAGATGACAAGCGAATAAGATTCTTATTCAACGTTTTGGAGAAAACGGCAGTTTTGGAATCCATTTGAGTATTTATTTATTAGGTTCATCAATGACTATTTAAACTGATAATGATACTTAAACTATGGATATCCAAGAGTAATTAATGGTGTAACAACTACTTAAAGGTAAACACCACATGTACACATTAATTTTATTTTAGTAATCTAACCTTAACATTTGTCTTTTATAACACAATAAAGCACTCCATACAAACAGCAAACCACATAGCATCTAATAAAATAAAATAAAACATCTAGGTATCATGGAACGGGTAAGGATTTCATAATAATTAATTTAAGCTTTGCCAAGGAATCATAATGTAAGTCAATTAAATCGATAGAACTATTTATAGCTTTACAAAATCTAGCATAAGGAGAATTAGAGCCTAAGACGGTTCTTCTAAATGGAGGACACAGCGGAGTGATGAAGTGGCGTGGGATTCTTGACGGAGCGCGAAAGTTACAAAGTGCAAGCAGTCTAGGGCACTGAATGCTATTATTCAAAACTTTGCACATAATTAAAGTGTCCTTTAATCGCCTCCGTTTATCTAAACTATCCATAGCAAAGTACTTTAATCTTTCTCTGTAGGATTGTTTTCTTTTAGCTACTCCTCTTGAGAATGCCAAGGGCACGCCGCAATCGCGGCGATAAGTCCCCTCTTTGAGGAGTGGCTGGAGAGAGGCCATGGCGTCCTCACCTTCCGCCTGACGCAGGTGCTGACCGGACATGGCTGTTTCGGGAGGTACCTGTTTAGGATTCAGCGGGAGGACACGCCCGGGTGTCGTCATTGTGAGGACCACCTGGAGGACACGGTGGAGCATACGGTGGAGGTGTGCCCTGCTTGGGCGGAGCACCGCCGTGTCCTCGTAGAGGCGGTCGGCGGCGGCGACCTCTCGCGCCCTGCCCTGGTTCAGAGTATGGTGCGGAGCGAGAGGGAATGGGATGCGGTCGCCTCCTTCTGCGAAGCAGTCATGCTAGCGAAGGAGGAGGCCGAACGCGCGAGGGAGAGGCAACTCTCTTCCTCGCGCCCCAGCCGCCACGGGAGACGCCCCGGGCGTCGGGGATCACGAGCCGATTTCCGGCCACCGTAGGCGCGGGCCTGCGGACGGCGAGCAGGGGTCGCTCACCGTCCGGTAAGGACCAGGCCCGGGTCGGCGGCGCGTCGTGTTCCACGCGCGCCTCGAAGAGCTGTCAACACTAGTGACGGGGCCTCATAGGGCCATTGCCTGCCGGGGTTTGCGGGAAAGTTCTACCGAGTTACCGTGGCCCCGGAAATTTAGGGCAGCTGAAGGAACAGGAAGGGTTTTTAGTCAGTAGAAATCTGACACACCCTTCCGCTTGACCCAGAGCGGAAGAAGTCATTCGATGATTTTCGCATCCAAAAAAAAAAAAAAACAAAGTGCCAGAGGAGTCGCTTTTGAACTTGCTCAATTCGCAAGTTATGTACCGCATAGTGTGGTCGCCAAACCATGCACACTACAGTATTCTAGCCTACTCCTAATTAAACTATTATGTAGCAGTATTTTTGTTTTAAAATTTCGGAAAAATTTACAATTGAGTATGACGCTCTTAACGTTAATTAGCGTCTAGAAGATATTAATCCAATTATCTATCTCGTATAAAATGAACTGGTAATTTAAGGCATTCGATATCGCAGTTGATCTTAACGTCGGCTGAAATTAGTTAGCTACATTATATGAAGTGACTAGCTGTGCCAAACGAAGTTATGGTCGTTTGGGAGCCGAAATTACCTACAATATGTGACATTACGCGGATTTTACTTCTGCTGTGAAGGCTTTCAAACAGGCTTGGTCATGGTTTGATGAGATTAAAACAGAGATGTGATAAACGACTTAAAACTTTTAACGAACTTATTCGTTTATTTTTTATCAAAAGTCATTTACCTTAACTGCTTAATTGCTTATCTGCTTATTTACTTGCTTACATTAAAAATAACGAAATTATGTTGTTTGGTTTTTCAGTTAGTTAAGTTTAAGTACCTATTGGTTTTTAAACGACATCAATGAACTTTCCTTCGTACTTTGCAGATCAGTTTTATTAGCTCACCAATCTATTTTTATAGAAAAAAACGCCAAAATTAACACAATTACTTACACTATAAACTATTTACACTATTATTAACAGAATTAACTACACCTAAAAACTATGTTATATACAAGTCCAAAAGTCTCAGAATTATTTCCTTGGTGCGAAATAATTTACCACATGAAAAAATGTTTTACACTATTTATGTTTACGTAAGCAAGTCCAAGTCACAACTTCAAAAACAAATTGTTTCGGAAATACACAAAACATGACGCGGAGAAAACGCTACTAAACGTAAAAAGCAAAATAAGCAAAATAAGCAGTTAATGAAAACCCGTTTTAATTAAATTGTCGTTTTTAAAAGTGAACAATGGAATGCAATATTTGCGGTTAACGTTTTAATTTTAACAAAAATCAGAATAAGCAGATAACGTTAAATGCTTTTATAAACTAATCTGCTTATTCGCTTATTTTAAATAACATGTTATATTATATGCTTTTCGTTTAAACGCCCATCTTTAGATTAAAACAATAGGAGCGCGCCTTTACACACTTGATGCGCAAAGAGTAGTCAGCAGCAATGTATTGGTATAGGTTGCGGATATGTTCTAATGACATACCGTTACCCCGGAACGCAAGCGCAAATGACGGAAAAAGGTGCGTTTTTAGTCAGTAGAAGTCTGACACTCCCTTCCGCTCCTGTGAGTGGAGGGAGGATTCATTAGATGATTGCTCCACCGAAAGAAACCTTACCTTACTACTTACAACCTCTGTACTGTTATAAATTAGAAGACAGCCCTAAGCATATAAAATATAAACGCTGACACCTCTTAGGTGTCATATAATGTTTCCCACAGTTGTTGTTTTCCGAATCGTAATTATTGGTAATTTCCAGCAGTCATACTTTGAACTTCGTGGCGGACACATTAATTTTGTATTCTTGTACTAATTCTAATTAAAATTCTTTCAAGGTTCAAAAATAGTTTTTTTTTAAAAAGGGACTTAGAACCGGCCCCGTAACAGTGGTGTCAGAAGTGGGATAGTCAGTATAAGTCGTTGCTGGCTATTCATAAAATAATATAAAACTAAACTCAGTGCCCGCCCGCCTTGTTCGTCTCCAAATCAACCTTAAAATCGGTATCCAGTGTGACTCTATCGTCTCTATCCAGTGTGACTATCTTATTTCTATCGTCTCTATCCAGTGTGACTTTATCCTGTCTCTATCCGGTACGTGTGTGTCATTTTTGTCGTCAAAACCACGTTATTATCACGGTATCCGATCGTGATCACACCGAGTCCAACCGAGTTGGGCAAAGTAGTCAACGCCTCTACGAAGCCTCTCGTCTCCTGCCTGGGTAAGCTTCAAGCTAAGCTAACCCCAATCAACGCTGTCTACGGATCACCCAAGTGTCGCCTGTGTCTGCTGCTGACTGCTGCTGCTGCACGTCTGCGCTGGTGTCAAGTGCTCTACTCACCGAGGTCTACGTGATGCATCCTGTCCTTCAAACCATCAGTTTGCTGTGAGTAGAATATACAATTTCGTTATTGCCGCATAAGTATCCTTGTCTCCTAAATCCTTTTGATAAATAATTACCTTTATTCGCCTAAACACTCGTTACCATGACAAGTGAAAGAAAACAAGTAACTCCTACTATCTCTGAGCCATACCCCATCCAAGTCTTGTGTAACTTTATAAACCCATACCAAGGGGAGCGAGAAACTTTATCGGCGTTTTTAACAAATTGCCAAAACGCTCTTGACTTAGCATCTGAGGGTCAAAAGTCCTTGTTGCTCAAATACATAATATCAAAATTACAAGGAAAAGCACAGGTAGCTTGTTCAAATAAAATTTTTGATAGCTTCGACGAATTACGAACATTCTTAAGGCAGAATTTCGGGGAAAGAAAACATTATAATCATCTTTTGTTAGAGCTGCAATCGTGTAAACAGTTGCCAAACGAGTCCGTCGCACAATATGCCCTCAGGATCGAGACCTGCCTGACGGACTTGCAATCCGAAATACATAATTCAGATTCCTTAAAAAAAGAACTTCCGGGACGCATTGCTATGACAGAAGATTTAGCTTTATATACGTTTTGTCTGGGACTACATCCTAGATTAAGTACTATTGTTCGTTGCCGAGATCCCCGAAACCTTAATGCCGCTATAAGTGTCGCTACGGAAGAGGAAAAAATTTACAACTTCTCGGTTCGATCATCTTGCCAAGTTTGTCATAAAGTAGGCCACTCTGAGTTAGAATGTAGATCGAAAAACAATCAAAATAAAACTCAGTTTTCGTCTAAACCAAAGCAGTCAAATTACACACCTAAACCTTCAACTTCTAGCTCTCAACCATTAATCTGTCGCTATTGCAAAAATATCGGGCATGATATTTCACAATGTCGTAAAAGACTATTTAATAATTCCCGCTTCGATCGCGGAAATCGTGAGAACACAACAAATGAAAAGAGCGTCGAGTGTAATCAGATTTCAACACCTACCGATGACGACGATGATTTAAACTAAATGATCAGATTACGAGCCGGTGCCGCCGTAACTCTGTTAATATAGGCACTAATCGTGGGAAAGTTTTCTTAGAGGCTTCAATTTCTAAATCTAATTCTATTTCTAAATACAAATGTACTACTAATTCCGAAGCCACTAAAAATTCCAATTCCCCAATTACTAAATCAAGTACTAACTCTAAGGTATATCATGACTCTATCCTTACTAATTCTACTAAATCAAATACTAATTCCAAAAAATATAATGACTCTATCCCTACTAGTTCTACTAAATCAATTACTAATTCTAAAATATACAATGACTCAATCCCTACTAGTTCTACTAAATCAATTATTAATTCTAAAATATACAACGACTCAATCCCTACTAGTTCTACTAAATCAATGATAAACACGAGTCCACCAAAAGGAATACTAGATAATTTTATCCAAAATCCAGGTGGCTATTCTACGATTCACGATGTTTTCCCTAATTCAAGGCGTACTTTACCTTACATTGTAGTAGAAACTTCACATACAAAAACGCCTATTCGTCTCTTAGTTGATTCTGGCAGTTCCATATGCATCCTTAAAGAACAGTGCCTATCTGAGCCACCTCAGGTTGAAAAAGATATCTTAAAAATCAAGGGTATTAACGACATTGATTCGTTCTCCGAAACTAAAGGCAAGTTTATTTTATCTTTGGAACTGAACAACGGAGATATGTCAGTTCCGTATTATTTCCATATCGTAGACAAAATTAATTTAGAGTATGATGGCATCCTAGGTTCAAACTTTCTAGACTGGAATAAAGCCGTAATTAGTTATGGCGATTCTAAATTGTTCATTCAAGATAATCCATTATACTACTTCAATTTAAAAACAACAGTAACGCCTACGGTAAAGATTATTCCTTCTAGAAGCGAAATGTTTATTCGTTGCAATGTCACTAACCCCGAAATTAAAGAGGGACTTTTGCTAGATGTTAAATTAAAAGATCACCCTCATTTATATATTTCCCGGTGCTTAGTTCGTGTTGATCCTAATAACCAAACTACTATTTCTGTGCTTAACACGTCAGATCAAGACATAACTTTAAAAGATCTCGAAGTAACCCTAGAACCTATCTCACAAATATTGGAACACAATGAGAACACTGTTTCTATCAATACAACCGCAACCTATTCTGAGTCAACATACCCGTACACAGCTGATCGGGATTCAAAAGTTCAAAACATGATTAGATGCGATCATCTTAATTTAGAAGAAAAAAATCGCCTACGTAATATATGTTCAAAGTTCCAAGACATATTCTATTTGGAAGGAGACAAACTTACACATACTAATACTTTAGAACACAAAATTCGTGTTACCTCCGAAACCCCCATTGCGGTCAAGAGTTATAGGTTTCCAGAATGTCATAAGGAAGAGGTCAATAAACAAATTCAAGATATGCTAGATCAAAACATAATTCGACCATCCATATCTCCATGGTCAGCACCAATTTGGGTTGTACCAAAAAAACAAGACGCATCCGGTAAACCCAAATGGCGGATTGTTATAGATTATCGCAAATTAAACGAAATCACGATTGGCGATGCATACCCAATTCCAAATATCTCCGATATCCTAGATCAACTAGGTCATAGCAAATATTTCACCACACTTGACCTTGTATCTTCATTCCACCAGGTCAAGGTCAAGGACACAGAAAAAACCGCGTTTAGTGTCCCATCCGGTCATTATGAATTTACAAGGATGCCCTTCGGACTCCGAAATGGACCATCCACATTCCAAAGGCTTATGAATATTGTCCTCAGTGGGCTTCAAGGAACTCACTGTTTCACATACATGGATGACATTGTATTATTCGGCCACGACCTTGAATCCCATTGCCGAAATTTAGAGTCAGTTTTTGAGAAGTTACGTGAACATAGGTTAAAGTTACAGCCTGCCAAATGCGAGTTTTTACGAAAAGAAGTACAATATTTAGGACATATAATATCGGATCACGGCGTGAAACCCGATCCGAAAAAGGTTTATTGTGTTCAAAATTTTCCAGTTCCAAAATCGCCTCGTGACATTAAATCATTCCTCGGATTAGTGGGGTACTACCGCCGGTTCATAGAAAACTTTTCGCATATCACAAAACCTCTCACTAGCCTTCTAAAGAAAAATGCAGCTTTTATCTGGTCTCCTGAACAACAGAAGTCTTTCGATGAATTAAAACATAAAATAACGACCGCTCCTATTCTTCAATATCCCGATTTCTCTAAACCTTTCATATTAACTACAGACGCTTCTAATTTCGCTGTATCTGCAATCTTATCCCAAGGAAAAATCGGTCAAGATTTACCAGTCTCATATGCGTCTAGAACTCTCAACAAAGCGGAAGGAAACTATTCCACTACCGAAAAAGAATGTTTAGCTATAATTTTCGGCACAAAAGTCTTCAGGCCTTACTTATATGGTAACAAGTTCACTGTTGTCACTGACCATAAGCCACTTCAGTGGTTGTTCAATTGTAAAGATCCTAATTCGAAATTAGTTCGCTGGCGCTTAAAGCTAGAAGAGTTCGATTACGAGATAGTCCATAAAAAAGGCAAAATGAATTGTAACGCCGATTCCTTGTCTCGTAATCCAATACTTACCACAGATACTCCTTCTACTTCTGAAACTTACGAAAAATATTTACAAATTAGTCAACAACATACTAATTCCTATGACACTGTTATCGAAGAACATAATAACTCGTTACTTAAAACCAAGTGTAAAATGATCGTTTACCCTACTGCCATTGATTTAGACGACTCTATCCCATACTGCTCTGAAATTTTACAGATGTCTAAGTTCAATGAGGACTTACCTGACATACGGAACTTAGAAAGAGAACTCTATACGTTCCAAAGTACATCCAATGAAAATCATGTGTTCACACATTTATTCTTACGTGTCCATCATTATGACGAAATGACTTATAAGGACATTTTTAATATGATAAGAGATTATCGAGACATGATTACTGCATGGTATCCAGAGGAAAAAGAATTTGCTATTTCCGATTTCCAAGATCCGTTCGCAAAGCTATCATTTACAAAATTATATAATATTATTGGATTTATTTTTCATAAAACAAGTCTCAAAGTTCATATATATCATAACAATATTCTATATCCTACACCCGCGGAAGTTCCTCGTATATTAAAAGATAACCATGACTCACCTTCAGCAGGACATCCGGGTATTTCTCGGATGTACGATAGGTTAAAAACGCTTTATTGGTGGAAAAATATGCGCCAAGACATAGAGAACTACGTCAAAAGTTGTAAGTCCTGTCAAATAAACAAACCATTACGTCAAACAAATCGCGCTCCTATGATAATCACATCCACGGCAACAAAGCCTATGGAAAAAGTATATTTAGACGTTGTAGGACCATTACCCGAGACTCACGATTATTGCTATAAGTTTATCCTTACTTTGCAAGACGATTTAACCAAATATTCACAAGCTTATGCAATGACATCATGTTCCGCTGAAGAAACTGCACAAAAGTTTGTACTTTTCATTTCTCATATAGGTATTCCCAGGATGATCGTAACCGATCAAGGGACCAACTTTACATCCGATGTCCTAAAACAGCTGGAGAGATTATTCGGTATCAAACATATTTTTGCCTCTCCTTATCATCCTCAAACATGTGGCGCTCTCGAAAGAAGCCATGCCACTTTAAAAGAGTACCTGCGATCATACATCGAAGACAACCAACATACCTGGAGTTTATATTTACAAACTGCCATGATTGCATATAATACTAATGTCCATTCAACTACAGGCTTTCAACCGATGGAGTTGTTGTTCGGATTTAAACCTTACATACCCAAAAGTGCCGACACCTTAGAATTAAATACATACACGGACTATATCCGTGCTCTCAATCATAGGTTATACTATAGTAGACAAAAAGCCTTGCAAAACATACACTCATCCAAAGAAAAGTCCAAAGAGCGTTTCGATGTTCATGCGAAACCCGTGACGTATAAAATAGGTGATATGGTATATTTACGGTACCATCATAAACAAAATAAAGCAATGTCTCCTATATGGAAAGGACCCTTTAAAATAGTTAAAATCAATGGTAACCATACAGTTACCCTTTTAATTAATAGAAAATACGTTCGTCATCATTACGACGAAATAAAAATGGCAACAGATGACTAGCTTAATCTTTTCTATTTCAGGTTATTACTCCATCCATCTACGAGCCACAAATACGTTACTCCAATCATAGGCAGTCCAGGCTTATACTTCGACCAGTTATTGAACGTTAAGTTCACAAACGATCACTGGAATGTCGTAACGTACTTAGACATTAGTCATATAAAACCCCATTTAGATAAAGTCGAAGCTCTAATCAAAGAAGTCTCTAATTTCTGTGTTACCAGCTCTTCTAGTAAAATCCAATTAGAATGTACTAATTTACTATCACCATTACAAAACCAACATCTTAACAATGTTCGTAAGTTCCTGTCTATATCCTACCTTGTTCAAGATCAAAAACCAAACCGTTTTAAACGCGGGCTCATTGATGCTGGCGGCTCAATTTTAAAATCAATCTTTGGAACTTTAGATACCGAAGACGCCTTAAAGTTCTCGGACGCTATCACCAAAGTACAGTCGGACGAAAAACAGCTAGCTCACTTAATGAAAGATAACATTCACGTCATCAGATCTACTATTTCAACCTTCAATAACACAATGTCAAGGGTAAACAAAAATCAAAATCAATTGAATCAAAATCTAGAAACTATTCGAATGGCATTTGAACAATTATCTAACTCAACTGATAAATTGGAAATAAAAAACCATCTGATAATGTTATTGAACTCTTTAGAAAGCATTACGATAGCCTTGTCATTTGACATTGATGACGTCAACAACGCTATCCTATTTAGCAAGCTCAACATTCTTCATCCAGCTGTACTTAGTCCCTATCAATTATTCCAAGAACTAGACCTACATAAAGACAAGCTTCTTAAACACTGTGAGCTTCCTACAAGTTTATCTTTAGAAAATATACACATTATTATAGATATTTCTGATTTAATTTGTTATTATCATCTAAATAAAATAATTATTATCACAAAAATCCCACTCGTCCTTCCACAGACATACAACCTTTATCATAATGTTCCACTTCCAGCTCCCTACGACGTCACGAAACCTGACACTTACATACTTATTGCTCCCGATAAACCTTATGTGGCCATAACTATAGATCGTATGTTCTATTCACTCTTAGAGTCAGTGGATAAGTGTCAAGTGATTCATAACGAGTGTTATGTGTGTTCTTTAGGAAATGTGTACTCTACAATTGCGAATCCGACGTGTGAAACAATAATCTTAACCGAGGCTATAAGTTCATTGCCAGATTCTTGTAATACCAAGTTGTTACATGGCTCTATTGATGTATTTTTCAAGTTAAATAATAATAAATGGTTGTTTGTACAGTCAGAGCCTGGAAAAGCTCATATAACATGTGAAAATGATCCTACCAATCATGATGAGATATTTTTTGGTACAGGCATGCTAACCTTGCCAAAATATTGTGTTGCTTTCTTTAAAACTTTAAAGTTTACGCCTAGTGATAATGTTATCTCTAATTTTACTAATCATATATCTAATTTTAATATTATAGAAGATGATTGCTGCGATAATCAGAGAATAAATAAAACAGTAAGGCATCTCCCTTTTGTAAAGTTATCTAACGTTAATGATTTCAATTCACTACTACAAGCAAGTGTGCATCTTAAGGAATTCGAAAACGAATTAAATAAGATTGAACAACCATCTCACTTATATAAATATAGTACTCATTATCTCTCAGTAACATATGTTATCTCTAGCATTGTTCTTATTTATCTTTTATACAGATCACGGAAGTTATTTTGTTCAACTAAACCTCGATATTGTATCCAAGTGTTTAATCAATGCTATACTAAAAAGAAACAAACAATTCAGTCTGTTCAGTCAGTAAACAACAGCATTGCCGAATCATCTGATGAAGATATCCAAGGGTCATGCAAATCCCTACCTACTCCACTAAGACGTAATGTTATGACTTAGCCTTATCAATTGTTATTGTAATCTCATATCTTATAAAACAATTAAAGCCTCGTCTGTAAAGGCTATTATTTTATTGTAAAATATACTATATTTTCTATGTTAATTCTAGACTAGTTTTAAGATTATTAGCAGTTATGTACATTTATAATGTTTCTTATGGTTTCTTAAATCCTAGTTTGTAACCAAAACGAAGTTCAATCTTTTAACTTAGATTTCTCATCACTCTTAATCGTAATGATCAATCTTATCGGGGGGGTTGTTATAAATTAGAAGACAGCCCTAAGCATATAAAATATAAACGCTGACACCTCTTAGGTGTCATATAATGTTTCCCACAGTTGTTGTTTTCCGAATCGTAATTATTGGTAATTTCCAGCAGTCATACTTTGAACTTCGTGGCGGACACATTAATTTTGTATTCTTGTACTAATTCTAATTAAAATTCTTTCAAGGTTCAAAAATAGTTTTTTTTAAAAAGGGACTTAGAACCGGCCCCGTAACAGTACCGTATCACATGAAACACAAAACGATATATAAAATACGAACCACTCAGCAAACTCTTACCGCTTTCTTCGTTCAACGAAATCCTTTGTTGTTGACAGGCAAGGTTATGCATACATATGTTGTGTCTCTAAGTCTAGCGGTTGCCAGGTTGCAGGCAAAGCCGGGAGGCGCTAAACTACGGCAGAGTTGGCGGCTGCAAATCGACCATTGCATCGCGTAACTGCTTCGACAACCGCCGCGATGTGGTGACCATGGTTGCGGAATATTTAGGACAAGGAAGATAACCTTTTTATTTCTACTATACTAACATTTCGGCTTCGTCCGCGTGAATTTCGTAATATTTTTTACCCTACAGCATTAATAAATAATACACTGAAAACCTTTTTATGATTGGATTATTACCCTACTTACAAATGTTACCTCTATATAATTTTATTATAGAAGTATAGATTGATAGTGTGAAGTACTTACTTCACACTGCCACCAAACAACAACATTGTAACCATTTTTTACAATATTGTTATTTAAGTGTGTTTTAATTATTAGTATATAATAAGGTATGTTTTATCTATCTATCTATTTGATTCTTGACCGATCCTATTTTGTCAATCTATAAGAATATTGGACAATTTTTATAATTCATATATTCTAGTGACTCACAGAATTGACCCCAAATTGTTGATTTCGTATGTTTCTTGAATACTATTAATTACAAACGTGTCACATCACTACGAGGGTCATCACTTTCCACGTCACTTGCCAATAAAATGATAATTCTCTTCGTTCTTCTTAATTTGAAAAATTCGGTCTCTGGTATCAATGTATTGAAATTTCTAATAAGTCCCACACATGTAGACATAGGATTAGAAAACCCTGGCCATATTGTTTGTTATCATCCAAAGAAGCCGTGCACTCGGTATGTATATACCTTTTAAATTACACGTTGTATATAAATTTGTTAAAAAAATATTATTTTTAGATATATTATTGAGCAATTATCCCACAATATCAAAGGAACGTCTCACATAATCTCGAAATCATAGTCCTCAGTGGTGAGTAGTAACAAAAGCTATTACCTGGCCGGGCGCGAGTCGCGATTTCGCGAACTTGTATGGACTGCCTTACCCCGGATTATCCCGCGCCGCGGAGCTTGCATGCTCACACAAGTTTGTGAACAAGCGGCCATTTTGTTTTAGAATCTTTTATGAGTATTTCTTCAAAATTTTCAAATGAAATTCAAGCTTACATATATGTATACCAGCTTCTGCCAGCGACTTCATACGTGTGAGAGGGGTTTCCCGCGTAAATCCTGATCCCGTGGAAATTTCGGGATAAAAACTATCCCATGACACAAACATATCCAATTCCCATGCCAAATTTCATCTAAATCGGTTCAGCGGTTTAGGCGTGAAAAGGTAACAGACAGACAGACAGTCAGACAGACAGAGTTACTTTCGCATTTATAATATTAGTATGGATAGTGTGGAAGTATGGATTATATCAGTACACATTTATTTATTAAAAGAAGAACCAACTGCTAATCTACATTGATTGCAGTATTATAATAATAATCACTACATAGTATAAAACAAAGTCGCTTCCCGCTGTCTGTCCCTATGTATGCTTAGATCTTTAAAACTGCGTGACAGATTTTGATGCGGTTTTTTTTTATAGATAAAATGATTCAAGAGGAAGGTTTAGGTGTATAATTTATTAAGGTTTGCGGACGTAGTCGCGGGCAGGAAGCTAGTATATAATAAAACCCTTTATTTCCAACAACCTTACTATTTACCATTTTTTCTTATTCTGATCCGTTTTTATTCTGTTGTTGGAATCCCATATTGGGTATAGGCCTCCTCCAGCTTAGTCCACGTTTTCTTATTCTTCGCTCTAGTTCTCCACTCCTTTCCCGCCATTGCTACGATGTCAGCGACCCATCCGTCTTCTTCTTTTGCCCGTTGGTCCTGCCTATGTTGTCACTTCTGCTGTCCATCTTTCATCCGTGTCATCTCGCTAGGTGGCCTGCCCAACGCCACTTTTGAGTGAGCAGTAGTATACGTAACTTAAAGCAAGTTACAGGTTTTCACGGATAAAAATAGAAAAGAAACAGAAGTTTCGAGATCTGATGTGCACTAACAAGTACGACAAAATAGATTTTTTTAATATTTGATTTAAGATGGGGCTCGACTGGGCCAATGTCTTCCGGGGTTATAGGATTTTTCTATCTAGATACCGTAGCTCCGGAACACATGTGCCACTGAAGAAACAGGATGGGCTTTGAATCACTAATAGTCTGACATTCCCTTCCGCTCCACACATAGCGGAAGGATCCATTTCCCCTGAAAAAACATTCTTACTTTCTACTATAAATACTTTCTTAACTACGAAATCATTTAAACTATTTCAGCATAAATTTAAACAAAAGTTTAACACTAAAAGTGATTAATTTATAACAGTAATAACGATAATTTGTAGTTAACATAATATCCATACCTCATCAATATTCGGTAAAGGCAATATTGAAGTTAATAAATGAATACAAACGACTGATTTTACGTTAAACATAGTTAGGTAAGTGCTTAAAACATCTTAATTTGTTAATATTAATAAGCTATAAACTTCAATAAAGCCATGTTCTCAGTGTTAAGGCAAAGGGTTTTTATTTATAAATTTTATTTACAAACGTTAAACAATTCACAAAAATGATATTTGAGTTAAGCATAAAACAATACTTAGCTTTAGTAGAATCCAGAATGATCGATGGGTTTGCGGACGACAATGTGAGACCGATATTATCAAAAATGCTCGATAAAATGTATCGCCTTAAAATTGTCGAAGACTATTTTTTAATTTATAGGAATTCCTTCTAAAAATCTTCAAGGTTAAGCAACGCTTGTCGAAATCGGTTCATAGATGGGTGACTACTTTAACAAACCAAGATTCCTTCGTGCCTCGAAACGCAGGTTAAGGGCCGGCGCTCACCGCTGGCATGGCACGGCAGGTTGCGCTACGGCATCTCGCGGCATTCCGTGGCATCTCGCAGCATGCCGTGGCATCCCGCGACATTCCGTGGTATCGGTCAGTTTGAGAGATAAAAAAACCCTTGCCCCCGCGCACCGACCGGACTACATTAACCGAAATGACCGCTGCGCAAGTTTCAACCATATTTCAACTAACTTGGAAATCATAATCGACACAAAGTGACCCATTACGTCTCGCGGGATGCAATGGCGCGCCGCGGCATCCCGTGGAATGAAACGGCATGACACGTCACGCCGTGGCGCGTCGTGGCATAGTGGTAGCGAAATAAAGTAACATAAATTCTAAACTCATCGAAATAAGATTCAAAATAACTTGATTAGTAATAAAAATCCTTTGCCATGACACGCCGTGCCGTGCCGGCCCTAAGCCGTTGGGGCCGGCTGTCGTTTGTACATCTTTGACAGTCGTTGCAAGTAGTTCGAAGCCAGAAAATGTGATATAAAAAAAAGTTATTTAAAAAATCTAAAAAACCCGACTGCGCGACTGAAATGCAAGGAACAAGCACATTTTTATTTTAAAAAGTGACAAGCAGGCGGGACCCGATTGAACGTATTTTTTTTTAAATTTGACGGGTCCGCCTGCTTGTCACTTTTTAAAATAAAAATGTGCTTGTTCCTTGCATTTTAGTCGCGCAGTCGGGTTTTTTTAGATTTTTTAAATAACTTTTTTTTCAACTTTTCAGTTAAAATATTAATTAACAATTTTTTAATTTTCCCGGTCGTGCCACATGGGCACCCCACCGGATTAAGAAAGTGAAATAGCTCAAATCCATATTTTTAAACTTTCTCTTTGTATTATTTTTGCTAGGATTACACTAATGATAAATATGATACCTTTTTGAAATCCTTGTGATTAGCCCTTTAATTTGATACCCATATTGTGATATTCGAAAAATTTTTTTTTTTTACTATATATAATGACTTCGCACAACCGCTATGTTTGATTTTTTCAAATATCACCTATCTAAGAACACTTGGGTTGCTAAGATAAATCTAACGATACCTCAATTATGTGAATCCGTTCAGTGGTTCTGGAGATATGAGGTAATAAAGAATATTACATACATACATACAAGATACGCGCGAAAAACATAATCCTTCCTTTGCAGTCGGGTAATAAATATTATACCAATCTTGCCGAGGGGTTTCGTGTTACCTAGGTACTGGGTAAGATAGGCAATCGTTCCATGTGTAACACTAGTACTAAGCTGCATCCGATTTTAGACTTGTAGCTAACCACAATATACTCTCCTGTTAGGTCTGCTGGAAGAAATTTCTTATGAAATAAGCAGCACCTTTGTGCTCGCTTATCTGTATTTGTTTTTTTTTCTCTTATAAGTATCATGTGTGTACATAAATAAATAAACATAGCTGGAAAAAGGTCAAGCAGATGGTGATACGTGTTGACACGGTTCGTACTGTGGTTAAGAGATTGACTGTTAAGATGCGTGTCGCAGGTACGATTTCCGCACCGGAACAATGTTTATATGACCTGTAAATAGAATTGAATATTTATTGAATTCCACCAAATAACAGTACATACTTTATAAGACAAGATTTTTGTAGGCATATATGTAAACTTGAAAGATTAGAAGTTTGGAATCAAAACCAGACATCTGATGGACTGACCAGATCACGACAATCACGGACCTTCCACTCACATCAGCGTTGAAGAAATCCGAAGATAGGAATGGATGAAGAAGATTTACGACCGAGGCTATTCAGCACACTTCTACGGGTGTAAATTTGCATTTCAAATAAACAAAATAAACCTACATAGAACGGTTTACAATCAATTCTTAACCGCAATACAATAAATCCAAATATCTTATAGTTATTTAAATTATCGATTAGTTACTACTGCGTTTAAAGGTTACGAGAAATAACTTGCAATTATTGAACTAAAAGGGGAGACAATCTCAAAATAATGAGCTTATTGCGATATGACCTTATAGAAAATGCTAGATAAGCCTAGCCTAGCTAGATTTTAGGGCATAGACAAAGAGAACTATAGTGAGTATTACCTTAACAAAATTGACTAAACTATAGAAATAGACGAACCGAATAAGCGGCTCACATAAACTACTGTAGAAGTTTACAAGCAATTTGCTTTGCAATTGCCTAGTCAATATACTAATTATGATTACCAGATTATACTAAACTACTTAGATTAATAGCTTCTATTAATAACATTAGTTTTTTAGGATTCCGTACCCAAAGGGTAAAAACGGGACCCTATTACTAAGGCTTCTTCTTCTCTGTCTGTCTGTCTGTCACCAGACTATATCTCATAAACCGTGATAGCTAGACAGTTGAAATTTTCACATTATGATGTATTTCTGTTGCCGCTATAACAACAAATCCTAAAAACAAGATAAAATATATATTTAATGGGGGCTCCAAACAACAAACGTGTTTTTTTTATAGATAATGGCACGGAACCCTTCGTTGCGCGAGTCTGACTCGCATTTGGCCAGTTTTAATTATTTACTTAATTAATTACATGTAATTATTAAAATGTTGTCTGATCTAAACAACAGTACCTTTGTACTCAAATATTATAATTATGCTTATCCTATTGTATTTTACTGTGTGTACATGAATAATAAAATAAATAAATAAACAAAGAAATAAAATAAAATATTAAGTTCCAACTGCTGGGACACACACAGGCCTCCTTACTATGAGAGGAAATAGGTTGTAAATTGTAATTCGTGTAGTGCTGATTGGTGGATATCGCATGTCTTCAATTTTTGTTTATAAAATTAAAATTGTATATTTTTGTATATAATAATATACAAAAATATAACATTTTAATTTAAGATTTTAATATAAGTCAACATATTTTTAGTACCTATTAGCTGTCGCGCGTTGCTTCGCTCCCGTGTAATTTATCACGATAAAAACATAACAACCTTCTATTGCAGTCGGGTAAAAAGTTGCTATAACTTTCAAGCTTCAAGCTACTACCATACCACATTTCATATTCCACCCAGTACTTTCGAAGATTTGCGCATTTAAACAAGCAAACTTTTATAATATCAGTATAGATATGGTTTATAATCTACTTTTACAAAACAACATTTACTATTGATATACGGAATGCAATCAATGCTTTGCGGAAATCCCTGCCAAACTTATTATGTAGGTAGTTTTCTGAAGCATTAGTTCAGTAACTAAAATAATTTTATGAAAAGAATATTGGTGTGTTATATGTATATTCTAAACAAAGAACATTGGTGTGTTCTTCTTAAAACATAGTTTCAATAAAACTGTAGATCGTATACCTTTTTACGGCGAATCTTACTGCTTGCGAGACTGTCAATATTTTCCATTTCGGTTTTGATGGAATTACTAATATGAAAACTACTTTTTGCAGGTAGGCTAACTATTTGTTGCATCTGATCTGCTTTGAATTTTCTTGAAGCCAACTCACTTTTACGTACAATTTTGCGTTTATTTGCAACAACCGCAGACGGGAATAATATTTTTTTTTCTTTTCTTTATGAGCCAAACTTTATCTTTAAATTAAATTATTTGAGTAAAATTTCTAGTAGAAGTACTTAATTAGACTAACAGCATTCTTGCTTACTGTTTTTATGACACTTCAGAAATAAAACATATTTTTTAAAATTCTCTAATACTTTTGCCCAAAAAGCACTTTACTTTTCCATCATATTTAACGAAAGCCACTCGCAATTGCCCCCGTCCATTGTTCAGAATAACCACCGTATGCTGGGATTAATGTCGCGAAAGATTACAGCGGTCGCACGCATGATTTATACAATTTAACAAACCGGCTGCGGATTACCGAATTCACCGTTGTATGTAGATAATGGACGGCACTCATTTACTACGGGCAATACCCGGATTGGCTGGCCAAAGTTAAAGTGCGGAATGTGCGTGAGTGAATGATAGGTAAATATGTCATTGCGGTTGTTGGGCGATAAATTGTGGCTGGATTTCGTGAGGGATAGCTAAGTTCAGGTTATTTTTAGAGATGACAGATAACATCCAACAATGATGGTGGTTGGAAATATAAAGCAGTGGTTGGCATGTGGGATGTGAACTCTGTGATTGCTGTGCCGATTGTAAATTCAATTCAATTTTTATTAGTGTGATTTTTGGAAACATTTAGGTAGATATATGAGATAACTCTCACTTAATAATCATACATTAAAAAAAAAGTTTAGATACTTCAAGAAATATTAAAATATAATTACAATACAACTTATAATATAAAAAACATTAACATTATCCGCATGGGAGGGCTCGGAATCCGCAAAATTTCTAGTGTTAGTTTACCGGCTTTCATTTCCTCGGTCCACAGCACTGAGAAATTAATCAGGAATATCTTGGCTTCCACACTAATTGATTTTAATGTGCCGTGCTTCACTGAGGCTATTGATGGAATCTCGCTTGTCCGAATTCTGACCTACCTGTTATTCCATCTTCCCAGAGGCGGTGGGACGAGCCGCTCTGCAGAGTAGTTCTGAATAATTTACTAACCACATCTGCTACTTCTGCTGAGTGTGCACGTCTGCTGGCTGTGGGAAAGTGGGAATCAGGTCTTTGGTTACATGCTCTACCGTCCTCAAATCTAGGCACTTTGTTCGATGATACCACTTTCCGCATCGCTGTTTCACTACGCCTAGGAGCCCCTTGTTGTTCCCCTCATCGCTGTAATTGTGGGGAAGCGGTCAACAGCCTCGGGCACCATGAACTCTCTTGCAGCCGTAGTGCGGGTCGTTTTGCACGACATGCCAACTTATACGACATTATCCGACGAGCTCTTGTCACCGTCGGCGTTCCAGCCGTATTGGAACCCATTGGACTGGCGCGTGACGATGACAAGAGACCGGACGGCATGTCATTGTTTCCTTGGAAGATGGGTAGGCCTTTAGTGTGGGACGCAACTTGTGTCGATACTGTCGCGCCATCCCATCTTCCCAGTTCATCATGTTGTGCTGGTGCTCCCGCTGCGGCCGCGGAAAACCTCAAGCGGTGTAAATATAGTCATCTTGGTGATAACTTTATTTTCGAGCCTTTTGGGGTCGAAACTCTCGGACCATGGGGCCCGTGTGCTCACAGCCTTTTTAAAGACTGGCTGGCTATTTCTTTGGTCAACGGCTAAGCATTGCCATACAACGAGGCAATGCCGCCAGTATATTGGGTACCTTGCCAGCCGACAGCGTTGAGGATCAATTTTTTGATGCCTTATTCTAGTTTGTATTTTAGTATATAATTATGTACATTTGTTTGGGAATAAAGTTTTGCAAATGTAAAAAAAAAATATTAAAGAGAGTAAAACATTAACATTTTTAATTAATCATTGGATAATAAATTAAATAATAAAAATAAATTAGATAATAAAAATAGGAATGTCTAATAACTTTAAAGAAATTAAGGATTTGAGTATAACCCAACGAGCACATTAGTGGAAATAGCAGCCTATTTTGTTACTTTCGGCTGTAAAATAGCGGTTTAAGGGTTCAAAAAGCAGTTCAAGTTGCATATCTGCATCCGTAAACGTCTATAGCTATAAAAGTTACTTAAGGTGCTATAAGCTGAATCAAATACTACCCTAGCCTTCACAGAAGTCCACGGTAGAACTCATTTACCACTTACACCTTTATATGAGAGTTACGAAGGTCATTCTGCCACTCACAGCTGTACAGTGGTTTCCATTGTAACGTTTATAAGTTATAGTTATAGTAACCACTATTATACTACTATAAGTTTCATTATAGAAGTAATAGAAACTCTTATGCATACTATAGTTACAAAAAAATCATCAGTGTAACTAAGGCCTTTAGTAGCAATAGTCATTCCTTGCAGGCTTAATCCATTCGCCATTTTACAGCCGCTTTTGTAACTATTATAAAACATTTAATAAAAATGGATGCTAAACGATGGAAATTCATAAAGAAAAGTGGAGGTTATCGCAGGAAAGTACGCAAGGTTTATGAATACCTGCTAAAATCGTCAAACATTGCTGAACATTCTAGTGAATCTGCTAATCATCTAATACTAAAGTATTTTAATTTTTAAGCTTTTAATTTTAAAGAATATTAATCTCAACATTTCACAAATCACAAACTTAATAAAAAAAAAGCCTATTCTTGGGTTCTTATTGTATAAAGACATCAGTCTCAACATTTGGATTTGGCGCAGTACCATCACAGGATCCATTAACCTCTTTAGTTAAATTACGTTTTTTTTTGTCCAACGTTCTCATCATCATAAGGCAATATCTTTTTAATCGGAATATTGTCTTCGTTTGACAAATTTTCTTTATTCTGATCTAGGGATATTTCCCATCCTGAAGGGCAGATTGACAGCTCTTCCTTGTCTGCATTTATAGTTTTAACTATTTTTAAAGGCATTCTGTAATAAAACAATAATAGGTAGTTAATTGAAATGTTTAAACTTCATATATAGTATAAGTAGGTATAACTAAACCATAAAGTAACCGGATCTTATTTCTACCGACAACAAAATAATGTAAACTATTATTGAGACGTTTGATGATTATCTATTTGAAAAATAACCTGTATCATGTTTATGTAGAAATATCGGGTGTAAAGTCAAGTATCGTAATTAAAACATCGTAATCTTGGATTTGTTTTTAAAGTTGAGAAGCGTACAATGTCTATGTTAAGTGAACGTTTTTAAGGGTAGACCATGGATCTCCAAAATGGAAACCATTCGAATAAGTACATAACTAGATCTTATAACCTCAAAAACAGGAAAATAGGAGCTTTTTGTGGCTGTGAGTTGCACTAGGGGAACAAAAATCACTGGAAGAGTTAGAAGGGTGAAAATTAGCGCTATGATTCTCAAAAAGGAGTTATTAGAGCTAAAACTGCAGGTTATGACTACATTACAATGACGCCATGATTTTTTAAGAAAACTTATAATTCACTTGCAAAATTGAGTTGATATACATTGGTTTTTCAGTTAAATGTGCATTAAATGTACCGGTAAACAATCGGCCACTTGCGAATAGTAAGTTATCGACACGTAAAAATACGGAAATAAAATTTATTCTGTATAACAAATAAAAAATATCACATATCTTTTGTTAATTTTTTAATTGTTTAAAAGCACGTTAAAATTACTCAAAAATTATCTTATATATCTACAGTAAACTGGACAGCGTTTTAAGTATCTTTATATATCTTGCTAATACAGAATACAAACTTTTACTTCTTTTTGTTTTATTTTCATGATGGCGACGAAAACACTTTACCAAAATATTACAAATAATGTCAAATGAAGATATACAATAAAGAACTATAATCAATTCATTCGTTCAAAGTAGTTCAAAATCATTCAAAAGTAGCGCTACGAGAGCTTTAGTATAGCGTTAATAAATCGTTATAGCTATTAACGAACCTTTATGCAACCGTTGTGCAGGTTAAATGGAAATTTAGGCTGCATAAAATGGCGCCCAAATAGCGCTAAAGCGGCTGCTAAGTCTGTAGTAGACGCTCTAGCGCTTACGTCTATTACCATAAGTAATAATCGGATACGCTCCAAAGCCCTAATGCAGCCCATTTGTGCTAGTTGGGAATTCAATTTAAAAACATGTAAAACAATTTTATGGAATTCGTCGGTGATATAATAACATTTCTCCAGTAATAGAGGTCTTGATTTATTTTTAAATTGAATTATACTCAAATCCATTTGGTTATTATTTGAATATATTTGGCTAATATTTTTATTTGTTATTGTATACTTTTGTGCATTAAAGCGGTATTTGATGGTCGAATACATAGTCGTGGTAGCCTATGGCTCAATAGTCACAATCTTCTATAATGGAGGCACCGTGAAGCACCTGCTTATCATGGGCTTGATTCAGAAAGTTTTGCTGCTCTCCTCTGCTTTTCTATTGGACCATTAATTCTCCACTAAGTCTAAGAATGCTGGTTGGTCCACTGGCAATCGGATATTACGGATGATGTGTACATGACGATCCCTGATACAAGGCCAGTATGTCTCGTGTACACTTCGAACTATAAGCACAGCAACTCTGAACAGGAGAAGAAACGGACAATGTAGAGCTTTAACAGACGAGCTCTCCTATAAAGAGCTTTAAGTAGATAGGTACTACCTTCCACTATACATTTCATAGCCAATACTCTGTAATGAAAAATACCTAATTGTGCCAAATTACTACTTTTTAACACTCTTACTCGAAATTAAAACCATTTTATTTAGTAGGTAACGCTAAGTTGTATAATACTGGGTGGTGGGCATGCCTTTTAAGTTTTGTCGTTTGAAGAAAAAAACGCAACTAGAACCTTATAGTTCTTTTTATTGTTTTTCAAAGTATTCACCACGTAGCTTAATACACTTTTCCATTCGCTCAAACCAATTATTATAACATTTATTCCACTCTATAGTGAGGGTGTTCAAAATGGCTGACTTAAAAGGGTCGACTGCTTCTTCACCGGACTGGAACCTTTTGACCACGAAGACTTTTCTTAATTTTAGGAAATGTAAAGAAATCGTTAGGGCTTAGGTCAGGACTGTATGGAGGATGGTCAAGAATTTTTACTTTTTCCTGCTTCAAATACAGAGGAGGGAGAATTGACGAGCTCTGTGTGAGCTTGCGTTGTCGTGGTGCAGGATGATGTGTCGCTTTGAGTTGGTTTTTTGAAGTTCGGCGACGACTTGTGGTAAACAAACTGTGGTATACCACTTTGCGTTAACCCTTCTACGATCTTCAAGTGCAATAGTCGCAACATGGCCGGTTTTCCAACGAACGTGGCCACCGTCTTCTTTGAAGTGCTTCGAGAACGAACAACTTTAGTCGGCTTTGGCTCGTCTTGAAAGACCCAGATTGTAGGTTGTTGTACGGAATCAGGATCTTAGGCATAGATCCAAGATTCATCACAATTGATGATGTCGTAGACGTGATTTGACTCTCCTTGGTTGATTCTTTGCAGAGTTTTCTTACACCATATGACGCGGGCCGCCTTGTGATCGTCGGAAAGCAGATGCGGTATCCAACGGCAAACTAGCTTTCTCACACCAAGCGCTTCATGCAAGATCTTCTGAATGGTTGTCCCTGAGATGCCTAATAGAGCCTCTATCTCTCGATACATCACATGACGATCTTCGAGAATTAGTTGTCTCACAGCAATGATGTTATCTTCAGTGAAGGCGGATTTTGGGCGTCATTCGCGAGATTTGTCACTAACACTAGTATGTCCACGCTGGAATTCTAAATACCAGCGTTTGATAGTCCGCAGACATTGGGCTTCATCACTGAACACAGATGTTAGCTCTTCAAAACAATGAAGCCCTGTCAGGCCTCTTCTAAAGTTGTAGAAAATTATTGCACGAACATTTTCCTTAGAAAGATTCATTTTCGTACGTAACCTGACAGATTCCAATCGACGCTGTGACTAAACAATAGCATTAATCCTAATACTTTCAACTATTTGAGATTCAAAATTTAAACACATTCGAATATAGAACAGTTCCAAATTCAAAATTGCCGGGAAATATGGAAACGATAGACCTTAAAAGGCATGCCTCGTATTTTAAGGGATTGCTCATCGACCAATGGGCGCTGCCAGCGACCAGACAGATTCAAAATTTTAATAGTGGTTCTTGTGCGAAATAATCTTCATTTCAAGCGGGAAAACGGTGTATTAGCCAGTTTTCGTATATATGTTGAAAATAGAAAATTTTCATGCAAGCGATCAAACTTTGTCATTGTAAATGAAACGAACGTGTAAGGCAAGACTGTTGATTTGAGATTGCAAGTGCGCAAAAGAATAAAATAATGTTTTTAACCCACTTACTGGCTATTATAACACCTATTGTTAAGTTCAGAATTAGCATCCGTCAGATTTATAGCCTCAGCGCTTTCGGTCACCTCACATAAACACAGCAAGTAGAAATTCTAGATGATTAAAACCTTCACCGAAAAATAACATACTATTATTATTATTATAGTAGCCTTTCGAAATCAATAAGGTAAAAAACTAAGCAACCCCCTTCCCGTCAACGTAGTCCCATTGAGAGTAGCATAACAGTAGCCATACACAATACCGAGATATCTGCCGGTGACATACCGACCCGAGGCGACATCCATTTGACGAACACGTAATCGGACAATGGGCAACTTACGCTGGGAATCATACCGCAGTTATGTACATTGTAGGTATATCTGTGGCTAAGTCACCAAGTAAATAACTATAGATATCTATGGGATTTCTTAATAATACTTAGTTACGGTCGCACGGCCCCATCTTCAGGGTTAAGCAACGCTTACCGAGGTCAGTTATTAGATGGGTAACCATCTTCACTTATAGAGATTCCTCTGTGCCTCGTGAAGCACGTTAAGCCGTTGGCCCCGTCTGTTATTTGTACATTTCATATTTCATATTTATTTATTTGCATACCATAATACTTTTATAGATGTTACATTACAATAGGCTTAAAGCTAAGGTACAGTTATGGACCCTGTAAGGGCACAGCAATAATTGTAGAAAAGACAAAATTAAAATTAAAATCAAATATTAAAAAATCAAATTAAAGTAAAATAAAATCAAATTAAAATTAAATTACATTTAAATAAATTAAATTAAAATTAAATTAAACGTTAAAAGTTGTTACGGGTAGTCAGCTATAGAAAATCTGACAGTAGTCTTGCCAACGGCTATAGTGTCTTCCAGCCACTGGGTTGTGGAGGTCAGATAAGCAGTAGCTCCATGTAAAACACTGTTAATCTACAGCATCTGGTTAGACTGGAACCCGACCCCAACATAGGAAAAGGCTAAGCAGATGATGTTGTTTATCTGTGGCTAAGTCGTAAAAAATATCTATATATATGTATGGGATTTATTTTAAGTTAATTACGGTACCTTCGCTTGTTTTGTTAGGGGAACTACGAAAGTTGAGGCTGGTCATTACTTAACTTTTCTGTTATGAATTGTTTTAAATTAAATTTAATTCTTTTAATTGTCCTCACAATAAAAGGAACAAGAATTTTGTAACCAGGATTTTTTATGCCCAAATAACTTGATTTGAAATAGTGTCCGTGGAGTTTGTTGCACGATTTTTTCCACTTTGCTACGGTAAACTAGCTCCATTCAAAATCAAAAAAATCAAAATCAAAATTGTTTTATTTTACATAGGCCTAAATGGGCACTCATAAAACGTCAGAAGTTAGTGCACGGTTCGAAATTGGTCGTTTCCTATGGAGAAGAACCGGCAAGAAACTCCACGGTTACTCTTTTAAAAAAAATATTGATTTTCACAATCTTTGCATAATAGATACAATTTTTAATTTATTTTTTTGGTATGAGATGACAGTATAGACTAATTGACATAATAAAATGTAATATAACTAATCAGAAATGAATCTCAGAGTCTATAGTGTTCACACATTTACATTAGAAATTAACTTTACAAAACTGCAAATAAACTAAAGCAAATGACATAAACAGACATAAAAATTATATACAAGTAAAATAAAATAAAAATAACAACAACAAAAAAAATACAAATAATAACAACAACACAAAAAAGTGGGGTTGTTAATAGACCTTTATACAATAACGCAGTCACAATAAGCCAGGGAAGCCACATGTGCAGAAGGAATCATTGCCAAGCAGTCTTATCTTCAACGTAGTCCTTAATCTTATAATATGCTTTTTTCAAAAGGGATATTATGATATAATATATATTATGATATGGGTTGATATGGGTTTTAAATTTTCCCTCGCTAAGATCTGTCACATACTTTGGCAACTTGTTATAAAAGCGTACGCCGTTTATAAGGAATGACTTGTTTGTCTTGGCTAATCTCCATTTGGGTATAACAATTTCATTCACATTACGTTGAAGGCCCGACCTTTGAGTATTTTTTTTTATTAAATAAAATAGAATTACTCAGCGGCGCAGGCCATTATCAAAAGCTCATATTTTTGACCTTATAGACGCAGCCTTATACATATTTTCGCATTTTGAAAATCAATTTTACTGTTAGATTGTCACTTTCTTGAGAGCCTCAGCAGATATCTTAAGAACACCACATTATCGGAAAACACATTAAGGGTTTCTTCCAACCGGTGAACAGAACCGTTGCATATTTTTAGAAAGCTTATAAACGAAGGATACTTCTTTTGCAATTTGTACATAATGTGTCATAGAATTAAAACTGCTTCAATAACTGAGAAGTTTGAAGATATTCTTATAGGTGTATGTTTGGTAAATCCTTCTTGCCCCATTTCCTTCTAATACTAATATTATAAATGCGAAAGTTGTGAGAATAGACAACTATGAACAACCTCATAGCAGCGTGGCTTATACATCAGGATAGCCAACAGCTACAATTTCATACATAGGCATAATACAACGGTAAGTATGTCGGAAAAATGTCTACCCTCTGAAAGCTATCTTGGCAGGCGCTGGCAGAACCGTTGCAGTTACACGAAGAAAATAGTTCTAACCTTTCTTCTCTTCTCTTTTATGTGGAAGCCATTGTTTTAAAGAGTACTGGCAATGCGGGTAGAATTCACGTTACTAGCAACCTTGTTAACACCTCCAACTAAGCTAATATGCTTGTGTCTCGAGTGAGTTCACGGCCATAGTGTAATGGTGGGGTTCGAAACCGTGACCTTTCGATCACAAGTCCAACACCTTAGCCATTAGGCTATTGGCGCTTGCCATTCTATCCAAAATAGTGATTTTTAAATACAAATAAATTGGATACTCTTTTACAATGCATATTTTAGAGTATATATTAATTCATATCAAAATTATTATATTGTATTGTATTAATTATTATAGTGTATTTGGATACAGTATAGATTAATTTTGGTTTTTATTCTAAGATACTTGTACAAAAAAAATATCACGATAAGATTGACCTGAATGAAGCGCCATTAATTGCTTCTTCTGAGACAACGCAGCGAGAAAAGTCTAAACTTCTCATCCGTTTCTTAAATTGATTTATCAGTAGAATGCTATGTTATCATTGAGTGATACAGGCAGAATACAATATTTCACAGAAAAAAAAAACTTTTTAATGCGGGCGAAGTGGCAAGGAGGAGTCAGTACGACGAAATTATAATCATTATGAGTTATCAAAGAATTAAGAGTTTATGTGCTTGTCTATTTGCTCATCTTATTATTGCTCATTACTTAAAATACGCAGTTACAAGTGGAATCAGAATTAGGTGAAGGTACCTACGAAAACGAGTCGTGATGAAACAGTCGTGTAAGGTTAGAGATCACAATTGTGCATAAGTAATCCAGCAGGTTTCTACGCGAAAATGTATTATAAATGCCAACACTAAGGTAATGGACGCGTTTTATCCAGGGAAAACTTTCAAAAGTCGCCTGACCTATCTATTCAGTGTATTATGAACGCCTTGGTTTATTAATTAAGCCAGGTGAGATGGTGGTACCTACTATTAGGCACAATCACATAGATTTTATGTATATCAATACCTGTTTTGATGCAATACATACCTATACCAAGCGCTTCTCCTCCACATTTATTGTGCGCACAGCCAAGCTGTGGTATTCTCTGCCGGCTTCTGTGTTCCCTGCCACTTATGACCTTTCAGCCTTTAAAGCACGAGTAAATAGGCATCTTCTGGGCTCGCTCGTCCCATCTTAGACCTCATCTATTGCTTACCATCAGGCGAGATCGAGGACAAGAGTGGGCCCATCAGTAATAATAAAAAGAAGTCTGATAATTTCTTATCATGTCTTAGAGGAGCTCGTGGCTAAATAAGAAAAGCCACACGGATCGGTTGTCCAGGCTAAGCAACGCATGCCGAGGTCAGATTGTGGATGGGTGACCATTGAGATGCCTCCGTGCCTCGGAAGCACGTGAAGCCGTTAAGCATTCCACCCATACGCACAAAACGTTTTGGGAGTAGAATTCCCTGCCGCAGTCTGTGTTTCCTGATCGTTTTAACCTGGGAGTCTTTAAGTCAAGAGTGAATAGGTTAGTTCTAGGCAAGCGTGCTCCATCTTCGACCACATCATCACTTACCATCAGGTGGGATGGTGGTCAAACGCGAGCCTATTCTGAAAAAAAATAAATATGAGTGTGGCACTCGGGGACTGCCGCGGTAAAGCTATTGCATAGCATTTTTTATAAATTTATGAAATTATGATTATTTATTTATTTTATTTATGCAGTATTTTTTTTATTTGAAATTAATTCAAGTTTTTTTCTTTGATATTAATTCAAGTTACACTTTTTGAGCGTGGTGACAGAAGAAAACATTTTTTTTCTTTTATTGAATAAATGAGAAGTTAATATTGTTTAAAATATTTTTGTTATAATACAAAACATATAGGTTATTCAGGAATTTAATAATTGAAATTGATTTTAGCTTTATTAGCAGCTAGTCTACACGCATACGTCTAGTCGCACGCACACGAACACCGTGCCGAAGTCTGCCGAACTGAAACGACGTCAACGCCGCACCGCTGTGCCGGTTGGAGTGGGGGGTGTACCAGAAATAAAGATGGGCGTTTAAACGAAAAGCATATAATATAACATGTTATTTAAAATAAGCGAATAAGCAGATTAGTTTATAAAAGCATTTAACGTTATCTGCTTATTCTGCTTTTTGTTAAAATTAAAATGTTACCGCAAATATTGCATTCCGTTGTTCACTTTTAAAAACGACATTTTAATTAAAACGGGTTATCGTGAACTGCTTAAATTGCTTACTTTGCTTTTTACGTTTTTTTACGTTTTAAAAGTGGTTTTAGAAACCCCGATGTCGTTTTTAAAGAACTGTCTATAGATACCACACATGCATCGATTTCATGAAAAAAAAATATTTTCAGGTTTAGTTCCATGTATGGGGAGCCCCCCTTTATTTTAAATATTTTTTAATTTTTTTCTCAAAATCGGAAAGCGGTTCACAGAATACATCTACCTATCAAGTTTCACATGTATAGTCCTAATAGTTTCGGAATAAAATTGCTGTGACAGACGGACGGACGGACAGACAGACAGACAGACAGACGGACAGACATGTCGAAACTATAAAGATTCCGTTTTTTGCCATTCGGCTACGAAACCGTAAAAAGAATCATATAAATCGGTATAGAAACACCAAAGTTATACATGAAATACGCTTATAATAATACGCCATCGCGCGTGAATACTGAATCATGCTATAATGATTATTTTTGAGAATCGGTCGCCGCGCTCGACGCGTCTCGCGGTCGAAGCGTTCTCTAGGTACTTAAGCCTCATGTGAACGTGATCTAAACAATATTACCAATACATTAACTTACGCTGACGGAGTCGCGGGCACAGCTATATTGTTGAATGCTTCAAAATCGGGGTTAAATTTAACGTTAGCCCAAAGTAACTATTCCACGCGGACGAAGTCGCGGGCAAAAGCTAGTTTAACTTAAAATGGAAACACAGTAGCATGCCAAATTAATACAATCCTTAATTCAAGGAAATGCGCTCGTGTGCTTGTCGGCCGCTAACATTGCATGAGTCTGCGTAAGGATATTGTATGACGCATATATGTTTTGCGTTCAGTAAGGATAATAATTTTATAAAAAATGTCTGGGTTTGGTTTCAATTTATTTAGTTACGGATGTTGTTTTAGACTTATAATTTTATATTTTAATTGGGGTGTCTGAGGTATTGCACTTAATCTGTTACACCTTGTATATTTTGATGATATTTCGCATTCCAAATGATCTAGCTACTGCATAAGGAACTATCAGCTACTCTAAACGGAATACTGGAACGTCATGACATATACCAATGGAACCAGATGGGAGATCTCCACTGAGGAGCTCTTTCGACACGATAAAAAAGACAGGGAAGAATACTGCTTATAGTTTGGGGCTTTAGAGCCGATCTAAAAACGACAAACAAAAATCGCATGGTCTTTGGTTTACTCCTTCTTCAGCTTTGGCCATTTAGTAGACTAGTTGTACCCTGCGTCTACGCTCTTATGGACGTAGCAGAGACCCTGTTTTCCGTTTTAAAAAGTAGGGACAGTACTACAGTGCTTATTCCCGATGAAACAAACATCATAGTCGGGTTAGTAGATCAAAATTTACTTCATGAGAACAAATCATTTCATCGCTTCTTATCTAATGAGGGCAATGGATAAATAACGGAAAATATTGAGAATGAAGTGATAAAGGAGCATGATATGAGCTCTTTCAACATAAACAAATATAGTTCTATTTGTGCTTATAAGTAAATCCAAAGCTCATTACTATACATAGATTGAGACTTATTAAACTTAGAGACTAAACCCGCCACGAATATTTTCTACATTTATTAGCTATTAGTAAACCTAAACGGCAAACGGACACATCAATTTGTTAACATTTCTTAACGATATCTCGTAAAGTAAATACTCGTAAGTAAATTATGGAAATGAAATAATATTTCCGATCACAAAACGGCTTTTTATAAACCACGTGATTTCTACGTTCTAGCCTAGAGGGCCGCTTGCCTCCTTGTTACCAATGATAATGAAAACCTCCTTTTTTCAAAATCAGCTAAGTCAATGAACTTTAATTGCTATAGGTAAATCGCGGTTTATGGAAAAACCGGGAATATTGAGTATTTTCAATCAAAGTTTACGAATAATAATAATAGTTCGTTCGAGTAAACGATACCTATCGAGTAAATTAATGTTTGTACATATGAAACAATGGATTTTATTATGACAGTGTCGGTTTATGTTGAAATTGTAATTTTATGAGCAACGTTTATGGGTTATAGTCTATAGACTAAAGTATAGTTTTCTATTTATATGCCGATAGTTTCTCTTACAATCGATCTTTCTTATGGGATTTTTCCGTGTCAATCCCAATCTCATTGGGAAATCAGGTATAAAAATTTGCGTATGTTACCCTATACCGTCCTATTGGTTATCATTCCAGATATTGGCCCGGAACAACAGCATAAGTATGTAATTTAGTATCATGATAAAAACTATAACGATATGTGCAAATACAGTTCTTTTGAAATCACAGACGGACACAAATTTTATTTATGAAATTTATTATGTGAAGAAGATGTATACATAAGCATTTTCCGATAATTAAAGTGAAATATCGTGAAAGGGCTTGTGTATCTCATGTTTGTGTGCCTGGGCACTCTCGGCTCGCCACAGTCAATAACCGACCAGTATTAACTAGTTAAAACTAATAAGTATAAGTCGAGTACCAATTGAGGTTGGGGCCCTATTATGCTGTCAATTCGTCCGTAGCGACAATTTCTTAATGAGGAGTTAATTCCGAAGACAGAGGAATCTGGCTACGATTGCCCTTTTCGAATGATTGCTCGCTTTGGTATGGTCGAGAAATTATCGAGTGGATTGCGAAATAGGGTACCTATGTGTGTATACTGGTTTAGAATGATTAATAATTCTGGAATTATTTAATAATCTTTGTTAGCCACAAAACTGTCCACAGTCTTAGTTTTGTTGTGTCTGCCATATTTATTGTAGAGCAGAGACGTGAGGCAAAATCACTAAACGCAAAATAATGATAATTAAACAAAAAAAAAATATTACTGATGGGCCCACTCTTGACCTCGATCTCGCCTGATGGTAAGCGATAGATGAGGTCTAAGCAGTGGCGTGCCTAGGGTTTCAAAATAACGCAAGCCCAATAAAATTTTAACCGATTTCAAAAAAAGAAAGTTCAGTTTTCGACTGAGTATGTAGGTACCTACGTATGTATCATCGCAATTTTCTCATAATCATAAACTACTGGTTAGGTACAATAAATTAAAAGTGAATTCATCCATCTTCTTCTTTCTTCAATTTCACTCTTGCTTGTCGTGCGGTGAATGAGGTAACCAAAGCACACTGAAGGCATGCTAGTGCTAGATTGAATATAATAAACATATCAGCAATTGCATACCTCCGCCGCGGTGGCTTTGAAAAAAGCCGTTTGGTTTGCTTCATTGCTTGAGGGAACAAAGTTATGGTAAGTAGTTGCTTCCTTCGTAACAGGACCCAGGTTACAGACAAAAAAAAAAACAAAACAAAAATTTACAAAACGAAAGTTAAAAAATAGCTAGATAGAATGTAATAAGGAATTTAAATAAATTATTTATATTCTAATTGGAATCGTCTATCTTTCTTAAGAAATGATTTAATTACATCAGAGTAAAATGTTGGTGATCGTTTTAATTCTACCAACAACTGTTTTTCAATAGCTATCATTGATAATTCGGAAAGACGCTCTTGACCTTGTGTATTTCTCAGATAGGTATGGATACGTTTAAGAGACGAAAAAGCACGTTCCGCGGAAGAACTTGTAGCCGGAATAGTTACAACAAGATACGCTAACTTTAACAGCTCGGGAAAGGCATCTTCGAGGTTATTCTCATGAATGAAATCAATTAATTCGAAAACATTACGATCTTTCAGATCAGGACTAGAATACAAGCAAATCAATTAGCTTTTTAATGTTTGTTTGTCGAAATAGTTTGCATAAATGTCAAATAATGAATCTAATTCCTCTGTAGGAAAATGTGAGTGATAATTGTCAAATTTTTTGTTGTTGAGCAGTTGGAAAAACTTTAATTTATGAATTTCAGAATATCGGTCAGTAATTTCGGTATTAATGTTATCAATTACTTCTACAAAAAGTCGTCTGTATTCCGTTTTTGCACAGCGTACGTTGCGTCTCAAACGAGGAGCCGAGTTATTTTGCAACGTGTTACAACTAGTTTTATACACTGATCTATTAAATTTTCGTTTATGCGATTTACTAGTCTGAGAAATACACAGATTAGGCGTCGGTTTTAATGAAGAAATTAACTGTTTTTTCTGAGCAAAGTTTAAAGATTTTACCTTATCTTCGCCAATCAAAACTTGAACGCATTTTAAATCCTCACAAGGTACAATTACCTCCATTGTTGTAGGTAAATCACCAAAACAATTGTATCACTGAGGAAATCTTAGAAAACAAACAAAAAACTTTAACAACAAAACCTTTTCCCACTCAAGCAAATGAAACTGAAGTTAGTTGCACTCTCGGATGTCGGGAACTACTCAGTGTTGTCATTTAGGCAAAAAAAGTCGCCAGGTATATGAAAAATCTAGCTAATTTTTTTTATTTTTAAGATATTGCTTGAATACAGTCAAAATCTGTTATAACAACATCCAAGGGACCACTCATATTTGGTTGTAAAAACCGATAGTCGTAATAACCGGTGATGTTTTCAAGGTACAAAGTATTTTGTACCTATGATTTTGGTCTATATAACCGGTATGTTGTTCTAAATGATGTTGTTGTAAACGGTTTTGACTGTATTTAATTTCGTTATTTTAAAAGTCGCTAGTTTTTATTGTTGCTAAATGTTAAAAAAGTTTCCAAACTCGTTAAAAATCTCCAAGATCTTTCAACGTGTGGCTAAAACGGCAACACTGCAGAGTTGGCAAGCTGACAAGGTCACGCATACGCATGCAACTTCATACCAAAAGCCCTGCTTAAATCTGCCATAGTGATCGATTTGTTCTATGCACAAGGCCTAACTCGTTATACGGCACATCGCTAGTGCGAAAGTGACAGATATAGTATTTGAGTAAAAGCCGGTGCGTGTAAGCGAGATAGCAATATGTAGATCATTAGATGTTACAAATGCGAAACTCTGCGCGCGAACAATCGCGATGTGTAGTAGTGTAGCAGGCAGTAGATACATTGTGTTATTTTGATAAGAATTAAGCGCGCGAACTTTTAAATTTTTCGGGTTTGACATTGATTCTCTATCGAGCATTTTTTGACTTATCGAGCTTTTGGGCTTATATGAAGGTACCGCCACTGGGTCTAAGATGGGACGAGCGAGCCCAGAAGATGCCTATTTACTCGTGCTTTAAAGGCTGAAAGGTCATAAGTGGCAGGGAACACAGAAGCCGGCAGAGAATTCCACAGCTTGGCTGTACGCACAATAAATGTGGAGGAGAAGCGCTTGGTACGACAAGACGGTATATCAACCAAGTGTGGGTGGTACCCAGCCGTGCGTCTGGTAGACTGGTAGTGAAAGGGAGATGGAGGAATCAGGTCATGGAGCTCCTGCGCACACTTCCCGAAGTACAATCTGTAGAAAACCGACAGGCAAGCAACGGTTCGCCGATGAGCCAGGCAAATTGGTTATAAATAACACCTTTACACGTATTTTGTTTTCATAAATGTAAACTAGATGATGCTGGCGTTTCATAGCTGACTACCCTAAGAAGACACTCCGAAACAAACTCAGAGGTCAACGTCTCTTTTGAAGTCATACATTCCGTTCTGATCAAATCATAGGAGAACTATGTAGACTGATGTCTATGGCGTTCTTCTGAGGAAGCGTATCACAAAGATTTGAGCAGACCCGTCGAAAAACTGCAAGTATTTGCCAGTTATCGCGTAGCTCAACTTAGAACTTTAAAGAGCTTGAAAGATTTGAAGAACAACACCAAAGTAAGGACATTGAGTGGGCCGTATAAAATACTCAAACTGCCAGACAGTGCAGTGTAATTTATCTGGCATTAATTGTTGCAGAAAGATGCTGTGTATCTCGTAGATGGCACATAGGATGAACAAATCGAAACTGCTGGAACTGCGTACTGTAATACAGCCAAGTTCATCGAATGGGTACCTCCGTAAGATTTTCGACTCTTATTTATATGTATTTCATTTAGTGATATGATCATATCACTCGTAAACCTGGTGACAAACGACTAAAGGCAAAGTAAAGGGACAACGATCTGAAAGACGAAATCATAGACGCTAAAAATAGGAACAAGAGGAGAAACATATGATCTAGGAAATAACTAGTAGAAACCCAGACATAGCAGGTAATTCAACTCTTTACTAATTCAACTCTATGGACTACCCGCGTATTTATTTTCTCTTTCTGTGTCAAAGCCATCCAAAAGTTGTCTATAAAAGATCGCTTTTAGCAATAAGACAGCCCATTGTGTCACCCTTTTTTAATTGTTCTTTGTTAGATTCTGTTATGGAGTACAATAAAAAGTATGTCTTAGTTGTACGCACAATGAAAGTATTCCCCAAAAGCTTTATGCAAGTTGGAATGCCCATCGTATATCACCCCATCGCCGTACGCCTTGTTGCTGCTGAACGGAAGCTATTATAAGGATATCTAGATCATGGTTAAGCCCTAGTATTGAGAAAACAACACAAGCACTTTGATACAAAGAGTAAAAAAAGAATATGAATTAAAAACAATATGAAGTCGAATTATTAAACTCCTCCCTTTCAAAGTTACTTTGAAGTTGAGGCGAATTACCACCTACTAGGCCGAAACTATCATAAAACATGCCTTCTAATTGAAAAGAAATCAAGAGGGTGAAAATCTTTTTTTTCGGTGAGTAAATCTGATAATGAATCGTCTTGCACTGAGTGGAGCGGAAAGGAGTGTCAGACTTCTATTGACTAAAAACCCACCCTATTCCTGTAACTGACCTTACATTCCGGGGCAGTGGTATCTCGTTAGAACATTCCCGCAACCCCGGCAGGGTAATAACCTTATTGCAGGCACGACCATGAAAATTGAAAACTTCGTTGTCAGAGGATAGATTTTTTGTTTTACGCTATTTAAATACACGTTAATATTCATATACAAACATGTATTTTGATTTTTTTATATATATAACATAATCATAATCAGGCTTAGGGCATCCAATCCCGCAGTCTGAATTCAATCTCGGTATTTGCGGGACTACGAATTTTCAATCCCGCGGGATCTCGGTATTTGCGGAATCCCGCATATTGAAAATATTCACATTTATACAAGGCAAATAAAACAATAATTAATCAACTAACTCCACATTTATTTACGTATTACTATTAGGATGAGATCAATCAAATTACACCGTTTTTTCTTCACAATCAACAGTAACAAATACTAAATATAAAACTTTACTGTTATTTTAGGCTACCACTGACTGAAATTCGGTTATATTAGACTACTTAAGCTGTGAAAAACGTGCGACATCGGCCCCTGCGTTGTTTGCAACCACAGAAATCAAATATTTATTTTATCTAAGTTTGCAACACTGCCGGCCGCCAGTCACCGAGCGATTGCGCTCGCGAAAGGTCGTATGCATGCTTTTTTTCAGTCCCGCAAATCCCGCGGATCCCGCGCCCGTAATATCGCACCACGCGGGATTGTAAAATGACGCGGGATCCCGCAATACCGAGATCTCGGTATTCCGGGATTGAATGCCCTAATCAGGCTATTACGTTCTCACTGGTAGGACACAGGCTTACCTTCTATGAGAGGGAATTGGCCGTAATCAACTACGCGAGCCCAGAATCAGAATCAGAATATTTATTTGTGAAACATAGGTAACATAAAGGTCTTTGGTATACATAAATATTTCAGCACTATTTTTGCAGGCATACAAATTTAGTATGGAATGTAATTCCAAATATGTACTTAAAAATCTAAACAAAAAACTTACAAAAAGAAAAAATCAAGTACTTACAAAATATAACAACATATTATTTTAAGCTAAATTAAAAAAATTGGCCAAGTGCGAGTCAGACTCGCCCATGTATATTTATTTAACAAAAAAAAAACACCTTAAAAGTTTCTGAAAACTAGCTTATTTACATTTTATACAACTACGCCAAATAACTTTGTTTTTCATAGTGTTTGTATGAATTACAAAGTTATATTTGCGGTTTTATAAAATATGCTGTATCTCAAAAACTGCTGAGCCGATCTCGTTCAAACTAATTTTGGTTGAAAGTTTACATTAAGATCTACAGACGTATATTTTTTTAGATTTTTCACTCCATTATTATAGAAGTTAGAGGGGGGGACACAATTTACCACTTTGGAATCGTATATCTTTTAAACTATTAATTTTATGAAAAAGTAGTTTCAGAAACCTCAATGTCATTTTTAAAGACCTGTCTATAAATACCACACACGCATAGGTTTCATGAAAAAAACATATTTTCATTTTTAGTTCCATGTATGGGGAGCCCCGTTTACTTTTAATATTTTTCTTAAAATTGGAAAGCGGTTTACAGTATACATCTACCTACCTAGTTTCACATGTATAGTCTTAATAGTTTCGGAATAAAATGGCTGTGACATACGGACGGACGGACGGACAGACAGACAAACAGACAGACATGACGAAACTATAAGGGTTCCATTTTTTGCCATTCGGCTGCGGAACCCTAAAAAGAGAGACAATCTACTTGAAAAATTACAATTAAAAATTATCATTCATAAAATCTTCAACATTATAATAATAACAGTGCGGGTTGTTGGATTTGTTTTTTGGATTTTTCGGATTGGACATTCATTGCAGACGAGAGCAGTGGTAATGATGAAAAGCTCACAAAGTTATGCGTCTGACTGGGTTTGAACCTAAAACTCGTTAGTCGTTACTATAACTACTATTTTATTTTATCTTTCGTGTCCATTAATATGCTAAAATGTACCTTAATAAGGTAAACCTGTTTCACAATATATCGAGTAAAAGTAATATCTCACATTAATTTGTACTTGTAGCCGTATTTAGCAAATGAAGTGAGTGACTGATTGATTTACAATGAATACATTTATCTTCGTAACCGATTACGACGCAAAACCCGACAAAGTGAAGGGAGATTCTCAAATGAGTAGCCATTATATTAAATGGATTTGGCTGTCTCCTTGCTCCCGTGGTCTACAGTTATGGAGTTCGGTTTAAAGACATTTATTTCCTCAAAAAAAAAAGAACATTACAGTTCACTTTCAGATTGTGAAAAGCAAAATAATTAGCGTCAATAGCCCAATGGTTAAGGTGTCGGACTTGTGATTGAAAAGGTCGTGGATTCGAATCCCACCCATTACTCTATTGGCGTGGACCCACTCCAGACACAAGCATGTTTAGCTTAATATGAGGGGTTAACAAGATTAGTAGTAATGTGAATGTGAATGCTAGTTCCCTTTAAAAAAGAAAATGTGATTACTTATACGTGTAATTTAAAGGGTATATACATACCAAGTGCATGGCTTCTTTGGATGATAACAAACGATATGGCAAGGGTTTTGTAATCCTAAGTCTACGTGTGTAGAACTTATTACAAATTCCAATACACTGATACCAGAGACCGAATTTTTCAAATTAAGAAGAACGAAAAGAATTATTGTGTTATTGGCAAGTTACGTGGAAGTTACCCTCGTAGTGCTGTGACACGTTTGTTATTCATGATTGGTATTCAAGAAATATATGAAACCAATAATTTGGTATCAATTCTTTGAGTCAGTTATTTTGTGCTGAAACTGTGCATAGAGACTCCATACCAGATGTTGTCTTCAGCCCTTTTGGATAGATATGGGGTTTCCGTTACCCGTTGTATAAATGAAAGGTATTAAATTTAAGTGACATAATGTTTTAATGTTTCTTAAGAACGTGATCTTCAAGGGCTTTTTTAAAAGAATATAAGCTTACACAGTTGCACACATTGTCGGGTAATTCGTTATATAGTTTTGCTCCCTCATAAAATATATTTTTCTTGAGTGCGATTTCCATTTCGTTCAAAGTTCTTTTTTGGGTCTAGAATTTATCAGTAAAAATGGGGTCAATAGGAACACCTTTTATTATTTATCCAGGCACACAAAATTACCCAGATTAAAGTCCCGATAAATAGAAAAAATATAGTTATATTCGTTCAGAATATTTTGCGCTCTAAGCCGACTCGCACTTTACTGGTTTTTAGAATACCTATATAGATTATATCTGATTTGAGCGATCGTAAATGAAGGATGCAAACTTCTAAGTTATTTACGCTATACTAAATCAATTTTTTTTAATATTGTCAGTCTGTCTGTCTTTCTGTTTGTCCAGACTAATCTCAGGAACGGCTGAACCGATTTGAGACTTTATAAAGAACAAAGAGAAAGTTATACATCATATTAAGCGTCAATAGCCTAATGGATAAGGTGTCGGACTTGTGATCGAGAGGTCAATAGTTCGAACCCCACCCATTACACTATTGCTGTGAACCCACTCTAGACACAAGCATATTTAGCTTAGCTGTAAACTTTTAAGAAAAAAAAATATAGGCTAAATTATTGTAGAACGCAATTCATCGATAGATTACAATCTCTCGAGATAGATTATAATCTACTGTTTTTTCTATTTTACGGCGACTTTGTATATAATATAATATCGTTTGTTTTCCCTAATAAAGTAAAATGAAATAATGTGACTTACTAAGGTATGCCAAAAAAATGGAGTACGTACAATAACCCATATTTTGGGCACGCCACAATAGCGGCGGTAAGTCCCCTCTTTAAGGAGTGCCTAACTAGAGGGGTCATGGCGTCCTCACCTTCCACCTGACGCAGGTGTTCACCGGACACGGTTGTTTCGGGAGTTACTTGTGTCCGATTCGGCGGGAGGAAACACCCGGGTGTCACCACTGCGAGTATCGCCTTGAGGACACGGTGGAACACACAGTGGAGGTTTGCTTTGCTTGGGCAGGCAGAGCTCCGCCGTGTCCTCGTAGGGGCGGCGACCTCTCGATCCCGGCCCTGTTTCAATCCATGGGCCGGAGCGAGGAGGCATGGGAAGCAGACTGCTCTTACTGCGAAGCAGTTAAGCAAGCGAAGGAGGTGGTGGGACGCGCGAGGGAGAAGCGGGTCTCAAGGTCCTCACAGCCCTTGCACCCCAGCCACCGCAGGGGACGCTCCGGGCGTCGGGAGTCACAAGGTGAATCCCAGCCACCGTAGGCGCGGGCCTGCGGGCTGCGAGCAATGGGTAGCTCGCCGCCCAACTGAAACCAAGCCCGTGTAGACGGTGCGTCGTGTTCCACGCCAAAAAAAGAATGTACCTTAATAGGGTAAACCTGTTTCGCAATATATCGAGTAAAAGTAATATCTCACATTAATTTGTACTTGTAGCCGTATTTAGCAAATGAAGTGGGTGACTGATTGATTTACAATAAATACATTTATCTTCGTAATCGATTACAACGCAAAACCCGGCAAAACGAAGGGAGATTCTCAAATGAGTAGCTATTATATTAAATTGATTGGGCTGTCTCCTGGCTCCCGTGGTCTACAGTTGAGTTGGTTTTAAAGACATTTATTTCCTCAAAAAAAAAGAACATTACAGTTCACTTACAGATTGTGAATAACAAAATAATTAGCGTCAATAGCCCAATGGTTAAGGAGTCGGACTTGTGATCGAAAAGGTCGTGGCTTCCAATCCTACCCATTACTCTATTTGCGTGGACCCACTCCAGACACAAGCATATTTTGCTTAGTATGAGGGTGATAATTATACAGTAGGTATCTGTTTTCCTTTAAAACATAAACAGTGTCTCTATCTGCTAACACCACGCTGATGACCGGAGATTAACGCCGCCATGTTATGACGTCAGCTGACGTCATCACGATTCAATTCCTCCTGTTTATACGTATGTAGGTCTAGCACAATTACTATGCAACGGTCAGGCATTGACCTGCGGGTTGGGAGTGTAATTGACCTGGTAATCTAATTTCTAGGAAGGATAGAGAGTTTCAAACCTGTTTTTGTGAGTATTCTATAGCCAATTAAAGCATATGTGAGGTTAAAAGTTTTCAGCGGTGCCTATTGATGACTGAAATAGTGAGAAAAAATATATTAACTTTTTAGGGTTCCGTAGCAGAATGGCTAAAAACAGAACCCTTATAGATTCGTCATGTCTGTCTATCCAACCATATGTTACACCATTACTCAAGTTATTGCTGCACTTTATTCCAAAACTATTAACTACCGAGCTTTACGATAAAAAAAATTGATCTTAAACCAAAAAAAAAATCATAAACCTATATGTGAAGGAATTTATGTTTTAGAAAAATATATTTTTCAAAGTCAATAGTTTGAAGGGTAGACACTTCCAAAGTGTACCTGTAACTTTTGAAATAAGAGTCAACAATTAAAAAAAAATATACGTTTTAAATCTTCTTCAACTTTCAACAAAAACTGGTTTAAATGAGATAAAGTCAGTAGTTTTTGAGATACAGGACATTTTCAAAATAACCGCAAATATAACTTTTTTGCTAATAGGCTTGTTACTATGGAACCTATCATGAAAAATGCGAACCTAAGTAGTATTGATTTGCCGGTTCTGGCGCACCAATCCTGTGGCTCACCGGTTCTAGCGCACCAATCCCGTGGCTCACCGGTTCTGGCGCAATCGCGGTCCAGGGCGTTTCAAAACTAAAAAAAAAAAAAGGTTTTGCCATGCTCTGGTCACGTTTCTGCGATCCGTTTTTGCGTAGGATGCGCGGTTCCAGAGATACAGAAATCAATTAACAACAATCTGTTTCATTTCCGGTGAGACCCGAACCCTCATTATCGACTTTCATTGTTCGCCTTTTCTTATCTATTGTCCGTGCGTCCGTCCGTTGCATTAGCGTTTCTATGTATTACTCATTGTGCATTTGAACCACTGCTATTGTATACTTTTATTGTTGATAAACCATTGCTTACTTACTATTCGAAATCATCAAAACGGAATCATTAAAGGCGGAAACATACTACCAAAACGTGACGCTACGCCACGCCACCCGACGCATGTCAGTACTTATCCATTCCATATATTTAATATGGTCAGAAGCGCATAGACAACACGCTATGTGACCACACGCCGCAACATCCAATCGATTTGGATCAGCGTGTTGCCGGGAGAGGGGGAGGACACGCCACCCGACGAATCAGCGCAGTGTGTTTCTAGTTAACACCCGACGCCACGTGTCATTCTTTCGAGAACATTTTTAAGGTTATGATAAAAGAAAATAATTTTTTTGTTAGTTTTTGTTTAAAAATTGGTTTAAAATGTCGGATGAAGAATTAATAGAATTAGTGAAACGGTACTCAGTGTTATATGATATGAGTTCAGTTCATTATCGTGATCATAGTATTCGAAATAATGCTTGGGAAGAAATTGCAGAACAATTGCATACTACAGGTAAGTTTTCAATAAAATGTAATTTGTCCCATTTACTTACCTACTTTCTATCAGTACCTATACAGTTTCTAATTATTTATCATAAAAATAGGTACCTCATTAATTACATTTATTAGTAAGTACCTGCTTGTTTTTAGGGTTCCGTACCTCTAAAGGAAAACAGGAACCCTTATAAGATCACTTTGTTTGTCCGTCTTTCTGTCCGTCCGTCTGTCTTTCAAGACCCTTTTTCTCAGCAACGCGTCAAGGAGTTGAAATTAATACAAAGCTGCTATTCAATTCAATTTATTATAAAATACGCTTTAACATAGGTAGATTTACAAAGTATTTTCTCTTCCTCTCCTTACAATATCTACTTGCCACGGCACTGCACCTTCGTTGGAATTAAAATATTCCTTAAATTTATTCAAATTCAAATTCATTTATTTGCTTAAATAAGGTATAGAAGGTTGGTAAAACGTACAATATTGATCTCTTATTCTGCCTTTAATTTCGGCGTGCAAATATAAAATACATAAGAAAGAATCTAATTAGAAATGTATCATTGAATGAAATAAATGTCCCTATAATAATGAAAAGTAATCAGTTAATCCTAAGTTTCAATAATAATCACGTCAATAATGGTAGAGATTTGTCACACAATAAAAAAACACTAAAAAAAAACACTAGATCATTTAGATAATAATATAAAAGAATAATTCTTGGTCTTACCCATACAGTCATTAAACAAATAATCCGATTAAAATTACAGTATTCAATTATATAAATGTCAAAATATTAGTCAATAATAATCCTGAATGTTAAAAACAATTATGTCAATAATGGGACGATTTGCCATACAATAATAATTAAAAATTACCGTGCAATTTATAAAAACTTATAATTTATAATCTAAAAATTCATGTACACTATAAAAGCATTTTTCAATTAAAAACCTCCTCAAGTTATTTTTAAATCTAGAAAATGGTAGCGTTTTTATGCAATTTGGTATTTTGTTATACAATTTTATGCACATTATATAGCTGTTTTTGCCAGTCAGTGTGAGATTCGTCCTCGGTTGAAGTAACTTATTAGTATACATAGATCGTGGGGCATAGTCGCTTGCTGGAAAAGTCTCTTGTGTTTGAAAACAAATATACAGGATTCTAATATATAAATAGATGGTAGAGTTAGTATTTTATATTTCCTAAAGAATGGACGACATGACTCTATTTGCTTCAACCCAAATATAGCTCTTAGACACTTTTTTTGCATTACAAATACTTGGTCAATCTCCACACAACGACCCCACAGGATAATACCGTACCTTATAGTGGAGGTTATGTAACCATGGAAGGCCGTTAATGCGGCATTTCTTGATACCTCGTAGCTAATACGTCTCAAAGGGTATATAAAATTATTTAATTTAATGCAAATGTCATTTACATGATTTTTCCATGAGCAACATTTATCTAAATTGATTCCAAGAAACTTAACAGAGTCAGTTTCTGTCAGGGCGACCCCATTATACGATATATTTAGGGCCAGTGGTTTTGAACGACAGGTATGAAATTGCATAAATTTTGTTTTATTAATATTAACTTTTAAATTATTAGCCTCTAGCCACTCTATAGTTGTTTGAAGAGCAGTGTTTATTTCTTGTTCGTACGAATTCTTATCTTGTCCCTTAATTATAATTGTGGTATCGTCGGCAAAGAGTACACATTTATGATTTATAACTTCTGGGAAATCATTTATGTAAAGCAAAAACATTGGCGGCCCTAAAATGCTGCCCTGTGGTACGCCGTTTCTATTAATCATAAAGGAAGATTGGGATGATTCTAACGTTTTTGTTTGTTCATTATAATTCGTTACCTCCACTGATTGTACTCTGTCGGACAAGTAAGATTCCAGCCATTTATATGCAGTTCCTCTGATTCCGTATCTCGAAACCTTTTCTAATAATCGTTCATGAGAGACATGATCAAAAGCTTTGCTCATATCCATGAATAAAACTGTAACAGGTATTTTCTTATCAATACAGTCTGTTATTTCTTTTATTAATTGAAAGGCTGCTAACTATGTACTTCTATTTTTACGAAACCCATTTTGTTCGTCTTTAATAATCTTGTGCTTTTCAATGAAGTTTTCTAATTTGTTATGAAAGGCTTTTTCAAAAATTTTAGAAAAAATAGGTATCAAAGTTACAGGCCTGTAATTGTCCATTTGAGTGCTATCCCCTTTTTTAAATATTGGTTTTACCACTGATCTCTTTAATAAATCGGGAAAAATTCCTTGTTCTAGAGAGAGGTTAACAACATGTTGAAGTGGCTCTAGAATTATATTGACCGACAGTTTTATGATATCAGTGCGAATATTGTCATAACCGCTTGCTTTGGAATCCTTAAGAGACATCACAATGTTTTTAAGGTCGCAACCACCCAGTGGATACAAAAACATTGAATTACCGATTGATTCAATATGATCCATTTTTTTAAATCTTGAATCTTCTTTATTATCAAGGCTATTATTGGTACCCGTGTTAATGAAATAATTATTGAAATAATTGGCTATAGATTCGGGATTTATACAGTCATTGTTGTCCACAGTAATTTATGAAATACAGGAGCGTTTTAAGTCTGTTCCAGTATGCTTTTTTATTACATTCCACGCTGCCTTACACTTATTTTGAGCTTTATTTATATATTTGGTATTATTATTTTTCCGAGACGTTAAAATACATTTTTTCAATAAATTGCAATAGCTTTTGTACTTGTTTTTATGCGATTCATTACTTTGATACTTTAATTTATAGTGTAGTATACTTTTATTCTTACAGCTTATTTTTATACCTTTCGAAAGCCAGTTTGATTTATTTAAGGCTTTATTTGTAACTTTTACGCGAATGAGAGGAAAACATAGATTATAAAATAGCAGATATGTATCGAAAAATTTGTGAAATGCTTCGTTTGTCGAGTTTTCTTCAAATACGTCACTAAAAGACAAATGAGAGATTGCTTTTAAAAACTTTTTTTTATTGTCATTACTATAGTCTCGTTTAAATTCATACCACCATTTCAAAAATGGTTGATGTTTTTTTGTAACAGCCCAAGAATATGATTGGGCTGAGTGATCTGATAAACCCAGATGATGAACTTTTGCACATCCTTTTTCTATGTTGGTTGTGATGTGATCAATGCAAGTTTGTGTCTTTTCTGTTACTCTAGTAGGTGTCAAAATAACATGTTTTATGTTGTAACTATTTAACAAGTAATTATACTCCCTACTTTCCTTTGACTGTTTTCGGACAGAAAAAGCATGTTGTGTAGAATTTCTGGGTAAGGTGTCCAAGTCCTCCAAAGCTGTAGGTCCCAATGGCGTCTCATTATCATCTTGTGTTTGACAGTCAGATGACAAAGTATCAACACCTAAATAATTGTGTAAGCAACATGTTGCTAAAATAATTTTGTCCACCATGTCAGGTTGTACTTCCATAGGTTTGGCGAAAACGCGCCATCTTGCTCTTAAAATGGCGAAAGAATTTTCAACGATACGTCTAGCACGGCTTAGCCGGTAGTTGTATATTTTATTGGGTTCATTATTGCGAACATCATTCTTACTATACGGTCGCATTAAATACGACTTCAAGGGAAAAGCTTCATCTGCCACTATTACGTGTGGTAATGGTTCCAAATCGGGAGATAAAGATTTATCAGCAGGCATTCTTAATTTGCCTTGTTCTAAAGACTCTCTAAGTGCAGATTTATTGAATATTCCACCGTCACTGTTTTTTCCATATGAGCCTACATCTACAACCAAGAACTTGTATTTAGGATCCACTAATGCCAGGAGTACTATTGAATTTTCTCCCTTATAATTCCAAAAATCTGAACCACCATTTATTGGACAAGTGATATTCACATGTTTGCCGTCCAATGCACCACAACAATTAGGAAAATTTCAGTAATTTCTGAACCCTTCTTCAGATTTTTTCCACATCGCGGTGGTGGGTTCTGGCATGTATATTGGGCCCAATTTGTTCCAAATTGCTTCGCAGACTTCTTTTACAATTTCTCGCACGGTGGTGAATCCCATTCTATAATTGAATGCCAATGATCGAAATGAATTCCCTGTGGCTAAAAATCTGCAACAAAAGAAAAAATTACAATTATAAATTTATTAATGCGTTTTTATTTTTTTCCAGTGGAGATTTGCAAAGATCGATGGGGAAAATTGAGAAATTGTTTTACCAATGCCCTTAAGAGACGCCATATGAAGAGTGGCCAAGCCTCAACTAAAATTGTACCATGGAAATACGAAGCACAGATGGAATTTTTAAGGTCTCATCTTGAGAGCAGACCAACGATCACAAACTTGTCTGATGTAACTGACGATTCAACACAAGAGTTGCAATTCTCAGATGAAACCGAATCATCTCGTTTTAATGCAGTTCCTGGTCCAAGCTCTTTTACTGTCAGGACACCGACACCAAGCTCTTCTTCTGTAAGGACTCCGACTTCAACCTCTTCATCAAATCGAAATAAGAAAGGAAATGAAGACAATGTTGTGACAGAGATGGTTAATGTTATTAAATCTTCTCAAGAAGCGCGACAAAAGAGTATGTCAGAGATGGATGAAACAGATTATTTCTTCCTGTCCATGAGTAAACAATTAAAAAAATTACCTGAGATGGACAAAGTTAATATTAAGTTTCAAATGCATAAACTTATACATGATGCCAACATTAATATGTTAAAAAAACGCGAACAACTATTGAGGACGCCGCTACGTGTGATTCGGAACCAAACAATACAGTATCCAAATACTTCGCATCTAAATACAAAAAACACTGTAACATCAAAAACCCAATTTTATGAAACGAATAATCAAAATGTGAGTGACAATGTAGTACTTTCCGAAACAGCTCGAACATTGAATATTAATACCCATTTTTTTGTAACGAATCATCAAGATGTAAGTGACAATGTAGCACATTATGAAGAAGTTGAAAACGAAAGTGACGAAACAAGTCTGAGAGAATATTATATTAATTATAATAATAATGTTAATTTAATTATATTTGTTATGTTAATTTTATTTGCTGACATTGTTTTTTTATTTTATTTAATTTTGATCCTAGCATCACTATTTTACCGCATGACGCAGGTCCTCACCGGACACGGAACTTTCGGGAGGTACCTGTGTCTGATGGGAAAGGAGGAAACGCCTGGGTGTCACCACTGCGAGGGTCGCCCTGAGGACACAGTCGAGCACACGGTGCCGGACTGCCCCGCTTGGGCAGAGCACCGACGTGTCCTCACGGCGGCAATAGGCGGAGACCTCTCGCGCCCGGCATTGGTCGAGGCCATGCTGCGGGGCGAGAGGGAGTGGGAAGCGGTCGCCTCCTTCTGCAAAGCAGTCATGCTTCCGAAGGAGGAGGCGGGCCGCGAGAGGGAGAGGATGGCGTCCTCCTTCCAGCCCAGCCGCAGTGGTAGACGCCCACGGCGCCGGACGTCGGCCGACGATCTCCGGCCACCGTAGGCGCGGGCATGCGGACAGCGAGTAAAGGGCAACTCGCTGTCCGACCATGGACCATGCCCGGGTCGACGGCGCGTCGTGTTCCACGCGCGCCTCAAAGAGCGTCAGCAAGATGACGAGGCCCCGCCTGTAGAGGGCCGAAGCCTGCCGGGGTCGTGGGACTCATCCCGTTACCGTGACCCCGGTACGTAAAGGGTTATTGAAGGAACACCGTGGATTTTAGTCAGTAAAAGTCTGACAGTCCCTCCCACCCTGCCCGGGGTGGGAGGACTTATTTGATAATTTTACTACGATAAAAAAAAAAAGCATCACTATTTTGTATGCCTGTCGGCGGAACATAGGTTGGACCAAACACTATACATATATACATAAGATCATTGTACCCTGTGTTCACAAAATATATGATTTTTTTTGAATTTTGAAGGAATAGGCATAGGTAATAAAAAATGTTTTGTACTTACCTGAGAGCCACTGCCAGTCTTTCTTTTGTGCTTATAGCTTCACGATAACTTGTTCCTTTCTTGTAGATGTCATCTATAATAAAGTCATGTAAAACATCAAATTCAGTTTCATCTGAAAATATATATGATATCTCTCACTATCTTTAACCAATTTTTTGTAAAGGGTGTGATATTCACCGTTCATAGCTCTGTCTTGATTTATTTCATTAACCCAGTATCGTCTGCGTCTAGTACGTCTTTTTTATTAACTGTTTCTGTGCAAAATATATCCCCAAAATCTGCAATAAATCTTCTTCAAAATCTTCATCTAGCTCGTCTTCAAGCAGAATCGAATCCATGGTCACGTCACACGTCAATACACTTCAGTCTTTCGTGAGAGACTACACTACACGATACGTGTTGTAGCATCGCGTGGCGTGTTGCCTATATGCACGACGAGCGTCTGGTGTCGACACAACACATCACGTTGCGTTTTGATAATATGTTTCGACCCTAAAACACATTCCTCATTCACAAAGAAAGGTTTATATATAAGCGGCTCAAAGATTTTGCCGAAGCAAAGAGTCTAATTCCCAATGAGCAGTTCGGATTTAGAACCGAAAACTTATGTATCCAACAAGTCCACCGCATCATAGAACACGTCAGCGTCGGCTTCCAACGGGGCGCAATAACGGGAGCGAAAGCGTTCGACAAAGTCTGGCACAATGGCTTAATCTACAAGCTATACCAACTTTCGTTATCACGCTATTCACTAACGATATCCCCAAGCATAAAAGTACCCAGCTAGCCCTATTTGCCGACGATGCAGCTATCTATTATACCGGTCTGAAACCCGATGCCATCGCTCGCACTCTCCAAATTTCCGCAAACACTCTGGCGAAGTGGTTCCGGAAATGGAAAATCGAAGTCAATACAGAAAAAAACCAGGCAATCCTCTTTTCTAAACCACGGATAAACGTTCGCGCGCCGCTTTCGCTCTAGGTAGGCTACTTCATTCTTAGCTCCCGCAGAAAATTATCACTCAGGTGTAAGCTGCGTATTTTCACCGCGGTCATCCGTCCCATCATGACCTACGCCTGCGTTGTTTTCGCACACGCAAAGCCCCACCTCCTCCACAAGATGCAGACCCTCCAAAACCGATTCCTCAGTAGAGTCACGGGAGCCCCCTTTTATGTTCGAAATGAGCTTCTTCATGTAGACCTCAAGATGCTCACTATCCAGCAGTTCATGAAACGCGTCTCCAAGCGTTTCTTTGAAACTGCAATCCAACATAGGAATCCCCTTATCGTATCGGTCGTTTATTTATACTCCTATGGAATCATACTATCTCTCATTCATACATATAAGCACACCGTCGCCCGCGCATGCATATACACTCACCCACTCACACAAACACATACACACACAAGCCTTCCAGACACTCATAAACACACACACAACCTTCTTTTGCTGTTGACAACAGAAATATTGTAACCGAAATGTCACGATCGTATTATTTATTGCCAATGCCGAAATATCTCCGACTCCTAAGATACAGGTGCGTACCTAGTTTAGATGCCGGAAATCTGACACTAATTTTTAGATTTGCTGTACAACCTACTGTTTTTCTTTTCACTTATGTATTGCGTGTCTTTTCTTATGTACAAATAAATTTTATCTTATCTTATCTTTCTGGATCGTATCATCATTCCAGTCCCACTCTTTGCAATTCGTTTCTAAGAACTCAAGATGGGGTCTTGTAGGTGCTCGACCATATGAATCAAAATATTGATTGATGCCGTTTGTATCGATATGTAATGCTACCCAGTGTGAGCCTGGCTTATCATCCGTATCCAAATTGCATATTATATACGTTGGTACATGAGTATAAATGGGTAGCCTATTAGTGGCAGAAACATTACTTTCTAGACTAGGGTGAATCTTTTTCAGATACTGTTGTACCTCTAGTGTATTCATGGTCTGCTATTAGTAGATTATTACGGTACCAATCTATTCAATGGTCAAGGAATGTTCAATTATAGTGATTTGGAAATATTAAATAACATTCCTTTGCAATGATTTCGTAGGATTCACAAAGGATCTGTGCATCACGAAGGAATTTGAGATAAGCTTGTTTACTCACAAAGTTATTATCAGTTCCGTAGTACTTAGGAATTTGTTTTAGATAAGAAATACCTTTGTGGGTGCTATATAAGACCAAGCAGTTGCACCACTCAATCCAAACTCGTTCGACATCAGCGAACAGTATCTACCAATACTACATTTTGTAATTATTCTTCGCATCAATGACAACGGAGGTAAGTGTTTATTCTATTAATAAACTTACTTTTCTTTCTGTCTATTTTAATTACATGAACTTATCCTTACGTGTGTGAGGGTGTTTGTGATTAAGTGTAAACTAATTGATATTAATATGATAACTGTGTTGTTACAGAAATCATTCAGTTTCGCAGACAACGATGAAAATACCCATAAACACTATTTGGGAATACAAACCTCTAAGCAACATAGTACGTCGTTTATCATGACTGCCATTATATACGTTCAAGGCTTTAAAACGGAAGCAAATAAATTTGTGCTGAAAGAAATTGCTATATTGTGTAGTGACAAATTACAGATGTTTTTAATCAAACCACTATTTCCATTTTATGATTTGACAAAACAAGAAAAACGGCAAGTTGCATGGATTGAACCTAACAGGAAGATATGTTGGGGTGAAGGGTTTATACCTTATTCAAATTATCAATATTTAATTTTAGATTTGTTAAGAGATAAATGTATTTATATTAAAGGTCTTGAAAAAGTGTTATGGTTAAAAAATATTTTAAATAATAATAATGTGATTAATTTAGAAAATAAAGGTTGTCCTAGTTTGCCAAGTCTGTATGATCAATATAAATATTCTGAAGATTTGTATAGTTGTATTTATCATAGCTCTATATGTGCTTTAAAAAATGTATTATGTTTAAAAAAATGGTGCTCTGATAATAAACTTTTTATATAATTTAAAATATGTCATTCATTACAGAAATTTAAAGCAGTGCATAGAAATGGGGGTAATTTATATATCATATATTTACTTATTAACCTTTCCTCATACTTTGATACTTCAGATTATGATACAAATAATATTTATGAATACCCAAAATTAAATAAAAAGAACTTAGGCTTTTTCAAAGATGAAAATCTTGGAAAAATTATAAAAGAATTTGTAGGTTTACTGTCTAAAATGTACGCTTTTGATGTAGAGAATAAGATTATAACGAAAGCAAAAGGGTAAATAAAAGTGTCACTAAAAAGCTGACAAGGAATAGTTATACGTCTTCTCTATTTAATAAAAAAGTGCAATATTGTAGTATGCTTAGATTTAAATCGATTAAAAACACAATTTATTTCAAAAAAACTAAATAAGACTTGTTTATCATACAATTACACAAAAAGATATATTTTAGACAATAATATTGAAACATTGGCTTGGGGTCATTATAAATTACGCTAAGATATGATACTGTACTTTCGTTTTTAAATTTAGTAATATTGATATCGTAAATTAAGTCTTCTTACTTTTTTATGTTATACAAAATTTGTATTGATTGTAAAATTATGATATTACTATAATGTTTCCTGGAGTTCAAAATTTCGTGTTGATTGTAAATAATGTTAGTTATGTAATGTTATACTTGTGAACATACATTTGAGGTGATTGTAAAATTCTGATAAGTACTAATTGTGTTACAATTAATTTACATGTCATTGCTGTTTCATATATTTTTTACTAATCATGTATGTATATATTAATTTTTTTCAACAACACTTATTTTTTATTTCATCTTAAGTCTTAGGTATTTTTTGTGTAAAAATCTGATGATTCTTTGACCGTATAACATATCAGCCCTTAAACTTTCATTACGTTTTAAAACTTTTATGTTTTTTAATATCCATGTTTCTTGTTATTGGCTTTGTTACTCCTTTTGCTTCTTTTATTTCTTTTGTCTCAGTTCTTATACAGTATAACTTGGCGTGTAAACCAACAAATTCTGAAACGACTTCTCCCCCAATTTCGTGTTTAAAATAGCTGGGAATTTGCATGTTACGTTTAGGCATACAATAAATATTATTCTCCTCAAAATTGCTCGTATCAAAATATAGATTTTTTTTTCACATCCTTATAAAAATCATCAGTTTTTATATAATAAAAAAGATTATCGGTATCTGTATAACATAGTTTTATATTATCTTCATACATATTTTTCATAACAGAATAATGAAAACTTTATAAATGAGCTTTAGTAATTTCAAGAATAGAAAATCCAACATAAATAGGACGATCTAAAATAACTTTTGTCTTATCTAATTGAATGGCTACTAGATTTTCCAAAAATATTGACAAGTTTCTAAAATTTGGAGCACTTATGTATTTTTCTGCACCATGCAGTTTGTTTGTTGTCTTCGACTTATCTTTCCATAATTGTACAAGCCGAACATCGACTTGCTTACGTTTGTTTTCAATTTTTATCCCAAAAATATAATCATTTTGCTTTTTGAAAAAAATCTCTTTCGAAATCTGATTGAGCTTTTTGCCTCAGAGGAGTATTCAAAGATATATAAGGCTCTAAAAAGTTATCTTGGTAAAATTATAGTATTCTCTGTATTTTTAACATTATCAAACTATTTTTTAAACACTCTTGTAAATTAATATAATGAATTACAAATCGATGTTTTATTTTAATCGATGATTTGCTATTTATTTTTTACATTCTTACAATATTGAAGTGGAGTATTTCTTTTTCGCTTAGAAATTTAAAATTATTCATCGGCAATTTTTTGCATAATAACAAATCCACAACAAAATTAACACAATCCAGATAAATGAGATACGTGCTCGCTTCCATCTCATTGTTAGATGAAAGATATTTATTATTAGCTTAATTTTGTTGTGGATTTGTCATTATGACAAAAATTGCCGATGAATAATTTTAAATTTCTAAGCGAAAACGAAATACTCCATTTCAATATTGTAAGAATGTAAAAAATAAATAGCAAATCATCGATTAAAATAAAACATCGATTGTAATTCATTATATTCATTTACAAGAGTGTTTAAAAAATAGTTTGATATTGTTAAAAATACAGAGAATACTATAATTTTACCAAGATAACTTTTTAGTTTTGTTGTGGATTTGTCATGATGCAAAATAATGCCGATGAATAATTTTAAATTTCTAAGCGAAAACGAAATACTCCAATTCAATATTGTAAAAATATAAAAAATAAATAGCATATCATCGATTAAAATAAAACATCGATTTGTAATTCATTATATTAATTTACAAGAGTGTTTAAAAAATAGTTTGATAATGTTAAAAATAGAGAGAATACTATAATTTTACCAAGATAACTTTTTAGAGCCTTATATATCTTTGAATACTTCTCTGAGCCAAAAAGCTCAATCAGATTTCGAAAGAGATTTTTTCTCAAAAAGCAAAATAATTCTATTTTTGGGATAACAATTGAAAACAAACGTAAGCAAGTCGATGTTCGGCTTGTGCAATAATGGGAAGATAAGTCGAAGACAACAAACAAACTGCATGGTGCAGAAAAATACATAAGTGCTCCAAATTTTAGAAACTTGTCAATATGTTTGGAAAATCTAGTAGCCATTCAATTAGATAAGACAAAAGTTATTTTAGATCGTCCTATTTATGTTGGATTTTCTATTCTTGAAATTTCTAAAGCTCATTTATAAAGTTTCCATTATTCTGTTATGAAAAATATGTATGAAGATAATATAAAACTATGTTATACAGATACCGATAATCTTTTTTATTATGTAAAAACTGATGATTTTTATAAGGATGTGAAAAAAAAATCTATATTTTGATACGAGCAATTTTGAGGAGAATAATATTTATTGTATGCCTAAACGTAACATGCAAATACCCAGCTATTTTAAACACGAAATGGGGGGAGAAGTCGTTTCAGAATTTGTTGGTTTACACGCCAAGTTATACTGTATGAGAACTGAGAAAAAAGAAATAAAAAAAGCAAAAGGAGTAACAAAGCCAATAACAAGAAACATGGATATTAAAAAACATAAAAGTTTTAAAACATAATGAAAGTTTAAGGGCTGATATGTTATACGGTCAAAGAATCATCAGATTTTTACACAAAAAATACCTAAGACTTAAGATGAAATAAAAAATAACAGTGTTGTTGAAAAAATTTAATATTTATATGATTAGTAAAAAATATATAAAACAGCAATGACATGTAAATTAATTGTAACACAATTAGTACTTATCATAATTTAACAATAACCTCAAATGTATGCTCGCAAGTATAACATTACATAACTAACATTATTTACAATCAACACAAAACTTTGAACTCCACGAAACATTATAGTAATATCATAATTTTACAATCAATACAGTTTTTGTATTACACAAAAAAGTAAGAAGACTTAATTTATGATAACAATATTACTAAATTTAAAAACGAAAGTACAGTATCTTATCATAGCGTAATTTATAATGACCCCAAGCCAATGTTTCAATATTATTGTCTAAAATATGTCTTTTTGTGTAATTGTATGATAAACAAGTCTTATTAAGTTTAAAAATTGTGTGTGTTAATCGATTTAAATCTAAGCATACTGCAATATTGCACTTTTTTTTATTAGATAGAGAAGACTTATAACTATTCGTTGTCAGCTTTTAAGTGACACTTTTATTTACCCCTTTTGCCTTCGTTATAATCTTATTCTCTACATCAAAAGCGTATATTTTAGACCGTAAACCTACAAATTCTTTTATAATTTTTTCATGATTTTCATCTTTGAAAAAACCTAACTTCATTTTATTTAATTTTGGGTATTCATAATTATTATTTGTATCATAATCTGAAGTATCAAAGTATGAGGAAAGGTTAATAAGTAAATATAAATTACTCCCATTTCTATGCACTGCTTTAAATTTCTGTAATGAATGAAATATTTAAAATTATATAAAAAGTTTATTATCAGAGCACCATTTTTTTTAAACATAATACATTTTTTAAAGCACATATAGAGCTATGATAAATACAACTATACAAATCTTCAGAATATTTATATTGATCATACAGACTTGGCAAACTAGGACAACCTTTATCTTCTAAATTAATCACATTATTATTATTTAAAATATTTTTTAACCATAACACTTTTTCAAGACCTTTAATATAAATACATTTATCTCTTAACAAATCTAAAATTAAATATTGATAATTTGAATAAGGTATAAACCCTTCACCCCAACATATCTTCCTGTTCCGTTAAATCCATGCAACTTGCCGTCTTTCTTGTTTTGTCAAATCATAAAATGGGAAATGGTTGTTTGATTATAAACATCTGTAATTTGTCACTACACAATATAGCAATTTCTTTCAGCACAAATTTATTTGCTTCCGTTTTAAAGCCTTGAACGTCTACAATGGCAGTCATGATAAACGACGTACTATGTTGCTTAGAGGTTTGTATTCCCAAATAGTGTTTAGGGGTATTTTCATCGTTGTCTGCGAAACTGAATGATTTCTGTAACAACACAGTTATCATATTAATACCAATTAGTTTACACTTAATCACAAACACCCTCACACACGTAAGGAAAAGTTCATGTAATTAAAATAGACAGAAAGAAAAGTAAGTTTATTAATAGAATAAACACTTACCTCCGTTGTCATTGATGCGAAGAATAATTACAAAATTTAGTATTGGTAGATACTGTTCGCTGATGTCGAACGAGTTTGGATTGAGTGGTGCAACTGCTTGGTCTTATATAGCACCCACAAAGGTATTTCTTATCTAAAACAAATTCCTAAGTACTACGGAACCGATAATAACTTTGTGAGTAAACAAGCTTATCTCAAATTCCTTCGTGATGCACAGATCCTTTGTGACTCCTACGAAATCAATGCAAAGGAATGTTATTTAATATTTCCAAATCACTATAATTGAACATTCCTTGACCATTGAATAGATTGGTACCGTAATAATCTACTAATAGCAGACCATGAATACACTAGAGGTACAACAGTATCTGAAAAAGATTCACCCTAGTCTAGAAAGTAATGTTTCTGCCGCTAATAGGCTACCCATTTATACTCATATACCAACGTATATAATATGCAATTTGGATACGGATGATAAGCCAGGCTCACACTGGGTAGCATTACATATCGATACAAACGGCATCAATCAATATTTTGATTCATATGGTCGAGCACCTACAAGATCCCATCTTGAGTTCTTAGAAACGAATTGCAAAGGGTGGGACTGGAATGATGATAGGATCCAGAAAGATAAGATAAGATAAAATTTATTTGTACATAAGAAAAGACACGCAATACATAAGTGAAAAGAAAAACAGTAGGTTGTACAGCAAATCTAAAAATTAGTGTCAGATTTCCGGCATCTAAACTAGGTACGCAGACCTGTATCTTAGGAGTCGGAGATATTTCGGCATTGGCAATAAATAATACGATCGTGACATTTCGGTTACAATATTTCTGTTGTCAACAGCAAAAGAAGGTTGTGTGTGTGTTTATGAGTGTCTGGAAGGCTTGTGTGTGTATGTGTTTGTGTGAGTGGGTGAGTGTATATGCATGCGCGGGCGACGGTGTGCTTATATGTATGAATGAGAGATAGTATGATTCCATAGGAGTATAAATAAACGAACGATACGATAAGGGGATTCCTATGTTGGATTGCAGTTTCAAAGAAACGCTTGGAGACGCGTTTCATGAACTGCTGGATAGTGGGCATTTTGAGGTCTACATGAAGAAGCTCATTTCGAACATAAAAGGGGGCTCCCGTGACTCTACTGAGGAATCGGTTTTGGAGGGTCTGCATCTTGTGGAGGAGGTGGGGCTTTGCGTGTGCGGTAGGTCATGATGGGACGGTTGACCGCGGTGAAAATACGCAGCTTACACCTGAGTGATAATTTGCTGTGGGAGCTAAGAATGAAGTAGCCTACCTAGAGCGAAAGCGGCGCGCGAACGTTTATCCGCGGTTTAGAAAAGAGGATCGCCTGGTTTTTGTCTGTATTGACTTCGATTCTCCATTTCCAGAACCACTTCGCCAGAGTGTTTGCGGAAGTTTGGAGAGTGCGAGCGATGGCATCGGGTTTCAGACCGGTATAATAGATGGCTGCATCGTCGGTAAATAGGGCTAGCTGGGTACTTTTATGCTTGGGGATATCGTTAGTGAATAGCGTGATAACGAGAGTTGGTATAGCTTGTAGATTAAGCCATTGTGCCAGACTTTGTCGAACGCTTTCGCTCCCGTTATTGCGCCCCGTTGGAAGCCGGCGCTGACGTGTTCTATGATGCGGTGGACTTGTTGGATACATGAGTTTTCGGTTCTAAATCCGAACTGCTCATTGGGAATTAGACTCTTTGCTTCGGCAAAATCTTTGAGCCGCTTATATATAAACCTTTCTTTGTGAATGAGGAATGTGTTTTAATGATTCCGTTTTGATGATTTCGAATAGTAAGTAAGCAATGGTTTATGAACGGACAACGGACGAACGCACGGACAATAGATAAGAAAAGGCGAACAATGAAAGTCGGTAATGAGGGTTCGGGTCTCACCGGAAATGAAACAGATTGTTGTTAATTGATTTCTGTATCTCTGGAACCGCGCATCCGACGCAAAAACGGATCGCAGAAACGTGATCAGAGCATGGCAAAACCTTTTTTTTTTTTTTTTTAATTTTGAAACGCCCTGGACCGCGATTGCGCCAGAACCGGTGAGCCACGGGGTTGGTGCGCTAGAACCGGTGAGCCACGGGATTGGTGCGCCAGAACCGGCAAATCACTACTACTAACCTATGAGAAAAAAAATACCAAAAATACGAACACCTTAAGCGTTTAAAAAAAATACTTTTAGATTTGGGTTTAAAGATTCTTTATTTATTCTAAAAGAACATACATTGTTCACTTAGCGAATAAATACATAATTAAGGTAGGTTTAGTCCAGTAGCTAACAATATTTTTACTTGGAGCAGGTAGGTATGATGTCGACATTATTATTATTGTTTTGTTATCTTAATAGCTTAGTGTTTTTAATGACATACCTACTGTTTGAGCTTTGCTTTAAATATATTAAAATTTCACTCACTATGTTGGGGTCTACCATCAGTCTAACCGTATGCAGCTGAGTAATAGTATTTTATACGGTCTGACTGCCTACCTGACTTCCACAACCCAGGAACTGGGTAAAACAATACTCCTCTTCATATGAGAGATTTCCTGGCTTCTGACTATCCATAACGACTATCAAAAGGTACAAAGGACAGCCAGAACCAATAGTATAACGTGCCTTGTAAAACACAGTGGAATCTCGTTACGTTAAGAAGCTCGCTTTTTCGTGGAACGACCTTGTCTAGCTTTTTAACTTTTTTTTTATTGACGAGAAATCATCTAATGACTGTCTCCCGATCTGGGCGAAGCGAGAAGGTGTGTCTAACTTTTACTGACTGAAACCGTGTTCCGTCTTTTGCCCTTCGTGTTCCGAGGCCGCAGGAACTCTGTCGAACAATTCCGCAACAGATTTATTACCTGTACGTCGATTCTGTAAAATTCGAACAACAACTCGCATCTCACATAGCTATTCACTGTTACTTCGCTTATGGTTTAAAGTGACCTTGATTTTGCATTCTGTAAACAGCGTCGAAGTGACGGAGGAATTACCTTACCGAATGCCACTTTTTACGTCATCTCATAATTTATCTGTCAAAATCTTTAGTTCAACTTGCTGACACGCTCGCAAGGATAGCGCTAGTGTAAATTCGAATTAACAACCGAGTTTTTAGAATGCCGGTCAATAAACTCACAGTGGATTCAGATTCGAAGTTTAGAATGAGGTCTTACAGAATAGCACAGCTGAATGATCCACTCTTGCAGCGGTTTTTATATAGCCAAGGGCCATTACTGGCATCAATAGAAATAAAGTAGGTAAATACACAACTAGTGGCTTTCTCTTGACAATCTATGAGGCAGTTAATGCTAACCGTTTTCTCCCACTCAAATTCATAAACCATTAAAACAGTTACAACGGCCAAACAGTAGCTCACCTGCCTTGCATTCTTAACATAAAATGAAGTCTAACATCGATACCCAACCATCCTACGCAAATGATAACTGTCCTCCTTATGAAATAGTTTAGTATTTAGTATTGCAATACTAAGCCGTAGTCAATTGATGCTTTTGTATATCAAGACATGTTCTTGTCCGCGTCTACGTGCTGAGGGAGCTAAGGGAGAGTAAAAAGTATACTACGGTATTCGAATTTTGGTCCTCGGTCTACCCATGAGTCGAAATACATTGAAATCCATTTAACTGTGAACGCAAGATTGATTTAAGGGACTGTCTCGTTGGTCGAGTGCTGATCTCGAGGTCTCAGGTCGGGTAAAAAGTACTATTGTACTTTTCTGTAAGGAATTTCTCAGCTAGCAGCAGGTAGCTTTTTTTTTTTGGGTAGGATAATCATCAAATGACGCCTCCTGTATGTGGAGCGGAAGGGAGTGTCCGACTTCTACTGACTAAAAACCCTCCCTGCTCCTTCAGTTGCCCTCGCATATCGGGGCTGCAGTGTCTCGATAGAACATTTCCGCAACCCCGTCAGCCAATAGCTTCGGAAAGCATGTTAAGTCGCTGGTCCCGGCTGTCATTTGAACATCTTTGACAGTCGTTAACATTTGAGTCAGATGTTCAAATGACTGGTCACGGCTGTCATTTGAGCATCTTTGACAGTCGTGAACATTTGAGTCAGATGTTCAAATGACTGGTCACGGCTGTCATTTGAACATCTTTGACAGTCGTGAACATTTGAGTCAGATGTTCAAATGACTGGTCACGGCTGTCATTTGAACATCTTTGACAGTCGTGAACATTTGAGTCAGATGTTCAAATGACTGGTCACGGCTGTCATTTGAGCATCTTTGACAGTCGTGAACATTTGAGTCAGATGTTCAAATGACTGGTCACGGCTGTCATTTGAACATCTTTGGCAGTCGTTACGGGTAATCAATAAATCTGACACTGGTCTAGCCAAGGGGTATCGTGTTACCCAGTTACTGGGTTGTGGCGGTCAGATAGGCAGTCGCTTCATGTAAAATACTAATACTCAGCTGCATCAACTTAGACTGGAAGCCGACCCAAACATAGCTGGGAAAAGGCTAAGCAGGTGATGATGACAAGATTGATTTAACACGTTCGCTGACAGTACGTCGTTAGGCGGGAAATTAAAATAGTGCGTTATGACAGTACGTCGAGGGACGGGCCACTTATTTTTAAGAGTACGTCGTGGAAAATTCTACTGTCGTAATGTGGTGTCAGGGTAAGTGCTCACTGTCAGCGAACGTGTTAAGGCTCCGCTGACAGGTGCGATGCGACTATACCTATGACAACGAATTCGCCAGAATTTGCAGGCTTCTTAATAATTGCGATGAATCAATAGACATTTTTTCCACAACACTTAAAAAATCAAGCTCCAAGTCCATCAAAAATAATCTACTGTACTGTTTTTCTTTTTCTATGTCTACTGTATAAACTACGAACTAGTTGTTGTTAGCGTTATTTCTGCACTAGTATTATATTCTATTAATGTTATAATTTTGTTTTTGCATGCTGTGTCTATCGCGTCATATTGTACACTGTGTTTGTAACATATTGCATGTAATATATGGATAAACAGTGTAACAATTGTAGATAGGCCAATAAATAAATAAATAAGTAAATAAAAGATGCGATAAAGCTGCGTCAAAAAAAAAAAAACCCACCGAAACATAATAAAATATACAGGAAAGAAGATAGAAACATAACAAATAGGTCTATGTTGGATGCTGGAGCTGTGGTTTACGAACTAGTAAAACCGAATTAGAAACATACTCTAATATTTGTATTCGGTGAAAAGTTGTCGTCGCATATTCGCGTCGTAACTGCCTTCAACAGGCGCGCTTAAAATCTCCTTTCTTATTTATAATTTTAAATACACGTTACGCATAGGTGTTGAAGTCCTATTTATTCTGGTCATGTAAATGAAAGAGAACCAACCGGAAAAAATAAAAAAACCCCGCCGTATTATTTTGATTAGGTGAAAATCCATACTTTCATTCTGAAACACCTTTCCGTTACATCATTTAAAAGGAAAGTAGGATATTAAGTACATTATTCTTAGAGTAAGCTGTCTACCTGCTATTAATAACAAAAGATGACAGTATTTATGCCTACAGCCTGTCCAATATTTGTCTCCGAGCGTTGCTAATGCTTCTCAGTCGGAAATGGCAGATAAATCGGTGGTATGATGTAGTACCAATTGCTTGTCGTATCTGAGCGGAAATTAATTTCTATATCGGTATTTGGCACAGTTATGTTCGTTATTAATACATCCCTTGGAGAGATTTACGTGTCATACCAATGTAATAATGACCGTAGATGACTGAGATATTAATAAAAGATTATTAGGTAAATTATTCACTGTTTATTTCGCGTAAGTCTTTGTTAGCTAATGAAACTGAAATTCCTTTCAATTTATACGTTCAATTTTACAAGTATATGGACCTGTTTAATTGTAAAAGTTTTATAATATTGGCAGTATTGGTTGCTTTCTGATGTTGTCGCTTGCTTGGAAGAATATAGCTTCATCTTTTTGACAGACCACCCTTGATAATTCAAAAATGCCTGTTAATGGTCTATCTATCCTTAGACGTTATGAAACAAAGTCTCCGGCCGCGTCTGTCTATCTGTATGTTCCCGATAAAGTCAAAAACTAATGAACAGATTTTCATGCGGGTTTCACCAATGAATATTAAAATAATAATTAATGAATATTAAAATAATAAATAATAATTAATGACGAAGGTTATGAGTTTCTTTTTTATTTATTTTTTTATTTAAATAATATACAGAAGTATCACTAAAATCTAAACACGGCAAACTTTTAAACTCTAATTTTTGTTTGAATTAGCAGACTGAGACCGTGCCAAGGCAGGCCATGTCGCTAGTTCTCTATATTCCACTTATTTATTTTTATAATAGGCACACCAATATCAATACATATAATAAAACCATAAAAAGTGTGTCTGCACATTGAATATATTTACAATACTTGAGAGACGTTTAGAAACAGTAATCTGTGGGTTTGTCTGTACGCGCTAATCTTTGGAACTACTAAACGGATTTAAATGAAACTTTTTTTTTATGCAGCTACTAAGACTGTATATGGTTTCCCCACAATATTTTATTTCGCCGTTTTGAGAGTAGGAGTGGTGAAGAAAATTATACAAAGCAATGTGCCTGCCTGAGTTCGAACCTACAACTCTAACTGGGCTAACACTGCTGCACTGCGCACCGGTCTATATAATCCTTACTAATACTTATTATAAATGCGAAAGTAACTCTGTCTGTCTGTATGTTACGCAATCACGCCTAAACTACTGAACCGATTTTAATGAAATTTGGTACGGACATAGTCTAGAGCCTGAGAAAGGACATAGTAATGTATAGTAATCATAGATAAAATAAACAATTTTATATTGCTATGATAGTAGTAATGCTTTTTAATGCGAAAAAAGGACTGTAAGGGGTTGAAATAGGGGATGAAAGTTTGTATGGAAATTCCGTCATTTTTAAAGCTTGAAACTTATTTTTAGACTTTTGATTAGATATTAATAAATACGACATTCAAATTATATATGAATTTCATTTTCAAAATAATTAGCCTAAAAATTTAAAATGCTGCCGAAAGTCACTATTCCGCGCGGGCGTTTTCGCGGGCACAACTAGTAATATAATAATATGTTTATTTCCATTAATATCTAGCAATTCCTCTATAAAGCACACGAGCAGTTTCCTTACAATATTTATTAAAACCAGTTGTCTATAGGTTCCAATAATAATTGTTATGATTATTGCACACTTGATGAGCTCACGTAAACTGTCAAGTCTGGTTTTGTTGCGCCATCACTTTAATCACATCACAGCAGTTTAATCGTCTGTCTGCGTGGGCCCTAAACCAACATTTTAACGGTAATGTTATATCGGGATCCATTTGTAGATACATTTTATGATCAATATACCTTTATGATTCCAGGTGTGTCTGGTTTCTGCTTGAATGTTAAGAAATCTGGTTTAGAAAGTGTTATTGATTAACCCTAATTGTGATGTAACGTTTGGGAATTGATATACATAAATGTCTGCAATGAAGTCCGAAGATGCATTGGCGATGGTATCAGAATGTATGTAGGATATTAACGTAATATGATGTTACTCTTGATTGAACTTGTTAATTAAGGGTCTACCTTTTATAGCAGAACTTTTTACGTCATAATCTTATTTTGCATAACAACGGATAGCATAATCTTCATTTCGCAGAAAGTTGTTTGGCATACATACACTCATTTATCATAAATTCGAAACTCATAATTTTGTTAGTCAGAATCATCTTTAGGCGTTAATTGAAAAGCAGATCCATCATATCGCAGAAAATTCGCAGTTAGAATCTTCTTTTGGCATACATTTTTTTATATTTAGCTTCCAAGCTTGCTGCATGTTGCATGCCTGCCTCCAGGCAGGCATGCAACATGCAGCAAGCATCGTTTCTGTCACGGCTCCGGCGGCGCTGCGAGGTTTGGGCGGCCCCACGCGAGCTTATCGTCGCAGAAGGTTTCAACGCTCACCACCGCAGCTTCGGTGACGGGCTTTCAAACCACCTGCTCCTCAGCTCGCGGGCCGCCCTACCCCTACGCGCCTACGCGGGCTTGAATTACACTCTAGGGGTAGGGCAGACAAGACTGTGTAGAGTCGGTTTTGCGGCGATTCGTTTCTGTCACTAAATTTTTTAGCACAACATATTGACTTTTTATGATACTATTTTAATTTAACATTGAAAATGCTACCAAGTAACCGTCTATATATTTGTGACTAAAAATACTAAAAAGGGGTTTTTACGAAAATAACGCAAACGAAGGAGTACGACATTTTAGAACAGTTAAAATTTAAGAGTGCTGAAAGCAGAAATAATAATGCATTCGGAATCATTTTGATTACGATCGAATTTTCACCATAGGGGTGAAAATTAACATTGTGATCGAACGTGGCAACACTGTCTGTATTTTGGGCACTTTTCCCATTGACTGTTATACGAACTAATTTAACGATGACCAATAGGTTCCAGACTTTCCATTAATTATCCCGCCTGCACATATTTTTCGCTTTTATAAGATTACTGACCCGATAACTGACCCGGCCAACTTTGTTATGCCATAAAAATAATATCTAGGAGAAAAACATAGCCCACAACCTATTCTCGGTCCTACCAAATAATCATAAAATTGTTCATAAATATCGGTCAAGCTGCTACGGAGTAGTTAAATATCAAACATTTACAGATGGCTCAGATCCCAAGTATATATGCAGCGTGACCCCACAGTCACTGGATCACGTTTTCCTTGGAGTTCACGTAGCTGAGTTTTGGGCCATACTTATTTAAAATATTTTTACCATCAACACTCTAAGAAGAAGAATAATAAGCACTGTTATACGACCTTTTTATGTATTACACGAAAGTATATACAACGTAATGTATCAGTTAAAATAGTAATTTTCGCAACCCATTCTGATTCGCTTAATTAGACACTCCTAATAAGTCTATATATCTCAAATAGTTTGCGTGAAGGAAGCAACACACGCTTATCCCAGAATGTTCATATAATAAACATTATCTTAAATGCCAGCCTGCAATTGGTTGTAACATAAACGTGGAGAAAGGACTGAGCTTTTGTTATATCAATATGGCCAAAAAGTAGTAGAGTGACATAAAGTAGCCACTTTTTTCTGGGATAATGATTGGTCCTCGTCACAGGTTTGGTGTGTCACCTTAGTCACTACAATTTAAAGAGAAGATTGGTATTATGTTATAGAAATGGCAACAGCATGCTGGCCGCGCTTGCGGGAAGGCTAGATTGCGTACATCACTCACTGTTGTAGGTTGCACGTTGCATGCAAGAGGCAAAGCAATTAATATCACTAATTAAATTATGTTTTAAGTATGGATTGTCAATTCTTAGGGTTCCGTACCCAAAGGGTAAAAACTCCGCTCCACCGTCTGTCTGTCTATCACCAGGCTTTATCTCAAGAACCGTGATAGGTAAACTGTTGACATTCTTAATATATATTTCAGTTGCCGCTATAACAACAAATACTTATTTAAGGGGGCCTCCCACACAACAAACGTGTTCTTTTTCTGTTTTATGGATAATGGTACGGATCACTTCGTGCGCGAATCTGACTCACACTTGGCCGGTTTTTTAAATTTATTATTAAAAATTGTAATTATAACGTATAATTAATTATTTGTATGAATCTATGTAACTGGAGAATAAATGAATATAAAACTATACGTCATAAAAATTACCATTTCCAAATTATGTTACGACTACAGTACGATAGAGTAAATCTGCAAAGTAGAAGTTTTTAGCAATGGAAGAAAATGGTCTTCATCAGCAGCTATAGTGGAAACAGATGCAACTAAATACCTATATTAAGTACCTACATAGAGCGTTTACCGGTCTGACCTCCACAACTCACTGACTGGGTATTAGTTTTCATTTTATTTTTGTTTAATTTTATTAGGAAAATTATATAGATAGATATAATCTTAATTGTACACCATAACAGAAAAAAATAAGAACTTAACAACTAAAAAGGGTGATAAAATGGGCAATCTAATCACTAAAAGTGACCTTTTACAGACAACCTTTAGCTATAAGGACTGGTAACGCCAACACTGATTAAATAGATTTACTCTTATACTATGAGGCAGTTTGTATTTCCCTCTCCTTTTCCCACCTGTACATGCAGCGTTTTAGCATCATTCAAAAGGTGAACATGAGAACGAGAGAACGACGACTGACAGCTGTCAGTTCGACGAAGAAATTGCACATGAAAGCACGTGTGTAACGGATCTCTCGAATCACCCCCGTACCGCATGACGAGCCCTTTCGTCTGACCCCGCGAAGAGGCGAGGATCTTCTCGAGCCTTTCTCTGCAGTTTTCAATACATTCCCGCTCCGCCAAACGCATCCTTGTGTTTGATTACCCAGTGTAATAAGAAGAAAAAGTATATTCAAGTATTGGTCGCGCGACCCGCGTAGTGATACTCTGCTGTGTGCTGGTCGAAGGAGATTGGATCCCGCTGGCCTGCCCCTGGTAAGTGCTGCATGTCCCTTCTCTTCCTCTCTTCTCCGCCTCGACTTTTGTCACTGCCGCTTCACTTTAATTAACACGTCCACCGTATCGAAGGTTGGTTCTGATACCTTTCAGGACTGAATTATTGTTGGCGTGACCAAGGACTGTCAAAGATGTTCAAAAGATAGCAGTTGGAACCAATATTTAAAATTTTTTAAATTAATAATTTATGTATTATTATGATTTTTTTATAGTTAATGACTACTGATAATGACGTCTAATATAGATGTATGACAGAAGACGATCTCAATTCAATCCACTCCTAAATAAATTGGGAAAAGGTCAGACGAATTATGAGTCACTTTAAAGAGTAGTCGTAAAGGTTTTGCTCACTCCATTCTCCACGTTGTAAGTGCCTGTTACCACCGTAGTGCGTAATCAACCTAAAATCTAAGTCTGTAGCCCCACGACCCACTGTTTATACGCCGGGGGGCTCGTGGCTATACGTTCTGATAATTTATTGTTAATTTGCTCACAATTATGTGACTATTTTGTGCTTGTGATATAAGTTCTGATTTCAATGTTTGGCCCTTCTATTATGATAAATAATAACAGATACCGCCTCACGTTATGGCTAACTTCATAAAATGTAACTAAAGCACAGAGTTCGTCGTATGTTTTATTTTATTTTATTTTATTTCATAGGAATAACAAACAGTAGTATATTAAAGATTATAAATAGTACAGGATCGAATCATAGTTACAAATATACTACTCACTACGTTATTCACAAATTATAATAGAGTTTAGCTAGCTGTTGATTAATAAAATTACATTGTTAACTTAGAGCTTACGACTACAATTACTTATTTAATGACTATAAATTTAATTATAAACTGCTATCTTTTAAAGCAGATGTAATATCTTTTTTAAATACATTTTTACCAAGAAACAAAAAAAGGTTTTAGGCTAATTATATGTTTTATTTATCGTAAATAGTATTTATACACACCGTGTCTATCATCTCTTCAACGCTCCTGTCGTGGATCTACTGGAAGAAATTTCTTATGAAATAAGCAGCACCTTTGTGCTCTTTTGACTGTACTTTTTTCTCTTGTAAGTAGCATATGTGTACATAAATGAGTAAATAAATTGAATTCTATAATTTTCATGCGGCATAGCCATCGTCGACTATTTCGTCAATTTCAAAAGTAAATCGGAGTGTGTATAAAGAAAATCATTTCATTGAATGAAAGGAATATTTAAATAATTGCTGGGTTAATACTATATATTATAATAGCATTATAGCAATACATTGTAAGTATTTCACATACACAAGTGATATTCTGACAGCAATAGGAATAGGTATGGGATTGAAAAATTTGGCCGAAGTGTCACGTGATCAATCCTTTATAATTTGGCATTTCACCAAACGCAATCGCTGATTGAAAGGCATTTTATCGAAAGGAGTAGTAGTAGAGGTACCTATATTGTATAATCAATAAACAAAACAGTAAGAAAAGTGTGTCTGTACATTGACTTTATTTGCAAACGAATAATTGACGGGGTTTTAGAAACAGTAATAAAGCAAGTTTAAAATAAGAGTCCGTCTGTTTGTTCTTTTTTATTGTTTATAGGCTTACATTTGACCACCATCTCACCTGATGGTAAGCGATCATGAGGTAGAAAATGAAGCACGCTTACCTAAAAGTAACCTATTCACTCTTGACTTAAAGACCCCCACGTTATAGCTATCAGGATACACAGACTCCAGCAGGAAATTCTACTCTTTAGCTGTACGCATAATGAAAGTATTCCCAAAACGGAATCCACCATGAAACAATGACGCATCGCCGTCCGTCTTGTTGTGTGCGCATACAGTATGTATGTATACGACATATTATATGCAATAAATGAAAACACTGGCAATACTCATCATAATGAATAACTTTTTATATGAGGCCAACACTGAAATCGCAAAAAAAAAACTGAGTCTGCCCTATACATTTGTGTGTGCATAAGTCGACCAAATGTACTGAACAGTTATTTTTTTTTTCGCGATTCCATTCCATGTTGGTCCCATACAAAAAGACATTAATTACGATGACTATTGCCTGTGTTTTCATTTATTGCTCATATGTTGTATCCATACTGTATAATTATTTTTATGGGCATGCCATAATAATATCTTTTGTTAAAAGAATCAGCAAAAATATCGATAGTAGCAATTAGTAGCAGTATGTTTGAACTGATTTGTGTTAGGAACGGAGCAGGAGTATTGATCATATACCCGAACTTTTAATTCGATGCAGTAAGATGACATAAGCTAGTGTCACTTACTAAAATAATTATATTATAATTATTTTAGTAAGTGACACTAGCTTATGTCATCTTACTGCATCGAATTAAAAGTTCGGGTATATGATCAATACTCCTGCTCCGAGTGATGGATTCAATCAATCGAAATGAATAATAAATGAATGATTTTTATTCGTGAGAAATATAAACGAATGATAAAAAAGATACTATTATCTTTTATTTTGAAGTAGTTTCTAGATTTAATTACAAATAAATCTATTTTTATTAAAAATACTAATATCTTACCAGACATGATAAAAGCCACTCTTTTGGAAATTGTTTCATGTGATTAATATTTTAATAAATTGCGCGAAATTACTTTTAAAAAGAGTGCCCCGCACCATTGCGACCTAAACCCCGTTGGAATTGGTACAGGTACCAGCCCTATTGCAAAACATAAAAAATATTGTCATGATCTATTCGTTTTATGTGTCATGGCCCTTTATAATCACAACCGCCCCTTTATGTTACGCTACTTTTTGCTACTTTTTGTTATTTTCACACAAAATTATTAAAAAAATAATAGTTTACATCGTTATTCGATTTTATTCCTGAATCGATTAATTTAGTTATATCACAATTTCGTAGTCGCAAGGATCTTATACCTACTCGTAGTCGTCATTATCTGACAACCAAGCTGACAACTCAGAAACTGTCAGTCTACTGCACCGAATTAAAAGTTCGGGTATAGACAATAGGGCATCATTTTTCTGAGAACTATGCCTGTTCAGAATTTTACACAATATTATTTAGTATTGGGCCGTTATTACAAACACTTACATAAATAATTCTATATCTGTCCTAAATGTGCATACTTTTGGGCTGTATAAACGCCTTCGGTAATTTAGTAATGTTAATTATTGACTTCTAACCAAAGACTATATACTCTCTGCTTCTAACCAATGCGATTTCTGAAATTGGTACTAACTATTAATTGGAAGCTCTTAAATAAGCGATAAAGTGTGATGGCTGTTTAACTTAATAATAAGTTTTGTTCCACGTGCGCTCTTCTCAGTAGTCACAGGGGAAGCAAAACACCTCACTCCCCCTGCTTAAAGAGATGGGGCCCGCAGAGGCGGGCCGGCACTAGTCGGGGGCTGCGCTGAAGAATACTTATGTGCTCCCGCAGCCCCCGGCGCATGTGTACGAAGGAACGCGGGGTGGTTTTAGTCAGTACGAGTCTGACAGACTCGTTCGCCCGTCCCAGGGCGGAGGACATCCATAAGGATTTCCACCTCGGAACAAAAAAAAAGGCTGGTTAATCTTCAAACTTGCTTTAACTAAAAAGTCAATAGACGTTTGACATTCTCCTCCGCTCCACCCAGGGCGGGAGGAGTCATTAGATGATTTACCCACCGAGAAAAAAGGGGAGTCTTTACTTAATCCACTAAGCATCTTATAGGCGAGATGGGGCTTTGCGTGTGCGAAGACAGCACAGGCGTACCGCGTAGGTCATGATGGGACGGATGACCGAGGTAATGTAAGGTGTCGGTCTTGTGATCGAAAGATCGCGGGTCCGAACCCGACCCATTACACTATTGCTGTTAACCCATGCCAGATACAAGCATATTGTTACGCCAGTCGCTTAGTGAAGTACGTCGAGAAACTTCGACATAAATCTAGCATGTTCGAGACACTAACGCCATCTAGCGGCGAGTAGCAGGAATGAGCATATCTAGTCGAGACACTAACGCCATCTAGCGTCGAATAGTGGTACTATGTATTTCGAGTATTTTCTAGGTAGTATAAACAGTGAGTCGATTTTATAAGAATGTTCTCGAACTCATAGACTGGGGTATAAATAGAGCGCAAAGGGGCGCAGAGAGTCAGTCTTATTACGAGGCGAATACGAGATATAATCGAAGCTTTATCAGTGAATTTCAGTGCGATTTAAGTGTGATCTAAGTGTTAAGTGACAAGTGTAGTAGTGCGAATAATTGTGTTGAATTTTTATTTTGTGCTTAATTAATTAAAGTGTTAATTTTGGTTTAATTGGCGTTAATTACTTCTATCCCGAACCCCAGCTCGTAACAATATTTAGCTTAGTTGGAAAACGAAATAAATAAAAAATAAATTGCACCTGAGTGGCCATTAAGCCATTGTGCTAGACTTTGTCGAACACTTTCGCTATGTTGAGGAACAAGGCTTCCGTCATTGCGCCCCGTTGTAAGTCAGCGCTAGAATACTCTACGATGCGGTGGACTTGTTAGATGCACCAATGTGCCACCGTCTTCTCTAAGGCCCTGGTACAGGATTTATTTCATTTATACATCCTTCACATTCGTTACGGTTAGTCCGAAGCCAGAATATCTGAGACGAGGTTTGCCGAGGGGTATTGAGTTACCCATTTACAGGGTTGTATCAGATAAGCATTCTCTCCATGTAAAATACAGGGACTTAGCTGCCTTCCTAACATAATTTAGAAGAACAGGCAATTGATGATGTCATTGTGTTTATTGACCCTAATTATTGAATGTAACTGAAATCCTGCACTATTATTCCAATTCTACACATTTATATCCCCGTATTGATTGCCAAAAACTCTTCTACTGTAAATTTTAGAAAATAAAACTATATAAACGTGCATAAAAATTTGTTAAAAAGGCGATTCTACTTCAAAATTATTCCTAGTTAAGAAAATTGAATTTCTTTTGATAGATTATTCTTGACTCATATGAAATCAAATCAAATATATTTATTAGCAAAAAAAATTTTACATACAAATGAAGCTCCGTTTCCTGAACTAGGCATAGCCTGTATCTCAGGAACACAGTGACTTCCCAAGTCTTATATTCTAGTTCTTATGTTGGGACTATTCTATGTAAAATAAATGTATGATATTGAAAATTTAAGAAGTCCTTCATTGCAATCATTGAATATTGCACGGGAGCTCAAACAGATTTCATTAACTTTATGTTAATGCATGCACTTTAGTTTACATAACACTCATTGCGTTTCGAAGATGTGACCTTTTTTTTGCACGCGTGTTTACCTGAGGATAATTGCAAAATCCGCATTTCTTATACAATGATATCTACGAATCATATATCCTGTATTTCATTATATTTCTTCACCGCAAAAATGGCGGACGATTTACCTTTACGATTTGCTGATACACAAACATGATAATTACAATTGCCCACGGAAACAGTCACCCATTCTATAGCCCCAAAGTTAATTCGTAAACAGCCTATCAACCTTTGTCTTGTTCCGCCTACTTATTCAAAATTATTGCCAAAGTTTTGTCGAAGTGTAGGTAAACTAATGAATTAACTAAACGGTGTTACGGTCATAGACTAAATAAACTTATAAGAAGGGATAGTTTAAGATCGGACAGCTTAAAATCTGCAAGTATCTGGTTTTGAAGTAGCTCGTGCCTAAATAATAATAGCCACACGGATCTTCGTGGTAAAGCAACGCTTGCAGAGTTTAGTATGTGGATGGGTGAACTACTGAGATTCTTCCGTGACCTACTGATATCTTCTATAACAGTCGTTACGGATAGTCAGAAGCCAGAAAATCTAACATTGATTTTGCCAATTCTTATCGTGTTTTGTGGAGGACAGGAGGGAATCCCTCCATGTAAAACACTAGTACTCTACTGCATCCTGTTAGGCTTGAAGCTGACGACGCCAACATTGGGAAAAGGCTAACTAGATAATTTGTATAATAATATCTAGTCCGTTCCATCATCGGACTACAAGACAAACGAGGCGATGCGCCATCGTTACCTGGTGGACATCCCACCCATACGCATTAAACGTTTTGGGAATACTTTCATTATGCGTACGGCTAAGGAGTAGAATTCCCTGCCGGAGTCTCTGTTTATCGACAGCTATAACCTAGGGGTCTTTAAGTCAGGAGTGAATAGATTATTTTTAGGTAAGCGTGCTCCATCTTCGACCACATCATCACTTACCATCAGGTGGGGTGGTGGTCAAACGCGAACCTATTATCAATAAAAAAATAAATTTAAAAAATGTTTTATTTTGAATCTTATTTTTATGAGTTATTAAGGACGCATGTTCAAAATTGATAGGTATCAAATCGCATCACTACATAGACAAGGCTCTAACACACACAAACGTACGAATAGCTCCGCGAATTATGGGTACGTAAAGTCATTTTGATACTTTAGATTATTTAATTTTTTTTTAATGGCTTCATGGTTGCTTTTATTTTGTGTGCTGTTTGATGTCATGAAATTATTGGAGTGACTTGTAGGTACACTTCGATGACTGGTACTGGATCTCTTTGACAACAAGATGTAAATGTGCAGTTTTTTTTTATTATGGTTTCGTAGCCGATTGGCAAAAAACAGAACCCTTATAGTTTCGTCATGTCTGTCTATCTGCCCGTCCGTCCGTAAGTCACAGCCATTTTATTCCGAAACTGTTATGACTACCTACATGTGAAACTTGGTAGGTAGATGTATTCTGTTCCGCCGAGTTGAACCGCTTTCCGATTGATAGACAAAAATATATAAATTTAAGGGGGGCTCCTCATACATGGAACTGAACCTAAAAATATTTTTAAGCTATTGCATAGCTTTTATCGCGGACTTTGAGCGCGGCGACCGAATCAAGAAATTCCGTAACGAAAATAAAACCTAACACGGTCGAATATGGTCAGTTATTTCAATTCGGGTTACTAACGTTCTATTAGCGTGTTTAGTAAAGAATCGGATTGGTAACCGTCAGTATTTTGGATCAAACCCAGGGTCTCATCATATCTTTTTATGATTTCTTTTTTATTGAAAGTACTTTTATATTATACTTACTAGCTTCTGCCCGCGACTTCGTTCGCGTGGAAGGGGGTTCCCGCGTAAATCCCGAACCCGTAGGAATTTCGGGATAAAAACTATCCTACGTCCTTTCCAGAGTCCTAATCTATTCCCACGCCAAATTTCATCTAAATCGGTTCAGCGGTTTAGGCGTGAAAAGGTAACACACAGACAGACAGAGTTACTTTCACATTTATAATATTAGTATGGATTTAGATATTTTGTAAATATTTCGTTGAATAAAATAAGAAACATTTACATTTTTTTATAGGAGAAAGAAAGTCTAAAATGTCAACGCCGCGAGAAATAGCTTAAAACTAAAAATGTGGTATAATTGACCCGGTAACTTGAATTAATATCAAAGAAAAAAAAATACTGCATAAATAAAAAAATATATAAATAATTATAATTGCATAAGTTGATAAAAAATGCTATGCAATAGCTTTACCGCGGCAGTCCCCGAGTGCCACACGGGTTTTTTTTTTCATCAAACCTTTTCGTGTGCGGTATCTATAGACAGGTCTTTAAAAATTATATCGGTTCCTAAAACTACTTTTTCTTAAAGTCAATCGCTTAAAAGATATACGCTTCCAAAGTGGTAAAATGTGTCCCCCCTCTCTAACTTTTATAACAGAATAAAAAAAATATGCTGTAGGTTTTAATGAAAACTTTCATTAAAATGGTTTGAATGACGTCGGGTCAGTAGTTTTTGAGATTTAGCATATTTTCTAAAACCGCAAATATAACTTTGTATTTCATACAAACACTATGAAAAACAAAGTTATTTGGCGTAGTTACTACGGAACCCTTCATGGACGAGTCTGACTCGCATTTGTCCAATTTTTACGAATGAGCCCACTCTTGACCTCGATCTCGCCTGATGGTAACCGATAGATGAGGTCTACAATGGAACGAGCGAGCTCAGAAGATACCTATTTACTTTTGCTTTAAAGACTCAAAGATGGCAGGGAAAACAGAAGCCGGCAGAGAATTCCACAGCTTGGCTGTGCGCACAATAAATGTGGAGGAGAAGCGCTTGACAAGACGGTATATCAACCAAGTTCGAGCTTGTATTGTTAGATACGATGAGATATTATAATTATACGAACTCAGTGGAGTGGCCTGCAGGAATACAGCAACCGCTCTTGAAGATAGCACTACCCTGTGTTTATATATTTGAAGCTGCAGTATTTGTAAAAAATAATATTGGCATGTATAATTACTACACGCGTATACGGCGCAAGGACCAACTCCGAACAGAATCTAGCAAGACTCACCTAATGCATCAAAGTATCTTTTGTACAGCTTCTCGTATTTATAATAATATTCCGGGGCCGATTAGAATAATTCCGGAAATGAGACAATTTAAAAAGTATCTCCATGATCTGTTAGTAAATAAGTGCTACTACTCTGTAAAAGACTTCCTGTTAGACAAATCACTGCTCCAATACAGTCTCCCTCAGTCTTCATGTGTTCAGTGACCAACTGATATGTACCTATGAATTATTATTTTTTTTGCCTTATTTTTCATATGTAATTCCTATTAATAAGCAATTTGTGGTAATAATGTTTTAATGTAATTTAATTTATTTTATGACTATTGTATGCCCTAAGGGCGGGACATAGCTGATCTGTATTATTATGTAAGACCTGTATTATGTACTACCTATGATCCACAATAAAATATTTGATTGATTGATTGAGATCCTAGACGATAAGAATAGCTTATCAAGTTTGGGTCCATTCTGTTTGGTAGGTGTGTAATTTCGTGGTTTTCGGGGTCGCTAATAACGTATGGGGTTCAAAATCAAAGATTTCGCCATTTAAACTGTTCACCGTGTGTTTCATTTCCTTGGTATGATAGCATTAGCGATCTTGACAAAAGCTGGGTGGAACAATATTTTAATATTAAAAATCAATTTCTTATGTTTAATATATTCTTGGAATATATGAGGAATGAGCTCGTAACTCCATATTTCTTACCCGTCTTGGGATCAATCAATTCTGGAAGAAGACAATTTTTGTAAAATCTAATTAAGTGGGTTTCCATTTTTTCCTTTCAGAATTAAAAGTCCTTTTCAATGATTTCAAACTTTAATTTACCAGTCTTGCCTAGTAATACGCAACTGCCCTTGAATTTGATAACACCATTTATGTTTTTTTAATAAAAATACCCAAATTGCTACAGGTGTGCCTATAATATTTGAAGAGTTCCCGCGATTTCTCCAGGATTCCATCGTCAGATCCTGACTTCATGACAATGGAACGAACTAGAAAGTATACCTTTTCAAATAAAAAAAGAATTTTCCAAATAGGTCCAGTAGTCTTCGAGTAATCGGAGAACATACATAAAAAAAACAGATTCCGAATAAGTGAGGACCTCCTCCATTTTTTGAAGTTGATTAAAAAGTGTTTCTGTCACAAACCAAACAGTAATACAATAAAATATATTGAAACATTAGTGGTTTCCAAATTGCTGCCACAAAAAGTACTACAAATCTGTTGGTCAGATCTTTCCGGACGCTCTTCGTGTGTACTGCGAGTATCGCGACTGCCTCCATAAATCCTGTGTAAAGAGGACCAGATCGTTTTGATGGTCACAATAAAATGACACATATTTACAACTAGCTTTTGCCCGCGACTTCAACCGCGTGTATCTCGGAAAATATCCCATCAGTATATTTATGTGGAGAACATAGCGCCGTCCGATGTAACTGTACAAACTCAAATGACTACTATATATCATTGCCGTGTATTTGGTGAAAACCGTATCAAAATCTTATATGCTTTTTATCGCGTTCAAACAGACAGACAGACGTGAGGTGGCGGGAGGTCTCTGTTTAGATAAAATTTATTATGGTAGTTACGATCTAATAACAAATATTTTTTGACCACATGTCCAAATACCGTCCCGTTATCCTACACCGGTTCCCGCTCGTGCACCTCCGCTGACCTTGATCACCGACTGGAGGAAAGTAAGTGAAAAACAGTAATGAGGTAAATGCAATTAAAGAAATTGGTCAGTTACATTTTTGAGACACTTGCACTAAATATCTCATGGTGGCAGTTCTAATTTTGTGAAAAGTTTTAGTGATGGATTTTACTTCCGAAGGTATGTACTATATTATTTTCTTATTAGAATATTTAATGTGTCATAAAATAGACTATCTGTGAATTCATAAAAAAGGCATGTTTTTCTTTGTTTTCGAACTTATCAGGCTTTTGGGGTATTAATGACCGCTGCAGAGGTTACTGCACGGTCAACTGGACATAAAAACGTTGCCAGAGTTATAAAGGACATTCGCGAGAATCCAGCTTCTGCAAGTACATGCATTAGCCTTCAACAACCAAGTGCTGTGCAAGTGATAGACTGCTAAGTAATGACGAGGCATTAGCGTATTATATTGATTCAAATTCAACAACTCACTCATATAAACAGACTAGAAAGTGGATTATGAAAGTCGGGCATCACGTGTTTCAATCATATGATTGCATTGTTAAATCAAAAAAAGCATATTATCCTTCCGAGGAGCACATTGTTTTGACACAATCTCGAGCAGAAATTGAGCTACAAGCTATTTTGAATAAAACAGCAGAACGTTTAGTAGAAGCTCAGAGAGAAGTTGTCACAAGCGTGCTCCCCAATCTAATACCCAATTCATCGTTTATCACACAACATCTCTTATAAGTAAATGGGGATGTGACGGAAGTTCCGGTCATAGTGCTTACAAACAAAGATTTGAAAACAGCGAAGGCACTGATGAGTTCCTTTTTGTTTATTCGTTGGTTCCTCTAAGGTTAATCGACGAGAGTAACAACATTATCTGGCAAAATCCTCGTCCATCATCGACGATGTTTTGTCGTCCAATTAAATTCATTTTTCATTCCAAAGAAACAACAGAATTGACAAAAATCGAAACAAATAAGGTTTTGGGATAAATAAACGACTACTTGGAGGCTACATCTTATGATATTGGTGGTTTTGAAATTTCTGTTAAGCACAAGCTTCTGCTGACTATGACTGATGGAAAAGTGTGCAATGCTTTGACAGAGACACATTCATCGCAGAAATGCTATATTTGTGGGGCCACTCCCAGAATGATGAATCAAGATAATTTTGGCTTGGGTTTGTCAACATTACATGCTTGGATTCGTTCGTTTGAGTGCTTTTTACACATTAGTTATAAGTTAGACATTAAGAAATGGCAAGCTAGGTCTTCAGAGGAAAAAGCAAGTGTAAAACAACGATCAGACGAAATCAAACAACGATTCAAGCATGAAACGGGATTAATTGTGGACAAGCCAAAGCCAGGATTTAGTTCCACAAATGATAGAAACAAAGCTCGACGTTTTTTCGGGAACCCCGAACTGAGTGCTCAGATCACAGGATTGGATGTTATAATCATCAAACACTTTGATGTATTGTTGAGGACATTGTCTTCTGGCTTCGAGATAAATCTTGTTGAATTCAAAAAGCCGAAGAAGAAACAGCAAGTGCTTCCCCTTCTCAATGGCGTCGCTCCAGATATTAATGACATACGCTAGAAGATCCCCAGTTGACCGGTTTTTTGCGAAAACCGTATTGTCGGTCACTGAGGATATCGTTGGCTTCTAGGTATGCCAGGAGCTTACTATTAAGTACACGCTTCATACTCTTACAGAGTATGGACGTGACTGAAATAGGCCTGTAGTTGGCCGGGTCAGCACGACTGCCCTTTTTGGGTACAGGCTGAACGTTAGCCAGCTTCCATGCTTTCAGCACCTTTCCAGTCATCTAGCGAAAGGCGAAACAGGCGTGTCAAGATTGGAGACAATTCAGGCGCACAAGTTCTATGAACAATTGCTGGTATCCCGTCGGGGCCACTAGCTTTGTTCACGTCAAGATTACGCAGCACTCTACGGACGTTCTTCTGATGGATGCGAATATCCAACATACACGTCTCGCATCCAATAGGAGCATCAGGAGGGTGAGCGCCACTACTATCCAGACGTGAAAACTCCGCAAAGAGGGCGGCAAACAAGTTTGCTGGTTTGAGCAGTGGTTACCACCACTGCTCAAACCTGACGGATCTACACTACCGTGAGGGACGACAGAAGTTGAATTCGACCGACTTTGCCAGGGACCAAAACGCTTTGCTGCCAGCAGGATATGAAGCGAGTTTGTTCCCGATTCGGCTAACGTGGTCAAACCGAACCCTCCGCAAAACCTTCTTGCTGAACTTGGCAGCCCTGTTGAAGGCTCTCTTCTTCTGATCCACGTCATTTGCTTTGCAGTTTCGAGCATCGACCCATGCTAAGTATGCCCCGTGTTTAAGCGCTTCAGCGCGATCACATTCGGCGTCAAATCAAGGTCGAGCTTTGCCGGACCAATGTGGAGTACTACATACCGTTCTCTGACCTAACAATTTAGGTCAGAGAACGGTATGTAGTACTCCATCCCCTGTCGCAAAACATCTACCACGGCGTTTGCGCACGACGATGAATCATTTGAAGAAAAGCAAGTAGGCTGCCAAGGATAACATGCAAAGAAAGATCGCATGCCATCCCAATCCGCTGACTTATATCGCCAAACCCGCCGAATGACTTTAAGGCTAAGGTCGGGTGGAGAGGAGACGGGTACAGACTTCACCAGACAGTGGTCGGAACTACCTAACGGTGAAGATATCGTTACCGAGTAGCGGTCTGGATCTGTAGTCAGTAGAAGGTCCAAGCAATTGGCTTTGTGTGACTCAACATCCGGCACCCTCGTTGCCACCAGCTGAGTGAGATTTAATGCAAGTGCAAGATTGTGCGTCTCTCGCCCAGCATGGTCCGTGCACTGGTATGGGAAGAGCCACTCCTGGTGATGGGCATTAAAGTCCTCCAGTAACACGAACTGAGCTGCTGGGCCGCATCTGCCGCTTCACTGATGTATTGTGTGAGCCTGGTTCTCTCATGATCTCCGCTGTGCGAGCGGTAGACACAAGCATAGATAATTTTGTCTATGTCCGTGTCCACCAGAGCCCAAAGTGTAGAAAACCTGGAGTCCTCAAGGTTCCGGAGACGCCAATAGCAGATGTCGTCGCGGGCGTACATACATACCGCCGCACGTGGTTTAAAGTTGTGCTCCAAGGTAAACCCTGGGTATGAAAGATATGACACGTCTGATGGACACCTGATCTGCGTCCCCGAAAGAAACAGCAGAGCAGGTTTCAGTCTCGAGGTGGTGGTAGACTGCGATGAGATTTGAGTGCAGACCTCGGATATTACTGAGGTGCACTTTGAGAGAGAGGGAGTGCAGCCGCTGTTTAACTTTTTATTCCATTTCATGATTTAGAGAGTGAAGAGGAGAGAAGAAGGAAGTGAAGTGAGGCTTCACGCTGTTAACCTCCAGACCCACACTAGACGGATGGTATTGATTGGGGAACTAGTCTGGAGACTGCGGGGACGCCCAAGCCCCCCCGGGAATGACCATCGGGCCCTCTCATCTGGTCGCCAACCAGCACGATGGTGCATTCCGGGATGTTTCGACAGTTGGTGGGGCAGCCTGTCATGTGTGGCAGGCACACTACTTGGGCCCCCAACTACCTGCGGTCGGCCAGCGGCGCACCGTGCCTCGGATCCGCTCCTCTCCGCGACTAGTCTCCCGATACGTCCGCACTAGTGCGAGCCAGATTGGTCTTTCAGCAGTGAAGCAACTACTTCGACCCAACTCCTTGATAGGCTACACAGGGCATCGTACCGGATAGTGTTGGTACGGTAACGGGTTGGTTTGCAAACGGGTATCTTCTTACGGACACGGGTGACTCAGCCCCCAAAGCTGTCTGTCTGTCTGTCTGTCCGTCCGTATGTCACAGCTATTTTATTCCGAAACTATTAGGACTATACATGTGAAACTTGATTTTAAGAAAAAACTTAAAAAATATTTAAAATAAAGGGGGGCTCCCCACACATAGAACTAAAACTGAAAATATTTTTTTTTTCATGAAACCTATGCGTGTGTGGTATCTATAGACAGGTATTTAAAAATGACATTAAAGTTTCTAAAAGGACATTTTCATAAAGTAAATTGTTTAAAAGATGAACGCTTCCAAAGTGGTAAAATGTGTGTGTGTCCCCTCTAACTTCTATAATAATGGAGTGAAAAATCTAAAAAATACATATATCTGTAGATCTTAGTATAAACTTTCAACCAAAATTAGTTTGAACGAGATCGGTTCAGCAATTTTTGATATACAGCATATTTTCTAAAACTGCAAATATAACTTTGTAATTCATACAACTACTATGAAAAACAAAGTTATTTGGCGTAGTTGTAAAAAATGTAAATAAGCTAGTTTTAAGAAATTTGCAAGTTATTTCTTTTGTCTATTAAATATACATATTATGTTATATTATTATAGTTACTTCGGAACCCTTCATGGGCGATTCTGCCTTGCACTTGGCCAATTTTTTGGGGGGGAAAATCATCAAAATGACTTCTTTCGCTCTGGGTGTAGCGGAAAGTAGTGTCAGACGAATACTGAAGAAAAACCCACTCTGTTCCTTCAGTTGCCCTTGTGATCCGGGGCTGCGGTGTCTATACATATATATGTCTGTAGATCTTAGTATAACTTTTCAACCAAAATTAGTTTTAAAGAGATCGGGTCAGCAATTTGTGAGATACAGCATATTTTCTAAAACCGCAAATATAACTTTGTAATTCATACAAACACTATGAAAAACAAAGTTATTTGGCGTAGTTGCAAAAAATGTAAATAAGCTAGTTTTAAGAAATTTGTAAGTATTTTTTTTGTCAAATAAATATACATATTACTTATATATTATATAAATATATAATATATATAGTTTATTATATAAATATATAATAAAAAATATCATGGAAAAAATCATTTTAACTAAAAATAAGACAGATTTCCAAAAATAACAAGTTGGAAGTATTTTTTTTTGTTTTTAGTGTTTTGGTTTGTCGACTAGTGCTTTACCTAGTTACAAAAGCCTAAATGTAAACTACTTATCACCATTTACAAAACATTGCTTTTCCTGATGCAGAGCCGTTCATTTTTGAGGAGTTCTTCAGGTACTTCACCATCAGCTCAACTTCACCATATACATTTTAACAAGTATAAAGTGATTAACAACCATATTCTAGTAATCGAATCGCAACCCATGAAATACTTATAATTGAGTAGTTCCGGTAGCCGTCTGTGGTCTTCATCATCAGTTCCACTTCACCGAATGGTATTTTCCGAGAGCAACTACGCAAGTTACTTTAGAAAATAATAATATTTGAAGAGTTCCCTCGATTTCGACAGGATTCCATCATCAGATCCTGACTTGATGACGATGGGACCACCTGGAAATATACCTACCAGGTGCCTTTCAAATAATAAAAATAATTTTTCAAATCGGTCTAGTTACGAGTAATCGGGGAACATACATTTAAAAAAAACCGAGTCGTTTGCACCCATTAAAAAAATCGGTATCATCTTGGGTTTAGACATTTGTTCAAAAAAGATAACAATTATTCCCAAACAATAGATAAAAAACTTACTTTCTCAAGTTGCTCATATAAAATGCGTAAAGTATCGAAATAAGTATTGTGTAGTATTATGAATTATTTTGTGTTCGTACAGCGATCTATTTTTAGACAAATTTCTGTTGACAAGCGACATAGCGTCCACTCACGAAGGCGGCTGACCGCGTATTAAAATTTCTTTACACTTTTCTGTCCAATAAATCTAAACAGTGACCAACGAAAATAACCCTTAATGCGACTAGTTAAGATTCATGCGCTGTAGCAAAATATGTGAAAAGTTTAAAACGGATTTTATTTTTTTGTGAAGCTATTTGTTACCGTTTCGTTATTATTAATTGGCTCATTTTGAGATAATTATATCTGCTAGCCTGTGGTATTTTTTAAGAATCAAAATATGTAAATGTTTAGCAGAAAAAGAATCCTAAACTTAACCCTTTTTCCTCAACTTTGTATGCAGAGGTTTTGAAAAATCGTGTTTACAATACTAAAAACCATATTTTTTGTATTTTAAACACGGCTGCTTTGGAGATAAAGAAGTAATCTATCTATTGCAACTGTTAGTTTTGTTTGAATTTCTTTATATTAGTCGGAAAAGGCACCCAAAAACAGCTTATTTACGTCAGATTCGAACTTACGTCCTTAACGATAGGAGAAAAGATTGCAACAGCGTTGCCTGGCAAAAATCAGTCGCATTTACATTTACTTAATTATATTGTAATTATACGTATGATTGGATTGATAATGTAAGGTTTATTGATTGGCATTGTAAAAACTCGGTTGTTAATTCGAATTTACACTAGCGCTACCCTTGCGAGCGTGTCAGCGAGTTGAACTAAAGATTTTGACAGATAAAGTATGAGATGACGTGAGAAGTAGCATTCGGTAAGGTAATTCCTCCGTCACTTCGACGCTGTTATAGAATGCAAAATCAAGGTCACTTTGAACCATAAGCGAAGTGACAGTGAATAGCTATGTGAGATGCGAGTTGTTGTTCGAATTTTACAGAATCGACGTACTTATATTGTAATTATAATTTATGTTCATAAATTCCAGATACATGTTTTTTAAGTGAGTCCAACGTTATTTAAAAGAAAATGATGTGGAGAATAGAAAAAAAATGGTGGCCCGCTCGTAGTCTGCCAGAATCTATGGGTTAGGTGTGAATAGGTGTAATATTCAGTTGCCGTTGCAATCCCGGGCCGCGGTATTTCGTCAGAACATTTTCACAACCCCGCTAGTCATAGTAGAGTAGGTTTTTAGTCAGTAGAAGTCTGACTCTCCCTTCCGTTACATCCTGAGCGGGAGAAGTATTTTTTCTCCGCGAACAGGAGAGAGCCGTGTCTCATCTATTTTATGCTAACGATCATATAGTAACTTTGATTTGTTACTGCTTTTGCCGACCTGTATGATAATTTTGCACATAAATTCGTTATTTTCATTCGTACACTATAATTTTTTGGTTGTTACATGTTTAATTGTGGTATTTATTGCTATTTTAAGTGAGGTTCTTGCGTAAAATGGTGAGAGGAAGGCTGAGAATATGTTTGAGCTTCCGTATTGATTTCTTCATCAGTTATACCTTAGGTTGGCGAAATATTCTCCACGTAACTTGTTTAACAGTAATACGATGTATACATCTCTTTTTGCAGGCTCTTCTTTCGCAGATAGGTTGGAAGGGATTTCTAGATAATTATACTCTTTTTTGTTCACCATAACAGAACTAAAAAGTGTGTTAACAACCTATCGCTATAAACCAACTTTTACAGACAACCTTTGTATGGATTTGACACAGAAATAGAAAATAAATACGAGAGTAGGTACTCCAAGGTGTTCTGTTTATTTATAATGAATCAGTAATTAACTGAATACTCAATACAAATGCATACATATAAAACTTGTGGCAGTGGATGCTTTTTTATTATTTGTGGCAATATGTACATAGCTCGCTTTTTAACCGACTCCTGAAAAAGGAGGAGGTTCTCAATTCGGATGTTTGTTTTTTTTTTTTTTTTTTTTTTTTTTTTATGTTTGTTCGGGCATAGCTCCGTCGCTTGCCAACCGATTTCAAAAATTCTTTTTTTGTTGGAAAGGGTATACTTCCCAAATGGTCCCATGAAAATTTTATCGAAATCGGAGAAGCCGTTTCTGAAAAATCAACAAAAGTCTAAAAAAAATATTTACATTGATGATCTTTTCGTTTACTCCGCATTGTGTTTTTTGTTCGCGCGTTTTTATTTTTTTTGTAGTTGACATTTTGGCTTTTATAACTGGATTAATTACAAATTGACCCACTAAAAAGCGCGAAAATAAAAATTTTTTTGCAAAAAAATAAAACCGACTTCCATATCAAAACACTACAAAGCCAAAAATAATTTTAATTTCGGAAGGCGGTGTGAAAAAAAAAGAAAATACAAAACCAATAAATAACACCGACTACCGAAATTAAAATTATTTTTGGCTTTGTAGTGTTTTGATATGGAAGTCGGTTTTATTTTTTTGCAAAAAAGTTTTTTATTTAGAAAATCGTTAAACTTCTTTGTCAAAGCGTCAATAGCTTAAAGGTAAAGATGTTGGACTTGTGATCGAGAGGTGACGGGTTCGAACCCCAGCTATTGCACTATTGTCGTGAACCCACTCCAGGCCGAAGCATATTTAGCTTAGAGGGGTTAAACAAGATTGCTAGTAATATGAATTTTACCCACATTATAATAATCTTTTAAAAAGAAAAAGAAGAGAAAAAAAAGCTCCTTAAATTGTATAAGTACTTATACAATTTAAGGAGAGGGCTATTCCTCTCCTTTAATTGTAAAAAGCATGGTAAAAACTATAGAGTTTTTACCATGTTTTTGAAAGGTGGAAGAGAAGACAGATTGTGCTTCTCATAATGACACGGGTAGAGCGTTGCACAGCCGGCTGTGTTGCTAGAGCAGTGACTTTTTTACCTTTGTATCTACTGTTCTGTTCTTTCTTCTTGTCTGTTTGCTATATGTACAAAAAATCATATGTGAGAACTCGTTGGATAAACATAACAAAAGATAGCGACTGCTGAAGTGCTAAGCATACCTGGTGGTGGCCGTGATCTTCCAATATAATTTTCAATTAAAGAAAAGTTAATTACAAATAGAACAACTTAAGAAACAAATTTTGTTCAAAATTTGTCATTTTGTCCGTTTGTCCCAGCAAAAAATAAATAAGCGTACACATTACCTATTTCCAGATCAAAATAAATGCTCTACAATATGGTCGCAGCGTAATTGCAGGCTTAGCCAAGATTGTGCCTATTTTATAATGAATATGCATAATTCTAGATATTTACAAATATGAAGTAAAATATTCGTAGCATATGACATCCACTTCTCCTTAAAAACCATTATTGTGTAAAGTGGTCCTCACTTAAATCTTTTATACACACATGCGTTATCTTCAGCCACACTTTGTGAAAGAAAATAATAACACACGTATAGGTACATAATGTAGGATCATTAGTTTAAAAAAGATGTAAAGATTACTTTTAATTCGTCCTTACGGCGAGAGAGCCTACCATTACCGCCATACCAGCGGCGGCGGGGACCAGACAGATGTCAATCAGGAATATTTTAACCACATTTAGCTAACGACTGGTTTTGCATTACAATTGCACCGGTGTTGTACGTATCGCAAATGCGCATCGACTCCTGCGCAGGTTGCATTGCGGCAATGAGAAAAGTTATCTCCCGTCCCTCTCTAACATACAAGAATACAAAATGCGTGAGCGAGATAGTGATGTTATTATTTTGCAATGTCGGATAGCCATCAAAATGTCAACACACGATACAGGGCGGGGTACCCGACTCAAACACTTACGGACAAAATAAAACAACAGTCTGAAACTTTTATTTTTCAACCGAGATTGTCCTCTTAAAAATTTATTTGTACATTTACATAATAAGCAAAGATATGCATAGAAAGGTTCGCTTGAATAGTCATATCGCAGAAATTGTATTTGCCACTCCATTCCTTCGTACTCCCAGGTAACAGAATTTTGTATTATTTTAACTCGCACTGAAATACACTTAAGTTAAAAGCATTTTACTTAGAATTCAGTGTTTTTCTGTAAAGTTTAATCTGGGCTTAGTATCCTTGCAGCAATGGATGTCATGACCTTGGAGTATTTCCGGTTGGTCTTGTGGACTTTATCGCATTAATTTTGACTTTCAACGATGCCAAACACTCTTATGTATGTTATTTACAACGTCATTCGTTAATAGGTGTCTTGTTAGAGTCGGTATAAATTGTATTACAACTACATCATTTCCTCCATTCCTTTTTACAACAAACAGCCGACACAAAGCAGCGATTCTTCGCATTGAATAGAATTGACAGTTCCCTTATTTTACCAGGAAGTGTACACTTTGACGATCGGAATTAGATCGTAGCGGAATTATTTCTGTATTTGGTATAAGGCCGTACCAAAGCGATTGTTAAGCAATAGTCACAAATCGTAGATAGAAATGTAATAATTAAGATATTGTTTTCATAATTAAAGGGGACATTTAGATTTAGTGTAACGCGGTTATGGAGAGCGGTGTCTGCTATCAAGTCAAGTAATTACTTGCGATAAGCAATAAACTTAGATTTCCCTGTTAAGTATTTGCCTGACACTTTGTTATCTACTGTTTTAGACTCTTAGCCGACTATTGCAATGGCGGTATGATAAGAAACGGATACTGAGTGCATTTTGTCATCGGCTCATTCCTAAACTTGGTAAAATGGTTTATTGATGCAAGAATTTTACATAACAGGATTTTCAATCGAGTTGTGTGGTCTCTGATAGAGCTGCATTCCTATTTCTCGTTGCAAATATTATTCTTACAAGCCTGTAGTTGTAATTAATACCTGAATTGCCATAAATGAATAAAAGTACGGAAAATAGCTTGACTGTGTATCAGAACTCAATGTACTAAGCCAATGGGCTAATTGCAATATTGTTAAATAGGTGTGTTTAAATTTTGGTGTACAATAAAGTATATTTTATCTATTTTCTAAGATTTTAAGCGTCAATAGCCTAATGGTTAAGGTGTCGGACTTGTGATCGAGAGGTCGCAGGTTCGAACCCCACCCATTAGACTTGCCGTGAATCCACTCCAGACACAAGCATATTTAGCTTAGTTGGAGGGGTTAATAACATGGCTAGTAATTGAATTATACCTACATTGCTAGGTCTCTTAAAAAAAAAAACTAGCACAAAAAAAGTTCTTTTTTATTGATAATAGGCTCGCGTTTGACTACCATCTCACCTGATGGTAAGTGACGATGTGGTCGAAGATGGAGCACGCTTGCCTAGAAGTAACCTATTCACTCTTGACTTAAAGACTCCTAGGTTATAGCGATCAGGAAACAGACTCCGGCAGGGAATTCCACTCCTTAGCCGTACGCACAATGAAAGTATTCCCAAAACGTTTTATGCGTATCGGTGGGATGTCCACCATGTAACGATGGCGCATCGCCGTTTGTCTTGTAGTCCGATGATGGAACGGGCTTGGCGGAATTAGATTGTGTAATTCCAACGCACACTCCCCGAAATGTAACCGATAGAAAACCGATAGACTAGCAACTCGTCGTCGATGTTCAAGGCTCTGGAGCTTTGATTCGACCAGTGAATCAAAGCTCAATACAATATTTTAAAAGGAATTTAAATTTTTATTTTATATTTTGTATGTATTAGCTGCATCGTTGGTTTAGTGGTTGCAGGCGCGATTACAGAACGTCTCGGGTTCAATTGTACGAAATTTTTCAGTAGTTCCTCCTGAAGTTTGGAAGTCGGCAGATTGACACCCCCTGCCTTGGAAAGCACGTTAAGTCGTTGGTCAACAGTTTATTTAGAATTTTGTATCTTAAGTATATTTACATAAGGATTATCGAAATACCTATAAATTTCCGGCGTAAGTCTTCTTACATTTAGTACCTATAACTATTCAGAATTAATGTTTCAAAATGTGTAATCGATAAACAGTAAACTTCTTTACTACCTAATAAAGGTACCTAATTATCTTTTACTAATCAGCTTGCATTTTAAAGATTTACTGTAATCTCTGTTAAGTACCAAATAAGGCGCCAAAACAACTATAATATGTACTAATCATCTTGCAATTGGTTTCAAAGTTTTATTGCAATGTTATTTAATTAAGAATTGCTGTCAATCTAATAGAGTTTTCTAAACCAATTGCAAGATGATTAGTAAATATTATGGTTGTCTTGGCGCCTTATTTGGTAAAAGTGGAGAAGACAATACGATCATAAATTAAAACACGTACAATACTAGTTTATAGAAATAATTCTACAGTATCAAAAAAAATCCCAACTTCGAAATTAAAAAATATAATCAAACAAACTAAATGGCATAACACTGGATACGACATAGAACACCATTTATGAATATCGGTTCCCGGGTCCCACGCATGGGTAAAACAACACGTTGCCAACTCGCTATTTAAAAACTTTCGCCAGATTATGTTTTAAATATTGAAGTTGCCCTTGCATTCCGGGGCCGCGATATCTCTATGTTGCGGGTATGCGGGAATGTTTCCCTAATAGTAGTTTTCTGGAATAACATATGAACTATACATACATAACCCTCCTACATACATAAACATATATAAACCCTCCCACGCGAACAAAGTTGCCGGGAGAAGCTAGTATGATAATAATTATACTGGGTCAGTTAATAACATGATGGAATTATTATTAACGAATATACAACGCCATAAAGAGTCTTGCAAAATGACAACGAAATCCAAAAAGCACTCAAGTATAGCAATTATTCCTTACATCATAGTGTTATAACTTACAAAAGTAATGCTGAAATTCCAATTGATAAAGCAACAACACTGGTTCCCAGTTAATATATTAGTTAAATATATTAGAATGGTTTAGAGTTATTAATGAACGCGTTCAGATAAAGTTTAATTACCTGTTTGTTGGTTCTAGCTCCTCGCGGTTAGGTAAGGTACAGTCCTGCGGTTAAAGTCTTAAGACATTTATAAAATAGGGTATGTGATTAGATATCTATTTTTTCAATCAAATCTATTCTCTTTAATCAGCATCACACTCAGCAATTAGCAACAGCTATTATACGTTGGATAATATATGGTATAGTAGACTAGACAGTGAGCCAATTAAAAGTCCTTACGTTTAGCGGCAGGAAAATCTCAGGGTGAACACTTATATAAACCATATCCTACAATATTCAACATTGTTGTTGATTAATGTAATTTTAATTGTTAAATGTATTTGTTAATTATCTACATAATGTCTACATAATTCCTGTAATTGTTAAATATTTAAATTTATAATGCATGATGTGGTCTCCTATAACTGAAGAAGCACAATGTTAAAAGACCGGCCTATATATTATTTAGCTTTTGATCCAAATTAAATAAATAAATGACTAAATAGACATAGCAAGTAAAGATATTAATAACTTTTGAAAAATCAACGCTTAGGCATCTTCTGGCTACAAATAAGCCTACGTAACGCCCACATCCTACAAGGCGATCATATTGCTATTACGCAATAGTCGCGATGCGTTGCCTTCCAGTTTTGTCTCAATACTCGATCCAGTTCCCTAAGTCTGTGGTTAAAGTTGACTTCACAAGTGAAAGTCCGTTACAAATTTATGATGGTGATCAGGTTTTCCTTTCAATAGTACAATGCGATGATCATGTTTTGCTGTCTATAAATCGTATGAGTTGGACGGAAGGTAGGATGTTTTTAGGTCGTTAAGAGAAGATTAAGTCTTTTGGCTTCACAACTCGGGGATTTCTATCAAGACGTTGGGCGTCTAATACTTACAGTTTGTAAAGTCCTTCCAAAGGTTGTCTCAAAGATATCGCTCTCAGTGATAAGATCGCTATGGTAACCATAGCTTCAACAATATTGTTAAATAGCTGTGTTTAAATTTTGTTGTAAAATAAAGTATAGTCTATTTATCTATCTACAAGATGTGGTTGATAAAATTCCATCGGCATTTTTAAATGAAGTAATTTTCAATTCAATTTATGTCCTGAAATTATTATTTATTAGTTATTATTATATTCTTTGTTTTTTTTTTGTATCTTTAATGTCATTACTTTTTTTTTCTCTCTTTTTGTTGTCTGGCTGTGCTGTCACTCTGAACCGAGTTACGAGTAGATTTCTGTCAACCTCTGTTTTAATATTGGGCCACCAAGATACAGGCTGTGCCTAGTTTGGGGTCCATTGCTACGTGTGTTGTGTTCTGTAACTATGTTCGTATTGTATTTACTGTCTGTATCATTGTAACTTGTGTGTGTTAAATAAATAAATAAAAAAAAATAAAAAAATTGTTACGCCAGTCGCTTAGTGAAGTACGTCGAGAAAGTTCGACAGAAATTTAGAATATTCGAGACACTAACGCCATCTAGCGGCATGTAGCAGTACTGAGTATATCGAGTCGAGACACTAACACCATCTAGCGGCGAGCAGCTGTACTGTGTATCTCAAGTAGCTCTGGAATATTCTTGGCAGTATAAACAGTGAGTCGATTTTACAAGAATGTTCTAGAGCTCATAGACCGGGGTATAAATAGATCGCAAAGGGACGCAGAGAGTCAGTCTTATTACGAGGCGAATACGTTATATAATCGAAGCTTTACAAGTGAATTTCAGAGCGATTTAAGTGTTAAATGACAAGTGTTGTGATGCGAATAATTGTGTTAAATTTTTATTTTGTGTCTAATATATAAAGTGTTAATTTTGGTTTAATTGGCGTTAATTATTTCTATCCCGAACCCCAGCTCGTAACAATATGTTAGTATTAGCCCGTACTGCCTTATTGATCAAGTGGTCACAAGCGCAACTGCTGAGTTCAGACTCGGGTTCGATTTTCGGGTCGGGCTTTTCTGATATATTTACGTGATGGCTTCGTTAGACATAAATTCTGTCTCTTTGCTTAGCAGATTACGGGTCAGCTCCAACTCTATCCTGAAGACCGGGGAGATACGTTTCTCCTTTGTTAAGTGAAGTTGTTACGACACGCATTCTCAACAACAGCCTAGTACCTAAATAGATTATAAGTTTACTAACATAGTAATTCGTTATCTTTTTGTTATACTAGCCCTTAGGAATGTTGTTTATCCGAATTAAAGATTATTATTTTTTATTAGATGATTTTCCCACCGAAAATTAAGACTATTATCATCAGAATGGTGAAAACAACCTCAGAAACGTTATGTATCCAAGTGTACAGAACAAGAATGTGCTAACATTTACATCGCTGGGGTCAAAATGTCACAACGATACTATTAGAACGCACCAGCTCGCAGATCTGCCGCCGATATGTTGGCCAACTCGCGATCGGACCGATGCCGATGTGATGGTGCAACCGATGGATAACGTTGGTTTGTTGTGTATGTGCACAAAGGGGTTTTAAATATTTCGAATTTAGAAGTTTTTAGTGACTGTATTTCTGAACATCGAAGTTAAAAATATCGATTTACTCTATTCATAAAGTTTATAATTACGAATAACTTGAGTTAGAAAGAAAGTAGGTACGCTATGACGAATTACTTCACTAAGAATGTTCAAAATCGCTATGTACGGAACTTCGAAAGATGAATATGACAAAACACTTTATTCTTGTATTATTTAACATTGCGTTTATGAATATTCTTAATTAAGTAATTCGTCATAGCGTACTTTCTAACTCACGTAATTCATACTTATATAAACTTTAGAGAGAATAGCTTTTTAACTTCGAAGTTTAGAAATACAGTCATTTTTATTCGCCTGTTAATGAATTTAACAGGCGAATAAAAACGACTAAAAGCGTTAAGGTTTTTTTTTAATAATTAGTTAAGATGTACCTTTTTTCATATTAATATTTTTGCCCTTACGCCTAATGTATTTAAATCAAAAGTCGCCAAATGCTAATATTTATTTAATTCAATCTAAATAATTGTACCATCACTGTATCAACTAGTCTTTACTGTAGTCGGAGGAAACGTGGCTGATTGTATGTACATTGAATTTATTTTAAATGATAAATGATCTTTTTTTGCAAATTGGTTATTAAATAACACTTTTACACGTCATTTTTTTCGTAAATGTTAACTAGATGAGGCCGGTTTTATTGCCTATTTTAGTTGTAATACTAACATATACAACGTAATGTTGATGGATTGAAAGGTAGAGGAAGGCCAAATGAGGAATGATATGAAAAAAATAGGAGTAAATGTGACGTCTGACAGGAGAGTGGAACTTGTTTGTTTTGCCAATAAAGTATAAAAAAACCGGCACGGACGGTTCCGTATCATTATCCATACAAACGAAAAAAAAAACGATTGTTGTATGGGAGCCCCATATTTATTTTATTCTGTTTTTAGCATTATTGTTGTTATAGCGCCAACTGAAATACATCATCTGTGAGAATATCAACTGTCTAGCTATCATGTTTCATGAGATACAGCCTGGTGACAGACAGACAGCGGAGCCTTAGTAATAGGGTCCCGTTTTTACCCTTTCGGTACGGAACCCTAAAAACATTTCCCTGCATTTGTAATTTCTCCCCGGAACAAATTTTAGTAGGCCATACAAATATTTGTGCCTGTACACAAATAGAACCCGCAACACGCAGCGTAGCAGCAAATCGCCGAACCACTGCGCCAATTGTGTCGTGTGGTATTCCGTTGCAATCACTACTGCTGGCCATGGTACAGTCTTGAGTTTATACAGTTCCTCAGTAGTGTGACGGAGTCAGGGGTTGTGCCCTGTTTCAAATCGATAAAGCCACATAAAAAAAAAGACTTCAAATAACTGCCCAATCGTAAGTATACTTAAATTAAACTTCTCTGTTAAATAGAATATAATAAGATGCAATAAGTTGAGTTAACGGAGCAGTAGAAACCCAGTGGCTGTAGGCACGACTTGCGATTTGACGGTCGTAGGTTCGAGACAGCGCAGGCATGTTACTGTTTACAGTTTAATCTTCATCATCACCGCATTTCTTAAAGCGGTAAAGGAAATCATCGTAAGGAAGGTATGTCCTTGGAAGGAAAAAATACGGAGACATGTGGCATCCATCAAACTATACTGGGCCAGCGTGGAAGAATGCCGATATGTTAATGGCCACTCATCCTTAGCAAGCGTGGTTTAACGTAGAAGATCTTAGCCACGAGCTCCTTCAATTGTCTTCTTAACACAAATAATATTATGGGACTTCTTAAAAATATATATACAACGTGTAACGGAAACCCCATATCTATCCAAAAGGGCTGAAGACAACATCTGGTATGGAGTCTCTATGCACAGTTTCAGTTAAAAATAAGTGACCCAAAGAATTGATATCAAATTATCGGTTTCATATGTTTCTTGAATACCAATCATAACAAACGTGTCACAGCACTACAAAGGTCAATAACTTTCACGTCACTTGCCAATAACATGATAATTTTGTTCGTTCTTCTTTATTTGAAAATTTTGGTCTCTGGTATCATTGTTTTGAAATTTGTAATAAGTTCCACACATGTAGACATAGGATTACAAAACCCTTGCCATATCGTTTGTTATCATCTAAAGAAGCTGTGCACTTGGTATGTATATACCCTTTAAATTACACGTTGTATATACAACGTGTAACAGAATAAACGCAAGTCCTGAAAGTACTTGGTTCAGAATCGGCTTCAGAATCGATTTCCGTCATAAAAAATAGGTGTTAAATTTTCACGGAAAAATCTTTCATTTAACTTAAAATGGAAACACAGTATCATGACAAATGAATACAATCCTTAATTCAAGGAAATGCGCTTGTCAGAAATTGAAGATATATAGATATAAAGATATATAGAGAATGTTGTTATTTCTAGAATTAATTAATTTTCAATATCTATTTATTACGTATTTACCGATTAATTACCTATTAATCGGTATTACCATGATTACTAGGTGTTTTATAGAAATAATTAGTAGTCTGTATAGCAATATCAGTTTATTAATTTACCACCGGTTCGGAAGGTAGTTATCTATGGAGAAGAGCCGGCAAGAAACTCCACAGTTACTCTTTTCAAAACATAATTCATTTTCACATAAACATCAATTCACTATATGTACTTTACAATATTACCACAATGTGATTACTATCGTTATAACTTTAGCTTTATTTACTTGTGTATCTACTATTTCATTACTCCATTACATATTATATAAGTCAAGTTATTTATAGAATTAATACCAAATGTTCATTAAATTATCACACAATTATCAATTAATAACACTGTCACATTAAAGTAACAAATACAAAATAATTAATTTATATTCAAATACAATAGCAATACGATAGGATTTTTATACCAATTCTACACATAAAAATATAAATAAAAGTTAGAAACAACACAAGTTCACTTAACTTAGGTCCGTTCGGTGTGACTGCTCCAGAGCGACTGTGAGTGACTGTGTCTAGAACGACTGAGCGGCGGCTTTTATACACAGTGGTAAACAAGTGACGTCATATCGTACGATTTTAAAACAGATTTGTTAACCTTTGTATTTTAACATTAAACTATGATTAAATGATATAAAAATACAGTAAATATGTTGAAATTAATTAGTTCAATTACATATTAGTCTTACGATGACAGAATTAGTAAACAAATAACGTTATTTTTTAAATAACGTTCAAGTATGTTGTTATACAAGACAACAATGAAAGAACAGTTTAAACTATCTTATAAATAGGTTTCGTAATAGTGTTTACAATGTTTTGATAATAAATAGTTAAATTTTGTGTATCACATGTTAAAAAGGTTATAATTATTATAGTGATATTTTAATTTGTGTTCAATTAAAGAAACAAACTTGAGTTAATGTAATAAACCAACTGAAATTATTTGAATAATCCATCACGGCCAAACTGACCTGTACTTTCAATACAATAGCCTCTGGCCTTGACATACCAGTCCTATCACCTGCGGCGCATGAGTTTCAGAAAGGTATCAGGGCAGGGCTGCCAAGCAGTCTACATATGGCCGCCGGCCTTGACATACCAGTCCTACCACCTGCTGCGCATGGATTTCAGAAAGGTATCAGGGCGGGGCCTCAGCAGTCTACAACAGCCTCTGGCCTTGAGATACCAGTCCTATCACCTGCTGTGCATGAATTTCAGAAAGGTATCAGGGCAGGGCCTAAGCAGTCTATAATAACCTCTATATTTTTTATAAGATTATATTCAATAATTTCAAACAAACATCGTTAATTGAACACAAAGTAGAAACAAGGTATATAGTTTCAACACTTATCTCATTATACGTCATTAACGATTTTGGTCTTGAAGTACAAAGAATTGTCAAATGTGATTTATAATATTTTCTTACGTCAACGTCTTTTCATTTCATTCTTATTTTCTATGTTTTAACTATGAGTTTGTTTATGTTTTGCCAATTGCATAGATGTGTCATGCCCCCTCCACCCGCTGCTAGTGGGATAGGCAAGCACCGAACAAAAGAGCGACCAGCGGAAACATATCTAACTATCATTTAACTCATTGTGTTCCAATTATGGTTATTAGAAATATATTAATAATCACATTCAACATTACAAACAAACTATAATGACTTATGATTATAATAAAGATTTAAAAACAAAAATCATGGTTACCTCAACAATACAAACTTTGATCCTCTATTTAAATTAATTTTCACGTAACCTCTGGGTAAATTATGAATTTCAAAAAAAAATATCCTTCCCTGTTCCTTGTTTACGATAAAAAGGGAACCTCTGTGCAAAATCGCAGCAGTTAGGTCCAAGGGTTTGGGCTAGGCGTTGATGAGTCAGTCAGTAAGGACTTCTCTTTTTGTTTATATAGATATTTTTATTTCCCAGGAAACCATAGTAACCATTTATATTTAATTATTTAACTACAATCCAATTCAATTTTATGTTATTATATTTTATATTACTATATTTTTTTTTTAATATTATGATAGAATTATAAGAAATAATTTAATTAATATTAACCCTAATTTTATTGATTTTATTGTTATTATTGAATTTATTTACTTTTGCTAACTTTACTAATTCGTAAAGCTTATCGTTTCTCCGGTAATAAGTGGTAAACAAATAATAATGATGACAAAATAATATGCATTATTAAGTAAGTAATATTGTTTTGTATAATATAGCACACTTTAGTTAGAAAAAAAAGAAACATTTTAAAATTTATGCCACGTCCCTAATATATAATTTGTGGGTAACGGTGTGGGAGCACATTAACTTACATTTATTTGTTATGATTTTATAGTTTATAAAAATGTGTTACTGTTTGTTATTCCCTAATAAATAAATTAAATTTATTTAAATTCATTTTACTTCAGCAATATCTATTCAACTTACTCCATACTTTGAGGAATATATTTACTAGTTGATAATCCAGAAAGGCTTTAGAAAAAAAAAATCTATTGATGTAGCCATATACGATTTCTTGCAAACAGCAACAGAGTCGATAAAATAACTACCAACTCTAGCGCTTTACATGGATATGTCAAAAGCTTTGATTGCGTAGATCATAAAATACTAGTAAATAAACTTAACGAATACGGAACAAAAGGAAACGTATTAAATTTAATCGAATCTTATTTTAGTAATAGGCAGCAAATAACTGTAGTAGTCAGGATTAGTGAAAAAAAAAAGAACAGATATATTTTTCAAATCTGACCAGAGAACTGTAACGTTTGGTTACATTAATGACTTTTCAACAGCTTCCATTTATCCATAGAGACGATGTACTTTACTTTTTAATAGTGATGAATTAAGTGCACTAGAGACGGATATTGATTCTAGCATAAAATCGGATGTGAATTGGCTACAGAATAATAATTTTGGTAATAAATCTAGACAAGACAGTTATAATGAATTTCCAACAGAGGCTTTTCCGGAATCTGAACTTCAATTAGTTACGATGACAAAACTATTAATGAGACCAAAGTGACGAAATTTCTCGGATTAAATATAGAAAGCACATTAAAATGGCATAAACATATTTACAATGTGTGTACTAAATTAAAGAAAAATTAATATGCCTTGCATATGTTAAGTAAAATAACAAATCAAACAAGTCTTAACAGCATATCACGGCCTGGTTACCTCAACATTGAGATTTGGGGCAATGCAACAGATAAAGATACGGTATTTAAGTTCCAAAAAAGATGCCTTAACAGTTCCCTCATTATATATATATACGAAATATTCATGTTTGTCAAAAATAATTTACATAAATTCTCTAGAGTAAATAGAAAACGTCGTTGTGACCAGTTACAAATAGTTTAATGGCTCCAAAACTATATATTACATTGCCAAAGGGTGAAGAAGAAGAAGAATGAGGGAAACATCAGCCATTTTAAGCGTAAATTCACTTTTATTTCTAGTTGAAAAGACATAAGTATTAATGAATTTTATGACCGACAGTATTTATTTATTTTATTATATTAATTATGTTATTGAATTTATTTATTGTATTTCGTTTAATTTATTTACAGTATTTTTTAATTTATTGTATTTTTTTTTGTAATTTAATTTATTGTATTTTTTAATTATTGTATTTATTTTAATGTTTTTTATTTTTTTTTGTATTTATTTTAATTTTTTTAATTTATTTTTTATATTTATTTTAATTTAATTTATTGTATTTCTTTTAATTTAATTTATTTTAATTTAATTTATTTAGATTTAATTTATCTAGATTTAATTTATTTAGATTTAATTTATTTTTATTAGATTTAATTTTTTTTTATTAGATTTAATTTATTTTTATTAGATCTAATTTATTTAGATTTAATTTAATTTATTTTAATTTAATTAATTCAGTTCAATTTCAAATTCAGTTCAATTCCAAATTCAGTTCAATTCCAAATTCAGTTCAATTCCAAATTCAGTTCAATTCCAAATTCAGTTCAATTCCAAATTCAGTTCAATTCCAAATTCAGTTCAATTCCAAATTCAGTTCAATTCCAAATTCAGTTCAATTCCAAATTCAGTTCAATTCCAAATTCAGTTCAATTCCAAATTCAGTTCAATTCCAAATTCAGTTCAATTCCAAATTCAGTTCAATTCCAAATTCAGTTCAATTCCAAATTCAGTTCAATTCCAAATTCAGTTCAATTCCAAATTCAGTTCAATTCCAAATTCAGTTCAATTCCAAATTCAGTTCAATTCCAAATTCAGTTCAATTCCAAATTCAGTTCAATTCCAAATTCAGTTCAATTCCAAATTCAGTTCAATTCCAAATTCTGTTTGTCATAATGAAATGAATTTCATTTTTATTAACGGATCTGGACAGCAGGTATCTGCTTTAATACACAACTGCCTCATCCAAATCAAATTATAGAGAGAAAAAAAATGTTTTAGAACAGAAACTTGGTAGTAGCAAAATAAGGGTTACTTATTATTTAACATGATTTGGTATACGCAAAGGAGAGAAAACGGTAAATGTTTGTATCATTGTGATATCCAATCCTTGAATTATACATAGACCGTTCGGCCAATCTGACTATTCAGCAAACATACTACAAAACATACTAAGGCATTTAGTTACAGTGAATACATATCGTTCTACTTGTGATACGCTTAAAAATAACCTAATTTGACTACTGCTAAAATTGGTTCAAACTTATCTAATTGTTTTTTTTTTCTTACTTGACTCCCGTTATCATCGGCTTTTGTAACTGTTTTCATGCTGGTCCATCAAGGTTATTCACAAGGGTTCCTTGATGTTATGGCACCATCAGGCTGGATTGCTGTCACTGGCTACTGGATCAAGGTCCGGAAGCACCAAATCATCATCTGAACGGCGGCAATAGCCCGAGTCCGAGAAGTGGGATTGTTCACAGCCCACTTATTTTGTTTCGGTTTATTGAGTCTTGGTTCATAGTCCATGTGATTTTATTTTAAGAATAAAATATTCAAGTACCCTCGTACTTGAATATAGGTCACGATTGTCCGATTGTTTTAACTGTACATTTGTTTTAGGCCTTGATGTTATTTCAAGTAGAGGGTACATGTATGTCACTATTGCCCTAATTCTAATGCATTGTGTGAAAAGTTTCAGAATGGATCCCACTTCTGATGTCAGAAATGGAAGATATATAGATATAAAGATATATAGAGAATGTTGTTATTTCTAGAATTAATTAATTTTCAATATCTATTTATTACGTATTTACCGATTAATTACCTATTAATCGGTATTACCATGATTACTAGGTGTTTTATAGAAATAATTAGTAGTCTGTATAGCAATATCAGTTTATTAATTTACCACCGGTTCGGAAGGTAGTTATCTATGGAGAAGAGCCGGCAAGAAACTCCACAGTTACTCTTTTCAAAACATAATTCATTTTCACATAAACATCAATTCACTATATGTACTTTACAATATTACCACAATGTGATTACTATCGTTATAACTTTAGCTTTATTTACTTGTGTATCTACTATTTCATTACTCCATTACATATTATATAAGTCAAGTTATTTATAGAATTAATACCAAATGTTCATTAAATTATCACACAATTATCAATTAATAACACTGTCACATTAAAGTAACAAATACAAAATAATTAATTTATATTCAAATACAATAGCAATACGATAGGATTTTTATACCAATTCTACACATAAAAATATAAATAAAAGTTAGAAACAACACAAGTTCACTTAACTTAGGTCCGTTCGGTGTGACTGCTCCAGAGCGACTGTGAGTGACTGTGTCTAGAACGACTGAGCGGCGGCTTTTATACACAGTGGTAAACAAGTGACGTCATATCGTACGATTTTAAAACAGATTTGTTAACCTTTGTATTTTAACATTAAACTATGATTAAATGATATAAAAATACAGTAAATATGTTGAAATTAATTAGTTCAATTACATATTAGTCTTACGATGACAGAATTAGTAAACAAATAACGTTATTTTTTAAATAACGTTCAAGTATGTTGTTATACAAGACAACAATGAAAGAACAGTTTAAACTATCTTATAAATAGGTTTCGTAATAGTGTTTACAATGTTTTGATAATAAATAGTTAAATTTTGTGTATCACATGTTAAAAAGGTTATAATTATTATAGTGATATTTTAATTTGTGTTCAATTAAAGAAACAAACTTGAGTTAATGTAATAAACCAACTGAAATTATTTGAATAATCCATCACGCTCGTGTGCGTGTCGGCCGCTAACATTGCATGAGTGTATTCGTCTGCGTAAGGATATTGTATGACGCACATACGTTTTGCGTTTAGTAAGGATAACTATTTTATAAAAAATGTCTAGGTTTGGTTTAAATTTATTTAGTTATGGATGTCGTTTTAGACTTATAAGTAATTTAATATTCTAATTGGGATGTCTGAGGTATTGCGCTTAATCTGTTACACCTTGTATATATATATTTTAAAGTGACTTGAGTGATATGAGTTATTTTTTTACGTGATGAGATTACTAATGTAATCGAATTAGAAATACCAATATTATACATACACAATATTATGCTTACACTAATGAAAGTGCATTAAAAAAAAATTCAATGTAATATTAATCTAGATAACTTCATAACGTAATCTGTGGCGGTATTTAACTGTAAAAAAAAATAGAAAGAGTAATTTTAAAGCCAACACATATTTACATAAACCAGCATTTTGAGATGGAAGTCAAAAACTGGCCTACACACAAAAAAGTCTCATGACGGTCATTCCGTTAAAATGTGTAGAACCCTTTAAGGCATCGTTTGCGCAAGCCATTAACAAAGTGTTGTAGTAATTAGTACAAACAGGATGCTATTACATTCATTCGTTGAAACGTGACGTCCTAAAAAGGTTCAAAACGAGAGTTTTTTTTGGTATTTGGTATGCATTAGTTGGACTTTTGAAGTGCTGGGCATAGATACGATAACACGTTCGCTGACAGTACGTCGTTAGGCGGGAAATTAAAATAGTGCATTATGACCAGTGGTCGGAGTAGGTAGATTGATTTGGGGTCAATGAACTGGCACGTACATATTAATATGGATTTGTTTTTTTTATTGAAAATAGGTTCGCGTTTAACCACTATCTCACCTGATGGTAAGTGATGATGTGGTCGAAGATGGAGCACGCTTACCTAGAAGTAACCTATTCACTCTTGACTTAAAGACTCCCAGGTTGTAGCTATCGGGAAACACAGACTCCGGCAGGGAATTCCACTTCTTAGCCGTACGCACAATGAAGGTATTCCCGAAACGTTTTGTGCGTATGGGTGGGATGTCCACCATGTAACGATGGCGCTTCGCCGTTTGTCTCGTAGTCCGAGTTCCAGGATTTTGTAATAAGGTATTTGATACAAATAAGGCCTACCTAATTTTAGTTGCTTTTATTTCAATAAATATTAAAGCATTAAAATAAAAACTTAGATGTTTACTAGCATTGATTCTTTAATTTTAGATATCTATTAAAAAACGTGACAGTTTCTAACTAAATATAAGCAAACTAATCGAATTCCGGAAACATACACTTTGGCCATAATAAATATAGTACACATATTAAGGCCTGTATGATTCAAAGTGAAAAATAGCTGGAAACTAAGGTTTCATGACACAAGACATGGTTCCATAACGTTCATTAGCTCAATTTGTTCATTTTATATCAGGTTTTGAAACAAAATAAAATAAAATGCCTTTTTAATCTCTGCCAAAATTTAAATTCTTGTTATTAAGAAATACACATTAACGATCAACAAAATTAAACATCCATTATAACAAACTAAAGAATACTATCATAAATTCTTCAAAAAACAATCAAAAACAGAAAAATCTCAATTTTTGGATAGGCCTTATTAAAACACAGTGCTTGAATAGGGCCCCAAACCAAAATTAACTTTGTTATCATTTTAGGCTGTTAAATCAGTCTTTAATTATTAATAACTAATTGAGATCTTAATTTTTGTCACACTCAGGGCATAAGGAGTCTTCAGAGTCGTCTTTGATTATTCCAATGCAATCCTCGTGAGATACCACTTAAAGCAGTCTTTGCAAGGACGCATATCTGCTACTTCATCTTTATGACAAGCATGGTAATACTAGCTTTCTAGTTTTTCTACTTTCTTTCTTTTTTTTAGTACTACCTTTGCAATTAGTGGTTTTTCTTGTAGGTTTTGTATTTTTTTCGACACCAATTTCTTTGTCTTTTCTTTATCGCCTGTATTTTTTTAATTAAATAAATCCTTTGTTGCTCTTTTTCCAATATAATTGAAAGCTTTTTTTGTGGTCTAGTTTTAATTTCTCCGTAATCAGTTGTTGGCATACATTTTTGATAGGCTGATTTCGTGCTAAGTTGAACTAAAGGTATATTATCTTCTTCTGATGAAATCTGATCCTGAACAATATTTTTTGGGCTTGTAGTAGGACTAAGATGATAGTGTGCTGGTATTTCTTGAGGCTGATTCAATTTTTTAGAGTTTTTGTTCACCGGATCAATAGCTAAATTTTGAGGTTGAGGCACGTTGTTAGAGATTTCAATTGCAAAATCTTTTCCTGAATACTGAGATATACTTTTTTTTTATTATTACGAATGAGCCCACTCTTGACCTCGATCACACCTGATGGTAAGTGTAAGATGAGGTCTACGATCGAACGAGCGAGCCCAAAGAATGCCTATTCACTCTTGATTTAAAGGCTGACGGATCATGTGTGGCAGGGAACACAGAAGCCGGCAGAGAGTTCCACATCTTGGCTGTGCGCACAATGAATGTTGAAGAAAAGCGCTTAGTATGACAAGACGGTATATCGACCAAGTTTGGATGGTATCCTGTGGTACGTCTGGTAGACCGGTAGTAAATCCATCCATCATTTTGGAGCCTTCATTTGCTGGATCAGTTTCTGAATCAGACGAAGAATATATCCTAAAAGATCGAACTTGAACAGGCTTTTTTATTATCTTTTCCATAATTTTATTTTCCAGAAATTCGTCTTCGTCAGTATCGCTTTATTCTACAAGAGAGCGAGTATAGAATAAGCCACAGGTCCAGGTTCTTGATGTGTAATACTAGTGCTTGTTGGTGTATGGCATGCAGAAGAATAATTTTGCAATACATGAATGTCTGGTGTAACAGGTGTTTCGAAATACAATACGATTCGGAAGGCTTAAAACACGACTTATCCATAGGTTGGAGTTCGTGCGTCGTGTTAGACGGCAAGCAGTAGAGCACTATATCGTGTTTTTCAGCTTCTTCCACAATGCGGTAATCCAGATGGCTCTTTGCGCCATCAAAAATGAGTAGACACTTACCACATGGCTAGAATTTGGGTAAGTGCTGTATGTAAGGCCTACGGTTACTAATATAGCCCACTATGCTGAAATAAGGCCTAGGCCTTATTCGATATAATACCGAAACTTACTTTGAAAAAGTATAATTAATTAATCAATAGCTAATAATACAGATTAAGATTATGAACAGTTAACTTAAAAACATTAAGAAACAATTGCCAAGGGAAGCTTAAAATAAAAAGAGTAATTTTCAGCGAAAACTTACCTCGAAAGCGCAGGATTTTTATAAGGCAGCACAAAAACGTCCACTTCGTTCGATAGATGCGTGCTGCTAGCTCAGGGAGTGCGGGACGCGACGCTCGCGTACTCAGTAGGGTTGTAATTGGTGTATGTACGAGTACACGTAGTATTTTGTCAGCTAGATTTATTTATCTTTGTTTTTTAATGTGTAGGCCTAATTCGAGCGTAGGCTTTATTTGTATCAAGTACCTTAATTAAGATTTTTTAGGAATTTCAAAGATTGTAATGTGTAGGATGAAGAATATATCAATATGAAAAAGAAATGTTTAACCCTGTTGCTGTCTTTTTAATGAAAATGAAGATTAAAAATATTTTTATCAATAAAGATGTTGATTTTGAAATAAACAGCTTTTTGTTTCATTTTACCTGTTTTCATATTCGTAAAAAGTTATTGCACTGAATGCGAAAAAATGTTAAGGAGTACAAAAAGTTATTTTATTTATTTATTCAAAATTATAATAATGACAAGCAGCAGATAATAAACTTGCAAGAAATAACTACTAAATTAGTCATATGTAAGTTTCGAATGGACGCACAAAAGTAAGATTCACTTTATTACTTGATAAATAAGAAAAAAACAATTTTAAACGTTTAACTATTGCACTCTATAAGAGAGATAAAGATTGTCAAGCATACAAAATAAAATCAAAATTTATCGACCTCTATGTATGTATGTCTTATGCTTATATTTATTTATTATGTTTTTAACCGACTTCAAAAAAAAAGAGGAGGTTCTCAGTTCATCTTGAACTTTTTTAATAACATAACTCGGAGACGGCTGGACCGATTTGAAAAATTCTTTTTTCGTTTGAAAGGGTATACTTTCTAGTTAGTCCCATTGTTATGAAATCAGGTTCTGATGATGGGATTCTGGAGAAATCTATAGCGTTTTGGGTATTTCTTATAGTATCTTGAGCAGTTGCTTTCAAAAAGCACCATTTGGGGAAGTTGAACTGATGATGAAGACCACAGATGGCCACTGAAACTACTCAATAATAAATATTTCGTTGATTACGATTCGATTACTTGAATACGGATGTTAAGCACTTTATGCACAACCCAATGTATATAGTCATGTAGAGCTGATGGTGAAGTACCAGGAGAACTCCTCAAAAATTAAAGGCTATGCATCGGGAAAAGCAATATTTTGTAAAAGTTGATAAGTTGTTGACATTATGGCTTTTGTAACTAGATAAATTACAAACCGACCCACTAAAAAGCGTGAAAAAAAATTGTTAACAAAAAATTGAACCGACTTCCATATCAAAACACTACAAAGCCAAAAATAACTTTAATTTCGAAAGGCGATGTGAAAAAAAAAATACAAAACCAACTACCGAAATTAAAGTTATTTTTGCCTTTGTAGTGTTTTGATATGGAAGTCGGTTCTATTTTTTACTAAAAAATTTTTATAATTAATTTTATAAATAAAGTGTGTTTTAATTCACGTAAGTAATTAGTATTTATACACACTGTGTCTATCATCTCCTATTCAACTCTCCTGTCGCAGGTCTGCCGAAAGATATTTCTTATGCAATTATGAACAGCACCTTTGTGCTCTCTTGTCTGTATTTGTTCTTTTCTTCTTTCAGTGTCATGTGTGTACAAATAAATAAAAAAAGAATGGAAAGATTTCTATGAAATAGACTTGCCAATACTTAATTATGCACTTTCCCATGGCTTCGCCTATAAACCTCCTTTTGCAGATATTTTTTGCAGAATCCTTTTAATTCAACATCGCTTACCTATTCTATACATGGACATAAAAATGGATTTCCAAATAGGTACAAATAATTGTGTTTTTTCAAGTGCTTCATAACAGTATTTTCTCAAGTAATGATTATTACACGCAACTTAAAAAACTTTTTGGAATAAGAGCTTCTTTTACAGTTAATTGTGTTTACGATATTTAGCCTTGGAGAAGCAGAGTTATATTGTGCCCTTTCTCGATTAATCATAAATATTAACTTAAATGTTACACGGAAGTCTACACAAAATGGAAGGCGCATATTAACGGCTTCGGTTCAAAGGGCCGCGCCTGTACTCACGACTTACCATCTATTCATAACATAGGCTTCGTTTACAGCTAAATTACCGCATTTTAAAGACTCCGTCAGACAGCTGTGAAGTCCATTCAGTCAGACCATTGCGACAACAAGGCAACCGTGAGACAAACGTGTGACAATTTAATTTATTATACCCGAGGAGTTTAATTTTGTGAAATAATTGGCAAAGTGCGACTCGGACGCGCCTATGAAAGGTTTCGTAGTAGCAAAATTATAATAGGCTTAGGAATTGCAATGTAATTATTAAGGACCAATATATAAACACCCTGCACGTATAAGTTTGATGAACTAAATATTTTTTCGTATAAGTTCAATGTATGGGGACCCTAAATTGTTGTAGAAGCCCTAAAAATGGTTGTAGCCGTGCTGTCGCTATTGCATAGGCTTAATTAATCAGTAAGTTAAGATGATTTAATTTGCATTTAATTTTATTAATTTGACGTATTACATCATACATATAGGTATTACATGTAGAGGAAACAGGAAGAGGTCTTGATAGAAAGTGGTTACCACGTCGCCCACACAAATGTCTGCATCGTACAAGTATACTACATAATTATGCGTAAAATATCATAACGCTTATATTTCTTGAAAGGTTGTGTTCAGAAGTGTACGTATCAAAGACTATACTCTCTGGTACGTATATAGTACCTACTACATTATAAGATTAAAACTGGTTGAACGTCAGTGTTCTGCAATCAGAAGGGATCCTGTGACAAGGAGTTTCTATTGGGTAACTACGTTTTTGCGATTAAGGGTTTGTGTAAGGTTCTATCGGGGTTGCGAGAATGAATGGAAGAACACGGGGGATATTTCGATGATTTTTCCACCGGAAAAAAAGGGTTTAAATAAGTTCCTGTTCATTTTTTTATTTCGTATGTGGAGTTATAAATTTTCATAAAATTTTTGTCCTTGTTCGCGCCATCTCTCATCACGAAGACCCAGCAACGTACGATCAGACGCGGTGCAGGGTGCCATCTAGCGTTGAAGGGAAGAAGACTACCTACTATCAATATCGAACCCGGTCGTTCCTTCAGTCGTCTCGCATTCGGTCTCGCGTTCGGTCTTACATTCTCATTCACTCGCGCCTCCGTCAAAACCTTTGATATGTATTCATTCCTTCTTTTCCGAACCGCCAACCAACAAGCAAAAACCATTGTAAATACGAATTTTATTATTATAAGTACGAATTGAAAACCAACGCAATTCGCTTCATTAACCACGAAGAAACCTGATCCTGCACAGTCCTCGAAAACCGTTACATAAGTTTAAAATTGTATTTTAGGTATAAATTACGTATTTCTCTAAGGAAGATTTTTTTAAATTTGACATTTATGAATAAGTGTTATTTAAATAAGATTTTGCCAGTTTTTGTTCGCGGGCAAATCATGAAATGACTTCTCCCCCTCTGGGTGATTTTAAATAACTAAAAACCCTTTTCCTTTAGCTGATCTTGCATACGGGGTCGCGGTATCTCGTTAGAATTTTGGCAAAGGAGCTAACGGGCCCCGACATTCCTATTGACTGTTCTTTGAGGCGCGCGTTAAAATTAGACCTTACCTCAAATAATATTGACTTTATTGAATAAAATAGAATAGATAATGTTTATTACACTAATTAAATTGACTTAAACTATGTAAATGGCACTTGTAACATACATTGTTGTAAATGTTTCTTTTAGCGCACTGTGTTATAAAAATATTATAAAAAATTAAAATAATTTAATGATTTTAACATTTAAAGATAGTGTGGTTACGGTTCTTCAGTTCCCTTAGTGCGTTTGTATAAGTGTGAGTTTATTCAGAACTAGCTTTTGGCCACGACTTCGTTCGCGTGGGAGGTTTTGCTCGCATAAATTTATTTATTTATTTAAACTTTATGTATAATAGTGGTACGGACTTAATGCAACAAGGCATTCTCTACCAGTCAACCTTCGGGTTAAAAAGACCACAATGTGGTAGGTGTACAAATAAAATAAATGTCATTATCGAAAGAATATATGTATAAATATATATGTAATAATAAAATACATATCTATTCTATCTATCTATATATATGTTAAAATAATAAACTAATAAATACGGCGCTTTATAATAATCCCGATAGCGTGGGAATTCCAGGATAAAAAGTAGCCTATAATAACCTATTCCCAATGTCAACTATCTACTTACCAACGTTTCATTGAGATCAGTTCAGTAGTTTTTGCGTGAAAGACCAACAATCATGCATACATCCTCACAAACGTTCGCATTTATAATATTAGTGGGATAACAAAAAAATACATCGTTATTAGGGAAGGACGTAGATTGTTCATTAGATTTAGATACGTAGATTGTTTTTTTACTTTTATCACCAGCACTTATTATAAATTTATCTCCTATTTTGCCCTTCGTTTCTAAGTCTTTTGTATAAATATAAACACCAATTTTTTCACCATTATTAAATTTAGACTACACAGCTATTGTGCGGGGATATTGCAGGGAGCGGGGATACAATCCAAGGGTTTCTTTTCTGTTCCGAAGTCAAGATCAATCCTGACTGAGTCACATTCAGTAACATTGGAATTACATTGGAGATCGGTACTATACTAAAAAGACGCTGATTTTATGTCCCAATCAGTTTTTATTCTATTTGGAAAAATTACAAATAGACAGACGCAATGTTTTCACAAATACAATTCATGACTAGATGTTTATAATTTACTAGCAGTTGCCAAATCCCGATCCCGTAGGAATTTCGCAAAATCCCGTCTTAGCGAGCATCTACGTACTAAAAGGAAATCCCATGCTGAGAGCCCTACTACTTGTAGTTTCTGAGATTTCGTGATTAATCATCAGTGAGTGGTATTTCGCTTTTATATATATAGAAGATTAAGTAAAACTATTGAAAATATAATTAATAGTTTTAATTTTTCGTTTATGATTTCAGTGGTGTATTTTCTATTGTTTTTGGTTAAATGTCAACGCAAATTGGATGTTTGATAACCTATTGTGGAAGCTTGTAATTAGGAAATTCCCTATATATAATGTTTAAAGGGTTCCGTAGTCAACAAGGAACCCTTATAGTTTCGCCATGTCCGTCTGTCTGTCCGTCTGTCCGCGGTTTAGCTCAAAAACTATTGGTACTAGAAAGTTGTACTTTGGCATGACTATACACGTTAATAACGCCAAAAAAGTGGTAAAATAAAATTTTGAAAAAAAAACAATTATTTAGGGTACCTCCCATACATGTAAAGTGGGATGATAATTATTTTTTTTCGTTCTTCCCATAGTGTGGGATATTAATCAATCAATCAATTTATATATTTCAGGCAACTTGGCCCATACAAATAAAATACATCCTATTACAATAAATAACTACAAATAAACTAATACATATATATATCACTTAACCAAAACTTATACATATTATATTACACGAGTTATCGGCGTCGTGTGTTGCGCAGTGTCCGGTAACCGGCCTCGAAAACGCCGGAACATTACTCCTCTCGGCCAAAATTCCTCCTTCAAGAAAGTCGAAAGATGTTCGGCCGGCGCTCTCACCACAAAAGAATTAAAATTAGTTCCGTGATGAGACTCTAGCTGTTCAACTTTCAGGGAGAAACTGGATTTCGCCAAAATGTAATTCACAATATCCTCTGCCCTTGTGGAATAATGCAGACGGGACACGTAAATCAATTTTGTAGGCACGGCTGGACGCAGCAGCTGGTTTGGTTCGGCCAGCGCAGTGCCACACTGATTTTTACAAGCTGGCTTCCTCTTCCTCTTCACCACCTTGATGAAGCCATCCTGGTCGCACTTGTCCTTCTTAAGACTCCGCTCTCTCGGACCCCCCTGGGTTGGTTTGCAGCGGCGTTTTTCGATTACCCTTAATGGCTGCTCAGCGGGCTTTCGTGAGGTAGCTGGTTTATCAGCGGCAGCAATCGCAGCGTAAGAACGTTCAGGGGTCGATGCACTTATGCCAGTCGGAACCGCGACCGGAGTCGAGGGAGCGATGGCAGGGCACAATGCATCGCCAACGTTACAGGCAATCGCAGAAGTATCTAAACTTGCCGATACAAAGCTACTGACGGGGGAAGCATTTTGCGCTCCCCGACGTGTATTCACATTATCAGCGTCAGGTGACCAACTTGCCGAAGCAGTGCTGCGTAACAACAAAACTTCAGCGCGCAAATCACCTATAGTGTTCTCCGACGCCTCTAACCTGGATTCAACAGCGGCCAGGCTTGTCTTCAGGGTTGTGATGTCCTTCAGTAGCCTGGTGACATCAACGTGGTCAAATGTGACTGCAGGCAGCTTGTGTAGCTCCTTCGCCACAAAAGCAGGCACGTAATCCGGATCGGTCACTTTCAATAATGTCACAATGTCTTGGATACTTTTTTCGGTGCCATCCCTCCTGCGAGACGGCATTTGATCGAGCTTCCCGAGTGACTGAAACAGCAGCAGCTTGCCGCGGCTTATCTCCGCTTCCGTGAAGTTTGACTTGCAGATCTGCAAAATGCTGACTTCATCCATGGTATCAATGGCATGCTGTATAAACGCCAACAGCTCGTTAACTATAAGCTGCGGTGAGCCCATGGTGACAATAATGTGCGTAACGCTAATAATTACTTGTGCAGTAAAAACTAGCGGCGGATAAATTATAAATTAATATAAATTAAATTATAACATGACACTTCATGACACTTGACGTTTGTTTATGCAATGTAATAAATATCGTTGGATAGGTCTTTCAAAAATATTAGGGGTTTGGTTAGACCATTTTTTGATTAAGTAAACCGTTCGTGACTTATCAAGCTTTAAAGTACCAATTTTCGTTAGAGTCAAGTGTCCCCCCCCTCTATCAACTAAACGGTTCTAGTTAGAAATTCAAATGTCACGGCAGTAGTACCTATATATAACGAAATTTAAAGGAAAACTATCACACATAAGTGGGCTTTACAAGTTTACGAGTAATAGTCTACCAATTGTATTTGACTCGAAATTTTCGAACAACTCTACAGAAATGTCGATAGATGGCGCTAAGCGTCAGTTGTATCGTGCTAGCTTCTTGTGACGATTGAGTAGTGTAGCTCTGTGTCCGTATTTAAATTCAAAACACTGGCTATGACAAGTTTTATACAAATCTCTAAAAAAAATTAAAACTTTTCGTGCAAAATTGTCGGATCAGGTGAGGATTTGTATAGGAAGTCAAATTAGTTAGGTAGTCATGTTTGGCTTTTAGTTAGAGCATGGTACGAAACGATCAGTCAGCGAATACGACAAGCACTTGGCTGTTATAAAAACTACGGAACCCTACACTGCGCGTGGCCCGACACGCACTTGACCGGTTTTTTTATGTTTGTTATTAGTGTGTAAGCTTTCTAAAATAACAAAATAAATAACTATATAGGTAATCGTACAATAATTAAATACTAAACGAAAATAAGCTTAAAAATTGAAAAAAAAATTAATACAAATTGATTCAGACAGTTGCTTTAATTATTATTGAAGACGGTCCTTACAAAAACTGTGCATTAGCAATATTCAGACAAGCTGAGCAGAATTTGAAGACTGCAAAAGTAATACCTACTACGATAAAGTAACAATTTACACTACGCTATCCTAATAACCACCATTTCTATTTGAATATGGCTCGAAGCTACTGTTATCTATATAAGGCTCCCGCTAAGCGAATCTAATCTGACTCCAACCATAAGGGTCGTTTTATATGGCAGAGTGCGCAGGCGCAATGCAGATGCGACGTCAGATACTGCTGAGGCGATTTTGATGTTGTTTTAAGTGCCTGATAGGCTCGCTGGTCCGGTTTTGGTAAACAATGAGATGGTTATCTGGGCGAGATTAAATTGGTTGGGTTTAATGTTTTGTTGCGGTGTTTATCTGTAGTTTTTGGTGACTGATTTTTGGTTTATAGTTTTAAGTAGGTAATAAGATTATCTACCATTTCTAAATTTGTTAAGACTTGTTCAAGTTCAACGTTATATTGGGGTTTGACACGTTGGACATCTGAAATTTTTTTTCAAAATTTCGTACCAATTTAAGTAGTGACCTCAAATTTCCAAAAAGGATAGATATTTCTTGGCCTTGGTGCAGTGATTATTTTTGGTAGGTGTCTAGCAGCATCTGGTTAATTTTAGAGGCCATTCAATATCCAGCCAATATTTGGGATTTGCAAAGGACGAACAACAAAATAAAATATGACGATATAAAACAAATACACCTAAACAACAATGGAATTATTTTCAGTGGACTCCTCTTGCTCTGAGTCAAGTAGAATGGAGTGTCAGACTCCTGCTACTGACTAAAAACCCACATTGATCCTTCAGTTGCCCGCGCTAGAGATGGGTGCGGATGACAACATTGCCGCTACCTGATGTTCTAGATAAGCCAGTCTATGGAAAATGCAAATGCCGAAATGCCATTTATTTTTAAAACAACAATGTTGGTAAGAATTCACATTACTATCAATCATGTTAACAACTACAACTAAGCTAAATGTGCTTATGTTTGGAGTGCGTTCACGGCAATAGTGTAATGGGTAGGGTTCGAACCTGCGACGTCTCGATCACAGGTCCGACACATTAGCCATTAGGCTATTGACACTTAAAAATTTGAAGGATTTCTTGTTACGTAGGTACCATATTTCGGAGCGTAGGCCTCTTTGCGCGTCGCGTACGACGATGTTTCGGAATGTACTTGCGGTGGATTTTGGTAATAGTGTAGTGTCACTACAGATTGATCACGTGAAATTTCGGTAGCGTTTGTCATTCCCATAGATTTTTGACGTGAAACCTTCGCTCGCTTCTGCTGCAAGAATATCACTCGTCTAGAACCTCTTCTCATGACTGAGAGGTCCTATTGAGATCGAAAGTGGTGGAAGGCTCATATAATGAGCGCGAAAGTTATAATACAATTTATAACAAAAACCCTGTCCGATCCAATAAAGGCGTATTCCTGGTTCAACATATGTATTAAAAAAATGTTTTAAAAATGTAACTCATAAAAACCAAAAGTTATCGATTTTTTTTTTAATAATCCAAGCGAAATTTAACACTGAATATGGCAAATTTTCATAAGTTGACAACATTCCACCCGCTCAGGCGGCTTTTTTGACACAAAACTGTAGGTAGAGCAAGGATCTTCTACTAGGTACAAGTTCCTTGAGGTTTTTATTTAAATTTAATTATATTCACTGAGGAAAATAATAATCTCAAATCCAATAAATGGCTACGTATATGTGTAAGCAGTACGATGCCGAATAATGCTCTTAAGGATCGGACAGGGCTTTTGTTACATATTAGCTGTATCTATACTAATATTATAAAGCTGAAGAGTTTGTTTGTTTGTTTGCTTGAACACGCTAATCTCAGGAACTACAGTTCTGATTTGAAAAATTCTTTCAGTGTTAGATAGCCCATTTATCGAGGAAGGCTATAGGCTATATATCATCACGCTAAGACCAATAGGAGCGGAGCACTAATGAAGAATGTTTCAAAATCGGGGGATTATTTTTCCACGCGGACGAAGTCGTGGGCGGAAGCTAGTTATTATATATTAGCTAAGTCCGCCAATCCATCCGCGTGAGAGGTTATTCCCGCGTAAATCTGGGATAAAAGGTCTATAAATGTTGCTCTATAACCTCCTATATATATCAGTGAATGTCTCATTAAAATTGGTACTAATGCTCCAGAGATTAGCCCGCACAAACGGAAAGACAGAAAATTAAAAAAAAGTAGTATGATGGTGTTGGTATCGAGTAAAGCACTTGAGAAAACACAGTTATTTTGAAATCACCGACGGGCACTTCAATTTAAATATGTACAGATACTATAATAGAAACTGTTTTGGGGAAGTAGATATATATACATCTGTGTAAGGATTGTAGAGCTTTGCCATACAAAAAAAAACTCTAAAGCTTTTAGACACATATTATTGATGAGATGGCGCTAGTGCCACGCTTAACTTCTGCTGCGCGTAATTAAAATGATAAAATTACTTTAACCGCAGTATAACAACGGTATATCAGTTCAGTGTTATCACAATAGTCCAAAAAACGAACACAAGTGTTATTGTAGTGTTATCCTAAGAATAAGTGTGGGAAAGAACTGGTGTTGCCAGGTCGGATTTGTTTTAAATCGGGACAGAAGGTAAAAAAAATCGGGATATACGGTTGTAGATCGGGACGAACAAAAAAAAACAAGTTTTTGAAAAGTATCCAGAGCGCCTCTGATGTGCTGCAATAGTCAACAACATCCTGAAACTAAAGGGTGTCTCAGCGCCAATTTTAAACTTTAAACTTGAATATCTTGGCAACCAGCGGGGCTAGCGGGAGGGGAGTGGTAGCGTTTGGTAGATGATTAGTGCGGATTTTTAGTCGTTATGTCGCATTGGTCTGGCGCGCACCGCGCTTACGCAGGGGAGACGTATTTTTGCAATGAGTTTTCATTGAATGAAGCACAGCGCAAGTTTTGTAATCGCTTTCAAATCCGCCAATTAATTGATGTCCCGAGTATTCAGTTAATTAAGTCATGGGTAGCAAAGTTTAGAGCGACAGGTTGTTTACTGAATTATTCAATTGGCCCTCGAAATAGACCTGTGCGATCGATTGAAAACATCAACCACGTCGCCGCTGCGGTCGCGGAGCGTCCACGACGATCAGTTAGAAAACATGCTGCTTTTTTGAGCCTCCATCGATCAAGTATTCAACGAATTTTGGCCTTAGACTTAAAATAACATCCTTATAAAAATCAGATAGTTAAAAAAATCAAGCCAGAAGACTACAACAAGTGAAAAATTACTGTCAGAAGATATTCGAATTTTTTCGGAGGAAAATGGGATGGACAATGTTTATTTTAGCGATGAGTCACACTTTCACCTCGAAGGGTACGTAAATCGTCAAAATTGCCGTTATTGGTCATCTACCAATCCAAAACAAAGACATCAGAAAGCATTACACAGCCCCAAAGTTACTGTATGGTGCGCAATATCATCGATTAAAATCATCGGGCCATTTTTCTTCGAGAATGACCGAGATGCAACGGTTACAGTGACGAGCAGGCGGTACACGGACATGATTAATATTTTTTTTGTACCGCAACTTCAAGAAGAGAATGTGGACGAGTCAGGTCAGCAAGATGGAGCCTCAGCCCACACAGGTAGCGTCTCCATGGACACACTAAGAGCGTTGTTCCCTGGAAAACTCAAAAGCCGCTTTAGAGACATATTGTGGCCACCCAGATCTCCCGAATTAACCCCAGCTGCCTTTTTTTATGGGGTTATCTCAAAGCAAGAGTTTTTGATACCCCTCTTATGAATTTGGAGCAACAGAAGACTAAAATAATGACAAAATGAGGGCCATATCAGTTGACGTTCTGCGGCGTGTCTCTGCAAATTCGCTAGTCCGTTTTGAAGAGTGCATTCGCCGTGATGGAAGACATCTTAACGATGAGATATTCCGTACATAAAATCCGGACTAATAAACTATAATTTATTTCTATTAAAATATTATAAGTTCAATTTTAGTCTTTTTTTATAAATAGTCAAATTTTGGAATCGGCGCTGAGACACCCTTTATATTGCACATGCAGGGCGTCTAGCTATCTTTTGGAGTACTTGGTCCATAGATTACTCGTGTACAAGGCCCATGTTTTTTTTATTACGTAGTTGTGAAATTCACCGCAAGTTATACTAAAGTTAGTTTTTTTTTTAATTTCGGCTTTGACATGCTCCAGTGTCAAATGGTTTCGCCTCTCGGACCAAATTAAGTTGGTTTGTGAAAATACTCTTTCCGCTGCCGCACTTGCCACGTTTATAATATTTATTTATTTATAATTAGCTTTATTATTGCTTGTTTATTGCTTATAACTTTATTTTAGTATAAGTCTAAACGTGAGGACTTGTTATTGGCTCTCTGGTGTATTCCTCATTTTATGTTTTTATTAGCTGTAAGTCCTCCATATAGTAAATAAATAAATAAATAAAAGAAAATAACTTCAGAAGTTTTGCGAAGTCTTGTTTTGTAGCGGCGTAAGATCATTGTTCTGTACTGCTGCTTTACCAAGTTTTAACTGAACACACTTCTTCATAAAGTTGATCCACATCGACGAACATATTAATTATTAGATTTTCAATAAATGACACGTAAATAACGAGTGGTTAGAGAAAGTGATTTGAAAAAATCTAATTTGCTATCGTTGAGTTCATATTTGGTCTCTATGTAATGAAGAACTGCACGTTGCTGCACGTGAATGCCACAAACTCATCTTCAATCCTTTGCCTCAATTGCTTAGTTAATTTTACCATTATTTCGTGACCTTCAAAATATAGCAATGTTTCGTTTTCAAGATATATTACTACCTACATCCTGTAAAATCTTAGTGCAGCTTGGTAAAATGCCAAGCATGGCTCCGTTTCAACAGAATTGAAGAATTGCCACAGCGCACTTGGGACATTCATCTTCTCCCATTATATGTAATAATCTTTCAGTATATCGAAAAATTTAGTTGCACGTTCTACAGACTTCTACGGTAGAAAGAAGTGACAACCATCTTGCTCTAACATGATGCAAGACGGGAGCAAATTCAGCTTCGTGCAGCTGATAAGAATCTTTTAAAGTGTCAACTCAGTTTGTAAATAGGGACATTTGGTGTCCCGATCAGCGGCAAATCGGGATGCGTCCCCAAACCCCTGAAATCGGGACGTCCCGCGAAAATCGGGACACCTGGCAACACTAGAAAGAACCCAAGTTCTGAGTGGACCTTCAAGTGAACTGTGCTAAGTTAACGAGTACGGACACAATCATCGGCAATTTATGAACATAGTGTAATCGTATAACTCACGCACATATGAATTGTCATTGCCTGTTTATATGCGAAAACGTGCTAACACTGTGAAAAACATTCGCTTAAACTTCGAAGGCAGTTAATTTTTTTTCAAATACATGTAAACAAACAGCAGCTGAGTCACGAGAAGTTTATCTATCAATCGCAAACACTCTACATTTTTTTTTTTTTTTCCCTTCGTCCGTTAGGACAGGCAAAGAGTCAAGCCCATACAGCCAGGTCTGTAATATTTGTTTCTGTTCCAAGTGTGTAATAAGGCCGGAGCCAAGTCTTCAATGTTACATCCGATGCATATTCCATATTCAATTGTTAGTTATTTACCCAGATATTATCTCATAGAATTTATTTCTAAGTCGAGTCCGATATTTGTTAAAATCCTTGTTTCATATGTCCTTGATCGTGTTTTTAATAAAATCGTAAATAAATACATAGGTGTCTTTATTTTTCAAAATGTCTTCAATGCAGCGCGGTATATTCTCTGGTTTTTCATATAAATTCAATAAATTGGCTACTAAAGACAGTCTTTGAATATTAAAACTTGAGCATTGAAAGAAAATATGATCAAGGGTCTGTTCATCATTTGTTGAGCAATAGGTGCAAGAAGGCGATTGAATTATGCGCATGCGATGTAAATGAGCGTTGAAACGGCAATGTCCAAATCTCAAACGGCAAAGAATAGTATAATATTGTCTGCTTCTGAAGTAACGGCAATTGGTGAACCAAGGGCTTTTACCAATATTCTGATTAATTTGAGCATACCAAGTACCTTTTCTAGTAAGAGATTCTGTCCATGTGTCCTGCCAATCTTTTAAAAGTTTGGACTTGATTATAGGTATTAAATCTCTATAAGGAATAGCGACATCGTCGACGGGGCTGCCGCTGTCACTGTCAACAATGTCAGCAATCGCACGTGCTAGAAAATCAGCTTGCTCGTTACCCGAAACTCCGATATGTGATGGAGTCCATAAAAATGTAATACTATAGTTTCTTGTTGAAAGATTATGAAGTATGTGCCTGATTTCTATTATAATGCAGTTTGTGTGAGCACTGATTTGATAGTTTTTCAAAGCATGCAATACGCTCATGCTATCAGTGATAATGAGCCAACGATTTTCAGATTGGTCTTGAATGTATTTAAGTGCAGCAAGAATGGCATAAGCTTCGGCGGAAAATATGCTTGATTCTTTCTTCAGTTTTACTCCCAGTCCAAATTCCTTATGAGAAATGACATAAGCCATAGAAAACCTTTCATTACTTTTAGAGCCATCTGTATAAATGTGGTGATAGTTTGGGTATTGATCTAAGAGGTTATAGACTTCTTGCCGATCTCTTAATTTGTTGTCAATTACTATATCCAGCTCATGAAATAGACATTCAAACTCTTTCTCATAACACACCCATTCATTAGATTTGTGAAATTTAAACTGACCATCTAACTTGATCATGAATGAAAAATCAAAAAGCATAAATGGAATATTTTTGGTCAGATGAGTGTTAACAGGATACTTAATGTGAAGTGAAAATAACTTTTTAATCAGAGGATGATGATTTACAGAGAAAAGTTTAAGTAAATAACAGAATTTGAGATACTGAAAGCGTAAGATTAAGGGGGGAGTATTACATTCTACTTGTAAAGAATTAATGGGAGTAGTTCTCATGGCACCTGTAATAAGTCTAAGATTATGATTTTGAAGGATATCTAGTTTATTTACCAATTGACTATCTGAAGAAAAACAGAGATAACCATATTCAAAGTGGCTTCGTACAAGGGATTTGTATAATTTTAAAAGAATTTTAGGGTCTGAACCCCAGTATGTCCCTGCAAGAGACCTCAGGACATTTAGGGCTTTTTGAGCTCTGTCACATATACAATCAACATATTTTCTCCAAGAGAGGTTGCTTGTAAAAATAACCCCCAAAAATCTTGCACTATTCTCCACAGGCAAATCAGTGTTGTCATATTTAATATTGACTATAAAAGGCCCAATATTGCTAAAAACTACAACCTTAGATTTATCTATACTAATGTCTAATGCAAGATAATTAAAGTAACAATTTAGTTTATACAAGGCAATGTTAAGCTTGGAGCATACTGTACTGGTATTATTACCAACACAGTACACTACCAGGTCATCCGCAAACTGGAGATTGGATACTTCAGTGCCTAGGATAATATTAAGTTTGTGGATGTATAAAATAAATATTAAAGGACTCAATATACTGCCCTGACAAGTGCCCTAGGGCCTAGGGCCTATAAGCCTATTTTTACACTTAACAAATACTTTTCTACCATTCAAAAAGTTATATATCCATTCTATCACCTTTGCAGGCAAACCAACAGCAGCCAATTCTGAAGAGAGTATATGATGATTAACATTATTAAATGCACCTACCACATCAAAGAAAACACTGACAAGAGCATTCCTTGATTTGAAGGCTTCAAAGATATCAAGATGTAAATTAGCAATGCTTTCCCTTGAAGACTTACCCCTCCTAAACCCAAATTGATTCGAAGGTAGTATATGGTTCTTCTCAATAAAATGTTCTAACCTTTGTTTGATAAGTTGCTCGAAGATTTTACCCATACATGAAGTTAAAGCTATAGGTCTGTAAGAGTCAAAACTATTTTTATCTTTGTTGGGTTTGAGAATGGGGACAAGGCAATCAGTTTTCCAATCTTCAGGAATTAGAGAATGCTGCCAAAGAAGATTGAAGATTTCAAGCAAAACTAATTTAGATTGATCAGGTAGATTTTTTAGCATTTTATAAGAGATATGGTCGAGGCCAGCTGCAGTATCCCTACGAGAATGAATTGCTGTAGTAAATTCAACAAATGTAAAAGGTTTAATTAAGTGAAAGTTACTAGGAGAAACAGGATGAGAAGGGTTGAAAATAAAAGCTGGCTCTACTGTATCTGGTGTAAATTTTTTAAGGAATTCGGGGATCCAAGAATATATGTTATTATTTTGAGATGTAGATGCAGAACTTTTATTAAATCTACGCATATATGACCAGACCACAGACATAGGTGTAGTTCTGTTGAAAGATTCACACAACTTCAACCAACTCATCTTTCTTTCATACTTGATAATGAACTTTTTCTTTGCTTGGAGTTTCTTAAAAGCTAGGTAATTTGTTTCAGAGGGATTGTGTTTAAAAGTTAAGTAAGCATTTTTACTATCTTCCACAGCTTTGCTGCAGTTAGCATTCCACCAGGGGAGTGGAGTTCTTTTCTTTCTGTTGGAGGTTGAAAGGGGCTGAGCCTGCCCCCCATCAGAGGAGTAGCGCCTTGGAGATGGAATTGAATCTACTAGTGCCAAATGTAAGAGTTTAGTAAATTTATTATAGCTAAGCAAAGGATTGTGTCTGTCTATAGAAAAGTTACACAAAAGAGCATCAATGCCGGATGAATATGTTTTCCAATCAACAGTATTGAAATTATAAGAAAATGGAAGAGGAATACTGTCAGGTATATGAAAGCTAGAAGAATTATTGTTATTCACTAAGAATTTTGTAATTACAGGAAGGTGGTAACTGCCTAAAGGATCATCATGAACTGACCATTCACACTCCAGGGCTAGCAAAGGAGAGACAATGGTCAAATCAAGAGCATTTCGCCTCCAAGTGTGGGAACCAACAGTAGTCGTTTGACCATCATTTAAAAGAACAAGATTGTTTTTATTAATGGAATCCAAAATATCCCTACCTCTGCAGTTAGAAGCTGAACATCCCCAGGTTGTATGCAAACCATTAAAATCGCCAGCTAAAAAAATTGGACGAGGTAAAGATTGAATTAGTCTATCTAATTTTGTTTTAGAAAAAGGAGGGTTGCAATTAGTTGGACTGTAAAAACTTACAATAGTAAGTTCTTTATTATTAGCATATTTAATACGAACTGCTATATTTTGTAAGGAATCATCATAGATTGTGTTTATTTTAGTATACATAATAGATTTATGTAAAATAATGGCGACACCATTATGAGCATTCCCTGAATCAAGTCTGACTACATCATAACCACGAAATTTGATAGTGTGACGGGGCTTAAGCCAAGTTTCACAAACTAAAGCTATATGAATAGAATTGTCCAACAAAAAGTGATTGAAAATATGTTGATTGTGTAATAAGCTCTGAGCATTCCATTGGACTATATTTAAATAATCCATTAAAATATATATTTTTTAATACCTACCTAATATTTTTAAAGGATTCTTGCAGGACATCTTTAATGCTAGTACTACAAATTGATTTTTCATTCATTTTATTTTGTGTTATTAATTTAACTATTGATTCTGAAATAGTTTTTAAAATCAGTTCTGAATTTAAGAGTGACAGAAATTGATCAGTTTTGTTTAGTTTCGGAAAGTTTGTGTCATTAAGAGTTTCAACATAACTTCTTTTTTTCTCATATTTTTGTTTATGTAGCAGAATCTTTTCTTTTTTTACAGGGCATAAAGAAGATATAGCAATGTGATTGCCCGAGCAGTGACAGCATTTTGCACCCGAGGCGGGAACTATACATGCTTTGTAATTATGTGCTTCTCCACAAATTGAACATCTCTCAGAGTTTTTACAGAATTTGGCAATATGATCATATCTCAAGCACTTAAGGCATTGCTTCACTGGAGGAATATATGGTCTTACCTCAAAACGCCAACTGTTGAGGTCGACACTCTCTGGCAAAACTGGACATGAGAAAGTAATTGATACTGTTTTTGTTGGTGTATATTTTACAGTTTTATTCTCCACTAATTTTCTCATAAAACGTCTTATAGAGACGATGTTCTTGGTGCTTGTTAGTGCGGAATAAATTTGTTTATTTGAGAGTTCAATGGGGACATGTGTGATGACTCCAGTAACCTCCGTAGCGGCAGCCGGGATTGACGCTTTTAATTTGTGACCGTCTAGAAACTTTTTATTACTTAAAGCAGCATTGGCCAGTGCTGGTCTTTCATATATGACACCTACCTTACTCTTGTTAATCCGCTGCAGTTGCTTGACACCTTTGTTGTAACGCTTAATTGCATTTGCAAGGGACATCATATCCCTCAAGCCAATGGGTTTATCTTCTTCTATACTTTCTAGAAACACGATATATTCAAAATTACCACCATCTTCGGGGTAATATCGGACGTAATCTGGGATTCTAAAAGGAGTATACTTATCAGTATCCTCTTCGGATATTACAGAGCCGACGTCAGACGCTGAGCCCTCATCAACCGACTCCGCCTCTCCGTCTTCAGCCGAATGTTCCTTTTTTCGTTTTTTACGGCTCCGGGCCATCTCTACCACGTTAACTAATAAATTTGTTCAAAAATGAGTTGCTTTTTATTTATTACAAATTAAGTTTTTAAAAAAAAGGCGCCTAACAATCTTGAAGGTTCCCGCGCTTTTTCAAAATAATAACCACTCTTTTGGTTTTGACATTTCGGCAACCGCAAACACTCTACAATTTCTGACACAATATCTTTCGTTCAGAAACGCAACTGATTGTTTTTTCTTGGCTTTGGACACTGGGCGTTTCGTAAATTAGTAAAATCGACTAAACTAAGAATCGATATTTTTTCCTCACAATTTCACTGTGGTGGTTGTAGACCGGAGTACCGACCCAGCAAACGTACTTTTTTGCCGTCTTTTCTTTGTGGTCTTATATTAAAGAAAAAAAGATGCCACGAACAGCACGTACTCCGCCTAAAGAAATCAGTGGGAGTAACATAACTCAAGCGCACTCTGAACCTAACATACTTGCTGTTGGTACTCCTGAATCGTCAAATATATATGTTAGACAGAAACGCACACGCACAGATATCTCACCCGATACAGGATTTCAATGTTCGAAAAATGAGCTTATCGACTGTATTCGTCAAGAAATACGGAGTGTCTTGTCATCGGAGATATCAGCCAACATCAAAGCAAGCTTCACTAACGAACTGGGTGATATAAAATCGTTGTTTCGTGAATTAAAGCAGTCGGTCGAGTTTATGAGTGAATAGTTTGATCGGATGAAGGCCGAACTCGAAACCTGTAAGAGTTGCAATAATAACCTTCACAAAGAAAATGATTATCTCAGGAATACAGTCTCGGAACTCTCATCAAGAGTAAACTTGGTTGAACAACATGCGCGTTAACAAAACCTAGAAATTAACAGCATACCGGAAAACAAAGCAGATAATCTTGTTAAGACTGTGCAGCAGATTGGGAATGTAATTTCTTGTTCCATTAAAGAAGACGACATTCTATCCGTAGTACGGGTAAGGAAACTAGACCCAGAAAACAATAACCCCAGAGCAGTAATTGTCAAGCTGCGTAGCATGCTACTGAGGGACACCATCTTAACCTCAGTGATGAATTTTAATAAAGCCCGTTCGGAAAAAAACTTAACTCGCAACACCTTACGTACGGCAACGTAGCTAAGCCTGTCTTCGTATCGGAGCACCTATCACCCCTGAACAAAAAAATTCATGCGGCTGCCAGAAAAGCCGCAAGATAAAAGGGATACAAATACGTTTGGGTCCGAGATGGTAAAATCTTAATAAGAAAGGAAGATGGGCAGCAAGCTAAACATTTAAAAAGCCTAGAAGCTATTTCCTTGTTATAAAGGGACCAAAGTCGCATAAGACCGTGATCTAGTTGTTGTTTTCACCATCTACTATCAGAACTTCAGAGGTCTTAAAACCAAATTGCATAATCTCAGTATGACTGTACAACTTAACAACTACGATATTATAATTGGTACAGAGACGTGGCTTGATGACAGTGTGAATGACGGTGAAATATTTGACTCCCGATACATAATTTATCGTAGAGACAGAGCGTCTACTCCTCTTGGCAATAAAAAGGGTGGAGGTGTACTCATCGCCATTAACAGGACAAAAGACTCAAGGCGTATAGCAAAATGCGAATCTGATGCCGAAGATCTGTGGGTTAAGATCAAAACTAATAGCAAGAAAGGCTCGTATAAGCTATACATCTGTGCCGTTTATCTGCCACCACCTGTGCAACAAGTCCCATTCAACCTATTTCTTGACAACGTAAATGCGGTGATGGAATCAACTGGAGAAGACGTAATTATTGCTGGGGACTTCAATCTCGGCTTCATCGACTGGTGTACGGACAATATTCTCTCCAGCTCAACGTGTACAATTCCTAAGAACTTTGGGAATAGATTAGGCTACTCATTAATAGATTTCTTATCTTCAAATAGTTTTATGCAAATTAATGCCATTAGGAACTGTAACAACAGAACTTTAGACCTTATTTTATGTAATTTCCACGGTGGGTCTGTGTGTGAATGCAAAAACCCAATTTCTCTAATAGATGTTCATCACCCTCCTCTTGATATCAGCATCAAAAATATTTCACCAGCAGTATTAAAAAGTAAGGGTTCTTGCAAACATAACTTCTGGAAGGCAAACTACGCTCTCGCAAATGAGAGAAATAACATCGACTGGACGCGTTTGTTGTCGGATTTGACGGACGTCGACTTAATGGTAGACACGCTATACACATATTTGAACAGAATAGTAGATGAATGCGTTCCTAAATATGTTACACGCAATAACAAATTCCCTATCTGGTTTTCTAAATTTGATCAGACTCCTCAACGAAAAAGAAAAACTAAGACTTCGTTTTAAAAAATACAAGAATCCCAGGAACAAATATGAATACCGTTTATTGGAGGAACGTTCTAAAGTGATGATTAAAAAATGTTATAACACGTACGTCAATAACACTGAAAAGAACATAAGACTTAATCCGAAAGCATTTTGGTCATTTGTCAAGGCCAAAAAAGTCAAGACAAATGACATTCCATCTGAGATGCATTGGAACCAGAGCGTGACTACTTCTGGAGAGGATGTGAGTAAACCATTCGCTTCTCACTTTTCTTCAAATTTTGTATCTCCAGCTGGTACTCTCGCTGCACAAGTGTAAAAACTACCCGCAGCTTGCATTGGGAAGCCATTACTTCACAGAGCGAGACGTACTCAAAGAATTAAATAAACTAAATACTTGTAAAGGACCACATTTCATAAGACAGTGTGCCAAATATTTATCTTTACCCCTAAAAATAATCTTTAACAAGTCCCTTATGTCTTCTAAGTTCCCCACGCAGTGGAAAATAGCACACGTCGTACCGGTATTTAAAAAAGGGGAGGTCGATGATGTAAAAAACTATCGACCCATATCGCTCCTTTCAATTTTCTCGAAACTGTTCGAATCTTTAGTTTGTCCCGTATTAACTTCGCTCATTAAAACTCAACTGGCTACACAACAGCATGGTTTCTGTACCAATAAATCTACTACCAACTTAACTCACTACATTAATGATCTGAGCAAATCTGTGGACTCCCGTATACAAGTAGACTGACTTCCGCAGTGCATTCGACAAAGTGAACCATGCGCTTTTAATACAAAAGCTTAAGAACTATGGCATGCATGGTCGAATGCTACTCTGGTTTGAATCATACCTTTCTGAACGTCAGCAGAGAGTATTTATAAAAGGCTATCAATCACCACTTTATCAGTCCATCTCTGGGGTACCACAGGGATCTCATCTCGGTCCTATTCTCTTTCTGGTATTTGTGAACGACATCATACACTCAATAAAACACTCAAAATGCTCTATGTTTGCGGACGATCTAAAGATATACAAAGAGATTGTTTCAAGTACCGACATCGCCTTGCTCCAGGAAGACTTGGACGCAATTCACGAGTAGTGTCTCAGTAACATGATGACTCTCAATGCCAAAAAGTGTTATAACATAACCTTTACACGGAACAAGCTAATTCAGCCCTCAGAATATCACTTAAATGGCATAACTCTTCAGAGAGTTGATACCATTCGTGATTTGGGAGTCCAACTTGACAGCCAACTTACTTTTGCAAGTCATTTTGACAACATCGTTGCTAAAGCAAATAAAATGTCAGGTTTCGTGAAAAGGACTTGCAAAGACTTTCAGTCAACCAGGTTCTCTACAACTCTCTGGTGAGGAGTATTCTGGAATACGCATCTCCCGTGTGGAATCCAACTTATCGTGTCCACATCGACGCGCATCCAAAAAAATTTTACGAGATATCTGCGCTACAGAACTGAGAACTGTGATCGTGAATCTGGATATTCTCAAAGACTCTGTCATTTTAAAATGAGTTCCTTGGAGCGACGAAGAAGCTGCTCGGACTTAATTTTTGCTTTTTAAGATTGTCCATAACTTAGCAATTGTACCGGAGTTAGTTTCAGAAATTAGTCTAATCGTGTCCCGTCGTACCGCTTACAGATCCAATTTTAAAACGGAAACATTTAAAATGCCTAAAAATAGAACAAATCTTGGCCGTTCCTCTCCTTTATACCGATTTTTGAGTAGTTACAACAAACTGAGCACACGTACCAACAACTTGGATATATTTTCGAACAGTCTGAATGAATTCAGACGGTACGTCCAAGCTCTTAGTGCTTGACTCTCTGACTGCGTTTAATATATTTTACGATTAATTTTAGAATTAATTTTCATAATACGTTTATTAAATTAAATTAAATATGACCCTGTTTATTCTACTGTATAATTTGCCCTTTGAATTTGATGTATTGTAATTTGACCTACCTAGCTTATTTTTACTTTTAATCTGTATTGATAATAATTTAATTTGTATAATAGAAAAATTATCGTTTATATTTTTCATTGGCATTATGTTCTGAGAGATACGTATTCATTGTATTTTAATGTAAGTGGTTGACATTCCATTGTTATGTTTAATTAATTAATTTGAATGTATTTTTTTATCTCTTTTCAATGTAATTTAAATTAATGTAATCGTGATCTCAAGTTGCTTAATTTTTTTTTTTAATTACTTATACAAGTGCTGTGCACACCTATACGTGATGAATTCACTACAGTATTAGTATTTGTAACAATTTTATATGTATTCGATTTAGTGAATAAGTCGTTGGTGTGTCATTTAATAAATAAATAAATAAACAACCATCGTTCAACTCCTCAGCAACATTAACGCACCGCGCCGCTTTGTAACAATAACTTCAAAGGAAAGACACAAACGCGAACAATCCCTCGGCCTTCTCAAAGGCCTACTTATCTCAAACAAATACAACACCATATTTATACTTTGAACCACAAACTCAACCGTAACAGTTAATCTTTATATCGTTAAAGCATTCGCAATGATAGCTGCGAAGTATTACAGAAGGTTGGTTTAATGCAACGAGCGTAAATACCGGCGACCATTTTGTATACTTCACAGTTGGGAATGGGCTTGCCTGAGACAATCTAACAGCGACACGATACAATTGCTGAAGATATTTGGTACGAAGGGTATCGGTGGATAGTCTTTTTATAACCGACTTCTAAAAAAGGAGGAGGTTCTCGATTCGGATGTTTTAAATATTAGGGTTTGGCTTTTTTTATGTATGATAGGCTCGCGTTTGATCACTATCTCCTGTAAAAATTGTGACACTAGGAAATATAGTTAGCAATCGTAATTGTAAAAATTTTGGTGTCAACAATTGTTGGTGAGCCAAATAAATAAATAAATCTCACCTGATTGTAAGCCATGACACAGATGATGTGGTCGAAGATGAAGCAATCTTACGTAGAAGTAACCTATTCACTTACAGGTAATACAGACTTTGGCAGGGAATCCCACTCTTTGACCGTACGTACAATGAAAGCATTCCTAGCATGTTCTGTGCGTATATGTGGGATGTCCACCATGTAACGAACGCGCTGAGTTGACGGAGCGTCGTCGGTTTCCTCGTCTGGCCGGATTGCGGGAATGTTCTAACGTTATACTACGGCACCGAAACAATAGGGAACGAAGGAACTGGTTGGGTTTTTTGTCAGTAGGAGTCTGACTCTGCCTTCCGCTCCACCGAGAGCTGGGGAGACATTACAAGATCTTCCCCTCAACAAATAAAATAAATTAAACGTGGTGTTCTTTGGTAGTCATGCCTCTATACAACGTGTAATTTAAAGGGTATATACATACCAAGTGCATGGCGTCTTTGGATGATAACAAACGATATGGCAAGGGTTTTGTAATCCTAAGTCTACGTGTGTAGAACTTATTACAAATACCAATACACTGATACCAGAGACCGAATTTTTCAAATTAAGAAGAATGAAGAGAATTATCGTGTTATTGGCAAGTGACGTGGAAAGCTATTGACCCTCGTAGTGCTGTGACACGTTTGTTATGATTGGTATTCAAGAAATATATGAAACCAATAATTTGGTATCAATTCTTTGAGTCAGTTATTTTGTGCTGAAACTGTGCATAGAGACTCCATACCAGATGTTGTCTTCAGCCCTTTTGGATAGATATGGGGTTTCCGTTACACGTTGTATACGTCTTACAAACGAATGATTATTTCCGGGTATGTAAGTAGTAAGTATCTATTAACGATTTTAGTATGTTATTTAAGAAAATATGAGAAAGGTATTACTTCAGCTAATATGGCTCTGCAAGGTAATAAGTAATAGTTAACTAACACATAAAATGTAATTGGATAAGTAAAACTTCCGTAATAACCCCATAGAAAGTTACTTGAAACAAAGTGCATTTGTAATTTTGTACTTTAATAGTCTTCTTCAAATCGATGGTAAATTGAATTTTATCTTACTAATACTACATGCGAAAGTTTGTGGTTATGGATGTATGGATGTTTGTTACTCTTTACTGAACCGATGTCAATGAAACTTGGTAAGTAGATACTTGTAGATGTCAACAAATCCTGGAATAACATACAGGCTACTTTTTATCCCAGTATTCCCACAGGATTGGGATTTACGCGGGAAACCTTCCCACACAAACGAAGTCGCTTTATATATCGTACTTTTACCCTTTGACCCCCCACTCCCCCCTTGGACCGCGCCTCTCGCCAACATAGTTGGTAAAAGGCAGATGATGATTATTAAGTGTCATTTAGTGTATTATTTTTATTGTATTAATTAGTGGTTTGTTTGAAGCTTCTAAGACATTCTTTTCTATTCTATTCTATCTACTTGTTGTTCCTACATAAAGTGTGCGGTATGTGTTTATTCTAATTTTGATCAATGTAAAGATCCGACCTTCTGAGTCTATCTGTCCCTGATAGCTGTGATCACCGTGCCTATTAAACGCAGCGATAAATAACCTGCCCGGGTCAGCGCATGTTGTGCGCGAGCACAGGCTTCTTGTAAATGTTGAAAGTCGACGGTTACTCATTCTGAAGGGACTAAATTGTTGTATGTTGGTAAGTTATCGAGGTAGACTGGTGTGAATTCGGTTCTGTTTCCGGGGTTTTAAATAAGGTGGATGTGATACTTTCGTACAATAATTACAAGGGAGATAACGGTTGGGTTTGTGAGTTGAAGAAATGTGGTGTTTGAAAGAGTTATTTACCTAATATAATGTACATTCTTTAATATAGGTACGTGCGTTTGGCTAAGGAGTGGAATTCCATGCCGTAGTCTGAGTTCCCTGATAGCTATAACCTTTTTTTTTTCTGGTTGGGAAAATCATCGAATGACTTCTTCCGTACTGGGTTAAGCGGAAGGGTGTGTCAGACTTCTACCAACTAAAAACCCAACCTGTTCCTTCGGCTGCCCTAAAGTTCCGGGGCCGCGGTATCTCGATAAAACTTTCTTGGGGGTCGTTAAGTTAAAAGTGAATAGGTTACTTATCGGTAAACGTGCTTCATCTTCTACCAAACATTGCTTACCATCAGGTGAGATAGACTATTCATTATCAGTAAAAAAAATAGCCGATAGCTGTTTCCCGTTACAAAATACTTATTTGTAGACTTAATTTGTGGGAGCAGTTCGTGGCTAAATAATAACTGCCACACGAGTCTATCTTCGAGGCTAAGTTACGCTTGTCGAGGTTAGTCTATGGATGGGTGACTATCGTAACATGTCGGGTTTCTTTCATGCCTCGGAAATGACGTTAAGCCGTTTTTTGACGAGTTGTTACGGTTAGAAGGAGGCACGAAAATCTCGTCACTGGTCAAGGCCAAGGGCCAGTGCAAGTGCAGGGGAAGTGGCCAAGAGATATCCTGTTACCCAGTTACTGGGTTGTGGAGGTCAGATAGGCAGTCGCTTCATGTAAAACACTTATACTCAGTTGCTTCTGGTTAGACTGGAAGCCCGCCCGTAACGTAGAAGTCGATCCACCCAACCAAGAACGGGTCTGTGGCTTAGGCCCCCAGTGGTCGAGGCACCTGTGGCCGACGCCCCCGATACGATTAATTTAATATCTTTCTTTTTTTTGTGTTTTTTCACTTAGTACAGTAAATGAGAAAAGTTTTTAACTATAACAATAAAGTATTTTTCTTGCTACACAAAAGTTATCTATCAAATAGCGGAGAGAATAGATCGCCACTTAACCTTATCCTTACACACCTTTTTCCCCATTAAAAACATATTTATTATGTACAAACATCCAAAAAATCAAAAAGACTTCATATAAAATGTTAGAGAATGTTGTGAATATACATTTATAATAAATTACCATGTGGAAAATTTATCTTTCAAATTCAACCAATTCATCAATTGAGTCAAACCAGTTATGGGTAACAATAAAAATTCCGTCTTTTCGTCCACAAAATTAAATACAATAAGGAAGTATGAATATATATTATGTCTATCTCTTTCACACAAAGTCAAGTTATTGAGTTTAGTTTATCCTCCCACAATGACAAGCGAAGGTCCTTCGCAAGGGCTCGTGTAAAATAATTACAATATAGTAAAAAATATACTTGGTGGAAAAAAATTGTCGCATGCTGGATTTGCGTATAATATTAGAATATAATTAGAATAAAAGACATGGCCAGTGTGGTGGTGCAATTAAATTGATAAATGAAAGTCACAACGTTCAAATGATAAAAGGACATAAGCCTGAGTGTCAGCCGGATGTTTAATACATGTATTAAAAAACGACATAAAAATTCTTATGAATGACTTAAAGAGAGAAGTCCATGAACCAAGTTATAAATGTAATTATGATTTAATATTATATTTATACTTACAATCAATATGAATTTATTATTTTTGTAAAACATTTTTGTGCCTGACGGTATATTTGATCAAAAATTGCTTTGAATTAAATTATTCGAATCGGGGGCGTCGGCCACAGGTGCCTCGACCACTGGGGGCCTAAGCCACAGACCCCCAAGAACTCGGTACTGTGCTATTATGGGCTTTATGCTGTTATGTCAAATTTGGCATCTATAGACTGGAATACACCTTAGCAATTTTTTTTTTACATTTGTCCTAATGATATTTACAAAGATATCATGACACACATGATATTTATGTAGGTATAGAATTTTAGGTTTTTTTTTTCTTAAATAACTAGGTTTTGAATAAAAGGAATTTCATATCAATGACACAGTGAACATTTCGCAAAAAATGGCTTCCATTCAATACATCAATGACTTCAATAATCCCAGTAGTTAAAACATATTTGATAAAATCACTAAATCTTTTCTCCTGTAAAATTTTGATTTTTAGATTACCGAGTTATTGCTTGGGAGGATCGAAGTAGATAATATAGAATATAGATTATTATTGTTTTCATGTATATGTATAAGTATAAGAGCAGTGTCCCATAGAGGTGAAGCGTGCTCAAACGTTAGCATTATCTCTCACTATATTTTTCCCCTCCCTTCTCAAATTATACATTTGATATTTATTAGGTTTTTGTATTGTATTTATGTAATTTATATTATTATGTTCAATTAATATTATTTATGATGTTTGTACACTAACAGCCCTAAATCTGTTTTCTTTAATTTCTGTCCATCCAAAGGTCGTCTGTAAGAGATCGCCCTGTACGATAAGACCGCCCATTGTACACTAGTTTTACTTTTTGTGTCCATAGAAATATTGTAAGGTACAATACAGTATACAACGTGTAACTTAAAGGGTATATACATACCAAGTGCACAGCTTCTTTGGATGATAACAAATGATATGAAAAGGGTTTTGTAATCGTATGTCTACATGTGTGGAACTTATTAGAAATTTCAATACCAGAGACCGAATCTTTCAAATTAAGAAGAACGAAGAGAATTACCGTGTTATTGCCAAGTGACGTGGAAAGTTATTAACCCTCGTAGTGCTGTGACAGGTCTGTTATGATTGGTGTTCAAGAAACATATGAAACCGATAATTTGGTATCAATTCTTTGAGTCACTTATTTTGAGCTGAAACTGTGCATAGGGACTCCATACCAGATGTTGTCTTCAGCCCTTGTCGATAGATATAGGGTTTCCGTTACACGTTGTATAATAAATAAATAAATAGATGGAGCAGGTGGCCTCATGGTACAGGCATAACTATTGAGTGAGAAAACGGCGAAGGAAAACATCGTGGGGAAACCGGAATATCCCGAGACCGACAAATTTGAAGACATGCGATATGCGCCTACATTCACCCGACCCGCGTGGTGAATAACAACACATTCCCTCTCATAGTCCCAGCAGTGGGACGATATAGGCTAATTAAGTAATTAGACATTTACTAGTAGGTATCATTAATAAGGGGAATTCTTTATTACTAAGAAAAAAAATTGGCCAAGTGCGAGTCAGACTCGTCCATGAAGGGTTCCGTAATAACTAAACCAAATAACTTTGTTTTTCATAGTGTTTGTATAAATTACAAAGTTATATTTGCGGTTTAGACAAATATGCTGTATCTCAAAAACTGCTGATCTGATCTCGTTCAAACCAATTTTTGTTAAAATTTACATTAAGATCTACGGCATATATTTTTTTTTAAGTTTTTCACTCCATTATTATAGAAGTTACAGGGGGAGACACATTTTACCACTTTGGAAGCGTATATCTTTTAAACGATTAACTTTATGAAAAAGTGGTTTTAGGAACCTTAACGTCATTTTTAAAGACCTGTATATAGATACCACACACGCATAGGTTTTCTGAAAAAAATATCAGTTTCAGTTCCATGTATGGCGAGCCCCCCTTTATTTAAATATTTTTATATTCTTTTTCTTATAATTGGAAAGCGGTTCACAGAGTACATGTACCTACCAAGTTTGTTTTGGAATAAAATGGCTGTGACATACGGACGGACGGACAGAGAGACCGACAGACAGACAGACATGTCGAAATTATAAGAGCTCCGTTTTTTGCCATTTGGCTACGGAACCCTAAAAATATTCTTGAAAGCATAATTATTAATTTTAAAACAAGAAATTCAGATCCTCTTATGTTCCCAGCTATTGGATTATAATATTGGAATTTCACAATGTCGTAAGAGTATGGAAAACCTCCCATTATGAAAGTTGCCGACGTAGGGCCGTAACCCAGTAGCACCAACCGATGGCAGTTGCGTGGTTACGATCTTTAGCCCCTTAAGGCTAGCTCACACGAAACGCGATGCGATGCGATAGCCTGTTTTCAAGACAGCGATATAAGACAACGTTATTTACCTTCTAGTAAGTGACCCATATTTTTTTCCTGGCTAGGAAAATAATCAAATAACTCCTCCCGTTATCAGTGGAGCGGAAGGCAGTGTCAGACTTCTACTGACTAAAAACTCACCCTGCTCGTACAGTTGCCCTTGCGTTCCGGGGCCGCGGTATCTCATTAGAACACTTACGCAACCCCGGCAGGCAAGTAAAGTAGGTATAGTTGTCATGTACTACCGTAGAAAGAAAATATCGCTTATTTGGTAGAAGCGTGGCGTCGCGTCTACTGTGAGCTCACTCTTACCGTCTAAGTACGTTGTATCCGTTATCGATAACACTCGGGTGTTTAGTTTAAAGATTACTGAGGTACCAGAAGTCAGGTGGTCGGTCAGAAAATGAAATTTAATAAAATCTTGCTTAGATTAATCTAGCCGCAGTTAAATGGATTGTAGCTTCTGTGAGTCCCGTCCCTATAGCTATTACTTGGAGAGTGCCTTGTCTTGACAAACTAGTCAGATATAATAAAAGTTAAATGCTTGATAAGAACATTTTATTTATTTTATTTATTTATTTATTTGTCTCAGACCATTGATCCATAGAGTGTTAGTAAAAAACTTAACCTATTGTTAGTAAAATAAATTAAAACATAAAATCAATTTAATTGGCGACATGCACGCCTGTGCGCACATGCCTACCAGCCCAGTGCCTGACAAATGGCCCATCTATTTTGTCCGCCAGTGTAACTAGAATGTTGTTGGGGCTACCCCTGAATCGCTGCAGCGCAGATGCACATCGCTTGCGCATAACAGCATAAAAGTCATCTACTCTCGCTTCAGCAAACATACCCGATGCGCTGCAAAACCGAGGTAGCCCCAACAAAACCCTCAGCGTATTATTATATTGAACGCGCAGAGCGCTGTAGGCTTTTTGCGTATACCTGATCCACAGGCTGCACGAGTAAAACGATTGACAATAGGCTCGGAATAGAGTCAGTTTTACCTCTTTAGTACACCGTGCAAACCTGCGCGCAAGCATATTGCATCTGGCCGCCAACGCTCTGCGCTCCCTATCTATGTCTTGGTCGTCTATGAGGCAATCCGTGACCACATGACCGAGGTATTTTATCTGAGTGACGAGCTCCAACGGAGTTCCTCGTAACCTTACGGGTGGAATACTTAATGGAGTATTATTGCGCACTTTAAAAACGATTACTTTGCTTTTAGTTTCATTATACCTCAAGCCATGAGCCTCCGCATAACTCTCACAGACGGCCAATAATTTCCTTAAGCCACAGATTGATGGACTGAGCAACACCATGTCATCAGCATAACTTATGTTGTTGATCATTCTTCCATCAATAGAGCATCCGACCGTGGTGCCGCTCGACTCACCAACCAGCCGATCCATATATAGGTTAAAAATACTGGGTGAAGTTAACCCTCCTTGCCTTACGCCACAATCTAGCCTGTAAAACTCAGAATGAGCATCAGCCCATCTGACATAATTTTTTTGATTCTTATACCAATATTGAAATATCTTAATGAACTCTGCAGGTAGCTCGGTATCATCCGATATTTTCTGCCACAAAATGTCATAGTTTACCAGGTCAAAAGCTTTTGACAGGTCCAGAAAGCAGCCATACACTGGTGTCTTCCGGTCAGTGTAGTACTGCACAGTCTGCTTGAGGCACAGGATTGCACTTTCAGTAGACAAACCGGCTCTAAATCCAAACTGCGCGTCATGTAATTGAACGTGTTTTTTCAACTGTTTCTCGAGCAGACTGTCCAGCACTTTGCCAATGACTGTTCCTAGTGAGATAGGTCTATAATTATTTTTTTCTGATGGATCACCTGTCTTGTTTTTAATTATGGGAACTACTACAGTTTTCAAAAGATTTTCAGGCAGGTAAGAGTGATTAATACAGAAATTGAATAACATAGTGAGCAGTCTGGTCAAATGTACACCGGCGAATTTTAAATGCTCAACACTCAGACCATCATGCCCCGGTGACTTACCTCGCTTCATACATTTTAATGCAACTTTTATTTCCTTAGCCACGAAACGTGCATGTAAATCACCTTCACACAGGGTCCTAGTGCCTCGCACAGATGTATCTGACCCAAGCGGAGCCACCTTAAAATGATTCATAAACATGGTCGCTATGTCACTGCTCTGAGATAGACCATCAACGTTTGTGGGAAGGCTCGGCTGGGGATTCAAAGAGTTAGTTTGCTTCCAAAAAGAACTAAATTTTTTTTCATTATGTAGTGTTGCAATCTTATCCATTTTAATCTGCGTTTTATTGTTTTGACACCACTTCAATTTACTTTTAAATCTTTGTTTCAATAACTTCATGTCATTATAAACCTCCCCAAATTTAGGTTTTCCATGCAAAATCCACTTTTGATACCCAAGTCGAGCCTTTGTATGGGCCTCTTTAACATGTCTGTTCCACCCCGTTTGATACCTATGTTTTATTTTTACAAATGATTTATGACTTGAAATAGCAGCCGTTTGTAAAACAGACACAATCTGTTCATACATATAATTAATAAAATATCTATGATGAGCATTTTTACATATCCTATCACTACATTTAATAAACTGGCTAGGAAAATCAATCTCACGTAATGCATATAACATGAGAATCTGAAGCATTAAGATCCATGAACGAAGCTGCTGAGGAGGAAAGATGTGGCAGCACATCTTTCCTTATGTGAGTAAAAAATATAGTAATATTATAAATATATTGATGTTTGTTTATTTTGTCTTATTAATAACTTAAAGTAAGATTGATTTTTCAATGTTCTTTTTTTCTTCTTGGTATATTTCTAAGACCTCTTCAGTGTCTTTATTCTGTTCAATTCAAATTAACGTATTTGTCCTATTGGACTACAATAGACTTATGCTAAATGCTCAACGGTTTTCCTGTTTTGAAAGAAGAATATTGACATTTTTGAGAAATGTTTATTCTTTATAAGCAAACACTTTCTCTCTCACTCTCACACTCTAGATTCACTAAGTACCTATACAAAATAAAAACTTTTTGCAAAAAAATAAAACCGACTTCCATATCAAAACTACAAAGCCAAAAATACTTTTAATTTCGGTAGTCGGTGTTATTGGTGTTGTATTTTATTTTTATTCACACCGCCTTCCGAAATTAAAATTATTTTTGGCTTTGTAGTTTTGATATGGAAGTCGGTTTTATTTTTTTGCAAAAAAGTTTTTATTTTCGCGCTTTTTAGTGGGTCAATTTGTAATTAATGTAGTTATAAAAGCCAAAATGTCAACTACAAAAAACTAAAAACGCGCGAACAAAAAACAATGCAGAGTAAACGAAAAGGTCATCAATGTAAATATTTTTTTTTACTTTTGTTGATTTTTCAGAAACGGCTTGTCCGATTTCGATAAAATTTTCATGGGACCATTTGGAAAGTATACCCTTTCCAACAAAAAAAGAATTTTTCAAAGCGGTTGGCAAGCGACGGAGCTATGCCCGATCAAACATAAAAAAAAAACAAACAAACATTCGAATTGAGAACCTCCTCCTTTTTCAGAAGTCGGTTAGAAATGCAAACTAACCATCATGTATAGTAAGTCTAGATTATTGAACTAAAAATCAATTTACGAAAGGATTATCAAAAAGAAAATGATTTTAATGATTCTTTATTTTTCTAGAGCACAACAAAGGAACACATATATAACTAACACTCACATATTATGTTCCTACATTTGTGATCATCAAATAAATAATTATTTTTTATCGTCTTTGTACAACCCTAACACGTTCGGCAAATGCTGGCCGTAGCCATGCCATATGAAGATTGCGCGATGGACAAAGCGTCCTCAGTTCTCGATATATGTATGGAAGGTATGTTTTTGCTTGTCAAGTAGGATTATTATAAAAAATTTTAGGCATAGCTATTTACGCGTAGGTTTTCCACTAGCTCTATTTTTTTTTTATGTTTTGTGTAAGTAAGTAAGTTCTTATTTATTTACTTTTATTTGTAAGCGAAGTTGCGAGAAAAATCTAATAATAACAGTCTACATTTCGCCGCCCGGTTACATTGATAATTATAATATTTTCTGTTTTAGTAATACTACAACAAAAAGTGGATCAATAATTTAAAACAAATAAGTAAGTTGGTAGGTACGTAACAATATTCTGAAACACTGCTCGATGTCTTACTGACTACTTTTAAGAGTGTGTCGCGCCGCGCACGATATGACACTACGCGTAATTTTAATGAGGGGGTGCGCGGGGCATTCTCTGTGATAGCGCCCGTTTGAGCAAGGTCAACGGGATTATAATGCGTCTTAACTGTGCGCGCACGCAGCTTTAAGGACCGCTGAATGTTCCTTAATGTTGTACACTTTAAAAATGGAATCCATCGTTGTATTGTTACGGCTTTTGGGAATAGGTTATGCAAGCTGTAAAGAAGTGAAATGCCTACTGTAAATGAATATGGTTCGATCAATGAGATTAGATGGTACTGCCAGACTATGGGAATTTCAAAGTGTTGTCAGCAAAATTGTCGGGTCCCACTGTCTAGGGGGCCGTTGCCTGCCGGGGTTGCTAAATTGTACGAGTTACCGTGGCCTCGGAAAATGAAGGGCAAATGACGGAACACGGATGAGTTTTGGTCAGTAAAAATCTGACACACCTTCTCGCTTCGCCTAGATCGGGAGGCAGTCATTGAATGATTTTCCATCCTTAAAAGAAAGGGGTATTACAATATATATACTAGTTACTAGTTAACAGTTTGGCAGTGTATAAATTTGTAAAATTGAATGTAGCTATTGTAATCGGGCGTCGGACGCCGGCCGACGATCTCCGGCCACCGTAGGCGCGGGCATGCGGACAGCGAGTAAAGGGCAACTCGCTGTCCGACCATGGACCATGCCCGGGTCGACGGCGCGTTGTGTTCCACGCGCGCCTCAAAGAGCGTCAGCAATATGACGAGGCCCCCGCGTAGAGGGCCGAAGCCTGCCGGGGTCGTGGGACTCATCCCATTACCGTGACCCCGGTACGTAAAGGGTTATTGAAGGAACACCGTGGATTTTAGTCAGTAAAAGTCTGACAGTCCCTCCCACCCTGCCCGGGGTGGGAGGACTTATTTGATAACTTTACCACGTTAAAAAAAAAAAAAGCTATTGTAATCGAACTAGTCAATTCCCAAGAAAATATTGACAATATCTTCCAATTTTAATTTGTATTGAGGCCGCTTCAATAACTGTCACGCTATTGCGCTAGTTGGTAGCTCCTGTTTATTACTCTTAATTACAATTTTATATTTCAGCTTATTTTCTTCATAAGAAAGTAAGAATCTATTTAAATCAGTGTTATTTTTTTTACAAATTTTTCGGTGATCCCCAAACTAGGCTATAAATGTTCTATCGAAATACCGCGATCCAGGACCACAAGGGCAACTGAAGTAACAGGATGGGTTTTTAGTCAGTAGAAGCCTGACACTCCCTTCTTCTCCTACAAGAGAGGGAGGAGTTATTTGATTATTTTCCCACCAGGAAAAAAAGGATATGCCTGTATCTAGGGTTATGTTCTATACATGTTAGGGCTACATACAGGTCCAAACATCTAAGTCCAACTAATACAGGTTCCAATACACGTGCATGCTCCAACAGGAAAACACATGAAGTCAAGATTTCTTTGCAGCATGTGTCTCGTTAAGGCCAGGTGTTCCCGTTTTTGTCTGTTTTAGAATTCATTTTTGATAGGCAAATTATAACATTTATAATTTAAAAAAAATATATATTTTAGATACATTCTTTCTCCTTAACATGTACCCGTTCAATACACGATACAATACCATTATCTATATAGAAAAAAATACCGAACTAACTTCGATTTGCAGTTTTTTACAAGCAAAATTTCATTCTACACAAGTAGTAATACTCCTTTTTTTCTATAATTAATATCAATTTATAGGTAATTAATTTTGGAATCGATTCTACCCGATCGTTTTTTTTTTATTACATTTATACATTTTTTATCGATTATTCAAGTGATTTTCGATCCGCGCGACGCTTGCCAGTGTCCCGCGGGACGTTACCGAGGTGAGACCTGTGCCAAATTTTTGCGCGCGCGCTTCTCATCTGCTACGTAAATGATATTAATAGGAAATAAAATAAATTGTACTTAAAAAGACCATAGTTAAGATTTTGTTGATGTGTTTATTTCTCATTGTGTAAATATTTTGTATACAACTTTTAAGACAATATTTTTGTGAAAATGGCAAATAAAAGAAATAAAATTAGGACTAAATCACGGTTGAAGGCAAAAAAATCGCGAAAGAAATATGGTAAGATATATTTTTTATTCATTTATTCCTATTGACCACAGTCGCAGTATTATATTTTGACTTGACAGATTATATTTGACAGGCCTGTTGGTCTAGTGGTCAGTGGCCCTGACTGCTATGCGTAAGGTCGTGGGTTCGATTCCTACCCAGGACAAATTTTTGTGTGATGAGCACGATCATTTGTACTTTGTCTGGTTGTAATTTATCTATAATATGTATGTATTTAGAAATATATATGTATGTTTATCAGTTGTCTAGTACTTATAGCACAAGCTCTGCTTAGTTTGGGACTAGATGGCGTTGTGTGAAAGTTGTGGAATATTATTATTATTGGTTCCTTTATTTCTAATTATACACATATAAATTACATTTTTAAATATTTCTATAAAACACAAAAAAACATTTAAAAATATAAAAAATAGTAGCCCACCGGTATCGGGAACAGGGTCCAAGCTACCGGTAGTCAGGGCTCTAGAGAGAGGAACCTCCTAACGATACGCGCCGTGTCCAGGAGTACCGCTTTCTGAAGCAAGCCCTTGATCCAGCCGCCTAACGAGAGCCTCCTAAGGTGTTGGTCGAGGCTCTTGGCTATTAAGCCATTGGCTGAGATGACTATCGGTACAATGACTGCCGAGTTCACATCCCACATGTCGACAATCTCATGCGCCAAGTCAAGATATTTGATTTGCTTATCTTTCTCGGCTTTCACGAGGTTCACGTCATGCGGGATGGTTATGTCGACAATCATGGCACGCCTCTCGTTTCGGTCCACCACCACTATATCAGGCTTATTGGCTACAATAGTCCTGTCAGTGATGATGGACCGATCCCAGTATAATGTGATAAGGCCATTATCGAGAACTGGGTCGGGCACATACCTATAGTACGGCACTTCCGATTCCACAAGAGAATATTTCAGAGCAAGTTGCTGATGAATAATCTTGGCTGCAAGGTTGTGCCTATGCAAGTATTCTCCATTAGCAAGACGAGAACAACCAGAGATAATGTGACGGATTGATTCACCCGGACGGTGACATGCCCGACACATGTCAACCGTGCCATCCTTCACAATAAATTTCCGGTAGTTGTTCGTCATGATAACTTCGTCCATAATTGCACAGACAAAACCTTCGGTTTCCCCAAAGAGGTCACCGAAGCGCAAACAAGCTACGGACGCTAATTGGTCTACATCGGGCCCATGAAGGGCCCGGAAAAAACGTCCGTGTAGCTCCTTACTTTGCCATATCCCCCTTCGATCGTTAGTGTCCAGCACTGCAGGTTTGCGCCAGGTCTCATTAGCCAAGGAAAGCGGGGTGAGTCCCTTGTCCACTGCTACTACATCTCGATGCATACCCACTTCAGAAGCAAGGAAATGTTCCCTGAGACTGTATACCTCGCGGTTGTGGAGAGTTTTAGCATTCAAAAAGCCTCGACCTCCACATTTCCGCGGGATATACAGCCTCATCACTGACGAGCGTGGGTGATGCATTCGATATGCAGTCAGCAATGTACGAACTCGCCTATCCAGGGCGTCAAGTTCAGTTTGAGTCCATTTGAGTACGCCGAAAGAGTATATTAACACTGGCATGACCCAACCGTTGAAGGCACGCACCTTATTTCCGCCCGATAGAAGGCTTTTAAATACCTTCTTTAGGCGTCCAAAGAAGCGCTCCTTCAGCGATTGCTTCATGTCAACTTCATTGATACCTAACGCTTCCGACATTCCCAAATACTTATAGGTTTCGGTTGGGGAGAGGCTTCTCAGGTTTATGGAATTCGAGGGTTGAGATCCCACGGATTCCACAATCTCCCCTCGCTTTACATGCATAATCGCACATTTGTCGACACCAAACTCCATCCTAATGGCACTACTGAAAGTTTCAGTTACCTTCAGTAGTTCCGTCAGTTGTAGACTAGTGGCGCCAAAAAGTTTTAAATCATCCATGTAAAGGAGGTGAGAAATAACCTGACCACCTCTTTTCAACCTATAGCCTAGGCCTGAATTCTCCAGCAGTGTGCTTAGAGGATTCAAGGCTAAGCAAAACCAAAGCGGACTCAAACTATCGCCCTGAAATATACCTCGCTCGATCCTTACCGGTTCGCTGTACCTTGGGATATATCGACATCCTGGATAGCGAAGAACTGTCCTCCATTGTCCCATACATGATGTCAGAAAGGTGCGTAAAGTTGCATTAATTTTATACAATTCCAGCACCCTCATGAGCCATGTATGGGGCACTGAGTCATAGGCCTTCTTGTAATCTATCCAACATGTCGACAGATCTTTTTTGGAACGTCGAACCTGTTGGCTAATGGCCATATCAATGAGGAGTAGCTCCTTAGTACCGCGGGATCCATTCTTACATCCATTTTGAGAGGTAGACATGATGTGATTGTCTTCAATGTGTTTGTTAATTTTAACCCTCAAAATGGATGTCAGAACCTTATAGACCGTTGGTAGACACGTGATTGGTCTATAATTTTTGGGTTCCGCGGTGCTACCAGATTTGTGGAGCAGGTGGGTAACTCCAGTGGTAAAGAACTCAGGTAGCGAGCCAGATTCTAGGGCAGATTGGTACTGAGACGCCAAGCGGGCGTGCGATCTTGTTAGCCACTTGATCCAAAAGTTATGCAGTCCATCCGGCCCTGGAGACTTCCAATTAGGCAGCGGACGGACTGCATGGGCTACATCTTGGGGGCTGATAGTGATTGCCCCCATTTCTGGTATTGGATCGCACACTCGCTCGACCTCCCGAGTCCAATCGCCTTCGGTGTGACTGACAGGTACTGACCAGATGTTGCGCCAGAATGTACATAAGGCGTCATCATCAGGTAGGCACATATCAGTCGCACCTTGCTCCGGTCGCTCCCAAGCCCTATATACGCACCTTTCGTTACTTCGGAATGTGCGATTCTGGACGAATCGCTCCACACGCCGTCCATACCTCCGAATACGGTTTGCCCATGCATACACCTTCTGCTTTAGGAAGTCGATGCGCTCTGTGACACAGGACATATAATTTTGTGGGTGAATATTGGTTCCCAAAAACGCCCGTCTCACAAAGCGCATCACTCTCGGGCGATTGTTGCCCCCCCTAAAGCAAAGAAGTTTTCCGATGAGTGCCCTGGCCTCACCAATACGGCGCTCGATCCTACACTGCCAAGCTGGCACAGCGGGTTTAGGTCGTGTAGCTATGTCATTAGGAATTTTAACATTAGCTACACGACATGCCGCGACAGCTGCGCAGTATAAGACAGAGTGGGTATCGGCGAGGTCTTCGCAGTTATCAAAATAGTCTGACAACTGCGAATCCAGAGCAGCCACCAGTGCCCTATTCCTATTATGCATGGGCAAACGAGGTAAGCGTGGTCTTATTTCAGGCGGCATGTTGCGATATTCCCGAATAGCACACTCCAAAGCACTCCTCAATTGCTCATTATACTGGGTACTTACGTTTGTAACTCTGTCACTACTCTCCTCAACTTGGATGTTGGGCTGTGGTGGTACCACCACAGTCGGCGTCGGATGTGAAGTGACACAGCTACTCATTTCCGAACGGAGGCGATCAAGTATGGCTTCATCCAACATATGGTTACGTTGGATGACACGCACTTGATCCGATAGACGCTGGGCCGAAACGTTGACAGTTGGCTCAAGTACCTGAAACAGAGAGAGCATCCGACCACGGTACGCAGTCAGGTTAGTTCCCCCCTCTGTAGCCCCATAGTATGAGCGCATGACGTTCTCATTAATGGATTGAGTCCATCGCATGCGCTGCACACTTCCACCGGCAGCGGGAACCCTATCAGAAGCCGGCGGGCCTCGGGATTCCAAGCTGGCCGGAGGTCGGCCTCTTCCCCGTCGACGCGCAGGTGGTGGTGTCGTCGGCGGCGAGAAGTATTCGTCGCTCGAGCTCGACGCAACTGCAGCGGCCGGAGTCTCTTCACTCACGGCTGGAGCTGGTCCCGGCGGCTGCGAGGCGGAGCTGAGCGACGAATCCGAAGATCTTGGGCGTGTAGTTCTGAGCAATCGTGCCCGGTTTCTGGTCAACATGGTTTTCAATGCACGATGTTTTCTTTCGCATTAGTCCATTTTTATAGATATAGTATATAGTAGATGTAGTGTGGGATTAATAGTAGTAGTAGTAGTCGTTTTTTTTTTACTATTTTCGTTTTATCGAACATTTTAAATAACTATTTTATATCAAAATTATTAATAAAATCGGGTTGAAAAAATTTTTGACGTGCTTGTTGACAGCCGGGCCACAGATTTATTATTAGATTATTATAAATTTATTATTTCCCTACAGTAGGAAAACGCCTTTGATGTCGGGCGCCGCCGCCTGCGCCGCCCGTGTACTAACGCTTACGTGTACAGTGTAACGATACCTTCTACTTCTCCAATAAAAGAGGGTAAAATAGATGTACCATTAAATTTAATATATTAATAATATACAGTATTTTATAAAAAAAACGGCCTACCTACCTAACTGACACACTCAGGAGAGAAGAGGAGGAGGTTTAGAGTATATTACTTGCGGGACGGCTTGGCAGACCACTCCAGGATCGCCTTCTCCTCCACGATGTCTTCGTCGTACAGCAGCTTGAGCAAGGCGGTCTGGCAGTAGGCTCCCAACAAGGCGTCTGGGCAGCAGGCTCTCAGCAAGGCGTCAGGGCAGCAGGCTCCCAGCAAGGCGTCAGGGCAGCAGGCTCTCAGCAAGGCGTCAGGGCAGTAGGCTCTCAGCAAGGCGTCAGGGCAGCAGGCTCCCAGCAAGGCGTCAGGGCAGCAGGCTCCCAACAAGGCGTCAAGGCAGCAGGCTCTCAACAAGGAGTCAGGGCAGCGGGTACTGCACTTCCTCTTCCACCACTCTTCGTCGAAACTCGTCGAGAACTAAACTCTTCAGAAACTGGTCAAAGACTGAACCCCCGGAGATGGCCCCCAGCGCCTTTTATACCCAGCTCAGCGTTCAAAATCCATTCCATTCTCATTCTGTACCAGAATTCAAATTGTAGAGTCCAAAATAGTCCATCTTGCCAGTTATTTGATCAGCCAGTTATATTCGAGCATAATTTATTAAACCTCTTCGATAAAATCTGAGAGTGTGTTTTAGAAATTTATAATTATAATTTAAAATGCCGTTAATCAGTAGACAACCACAATATAATATACAATATTAAGCTAGTCCTATCGATAAAAGTGAATAACAATTATATAATAAAAGTATGAACAACCTTTTTAGTCTATTAGCCATTCAGTGACTACAAAGAAGAAGAAATTACAGTTTGTCAGCCTTGACGTAAAAAATGTCATGACAAGAAAATATTTATTTTGATGGATGAATTATGGATTATGATTACAAAGAAAATGTAAGTTATTTGGTATTTGTAATAACAGATACTATAACAGGTAGTCCCCAATTTTTTTTTAATACCATAACATATTTTATTGTTTCAGTTCAAAAATGAATCGAAATAAAAAAGGCTTATTTGTGCGAAAAAACAGCAGAGAAGAACAGTAAGTACTTTCTTTGATTTCTTGATAATCAGAATCCTCACCGCAGAATACATAGTAAATTGTACCTACTATACTAGCGTACAGAAAAAACACTCCGAACAAAAGATTATGTCGTCTTTTTGATTGTATGTTTTTTATTATTATTTTGTCTTTTGTGCGTATTGGTGCTCTCACACTGCTGGTATAAAAGTATACCTAACATGTAAACCTTTTTTTATTAAATGTATTATAATCACAATGTTAGAAAATGTTTGTTTTGTAAAAAAGCTGTGTGGGCGCAATATATGATCCTTTGTTGGTTGAAATAAACGTTTTATTATTATTAAATAGTCAGTTTAGGTATAAAAACTTGTCAATCGCCGACTACCTGAAAGCGAAACTGAAACCTATTTTATTCTTGCAACTGTTCACATTTCATTGGGTACCTATTATTGTTTCCAAACCGGTCTAACGGCCTGACCACTGAAATTCGCGCGAATAATAAAAAAAAAACCGACCAAGTGCGTGTCGGACCACGCACAATGAAGGGTATGAAGGGTAGTTGGGATGAATTGGATGAGTTGGAATGAAGAACAAACTTAACATTGTAGTTGAAAAACATGTACTCCCATACATTCCAACTGCAAATGTAAGTTTGTACGCACAATATTGAGAGATTTACAGTGTTATTTTTAAGACCAAAGACGTCTTATAGGTTTTCCCGTAATATATTTGCATAAATAAATAAATAGAACTATTTTCTGTGTTTGAGCCCCTCACAGTAAGCCTTTTCATTTGATATGTCATACGGTACGGTTGCGCGTGGTGGCCGGCTCTCGACTATCTGGTGTGACTCACCCATTGCACATGGTGCTGCAATAATATCTTAGATTTAGTCAATTTAGCATTATAATAAAGTGTTTTTTTTTGCAGAAAACCGTGTAACGATACGTCTACTAAGACTCACGCATCTTATATTACATTAGAGCCTGTGGATTTGCAACCCTCTGCTACTAAGTAAGTTTTTTTGTTGTCGTTCAGAGGCATACAAATCTAAATTTGTTTTATAAACACAGTTTTTTTTAAACATTAATGTTAAATAAATTATTATTATTTTAGGACATCGCCATCACCGAATAATGATACTTTACAAGACGTACCACTACCAATGTCTTCGTTATCTGCGCCAGAACCAATTGTTGATTCTGAAACTACTCAGTAAGTCATCAGAACTAACACATGTGAGCAGCAAGCATGTCACAACTTATCAACCTGTATAACCTCTATCTTGTATTACTTGTATATTTAAAATTAGGTTTTTTTATTTTGAATTAGAATAAGGACCGAATTCTATAAGTGCATAACACTTTTATTAACATATTTTTCATCATCAGTTTTTTAGATTCCACGTTATACCTACTATCTCCATATTGTATTTTATTGTTACAGAGAAAATGATGGAAGTGAGAACGCGCTTATTACTGAAATGGATTACAAGGAAAACCATTTCCAACCCATATCAGGACGGCGAATAATTGATATCAATTACTTTTTACAAGAATATCAAGAAAAAGCACGCCACAATGATTTATTTGATTGATAAGTAACGCTCCCGGTGGTAAAGCTGAAGAAGTTGAGAAAAGACGTGCGAAAAAACGAAAATTGAATATGGAACACCTAGTGAAGAAACGAAGAGTTCTAAAAGATGTAAATAAAGAGCAACACGACTATGGTCCACCCTTTTCATCGCCCGATATGTCGAAAAAAGAATATGATACATCAAAAGAAGAATTTCTCAAAAATCTGAAAACACTTACATCTGATAGACACAAGGTAGAAAGATCTACAATATTACAAAGAGCCAGCAGCGAGTGGCTCGAAATAAGAAAACACATAATAACTGCTTCCAACTTTGGGCCAATATGTAAAAGAAAATTCACATTAGATACAGCTCCCCTCGTTAAAAACCTATTATACAAAAAAATTTGGCTCACGTCACATCCATCGCACATGGAGTTGAGCATGAGCAGCAAGCTTTGCAGCAGTTGCAGCAGCAGGAAAATGTTATCATTGTACCCTGCGGTTTATTTATAGATAAAGACTACCCTTTTATAGGGGCAACGCCTGACGGCTTAATTGGAGCAGATACAATAGTCGAAGTCAAGTGTCCAATTACAGCACACAAAAAAGGACTTTCTAATTTTATAAAAGAAAACAAAATACAAATTTTAAAATATAATAAAAACACTAAAACTACTACGGTAAATAATAATTCAAACTGGTACTACCAGATACAAGGCCAGCTACATGTGTCAGAACGACAAAAGTGTCTTTTGGCTATATGGGCAGGCGAGAATGAATATGTATACACAAAATTCATAGAAAAAGATGATATATTTTGGGAAACTAAAATGAAACCGAAATTAATAAAATTTTACATGAAATGCTTGCTGTCCGAAATTATAGACAGCAGAAATGCACGTGGTATGTCCATTAGAAACATTATCCATCCAAGATAATAACAAAAATGTTCACTCTGATCATCAAGATGATAACGAAAATGACCCTAATGATTCACAACCGGGACAAAGCACACGACAGTTAAATTTAAATGATTTTTAGTGAATTAATGGTAATGATATTAATGAATCTAGTTTTATCTATACTTATAATAAATCTGCAGAGAGGTCAATTCTGTACATGAAATATATTTACAAAATAACTATCAGGGGGTGATTAGGGATCGATACTGATACCAAAAACGCAATCAGTAAAATTTTTGTCTGTCTGTCTGTCTGTCTGTATAACCGTTATAGAAACAAAAACTACTCGACGGATTTTAACGAAAGTTGGTACAATTATTCTTCATACTCCTGAGCTGGTTATAGTATACTTTTCATCATGCTACAATCAATAGGAGCAGAGCAGTGAAGGGAAATGTTGGGAAAACGGGAGAAGATACTCCATTTTTTAATCTTCCGTCGCGTGTGCAACGTTAATGGTTAAAGCTACACAGAAATCGTTTATGACGGAAATGTTCTCCTTAAAATTATATAAAAAATATCCCACGACAGCATATATCTATCTTTTATGGTTGACTCACAATAACACGTGTAACTCCCGATAGCTTAGCAGTTCGAAGCTTTCTGATTATTATTCTGCTCCGAAATTTAAAACCACCACAACTTTGCAATGGAACTCGGCTAAAAGTAACCCAGTTGCAACAAAATATAATCGAGGCTCAAATTTTAACAGGTTGCGGTGCAGGAGAAACCGTCTTTATTCCCAGAATTCCCATAATACCAAATAATTTTCCATTCCAATTTAAAAGAACGCGATTCCCAGTATCGGTGTGTTATGCAATGACAATTAATAAGGCTCAAGGGCAGACTTTTCGTGTTGCTGGAGTAGATCTCGGTGTCAGTTGTTTCTCGCATGGTCAGTTGTACGTCGCTCTTTCCCGGGTTAGCAGTTCTAGAAATCTTTATGTTCACGTGCCGGACAGGTCAACTTTCAACATAGTTTACCTAATCAATTCGAATTAGTGTTACATGAATTATCTAAAAATGACTATAAAAATATTGTGATAGCCGGCGATTTCAATATAGATATATTAAAAAGAAATTATCGGTCGATGGAGTTTGAAGGTCTTCTACTTAGCTTCAACCTAAAACTAGCAATAAATCAACCTACTCGTATGGAAAGTCAAACATGCATCGATAATTTTGCGCATAATTATAAAAAGCGGTGTAAATCAGAAGTGTTGGAGTTTGCACTGTCAGACCACACAGCTCAAATTTTAAAATGTCCGGTAAATAAAATATGTACGATCGACAAATACGGTGCTTTTAGACGCAATTACAGCAAAGAAAATATATCTAAATTTAAATACTGTATGAGCAAAATGTATTTCTCCGAAATATATAAAACGGATGACCCGAACATTGCATACAACGAATTTCATGAAATATTTTCTTTTTTCTACAACCTCTGTTTTCCTAAGACTAGGGTCACAATAAATGTTATAGCAAAACCAAAGTGGATATCTAGAGGTATTAAATCCTGCAGTAAAAAAAAACGGCAGCTTCTGTGGACCTACAGATTAAAAGCAAATCCCTTAAATAGAACACGTTTTAAAGAATACTCTAAGCTTTTTAGAAAAATAATGACATTGACACAGCGTTCACAAAATAATTATAAAATTAAAACAGCAGAAAATAAATGTAAAACCGCCTGGCAAATAATAAACAAAGTTAAATTTAATGTACCTAAAAATTATATTTCAAAAATTAAAATCAATAATGACATAATTACAGATGCTAATCAAATTGCTAATCAATTTAATGACTATTTTATTAATAAAATTCAGCCTAACATGTCCAAATACAAAACTACACAGCCCATATCAAACAACACAAACTCGATGTTTATGGCCCCCTGTACACCACAACAAGCACAGACAATTATTATGGCTTTAAAAAACACAAATAGCGTGGGGTACGATGGCATATCAACCAAAGTAATAAAAGCAGTAGCATATGAAATATGCGAACATTTATCTCATATTATAAACTTATCAATTGTAGCCGGCACGTTTCCTGACGCACTAAAGATAGCGATCGTTAAGCCATTGTTTAAGAAAGAAGATAGAGAGCTCATGGAATTCTATAGGCCTATTTCTTTGATTCCTGTCTTCTCGAAAATATTTGAGAAATATATTCAAGAGGAATTAAACGGGTACATAGAAAAAAATAATATATTATGTAATGAGCAAAAGGGATTTCGCAAAAATAAGACTATAAATATGGCGATCTATGACTTCCTATATACTGTATTGATAAAAGTGGATAAAAAAATACCTGTATGTGCGATATTCTGCGATATGACTCAAGCATTTGACTACGTAAATCATGACATTTTAATAAAAAAACTTGAAGCATATGGTATTAGAGGTAATGTTCTTAATTTAATTAAATCCTATTTAGACAATAGGAAACAAAAGACAGAAATAATTAGAATTAATATAATAACTAAAAAGGAAGATATATACTTGTCAGATGAACGTCAAACTACTTTTGGTGTTCCACAAGGCAGTGTAGTGGGACCTCCACTTTTTACACTATATATAAACGACTTGCCAAAATCAACTCCCCACCCTATGACTTTATTTGCAGATGACAGTACGGTGACAATTTCTAGTAGCAATAATGACATGATCCAATATAAACAAGACATACACAATACCTTGACATCAATAATAGAATGGCTAAACAATAATAATTTAAAGATTAACTTAGATAAAACTAAAATCATACACTTTAGCCAGCGATTGACAATAGAAAATATGGACATAAATATAGACAATAAAACCATTGAAACCGTAAATAATACAAAATTCCTTGGACTCACAATTGATAAAAGGCTTGATTGGAAGGCACAAATTGAGAATCTTTGTAAAAAATGATGTAGTTCTGCATTTGCATTACACTCTCTAGCTGCAGTTGTGAATGTGGATACCTTGATTACGGCCTACCATGGTTTAGTTGCGTCTCACCTAAGATACGGTATCATATTTTGGGGAAATTCTACCGATGCTAGCACGGTATTTAAGGTCCAAAAGAGATGCATCAGGTCCATGTTTGGGCTAAAGTCGGACGATTCATGTAGACCATATTTTAAAAAGTACAAGCTACTAACTCTTCCTTGTCTGTACATTCTCGAAACAGCAATGTTTGTTAAAACAAATCCCAATTTGTTTCCACGTCTCCAGGACGGGGTACCGCGTAACAGACGGGATATGACCATTCTTCGAGTCTATCCAGCTAAAACGAAACTCATGCGCAAAAGTATCGTCTGCATGGCGCCCACTATATTTAACATTTTGCCTAAACGTTGGAAGGAGCTAAATAGTAAGGCGTTCAAGCATCAACTTAAAATGTTTCTTTTGCAAAAGGCATATTATGGTGTCTCTGAATTTGTAAACGAAAAGGTGTTTTCTTTTGACTGATCGACTGATTTGCTGAATCCTTTTACTGACATATTATATTATATTTTTTGTTGACATAAATTCTATTGAATATGAATGTGTATAACTATTTAATATGGAATCTGGACATTAAAACTAAACTAAATTTGACTGTAATACTAAATTGACAAGAAGAAGGAATTTTGACCGAGAATGTTTTTAAATTTATATAATTTCTAATTTTTTTTAACTTTGTTATTGCCTATTTTAGTTTTGATTATTTGTCTACTCAAATCACCTATATGAAATATTTGTACGCCGATACTGACGGCTAAACATGATGGTCTCAAACATAATAATATCCTGCATGCTCTTGTATGTATACCATGTTTAAACAAATAAAGATATCTCTCTCTCTCTCTCTCTCTCTACCCGGAAGCTTTGCGCTGAAGTATTGTCGTTCTATAGGTACTTAAGCCTCATGTGAACGTGATCTAAACAATATTACCAATACTTTATCTTAATAACACACAAGGAGTTACACGCTGACGGAGTCGCGGGCACAGCTATTAACAATAATATTGTGCGGTTCGGTATTGCGATATTTTTCAACAGTATTATAGATTGACATATTATATTTCCTAACTAAATTACGAAAGTTAATCTGTGTGTTACATCAAAATCACTGAACCGTGAGGAAGGACATAGGCTAATTTTTACGAAAAACGACGGAAACTTGGACGAAATCGCGGGCAACAGCTATCTATGCTAATAATATAAGGCTGAAGAGTTTGTTTGAACGCGATAATCTCAGGAACTACTGGTTCGAATTGAAAAAATATTTTTAATTAAATAGTCAATTTATAGAGAAAGGCTATAATAGGCTATATATCATTACGCTAAGGCCAATAGGAGCGGAGCACCAATGAAGAGTGCTTCAAAATCGGGGTTAAATTTAACGTTAGCCCAAGGTAACTATTCTACGCGGACAAAGTCGCGGGCAAAAGCTAGTATAAAATAAGTAAGTAAGTACCTAATAATCTTAGGACGTTAATATGTTAATACACTTTCAACTGTTTCATAGAAGTAAGAAAAATGTAATCAATAATTTTTGTGACAAAATTATGGCACATAAATCTTTTTTTTTTTACAAATGTATTATTTTTAACTATCCCTATTTTTTCGAGACAACTATGACATAAGTAGTTTAAAATTTTAAAATTATTAATAAAATAAGTTGACCTGCTGCCTGTTTACCTATAATGTGGCACTTCCCTCGGCTTTGGGTTCATACAAGTTCACGCCAGCGACGTAAGCGCACGGCTCGCTTCGTAGGAATCGCGGGCAACTTTTGGTAGCGATAAATGCCTACTTTGTTCGGGCTACCCGCCCTTAACGTTGTCGATCGTCACGTGACCGTCTCTGTGACGTCACGCGATAGCGTCTACAGTTAGAAGGTGGCTCGCTATGCGCACACGCAGCTTTGGTATATTTAGTGTTTATTGATCGAGGAGATTGGTTTGTGTCATCTTTGTTGTTGTAACTTATTTATTTATTTATACTCTTATAAAAACAAGTGTAAAATTATGGCAGTCTATTTGCAGTTTTAATTCTTCTATTTTTTTTATGTTTTCTAATACTTTTTAGGTAGTTTGTATAGAATAAAAAATAAAGAAATATTTCGACAGTTACAGGATCAGTCGTCTATCGAATGGAATAAAATCGTTTATTCATTTCTCAGTGCACAGTCCAGCCTGTTCAGTTTTCAGAGTTCATTTGTTTGTTTAAAAACAAATTATAAGGAAAGGTTTAACATTGGTAAATCAAATAATATTAAAAAAAAAAACTTTATTGCTTCTAGTTTCTATTTTACATATATAATATACATAATATAATTTTTAATATACTATGCGTTTCATTAAAACTTTTTAAGCTTAATTTAATTATTGAAATTTAAATTAATATCGGCAAACTGTTCTTAATTTAATGTCAACAACTTGTCTTCCGACCAAGACTTCCATTGGACTGAGGATATGATATCCACAACCTAGAAGCTGGGTAACACGATACCCTTTGCAGGACTGGTGTCAGATTATTTGGCCTGTGACTGCCCGTCTACTGTCAAATATGTACAAATGACAACCGGTACCAACTTACTCGTAATTACACGGTATATTAAAAGTTTAATTTAATATGGTTTTATCGTAAGTTGTTATAGAATAACATGTGATATACATTGAATAATAATGAAAGGGCTCAAACACGGAATAGATGAATGAGGTTGGAATGGTGAAGTGGGCGTGGCGAGCACGCCACACTCATGTTTCGAAAATCATAGCTCGACCGATTAATTCATTCACCGTGTTTAGTGCGCTTCGGACTACTTCGGAACACAAAGCTCTGCTTTAAAATGCCGCGTTGTGCAATTATAACCTGTAAAACAAAAAGTCAGACAGCAAGTATAGAGCGAGGAGGTATATCTTTCTATCGGTAAGTCTAAAATAACATTTAATTACAGTTTTATTTGTAAAAAACATAAAAATATTCTGATCACTATGAAATTCCAAACATTAACAACATTATTGCAACAAATTACAAAAAATATTCATTGCCCGATGTGTACTCGCTTAATCAACGCAATGACCAAGTCCGCTTACAATGTACTGCATGCGTTGCGTCCTTAACACTTCAACCATTGACGTTTCGTCCTTTGCCCTGATTGGCCGTGTTGCACGACGCATGTTTATCGACAGTGATTTACAATCAGTAGCTAGCTCTCGATTTAAGTGTGCGTAATTTATTTGTGTGCGTAATTCGCATACGTAACGAGCCTCTTGCTTGTAGTGGAGCTAAAGAGTGGGGAGACAAGCGGCGACACGCGTTATTATACAAATCAGGAAATATTTCCTTTCTAACCTCTTTTATCTGTTCTGTGGGCTCAAAGCTGTTATTATGGTGCTTTAGATAATAAATATAAATGTCACTTAGTGGTATATATAACTTAAAGTGTAACGTGATCAATATTTCCTCCAATACTTGTCTCAACATGTACCTACACCATTATCGATGGCGTGAAGATATAACGATATGGTGGATGACACCATCGATACGGTACACGGACCCAAAGTGCAGACATTCGACCTTTCGATCGTGAGTAGTAATACCTTTACTGCCTGAGCTATACTTAACCTAAAACGACCATATTTAGTCCATAATGGCGTCTTTTATAGTCAAGTTAATGATACTAAAGCTAGGTAACGTTATGAGAATATAAACTAAATCTTTTGGTCTGACCTTCGATATCTGAATGGACAATTGGGAGTTGTGTATTTGTTAAACTTTAACTTTATAGCCCCTGTAAATTCCCATGATCTCTTCATATCCTTTTAAACAATAAATAACTTTCAAGATGATTTTTGCTTTTGCTAAAAATAGCAGTAAAATTGGCTATTAAATGATGCAGCAAGTAGTTTTGTGAATACTGGTATCAGGAAGAGTGAGGGCGTAGAGGAAAATAAATACTGTAATGACTCGTCTATTAGTGTTTTTTTTAATTATGGATAAGTACAATACTTTTTTTAGTGCACTTTTGTTTTCGGTTTAAAGAAACTTTATTCCCATTAAAGACATAAGTCACTTACTTGAGAATAAAAATATAGATTACAATATGTTCGTCATCAGTATTACAATATAGTAGTTACCCATCCAATGCATTCATTTCTACAGAAGTGATCGATATCTGCAATGATGTGCTGGCTAAGTTGAGTTTTGAATGCATTGTAAGAGTGTACATTTCTTATACAGGACGGTAATTTGTTATAAAGCTGTGCTCCTTCAAAAGTTAGCATTTTTTTGCCATAGTTAGTTCTTGTTTTTGGTAAAACTAGCAAGCTTGCTCGCCGTGTACTGCGTTGAATAACTTATTTATATTGAGTGAGTGTTGTGTTTGAGTGAATGAGTGTTGAGAATATTTCTGATAAAAATGCATGTGTTGCAAATATAGTTGTTTTATGTTCATTATTTTTGTGTCTTGATAAATTTATTGGTAGATGTATGGGTAGTTGAATATTTTTATTGAATTTTAAAACAATAGTGTCTTGTTATCATTCAATTTATTATCAGGTAAATAGACATAGAGAGATTAATGTGTACTGCCAAAATGTACAAAACCGTAGCAAATAACCTTAAGTATATTTAATTTTTAGTGACTTGCTCCATGTATTTACCACTTTTCAAAGAATGGATATTTGTAAACAAACATGTATGTCATGTCACACAAATTCTTCTCAGAACTGGTTTTAACTTTGTTGCAGTAACAGCTAGGCTTTAAAATGCATTCATGTTAAGTTCAGAATGACAGATTGTCAATAAGTATTATGGATTTACGTTACTTTGTACGATTTTATGTAGGTTAGTGCTTTCTTATTGGTATTTAACCATTACTATTTTGAGATAAGGATCTCGTGGTTAAATAAAAACTGCCGTACGAGTCGATCTTCAAAGTCAAACAACGCTTATCGAGGTCGATGCGCGGATGGGAAATACGGGACGGAACAATGAGTCTTTCCCATCCGCGCACCAACTGTATACGCACCGACCGTGTGCGCACCTACCGTGTGCGCACCGACCGTGTGCGCACCGACCGTGTACGCACCGACCGTGTGCGCACCGACCGTGTACGCACCGACCGTGTGCGCACCGACCGTGTGCGTACCGACCTCAATAAGCATTGTTTTACTTATCGCAATTACTCCGTACCTCGGAAAGTACGTTAAGCCGTAGGTCCCGGCTGAAATGTTGTACATCTCTGAAAGTCGTTACAGCCTTGTGTAAAATTTTCTGACTTCTGACTACCCACTAGCCAGAAAATTTGACACAAGGCTTGCCAAGGGTCACTATCCTGTCACTCTACTATTGGGTTGTGGAAGTCAGATAGGCATATTAATCAACTTGAAATTATATTTCTCATAGTAGGTGTAGGACACTAAGACTTGTTCTTGCCCCCGGACAGCAAAGATTGAAAGGGAGACAAAAAATCATCATATGCGATTCACACATTTATGTGAATATATTCAAGGAACATGCGTCTGTGTATCATTTCGGGAAAGACGACGTCGAAGTGCGTGATTGGAAAAAGAAGTCACAACATAACTAAAAACTCCAGGAAACTGGTATTTCAGGTTCAACCTATCGAAAGCCTTTTATGCTACGCAGGTGTTGACAGAATGTTAGTATGCAAGGAGAAGAAAACTATCGGAGTGAAATCGGGCAACCTAAATATGTAACGAAACTAGTGTTGCCCAAACGAGAGTCTCGCAAGACTCTCGTTTGGGCAACACTAAACGAAACGAAGGAAGAAAATCTCTGATAAGGCATTCGCAGGAGAGAATAAAGTAAACATCAAGAAAATACTTGATGTAGCAAACATCTTGAAGAAGCACTTCGGTGATGACTGGAGGACTAACACCCTGTATATTAAGAAAGCTAAATTTAAAAATCAGCTACATCCGTTGAGTACTGAAGTCCGTCAGATCCATAACTCAATATCAATATCCAGCTTCATTCATTTATTTACTTAAATTCAATGGTAAAACTTAAATTAGAAAAATAATTTGATTAAGATATGTCTGAGATTCGTATGAAGTAATTTTACTTTAAATGTATAAACCATTTTATACATTTAAAGTAAAATTACTTATCTAATTACTTATGGCATTTGTAAAGTAATTTACTGTAAATTAAATGTAAATTGACCTTTCTGGGTCTGGCGAGTTTTGATACTAGACGACACAATTATTTTGTTTTATAATCGCAATATAAACCATTAGGTAGGTACTTTATTTTACCTTAGACAATAGTGTATATCCAAACATACAAATGTACTAAACTGAAACGCAGCAAAAATGCGAGTACTGCGTTTCTTACTAGTACGTATACGTGATTACTGCATTTTAATCTGGTTTATGATCATTGCTGCATTCATACTAACAATATCCGATAATTTCACAGGAAATACTGCATTTTTCCTTACAGTTACATCATGTTCCAGTCCTGAAAAAAAAAAAAAAAAAAATCTACGCTACTTGAAAGTATCCAGACGTAATTTTTGACGAAAAATCGAAAAAAAATCGATAACTGCATTTGCTACTCGTAGTAGTAAATGCAGTTATCGATTTTTTATAGGGCAGTATATGTATTATACATATAGTTTAAATCAATAAATACTAATGTGATGCATCAATTTACAAAGTTTCCCTATAATTCATAAAATGATGTTAATATGTTAAACACTTATCAATTTACAAATTCTCAATCTACAGATGCCTTGAATAAATAAAAAAGTCGGGGACCATAATAAACTTCTGAATTCCTAACGGTTCCATTTCGTTTCGATCCGATCAACATTAACGTAAACTATGCAATAATATAATATTATTTATATTTATTACTCTATCTCGATTTGATAATTAAGCTTTTATGTCTCCACGTTATTTGTTAAACTTTATAATAGTAATTAAACAACTTTATCTATGTATTCTGAAAACTGTTTATTTTAACGAAATGAAAATATTTGCAGAAACCGAGTGGGTGGCTTAGTTTATTGCAAATAGAGGTATAACTTTAATAAGTGACAATATTTTATGAGTGCATGTGTATTTGACATGCCTTCTTAAATAGCTTATACCGTATTCTTTTATGTTATTTCATGAGATAAAGAAAATTGAAATAGAGGCCAATGAACAGATATAATTATTTGGTAAAATTGTTTTAGAAATTAGACAGAGGCAATTTATGAAATTTATGTAAAGCTGTTTAGAGTAAACTCATTAGTTATAGAACCTTATAAAAGAGTTATTGAATGAAATAAAAAACATGTTTGGATTTCAGCTAATTTTGTAGAATCGGAGATGATAATAATGTTTCGAGACTATGTGATATTTGTATGTTTGAACGTTGGCAATCATTCAATGTTATTATTTTCTCGGCACAGATTGAAGTTCATTTAATTTGTGCCCTAAAAGTAACCTCGTACCCAAATTTTATTACACGCTAGTGATTGCGTCACAGAACTGTATACATCTACCAAATTTGAATTCAATGAGTCCAGTTTATTTGGAGGAATTTAACTGTAACAGACGTACGGACAGACTGCTCCATTTGTTTTTAGTCCATAGTCATGTAGGGTAACAAATGAAAGGAGGCTCAAGGAGGGGAATAAGGGTTGACTTTTACAACAACTCAAATTAAACTTGGCACAGACATCTTTGATATCTTAATAAGAAATCTTAAGGTGAACAAGATTTATCATAATTAAGTACTTTATTTAAACATGCATTGATTCTGTTTTGATCTATGTATTTTAATTGTTTATTAATTACCTACTAGCTTCTCCCTGCAGCTTCGCTCACGTAAATTTTTTCCAGCAAAGAAACATAGGGTCTTCCTTTTTTAGTCCGGCTGGTAAGAGATGAATGAGATCTACGATGGAGCGAGCTAGCCCTGAAGATGCCTGTTGAGCACAGAAGTCGGCAGAGAGTTCCACAGCTTGGCTTTGCAACAATAAATGTGAAGGAAAAGAGCTTGGTACGACAAGACCTTTCTTAAGTTCTAATTTCAACAAAGCCAAGTTTCAACAAAAACGTTCCAGTGGTTTAACCGCGAAAGCGTAACAAACAATTACTTTCGCATTAATAAATTAGGAGAGATTTATTAAAAAAAGTTCTTAGCTAGACATTACACAAGTAATACACACATGCTACTAAGCTCCTCAATCTAATTGCAAATCTCCTTAAAAGGCTCAAACTTTCCCAACCGGTTGCAGACATCGCGAGGCGGCAGCCACAAAGCACATTAATAATTTATCGACAGTCATAAACTACAATAATGTTTGTTGGCCGAGTCTTCATTATTTATATTCATTATATTCCTTTTATTTTAGCCTGGAGGATGGACGAATAAAGCTTGGTATGACAGGGACCGGTGGAGACAAGGTGATGGAGATATTAACCAACCAGTTTGTGTCGTCACTTGTACGCTTATTAAAGTTTGGTGGTGCTGTTGCCTCTCTGTCTTGGTCGGATTATGTGCTGCAAGGATCTGTGTACGAAAACTTTTTTTCTGTTCAAATCCAAAACCCGTCTCAAGGGTTAGTGAGGAACCCGACTCGTGTTCTTGAGATGGAGCTTTGCCTGGCAGGGTTTGCGGTAATATTCTAACGAGGTACCGCCGGCCCGGAAGGATTAAGGTGGATTTTTAGTTGGGAGTTTGAAACTCCCTTCCGCTAGGGGAGTCAGTCGATAATTTTCTTCCCGAAATAAATGTGTTATAGTGCAAAGAAAAAATAGGTAGTATCTTCATTTGTAATAAGTGCTTAGGTACTTATTACAAACTAGCTTTTGCCCGCGACTTCGTCAGCGTGGAATACTTTGGGCTAACGTTAAATTTAACTCCGATTGTGAAGCATTCTTCATTGGTGCTCCGCTCCTATTGGCCTTAGCGTAATGATATATAGCCTATATATAGCCTTTCTCTATAAATTTACTATTTAATTAAAAATATTTTTTCAATTCGAACCAGTAGTTCCTGAGATTATCGCGTTCAAACAAACAAACACACTCTTCAGCCTTATATTATTAGCATAGATAGCTGTTGCCCGCGACTTCGTCCACGTTTCCGTCGTTTTTCGTAAAAAAAAGTAGCCTATGTCCTTCCTCACGGTTCAGTGATTTTGATGTAACACACAGATTAACTTTCGTAATTTAGTAGGGAAATATAATATGTCAATCTATAATACTGTTGAAAAATATCGCAATACCGAACCGCACAATATTATTGTTAATAGCAGTGCCCGCGACTCCGTCAGCGTGTAACTCCTTGTGTCTTATTAAGTTAATGTATTGGTAATATTGTTTAGATCACGTTCACATGAGGCTTAAGTACCTATAGAACGACAATACTCCAGCGCAAAGCTTCCAGGTAAACTATGTTGAAAGTTGACCCGTCCGGCACGTGAACATAAAGATTTCTAGAACTGCTAACCCGGGAAAGAGCGACATACTGACCATTCGAGAAACAACTGACACCGAGATCTACTCCAGCAACACGAAAAGTCTGCCCTTGAGCCTTATTAATTGTCATTGCATAACACACCGATACTGGGAATCGCGTTCTTTTAAATTGGAATGGAAAATTATTTGCTATTATGGGAATTCTGGGAATAAAGACGGTTTCTCCTGCACCGCAACCTGTTAAAATTTGAGCCTCGATTATATTTTGTTGCAACTGGGTTACTTTTAGCCGAGTTCCATTGCAAAGTTGTGGTGGTTTTAAATTTCGGAGCAGAATTATAATCAGAAAGCTTCGAACTGCTAAGCTATCGGGAGTTACACGTGTTATTGTGAGTCAACCATAAAAGATAGATATATGCTGTCGTGGGATATTTTTTATATAATTTTAAGGAGAACATTTCCGTCATAAATGATTTCTGTGTAGCTTTAACCATTATGGTTGCACACGCGACGGAAGCTTAAAAAATGGAGTAACTTCTCCCGTTTTCCCAACATATCCCTTCACTGCTCTGCTCCTATTGATTGTAGCGTGATGAAAAGTATACTATGTATAACCTGCTCAGGAGTATGAATATTAATTGTACCAAGTTTCGTTAAAATCCGTCGAGTAGTTTTTGTTTCTATAACGGTTATACAGACAGACAGACAGACAGACAGACAAACAGACAGACAGACAAAAATTTTACTGATTGCATTTTTGGTATCAGTATCGATCCCTAATCACCCTCTGATAGTTATTTTGTAAATATATTTCATGTACAGAATTGACCTCTCTACAGATTTATTATAAGTATAGATTATGGGAATTCTGGGAATAAAGACGGTTTCTCCTGCACCGCAACCTGTTAAAATTTGAGCCTCGATTATGTTTTGTTGCAAATGGGTTACTTTTAGCCGAGTTCCATTGCAAAGTTGTGGTGGTTTTAAATTTCGGAGCAGAATAATAATCAGAAAGCTTTGAACTGCTAAGCTATCGAGAGTTACACGTGTTATTGTGAGTCAACCATAAAAGATAGATATATGCTGTCGTGGGATATTTTTTATATAATTTTAAGGAGAACATTTCCGTCATAAATGATTTCTGTGTAGCTTTAACCATTATGGTTGCACACGCGACGGAAGCTTAAAAAATGGAGTAACTTCTCCCGTTTTCCCAACATTTCCCTTCACTGCTCTGCTTCTATTGATTGTAGCGTGATGAAAAGTATACTATAACCTGCTCAGGAGTATGAATATTAATTGTACCAAGTTTCGTTAAAATCCGTCGAGTAGTTTCTGTTTCTATAACGGTTATACAGACAGACAGACAGACAGACAGACAGACAGACAGACAGACAGACAAAAATTTTACTGATTGCATTTTTGGTATCAGTATCGATCCCTAATCACCCCCTGATAGTTATTTTGTAAATATATTTCATGTACAGAATTGACCTCTCTACAGATTTATTATAAGTATAGATGAAGAAATTATGCTCGTCTTCTAACCCTAAATAAAGTAACATAACCACTTATTTGTCATAGGTGTCATTTGGGTCGACGAGGTCTCATCTTCCACCTGTATTGATGAAGAAATACCGGAGGACATTACTACCGTCTTGAAAAAAATAGGATAAGTATAACGAGGGTGAACGGAGAAGTCTATGGAATAAAAAAAAAACAAAGAAATTGATCTATCATTAAATACTTACTACTTATTTGAAGTAAACTTTTAATAATAGAACATTAAAAACAAAAATCTAAAAAAGATAACAAAATATCGATATAAAAATTATACGCTACATGCACAGAATTTATCAATGAATTTGTAGCGCGATCCTATTACTTGAATGCGGCCTTTTTATCCTTTCACAGGCGCACGAGCCGCTCGGCAATGAAATATTATCGTGTATATGGCTTCTGTTCCACTTACTCAATACACCATATTATTTTCGAGATGGTAAAAAATGTCATCTGGTATATAAACAATGATCAGAATACAATTATTATATTTTACAAGAGCCAGGAAGGATATTATGCAAATAGCCTGATAAGTAAGGCTTTGAAAATATCTGATTTAAATACATCGTGGACATAGACTAACTGCCGCCTCGCCCAGGCTGACTCATAAACGGTTCAAATATAAAATCAATAAATCAAATACCTATTGAAATTTAGTACCTTACTTTAAGTAGTGTAATAATAATGTTCTTAGACGTAGTTGTACGAAAAACCTCAAAAGTTAAACCGATTTACCGACAATAATATCATTCTTATATTTCAGCAATGTTGCCATACAGTTGCTGGGTACGCTGATCTTCCAATGAACCTTGACTGGTGAGTGACGGAGAAAACGATTTCAAGACACTCACTTTACTATTTCTGGTTAGCCTGTTTCCAACTCCAGGCGCGCCTCAAAGAGTGTCAGCAAATTGTCGGGGCCCATAAGGGGACTGTTCAGGACTACAAAAGGCCAGTGCAACGATACTGGTGTGTCCGAACTTGTCCACGGTTCGTGGAGCCCAAAACGTTGCTTACAACAATAGTACTTACACAATAGCCTAATATTACCACCAACCTTCTGAGCTGATGACGACAAGCGAGGATCCTTTCGATCGCGTCCGTGTGTGGTATGTATGTAAGTATGAAATGAGTAAGTGAAAAGTATAGTGAAAGTCAAGTGTAGATGGACGGAGGTTCTCAAATGCAGGTCCTCCCAACGCGGTCTATCAGCAATCGCAGCACAAACTTCGCACCGGATTGAAGCTATTTATCACTACTTTCAGCAGAATCCGCGTGCCATGCGGTGGCAACCAACCGGCGATAAATCCCAAAATATCCCAGGTTTTTCATCAAATGGGGATTACAAATTCCAATTAATCGTTACTCGCGACCCAATTATCGGTTTCAACACGCGATTGCACACGATATTTAATTACAATAAATCAAAGTCCCAAGAGCGGACATTTTCCAACAAAGCAAGCAAAGTCTATCTGTCAAAATCAAGTAATGTCAAGATCAAATTTCTTTATGTCAAAAGGGTACGTTCGGAAACGATCGGTACTAAACATCTACCCCCCCGGACGGGCCTACCCGTCCGCTAATCAATTGGAAGTCTTGACAAGGTTGCAAATTTAACACAGCTTCAATGCGGCCAAACACCGTAGCTAGTTCCTCAAAGGTGAGAACGGTGTCTCCCAACAATCTCCGCCAGCGTCCCTTTGCCGCTTTCACCGCGGCCCCAAAAATACCCCCCCAATGGGGGGCAGGCTGGCGGGTCAAACAACCAAGTGACCCCTCGGCGAGCCGAACTATTACCAATGTCAACCTGGTTCTCATTAAGGAAGGCGTATACCTCCTTCAAATAGTTACTTTTACCCTTGTAATTCGTACCGCAATCAGACCTAATCAAAGAAGGTAACCCACGGCGAGACACAAATCTTTCCAAAGTCGCCTCAAAGGCCTCTGTCGAGAGGGAGGTTACCAGCTCCAAATGTACTGCCTTGGTTGACAGGCAGACAAACACACAAATAAGCCTTAACAATCCCACTATTACGAAGGGTGGACGTCTTCAACAAAGGGGGGCCAACAAAGTCCGTTACGACGCCAGCAAAGGGCCTCGCCTCATTGACGCGATCAGCCGACAAAATCCGAAATTCTCGCTGCAGAATGGCCAACAGCGCATTGCAACCGGCATGCGAGTTCTTAGTGTGACGATCAGTCACCAACAATTGAACCAAGTGGCCCTCCTTGGGCAACAAAAGGGGGTGACGGGCCCCATAAGGAAGGCTAGAGAGCCTCAACCGTCCTCCAACACGGTTTCCCGAAGTGGCTCGTCCCAACCAAGTTTAGTTATAACAAGGGCAGGAGCACCAATTTTAGGGTAAAGACAACTCACAAGGGTGATTTCAAACCAGGTCCTTTCCTCAACAGTGGTGTCAGCCGGTTCGCCAGTTCCCCAAATCTTGCCTGAAAGGTCGTTCACCTTCAGGCCAACCTGTCCCGCTAACCAAGACGACACAAGGCAACCCTGGGCTCCCGTGTCCAAAATGGCACAGACCACAATCGAGTCACCCAAAGGTCCCCAGACCTTGACCGAGGCCGTTGGCAACAAAACCGTCTTGATCGGGGACCCCCCCCGCGCGAACCCCCCTCAGAAGCTGGTCTGCTGGAGCGGTTCGCGTTGGCGCACAAAATCTCAAGGTGGGACCCTTCACAAATTCTACACGGGCGGGGGTCGGGGCAGTCCCGATGAAAGTGGGCCCCCAAGCACGAGAAGCACAAACGGCGTGCGTTGACAATACAGCGGCGGGCACTTACGTGCAAATTCAAAAAGTCCGGGCAACGCGCCATGACATGCCCCGTTGCTTTACAAAAGTCACAATGATGAGGACTCCGGGCACCAGCAAAACGGGGGGCGGGGCGAACATCAACAGGCCCCCTAGCCCGAGGACTCCGGGCGCCAGCAAAACGGGGGGCGGGGGGAACATCAACAGGCCCCCGAGCCCTAGTCCGTCCCTGGTCTCTAGGCTGAGAAGGTAGTGGGGGTGACCCCGTGGCGCCACGAGTGTTATCCGAAAACCGACACTCGTCTTCCAAAAATTTGAGGAGGTCGTCAAAGGGGGGAAGATGGGTGGCACTATCCCCACCATACTTCTGCTCAAAACGTGACCTCAGCTCCGCGGGGAGCAACTGCAGCACTATGTGCACCAACAAGTAGGACCAATGTTCTACCGGTAACTCCAGGCGTCTCAAAGCGTTGGTCGCTGAGACCAACGGGTTCAGCAAGTCAGTGCGCAACGTCGACGTGCTGGCAATGGCCGGTAGTCCCAAAATCTGGTCGAAGTGCACATCAGCCAGGCAGCGCTTGTTCTGATACCGTCGGGAGAGAAGCTCCAGAGCGGTCGGGTAAGAGGAATCCGTCACCAGCAATTGCTGAACCAAGGCTGCTTTCGAAGGAGGAGGCGGGCCGCGTGAGGGAGAGGATGGCGTCCTCCCTCCAGCCCAGCCGCAGTGGTAGACGCCCACGGCGTCGGACGTCGGCCGACGATCTCCGGCCACCGTAGGCGCGGGCATGCGGACAGCGAGTAAAGGGCAACTCGCTGTCCGACCATGGACCATGCCCGGGTCGACGGCGCGTCGTGTTCCACGCGCGCCTCAAAGAGCGTCAGCAACATGACGAGGCCCCCTCTGCAGAGGGCCGAAGCCCGCCGGGGTCGTGGGACTCATCCCGTTACCGTGGCCCCGGTATGTAAAGGGTTATTGAAGGAACACCGTGGATTTTAGTCAGTAAAAGTCTGACAGTCCCTCCCACCCTGCCCGGAGTGGGAGGACTTATTTGATAATTTTACCACGTTAAAAAAAAAAAAAAAAAAGGCTCTGGCTTCGCCCTCCAGGACAGACAATAAATAGGCCAGCTTCTGGGCAGGTCCGAGGTCCGAGCGTGCATCGACAAGACTCTCAAAGAGATTTAGGAAGCCCAGCCAGTGGTCCAAGCGACCGTCAAAATGTGGCAGCTCCAGGGTGGGCAGCCTACTCAATAGTCCAGGGCCTGCAACAACGGGGGTCTGCGGCTTGGCCGCATCAGGTACCCGACTCTTCAAAATTTCCCGCGCTCGTAGACATATGACATCCCCCAGGTGGACAATCTGGTCATAGTCACCCAAAATCTTATCGCGGGCTGCCTGGTCCATCACCCCCAAATCCACGTCCATGATGAACTCGCAGAAGCGTGTGAGCGCAGCATCAGCTGCCTTGATCCTCTCATTCAAGCGCCCGTACCGAGCAAGGGTGAGCTCTTCCAAATCTACACGCTCAACCGTTGCAGCTGCCGATGTGAACCATCTCAACTGTGAGGTCAATCCGGCAGCAGCCTCCCTGACTGCCCTTAATGAGGCCATTGCAACAATCAAATATTAATACAACAGGCTAAAATTAACTAAACAAACAACAATGACTTGTTAGCCGACCAAATAATTTCACCAAAATAACAACTTAAATTCAATTATTTCAAGTCCAAATCCGACCCTGTACCCATTCCAAGTATGAATCTAGCTTGGTACAGATGGCTAGTTACAAAATAAATAACAATTCAATGTATATACTATGCTGGATCAACCCCAATTAAATACAACAATTGAAGTATAATATTGAGCGGACAACCACCAACAACAATCCAATAAACAAATAAATGCAATAAGTCAATCCACACCATTCAATTCTTGTTATGTTTACAAATGTGTGATTATTATTTAGATAACCTTTTAAATTCAGATCAGTGACATTCAATTATTAATTGCAACAAATATACCAAACAACTTTACAACAAATATACCAAATTATACCAAAATACAACCAATAATTCCTAATTTCACAAATAAATCTTACTTGTCAATTCAACAAAAGGGGGCTACAGTACAAATTACAAATACAACTTCAATTGATTCAACTTCAATTAGATAGCCCGGATGACATGGTAATATATTCAAAACTTATTAAGTTATAAGTTATGTTAAGTAATTAAACTAAAGTTACTTTCAAAACTTCCAATTTACTATGTGGATTTTATATTATAAAAGCCACGCTCTGCTTACCAAAATTGTTCAGGACTACAAAAGGCCAGTGCAACGATACTGGTGTGTCCGAACTTGTCCACGGTTCGTGGAGCCCAAAACGTTGCTTACAACAATAGTACTTACACAATAGCCTAATATTACCACCAACCTTCTGAGCTGATGACGACAAGCGAGGATCCTTTCGATCGCGTCCGTGTGTGGTATGTATGTAAGTATGAAATGAGTAAGTGAAAAGTATAGTGAAAGTCAAGTGTAGATGGACGGAGGTTCTCAAATGCAGGTCCTCCCAACGCGGTCTATCAGCAATCGCAGCACAAACTTCGCACCGGATTGAAGCTATTTATCACTACTTTCAGCAGAGTCCGCGTGCCATGCGGTGGCAACCAACCGGCGATAAATCCCAAAATATCCCAGGTTTTTCATCAAATGGGGATTACAAATTCCAATTAATCGTTACTCGCGACCCAATTATCGGTTTCAACACGCGATTGCACACGATATTTAATTACAATAAATCAAAGTCCCAAGAGCGGACATTTTCCAACAAAGCAAGCAAAGTCTATCTGTCAAAATCAAGTAATGTCAAGATCAAATTTCTTTATGTCAAAAGGGTACGGTCGGCCAAGAAAGTGGTGTACCAGTTTTGATTTAGTTTCCCGGTCATCGAAAATTACAACAAGGTTCGTTATAAAAAGATATTACTGAAAGAGACAACATTATCATGACGTAAACCTATGTATTTAGTATTCATACGTCATATGTCACATATAAGTACATGACATTTTAACCTTTAGTATAAATGAAAAGGACATTAGTTTCTACAAAGCAATTGAAATGTTTCCAAACAAAAGTAATAAAAACTATTTAGACAACCGAATTCCATTTGAAAAAGAAAACTGACAATTGACATTTTGTCAAATATATGCAAAAAATCGATATATTTTCCGTGTTATTTTTCAATCAACTGCATATAAAATCATCTCAATGCCTGCCAACTTGACCATTGCCGAAAGAGCACAAATAATTGCCCAATTTAATGAGGGAAGCAGTATCAGTGCGATATCCCGGAATTTGAATATATCGAGGCGTTCTGTCCGCTTTTGGATTCGTCGTGAAGGAGAGGAGGGAAGTTTGTTGGATCACAGAAGAAGTGGTCGCCGGCCTGCACTCTCCAATAACGATAGAGAATTCATGAGACGGGAATATGAAATCAATGGTTTTAAGCCCACAAAACATTTTGCGGAGATGTTCGATGTGAGTGCCCAAACAATAAGGAATCATCTACATTACATGGGGTTGCACCACAGGCATTACGCCAAGAAAATATATTTGACGGATGCTCACAGACTTGCTCGTCTGAACTTCGCCAGAGAGCACTTAGAGTTTGATTGGTCTAATACAGTGTTTTGTGATGAAAAAACGTTTAAATCCAGTCAGCATGGACGTCTTCACCTTTGGCGATATAACTCAACACGGTATAAAGATGATCATGTAATCCCAAATAGAGAATCAGGTCGAATTTCCGTAAATATTTGGGGCTGGATGAGTACGGATGGTGTAGGAGAATTGTGTTCTCTACCTCCTCGAGCGACGGCTGTAAATTATATCGACGTGCTTCAGAATGCAATGCTACCGACAGTCCGTAATGTTTACCCGGAGAACGAAGTGCCACAATTTGATTTTGTTCAAGATAATTGTTCAATTCATAATGCGAGGATCGTAAGAGCCTGGTTTCGTTCACACACTGACGTAAGGGTAATTCAGTGGCCCTCAAGATCGCCGGACCTCAACCCGATAGAAAATCTTTGGGGCCTTATGGTCCAACGATGGTCGCATCAAAATGAAAGAACCAAACAAGCTCTTATTAGTCACTGTAATTATATCTGGGAGGAAATGCGGGGAACCGATATTTGCTCACGGCTTGTTGGTTCAATGAGGTCTCGTCTTTTAGAGGTTATAGAGGCCAACGGCGGTTACACCCGTTTCTAATTTTTAAAAATTTTCAATATCTTCTAAATATTACTATATATGCTATGTTTTTGTTTGTTATGAGTATTTTAAAATTGATTGTAGAAATTTAATAAAAGGATAAATCTATTTTTAGCTTGTTTTTTATTGATATTGTAATTACAAGTTTACAGAAATTGTAGGTTTGTGGACTCGCCTTGTGCCTTTACAATTTTATGTAACTTGTTGATTACAATTCTGAATTTGTAGATACAATTTTGTCATCAAAATCTACAGCCCCCCGCCGTTGATTTTACGACGTCATTGGTTCCATCAAGTTCAAACTAAGAACAGCTGTCACGTTACAAACAGTAATAGTCGTTATCAATAATCAGATAAAGACAGCAATAGAAGTTGTCAGATCGATCTGCAAGCGAAACTAATCTTTATCACCTATGAATCTGCAAGCGATATTCAACCTTAGGGTGGTACACCACTTTCTTGGCCGACTGTACGTTCGGAAACGATCGGTACTAAACAGGGACCGTTGCCTGCCGAGGTTACGGAATTGTTAAAAAGAGACACCGCTGCCTCGGAACACGAAGGGCATATGATGGAACACGGATGGTGTTTAGTCAGTAAAAGTCTGACACACCCTCCCGCTTCGCCCAGATCGGGAGGCAGTCACTGGATTGTATCCCATCCTTAAAAAAACCCCTGTTTCCAACTATGTTGAGTTCGGGTTCCAGTCAGTTCTGTAAGCAGGACAAAGCTAAGTACCAGCTTAGTACTTTACATGGAACGACTACCTAGCTGACTTCCACAATCTAGTAGCTGGGTAACACGATATCTTTTAGCAAGACTCCTCCCAGAATTACTGGCAAATGGTTTCAAGTCATAAATATTTAAATACTAGCAGTTGCTCGCGACTTCGTTCGCGTGGGAAGTTTTTTCCGTGTAAATTCCGATCCCGTAGGAATTTCGCAAAATCCCGTCTTAGTGAGCATCTACGTACTAAAAGGAACCCCCATGCATAAGTTAATGTTAAAAATAAGTACAATACACGTAGGGTTCGAGAAAATAAACTGGTTCAACCCAAGATAACTAATTATTACGGAAAGAGGACATCTAAGTATTTGGTACCTCAAGTATTTAACAAAATAGAGTTATTAAGAGAAAAAATAAAAATAAGTAAAGGAACACTAAAGAAAAAACTAAAAAATATATTGGAATGCTTATCATATATTTAGGTAATTAACACATTGTTACTGTGAGATTATAGATATAGCATTGTATTGCAACATATTGTGTAGAAGAAATTGGAATGGTTAATGTTAACGTATAAAGAGCGCCTCTCGCCATCAAACGTAAAAGTTTGGCGAGTTTAGATTTAAGTGATACCTCTGTATATAAATAAATTAACTAAATAAATAAAAAAATAAAAAAAAAAATATTTGAAAGCCCTACTACTTGTAGTTTCTGAGATTTCGTGATTAATAAGTGAGTAGTATTTCGCTTTTATTAATATAGATATTTAATTTTGCAGTTTCATAAGTAGTTAGAATAAAGTAAACAGAAAAACAAATGAAATTTAGTCTGTGTGAGTGTATTTTAAAATAAGTTCTCAGTCTTATGAATTACATTTTTTCTGAAAATAAATTATTATTAAAATGGTTATTAAATAACACACTTAACCATAATTTTTCTTCGGAAATTTAAATGAGACCGGAGTTTCCTAACTGACTACCTACCCTGAGAACAAACACCGAAACAAACTCAGAGATCAAAGATGCTTTTGAAGTCCTTTCAATTTGTATTGGTCAAATCATATGCGAACCATGTAGGTTAATGTCTGTGGTGATCTCTTGTATTATTGATATATATATGGATTGAAAATGGGTATCTATCGGTACCACTCTCTTCCCTAACATATAAATTTCACCGAGTCCCATACGATCTTATCAGCCGTGTAATGCGTAGATAACTATCTAGCATCCAGAACATCTAGGTAGGATAGCGGTTGTGCCCCATTCGCGCGAATTATATCCTTGTACCGGGTTCGGTCCCGTGTTGGACATTCTTTACAGTTACTTTATATCACGCGTTGTTTTAATAAGGTCAGATTAGGGCTGCGTGGATCGGAAATTGTGAGAATTGCTTTGTATACTAGTGGTGTTGGCTTGGAATTAAGTAGATGTTATGTTGCAATATTAATTCATGTCTTTATTTCGGTCCATAAAACAAGTGTTAATAAAAGAAAAGTTAAAAACTTTGTTAATACCTATATACAATTCACTTTGCATATTTAGCTGGTATTGAACACAGGATCGAAATGTTATGCAAAACCCAGTGTTTAATATTTTATTTATATTTTTATTAGGTCTACCAACAGTTATTTACACTGATTCCGTACAAGGAACACAGGCTTAAAAATAAAATTACAACGTAACAACCCCTTAAAGGGGAGCATCACATCAGCTCACATTAGGCGGTCATGTACAATATTTTTCAAATCGATAAAATTAGAATTATATTTTTTTTATTTAAAACTTGAGGATAATTGAATTTATTGAAGAATTATCCATTTTATAACTCACTGTTTTGAGGATACCGATGGAGCTGCCCTGCACTCTACCTAACATTGATGCAGCTTTTTGCCTAATGATGGTATAAAAGTCGTCGTCATGAGCGTCTACAGACATTAGAGATGCACTACTGAATCGAAAGGCCCATCAGTATCCTAAAATAAATTGTGTACTGTATACGCAAGACTGAGAAGCTATAACAGAGAGCTTTCACAGAGAGCTTATACATACAGTATGTATGTAGAAAAGTACACCCACAAGCTAGACGTGTAGAAAGTTTGGCAATAAGCCTTAAAGAAATGTTAATATATTACCTAAATGAATAGTAGTTAGATATAAATAGAAATTTTCAAAGGATAATGCCCAAAATACCTATATGGAGGAAAAACCCAGAATCGATTAAAACGATTTACGAGTATGTGTGGCAAGGTAAAGTATAAACACTATATCCCAAATCCAATAATAGTTTTCGATTAAACCATCACCAAGTAATAAAAAAATCGTAACTAATTGACTAAATTTTTAAAAATATATGATACTAGCTTCCGCCCGCGACTTCGTCCCCGTGGAAAAAAAAATCCCCCGATTTTGAAACATTCTTCATTACTGCTCCGCTCCTATTGGTGTTAGCGTGATGATATATAGCCTATAGCCTTCCTCGATAAATGGGCTATCTAACACTGAAAGAATTTTTCAAATCAGAACGGTAGTTCCTGAGATTAGCGCGTTCAAGCAAACAAACAAACAAACAAACAAACAAACTCTTCAGCTTTATAATATTAGTATAGATTTAAAGCAGTTTTACAAACGATATTGTGATGAATGGTACGTAATATTGAGAGAGAATTGAGAGTAAAGAATATTGAATATACGTATCTACTGATTATATACATGTATATAAATATAAAATATCATTTATAAAGTAAACTAGCTGTGCCCCGCGGTTTCACCCGCGTATAATCCTACTACTATTATTAATGTGAAATTTTTATTAAGATCTACAGCATATATTTTGTTTTGGTTTTTGACTCTATTATTATAAAAGTAGCAGGGGGTGGGGGGTGAAACACATTTTACCACTTTGGAAGCGTATATCTTTCGACTGACTCGCCCATGAAGAATTCCGTAGCTATGCTTGCTAGCATAGATTAACGTAAAAAAAAATGCTGTTATCATAATGTTTATATGACAAAGTTTTATTTGCGGATTTTGCAAATGTGAAAATGAAATCTCAAAAACTGTATCTCGTTCGAATCAATTAGTTAAAAGTTTTCATTAGAATCTACAGCATATTTTTTTATATTTTACACTTTATTATTTTAAAAGTTAGAGACACATTTTACTACTTTGGCATTTCCAAAGTAGTAAAATGTGACCCCAAATATATCTTTCAAACGATTGACTTTGACAAAAATGATTACATGAACCTCAGTATTATTTTTAAAGGTCTATTTATAGACGCCGACACCCGCATAGGCGTAAAGGGTTGATGTAAAAAAAAAATTTTAGTTTTAGTTCCATGTATGGGGAGCCTCCCCTTATTGTTTTTTTTTTTACATTATTTTCGCATAAAAATCGGAAAGCGGTTTGCAGAATACATCTATATATCAAGTTTGAACTCTGTAGTCTTAATAGTATCGGAATAAAATGACTGTGACATACGGAAAGACGGCCAGATAGACATGACGAATAGTATAAGGGTTCCGTTTTTTTGCTATTCGGCTAAGGAATCCTAACAACATCGCTTTTAAACTATGCCAACGTTGAATGTCTGACCCGTTTTTTCGGGTGGGAAAAATCATCGAATGACTTCTCTCGCTCTAAGTGGAGCGAGAAGGAGTGTCAGACTTCTACTGACTATAAGCCCACGCAGTTACTTCAGCTGCCCTTGCCTCCGGGGCCGCGGTATCTCATTACAACATACCTTTAAACTAAACGATGACATAAAAAATGGGATGAACAAAACAACACCCTATCAAAATTTCTTATTCAACTAAAGAGAAAGTAAAATATAAATATTCAAATGTATAGATACAAAAATACACATTTGACGTAAAAGAAGCTGAAACAATTTTACATAGGAAGTCTCTTAGCCAAGAAGTCGAAATGAAACCAAGATAAGGTTCACTATCAGTGCGGTATCTATCGTGGAGTGGTAGAGTACGCGAGTCATGCTCAACGCGTCGCGTCGTGCATCCCCGGGCCGCCGCGCCGCGGCCGTTTCGGTGAATAGCGTTGTTGAATAATTTTAATTTTACATTTTCTCCTAAACTATAAGTCCAAATTATATACTGTAAAAGGCAAAGATAATCTTCATAAAATTGTCTTGATGTTGAAATTACTTTCAAACGCAAATATTAATATGGCTGCATAATAATAATACTACAAAGACATTCCTTATTTTTTAAATATTTTCTTAACATAATTTGCCTTATTGTGGATTATTTATAAAAGTTAGATATGCAGTACCGCGGACTTTTTTTTAGATCTACATAAACCCTACATTTTTGTAGTACATGATCTTTACGTATAACTCAGCATTTCGCCAGCTCACGCGACAGATTTTCTTCCGACTTACTTCATTCACTAATACCTTTATTGTAGGAAAACCGAGAAGAGTAGCGTAATGCTAGATAGCCTATAGCCTTCCTCATGAAACTGCCTATCATAATCAGAAAGAATTTTTTAAATCCACCCAGTACTTTCGAAGATTAGCGCGTTCAAGCAAACAAACAAACTTTTCCGCTTTATAATATTATATATATATATAGTATATAGTATAGATATAAAAGTGATTGCGGATTATTATATGGCTATTAACTTAATAAATGAAAACAACTGAATATGTGCTACGTTCTTTTATTGATTTTAATAATGTTTTATATTTTCTAAATCTACGCTATCAAAAAAAGCCGCTGGCTGTTGAAGCTCTTCGTATCTTGCAAATGCAAGGTAGTATAACATGCTTATTATATGAGCACAACTGCCTAAAGTTCAACGACTATGAATGCATTAACAAACGTATTCTATAATTGCGTCTTTGCTGTTGTGACCCGGTGTATACATGATGTATTGAACATGCCGCGACTGTATGCGTCCTCTTAATAAAGTTTTCTCACCTAAGTCACCAATATTAATATGATGAGGATGTCGGTACACTTCTATTTCGTAAGTGCCGTTCTCTCTGCCGGTGCCTACAGCAAAAAAATCTTGTAGGTTTGGGGGTTTGCTTGTCTACATATATTCCCATCTCTTTCACGAGTGAGCAACAAGCACAGTAACAAAACAATAAACAAGTTATTCAACGCGCCTTGCTACACAGAATTGTTATATGCTGCTGGCCTTTTTGGTTATCGTTTTATGCGAAACGAATAGCGTATTTATGACCTCTTAATTAAGGTCTATTTTGTTGTTCATGAATTATTTTAATCGACTCTAGTTTTTTTTGGGTTTTTTTTGCCCTAGGCCCATCAAAAAGTGGCCATAAAATTTTCTAATTTTTGTTTAATTTATTATATACTTTAAAATAATATACATATGGATACAAATAATAAAACTAGTGTACAAAAGGTGGTCTTATCGCACAGGGTAGTCTCTTACTCTCTTACAGACAACCTTTGGATGGACAGAACTTAAAGGAGATAGCACTCCCCTTGCTTGACTAGACGGTATCAGAAGGGGGCCACCTTTAAGCGAATGAAAGTGCTCCCGCAGTCCCGGCGCAAGTGTGTGAGGGGACATAGGGTGGTTTTAGTCAGTTATACCCTGGCGGATCCTATTGACTAAACCAGGGTGGAGGACATTTACATCTTAATAAAAAAGGAATATAATAATGTGTGTTATGTGACTTCCATGACGGCAAAAGCCAGAGTGTTGACGAATTAATTACTCTTGTGTTACGGATCCCTTTACAGGAGAGATCGGTTATTTAATTATGTTTTATTAATCAATCATATATATATAAGTAGGGTTACAGTGTTAAAATAATGATATGTGCACTATTTTTTAGACAAACAAAAACAATAATAAAGATCCCATAAAAAACAATACTTGTCAAAAAAACAAAGTCTAGCAACTCAGTTCTTCTACCTTAGATTTTAAATAAATAGACTGACTCGGCCATCGCATGAAAACACAATATATCTCTCAAGTAATACATACATATATAAATTAGATTGTTTTTGCGATTGCCAAGTCAATCTATTAAAACCTTAAAGATTTTTAATATTGATATGATCACTATAAGATGTTGTCAGGTTAGATGATTACGTAACAACTTAAGACAGAAGGTACCTTAAGTAGGGACTGAATAATCGAATAACCAACTTGGTATGTGAGTTGGTACATGCATCTCACAACTTTTTACGGTAGAAGAACTGAGTTGCGAGATTTGGTTTTTTTGACAAGTATTGTTTTTATGGGATCTCATTTCTTTCTGTAGATAGTCCTACTTTTTTCCTTTCCGGTGCCTTCTACTTTTTGTATACCAACAACGAATTTACTTAAAGCCGAGAGGGCTTTAAGAAAATTCGTTGTTGGTATCTGACTTTTTTATTCCGTTGACCATTTTACAAGTTACCTTTGAACATAATTATATCTAGATACCTATCTACACCTATTATTCCATTATATTATACATAATTATTTACAGGTACACTGATTAATTAACTGTAAATGTAACTTTGTAATCCCATATAAATATATGGGATTACAAAGTTATTTATGCAGTTGATGTATCTAGAAAACTGGACCGAAATTGAAAATATTTTAGTTTTTCCTTGATTCATACACTAAACACTAATTGTATTCTAAATTTGAAGCTTCTATGTCTGCTAGAAGTGCCTTAAGCTCCTTTTCCTGTCATGCGTATTTTAGCCCGCACGCGGTTCTCGTCCGCATGCGGACTGCCCGCATCCTATCATTTGATACATGTTTTTCCTGACATGTGGCTAGCACGCGTGCGGAACGCGGCTTGGACGCGGGAGGGCAGCCCGCGTGCGCGCTATCCGGATGCGGGCGGTGATCTTCTGCCTTCAGTGTTGTTTTTACTGTGAAGCGGGTTGCACGCATGCTCATAGTCCGCATATAATCGCAAACAAAAATGAAAATTGATACAAAAAGAGTTATTTTTGAAGTGCACCTTCACCCTTTGTTGTGGGACAAGCGGAATGAACTTTACAAAAACCGGGAATCAAGGGCAGCTGGTTAGCTAGAAATTTGCAAAGAAATAATTCCAAATTTCGAAAATTATACTAAGGATGAACAGAAAGATTTTGGTGATAATTATTTTTTTAACGTTCATGTTTGTGCACGAGTTTACCCACTGGCGACACGCACAACACTGCAGCAGCAAACGAAATCTTTGTCCTGCGTGTGGCCCGGAGCGTGCTATCACCCGCATGCGGACGAGACCCACGTGCGGGCTAAGATACGCGTGACAGGAAAAGGGCCCTTAGACTTTTGATGATCGGTCAGTCAGTCAGTGTGCAATTTTGTCACTAAAATTAATAAGGAATTTTGACTCGTTATAATTCTTAAACTACTGGTTCAAATTGAATGAAATTTGAAATATACCGTGTTTATACAATGCCTGCTAGGTTGCTGTTGCAGGCTTCTAGTTTTATCCACAACGTAGTTATACGGGGTCGAAAATGGCCTGAACTGCTTCGAGAAAAGTATGGTACGGCCGTGCCGCTTTTTGCTTGACTTGGCGGGGGCACTGCCGTGCCCCCAGAACTATGTCAAGAAATTAAAACAAAATTTAGAAAAAATACATACCAGTAGTAATACGTCATTATAACCCTGAACTTTAATTAAGGACACTCGGTTATTTGCTATGCATATCCATACACATATTTTAATTCAATCTACCTTTAAAAACGGCACACTTTATAAACCCACCCACAAGCACTTAAACTTATCTCCCAAGACAAAAGTCATGTGCAAAATACAGTAATAACTCCAACCAACCCTTTTAACGTTAACCACATCTACTAACTAACCTAGACTATATCGCACGCATTTAGAAAACAGATCTAGCCTAAACGGCTAACTTACTAGCAAAAAGCTCTATCTTCAAACACGCTGTATAAGTATTTGTATATCATTCTGTTCACAACATAAATTTACTATGATTAGCGATTTTGAATCTTAGCATTGTGGGGTTAAGTTGAATTTTCACTGCAACAGAATTTAGGAATACGACTTTTTAGATCACTTGTTATCGTTTTAAAATGAACCTTATAGCTATTAAATTAAGATTGAAATTGATTTACAAGTTGTACAAGTTTTATGGGTTCTGTACAACATAGGTCTGCTATAAAGTGCTGTTTGGTCTTAAACTAGTCTTATCGGCACAATAAGGTACCCCAATCAGGAGTCAAAGAGCAATACGTCGGTCTTTGTAGGCCTTTCTTATTAATGGTATCTGATGTAATTAGGACGAGGTGTTACCTTATTGGTTCAATAAACTTTGGTCGATGGGAAAAGATATCGAAATTCTGGGACGATTTTCAACGGTTGCATAGACGATTTTATAAATCATTCCACGGATATCGTACATTTTACCGGAAAAAAAAAACTAGGGGTAGTTTCTTAAAATATTTTATTAAGTCCGTCACGTAGTTTAACAAAACACATTGGACACGTATTTTTTATTTCATCACGTAACTGAAAAATTAAGACGATACAGTGTGGTCGAAGATGAAGCACGCTTGCCTAGATGTAACCTATTCACTCTTGACTTAAAGACTCCCAGGTTATAGCTATCAGGAAACATAGACGCCGGCAGAGCATTCCACTCCTTAGCTTTATGCACAATGAAATTATTCCCTTAACGTTTTGCGCATATGGGTGGGTATGGTATGGTATAGTATTTCCACCCTGTAACGATGGCGCATCGCCGTTTGTCTTGTAGTCCGATGATGGAACGGGCTTGGCGGAATTAGATTGTGTAATTCCATTGCATACTCCCCGAAATGTAACCGATAGAAAACCGATAGACTAGCAACTCGTCGTCGATGTTCAAGGCTCTGGAGCTTTGATTCGCCTCAAGCGCATCCAGCTGGTACTTGGCAGATCCATCCCAAAGATGAGAGCAGTACTCCATACACGACCGAACCTGGGCTTGATAGAGATTGAGCAGCTGTTCGGGTGTGAAGTACCGTCTCACCTTTGCTAGGATTCCCAACTTTTTTGATGCTAATTGAGCCTTAGCCTCTATATACGGGCCAAAATTGAGGGTAGAAGTTAGTGTTACCCCCAAAAGCTCGATACGATCGGTTATCGGCACGGTTACATCTTGGATAAGATATGAGATTCTCCTCTGGAATGCGCTTCCTCTTGAGATCAGGGACGGCTGACGATCGCTACGCATTTAAAAAGAAATTGCGGATCCACTTTCTTCACCAATAAGCAGAATTTCCACATTTCATTTTCATTTGCTTCTTAAGTATATATGTATGTATATGTATATGTATTTATATAAGTATTTATTCTTATATATAATTTATGTAGATTTCTATTTTATGATATTAGGTTTTTTTGTGTTATCACTATTATTATCATTATTTTTTCCAATATAATGTTCACGTACATATTGCACCTTCCACTCTATCTCTTCACCACTCATGGTTGACTGGTAGAGAATGCCTACGGCATTAAGTCCACCTTTGTACCTATGTGCATAAAGTGTAAATAAACAACAATTTGCATAAATTTTTATTTATAATTAAAAAAATATATAATTTGCAATCATAAAAATCCATATCTACATCCATAATGTTATAAATCCAAAAGTTTGTGAGGATTAATGTTTGTTTACTCTTTCACGCAAATACTACCGAATACTACGGATCCAAATAAAATTTGGTATTTGGAAAATTCTGGAACAACACCTAGGCTATTTTTTATATCGGATTCACCCTATGTAATGTTTTTACCGTCGATATTTTCTTTAACAGAACTTTAATTATAAAAACTAGGTGGTAGATTTCGGCCCATTCTCTCTCATAGCCAGGAGGTCTATGTCCCAGCAATGGGAAGGTATAGGATGATTATGTTATGTATTAGATAGATAGAATATTCTTTATAGTACACCAATAATTTATAATTTTGTTTTTATAATTGTTAAAACTTTAAACAAACGTATGCCAAAACCCACAGACAGGATAATTGCAGTTCTGAGTCATAATTTTGCTCTTATGGTGATGTGAGTCCTCTTCTTATTGTGACTTGATTAAATAATGTTCTTTTTATTTTTGTTTGTTTAGCTCCAGTACTTAACTAACTCAAAAAATTCAACTACATTAACTGATTTTATTAGTGTACAGTTACTATCCCACCATAAATACTAAATATTATGTGAGCTATAGAAAAGTTTTTTTCGGTGAGGGAATCGAACTTGCAACACGCAGCACAGCAGATAATCGCTCAACCACGACACTAACCGTGTCGTTATTAGACACTTCCTTTTCCTATTTACCGTCTCCATGCTTGCCATAAATAAAAAAATAAAGGACGAAATCAGTCAAGGTCTCAATCCTTTTTCTAAGTCGTACAAAATCCCCAAGCTCCGCAACAACATCTAAGCTCGGAACCATATGTAATTAGAACGTCTATGCAATAACTTAGTCGCAATAAACGCCATTAGATTTAGCGCTAATGTTGCCTACAACAAATCAAACGCGCCGCACTATGTTATCTACCGGACAATATTGCTTTTGGATAAGGATGGCTGTTCATGGAACGGGATTTTGTCGATAGATTACACTTACTTATTTTCGTATTTAATTTCTTGTGTTTACAATGTTTACAAAACTATAAGATAAATGAGCATAATGGTTCTTAAATTACTGGTGTAATAGAAAAAAAATCTTATTATAGACTCGACAAAACTATTAAATCCAAGGCAAATTCGGTATAAAAGATGGTACCTAGTACATACATTATTATTTTCATGTAAGTTGCTCAAAATAAGCACAGCTCTTACTAAATCAAAATACATAATTATCATTTAAGTCAATAAGTACCGAAATAAATACCAACCTTTTCTAAGAAATTCGTTATAAACTAAAGTAATTCAGAATTTTCTATGGTGAAGATTGATGGAAATAGTGGGCGTACTGCCCACTATTTCCACCGAATCTTCCTGCTAAAAAACACATGCCATCTTTAGAATAAAAATCCTATTGAATACAGTGTCCACATAAAAATAACTATTGGAATAAATTAACCGAATGATTCCAAATTCTTTGGGTAGGCGTGATTTCACATACTAAATGAATATTAAGGACCATATTTATCCTTAATATTTATTTTACTACGTCTATATTTATAGCAAGTCACTAGGGAGATCAAAATTGCGCTGAATTAAAAACACGAGTACCATTATAAAAGTTCAGTGAAACATGCACAAGAATAAATTACAATAATCCAAACGCATTACATTCATAATTTCAAACAAGATTGCCAAAATCACAATCCTCATAGAATATTAAAAAGGTTATCAAAAATCTTATTTAGAGTGACATTCGCACAGACAACAGATTCTTATTTGCATGCGAACTGATCCCCGGGGTCGTGTTTGAGCTGAAAATAGTCGTCGATATCTGTCGCATAGTGTCGCGGCGCAGTTGTACCGTGAATGGGACGGTGTGGCCCGCGGGAGAGGACGCGATGCATTCCTTGAGATCGGAACAGGATACATGGAGACTTCTTCAAGATGTAATATGTAATATGTCTTAGTTAGTTTTACAGAAATAAAAAGTGTGGATATTTACAGGGAGGTGGGTATTTTTAGGGTTCCGTAGCCGAATGGCAAAAAACGAAACCCTTATAGTTTCGACGTGTCTGTCCGTCTGTCTGTCTGTCCGTCCGTCCGTATGTCACAGCCATTTTATTCCGAAACTATTAGGACTATAAATGTAAAACTTGGTAGATAGATGTATTCTGTGAACCGCTTTCCGACTTTAAGAGAAAATTAAAAAAAAATAAAAAATAAAGGGGAACATGCATGGAACTGAAACAGAAAAAATATTTTTTTCATGAAACCTATACGTGTGTGGTATCTATAGACAGGTCTTTAAAAATGACATTAAGGTTTCTTAAATGACTTTTTCATAAAGTTAATCATTTAAAAGATATACGCTTCCAAAGTGGTAAAATGTGTGTCCACCCCTCTAACTTCTATAATATTGAAGTGAAAAATCTAAAAAAAACATATATTGGAGATCTTAATGTAGACTTTCAACCAAAATTAATTTGAACGAGATCGAGTCGGCAGTTTTTGAGATACAGTATATTTTCTAAAACCGCAAATATAACTTTGTAATTCATACAAATACTATGAAAAACAAAGTTATTTGGCGTAGTTGTAAAAATTGTAAATAAGCTAGTTTTAAGAAATTTTTAAGGTTTTTTGTTTTTTTTTTTCAATTAAATATATTAAGTATATTATATTTATTATAGTTACCACGGAACCCTTCATGGGCGAGTCCGACTCGCACTTGCCAATTTTTTATTCTTCGTATCGATGGCATGACTATCTTTATATTTCAAAACATATTTGACCATAGACTAGATGGGATGATTAAGAAAATTGCTGGCACATAATGGCAATAGCGCAAGAAAGAGAGGTATGGCAATCTTTGGAGGAGGCCTTTACCCGAGGGGGGTTCTAGTAAATATTATATCTTTATACACGTGACGGTCTATATATATCTTTAAAATATAAATAAACTTGTGATCGAGAAGTCACGAGTTCGAACCCCACCCATTACACTATTGCCGTGAACCCACTCTGGAGTGGTGTGTCTGGACACAAGCATATTTAGCTTAGTTGGAGGGGGTAACAAGTTTGCTAGTTATGTGAGTTCTATCCCACATTGCTAGTAATGTATATAGTTTTTAATTTTAGTAATAAAATGTAAGCTACATAGATAATAAGTATATAAAGAGAGATAATTTATTTTTTCTTACGTTTTAAACTGGAAATAAAAGGTTTTTTCGTCTTTTTTATGTTATTTATCCAAGAATTTCGCCATTTCTGTGTCATCACCGGTGGTGGCGTAGAGATTTGTTTCTTTTTTTTATAAATAGAACTAGCAATTTTTTTTTATTTATAATAGGTTCGCGTTTGACCACCATCTCACCTGTTGGTAAGTGATGATGTGGTCGAAGATGGAGCACGCTTACCTAAAAGTAACCTATTCACTCTTGACTTAAAGACCCCTAGGTTATAGCTATCGGGAAACACAGACTCCGGCAGGGAATTCCACTCCTTAGCCGTACGCACAATGAAAGTATTCCCAAAACGTTTAGTGCGTACGGGTGGGATGTCCACCACGTAACGATGGCGCATCGCCGTTTGTCTTATAGTCCGATGATGGAACGGGCTTGGCGGAATTAGATTGTGTAATTCCATCGCATACTCCCCGAAATGTAACCGATAGAAAACCGATAGACTTGCAACTCGTCGTCGATGTTCAAGGCTCTGGAGCTTTGACTCGACCAGTGCATCGTTGCCAATGAGTCTCTTGGCCCGTTTCTCAATAGACTCAAGTGCGTCCAGTTGGTATTTGGCAGATCCATCCCAAAGATGAGAATTCACATTACTAGCAATCTTGTTAATCCTGCCAATTAAGCAATTTTTTTTTTTAAAGCCTATTCTCCTGAAGTGGTCCACCAAGTCAAAATCTGATGATGGGATCCCAGGGAAATCGAGGGAAACAATAAAATTTTCAAGTCACATACATTGTTTTTCATATACTTATTAACGCAATTTAGATATTTGTGACCGACAATTACAATTATCATCTCATGTTGCTGAGCTGATGGTGGAAAGTATAATTTAGAATTTGATTATGAAATCCCAGGAAATCAAGGGAAACAAGAGATTTACATATACTGTTTAAAGCTATTCAGATATTTGTGTCTGATTGTAATCATCTGATGCTACTGAGCTTATGATGTAAGTAAATACACCTGAAAGTTTCTAAAAGAAGTTTCTCAAAAGTCAGATTTAGATGGGGTTTTCAATAGAAATTCTGATTTAGAATTCCAGCATCTTTAATTGGTCTGTCCATAGTAACACTTAACTTAAGAATAACAGTATTGTCTAATTAGTTCATTTTTAGTGCAGTAATGTTTTTGTATGTTTGATGTCGATCTTTAAATGACTAAATGACCTAAGCAATGAAATTACTTCTACGCGTATAAATTATATGTTTTTCTGCTGACAACTATTATAGTATTGTATATTGACCTAATGATGCAGAATGAGGTTCCGCTACCGAGTACAATACCCAGACTGTAAGTGTAAGTAAATGCAAAGAGGAAATTCCTCTAGTTTATCCTCCGTTGAGCTGCCAACATATTTTCTAAGTCATGAATCTCCCTTCAATCTCGCGATGCAAGTAAACAGTGAATTTTCCGAGCTACTTCACGATTTCTCACAAGTTTTGCATTTTAGAACTAAATATTCTGATTTTATTCAACATACAGTAGAATGAATTTACTTCACTGTCTTATAGAGCTAGCTTATTAGTTCAGTGGAATAAAGCTAGAGGTGGACAAAGTGTATCTTTTTTGAGATTGGAATATTTGCATCTCGATCACTGAAATGATCCGGAACACTGATATGTTTCATTTAGCTCATTTGGATCATTGGCTCAAATGACTCAGTAATAAACGCGCGCGATGCAGCGCCATGTATAGAAATGTAACATTCTTACGTTGCGTCGCGATCATGGGCGTTTACTATTGAGACATATAAATGTTTTGAGGCATCAATGCTGAATGTTTTGTCTACATATTTATTGTAATAAGTGAGATTATAAATAAAGTCGATCCTCGTGCAAACGATACGAGAGTCAATAGTTAAAGTAAAATACATTGACACATTGGAAGGGATACAACGTAAATTCCTCAAATCCATAAAATATCGGTGCCGCCTCCATTTGATATCCTCGAATTTAGCCCACAGGAATATTGAGTTGTTGAGCTTAAAATCTAGACGCCTGTATCTTGAAACCATGTTTCTTTATGACTTGTGTAATAATAGATATGATTGCATAGACCTTATTAATAGGCTTAGTTATGTTGTACCAAGGACCATCATTAGACGGGAGGTGCGAGCACGTCCAATTTTTGCTGTGACTTCCTGTCGCACTAACGCTGGGGTTCGGGCACCTCTTCGTCGTATGGCAAACAATTTTAATATCGTCTTTGGGAACTTAGACTTGTTTGCTGTGTCTGCAAATAAGTTTAAGATCTCCTTATTTGAATTCTTAGTTGATGCATCAAATTTGTGACACATTTAATTGTAATAATTATCCTTCGTTATTGATTATTTATTTTGATTTGTTTAATTTTAATTATTTTTAATTTCAATGATTTGATACCGTTTGTTTTTCTATCATATTATTTCAATGTTATTTTGACGCTATTTTTTTTCTGTTTTTTGATTAATATTGTGTTTTATTTTTATTTATTTTTATAATTATTATTTTTGTTTTGTGAGTGTTGTAACCTTATTACGTCGTAAAATTTAATCTGTGGATAACGCAGTGGGTTACACATATGTTATTGTTTACTTAATGATACTAGAGACTAAGTGCTTTGTGTAACTGTTTGTTTTCCCGAAATAAATAAATAAACTCAAAGTGTCTTAGTCTCCCTTTCTCGCTTACTGCTCTGTCGCCACACGAGCGACGCGTTGCGCGCAATGAGCCAGAGCAAAGTAATGTTTCAGATTCAAATGATGCATTAGAAAGTTACTGATCCAATCTTTTGAATCACTTTAACGATTCGGATCAGTGAGTCAGTTCCGGAAAGAGTTACACACGCCTATAATAAACATGGAAATAGTAAACATGTATTCAACAATACCATAATTTCTTCAATAGGAATTATCTTAAAATCATCAGCTGAGTATTAGTAATTTACATGGAGTAACTATTAATAATTTTCTGGTTTATCATGATTTCCGAGGCACGGGTGTGGATCACACCGCCAACTTCCTAGCTGAGAAATTCCTTATGGAAAAACCCAATAACACTTTTTACCCCGTCCGAGAATCAAACAGAGACCTAGCTCAGCATGCTCAGTAGTCGCGCTAGCAACCACTAGACCATCGAGGCATTCAGTCATAATCTTAAATAAAACTGTGTTCAACATTTTTTTGAGCGCTATCATTTTGGCACGCTGTAATTCCTTATTTGATTAAGTAACCTTTTTGTTTGACAGTATTGGCTGTTATATCAAAACGTCATAGGTAGAAGGAAAGTATGGTAAGTACAATCAAGAACAATCAAGAACCTGAATTGAATGAATATCTAAAACAAAAGTAGTTCTAATGTCCACTCTACCTTCGCGACGAGTAAATACTAAGCACCCCCCATCGATGCTGCCAAGAAGAAATATTTACTAATATTTCAAAACAACAAATAACTTAAATAAGAACAAGGAAAATTACATACTAACAATGGTAAAGACAATTATCCTGCCGATAAGTTTAATAAACGACGTAATTGTATCTTGAATCATAATGATGCTATTTCCGACATCTTTAATGTAGATAATGATGGCATATCCTGGGGAAATATATTGTGTTGTGTGGGGGATATTGTGAATACATGGTTACTTTGTAGTTTTATTAAAGACTAGTTTCTACCTGCGGCTTCGCTCGCGTATAAATCTCTGCATCAGCTGTTCAAGTTTCCAGAATCAATAAAAGCCTATTGCCCAGATTGAATAGCTATATTTACAAAAACATCATTCAAATCCGTTGAGTAGTTCCGGAGATCAGCGTGTACAAAGGGACAAACAGGTTTGTTTTTAACCGACTTCTAAAAAAGGAGGAGGTTCTCAATTCGGATGTTTGTATTTTTTTTTATGTTTGTCCGCGCATAACTCCGCCGCTTGCCAACCGATTTGAAAAATTCTTATCCTGTTAGAAAGGGTATACTTCCCAAATGGTCCCATGAATTTACCAAAATCAGACAAGCCGTTTCTGAAAAATCAACAAAAGTCTAAAAAAAATATTTACGTTGATGATCTTTTCGTTTACTCTGCATTGCGTTTTTTGTTCGCGCATAACTCCGTCATTTACGAACCGGTTTGGAAAATTCACTGACCCACTAAAAAGCACAAAAATAAAAACTTTTTTGCAAAAAATAAAACCGACTTCCATATCAAAACACTACAAAGCCAAAAATAATTTTAATTTCGGAAGGCGGTGTGAAAAAAAAGAAAATACAAAACCAATAACACCGACTACCGAAATTAAAATTATTTTTGGCTTTGTAGTGTTTTGATATGGAAGTCGGTTTTATTTTTTGCAAAAAAGTTTTAAATTCTTAATTTATTACTGTTTCTAAGCCCCCCTCAATTATACACACGCTTTTAAACTGTTTTATATGTATTGATGATTAGATAGAGCTTGAAATTCATAAATTTCATTTAATTCATTCATTCATCATCATCATTGTAGCCGAATCACATCTACTGCTGGAAAAAGGCTCCTCAAAGCATCGCCACATCACTCAGTCCAAACAAACAAACTTTCCCGCTTTATAATATTTTATTATACTTTATAGTATAGGTAGTATAGATTATAATTATCATTAACAAAACTTATCCTGAATCTTGCAATACAGATCTCAATTATTACAGTTCCTGACAGTAATTCTCCTATATAAACCATTATACATTTTCTATTTCAGTTAGAAAACTAGATGATCAATCTAGTTTTTGGCGGAATTAATACTAGATATTTTTCTGAAGAATTATTTTGGTATAGATTTCGGCAAAGTAACACTTGATTCCATTCTATATATTTACAGTTAGGTTCTGAGAAGACTGTCATGGGTCATGGGCGACCCAGTCATAAGTATGCAGGTAAGTGCAGTTTCTTTTGAAATACGTCTGCAAAGGCTGGTAACGAGTTCAGGATTCTCCAGAAGATACAAAAACTGCTCTTCGCCTGGGCCGTCCTCGTTTTCCAAGTTCTCTTATTCCAACGCCCTTTGTAAAATACCATGTTCAAAAATGACGGTTACTTCACACTTGTTTCTTTAGTACAGCCACTTTTAACGAGCTTCTATAAAGTAAATGTTTTAGTCTGAATTTTAAGACGCGCTTAATTTTAGTTATCTAGATTTTTTACGATATCTCTCTTAGCGTAATTAAGATACTTTGCTAAGAGACGGTCTTAAAACTTTACTTCTTGTTGTTTTACATTTCACTTATTTTTCTTTTTGTGTTGAAGAAACATTCTTTAACAGTACATCAATATATTCTTCACATGAAAATAAAAACCTGATAGAGGAAAAAGCGGCCAATCTGGTCGTTAGTTCAGATGACTAAACAAGCAAGAAAGAAAAATTAAAATCAGTTCCTAGTTCTACCTCCTTGCTCTTGCTCAAATGGCCAATTTATGGAATTTGATCAAATTTATCCACAGAAATCAAAAATATTTTATCTATGAATTTATCAAACAAAATATTAATGAGAAACACAGCCTGTTTCTAATTAAATCTGATTATAGTAAAGTTATAGACACGCTCGTTATAAAAAAAATTTTTTGATGATGATATGGAAGTCGGTTCTATATTTTGCAAAAATTTTTTTTTCACGCTTTTTAGTGGGTCGGTTTGTAATTTATCTAGTTACAAATGCCATAATGTCAACAACTTATCACCTTTTACAAAATATTGCTTTTCCCGATGCATAGCCGTTAATTTTTGAGGAGTTCTCTTGGTACTTGACCATCAGCTCTACATCACCATATGTATTGTGCCGAGCATAAAGTGTTTAACATCCGTACTCAAGTAATCGAATCGCAATCCACGAAATACTTATTATTGAGGAGTTTCAGTGGCCATCTGTGGTCTTCATCATCAGTTCAACTTCCCCAAATGGTACTTTTCGGAAGCAACTGCTCAAGGTACTATAAGAAATACCCAAAACGCTATAGGTGTGCCTATAATATTTGAAGAGTTCCTTCGATTTCTCCAGGATCCCATCATCAGATCCTGATTTCGTAACATTGGGACCAACTAGAAAGTATACTCATTCAAACGCAAAAATATTTTTTCAAATCGGTCCAGCCGTCTCCGCGTTATGAGGTAATACACATAAAAAAAAAAGTTCAAGACGAATTGAGAACCTCCTTTTTTTGAAGTCGGTTAAAAAGCCACCTTCTGAACCTAAAGAAATAAAAAAAAAACACGAAATATGAATTGTATACGAATACGATAAGAATACCGAAGAGTTCCCCCATTACAACTAATGAATGTACTTCTCAAACTTTAATAATCTACTGACGCCACTCCTTACATTCCCTGTGTGCACGTTGCAAAACTTATTTATATTATATTCATTACTATAACTTTAAATCGACGCGCGGTAAACCGTGGAACGTGACTCGGGTCTCTCGCTCGCACACTGCTGGCATCTCACTCATGCATTCTGATCGTGTGATAGATGCGATTGCGCAGATTTCGGTGCAATTCTCCGTAAGAAATTTGATATTTTCCCGGGATTTCAAGTTGACGATTTATTTAATGGCTTTGTTTCTGAAAACCCTTTTCTGTCAATTATTCGAGAGAGTGTCGTATTTATTAGTCAATCATTTAAAAATCTCTCGTAGGTACTTTCAAATAATCTTAAAATCACGTCCATTTACTATTGTTTTGATATGAAAACATGGAGGTTCTACATAACTATGTTATCTTTACATAATATAGAACAAGGTCGCTCCCGCTGTCTGTATGCTTAGATCTTTTAAACTACGCAACGGATTTTAATGCAGTTTAAGTTAATGCAGCAATAGATAGAGTGATTCCATAGGAAAGTTTATATGTATAATACATGCATATTATGAGTAGATTGTACCCGTGCAAAACCGAGGCGGGTCGCTAGTTTTGTATAATATTCAAAAATCTTTTTTCTATACTCACAGCTGGAGAAATAGTTGCCTAGTGCTAACAGACACGACTTAGGCTCAATATACACCGCCGCGGAATGGAATGGAAGCGAACGAAATTGTACATAGCATAATGAACTTTATGTCAATTGTATAACATACAAACTAAATAGGAGTCAAAAAAAGTCGCGCGTCTTCCGCGGAATACTCGCGCATTCTCAAGAATTCCCCTAGCTACTGTCGTTTGTATGTTATACAATTGACATAAAGTTCATTATGCTATGTACAATTTCGTTGCAAAAAGTCGCTTATGTATTCTCACTGAATTATCCACCAACAATTGTTAGTATAGAATGTCTCAAATTATGAAATAAATTTGTTAAGTATTATTAGATAAGATAAGATTTATTTCAAGCAACTTATAAACAACACCATCTCACCTGATGGTAAGTGATGATGTGGTCGAAGATGGAGCACGCTTACCTAAAAGTAACCTATTCACTCTTGACTTAAAGATTCCTAGGTTATAGCTATCGGGAAACACAGACTCCGGCAGGGAATTGCACTCCTTAGCCGTACGCACAATGAATGTATTCCCAAAACGTTTTGTGCGTATAACTTAATTTCATTTACTTATAAAGATTTTCAGTTACAGCTTTATGAATGCAATACAGTGCCAGCAGCACTCTTCCTTTATGGTTATACATGTCTAAATAAACAAAACCAATAATTATTTACACATTTTTTGGTGATGGATACAAATTGTATTTTTTAACATCGCAACACCTAGATTATTTTCTACTTTCTTTTTCAAATCAATTACTCTCAACACGTGACCTAAGATAAACTATCCCACTCTTACATTCACCTACAAAATCCACCACCACCTTTAACCCCATATAACATGGTGTCACAGTTCTCCATCATGGCTGTACCGCCCTTAGCATGTAACTACTGACCTAGGTCCCGTTGCATAACACCCATGGGATTGGCGGACCTCTATCCAATCTCTATATTATATTATCTTTATGTTGGTATATAAATTACGGTAAACTGTTAAAGACTGTAATTCTTATACTTAAACTTCGATAAAATAAATTTCTGTCCGTTGTTAGTTGTTCTATATAAGGTGAAAAAATGCTTTTATTTTAATTGTTTTGTTATTTTATAAGTAATTTTATTAACTATCACTAATTTTTGTTTTTGTTTTATTTCGTTATGATGTTGTCACGTCAGACACTTTGTTTGGAATAAGTATTTTTTTTATGTTAACGCAACTCCGGTCTCCAAGATACTGGCGCCGCCTAGTTTGGAGACCATTGACGTCCCCGTGAACTAAACATTGTTTTTTTACAGTGTACCCGTAACGTTAATTATTTAGGTTAAGCAATTCTGTAACTAAGGTTCAATATATGTTTTTACTTATTCTTATTCTTAAATACTCTATTTTTTTATCTTTAACAGTAGTTACGGGTAGCGGTGTAGTCGGATATCAGGAAATCTAACACTGATCTTGCTAAGAGGTCCATTTTCGACCACATCATCACTTACCATCAGGTGAGATGGTGGTCAAACGCGAACCTATTTTTAATTTAAAAAAAGGCATCTTGTTAACTGCCTAACAAATAGAAAGTCGCTCCATGAAAACACTAGAACTTAGCTCAGAGACCAGCCCGGACAAACAGAAAGACAGACAACACACATTTGAAAAAAAGAAGCTGCTTGTGTCTTAGTGTCATGTAATAAACTAGAAACCCTTGAGAATAAATAAATACTTAAATAAAATAATAAATAAATTGTTTATTGTTCCAAAATCTTTACATTATTGTTTTATGAGGCTGCTCCGTTAATTAATTAACAATACTTGTGTTACTTGTGTGTACTTCCCTTTTACATTTATATAACGGAAATTAGAGAAAACACTTTTATTTTGAAATGTACTTTTAGTATGTACGTATGTAAGACACTAGCTTGTACCAGCGGCTTCGCCCGCGTGAGAAGTTTTTCCCGTGTAAATCCCGATCCCGTGGGAATTTCGCAAAATCCTTTCGTAGCGGATGCCTACGTCATAACATTTATGTTATTTACATCTACCTGCATGCCAAATTTCAGCCCGATCCGTCCAGTGGTTTGGGCTGTGTTGTGTGTTGATAGATCACTATGTCAGTCAGTCAGTCAGTCAGTCACCTTTGAGTTATATGTATATATTTAGATATACAATAAAGATTATTTACAAATATAGACAGACGCTCTAGGATCACACAAATTTGAAATACCTGCCAATTAGAGTTCATGTGATACACTATTCATTGACGTAAGACTAGCCACTGGTAAGAAATCTAAACAAAATCTTTAATGGATTTCAAACAATAAAAGATCCATACGTAATACATAATATGGATATAAAATAAATGTAAAAAGCATATTAATACTTTGTATCCTATTTTTAACCGACTTCAAAAGGAGGTTCTCAATTCGTCTTGAACTTTTTTTTTTTCTTTAAATGTATGTTACCTCATAACTCGGAGACGGCTGGACCGATTTGAAAAATTCTTTTTGCATTTGAAAGGGTATACTTTCTAGTTGGTTCCATTGTTACGAAATTAGGATCTAATGATGGGATCCTGGAGAAATCGAGGGAACTCTTCAAATATTCTAGGCACACCTATAGCGTTTTGGGTATTTCTTATAGTACCTTGAGCAGTTGCTTTCGAAAAATACCATTTGGGGAAGTTGAACTTATGATGAAGACCACAGATGGCCACTGAAACTACTCAATAATAAGTATTTCGTGGATTGCGATTCGATTACTTGAGTACGGATGTTAAACACTTTATGCTCGCCACAATACATATGGTGATGTAGAGCTGATGGTCAAGTACCAGGAGAACTCCTCAAAAATTAACGGCTATGCATCGGGAAAAGCAATATTTGGTAAAAGATGATAAGTTGTTGACATTATGGCTTTTGTAACTAGATAAATTACAAACCGACCCACTAAAAAGCGAGAAAAAATTTTTTTTGCAAAAAATAGAACCGACTTCCATATCTAAACACTACAAAGCAAAAAATAACTTTAATTTCGGAAGGCGGTGTGAAAAAAAGAAAATCTAAAACCAATAACACCGACTACCGAAATTAAAGTTATTTTTGGCTTTGTAGTGTTTTGATATGGAAGTCGGTTCTATTTTTAGCAAAATTTTTCTTTTTTACAAACATGACTACGCATAGGAAGGAGTGTGATATTTGGCAAAGTTAATGTTTACATGGAGCAAGGAAATATTTTTACCCGACTGCGCCAGAAAGAATCACTCAATCAATCAAAATATTTATTTATATATTCTAGAATATGGTACATAAGGTGTTACAGTAAATTTGTTTCAGCATATCCTGCCATAATATGGCGTGCAAATGTGTTCACAATCAGTGTTGTCAATTACTATAACTTGCCGAGGAGGAGGGTTATGTTTTTCGAGAGTATGTATGTAATGTATGTTTGTTTAATTGTTTGGCACGCTCTGTGGCCTGAACGGCTCGACGGATTTTAGCTTGAGAGGTATCGTTAGATTCGTATTGACTGTGAGAGTGACACTGGGTATATCAAAATAAAAAAAACCAAAATGGCGGATTTTTGGAGCCATATTATGCCTACAAAAAGTTTTTTTTTTCTCAAAACCTATCGAGTGGGGTATCAAAATAAAGGGTTTTAAAAGGCGATTACAAAAATATATATAAAACTAATATGATTAAAAGTAATTCAAAGTGACAAATCGTAAAAACACATATAAAGAACTAAATCGTCTGCGAAATCTTTCACATCTGTAAACAAAATAGCTGGAAATAAAAAAAAAGAAATAAAAAACCTGACTGCAACCTTATACTAAAACTAACTGAAAAGCTAATAAAAACAAGCCCATTATAAATTAAATAAAAGTTGGAAGCAGGCGGGACCCATTCGAGTTTGAAACTATTATAATGGTATGGGCCCCGCCTGGTTCCAACTTTTATTTAATTTAAAATGGGCTTGTTTTTATTAGCTCTTCAGTTAGTTTTAGTATAAGGTTGCAGTCGGGTTTTTTAGTTTTTTTAATTCCTTTTTTATTGGATATGGATATCATATCCAAATATATTTTGGTCATATAAGTACAACGTGTAATTTAAAGGGTATATACATACCAAGTGCACGGCTTCTTTGCATGATAATAAACGATATGACAAGGGTTTGGTAATCCTATGTCTTCATGTGTGGAAATAATCAGAAATTTCAATACATTGATAAGTACCAGAGACAATTTTTTTATTAAATTAAGAAGATTGAAGAGAATTATCGTGTTATAGGCAAGGGACGTGGAAAGTTATTGACCCTCGTAGTGCTGTAACACGTTTGTTATGATTGATATTCAAGAAACATAATATGAAACCGATAATTTGGTATCAATTCTTTGAGTCACTTAAACTGAAACGCTGAAACTGTGCATAGAGACTCCATACCAGATGTTGTCTTCAGCCCTTTTGGATTGATATGGGGTTTCCGTTACACGTTGTATATTTCATCATACATACATAGGTATTATACATTGACATCATTCGAAATAATTTTATTTATTTATTTAATATAGGCACACCAACAACTTATTTACAAGAAAATAATAATGATTATAAACATTCACGAGAGGGTCCTGTGTAAATAAGTCACTTACAGGCATGCACATCATTCACAAAAAATCACAAATCTAAGTATAAATATGTATAAAATTAAATACGAACATAAAACAAAACTTAAGTAAAAAATAAAAGTAAAACATATCAATAACATTAAATAAAGTTAAATTAAATTATTATTACTAAAAACTAACTATTATTATTAAATTACCATATATAACCTACAACGAATTAACTTAATAATTTAAATTAAGTAATTAAATAATTTAAATTAAGTTCGTAAATTGACTCGAGATTCCGTGGTCCCGGACCACAAGGGCAACTGAAAGAACAGGGTGGGTTTTTAGTCAGTCTGACACTCTTTTCCAGTCCACCCAGAGCGGGAGAAGTCATTTGATGATTTTCCCTACACACAGTAAAAAACTATACTACAACAGAAAAAAAGATGGACTAGTAAAAATAATAGGAATAAATATTAACCTCAAACTCGCAAAAAAGTCGGTGTTGTGTTTTGTGTTTTTAGGGTTCCGTAGTCAACAAGGAACCCTTATAGTTTCGCCATGTCCGTCTGTCTGTCCGTCTGTCCGCGGTTTAGCTCAAAAACTATTGGTACTAGAAAGTTGTACTTTGGCATGAGTATACACGTTAGTGACGCCGAAAAAGAGGTAAGATAAAATTTTGAAAAAAACAATTATTTAGGGTACCTCCCATACATATAAAGTGGGATGATAATTATTTTTTTTCGTTCTTCCCATAGTGTGGGATATCGTTGGATAGGTCTTTCAAAAATATTAGGGGTTTTGGAAGACCGTTTTTTGATTAAGTAAACCGTTCGTGACTTATCAAGCTTTAAATTACCAATTTTCGTTAGAGTCAAGTGTCCCCCCCAGTATCAACTAAACGGTTGTAGTTAGAAATTCAAATGTCATGGCAGTAGTAGCTATATATAACGAAATTTAAAGGAAAACTATCACACATAAGTGGGCTTTACAAGTTTACGAGTAATAGTCTACCAATTGTATTTGACTCGAAAATTTCGAACAACTCTATAGAAATGTCGATAGATGGCGCTAAGCGCCAGTTGTATCGTGCTAGCTTCTTGTGACGATTGAGTAGTGTAGCTCTGTGTCCGTATTTAAATTCAAAACACCGGCTATGACAAGTTTTATACAAATCTCTAAAAAAAATTAAAACTTTCCGTGCAAATTGTCGGATCAGGTGAGGATTTGTATAGGAAGTCAAATTAGTTAGGTAGTCACAAAAAAGTTAGATTATGGTACGAAACGATCAGTCAGCGAATACGACACGCACTTGGGTGTTATAAAAACTACGGAACCCTACACTGCGCGTGGCCCAACACGCACTTGACCGGTTTTTTTAATATTTTTTTTATTACGAATGGGCCCGCTCTTGATCTCGATCACACCTGATGGTAAGTGTAAGATGAGGTCTAAGATCGAACGAGCGAGCCCAGAAAATTCCTATTCACTCTTGCTTTAAAGGCTGACGGATCATATGTCTGTTCTTAATCATCAAGAAACTAATAGCAGCGCGTCCACAACAAGGTGTGATGTTTAGCGGAAACTTCTTAATGCACCTGATGGCTTCATCGAACCATCTGAGAGCTTACCGTCTGGGCACGTATTGCCGTGGCCGGCTTGGAAATGTCTCAACAGACTGCGTACCAAAGTCGGCCGGAGCAAAGATAATCACTACAGATGGCTCAGATCTGAAATGTACTCACATGACAATGGCTTGTATCTTGTTCCACATGCCACGTTACCTGTACTCTTGACGTTCTTATGTCTGCATCAGTGAGCAGAGTTCGCGCAGCTGAGTTTTGGGCCAAAATAATATAAAATACACTTGCCATCGACAAGCTAAGAAGAAGAAGAAACAATTCTGAACATTATGTCATACCAATTCTTGACCTTAATTGTTTTTGTTTTAACATACTTAATGCTGTTGAATGAATGAAATGAATGTTTCAGCGTCAATAGCAAGGTCGCAGGTTCGAACCCCACCTATTATACTATAGCCGTGAACCCAGACACAAGCATATTTATTGCAAGCATAGTTGGAGTGGTTAATATGATTGCTAGTAATGCGAATTCTACCCAGCTCTCTTGTAAAAAAAGTCCATAAAAAAGTAATATAAGAAGTAGAGATGCGCAGAATCGTATTCGTTACATTCGGAATATTTTTTCATGTTCGTATTCGGCCGAATATTCGGTGGATTTGCCGTATAATTACCGAATATTTAAATTAATGTTAATATTAAAAAATATATATATATTAAACAGTAAGGTAAACTAATTACTAAATAAGTGTGGTTTATTCCGAAAGTTGTACATAGTTTTTTGTAAATGAAAGCAACACTACTTTTTGTACCAATAATTTTTTGACAAAATAAATAAGATTAACTATTTTCGGATATGTATTTTCTGCAAGGTAGTTCATATTTTGGTTTTAATAATTTAATTAATCTATTAAATCAGAATTGAACCGAATGATTCGGCCGAATATTCGGTTCGGTACAATTTGGACCGAATATTCGGCCGAACATTCGTATACGGTTGAACCTATATTCGGCGCATCTCTAATAAAAAGTAAGTTTCTATATATTGTAATGCTTCTTAGTATCACAACATCTCACTACACATTTAAGTTACACTTTTCTAGGCCATGAATCCCACGTATTGCTCATACCAAAAGCATTCACACCGCTAGCATTTAACCAAGCTACTAAACCTCCATTACTAGTACTTCGCAGTCATAGAGTATTAAGAACCAAGGCGCCGCGCCGTTAGTCATTGATAGCAATCACAATCATAGTCAGATGCAAGAATGCAAGACCGTTGCTAATCCTCAAGTGTAGCTGAAGCTTATTAGTTATTGAGCAGGTTATCAATACGGCAACAACATCTCATTTCAGCCAATTAGTAGTATGCCGAGGATTGGTTAAGTTACTTGGTGCAATCTATGCCATGTAGACTTATGTTGGGGTGTTTTCCTGTGTACTATGTGATTCAAATAAGAATAGAGAATAGTACGAATTGTGTAGGGGTTAAAGGATGGATACCAAAGGAAATATTTCAATAATAAGAGTTTATTATCCTTTACTTTATAGGTGTGCTTTAATAATATTACGTAAGACGTGTGATCCCAAGCAGTGCTAAGGGATTATAGTTACTATTCCACAGCAATCCACACAAGCAATATCAGTCAAGTGGTGATACGGGATTCGGACCATTAAAACCATTCCAAAAACCAGACCAGTAAAAATATTTATGGGTTAGAAAGAGAACGTTAGATGCTTGAGTAAAAATAGGATAGAAAACTTATATGCCAAATATCGGCAAATTTTACTTCCTTTAACCGAGTCTCACATCTAATTTAAATAAAATATTAACTATCTGAAGTCATAATGAATATTTTTTAAATCATACTTTTCTTTCTCTTATTTTCGTTGTTGGCACCAATTGGCCCGAAAGTAAAGAGGACGCACGGCTCAAAGGCCCAGAAACCAAGACAAAATTATTAAAGAGTTTTATTATTATTATTGATGATAATTACTTAATTAGTCTTCTTTCTTTATTTTGGTGGTCAAATGCGAGTCAACATAAAGAACACTAAAATAAAGAAATATGACTAATTTTTTTTCGTTCAATGTTCCTAAAACACTAGGAACAGATATATTTGTATAGCCTAAGCTTGTATGGTTTTTCCAGGTCTTCCCAAACGTAAATGCAAAGAATTTGAATGTTTGTAGACAAACCCGCGAAATCGTTATTGGGGGACATTTTTTTTTTACAACAAATGGTCGCTTCTCTTATTAGTTCTATCTATAATACAAAGTGTATAATATAATATAACGTTAAGCCAAGTGTAGTAGTGTATCCAGAATTAAATGTTTTATTAGATACAAATAAAATATTTTATGCTTGGCATAGAAAAGTATCAACATTTGAAGAACTATTAATAGTTGATATTTAAGCTGATTGAGGTATCGTAGTAAATCATGAAAATCTGATTCCGGACAAAGAATTTTATAAAATCTCACTAGTTCATCTTAATATCATTGTTTGAACTTTATGTATGCTTTTTTTACAGTTCTCCTTATAGATTAACGGCTAATTAAACTCTAAGGTTAATCAAAAGACAGTTGCAGGTGTTAACACTATTCACTATGACACACGGAATGTAGGTACTATCTAAAGTAGTAATAACTCACTGAAAACCATAACCAAATACTGCCGGAAGCCTCCGAACATTACGAACAACAACAATAAAACTTTATTATAAATAAACACGCCCACGCCATATTTTATCCACTGTCACAGATTCAAAGTAACTGTAAACCATACTTTATAATGCATGCGATGACGTCACACAAAAACCGACCAATAAAAAGCGTTCGAGGCCATAAATTGGCGTATCAAGAAGTCTTGAAAATCGAACGTTGCGTTTAAATACAAAAAAGGTGAATGCAGAAGTTCGATTTCGATCAGTGCGTAAGAATTTACGCACACATACCTATATTATTACTATATACAACATTCTCGAGACCGACTTTTGTTTGAGGACGCAGTACCTACGTATGTCTATGTGTGCGTGCGTGCGAACTTGTTGTATGGAGTCGACTTACTGTCTCAACTTTTTTGTGGTTTAAAAACCGAGACGCGGAGATATAAGATATATGAAATTAATATCAGAATCCCCGAGATCTGAGATATATCTTTTTATGTGTTGAGAGGAGGATTTATCGGAGTTTATTTAAATATAACTTTGTGGCCGTAAACGTTGGGTATTCGCCACTGCATGAATTATGGAAGGTGTATTGAATATCGCAAGCTCTATCGTTTTTGTTCGATCGTTCTGTAATTTTGGAGACATATTATCTTTGATGGAATTTTAAGTGTTTTTATTCGGGATTAAGCTACAGATTTTATTTATGTGTTTGTATAAAACAAGTGTCTTATATTCATTTGACAGTGGATTTTGTATATGTTTATTTCTATTTATAACTACTTTACTACGATTGGTTGAGGTCTATTTCAATTGGCTTCAAATGAATACCGCCTCATTTTAATTTCGTAAGAAAATGATGCTGAATCGATATTAAGTAACTGGACTGATGATGAGGCTTTCCAAATATCAGTTAGCATTGTCGTTACATATATTTTTCAAATAGAGCTAATTTAACATCAACTGCTTAGCCTCTCAGTTTAACCGGGTGCAGCTGAGTACGTACCATTGTTGTACAGACGCCAGCACATCAAGCTACAACAATCTGTCAAATTTATTTAATTGATTTTCAACTTTATTGTTAAAGAAATTAGGTTCAAGGTTGATTGGAAAAATTTGACAGTTTCGGGTAGCTTCATGTGCTGGCGTCCGTACATGGAGCGACTGCCTATCTTTCCTCCATAACCTAATAAAAACAATAAAAAAAAAACAAGAAATTGTGTTTTAAGTTAACTTTAGAATGTTATATGTTCTTATAAATAACATTCAGGATTGTCTACAGAACTTGGCACACATTTGAATCTCAAGTCTTTTGTCGGCGAAGTCGACAATTGAACTTGGCTCAAATTTTCACATTTATGTTTTTGCTGGGATCGAAAGATACATCATCTGTTTCGCGTTTTCCCAACTGTTTCGGGCTCGGCTTCTATTCTAACCGATGGACCTGATTGACCAGTGTTTTAAATGGAGCGACCGCTTCTCCGATCTCCATAGCCTAGTAGCTGTGTAACACGATACCCCTTAACAAGACTGGTATCAGATTTTATAGCGACTGTCAAAGATGTACAAGTGACAACCGGGACCAACGGCTTATCATGCTGTCCGAATATTGACCTGTTAAGATGACCTCGGCAAGCATTGCTTATCGTGCTGTCCGAATATTGACCTGTTAAGATGACCTCGGCAAGCATTGCTTATCGTGCTGTCCGAATATTGACCTGTTAAGATAACCTCGGCAAGCATTGCTTAAACTAGAATATCAACCCGTTATTATTTACTGCAGGGATGTTATGGATATGAAATTTCGGAAACGGATTGGATACGGATATAGGAATGATTATTATACCGGATACGGATACGGATATGAAATTATTTCGGATTATCCGTTAGTTTCGGATAATTTCGGTAACGAATATTAGATTTTTAAGGAATTTGAAAAGTAAAATAAAAATAGATACATCATACCATAGCGCGCTATCTCATCTCATGTAATGATGTATTACATTTTATAACGCGAGAATTTCATTACAATAACCATCGTGTGGCGCTTCATTACGCGTCATGTTTGGAGTCATGGTGTAATGCAACATTCCCCGGTACTAAATGTAATGTCATATAAAATCACTTTCTAACGCACTGTTTTGCGCATGTCTACTTGTGTTTCGCCGCCGCCCGGCCGATCAAAACAACTTGTCATAATGTGTCTCAATTAGGCTCCGCCCCTATCCGATATTATCCGAAAGTTTTATTTCGGATTCGGTTACGGTTACGGATAATTTTTTATATCAGATATCCGAAAGTTTCGGTTACGGTTACGGAGCTCCCTAACATCCCTGTTATTTAGCCACGATCTCATCGAAAAAAGAGAGCTCATTGATTATTTTATTTTATCAATACAAGGACGTTCCCGTTAATCCGCAACAGTATAGCATCCATACGTGCTAAATAATATATTACCATTCGAAAACAAAATGTTATTTTTTTTTTAATATTAAAATATTCACTAAAAATTGTTAAATTGATACGTAAAAGAAACACTCTGTACACGCGTACTTGAAGGACGGCAACGTCGCAATTTATTTATGAATGACGGGTCGCGTGTGCGGCGATCTAATTAATGTGCTTATACTATTGCAGGTTAACGGGAACGCCCTCTGTTAATTAACATACTGTATATTAAAACAGTAAAAAAATTGTGTCTGTACAGACACACTTATTTAAACGGCAAAAAAAATAAAAAAAATGTCCGTCTGCTTGTCTGTTTGTACGCGCTAATCTCCGGACCTACTGGATGGATTTTAATGAAATTTGGTAAGTAGATAGTTGACATCCTGGAATTCTCACGGGATCGGCCTTTAAGCGGGAAATCCTCCCACATGAACGAAGTTGCGGGCAGCAACTAGTCTATAGTAAAGAACCAAATTAACGACCAGTGGATTATTTTGACCCTGGACAGAATCACTTGAAAATCATGGAGAGAGGTCTTTGCCAGCAGTGGGATGATGCAAGCTAACAGTAACAGTAATAGTAAAATATAAAAGTAATGAACATTCAAAAGAGCCACTCACATTAACGAAACAAAGAAAGTTATTTAGAAGTTACTTAAGCTAAGTAACATGCTGAAAGGACATTAATTCATTATTCTTAGGAACACTTGAAGGCTGACCAGGCAGGGGTCAAGGTTAACGGAAGAGTCAGGAAATAGTTATGTACTTACATCTTTTGTGAGCAAAGTAAGCTGATAAATAATAGACTAATTTACTACAGTATCCATTGTTGTAGTAGCGAGTGACCTTGTAAAGGGTTGCCAGCATGTTTAGATTAAATATAATATACATATCTATCTACACGCGACTTCGTTCGCGTGGGAAATTTTTCCCACGTAAATCCCGATTCCCTGGGAATTCCGGGATAAAAAAAGCTTATGTACTTATATTAGGATTTCAGTCAGATCCGTTCAGTAGTTTTTGCGTGAAAGATTAAAAAAACATACATACATCCTCACAAACATTCGCATTTATAATATTACTAAGATAAATTAAATTAGATTAGATAGTCAATGGAGTTGAAAGGTTTTGGAGTGGCAGCCGATTCTCACAAGTCAGACCATTGATGACGTAAACTGATTTGTGTATGATTTTGACCCCCTCCTTATGTAAGAAAATATAAAATTAGCCTCCTCTCTCTCTCTCTCTCCCTCTTTTTTAAATTTTAATTACAGAAGAATCTACTAAAAATAATTAATTTACACTAACACAAAAAAAATTACACTTTTTGTTTCAATATTTTCAATGTAACAGTTTTGGTTTTTTTTGTTTTGTATTTTGTAGTACTAGTAATTTTATGTTTTCGCAATAATAATTTCTTTTTCAAGATCACAAAATAATCAATCGAATTGCTAGAAAAAAAATAGTTTTATGCGTAATGAACTTTGGTTTTATTAAAAAAAGTACTTCAGTGAAATAGTCGATGGCAGGATTTTTTTTGGTTTACTACAAAATTAATTAACATTCGGCATTTGCCCTCGTTGGATATTGGTGTATCGGTCCCCCTCCGCCACTCTTGCCCTCGATGGAAGTACACTCCTGTTGGGAAAAACTGATCAAATTGTTAAATAAACATTTATCTTAAATGAGGCTCTGGATGAACTAGCGAGGTATTCCTCGAAGCGCTACCATTTTGAAGCGCACCTAATGAAGCGCTCACAGAAATCAAAAATACAGGAGAAGTGGTAAGGGGGCGTATCGGTGTCCGCGCGACATGGCCACAGGGCTCATGTCACAGGCAAATGGCCGTCTCCGCGAACTAGTGCGCTTTCGACGGCGATCGTGATAACATATATGAATGCCGAGTTGTTCTGTGGTATCTTGTAAAAACCGAAGCCAAAATCAAATCTATGTGAATCATGGAATCACTTACCATATCGACGCTTGAAAGGCAATCCTAACTAAGCGACATAAATCCGTAAAATGAGTTATATATACCATTCGAACCGGCAGATTTTTCTGCGTCGTTTGGTCTAGGTCTCATAGTTCTACGACGAGTTTTATTGTCGCTTAGATATTGCGTGATTTCGGTAAAATCTACATTTTGTGCTTACTAAACGACCAAAAAATAGTGATTTTTTGAATATCTGGCAGTTATGACGTTCTAACAATTAGGAATATGAACTTAGTCGGTTTTTCATGTATTGACTTTTTCGTTTCTTTGTATTGACGTATTTTTACTTGTTAAGAATTTTTCCTTTGAAATTACTTAGTAGATTTTACCTACATAAAGCAATTGTAATTTATGTGGTTATATATTTTAACTCGATAATATATTTTGTGACAGTGTCATTTGTATAAGTTAGCCTGAAATAAAGTGGAAGAATATTAGAGTTTAGATATTTTTACTTGTATATCATAATATTTATTTTTTATTCTTAGATATTTTTATTTGACAACGCTTAATACTAATGATGTCGGTTAGATAGTCTTACTTGATTTGCTAAATGGCTAACAATGGCGCGTAGATAAATTTACCCGTACGCAAAATTATATTTTCTCGTCGCTAAAGAACCGCACGAGTTTAAAAAACGTCGTGTAGGTATGCGCGACACGCGTCGTGACACGTCTATACAGGTTCTAATTCAGGCACCCGCCGTCGCTTAGGGAGGACGTACTTCACATTTTGGCGCATATTCTATGAAGACATGGTAAGTATTCAATCAAATTATGCAAAGGTACCTAGTACCTATTTCAAAACTGCATTTTGTTTCGGATTATTTTTAAACCCTATTATGTTTTAGATGGAACAAAGTACTCATTTTAAATCAATTTTATTATCTTTGCAGTTAAAAATGAGTTGCTTTTTTATAATTTGTTTGAGTACCTACAAGACAAATAAACAGTAGTTATTTATCTTGTAGTTTCACTTAGTAAAAATACACGGTATAAATCTGACATCATCGAATTGATTTTTTTTGCAGTCTGCGTCAGTCACAAACAGTTTAACAAAACATTAGAGTCAGCTTCTATCAGCATTGACACTTCGAAAGATTTAGCTTTTCCGGTTCTTGCCGATAGTTTATGCACCACAACAGATCACACTGAAACGACTGCATCGATTACTGCTCCACGTATATCGGTTGATCGCGCATTTAATATGACTTTAACTGCTGAACCAGACATTGAAAAACCGACTTTGAATGATCACCAGGTTGAGGAAAACACACAATATATATCACTTACGTCCGATCATGATGTACCGTCTACATCGGCATGAAAGTAAAGAATCTACCGTATCAAATCCAATTAAAAGTTAAGTTGGTAAAAGAAAATCCAAGAAAGATATTAAATATATTGATTTTATGTGTAGATACAGTGCATGCTATTATTGAAAATATATTGAAGAATACAACTGTTTACGCACCATCACCATGGTTTACAGTTTTTCCAGATCCAGAGATCCAGTCTCTCCGTGAGGACATGGTTGGGCGCTTGAACTTGTCCTTGAAGGCTGTCTCCGAATGGGGCGATGCCAACTTGGTCAAGTTTAATGCAGCTAAGACCCAGGAGTGTCTCTTCTCTGCAAAAAGGAGTCAATTCAAACCGGCTCCTACTTTCCGAGATGTAACCGTGCCAATAACCGATCGTATCGAGCTTCTGGGGGTAACACTAACTTCTACCCTCAATTTTGGCCCGTATATCGAGGCTAAGGCTCAATTAGCATAAAAAAAGTTGGGAATCCTAGCAAAGGTGAGACGGTACTTCACACCCGAACAGCTGCTCAATCTCTATCAAGCCCAGGTTCGGTCGTGTATGGAGTACTGCTCTCATCTTTGGGATGGATCTGCCAAGTACCAGCTGGATGCGCTTGAGTCTATTGAGAAACGGGCCAAAAGACTCATTGGCAACGATATACTGGTCGAATCAAAGCTCCAGAGCCTTGAACATCGACGACGAGTTGCTAGTCTATCGGTTTTCTATCGGTTACATTTCGGAGAGTGTAAGATGGAATTACACAATCTAATTCCGCCAAGCCCGTCCCATCATCGGACTACAAGACAAACGACGATGCGCCATCGTTACATGGTGGATATCCCACCTATACGCACTAAACGTTTTGGGAATACCTTCATTGTGTGTACGGCTAAGGAGTGGAATTCCCTGACGGCTTTTGTGTTTCCCGATAGCATAACCTAGGGGTCTTTAAGTCAAGAGTGAATAGGTTACTGTTAGATAAGCGTGCTCCATCTTTGACCACATCATCACTTACCATCAGGTGAGATGGTGGTCAAACGCGAGCCTATTATCAAAAAAAAAAAGTTGAAATTCAGTCTAAAACCAAGGTATCTCTTTTACGTTGTTATCGATCGCAGCTTCCCATATCAAAAGCAATTGTGAGATATATTTTTTTTTTAGAAACTGAATGATGAAGATGCTAGGTAATTTATAATTGCGACAGCAATACTAATTGTTCAATTAAAAATATATTAATCTCAGACTAAATGTTATGTCATAATTAGTTTCCTGGTCGGCACTACATAGCGTATTTGTTTAATTTTCAATAATGACTTTTATTCAATAATAATTGATTTCATTTATTTTTGTGCATGATAATAATTACCTATACAGTTCTTGGTTAAATGTCGGTTATGAAGGGAGGTTTGGGGTAATTTTAATAACTAAGATACAATTTCCAAAATCACAAAAACCATTAAAGAATGCTTAGGTAAATTTACTTATTTTATTTTAAACTGTCAGATCTTTTTAGATCAATCTTTATGTTTCAAAATTCTAAACTAAGTAAGTTTACCTATTTTTACATGTTACTGCACACACTACAATGATGATTTAGATAATTTTACCTGTTTATCAAATCAGGTAAATTTTATCTAACCGACACAAACCGGTGTTTTTAAAAGTGTCAGGTGTCTTATTTTGACAATTTGGATAGCTATAAAAAAATGATTTCTAGGGCTGTTAACATCATTTTAATCGAACAATTAGGAAAATTTTTATGATTTTTTTTGTAAATATTTGAACTTTAAATCGCTCTCCTGTAAATTTTACTCAATGTCGCTTAGTCATGATTGCCTTTCAAGCGTCGATATGTAAGTACAAGTATTTTACAATATTTGTCTTTAAAATCATGAAAAACAATAAATCGTAAAATATTTCTTGGTTTTACTATGTTATTTTTGTTTTCAAATATCAGCGCGACTGTACTCCTTTTGCTATAAATACATTGCTCCTTAACCACTACCTGAGTTCGTCACTAAGTAACTGGACAAGCAATGTAAACATAACATACGAAACTGTATTACGCGGATTCATCGCGTAGTGAGGCCGCCACTTCTTGCGACGAATTAGTGATGTGCTTGTGCAGATCCACTATAGTAGGCTGTCGACAGCAATGTCGATTGACGAATGAAATATTGCTATTATAGTTTAGGGGTTTTTCAACCGACGACAAAAAAAAGAGGAGGTTATCAATTCGACGCGTACATTTTTTTTTTATGTGTGATCACCGATTACTCGGAGACGGCTGAACCGATTTGTAAAATTCTTTTTTTGTTTGAAAGGGTATACTTTGAAATTGGTCCCATTGTCACCAAGCCAGGATCTGATGATGGGATCCTGGAGAAATTGAGGGAACTCTTCAAATATTATAGGCACACCTATAGTGATTTGAGTATTTTTAAAGTAACTTGTGTAGTTGCATTCGAAAAGCACCATTTGTGAAGTGGACCTGATGATGAAGACCACAGATGGCCACTGGAACTACTCAATATATAAGTATTTCATGTGTTCCGCTTCGATTACTTGAATGTGGTTATTAAGCACAATATGCTCGTCACAAGGCATATGGTGAAGTGAAGCTGATGGTGAACTACCAGGAGAACTCCTCAACAAATAACAGCCCAACATTGGGAAAAGCAATATTTTGTAAATGAATATAAGTAGTTGACATTTAGGCTCTTGTAACTAGGTAAATTAAAAATCGACCAACTAAAAAGAGTGAAATAAAAACTTTTTACCAAAAAATTAAACCGACTCCCAAAAAACACTGCAAAGTGAAAAATAACGTTAATTTCGGAAGTCGGTGCCAAAAACGAAAATACAAAACTAAAGACACCGACTACCGAAATTAAAGTTATTTTTCACTTTGCAGTGTTATTTAGAAGTCTGTTTAATTTTTTGGTAAAAAGTTTTTTATAACATACGGAAACCTCTAAGAAAATATGTTTAACTCTTAGAATAACAACGCATAGAAGAGTCGTATAGAACAAAACACGAGCGATTTCGTGTGTCCACTTTGTTTTCTTTGTGTGCGTGAGCCGAATGTGTCTACGTTCTTCAAACGCACACAAATATAGCTTTCAGTGATACCATTACCAGTACCATTACCACAAAAATGGGAAAACGCACTATTATGTTGCTGGTTCAAATCAAGTATTTTATGTTATGAAACTAAATAAGATGATGTTTTTTCATGTAATATGACTTATATGACATATATTTACGGAAGGTAAACGAAATGAGATATATATTGCGTTTAGAATGTTTGATGTGTAATGTGTTATAATGATATTATAGAAATGTATTAATTGCTTGAAAAATCTCGTTTGATATCAATTAAAAGTATGTTTTGTATTTATGAAATAGAAAAATATTATTGAGAACATTACTTAAATGAAAAAAATCTTAATCAATAAAATTGTCATCTTTATGATGCCACTCTTCGAACTAACAGTAACTTTTAGTTATAAAACACTGTAGGTAGTAGCTGTAAATAAATATAGTTTAGTTTGACGCATACATAATTGCCGCCAAAACTATATTTGGCTAAACTTTCCTTTATGGCCCGTTGAGTTGGAAGTTCATAGTTTTACTGTAAATAGTACTCATAAATAGAAAGCTTTTTACGAATTGTTAAGTTGCGCAAATTCACTGTTTACGAGATATAAGTTTTTAAAGTTTCGTTTAATACTGAAAAATAGCACGCCATTTGCAAATTTTTAGGTTGTTTATTGTTATGGTAGACGTCAAAGTTGACATTTCACGTTCCATTGACAGAAGAAGTATATTTTGTTCAATTTTATGTCATATTTTTACGTAAAAATAATTTTATTTTCACATATTCACGTATTAAATTTGGTGTGTTATTAGTGGGCATTATAGCTGTGCTGTATTATGTAATTGCGTTGACGTTTTTACACAAAAATATTACGAATTTTTGTTTACACTGTGGAACGGAAAGTGAAGTGTGATAATAATGTGAAAGTGAGATATAATATTTAAAGTTTCCATAAAAATTGGGAAATAGTACGCAAAATATGATAAATAATATTTATGGTAGTTCCAACCGTTACTAGGAGAAGTTAGGATGCAATAGCGAGCAAAGCGAGCTCGGGACTTGGGGCAACCCGGTTAGAAGGGGTCTAGTGAGCGAGCGCAGCGAGCGAACAGACCCGGCCATCACCTTCGTGGTTATTTTTTTTTAAACCATTGAGCCCCGCGAAGCGGGGCTCCGACTACACCTTTAAGCCAACTTTTGAGTTTTTTGAAAACCTTTTTGTTGGAGTAATGCCGGGGAGGAGAGGAGCACCCCCTGCCCCGTCACTCCACTCCCGCTGCCTTCCTCCTGCCAAACAATACTAAATTTTTCCGAAATTTTTATTCTAACCTAAAAACTTTAACCATGGATATCACTATAACCATAGGTTTGCACAGGGGGGCATGGTACAGGGGAGTAGCACTACTCCCCCCCCACCCCTCCCCTCCCACCCCGACCCAAAAATCGACGGGCCATAAAGGAAAGTTTTACCCTATATTTTTTTAAACAAAAATAAGCACAAAAGAAATCAATATGGGTATTTTTTTCCTCACGGATAGCAACATTGAATTGTGATAATTTAGGTTATTAGAATTTTTGTTTGATGGTCGATTTACTTAAATATAATGTATAAAATGTAAGTATTTACTTGTGAAATGTAATTTAATTACACGTTTTTTGTTTTCCTGAAGGACTATGACATCCCTTTACGCTACAAACGGTCGTTTTAAATTATTTACTCGCGAGCTCTGTTCGGCAGAATGTGACCTTGAATACTGACGGCTCGTCGAGCAAAGTTAGCCAAAAATGGCTAAGTTTTAGTTGCCTCACTTTTTGCACTCGTACTATCCTTCTATGCGTTGTTATTCTAAGGTTTAACTTTTATTTTACATGAGGTGACAGAAATAAAAATACGTTGAAAAGTCAAGTGTACAAAAAAGTAAAAAAAAATAAACAATTTATTTTACGCCCGCAGCATGCGTAAGGAGTTCCGACGTCGCCGTCGCTACAATAGTTTATTTTTCAATCTGTCAACCGTTTTAGCCTGGTTGGAAGATCGATGTAAATAATGTTTTTTTTCTTATTTCGATTTTATTACAGAGTAGTAGAGAAATGCGTAACCAATATTCGTAAAGTAAGTTACTTTAATTTTAGGTTAATAATCGGTGGTGTTTTTCGGTTTAGAATTATCGTATGTTATGCCTTATCCTCATGCTGTTTCTTTATTTTTTATGGTTTTTGTATTTTGCTTCCGTTGAAGCTTCGAATGCGTTATAATAATCGGCATGGTTCAGATAATGTATTTGTGAATTGAGCTCAAAATAAGTCAATATATTCATGCTATTTATTTGTTATGCATGGATGTGTGTTTGTTTTCATATATTTAACAATTTCTCTACTAACTAGGATTTTTCTTATAACAAAAACCTATTATAACCTACTAAACTATTACCTGCGGGGTAATTGCGTAACACACTTACAGTAGGAATCGGTTTCATTATGCTAAATCAACAACACTCACTGCGGTATTTACGTTGTTGAGCAGACCAATATTTCGAACATATGAAGCAATGCATTAGCAATATACGTCAAAATCATTCAGATCTTGATTTATACTTTGTTACGTAATTATTGCGATATTATATGGTGACGTTTAGAAGTAGCTTAGGATGTATGTAAATGATAAATAAGTGCTTTTCGTACTTTTCAGTTTCCCAAAAGATGGTAACATAAAAAAGGAATGGATTGATTCCACAGGCATGCCACCTAACTGGTACCCTACAAAAAATAGCACCATATGCTCAGTTCACTTCAACGCAGAAATGTTCTAGTCTCTAAAGAAAAGTCGCAGGATTTTTGAATGGAAAATTCCAAAATTAAGAGTACAACTGATTTTTGCAGAAGTGGGTTGAATTTTATTTTATTACTGAAAGCTATTCTCATGATTTAGGGTATTCATAAAATCAGTCATTCAACTTTTCAGGATTCTATACAACCTATACGGCTGGTATGTTCCGATCAAGAGCGTAATGTAAGTTAACATCAACTTCTATTTGACCTATCACTATGATAATTAAATATTAAGATTTAAGTTGAAAGCGCCAGGGTAGCCCTTAATACTTAGTAGGTAGTACTTAATAATAATTATTCACACGGTTCCGATATAATTTCGTCTGTTGACCATATCTAGTTATTTATTTTATCTATGGAAGCGCTCCTTTTTTATTCCTCGGAGCGCTCCTTTTCCGATAACATGGTATCGGGAGCGCTACTAAAAGGAGCGCTCCGAGGAATAAAAAAGGAGCGCTTCATTAGGTGCGCTTCAAAATGCTAGCGCTTCGAGGAATACCTCGAACTAGCATAGCTACAAAGCTCACTATCCATTAGTTTTGTAAGGCAAAATGTCCAGGGTAAGCCTATATGCGTTTCTGTCTTCGGCCCGCAAGACTGAAAAGGATTTTCATCCAAATCTCAGGTTAACTGTGAGGTATCGTACTTGACAGATGCTGCTGCAGACGAAAGTGGCTTACCCAGACACTGCGTTGCTCGAGAACCCATCCCAGTGGCAACGGGACGCACCGCACTGTGTGATTTGTACGGAATAACCTTACAAATATGTATGTACACTAAAACTGTTGAGCGTAAAAGCTTGCTGGCCGTGGGTGAATGAGATTTGGGCCTCCAGCTACAGATTGTTTTTTGGTAAATCCATGATGTAAGTTGCTTAACTAATTGCCTCTGGTGGCCTTCATGAAAACCTTCTTCCTGCCAGGGCTTATATTAAACTTAAATACTAGGTGACTATACACTAAGGGCACACCCTGGGAGGTACGGACCTCGGCTTGAGGCGTCGCTCGGGGAGGATAGCTAGGGATAGGCCGGATCAGACATGGCTCTACCATCATTTAATATACGTAATTCTTATCTTGCACCTGTTTTGAAATTGGCCTGTACATACACATGAATGGAGATATGTAAATATTCGCGAAGTGGGAATCAAAATAAATAGATTTTTACAATACTCTATTGTCTTAGTATACATCAAACAATGCCTATGAAAAGTAGAGTACCTACAAATTTGGCAACCCTACTTGCGTGGAGAAATTTGTGTATCTTTCCCTTGGCTTATTAGTTATTATACGGAGTGGATAGTTATTTCTGGGGGCTGTTTAAGGCTTGATTTAGTGGACGGTCTGATCTGCGATTGTTTACAACTTGATCAGATAGATTTTGTACCAGGATCTATGCGAAACATCCGCGCAAATATACATCACCTTATTTTAGATAGTTTCATACAAGATGTTTCCATATAGGTAGTATATTGTCTTTAAGTACATTATTCTGCCGAAGTTATCCTTTTATGTGTGACCATGTTCACACAATTGATAATAATTGCTTGCCAATTTTGCATAAAAACCCGTTGTTATAACAAATCAAACTTAGTTATAATCGGACGCAAAAATAATATAATGGACGTTTTGTCTGAAGTTATGTGATTACATTACCTATACTGATCAGATGCTTTAATATGTAGTAAGGTCACATGTTTTTAGCTACATACCGATACGATGATAATGTGAAGCAAAAATAATGCTTTGCCCCCTTTACGGAAATTACATATTTAGAGGATTTTTATATTTGTTATAGTTATAGTTTATACGTAGTAATAGTGCAGAAAGCTCATGTTTCGGGTTATAAAGTCTATAACCTTCCTCAAGCTTCAAGCTACTCCTATACCAAATTTGAGTAGGGAGTCATTCGGTACTGGGAACGTGGTACCGAACGCCACCTTGAATTTAATTAATATTTTTGAGGGAGTCATTCGGGACCGGTGCGGTGCGCGGTGCCGTGGTTCCAAACGCCACTTGGATTAATACATTATTTTGAGCGGTACGTTGGGACCACAAAGAATATGATAAGTATATTGTATGTGTTTAAAAGTACAGTCAACGACAAAAGCTTACATTTAATGTATGACTATTTCGGGCAGAGGAAAATCTTACAAATGAAATATTTATCAATTCGACTTTTAAATATTGAAACTAACCCAACTTTATATTGTATAATAATAATCATAATTAGTCTGTGCAATTATGGACGAAGGTCTGTGCAATTATGGACGAAGTTATCATGACGAACAACTACCGGTTTATTCTGAAAGATGGCACGGTTGACATATGTCGGGCATGTCACCGTCCGGGTGAATCAATCCGCCACATAATCTCTGGTAGTTCTCGTCTTGCTAATGGAGAGTACTTGCACAGGCACAACCTTGCAGCCAAGATAATTCATCAGCAACTTGCTCTGATATATTCTCTTCTGGAATCGGAAGTGCCGTACTACAGGTATGTGCCCGACTCAGTTCTCGATAACGGCCATGTCACATTATACTGGGATCGGTCCATCATCACTGACAGGACTATTGTAGTTAATAAACCTGATATAGTAGTGGTGGACCGACTCGAGAGGCGTGCCATGATTGTCGACATAACCATCCCGCATGACGAGAACCTTGTGAAAGCTGAGAAAGATAAGCAAATCAAGTATCTTGACTTGACACATGAGATTGTCGACATGTGGGATGTGAACTCGGCAATCATTGTACCGATAGTCATCTCAGCCAATGGCTTAATAGCCAAGAGCTTCGACCAACACCTCAGGAGGCTCTCATTAGGCGGTTGGATCAAGGGCTTGCTTCAGAAAGAGGCCTCCTCGACAGGGCGCGTATCGTCAGGAGGTTCCTCTCTATGGAGCCCTGACCGCCGGTAGTTTGAACCCAGTTCCCGATACCGGTGGGCTACTATTTTTTATATTTTAAATGTTTTTTTTTTAGAAAATATTTAAGAATGTAATTTATAAGTATGTATTGGAAATAAAGGAAATCATAATTATGCCAGGACTTTTAATTCGATTCAGCCGACTGACAGCTTTTATGTTGTAAGGTAATGACAACTATGAAATTGTGATGTGACTAAATTAATCGATTCGGGAATAAATTGAATAACAAAATAACAATGTAAACCATTTTTTTTAATAATATTGTGTAAAATTAACAAAAAGTTAAATATTTTTATGAAGGAACGTGAAAAATAAAATGAATAGATCATAATAATATTTTTTATTATTTGCAAGATGCCCCTGTGCCTGTACACATTTCAACGGGGTTTACAACACCGTGGTGCGGGGGCAGTCTTTCTAATAGTAATCCCGCGGAATTCATTAAAATATTCATCACATGAAACAATTCGCAAAAGAGTGGTTTTTATCATGTGTAAAATAGATTTATTAATAATAAATTCTAGTTAATTATAAAAAATATACGATAATATTAAGAAATTTTATTATTCGATTGGTTGAATCCATCACTTATATCCATCACTAGCTTCTGCCCGCGACTTCGTACGCGTGGGAAGGTTTTCCCGCGCAAATCCCGATCCCGTGGGAATTTCGGGATAAAAGGTAGTCTATGTGTTATTCCAGAATGTCAACTATCTACTTACCAAATTTCATTCAGATCCGTTCAGTAGTTTTTGCGTGAAAGAGTAACAAACATCCATCCATCCTCACAAACTTTCGCATTTATAATATTAAGTAAGTAAGTATAAGTATTAGTAAGAGTAAGAAGTAAGATTAGGTTAAACAAGGTATCATTTTTTTAAACAGTGACATTAACTTACTTATGTCGGCTTACTGTATCGAATTAAAAGTCCTGGTACACATATCTATACATATAACAAAACTGTAGAAGAGGTTCTGTACATTGAATATAAACTAAAAAAATACTCCTAGGGTGCTTTATACAAACAGTAATAAGCCAAAAATATGACTTTTGAAATTTTTGTCTGTCTGTCTATCTGTCTGTCTGTTGTGCATCTTTTACGCAAAAACTACTGGACGAATTTTGATGAAATTTTTTTGGTTGTATAGCTGTTAGTTTTCGCCAACATGTTATAATTTATTTTAAAGATCTGAATATTAGACGTGGAATCTTAGCAGCCTATCTTATCTATAAGAGAAATTAAATACCGCTTAAAAATAGTTGGTCAATATGATGAGTACTTTATGTCAACATAAAAAAAAAAATGAAAGTCTAGAGCACCTGTGTGCACCCACATAAAATTGTAGCATCATAAAACTGAAGCATGAACGAGATGCTTAAATTTTATGTGGGTTCCATATCAGGTGCTCTAGATTTTAATTTTTTTATGAATGACACAATTTAGTACAGACGTGCAACAACAGATGGCGCTGGCTGTATTCAAACATCGCGATATCAATATATTTTTTTTATTGATGATAGGCTCACGTTTGACCACCATCTCACCTGATGGTAAGTGATGATGTGGTCGAAGATAGAGCACGCTTGCCTAGAAGTAACCTATTCACTCTTGACTTAAAGACACCTAGGTTATAGCTATCGGGAAACAAACTCCGGCAGGAAATTCCACTCCTTAGCCGTACGCACAATGAAGGTATTGTCAAAACCTTTTGTGTGTATGGGTGGAATGACCATCATGTAAAGATGGCGCATCGCCGTTTGTTTTGTAGTCCGATGATGGAACGGGCTTGGAGGAATTAGGTTGTGTAATTTCATCCCAAAGATGAGAGCAGCTCCATACACGACCGAACCTGGGCTTGATACAGTTTGAGCAGCTGTTCCGGTGTGAAGTACCGTCTCACCTTTGTTAGGATTCCCAACTTTTTTGATGCTAGTTGAGCCTTAGCCTCGATAAACGGATCAAAATTGAGGGTGGAAGTTATTGTGACCCCAAGAAGCTCAATGCGATCGGTTATCGGCACGGTTACACCACGGAAAGTAGGAGCCGGTTCAAATTGGCTCCTTTTTGCGGAGAAGGGACACGCCTGGGTCTTAGCTGCATTAAACTTGACCAAGTTGGCATCGCCCCATTCGGAGACAGCCTTCAAAGAAAAGTTCAAGCGCCCCACCAAGTCATCACGGAGAGACTGGATCTGTGAGACTGTGACCCATCAGCACGCGCGCTGGACACATATCTCTCAGCAACTGTGCTGTCATCTACATACCCAAAGGTACCGGGCATAAGCAGATAATTAATGTGTTCTGTGTGTTTAAACCATTTAATAAAGTGAGTCATGCAACTTTTGAGCAACGTTTCGTTTATCATTACATTATCAACTAATTGACTAATCGTAAATTTGTAAATTGAAGTTTCGTATCAAGATATCGTTAGTTGTTTTTGAATTCAACAAGTTTCTAATCATCAAGCTATCCCCACTGTGTAGTATTAATCATTACGAGTATGCCGTGGAGGCTCGAAACCTTTCGTTTATTTACACTAGCATTAGTATTGCGATTCGCTCCCGTGGCCTTTATTACGATAAAAACTTAACCCAGGGAGGGTTAAGTTTGCAGTCGAGTAAAAAGTAGCCTATAATCTTCCTCAAGCTTCAAGCTACTTTTATAATAAATTGCATCTAAATCCACCCAGTACTTTCGAAGATAAGGGCGTTCAAACAAACAAACTTTTCCGCTTTTTAATATTAGAATAGATTATCACCTAATATTGAAAATGTACTACAAGTTTCGTATCAACATATCGTTAGATTTTTTCTGAATTCAACGAGGTTCTAATGATCACCACTGTGTAGTGTTAATCACTAACAGTATATGGCATAGGTAGTTTGGAAATGTGTGTTTATTAATAATAATCAAATAACACAAGTTGGGAGTATCTTAACGCGGTGATGGTGGTAACAGTTCTGCTAACTGGCTAAAACTCCTATTTTCTAATACCTAATCTTTGCGGAAGGACTCGTGTTGTTTTTGCAGTGTACGTGCCTATACGTTTGATTTGGAAAGATAGCCTACTCGGTAACGCAGGGAAGCAGTCATCAAACTTTTCGTATATTTTCTTTAGCGATTTCCTAAATCAACGGATTGTTATAACAAATACCAAAATGCCTAGGCGAAAGAAAACAAGTCTTTCTCAATATTCGAGAAACTCTAAACGAACGAGGCAAGTTAGAGCAGAGGAAAACGAGAAAGAACATGACCCATGCTTTGCTGCAAGGCGATAACGTTATGCTGAATCTTTGTCTCTGGAAACAGCTCCGCAAAGGGAAGAAAGATTAGCAGTTGACAGAGACCGTATCACAAGTTCTCGCGCCTATAACCTGGGGGTCTTTAAGAGTGAAAAAATTACTTCTAGGCAAACGTACTTCATCTTCGACCACATCATCGCTTACCATCAGGTGAGAAGGTGGTCAAACGCGAGACTATCAACAATAAATTTAAAAATGTAGAACAGCGTGAAGAGCGTCTCATAACCGACCGCGAACGTCACGCTGCGTCTCGCGACTCAGAGACGTTCACTTAGCGTGAAGAAAGATTGACAAGGGATTGAAACCGACAAGCTAGAAATAGGGCCATTGAAAATGTACACGAACACCAGAGACGTCTAGAATCGGCGAGAGAACATTATCAACAGATGATTCAAGATCGATCGAGTTTTTGTGTATGGAAAGAGTATGTAAGAGTTGACGATATACATATAAGGTCGCTTACACAGTATATGTTTGTATCTGCCATTCACTAAATAGGATGTTGATTTCCTGTGATGATAAGAATAAGACGTGTTTGATCAGGCTTTCGTCCCTAATGAATAATTGATATGGACTAATAAAGAGAGAAGTAGATTTTCTTACATTTGAATAAGTAATTCAAATGTCACCTACATTTGAATAAATAGTGAAAGCGTGTTACGGTCACGCTTTAAATGGCAAAAAGAGTCAATTGGTTTATGTTGTTCTGTCGGATAAATCCTTTGAATATGTTTGATGATCATCTGGAGCCTTTGAAGTCATAATTGATTGGATATCACCGCACCTGATTTTCCGGCACATGTTACCAAATTAAACGACGGCATTCCCATAATTTTATTGAGAAATTTAAGTCCACCAAACGGTTAACTGGTAGACAATGCCCTCAGGCATTGTCTACCAATAGATTGTGCAACGGCACACGTTTAAAAGTGAAACGTATTAGAGGCACAAATATTAACAGGATGTGGTGTTGGGAAGCGTGTGTTCATTCCCTGAGTACCGCTTATCCCAAATAATTTTTATCTAACCAATTATATGTCAGGTTTAAACGTGTGCAGTTTCCAGTAGGTAAATGTAAGTTTTAGCATGATCATAAATAAAGCTCAGGGACAAACTATGAGTCGTGTTGGTGTAGATCTACGAAAGTCCTGCTTCTCGCTGCTGTAGCTGTACGTATGTCGTGAGTTAGCAAAAAAAAAAAACATTACAAAGCAAGTAATGTTGTTTAAATTATTAATGAAATTTTTTAAGTTACTTACCTACAAATTTTTTCGTGCATTTGATGTATTTCTTCGTAATTTTGTAAGTCATGTGCGTGAGTTTGTGTACTTATGTATATACTTAATATCAAAATTTCTTCCTAAATACGAAAAACACGCGTGAACGAATTTGCGGGCACATTTAGTATTAAATAGACTCATTAATAATAGTAACAGATATAAAATAAACAATAATGTTTTTGATATGCATAAGAAAAGAAATGTTGTGCTCTCTTGATCTCTCTTACACATCGGTATTCGGTTTTTTTACAATACCTGGTTTCTGTACAGTCTATAATATTCCTTTTTCAAGGTCAACTGGGTCTAATAATGACTTGATTTGCGATACCTTTGAAGAGAAAGTGTGGCAAAAAGAAAGCATTACGTTTATGGTTAGTCATTTTGTTCAAAAGGTTCATTATTAAATGTAGAATTTCTTATGACACAATATTTAGTTTTAGTTCATTAGTTTTAGTTTAAACTGACAAATGTGATTTTTCAAATAACATAAAATATTTTTTTGATGTGCAAAAAGTATTAAGGTTTTTTTTATTCATTATAGCGTTTGACCACCATCTCACTTGATGGTAAGTGATAATGTGGTCGAAGACGGAGCACGCTTACCTAGAAGTAAGCTATTCATTCTTCACTTAAAGACCCCCAGGTTATAGCTAACGGGAAACGCAGACTGCTGCAGGGAATTCCACTCCTCAACCGTAAAGTATTACCAAAACTTACAAATATTTTGTTAATTAGGATTCTTTATAATTTAAATCTGTGACTTCTCAATTAAAAAAAAAGATTTTTTAAGACAGTTTGTTCCTTTTACTGTACTTTCCTATATCGTAAATAAAGAAAGGGTCTATGTGTGTAGTCCCAACGTACCACCCATAATAATATATTCATTCCAAGGGTCGTTTGGGACCACGGCACCGCACCGGTTTTCGGAACCGGTGCAATCCCCTAAAAATATAAATTAAAATTAGGTGGCTCTCGGTACCGCGGTCCCGCTACCGAATTACTCCTTACTCCCAAATTCCATCCGAATCCACCCAATACTTTCGAAGATTAGAAACAAAGAAACAAACTTTTCCACTATATAATACTCGTATTAGTATAGATAGTATAGAGTTAGAATTAAAACTAATTATGTTCGACGGTTGACCACTGGGCGACCACAAGTCGAAATAAAAATACGATCCTTTGACATCTTATAAGATCAGCAGCAACGACGGGACTCGATAGGACCATGACCATTATCTGCCAGGGTTGCGGGAACGTTATATCTAGATACCGTCGCCCTGGAACGTATTTGCAGTTGATAGAACAGGGTGGGTTAGTAGTAGAAGTCTGACACTTCCTTTTGCTCCACCCAGAGCGGTAGTAATCATTAGACAATTTTGGCCATCGAAAAAAAGCAATGCTTCGGGATCAGCAGCAATGACGTGGCTCGAATACCTGCCGGGATTGCGGAGACGTTCGAACGAGATACAAAAGGGCAAAAAAAAAATAACAGGGTTGATTCTCTAAGTAGGAGTCTGACTGACCCTTCTACTACTTCGCTTCTTAAAAACACGGCTTGCTTCGAGAATGAACTGCCTGGGAAAACTAATTGACGCATGAAACGATAAACTATTAGTCGACTCCTCAAGTGACCAGAGCCAGAATTTTCTTCGGACAGAGCCATTCAACGTGGCAATGCAGTCAATGTTCTGGGCACTTTTCCCATTGGTAGTGATGTAGACGAAATTATGCCCTATAAATTGTTTGTATTTTCGCCTGTATATACCTATGTTTTATTTTTAGAGCTTTGTAAACTGGTTATCTAAGATCCGTGATTAAAATTTTTGCATTCATGCATGTATAGAAAAACTTAGTCTGCATCTATTCACGTATTTCAACATTAAATAAATTTTGATTGTTAGAGTTTTACGATGACATTCAATCAAGGAGTCATTACCATCAATTTACAATTCGAAACGCTTGGCTGGTGATTAAGTATTATTTTAGAGTGATTACATCTAAGGACAATGCACTTCTACAGCTAAGGATTCCTTGAGAATTTATGTGATGTACTTAAATATATTGGTATTCGTTTAAGGAGGTTTAGTAGCTAATGGGAATTGGAAAAAATATCGTTGTGTTGTGTTAAATGACTACTGTTTTATGGTTTGTATTATGACGGTGTAATATTTTAAATCATAAATATTTCATTTTACATAGACATACATGGGCACTTATAAAAAGTCAGAAGCTCTTACACGGTTCGAATTGGTTCTTTCATACGGAAAAGAACCGGTCATGAACTCCATGGTTACTCTTTTCAAAACATAATTGGTTTTCATATTTTTTCTATAATACAATTAAAATAGTAATGACAGAACAGTATAGACTAGTTAACATAGTATGTAATATCGAATCAAAAACAAATCTAATAGCTCGCATTTACATAACTTTAGCATAGCAAAGACAATTCGTTTACTGTATTCTAATTCATAGGAATTATTTAACCAGAAATCTTAATATCAAGGATCCGGAAAAACTTAACTAAGATGTTGTTATTGAATTTAATTAATTATTATGAATTTTATTCTTGTCGACTAATTATTATAGGTAATTTACAGGGATGGGCCGAAATTCGGTTCACATTCGGTTCAACCGAATTTCGGCAGCTTGAACCGAACTTCGGCATTCGGCCGAAATTCGGTTCAGATACCGAACATTCGGCACAAGAAAAATAATACTTACTTGCACTATTTTGACTAAAATTTTATAGAATTCGAATAGCATTACTGTTATAAAATTATGTCTTTTACTCACTCATGGTCATTTATTTTAGTTACGAACATGGTAAATGTAAATCTTAAATTAAATCGGTTCTTCTTATTAGTCTTGATAATCTCTGCCTAATTAATTTGACATAATAATTAGACATACCTACTATTACAAAAATTAAATAAACTTGTTATTCTTCTAACAAACATCTCACTCTAAACATCTCGGATTACAATACGTAAATTGAATTAAAAAATCACGTTTTTTCAAATTAACAAACTTTTCTCATCTATCTACTCACTCATATTTAAAATTTACTAGAGGCAGGCTATGGTGCAAAAACTCTGCCTTATCTGGCAGAAGTTTGTTACGTTTTTTTTTCGTATACGTTTCCTGCCTCCGATAATAGTTGCTCAGAACAAACAGCTTCCAGGAGACGATAAATATATTCGAGATTGAAGTAAATGCGTAAACAAGTCACGACGTGTCACTCTCGAGAAAGCGCGCGAAATTGAACTTTTCATTATAATATATATATATATTTTTTATTTGAAACACAGTCAGAAAATTACATGTGCCTTAATAGCTAGAATAAGTACATGAATTTGACAGTAATACATAGCCTGCTGTCTTCCAAACTAGGCAAAAACCTGTACCTTGGGAGGCAGTATAAAAGTGAATTTTTATATTCTTTATTCATAGCCCGTGTAAGACGGTGTGAACTTCAAATAGATTAGGTCAAAATAAAAATATAAAGAGAAAACGATACAGAAAAAAAAAATACAGAGAATCGAATACAAACAAAAAAAAAATCCCTAAAAATAAATCATTGTTAAATAAATTAATAATATAGAATGCCATTTATCTACGTTAATGCTATACAAGTGAGTGTATGGGTGTAGTTGTAAGTGTGTGTGCGTGTGTGAGTGTGTGTGGGTGTGTGTGGGTGTAAGTATGTGTTTATGCGTGCTTGTTTACTGATGTGGAATTGATATTAAAAGCGATTCTGTTTTGGTATAGTCTAAGGTGAATAACCAAGCTTTCAACTTGTTCTTACATTCGTGTCTGTTTAACGCATGGATATTAAGGATTCTGTTTATTTTATTATAGAGTCTGGTGCTGACAAAGGGGTATTGTCTATGTGCAAAGGCGGTACTGTGTGGTTCTGAGCGAAATACTATATCAGCTCGACGTTTCTTAGTGGTAACGAGAGGACTGCGATGTTTCCTCAGTATGGTATGAAACACAAATAGTTGCCGGACAGTTGAACGATAGAGTTGAACTGTTGGGTATCTATACGGTTTATGAAACATAACTTTTAGAACCGCTCTTTGTGCAATTTCTAGCTTTAAAAGTGATGTTTTATCAGCAGCCCCCCAACAGACTATACAATAGGAAAGTAAAGACTGACACAGAGCGTAGTATACTAGTTTGAGAGTGACTACATCGGCAGACTGCCTCAGATTTCTAAAAATATAAATGAGCACTCTAACTCTTTTGACCAAATAATCAATCTGCATATGCCAGTTCAGATAACGATCTATATAGACACCTAAGTAGCGTATATAGGTGCATACGCAGAGAGGTGGACAGGAACAGTAGGAAGAGGAGTTCAGGCACGAGTGAACTCTGACATTAATTGGATCTTTAGGTTGCGAGAATTGAGAGACTGAGAAAGGTATTATTTTAGATTTCTCTGCATTCAATGTTAGGAGGTTTTTTGAAAGCCAATCACTAACTATATTGAGATTTGTCTCTGCTAATTGTGTGGCCTCATCCCAGGTATCTCCATGTTTCAATAAAACAGTATCATCAGCATAAGCAAAGACAGAAGAATTTTTAAGGGAAAGGAGACAGAGGTCATTTATGTAGATAAGAAATAATGTCGGGCCAAGAATGCTTCCTTGGGGCACACCGTATTCTATTTTAGCTTCTGTACTCATAACATTATCTATCATTACATGCTGCGAACGATCTTGAAGATAGTTCTCGAAGAGTTTTAGAGCACACCCACGGATCCCAATATCGGACATCTTCGCCAAAAGTATAGGAACAGAGACTGTGTCAAATGCCTTGCTCATATCCAGGAATATACCAAGGCATTTCTTTTTACAATTTAGGTGTTTAGTTACAGCATCTGAGAGAGCAGACACAGCATCCTCAGTGGAAACACCTGAACGGAAACCATACTGATTATGCGCTAAGATGTTATTTGCATTCAAAAATTTTACCAGACGACTATTCAAAAGTTTTTCTAATATCTTAGAGATTGCCGGAAGTACAGAAATAGGCCGGTAGTTGTTTACGCAGTCCCTGTCCCCACTTTTATAGATCGGGTGAACTACTGCTAAATAATGCTAAATTAGAAACCAACCCACTAAAAAGCGTGAAAAAAAAAAACTTTTTACCAAAAAATAAAACCGATTTCCATATCAAAACACTACAAAGGCAAAAATAACTTTAATTTCGAAAGGCGGTGTCAAAAAACAAAGAAAATACAAAACCGACTACCGAAATTAATATTTTTGTATTTTTTGCTTAAAAGTTTTTTAAAACATGAATTCTAGTTTGTAAAGTGCACATAGCTACTCAGGTGTTTGTCAATAGCTCATCCAAATAACTATGTGAATGAACCTTCATATAAAAACATTACTTTTCACTCAAAAGAATAACCTTAGCCAGGTAATCCGAAAATTGAAGGGTAAAATATCTTTCTTGAAAATGTTCGTCTCAAGAGTAGTTCAGTCACCTCAATCTAATTTATTGTCTAGGTATATAGAGGTGCAAGTATATTGGAAAGTAATGAAACAAAAAGAGGTAGGAAGGAACAAAAGATGATGCGCGGACTTTAGTAGCCCCATGAATGGTGTCGGTACGTGCGATGAAATGAAATGAATGAAATTGCAGTTTCACACTAAACATGAAATTGGGTTTTAAAATTGACTCAAAAAAGCCAAGTACAAAAATCTCGAGCTGTGAAACCAGGTATTATCTACAACGTGTAATTTAAAGGGTATATACATACCGAGTGCACGGCTTCTTTGGATGATAACAAACGATATGGCAAGGGTTTTGTAATCCTATGTCTACATGTGTGGAGCTTATTAGAAATTTCAATACATTGATACCAGAGACCGAATTTTTCAAATTAAGAAGAACGAAGAGAATTATCATTTTATTGGCTAGTGAGGTGGAAAGTGATGACCCTCATAGTGCTGTGACACGTTTGTTTTTATTGGTATTCAAGAAACATATGAAACCGATAACTTGGGGTCAATTCTGTGACTCACTTATTTTGAGCTGAAACTTTGCATAGAGACTCCATACCAGATGTTATCTTGAGTCCTTTTGGATAGATATATGGGGTTTCCGTTACACGTTGTATACTATTTATACTACTGTAGTTTTTTGTTGTTTAAACGCGTTAATCTTCAATAGTACTGGGTGGATTTGGATGAAATTTGGTTTGAAAGTAGCTTGAAGCTTGAGGAAGGTTATTGCCTGCACGACTGCTAGTATTTTTATGTAAAGAACTAGTTGTTGCCCACGACTTTGTTCGCGTGGGAGGTTCTTCCTGCGTTTATCCCGATCCCGTGCTAATTTCGGGGTAGCAAGTACCATGTGTTTTCGCAGGATTTAAGTGTGTAAATAACACACTGAATTTCATTCAAATCCGTTCAATAGTTTTGCGTGAAGCAGGAACAAACATCCATCCACAGAAATGTTGGCATTTATAATATTTATTAGATTAGATATTAATTATGTATTATATTATTATAAGATTGTTTCTACATCAGAAACATACTAAGCCCTTGCAATTCATGTCGCACAATCGCGCAGCTATCTTAGTAATAGAAAACAGTGTGTTGATTTACATTTAGGTGATGGAACTGTTTTAACATCAGCTCTTACTTCGATTGTTAGAGGCGTCCCGCAAGGGTCTATATTAGGCCCTATTATTTTTATCTTGTACTGTGCAGATATTATAAAGTGTCACCAGAAATGTAAATACCATATTTACGCTGACGACGTCCAACTCTATCTATCGTTTATGCCAGATGATTACGATAGGCCCTATCGTAATCATCTGGCATAAATGAGATCTTAATGAAGACCTTCTTAGAATTGCTGCCTGGTCTCAAGAAAACTGCTTGTCGCTAAACCCAACCAAAACAAAGTACCTTGTATTTGGCACTAGACAGCAATTATTTAAACTTCCCTCCACCCTTAACCTAGAATTGATGGGTGAACCAATTGAAAGAGTTTTCGAAGCGCACAATCTTGGTCTCATAATGGACAAGGACCTGTGGTTTGAAAAACATGTAGCCGACTCTGTACGAAACTGTTTCTACCGACTGAAGGTTTTGTACAAGATGAGGCCCTACTTGTCTGTTACACTACGCGATCAGCTTGTCGAGACTCTGGTATTGTATAAGTTAAACTACGCGGATACAGTTTACGGCCCTCGCCTATTAGTCCGCACAGACCGTCTTATTCAAAGGGTGCAAAACGCCTGTGCCCGATTCTGTTACACAATCCCCCCCAGGAGCCACGTAACGCCCGTACTTAATAAACACTTCACACTCAAAATGAAATCGAGACTCAAGTTACACTTAGCCTGCCTTCTGTTCGGTGTGCTAAAGCATAAAAAGCCAGAGTACCTGTACAAGCTAAGTTGGCTGACTAGTACACGAGGGTGCGAAAGAAGGCAATGCTCACAGCAGCTTGCGTCTCGATCTCACCGCACGGCAGCATTCAGAGGCAGTTTCCGTTATGCGGCATCAAAAGTCTGGAATAATCTGCCGCCTCCGATTAGAACATCCAACTCGTCTAATTCCTTCAGAAAACGTTTGCGACAGTATTTGATAGACGCACAACGGAAACTGGACATGGTAAATTTAAATGTTTCTTTGATATGATGCTGTGCCAATTTGAGTGGAATGTGGTGGGTTTGTGGTGTACGGGCAGTGCGCGTGCAACTACAGGGAATACTCATATATGTATTGTATATATATTTATCTATTAGATTATTAAATACTTTATTATTATTTCTATTCTGTTTATATTTTATGTTTATCATTATTATATTATATATCATAGAAATGATTGACTCACCATTAGGACCAGTTGAAAACCAGCGTCGGGCACTAGTTGTCCGGCATTTTGCTGAACTCGGCCTATTTGGCGCAGCCGTGAGTCGCACAGTATTATTAATAGTCCTAGATGTGTTGAATTCTATTATTTTTTAATGTATAATTTCTTTTAATAATAATAAGATGTTGTTTATTTTTTTTTTTTTTACTGTGTGTACTTGTGGCATGTGTCAATAAACGTTTTTCTTTCTTTCACAAAGCTTTTTGGTAATACTTTCATTCATCCTTTAAGTCATGAGTGAATAGATTACTTTTGGGTAAGCGTGCTTCTTCGACCACATCATCGTGTACAGTCAGGCAAGATTATGGTCAAACGCGAATCAAGCCTTAATGACCTCTTAAGGGCGCCATATTCAATTGAATGTCATCAAAATCATGTAATTAGCGGTCATTAACAAGCTTTCAACGATTCCTTGTTTGTCAAATTATGATAAGTAATTTAAATGTTATAATAGGACAGATATACATACAGGTCAAGAACGCATAAATCGGCTCGTAAATATAGTCTCAAGGCAAGTGAAACTTCTTCGTTCTTTAATTTTACTGTAATATATATGGTATAGGTAGGTAACTGGTTCATTTTGAAGTAATTTCCTGGCAAAACTCGGTCGCCATTGATTCAGTAAAAATGATATTGGTTCTCTTCTAATGTCCACACATTTTCTTTACACCAATTAGCGTCCGTAGACTAGCTATGTTTTGGTGAACACGAAGGGAAATCCGAAGGTTTTGTCTGTGCAATCATTTATTATTACATAGATCAACTATCTTTACAGGAATTCCCAATGTGATAGTGTAGGAAAGAATTATAGACGAAGATCATGACAAAGAACTACCGTAGAATTATTTATTTATTTATCCACTTTACAACTGGCATTACAGGGTCTAATATCTATTAAATTAATTATATAATAAATTGTAACCAAGTAAGGTCAATAAAGGTCTATTTTCAAGCTTATTTCCTTTATTTCCAATACACACTTATAAATTACATTGTTAAATATTCTCTAAAACAAAAACCATTTAAAAATATAAAAAATAGTAGCCTACCGGTATCGGGAAGAGGGTCCAAGCTACCAGCGGTCCGCGGTCAGCGGTTGTTTGAAAATTAAACCGACTCCCAAAAAACACTGCAAAGTGAAAAATAACTTTAATTTCGGAAGTCGGTGCCAAAAACGAAAATACAAAACTAAAGACACCGACTACCGAAATTAAAGTTATTTTTCACTTTGCAGTGTTTTTTGGGAGTCGGTTTAATTTTCAAACAAACTATAATTGATTTGTAAATCAGAGTAAAACGCAACCACCCTTTGTAAATAAATGTGACTGACCTTAAATACTTAGGTAACAAAGTGGCGACGTCGCACGGCGTGTGTTATCTCTTGTCTTGGACAGATTTATCGCTTTAAGGTGCATCTCATCAAAATCATTTGCGACTAAACTACTTTTCCTATTTAATTGATTTTTGGTACAGAGCTTGAAAGTGGTACCTAGTATACGCAGTTTAAAGGAAAGCCCCTCGGTAGTATCAACTCTGTATAATAGAGAAGGACGGCACGGTTGATATAATTATGTATGCGTATCATCGTTCGGGAGAATTTATCCGCTAAGTTGACGTAAAGTTTTAATTTTGAGTTGTTAATCACTATTTAATCAAAGCATATGTTTAAAATAAATTTGTAAATAGAACTGACGATTTATATCATCGCAATAAATATACAATTAATTTCAGTAAAATTTACAAATCCGAAATGAGATTTACAAATACTTTCTTGCAGCTTTTATGTGCATTACAAACGTCTTACATTTGCAAACAAAAAAAGTGGCTCTGTGGAACTTATCGGTTATATCACTTAAGTCTGCAGTTCGACTATCGATGTTTTAAATCGCTCGATGGGCCTCCCGCGGGGCACCTCTAAATAAATTAATTTTTATCATCATTTTTATCTGTGGCGGCAACCGTAATTACTAATTACTTTTTATTGACAACACAATGTTTGTTCAAGTATACATTATTATTTCAAACAAGCTTTTAACATTTGAGAAAATGTTCCATAGCAATAAAAGTCACTAAATTCTTGAATAGAGTTGTATTATAGTGCATTTTGATAGTAATTAAAAGACGTGTGTAGGTATGTGTAGGGCAATATCATGTCGGTAATAAAATTAAAATAATTGATTAAGTAATTACGCTGTGGAAAAAGAGATTAAATAATTAATTCTGTTGAAGCCGGGAATCCGGTTATGTAACCGTTTGGTTAAGCTGGCTGAATCTGGCCAAAGTAGGCATTCATCATCCCAAAGCAATCACAGTGCCGAAGTTAGGAGTTAATTCAAGGAATCACTGCCTTAATGCACAGTTACTTGCCCGTTTCAAGATTTAAACTAGGACAATGAAAATGTACAGGGTGCTAAATAGCAATCTGCAAAGCAATATGCAAGTCATGCTAGCGAACGCGAAAACTGAATGGGAGACAACTCTATTACTCAAGCTCCTGCCACCGCGGGAGACGCCCCGGGTGTCAGGGATCGCATGTTGATCTCCGGCCACCGTTGGTGCCGGCTTCCAGACGGCGTGCAGGGGTAGCTCACCTTCAGGTTAGGACCAGGCCCGGGTCAACGACGCGTCGTGTTCCACTCGCGTATTAAAGAGCAGTCAGCAGTATAGACGGAGCCTGATAGGGCAATTGCCTGCCGGGGTTGCGGGAATTTTCTAACAAGATACCGCGGCCCCGGATCACAAGGGCAACTGAAAGAACAAGGTGGTTTTTTAGTCAGTAGGTAGAAGTCGGGCAATCCCTTCCGCTCTACCCTGAACGCGAGAAGTCAATCCCCGAAAAAAAAGCTTAGTACTATCTATACTAATATTATAGATAGTTGTGAAAGTTTAGATGTCTGTATATTTAATTCTAAATCACGCCAAAATGGCTGTACGGATCTGGATGAAATTTGGCGGAGATATATATTAATATAAAACACATATACTGCTTTTTATGCCAGGCAATCCTGCGGAATTTCGAGGCGAACGAAATAAGCGAGAATCTAATTAGTTGGACTAAACAGGAAACTGGTAGACCAAGTAGGAAACTAGTCGGTTCCTACGACTGGAAATAGGTAGTTTGTATGACAGGTTGACAAGTGACGAAGAAGCAATTATTATGATAAGTGACGTCCACTTATCATAGTAGGTAATTGCTGTCAAACAGGATTACAGGGTGGACATGAACATGGAATAGTTTGTACTTCCTTTGATGGTAAACTTGTTTCTAGGGATCTGAATGCCAAGGCTTGGAGTGTGGTATTATGTAATCTATGTAACATGTAAATACAGTTGGAGTCCATCTATTTGTCATTTCAAAATAACGGTCTTTTCTCAAATGCACATAGTTATTTACACGACAGTAAAACAAAAATGTATGTCGGAGTTGGTTGTCAATTACAATTAGTTATTGTGGGTATTCATCATATTTTGTTAAGAGTTGATTTTCTTGTTATTAATTTACTTAAGTGATTTTATTGTTATTAATTATTGCCTGATAAATCGAAACATAATTTATAAGTACTTAGTGTATGTACTAATTGATTTTTAGCAACTTATTTCGATAAGTGTGACTGATAGTTGGAACGAAGTTCAACATCGCGCGTTGCGAAAGGGGGCTAGACGGAAAAAATTAAGACGAAAAGTTGTACCTAACGACACTTTTTGTTTGACATGTTTCTATGCCTGTCTCTCTCTCTCTCTCTTATAGAAAGCAAGATATTTTCGTTTCGTCTTTCGTCAATTTTTTCGTCTTTGTTAATAATAAAAAAATAAAATTATTATAACTTAAAAAAAAAAATATTACAATTCCTTCACTAATTAATCGAAAGGAACTTCGTTCCATCCGGGTGTCCTTTGACACCTCTCAAGTTTTTTTTTGTTCAAAACAATTGATGACATGTTCCTTTAATTTAAAAATGATTTACTTTGTGAAATCACCGTTGCTTATTAACGATAATTACTCTTGTATTATTTGGTTATTTTGTTACGAAGTCTTAAAGCATGTTACGGGTAGCCAGAAGCCAGGAAATCTAACATCAGTTTTGCCAAGGGTTATCCTTTACCCAGCTTCTGGGTTGTGAAGGTCAGACCGCTCCATATAAAACACCCGTGCATGCGGTTAGACTGAAAGCCGACCCCAACATAATTGTAAAAAGGCTTAGCAGATACTGACATTCCTAACAAAATATTCTTTAACACTATAAAAATAATTATCAGTTTAGCTTTCGATTTGTTTTAGTATACGATTGTATTTTTTTTTTAAAGATGTTATGAAGCTATTCAATGTGCTTTTATGAGAAGGCATGCGTAATCATGTCGAGTCGCCAAGTATACAACGTGTAACGGAAACCTCATATCTATCCAAAAAGGCCGAAGACAACATCTGCTGTGGAGTCTCTATGCACAGTTTCAGCACAAAATAACTGACTCAAAGAATTGATACCAAATTATTGGTTTATATATTGGTCAATAACTTTCCACGTCACTTGCCTATAACACGATAATTCTTTTCGTTCTTCTTAATTTGAAAAATTCGGTCTCTGGTATCAGTGTATTGGAATTTGTAACAAGTTCTACACACTGTAGCGTAAATAAAATTAAGTGCACAGTAAAACACAAACCGCTACTTTACACGTTTAATTTTGATTAAAAGGAAAAAGATAGAAAACAAGTACTTAATTAAAAAATATAAAAAAGTTAAATATTAGTTATTATTGGGAACCTTTCAGTGATGGCGTGGGTTAACTTAGCGGAAAGAAAAGAATATTATCGAAGGTATTATGCAAAATATTTTTAACTTACCTAACAAAAAATCGATTGCAATCGGTTATAGCTAGGCGAATACGCAATATTAGTAATTTTAGTTACAAAAAAAACACTAAGAGCATCCAACGCGTCTTGATAGGCCTTAGGTTAGAAAGAGTTTTTGACGTGATAATTTTTAGATTAAAAATATACAAATTAGGTGCACTATTTAAAATAAAACTCCTGCTGCGAAAACTCGGTAATTCCTGGACGGCTGGACACGACTGTGGGAAGTAACGTAGAAATCACGGAGCCACTGCGCTGCGGGGTCCGCATCTACCTCGTACCCTCTTCAGGCCTTTGAGATGGACGTCTCAGGCACAGGATGTGCTCGGATACCGGGCGAGAGCGCCCCGACCTCCGTCGTCGATAACCGACGTCGCTTGCCCGTAGGGTGGAGCCAAAAATTGGCTTGTAACGGGATCTAAACAAAAAGAAACTTCAGACCACCGATGCAAGCTGAATCTTTGATTAATTATGAAACTAGTGCGAAATGGATCAAAAAGAAAAAAGGCGACAAAACATACCAAATTAACCAGAAAATCACCCACAGACTATCCTTTTGCTAGGACACTTTATATTTTTTATTGGCTTTACACCAACAGAAAAAAACTTTCACTTCATAATTTCGGTATGAATCAAAAAATAAGGTCGACCATCACATATCGGGTCCCAAAAATGTAATGACGCCGTCAAAAGGCAAAACATCCGAGGATTTTTTTCACGATTCCTTGTTCAAATGTGAATAACAGCTATGAAGAAAAAATTTTATTGAAAAGTTTGGATTAGAATTGGAGGAAGTTTTAACCGTAGCGGTTTTACGCTACAACACGTAGACTTAGGATTACAAAACCCTTGCCATATCGTTTGTTATCATCCAAAGAAGCCATGCACTTGGTATGTATATACCCTTTAAATTACACGTTGTATATTTTAACATTCTTTGAAAAAAAAAAGTTTTTTTTTTCAACGATACCCACCTCGCTTTATAAAAAGATCAAAGTTAGAACTCTGCACTTTATAAATAAAGATCTGCAAGAAATTATGTCGAGATAATACCGCGATTGATCTCTGGCATTTTTTGTTTTGCGTCAGGACTGCTTCATTTATGTAGGATTCTATATTAAAATTATTTTATTATGCGACCTTTGCTTCATGTTAAATTTTATGACTATTAGGCAACGTCATATGAAAATGAAAATAGTTTATTAGTAGGTATTGATTTGTTTGCGCAATATCAAAATATATCGTATCGGTATAGGTAGGTATTCGTAGTTCTTTATTTCGATGATCTCGAAGCTTGATTTTTTAAGGCTTCGTGGACCAGTGACCTGCGTATTTAATATTAATTTCATCTTAATCCCTACACGCGAATCTTCGGGAAAGAGTCTTGGTAGGATGACAGACAGACATACTGATAATGGAGTGTATCTAAAAGAATTCCGCATAATCCTTTTGAGGTAAGAAACCCTAAAAGTTACGACTTTATTCTTTTATTGCAGACTAGCTACCGCCCGCGAAAAAAATCCCCCGATATTGAAACATTCTTCATTAGTGCTCCGATAGTAGGTAAAAATTGGGGTTTCCAGATCAAAGAAGATCTGGAAACCCGCAATTTTCACCATTCATTATAGAATCATTTCAGATCCAGAAACACCTAATTATAGTCATCATTCATTACTTCTAAATAGTACTTGCAAAAATATTCTGACTTGACTATTGAGTGGTCTTTATTATTTAACCATTTAAATGTAATAGATATCATGAGTAATTTAGATATTCAATATAAATGTGAAACATTTATCTTATTGAACATTCGTAATTATGTACATTATAATTTATCATTACATATTCATTCAACAATTTGATGACGCGGAAATTGGAGCAACAGTATAGTCTATTCGACACGACAGACAACGAAAATGAAGTGCGCTCGCTATTGTCCATCGCGCTGCCTTATATATGCAGCGTAGTAATGATTTAGTTTAAATGTTATGAGTATGACGTAGAAATAAAAAGTACTATATTTTTAAATGCTTTTATTTACAATAAATATTTACACTATATACTAACCATTTAAAAAACAAATAATAATATAACTATTATACGTCTATTTTTTAAACATCAATTAGGTACATGAAGTTAACTTAATTTTTTCACTATTTTAGCAACTAAATACTCGGTTTCAGTCATTATGTCATCAATATCACTACGGACTAAATATTGTATATTGACGCTTGCACTATCGGGGTCATTGTCCATTTCATCCATCTGACGACCTTCCACATCGTGTACAATTATTTTTATAATTCGGTGAACATGCCCAGGCTCTTTACGTGTGATAAAGGATGTGTTTTTAAAAGGTTTTGATTTTTTCTTCTTCTTTATCTTTTTCTCTTGTATTTTTTGCTGTTTACTCTCTTCACATGCTTGTTCCGCCACTTCGGCATACCAACTTTCTCGGTCTTGAGCATAGTAAAATGGATTAAGAACTGGATCGGAGCATTCTATCGAATTCTGAAATAATGAATAATTTTATGCTATTAAACAGCATCAAATGTGAATTCAATTGCTAATATCGAAGATCACTTAGATACTTACGTTACATTGTTGGTTAATGTTATCTAAAACAGGACTGTAGGATGGTGAATGTGACATATTTAATTCTATGTCCCGACTTTGTTAAAAACCTGGAAAAAATACTCGAAATTAATATTTTGTTAACCGATATTATATCTCAAAACAACGATTGCAGTTGAAAAATAGTGTTATATAGAAAAGAATAATTATGTACCAGACCTATATGTATTAAACATCGATTATACTGTCTGATAACAATAATGTTGGATAAAATAAGTAAGAGTAATATTAAAACTTACCAATGTTATACGATAAAGCCAGTTGCAACAGTCAAGTATAGAATTGGAATAGATTTTAAATGATTTTTCTCTCTATTTATATACTCGTACCCTAATTTAATTTTAATGAATAGAGTTCAAAATCGCACTTTTTAAGTTAGATATCATATCTATTTCAAAAAAGGGTATAGTGAAATAGGAAACATAAGACATTACGACACCTATTATTTTATTGTTTATCATAAATATATATTTATATATACATATTGATAAAATAACACTACTGTTCACGGTAAGTAATCGTTTTCATACATTTTATTTAGATTATTATTAGGCGAGCAAACTCATGGTATGTTAATAGCATATCAAAGCTGCACCGTAAGCTGAATTCTTTTTAAGGAGACGAATCAAAACAATATAGCAATATTGACATACTAATGTTACGTTTGGTTTCACCTGTTATTATTGTGATATTTTTAAAGCTAAGGTATTTTAAATTTTGTCACAAATAGAATGGTAAGTAATGTTTTTATTTGTTATTTGTTCATAAATTAAGGGTGATTGATATATCAACACGTTTTAAATTCCCAGTTAGGCAGATGAGTATTTCACTCACTATTTGTTAGTTATATTATTGGGCCCCCGAATAGACGAGTCTGTTACCACCTACAATATTTCGACACAGTCGGATAAAAATAATAATGAGTTAGTAGAACAATATTGTTTACAATATCACATCACAAACCTGCATTTGGATGCAGATAACTGACACAGCATTTTCTATACGCATGCCTCTTCCCAAATTTGGGATAATATGACGTAGATTTATCACTATTTAAGCGTCCCACTGCTGAAGTTCAACCACAAAACACCTCTTCCAGAGCTACCGGCATCATCGTACATCAAATCTTCGCTGCACTATTTAAAATGTAAGTGGCATTATTTTATATATTTAGTAATTCTATTGTTCAACTATTCTTATAACAGGGGAACTCCTTAGACGAGTGCTAGTAATCTCGACTATTGAGCATGAGACATTGGGTTCAATACCCAGGAAATTGAGGCATTCGTATATGTATGAAATGTATACACTATTCTAGTGTATTGGCACGGAAAGCCAGGACTGCAGGTTCGAATCCTGCTTATGAATTGATTAAATTGCATAATTAATAAATATATTTTATATTATTTCAGGTCGCTAGATAACGCAGAGACTCTCTTCCCGTCTGACAACGAAGCGCAACCTCCAGTCGCGAAAAAGACCAAGAAAAGGAAGCAGGTGCCAACTCAAACGAAGGAGCCGGAGGCGGCAGCGCGGACTGCATCGTATCCCCCATCGAGAGCAAGTCCGGTGCAGAGCACGTCGCGGTCAGCTCCAAAGAAGCCGTATTTCAAGCCCGTACCTCCAAAGAAGACTACAGCTTACGACCTCTTCGGGACTGACAGCGAAGACGAGGAGAAAGAAGATGTCGCTGTTCCCGGTAAAGCTCCAATACAATTAAATTCGTATATAACTCGACGTCTTGCTAACGGTCATTCGCGCCAAACGTATGAGCATAAGCCCGGTACGCACTATATAGATTTGAAAGTGTACCGGTGCGATGAAATTAAAAACGTTCAGCCAATTAATAGATGGCGCCAAGCAATAGTTACTGTGAAAAATCAAACATCTGACAACACAGATGCATGGCAACACCTGACTAATTTTATTATAGCAACTAGAAAAGAATTCGTAAAGTGTCCACCAACCTTTGTTAGCAACTATTACTAAAATATTAGTATTTCATTATTAATATCCTATTACTTTAAATACTATTTTACCACGAGTTACTTGCTTATTTACGACATTTAATTTTAATCATTATCTCAATATTACGTGATGATTTTTATGTGCTAGTATTCTGTTAAGTGTTTTTAAGTTTATATCATTATTATGTGTTAAAGAAATATATTCAAGAATTAAAAATTCATTGTTTTGTTTTCTTACAGTTTCACCAATTCCTGGAAAAATAACAAATTATAATCATATAATGACTTGTGAAAAATGTCATATTGAAATACCAAAAAATGAATATCACTATCATGTGAGAACGAATTTACACAAATCTAATTGCATATTAAAAACCAAATATGAAAATATTGATATTATTGCTACGGCTTTTAGAAAGAGAATAATAAGTTACAAACTGAATCCATCGATGGAGTACGTTACACCTGAGGAATTCCTAATTGATAATCAGCATCAAGTCATAAAACTAATTAATGATTGTCTAATTAAACATAATTGTGTTAAATTAAACTTCGAGCTTTATGCTTACTTTATTCTGCCAAAATCTGATGAGCAACAGCTTAAGTCATTTAACACAAAATTTAACATCATATACAAAAATACTGATATACATGAATTCTATATGAATACAATAAACACATTTGAGAGGAAACTCTCTGAATTCCAACACTGTGAATCTGGTTGGTCTTGTTTCTCTATAAGTCACCTGGAAATTAATATAAACAGATATTCTCCTTTAAAGGGCGGTACTTACATAGATTTGCCGCATGTAATACAAAAAACGAGAAGTTGCTTAAATATAAAAAACCATGATAACTATTGTTTTTTGTGGTGTGTTGTTGCAGCATTATATCCAAAAAAATGTAATGTTTGCAGGACAAGTTCCTACCCAAGTTTTTCATCAGTATTAAATATAAATGGTCTATCATTTCCTCCATCGTATAATGATATTAGAAACTTTGAAAAGATAAATCCTACTATAAGTATAAACGTATATGGATTGGATGATAAAAATGCAGTCACTGGTCCGTTATATGTGACAAATTTAAGAAAGACACACCATGTAAATTTATTATATATTGAAAGAAAAGGCAATGGACATTATTGTTTGATAAAAAACCTATTCAGATTAGTCAGACGTCAAATAAGTAAACATAAAGGTAAAATGTATTTATGTGAGACGTGTTTACAAGTTTTCACGAGTGCAACAAAATATAGTACCCATACTACATGTCCTAATATATTAACAGTATTACCTGAAAAAAATAGCATTCTTCAGTTTAAAAACTATGAAAGAAAACAAAAAATTAATTTTGTTATTTATGCAGACTTTGAGAGTATTTTGCTAAACTGCAACATAAGTAAAACTGAAAATACCCGAACATACAAGGTTCACGAACCTTCATGTTTTGGATACTATATTTGCTGTTCACATAATTCGGCTCTAAATAAATATGTAACATATAGAGGGCCTGACTGTGTGGAAGTATTTATAAAATATTTGCTAAATGATGTAGATAACATTAACAGCATCCTATCGAATAAAATGCCCGTGGCCCCTTTAACCACAGACCAAGAAAACGAATACAAAAATGCTACAAAATGTCACATCTGTAACGATCTGCTCTTTGATGACAAAGTAATGGATCATGATCATATTACATCTCAGTACCGAGGCGCCGCACACTCCCATTGTAATTTAATGTTTAGAGTTTGCCCGTTTGTGCCTGTTATTTTCCATAACCTAGCTGGCTATGATTCTCACTTATTTATTAAAGAATTAGCGAAATATGAAGGTGCTTTTAAAATTATACCTAAAACCAAAGAAAAGTATATGTCTATCACGAAATTATTCCACAGAAAGAACAGTTCAAGGCCTATTCAAATTAAGTTTATAGACTCCTTTCAATTTCTTAATTCAAGCTTAAATATATTAGTTAACAATTTGTCTGAATCTGATTTTGTTAATTTGTCAAAAGAATTTTCAAATGTTAATTGTAATAAGTTAAAACTACTACGACGAAAAGGAATATACCCCTATGATTACATGAACGCAATATCGAAATATAATGAGAATCGACTACCACCTAAATATTGTTTTTACAATAGTTTGACATGTGAACATATTAGCGATCATGAGTATAATCACGCTCAATATATTTGGCAAACATTTAATATTAAATCGCTCGGAGAATATACAGATTTATATTTAAAAACCGACGTGTTACTACTTTCTGACGTCTTTGAAAAATTTAGACAAACTTGTTTGCATCATTATCAACTTGATCCGGCCTACTATATTACTGCACCTAGTTTAAGCTGGGATGCGATGTTATTGTATACCGGTATTAAATTAGAATTAATTAATGATGTAGAAATATACGAGTTTCTGGAGAAAGGAATTCGTGGAGGCTTGGCACAATGTTCTCTTCGTTACGCTAAATCAAATAATAAATATTTACCGAATTACGATGCTTCTCAAAGCTCAACATATTTAATTTATCTCGACTGTAATAATTTATACGGTTATGCGATGACAAAAAAAATGCCTATTTCAGAATTCCGCTTTTTATCAATCGACGAAATAAATACTATAAACGTACTATCAATATCGGATGATTCTGAATATGGTTTTATTTTAGAAGTAGATTTAACCTATCCCGAAAATTTACATAATAAGCACAGTGATTTACCGTTTGCGGCAGAGAAGTTCAAACCTCCCGGAGGCAAAACACCTAAATTAATTGCTAATTTATATGACAAATTCAACTATGTAATACACTACGTTCACTTAAAAGAATGCTTGCTGAATGGACTTATTTTGAAGAAAATTCACCGTATCTTAACTTTTAGACAGGAAAACTTTTTACAAACATATATTGACCTGAACACTAGCTTACGCCAAGCTTCAACAACCGTATTTGAAAAAGATTTTTTTAAACTCCTTAACAATGCTATATTTGGTAAAACTATTGAAAATAGACGCAAACAGGTTAATGTAAAATTAGTGACCAATTGGGACGATTATAATAACAAAACAAATAAGCATCTCAGTGCGGAAAAGTTAATTGCGAAACCAAATTTTAAAAGTATTAAGATTTTTTCTGAAAATTTTGTCGCTATTCAATTGAGTCCTGAAAAAATTATTTTAGACCGACCTATCTATATCGGATTTTCAGTTCTAGAATATGCCAAACAACATTTATATAAATTTCACTATAATTATATTAAAAACAAATATAAAACTCAGGCAAGACTGTGTTATACAGATACAGACAGTCTTCTTTATTTTATCAGCACTGAAGATTTTTATGAGGACATAAAAAACGAAGTTGGACAATTCGACACAAGTAATTTTGAGACTAATAATTGCTACAACATGCCGAGAGTAAATGCTAAAATTCCAGGACTATTTAAAGATGAATGTGGAGGTGAAATCATAAGTGAATTTGTAGGATTGAGAGCTAAGCTTTATTGCATAAACAGCCTAAAGACTTGCATAACAAAAGCAAAAGGAATATCGAAAGCTGTAACTAATCGATTAAAACTATGCCATTACAACAAAGCTTTAACAAGTGATACAAGTTTTAAATGTAAAATGAATATAATTAAATCAAACAATCATGTACTGTACTCCCAAGAAATTCATAAAGTAGTATTGAATAAAAATGATGATAAGAGGCAGATACTTGCGAACCAAACAGAAACTTTACCATGGGGTCACTGTGAAAGCATATTTTAAAAATAAATAAAAATTGATATTATAACTCAGAACATTACATTGCAAATGTTCTATTATAAAGTTCTTTCTTCTAATAAATAATTAAATTGATTGAAATAATCTATAAGTAATTTTGAAGATAAAATACAAGTCAAATTAAATAAAATAAATAAACTACACTTTGATACTTTATTTTAATTAAAATGTGTAGTCATAGATTTAACTAACATATAGAATAGAATATACTTTATTGTACACCTTAAAAGTAGCTCATCTACCATGTAAGTATTTTGTTAAATCATTCTGATCTTTTAAATAAACTATAAATAACATTAAACTGTGCTTTTGTTTTATTTTTCATATTATTATTACCCATGTCATTTTATTTTTACTAATAAATAACTTTTATAGATAAAATGTAGGTCTTTGTGGAGGTATATATTGGTATGTTAAATAGTAATAATATTAATAGGCAAGATGAAGTTGATCAAGCAACCCATATCCTTAAACGTTAATAATATAAACTTTAGTGACTCTCCTCACCACATCAGGCATAGCCCTTTATTACCTAATACAATTCGTTGTATAATATGTGGGCCATCTAACTGTGGTAAAACAAACGTTATGATCAGTTTAGTGTTACATGAAAATGGACTGAAATTTAAAAATTTATATCTTTATTGTAAAACTTCTTTTCAACCTAAATATCGCTTTTTGAGCGAAGTGATAAGAAGAGTACCACAGATTAAATTCTATGAGTTTAATGATGGTAAAGAAGTCATGGCTCCGAATGAAGCATTGCCGAATTCTATTTTTATTTTTGATGATGTTGCAACCGAGAATCAAACCCATATCCGTAATTATTTCTGTATGGGACGACATAAACAAATCGATTGTTTCTATTTATCTCAAACCTATTCAAAAATTCCTAAGCAATTGTTACGTGATAATGCAAATTTTCTTATAATATTTAAACAAGACGATGTGAACCTAAAACATATTTATGAGGAACATGTCAGCCCTGATTTAATCTGGAATCAATTTAAAGATATTTGTAAAACAGTTTGGACTAATACTTACAGTTTTGTGCTTATTAACAAAGAATGTCCATTAAGTAATGGAAGGTACAGAAAGAATTTCGATACATTTATTAAATTTGATGGGAGTTGAGTACCTGATATAATTATGAATAACATTCAAAGAAAACTAGTATTCGTTCTTCTTTAAGTGAAAGCAGTCGTCGAACATAAGATGGATAAAAATATTAAAATAGAATTAATGAAATCTGTAGACTCCATAAAGAATAAAATAAAACAAATGAAGACTCAGGAATATGCCATGAACTTGTCACTTGATAAAATGCTGAAATCTGTTACCGATCCTCGTAAAACCCTAGTTGATTCGAATTCATCTATTATAAAAAATAGGGATGTGGAAAATACATCTTTCAATAATACAGACGACATTGAATCTAATGACAATAACACCAGTTCACTTACGAAGTTTGAAGACTGTTACGATCCTAAACAAGATTATGAACAATTAGTTGAGAAGTCACCCAAAATGGAATTACCAGATGATTTAGAAATTTCATTAGAGGGTCCTGATATTTATGGTATTCACGATGGTCTAAATGTACCATTTGGAATAAGAAGTGAAAAAAGAACATTATTAATGGGAAATTCAAAAGTATCATTTTCTAAAATTGATAATTTAAATAACGATAATGTCACATTGATTAAAATCGATGATAAATCCTATAATTTAACTCCAGGTCTGAAAGAACTCTTACTTCGACAGAAACCAGATTTAAAATTAATATCCAGCAAAGATAAACTTGTATACAAAGATATATTGCATTATACAAATGTTCATAAAAGAGACTTCAATCCTAAAGGGCAAATAAAAGGTGATAAAGGAACAAAATACCGTACAATCATCAGACCGCTGTTTTCCGAAGTATTAAATGAAACCACTAAATTTGGAGGAAACTTGCCTAAGCTTAAGAAATACAAAAATAACACTGATTTAGTATATTGGGATGATCCTAATGAATTGGTTGACAGATTAAAGTTATTAGTTGCGTCAAAAGATGCTGGCAACACAAATCATGATAATGAAATTTTATCAATAATTGAAGAATTAAAAGAAGCCGACATTATTAAAGAATAAATAGTATGAATAATGTGTTGTTTATTTAGTATCGCATAGAACTTGATAAAAGACATATGTAAACTGAGACAAAATAAATATGAGTAAAGCCGAAGTGGTCAACGAAATCCATAAAAATGCAACTTTTCACGAAGATCCGTTATCATGAAAGATATAGATGATCTATGGCAAGCGGATTTAATTGATATGCAATCAATTTCTAAGGAAAATAAAAAATTTAGATTTATTCTCGCCGTCATTGATACATTTTCGAAGTACGCATGGGCCTTTCCTTTGAAATCTAAGACCAAAGATGTTATAAGTAATACTTTCAAGAAATTGTTAAGCAAGGGACGTGTGCCTAAAAATCTGCAAACAGATAATGGGACTGAATTTTATAATAGTACATTTCAAAAACTTATAAAATCTTATCGTATTAATCATTATTCAACATTTTCAACAAAAAAAGCTTCCATAGTAGAGAGATTTATTCGAACACTGAAATCCAAACTGTATAAAGAATTTAGTTTAAAAGGAAACTATAAATGGATAGATAATACTCTTGATAATGTTGTTTATAAATATAATCACACTCAACATCGAACAATTGATGAAATTCCTGCAAACGTAAATAATAAAAACAAAAAACGTATACGGGAAAGATATGTTAGTTTGTTAAAAAACGTTAATATGAAAAGTAAGTTTAAAGTGAATGATTATGTGCGTATTAGTAAGTATAAGGGTACTTTTGAAAAAGGATATACACCCAACTGGTCAACAGAAATTTTTAAAATTAAAAAAATACAAAATACAACTCCTATCACTTATTTAATTGAAGATACAACTAGAGGCCGGCCTATTTTAGGTGCCTTTTATGCACAAGAGCTTCAAAAAACAAAACATCCTGATGTATATCTAGTGGAAAAAGTCCTAAGAAGTAAAGGAAATAGAGTTTTAGTGAAATGGTTAGGTTTGCCTCCTTCCGAGAATAGTTGGATTGATAAATCGAATAAATTGTAATAAGTTTATAAGAGTTTACAATACTATTTATTAAGTGTTCAATCTATTAATTATCAGTCTTATGATGAGCACTGGAGAGAGCAGTCTTCTCAATTGGTTAATAAATAACTTACCAGTCGAGTTACATTTACCAGGCTACAATTATTGTGGACCTGGCACAAAATTAATTAAAAGACTAAGACGTGGAGACAAAGGTATTAATAAATTAGACGAATATTGCAAAGAACATGACATCGCTTATCACAAGTCTACAAATTTAGAGGACCGTCACAAAGCAGATTTAGTTTTGTTAAAAATGGCGAAACAGCGAGCAGTTGCCCCGGATGCCAGTCTAGGTGAAAAACTTGCAGCACGTTTAGTACGCAATGCTATGTCAACAAAAGTTAAAACTGGTTCTGGCCTAATAAAAGGTAGCAGTAAGTGTTTTCAAAAAGAATCATCTGAAAAAGGGTTAAGAAATAAATTTAAAAGTGTTATTGCCAAAACGAAAACACAAATAAAAAAAATAAAACCAAAATGCAAGAAAGTAGCAATAGAATTAGCTATGACTGCTGCCAGAAAATTAGCTGAGAATTCATCAATTAAACTTCCTCGAGTTATTCCTATACCAAGAACTGGTGGAGTGTTGCCTTTGATTCCTATTTTTGCGGGATTATCTGCGGCTGGAGCTCTTGCAGGTGGTGCAGCTGGTATTGCAAAAACCATAAATGAATTCAAGATGGCTAAAAAGTTGTTAGCTGAGTCGAAGAGACATAATGAAAAAATGGAAGCTCATTGTATAGGAAAAGGACTACACCTTAAGCCACATAAAGATGGGCTTGGAATTTTCATATCCAAAGAAAAAAACTAAGATATCGGCTACCCAATCGAGCTTTAACTAACTTAGACATTTTAAAGTATGGAAATAGTATTCCATATTTTAGAGGTGTCTTTATGAGAGATAAGCTACCTAAATACCCGTACAAAAAAGAATGTGGAGTTATTAATTTAGATAGCTCTAAAAACCCTGGCTCTCACTGGGTAGCCTATGCAAAATACAATGATTACATTGAGTATTTTGATAGTTACGGAAATCTTAAACCGCCACAGGAATTCATAAAATATGTTGGTTCCAAAGTGAAGTACAATTATGAAAATATACAACGTGACCATCCTTTTAATTGCGGACATCTTTGTTTAAACTTTTTAAAAAACTTTTGGTGTAGCGGAGTTATAAAATAAACGTGATCTTTTATAATAGTTCAGTACATAAGTATGTCTACTACGGTTACCATCTCTGGAAATAAATCAGAATTAGTTTCATACTTTCAACCACCACTTCATTTAACTGATCAATATGAGTGCGGTTTACTATATTTTTCAGTATTGAATTCAAGACGAGATCTTTCTGTTAAAACTAGCAATCTGTCTGTGATCAAAATCGAATGTGATCTTGTGTACGGTTCATAGTGCAACGGATTACCAACACATTTTATTCATGAATTTGTATCTGATACTGCTTTAGGTCATCGTTTTGTAGAGATACCACAAAACGTGATTTACTTTCCAGTGAACAAAAATACAATTTCATCCATATCTGTTAAGATTGTTGACCAATTCGGTCACCTTATTAACTTCGAAGAACAACATATTCAATTACGTCTGCATTTAAGAAAAACAAAATGATTGTATATTATAAAAACACCGCAATGAAAATAAATCGTCGTATTTCTTCTGCAACCACTAAGGAACACAGACGTAATATAAAATTAAAAAAATTGACTAAAGCAAATAAAAACTTCCTTAAAGCCTTGGGGCTTAAAGTTTGAATATGCTACAGATTACTGAATTACCACACTTCGACAGTTCGATTGAAAGTTATGAAATCCATTCATACAATCCCTACAATAACACCTTTAGGGAAAACGATGAAATCAGAATTCCCATACATCAGCAAGACATATACGTGCTACCATCAGCCAGTTCAATTTACATCGAAGGTCAAGCAAAACTCTTCGGAAAAGATGGGAATCTGATTAAAAAAGCTGTTACGTTCACTAATAACCCTGTTATCTCTTTGTTTCAAGACATCAGATACGAAATAAATGGCATTGAAATAGACCGTATAAAAAATTCGGGAATCACGTCAACAATAAAATCATATATTTCATTAAATGAAGCAGAAAACAAAGTTGCGGCCTTATGGGGTTGGAATCTAACAGGATTCCAAAGTGATGGACATTTTAGTGCTGTGATACCATTAAATAAGGTTTTAGGGTTTGCGGAAGATTACAATAAAATTGTGATAAATTGTAAACACGAACTTATTTTAAGTAGAAGTAACTCTAACTTCAACAGTGTTATTCTTACTGATGATGTTGTTCATTTCCAAATAGATATACAAAGAGTTCAGCAGGCCTACCACAATGTTTTACGAAACAATCTTATTTCAAGAGAGTTTTGTTTCCAGCTTACAATAACATTACTCATATTCGTACCATGACCTTCATCGTTCAATATTGTTTTATTCCTGCTTAGTGCTGGGAAAGAATGAACTATTTGTAAGATTTGTCTATTGCCTGCTATAGTAGAAAAGAAACAACGCTATATGAATTGTATAGCGCTGTCCTTTTCATTAGTTTTCACACGTTGGTCCGAATCGCTGCAACGAAGTATGGTCTTGAAGCAAAATATTATTTTATTTTACTTAAAAAAATATTACTTAACATTAGAATCTATTTTTTATGAGTAATTTCCATGAAGTTGACAAAAATATTAAAAGATTTTGCTTTGAAAAATGATAAAACAATTGAATAAAATAAAAATAAGCTACGGCTAAGTTGTCATATGATATGAATCGGAACAAAATGTGTTCTTATCTGGAACGCAATTTGATACTCGATGTGACGATTTTTTTGTTTACAAGTGGTTGTTAGTGGTTGAACTTATTATAATATATTTTGATCTAACTGGCTACAAAGTCGACATGGAATCAAGGTAAGGTAAATACGTTTACTCAGTGAATACGATTTTAAACAGAAATATTTTTCTGTAATGTTTTGACGAAGATAGTTCGAACCATTGTGTGGTCAGACTGTGATTAGTGTTTAATTATTAATTTTGCAGCCGAAGAGTTAATAGAAATATTTGAGTTATTTGCGGTGTTGCCCACTTTCAGAATGCACGCTCTTTAGCATCATTTATAATATTAAAAACATAACTCTTATGCTTTCTCTTTGTAGCCTCCAGAGATTGGTGCTGCTATAATAGATGCGGATGTACAAGATTCCCCTGCTTCAGAATCCATCCTACAAAATGTCCATTCGCTCCTAGATCCAACAGTCCTTTTACCTAACCAAAATGTAAATTTTGAGCCCATCTTAAGAGCGCGTATAAAGCAAAATTACCAATTTTCTATTTGATTTTACATGAAAAATTCCAGACCAAATCTTAAAATAAAAATATATGAATAACTACATCATATTTTCAAGGGCTCTCTCTGATCAAAAACATAAAATAATAACATTTCCTTGGTAGAAAAAAATCACGAAATAACCTCTAATTCTCATGTTTTTCCGTTTTGTACTCGATATGGTAATGCCTATTGCGACAAAAATTTGATAAATAATTATATTTAAACAAGAGTAAAGGCTTTGCTTAGGCATTTTATGTAATTCCTTTTAGTTTTGGATTTATTACGATAAAACACTTTTGGCGCATACTACGTTTTTATTCCGCGCAAGAAGTCATCTTCCGTCGCTCGTTGCGGGAGCTTCAAGCATATTTCTATTTCACACATCAGTCGCTACCGCTCTGTTGAGACGAGAGGACTACGCTCAAGTGTTTTAGCTGCGCCGAGTTATAATCATTTCAATCGTAATTGTTGTTGTTGTTCGAACTAAATAGTGAAATGGGAAACAAAAAAAAACATTGAAAAGAGAACTAAAAAAGTTACAAATTGACAGGATGGCTAATTGTCGAAGGTAAGTTTGTGAGTTACTTGTTTGTTATATACTGAAAAAATAAAAATACATTTTATACTTTCGAGAAAGTATATGCAGGTGATTTTAGATTTTATTTTGAGAGACACAAGATCTAAATTCGTTTACCTACGCACTTTCGTGGGCCGAGTAGGTAACTAGACATAATAATATGTGGGGACATTTCACACACGGCTGTCTGACCCCAAACTAGGAAGACCCTGTACTATGGGTGTCAGACAGCTGATATACATATACAAATACATTTTTAAATACATACATTATATACATAAACAACACCCAGACACGACGATATCAAAAATTCGTGGTAGGTACTTTATTAGATTATTAGGATAATAGGTAATAAATTACATTCATAATAGGTAGCTATTTACTTTTGCTATTTTGTTATGTTATTCTTCACGATACAATTTTATGATCATTTTCCCATAATGTAGTTATGAGATCTTCCAAAAATCTAGATACACGGATGGACAACAATAATGATCTTGCGAGTATCCTATATAAAAAACTCACCACTACACTCCACTTCTTATTTAATATTTCTATGGTCACTCGTAGTCGTAGGTAACGCGGGCAGAATAGTATATGCAAAATAAACACAAGCTTTTAGTTGGTATCCGTGTTTGTTCGATGAAATATATTTATATCGATTACGAACCTATTTAAGTATGCCCATTAGGTATTTAAACCCTATTTTTGTAGATCAATTTATTGTGGACGTGATTGTATAACAAGGAATTTGTTTTGAAATAATATTTTACTTTCAGAATGTGGCCACCTCGCTCGCCAGATTTAAACCCATTGGACTTTTTTACTGGGGCTGTTTAAAGGAGGTAGTTTATAAAGAAGAAATCACTTCAGTTGAACAGCTGCGACAACGCATACGTGCGGCTGCTGACGAAATATCGTCGGCAGGATTTGCGCGCCGGTTGAGACGGTCCTTCATAAGAATGTGTAGAGCGTGTATAGCAGCTGAAGGAGCCCACTTCGAACATCTTGTATATTTTCTTTTTCAATAAATTTGTTTAATTACTAATGTCTTTTATGGTGTCAAAAAACCCATAGTGATCAAATTTTAAGGAAATTCTCATTCTCTTTGAGTCTAAAATTAGTTACAGCAGTGTTAAAGTAATTTAATTTTGAAATCAAATTTGTATAAAAATTCTCCTTTAAGATTCGAACAGCAATAACTTTGTACTTTATCAAGATACTGGTTATTATTATACCATTTTAGAATTTGCATTAAATAGGCAATTATCTATACTTATAATAAATCTGTAGAGAGGTCAATTCTGTACATGAAATATATTTACAAAATAACTATCAGGGGGTGATTAGGGATCGATACTGATGCCAAAAATGCAATCAGTAAAATTTTTGTCTGTCTGTCTGTATAACCGTTATAGAAACAAAAACTACTCGACTGATTTTAACGAAACTTGGTACAAATATTTTTCATACTCCTGAGCTAGTTATAGTATACTTTTCATCACGCTACAATCAATAGGAGCAGAGCAGTGAAGGGAAATGTTGGGAAAACGGGAGAAGTTACTACATTTTTAAGCTTCCGTCGCGTGTGCAACCTTAATGGTTAAAGCTACACAGAAATCATTTATGACGGAAATGTTCTCCATAAAATTATATAAAAAATATCCCACGACAACATATATCTATCTTTTATGGTTGACTCACAATAACACGTGTAACTCCCAATAGCTTAGCAGTTCGAAGCTTTCTGATTATTATTCTGCTCCGAAATTTAAAACCACCACAACTTTGCAATGGAACTCGGCTAAAAGTAACCCAGTTGCAACAAAATATAATCGAGGCTTAAATTTTAACAGGTTGCGGTGCAGGAGAAACCGTCTTTATTCCCAGAATTCCCATAATACCAAATAATTTTCCATTCTAATATAAAAGAACGCGATTCCCAGTATCGGTGTGTTATGCAATGACAATTAATAAGACTCAAGGGCAGACTTTTCGTGTTGCTGGAGTAGATCTCGGTGTCAGTTGTTTCTCGCATGGTCAGTTGTACGTCGCGCTTTCCCAGGTTAGCAGTTCTAGAAATCTTTATGTTCACGTGTCGGACGGGTCAACTTTCAACATAGTTTACCCGGAAGCTTTGCGCTGAAGTATTGTCGTTCTATACGTACTTAAGCCTCATGTGAACGTGATCTAAACAATATTACCAATACATTAACTTAATAACACACAAGGAGTTACACGCTGACGGAGTCGCGGGCACAGCTATTAACAATAATATTGTGCGGTTCGGTATTGCGATATTTTTCAACAGTATTATAGATTGACATATTATATTTCCCTACTAAATTACGAAAGTTAATCTGTGTGTTACATCTAAATCACTGAACCGTGAGGAAGGACATAGGCTACTTTTTTTTACGAAAAACGACGGAAACGTGGACGAAGTCGCGGGCAACAGCTATCTATGCTAATATATAAGGCTGAAGAGTTTTTTTGTTTGTTTGAACGCGATAATCTCAGGAACTACTGGTTCGAATTGAAAAAAATATTTTTAATTAAATAGTCAATTTATAGAGAAAGGCTATAGGCTATATATATCATTACGCTAAGGCCAATAGGAGCGGAGCACCAATGAAGAATGCTTCAAAATCGGGCTTAAATTTAACGTTAGCCCAAAGTAACTATTCCACGCGGACGAAGTCGCGGGCAAAAGCTAGTCTAAAATAAGCCACCGCAGTGTAGTAAATTTTTTTTCGATATAGTCTGGCGGGAATAATTCCGAATCATTCCCGTCGTATACTTCGGAAGTATTCCGAAATATTCCGAAACTTTGGGAATATTTCAACTGCCAAAAGAAACCAGGAAAATCGACCTTGGAAGTCGGTTAATATACCAAAACCTGCTCCTACCTAAGTATAACAAATACTTTTCTGAAAACCGCATCAAAACGTGTTTGCTTGCAAGGTTTGCCTTTAATTGTTTTTATTGGCTGGGCTATTATACGCGTTAAGTAGGTAGGTAATGATTAATACCTACCTATGCGACTCGCGAATACTCGCGATGCGTACAGAGCTACATACAAACTAACCAAAAACATAGGTAACCCTTTTTCAAAAAACAAATAAAATATGCTAGGCCTGGTTTTTTATTCAACTACTGACATTTATAAAAATAGCATTCAATTTCGAAATAAGTAGAGTACCTACCTAGAAACAAAAGAATAAAAATCCTGTTAATCGCAGGCTAACATATCTACAAAACCATACCTACAAAAACCTACCTATACCTATAAAAATATCAACATATACTTAATCAGTCCCATTTATAATAAAACTAGTCCTCACGCGGGGCTTCGCTCCCGTGGATTCTATCACGGTAAAAACATAACTCTCCTTTTTTGCAGTCGCGTAAAAAGTAGCCTATAACCTTCCTCAAGCTTCAAGCTATTTCCATACCAAATTTCATCCAAATCCACCTTACTACTACTTTCGAAGTACTTTCGAAGATTAGCGCGTTCAAGCAAACAAACAAACAAACTTTTCCGCTTTATAATATTAGTATAGATAAACATTTATATTTTACTCTTGTATCGTACGTAGTCTCGCACTGAACAATAATTAACCCACCCACCACACAACAAACAAACACGTTAATTTCGATTGAATTATTCGGGCGAAATATTCGGAAACATTCGATTGCGGGGTACGAATCTTTCTCGCGGGGGGAAAACTTCTCCGGGGAGCATCTCCCCTCTTACCGCACCCCGCACCGCCATCGCAGCGCGGCGGCAGCGGCCGGCGCACAGAGGGCTTTATTTAAATTCATTTTGAATAATTCTGATTTAAAGAAACTTTCCCAGAAGTATTCCGGAATTATTCCGAATTTTTCAGAAGTTTTGCAACTATAGATACAGGGGCCCAAAATTGCGTAATTCCGTAGAAAAAAATGTTAAAATTTAAGAATAAGTATTTTTTGCAATATTGATTTAGAATGTAATAAAAAATCTTGATACTGATCTGATAATACAAATATTCAGGACTGATATAAAAAAAAAAACAAAATGAAAAAAATATCACCAATTTTAGAAATGGTACCTAATTTTGTAAGAGTAAGTACGATTTTTATTTAAAATATTAAAAATATCAATAATTTGGTCATCCATGGGCATATGACGATATAAGTGGGGTAAATGATAGATGATAATCTGGCCAATCGACAGTTTCAGAGTTATCCATTATTTACACCACACCAAAATCACGCGCCAAAATAATATTATATTATACATAATATAATATTACCTTTTGGTATTGATTTTATATTGATTCGTGTTCAGTATCAGTGGTCTAGTCACCTCCTACTAACTTACTATTTACGTATTATTCGCGTACACATAATAACATTTCGTAATATTGTATAACGCAGTCATACTTTGAATACAGTTGTTTCATCTGAATATTATACGTATACTTACTACAGAAGATACGCGTCGAGCGAGCGCGTAGGTACACGCGCGATCATATTCGATGTGAGGAGCGGGTAGGACAGTGCGGGTGAATTCTAAAATTTTGCTGGCTTTAGGCGCGCTCTTAAACCCACCGCCTCAAAATGTACCTCTGGAACTTATAGTCCAAGATCCACCAGCTCGCTCCTCCCGCAGAACTCCTACCTTGTTGCCCGCGACGTCGAAGGCGCCTCCACAGTCACTGGAGGCTGCCAGACGAGCGCTCGTCCGTTCCACACAACTACACTCCGAGTCTGCTGTGAGGATTGACAGCATTTGGAAATACAGCAACGAGGATTGAAAGGTACAAAACTTAAATATGTCCACCTTCTTTAAATCGCCGATAAACTATATAGGTACTATCCAGAACTGAGTGTAGAATTTTTTTTCACATTTTTCACACAACGCCATCTAGTCCCAAACTAAGCAGAGCTTGTGCTATGAGTACTAGTTATAGACAACTGATAGACATACATATATATATATCTAAATACATAGATACATATTATAGATAAATTACACCCAGACAAAGAAGAAATGATCGTGCTCATCACACAACCATTTGTCCTAGGTGGGAATCGAACCCACGACCTTGCACATAGATATTAATAGAATTTGGGATTTTTTTTAATGTGTCTACTATGACATAAGTAAAAAAATGTTAAAATAGCAATCAAGTTTAATTAAACAAACATAAAAATACAGTAAAAAGACGGTGTAACTTAAAAAATATACCTATAAATGAAAATAAAATATTGTATATTTTGTGTTTCAGGATCTTAAATGCCGCCTTTCCCACAACCGCTGTACAAGAGAATCACGAGTAGCCAAACCCTGCTGCAGAGCGATATTATTACGATGTGGCTGCTCACTCGCATTGTCTTGTTGCTGTAATTGGACTCCTTGAAGCACATCTTCATTGTCCAATTGTTCCACAGATACGTTAGCCCTATTGCAAATATTGTGTAATATAACACAAGCATTTATAATAGAGCCAGCTATTTCTGGTGAATAGTGTAAGACTCTGTGAACAAGTAAGCAACGAAAACGTGCTTTGAGAAGCCCAATAGTGCGCTCAACGATATTCCTTGCATGGACATGCAAGTCAGTGTAGTGTGCTTCCGGTGAGTCAAGTGCCGCATCCAGTATTGGTGTCATCATGGTCTTTCTCAAAGGATATCCGGAATCTCCTATTGAAAACAAAGTTAATTTAAATTGTTATTGACCAAAGTTATAAGTTGAATTTAAATACAAAATATTTTTTTAATAAAAGATCAAATGGATGCAATACACACCAAGAAACCAAGTATCTTCTGTGTTGCTAAGATCTTCCAAGTGAGCTCTTAGTGGATGAATAGCCCATATAAAAGAATCATGAGTTGCACCACCATGACTTGCATCTACACTTATTATTTGCATGTCCGCATCACAAACCTGAAAATGTTTAAATTAATATCTGAAAGACTGTAAAGTGCCATATTTATAGTATAACTTAAGACTTGTATGTATGATCTCTTATATTAAGTAATAAATGAGTAGAGAACTTTTTACATTTTTGTTTAAAATTACTCGTTTTTGTTACTTTATTTTCTATACTGTATAATCAAACACTGACCAATTGAACATTCAATGAATGGTAATGCTTCCGACAGAAGTAGCGCTCCTCATGTAGTACTGGGCGTACTATAGCTACATGGGTACAATCTATACAACCCAGAACCCCGGGAATCCGAAATTTATTGTAAAATCGGCAACAAATAAGTTAATTTAAAATCTGCAATAGATGGTATTTTTTTACAAATATACCTTAGTTACTAATAAACAAAATAAAGAATTTAAAATCACCATTAATGATGATAATATTTAACTCTTTATTATGTCAGCCTATCATAGTCCACTGCTGGATATAAGTCACTCTAAAATTATGCCACACAAATAAACATGCCTTACAATTCAATTATCAACCGTTACTCATTTTTAACTATTCTTTGTTATCATTTAGCAAAGTGCCTCATTCTCTGTAGAATGAGGCACTTTGCTAAATGACAATATTATGTTAAGTCCTTGTTTAGCTGTCTAAACAAGGACTTAACATAATATTGTAATAAAAAAGGTATATACTTACTCCATTTTAATTCTGTTACGTTCTTGATCATTCACTGGAAATTTGATATATTTCTGTCTCATCTGCAGTGAGTTAAGACACGCAGTAACCTGTGCGATGACTGAAGAGACAGTCTGCTGAGCCACAAAATGACCCTCACTACTGCCTACTGGACGTTGGTATGAACCAGTTGCATAAAATGATAATGCAATTAACACCTAGACAAAAGTAATATAACTTAGTAAGTATATAGGAACATAAAAGTGGTAAATGACAAATATACAATACACTGCTTTAGTGGTATTCGCGGTAGAAATAAGGTTATTACCTTCGTCTCTACAGACAAGTCTGTAGATTTTGTAGGGTTCTTCAACATTTGCCTCAACTCATTGCACAGGTTATATGCTAGAACCTTTGTCAGTCTGTATCGCTTAACAAACTCAGCTTCGTCTAAATTGAAGGGGTCGCATTCCTTACGTAGCTGCACACGACGACGCTTTCTTGTATTCTTAACTTCTGCGTTGTCAGCTTCCAAAAACTCAAATATTTCGTATGCATTCGCCATCTAGAATCAAACAATAAATGAATTAACTATGTACTAAAATCTCTACATACACAATTCATTCAGCAAGTTTACGTAAATAAATATATTTAACTTACTTTATATGCCACGAAAATGTTCTTAGTTAATATAAATTTGTAAAACATTAATATTTCCGTCGAGTCCGAGGAACTTTTTTAAGATTGCTAAATTTGACACTAAAACAATATTGCTAGTTGTCAAATGTCACGTCATGGTACGAATTGAATGAACTTTTAGAGGTGACGTCACCAAAATCGCTAATAATATAACATTGTTTCAACATTAAAGGAAGGTTATTTTAAGGACGTCATGGTACGAAAAGTCAAAGTAAGATTATAATAATACTGTTATAAGAGCTGGTGGTAGGCCCCCAGTGGAGGGTGCCACATATAAAAGTGTCAGATCGAGAACGACTCATACTTTTAAAACATTTAGAAAGAGATAAACCTATTCAGATGGCCTTTAGAAATTGGGATTTATATGAATATCCTTTACTCCCTAAAACTACAAAGCATTCTTGGTCAATTAAGACTGCTTCGCAATTGGAAAAGCTCAGATATGTTATATTTTGTTTGCAAACTAATAGGAGAAATAATAAAACTAGAGACAGTTCAATATTCGATCATTGTGAAGTGACCAACGTAACGCTGTTTTTAAATTCACAATACTATCCATATGAACCTATGAGTTTAAAATTTTCTGAGAACAAATACAGTATATTATATGAAATGTATGTGAAATTTCGTCAGTCGTATTACAACAGTCCTGCAGATCCATTGTTAAACCTAAACGATTTTAAAGAAAAGGCACCTTTGTTTATCTTAGATTGCTCAAGACAAAACGATAGTCTAAAAACAGGTCCGGTGGACGTACGACTGGAAGTGGAAAGTTCCACACCAATACCAGATAAGACAACTGCGTACTGTTTGATTATAAACGATAGACTTGTGGAATACAAACCTCTCAGCAACATTGTGCGCAGGTTATCATGATTGCCATTGTAGATATTCAAGGCTTTAAAACAGAAGCGAATGAATTTATAGCAAAAGAAATCGCTATAATATATAACAAAAAACTACAAGTATTTTTGATTAAGCCACCATTTCCATTTAAAAATTTAACGGTACCAGAAAAGAAGCAAGTTAGTTGGATTGAACGTAACAGAAAGATATACTGGAGTGAAGGATTTGTACCTTATTCCAATTACCAGAGTTTGATTTCAGACATATTGAGAGATAAATGTGTCTACGTCAAAGGTTTAGAAAAAGTGTTGTGGTTAAAGCATATTTTAGAAAATAGTAATAATAATATATTCAATTTAGAAGATAAAGGTTGTTCTAGTTTGATAAGTTTATACAATCAGTACAAATATTCTAAAGATTTATATAACTGTATTTATCATGACTCTGTGTGTGCTTTAAAAAATGTATTGTGTTTAAATAAGTGGTGCTTTGATAATAAAATTTTAAATAAATAATTTCTTGTTTAATTTCTAAAATATGTTACGGTATATCTTCGGGTTTTCTATCCCCTCCCAATCATTTCCATTATAAGTTGCTGACAAGAGCTGGGCGATGTCATTCTAACATTAGAATTATCTGTATCCAGACATAGGAAATGAGTGAATATATCATGAAAAATGAATACAAACCACGATATGATATGTACAATAGTTTTAAAATGCGTGAATTTTCATTTAGTTATTACTGGAGGGCGATTAATTCAAAGAAAAGGTTAGTAATGGAAATGGCTGACGCTGGATTCTTTTATTTTGGAAATAGTATAAATGATAAAGCAGCATGTTTCTCATGTGGAGGGGTTATAGAAGATTGGGAGATTTACGATGACCCATGGATGCAACATGCTATTCATTTTCCTCAATGTTTTTATTTGAACTCTGTAAAGGGAAAATATTATATTGCTAAGTGTCTGAAAGAGTACCTCACAAAATGAGTCAACTTGTGTCTACAGTGTATCCAGATGATTGAGACTTTCTATGCTACCAGATACAACCAGAAGATAAAATTCCTTTTTTATATAAATTATAAATAACTGTCCTATAATCTAGTAAACATTTAATAAATATATTTCGGTATAATAAGAGCAAACGCATTTAATTTAACACCCACTAAATATCATGCACAACAAACAGGTCAGATCAGAACAGGTTAGAATATTATTTAAAATATAATAAATACATAACCAGACAACAGATCAGACCAGGTCAGAATGTTGTACCAGTTTTCAAATTACAACACAGTCACAGCTTCAGTTCAGTTCAGTTCTTATACCAGTCTAAATATTTTCCAGGTACTGCTTAGAAGTAATGAATGATGGTTGTAATTGGGTGTTTCTGAATCTGAAATGATTCTATAATGAATGGTGAAAATTGCGGGTTTCCAGATCTTCTTTGATCTGGAAACCCCAATTTTTACCTACTTCCGATCCTATTGGTCTTAGCGTGATGATATATAGCCTATAGCCTTCCCCGATAAATGGGCTATCTAACACTGAAAGAATTTTTCATTTCAGAAACGTAGTTCCTGAGATTAGCGCGTTCAAGCAAACAAACAAACAAACTCTTCAGCTTTATAATATTAGCATAGATAATTTGAATTCGGAATCTTGATTGCTGCAAACTTAAACTAATCATAGTTTCTCCATTCTTTTTATTTTTATTTTATTCTAAATTTGAAAACAGTGCAATGGACATCAACATGTTTTTTTTGTGGTTGTAAAATTATTACCTATCCGCGGTCTGACCGTAAAGAACTTTACTTAACATCGCAGATAAGTCAACATTCACATACCTACTAACTAATCCATACATTTTCATTCAATGCATATTTTTTTCTGTGATTTACGATGCATTATTATGATTTCATATTCACTCAAAGAGATTTCTATGAGGCAAGCAGCCATACGATTCAATAAATCAGGCTTAGTCCGTTTTTGTGGACATAAATCAAATGAGACGCTGATCGCCGTACATTTTAATCAAATTTTAATATTTATTCGTTTAGTCGGGCGCCCGCGAGCTTACCAAGTATGTGGATTTATTATTTTTAAATCTGTGGTAAATCTGCGATTTATACCTTGTTTATGTCGGTTTTTTTTTAAATTGAAAATTGATTTGCATAGGTTTTGTGACGCAGGAGGTTGCATAGGGTATGGACCTTGATACAGGCTGACGAGAAAGGCGCGAATTTATGCTTTAGAATTGAATTTATATTTAGAATGACAAAATAGTAGATTATTAACCAAGGGGATAATGCAGTGTCTTCTGTCGCGGGTGACGATTTAAATCGCGAGCGTAACGAAGGACTCGAGGTATGCTCGAGGTTTACTGCCGAGAGTAGCGAGGGATTTAAGTTCACCCAAGACTATGACAGCTTTATCAACGAGGAAAATACTCTACTTTTTGTACCATTTGTGAAAAAATTAACACAATAATAATATGAGATAAGCATTTATTAAAAATAATGACGATTAAAAGTAAAAGTTAACATTCCAAACATTGGTCCAATTATTGATAGAGAGGGTTACATTTTTGTTTGGTACATTTATTGTTGATGAGTTGATTTGAGTATTTCTCTATTCTTGCGTCTGAGGAACTTGCGTTTCATTGTAGATAGTATACCTACGTCAGAGATAGTGGTGGTGGTGCATCGTGAGTTACGGACGAAGATAAGATGCCGGAAGTTGATGGTTGTGGCTCTGATGGTTTAAGTTTTATATTTTTGTTAATTAGCCTTTTTTAAAAAGATGTATAATGCTTTATATACAAACTCAATGGTGTAAACACAGATGTAGTTCAGTATTAATTTCGGTAAGTATTCCAAATTTAAATCACATTTTTCCCCTAGAGGATGAATGAAATTCAGTACAATTTTCTTTCCCTGTTTTTAACAGATTAAAAATGACTATTGTTATGTTCGCTTTTTGTGGCAACTTTTTTGAGCAAGTGGTACGAAAAATATATTTTTTTATAGACGGTTAAAATGGTCATTATCATTTCTCTAGCCTTTATTAAATTGCAACAATGTTGAGATAGGCTTTCAGTCTAACTGGATAAAACAGAATACCAGTATTTTATATGAAATGACTGCCAATACGAACATCAGTAACTGTGTTTTACGATACTTTTGCCAAGAATAGTGTTAGATTTTCAGGCTGCTTAACGACTTACAAAGTACAAATGCGAACCGGAAACAACGGCTTTTTTCCAGGGGGGAAAATCATCGAATGACTTCTCCCTCTCTGGGTAGAGCTGAAGGGAGTGTCAGACTTTTACTGACTAAAAATCTAAACTAAAAACACAAATTCCCTACCGGAGTCCATGTTTCCCGGTAGCTATAACCTAGGGGGCTTTAAGTCAAGAGTAAATAGTTTACTTTTAGGTAGATAAGGGTGCTCCATCTTCGACCACATCATCACTTGAGAGACCATCAGGTGAGATGGTGATCAACCGCGAACCTGTTATAAATTAAAAACAACCTGCCCTGTTCCTTCAGTTGCCCTTAAGCTCCGGGGCCGCGGTATGTCGTAAGAACATTCCCGCAACCCCGACAAGCAATGGCCATATGGGGCCCCGTCACTATTGCGTGTTCCATGCGCGCTTCAGAGTTCTCAGCAATAGTGACGGGACCTGGCACCTAGCGAGCTGTTCGAGGCACTAACGAATCTCAATTGTTACAATGGTTATCTATCCACAGATTACCGATTGACCTAGGCCAGCGTTCGTTTACCTTGAAGACTGACCCATATAACTCTTACTAAAACGACATGAGCTCCTTTCTTTCTTTTTTTTTCATCTAAAGCAGCCATGATTAAATATGAATACTAACAGATCATCGAGCTTTTGTTTTTTTTAACAGTTAGGTACATACCTGGCCTAGCAGTTGGTATATACAACGTGTAACGAAACCCCTTATCTATCCAAAAGGACTGAAGACAACATCTGGTATGGAGTCTCTATGCAAAGTTTCAGCTCAAAATAAGTGACTCACAGAATTGACCCCAAATTGTTGATTTCGTATGTTTCTTGAATACCAATAATAACAAACGTATCACATCACTATGAGGGTCATCACTTTCCACGTCACTTGTCAATAAAACGATAATTCTCTTCGTTTTTTTTTCAAATCAAATTTATTTATTTGTTAACATAGGTAAAGTAGATATAATTATTTATAGGTGTTATATTAATAAAAAGAGCGCTATGTTATGCCAGGAGGCGTACAAATATGTTGTGCAAATCTACTGAAAAAATACATTACACAAAAACATTACTAAAATATTTGCAAAATCATGTATAATTTTGGTATTAAATAAAAAATAAATTAAATTGAATAATAACTGATGTCAGACTTAAATGAAGAATTATTAAAAATGTCAAATGCATATTAAAATGTTAAATGATTAAATTTGTCAAAATTAATTTTAATGTCAAAAATATTTAAATTGCCAATGTTACTAAATATCTATATCATTAGTTGTCATTCTAAATTAATTCACCATTTAAGAAATCGTCACCACAGACAATACATACCTCCATATTTTATCCTCATTTGGGTATGCAGATATTTTTCCAAACACAATTGAAATTAGAGTTACATTAAAATAAAAGTAACGTAATTAAAAATGTTAGCCAAGTCATATTTAATTACCAAATCATATCAGTAATGTCAAATGAATTAAGGTCAGAATACTTGAAAAATAAAAATCCTAAGAAATGCATTAAAATTGTCAATCACAATGTCATACAGGTCAGCATATCAATCAGTCAGTGAATCATCATTAAGAAAATCATCAATACTGTAATAAGTTTTTTTTATTAAAAATTCGTTTAGTGCCCGTTTAAATTTTGATACTGTCATATTTTTAATAGCATTCGGTACTTTATTATATATTCGTGGGGCCATACCAAAAAAACATTTTCTCATTAGTGCTGTCTTACATTTTACTTGACAAAGTTGATTGCTATATTGAGTCCGTATTGGATTTTTCCTGACTTCTGACAATTTTTGAAATAGATGTGGATTACATTTTACAAACAAAGCCGTTTCCAAAATATATAAAGAAGGAAAAGTTAATATTTTTAATGATTTAAAGTAGGGAACACAGCTATCAGTCACCCTTAGACCGCACATAGACCTGATGCAACGCTTCTGCAACCTAAATACCAGTTCCCTATCAGTAGAGTGCCCCCAAAAAATAATGCCATATCGTAAAGTAGAGGCTACCAGTCCATGGTAGGCTATTAAAAGCGCATGTCTGTTGACTTTCTTAGAAAGTTGAAAAAGAGCATATGCGGATTTGCTAAGTCTTTTACTTAGTTCTTCAACATGAGGTTTCCATGTTAGTTGATTATCAATTGTGATACCTAAAAACTTAGCCCTAAGTACTTCTTCAATATCACAACCCTCGTAAGAAATATCAACCTGCGGTTTTTGGGATCGTTGATAAAAATGCATGACTTTTGTTTTACTTAGGTTTATAACCTAATTATTATTATTGAGCCAATTTATAATGTCATTTAAGCAAGCATTTATGTCATTGTTATAATTATTTGGATCAATACATTTTATTATAGCTGTACTGTCATCTGCAAAAAGAACCATTTTGTTAGATGTTGTTTTCGGGAGATCATTTATATAAACCAAAAATAGTGGTGCACCCAGTACGCTACCCTGTGGGACGCCATATTTAACATACCTTGGTTTAGATACATATATAGTTTCTAATTTAGTCTTTGGACAAATCCTAGAAATTTCTGTGCATTGAAGCCTATTGCTTAGGTATGATTCTATTAATTTTAAAATGTTTCCTCTTATGCCATAACTCTGTAGTTTATGTAACAGAATCTTATGGTCCACATAATCAAAAGCCTTGGTCATGTCAGTGTAGATTGCACAGACTGGATTTGTTTTATCTACAGATGACATAATGCTGGCTAGTAAGTCAAATAGTGCCATGTTAATTGTACTCTTCTTTCTGAAACCCTTTTGTTCTTTGCAGAACAAGTTAAACTTTTCGAAATAGGTATATAAAGAGTTATATATTACTTTCTCAACAATCTTTGATATTATTGGAATTTTTGCGATAGGCCTGTAATTTTTTAAATTTGTTTTGTCATCTTTTTTATAAAGGGGTTTTATTATAACTTTTTTGAGCGCGTTTGGAAATATTTCTTCAGCTATGCATAAATTTATTATATGAGCTAATGGAGATGCTACAATTTCTTTGGTAAATTTTAATACTTTTGTCGAAACTCCATCATATCCCACAGTATTAGTATTTTTAAGACTACAGATTATTTTAATTATATCTTCCGCAGTTACCGGTTGCATAAATAATGAATTTAATGTTTGGTTATTTAAATTGGTATTTTTCAATGTTATGTCAGTTTTTATATTATTCTCAATCGTGTCAATAAAATAATTATTAAATTCATTTGCAATGTCCATTGGGTCTGTAAATGTCAAATTATCTCTATTCAAGCACATTATAGGCTCCGGTGGCAGACAAAATTTGGATTTATTTATTATTTGCCAAGTTGCTTTTGATTTATTTTGAGCCGTATTAATGAAATGATTGTTTTGCGCTTTTTGTGTCAGACTAATTATTCTTTTGTATAGTTTGGTGTAATTTTTAAAAATTGATTTACGTTTTGAGTCTTTGTTTAATCTATAATCCCAGAGTAACTGCCTTTGCTTGTTACTGCATGTTTTTATTCCGTGAGATATCCATTTCGTTTTCTTGCTAGTTTTAATGGTTATGATTTTTTCTGGAAAACATAGTCTGTATATAAGGGAGAAATCATCCATAAAATTGTCAAAAGCTTGATTTGCGTCCTTAGCATCATATACTCGCCTAAAAGATAGAGAGCTAAGATGTCGTTTAAAGATAATTAAGTTTGTCATGGATAGGTCCTGCTTTTTCGTTTTCCAGTATTTAAGTTTGCAAGTTTTTTTTATAGGTACTTTAAGTATTTGAGAAGTGTGGTCTGAAAGGACTAGATCCACAACTTCCGCTTGGCATTCTTTCCGATAATTGTGAGCAAAGTTATCAATACAGGTGTTACTTTTTAATCTAGTGGGAGTATAAAGCGCTAGTTTTAAATTATACCTCATAAGGAAACATTCTAGTTCTAGGGTTCTTCTTAATTTGAAAAATTCGGTCTCTGGTATCAATGTATTCAAATTTCTAATAAGTTCCACACATGTAGATATAGGATTAGAAAACCCTGGCCATATCGTTTGTTATCATCCAAAGAAGCCGTGCACTCGGTATGTACATACCCTTTATGGTTAATGGTCGGTTTGTACTGTATCCGAGCTAATTGTATATACCTATTTTTTTCACTAATTACTTTAGGAGTTGTTATAACCTCTTTTTTAGTTTGTTTCGCATGTCACAAAGAAACTTCATTTTATTTTGTTATCTTGTGTATGATTTTATTCTTTATAGTGATTATTGTTATTGACGTGGGGCGGTGTGTGTTTCCTGAGGCCAGAAATGGGAGTAAAATCGAATTGCCTTACCAGCTTTCATTTATTTTTCAACGTTTTTGGCCAGCAGTAAATTTTAGGAATGTAGTGTATCATGGCGAATTATGGACATATAAACAATATAATACAAACAATATAAAACAAGATAATTTGTCATTTAAATCTCGTACAGATATTTTTAGTTACATAGCTGACATTCACTATTTTATTATACGTATTAACTGTCATATTTTAATAATTATGAGTATGACTTTCAAATTAATATTTACAAAACCTTATATACTATTATTTTTTATATTATATTATCCTATAATTAATACGCAAATTTTATTTATAATTAATTTACTAATGATTTTATCAGCAATAATTTGTATACAATTAATTATATTAAATGGCATTTTTATATTATTATTTCCGGTTTTTATTGTAAACAAAGGTGTCATTTTAACTGCTTATGATCTGCCACTATTCGTATTTTTAGCTATTCTTTGTGAGTGCGGCTATCTGTTCCACTTTTCTGTTGTTTACAGTGCTCATTTGTATTTTTTATATGGGTTTGCACTTGACCATTGCATTACTACAACATCAACTTTTAATTTAAATGTCCACGACAGTGCTTATTTGCTTTTTCGTATATTTAAATTAATTAAATATGCTTGAAAAATGCTTTAAAGTTGGTTTTTTAAACGTGGGTTCCCTTGGTACGAATCACGATGATTTTATAGCAGCTGTGCAAGGGCATTCTTTCGATGTAATGGCAGTCAACGAGACCTGGTTACGAGCCGGCGAGGAGGGGCGCGCGCCTACTGTGCCAGGTTACCGCCTACGCCACACGCCACGGCCACTGTCTGTTCACGAGGGTCGTGGGGGCGGTGTGGGGTTTTATCTTAAGCGCGGCCTGACTGTTCGTACCTGGTCCAACCCAGCTGACCCTAAATACAGTACCGTCGAACAAATGTGGATAACGCTAACACTAAACGGGAATAAAATTGCGATAGGTACAGCGTATCGCCCTCCTCGCTTCGATTTGGACCTTTTTCTCGATGCGATAACCGAAGCTATTAGCTCATTAGTGAGATGTGACCATTACATACTACTCGGGGATTTCAATGTAAATTTGTTAAGTGATAACGGGCCAACTAAAAAAGTATGTGAGTTTTTGAATAGCCTAAGTCTTACACAGCTTGTAAGTTCACCCACCCATTTCACGAACCATAGTGAAACATTGATAGACCTTATCTGCACTACTCTCAACCACAAAGGACTGTCTGTTGAGCCCTATGCGTCATTAAATGGTCACTCTCTTGTTGTCTGTGAATTTAATGTAAAGCGTAGTAAATATAAACCTCACACTATAAAGTACAGACCATTTAAGCAAATAAATAATGAAACTCTGGATAGTGACTTATCGTGTATAGACTGGTACAACATTTGTTGCTTGAGTGATGTAAATGACATGGTTGAGAAATTAAATGACCACATTTTAACAATCTTCGATGTTCACGCCCCAGTTAAGACATGTATAATCAAGGAACCGTCATATCCCTGGATCACTGATACCATAAAACTTATGATGCACTTGCGTAATGATGCTCTGTCCAAGTATCGTAAAACGAAGTCAGAGTCAAAAAGGTTATATTACAAACAATTAAGATCTCTGGTGTTGAGCTCCATATTCAGGGAAAAAGTTGCATACTTTAAATTTAATATTAATAACAACATTAAAAACCCTAAAGTGTTATGGAATAATTTAAAGAACACCGTACTGCCAAATAAAGAAATTGATGACCTTCCTACTCACCTTCGAGATCCGGACCGTATAAATAATCATTTTTTGAATGTTCCTGGCAGCCCTATCTGCAATGATGCGCAACGTATATTCTTCGAATCTCATCGATTCAGAACTGATAGCACTACGTTCGCATTACAATCAGTAACGGAAAGTCAAATTATGGGATACTTTCGCGAGCTTAAATCTAATGCAGAGGGCTGTGATAGAGTTACTTTGAATATGCTTTTATTAACTCTCCCACATACACTAAAAGCGATCACCGATATTGTGAACAGTTCGATCGACTCGGCGACGTTCCCTAACATCTGGAAAATTGCGCTTGTTAGACCTTTGCCCAAGATTACGAATCCAATAGACCTAAAAGATCTCAGGCCCATTAGCATTCTGCCTTGCCTATCCAAAATTGCCGAAAAGGCCGTGTGCCAGCAGTTGTCCCAATACTTGGAAGTAAATAAAATACTGCCTGAACTACAATCAGGCTTTCGCAAACAGCGTGGTACTGCTACGGCACTTTTAGATGTTACGGATAATATTTTGGCAGCCCAAGATAAGGGCCACTGTACACTTCTTGTTCTGCTTGATTTTTCGCGGGCTTTCGACTGTATCAATGTTGATTTGTTCCTTTCAAAACTGTACTATTATGGCTTCGATCAACGCACAATACAATGGTTCCATAGTTACCTCACTAACCGTCAGCAACGTGTGGTAATCCGATTAAGCGATGGGTCATCCTGTGTTTCATCACTTACCCCCATTAGAAGAGGAGTTCCGCAAGGGTCTATACTGGGTCCCATTATTTTTATTTTGTATTGTGCGGACATTATAAATTCTCTCAATCATTGTGGTTATCATATTTATGCTGACGATGTGCAAGTTTACATTTCTTTTAAGCCGAGTGACTATGACATTGCGTTAGAACATCTCAACCATGATCTCAACAATATAGCATGTTGGGCTAAGGACAATGGATTGGAACTTAATCCTACTAAGTCTAAATACTTGCTCTTTGGAACCAAGTGCCAAATCGGTGTCGTACCGGCAACGCTTAACGTTATCCTGCTGGGTGAGTCGGTCAGACGAGTCAGTGAGGCACGTAATCTGGGTCTGAACATGGACGCTGAGTTGAGGTACGAAGCGCATGTGGCAGTATCAGTGCGTACTTGTTTTTATCGGCTGAAGGTCCTTTACAAAATAAGGCCTTACCTATCGGAAGAGCTGCGAGTCCAACTTGTTGAATCACTCGTACTCTCAAATCTAAATTACGCGGATACAGTTATTGGCCCTCGACTGCTGGCAAGAACTGATCGTCTGATCCAGAGGGTGCAAAACGCCTGCGCTCGATTTTGCTTTACAATTCCACCGAGAACTCACGTAACACCATTTTTAAATAAGCACACGATCCTCAAAATGAAGTCGCGTCGTAAGTTGCATTTGGCTTGCCTTCTGTTTGGAGTGATAAAGTACAAGCAACCGAGCTACCTTTACAACAAATTGAGCTGGATCGCTGGTAGACGGGAATGCGCTAGCAGACAATGCTCGCAACAGCTTGCTACTCAACCGCACAAGACAGCTGCTTTTAGAGGCAGTTTCAGGTACGCTGCATCCAAATGCTGGAACAATATTCCCCCACCGATAAGACAGATTAAAACAATTGAAACTTTTAGAAGTCGGCTTCGACAATTTCTTATAAATTCACAGAAGGAACTGGGTGAAGCGATTGCGAACACTTCCGTAATTTAAAGTTGGTAGTAGGTACCTGCTGTAGGCAAAGACACACAATGATGATAACAGCCAATTTATTTATTTATTTTCAGATATATATATTTTTATTTATAAAACAACTTGTATTTTATGTTAGTAAAAATTTAAAATCATGAACTAAAAATTTATTCTAATATATTTTCCCGCAACATCAGTTTAATGCCAGTATCGGAAATGCCTCTGTATAAAAAAATTGTTTATTAATATTATGCAAATAATTATAATAAGTATTACATAAATATTACACAAACAATTCCAGAACACTAGCTTTACTCTAATGTTAATTTTATTATTTTACTGTACGCCACCTGCTCGACGTCCGTAAGTACGGCTACTGGGATCCAGCAGAATACCAGCGTCAGGCATATTTGCCTGGCACATGCTGAGCTGAACTCCCATTTGGTGCAATTTGGAGACACACACCACACCAATGTTTTGTGTTACATTTTTAAGTATGTTTTCTTTTCTTTCTCATTTATTATATTTTTGGTTGTATACGTTTGTTCTGTTCTTTTTTTCTGTAATTTATGTGTTATAATTATGTTCATGTGCTTTTGTGTGTTGTGTCTTCTGTTGTCCAATAAAAGTTTTATCTATCTATCTATCTATCTATCTTTAAATTACACGTTGTATAGGTACATTGAAATGAAGGAACCAAATTAATTTGGTGTAATTATCACCAGTTATAAACCCTAGAAGGTTATAGATATACATAAGACTACGAGACTAATACCTAGACCGATTAATAAGTTCAATTTGTTTCCAAAAGCCTTCCACTCTGCCCCATTACTTACAATTTACCCAATAAATTAGAATAACAAGATAAACGTTTCAACAACAAACAAAGAAATAACAATTTACTAAAACACGACTTAGTTTAGAGGTAGATATACGAACGAAAGGCTCAATCAATCACTCAAGCACAATGTAACAACACAACCCTAGTTTTAGAACTAAAATCTAAACTAATAAAATAAACTCCGAGTTTGTTTGTTTGAACGCACTAATCTTTAGAACTACTTTAAGTTTTGAAGAAAATATTTGGTATTTGATAGATAACTTAATTAACACTTATATTTATACATTAAAAAACACGTTTCGGTCAGTCTGTATATGGGTGTCCATCTTAACATCGCTGGTTTGCGAGAATATTTACATAACTCAAAATGCTGTCCAATTTAACTAGATACTTGTGTGAAATAATCAGAAATTTAAGTATAACATCCTGAACTGAGACACAATGCCAATTTTGCACCGACGTTCATCAGAGACTGGGCCTGGGTTTGAGTCAAACCCAGGCCTAGTCTCTCTCACAGAGGAGCTTTGCATGCTTAAGTTTTAAGCAAATCATGTTGGATTCCATGTTTATAATAACATCGTTTAGTCTATGTTTTATGCAAATAAAATACAGTGTTTATATAACTTTTAAATTTTAGGTACGATCCTAGGAAGCCTGACAAACGGTGAAAGAAAAAGCTACGCGGAAATGATGCAATAGCAGACGCAGGTGAATTCGTGAGACAGTTAGTAGTCTAATAAATACACTTAAAACAGTCGATAAACATCACTAATACATTTGATTGTCTCAGTCCAGATGTCGCCAATTATATCGATGGATTGTATTGGACACAATTAATATAATACATCGATTTAGCAATGTAGTAGCTAGTACAGGCCAATTAGGCGATTTCTCAGTCGCTACTGATATGAATATGAATAAAAGATGGCGTCTGATGAGACAATAAATCTTTGACGAGTGACAGTCAAGTAGTTGTGGTCGTTATTAATGCATGTGATGGGACATCGAGAATCGATATCGATATTCTTTTTTTTTATTCTAACTCTTTTATCTTAATACTTATCTAGACGTATGTAAAGCTTCAGTATAAAGATGCTAGAAAATATCTTAAGTTCAATGTATCTTGCTTGTGGAATGCATTACCCATAGGTGTGAGGCGTGCTCAAACATTATCAATGTTCAAAAGAATGGTGAAGGAGCATTACCTCTCACTATAATTTTTTCCCCTTCTTTCTCTATTATGAATTTGATATGTATTAGTATATATTTATATATTATATTTTGTGGTATGTATTTTTATATTATGATGTTTGGTTAGTATGATGTATATAACTATTAAAAGATATATATGTTATAGTGTATCTACAGTAGTAGTGTGTCTACAGTAACAATAAATACATCTACCACGTTATCTCTTCACCACCCTTGACTGACTGGTACAAAATGTTTTCAGTATTAATTTCGACTTTTTTTCTTATTGCTCATGAGGTTTATATTTATAAATATATGCATAAAATATCATATAATCGTTGAGTGTACATTAAATCTATAAATATAATAATATGTTTAGTTGTTTCTTAATTATGCTGCAGTCTCAGTATTTATTTTACATGATGTCATTGCCCATTTGATCGATAAGACCGATATGTAATGGGGTAACACGATGCGTGATTGTTTCAGAATATTAATGCAAAGTTACATACAATTTGGGGAGCCTCCTCTTAAGCAAGAGGAGTGAGAATCTGGCCCAACAGCTTAACTTGTTTTCTGAGGTAGAGAGTTCCAAAAGAGTATAGATCGGAGATATGTAATGAATTACTCTTTCAAGGCAAATCTCTGCTTGCCGAAATATTTTAACGAGATATCACGGCCCTGGAACTTAAAGAGTCACTGATGGAACGCTCCATCCAGAGCAGAAGGAGTCATTTGATGATTTTCGCACCGATAAAAGGCCCAATCTCGGCAAGCGATAGTAAATGTATCGATAATCTGTGTCATATTTCCCAACACTACCATCTTACTGGTCCTACATAGTGTTCGTATTATGTAGATGAATCTGTATGTAAGGACGAAGGGAGAGGGTTAATACCGAACTACCCGTTTTATTGTCTTGCAATACAAGTTAATTAGCCACATCAATAATAAAGTTTTGCTACTAGTTTTTCATATAAATATGACTGGATTGAATTTCAATGCGATATTATATAGTAAATTCTTTTCTCATCCTTGAGGCTTGCAGTTGGCTTGTGTTAATTAATATTATCAAGGTCATTACTACCTTTAACAGTTAACTGATGGCCCTGTGGCTTTTTGTTTGATTTCTGCCTCCAATGTAATGGTAGACTAGTCTAGCATTTTTGCGAAAAGGTCCAAATTTATTTTAAAAAATTTCATTAAAGTTATACCCCGTTAAACTATTAACTCTGCTTTGTATGACACTCAAAACGATTTAAGAATACGTCATAGCGCGTACAGGAATGTAGTGGAATTCATTGCCGAAGTCTGTGTTTCCTCATAGCTATACCTCAGGCTCTCTCAGTCGAGGTCGAATATTTCTAGGTAAGTGGGCTTCATCTTTGATCACAATATTATCGCTTACCATCAGGTGAGATGGTGGTCAAAAGTGAGCCTATTAACAATAAAATAAATCCATGATAGGATTAATACTTGCAGTAGGTACAATTCAGACGATGACATGACTGTTACGTAAGAATGTACTGTTTATTTCACCACTTTTTCTTCCTAGCTAAAACACTAAGTATTGGTGACGGGCGGGAGTTTTGGAACAGTTTGCATGTCAATTTCTATGTTCAAAAAGTGGTGATTGTCAGCCCAGTTCGAATAAATGAATTTTGATTTTTGAATTCTATAGGTACCAATCCGGACTGCTCCTGGGCTGATGATTAAAGACACACTTCTTCTCATAGACCCGCATCATAGCTGTAGAAATAGTTGGAGGAGCTCTTGGTTTGCATGAATCGACTTTCAGGGTTAAACAACACATTCAAATTTATTTATTATTTAGATATCAAGGATCCGAAACAACGCTTACGGAAAATGATTTCGTAAATCTTCGACAGATGTCACGGTAATTTAATGCCATGGAATCTGATGCCACGGGGTGTCATTGTATCTTGTAATTCGAGGTAAAACACAGCTGCAATTGATTAGACAAAAAACTGAACGAACTTACTGATTGATTTTTTTAAAACTCTACTTCTTTTTTTTATTATCGTTGATAGGCTTTTGACCACAATCTCACCTAATGTTAAGCGATGATGTTTTCGAAGATGAAGCACGCTTGCCTAGAAGTAACCTATTCACTCTTGACTTAAAGACTCTCAGGTTATAGCTATCAGGAAACATAGACAGAGAATTCCACTCCTTAGCTTTACGCACAATGAAACTATTCCCAAAACGTTTTGTGCGTATGGGTGGGATTTCCATCCCGTAACGATGGCGCATCGCCGTTTGTCTTGTAGTCCGATGATGGAACAGGCTTGGTAGAATTAGACTGTGCAATTCCATCGCACACTCTCCGAAATGTAACCAATAGAAAACTGATAGGCTTGCAACACGTCGCCGATGTGCAAGGCCCTGGAACTTTGTCTCGACCAGTTTCTCAAGTGCATCAAGCTGGTATTTGGCAGATCCGACCCAGAGATTTATTTATTTATTTCGGGAAAACAAACAGTTACACAAAGCACTTAGTCTCTAGTGTCATTAAGCAAACAATAACATATGTGTAACCTACTGCGTTATCCACAGATTACATTTTACGACGTGATAAGGTTACAATACTCACAAAACAAAAATATAAAAATAAATAAAAAAAAACACAATATTACACAAAAAACAGAAAAAAGAAATGCGTCAAAATAACATTGAAATAATATGAAAGAAAAACAAACGGTATCAAAACATATTGAAATTAAAAATAATTACAAATAAACAAATCAAAATAAATAATCAATAACGTAGAATAATTATTACAATTAAATATGTCACAAATCTGATGCATCAACTAAGAATTTAAATAAGGATATCTTAAACTTATTTGCAGACACAGCAAACAAGTTTATGTTCCCATATTAAAATTGTTTGCCATACGACGAAGAGGTGCCCGAACCCCAGCGTTAGTGCGACAGGAAGTCACGGCAAAAATTGGACGTTCTCGCACCTCTCGTCTAATGATGGTCCTTGGTACAACATAACTAAGCCTATTATTAAAGTCTATGCAATCATACCTATTATTACACAAGTCATAGAGAAACATGGTTTCAAGATACAGGCGTCTAGATTTTAAGCTCGAGATGAGAGCAGTACTCCATATATGACTGAACTTCCGCTTGATAAAGGTTGAGCAGTTGTTCCGGTGTGAGGTACCATCTCACATTTGCTAGTCCCAACTTTTTGGCAGCCAATATTACAATACTACTATGTTTGACCCCTTTTCTTCAACTACTAAATCAGGACAGTGGTTGTTTAGCCGTGAATAACAGACAGACATTTTAGGGTTAGACACGTAGATTAGGTTCTAGGAACCTAATCTACGTGTCTCCTATTTTTATATAATAATTAAAACCCTCTCTTTTGTCCATATCCAAGGGCGCACGTAGATATTTTTATTAAAATTGTGTAAAAATTTAATTACAAACGTTCTCTCCGTGAATTTTTAGGGTTCAGCTGCACAGTTGATTGTGTAAAACTAATTATCGTTGAAACGTAAAGTTTGTTCACGCTTGTCCCTCGTGGAATGGGTAGAAGTGATGTTAAGTGTCAATTATCTTGATCTTTATGTAAAATGTGTAAATTGGATTCAATTTCGTCCTAGACTGAATAATTTGGAGCGCAATGACATTTATTGTTAAAGGGTTTTCGTGTGATTAGTTGTTGCATCAACCTTTAGACATTTGACACAATCTATGCCAGACTAGTTTTACCCGCTACTTCGCTTGAATAGGAGATTCTCCTGTTAAAATCAAATCAGCCGAAAAAGACACTTAAACTTTATGTACATATATGTATGTATAGCTGTTGGAGTCGGCTTGAAGTGTTCCTGTGTTTTTGTATAAGATGAAAATACTTCCACACGTTTCTTAAAACATAACACCTATTGTTCCATAACCAAAATATTTCATTTAATACGCATACATTTTTTAACAAAATGGCGTCGTCGCTATCTTCCCGCGTTTTCATAAGTATTCGTGGGTGGACAAATTTATTGCGCGCGGATAAGCATCGCAAACAAAATGCTTGTAATTTTAGCCATTTTTCTTTTTAAGTGGACCCCGCTTGTTTCACGAATTGGGACCCTCTAATATTGTTGAATAAATAAACACTATAGTGCGTTGTGGATTTGATACATTTACGGCTGTCTTAGAGAAATAGTCGTAACTATTTTGGATGTAAGAGTACCTATACAGGGTTACACTTACATGTTAAGTCGGCCTAGATCCGTTAAGAACGTGTAGTTTCCATCGTTTCTTTTATTTATTTATTATTGATAATAGGCTCTCGTTTGACCAACATCTCACCTGATGATGTGATCGAAGGTGGAGCACTCTTACCTAGAAGTAATCTATTCACTCTTGACTTAAAGACCCTCAGGTCTAGGCTATCGGGAAAATCAATCAAACCACATCAATCAATGGAACCACTCTATCCTACACCCCATTATTTCTAACTCGCACAAATTTGGAGGCCTCTTAAACATACCTTGAGGATTTCATAATGCACTTAATTCTTTTTGGTGGCAAACAGATATCTTTGTAATCGTGACCAATTGCCAACTTTTATTTTTTATTTTTTTAAATACAGATCTTATTTTGAATAAAAGATCTGTTATCTTAGAAGCTATATTATTATTTAAAAAAAAAAAAGTTTACCAGCAATATGGGTAGATTTCACATTACTAGCAATCTTTTTAAGCCCTCCAACTAAGCTAAATATGCTTGTGTGTAGAGGGTCCACGTCAATACGTAGTGTAATGGGTGGGGTTCGAACCCGTCCGAACCTCTCGATCACACTTACTGACTGACACTTTAGCCACTAGATAACTAGACCGTTTATTCTGGGATCAGTAGAAGAAACGAGATTGACAACTAACCAGAGCAATGAAAAAGAGTAGGTAATGTTTTTTTTTTCTTATTATTAAAAATAGGTTCGCGTTTGACCACCATCTCACCTGATGGTAAGTGATGATGTGGTCGAAGATGGAGCAAGCTTACCTAAAAGTAACCTATTCACTCTTGACTTAAAGACTCCTAGCACAAAGAGCCATGGAACGTTCCATACAACTAATTGGCTGAAATAAGATGTTGTTGCCGTATTGAGAGCCTGTTTAATAACTCGGCTACACTTGGGGATTAGCAACGGTCTTGCATTCTTGCATCTGACTATGATTGTGATTGCTATCAATGACTAACGGCGCCTTTGTTCTTAATACTCTAAGACTGCGAAGTACTAGTAATGGAGGTTTAGTAGCTTGGTTAAATGCTAGCGGTGTGAATGCTTTGGGTATGAGCAATACGTGGGATTCATGGCCTAGAAAAATATGAATTAAATTTGCACTTTCGATAGTATGTCTCTCGTTGGTGAGACTTTGTGTTGCTTAGAAGCATTGAAACACATATAACATAAAATAATCAGCTCTAGCCGTCCGGAGCAATATGCTGGCCCCTAGGTTTGTGCGGTGTACAGACCTAGTGAAAATTATTCTTTTTAAGGCTTATTGCCAGAGTCTGTACACGGGCAATCTATGGGTCAGTTACACCAAAAGATCGCTAGATGTGCTCCGCGTCCAATATAATAATGCTTTCAGGATGCTCTTGCGACTGCCTCGTTACTGTAGCGCCTCAGAAATGTTTGCACAAGCTCGTACGGACGCGTTTCAAGCGATTATACGCAAGAAAACGGCTTCACTTCTGAGGAGGGTAAGGGACAGTCGTAACAGCATCCTGAGAACGGTGACTGAGAGTGTGTCCTCTCCAATTATGAAGCAATTTGTGCGGAGGGTAATGGTACTAACACTAGATAATAAGCTATTAGGTAGAAGTTACTAACATTTTATGGATTTTGTGGTCCGAAATAAAAAGATTCTATTCTATAACATTCTCACTGGTGGGATATAAGCCTCGTCTCTATGAAAGGTAATAATCCACGTTTCAATTTATACAAATATATCTGCGTCACTATCATAAGAACTTAAAACGGGATATTTACCGTATTTATTTATTCGACTTTTCGATATTTCGGCACTGTTGTAAGCATCATGATCACGAACGAACCCCCTCTATAAATATTTCGTTTTGAGTTCTCTGTTAGTGACCATTTTAGTTTAAAAACTTACGTACCTATGTCTTTCTGGTCCCATGTGATTGGGCAAACATTCGCAATTTGAAAGTGATTACTTCATACTCGGAATTCCTAATTCAAAAACAGAACTTCCGAATGCTCCCGATCCGTAAACGAACGCAAATAAAAATTCTGAAGTCGTAACAAATGTCGTCCAATCAAAATTTCACGACGCACATCGTTGGGAACCATAATTAAATTATACATTCATGCATAAAATAGCCGTTACTGTGTTATGTCGGGCCGTGCGTGCGATTAACAGATTACACGATCCCGTCCCAAACAAATCTGTGTAGTATTCTTCACATTTAAATGTATTCTTTGCATTAAAACGACACGAAGTTTACATCTTTTAAAATCTCTGCAATCACTTTTTATTTTTTAATGGAAGCGATGTTACATTTGTTATAAAGAAGAGAGCTACTAATGACCGTTATTATTTTAGTTGATTTTGGTTGCTTGAACTTTATTTATGATACGCGGGAGACCTCTTCATAATTTAAACGGTTTTAGTGAGACTTGATTTCAAGCAAAAAGAAGCGCTATCATTGATGTAACTCGAAGTCAGATGTTCTTATTAAAATTAGATAACGGTGCCTTTTCATGAGGAATACTGGGATCTGGGATGACATCTCAAGACATGATGCATAAATATACATACTTACTTCTTTATTTACTGATAAGTTTTTATGCCTTTTTAGGGTTCCGTAGCCGAATGGCAAAAAACGGAACCACCCTTATAGTTTCGTCATGTCCGTCTGTCAGTCCGTCCGTCCGTATGTCACAGCCATTTTATTCTGAAACTATTAGAACTATACATATGAAACTCGGTAGGTAGATGTATTCTGTGAACTGCTTTCTGATTTTAAGAAAAAAAAAAATTAAAATAAAGGGGGCTCCCCATACATGGAACTGAAACTGAAAATATTTTTTTAATGAAACCTATGCGTGTGTGGTATCCATAGACAGGTCTTTAAAAATTATATTGAGGTTTCTAAAACCACTTTTTCATAAAGTTAATCGTTTAAAAGATATACGCTTCCAAAGTGGTAAAATGAGCCCTCCCCCTCTAACTTCTAAAATAGATTCTGACTCATATGACGATAATAGAGTCTGACTCGCACTTGGCAATTTTTTTCTTTTGGTTGAGGTAACTGTAGATATAATGTGTAATTTTTTCTGTTTGTTTTCTAATGAATGCTTATCTATTGATCCATAACCCGTTTTAGTGATATACTATGGCACTGAAGCAGGTGATCGGGCGGTTCTAGGTTGGCTAACTTTAATAAGATTTTCAAACACATTTCGGTGTTTGTTCTTTCTGCTAACAATGTCAAAATTAATGTGCTTAAAACACTTGAAGCACTTCTCTTAAAACGATGAAGGAAACCGTTATGTCCTAAATTCACAGAACTATGCCAATCCACCAACCGGCACTGTCGCTACGTGGTGGGTTAAAGGATGTACAAGGATAGATGGGTCAGGATAACCACTTGGTGGGTGTCTAAAGATGGACGTCGTAACCGAGGCTGACATAAAAAAGACGAGTTGAAATTATTTGGACTACAGGACTAGCTGAAGTAGACTGCAGCTGTTGAAGTTAGCTTTGAAATATAGGAGAAGCTTTTTTCTTAGAACTAAAACCAAAATATTTATGAATATTTATGACTATAAATTAAAGTCGGACCATAGTGGTGGTATACGTTTTTTTTTTTATTGAAAATAGGTTCGCGTTTGACCACCATCTCACCTGATGGTGAGTGATGATGTGGTCGAGAAATGGAGCGCGCTTACCTAACAGTAACCTATTCACTTTTGACTTAAAGACTCCTAGACTTAAACCCTCCTATATTTGTTCATATGTTTATGTAGTTCTAGTAGCTTCTGTCTACGGTAGTAGCTAGCCCCCATTGATATACTAAAAACCCCCTCACCGGATCTTCCACTTTTTCCACATTAAAAATAATATCGATCGGCAGTACCGTTTTGAATTGAATGGAGGAAAAACAAAACAATTTATAATCTTAGATAGATGATTATTTTTCAACCGACGACAATTAAAGGAGGAGGTTATCAATTCGACGCGTATTTTTTTTTTTAATGTATGATCACCGATTACTCGAAGACGGCTGAACCGATTTGGAAAATTCTTTTTTTGTTTGAAAGGGTATACTTTGAAATTGGTTCCATTGTCACCAAGTCAGGATCTGATGATGGGATCCTGGAGAAATCGAGGGAATTCTTCAAATATTATAGGCATAAGGTCAGGGGTACAGAAATTAGTTGTTTTTCTTTAAATTATGGCTGTATTTTAGTCCTAGGTAGTGAAATTAATATTTTTTTATAGAAATTAAAATCGTACCCTCAAAATAATCAAGTGAGGCAAGTGCGCCTACGTTTTTAGTAGTATGGCGCACTTCCCCCGAGTCAGAAGTCGTCAACTTTTGTGATTCAGTTATTTTATTACCCAACGGCCTCTGTGCTGTCTTGTGCTGAGCAGGTGTTGGGTGATAGGTTTACAGTAAAAGCTTCGTATCAAGTCTATAAATTATTTTTAAATAAGTTAATTTTCTTTATTTTTCTTGGGATTTGCTTTTGGGGCGCTATAATTATATAAGTCGTTGATCGTAAGTCTTAACAGTAAAACCCAAGTACTTGTCAATTCCTTTGTTGCGTATTTTATGCACGCTTAGGTGTGCCTAATCGGAAGCGATAATCGAAGACTAGCTACTTTTGAAACCTATCGAACCGGCTGTTATCATTCAACATCAGTCTTTACGTCATGTCAAAGGCCTTTGGGCTTCCTGAACAACTCTGACACTAGGTTGCCCACAGATCTCTCGACAAGAAAAAGTAGTTGGATAGTTACTACAAATGGTCGTAAAATTATTATCTTTTACAGATAATTCATACTTATCAAAGAAAAACCGATAAACTTTCTTGGTCTAGAGAAACTTTATGTCAGGCAGTTGACGCTGTCCGATCAGGCCTATTTGGATATGAAGCAGCTAAAACTTATGGTATACCTCGTAAAACAATCATGGATCATGTAACGGGTCGAAGGGGCTAAAAATCTTTCACACAAGGTAGACCAACAGCCTTGTCAGCCGAAATTGAAATAGACTTAGCTAAATATCTACATATGATGGAAAGGCATACAAGAAAAATTGTTACCTACTCTTGTAATTTTACGTAATGCATAAAATAAGTCTGATTTGATTAATTATAGATTTCTATTATTCTAGCCAAACATTTTTATTTAAATACAGCAGTCCCAACAAACAAACTAAGCTTATTAAATTAAGTTTATAAATTCTAAATTCTTATACTTGTGATAAAAGAGCATTTATTATGTCAATGTGCCTTATTGAGGCACATTATTAGAAGATTTGGCTAATATTACCATTCTTATAATTTGACTGGGTATACGTTAATAAATCCAATTAATACGGCTACAATAAGGGTTCAAAATGTGTTTTTCTTATAGAGGCTAGTTACATTGCTTTTTAGCCATATAATATTCAAAGTCATATAAAGGCTTTTTATTATTCTTAGAAAAGTAATGCACAAGGTAACTATGATACTTTTTAACGTATAGGAGCATTTGATAAGATGTCTATCCAACAAACAAATGATAACATTTTATATGATCTTTACAAGGATGAAAGCAATCCATATTCCCTTGTACAGTGATTATAAAGATATTATTCTCTATATGGTTACATTATAATGTTTTAAATAACTAGATTCGCCATTTTGAAGTACAGGAGACTTTGTACATTTATTATGAAGCGGAAAAAAATGGTTTCAAAAGACTGGACACACAGAAGAAAAGTAAAAAAGTCTATGAAAACATGGTTGTGAGCATTACACCCACTACCTCTACTCCTATGATGCTACAAAATGTCTAAGCCAATACCAACGAATCAGCCAGTGGTTCCGCAGAGGATTATTTTATACAAAATAAGAATGAAAAGGAAACCAGTGAGGAAGAATATAAGTGTAGCGAAAGTGATACATATTTTTAAATGAAGAGTTGAAGAATATTGATATTCATAGTGATATCAGAGAATGGGCAGTGAAATTCAACATTTCCTATATCGCTTTAAGTGACTTATTAAAAATATTACACCATGTAATGCCAAACAAAATGCCATTGGATGCGCGTACATTGCTCAAAACAAATAAAGTAAAATATGAATGACTGAAATCGGTACTGCACATTACTACACTGGACTTACACAATTACAAAAAACCTTACAAAACTATGAAGTGCCCTGAAGTGAAACTGAAGCAAAACTGAAGACATACAACTAGAAGGATACTGCATGGATAATTTAGTTGACGCCTTTGACTACCCCTTAAAGTCTTCATTAATTAATATTTATAAATGTGAAGATTACACTCATAGTAAATTAAAAAAAATATATGAATTTTCATGCGCTGATATTAAATGTAAATTGTTAAATGTAGAAAATAATTCGGTTTTGTATTTTACACCATTAATCCATTCTTTGTAAAACAAAACAACCAATTTGAATATCACGTATTTTTATTAAATTAATCATTTTTATAGACTATCATGCCGTCGTATTTAGAGAACAAATTAAAAATATATCACCGTTTTAGAAGAAGAGTGGCTCTTAAATCGAGCATTGTCTAAAGGAAGGCTAATTTAAAATGTTGTATTTGTTGGTTTAAGGACTGACCTCAATATTCTCACAGTTAGCCTGCCAAACAGTTGGTGGATTAACAACAAAAATTGCTGTTTGCACATAACCTGTGAAAGATGCCTGATTTGGAAGCTATCTCTTGGTATACTACTACTACTACTTGGTTTACTATCAAAACTCGTTTTTTAAACCTTACCTAAGACAGGACTTCAATCATCAGTCTTTCTAACAACAATTTAAAAATAAAAAAAATATATTAGAAATTAACATAAGCGAACAAGTTCTCTGGATACAGCTAGTTTAATAATAAAACAGTAGAGAAACTTAGCATGTTGTAACATAGTAATTAGAATATAGTTTTTACAAAGTGTAAAGTTAAACTAGAAAGGGTCGGATATGTAGGTACAATTAAAACATTCCTTTAAAATGGGTCCACTTCCATGGCCATCGCACTGCGCACATAGTGCACTAAAGCAAGCTTATCCCTATAAAGAGATCTCTTCCAGCCAACCCAACCATAGTGAAACATAAATTTTATACATATCATGTACCTAGTCAGTCTTGTTCCCGTATGGGAACAAGACTGACTAGGTACAGGATTTTGTTCGTGAGAAAGGAACCCTAACGATGTGTAAAATGGCGATAGCATAAGCAGCAAATGATGCCATTAAAAAGTCTTCACTCTCATAGATTCCTTGTAGACGATGTGCGAATCGTTTTGCTCTTATAAAAGCACTGTTTATAACATGACTAAATAATTAGTAAAGTTTATAGCACAAAAACCGCCTAAATTCAAGGGCGGGTTGATACTACAAGACTCAGCGTACCACATTTTATCATGCATTTGAATTCCCATCCACTTTTCACTATAAACGAGCACATAAATCAGGTAGATAAAGTACATAAAATAATAACTTACCGTTCACTTTTCAGTAAAATGGTTGACGTTTCTCTTTATTCCCCAAACTGTTTCGAAAATGTAAATTACTAAGAAAAAGACTTATTGCAGAATCATAAGCAGACGGCTATAAGGGCTTACGGCTTTTTAAGAGCAATTTATTTGCGCAATGAGTTTAACTCCCTTGTATTAGACCATAATAAAACACGTATAAGGTTGATCGCCCGTATTAACGCTTTCTATATGATTCCTACAAGCATATTGGCCATCTTCATTGTCATAATATAACACGTATAAGGAAAAAAAGTGGACAAGAAAGCAACTATAAGGGGGGTATAAGGTTATTGTCTTTATAATTTGTGCCCAAATGCACCCTTATTAGCGATAATACGGCTCATATAAGAATATTATTTTTGGCAATATAAGCCACTACAAGAGCAATTTTTGTTTGTTGGGGTTATTTACATTTTTTAAAAGGAACATCATTTAAAGTTTAGAATCCCTGATTACTAGTCTATGGCGCACTTGCCCCAAATTTGTTATGGAAGCTGTAGTAGCCTATAGGACGAGTACACTAAAAAGAAACCAAGAGTAATGCGTTTATTTGATTATATTCTATTAAGTAAATTATCGGTTTTTCTGGTAACGTACGATTTTAGCGTAATTATTTAGATAGGCGCACTTGCCCCGTTTCCAGGGGCAAGTGCGCCTATATCCATGTTTTCCAATTTAATAGAAAATCTTGTTAAGATATTGATAGAATTGATTGAATCGACGTTTCTTGCAGCTACAACATTCCAAATATTGTCAATTTAATAAATGTTCACTCATAAGTCAGTATTCAAAAAAAATATTGTGCATCGAAATCATCTATGCAAAAAATATGGCGCTCTTGCCCCGCCTGACCTTACCTATAGTGATTTGAGTATTTTTTATAGTAACTTGTGTAGTTGCATTCGAAAAGCACCATTTGTGAAGTGGACCTGATGATGAAAACCATCGATGGCCACTGGAACTACTCAATATACAACGTGTAATTTAAAGGGTATACTATACATACCAAGTGCACGGCTTCTTTGGATGATAACAAACGATATAGCAAGGGTTTTGTAATCCTATGTCTACATGTGTGGAACTTATTAGAAATTTCAATACATTGATACCAGAGACCGAATTTTTCAAATTAAGAAGAACGAAGAGAATTATCGTTTTATTGGCAAGTGACGTGGAAAGTGATGACCCTCATAGCGCTGTGACACGTTTGTTATTATTGGTATTCAAGAAACATACGATACCAACAATTTGGGTTCAATTCTGTGAGTCACTTATTTTGAGCGGAAACTTTGCATAGAGACTCCATATGAGATGTTGTCTTCAGTCCTTTTAGATAGATATGGGGTTTCCGTTACACGTTGTATAAGTAGGAATAATAAGTATTTCATGTGTTCCGCTTCGATTACTTGAATGTGGTTGTTAAGCATAATATGTTCGTCACAATGCATATGGTGAAGTGAAGCTGATGGTGAAGTACCAGGAGAACTCCTCAACAATTAACGGCCCAACATTGGGAAAAGCAATATTTTGTAAATGAATATAAGTAGTTGACATTTAGGCTCTTGTAACTAGGTAAATTAAAAATCGATCAACTAAAAAGAGTGAAATAAAAACTTTTTACCAAAAAATTAAACCGACTCCAAAAAACACTGCAAAGTGAAAAATAATGAAATTATAAAATACAAATTATTGACATTTCCATGCTTATATATTTTTGAGGTAGCTGTATTTGTTAAGTCCAATCCAGATTTGTTTACTAGATTGGTATTTCATAACAAACGAAATCGACCACAGAACAGTCACTTATGCGTAAGAAGGTCCCACACAGCATTGATGCATAAAAGTGTATTTTGTATGGCTCCAATCATATACAACCATGTACCCAATCCGATTAAAGAATTAAATATAATCTTATTTAAAACGAGACTGAAATCGATACTTTTGAAAAAAGCATATTACAGCATTTCAGAATTTCTGACAGATAAAAACGTTATGACAGAGTGTTGACATTTTGTGGACTAATTGATTATTAATTTTTTTTTTGGACTAATTATTATTAAGTATTCTTTTTTTTTTTGTTATATTTCATTGACATTATTTTTTAAATTATTTTTGTACGAAAATACAGAACTAAAGACACCGACTACCGAAATTAAAATTATTTTTCACTTTGCAGTGGGTTTTGGAGCCGGTTTATTTTTTTGGTAAAAAGTTTTTTTACGATTTTCAGTTTCCTCCTCTACACACAGTCATGTAATATTTCTCATACTACTTTTCTTTTGCAGGTCTGCTGGAAGAAATTTCTTGAAGTACGCAGTATCTTTGAACATCATCATACATAAGTACTGTGATAGACATGATAAAATAAGATATATTTATTGACTTAAACAATAAATCTCGAAACAATTTAATGAATTCGTACTGCCCTAGAATTACGATGGAAAGTTGTTGATGGATCGTAAACATGTCGATTGCAAAAATGTTAGTGAACATTCTGTCGAATATTTTATTTATCGATTCGAATCTATTAATAATCAGTTCGATGTTCAAAAAGGCGGGACATGACCTATGACCGAATCCGCCACAGATAACGCAAGATTAATGACCGACACATGAACGAATTGAACGAGTGTTTTATAAGAACAAAACTTTATTGCATTTCCTTTCACGGGCGGGGCGTATAACAAAATTACAATTAACATGATTTACAAACTGCATAAATAACACTTCAAATTATTAAATACGACGCCCCGAGACATAACACCAGTTTTACCGTTCCCTCTTCAGTGTTGCTAGCACATGACTCAGAAATTCCCAGATTTTTTGTTGTGATATATCTTGTCGTTTGCGATTTAATGCATCGATGGGTTCTGATCGATATGTATGTATTTTAGATCATATTAATTACTAAAGATCTTGTAGTTTTTATTTTTGGGACACAGACATCAGTGTCACCAAAAAAAAAAAAAGGTATCACCGGTCATCTTTACGTCTCCCGTACATGGAGGAAAAATTTCGAATAAACTTGGGGCTCCATTAAACTGTCGCTAAACATTGTTTTTTTTTTAATATTTTTGCAATATCACTCCACATGAGTAAGAAAAGGACGTTAGTCTCTATCCCTTTCTCAAAGTTATTAGTTTGTTAAAGATTATCTCTACAGCGAAGAGTGCTTTCGATATTGCTTGTTTTACATCGAATATTAATTCTTTGAGAGTGTAAGAAACCCTATAAAGTATTGCAGTACACGTAAAAAGACAAAAATGGGCACTTATTGATTGTAAACCCGACTACTTTAGACTTTGGTGAGGGATAATTTTATTGGAGAATTTATTTTAAGCAAAGGTTACAAGAATTTAGTAATGAAACGAAAATTGATATTATTTTATTTTATTTATAAGATTATTTACTGGAGGGCAGTGTAGTAAGATAATGAGAAAAAGTGTTATTTTTGTTTGTAATTTTGTACGATTATCACTAGTATTAACAGCTTAATTAAAACATCAGAGCTTGCTTGCTTAAACTAATCTGTACACCTTCTCGATTAATACTAGCATTAAAAACATAATCGATATCGCATATGTTGAGTCATTAATCGCCTCCACTTTATCGAAAATATACACAAATCACACCTCTCGAACGCCATTTTTTTTATTTTTTAATGTGAACCCAACGCACTAAGAACGCGTTCTTCCAGCCGCGGTTTTTTACTTTTTCGCGCCTTTTAGTGCTTTTTTTTCGTGTAGACGAAGTTAATGCCGTTTAGGATGCAAGGCAAAGGTAAAATGTCTTAAGTGCAGCGTAGAAAGGTATTTTCTTATAGAATCTCATGTTGAGCTTTTGCTGTGAAATGAAGTGCAGGGGTTATGTATCCTTTAAATGTATTTGAAACACTCTCCTGTAAAATTGCTATTTGTGGTTTACAACAACTTACGTGGGAGGCATCGATTTGTTTATTAACTTTTTCAGATTAGTCAATTGAGTATGCCTAGCTATAAAATAAATTAATAGTTTAAAAAACACTAGAAAAACACGTTTTTATAAATGCACGTAAAAACAAAAATAAATGTTAAGAAAACCGATAACGGATTTTCTTTAGGTTTGTTATAACCTTGAAACCTGATCGTGTTCAAAGTCCATTATGTGGCCTTTCTCACAAGTGCAAACACGACTATAATACGATATTCCATCATGGAATGCCAGTGCCTATCTTCGGGCTTCATCATCAGACATTGAAACCTAATTGTGGTCAAAGTACAACACTTTTCTAAGAAATCCAAAACATCTATGATACAATTTTCCATCATGAAGTTCCAGTTCATATCTTCCGGCTCCATCATCAGATCAGTTTGACGGTACCATATTATTGTATCGTCATTAGAACTACATACTGCTGCCAATTTTCATTACGCTACGACCCTTGGAAGATGGTTAAATTAGTTACCTTAGATTCCATTACATATTTAGTTACATACAGGTCGACCTAATAAAAGCGTATTAACAAGTTGGGTTTTGTTTAAAAATACAGGTTTTAACCTCTATGCATTACCCATTTTGAAAATCAAAAGCAAGACTGTTTTTATCATTCAAGCCAAAATGGCGCTTGCGTCTTTCTGATTCCATACCGCATGTTAAACGTGTTATCTCGTTCATTTGTGAAGAACTTGTTAAAATGTTGCAAATCAAGTTTTTTTGTGCAACTAACAAAATTGTGAAATCTAAATTGATTTAATTTTAATTATAATCTCAGACCAATTAGCTTTTGTGTTTTAGCAAGTGGAACAAAACGCTGAACTTATATTTTTGGTAAGTTTTGTTTTTTTTTTTTTTTTTTTTTTTTTTTATTTTGCAAATAGGTTATAAATAACACTTTTACACGTCTTTGAAATTCGAACATCGAACATTCATCCGCATGTCCGCATGCTAATAAATGAAATATAAAATTTACCTTGCTATAGACAATTTATTATTGGTTTCAAATGCTATTCTGACAGGTTTTATAGGACTTTTTTATCGGTAGGTAACGTGGGCCTTTGCATTGGAGATTATATTTATGTAGCTACAAGTCCAAGAAGTCTAATGTGTTAAGTTTTACCAAGTGTTACTATGTCGTCGAAAATTTTAACAGACATAGCCCGACGTTTCGGTAAACACTAGAATTGATATTCAGACCTGACAGTAGATGGCGCTAGTAGTATTCATAAACCCTATAATATTATAGTGAATAAGTTTTGAGTTGCTTGGTATACTTTAATAAATTAAAGGACATCAACCAAAATGGGCCATAACCGCAAACAGTCGTATTAGAAAAAAAGGAATTCATAAATAATTTAGTAATAATATTTAGTGACCATTGGTCTCTATTCGGGAGTGTCAAAATAAATATTATTAAAACAAATAAAAAAGTTTTTAATTATTTTGTTTGTGTATGGTGACAGTTGCGGTGCAGCGTGCGGGGTGCGTTGAGTTGCCAAAATAAAAACCCAGAAAAAAAGGGGTGAATATCGATATTTGATATTTCAATTCTAGAGCTTCAAAACATTAAAATGTTTTTCTGGAAGACCGGGCTTTACTCTGGCCGTTGGAATATTTAAATTGATAAATCATCCATTTACTTCTCTCGCTCTAGGGTGAAGCGGGAGGCTGTGTTAGACTTTTACTGACTATATACACGTCCATTTTAGAAATTCCCCGTGGCCCTAGCGAGCATCGGTCCTTCCAGGTTCCGTTTTTTTTTTTAATAATATTAATCAATTTGACACAAAACTTCTTATTTATATGTTTTCTTTGTACTGTAAGCCACTCAATAAAATCGAAAATAATGCAATACTTTTATGTTCATGTTCAAGCCCAAACGCCATACAAAGTGGTTGATGTCCTTTATGTTATTGTATAAGGAACTCGGAGAAGGGTTGATCTACAAGGTTAAGCAACGCTAGCCATAGTCGATCCGTGAATAGATAACCTGTTAAAGCTTGCAATACATGTTGGCCGAGCGTAGGCCAACGCGAGCGTTGGCAAATAGGTACAAGGCAAGAAATAATGTCCACAAGTTCGACAAGCTTGTCGAACGCCAATGCAGACGACCAATGTAGAAGAGGGTCTGTACAGCTGCCCACACGTTGGCCGAGCGCAGGCAAGCGCCTTTGGTTTGTGACCAAAAACCGACACCGATCCGAAGTGAGGCAAGTGATCACGAGCAACGGCAAACGAAGACAAGTTGCACCAAATGAGGTCTATACACGTTGGCGCTGGCCTTCACTCGGCCAACTAGGCAAGTGACACCGAGCGATAGCAAGACAAGGCAAATATACTGTCTACATGTTGGTATTGGCCTTCACTTGACAACGCTCGGCCAACATGTATTGCAGGCTTAAGCCTTAGCGAGATTAATTCGTGCCTTTGCAATCACGTGTTACCCAGTTACTGGGTTGTGCAGGTCAGATAGGCAGTCGCTCTATGTAAAACAAGAGTACTCAGCTGCTTCCTGTAAGACTGGAAGTCGACTCCAATATAGTTGGAAAGAAGCCCAGCAGATGATGATAAATTTTGTACTCAGTGTATTTAAATACCACCACGCCTAAATTAAATAAAAAGTGACAGGGTGCTCCAGAAATGCAGGGTTATATTATTTAAGTTTGATGATATTCCGTATATAATAGCAGTTGCGAAGGGTCCTTCCTGTAGACTTTATCACGATAAAAACATAACCTCCTTTTTACAGTCGGCTAAAAGGTAACATCTAAGTAACATCGTTATATGGTGGACATCCTACCCATACGCACTAAACGTTTTGGGAATACTTTCATTGTGCGTACGGCTAAAGCCTGCAATACATGTTGGCCGAGCGTAGGCCAACGCGAGCGTTGGCAAATAGATACAAGGCAAGAAATAATGTCCACACGTTCGACAAGTTCGTCGAATGCCAATGTAGACGAGCAATGTAGAAGAGAGTCTGTAGAGCTGCCCACACGTTGGCCGAGCGCAGGCGAGCGCCTTTGATTTGTGACCAAAAACCGACACCAAACCGAAGTGAGGCAAGTGATCACGAGCAACGGCGAGCAAAGACAAGTAGCACCAAATGAGCTCTATACACGTTGGCGCTGGCCTCCACTCGGTCAACTAGGCAAGTGACACCGAGTGATAGCAAGACAAGGCAAATATACCATCTACATGTTGGTATTGGCCTTCACTCGACAATGCTCGGCCAACATGTATTGCAGGCTTAAGGAGTGGAATTCCCTGCCAGAGTCTGTGTTTCCCGATAGCTATAACCTAGGAGTTTTTAAGTCAAGAGTGAATAGGTTATTTTTAGGTAAGCGTGCTCCATCTTCGACCACATCATCACTCACCATCAGGTGAGATGGTCGTCAAACGCGAACCTATTATCAATAAAAAAAGTCTATAAGATAACCATGTTCTCCCTTTTCAAGTGCGTGTAAACTGCTGTGATTGGCTGTTGTTGGTAATTTTAAACCTAACACGAAAGTTCACGCATGTTTGAAAGTTGGTTATATTAACTTTGGGAAGAAACTAGGGGTAGCATTGAGATACCATCAATGATATTTCGTAAGCCTATAAGTTTCGAGCTACTTCCATACCAAATTTCATCCAAATCCACCCAGCACTTTCGAAGCGTTTTTAAACAAAAATTAGCGTGTTTAAACAAACAAGTATAGATATTCGACCACAATATTTCCAAGCAAATCACTTCTAAACAGAAAATAAATACTTTCAGCTCTAACTGCTATGACTGCTAAATAAACGGGTACACAAACGGGTTTAAAATTATCAAAATACGGTTTTCAAAGAACATGGTACCTAGAATATTTATTAATAAACCGGCCAAGTGCGTGGTCAAGTCGTATTCTCGCACGACGGGTTCAGTACCATTATCTATAAAAACGGCAAAATTATCACGTTTGTTGTATGGAAGCTCTCTTTAAATGTTTATTTTATTTATTGTTATAGCGGTAACAGAAATACATCATCTGTGAAAATTTAAACTGTCTAGCTATCACGGTTCATCAGATACAGGCTGGTGACAGACAGACGGACAGCGAAGTGTCAGTAATAGAGTCCCGTTTTTACCCTTTGGATACAGAACCCTAAAAAGGACATTTACAAACATACCAATTTCGCAGTTGTAAGGTACCTATAATTGAAAGCTCTAACTCTACCATCAATGAATCATAGCCATTTATTTATTTCCTAGTAATTTTGAAAACTGGTTTTTCTAAGATTAGTCCGCAATTTTAGATACCGTTTTGGTTTAAATACACGGCTTCTGTATTGGCACGTTAATAATTAGTCGTTGAACATGTTTTTAGGCCGCACTGTCTGGTAGTTTGAGTACTTTATACGTCCTATCCAAATGTCCATACTTTGGTATTTTTCGGCAAATCGTTCGAGTTTCTTAAAGTTAAGTTATGCGATAACTGACAAATGCTTGCACTGTTTGGATGTATCTGCTCTAAAGAGTTTCTTTCCTTAAAAGAGCACCCCAGACACAAACGAACATGGTTCTCATATTATTTGATCAAAACGGAATGTATGGACTTCAAAGGATACGATGACCTTTGAGGTTGGATTTTCTGGTTCATGATCACTTACAACGACTGGCAAAGATGCACAAATGATGTTATCATTATCAGGTTAGCGCCTTGTCACCGATTAACGGACTGACCCAAGCTAGTGTTTCGTAAACTCGAAAATATGCAAAAAGATTTTTTTGAAAATTTTTTTTTTCTTGCTAGCGAAGGACACGGAGAGACAACTCTCTTCCTCGCGCCTCAGCCACCACGGGTGACGCCCCGGGAGTGGGGATCGTAAGCCGATCTCCGGCTCCCGTAGGCGCGGGCTGGCTGGCGGCGAGCGGGGGTAGCTCACCGTCTGGTAAATATCAGGCCCGGGAAAACGGCGCGTCGTGTTTCATGGCCATTGCCGGTTGCCGGAAGGTTCTAACGAGATACTGCACCCCGGATCACAAGGAAAAATGAAGGAACAGGGCGGGTTTTTAATCAGCAGAAGTCTGACACTCCCTTCAATTCCACTCAGAGCGATAGGAGTCATTTGATGATTTTTCCACCGAAAAATAGGTATAGTAAAGATTAGATTAAGAAATATGTAAACGGATCGAAGGAGCTTAGATCTCACAACACAGGATAATTCCTGAAACACACACTAGGATTAGTGTGTGTTCCAGGAATTACCGCAATCATTTGAAAGTAATTTTTAGATATTAAATTATCATATTTCCTCTTAAGTATACGACAGCTTTTCTATTTCCATTGCGAATAAATTTACAACTTTTGAATGAAGCACAAAAATTACAAGTGTCAGCACAGCGTTTAAAAGAAACAAAAGATAAAATCTTCGGCTGTTGAAAGTCGTAAACTAGTTTGCATTTTCAATTTTAAGACGACTTAAGTTTTAAGTTCACTTTAAGACGCTGGGAGATTCCATTCGGAAAGGATTTATCGTTAAATGGTTCTATTGCGGGGTATTTTTGGCAGATTTTCGTTTTTGTTATGTTTTCTTTTTTAATCAATCTGCCATGCTTTTCCAGTATTTTACTTAGAGTTACCTATCTAACTTTAACAATCAATCAACTTGGCATTATCCTTTTAACAGTACTATTGTCATTCTGGTTTCTGACGACCCGTAATGACTGTCTTAAGGTGTGTCCAAACCTTGGTCCAAACATTGAGCAGTAAGAGCGCGTCAGCAACACGTGGCATTTCTAGGACACATTTCTGCCGCGCTCTAGTTAGGACAAAGCCGACTAATGTTTGCGCGGCAGTCGTCTAAACACGGGGCGGCGAGCCGCGCGCGGCAGCCGCGCTCGATTGCCGCTCGATGTTTGGACACACCTTTAGATGTATAAATTACAGCTTGGATCAACAGCTTAAATTACCTTCCAAGAAACGGTCGAACCGTATGACTGTTATAATATAAAGCTTTGAAATCTTTATCTTAAGTAGGTATCTAATTATTTCAGTAATCTTGAGCTGCATTTTGACTTCAATAACTAATTTCATTTAATTTTCGTTCATTGTACCTTACCGTTAATGGTTTGATGGGTCTGACTGATTGACTTAAAATAAATTTAGAATTATCAATCTTTAAACTAAGTCATTAGCCTTGTGCCTTATAGTGTAAGTGAGGCTTGGATTCTTACAAGGTTGGGAAGTAGGCCAGCGTTTAAATATAGGCACAGACCACAATAACATTTTCACTCAATCATAAAATTGCCGGACGGTCTTTCGAATGATTTTTTCTGTCGACTCTTTATTAAAGAAAGAAATTACATGTTTGTTATGGTTAAAAAAAAATTGTTATGATTATTAAGTCCAAAATGTAACCCAGTTTCAACTGAGGTAGTTTTGGACTTAGAAACGAAACAATTGGCTCTTGGAACTTCGAATTTTGCCTCAGTGTAGTACCTAACGTAAGCAATTGTTTAATGGTGAATGCAGTTTATTTGGATATTTATGTTATTATATTTGGTTTCTTTGAAAAAACACTGTTCTTTTATAGTTCTTGTTATTTGAAATTGAATATTTTAACTACCTATATATTTTTTCCGAGATCCGATAATCCCCTTATAAGTTAAAGTAGGGAGTAAAAGTTTAGGACCAGGCCCTAACCGGTGCACATAGGGGTATTTTGCTGATCTAGCCGGTCATAAACCAATTTATAAGAAGTTGTCGCAGATACAAAACAACTGGTTCCTATAGTTGTCGAATGACTAGAGAACAATAGACAACCCATCCCGGTCTCTTATCGGATGTACCTGCGCACTTGTTTTGTCGGAAGTTAGTAATTGCTTCAACTGCACGTATCTCATGCGTTTCCTAAGTGTGATAGTATTTGACAAAAAGTTGAATATTTTCGTGACTAATGACTTCTTTTATAATATTGTAATGGATATGGGTCAAGGAGGTAAGAACGCATATTGTAAAAATATTATGCTGTATTTTTTTTGATAGGATATTGTTATTTGACGTTTGAAAATATAGTTTAAATTTCTTAAAATTTTCAACCCAATTTTAAGTTTGAAAAGGTTTTTGTTGTGTTTCCGGTTTCTTCCCGGTTAAAATGTTAATTGATAACGACAGGTTATAGTTTATATAAAATTATTATGGCCTAATTAGCCGCACATACCCGCACCTTTTTTTGCCAGAGGTGACAGAACAAGACAGTGAAAAAATATATAAATAATATTTGGAATTTACACTATGTTACCTTGATAATTATTTGGTTTCAGGGTCACCTGGTCACTCAGGTGTTAGAGTAGTGGCCCGTAGATCACTTTTTGATAAAATGAAAGAGCATAATTTGCCTAATTTTGAAGAAAAATTAAATTACTTGGAAAATTGGATTTTGTCCAGCGAAAACTATTCTGAAGATGAATTAAAGGCGCTGAAGCACAAGTTTTCGCGTATAAAGTCGGAATTTAAACAAAGGTGGAAAATAGCTGATAAAATGGAAGCTAGATTTCTTCATAATAATGACGAATGGCTAAAAAATACATTCAAAATACCGAGAGCGCAGCCTAAATAAATAAAATAATAAGAAGTGCCAGTAAAAAGTTCTTTCCTAGTTACAGCATCCTACAAAAAGCAAAAAGTGACTGCTATCCGCCCAAAGAGTCATATGAAGTAACTGAAACATGCGCACAAGTAAATCTTCAAGATGTATTAAACCATACTGCAACAAGATTACTGACGTATTTGAAGGATATTCTACGTGATCTAAGACCAGATGAATCTGACTCATTAGAGCTGTTTTGCAAGTGGGGCTGTGATGGATTACAGCAGGCACAATTCAAACAACCGATGAAAAATTACGCCACAAATAGTAACATTTTTCAAAGTAGCTTTGTACCACTTCGTTTGGTATGTGGTACCAAAACAGTATGGCAGACGTGAAACTGGTCTTATAGTAAATGTACCGAAAGCTGGGTTTGGAAATACCAATGATGGTAACACAAGTAGAAGATTTTTTTCCAATCCTGAATTAGCTGCAGAAATAACTGGAGTTGATTATAATTTCATTTACCGAATCAAAGTCATCCTTGAAGTCATATCAAGTGGTCACAAAGTCCATTTGGACAAGTTTGCAGATTATTGCATGGACACTGCGAAACTTTATATGTATCCGTGGCATTCTATGACACCTACGATGCACAAGATCCTGGTGCATGGTGCTACTGTCATAGACAAGGCATTGTTGCCAATTGGATTGCTCTCGGAAGAAGCCGCTGAGGCACGGAATAAACATTTCCGGCTGTACAGGTAGAATTTCACGAGAAAATTTTGAAGGGTCAAGTGTAACACTGATATTATAAATAGATTATTACTCAGTTCTGACCCACTGATTACTGGATGAGACCAACCCCCAAAAAAAGAACGTTGCAATTCACAAAAGAAGCAATTGCTTTGATGTACCTGCCTCTAAAAGAGACTCAGATTCTGATTTGGAGGAGGTATCTGGAGGCACTGAAAGTGATGAGGATGATGAAGAACCACAGGGCTCATTATCATTATAGTTACATAAATTTTATAACAATTGTTTAAGAAAATAATAAATATCGAAGTTATATATTACTAAAATATATTTTATTATATTTTTTCCCAATATTTTAAGTCATTATTCATTAAAAAGAAAAATATGGCTTATAGTTAACCAGGGCAAGTCCCTGGAGTAAAAAAACTAAATAAATAATTTTGACCGGCTAGATCAGCAAAATACCCCTATGTGCGGTGGCGCGTCGTACACCACGCGCGCCTCAGAGAGACGTCAGTATTAGTGACAGGGTTCCGGGAATATTCTAACGCGTACCGGAACTTAAGGGCAGCTGAAGGAACAGGGTGGGTTTTGTGTCAGTAGAAGTCTGACACTCCCTTCCACTCCACCCAGAGTGGAAGAAGTCATTGAATGATTTTCATACCCGGAAAAAAGGGGGTAAAAGTTTGTATTAAAAATTATCTTCGATTTGCCAAAATTCTTAGTGGATATTTTAAACGAATACTGGCCGCAGTAATGAATTTTGACATTACTCTTTATTGGTCTTAAGCAAAGTTAAAATTGTTACTAAAAATCCCGCTGTGATTTATTTTTAAATCAATCGTCTCTAGAACACAATGACAAAGATTCCGATGCACAATTCCATTAACACCATCAGCGTAGGAGTAATCACCCATCTTTAATACTCTGGCAACCCTGGTGTACAGGGTTGTTAAACACAAACTGCCGAGTAACATGCGAGTGAATGTCGCATAGGTGTCAGGAATGCGGTGTGCCCGCCAATTAGCTCTGCGAATGGGACCGGTCGCAGTACCCGTTGGCGGGTTTATGTGCCATCCGTACCGATCAGTGAGGTTATGTGATGGAGTGGAGATAATTTTTTTGAACACCCGTTTTGGTAGTTCCTTTACCAGAACAGATATTTTATCTGTTCTGTGGTCCTTTACTAGCATTGGCGCGGAGATTCCCTCCCGTGGACTTTACTACGATACAAACATAACCCTCCTTGTTGCAGTCGGGTAAAAAGTAGCCTTTAATGGTTTTTTTTCCAAATTCTACTTAGTAATTTCGATGATTAGCACGTTCAAACAAACAAACTTCTGCTTTATAATATTAGTATAGATCATAATGGAATTATTTTGGTTGGTCAGCTTTTAGAACAATGGTGATGGTAATTATTTACCAGTACAGATTGCATGGACTTCAAAAGAGACTTTGACCTCTGAGTGTCTTTTGATGTTTTTGCTCTACCTTAGGGTAGTAAGTCAGGAAACACCGGCGTCATCGTCTTGTTTTTATTTCGTTGGGAATATATATTTTTTATTTCAGAATAGCGTCACGTTTGACCACTATCTCACCTGATGGTAAGCGATGATGTGGTCGAAGATGGAGCACGCTTACCTAGAAGTATTTACTCTTGACTTAAATACTCTCAGTTATAGCGATCAGGAAACACAGACTCCGGCAGGGAATTCCACTCCTTAACCATACGCACAATGAAAGTACTCCGAAAACGTTTTGTGCGTATGGGTGGGATGTCCACCATGTAACGATTCCGCATCGCCCTTTGTCTTGTAGTCCGATGATGGAACGGGCTTGGCGGTATTACATTGTACAGATAGATAGAATATACTTTATTGTACACCAAAAATTGAAACACACTTACATCATCATATAATTAAATATAAAGTATGTTAAATAACAGAGAGCGTTCCCGTTAACCCGCAATAGTATAGCATCCTAATAATATGTATGCTAAAAAAATATAACCATTCGAAAACAATTTTTTTTTAATATTAAAATATTCACTAAAAATGTTAAATTGATACGTAAAAGAAACACTGTACACGCGTACTTGAAGGTCGGCAACGTCGCAATATATTTATAAATGCGTATGCGTGTGCAGAGTGTTTGTTTTTACATACCAATTTAACATTTTTAGTGAATATTTTAATATTAAAAAAAAAAAAAAAAACATTTGGTTTTCGAATGGTAATTTTTTTTTAGCATGTATGGATGCTACACTATTGCGGGTTAACGGGAACGCCCTCTGTTAGTTAACATACTGTATAATATTATATAATAATAAAGATCATAAAATAACTCCTGCTCTGGGTGGGGTGGAAGGGAGTGTCAGACTTTTACTGACTAAAAACCCACTCTGTTACTTCAGTTGCTATTGCGTTTAGAGACCGAGGTATCTCGTTCGAACATTTCTGCAATCCCGGCAGGACCTCGTCTTGTTTAACTTTACAAAAAAAGAATGACGTAAAACTGTTATTTAATAACCAATTTGCAAAATAAATATCTTTTACTTTTTAAGTTTATTTTTCTGGACGGTGTGTTATTGTTTCAAATTTGGAAAACATAGACCACAACTAAGTCGTTTTTGTAACTGCAAGTTTGTGTTTAAAATTGTTCAGATCGAGATTTAATTATTACGGAGAGTTCGAAATATGACTGTATCGTGTCAACTATGAACTCGTATGAATTAAAAGATTTGAAACCGTTACGCTACTCAGCTTATGCATTCATTACATGACAAAGACTCTTTTGTCATGCAATGAATGCATTTTTTTTTATTTGCATACCCTTTGCCCAATTATGTTGGGGTCAGCTTCCAGTCTAACCAGATACAGCTGAGTATTAGTGTTTTACATGGAGCGACTGCCTATCTGACCTCCACAACCCAGTAACTGGGTATCGTGTTACCCAGTTACTGGGTTGTGGAGGTCAGCTTGGCTAGACCAGTGTCAGATTTACTGGCTTCTGACTACCCGTAACGACTGTCATGGATGTCGAAATGACAGCCGAGACCATCGGCTTAACGTGCTTTCCGAGGCACAGAGGTATCACATCGCCAACTTCCAAACTTCGGGCTACTACTGAGAAATTTCTTACAGAAAAACCCAATAGCACTTTTTGGTCGATCCAACCTGAATCAAACCTGAAACCTCGTGCTCAGCAGTCGCGCTTACAACCACTCGAACAAAGAGGCATTTACATGACAAAGCTAATATTTTTTTAAAATTCAGATGCAGGGTACTGCGTGTATCTTTGCTTGATCGAATAAGAAATGAAGATATCCGCAGGAGGGTTCGCCAAACTTAAGTGACTGTGGGCTGAGCAAATTGCTCGCAGAACAGATTGAAATTGAAATTGAAAATCATTTATTCGGAAGAAGACACACACAACAACATACAATACAAAATTACAAACATTATAAAAAAAGAAAAAAAATTACTGAGCAGATAGCAAATGGGGCTGAAAGGTCCAGGTTTGAAGACCGCGTAAAAGAAGACGCAGTGTTGGGAATAGGCGCAAGATAGACTGAAAAACTGATTACAGCCTTGGGAATCTGCTGGATGTGAGAGGTTCATGGTCGGTTGATGAGGCGACGCTTTTTTTTCTGCGTGGGTAAATTCGCGAATGACTTGGGCAACTGAAGGAACAAGGTGGGTTTTTAGTGATAAAAACCCATCCTGCTCCTTTAGTTGCCCCCGCAGTATCTCGTCAGAACTTTCGCTAGAAGCCCCATCGGGCCCCGTCAATGCTGCTGACTGCTCTTTGAGAGGTGTACGCGGAACACGGCGCACCGCCGACTCTGGCTTGGTCCTTACCGAACGGTGACCTACCCAGGCGCTCACCTTCCGCAAGCCCGCGTCTATGGTGGCCTGAGTTCGGCTTGCGATCCCCGATCACCCTGGGCGTTTCCTGCGGCGGCTGAGGCGTGAGGTAGAGAGTTGCCTCTCCCTCGCACGTTCGGCCTCCTCCTTTGCTAGCATGACTGCATCGCAGGAGGCGACTGCATTCCATTCCCTCTCGCTCCGCACCATGGTCTGAACCAAGGCTGCGAGAGGTCGCCTTCGACTGCCTCCACGAGGACACGGCGGTGCCCCACCCAAGCAGGGCACACCTCAGGGCATTTTGCCTTAAATCAACATCTGCTTAGCCTTTTCCAGACCAGCTTCCAGTCTAACCGCGTCTGCCTATCTGACCTCCACGACCCAATAGCTGGGCAACACGATACCCTGTAGCATGACTAATGTCAGATTAAGAACTCCGTAAACGAGTGCCGAACATGTACAAATTACAGCCGGATCTAACGGCGTAACGTGCATAAAATGTAAATGTTAAAATGCTCACCCGTCCACGAATAACCTTGGACCTAGGCAAGCATTTTTTTACGTCGAAGATCGACCAATCGATCGATTTTATTCAGATTGAGCCCACTCTTGACCTAGATTGATGGAACGAGCGAGCCCAGAAGATGCCTGTTTACTCTTGCTTTAAAGATTGAAAGGTCATAAGTGGTAGGGAACACAGAAGCCAGCAGAGAATACCACAGCTTGGGAGTGCGAACAATAAATGTTGCGCTGTTATTATTTAGCAACGAGGTCTTCGGTTAAATTGATGATAATATAATAATTAAACAACAGCTTCCGAGTTTTAGATATAATCTATGTCAAGCCAAACCATGTTTGAAGCTGCTCTTTTAATCTAATGCTTAAATAATGAGCTCCTTTTACTTAATTACGGATAATCAATTGCCTACAGGTTAATGTAAAATAGTTCTACAGAATAGAATGTGTCAGTGGAGAATCGTTTTTTGATTGGATACTTTCAAAGTAGGTACTTAGATTGAAAACCTTGATGAGATACTTAGTTACTTATTGTTTAATTAGAATTACAAGAAATGGCTAAATATCACTAGGTATAGTGTTTCCGTTTATATTATATGTAAATGGAAACACTATACCCTTATAAAAAGAGAGAGATCAAACTAAAGAAATCTGGAATGTGTTTTCACCATTCAAATTAGCCATACCTACAATTCTATATTTAAATGAGGTTTTATTTATATTATGCGATCAAAAAAGTCTTTCTATCATTAATCTAACTTATTCGAAACAATCAAATACTCCGTATTTTGACGACGCTTTAATTTCCCGCGATATTTGACAGCTGTCATCTAGTGATTGACGTATTAAGAGAGAACTTTTGCAGGCAAAGGAAAATAATTATGAATGCTATTGCTAGACTAGCTGTCTGATATTATATTACAATGAATAATGTTATAGCTGTATTAAAATGAAATCATCTTTTGAATGAGTAATCATTGCATGATGTAGAACTTTCTATTTCGTTTGTTTAACATTTTATTGCCGCGAAGATATTTATGCTGTCTCTAAATTCATTCATGACATTTATTCTGATATGCTTAAGGTTCAAAATGGATTTTTGTTTCCCTTTTATGTACGAATAAATAAATCTAACATGACATCAAGTACTCTCTTGTCAAAAATGTTCTTTCCGTTTTAACAAGTGATGTTACGAAATGTGCTTTATTAAAAATGGTTGTAACATCTCCTTATTATTTAATTTGTTTTCTCTTTTAATAACGCGTACATTTTTTATACTAGTAACATTTTCTAAATAATTGCTTGTAGCTTTTGCGTTCCAGTTTTTAAGTAATTCAAATATTAGGCTTGTTTTTATTAGAACTACAAATCCGTTTGGAGATTTTAAACTGTTATCTTTTTATCTTGTATCTTAAAGGAGAGTTTATAATGATAATCGCTTTCTACGTTTAAGAATTAAAACAGTTGGTCAATTATCTGTGATATAATAATTATATTAAGTAGTATAATTTTACAATGTTCTGTAAAATATTTAAAAGAGGATACCTGGAGGTTTTGCCTCTGGAAACATATTCATATTTACTAGGCTTCTTCTTCCCATTGGGTATGCTCTTACCAGAGCGGTCATGGTCGTCATGACATGTTCCAGTTTCCGGGCCATTGTGATCATCTTCATAATTTTGCTCCACTTTTGCCTGTAAGCGGTCATTTTGGTACACTCATGCAATGGGCTGTCCACAGCGGACTTGATTTGATCGTCCATCGCATGGTTGATTTACCATGTGGCCTTATTAGGCTTACTATACGGAAAGTAAATGCAATAGGTAGGGGAGCGGGGGGCTAGTTGTAACAATTTTTCGTTTCTTGGCTACAGAAGTTTACTTGTTTGGTATTAAGGAAATTCAGCAATACCGTTCGAATGAGCTACTATTCAACTATTGATTTCAAATAAAAATTTGGTCAAACCTGTGACGAATTCTTGTTGAAACGGTTTACAAAAAGAAATAGCGAGTATTACAACTTACCCCGCGATTGGGGCTAGTTGTAACAGGCTTGGGGCAAATTGTAACATTAGGAATTAGAGACTAGTTTTATATTTTTCAAAGATTTATTTAGCATATTTCACTTTAGAAACTTAAGATACCTTTGAACTAATCAGGTCCAGCTGAATATTTTTTTTTAGTTACAACTAGCCCCCCGTTCCCCTATTTGACATTTAACCAATATTGGCTACAGCGGCTGCAATCAATAGCTAGGTTATGGAAGTCAGATAGGCAGTCACTCCATGTAAAATACTTATACTTGCTGCATCAGGTTAGACTGGAAGCCGACCCTAACATACTGGGAAGAGGCTAAGCAGATAATGATCAGGGTTTAGCTTGAGACGTATCGTTAGATTCGTATTGACTGTGAAAGTGACACTGGGTATATCAAAATAAAAAAAAAAACCAAAATGGCGGATTTTTGGCGCCATATTACGCCTTTAAAAACGTTTTTTTTTCTCAAAACCTATCGAGTGGGGTATCAAAATAAAGGGTTTTAAAAGGTGATTACAAACATATATACAACTTATATGGTTAAAAGTAATTCAAAGTGACAAATCGTAAAAAACTCGTATCAAGAACTAAATTGTCTGCGAAATCTTTCACATTTGTAAACAAAAAAGCTGGAAATAAAAAATTATAATAAAAAAAATGAAAAAACCCGACTGCAACCTTATACTAAAACTAACTCAAAAGCTAATAAAAACAAGCCCATTTTAAATTAAATAAAAGTTGGAAGCAGGCGGGACCCATTTGAGTTTGAAACTATAATAATAGTATGGGCCCCGCCTGCTTCCAACTTTTATTTAATTTAAAATGGGCTTGTTTTTATTAGCTTTTCAGTTAGTTGTAGTATAAGGTTGCAGTCGGGTTTTTCATTTTTTTAATTACTATTTTTTATTTATGGATGTGAAATCATCCAATGACTATCTCCCGATTTGGGTGAAGCAGGAGAGTGTGTCAGACTTTTACTGACTAAAACCCATCCGTGTTACGTCATTTGCCAATCGTGTTCCGAGGCCGCGGTAACTCTTTCGAACAATTCCGAAACCCCGGCAGGCAATGGCCCCCTAGTGGGCCCTGACAATTTTGCTGACACTCTTTGAGGCATCATTGACTGTCTAAGGTGGGTTTTCTATGGTCGGAGTGGTCTTTTAAGAGGGAACAGGGCTCCTTCTATCTACTTATGGGGATTACCAGTGTGGTTTTAGTGAGGACCTACACTCGCTGGTCTTTTCCCACGAAGTCCAGACACTTTTTGAAGGTTTCCCTCACATAATAACGAAAAAGGGTAGGTGTGGTATTTGATGATTGATTTGATTTGATTTTATAACAATTTGTATTTTTTTTTCTATTTTTTATTTATATTTGACATTCTAGTTTTATTATTGATCGCAGACAATATGATGACATATTATTAATCTGTTTTACACAATTTTTATTTTATTTATTTGTTTTGTATTATTTTTTATCTTTTTACACTAATCTGATTTTTGTTTTTCCTTTTTATTTGACTGATTATTTTATTGTAAATACGATTGCCTACTTATTGTAAATTGAATGTGGGCTATGATCCTTTTGAATTTGTTATTTTCTTTGACATGTATTTTTTTGTTTGTTTTATTTGCATGGTATTGTTTTATTTTACAAAACTTCTACGCAATGTTTATTGTTCCGAAATAAATGATTTATGACTTATGATTCGAGCTTTAGTGAGCTGCTCTTTCATATATTACGAAAGTGACGGATGCTTCTTAGTAGAAGCTACAGAGAGAGAAGATACAGAGTTTGGCTCGCTGTGATACGGAGGCGAACATTGCAACATTATTTTATTGCACAAATGTTATTTTTAAAGTTAATGACACAAATAACGAACTTGCTATAATTATAAGCATCAATAGTCTAATAGCTAAGGTGCGAGACCTAAGACCGAGAGATCGTGGGTTTGAACCCCACCCATTGCACAATTGCCGTGGACACACTCCGGACACAAACATTAGCTTAGTTGGAGCAGTTAACAAGATTGCTAGTAATGTGTATTCTACCGTGTTTTACGAGGCACTGGGGTATCACAACGCCAAATTCCAAACTCCGGGCTACTTCAATTTAATTTATTTATTTCGGATGATTCCATATTTGTTTGTTAGTAACATGTGAACTTATAACCTAGTGTTAGTAATAACTTAATAAATTAAAATATAAATCTAAGCTGCGTGAGACACGCCCAACTTGGAGTATGTCTGCTTGACTGCCTGCAGTCGTATCCATCGACCTAAGATCACTGACTGACAGAAATTTCTATTAGAAAACCTAATGGCACATTTTTCCGACCCGAAAATTGAACCAGAGACCTATAAATTGTTCAGTAGTCGCGCTTTCGACCACTAGACCAATGAGCCATTTATTTGAATAAAATATAGATCAATGAATACGTATCGCAATAATGCAATTAAACAAATATTGCGTTCAACCAATTTAACTTAACGATTTTAATTATTTTCAAGCGAAATTACACACTGAATGTGTTGTGCGTGATTTGGCTTTAATTTTTGATTTTATTAGCATAAAATATATTCAGATTAAAAGCTGGAACCTGGACAGCTTTCCATTTATTTCATATTAGCTTTAGCTCACGGTTTCGCTTGCGTAGAAAGGCTTTTGCTTACAAAAATAAAGTAGACTATGTCCCTCTCCAGAGGAGTAGTGGTGACTCAGTAGTTATCGGCCCGACTTACGAGTAATAGGTCATAAGTTCATAGTCATATAGGTTACTTCTAGGTAAGCGTGCTCCATCTTCAACCACATCATCACTTACCATCAGGTGAGATGGTGGTCAAATGCGAACCTATTATCAATAAAAAAAGGTCGAAATCAGATAGATATCTGCCAAGTCGAACAAAAAAGCGGCACGGCCGTACCATCCTTTTCTCGAAGCAATTCAGGCCATTTTCGACCCCCTATAACTTCGTTGTGGATAAAACTAGGAGCCTCAATTTTCAGTAACCAAGCAGGCATTGTATAGTAGTTTAAGAATTATAACGAGTCAAAGTTTCTTAATTTTGTCACTCACTGACTGACTGACCGATCATCAAAAGTCTAAGGCACTTCTAGCAGACATAGAAGCTTCAAATTTAGAACACAATTAGTGTTTAGTGTATGTTTTTTTTAATGATAATACGCTCGCGTTTGACCACCATCTCACCTGGTGGTAAGTGATGATGTGGTCGAAGATGGAGCACGCTTGCTCAGAAGCAGAACTATCTACAAAAAGAAATGAGATCCCATAAAAAACAATATTTGTCAAAAAAACCAAGTCTCGCAACTTAATTCTTCTACCGTAAAAAGTTGTGAGATCCATGTAATACCAAGTCGGTTATTAATTTATTCAATCCCGACTTCTGTCTTAAGTTGTTACGTAATTATCTAACCTAACAACATCTTATAGTGACCATATCAATATTTAAAATCTTTAACGTTTTAAATAAATACATAGATTGACTTGGCAATCGCACTAAACAATCTAATTTATATATGTATTACTTGTGAGATATATTATGTTTTCATGCGATGACCGAGTCAATCTATTTATTTAAAACGTTAAAGATTTTAAATATTGATATGGTCACTATAAGATGTTGTTAGATTAGATAATTACGTAACAACTTAAGACAAGGTCCCTTAAGTAGGGACTGAATAAATTAATAACCGACTTGGTATTACATGAATCTCACAACTTTTTACGGTAGAAGAATTAAGTTGCGAGACTTGGTTTTTTTGACAAGTATTGTTTTTATGGGTACTCTTTATTGTACACCATTACAGTAAAATAAAATGATGGACTTAACAACTAAAAAGAGTGATACAATGGGCGGTATTATCACTAAAAGCGATCTTTTACATGCAACCTTTGGATGGATTTGACACAAAAGGAGAAAATAAATACGCGAGTAGTCCACGGTGTACTATTTAACGTAACGTTTTCAAAACATATACATAAACATTAAAAAAGAAACAAAGACATACATAATAACGATACACACACATAAAGATCTTTTACTAAGTTTAAGTCTTGTGCATTACTTTGGGTAATTTATATCATTGGCACTGTTCTAAAAACCATGAAGGAAACTGGCATGTTTTTGGACCAAAAATTCGAAGACATGTAACATTCACTTACACACACTGGGCCAGCGTGGTGGATTACGGCCTCTTCCCTGTCATAGAGAGACGTATGTGTCCCAGCTGTGGGAACGTAAATAATAATTATTATCATCATGTCCAAGGTATCTTCTCCAAGGTCTAATCTATTTCTGTACGAATTTTCATATAGAAATCGTAAGTGTAACAGACAGACAGAGATACTTTCGCATTTATATTAGTAGGGATGGCTTATAACTGGCTAATGCCGAGGGCCACTTATAGTTTCTTGTATATTATAGGCAATGATTTATTTTCATTACGGAACACTACCTGAAAATCTAGAAACGCTATTTAAAAATGTTATGAATACCAAAATGACCACCCATCCTGTTCTCCGCCTGGCCTGAAGCCGCTTTTGTCAGTTGCATTTAAAAGTAATAAATATTACAATGTATTTGATTACAGAACGGGGTGTCATCAATTTTAAATTTCGAACGCAACAAAACAAATTTAAATTTCGATTCGTCGAATACAAGCGCTGGTTTGTATAAAAGGTGTTGCCAGAAACGATTTTATTCCTGGAGTATTGGAAATTCCCATTAAGAAAAGAAATATTATGGCTCTTGGTACCTATCAAGAGATTACTGCAATAATTAGGTATTTAATAGTAGGTAATAGTAAATCGAGTATCATAAGTCGATTAGCGTTTAACACAACACAAAACAAAATTCACATAAAATAACAATAAAGGCTAATAACATCATAAAAACTAGAAGAAAAAAAAGCATATTAGAATAGACACTAACAACAAAACGCAGCATGATGTTAATTTCAATAAGAAAAGTGTCTAAGATTAAAAAGCCCAGAAAATCGTGTACTTTAAAATATCACTCAGGCAACCCAAAACAAAATGGATGGCCAAGAGGACAGCGAATAAAGTGTCGCCAGCGTCGTTTGTTTAGTATTTGCATATTTTTGCACGTCCTCCTGTTATCCGATACTCAAAATATTCCGCGTGGGAGATTATTTTACGGTTTTAAATCGATATATTTTACCTTTGCGAAAGTGATTTTGATTTGCGGTTATTTTGTACGAAAGTGGTGTCATAAAGGTTCTTTATTAGTGTTTTAAGCCTTTTATTAGTCGGGCAACATTTTTTGAGGTTAATTTTTTTCGCTACCTCGCTTGCGAGCGTGGAATTGATTCGGAGAAAAAGGTTGTTATACTCTAATCCGTGTTTATGGTTTCTTATCCTATTAGCCTCTGTTTTTATGTTCATTGCTTTATTCTTGGGTAGAAGGTTCAACAAAGTTGTAAGCAATGCGTCAATGGACTGTGATTAAAATTTTTTGCGCGCGCGAGTATGTATAATTATGTTGCAGTTAACTGGTAGATAAACACATAAATGTGAAATTAAAACTATTAATTAAGCCAGTGCGATGCCGGCTCTTCACGTTGGCCAACATAGTGTCGAATGTAGTGGCCATTGGCCAAGAGGATATTGGCCAAGAGTTGGTGACGGCGTTCACACGTTGGAAGGTCGTTCAGTTTGCTTCGGTTCAGGCCAATGTACAGACGTATTTATTAAAATGGATATTGAGGTGCTAACTGCTGCTTCTTGGGTTCCACAAATAATTTTCGGCTTGGTAGAGCTCTATAACCCCAATCTAACCCCAATTTCTATAAGATTGCTTTTAAAAGCCAATATAGGAAATTACGAGACAAAAAAAGGTTAGAATTAAAAACCGTATGGGAAAACGGCGCTAGTCAACAAAAGTATTATTTGTATGGCGTCTGTAGTCTACAATAAACTACCAGACGAAATAAAAAAATTGCCATTTCTTAAATTTAAAACTAAATTACGTAACTTTCTTACTAGTACTTAAATGTTACTATAGTGTCAAAGAATTTTTAAACGATAAGCCTTTGACAATCTAATCCTGACTACTTAATTTTATTGAATGCAACTTAGTTTTTATGTACCTATTGATATCATGTAATTTATCATTAATAACATGACTGTTATTCTGACATAATATAATTGCATGGCATTACTTAATATATTGTATTGATAAAAATTAGATATAACTAGCATTAATAAAATTAAAACTGTACCAACATTTGCACACCTCTTGAGGTTATAATGTAGTGATACACTTATATAAAATAGTATGTAACATCTTGTCAACCTGTGTTATGCAAATAAATGTTTTGATTTGATTTATAAACCGAAAAGTTTCTTCGTTAGATATTACTGACATTTTGTTTACTCTAGTTGTTACAGACGCGTGACTATAAAATTTGAATCAGGTGCGTGCGATCGTTCTGGGAGCTCGTAGAAAACTAAACGCGCGCCCAACGTGTGGACGCGGTGGCCAATACTCTGCCACAAACCTTTGATCTTTTCCAAAAAACCGACACCACATGGATCTCGCGCCAACTTGTCGGCCATCATTCCAATACAACCCAAGGTGCACAAACACCCCCTTTACACGTTGGCCAATGGGCATTGGCCACTACATTCGCCACTATGTTGGCCAATGTGAAGAGCCGGCTTCATACGATATACCCCAACTATGTTGGGGTCGGCTTCCAGTCTAACCGGTTGCAGCTGAATATTAGTTATTTTCATGGATCGACTGCCTATCTGACCTCCACAACCCAGTATCTGGGTAACACAAGACACCCCTGTCTTGTGTTACATTTTTTTTTTCGCTCTGGGTGGTAGAATCATTAAAAGACTCCTCCCACTGTGGGTGGAGCGGAAGGGAGTGTCTACTGATTCTACTGACTAAAAACAATACCTCTTGGCAAGACCAGTGCCAGATTTTCTGACTTCTGACTACCCGTAATGACTGTCAAAGATGCACAAATGACAGCCGAGATCAAAGGCTTTACGTACTTTCCGAGATACGGAGGAATATCGATATGTTAAGATGGTGACCCATCCACAAATCGACCGCGGCAAGCGTTACTTAACCTCGAAGATCGACTCATGCGACTGTTATTATTCAGCCGAGAGTTCCTCAATTAGTTTGATACAACATCTGAAAAATAAGAAAATTAAACAGAATAGGAAGAGGTTTGTTTTTTAACCGACTTGAAAAAAAGGAGGTTTACAATTCGTCTTGAACTTTTTTTTTTTTTATGTATGTTAGCTCATAACTCGGAGATGGCTGGACCGATTTGGAAATTTTTTTTTTTGTTCGAAATGTTATACTTTCTAGTTGGTTCCATTGTTACGAAATCAGGATCTGATGATGGGATCCTGGAGAAATCGAGGGAACTCTTCAAATATTATAGGCACACCTATAGCGTTTTGGGTATTTCTTATAGTACCTTGTACAGTTGCTCTTGAAAAATGCCATTTGAGGATGTGGAACTGATGATGAAGACCCCACATGGCCACTGAAACTACTCAATAATAAGTATTTCGTGGAATTCGATTACTTGAATATAGATGTTAAGCAGTTTATGCTCGTCACAATGCATATGGTGAAGTAGAGCTAATGGTGATGTACCAGGAGAACTCCTCAAAAATTAACGGCTCTGCACCGGGAAAAGCAATATTTTGTAAAAGCTGATAAGTAGTTGACATTTTGGCTTTTGTAACTAGATAAATTACAAACTGACCCACTAAAAAGCGTGAAAAAAATTTTTTTGAAAAAAATAGAACCGACTTCTATATAAAAACACTACAAAGGCAAAACTAACTTTAATTTTGGAAGGCGATGTGAAAAAAAAAATCCAAAACCAATAACACCGACTTCCAAAATTAAAGTTATTTTTGCCTTTGTAGTGTTTTTATATAGAAGTCGGTTCTATTTTTTGCTAAAAATTTTCGTAGTAAAGTTTACGGGGGCGAAAAAATATTGGTCCAGTGGTTACAGCCATGAGTAACTATTTGTAAGCTGCGGGTTCAAACACAGAAAGCCGTCATTACCTAGGATTGAAAATCCGGAGACATGTGAAATCCATCTTTCCCTATAAGATGATACAGGCCTCCTCTAGGTCTAAAGAGCGCCGTACTAAACGGTTACTGGGTTGTAGAGGTCAGATCGGCAGTAACTCCATGTACTCTACCTGCATCCGAGTAGGGCGTCCAATCCCGCAGCCTGAATTCAATCTCGGTATTTGCGGGACTACGAATTTTCAATCCCGCGGGATCTCGGTATTTGCGGGATCCCGCATATTGAAAATATTCACATTTATATAAGGCAAATAAAACAATGAATGAATCAACTAACTCCATGTTAATTTACGTATTACTATTACTATGAGATCAATCAAATTACACCGTTTATTTATCACAAAAAAAACAATGAATTAATCTACTAACTATCTGATGATACTACATTCCGCCTCACTGCTTCCCTTCGATTAGGTGCTCCCTGTTGTTCTGCTCATCGCTGCCATTGCGGCGAAGTTGTCAACAGCCTCGGTCACCACGGCCTTTCATGCGGCCGCAGTGCGGGTCGCATAGCACGGCATGCGAATATTAACGACATTATCCGACGAGCTCTTGTCACTGTCGGCGTTCCAGCTGTATTAGAACCCAATGGCCTGGCACGCGACGATGGCAAAAGACCGGACGGCATGTCTTTATTTCCTTGGAAGATGGGTAGGCCTTTAGTGTGGGACGCAACTTGTGTCGATACTCTTGCGCCATCCCATCTTCCTAGCTCGTCTTGCTGTGCTGGCGCTGCCGCTGCGGCTGCTGAAAACCTCAAGCGGCGGAAATATAATAACCTTGTTGGTAGTTATATTTTCGAGCCGTTTGGGGTTGAAACCTTGGGGTCGTGGGGTCCGAGTGCTCACAGATTATTTAAAGATCTATCCAAACGCCGAGTTGACACTTCGCGTGACCCAAAGGCTGGCTTTTACCTTGGACAGAGGTTAAGCATTGCCATACAATGTGGCAATGCCGCCAGTCTTTTGGGCACATTACCAGTGGACAGCGATGCGCACGAATTTCTGGATGCCATATTTTAGTTTATTTTTAGATGATTAGATTTCTTATGTAGTTTAGGGTGTTTATGTAAGTCTATAAAGTGTTAAAAATTTATGTTAAAAACTAATAAATAAATAAATTATAAGTGTTAAATTCAGTTGCAAAAAAAAAAAAAATCTACTAACTCCACATTTATTCCAGTTTTACTATTTACTACTAGTATGAGATCAATCAAATTACACCGTTTTCTTCACAAAAAATAGTAACAAATACTTAATAAGAAACTTTACTGATATTTTAGGCTACATACTTAGGCTACCACTGACTGAAATTCGGCTATATTAGGCTACACGGGCAACATCGGCCTCCGTGTTGTTAAAAACACTGCCGGCCACCATTCACCGACGGTGAATGGTGGCCGGCACCGAGCGATCGCGCTCGCGAGAGGTCGTATGCATGCTTTTTTTCAGTCCCGCAAATCCCGCGGATCCCGCGCCCGTAATCCCGCATCACGCGGGATTGGAAAGTGACGCGGGATCCCGCAATACCGAGATCTCGGTATTCCGGGATTGGACGCCCTACATCCGAGTGAACTGGAAATCGACCTCAAAATTGTTGGGAAAAGGTTAAGCAGAACAATTTAACCTACAAAAACTATACACAAATAACACATACTAACTATTAAAAAAAAAACTAACAAATTATACTCACAAATCATATTCAAACGCAAAACATACCACTACTACGCTAGGAATAGGGATAGTATAGAACTACCTTCAATTAGAACACTGTACGGAAGAAGAACAATACTCCACATCAATAAATTTGTTTACAAATAGAATAAAGTTTTATTTGGCCAACCAGCAGTAAGAACCTACTTACATAATGTACTCGATAGATCGAACGACAATGTTTATATTTAAGATAGTTTTATGTTAAGTTTCTCATGTGTAAGTGAACTTTGTATGTTCTTTTGAGAAATAAATTTCTTAAAACCGAATTATTGCACTTTAATGTACATACAAATGGGGTTGCTTTTTAATAAATGCATATTTAAACAGCATATTAAAGACATAATTTCGTCATATGAATGGCCGATAACTTTAATTAAGATAAAAAAAAAAGTTTTTGCAAAAGACCTTTATATACGTTGATAAGAAAAATATGGATGATCTTAAAACTGAGATATGATGAAAGAACGGTATAAATGGTACACATATCATATTAATATTTGTCAACAGGACCATATGAAGTACCCGCTATGAGTGTCTTATAAGCTAAGAGGTATTGTGAAGGGCAGTTATGCAGTTGCTCCATGTAAAGTAGTACAGTACGTTTCAACTACTATGAAAAAATCTTAGCGCCATATTGTGACGTCTTAGCTGTCAAACCGGACCATTTGGGTAGAGTGAACAAAACAAGGATTTATTAAATTATTCATTTACAAATATTGAGCGAAACAAAACTAGTTCCCTTTCCAGATTTTGGCGGTCCAACGCGGAGCCTATCATCAAAAATAAAGTCTTAATAATTTTGACATGACTTTTGGGCCTTTGCGTTTTCATTACTTTTGGGCGCATTGGTGCCAATAATGAAAATAAGAGAGAAAAGTATGTTTAAAAAAAACTAAATATACGTCAAATAATTAAATATTATATTTAATTTTGATGTGAGACTCGGTTAAACAAAGTAAAATAAACCGTTATTATTTTTCGCCATTAAGTTTTCTTTGCAAACCGTACTTTTTGAGTGACATTTGACAGATAAAGGTAATTGAAATTCCTAATAGCATTTGAAACGCATAGTACTCAGCTGCGTCCAGTTCGGCTGACCGACCACACATAGTTGGGTAGAGGGTCAAGAGACGATGACGACTCCGAATGTGTTTACATCTATGGTACCCCAATGGAACGCCTGGAAAGAAGTCGTCACCTCTTTCCAGGTGTTGGGGTCTTAAATTATTTATATCCACGTTTACGGATGAAGTGAACATGAGTGCCGAAATATCGGAAACTCGAAACAATTAATAAACATCTATACTAATATTATAAAGCGTAAGTGTTTTTGTTTAAAGGCGTTTAACATCGAAAGTACTGGGTGGATTTGGATGGAATTTGGTATGAAAGTAGCTTGAAGCTTGAGGAAGGCTATAGGCTACAATAAGCTACAATAGGTTATGGCATATGTCTGAACTTTTGTGTGTAAGAAATTCTTGCGTATCTATGTGACATTCCCATATTTTTAAAAGTATGATTGCAGCTAATAACCTTCTGTATACATGACATATTTGAATATTAATACAGTGGACCCCGATAGATAGATAGAATATACTTTATTGTACCCCAAAATTTAAACACACCTATTTAACAATATTAATGCTTATTCTATGGTTCAATCCAATCCTTGCCTAATACGGCGCCCCTTGTAATCCGACATGTCTATTATTACAAGACATTTAAAAAAATATATGAATGTTTTAATTTCATGCTTCATAAATTGATTGATTCATATTATGATTTTTATTCATAATTTTTAATTATTTTACTATGTTCATTTAGCTCTCTATTGTGTTGTTTAACTTATTGAATTCGACATACATAATGAAGTATGATTTGTACTTCTGAGACAAAGGTATAAAATCTTATCATTGGATCGGTAATTTGTCGAATTACAAGGTACTCTTTTATAAGAAAATCCGGACTACAGGGGATCTAGGGCAGCTCTATAATCCGACAAATTCGATAGTTCGACAATGCCCTGTAAAACGTTTGTCGTATTACCGGGGGTCCACTGTATTTCCTTTTTTATTTAATGCTAGATCTTAAAGAAACAAACAAAAAACATCACATCGAAACCTACATCGAAATTCCTATGCAAATACCACATTATAATATGATATTCGACACCACTGCACGCCATTCAGTATGTTAATTCGACGATACGCGTTATTTTTCATACTTTTAATAAGCTACTCGAAAATATACGAAACTTATACAACTTGTATGTATGTAATTGCTAAGGTATTCTCGAAAACACAGTACAAAAATCGGTCAACTGCGAGTCGAGCCGCTTATGATGAGGAGTTCCTTACAAATCTATAAAATATGATGCTGTTGATCTGTTGTGCTCGCTCGTTTACTGCTAAGATTGGATAATTATGTTAGTCATATTAGTTCACATAATAATTTATAGAAATGCAGTCGCTGTGGCCATAATCGGCTGTTAGCACATCCATTTTCGGCTATGAGAAACTGTAAAAGCGTCGAATATAACTTTTACGAAGGACTCAAGGACAAACAAAACTTTGTTGTTCATAAAATGTATTCCAATACATCCTTATTCATAATTCCCGTTCAATATCTGCAGCTACTAAATATGTATATAACTTTGCAATCGCAAACAATTGTCGTTTTATGTTATCAATTTTTTCCGGATTCTTCCCGTTTTTGTGCTATAATATCTTGCTTTCCTAATTTTATAATTTTTATTCTACAAATTATGTCCACCACTTATTTACTACTGACAGACAAACGTTGAACAGAGTGAATACTATAAGGGTCTGATTATTTCATTTCGTGATACGTAACCCTAAAACTCGAAGTATACGTTTCAATTTTATGTATGCCAGCAGTCCAGATAGTGTAAATCAATTATAAATCGTTTTCGATGTAAACGACCGCATGAGCGACTAAAGTTATCTTGGGACACATTAAAAATCTTTTATTTGGGTTGCTTGGGTAACGATAAAAAGTATTGATTTTGGTGATATTATAATTTAGTATGGAAGCTGACGGAAATTACTAGGCTGCCTACTCAGTCTTCCGCTTTAAAAGACAGTGGTAATTTGACTGAAAACCCCATTTTAATGACGGTTGCAAAGGCAAAGTCGTTTTGTCCGATTCAGCTTATCCCTAGCTGCCCTCTCCCTGCGACGACGTAAGCCGAGGTCCATACCCCACATTCACGCATTCTTGTCACAAAATATCAAACATCCTGACTGTATCATTTTCTAATAATTCGCAGTCATATCCAGATCTGTGTTCGTGTCTAAGAGAGCGTAACTAGCGACTGGAGTTCGAGGAATAGGCAATTGGTTTTTTTTTGCAACTTGTACTAATAGACCTTAACTTTTTAGGAATAAAAGGTAGCCATCCAGCGCAATAATGAAATAATGATGTTTATTTTGCAAATAGGTTATAAATAACACATTTACACGTCTTTTTTTTCGTAAATGTAAACTAGATGAGGCCAGTGTTTCCTGACTACTCTGAGAAGAAACACTGAAACAAACTCAGAGGTCAACGTCTCTTTTAAACTCCAGACAATCTCTAGTGATCAAATCATATGAGGGCCATGTAGGTTAATGTCTGTGGTGCCCTTTAGAGGACAGAATCAAACAGATTTGAGCAGGCCCGTCCAAACAGTGCAAGCATTTGTCAAATATCGCGTAGCTTAACTTAGAACCTTAAGGAGCTTGAACGATTTGACGAACAATACCTAAGTAAGGACATTTGGGTGGGCCGTATAAAGCACTCAAACTGCCAGACAATAATAGGGCTATTAGGGTAATTTCTCAGTAGTAGCCCGGAGTTTGGAAGTCGGCCGTGAGATACCCCCGTGCTTCGGAAAGCACGTTAACCCATTTTTTCCGGCTTTCATTTGAACATCTTTGACAGTCGTTACGGTTTTAGTCAGAAGCCAGTAAATCTGGCACTGGTATATCCGTAAAAAAGCAGCTTCACTGCCGCAGCGCTTACAAAACAGCGGCAACAGCCTCCTCAGGACAATCGCGGCGAGATTTGACTGCCCTATTCAGCGACACTGGATAGAAGTAGCGATAGGTTTGTATGTTTTATTTATTTTTTATTCTTATTATTTTAGTTATCTGTCTTTTTTTGTACTAAGATAGCATAAGGTTAAATTGTTACTAACACTCTATGGACTGTCTGAAATAAATTATTATTTATTTTATTTATTTATTTATTTTATTGGCTTTTCTGTAATAGAATATAATTATTACATAACATCAACATAGTATGTAAGTTAAATCTGTTACTGTTATTTATAATTGTAAGCACGTATTGTGGATCTTGTTGTCTCAAATAAAGAAAGATTTTAATTTATAAGCAAGGAGTATATATGCTGTCGTCAATAAAACACTAATAGTTAGCTGCATTCCGTTAGACTGGAAGCCTTTTTTTTGCGTGTGGAGATCCTCATGGATGTCCTCTGCCTTGGCGTTAACGGAGGTGTCTGTCAGACTCTGACTAAAACCACACGGTGTTTCTCTTCTTCACTTCTAGCTGGGGTGCGGGGACACGTTAGCATTCTCGCCAATCACCCCAGCAGTGACAGTTGACGGTCGTTTACCCCATCTCAGATGAGGGGAGGAGTGAGCATCTCCTCACCCTGTCATAATTTTAGAAAGGCGCGCGGAAATACTACGCTACTCTTGCTCGGGCCTATGTGATCGGATGCCAGACTTCCCCAAGTCTGACACCCAAGGGCCACATTACGGGGGATGGAAGAGGGCATTGTCAGCCCACTTCCGTCGCCCAGTCCTACTCCAACATAGTTTGGAAAAGGCTTGCAGATGATGATCCAGCGCAATAATGGTGTAGCCCTATAGTATCAAACTTCCAACTTACCGTGTAGTGATCAACTACTGCAATTTTCCTTAAAAATAAATTCAGATCAACAGAACCCGGTCTCGATTCCACAATCGATACAGCAACCCGAGGCCCACTATTTAACATATTTGGTGGCGAACTCTTATCTAAGTCGCTTTATTGGCTATCGTCTGTTTTAGACGATTTCTGTCAAACTCATCCCAGCAACATATAGTGATTATTTTGGTACTTTAGTGACGTCAGCACACATAAATTGTTGGGTTAATGGGTTCGGTTACCTTTTGAAAGGGAGAGTGATTGCGTGGTTTAAATAATTGGAATGTGTTTTGAATTGCAATAAGAATGATTTTATTCCGGTTTTTTTACCGATTACGCAAAGCTAAAGGGTTATGACTGTTATGAGTGTTTGTTTGATAGAGCCGTGAAAGCGTAACAGACGTACAGACTTTCGTAATTATAATATTAGTATAGATTTTTTGGTATTGTATGTATTTTATTGGTTTAATGCTCTAAGATTTCTGAAAATATGCCGAAATGGTTCCAGAAAAGGATGGTACGGCAGTGTTTGCTTTGCGCTCGATTTGGCGGGGGCACTGCCGTGCCCCCAGATAAGATAACCAGAATAGAGTAACCAAAAGGTTTCCTCGTCTAGTTTAAACAGTTTGAAGCGTAAATAGCCTAATGGATAAGGTGTCGGACTTGTGATCGAGAGGTCACGAGTTCGAACCCCACCCATTACACTATTGCCGCGAACCCACTCTAGACATTATTATTATTATTTCGCTTAGTTGGAGGGGTTAACAAGATTGCTAGTAATGTGAATTCTACCCACATTGCTAGATTTTTTTTTTGTACAAAGCCTTGGCGATACGTGTAGGTGTTTTTATTAAGCTCATCTCTTTTAAAAATAGTTCGTAGAAAGATGAATACATATTAGCAGACATGTTCCCATATTGTAAAAATGGCAATTAATGTATGTTACAGATGTAATAAAATTGATAAGATAACTTATATGTCTAAAATATATGTTGTCTCCGATGTGCAAAAATGGCTTAATACCTAATCTTATGTTTTATTGTTAAAATATGTGTTAGTAACAATAAAATTGATAACTTTTATGTTATATTTTCAATTTAGAAGCCGTATTTTTTATTTTATTAGCGTTAAGTGGTCTAAGTGCTTTTTTTTGCCAAAGTGAATTCGATTTTGATACAAATAATCCTTTCAAAGATCTTGGCAATAAAATTTTATGTCTTCTAGATTTTAAGTAAAAGTCGTAAAAAATATGTTCCTATTAGTAGTATTGTGATCAGATCTATATAAAACATAATTTAGGCGATTGGCTCCTTCATAATGGCAGTTTAATTGATTTATTAAATTACCTGTTTCTATACGCGTTTTTTTTTTCTTATTTTTGGATATTAATAATCAAATGGGGCATTGGTCAAACTGATGAACAGTTTACTACTCTACCTGCCTTATAAACATTACTTTTTCGGTGGGAAAATCATCTAATTACTCCTCCCGGTCTGGAGTGGACGGGAGTGTCAGACTTCTACTAAAAACCCAACCTGTTACAGCAACTTTCCTTTCGTTCCGGGGCCACGGTATCTCGTAAAACGTTCCCGCAACCGTACAACGAATTTCTGTCAACAAAGTTTTTCATCATGTTAAGCTCCTTAACAGATGAGCGACCAACATTCTTACGAATTGATCATCATCATCATAATCTACTTGTCTTTTCGCAACTATGTTTGGGTCGGGATCAGATTGGCAACCCTACTGGGTAGTAGAGATCAGATAGGTAACCCTACTGGGTAGTAGAGATCAGATAGGCAACCCTACTGGGTAGTAGAGATCAGATAGGCAACCCTACTGGGTAGTAGAGATCAGATAGGCAACCCTACTGGGTAGTAGAGTTCAGATAGGCAACCCTACTGGGTAGTAGAGATCAGATAGGCAACCCTACTGGGTAGTAGAGACCAGATAGGCAACCCTACTGGGTAGTAGAGACCAGATAGGCAACCCTACTGGATAGTAGAGATCAGATAGGCAACCATACCGGGTTGTAGAGATCAGATAGGCAACTCTACTGGGTTGTAGAGATCAGATAGGTAACCCTACTGGGTAGAAGAGATCAGATAGGCAACTCTACTGGGTTGTAGAGATCAGATAGGCAACCCTACTGGGTTGTAGAGATCAGATAGGCAACTCTACTGGGTTGTAGAGATCAGATAGGTAACCCTACTGGGTTGTACAGATCAGATAGGCAACCCTACTGGGTTGTATAGATCAGATAGGCAACCCTACTGGGTTGTATAGATCAGATAGGCAACCCTACTGGATTGTAGAGATCATATAGCTAACCCTACTGGGTTGTAGAGATCAGATAGGTAACCCTACTGGGTAGAAGAGATCAGATAGGCAACTCTACTGGGTTGTAGAGATCAGATAGGTAACCCTACTGGGTAGAAGAGATCAGATAGGCAACTCTACTGGGTTGTAGAGATCAGATAGGTAACCCTACTGGGTAGAAGAGATCAGATAGGCAACTCTACTGGGTTGTAGATATCAGATAGGTAACCCTACTGGGTAGAAGAGATCAGATAGGCAACTCTACTGGGTTGTAGAGATCAGATAGGTAACCCTACTGGGTTGTACAGATCAGATAGGCAACCCTACTGGGTTGTATAGATCAGATAGGCAACCCTACTGGGTTGTATAGATCAGATAGGCAACCCTACTGGATTGTAGAGATCATATAGCTAACCCTACTGGGTTGTAGAGATCAGATAGGCAACCCTACTGGGTTGTAGAGATCAGATAGGCAACCCTACTGGGTAGTAGAGATCAGATAAGCAACCCTACTGGGTTGTAGAGATCATAACGGCAATCGCAATAACATCCGCACAATTCGATCTTTAACGTTAAGTGTCTTGCTGAGATCGGTGACCATTTTAACATATCCAGATTATTCCGTGCCTAGGAAAAGATGTCAAGCTGGCCCTGACTGTCATTTGTAGGTACATAGACATAGATGGGAAAAGCAAACGATAAGTTGATAATGGATATCCTTGCAGCTTCACTTAGTTTCACAAGACGGCGCTGACTGTTTTTTGCTTTGGTTTATTCAAAACGATTTGAGACGCTATAAGTGACCAGCCATGTTTAGGCAACCATTTTAAAATGTCTCAACAATGTCTCACTCGCAGGCATTGAGATCAAAGAATGTTATTACAAATTAGACTAATTCATCTAAAATATTGCCCACTGGTACATAATCCTAGACCACACAACCTCTCGGTAACAATGTTGGCAACTACTTTTAGTAAAATTAGCCTAAAGTGTGCAAATTGCGATAGAATAATTGGCATCGCCCGCAGGTACTATTGACAGAACTATTTTCTTATGTAGACTATAACAGTTCGGTATTTTCTGCATACATTGTAATAAGGTACAATGACGAACAGACACAATCGAATAGACAAGATAAAAGCGATGGCTCCCGCAGGCAGGTAAGAAAATGCTACAAATAAGCGACAACAGATAATTTTCTATGTGTGTACAGTGGAAATTTGATTGTACGATGGTTTTACGGATATCAGGGAATCATCTTCCTGCCCTAAATTTCATTTACTTGTGGTCAGCACACGACGTTTTCTTCTTTTATTCTACCCTGTCAGACGTCACGGCATCATTCAATTGTTTTAGAGTTCCGTTGTCGAATTGCAAAAAACTTCTTTCCTTCTATCCGTCCGTACATCACAACCATTTTATTCCTATTAGGATTATACAGTTGAAACTTGATAAGTAGGTATTCTGTGAACCGCTTTACGATTTTTATACTAAAATAAAACATTAAGGGGCGCTTCCCATATAAGATACAGAAAATAATAAAAAGTCTGCAAACTTATACGTGCATGGTGTCTTTAGATAGGTATTTTTAAAGGACAGTGAAGTTTTTAGAGTAGTCTTTCTTAAAGCCAATCGTTTGAAAGATAGAACCTTCCAAAGTAGTAAAATGTATGTCCTCTTCGAACTGGTAATATAATAGAAAGAAATATCTAAAATCATATCTTTCTTACTATACTAATATTATAAATGTGAAAGTTTGTGAGGATGGATGGATGTTTGTTACTCTTTCACGCAAAAACTACTAAACGGATCTGAATGAAATTTGGCAAGTAGATAGTTTACATCCTGGAATAACACATGGGCTACTTTTTATCCCGGAATCCCCACGGGATCGGGATTTTACGCGGGAAAACCCTCCTACGCGAACGAAGTCGCGGGCAAAAGCTAGTATATATAAATATATTATTCTATTATAGTATTCTATAAATCTCAATAAAACTTTTAAAAAATTGGTTTTAACGAGATATAGTCAGATATTTTTGAGATATAACACATTAAAAAAAAACAATAATATAACTCTGTTATTGATACAATCACTATGAAAAACTACGTTATTTTGCGTATCTACTAAGGAACCCTTTTCTTTTCTAATTCCTCACACAATCCATCCACCAACATTCAATCCCATCACTCTCATAGTCACACGCGTGACATCCCTCCTTGTTTTAGGGAAATAATATCTATAAAAATAAAAAAATCTTCGGCCACCATCTATCAGTGTTGACGTATGTTGTATTAGTCTGCCGGGGTTGCGGAAATATTCTAAAACAATACTGCAGCTGAACGTAAAGCCCGATTTACACTTCAATAAGTACAGTAGCGAGTTAACTTGCGTCATCGGCGAGTTAAGTTGTTATTGTATTTTGAACGGCAAAAGCGAATTAAATAGTAAGTTGTTGATTAAGTTGAGTTAAATAGATCGCGATCCTATTTTTCGGCGAGTCCAGTGCGAAGTAGCCCCCTTTCTCGCATCTCCCGCACCCCTCCAACTTAACTGGCTGGCATGTAGACGGGCGAGTTTTTCTACCTACAGTCCATTCCGCTTTCGACGCTCGCCCGCGACGGTCGTACCGCTCCGCGCTCTCGATCGTTCCGTGCCTAAGTCATCGCTACGCTTCGTCACGCCCGCCGTGACGTCACTCGTAGTCACCGACTACGACGCCTGGTCCGGATCCGCCTTTTTCGAGGCGGTGAAGGATATCCTGTTTCTATAACAGAGTATCGTCAAAAACAATTTGGTTTGGCCCCTTCAGGGTAAAACTACAGTTTCGTGGTCCTTGGTTGGAAACCTCACGGTGTCAACAATACCAAGGGGGTGCTGACCCGACGCACCCGCTGATCCCCTTCAGGGTGGAGCAGTCAATTGGAGTCGAGTGCTAGGTTTTGGCCTTGGGGGATCTCCTAGTCAAACCTAGTTACTGAGTTTCCTTTTCAGCTACACACCTAGTGTCGCTTGGGTGTGTCTACCCCTTCGCACTAGACCCAATAGGGCCCGGTTCGCATAATAAGAATAGCGACCGGTTACAAGCTTAGGGCTCACCATTAGGTACTCACCTCCCAGTCTCTACCCGACTGGGAGGGTTACACATCCCCGGACCCATCCACCCGGGGAGTTAGGCCAGTTAGGCTTTAAATAGGCCCCCCGCGGGAGAGAAATCTCCAAAATTTCCCAATTCAATTTTTAATCAATTCGCCAATCATGGCGAACTCCAATATTTTGGAGATACTGTTAGAAATCCTTAGGGAAAACCCTGCTATTTCCGCCAAATACGGCGGAAAATCCAGCGTGAAATCGCTAATTGTCCCCCGGCTACCGAAGCCAACGTCGCTGATTTTAGTGACGCGCTTGACAGCCCATTATCTCCCCCGCTTGCTGATCAAGGCATCCCGGTTGGTCAATTCACGGAAGTATTTATTAACTCCGATCCCATTGTTCGTCAAACAACGAACGACTTCCGGGTAGATAGCCCTTTATTGCCCCCGCCCGCCGACAAAGTCGTGCCGATCGCCCGATTCCCGAAATCACCCATTGTTTCCGGCCCACCTACTAATCCCATTGTTCATAGAACAATGGACGCCGCGCAGGTGTGCGCTGCACCTGAATTCCTTGAAATGGACACCACCGAACCTGTGTCCAATAAAAACTCCGACAATGATTTGTCATCATGTCCCTCGTCCTCGGAAGACGACTTTCAAGTCGTCACCGGCGGCAAAAGGAAGAAAGGGAAAACCTCCCAGGCCAGCAAGGCCAAAAAGACCACCGCGTTGCCCTCGTCCCCAACTCAAACGCCCGTACGACCCGCTAGCCCCGTCCCAACTACCTCTACTCACGCGCAGGATAGTCGTCCCCCTAGCCCGATAGCCCAAACTTCCACAGCCCAAAGGAAGCAACGCCCTCCGCCGCCCTTTTACATCCAAGACAAGGGGAAATGGACTGATGTGTCCAAGATGTGTGTTGATCGGAAGATCAACTACACAAACGCCCGTGCCTGCCAAAAAGGCATTAAAGTCACCGTCCCTACGTCGAACGACTATAGGGAACTATATCGCGCCCTCCGTGAAAGGAATATTTCCTTTCACACTTTCTCCTTCCCCGAGGACACGCCCACTCGTGTTATTATTAAACGTGTCCCTAAAGAAATCCTAGTACAGGATATTAAAGACGACCTTGCCGATCAAGGTATACCAGTGATCGCCGTCCATCGCTTACATAAAGCGAGAGGCGGTGAATTGTACGACATGGTTCTTGTCATTTGTGAACCAACCGAAGGTCATCACCCGATTTTCAAAATTAGGTCCATTTGCTCCCTATCCGGTATCTCATTTGAAAAGCCCTACAAAACCGCAACAGTGGGACAATGCCACCGTTGCCAACTGTATGGCCATGCGCAGAGCAACTGCTATGCGACTCCCAGATGCGTCAAGTGTCTGGGCGAGCACAGCACTGCGGACTGCCCTCGGCCCAAGGACCGAACCCTCTGTTCGGAACCACCCAGCTGCGTTCTCTGCGGCCAGAGCGGTCACCCGGCAAACTACCGCGGCTGTCCCAAAGCCCCCAAACTCGCTCCTAAATTAGCGAAGCGCGCCAACACCCGCCAACAAAGAGAGGCACCTTCCTCTCAAATTCCCCAACGTCTCGCTCCTCAGAGACCATCCCCGTGGAACAGGCTAAACCACGAAAAAGCCTTTCCCTCCTTGGCCCCTGCCAAACCTTTGCAGGCACTGATGGATATACCCATCGCAGCGCAGATCCTGCCTATAGCCGTGGCTCCAGAGGCCACAACCAGTCCCAAACCCGCGCCTCAAACCACTGCTGCTCCTGCAGCCAAACAACCGCCCAAACCCTCACCCGTCGGGAACGGCGAGTCTTGCGCCCAGACTCTACTGCGCCACTATAAAATATTTATGACCCGCCAAGCCAGGTCTCTCCGCGATGCCCTTCTGGCTGCCGAGCAGCAGAATAACGGCAAAATTACGACGGAAATATACAGCGAAATATTCAGCACACAGAGTGATGTCGTGCTAGGCCTCGACCAGATGGATGCGATGGACTGATCCAATGGATTCCCAACGCACAAACCACACTAGGCCTCGATCCCTCAAATTAGGTTTTTTCAACGCCAATGGCATTTTCAACCAACGCGCCGAAATAACTAAATTCCTCCGCGACCACCAACTAGACGTCCTCCTTATACAGGAGACCCTTTTGAAACCCCACCGCGCTGACCCCAAAATTGCGAATTACCGTCTAGTTCGCAATGACAGAACACGCTGCCACGGCGGCGGTACCCTTATTTATTATAGGAAGGAGTTATATTGCATCCCTCTGACCCCACCCGCGCCTCTCTCTCACCTAGAGTACTCTGCCTGTCGACTAGGCATGACTGGTCATCCTCCGATAACCATCATCTCTACCTACCATCCCCCACCATCAGTCGGGTCTCTTGCTTCAAACGATCCTATCGCGCTCACCAGCGATCTCACGACTCTCTTCGGCCTAAGTGACTCCGTCTTACTAGCGGGCGATCTCAACGCCAAACACCCCGCTTGGAACAGCAACACGACAAATGCCAGAGGCAGATTCGTGTATAACCTAGGCGCGAGCCTAAACTATGACGTCATCGCTCCGATGACTCCCACCCACTACCCACACGACACCAACCATAAGCCCGATGTCCTCGATGTGGCGCTCCTAAAGAATGTAAACCTCCGTTTACACTCCATAGAAGCGCTTCACGAGCTTAACTCGGATCACCGTCCCGTTATTCTACACCTAGGTTCCCGCTCGGGTAACCATGATCCTACCCAACCTCCTCCGACCCAATTGATCACCGTCTGGAGGAAAGTAAGTGAAAAACTGAAATCCACCACGTCGCCACAATTGGACACTATTCCTGACCACATAGTCTCAGTCGCTGACACGACGGCGGCGATCGACTCGCTTACAGATCACGTACAATCCGTCCTGAACGATTGTTCAAGGGAAGTTCCTGTAGTGGAAGACCACCGCTGGAAACTCCCGGACGATGTACGGAATCTGATAACCAAGAAGAACGCAGCTATCCGCGCGTACAGCGCTTTTCCCTGCGCCGCAAACAAAGCTCACATGCGCAACTTACAGCGTGCTGTAAGGAAACGCATTGCCGAGCAGCGTAATGCGAGCTGGGACAAGATGCTGAGCGAACTTGAGCCCACCCATCTTGCCTTCTGGCAGCTTCAGAGGAAGTTACGATCCACTGAAGAGGCCACAATGCCTCCTCTCATTCGTCTCGATAAGAGTATCGCCTTCGATAACTCAGAAAAAGCAGAATGTCTAGCCGACAGCCTAGAGTCCCAGTGTTCTCCCAGCTCTCAACCAGTAGACCAAGCCCACCTTGATATGGTGAACGCCGAAGTCGAACGTAGAACTTCCCTTCCGCCCGTCGAAGATCCCGATAATCCACTGGCCCCCATCACTCCTGATGAGGTCCAGGATATCATTAAAAGTCTCCAACCGCGAAAAGCCCCTGGCTCCAACGGCATCACCAATAGGGTTTTCAAACTTTACCCCGCCCAGCTTATAGTGCTAATGACTGCCATCTTCAATGGCGCATTGAGCAATAATATATTCCCTACAACCTGGAAACAGGCCACCGTCATAGGTATTCCCAAACTAGGCAAGCCCAAGTCTGACCCGTCTAGCTACCGTCCCATTAGCTTACTCAACGTCCTCGGTAAAATCTATGAAAGGCTTATATATAAGCGGCTCAAAGATTTTGCCGAAGCAAAGAGTCTAATACCCAATGAGCAGTTCGGATTTAGAACCGAACACTCATGTATCCAACAAGTCCACCGCATCGTAGAACACGTCAGCGCCGGCTTCCAACGGGGCGCAATAACGGGAGCCTTATTCTTCGACATAGCGAAAGCGTTCGACAAAGTCTGGCACAATGGCTTAATCTATAAGCTATACCAACTCGGCGTGCCTGACCGTCTCGTGCTCATCCTACGGGACTTTTTATCGAATCGCACCTTTTGTTATCGAATTGAGGGGGAGCTCTCCTCCCCCCATCCCATTCACGCAGGAGTTCATCAAGGCTCCGTACTATCCCCCCTCGTTTTCACGCTATTCACTAGTGATATTCCCAAGCATAAAAATACCCAGCTAGCCCTATTCGCCGAAGATACGGCTATCTATTATACTGGTCTTAAACCCGATGCCATCGCTCGCACTCTCCAAACTTCCGCAAACACTCTGGCCAAGTGGTTCCGGAAATGGAGAATCGAAGTCAACCCAGACAAAAGCCAGGCAGTCCTCTTTTCTAAACCGCGGATAAACCCACCCTCCCCCCGTCCGATTACCATGTACGGCAAGCCGATCCCTTGGGAAAAGCAAGCCAAATACTTAGGCGTGGTCCTCGATAGACACCTCTCCTTCGCTGAGCACATAAAGCAGGCACGTTCGCGCGCCGCTTTCGCTCTAGGTAGGCTCCACTTCATTCTTAGCTCTCGCAGCAAGTTATCACTCAGGTGCAAGCTGCGTATTTTCACCGCGGTCATCCGTCCCATCATGACCTACGCCTGCGTTGTTTTCGCACACGCAAAGCCCTACCTCCTCCATAAGATGCAGACCCTCCAAAACCGATTCCTCCGTAGAGTCACGGGAGCCCCCTTTTATGTTCGAAATGAGCTTCTTCACGTAGACCTCAAGATGCCCACCATCCAGCAGTTCATGAAACGCGTCTCCAAGCGTTTCTTTGAAACTTCAATCCAACATAGGAATCCCCTTATCGTATCGGCCGCCCAATACGAACCCTCGCGTATCTCTAAGATTCGCCGACCAAGGCATACCCTAGTCACTCCCGATGACGCAATCACCCTGCTCCAAGAGAGCCGTAGGGAAACAAGTACAGTGGCACACAAACACAAAAACCGACCGTCCTTCCGTCCTCGCCGCCGAGGCCCGCCGCGACGTCCTCGTAATAGTCCACCCCGACCCTTGCCAGAGCCCGCCCGCGACGCTGAGCCAGTAGCTTTAAATTCCCTTATTAATAATAATAATGATATGATCCAGCCTGTCCCTAGCTGCCCTCCCCTGCGACGCCCTAAGCAGAGGTCCGTACCCCACAGGGGGTGCCCTTAGCGTGTAGTCGCCTAGTTTGTAAGTTTTTTAATAAGCCCTGGCTGGAGGCTTTAATTAATTTATTAATTAAGGCAACCACAGGCAAGCCCGGTTAAGCAGCCGACAACCTCAGAGGTTGACCTGCGAGATGCCACACACAAAAAAAAAAAAAACTACCTACAGTCCATAAATTTGTAGGTTGCGGCCGCGAACACGTGTTATTTTCTTTTCTTCTTCTCGGGCAACTTATGACTACTCACTCGCCTACGTTTGGACGCTACTTACAACTTAAGCCCAATTTACACTTCAATAAGTACAGTAGCGAGTTAACTTGCGTCATCGGCGAGTTAAGTTGTTATTGTAGTTTGAACGGCAAAAGCGAGTTAAGTAGTAAGTTGTTGATTAAGTTGAGCTAAATAGATCGCGATCCTATTTTTCGGCGAGTCCAGTGTGAAGTAGCCCCCTCTCTCGCGTCTCCCGCACCCCTCCAACTTAACTGGCTGGCATGTAGACGAACGAGTTTAGTACAGTCCATAAATTTGTAGGTTGCGGCCGCGAACTCGGGTTTTTTTTCTTTTCTTCTTCTCGGGCAACTTATGACTACTCACTCGCCTACGTTTAGACGCTACTTACAACTTACTACTTATTACTTAACTGTCTGAGTTCTTAACTGGCTACTGTACTTATTGAAATGTAAATCGGGCTTAAGAGCAAATGAAGGCAGGTGAAAGGTACAGTCATAATTCTACTGACTAAAAACCACGCCCGTTCCTTCAGTTACGGGACCATGAAATCTCGTTAGAACTCCGGGCGCTTAGTCCCTGATACCGACACCGTTAGACTATTGTTTGTAAATAAGTATAATATATGAATAAACGACAACAACACTCAAGCTAAAATGAAGAACCAATCTACACACTGAATTAATTAACAAGAGTATAAAACAAGATGAGAAAATATCCCAATTTTGAAACAGTCTCCTGTGAGAAGAATATATTAATTATTCGCTCTTCTAATATAAATTAGTTTCATTTATGATCTCAAAACTAGGTTATTGTCAAGTCAGCGGAAGGACATGCCCGGGTGACGTCATTGTGTTCGGCATTGACGGGGCCTGATAGGACCTTTGACTACGAGGGTTGCGGTAATGTTCTGATAGTACAAGATACTACGGACCTGGAATGCAAGGGGTACTGAAGTAGCATTAGAATCAGAATCATTTATTCATAAACATAGGTGATAATTATATACAACATCTTAAAAAATTAGGTAGTGCGCTATGTTTTGTCTATTGACATACAAATTATAGCAAAAAAAAAATACTATTAAATTAAAATATAGATTCGTCACAATATTATTATGCAAGCGAGTAAAATTTTAAAATTCATAATAAATTTAATTTATGTCAAAACGTTTAGTCAATTTAGAAGATTAATATTAAAAATAAAATAAGTAAAAAAATAATATATTAAAAATGTCAAGTATAGGTCCCTTCCACTGCACCCAAAGCGGGGTAAGTCATTTGATGAGTTTCTCATCCGCAAAAAAGGCTATCATCGAGGTTTCATGACATTGTTCATAGAATATATATAACGTGTAACGGAAAGGGTATATACATACCAAGGGCACGGCGTCTTTGGATGATATCAAACGATACTGGAAGGGTTTCAACTCAAAATAAAATACTCTAAAAATTGATACCAAATTTTCGGTTTCGTAAGTTTCTAATTGAAATCATAACAATCGTGTCACCGCACTACGCGTAGGTCAATAACTTTCCACGTTACTTGCAAATATCACGATAAATCTCTTCTGTAATTCTGTGCGCCTAGTACTGTAGTAGCCTAGCGTAAAGGCAGTGTTCTTTTGTCGGCGCGAGAAAGGAGATAGGATTAAAAAACCCTTCCAATATCGTTTGATATCACCCAAAGAAGCCGTGCCATTAGTATGTATATACCCTTTCCGTTACACGTTGTATAGGGGGCTACGAGAATGTTCTAACGAGATACCGCGGTTCTAGAATGACTGCCTATCTGACGTCCACAACTAGGTAGGTGGATAAGACACTACCACATAGCTTGACCACCGTCAGATTTTCCGGCTTCCGACTATCTGTATAACGACTGTCAAAGATATGAAAATTACAGCCGGGACCAATTGCTTAACGTAATTTCCGGGGTACGGAGGAAACTCTATATTTAAATGATAACTCATCCAAAGACCGACCTCGGTAAGAGTTGCTTAACCTTATTGATCAAACTGAGCGGCTGTTATTACTTAGCCACAAGCTCCTCTATATACAACGTGTAATAGAAATCCCATATCTATCCAAAAGTGCTGAAGACAACATCTGGTATGGAGTGTCTATGCACAGTTTCAACTCAAAATAACTGACTCAAACAATTGATAATAAATTATCGGTTTGATATGTTTCTTGAATACCAATCATAACAAACGTGTCACAGCACTACGAGGGTCAATAACTTTCCACATCACTTGCCAATAACACGACAATTGTCTTACAACTTCTTAATTTAAAAAAAAAAATTCGGTCTCTAGTATCAATGTATTGAAATTTGTAATAAGTTCTACACGTGTAGCCTAGGATTACAAAACTCTTGCAATGTCGTTTGTTATCATCCAAAGAAGCCATGCACTTGGTATGTATATACCCTTTAAATTACACGTTGTATAGTAGTAGCTTTTACCTGCGACTGTTCGCGTAGGAGCGTTTACCCGCATAAGTCCCAACTTGACGAGATTTACGGTATGAAAAAGCAAGGGTAGCCTATCTGCTATTTCAGAATATTAACTATCTACTTACTAAATATCATTCAAATCCGTTCAGTAGTTTTTGCGTGAAAGAGTAACAAACATCTATCTATTCTCACAAACTTTCACCTTTTATAATATAGGTAAGATACAATATTATTAATTAAATACTAGACGGTAATTAAAACTACACATGCTTTCCACCGAACATACAGGTAAAAATAAAATAATGACCATTGGAAACGTGTCAGTGTGACATTTTATTACACTGTCGAGCAAATTTAATAGCACGCGTTGATAGGGCTGTCATGTTACTGGTATATGTGGGAAGGTAATGTGGTGTTCTCTTTTATTTGAGTAGTGTCGAGGACATAAATATAAATATATGTTATTGATTTTTATTAAACGTGACCTCAAAATACGTTTAAGTTTAGTGAAAGCACCGAAAATTATTAATGTTTTTTTTTTACTTTTTTAATTATATTGGGAAATACTGACTGAGTGTGTACTGATTTAGATTGAATAATAGGAAACAAAAAAGATTTATTGCCCAGATATCTTTTATAAACTAATAACCTAACCACCTGCCGCAGTTGCGGGAATATTGTATCGAGTTACCGCGGCCCCGGAATGCAAGGACAACTGAAGGAGCAGGGTGGGTTTTTAGTCAGTAGAAGTCCATCACACCACAGCGGGAGGAGTCATTTTATGATTTTCTCATCCAGAAACAGGGCATCCTTTATCTTCTATCAGTCCATCAGATATTGTGAAGAGATAGTATAAGCGAGAAAAAAAATCTCAATAAAAAAACCTAAATGTAAACATTTACGTAGTAACCAGAATTTACTTTAAGTAGTTTAATTTAATTCTCATAAAAGTACCTAAATCCGCAATTTTCGTCGTAAATGCATACCGACTGGTGACCGATCTGTCATTAACATGAAGAATGAACGAAGAGTGAAAAAAATAACGAAGAAGGACGTGTGAAGAAGAAAGATTGGAATTGGCACATATATTAAGGTGGGGTAAGTAAGGAGCAAAGAATATTGAACAAAAATCCTACATTAATAAATAGAAAAACTTAATGTTTTTTTTACATTAGTGCTCTCTGGTGGCCTTATGCGTAACTAATTTTCGCTGAAAACTAATGTTGAATGGGTCGCGAAACGAATCGGTGGACCGGTTACAGATTATTGAAATACCATTACAGCTATACAACACTGCTCTTGCTGCGGATGTCTAGAGATTTATCTCACACATTAATCAGGAAGAAAATAATTGAAAACATAATCTTTTTGATAAGCAGAAGCAAATAAATACTGGACTGGGAGATGTGGCGACGCTTTGAGAGGCCTATGAGCAGCAATGAAGGTCTATTTTTATAGAGAACTGGCAATGTGGAATTTCACATTATTTGCAATCTTGTTAACCCCTCTAACTAAGCTAAATATGCTTGTTTCTGGAATGGGTTTACGGTGATAGTATAATGGGTGGAGTTCCAACCCGCGACGTCTTGATTGCAAGGCCCACACCTTAGCCTTTTAGGCTATTGTCGCTTCAATAACAATAATGATGGTATGCAATGAATGGATTTAAACGAAATTAGGCACACGGGTAGAACATTTCCTAGAATACGAAATAAGATAAATTTATTGAGCGATTTTTTTTTTTTGGATAAGATTCGACTTTTACGCAGGCGAGGATTTTTGTTGAAGTTAGTGACAAGATTGTATCTGTCGCCTTCCATTGTCATCAGCTTTCTGTTTAAGTAGGTACTTTTTTAAGACTGCTACTCAAACAGTAAACGGCACCCCACGGTAGAAATTAGGTACCATAGGATCATTTGTAAACATATAAACTCATATATACAAACAGCCGGACACAGAATAATTATTTGCTTACCATACACAGCGCAGATGCCAATAGCTCAACTACTGATCCACAGGTGTCGTCGTACTGTAGAGTAGCTATAGCAAACTTCACAATGGTAGGTATTTATTAGATAATAATTGTGGAATTTAAAAAGTTTCTAGCCATCATACAAGCAGTAATCACAATGTTCAATGTTCTTTGAATAGGTGACATGGGTTTAACTTTCACTAGAAGAGTCGCGTCGTCATGTAGCTTAGAAATATTTAATTGTGGATTTGATTTCGTATATTTTCTGTTTTGCTTCCGCATGTTGAACGTTAGATTAGGTTAAAGAAATTTCTTCTTCTTGTGCTAATTTTCTAGGTATAAACGATGTATATAAATGTATGTGCTAAGTTTGGACCAATTTTTAAAGTTTGTTACATAAACATATAAACATTCACATTTGTCATAATTTATTTATTTAATAAGGTTAAACAATTATTGTTATTATACTACAGCATCACAATTAACAGAAAAACATTAAAACATTTACGAGTATAATAATTACTTAAAGGCTAACACAGCATGCATATTACAAAGTTAACAACATTTAGAACATTAAAATTAACATTTGAAACAGGTTCAAGGCACAAAATAAAATAAAATTTCTTAATAAATTCTTAATAAAATAATTCTTTCTTAATAAAATAAATTATAATAAAATAATGATGATAACAATGTCTCTTTTAAGGAAATTAAGTATCTTGACTTTTTTTTATTTTTATGGGAAAATCGTCAGATAACTCCTCCCGCTATCGGTGGAGCGGAAGGGAGTGTCAGACTTCTAATGACTAAAAACTCCTTCACTTCTCTCCTTCAGTTGCCCTTACGTTCCGGGGTTGTCTTAGCGTAACCAAATCAAGTATTTTGACTTGGCGCGCGAGATTGTTGTCATGTTGGATGTGGACTTGGCAATTTTTGTACCGATAGTTGTTTCCGCCAATAGCTTAATAGCCACGAGCCTCAGCAGGAAGCCTTTTTTTCGCCGTTTGTCTCGTAGTCTGATGATGGAACGGGCTTGACGGAATTAGATTGTGTAATTCCATCGCACACTACCCGAAATGTAACCGATAGAAAACCGATAGAATTTTTAACTCGTCGTCGATGTTCAAGGCTCTGGAGCTTTGACTCGACCAGTGCATCGTTGCCAATGAGTCTCTTGGCCCACTTCTCGATAGACTCAAGCGCGTGCAGTTGGTATTTGGCAGACCCAATGATGAGAGCAGTACTCCATACATGACCGAACCTGGGCTTGATGGAGATTGAGCAGCTGTTCTGGTGTTAAGTACCGTCTCACCTTGGCTAGGATTCCAAACTTTTTCGATGCTAGTTGAGCCTTAGCCTCGATAAACGGACCAAAATTGAGGGATGAAGTTAGTGTCACCCTGAGAAGCTCAACATGATCGGCTATCGGCACGGTTACACCATGGAAAGTAGGAGCCGGTTCGAATTGGCTCTTTTTTGCGGAGAAGAGACACGCTTAGGTCTTTGCTGCATTAAACCTGACCAAGTTGGCATCGCCCCATTCGGAGACAGCCTTCAAGGACAAGTTCAAGCGGCCAACCATGTCCTCACGGAGAGACTGGATCTGTGACTCACCAGCACGCGCACTGGTCACATATCTCTCAGCAGCTGTGCTGTCGTCTGCATACCCAAAGGTACCGGAAATAAGCAGATCATTAATATGCAGCAAGAATAAAGTTGCTGAGAGAGCCAACCCCTGAGGGACCCCGACATTGATTGCCAATTGGCCAGACGAGCAGCCATCAATGACCACTCGAATGGACTAATCTCTCAGGAAGTCTCCAATCCAAACGCAAAGTTGAGTGGGTAAACCGAGGAAGGAAGCTTAGAAACAGCAAGTGATTCGCCGTACTTCTCAATGGCCTCACGCCTAATATGAATGGCATACGCTGGAAGATCCCCAGTTGACCGGTTTTTGCGAAAGCCATATTGTCGGTCACTGAGGATGTCGTTGGCCTCAGGAGGCTCTCGTTAGGCAGCTGGATTAGGGGCTTGCTTCAGAAAGCGGTATTGCTGTCCACGCGCGTATTGTTACGAGGTTCCTCTAGAGCCCTAACCGCCGGCAGCTTGGGCCCTGTTCCCGATACCATTTGCTGGTAATCTTTTTAACATTTAAAAATATTGCTTTTATAAAATTCATTTTATATAAATCCAAAAATTAAATTATACACCTACACAAATATAATACACATAAAAACAGGAAATAACAATGTCTCTTCCAAAATAAACAGGTTGGTGTTCATAGAATACATTTAATGTCAATAGTATGTCCCGCTGCGGGAGACTTGAAATAATTGGTTAAATCACTTAGACGAGTGGGCTTTAACATGAGTTTAGTGCAGTTAACCATATCAAATTACAGACGAAATAAACGTTAAGAGAATAGTAATCGAGATTATTTTTCGATTTAGAGTAGCATTAAAAATTAATGATCAATTAAATTGCAATACACTGTAAACTTGATTAAATTTAAAACTGACAACCTGTTTGTTTTTTTAGCTTACTTAACAAGTAACTTCTTGAAGATTTGTCAATTTAAACATTTACTATGTGATTTGATTTAGCTATATACCCGCAAAGACTTGGTTTTGATAGTTATATGTGTCACATTAGCTAAATAATTCAATAGTGAAGTAAATTGCCTACTGGTGTCGTGATCTTGACCTCATACCTTGAGGCCTTGAGTTCATGTCTCAAATAGGGCAAAAATGTTATTAGTGTTTTCGATTAAGACCAGGCAGTGCAAAACAATTTTCACGCAAGCTCCGCCCCCCATCCACCCCGGTTAGGCCGTTGTATACTAAACGCTAATGCAGCAGTAATAAAGTTGAATATCGCGTGCGCTCTTTCACCATGTTCGATTTCGAAACTGCCGTTGTGTGCTAAACGCTAACGCAGCAGTTACAACTAAAGTGATAATTGATCAAGAGAAAAAACGTCCTATATTTGGATAATAAACTATATTTTCTTACTGTCAATACTAATTTTAGACATAAAAGCCGAGTAATCTTGATTAAATTTTGAATAATCTTTAAAAAAGACATGATTTTCGATTAAAAAATGAATCTAGTGAAAATGTTTCAATTACGAAACTGGTCTAGACATGGAAAGAAAAAGATCCAATAAATCATATACTAAAGTTCCATTTTGATTGTATGCGTGATTGTCTCAGAATATTAATACAAAATTACATACAATTTAGGGAGCCTCCTCTTAAGTACCTAGGTGTTCAGGACTGCAATAGGCCCAGTGCAACGATAACTGGGGTGTCCGAACTGTCCACGATACGTGGAGCCTACCGTTGCTTTTCAAACAAAGTTCTTACAAGGCCTACTTCTACTAGGCTTTATGAATACATTATTACCACTAACCTTCTGTGCTGGGTTCTCCAAGCTTCGACCTTCCCAAGGCCACGCCCCAAGTGTGGCATGTGTGTAATATGAGGTGAGTAATTGAAACGTGTGATGTAAGTCAAGTGTGTGGACGTTCACAAGGCGTCAATCTCCAAATGGCGCGGTCCCACCAGCATCACAGCCTAACTCACACCGTGGTAGAAGTTAATTTTCACTACCTTTTTTCAACAAAGCGCGTGCCACGCGGATGGCCATCAACCGGCGATAGATCCGAGAAATATCCCTGGATTCTCGTCAATCCGGGAGTACAAAGTTCAACAATAGATAATCGCGACCCAATTATCGGTCTCAACACGCGATTCCAACGATATTTTACCAATCACAATTATCTCAACAGGGTCCCATGACCGCCATTTTCAACAACCAAGCAAAGTCTATCTGTCAAAGTCAAGTAATGTCAAGATCAAATTCTTTATGTCAAAAGGGTGCGTTCTGTTTCACGTCGGACCGAACATCTACCCCCCCCCCGGACGGGCCTACCCGTCCGCTAATCAATTGGAAGTCTTGACAAGGTTGCAAATTCAACACAGCTTCAATGCGGCCAAATACCGTAGCTAGTTCATTAAAGGTGAGAACGGTGTCTCCCAACAATCTCCGCCAGCGTCCCTTTGCCGCTTTCACCGCGGCCCCAAAAATACCCCTCCCAATGGGGGGCAGGCTGGCGGGTCAAACAACCAAGTGACCCCTCGGCGGGCCAAACTATTACCAATGTCAACCTGGCTCTCATTAAGGAAGGCGTATACCTCCTTCAAATAGTTACTTGTACCCTTGTAATTCGTACCGCAATCAGAACTAATCAAAGGTAACCCACGGCGAGACACAAATCTTTCCAAGTCACCTCAAAGTCCTTTGTCGAGAGGGAGGTTACCAGCTCCAAATGTACTGCCTTGGTTGACAGGCAGACAAACACACAAATAAGCCCTAACAATCTTGCTATTACGAAGGGTGGACGTCTTCAACAAAGGGGGACCAACAAAATCCGTTACGACGCCAGCAAAGGGCCTCGCCTCATTGACGCGATCAGCCGACAAAATCCAAAATTTCTCGCTGCAGAATGGCCAACAACGCATTGCAACCAGCATGCGAGTTCTTAGTGTGACGATCAGTCACCAACAACTGAACCAAGTGGCCCTCCTTGGGCAACAAAAGGGGGTGACGGGCCCCATAAGGAAGGCTAGAGTGCCTCAACCGTCCTCCAACAGGGTTTCCCGAAGTGGCTCGTCCCAACCAAGTTCAGTTATAACAAGGGCAGGAGCACCAATTTTAGGGTAAGGACAACTCACAAGGGTGATTTCAAACCAGGTCCTTCCCTCAACAGTGGTGACAGCCATTTCGCCAATTCCCCAAATCTTGCCTGAAAGGTCGTTCACCTTCAGGCCAACCTGTCCCGCTAACCAAGACGACAAAAGGCAACCCCGGACTCCCGTGCCCAAAATGGCACGGACCACAATTGAGTCACCCAAGGGTCCCCAGACCTTGACCGAGGCCGTTGGCAACAAAACCGTCTTGATCGGGGGGGTCCTTTAGCGGGCAGGCGTCAATCTCTTAGCGTTGCCTGGGCGGCGACCGATCGCCGCATCCAGGCTGCCTTCGTTCACGACGAGGCCAACAATCAAAACATTCGTCCGCGCGGTGTCCCGAGCCGCTCGCCATCACTGGAGGGGCATATCCCACCGAATGCCCGAATGGCGGAGGGCGCGACTCCAACCGGGGACGTTCCGCCAACGGAGGGGAAAGGCGACGGCGCCGACCCGGCCACTGCTGCCTAGCAGCCAATGCGCGTTCTCCCTGACGAGGGGAGACCAAATGGCGCTCGCGGGGCTCCCGTTCAACTTGCGCGGGGGGTGGAGTGCGGCGTACAGAATTGCGGGTCTCAGCCCGGTGCTCGTCTCCGGGGTACCCCCCCCTGCGCGAACCCCCCTCAGAAGCTGGTCTGCTGGAGCGGTTCGCGTTGGCGCACAAAATCTCAAGGTGGGACCCTTCACAAATTCTACACGGGCGGGGGTCGGGGCAGTCCCGATGGAAGTGGGCCCCCAAGCACGAAAAGCACAAACGGCGTGCGTTGACAATGCGGCGGCGGGCACTTACGTGCAAATTCAAAAAGTCCGGGCAACGCGCCATGGCATGCCCTGTTGCCTTACAAAAGTCACAATGATGCGGACTCCGGGCGCCAGCAAAACGGGGGGCGGGGCGAACATCAACAGGCCCCCTAGCCCGCGGACTCCGGGCGCCAGCAAAACGGGGGGCGGGGCGAACATCAACAGGCCCCCTAGCCCGAGGACTCCGGGCGCCAGCCAAACGGGGGGTGGGGCGATCATCAACAGGCCCCCTAGCCCGAGGACTCCGAGCGCCAGCAAAACGGGGGGCGGGGCGAACATCAACAGGCCCCCGAGCCCTAGTCCGTCCCTGGTCTCTAGGGTGAGAAGGTAGTGGGGGTGACCCCGTGGCGCCACGAGTGTTATCCGAAAACCGACACTCGTCTTCCAAAAATTTGAGGAGGTCGTCAAAGGGGGGAAGATGGGTGGCACTATCCCCACCATACTTCTGCTCAAAACGTGACCTCAACTCCGCGGGGAGCAACTGCAGCACTATGTGCACTAACAAGTAGGACCAATGTTCTACCGGTAACTCCAGGCGTCTCAAAGCGTTGGTCGCTGAGACCAACGGGTTCAGCAAGTCAGTGCGCAACGTCGACGTGCTGACAATGGCCGGTAGCCCCAAAATCTGGTCGATGTGCACATCAGCCAGGCAGCGCTTGTTCTGATACCGTCGGGAGAGAAGCTCCAGAGCGGTCGGGTAGGAGGAATCTGTCACCGGCAAGTGCTGCATCAAGGCTCTGGCTTCGCCCTCCAGGACAGACAATAAATAGGCCAGCTTCTGGGCAGGTCCGAGGTCCGAGCGTGCATCCACAAGACTTTCAAAAAGATTTAGGAAGCCCAGCCAGTGGTCCAAGCGACCGTCAAAATGTGGCAGCTCCAGGGTGGGCAGCCTACTCAATAGTCCAGGGCCTGCAACAACAGGGGTCTGCGGCTTGGCCGCATCAGGCACCCGACTCTTCAAAATTTCCCACGCTCGTAGACATATGACATCCCCCAGGTGGACAATCTGGTCATAGTCACCCAAAATCTTATCGCGGGCCGCCTGATCCATCACCCCCAAATCCACGTCCATGATGTACTCGTTGAAGCGTGTGAGCGCAGCATCAGCTGACTTGATCCTCTCAATCACTTGCCCGTACCGAGCAAGGGTGAGCTCTTCCAATTCCACACGCTCAACAGTTGCAGCTGCCGATGTGAACCATCTCAACTGTGAGGTCAATCCCGCAGCAGCCTCCCTGACTGCCCTTAATGAGGCCATTGCAACAATCAAATATTAATACAAAACACCAATCAACAACCAACAATCAAATATTAAACAAACAGCAATGACTTGTTAGCCGACCAAATAATCTCAACAAAATAAAAATTCAAATTCAATTATTTCAAGTCCAAATCCGACCCTGTACTCATTCCAAGTATGAATCTAGCTTGCTAAGGATGGCTAGTTACAAAATAAATAACAATTCAATGTATATATTGTGCAGGATCAACTCCAATCAAACATCAATAAGCACAACAATTGTCTGTATAATATTGAGCCGGAGAATCTCTAACAAAATCCAATAAATACAAATAAATGCAATAAGTCAATCCACACCATTCAAGTCTTGTTATGTTAGACTATGTGTAATTATTATTTAGATAACCTTTCAAATTCAGATCAATGACATTCTATTATTAATTGCAACAAATACCAAATTATATACCAAATTATGTACCAATAATTCCTAATTTCACAAATAAATCCTACTTGTCAATTCAATTCCAAGGGGCTAGCACTACAAATTACAGTACAAACTACAAGTACTATTTGAGCCCGGCTGACAAAGCAATATATTCAAACTTATCAAGTTATAAGTTGTGTTAAGTAATTAAACTCAAGTTTTAAGTTTTAAGTTTTCAACAATATTCAAAACTTCCAATTAAACCAGTGGATCTTATATTATAAGAGCCGCGCTCTGCTACCACTTTGTTCAGGACTGCAATAGGCCCAGTGCAACGATAACTGGGGTGTCCGAACTGTCCACGATACGTGGAGCCTACCGTTGCTTTTCAAACAAAGTTCTTACAAGGCCTACTTCTACTAGGCTTTATGAATACATTATTACCACTAACCTTCTGTGCTGGGTTCTCCAAGCTTCGACCTTCCCAAGGCCACGCCCCAAGTGTGGCATGTGTGTAATATGAGGTGAGTAATTGAAACGTGTGATGTAAGTCAAGTGTGTGGACGTTCACAAGGCGTCAATCTCCAAATGGCGCGGTCCCACCAGCATCACAGCCTAACTCACACCGTGGTAGAAGTTAATTTTCACTACCTTTTTTCAACAAAGCGCGTGCCACGCGGATGGCCATCAACCGGCGATAGATCCGAGAAATTTCCCTGGATTCTCGTCAATCCGGGAGTACAAAGTTCAACAATAGATAATCGCGACCCAATTATCGGTCTCAACACGCGATTCCAACGATATTTTACCAATCACAATTATCTCAACAGGGTCCCATGACCGCCATTTTCAACAACCAAGCAAAGTCTATCTGTCAAAGTCAAGTAATGTCAAGATCAAATTCTTTATGTCAAAAGGGTGCGTTCTGTTTCACGTCGGACCGAACACTAGGTATTTCTCAGACGTGAGGAGCTCGTAGCTTAATAATAAGAGCAGCAAAGGAAGATCTTTTAGGTTAAGCAATGTTTGCTGAGGTCGGCCTGTGGATTGGTTGTGATCTTAACATCATCATAGTTATCTATTTAGCCTTTTCCCAACTATTTTGGGGTCGGCTTCCAGTCTAAATGCTGCTGTATTAGTTTAACATGGAGCGACTGCCTATCTGGCTTCTGGCTACCCGTAACGGCTGTCAAATATGTCTAAATGACAGCCGAAACTACTAATACTCAGATATTTTTTTTTTTTTAAGAGAGCTATCAATATTTGTTGAATTCACATTACACGTTATACAGTAGACCCCCGGTAATTTGGCCCCTGTCTAATCCGGCGTAATCCGACATGTCTGCTATTGTTGAAACTTTAAAAAAAGAATATGAATATTTTAACGCTTCATAAATGTATTGATTCATGTTATGTTTTACATATTTTTTGTTTATTTTTATAAGTACAATTTTTTACACAATTATTTGCTAATGCAAAGTTATTATTTTAAGTAAGTAGTATGTTCTATAGCATTAATGACGTTAATCTAAATATATATAACTCAAAGGTGACTGACTGACTGACTGACATAGTGATCTATCAACGCACAGCACAAATCACTGGATGGATCGGGCTGAAATTTGGCATGCAGGTAGATGTTATGACGTAGGCATCCGCTAAGAAAGGATTTTGCGAAATTCCCACGCGATCGGGATTTACACGGGAAAAACTTCCCACGCGGGCGAAGCCGCTGGCACAAGCTAGTTTTATAATAAAACGCAAGTGGTCTATTGTATTGTTACATATATTAAATTCGGCATTCATAATGAAGTATGATTTATACATAACATAACATATAGAATCTTATCATTGGATCAGTAATTTGTTGGATTACTAGTACTCTGTTGTTAAAAAATGCAGACTATACAGGTCTAAGACAGTACTCTATAATCCGACATATTTGGTAGTACGACAATGTCCTGCAAAACGTATGTCGGATTACCGGGGTCAACTGTATTGCAATCTTGTTAACCCCTCCAACTATACTAAATATGCTTGTGTCTGGAGTGGGTTCACGACAATAGTGTAATGGGTGGGGTTCGAACCCGCGACCTTTCGACACCTTAGCCATTAGGCTATGGACGCTTCAAATTCATTGAAATGATAGAAATGTGGTAATTTTAACATTATATCGAGATTTCCTCTGTGCATTCGCAAGCTCGTTATGCCGTTGGTACTGTACCGGATCTTCTTCTTCTTCTGTAGTATGGTTTCCGCACTTAGTCTCTGCACGATACCATTGTGCGTAAGCCGTGTCGGCCGTCACTCCATCCAGCCAACCTCCCTCCAGAAGCAGATTAGGTCTTTCGGTCTATTCAAGATTTCTGTAAGGGAATTTAATGACCCGAGGGTTCGTTTCCGTATTTCGGTGATTTCCGTGCACTCTAAGAGCACGTGTCCTACCGTTTCCTCCGTGCCCATGCATGCCCTACACAGGGGACTGTCCGTTATACCTATTGTGTGATAGTGTTTGTTCAGTGAGCAGTGCCCGGTGATGGTCCCCGCCACCATTCGGAGGCTTCTTCTGTCCAGGTGTAGAAGTGCCTGGACTGTACCGGATATCTCTGCAGTCGTTTCATATTGCATCCCATTGGACTGCAATAGTAAACGAACAGAGAGTGCACCTATATTTACGCACATACTTGGGCACTATAGTCTTACAGCATGGCTGGTCTCCATAGAGATTGGTCACCGTGAACGAATTCTGTCGGGACTATTATAATCAAGTTAATTTCCTGCAAAATGCTTTGACTGAGCTTTCACGGGTAAGTACAATTAGGTACATATCTATGTAGTTCTGTAAGACAGGTCCATGTGTTCGAAATAGTAGGTAATAATAAGTCCCACTTCAGAGTAGACAGGAAACACTGACCTCATCTAGTTTAGATTTACGAAAAAAAAGATGTGTGAATAAACATCATTATTTCATTTCATTATAATGGTGTAAAGCCTATAATGGCAGCCTAACCTACTGCTAAAACAACAGTGGGTTAAGCTACCAAGACGGTTTTTTTCCAGAATTTAGCTAGGGTTATCAACTTTTTTTAGAAGAAATATATTTAATTTTCAAGTCCTCTCCGAAAATATGTATGAGGTAAGGTCTATAGATACTTCTCTCTTATAAACCCTTTGATAAGTAAACTTCTCAAAACGAGGTACCGTTTTGTTTAAGCGTAAAACCGGTTTTTTTCTGATTGCTTCCACAACAATAATGACATCCTGTTTTATTATTCTTAATTTTGAACTTCGTTTCGTATGTCATAAAGTTGTTTTTTCCCTAACTTCATAATTATGTCGAATTCTAAATTCAAATATGGGTGTAGGTAATATTGACGTCATAATTAAGCTGTAAATTTGCTCATTAACTGCAGTCAACCTATAAAACTTTACCGGTCTTAGTGACTCACGAAAAAAGGGTGAGTAAGAACAGGGCACGGTAGCGTGTTCAGCGACACTTTAGCGCGCCGGAGCGCTAATCTGTCGCCTTGGCTACATCGTATTAACTCATTTACTTGTACAACTTGTTACTTGATAAGCTACTGATATCCTTGCTACTTAGATTTGTTTTTTAAAACGCAAAATGTAGGTAAAAATTGTTGGCAACTGAAAATTGCGACGTCTTCGCCATAAAATAACAACAAAAATTGCGCTGAGCATTTCCACAACGAAAGAAATTACATATATATTATTTGTATATTCTTTCGATGATTTATGACATTTTATTTACTTGTACATTTATCACATTGTGGTCTTTTTAACCCAAATGTTGACTGGTAGAGAATGCCTTGTTGCATTAAGTCCGCCCATGTACAACTATTTACATAAAGTTTAAATAAAATAAAATAAAGAGTCACTACCTAAGCATTTGCTAAATGGCATCTTCTGGGCTCGCTCATTCCATTGTAGACCTCATCTATCGCTTACCATCAGGTGAGATTTTCAGAAAAAAAAAAGGTGAGATTGAGGTGAAGAGTGGGGGCACATCACGAAAAAAAAAGAAGAAAAAAAAAGTTAAAATTAAAATATTTTTTAGCAAAAATGAGAGCCGACTTCTATATAAAAACACTACAAAGGCAAAAATAACTTTAATTTCGGTAGTCGGTGTCATTTGCTTTGTATTTTCTTTTTTTTGACACCGCCTTCCGAAATTAAAGTTATTTTTGCCTTTGTAGTGTTTTTATATAGAAGTCGGTTCTATTTTTTGCAAAAAGTTTTTTTTCACGCTTTTTAGTGGGTCGGTTTGTAATTTATCTAGTTACAAAAGCCAAAATGTCAACTACTTATCACCTTTTACAAAAAAATTGCTTTTCCCGGTGCGGAGCCGTTAATTTTTGAGTTCTCCTGGTACATCACCATCAGCTCTACTTCACCATATGCATTGTGACGAGCATAAAGTGCTTAACATCTATGTTCAAGTAATCTAATCCCAATCCACGACATACTACGACATACGACCAGTAGATTCGGTGGCCATCTGGGGTCTTCATCATCAGTTCCACTTCCTCAAATGGTGCTTTTCGAGAGCAACTGCACAAGGTACTATAAGAAATACCCAAAACGCTACAGGTGTGCCTATAATATTTGAAGAGTTCTCTCGATTGCTCCATGATCCCATCATCGGATCCAAATATGACGACAATGGGACCAGTTGGTCCCATTGTCCAAAAGTAAACCCTTTCAAGAAAGTAGAGAAAGTATACCCTTTCAAACAAAAAAGGAATTTTGGAAATCGGTTTGGAAATTTGGGAAAAGTTCAAGACGAAATGAGATCCTCCTCCTTTTTTAACCGACTTCAAAAAAAAGGAGGTTTACAATTCGTCTTGAACTTTTTTTTTATGTATGTTACCTCATAACTCGGAGATGGCTGGACCGATTTGAAAAATTATTTTTTTGTTTGAAAGGGTATACTTTCTAGTTGATTCCATTGTCGTCACGTTTGGATTTGATGATGGGATCATGGAGAAATCGAGGGAACTCTTCAAATATTATAGGCACACCTATAGCGTTTTGGGTATTTCTTATAGTACCTTGTGTAGTTGCTTTCGAAAAGCACCATTTGAGGAAGTGGAACTCATGGTGAAGACCCCAGATGGCCACCGAAACTACTCAATAATAAGTATTTCGTTGATTGCGATTAGATTACTTGAATATGGATGTAAAGCACTTTATGCTCGTCACAATGCATATGGTGAAGTAGAGCTGATGGTGATGTACCAGGAGAACTCCTCACAAATTAACGGCTCTGCACCGGGAAATGCAATATTTTGTAAAATGTGATAAGTAGTTGACATTTTGGCTTTTGTAACTAGATAAATTACAAACTGACCCACTAGAAAGCGTGAAAAAAAACTTTTTAGCAAAAAATAGAACCGACTTCCATATAAAAACACTACAAAGGCAAAAATAACTTTAATTTCGGAAGGCGGTGTCTTTAGTTTTGTATTTTCGTTTTTGACACCGCCTTCCGAAATTAAAGTTATTTTTGCCTTTGTAGTGTTTTTATATGGAAGTCCATATGTTTCTAAGCACAGTTTCAGCACAAAATAACTGACTCAAAGAATTGATACGAAATTATCGGTTTCATAAGTTTCTTGAATATCAATCATAACAAACGTGTCACAGCACTACGAGGGTCAATAACTTTCCACGTCACTTGCCTATAACACGATAATTCTCTTCAATCAATCTTCTTAATTTGAAAAATTCAGTCTCTGGTATCAATGTATTGAAATTTCTAATTAGTTCCACACATGAAGACATAGGATTACCAAACCCTTGTCATATCGTTTGTTATCATCCAAAGAAGCCATGCACTTGGTATGTATATACCCTTTAAATTACACGTTGTATAATATATAAATATATACATATCAAATTCAAAATAAAGAAAGAAGGGAAAAAAATATAGTGAGAGGTAATGCTCCCTCACCATTCTTTAAACGTAGGTAATGTTTGAGCACGCCTCACATCTATGGGTAATGCATTCCACAAACGGGCTGCTTGGATAGTGAAAGATTTATCGAAGAAAGAAGTGGAATGCATACGGATACTTAACTCTAAATTTTCCGATGATCTCAAGGATCTTGAATGTGTGTCACAGAGAAACCGAAAGCGGTATTTAAGATAAAAAGGAGTGAAAGGATTAAATAACATACCCATATCCTATGTATGTAAGGCTAAGTACATAGGTATGGCGACCAACACGCAGCCCACTAAACCTTGTGTAACAGTCCAATCACGTCCCTCATGGGTTTGAAGCCGTTTAATACTAGGATTTTGTGGTTTTCGATAAACTCTCAATAGATTGTATACAGAGATTCAATTTTTTTTTTATTATTAAAAATAGGATCGCGTTTGACCACCATCTCACCTGATGGTAAGCGATGATGTGGTCGAAGATGGAGCACGCTTACCTAAAAGTAACATATTCACTCTTGACTTAAGACTTCTAGGTTATAGCTATCAGGAACCACAACTCAGGCAGGGAATTCCACTCCTTAGCCGTACGCACAATGAAGGTATTCCCAATTCCAACAAAATTTATCTTCAACAGAATAGTCAGAATCTAGATATTAATCCAATAAGATTTTTGGATCAATATTTAGTAGATAAACTCCAGTGCAAGAATGAAGACCAGAAAAATTGCATCACATACAATGTCAATATCCCTTAAATTTAGAAAGATAATTAAAAATTATTCATTTTCCATATTTTTAAATATAAATATGTCAATTAAGTGCGTAGTAATATCATCTTTTAAATCTAGCGGTGAGTGCTGATTACGGGCGAAGTGTATTATGGATGCATGTTCTGTTTTACGTACTATTAAGTGACATAATACCGTAACTTGTAGGTTACCTGTAATTTTATTTTATTATAAAGTGAACACGCACTGTGAAAGCTTTACCTGTCTTAAACTCAAAGGTTTTATTTCAAACTAGCTTTTGCCCGCGACTTCGTCCGCGTGGAATAGTTACTTTGGGCTAACGTTAAATTTAACCCCGATTTTGAAGCATTCTTCATTGGTGCTCCGCTCCTATTGGCCTTAGCGTAATGATATATATCTTTCTCTATAAATTTACTATTTAATTAAAAATATTGCTTCAATTCGAACCAGTAGTTCCTGAGATTATCGCGTTCAAACAAACAAACAAACTCTTCAGCCTTATATTATTAGCATAGATAGCTGTTGCCCGCGACTTCGTCCACGTTTCCGTCGTTTTTCGTAAAAAAAAGGAGCCTATGTCCTTCCTCACGGTTCAGTGATTTTGATGTAACACACAGATTAACTTTCGTAATTTAGTAGGGAAATATAATATGTCAATCTATAATACTGTTGAAAAATATCGCAATACCGAACCGCACAATATTATTGTTAATAGCTGTGCCCGCGACTCCGCCAGCGTGTAACTCCTTGTGTGTTATTAAGTTAATGTATTGGTAATATTGTTTAGATCACGTTCACATGAGGCTTAAGTACCTATAGAACGACAATACTTCAGCGCAAAGCTTCCAGGTAAACTATGTTGAAAGTTGACCCGTCCGGCACGTGAACATAAAGAGAGAACTGCTAACCCGGGAAAGAGCGACGTACAACTGACCATGCGAGAAACAACTGACACTGAGATCTACTCCAGCAACACGAAAGGTCTGCCCTTGAGCCTTATTGATTGTCATTGCATAACACACCGATACTGTGAATCGCGTTCTTTTAAATTGGAATGGAAAATTATTTGGTATTATGGGAATTCTGGGAATAAAGACGGTTTCTCCTGCACCGTAACCTGTTAAAATTTGAGCCTCGATTATATTTTGTTGCAACTGGGTTACTTTTAGCCGAGTTCCATTGCAAAGTTGTGGTGGTTTTAAATTTCGGAGCAGAATAATAATCAGAAAGCTTCGAACTGCTAAGCTATCGAGAGTTACACGTGTTATTGTGAGTCAACCATAAAAGATATATGCTGTCGTGGGATACTTTTTATATAATTTTAAGGAGAACATTTCCGTCATAAATGATTTCTGTGTAGCTTTAACCATTAAGGTTGCACACGCGACGGAAGCTTAAAAATGGAGTAACTTCTCCCGTTTTCCCAACATTTCCCTAAACTGCTCTGCTCCCATTGATTGTAGCGTGATGAAAAGTATATTATAACCTGCTCAGGAGTATGAGTATTAATTATACCAAGTTTCGTTAAAATCCGTCGAGTAGTTTTTGTTTCTATAACGGTTATACAGACAGACAGACAGACAGACAGACAGACAAAAATTTTACTGATTGCATTTTTGGTATCAGTATCGATCCCTAATCACCCCCTGATAGTTATTTTGTAAATATATTTCATGTACAGAATTGACTTCTCTACAGATTTATTATAAGTATAGATATACCGTTATGAGTTGCAATGCCCCGTAAATTAATAGTGTTTGGTTTTTTAAACCAACCAAATCAAAACGTATGCATGTGTAAATCCTCTATTTTATTTTTCATTGGTCTTTTTTGACCAGGAATCACTACAAAACAGCTTTTTTTTTCTGGGTGGAAAAATCATCAAATGACTTCTCCCGCTGTGGGTAGAGCGGAGGGAGTGTCAGACTTCTACTGACTAAAAACCCACCCTGTTCCTTCAGTTGCACTTGCGTTCCGCGGCCGCGGTATATCGTTAGAACATTCACGCAACCCCGTAACTACAGAACAGCCTGCCTTCGTTTTAATACAATCTAACCGATGGTACCCATAGACATAGGCGACAAACAAACAAACATTGATTATTGTCTGTAGTTAAGTATAGATAAACCATTCGCACGCATTTTGAATTCTCAAGGTCGATCAGTCAGTGAAATTACGCTAGTTGCAAAAAGGTAGATCTCTATGGTGAAGAACGTGTTTTAAACTCTACGAACAGTTTTTAAACCGTGTAATTTTAGTATTCTACGTATTACAAAGATAAGCCCGCCCTTGTAACCATAAGTTGAGTAATATTGTAAATCAAGTGTGTTTAAATTATTGGTGTACAATTAAGAGTATTCTGTCTATCTATACGATTGAAGAGATATATAGCCTTCTGCGAACAGACGGACCGACGTACGGCTCAAGGTTCGTAATTGGGTTCTATTGATTACCCTTTAGGTATGCAATCTTAAAAGTAATTGAAGAGATGTATTCATAATTTAATTTTTTATCGTGGTAAAATTATAAAATAAGTCCTCCCACCCCGGGCAGGGTGGGAGGGACTGTCAGACTTTTACTGACTAAAATCCACGGTGTTCCTTCAATAACCCTTTACGTACCGGGGTCACGGTAACGGGATGAGTCCCACGACCCCGGCAGGCTTCGGCCCTCTACGGGGGGGCCTCGTCATATTGCTGACGCTCTTTGAGGCGCGCGTGGAACACGACGCGCCGTCGACCCGGGCATGGTCCATGGTCGGACAGCGAGTTGCCCTTTACTCGCTGTCCGCATGCCCGCGCCTACGGTGGCCGGAGATCGTCGGCCGACGTCCGACGCCGTGGGCGTCTACCACTGCGGCTGGGCTGGAGGGAGGACGCCATCCTCTCCCTCTCGCGGCCCGCCTCCTCCTTCGGAAGCATGACTGCTTCGCAGAAGGAGGCGACCGCTTCCCACTCCCTCTCGCCCCGCAGCATGGCCTCGACCAATGCCGGGCGCGAGAGGTCTCCACCTATTGCCGCCGTGAGGACACGTCGGTGCTCTGCCCAAGCGGGGCAGTCCTGCACCGTGTGCTCGACTGTGTCCTCAGGGCAACCCTCGCAGTGGTGACACCCAGGCGTTTCCTCCTCTCCCATCAGACACAGGTACCTCCCGAAACTTCCGTGTCCGGTGAGGACCTGCGTCATGCGGTAGGTCAGGACGCCGTGACGCCGATCTAGCCACTCCTCAAAGAGGGGTCTTACCGCCGCAATTGCGGCGTGCCCGGCCTTCGGTTGCGACAGTCGTTCCGTCCATACTGCCCTGAGATCACGCCGGAGCTCTTCCCGCCGCGCCTCGACTTCTCGAGGCAGCGGGGATACGCCCCGGCGCTGCGCCTCCACGCGCCATTCATAGACGCCTTTCGTAAGCCTTGGCGCAAGTGTGCGAAGGAACACTACGAAAATATATAATACTAGCGACCCGCCCCGGCTTCGCACGGGTGCAATGTTTATATTAAATATAGGCAGCGTTCGCGAGAATCGTTAACGTACGGCAGTTTTTTCGACGCCTTACTCCACAATTTTCACTACCTCGAAAAATCCTATCTATTTTCCGGGATAAAATATAGCCTATACGGATTCGGAAGAATCCCTCTAAGTAATGGTAAAAACAAATTTTGAAATCGGTCCAGTAGTTTTTGAGCCTATTCAATACAAACATACAAAAATACAAAGGTTTCCTCTTTATAATATTAGTATACATGACAAAAAATTTGAACTTAAACTATATAATAAATAATTAGGCTAAGAATGGACATATTTTTTTTATAAATATCTAGCATCCTAAACTAGGAATTATGTTCTGTCCATGTCATGTGATCCATTACAAAACGGGATAAAATGATGCTCTTACCTATTTCCTACCTATCATATCCACCTACCAAATCCGAGGATGTCTCTTTATTAACCGACTTCAAAAAAAGGAGGAGGTTCTCAGTTCGTCACGGACTTTTTTTTAATAATACCTTGTGCAGTTGCTCTCGAAAAGCACCATTTGAGGAAGTGGAACTGATGATGAAGACCCTGGATGGCCACCGAAACTACTCAATAATAAATATTTCGTGGATTGCGATTCGATTACTTGAATATGCATGTTAAGCACTTTATGCTCGTCATAATGCATATGGTGATGTAGAGCTGATGGTGAAGTACCAGGAGATCTCCTCAAAAATTAACGGCTCAGCATCGGGAAAAGCAAAAAATTTCGGAAGGCGGTGTCAAAAAGAAAAGAAAATACAAAACTAATAACACTGACTACCGAAATTAAAATTATTTTTGGCTTTGTAGTGTTTTGATATGGAAGTCATGTTAATTTTTGCTAAAAAGTTTTTTTTTTATAAATAATAGTTCTCCTAAGCCACGGCGGTCAATCCTACATTTTGGTATTGTTTGTCAAATCGTTTGAGCTTCTTAAGGTTCTAAGTTGAGCTACGCGATAACTGACAAATGCTTGTACTGTTTGGAAGGGCCTGCTAAAATCTGTGATATTCTGTCCTCTAAAGGGCGCCACAGACATAAACCTACATGGCTCTCATATGATTTGATCTCTAGAGATTATAATATGGACTTTAAAAGAGACGTTGACCTCTGAGTTTGTTTCAGTATTTCTTCTCTAAGCATTCAGTTAGGAAACACTGGCAACATCTTGTTTACATTCACGAAAAAAAAAATGACGTGTGAAAGTGTTATTTATAACCAACCTATTTGCAATAATAACCTAATACTCTGTCGTTTGGGGTCGAAACGCTTGGGTCATAGGGCCCGAGTGCGCGTCTCCTTTATAAGGAATTATCTCGCCGGCTGATCTATTCCTTGCGTGACCGGAGGGCTGGCTCGTTCTTTGCCCAAAGAATAAGCATTGCCATACAAGGTGGCAATGCTGCCAGTCTTCTGGGTACGTTTCCGGACGACAGCGATGAGGAGTAGTACTTTGACGCCAATAGTACATATATATGTACCTTAGTAATAATAATTCAGTCCTGTTCTTCTTAGTTAAGATTTTAAGATTGCACTGCCTGTTGTGAATAGTAGATTTAAGGAAACTAAAATAAGAATAAGTTTAGATAGTAAGAGAAAAATTGTTATCACAATTAAAAGTTATTGCTGTTTTCCCCCCTCATTGTCCCCGTGTTGGTAGTTTTTAAGCATAAAAAGTAAAGAGCCAGAGTACAGTAGAGAAGGATAAAAGAAAGACGGAATGACAAGGACTCAAATTATGTTGGAGGTATCAGTCACAATGACTTGTGATGATGGGTGCATAAAAAAAAAGTACTTTGACGCCTAAGCTTGTTTTTTATTTTTTTTATGTACATAGTTATGTTTAGTATATATGTATATTAGTTTATTTATAGATAATTTAAACTTTGCATATTGCTATACGAATAAACATAATTATTTCAATAATCCCATTATTGATTAGCCATCTGCGCAGGAGATTTTATAGTGCACAAGTATTAGCACAGAGATAGGTTCACTCTCTGTTCCTTGACTCTCATAGGCCGAGGGGACAGCAATCCAACACGGCCGAAAAGAGATCAGGAGCAAGACTAGCGGCTTGACATACTTTCCGAGGTATGAGGGTATCACACCGTTAACTTCCAAACTTTTTATTAGAAAAATCCAATAGAACTTTTTGCCCGACCCAGAAATCGAACCCGAAACCTTTACGCTTACAACCACTAGACCACCAAGGCAGTTTCTCTACAACGTGTAACGGAAACCCCATATCTATCCAAAAGGACTGAAGACAACACCTGGTATGGAGTCTCTATGCAAAGTTTCAGCTCAAAATAAGTGACTCACAGAATTGGCACCAAATTATCGGTTTCATATGTTTCTTGAATACCAGTAATAACAAACGTGTCACATCACTATGACGGTCATCACTTTCCACGTCACTTGCCAATAAAACGATAATTCTCTTCGTTCTTCTTAATTTGAAAAATTCGGTCTCTGGTATCAATGTATTGAAATTTCTAATAAGTTCCACACATGTAGACATAGGATTACAAAACCGTTTGTTATCATCCAAAGAAGCCGTGCACTTGGTATGTATATACCCTTTAAATTACACGTTGTATATTTAAGCAGCAAATGACATGCTAAATTACACCACAATATTTTTCTTTTTTTTTTCAATTAACCCGAGAATACACCTTTTAACTTTTAATGTCTCTGTTCAGGTAATAAAGCACAGTATTAACTTTATAGTCTTAAAGGTCAAAGCACGAGGTCACGGAGTTCAGGGGCAAGGATACGGAGATTCTTCAAGAGAAACTTAGGTAATTTAACTAAGGAAGGAACTTAATCCGATTTTGGATAGCTACGAGCTTCATTTTTGTTTTGATCATAGATTATATGAGCCAAGTTTATAAGTAAAACCACTCTGGTATAACTGCTTGAATTTATTATTGAAGATAATTTGAATTCGTCCCTATCAGATTAAATGTCGACTTTAGTGTTGTGAGTTTCAAGTAATTTTTTGTGTAACCATTTCCATTAAAACACACTAAGAAATTAGTTTGCAATGGGGTTTTAACTGTTTTTGTATTAGATAGTTTTTTGTTTAATTTGCAATCGGATTTAAATATACTTATATTATAAAAAAGTAAAGAACAATTTGAGTAGAAGTCAAGATGCTTCCGGTTTTTTGTGAATTCTGACATGACGAAAAGAAACTCTAATATCGCGAGTTTTACTGATCGCACCAATCAGTAAAACTAGCGATATTTCAGTTTGCATGCTCATTTCCGTGGTCTATAAAGTCATGGGAGGAAGTGAAGGGAAGGCCAATTACATATTTTTGTACTGTCACCGGATGGACCTTTACAATGATATAAATAATATTGATCTTACTTTAAAACTTTAGGAGTATGATGCTTTTAAATGTTTTTAAACTTTTCGTGTCGATTTGTTCTCGAATACCCGTTGGGAAGGTGGCGAAACTGTTTCTCGAATTCACGTCAATGGAATAAAAAGTTGAGAGAATTCAAATGAGAATTGGTACAAAATTATTCAGTGATACTACTTTCCGCCTCGCTGCTTCCCTTCGATTAGGTGCTCCCTGCTGTTCTGCTCATCGCTGCCACTGTGGCGAAGTTGTCAACAGCCTCGGTCACTACGGCCTTTCATGCGGCCGCAGCGCGGGTCGCATAGCACGGCACGCTAATATTAACGGCATTATCCGACGAGCTCTTGTCACTGTCGACATTCCAACTGTATTAGAACTAAATGGCCTGGCACGCGACGATGGCAAAAGACCGGACGGCATGTCTTTATTTCCTTGGAAGATAAGTCGGCCTTTATTATGGGACGCAACTTGTGTCGATACTCTTGCGCCATCCCATCTTACTAGCTCATCTTGCTGTGCTGGTACTGCCGCTGCGGCTGCTGAGAACCTCAAGCGGAGGAAATATAATAACCTTGTTGGTAGTTATATTTTCGAGCCGTTTGGGGTTGAAACCTTGGGGTCGTGGGGTCCGAGTGCTCACAAATTATTTATAGATCTATCCAGATACCTACCTAGTTGACACTTTGCGTGACCCAAGGGCTGGCATTTACCTTGGACAGAGATTAAGCATTGCCATACAACGTGGCAATGCCGCCAGTCTTTTGGGCACATTACCAGTGGACAGCGATGCGCACGAATTTCTGGATGCCATATTGTAGTTTATTTTTAGATGTGTATATGTAGTTTAGGGTTTTTTATTTAAGTAATGTTTTAGTAATTATTCTAATGTTTTAATCAATTAAACTCTGCAATTGATTCAGTTGACTTTAATTTAATAATTCTAGTCCCCAAGATGTAACCAAGGGCGTCCAGGATGGACCTACATATATCGCAAATGGTCAAGACTTTCTCGATTCAATCAGATTTTATATTCAAAACAGTTTAATGTTCACGAAATCGAACTTAGAACATGCCAATTCATGTCTTCAAATTGAGCCCATGAACATTACAAACTTAAAACATGTGTGACGTGAACTCACAGGAAACATGAATTTTCCCGAGATAAATATCTTTGGTATTCAACAATAGTGTACCTGTATGACTGCATTTTCCTAATCAGCTTAGTGAATAGCTCCTAGAGAGAGAGGGTTTGTCGTTAAGTAACACTTGCTTTTCTTTTCCTTGAATAGGAAAAGAAAAGCATTTTAACCCGTTTGTGTCAGTAACCACTTATAGATCTTTGGCAGTATTATCGTGTTAACCAATAACTGTTATTTGGCAGTACCAATAAATGTGTTAAAATAAAACAATAGTAGTCAACTGCATCTGGTTAAAATTGAAGTTAACCTCAGTATAATTGTGAAAAGGCTACGCAGATTTATTTATGGTCTCCCACCACGTCTATTTGTCTTTTTTAAACACAAAAACTACTGATTAGATTGTCATGCGGCTTTCATCAATGGATACAGTAGTTCGTGAGAATGGTTTTTGTTGAATTAGCAGAATGGGGGGTGCGAAGCCGGGGTGGTAGTTTAGTATAAAGTCCGCTACACACTTTACAAGATACACCATTCTTAATATTTTTATTTAAAATTTTAGGGGTTAACTTAAATTTATTTTGTAACATATTTTTTATAATAACTTATGATATTATGTCTTATGGTTCATATCCTCTAGATAACGAGTGAGACTGCGAGAAACAGTTACTATCTGACCCATATTGGTTGCCGTCCTCAAAGCTACACGTGTGTGAAACTTTCCACTTATTCGGGGAACTGGGAGGGAAATCTATCGTTAAAGAAGTGTGAAACTGGATATAAAATCGTTTAGGAATAAACATCTGTCCTGTCCTGCCTTATACCTATTTAAAATATATCCGTATACATATTGGTATTTAGGTGTATATTAATGTCATCAAATTATTACAAGAACCGTAAGATTGTATACAATTTGTGAACTATCTAAAAATAGTAATTTGTGGTTATTTAAGAAAAATGGCTTGTGAAGATTAATTGCTAGTCTTATACAACGTGTAAAATAAAATATACATACCAAGTGCATGGCTTCTTTGGATGATTACAAACGGTATGGCAAGGGTTTTGTAATCCTAAGTCTACGTGTGTAGAAATACCAATACACTGATACCAGAGACCGAATTTTTCAAATTAAGAAGAACGAAGAGAATTATCGTGTTATTGGCAAGTGACGTGGAAAGTTATTGACCCTCGTAGTGCTGTGACACGTTTGTTATGATTGGTATTCAAGAAATATATGAAACCGATAATTTGGTATCAATTGTTTGAGTCAGTTATTTTGAGCTGAAACTATGCATAGAGACTCCATACCAGATGTTGTCTTCAGCCCTTTTGGATAGATATGGGGTTTCCGTTGCACATTGTATATGTCTATATCCTGCATGCCCTGTCGATTGTTCACTACAGGACTTGATGGAAGCTACTGACGATACCAAGCTTGTGGATCCACTTCTGGGGAGACTCGATCTCCATCAAAAAATCGAAAATCCGGAGTAAATTCAGGACATTTGATGAAAATTCCTGAGTTTCTTTAATTTTAAAATAAAAACTTTATATGTATATATTTTTTTATGTTTCATTCTTTCATTCAATTGTAAAAATTCCGGACGGTTTAGGATTCCCTCCGCTTTCCGGACAAAGACCTATATTTCCGGACATGTCCGGAAAATTCCGGTCGTATGGCAACCCTACTCGCAACTTCGTTCGCGTGGGAGTGTTTCCCGTGTAAATCCCGACCCCGTGGGAATTCCGGGATAAAAAGGATTTCAACTGTCTACTTACCAAATTTCATTAAAATCCATTCTGTAGGTCCGGAGATTAACGTGTACAAACAGACAGACAATTTTTTGCCGTGTCACCGTTTCTTAACCCACCTCATTTAATATTTTTGTATAAAATTTAAATGTATTGATATTGATTATTAAGTTAATCTTCAAAAATTCAACTTGGTATTATCTGGGGGCACGGCAGTGCCCCCGCCAAGTCGAGCAAAAAGCGGCACGGCCGTACCATACTTTTCTCGAAGCAATTCAGGCCATTTTCGACCCCGTATAACTTCGTTGTGGATAAAATTAGAAGCCTGAATTTTCAGTAACCAAGCAGGCATTGTATAAACACGGTATATTTCAAATTTCATTCAATTTGAACCAGTAGTTTACGAATCATAACGAGTCAAAGTTCCTTAATTTTGTAACTCACTGACTGACCGATCATCAAAAGTCTAAGGCACTTCTAGGAGACATAGAAGCTTCAAATTTAGAATACTATTAGTGGTTAGTGTATGAATCAAGGAAAAACTAAAATATTTTTCAATTTCGGTCCAGTTTTCTAGATACATCAACTGCATGAATAACTTTGTAATCCCATATATTTATATGGGATTACAAAGTTACATTTACAGTTAATTAATCAGTGTACCTGTATATAATTATGTACAATATAATGGAATAATATGTGTAGATAGGTATCTAGATATAATTATGTTCAAAGGTAACTTGTAAAATAGTCAACGGAATAAAAAAGTCAGAGAGAGGGCTTTAAGAAAATTCGTTGTTGGTATACAAAAAGTAGAAGGTGACGGAAAGCACAAAAGTAGGACTATCTACAAAAAGAAATGAGATCCCATAAAACAATACTTGTCAAAAAAAACCAAGTCTCGCAACTCAGTTCTTCTACCGTAAAAAGTTGTGAGATCCATGTAATACCAAGCCAGTTATTCGATTATTCAGTCCCTACTTAAGGGACCTTCTGTCTTAAGTTGTTACGTAATTATCTAACCTAACAACATCTTATAGTGACCATATCAATAATTAAAATCTTTATTGGCTTTTTTTTTGTATGGGCTTAGCAATCGCAAAAACAATCTAATTTATATATGTATGTATTACTTGTGAGATATATTGCGTTTTCATGCGATGGCCGAGTCAATCTATTTATTTAAAACGTTGTAAAAGTAGGGACTGAATAATCGAATAACCAGCTTGGTATTACATGGATCTCACAACTTTTTACATAGAACATAAAAGATCGCTTTTAGCGATAAGACCACCCATTGTAACACCTTTGTAGTTTGTAAGTCCTTATTTAATTCTATTTTGGTGTTCAATAAAGAGTATATCTAGACACGCGGGAGCGTGTCAAGCTCTAGACACGCGGGAGCGTGTCAAGCCAAGTACTGGCGCGCAGCTCACCGTGTGTAATATTACACGAACCATTTGGAGCCACTTTTGTGTCCCTCATAACTCAAAAACTGTTTCACTTAAACTTGTCAAATTTGGCTCATATATTGAGACTGGCAAGATACATATGTGTTCCAAATTTTATAAACATATCTCAAACGGTTATTTAGATATTAACGTCCAAAAATCGTCATTTTTATGACTGACCTATAGATCAAAACTATAACCCAGTTCCAGATGACCTAGAAAGTTCAAATTTGGTATGCAGATAGGTAATTAGGTGAATACAAAGGAAAAAATCAGAAACTGGTAATTTTTTATCATTTTATTATAATTTTCACTTAACTTATAATTAGTGCCTGTAAATCTCTATATGTGTATTTTAAGATCTTTACGTGAATATATAACGAGTTGAATACCACCCTTTATTTTTTTTAATCCAAATATTTCCGTTTTTGTACTTATAAATAAGAATATAGTAAATTTTCGTATTTATTACGCGTAACTAACCGTATTCTACAACCACTAGCGCCACCTATTATCTTAGAGGGTCACTACACCATGAAGACAAAATGCGTAAAAAGAATCCCATAAAAACAATACTTGTCAAAAAACCAAGTCTCGCAACTCAGTTCTTCTACCGTAAAAAGTTGTGAGATCCATGTCCAAGTCGGTTATTCGATTATTCAGTCCCTACTTAAGGGACCTTCTGTCTTAAGTTGTTACATAATTATCTAACCTAAGAACATCTTATAGTGACCATATCAATATTAAAAATCTATAACGTTTTGAATAAATAGATTGACTCGGTCATCGCATGAAAACGCAATATATCTCACAAGTAATACATACATATATAAATTAGATTGTTTTTGCGATTGCCAAGCCAATCTATTTATTTAAAACGTTAAAGATTTTTAATATTGATATGGTCACTATTAGGTGTTGTTAGGTTAGATAATTACGTAACAACTTAAGACAGAAGGTCCCTTAAGTAGGGACTGAATAATCGAATAACCGACTTGGACATGGATCTCACAACTTTTTACGGTAGAAGAACTGAGTTGCGAGACTTGGTTTTTTGACAAGTATTGTTTTTATGGGATTATATTTTCTATCTGAGGAACATTAGGTTCTCGGTCAGCTGTGGGCAGAATCTAAATATATATAACTCAAAGGTGACTGACTGACTGACTGACATAGTGATCTATCAACGTACAGCCCAAACCACTGGAAGGATGTAGATGTTATGACGTAGGCATCCGCTAAGAAAGGATTTTGAGAAATTCCCACGGGATCGGGATTTACACGGGAAAAACTTTCCACGCGGGCAAAGCCACTGGCACAAGCTAGTTAAATATATATTCGTTGACCACGCGGCGGTATTGACAAACAAGAACAAACTTGTTCTACCTTTTTTATTATATTTTTTTCTGGATGGGAATATCATCAAATGACTCCTCCCGCTGTGGGTAGAGCGGAAAGGAGTGTCAGACTTCTACTGACTAAAAACCCACCCTTCTCCTTCAGTTATCTCGTTAGAACATTCCCGCAACCCCGTAAGGCAATAGCCCTATCGGACCCCGTCAATACTGCTGACAGTTCTTTGAAGCGCACACGGAACACGGCGCGCCACCGGCCGATACGGGCCTGGTTCTGACCGGACAGTGAGCTACACCTGCTCGCCGTCCGCTGGCCCGAGTCTACGATGGCTGGAGATCGGCCCGCGAACCCCGACGCCCGGGGCGTATAATCCTCTACCTACTGAGTCTAAATATTAATACACATACCACACTATCTTTTATATTTAAAGTATTGCTCTCCACTTATATTAATTAGCCTCAGCTTAACATATTCTGTTGACATGACGACTGAATTGAGTGGTATCAACAGATTAAGTTCCATTCAAAATCTATTAAAGTTAAGGTTTATACACACATCAAAAGTGTCTAGGGATCAACATATATTTTTGCAATAACTTTTCTCCTGATTGATATTAATTAAAATTTTCTTTAAGGATTCATCAAATAAAGTGTTTTCGTTTGTCACAGTAACGATAAACCAAGTCACCTTTGCATTAATAAAGAAATTTGCCATTTTCCTAATAAAGGGATTTTTGACATTTGAACCACTAACATTAAAGTTCGAAAAAAAGACTGAAATAACAGTTTTCTTTAAAATTTTATTGGGTAACTTAAACAATTAATAATCCGTGTTTCTACCGCGAACACTAACAACACAAGAACATCGGTTTGGCATACTCAAAATGAGTTCATCCAAATCACGCTGTGGAATGGCCGCCCATGTTCGTTGCAACAACAAAAAAAGGTCTTCTTGCGACTGGATACCCTCCATATTCGGCAGAGCTCTTCTCTGTAGCATATCCCATGCATCCTCAATCGGGTTCAAGTCTGGCGACTGAGCAGGCCAGAGCAGGACATTGATGTTAGCTGCGGCGAGAGTCTGTCTTACAAATCTTGCGGTGTGCGGTCGTGCATTATCATGCATTAACTGAAATAAGGGACCGATTTGCACTTGTAGAGGAACGATGACGTCAGATACAATCGTCTCAGCATAAATTTGAGCGTTGAGGTTGCCTCTGATCCAAATCAACTCAGTTCTTCCGCCGATCCAAATATCCGCCCATACCATGATGGTTCCACCACTATAAGGATGGACTTCCTGGCAGGATTTTAATCGCTGTTGGCGTCCAGGGGTTCTCCAGTGTCGTATACGTCTTGTATCCGGTCTCATACCAAAACGAGACTCATCAGAAAAGCACACGAAACGCCATTGTTCTTCTGCCCAATTTCTGTGTTCAAGAGCCCATTGATATCGAATCCTACGATTGTGCATTGCTATAGGTGGTACCCGTAGCGGTCTTCGGGAATGAAGGTTCACTTCATGCAAGCGGTTTCTGACTGTTTGGTCGCTAATTAAGTTCCCTGAAGAGTGATGAAGCCTCACGGCTAACATCATGGCGGTTATTGTTGGAGCTCTTCGAGTTAAGATTTGAATGTATCGGTCTTGTCTCCGTGTGGTGCAGCGATACCGTCCTCCATGGCGCTCAGCCACGGTACCAGTGCTTCGGTAACGTGTCCAAAGTCGACTGATAACACTCTGACTTGTATTCAGAGCTAAAGCCACAGTACGTTGCCGGGAACCAGCTTCTATCATTCCCACGGCTCTGAGCATTTCTTCCCTGCTTAAATGACGTCGCCGCTCCATAATAACGTTGGTTTTAATCAGTAGTAGGGAAACAGTAGCTTCAATGCGTTGTATGTTTTTATAAGGAAAATATTGACAGCTGATTTTCATCTTTTACTCGAATTTGATTAACAGTTCCTGTTTCAAATTATGAAATGCACCAAAAAGGATCCATATAAATTTATAAAATTATAAATTTATTACAAAGCCACATCTCAATCTCAAGAAATCCGCATAAAAATGCTTGATCCCTAGACACTTTTGATGTGTGTAGATAGATAGATACATAGAATATACTTTGTTGTACACCAAAATTTTATATTTAATATACCTACGCTAGAATAAGCCCCAAGTGACAAATCAGTCTATATTTGCATCACTACAGTTTTTAGAACAATATGCTTTTATGCGTGTTTTTAGAACAGAAATCTAATCTAGTTAAGAATCATACCAAAACAATTTTTACCCCATATCATTCATCCAATAAAAGCAAAACAAAATCCCCTAAAACACGAAAAAAACGCGGTAACAATATAAAAATCAATTTACACAGACATTCGCACTAGGATCTACGAGATCAACAGATAACGTAGGTTTAATTACGTCCATAAAACAGGCGAGCTCTTGGGCCACGTCTTAAACGCTCATTAAAGGCCATTACGCCGCGCTACGGGCCAAGGAACGATAAACTGTGAAGAACGGAGAATACTGGTGAAGAACGGAACAAATGGAGAAGTGAGACACGGAGTAGTGTAGATCAGAAGGCTAACTTTGAGAAAACGCACACACATATAAAGGATTATATACTGCGAGTATAAACGCACTTCGTCTGCCTGCAATGCTGCGACTAAGCTATCGAATTGGAGCTTTTAAATAATGAACTTAAATCAAAACCATGACTCACTCTGGGTGGATCGGGAAAGCTACGTACTAAAATCCACGCTGTGCCCTCAGTTGCCCAAAGACTTCCAAGCTATTGCTATCAGGAAACACACTCCAACAGGGAATTCCACTTTTTTACTGTACGCGCCTTCTGCATTTATCTATTCTGTGGCACTGAACAATGGTTGGATTCGATTTTCGATTGTGTGGTAAAGCGTTGTCTGCTCTGTGATTGGGTTAGATAGATAGATCGTTGGAAGGGGGGGGGGGGGGGGGGGGGGGTGCTAGTGGAGTTATGACTGTTTTTATTGGTATTAGGTATCGTTTGCAGAGCTGACTAAGCTAGCTAATTTAGTGATCAACGTGTTTACACTCCCGTTTAGGCTTGTAATTTTGAGTATTTGTGGAATACTAAAGTAAAGGTTTTGGTTGAGGAAGCTAGTAGTAAAATTTAGAAGTAGAGATCCGATAGTCTTACTGCGAATATGTAGACACATTTAGTTGCCAACTTGTTCATAAGAATAAGTATTTTGTCTATAGATATCAGTAACAATATCAAAAAAAAGAAATTATAAATTAGATATTTTACACAAGAAGTGAGATATCAATATCATTTTTTATCACGTATATATTGCACATCCCTCACTATCTCTTCACCACTCATGATTGACTGGTACAGAATGCCTACGGCATTAAGTATGCCTTTATACCTATGTGTATGAAGTGTAAATAAATATCTAACAAATTAGCCATCAGAGGACTACATTAAGGTAAATTTATTTAACAGTCTATATGAAATGATGAAGTTACTATTTGTCTAACTGTTCGTTTGTTGGGGTTTTGAAAGCACAAATTGTGTTTTATTTATTTACTAGCAGTTGCTCGCGACTTCGTTCGCGTGGAAAGTTTTCCCCGTGTAAATCCCGATCCCGTGGGAATTTCGCAAATTCCCGTCTTAGCGAGCATCTACGTACTAAAAAGAACCACCATGCAAAGTTTGAGAGCCCTACTACGTGTAGTTTCTGAGATTTCGTGATTATGGTATTTCGCTATTATCTATATAAGATTAAGAGTACTGCCACATCACATGACAATAACGGCGCATATAACATTTACAATTCTTATAAATAAATAATATACTAGCTGACCCGCCACGACTTCGTTCGCATGGTATCCTACCCCTACCCAACCGATACCACTACCCCTATCCTACCGATACCCTACCCATACCTTACTCTACCCTACCCTACCCAAACCCTACACTACCCCTACCTTACTCTACCCTACCCTACCAATACCGTACCCCTACCCTACCCTACCATACCGTACCCTACCATACCCTTGAGACCTTTCCTACTTTTTTTTTTTATAAGAACCTTCTCCTGACAAAAAACTTTTTAACAAAAAATTAAACCGACTTCCAAAAAACACTGCAAAGTGAAAAATAACTTTAATTTCGGTAGTCGGCGTCTTTAGTTTGTAGTAAAGAAAAGCATAGCAAGTAAATAGTTATAATAGAGTGTAAGAAAAGGGCAACAAAGATTGCAATAATAAAAACTTTTTACCAAAAAATTAAACCGACTCCCAAAAAACACTGCAAAGTGAAAAATAACTTTAATTTCGGTAGTCGGTGTCTTTAGTTTTGTATTTTAGTTTTTGGCACCGACTTCCGAAATTAAAGTTATTTTTCACTTTGCAGTGTTTTTTGGGAGTCGGTTTAATTTTTTGGTAAAAAGTTTTTATTTCACTCTTTTTAGTTGGTCTATTTTTAATTTACCTAGTTACAAGAGCCTAATTATCAACTACTTATAACCTTTTACAAAATATTGCTTTTCCCTATGCTGGGCCGTTAATTGTTGAGGAGTGCTCCTGGTACTTCACCATCAGCTCTACATCACCATATGCATTGTGACGAGCATAAAGTGCGTAACATCCATATTCAAGTAATCGAATCGCAATCCACTCAATACTTATTATTGAGTAGTTTCGGCGGCCATCTGTAGTCTTCATCATCAGTTCCACTTCCTCAAATGATACTTTTTGAGAGCAACTGCACAAGTTACTATAATAAATACCCAAAACGACATAGCTGTGCCTATAATATTTGAAGAGTTCCCTCGATTTCTCCAGGATCCCATCATCAGATCCTGACGTTTATGAAAATGGGACCAATATCGAAGTATACCCTTTCAATCAAAAAAAGAATTTTCCAAATCGGTTCAGCCGTCTTCGAGTACTCGATGATCATACATAAAAAAAAAATATATATATATACGCGTCGAATTGATAACCTCCTCTTTTTGTCGTCGGTTGAAAACCAAAAACAACAAAAAAAAGAATCAGCCAAATCGGTCCAGCCGTTTTCGTGTTTTGCGCTTAGCGCCACATTTAGCGATTCATTTTAATTAATGTTATTTCTTTTAAAAAGTTAACTAGCAAAATGGGTAGAATTCATATTACTAGCAATCTTGTTAGTTACTAGTATAATGTTGGATTCACGGCAATAGTTACGATACGTTTATACGAACCCGCGGCCTCTCAATCACAAGTCCTACACCTTAACTATTAAGCTATTGACGCTTTTTATTCTATGATAAAAAGATAGATGTACTCTTTATTGTACACCAAAACAGAAAACAAATAAGGACTTACAACTAAAAAAGTGTGATTTCATTAGGCGGTTTTATCGCTAAAAGCAATGATTAAAATAAAAAAAAACATGTTATATATTATATAAGTATAGGCAACATTCATTTATTGTGCGTGCAAGCAGAAGCTTTAATAAGCGGTGTAAGCAGCACGATTTTGACCCATTTATAACAAGTGTGATTGCAGCCAGAAGACGGCTAAGCATTGATTTTTTCAAAAATAATTAATATCTGTAGTACTGTGTTGTATGTGTTATTTATATTTGCTATCTATTTAGTCATTATATTAAGATTATACACCTTTTAAGATTTAAGATTAATTTAAGATTTTCCTGCCTCTAAACGTGAGGACTTTTAATTGGCTCACTGTCTACTATACTATTTATTTTCTGTATTTAAAAGCTGTTAGTCCTCCACACTTCTTAAATAAATAAATATAAGCGCGAAAATTTCCTACTTTGTAATTGTATTATGGATCTTTCTAGACTATAATCAGAAAACAATTTCTAATATAGGATTTTTCTAGACTATAATCTATCTTATTAATTATTTATTGAACCACCACTGTGGCCAAATGGAACCTTTTTTGATATTGTTTGTGTTTTTATATTTTACTTTTATATTTTTGTCTATTTTTGATACGCTTTTGTTATTTTTCCTTGTGTCAACGGAAATAAAAAATATTACTACGGAGAAGTTGATTTTCATTGAAATCATAGAAAAATCATCTTTATTATAATCCATTCAGTAATAAAGTGGTCCTTCGAGCCGGATTTAACTAGTGTATTGTAAAAACTAGTCCACAGCAGCTCTTTTTCAGCATTTTTTCAGCGCTTTTTTTCAGAGGGCAAAATGGTTGTGACGAGATCGCAGACGAAACTGCCCCAAGATAAGCCTTATGTACCCTCCCAGTCGAGTAGTGATGCAGTTCAAGTACCTACTTCTACACAGACAACCGGTGGGGAAACTCAGGTACATTCATCTCAGTTAAAGCCTACCTCGAGCGCACATTCTGTCGCCAATCGCACTAGCCGCACTAGTCGCTCTTCCGTGTTGGTCGCGGTGAGAAAATCCGCAGCGGAAGCGCAACATGTTCGTCGCGTAGCTCAATTAGAAATTGCCCAAATGGAAGCAGAGATGCGTGCACAACTAGAGTCTAAGCAGGCAGAATTACGAGCACAACTAGAGGCTAGGCAGGTTGAATTAGAGCGCAAAGCTGCTGAAGCTGAATATCAAGCTGAGCTCGCAGCAATTGAGGCAGAGGGTAGTAACCACGGTTCTCACAGTGGGTGGAGCCGTGCCAGCGTCGAACATTGGGTGGATACTACTGCCCTCCCTGCCAGATTACCTACACGTCAGGATAGGGAGCCATCCGTGAAAGGGTGTCAATCTAACGATAGATGTGAGGTAGGGGCTAATATTTCTAACGTTATCTTGTGTTCTCAGCTTCCACTACGTGACGTCCGTAACGTCGTTTCTCATGATATCGCAGCACAGAGTCTTGAACATTTTCCTCAGCATAATCTCCGCGGGGGGGACAAGACCGCTGCCACTGATATTCACGGAGACGGCGGCGACTCAATTGGCGTTACACAGCTAGTGGGGGCCCTAAAGGCACTTGCGAAGAGTAACGTCCCCAATACCAATAAAATTTTTATAAAACTCCCGTGTTTTGATGGAAGCTCTCCCCTTGACTGGCTTATGTTCAAGCGGGCTTTTCAGGATACGGTAGGTGCATTTACAGACGCAGAAAACCTTGCGCGCCTGAACCAAGCCCTAAAAGGCACGGCACGGGAGGCCGTGAGCATGCTGTTGGTGTTGGCACCTCATGCCAATGACGTCATCGATGCCCTGGATCGTCGCTTTGGTAGACCTGAGCAAATTGTGCTACAAGAGCTGAGCGCAATCAAGGCTCTGCCCAAGCTTGGGTCGGAGGTAAGAGACCTACATGTTTTCACCTCTCGCGTGCGCAATTGTGTCGAGGTTGCTAAGTTGCTGCAGCATAGTGACTATTTACGTTCTCCTGAACTGTTTGGTGTGCTACTTAGCAAATTTTCTCCACTAATGCGCGCGCGGTGGTTAGACTTTGCAGCGAATCATGAGGACCTATGCCAGGCTAGGGTGGAGTTATTGTCGCGTTTCCTAAATCGTGAGGTCGATTTGGTAATGAAGTTTGGCGCTGTGTTTGAGGTAACACCATCTTCATCAACGAACCCTTCACAGAAACAGCGAGCGCATGTCGTATCAGAGTCCATAGCGCGGGCTTCAACTACATCTAATTCCAAAACGAAACCTGCGGAAACATCCCTTCAGGAAAATGTTTGTTTATTTTGCAAAGGGGGACATCAGTTATCAAATTGTCCAACATTCACGTCTTTGACAGTCGATGACAGATGGCGTTTCGTTAAAGACAACAAAGTTTGTTATCGTTGCCTTCAAAAAGTTCCGCACAATTTTAAGTATTGTAACAAAAATAAGGTTAGTTGCACAATAACTGATTGTAAGCGTAGGCATCACACTATTTTGCATAATGATAAGTTCGCTACATCTGCTCATGTTAAGGAGGAGGTCAAACCTGAACCTACGACAACAACGGATTTTGAAAAACCGGAGCAGGTTCTCGTAGCTGTCAACAACATGCAGGTTGAAACTACACTTCGTCCATTATTGAAAGTAGTACCCGTCACAGTCTCTGGACCAGCTGGGAGTGTAGATACCTTTGCCCTTTTATACGATGGCACCTTTGTAGATGCTGACATCGCCTCCAAAATTGGAGCCGAGGGTCCGGTAGGCAGTCTGCATTTGGATTGTGTGGGGGGATTGTCTAGAGATAGTTGCGTGCAGTTTGTTGACTTCCAGTTAAAAGGCCGATCAGCCTCACAGACGTTTTTGATTCAGCGAGCTAGGGCAATTAAGAACTTAGGGCTGCAAAGTCAGTCAGTCACACGCGCGTCTTTACGTTCCTTTCCATACCTCTCAGACGTGATGGAGGAACTGTGTTATGCCGAAGCAAAGCCCACCATTTTGTTAGGGATTGACAACTGGCCTCTCATCATAGCATCTGAGGGGAGAAAAGGAACGAAGTCCCAGCCTGTCGCCATCCGAACACCACTGGGATGGGTGATGTTCGGATGTGCCAGTAGTCGGACATGTCTAGTAGAAACGTCTTGCCACTTGCTTGAGCGTCCAGCGCATGACCTGGAAGTGCTCATCAGGGATCAGTTTAGGTTAGATGCGATTGGCATAACTAAACAGGAACCGCGCAGCGCGGATGACCAGCGGGCTCTACGCATCCTTGAACAAACTGCCCAACGCCGATCAGATGGGCACTTCCAGGTCGGCTTACTGTGGAAGGCGGATAACCGACCTGTCCCTAAAAGTTATCATTTGGCGCTGTCTCGTTTCAAAAGCCTAGAACTAAAAATGACAAAGGATTTTGATTTTGCCCAACGATATAGGGCCAATATCAACGACGTGCGGGCTAAGGGGTATGCGGAAGAGTGTACAGGACAGCCTTTCCCTACGGAGGACGCCGCTCGATTGGCAGCCGATATCGTACAGATTCATAAGCGCGGAGGTTTCGAAATGCGTGGTTGGGTGTCGAATGAGCCCGGCGCACTCAATCAGTTGCCAAGCGAGCTGTGGTCTGACGTCTCACTAGTTAATTGTCGTAGTGTAGAGTTGGGTAGTTTACCACCCTCAGCCACCACCACACGTACTCTAGGTCTGATATAGAAACCAGCTCAGGACACCATTAGTTTCAACTCCGGCCTCAACGAAATTTCAGGTCATTTCACATAACGCGTAGTGTTAGCCCACGTCATGCGCATCTACGATCCATTAGGTATTTTAGCCCCCATCGTAGTGAGAGGCCGGATTTTATTCCAACACTTGTGGCGTAAGAACCTTGACTGGGACGAGAGGCTATCACAGGCTGACCAGGAAACTTGGCTCGAATGGTTCGAGTGCCTTAAATCCATTTCAGTATTAAGAGTTCCAAGGTGCTATAATTCGTGTGAGTTCTCGGAGCTGGAGTTGCACGTGTTTTGTGATGCTAGCGAGCAGGCACATGCCGCCGTTGCCTACTGGAGATTTGTGCTTCCCAACGGTGACGTGAAACTTGTGCTGATAGCTAGCAAGGCGCGTGTGTCTCCCTTGAAACCAGTTTCAATCCCGCGCCTGGAACTCCAAGGTGCCTTGATAGCCGCTCGACTTGCTGCTAGGATTTGTGAAGCCCACCGCTTTAAGCCGAATCGACGGGTATTTTGGTGCGATTCGATGACCGTATTAGGGTGGTTACGCAGTGATGCGAGGAAATACAAACCTTTTGTTGCGCATCGTGTAGGAGAGATTTTGGAGATCACTAGTTTAGCGGAATGGCATTGGGTTCCAACCGAACTGAACGTGGCTGACGATGCGACGAGGGGGAAGGCAAACATTGAACCACGTTGGATATGTGGCCCGAACTTTCTCCTGGCTCCCACTTCTGAGTGGCCTTCAGAGCCCAAAGTCACAGCGCCAGTAACTCTTGGAGTGGAAGAGCTCAAGCCATCTCTTCATCCGTCAAAATCATCTACGCATCAATCGCATGTCACAGAATTCATTAATGTCATTAATTCTCATCAGTTACCCTTACCAGTTGTAGCCGACATTACCCATTTTAGCTCGTGGATTAGGCTAGTAAGGGCTGTTGTTGTTGTTGTTGATTTCTAAAGATGGCAGCAATGAATTGATGTGTCCTAGCAACAGCTAGGACACATCAATTCATTGCTGCCATCTTTAGAAATCGGGGTCATGAATTTCAACATTTTTGGTTTCGGGGTATTTGTGTTGGTAGAAATACACCTGACCGCGGTTCGCGGCCGGATGCTACGCCTTCCACCGCTCTGGTACCATTGGTCGCCGAGGACATCATTCGTGCGGAACTCCACATTTTGGGGAAAAGCCAGATTAGCGCCTTCGGGGAGGAACTCCTTTGTCTGACACGTGGGCAACCCATTAACAAGAAGAGCCGTTTGGCCAGGTTGTCACCAGTACTCCGTGATGGAGTGATCCGCCTAGCCGGGAGAACGTCTGCTGTTTCTGACACTCAACCCATTATTTTGGATGGAAAGGAGCCAGCTGTTCGACTTTTGATTTCCCATTACCACAACAAGTTCGCTCACGCCAACACAGAGACCGTAATTAATGAGCTGCGGCAAGAGTACTGGATTCTCGGACTGAGGAACGCTGTGCGGTCAGTGGTACATAGATGTCAGTTGTGCAAGCTATTGAAGAGTTCAACCCTACAACCACCCATGGGAGACCTACCAGAGGCGAGACTAGCTCATCATCGACGTGCCGTCACATATACCGGCGTGGACTATTTCGGGCCTGTATCTATTTGTATTGGACGTCGGCGTGAGAAGCGGTGGGTTGCCTTATTTACGTGCCTGGTAACCAGAGCTGTCCACCTCGAGGTCGTAGCCAGCTTATCCGCGGATTCTGCTATTATGTGCCTACGACGCTTCATCGCCCGACGTGGAACACCCACAGAAATATTTTCGGACAACGGGACGTCGTTTGTGGAAGCGAATAGGCAACTAAGAGCCTTATATGATGCCGCGGTACCAGAGTTTGCAGCGCGTGAGAAGATAAAATGGCGTTTTATTCCCCCATCGGCCCCCTTCATGGGAGGAGCTTGGGAGCGGTTGATTCGGTCGGTAAAGTCCGCCCTGAGAGTAACCCTGAGAGAGCACGTGCCGAAAGAGGAGGTCCTAGCGACTTTACTAGCCGAAGCCGAGGCAATAGTGAACTCGCGCCCACTAACGCACATCTCCCCTGACGGGAACTACCCGGAGGCGCTCACCCCTAATCACTTTTTACTAGGGGATTCATCGGGTCGTCCATTTCCGGCCGAGGAATTGACGGATGCAACATTAATAGGCCGGAGCGGTTGGAGGAAGGCACTCCGACTGAGCGATCACTTTTGGCGTCATTGGGTATCCGAGTATCTGCCCACTTTGGCGCCCCGTCGCGTACCAGGAGTAGATGTCACCGTCAAAGTTGGGGACCCGGTTCTCATCGGTGACGGGGACTTGCCGAGGGGAACCTGGCCACGCGGCGTGATCGCGGCTCTGCACCCGGGCCGTGATGGGGTAGTACGGGTGGTGGATATTCGGACACAAGCAGGCATTTTGAGGCGGCCACTAAAGAAAGTTGTGCTTCTCTAAAAAAGGGGAGCATGTGGCCAAATGGAACCTTTTTTGATATTGTTTGTGTTTTTATATTTTACTTTTATATTTTTGTCTATTTTTGATACGCTTTTGTTATTTTTCCTTGTGTCAACGGAAATAAAAAATATTACTACGGAGAAGTTGATTTTCATTGAAATCATAGAAAAATCATCTTTATTATAATCCATTCAGTAATAACCACCGTCACAAATAAAATCATTACTGTTTGGGTTATTCAAGTGGTTCATTATAAAATTACACAGTAATACATGATTTAAGTGTCCGTTTCTCAATGCCAAATCTCATTTTTATATTCATTCAGCCATTTTTGCATCATTGAAACACCAACATAAAAACTTTCACGTTTTATATATTAGTAGGCTTAAATTGCACTAATGCGAAGCCTAGGCGGGTTACAAATAGTGGTTTAAAATAATCGTTATCATCTCCCTGCCCTTATCCCATTTATATACTCGTACTTGAGGTTGCCTCAACACTTTTTCTTCTTCTATTTTCTAGTGTCAGACGACACGGCATCACTAACTCCTTTTTTTCACATCATCCCTTAATCAATCCATCCATCTTTTCTTTGGCTTTGCTCTATCTCTCCATCATTCAGTGGTTTCAAATAATATTTGTATAAAAATAAAACACATAGATAGTGCCGCTTCTGCGTTAAAATATTTAGTATGGATCCCTACTCATGATTTTCCATCACTTACGACGTTTACAACCTACAGATTGACGAGTACTTACTATTTTCTACATCCCTTCGACATTCTCCAATTAAAAATGGCCTTAAGTTACAAATTTATGGCTTTGGGCACCATTTCACATCCTATAAAACGGAGCCATGGCTAATTACTAACAAGTTAGAGGCACTAAACGGTACAAAGCAGGATTTTGCTCATTAAAGATTTACAACTAACATTCACACGGCTCGGTAAGTCTCATCGTCTGTCTGTCAAGAGCCTTTTTCTCATAAACATGTTAAGATATGCTTCTAAAAATTACAAGAAATACTTGGGTCTACAATCTCTTTCAGCAGTGAAATCAATCTTATAAGTACTTCCTACTGACCTAGAATGATGAAATTTGGCCAGAATTAAACCGTCAATTTGTAGTTAGAATATATTGTTACAGTAATAGTTAATCACTAATAAATAAAATAGAATTCTATGTATGTTCATTATTATTGTGGATCTCGTTATCTCGTGATGATTATTGTAGCGTAAGTTATTGTGGTATTATTTACTGAAGTAAATTTGATCGGAACACTCGGTGTATGAGTCCAACTCGCACTTGGCCGGTTTTTTTTAAATTACATATATAACTATTTTTTCATAATAATAATGAAGTTTAAATAAATTTCTTATGCTTTAATGGCAATAACTGTACTTTAAACACCGTATAAACTAGTGGTAGACCCTCGCCCTTAGTTTATGATACGATTTTCTTACGAGTAATGAGATACCACAACCCCGGAACACAGGGGCAGCTAAAGGAACAGGGTGGGTTTTTAGTCAGTAGAAGTATGACACTCCCTTCTACTCTACCCAGAGCAGGAGAAGTCATTCGATGATTTTCCCACCCGGAAAAATAAAGACCCTCACCCTTATCCATTTTCAAATGACAAACCAGATGATGGTGGACGGTATTTTTATATAGACATCTAAGATTGACAGTATAGACCTGACAAATGTTGGACAGAGGTTAAGCATTGCCATACAACGTGGCAATGCCGCCAGTCTTTTGGGCACATTACCAGTGGACAGCGATGCGCACGAATTTCTGGATGCCATTTTTTAGTTTATTTTTAGATGTATACAACGTTTAATTTAAAGGGTATATACATACCAAGTGCATGGCTTCTTTGGATGTTGATAACATACGATATGGCAAGGGTTTTGTAATCCTAAGTCTACGTGTGTAGAACTTATGACAAATTACAATACACTGATACCAGAGACCGAATTTTTCAAATTAAGAAGAACGAAAAGAATTATCGTGTTATTGGCAAGTGATGTGGAAAGTTATTGAACCTCGTAGTGCTGTGACACGTTTGTCATGATTGGTATTCAAGAAATATATGAAACCAATAATTTGGTATCATTTGTTTGAGTCAGTTATTTTGTGCTGAAACTGTGCATAGAGACTCCATACCAGATGTTGTCTTCAGCCCTTTTGGATAGATATGGGGTTTCCGTTACACGTTGTATTTATGTAGTTTAGAGTTTTTATCAACCGACGACAAAAAAGGAGGAGATTATCAATTCGACGCGTATATTTTTTTAAATTTTTTTTTTAAAGTATGATCAGTTGATCACCGATTACTCGAAGACGGCTGAACCGATATGGAAAATTCTTTTTTTGTTTACTCCGAAATTGGTCCCATTGACACCAAGTCAGGATCTGATGCTGGGATCCTGGAGAAATCGAACACTTCCAATATTATAGGCACATCTGTAGTGATTTGAGTATTTTTTACAGTAACTTGTGTAGTTGCATTCAAACCGCACCATTTTTTTTTTTTTTGTTTATTGCTAGCTCCGCCAACGTGATTGGCGCCTATTTAATATCTATTCAACTCTTCCATACCAGTTCTCGCATTTCACGCCTCTCGTACTTTCATTCCGCATACTGTATCTTTCTCTCATTCGTCATCATTAATTCTGTGGGTGAGACTCCCACTTTTTTATTTTCTATATAGTCTCTGTAACTATATTTTGCTTATTTATTTTTCTTATTTCGGGGACAATAACTCTTGGGGTATCTTTTATTTTATTTACATAACTTTTTATTATAATTGTACATACTTAAATTTACACTAGCCTTACAATACACATATTTACTTACTATACATTGCTTATACATATTATTACTATTACATTTTTACTTAACTCTGTTTAAACCTACTACTTTCTTATACAATTGCTAACTATTTATATGCTTATATTAATTTTAAGCATATTTTATTGCTACGTTTTGTTTCTATCTATACATTTCCGTGCGATTCTCTCACAGTAGGTAATCAATTTCTTTCTGTTTTTACTAGCAAATATTTCAGCTAAATTTTCTTTTGTCAATCTAGTACCGATTTCCTCTTCCAGGTCGTATCGCTCCTTTGCATTTGCGGGACATTCCAGCAAAATATGCGGGACTGTTTCCGCAACGATCGGGTCACAGATGCACGATGGGCTTCCCTTACACTTGAAACGGTTCAAGTATTCGGAGAACCCACCGTGCCCCGTCAATACCTGCGTGAGCACTCCTACTGGCTTCACCCGTTGTACAATACGGAAGGCAGCTATGGCAATCGGAAGAAACATTTTCGTCACCGAGGCCGTCTCGCCAGACACATATCTCCGATTCCATTCATCAAGCGAATCCTGACGGATTTGACGCTTGATGTATGAAATCGGACATCGGTCATAGTCCGGCTTCCTCCGTGACGACAATGTCGCTTCCTTCGCCAGCTCGTCCGCGCGCTCATTTCCTGGCAAGCCCGCATGGGCCTTGATCCAGAATAAAGACACAGCTTTATTTTGTTCCAACGCCCGAGCCAAATTGGCTCGTGCGCGGACTGCAAGGGGATGGAGCGAGCCATGGCTTGTAAGCGACTGCAATGCTGACATTGAGTCGCTGTACAAGCCATAGCTCGTCTCATTGCGCTTGAGGATTTCGTCCGATGCCTTACAAATGGCCAAGAGTTCAGCCTGGTAGACTGTGCAGTACGCGGCAAGACATAGTTTGAGTTTCCGGACTTCGCCTTCATTATCCCATACGGATAATGCAGCTCCGACCATCCCCTCAATCTTGCTGCCGTCAGTGAAGATTCGCACTGTCTGTACATTATGACTGTCCACAAGCTGTTGGTCTTCCAGGCAGTTGAAGTCCAGGCATATTTGTTTGGCTGGGTGAGGGGCTTCCGCAAACCTTACCACACTCTCGATCTCTCTATCGTCTGGCACAAACTGGGATGACCCTCTCTTCGCCTCATACATGGCGGCTGCCTCTTGTATGCGGAGGTCTTTTTTTTTGGGTGGGAAAATCTGTATGCGGAGGTCTAGAGGAAGTATTCCGGAGAGTAGCAGTGCCGAGTTGAGAGAGACAGTGCGGTAAGACTTGCAGAGCTTCTGGAAGAATCCTCGTTGGACAGAGCCTAGCTTCTTCCGTATACCCAGCTTACTTATAGCGGGAGCCCAGGCGCCAGCCGCGTAAGTGACGACCGGTTCTACGGCTGCAGTATAAATTGTGTGTATAACGTCTCTGTTGAGCCCCCAACTAACTTTTGCCGCTCGAGACAGCTGTTTGTAGATGTCCGCGGCGCGTTTGCAGACATTTGCAACGTGGTCGTTAAACGTTAACCTGTTGTCTATTGGCAACCCCAGCAGTTTTATCTTACTAACTAAACCAATGTCGACCCCGGCCATGCTCAGGGCTGGAGTGTCGTACTTACGCTTGTTGGTTATGAGCATCGCACATGTCTTGTGCGGTGCAAACCTTAGCTTTTTTCGGACACCCCAAAAAGCACCATTTGTGAAGTGGACCTGATGATGAAGACCACAGATAGCCACTGGAACTACTCAATAGTTAATATATAAGTAGGAATAATAAGTATTTCATGGGTTCCGCTTCGATTACTTGAATATGGTTATTAAGCACAATATGCTCGTCACAATGCATATGGTGAAGTGAAGTTGATGGTGAAGTACCAGGAGAACTCCTCAACAATTAACGGCCCAGTATTGGGAAAAGCAATATTATGTAAAAGGTTACAAGTAATTGAGATTTAGGCTTTTGTAACTAGGTAAATTATAAATCGACCAACTAAAAAGAGTGAAATAAAAACTTTTTACCAAATAATTAAACCGACTTTCAAAAAACACTGCAAAGTGTAAAATAACTTTAATTTCGGAAGTCGGTCCCAAAAACGAAAATACCAAACTAAAGACACCCACTACCGAAATTAAAGTTATTTTTCACTTTGCAGTGTTTTTGGAAGTCGGTTTAATTTTTTTGTAAAAAGTTTTTTAAGTGTTTAAAGTGTTAAATATTTAATACTGACAAAAGTGATTTCTTGTGCTAAGAAGCAGATATCATCAACATCTGCTTAGCCTTTTTCTAACTACTCGTATGTTGGGTTCACCTTACAGTCTAATTGGGTGCAACTGAGTACTAGTATTTTTCATGAAGCGTCTGCCTATCTGACCTCTACAACCCAGTAACTGGGCAATACGATACTCCACGAAGATACTGGTAACAGATTTTCTGGTTTCTGACTAACCGTAACGTTTTAAAAAAGATATACATGTATGAATGAATCCAAAGATCAAAATTAATATTATTATTTTTTTATTGATAATAGGCTCGCGTTTGACCACCATCTCACCTGATGGTAAGTGATGATGTGGTCGAAGATGGAGCACGCTTACCTAAAAGTAACCTATTCACTCTTGACTTAAAGACTCCTAGGTTATAGCTATCGGGAAACACAGACTCCGGCAGGGAATTCCACTCCTTAGCCGTACGCACAATGAAGGTACTCCCAAAACATTTAGTGCGTATAGGTGGGATAAACTGTAACCCACACTATTGTCCACATATTATTAAGAGTGTTTAAAAGAAGTTGAGGACTGCGGTTAGGCATCTGTTATTCGAAATATAATGTACTTATAATAATGAATTAGTGAGTTCCTTATTTAACAATATGGCAATAGCGTTTGACTTAAATGACTGTTTAGATAAGGTAAAATATCAAGTTCAATGAAATGACTGCTACAAAAAATTGGACTGTCTTGGTAGGTTTAAGTTTATATATATTTTTTCTTTATTTAGATTTAAGCTCATCGTGTCCGGCAAAGTAGACGGAAAAATGTCTCGTGGAAGCAGCCTAATATGACTGACCAGATTCACACCGCTCTTGACTCTACAATTCATAACGCCTTCCACACCGACAGATACAGAAACTGTTTTTTTTTTTATCTGCTTTTCCCCGATCATAGTAACACCGGGACCTTGTTTATCTATATTACACATTCATACCAGTTCTCGCATATATTCCTCTCGCACTTTCAAGCCGCATACTTTGTCTTTCTTTCATTCGTCATGTTCTTTCTTTGCCGGGTGGGACTCCCGCTACTCTATGCCTATTTATGTTTTTATTATTTATAACTTTGGGAAAATAACGTTTCTTAGACTTTTTATTTTATTGCTGTTTTGCCATTCAAGTTATTATGCTTAGCATAATATTAATAGTGGCTAACTTTACAAAATCTATATTTTACTTAATTTAATTACACTTTATTACATATTACTTTCCGGTTACAGAAACTGTTTGAGAAACATTACACATGAGAAAGTGATGCAGATGGGAGGTACACGATCACGATACTGAGGAATACGACGCAAGAAGGAGGTTAAGCGTCAATAGCTAAATGGATAAGGTGTTGGACTTGTGATCGAAAGGTCGAGGGTTCGAATCCCACCCATTACACTATTGCCATGAACCCACTTCATACAAGACACAAGCATATTCAGCTTAGTTCTAGGGATTAACAAGATTGCTAGTAATGTGAATTCTACCCACATAGCTAATTATCTTAAAAAAATTGGTTGTAGACTCGGAATTACATTTATCATTTTAATGTGCTGGTCAATTACTGTGTCATTGCGTCAACTTCTATTTTCACCGGAAATATCACATTAACTCACATCGACTATCTAATCTGCAACCAGAAAGAAAACTTACAAAGGTATATTTATTTATTTATGCAAGGCACACCAACGATATATTTATAAATGCAATTTAATACAAGCAGACTAAGGTTTCAGATTCAGTGCAAATATATCACTTACAGGTATGCACATCATTCTAAGTGAAAGATAAAATTAATTAAAGAACAGAATAAGCAAACCAAATAATTATGTCGAAAGTAATCATGTCAATACAATAATTAATATAAAAAACAATAGTAAATTAAATTGAATTAAATGTCAGATAAAATTATTATACATGAAAATGAGTTGTATTTACATACTAATTAAAATAATTGTGAGAAAAAATCAATTATAGCGCACAGCTCCAGGCGCGCCAGAGAAACGACCTTGCGAGGGGAGACTTTGGATTTAGCGCTTATAAGACTAACCGAAACCTTGTCAGCATCCAAAACGTGAAAATAAACTACCCCCCCGTAAGCCTTTGCACTGGCGTCGGCGAAGCCTACAACAGTAACTATACTGTTCGACAATATACCAACATGGCGAGGAATTTTTATTTGATTGAGCAATGGAAGTTCTTTCCGGAAGCGAGCCCACAATTTAACAATATTTTCGGGCGCGGGGTCGTCCCAATCTCTATTGGAAAGCCAAAGTTCTTTTATAAGCAACTTGGCATATAAAACGACGGGAGCTACAAATCCCATAACATCCCATATACGTGCTACACACGACAGGATAATGCGCTTAGTACAAATTTGCGGAGTCGAACTAACTTTAAGACTGAACATGTCAGACGCGGGTGACCAACTTAAACCTAGAACCTTGTGCGTATCATCACCATCAAATTCCTTCACCGAAGATAATTGATGCGATAGTGGAATCGAATCTAGAGCGGTCTGCGAATTACTAGTCCACTTCACAAGATCAAACTGACCGGCCTTCATAAGACTTATTACTTGAGCGGCGGTCTCAACGGCATCCGCCTCGCTGGCTACACTATAAACAAAGTCATCCATGTATAGCCCAGTCTCAATAGTGTCTTTCGCTTTCGGGAATCTTTCACCTTCATCAGCGGCTAATTGCTTGATAGTGCGAAGCGCATGGAAAGGACTCGACTTAAGCCCAAAACAAACACGATTAAACTCGTAAACTCTCAAAGGTTCTTGAGGCGAAAATCTATACAAAAAACGTTGAAATTTGCGGTCGCATTCGCGAATACCAATAGAAAGAAACATTTGCCTTATGTCGGCGGAAAGCGCGACAGCAAACAAGCGGAAATTCACAATAATGTCAAATAAGTTACCTTGAAGGTTTTGACCACAATACAAAATATCATTGAGCGATACGGAAGTGCTAGTCTTAGCACTGCCGTCCAAAACCACGCGGAGCTTAGTAGTAAGCTTGTCTTCTCTAACAACTCCGTGGTGTGGGATGATGTAAGATGGATGATCAAGAGTCTCGTCAGTCTCGGCGGTGGATGCAGGTGAGATGTACCCTTTATCTAAGTATTCGGTAACCACCTCATCATAGGCTTGCTTCAACTTCGGAGACGCTTGCATCTTACGTTCTAAACAAGAAAAGCGTTTTTCCGCGGAAGCGTAGGAGTCACCGAGCGAAAAAATATCTCCCTTGAATGGAAGCCCGACAATATAACGACCATCATTATCACGGGTAGTCGTGCCACAATAAATCTCCTCAGCCACCTTATCATCAGGGCTTAGGATAGGCGGGACATTGACCTCTTCAATTTCCCAGAACCTGCGGATGGTAGACTCCAGCGGCGGCTCAACAGTGCAGCAATGTGACACAGTCGAGTAATTATCTAAATGTGCGGGTGCGGAACCAACAATAACAAAACCTAGAACTGTTTCTAGGGCGTGCGGTGCGGGAAACGACGAATGACCTTGAATCTTACGAGATAACTGAAGGTGCGGGAGAATCGATGCGCCGATCAACATATCGACGTCTCCAGGGACACCATAAGATTCATCTGCCAACGGTAGGTCTTTAAATTTGGTCAATAAAGACGTGTCAACCGGGACAGTAGGCAATTGTTCCATAATTTTATCTACGACAAGCGAATCCATATCAAAACAAATATTAGAATTAAAACGCGATGCAAATTTAATTTTAATCGAACCATGAATGGTTGATTTTAAACCACCGAACCCCTTAACTACTGAGCGGGCTGGTCGGTTATTAATACTAAAACCAAGGCGTTGACAACAATTTTGAGTTAAAAAATTACTCTGCGAAGCGCAATCTAACAACGCTCGAACAAGACACGGATTACCAAAAGCATCATCAACAACAACGTGAGCGGTCGCGAGCACCACGGTAGTGCACGTATTGCTTGCGGCGGACATCGAACACAACGTGACGTCAGTCACGGCGGCCTGCGAGCGGGCAACGTCGCGCGTTGATTGCGGCTGCGGCTGCGAAGCGGACGCAGAGTTCGCACCGACTGACTGCGACGACGTGTCACCGCTTGGTAAACTAACTGTGCTCACATTGGATGCGGCATTATTACAACTTTTCTCCATGTGAAGTAAAGTGTGGTGCTTCGAAGAACACTTACGACAACTTTGACTACTATTACAAGACGTAACCCGATGCTTGTCACTAAGGCAGTTAAAGCACAAATTTTTTTCGCGAACAAACTTATAACGTTCATAGGGCGTAAATTTTAAGAAACCAGAACACTTGTACAATTGCGAATGTTGACTATTACACAAAGAACAACTCGATTGTACAGGAGCAGGTGCTGTATTCACATACGTATGTGTCGACTTTTGTGACTTCGAAGCCGCATCTGTTCGACGGTCGGACTTCTTCGTAACTTCATGGGTTGACGAAGTGCGTTGCAATATTTTAATATGATCGCGAACAAAACATTCCAAATCATTGAATTTTGGCAGTTTACTACTGCGATGGTCTATTTCAAATAAACGAACAGTTTCACCATCTAATTTCTTTAAACCCAAATATAAAAACAAAAAGTCGCAGAGGTCATCGACCTTCAGGTTCTTTACTGCGCGAACAGATGATGCAAAAGTATCTAAAAACTTCTCTAAATTATGTTCATTACAAACTGTAATATTTTTCAACTCGAATAGCTGATCTAAATATGCGGTAGCAACTAATCTTTTGTCTTCATATTTCGACTTCAAAGTTTTTAAAATTAATGAATAATTTTCGGCACTAAAAGTAATGCCGGCACAAACAGTTTTAGCTTTACCAGTTAACTTTTCAACCAGATAGTGTAACTTTTCATGATCTGTCAAAGAGACGTTCCCATTTATAGTGTTTTCAAAACTATCTATAAATAGATTCCAATTGCGAATATCACCATTAAATTCAGGTATCTGAATGGGCGGTAATTTGGGTCGATCGCGAGTGTGATTTGCCTGGCTCTGATGGACAGACGGCTTCTCCAAGCTCCTCGCGACGCGTTTGATGCGACAGAATAAATCATCAAATGACGCCAAAGCCTGATAACTCACAGCGTATTCTGGATTTAATTCTAACTCTAAAACGTTAATATTATGAATTACGGATTCAAATTCCGTGCGCAAACTATCCAAGTTTTCTATAGAACATAAGAACGAATCTCTAATAACTAGATCAAGTGTTTTAAGTGCATTATCACAAATAGATTGCACGCGAGAAAATATCATGTCTCTTTTAGCATATAAAAGTTTCAATTGAACTTTGATGTCCTTATGAGACATCGTGAATAATAATTATTTATTAGAAACAATCAATGCGATAAACAAGCAAATAAAGTTATTTTAACAAATAAGCGATGGAGAACAGCGACGCGGACAATATTAAATACCTAAAGTGGGTAGGTAGTTATAACGAACTGCGGGTGAAATAAAAGCACTGTAGGTAGTTTTTAAACAATCTTAATTTACCCACTAGGTTGTGTCTCTGTTTCTGATATACAAATAATTTTAGACTTCCGAATGAATAGCTAATACGAGCGATCTATGGCTACGTAGGTATGTAGGTATTACGCACGTACGTAGGTAATAGATGAACAAACAACGAATTGGGTTAGGTATAAGACTGCGGTGCGGTGCGTTTATTCCTTATGGAATAAATACCAATGCGATAACTACAACAAATATGTACCTAATTCAAATAAGTACCTAACTATCCGGTGAGAGGGACCAAAGAAAATGATGGCGCGAAAGGCTAATTTAGTGGACTGTATTTGCGGTGCGGAGCTAAACGATTGACAAACGCTTGGCGTTAGGTAATTCGAGTTGCAGTGGGTGTGGGACAATGGAATACAACCCGAAATAAATAGGGAAGGAAACACAAACCTTTACGGGAGCCACGTGCTCGCGTCGTCGCCGGTGCACCGGTTCACTTTTCCAGGTTCAGGGCAGTTGAGCTTCCAGTTATTGTCCTCACACGTTAAACACAAGCACAAACTATGGATTATAAGTCTTATTACATGCGAAAATGCGGTGATTCCAAAGTTATTAATATTTTTAAGCGGAGCGCGTCGACGCCATTGTCAACTTGTTGCGGAGCGATTCGGAAGTAGTTTTTTCGACAAATGGCGGGCGAATCTTCTTACTCACTCGCGAGGTATGTGCGGGAAGGAGATGGATATAGGAAATAGCGGATGTCAATCATATTTTGAATGTTGGCGCAACCAGATGGTATTAATTAAATTTTTAATGTACAGATGCCAGCACATGAAGCTACCCGAAACTATCAAATTTTCCCAATCAAACTTGAACCTAATTTCTTTAACAATAAAGTTGAAAATCTATTAAAGAAATTTGGCAGATTGTTGTAGCTTGATGTGCTGGCGTCTGTACTTTGAAACCTTTATACTGTTAAAGATACTGATAAATACTTATTAAAAGGTTTTTGAAACTTTAAAACACTCACTCTTGAGTCATAGGATAACCTAGTTTGGGGGTCAAGGTTCCACTATGTGTATCACCTTAATCAATTTTAATCCTAGTTTTAAGCAATGTAAAGTTCTTATGTATCTATACTAATATTGTGAAGAGGTTAAGTTTGTTTGTAGGTGAAGTACTGGGGTATCAATAAAGATAATTATTATTCTTAATGAGTTTCCTTTATACCTTCTTACAAAAATTTCGTAGACGGAAGAGTATGAAATTTAGCGACAATAATTGCCGTCCTTCAAGTACGCGTGTACAGAGTGTTTCTTTTACGTATCAATTTAACAGTTTTAGTGAATATTTTAGTACTTATTAAAATAAATAAAAAAATTTTTTTTTCGAATGGTAATTTTTTTTGCATGTATGGATGCCATACTTTTGCGGGTTAACGGGAACGCCCTCTGTTAGTTAGCATACTGTATATAGAGCTCAAAGTGTATATATAACTGAAAGCTAGTTTAAATAATAATGCATTTCAGATAAATTTAAATTAAGAACGAATTTCGACCACTAGCCTACTGCTACGCCTGCCATGCTGTTTCATTCCTGTCTGAATTTTGACAGGTGGTCAACATAACTTTGCTCATATCATTTTTACTTAGTCTTAGGCTGCGTTTCCACCAGAGATGTGCGATGGAAATGTGTCGTGCGAGGATGTCAAGCTGTGCTGTGAAAAAATGTGGGGGTTTCCACACAAGGTGTGCGATGAAAATGTGCTTACGAGGATGTGTAGCGGAGCTGTGAAAATGCGCATTAATGTGTGGTGCGAGGATACGCAAACCTCGCAAGACATCCTTCTCAACACACATTCCTCGCAACACATCCCTCGCAACACATCTCTCGCACACATCCCTCGCACACATCCCTCGCTTATTTTGTATGCGCAAAAATCTAGTTCCGCTGAGCCGTTTCCACCAGAGCTGTGCTGACCGAGGCGAGGTAAATGAAGCGATTCTATTGGTTCTTTGCAAACACATCCCTCGCTACGCATCCTCGCACATCTCTGGTGGAAACGCAGCCTTAAGATCAATTTTTAGTTACAAAGTATGGACTGAAATAAACGAATTTTATTTATAACCATTATCATCTGCTTAGCCTCTTCCAAACTATATCAGGTCGGCTTGCAGTCTAACCGGATAAAGCTTAGTACTAGCGTTTTACATTGAACGACAGCCTATCTAACCTCCACAACCCTAGCTAGGCAACACGATACCAATGATGGGGTTGCAGGAATATTCTAAAGAGATACCGTGGCCCAGGACCACAAGAGCAACTGAAACAGGGTGGGTTTTAGTCAGCAGAAGTCTGACACTCCCTTCCACTTTACCCAGAGTGGGAGGAGTCATTTGATGATGTTTCCACCGAAAAAAGGCGACTCGGGACCTCTTGGCCAGATCAGTGTTAGATTTTATGGCTTTTGACTACACGTTACGACTGTCAAAGATACACAAATTATTGATTGATGATTTCATTTATAAGCAGGAGCTGAAAACTACTAGATAATACGTCTGATTTCTTATAAGCCTATGTATATTATAGGTACAACGTGTAATTTAAAAGGAATATACATACTTACCAAGTGCACGGCTTCTTTGGATATGAGAAACAAACAAACAAACGATATACCAAGGTATTGCAATCCTATGTCTACATGTGTGAAACTTAGAAATTTTAATACATTGATACGATACCGAATTTTCATTTTTTTTTTTTAATTTTTAATTTTACTTATATAAGGCTCGCGTTTGACCACCATCACACCTGATGGTAAGTGATTTTATCTTGTTGTCCGATGATGGAACGGGCTTGGCGGTATTAGATTGTGTAATTCCATCGCACACTCCCAGAAATGTAACCGATAGACTTGCAACTCGACGTCGGGGTTCAAGGCTCTGAAGCTTTGACTCGACCAGTGCATCGTTGCCAATGAGTCTCTCGGCCTGAATCTCGATAGACTCAAGGGCGTCTAGTTGGTATTTGGCAGATCCATCCTAAAGATGAGAGCAGTACTCCGTACATGACCGAACCTGGCCTTGATACAGATTGAGCCGCTGTTCCGGTGTGAAGTACCGTCTCACCTTTGCTAGGATGCTCAACTTTTTGCTGCTACTTGAGCCTTAGCCTCTATAAATGAACCAAAATTGGGGGTGGAAGTTAGTGTAAGAAGCTCAATGCGATCGGTTATCAGCAGGGTTACATCACGGAAAGTAGGAGCCGGTTGGAATTGGCTCTTTTTTGCGAAGAAGAGACATCCCTGGGTCTTAGCTGCAAATTAAGAAAAACTAAGAGAATTATCATGTTATTAGCAAGTAAGTAATGTAAGTAAAGATAGTAACCCTCGTAGTGCTGTGTCACGTTTGTTATGATTGGTGTTCAAGAAATATATGAAACCGATACGTTGGTATCAATTCTTCGAGTCACTTATTTTGAGTTGAAACTATGCGTAGAGACTCCATAGCAGATGTATTCAGACCTTTTAGATAAATATGCGGTTGCCGTTACACGTTGGATAACATTTAGATACCTAAGTAGTGTAATGTAACGTTATATTCCACGCAGACGAAGTCGCAGGCACAACTAGTATACTCTATAGGTAAGTGGAACAGGGCGTAAAGTCCCGTAAAGTCTCTACTAAAAATGTCAGAAACCTCTGACCAGACGAGTGTCCGGATTGGAGGGCTGGGCACCCGATGATTCTTATATTATGTTCCAATCGCACGGAGAACTTTTATAGCGCGATGTAGGATTCCTGTGACGTCACGACTTTTTGTAGACTTTTTCTTCTTTATTTTAAAAATACCTAATCAGCTTTTAATGTTTCCACCGCAGGGAGCCGTAATGCACAACTTCGGCTAAGTATGGATTGGTGCATGTCGCATGTCTTTGGATTTTAAAGGATAATTCCCTCACGATGTTTTCATCCATGATGAAAATGACAAAAGCTTATGTGCCTTCAAGGGTGGAGCCGTGGAGCCCACAACGTACAACTTGTAAGTCATACCAGTAATTACTGGCTTAGATAAATAGGTTTCTAATAATATAAATTAAATCAGTGGTAAATATTAAAATATATTTTTAATGCTAAAATAAATTATTTATTTATTAAACATTTTGTGTAACATCCGTGGAACAAAACGCAAGTCCGAAAATATTATTGATATTTTTTTTTTTAGATTTACGTTTCGGTGCACCGAATATTAAAATAGGATTATAAAATTTGGTGATCGAGGTATTTTCATTTTTGCCGATAAAAAATACATAGAATCCTGCAAACTGCATTGCCACGTTGAATGGCAATGCTGATTCTTTGATCTAAGAAAAAGCCGGTTTTTATTAACCAGCTTCATTTCTAAACTTTCCATTAATGTATATCAAGATCATTTTAAATACAATTCAAACGGTAGTGGTAAATATAAGAAAGAAAAGAAATCCGGTTTATTACATCAGAATGTAAATGTAGAGTCAGCAGCAGTAAACGCGTTATCGAATTACATTGCGCTTATATCGGTGTTGCGACCCGTTTTAGTTGTAATAGTATCTAATTATTTCTAGCTTCGGACTTATTAGCATTTCACCCGCGACTCCGTCTGTAGGCATTTCAAAATAAATCATTATTAGATCACTAGTTTCGTAGATTACATACAAACTTACAAACAAATTTTACCTCTTTATAATATAAGTATAGATTACAATTACGTCGGTACAGTTTCGGTTTTGAAATTGAGTATTTTGAGTTAAAAATGAATCCATCATTATTATCTGCCTAGCCTATTTATTAGCCTAATCCACATCCAGTCCAGTAAAGATTGTGTCCATCTCTTTATTCAGAAATTAGGGGATGAACTATACTAACTATTGCCGGGGTTGCGGGAATATTCTAATCTCGCAACTCCGGAACACAAGGGCAACTGAAAGAACAAAGTAGGTTTCTATTTAGTAGAAATCTGGTACTCCTTTCCGCTTCACCCAAAACGAGACAAGTCATGTGATAACAAAAAAGGGCCTATTAATTTGGCTAAAAAGATAATGGTGGAATATTTTAATATTTTGGCGTTAGTAATCTCTACAATCCACTTCGTCTTTAGTACTGAGACAAGGAGTTACAAGCCTTGTCTATTCCTCTCCAAACTTATGATAACATTAAAAAGTCTTTCATCTAACTCACTACATACGTACGGCAACTGAAAAAAACAGGATGGGTTTTAGTCATTAGAAGTCTGACACTTCCTTCCACTCCACCCAGCCAGAGCAGGAGGAGGTATTTGATGTTTTTCCCACCGAAAAAACCTCTCACCAAAATACAAAACATTCCTTAAAACCCGTCAACTGCATGGCAATAAATTTTAGTATTCGCAAAAAGAACCAAAACCAACCGCGTTAAAAATTACGATAATTCGTCAGGGGTCCGTGTAAAATATTTACGCGTAAAAATTAATTCCTGTCCAACCGATATTTATATGCCCAGCAGAAAACAGTAGTAACCCTTACAAAATATCAATTGGGGCGGCTGCCTGTCGTTTTTTATAGTTAAGTCTGTAAAACATTGGTGTAGCGTGTGTAAGGGCCTTATACCCGCTTGACACGCGAACGTACACTTGTAACAAAAAGTGATTTAGGTAATTTTTCTGGCAGTTTCCTATTAACTCGTAATATGTGCTATTTGCTACAACCTACCCACGGTTTTATGTTTCCCTTTACATTTAATGTTATGTACTTAAATGGCGAAATCGTTGTTATATTTTTGGGTAACCCCGTTATTGTGGTTTTTTTGGTGAATTCTTGTTTATGAAAATGTTTTTTGTGTGCTGCTGATGTTTCTGTTTTAGCGTTAGGGTTTTAGGCTCGTAAAATGTTATGGTAGATTGTTCTTAACCTACACATTTCTAGAAAAATAATAGGTTACATGCTAAAATCCATATAATAAAAATAAATAGGAAAAATCCAATGTTCGACTGGAAAGATTATATTTGGCAATGAAGCTAAGAAGTAATGGTAGTAAGATACTTTCAGATAAGGAAATGAAATATTTTATTACTATCGAAATATTTTATTTTAATCGACACACTACCACATCCAAAGCTAATTAATGTTATAACCTGGAAGTCATTAACACAAAAAACAACCTTTATCCATCATCAATTACAGCCAACAACATAAAATCTGTAATTAAACTGAAATTAATGTTTTCATTTTTTACTTCAGGGCCGTTTGTAGTGGTTGGTTACAAGATATTTTTTGCATGTTTTTACTCTGTATCTTGTACAGAACGTATACCATTAGTTTAGTATGACCAATTCGAGGGTTACTATCTATATTAAATTTTAATTCATAAATATGGAATACAATAATTGCTGTGCAATACTCTACTCTCGACTTGCAACAACCTTTCTTTGTGTTAACAAGCCAAAACCCACCATAACAACTCATTGAAAACACAATTCATTTTCCATTTTAAAAGGCTTTTTTTAAGGATGAGAAATCATTCAATGATTGCCTCCCGATCTAGGCGAAGTGAAAGGCTTTGTCAGACTTTTACTGACTAAAACTCATCCGTGTTCCGTCATTTGCCTTTCGTTTTCCGAGACCACGGGAACTCTTTCGAACAATTCCGCAACCCCGGCAGGCATCGGCCCCATAGTGGGCGCCGCCAATTTTGCTGACACCCTTTAAGGCTGCTGATACTTTTTTAATTAAGCCAAAACACTTGTCTCCATGATAGTACAGGCCTCTTTTATATTTTTTAAAGGCAACATTGAGCGTGGTCGCAATGATGGAGCGGTGTGTTTCTGTTATACTACATTTAAATTTATCCCGATCAAAAGTGTAGTAATTTGTTTACTAGTATTCCTATTTTGTATTAATAATGGGCTATACTGCCCCACTGCTGGGCAAAAGTCACCCTTATTTTTTCCACTGCGCACGGCACGGGTTTTTACTGCTCTTAAGAAGTAAGCGTCTGTGTCTGGTAGTGCAGGGAAAAGTTGAAGGTGCACAGAGCGCATGGTAGATCCCCGATGAGATGGACAGACCAAATAAAGGCGGCAATAAACTGCCTTGTTCGTGAGTGTAACAGAAAGAATGGCTGAGGTCCGACAAGAAAGGCGCCGTATAACAGAACTTGTCACTCAAAGTGTTCCTGATTGACGACTACGACCACTGTCAAGAGTGAAACGACTAAGAAGAAGAAGAGGATTTTGATATTTCGTGATACGTTCGCGTTTGACCACCACATCACCTGATGGCAAGCGACGATGTGGTCTAAGATGGAGCACGCTTGCCTAGAAGTAACCTATTCACTCTTGACTTATAGATCCCAGGTTATAGCTATCAGCAAACACAGACTTTGGCAGGGAATTCCAGTACTGGACTGTACGCACAATGAAAGTATTCCCAAAACGTTTTGTATGTGTGAGTTACTCAACCTTCTCACTTGATAAGTGTTTTTGTATAGAAGTTGCCAATATTTTACTAATAATACGAACGTAAAATATAGAACTATTTACGTAGGATGAAATGTAATTTGGACGATGAAAGGTGGAAAAATACTAGCTCATTGGGCGACCTTCGTATCGCTGTATTTTTTCTGTCCGGTGTTTTAATGTTCATGCGAATCTTGTCCTGACAATAACTAACACAAAAATAAAGAATTATCCAATTTGCTGTATTGTGTGCAATAATCCAATTAAGACGTCACTTATCAATATTTGAACTGTTCACAACAAAATCCACAAATGATATATTTCGTAGAACGTGGACTTAATTACGATAAAAACCCTTTTTCTTTTGCAATTTGTTAGTTTGTTGGCTTAAACGCGGTAACCTTTGAAAGTACTGGGTGGATTTCGATGAAATTTGGTATCGAAGTAGCTTGAAGCTTAAGGAAGGTAGGCTAGGGCTAGCTTTTTATCAGACTGCAAAAAAGAAAGGTTATGTTTTATGAGGAAAGCCCCATGCGATTAGATATTTGTAGGTCAAATGGGTTTCGTAGTCGCGTGACTCAAGCTGCTGTTGAAAACTTGCATTGTAGTTGAGAATAAATTGCTCACCCTATCTTTTCTTACGGGGGTGGTAAAGGGCGATAATATTAATGGAATTCTGGGGGTTCATCGGAAGTCTTTTAAGACGATAAAGGATGTAAGGATTTCGTAACAGGAAGTATTTTCCGGGATAATAAGTAGCCAATGGCTAACTAACCCCGGGTTTTCAATTATCTCAAAAAATTTCATCAGAATCGATTTAGCGTAAACAGACATAAAAACTTTCGCATTTATAATGTAAGTATGTATTCAAATATGCAATTCGTGGTTAAATTATTTAGTAAGGATATTATAAAAGAAATAATATTAAGGATACTTAATCTCGACTTAGCTCATGAGGTTGTCGACATCGGAAAGTGGACTCGGCTGTCATTGTTCTGATTGTCGTATCCGTCAATGGGCTGATAGCTAAAAGCTTCGACGACCATCTATCGAAGCTGGCGTTGCACGGCTGGATAAAGGGCTTGATAAAAAAGTTGCAATACTCCTCGATACAGCTCGTATTGCGAAGAGGTTCCTTTCTCTGGAGACCTAACCACCGGTAGCTTGGACCCTGCTCCCGATACCAGTGGACTACCATTTTTTTTATTTTTAAATGTTTTTAATTGTAAGTTTTGTGTAAACAATTGTTGGCTTACCCAAATATATAAACAATTTATGAAATAGTCCAATCACTAATTTCATTTATAATTATTATTATAAAATGGTTACCATTTTATTACCCTCAAGCTGATTAAAGAAACAGCAACACTTGCATCAAAAAACGTAAAGTGCTTGATTTAAGTGAATCACTATCAGTTAACTCCCCTTAAGTGTCAATAAAGCACTCGAGAATTCAAAGAACTAACACGGGTTTAATCAAGCGAATAATTTCAATTGTTAATTAGTAACAAATTTCTCTGAACCGGCTCACATGCCTCAGTGGTATAAAAATTAAAAAGTGCAATTTAACACCACAACAGTATGTCGTGTTGTGCCAACATAACACGCAGTGAAGCCTTTAAAACTAATTATTTTATTTAATTTTATTTATTGAGAGATCCGACACGCGAGAATCGAACCCGCTCGGCGGGAGTCGCCAAACCTGTTACGCGTAAAAGGCAAAAAAGAAATAATTTATGCACACTGTATATATCCACTAAAAACATGCAATTTTACTCCTTATTTTCTTGTAACATAAGTTCTAAAGCTGCGTACATATACTTAGTGGTTTGAACACATAATTGTGTGCCCGAGTGTACATTTTTATGAATACACCTATCTTAGAAATATATTCAGTTTTAATTACCAGTGGTTTTATTATGTATAAATTTAGATTTTATGTGTTTTCAGTGAAGTATAAGCTAGTTATTTTAAGTATGAAATATAAATAATGATTTCGCATTATTGTGTTGTGGTTTATTCTTGGGACTTTGGTATTAATTCATGTATTTTATAGGATATGTAGCTTAGAGTAATAGGCCAATCGAAGAGTAACAAAGGGTCATTTATAATAAATAAATTGTTAGTAATTTGTGGTCTGAGAATATTTTATAGCTGAGTAATAATTAGCGTTTGTAATTAATGTTGCACATGGGAATGTTTTGTCAATGTTTACTGAAATTGCATAAATCTTGGCTGGCTTTTATGGCAAAAAGACCAGAGTTATATTTTTGTTTGGCATGAGAAACCGGTTTCTCAAGGATGCGTGAAGAACTCAAGTTCATTGAACTTTACTCTCGTCACAATAAATGAGTCAGCGGCAATATGTAGATCATTTTTAGGCGGTTATAATAGGTACTCTTTTGAAAAGCCTGCTTTTAGGGCCACTCTTTCAAAGTAAGATGGTGAAAAAATGGTAGAATTGAATGTTTGTGAAACTGCATGGCAATGATGGGTACAAAATTAATAGACTAGAATCTCAAAATTTTATTATCTGCCTTAACCTGCGTTTTCGTTGTTTTATACCACGAAAACGCAGGCTAAGGCAGATAATTACATTTTGAGATTCCAGTCTATTAATTTCAATCATCTGAAATACTTATAAAGATATATGTATATAATTATAGCCTTTTGACAGACAGACTGACAGGTAAGTATACAGCGGAATCTTAAAAACAAAGTTCTATAGGTTACGGTTCAGCCACGGAACATTAATATCTCAAAAAATTACATACGCATATTATTCTCTGAATAAAAAAACAGTGTTCTAAATTTTACGAAGAATTAATGATTCATCGATCAAAATGATTAACACAAAGATGCATTTTTAAGATTGGTGAATCATGAATCCAGTTATAGATGATTAAGTGATGATTCATTATCAAAGCCCGTAGATAAGACTGAATAAAGTTCACACTGATGAATTACCTCATTACCCTATACTGTCCTCTCATACCTAAAAAAACCTGTACATAATAGGTACAGGTTTTTTTGATTGTGAAAATCTATTATTATTACAAAGACTAACCGTAGAATTTCTTCACGGTCTTCTCTATAGGAAACGACCAATTTCGAACCGTGCACTAGCGTCTGAAATTTTATAAGTGCCCATGAATGTGCCTATGCGAAATAAAAATATTTTTTATTTTTATGACCCAATTACGGTGAAGCAAAAATAGGTCGGTTATGATTTTGACCGGTATGTCATGCATGAGGAGGACGAACGCGCGAGGGAGAGGCAACTCTCTTCCTTACGTCCCAGCCGCCGCGGGAGACGCCCCGCGCGTCGGGATCGCGAGCCGATCTCCGGCCACCGTAGGCGCAGGCTTGCGGTCGACGAGCAGGGGTAGCTCACCGTCCAATAATAGTGACGGGGCCCCATAAGGCCATTGCCAGCCGGAATTGCGGGAATGTTCTAACGAGATACCGCGGCCTCCGAACTGAAGGACCAGCGTGGGTTTTTAGTCAGTAGAAGTCTGACACTCCCTTCCGCTCCACCCAGAGCGGGAGAAGTCATTCGAAGATTTTCCAACCAGAAATAAAAAGAAGTGTCATGCATGTTCTTATTCATGACAAGTTCGCGTTTGATCACTATCTCCCTTATGGTAAGCGACGATGTGGACGAAGACGCAGCACGCTTGCCTAGAATTAACCTATTCAGTATGTTCGTCTGCTCCCTCATAAGTTGGTCACTGGTTTAGGCTCCGTGTCGCCACTAAATATGGCGCTATCTAGAGTTCAAGAAGTCACAAACTAAAGCAAAATACCTGCCTAATCATTTGCGTTTTCCGAACTACCTTGGGTCGGTTACCAGTCTAACTAGATGCAGTTGAGTATTAGTGTTGTCAATGATGACCAAATATATATATTACAATATTCACTCGATCTACTTAGCGAATATTTTAAAACTTGGAAACTAAAACTAAATTCAGCAAAAACTAAGGGCATTCTATTTACTAGACCGCACACTACCTACCGGGCTTATCAAAATAGACGAATTTGAGATCACGTGGCGTGTATCGGTAAAATATTTAGGACTTTTACTAGACAAAACACTCAATTGGAACAAAAATACTGAATCAATAATTAAAAAAGGTGTTAAAGCCCTTAATTCATTGAAACCTATCCTAAATCGCAAATCTGTTCTTAGTCCTTCAATTAAATTACGAATTTATTCCACTTTGGTTAGACCTTGCCTGACGTATGCAGCACCTGTTTGGTCTAGTTTAACAGAAACCAAATATAATAAACTACAAACTATCCAAAACAAAGCTATTAAATTATCTTATAACACACCATTCCGCACTAACCTTAAAACATTACACTACCGAATTAAATTTCCATTTATAAAAGACTACATATTAAAAATCTCACGTAAATTTTATTTGCATAAAAATCCTTCACATAGTAACAGTTTAATATCTGCAATTGGTAAAAGTAGACTTAGCTCATTATCTTACGCCCGCACGTACAATCGATATCGACTGCCCCATCACTATTTCCTCGGTGACGTATCATGACGATAGCTCGCTTACCAGCCGACGCCACTTGTTTGGCTGTTTACCAGTATTTTTATGTACTAACTACCCACTTATGCTACGATATCATTATTTACAATCTTAGTTGATTAGTACAAAAAAAAAAAGACGATTTACATTAGTAAAGCTTATATTTTGTTACCCAAACAGCACATTATGTGGGTCCATACAAAGACTTGCACATACAATGTTAATCATGTAGGTATTCTATAAATTATCTAAATAATCTCTTAAGAATACTATATATAATAAAAGCATGTTTAAATGTGTATAGAGGCGTCGTATAGCCTATTCAACATTGTAAATCAGGACTCGTATACAATTAGAATAAGTTCAATTGTAAACTATCTTTTAAAACTTATTTTTAAATAAAGAATTTGAACAACAAAAACAAAACAAATGATGACCAAATGACACCATGGGACCAACGGCCTAACGTGTTTTCCGAGGCACGGTGTTATCATACATTCAAAACTACTACTACTGAAAAATTTCTTACAGGAAAACCCAATAGCCCTTTTACCAAACTCAGGTATCGAACCTAAGACCTCATGCTCAGGAGTCGCGCTTGCGACTACACAACCAACGAAATAGTCAACCATTAAAAAAAATAAACTAATCAGCAGTAAGTGTTCATACATTTTACGGAAAAGTGGACAGCTATCCTCCATCACTATGAATAATATGTTTTAAATGTTACATGTAAGGTTGTTTACTCTGATTAGGGCGTGCAATCCCAGAATACCGAGATCTCGGTATTGCGGGATCCCGCGTCATTTCCCAATCCCGCGTGATCCGGGATTACGGGCGCGGGATTCGCGGGATTTGCACGACCTCTCGCGAGCGCGATCGCTCGGTCAGCAGTGTTGCAAACAACGCGGGGCCGATGTCGCCCGTTTATCACAGCTTAAGTAGCCTAATATCGCCGAATTTCAGTCAGTGGTAGCCAAAGTATGTAGCCTAAAATATCAGTAAAGTTTTTTATTCAGTATTTGTTACTGTTTTTATTTTTTGAAGAAAAAACGGTGTAATTTGATTGATCTCGTCACTGATGTATTAAAAGGAGGAAGATAATTATGTTACTCTCTAACCTCGCAATCAGTAAACCTGGGCCCGGCGCACTAATACACGCACGGAAACTCACACATCTGTGTTCAATGTCATTATCAGTCCCAAACCTACAGTTGCCGATAGACAAGGACAGAGATAGGAGACGGCGCTGTAGTGCGAGCGAAATCGCCGCAGCTGCCGAATGTTTGCGATTATGAATGAAGTGATCCCATGACCCATGTCTCTTACTTTTCTTCCTGGTGTAATTAAAACACTGTTTAGCTATACAAAAAGTAATTTTGATGCATATTTATTGCAAAAAAATTCTTAAAAACATGAAGAGACGAAAATTTCTTGAGCTGTGTGATCAACAACGTTCCGTGCGCGACTGAGCGCCAACTACGGGCAATCATTTAGTTTAGTAGGACCAAACGCTGTGTCTAGTACCGCATCTTCCTCCTTTTAATACATCAATGGATCTCATACTAATAGTAATACGTAAACAAATGTGGAGTTAGTTGATTAATTCATTGTTTTTTTTTTGTGATAAATAAACGGTGTAATTTCATTTTTTTTTGTGATAAATAAACGGTGCAATTTGATTGATCTCATACTAATAGTAATACGTAAATAAATGTGGAGTTTGTTGATTAATTCATTGTTTTTTTTTGCCTTATATAAATGTGAATATTTTCAATATGCGAGATCCCGCAAATGCCGAGATCCCGCGGGATTGAAAATTCGTAATCCCGCAAATACCGAGATTTTATTCAGGCTGCGGGATTGGAAGCCCTAATTGTGATAGATATTGAACAGATTGTACATATTATTTTCTTGAATCATTAATTGTTTTCGGGTTTAACATATTTTATTAAAACAATAATCTTACTTTATACTTATGTTTTAAATGCGAAAGTTTGTGAGGATGGGTGTATATGGAGATTGCGTGAAAGAGTAACAAACATCTATATAGATATATAGAAGTTTGTTTCTCTTTCACGCAAAAACTACTGCACGGATTTTAATGAAATTAGGTTAGTAGATTGATTGCATCCTGGAATAACACATGGGCTGCTTTTATCCCGGAATTCCTACGAGATCGCGAGTGAAGTCGCGAGCAGAAGCTAGTAATAACCTTTTTTCTTCTTTTAAGTAAAACAAAAGCCAGGGAGATGCGACAACATTGTGATTTTTCTAATAAGATCTTTTAAAAAATTCTACAGACAGAAGGAAATACAGGATACACAATTGTCGTATAATTAGATCCGGTAACTTTCTGAAGATCATCAAACCATACTGTACTCTATAAGTATCAATTCATAATAATAGTATAAATGCGAAAGTCTTTCCGTCTGTCTATCTGTTACACTTTCATGGCTAAACCGCTGTTGAAATTTGTCATGAAGATAGTTGATAACCTGGGAACAAACATAGACTACTTTAAAACTACTTACGAAAACCAACCTAGTCATTTGTTAGTAGTTCTAAAGTAAGGGCTAAAATAATTAATTGGGCGAACGCAGTCGCGGGCAACAGTTAGTCTGATACATTTATCTCACCACAATCTATATTAGCGGTGTTCTTGGAACATTGTGAGCGATACTCCATGTACATATAGTTAATATGTGTATTTATAGGTATATGTATCGAATTGGAGCCGGCGGCGAGTGCAGTTGAAAAGCGGCTTCCTACAGACCAGCACCAGTTGCAAACGCGGGTGGAATGAGGAAAGTATTTGGAGAAGGTATTTTTTGTTTTCAGATTGTTGTTGATTTCATAATTACAGAATCGGAGGTTCAATGCTTCAACCTCACCGACGCTCTTCAATCTGTATATGAATCGGCTTGTCGGTGAACTCAGCAGTGCCAATGTCGGGTGTCACATAGACGGAGTCTGTGTCAATAACATAAGCTACGCGGATGACATGGTTCTGCTGAGTCCATCGATCGGAGCGTTGCGTAAATTGTTAGGAATGTGTGAGTCTTACGCGGAGGCCCACGGGCTCAGATACAACTCAAAAAAAAGTGAGCTAGTCGTTTTTAAAGCGCGTGGCAAAAGTTACGAGTCCGTACCTACACTCACCTTAGCCGGTACTGTCTTGAATAGAGTCACAAAGTTCAAGTATCTGGGCCACTGGGTTTCCGAAGACCTAAAAGACAACATGGATGTGGAAAGGGCACGTAGGGCGTTGGCTGTCCGGTGCAATATGTTGGCCCGCAGGTTCGCACATTGCAGCAATCCAGTCAAAGTTACACTTTTTAAATCTTACTGCACATCATTATACACTTGCAGCCTGTGGGTGAATTACACACTGGGGACATACAAAGCCTTACGTGTTCAATATAACAACGCGTTTAGGGTGCTTATGGGACTACCACGATTTTGCAGTGCTTCGAACATGTTCGCGGAAATGCATACCGATGGGTTTCATGCTCTTATACGGAAGCAATGTGCGTCGCTGCTGAATCGTGTTAGGTCTAGCAAAAATAGCGTTATAAAAGTGTTTGCAGATAGGTGGGACTCTCCAATGCTGAGCCACTGGATACGCCTACACACTGACTATTAGTTTTTATATTTTATTTGTATTATGTTCCTTTTGTGGCTTATGTATGTTTTGGTGTCTTATGTATGTTTTGTTGTCTGTTTTGATGAGTGAAGTGTTTTATTATGTGTAAGTTTGTACCTGTAACTATGGATCAAGGTCTGAAATAAAGTTTATATTATTATTATTATATTAAAACATTTCGCGTGAGACTTTATAAACTTCTTTGAGTGAAATATATCTAATACATAAAATAATTTTACGTACAAGTTTTAAACACAACTCAAACAAATTACTAACTGATTTGCAACGATTTTTTTTAACCGTTGACCTGTCCTTGGAATTTCTCCTATATTGTGGGAGTTCTTTACTGAAAAACGTCACTTGTTTTAAACATGTGATAGAAAGAAGAGAGAAAGAAAAACATTTATTTGGCATCACATAATCATATACAAAAATACAAACAAATAAAAGATAAAAAAAGCCCGTGCCTGCCTCACGGCTGCGCCAAAAAGGTCCATTTTAGCATTAATGCCGGACAGATAAAACTGTTCAACATTCATGATTCAAGAATCTGTCTGAAGCTGGTCTTCCAATGAACCTCAAGGGACAATTCACGATGACGGAAATAGTTTCACACAAAAATGTAAGTAGGTATACTTATTATATAATATATATACTTATTTATAATCGAGTAAAGTAGTTGAGATACATAAAATGAAAAGTGAAAGGTAATAGGAAAAGTAAAGTAGTTAAATACAGTATAGTTTTTAAATACGTCACGCAAAAAAACAAGAATGATTAATCGTCATTACAATCTCTAGACTCCATAACGGGTGTTAAGAAAGCCTTTACCCACCTTCATACGAAATTCGTAGCCTATTGCGAAAATAACTAACAATACCACATCTACGCGCCTCACATCTAAGTCCCCGCATTGCCCACACATTACCGATCGGATACGCGCGACGCGCCGCGTCGAGCCTCCCAATAGCATTACGCTAATTACGATAATGCTCTGCATGTGTGCACTTTTATACTTCCCGATCCCTCCCGGTCCCTCTAAGTTAGAGATGTGAGGGCTATCTTAACGGAGGTAAAGCTTAACGAAGGTGAAAATATTGGTAATCATAATTCATATTTATCAATTTGCAATCTGCCTACTATTTTACTAACTATGTTGGAGCTGAGCTCCAGTCCAACAGGATTAAAAGTATCGCACAAAAAACTGAGAAAGGATGCTTAGGGGAGACTCCCTAATTACGACCATAATCATAACCATTCACATCACTGTAAATAAATAACACTAGTACATATACGTAGCATATCTATATCACAAACATGAATTAATCAAACCACAGAATGTAATCTTCCTTTGCCTTCCCCTGTATGTATGAGTGGAATTCGCTGCCGGAGTCTGCGTTTCCTGATCGCTATATACCCTAGGGATCTTTAAGTCAAGAGTGAATAGGTTGGTAATAGGTAAGCGTGCTGCATCTTCGACCACGTCATCTCTTACCATCGGGTAAGATAGCAGTAAAACCGGAGCCTATCATAAAAAAAGTATATTTATCTGGTAAAGGCTTTGGGAACCTGCTCGTTTCTAGAACCACAAGACCGATTAATGTGGAGATACTTGGAGAACTCCTATGCCTAGCAGTAGACAGTTTACAGTCGGCTCTAATGCTGATGATGATAATGGGTAAATCTTCCTCACATTGATCTATATACCTACTATGAACATTTCAGCCAAGGTGTAGAAATCTCTTCCGGATTCTGTGTTCCAACCAAGCAAGAGTGAACAGGCATCTCTTGGGTTAGCTAATTCCGTCGTAGACCTCATGAATAGCTTACCATTAGCCGTGATCGAAGTCAACAACAGACTTCCGTGATTTCATCCATTATTATACTCGTATGTACCTAAAAATGGTAATTTATCACGTACTTTGTCGGCCGCATTGCCGTCGGCGGTACATATTTTACATTTATTATAGAATACAAGATGAGTCGTAATAGGACGTCATAGCATACACCTGTGTTACGATATTTAATAAATTGTACTTAAAGGTTATTATTTTAATGGTTTTTATTTGGAATCTTAGCTACTATTAATTAAGTAACTTACCAAGTAGGTCAACTGGTCAAGTCCTTGTAAGTCATTCATAAGTAGGTACAATTAAACAGGAAATTAAAATTAATATTTTAACTTTGAATTAGTCTGATTATATTGAAGTTCTTCATTCTTTTAAAAGTTCATTACTTGACATATATCGCACCTTTAGAATTGAAGTGGCTTAATTTTAAATTTTAAGAAAATGACTTTTATACACAGAACGACTTATAAACATTTATTTAAGCCGTTCTGTGTATAAAAGTAATTTTCTTAAAATATGTCAATAAAAATAAAAAATAAAATAAAATGCATTTAATTCAAGTAACTTAACTCATATAAGATTAACATAATCAGAAACACACACACCAAATATTATTTTCAAAGAATAAATTAAAATGAAAATGATAATTACAAAAAAAAGAACTAAATGAAATAAAAATGTCAATAAACAACAATAAAATTAATAATTAAATTAATGCTTGCAACATAAGAATTCGGCCAAATAGCAATGCCTCATACCATTTTTAACCGACTTCTAAAAAATGGAGGAGGTTCTCAATTGGAGTGTATTTTTTATGTGTGTAACCTTATTTCTCCTAGACGGCTAGATCGATTTGGAAAATTCTTTTTGCGTTTGAAAAGGTATAATTTCAGGTTGGTCTCATTGTCATCAAGTTAGGATCTGATAATGACATCCTAGAGAAATCGAGGGAACTCTTCAAATATTATAGCCACACCTATAGTGATTCTGGTATTTTTATAGTAATTTGTGTAGTTGCTTTCGAAAAACACCATTTGGTGATATGGAACTGATGATGAAGACAGCAGATGACTACCGGAACTACTCAATAATAAGTAGGTATTTCAAGGGTTGCGATTCGATTACTTGAATATTGTTGTTAAGCACTTCATGCTTGTCACAATGCATATGGTCAAGTGGAGCTCATGGTGAAGTACCAGGAGAACTTCTCAACAATTAACGACACTGCATCGGGAAAAGAAATATTTAGCAAAATCTGATAAGAAATTTCAGAAAAGTAAACACGAACTATACTGTGGTTCCAATTCTCCATCCTCACTGAAGTTAATATGTCCGTTGCCAACGGAAAAAACTAGACCGAATTTCCTAACAAATTGTCTGGACTTTAAAAGAGACTTTGACCTCTGAGTTTGTTTCGGTGTTTCTTCTCAGAGTAGTCAGTTAGGAAATACCGGCCTCATCTAGCTAAACTAAACACGCAATAAAACATGACGTGTAAAAGTGTTATTTATAACCAATTTACAGAATAAATATTTCATTTCATTCCATTTCATTTCATTTCATTTCATTTCATTAAGAAATATAGTTCTTAAAAGCAAATGTAAAAAAAATGTAGGTATATGGAACTAGGGTTTCGGAGTATGCAGTACCTTTGTATATTTAAAAAAAAACTCCCAGAGGAATTGCAGACGCTATATATAATAAATGCGAAAAGTTGTAAGTACAGATACAAACGTTTGTAACCGACTTCAAAAAAGGAGGTTCTCAATTCGTCTTGAACTTTTTTTTTATGTATGTTACCTCATAACTCGGAGACGGCTGGACCGATTTGAAAAATTGTTTTCGCGTTTGAATGGGTATACTTTCTAGTTGGTCCCATTATTACGAAATCAGGATCTGATGATGAGATCCTGGAGAAATCAAGGGAACTCTTCAAATATTATAGGCACACCTATAGCGTTTTGGGTATTTCTTATAGTACCTGGAGCAGTTTCTTCCGAAAAGTAGCATTTGGGGAAGTTGAACTAATGATGAAGACCACAGATGGCCACTGAAATTCCTCAATAATAAGTATTTCGTGGATTGCAATTCGATTACTTGAGTACGGATGTTACTCACTTTATGCTCGTTACAATACATATGGTGATGTAGAGCTGATGGTCAAGTACCAGGAGAACTCCTCAAAAATTAACGGCTATGCATCGGGAAAAGCAATATTTTGTAAAAGGTGATAAGTTGTTGACATTACGGCTTTTGTAACTAGATAAATTACAAACCGACCCACTAAAAAGGGTAATTTTTTTTTTTTGCAAAGAATAGAATCGACTTCCATATCAAAATACTACAAAGCCATAAATAACTTTAATTTCGGAAGGCGGTGTGAAAAAAAAAAAGAAAATCAAAAACCAATAACACCGACTTCCGAAATTTTTTACTAAATAATGCCGGAGACTGTGTTTCCCGATAGCTATAACTTAGGGGTCTTTAAGTCAAGAGTGAATAGGTTACTTTTAGGTAAGCGTGCTCCATTTTCGACCACATCATCACTTACCATCAATAAATAAATCAAGAAAGAAATAGATAATTATGATTATTAATCTTGTTTCTTTTTGTTTAGTTCTATTTAATCAAATAAATAATTGATTACGACGCGCCAGCACACAGATAAGCCGTAAGAGGCGTTCGTGTATGGCCAAACATTTTTTTAGTATTTTTTGTATGTGTATTGGGTAAAATAATAAATAAAAAGTTGACATTTAAGATACATTAAGAACTGACCCACTAAAAACCCAGAAATAAAAAAACTTTGTAACAAAAAATAAAACCGACGTCCAAAAAACATTGCAGTGATAAAAAATAACTTTAATTTCAGAAGCCGGTGTCAAACAACGAAAATACCAACCAACAAATCAAAAAAAGAAAATATTTTTTTTACTTTGCAGTGATGTTTTTGGAAGTCGGTTTTATTTTATGTTACAAAGTTTTTTTTCTATTTTGAGGTACCGTATCCTTGGAAGAGCTATTAGTTTTTTTATAGTTTGGGACGGTAAACAACAGATGTGTGGTCTGGTATGAACTTAGTCTGTTTTCATTTACTTAGATTTAGTTGTAAAGGGTTGACATAGAGGCGATACAAAAAAAATGCGAAAAAAAACAAGAAAATTGACAACATGACATTACCCAACTCATTTGTCTGTGAGTCATGTCTGTATTACCTATCACATATTTACCTTCACAATCACACAACGTCTCAAAATGTAAATACAACCATAGAATCTGGATTGAATTTTCAATCAATTCTCAGTATGTCTGTGGCCGGACGCACTCCATCAATGCACGGAACATTATCTATCATTGACATTACTTCTAATGACGTAGATATAAAGCCAGAGGTCTTGTTTGAATCTTTTTTGCATGTCTTGTATGAGGTACCTGGCTTGCAGGTACTACACCTGAGATAGATCTAAGAAATCTGGTCTCAGACATGTATTAACAATTTTTTTTATTTGCAAAAATATTATGAGGCGGTTAAATTGATGTTTATTTTTATTTGAAGGAGTACAATAAATATAAAAATGCACTAAAAATTTAGTAGTGTAAAATATACACTACCACACCCACTCACACTTACACACATATCTTACCACACGTTTTCTTTCTAATATTATTACAGTTGTAAGTGTACATACTTACATAGTCTACCCTGTATTATAACATTTCAACAGGCACTTCTCAAGCACATATTTTGTTCGCTAAGAAACATTGTTCTGTACTTGTTCTTCTAATGTGTAGGAGGAAGACGCCGGTGTCTGTCACACAGTTAATACTAGCTCAGACACCGTCGTTTACTCTATCTGTGCTTAATTTATATGTTAAGTAAGAAATTATCTGTGTTTGTCAAAGATAGAAAAAAATTTGAATTAAATAAATAATTGAATCAATGGTCAGGTCATGGGTTCGCCTCGTCAGGCACATTACGTTGTGTAATTTATTTCATCACCACTGCCCTCAAATTGGTGAAGAAAAATATCGTGAGGACACCGGTATGTCATAGGAACAAAAGTTCGAAGAAGAACGGAGACATGCGATATCCACCAACACGCATTGGGCCCATGGTGAATTACGGCCCATTCTCTCAGAGCTTTTTGTTCCAGCTGGGGAACGTTATAGGATGAATTAATAATTTAAGTATTGTTACGCAAGTCGCTTAGTGAAGTACGTCGAAAAACTTCGACAGAAATCTAGAATGTTCGAGACACTAACGCCACCTGGCGGCGAGTAGCAGTACTGAGTATATCGAGAAAGTTCAACTGTCTTCTAATACGTCGAGACACCAACGCCTCTCGACACTAAAGTATCTCGAGTAGCTTCTGGAATATTCATGGCAGTGTAGGCGGTGATTCGATCTTACAAGAATGTTCTAGAACTCATAGACCGGGTTATAAATAGATCGCAAAGGAATACGGTCAGTCAGCCCCGTCCGATTACCATGTACGGCAAGCCGATCCCTTAGGAAAAGCAAGCCAAATACTTAGGCGTGGTCCTCGATAGACACCTCTCCTTCGCTGAGCACATAAAGCAGGCACGTTCGCGCGCCGCTTTCGCTCTAGGTAGGCTCCACTTCATTCTTAGCTCTCGCAGCAAGTTATCACTCAGGTGCAAGTTGCGTATTTTTACCGCGGTCATCCGTCCCATCATGACCTACGCCTGCGTTATTTTCGCACACGCAAAGCCCTACCTCCTCCATAAGATGCAGACCCTCCAAAACCGATTCCTCCGTAGAGTCACGGGAGCTCCCTTTTATGTTCGAAATGAGCTTCTTCACGTAGACCTCAAGATGCCCACCATACAGCAGTTCATGAAACGCGTCTCCAAGCGTTTCTTTGAAACTTCAATCCAACATAGGAATCCCCTTATCGTATCGGCCACCCAATACGAACCCTCGCGTATCTCTAAGATTCGCCGACCAAGGCATACCCTAGTCACTCCCGATGACGCAATCACCCTGCTCCAAGAGAGCCGTAGGGAAACAAGTACAGTGGCACACAAACACAAAAACCGACCGTCCTTCCGTCCTCGCCGCCGAGGCCCGCCGCGACGTCCCCGTAATAGTCCACCCCGACCCTTGCCAGAGCCAGCCCGCGATGCTGAGCCAGTAGCTTTAAATTCCCTTATTAATAATAATAATGATATGATCCAGCCTCTCCCTAGCTGCCCTCCCCTGCGACGCCCTAAGCCGAGGTCCGTACCCCACAGGGGGTGCCCTTAGCGTGTAGTCGCCTAGTTTGTAAGTTTTTTAATAAGCCCTGGCTGGAGGCTTTAATTAATTTATTAATTAAGGCAACCACAGGCAAGCCCGGTTAAGCAGCCGACAACCTCATAGGCTGACCTGATAGATGCCACACAAAAAAAAAAATTACGGTCAGTTAGTCTTGTTTGAAGATCCAAGGCGATATAATCGAAGCTTTATAAGTGAATTTCGGTGCGATTTAAGTGTTGAGTGACAAGTATTGCACTGTGAATAACTAAAAATTTTTATTTGGTGTTTATTAAAGTAAAGTGTTAATTTTGTTTTAATTGGTGTAAATTATTTCTATCCCGAACCCCAGCTCGTAACAGTATTATAACGGTCTTGATACTGTGATGAAACTTTCCATACTAATTACTGCCAACTCAGGCGTAGTTGTGGTTGTAAACTGTTCCTAACAGCAAATCATCACCATTATCATCATCATTCACAGCCTGCCTTCACCCACTGCTGGGTATAAAGTAGAAAAAAAAAGTAGAGAAAAAGAAGAGAAGACAGCCTCCTTGTCGTAACCAGTGTGGTACCACACTAGCTGGACCCAACATCCTGCTGCGTGCAGTTGTACCATCGACGCAGCTCTACGTGTCCAGGCTGCACTACGCTACGAAGGTTGAGGAGATCATGGAGTACGTGCAAGCTAAGACCAACTGGACTTTGAGGGTCGAGGAGTTGAAGTCGCGTCATGAAACGAATTCTAAATCGTGTGTAATGCGGATTCCAACTCATCTATTAGAGATATTCCTCAAGCAGGAATTTTGGCCGAAGGGTGTCGTGTATCGACGATTTCGCGGAAGATTACGCGACACCTCGCAGTGCAACACGACGCCGTCTATTCGTATGGGTTATTCACCAACTCGACACAAGAGACCGGACACACGTGTGTCCAGTTGGTGAAACTCAAAATTAGTATTAATTATTATTTCGTCATCTGGACACGCCAAGATTTTTACTCGTGTCCACTTAGTGAAACTTAAATTAAATTACTTTTATGTTTTCGCCAACTGGACACATGTTTGCATTTTACCCGAATTCAAGATAAAGTACAGTCAACCACATTAATGTTTTGTGTCCGATGATGATTATTCATCATCGGCCACTAAACGTCCTACTGCTGAGAACGGGTAATTAAATATGTAATTTTAAAATTATTCACTATTTGTGAATTTATAAAGAATATATTTTTGACACTGACAGTATTAGAAAGTCACTATCTCTATGCTTGTCTTATAATCTTCAACATGTAACCAGTTTTATTACACTTTTTATATTCCCGGCGGCCGGCGACTAACAATGACGTAGTTTGCTCTGATTGGTTGGAGCAGGTAATAAATCCCAACCCGGTAACCCTTTGGTCATATATCGCTATCAGTTTACTTCGTTTCACGTGTGTATTAAGTGCAGTATTTATGCCATTTTAAAGTGACGTGGATTTTAATATAGGTAAATACTCAGTTAGTTTTAGATTCAACATTGTATTTTTTTTTAAGTTATTTTAATTTAGCGATGCCGATGTAATTTATATTTTTTCATAAAAAAATCTTATTTATTGTTTCATGTAAAGACAAATATGTCTACAGAAGAAGTCTCAGGCCCATCATTGGCTAACAGAAATACATTTTCATTTATCAATTCTCAAAGAAATCGTCCAATTTTATTAAAAGATGTATATAAACATGTCCATCTAAGGAAAAATAAAGATGGATCTTCTATGTGGCGTTGCTCGAAAAAGTCAACTTGTCGAGCTATGCTCAAATTACATTTCAATAACACCACTATATTAAAAGCAACTGATCATAATCATGAAAGGGATTGACGAATAACGAGATTCTAATGGATTTTTGGTGTGGGAACAGGGTGTAAAGTCTCGCATTCCCACTGAAAAAGGAAGAGCCTTCGACCAGACAGATGTTTTGTCTGGTGGGCAACTGCCCGATGTTTGTGATCGGGTGATTTGTATGTATGCTAGTTGTGCGCTCAGCTCTACTTGCGCGATAGAGGATTTCTATAGTTTTTAGTTTTTTATGTAGCGAGATAGATGTCACTACATCACTCCCCTCCGAGACCGGAGGTCGTAACAGGATGAGTCGTGCATACATCTTGTGATGCTTGCCGGGCCAGTGGAAGGTAGGTTCCAGTGCGTCGGAACCGGAAGTCGCATAGTTCGCGGTGAGTCGGAACTGTGTGCGGTGTTGCCCCCTTTGAGTCGGGGTGATATCCCAGTGAGTCGGGATGATACTCCAGTGGGTCCGAGTAGTCGTGGTGATATCCCAGTGAGTCGAGATGATACTCCAGTGAGTTGGAGTGATGCTGCATGATCTCCAGTGGGTCGGAGTGGTGCAGTGCTGCGTAGTGGCTGGCTGCTGCTTCGACGAGGAGAGAAGTGCGTCTCTGCTTGCTGACCGACCGAAGTGCAGGGTGCTGTGCCAAGGTTGCTGAAGAGGCTGAGGGTGATGACCAGGTATGCGCGTCCGCTGCATGCTGGTGGTCAGGATACCCGTAGAAGCCGAGGGTACTGGCTGGCTGAATGACTCGCTGCTCGAAAGCTTGAAGGAAGTGATGATGACGTCACGCTGAACTAGCTCTGCACGAAGGCTGCGCTGATGTTCATGCCCGGGGTCACCAGATTGGGGATATGCGGAACAGGGTACATTCCCATTGAAAAGGGAAGGTCCTCCGGCCAGACAGGTGTTTTGTCTGGTGGGCAACTGCCCGATGTTTGTGATCGGGTGATTTGTATGTATGCTAGTTGTGCGGTAAACTCTGCTTGCGCGATACAGGATTTCTATAGTTTTTAGTTTTGTATGTAGCGAGATAGATGTCGCTACAAATTTAAATGATTGCGAGGATCAAGTAAAGCATAATCTAGCTACTTCTGTCTCAAGTCTATACTTTTATACTATTGAGCGAATAGAAGAGAAAGGACTCCACTTAGTTGCAAATATCCCACGATTCCAAAGTGTGAAAAATAAACTATATAGAAAAAGGAACAAATCATTGGGCGTTCAACGCATATCGTTCAATAATATAGCTAATACAGTTGTACCTGAGCATTTTCAAGATATCTTGCTTGTAGATCGTATCGGAGATCAACGTTTTCTCGTTTTTGCCCACCATACTATGAGAGAAATTGTTGCACCTTCAAAGAGATTCTTCTATGATGGAACGTTTAAAACATGCGTTAGAAAGTTCCATCAGCTATTCACCATTCATGTCGATATTGGAAGTACGAAATATCATACGAAAATTATTCCCACTATTTATGCTCTGCTGCCCAATAGAACAGTTAACACTTACAAAACATTATTTTGTTTAATTAAAAGCCAAATACCGGAGTGGCACCCAAAAACCATTACATGTGATTTTGAAAAGCCTCTTATACAAGCTTTGCAACATGAATTTCCAAATATAAAAATTGTGGGGTGCTATACTCATTTCTAGAGATGTCTGTGGCGAAAAGCAGAAACGTTGCGCCTAACAAAGTCGAAATTGGGAAAAGATCACGTGAAGAGATGTTGTACATTGCCACTTTTACCGACTGACGCGCAATCGGATGCTTGGTTATATATCATGGCTGATGGCTTAAACACTGAAGATGCAACAGAATTTAACGACTATTTTATTAAAACGTGGCTCGATGACAGTTCCGATTATATAATATACATACAACTGCTATAAAGAACATCATCGCACTAATAATTCTGTAGAGGCATGGAATGCCGGAATATCCAAAACATTGAAACGGAAACCAAATATAGTACAGTTTCTGGTCGCGATCAAAAGAGACATGAATGGTTTTTGGCGCCGGGTAATGATGGGCGGACCTATATCAAGAAAAAAAAAATTGAAACTATCAGAATGAATACTATGATCGCAGCCACTGTTAGAGAGTTTGAATCAGGAGAAATTAACATCGGTCACTGTATCGAAAAAATTAAGTAAATAAAAATATATTTATGATGTCTTATAATAATATTCTATGTTTTACTGTTGATTTTATTGATCTCTATAATTATTATCTTAGTTTTAGTAAAATGATTGTGATACAATTACCTTAATTATTACTAAAATACTCTATTTCCAAAGTGTCAAATATTTTTGTTACAGAGTTACCTAGAATGATTATTGTTTGTAAAATTATCCACCCATTTTAGTATTAGTCATAAGTATACTCTACTGATGATTATTTTGATATTTTATTTTATTATTTTATGTCATAAAAACGTTTCGACTCCACTCTAGTACAAACTTTACTGCAACTACATTTAGTAAGCAAGCAAGCTTTGCAAATTTGTCTAGGAGTGGAGTGTATCTTTCAAGGTTAAAAACGTAATTGCGTTTAACCTTGAAAAATACAAAAATATATTTTGCTGAGTTACCTTCTTTGATTTTTCTGTGATACTCGAAGTGATGATTGTAAATTATTAGGTATATTTAGATTATATTGAATATTGTCACGCTATTATAATAAAAGTAACATTAGCTAAGTATACTTTTCTTCACATTAATAAATCATCATGATATTTTGCAGCTTTTTCATGAAATAGAGGCGATTATTAACCTGACTGTAACTTGGCGAAAACATAAAAGTGATTTAATTTAAGTTTCACTATGTGGACACGCGTAAAAATTTTGGCGTGTCCAGATGACGAAATAATAATTGTACTAATTCTGATTTTCACCAACTGGACACACGTGTGTCCGGTATCTTGTGTCGAGTTGGTGAATAACCCATTCGTATTACATTTAACTCATGGTTTTACACAATGGCTACTAGCGGCATGGAGTAAATAAGTTCAGAATGTCAGCTTCACGCAACGCACACATAGACATTGAGTTTTCAAGAGTGTAGCTGTGCTTTACAATCTTATCTTATCTTACTAATACTATAAATGCGAAAGTTTGTGAGGATGGATGGATGTATGTTTGTTAGTCTTTCACGCAAAAACTACTGAACGGATCTGAATGAAATTTGGTAAGTAGATAGTTGCTATTTTGGAATAACACATAAGCTACTTTTTAACCCGAAATACTCACGCGCACGAAGTCGCGGGCAGAAGTTAGTCGTTTGTATTACAAGGAGTGAGTGATAGAATATCACAATTTACTTCACTGCCAAGTTACTTAATTGTCGGATAGCACAATGTAGGTACAGTAATTTTCCAATAGAAGGTGGGAATCCCACAACAAAGAGATTTGAGAAAACTTTCATAGAGTGAGCAAAGACTGAAATCCCTTGTAACGTGTTGTGAGATCTATGTTTTCTGATAGATAATGATTGGGGGTCTTAAATTAAGGATATTTTGATCACTTGTAAGTAAGCCAGCGTATTGCATATTCAGACATGTTATTGCTTACAAAACTAAAATAGTGGTCAAGCGCGAGCCTATAAATATCGTAAATCAAGATCCCTAGGACGCGTCTTTCAGTCGGTATGTACGCGTAAACTGCAAAACTACTAACCGATTTTATATATTGTTTTCGACAGTTAAGATAGTGATTCATGAAGAAGGTATTTAATTTTTTATAATTTTGTGTAAATTGACTGAAATATGACGATAATTGTTGAAGAGGTCAAATCAAATTATTTTGATAGGGTTCCGTATAAACTCGGGTTGCTAATGTAAAATAAATGAGAAACAATTGAACTTGTATTTGCTGTACGTGAATATTTACTCAAGGCTAGCGCTTCAGCTGGTCGTCTGTATAATTATTTATTCTGTGGTTATACACAATGGCAACACAGGAGTGTCCACAGGTCATGACGGAATGCCTAATTAATTGTTAGCAGGAACTAAACAATGGGAGTCAAAGAAACCAGAAGATAGGGTTGGCGAGTTTTGAGCTAATGAATAGGCCAACAAAATATTAAAGAGTTTATATGGGAATTCGATTTTAATATTAATTTCCATTTAAGTTTATATTTATAAGTACTTTAATATATTATGTAGATAGACTCGTCAACCCACTGGTAGATGAGCAACAAATAATATACCTACACCGAAATATATATGGCAGGAAATATCAAATAATACAATAAGATGAGCACAAAAGCTTATACTTTTCATTATATCACGAAGAGGGCAGTCTATTTAATTTGAATATTATAATATCATTTTAATATTTTTTTCAAGGGATTGCTGACCGATAACGTTACCAGAAGCTTAAGGTCAATTTAAAACGAACGTGTTCTTAATCCGATTAATGGCAGTCTAGAATGAAAAGATAGGCTAGAATGAAATTACACTCTCTAATATCATAATTATTAAACCGAGTAAATGTTTATAATGTCCTTTAAAGTAAGTGCTTAAAATGCATTACCAGCGTCACACACAGAATGTAAATAAAACTACACAGTTATAATATACGGGGGTGCGGGGGGGGGGATAGATTTGAAAGCAGAAAGAGATGATTCTTTATGTAACGAAATGTGGTACCTAAACGCAATGCTTTAGCTAGAAAACAGCGCAAGCACTAGCTATCAATACTAATCGGTAGCAACATACTCGTGGCAGGTATAGGGTCGCGGTCACTTTAATTTCATGTTGACATTTTAGTGTGGGTAACGAATCTATTTTTAATATAAATAAATATGTATAGTTTTTCTGTATGTGTGTTTGTTACCTTTCTTTATGTGTGTAACTAATTTAAGCAGCGCTTTCAACCACCAATTGTATGAGGTCTACCGGGTCCCCTAATAGTTTATATATTTTTACTATTTTAACGCGTCAGTTAAATCTCAAATCTAATTTAAAAATTCAATCACCACCTAAAGAGGTTTGACTACAAAAACAGTCTCTAGAAATATTTAGTCCTAGCAAATAAATAAATCCTCTTTTCTGTTCTGAGATCAAAGCTAAGTGCAAGAAGCGATAGCCGATACTAAAGTCTAAGTTCAACTTATGTAATAACCTATAAACACACCGTGTTGGGCCCATAACCTGTACCGTACCACCATAGCACTACCTCCATAAGAAAAAAGGACGCAACTAATAGACTGTTATTTATTTAATATAAATTAATGTGGGTACTTTTTTATATGTAAGTTTTTATTTACCAAATCAATTCGTAAGTTTGTTTATATTTAATTATCCAATTTTCTATTTAGTTCTTTCATTAGCATAGAAGTGTATACCTATCTATATTAACATTATAAAGAGGTAAATTTTGTTTGTATGTTTGTATGTAGGGGGTAATCTCCGGAACTAATGAACCAATCCTATAAATATGTTCATATGTGCATTATTTGTGAGGCTATAAATTATTTCGAAATCCACGCGGTCGAAGTCGCGGTCTAAGTGCTACCTAGTATCTTAAACTAAACTTATTTCAAAAAAGTAAAAACGTACTTGTCTGTTCTTCTCCAGAAGAAATGAATTATCTTTGCGAATGGACAAATTAGTTTCTGCTAATATTTATTTAAAAAAAAAATATTGAAATAAATGAACTGACTTTGATAAAAGAGGAAGTCAGATTTTAAACATTAATGGTTCAGCAAAACCAGTCTGTAGAATAATACAGACCGCAGGCAATACCTATCGCAGACGAGGGTAGTGATGACGTCATCGTTGATCGCAACTGGCAACTGGTCTCAGATTAATACCATAACCAGACATATTTTAATAAAATTTTGCTAAAATAGAAGATGCGCCCATTTTCTTTTGGAGCTTAGCACTGTCATAAACATTTAAATATTTAATATACCATGTTTATGCCCCATCCTCGCTTTTAATGGGTGCTTCTAATTATTACTATTGTATTTTAATTATTTTTGTGTGGTTGTCATTAGTTCGTTGTCAAGTTGTTATTAAAAAGGTGCTTTGGAAATTTTCTTATTATGTAGTAAAGTCTTAATATTTCTCTTAATGGTGTTATGTGAATCTGTTGTACTTTCTTTCATAATTATCATTGCGGGTTACCTACTAGTAAAATAAGAACTAGGCAGAAGATATTTTTTGATTGCAAAAGTAGATGAGATATTGATGATCAGGGGCAATGATTTTTTAAGAAAGTCTCGCTGTTATTTCCTTTCTCCAATGATATTAGGCTCTGTTGTAGGTAAACGACGATGGAGCACGCTTACTAAAAAGCAACATTGACAAACTTAAATAACCCGAGGTTTTAACTATCTGGCTCCGGCAGGAAAATTCACTCTCACACTCAGGTCCTATGTTATATAAAATGGACCTCAATTGGAAGGAAATAACAAAGCAGTAGATCTAAAGATGGATAGCAAGATGAGCTAAACTCTACCTCAAATGACATAACTTAAGTTCATTTTCATCACATATCTTTTTCTTCGTATTCTTCATTGGTGAAGGTCGTCCCCTTCTTGGAATATATGAGTGGTGTTATGGACTGAGGTTCTCCAGGTCTTTCTGTCCTCGCTGTGCCTAATCGCAGTACTTATAGTCAGACCAATAATCGATTAATTTGATCGGACCAGCGAGATGGTGATCTGCCGCGAGGTATTCTACCTTCTACCGTCACATCTAACTACTAATGTTATAAAACGGAAAAGTTTGTTTGATTGTTTGTTTAAACACGGTAATCTTAGAAAGTACTGGGTCTAAAAAAGAAGGAGATTATGTTTTTATCGTGATAAAATCCATGGGAGCGTAGCCCCACGCGACTGCAGTATACATATAAACATGTAATTAATGAGTATTTTAAAGTGTTTAAAAGAACATTTAAATTATAAGTCCTTTTCAAAAAACTGTCAGCCCTACGAGTAATTCGCGAAGGGTGTATTGTAATGGGGATTCTAACAAAACTGAGGGGTATTAAGGAAATATTTCGTCAGACATTTTCGGCTGCCTGGCGGAAGAATGTCGTAGTCCCTCGAGCTGATTAGAATGGAAAAGGTTTTTACCAACTAATTCACGTTGATGTGTTCTGCATGATAATTCCGATGATGAGGTTCGATTTTAAATAAAATTCTTTTTGTTTTGCCGGCATTGCCGGCTTTGGTTGGAAAATACTTCTTGAATGTTTAAAATTTGCGGCTGTTTATTGTAAGTCATGGAGATTTTTTTGCGTTGGTATATTGTTTCAAGCAAAAGGGATGCCAAAAAATAATATCCGAATAGCAGTTATTCAACCAAGGGCAGTAAACCATTTTTGAAACTACACACATCAAAAGTGTCTAGGGATCAAGCATTTTTATGCGGATTTCTTGAGATTGAGATGTGGCTTTGTAATAAATTTATGATTTTATAAATTTATATGGATCCTTTTTGGTGCATTTCATAATTTGAAACAGGAACTGTTAATCAAATTCGAGTAAAAGATGAAAATCAGCTGTCAATATTTTCCCTATAAAAACATACAACGCATTGACATGCCCGTTGGTATAGGGGTCAGTGGTCCTGACTGCTATGCGCAAGGTCGTGGGTTCGATTCCCACCTAGGACAAATGTTTGTGTGATGAGCACGGTCATTTGTTCTTTGTCTGGGTGTAATTTATCTATAATATGTATGTATTTAGAAATATATATGTATGTTTATCAGTTGTCTAGTATCCATATCACAAGCTCTGCTTAGTTTGGGACTAGATGGCGTTGTGTGAAAAAAAGTTGTGGAATATTATTGAAGACATTATTAGTGCTACTGTTTCCCTACTACTGATTAAAACCAACGTTATTATGGAGCGGCGACGTCATTTAAGCAGGGAAGAAATGCTCAGAGCCGTGGGAATGATAGAAGCTGGTTCCCGGCAACGTACTGTGGCTTTAGCTCTGAATACAAGTCAGAGTGTTATCAGTCGACTTTGGACACGTTACCGAAGCACTGGTACCGTGGCTGAGCGCCATGGAGGACGGTATCGCTGCACCACACGGAGACAAGACCGACACATTCAAATCTTAACTCGAAGAGCTCCAACAATAACCGCCATGATGTTAGCCGTGAGGCTTCATCACTCTTCAGGGAACTTAATTAGCGACCAAACAGTCAGAAACCGCTTGCATGAAGTGAACCTTCATTCCCGAAGACCGCTACGGGTACCACCTATAGCAATGCACAATCGTAGGATTCGATATCAATGGGCTCTTGAACACAGAAATTGGGCAGAAGAACAATGGCGTTTCGTGTGCTTTTCTGATGAGTCTCGTTTTGGTATGAGACCGGATACAAGACGTATACGACACTGGAGAACCCCTTGACGCCAACAGCGATTAAAATCCTGCCAGGAAGTCCATCCTTATAGTGGTGGAACCATCATGGTATGGGCGGGTATTTGGATCGGCGGAAGAACTGAGTTGATTTGGATCAGAGGCAACCTCAACGCTCAAATTTATGCTGAGACGATTGTATCTGACGTCATCGTTCCTCTACAAGTGCAAATCGGTCCCTTATTTCAGTTAATGCATGATAATGCACGACCGCACACCGCAAGAGTTGTAAGACAGACTCTCGCCGCAGCTAACATCAATGTCCTGCTCTGGCCTGCTCAGTCGCCAGACTTGAACCCGATTGAGCATGCATGGGATATGCTACAGAGAAGAGCTCTGCCGAATATGGAGGGTATCCAGTCGCAAGAAGACCTTTTTTTGTTGTTGCAACGAACATGGGCGGCCATTCCACAGCGTGATTTGGATGAACTCATTTTGAATATGCCAAACCGATGTTCTTGTGTTGTTAGTGTTCGCGGTAGAAACACGGATTATTAATTGTTTAAGTTACCCAATAAAATTTAAAAAAAAACTGTTATTTCAGTCTTTTTTTCGAACTTTAATGTTAGTGGTTCAAATGTCAAAAATCCCTTTATTAGGAAAATGGCAAATTTCTTTATTAATGCAAAGGTGACTTGGTTTATCGTTACTGTGACAAACGAAAACACTTTATTTGATGAATCCTTAAAGAAAATTTTAATTAATATCAATCAGGAGAAAAGTTATTGCAAAAATATATGTTGATCCCTAGACACTTTTGATGTGTGTATAAGGTCTTAAAAACCACAGAAAAGATAAAAGAGGTTAGAAAGGAAATAGTTCCTGATTTGTATGAAAACGCGTGTCGCCGCTTGTCTCCCACTCTTTAGCCCTACTACAAGCAAGAGGCCCGTTACGTATGCAAATTACGCACACAAATAAATTACACACACTTAAATCGAGAGCTTGCTACTGATTGTAACTCACTGTTGATAAACACGCACCGTGCATCACGGCCAATCAGGGCAAAGGACAAAACGTCAATGGTTATAGTGTGGCACATCCAGTACACTGTGAGTGGACTTGGTCATTGCGTTGATTAAGCGAGTACACAACGGGCAATGTATACTTTTTGTAACTTGTTGCAATAATGTTGTTAATGTTCGGAATTTCATAGTGATCAGAATATTTGTATGTTTTTTACAAATAAAATTGTAATTAAATGTTATTTTCGACTAACCGATGGAAAGATATACCTCCTCGCTCTATACTTGCGATCTGTTTTTTTGTTTTACAGGTTATAATTGCACAACACGGCATTTTAAGGCAGAGCTCTGTGTTCCGAAGTAATCCGAAGCGCACTAAACGCGGTGAATGAATTAATCGGTCGCGCAATGATTGTCGTATCATAAATGTGGCGCGCTCGACCCGCCCACATTACCATTCCAACCTTATTCATCTATTCCGTGTTGAAAACAACAACATCAATATCGTCTGCTTAGCATTTCCTAACAATAAAAGTTTTTAAGCTAACATGGTCACTAACCACCAAATACCAAATACGACATTTCAACCGGGAGGATGGGTTTCAACTGTCGAGGGCCTGGAATCCAGTGATTCAAATGTGTAAAAACCGAAAAAAAATCCGTAGAAAGTTCGCGAGTCGACACAGTGAGTTTTGTGTGTCGGGAACAGAATCGAGTGTTTAGTGATACATGTGACAGTGGTAGCGGTGTCGCTAACAGAAAACGAATGAGAAAGAGGGTAGACCGATTTGTCTGCTCATAAACTTCCACTCGCAATTACTTCAGTTCATCCGTGATCATGGCGCTTGCAACAGTGCCGAAATATCGGAAACTCAAAACAAATAAATCCTAACAATGTCAGGACAGCTTCTAGTCTTACCGGTAGCAACTGAGTATTAGTGTTGTGCATAGAGTTACTACCTGACCTCCACAACCAGGAGATTGGATAACGCGATATCTTTTGGCTAGACCAGTGACAGTTTTACTGGCTTCTGACTGCCTGTAACGGCTGTCAAAGATATCTAAATGACAACCAGGACCAAAGATTTAACATGCTTTCCGTGTATTTCGCTGCCAACTTCCAAATTCAGGGCTACTACTGAGAAATATCTTTCCATTATCGGACTACAAGACAAACGGCGACGCGCCATCGTTACATAGTGGACATCCCACCTACACGCACAAAACGTTTGGGGAATGCCTTCATTGTGCGTACGGCTAAGGAGTGGAATTCCTTGCCGGAGTCTGTGTTTTCAGATAGCTACAACTTAACGGTCTTTAAATCAAGAGTGAATAGGTTACTTCTAGGTAAGCATGCTCCATCTTTGACCACATCATCACTTACCATCAGGTGAGATGGTGGTCAAACGCGAGCCCATTCTGAATTAAAAAAAAACATTTTTTTGCCCGTCCCGGGAAATGAACCCGTGACCTAACCTTAGCAGTCGCGCTTGTGACCATTAGATATTTTAGTAGAATTTATATTTTATTAGCTTCACGCTGAAATTCTACACTGTTGGTAAGTATAATACTAACTTATATCGATTTCTTCTCCATGTTTCACTACAATAGCAAGTCATGAGAGTATCAACAGTGGCGACCACCAGAGATAGCGTCGGTCGCACAGACCGAATTTAACCAAAAAATAGAATTAAATTTATTTTATCAAACTATGAATTTCACAATGATGTCCATGTTAGGAAAAACCTTTTAAGCCATAATTGGCTTGTGATATGTAATTCCGCTCTTCCAGCTATTGTTGACAATTTTTTTATTTGAAAAGTAAACCGAACCAAAAGGAAAATATAAACAAAGTGATTAAATCCATTAATCAGAATATAATCGTGAAAATAATAATCGTGATGCCTCTTGGTACTTACTCTATCAAAACAGAGCATGTCCAAGAAGAACCAAGATACCTTTAGATACTCTGCGCTATCCCATCATTCAGTCCATCATGTGCTGGCGCTACCTCTACAAAAACCTTAAGAGGCTTAAACATAATAACCTCACTGGTAACTATATTTTTGCGCCGTCTGAGGTAGAAACTTTAGGACTCTCGAGCTCTCAGTCTCTTCAAAGAAGTTTCAAAAAAGCTGGTTGAAACTTCCCTGACCCAAAGGCTGAGTATTACTTTGGTCAAAGTGGCAATACCGCCAGTCACTTTAGTTCATTACCGGCTGACAGCATTGAGAACGAAATTTTTGATGCTTTATTTTAGTTTGTAGCTAAATTAAGATAAAATTGTTTTATAAAGGTAAGCATGAAATAATAATTATATTCTATACTAGTTTTGGCCTGTGGCCTCGCTTGCATGTCAAGTTCTGCATTACATGTTCAAGTACTTATCTGAAATCAATTATAGACTAATATGTTGCCTAGACTAAATAGCTATACAACGAAAAGTTTCATTCAAATCCGTCTAGCAGCTCCTGAGATTAGCGTGTACAAAGAGATCAACAGACGTATTTTTATTTTCTTGTTCTATTAATATTTCATTGTGTAGGTTATATTATATTATATGTATATATTTCTTTGTAAATATACTCAATGTACAAACACACTTTTTTACTGTTTTATTTTATGTATTGATTAATTATTAGGTTATCATTAACAATAATGATAACCTAATAATTAATTAGTTATCAGTTTTAACACGGTCCTAATGCTATAAAATAAAAGTGAAGAAAATACATTAAACATGTAACCATTCACCAGTATATACATATACTAATCCGGTTGGCATTCAGTCAAAACCATCTCAATACTATTGCTGAGCTCAGAGCCATCGTTGCTAGAACCATATCAACTGGTTGGAAACAATTACAAACGTACCTCAAAGGTTTGGTACAGCTTTTAGTGGCAGTAGCAGTTACTTCATCTTAGACGTGTGCTGTTATTTTAAGCCTGCAATACATGTTGGCCGAGCTTAGACCAACGCGAGCCTAGACAAATTGACACAAGGTAAGCGTTACTGTCTAGACATTCGGCAAGTTTGAAGGAAGCCAATGCAATTGCAAATGGCCAATATAGACGAGTTTTGAGGAGACGCCCACATGTTGGGCGCTGTCAGTTTTTATTGGCCGAGCGCGCGCGAGCGCCTTTGATTTGTGCAGAAAAACCGACACCGCTCCGAAGTGAGACAAGTGATCGCGAGCGACTGCAAGTTGTGACAAGCTACGTCAAATGAGGTCTATACACGTTGGAGCTTGTCTATACGCAACCAACTAGGCAAACTGTGACACCGAGCGATAGCAAGACAAGGCAAATATACCGTCTACCGTATTGGCCTTCACTCGATAACGCTCGGCCAACATGTAATGCAGGCTTTAGAAATATCTACCTATAATGAAAATTAAGTAAGCTGATATTAATAATTGAAGCGTCAATAGCCTAATGGCTCAGGTGTCGGCCTTTCGATCGAGAGGTCACGGGTTCGAACCCTACCCATTACCCTATTGCCGAAAACCCACTCCATACAGACATATTTCGCTTAGTTGGAGGGGTTGGAGGGGTTTGCTAGTAATGTGAAATCTACGCATATTGCTTGTTCTCTTTTTAAAAAAAAATAGACTATTAGATAGATAGATAGATAGATAAAATACTCTTTATTGTACACCAATAATCGAAACACACACTTGGTTTACAATACTGTAAAATATGGTTACAATTAATTAATTAATTGGTTAATTTTGTACTCGATAAACGACATTTAATTCCGATGCATCAGTAGCTTAGCTAAACATTCTAAAACACTTTCAAGGACATCAACAGGTGGTACAGAACACGTTTCAAGTTCTGCCAGGCACATGATGGATCGTCGGCGATCGATCGCTCATAGTGAACGATCTACCGGTGGGTTCGAGAACTAACGAATGCATGTCTTCATCTGGTCTCCTCATACATAGTAATGAGATCGGTTCAGAATGTAGATAGTGTTATAAGAGCGAGGATTGAGATGTTTTGCGTAGTGCAGTTGAATGGAAATTTATGAGGTTATATTTTGTTACTTTGAGAGAAAAGTTGGTAGTGCATAGTGTAATTGTTACTTTCAATAAGTATCAACCCTTCAAGTCAAGCCTCTTAGTCGTTTCAGTAGGTATATACCTAAGTTTGGTGACGTTTTTGTATAATTACACACACGCGTACCTTTTTTCCGCGTATTAATTATCAAGTGAATTGTGAAATAAAAAGTTTGACACCCTGTTTAACTCTACCCAGAGAGCGAGTGGGCGCTCTGGGTAGAGTGGAACGAGGTGTCAAACTTTTTTTAAATTGATAATAGGCTCGCATTTGATCATCATATCACCTGATGGTAAGCGATGACTGTACTGAATAAAAACCCACCCTGGGCCGCGATATCTCCTTAGAGCATATCCGCCACCGCACGTACTCCATACGAGTACTTACGTTCATACGTTCGACTAAATAGTTTGCATGATTACATGAAATAAATAAATAAATTCACATGAAGTGACTAATATCTTACTTTTTTTTTCTAAAGTAAAGAACTTTATTTATATCTTATATTAACTAATCACCTTTTTCTTCCGGCAAAGTTAAAGAGGTCTTATAAAGTTTATGGAACTAGATGGCAGCGCTATGACTGATATAAAAGTGTGGAAAAACATGATATAGTAGTTTTGGGTCCTTAATAATATTTTCACATTTTAATATTAAATACTTGAGTAATATTATATTTTTTAACAAAAACACAAGATAGTGTAAAAATCACATAACAGACCTTGTGATAGTGCAACTTTATATTTACTGCGTAGTACGAGTCAGATCATTGAAACGCATAAATTTTTCTGTTTTGTTGTCTGTATTACCCATATACTAGAACTAGCAGTTGCTCGCGACTTCGTTCGCGTGGGAAGGTTTTCCCGATCCCGTGGGAAAATCCTTTCTTAGCGAATGCCTACGTCATAACATCTACCTGCATGCCAAATTTCAGCCCGATCCGTCCAGTGGTTTGGGCTGTGCGTTGATAGATCACTATGTCAGTCAGTCGGTCACCTTTGAGTTATATATATTTAGATTTGGCCTTTTAGTTCCACGATCATAATGCCGTATTACCTAAAACAGGAAGCTATTAAGTTAATCAATCCTATTGAATGTTTATAAAAATTAAAACAGTGTCTTTGTATAACTTGAGAAATAAACAAACTTCTTACTTAATTAAAAATGGTAACTGGATAGGTATAATTTTATGCGAAACGATTTTTTATAATAAAGTAGGTTTGCTATTCATCAACGAGTCATAACAAGCTAACGTCACTGAAGAAAATGGATCACTGCGTTTTATGAAGCTTAAGTACTAAATAACCTGACATTTTATGCATAAATAATAAAAGCTGGCTTGTAATTATTTTGTCTAACTGGGCACCCTTATGCAGAATATTAAAGTAAAGAAAAAGTAAAGGAATTCCAACCTCCACGAAACTTTTATCAAATTAATTGGTGGTATGTCACATCTACAAAAAAAAAAACATTTATTTTATTTTATTTGTTTATTGATACCATACAAATATGATCAGTTACATAAAACGGAATATAAAGACATATTGGATACCAATACACAAAATCTGGGTCATCTGCAGCCGACTAGGTCTAATACCTGTATCTTGGCATGCAGCGCCAAACCACTCAAAATGAGTTAGTTACAATTTCAATATACTTGCAATACATTTGCAGCTTAGATTACATTATAGACTATCCTACTAAAAATCATATTGATAATTAAATAAATCAGAACTATGGAAACCAATGAACCACACTACAAATTCATACTACATTTTTTAAATTTATTTACATATTTAATGTTAGAAATTGTTATATTATTAATTAATTAAAATTATCTAACCAGGGTTTTTAAAATTAAATACGATTAATTTTTTTGTTTTCACTAACACTAGATGAATCGTTAGAAGTTTCTTGTAAAACAATCGTTTTACTACTTTGGTACAGATTATCATTAGCCTAGCTTTTTAACAGTATTTTACCTCCTATCTAGTTAGATGTTCTGGCTTCTGAGTATCCATAAAGTAATCCAAAGATGAGCCAATTTGAGTCGATACCAGTGGCGTGCCTTTAGAGGTACGAAAGAATCTTCACGTGTTAAAATGTGAAAAGATTGTCTGTAAGAGATCGCCTAGTGCGATAAGACCGCCTATTGTATGTAGTTTTACTTTTTGTTTCTGTTGTGGACCGACCAACCTTATTATAATATTTTAGAATTGGCAGTATATGTTTTTTATTTAATAATATTTGTATACTTATTTGTCAATATTAAAAAAAAAGAAAAAAAAGACGTTATGTAAAAATGATAGTAAAGACTAGAGCATTTATGAAAAGTCCGTATTTTATTGGGTAATTCTAGATCTAGTGGCTTCCATCCTCCACATATTGATGTCAGAAGTAGCCCAAGAAGAATGAAGAAGTGTGTGATGTGTGCCTAATTGTAATGTATGTGTAGTGTTTTCTTTTCCCTTGCCTTGCTGGTAATAATCACGGTGCGGTGCAGACCGTGCACTTGTAATGGCAGCGGTGGCGTTAGCATGCTGAGTGGCTGGTTCTGCAGTAAAAGCACCGCCAGATTCTAAGTCAAGGCTTTCCTCAGTATCATTAATGCTGTAAGGGAAGGGCTCATTAATACCATGTTCCCTATCAGCATCCTCTACCAATTGTGAGAAGGAAGTTTACCTGTTGCCGTTTACTTCCCAGGTCTGTGATGACTTTGGCAAGTTCAATAGTTTCCATAGAAATATTGGAAGGTGTACAATAAAGTATGTAATAAATAAATAAGATGGTAACTAAATACAAGCCTCGGTCAACGTTGCTTATCCTTTAAGAGCAACTCGTAAGGCCCTAGTTCCTTTTGATTATCACGTAGAATAAGGAATTTTCTACCTACCCAATATATCAGTGTAACAAAACTGTCGAAATGCAAGATAAGGGCGAGATGTATCTACAAATAAAAGAATTTAAAAAAAGAAGATGGAGTAATTTCGTCAATAGCCTAATGGATAAGGTGTCGGACTTGTGATCAAGAGGTCTCGAGTTCGAACCCCACCCATTACACTATTGCCGTAAGCCCAGCATCCAGATCCAGCTAATCCAGACACAAGCATATTTAACTTACTTGGAGAGGTTACCAAGATAGCTAGTAATGTGAATTGTACCCACATTGCAAGTTATCTTTAAGAAAAAAAAAAAACTCTTGAAAAACTTTCATATTATAATTTTGTTAAATATATCGCAATTTTTATGGTCCCGTAGCCGAATGGCAAAAACCGGCACCCTTATAGTTTCGTCATGTTTGTTTGTCTGTCTGTACGTCCGTATGTCACAGCCATTTGATTCCGAAACTAATGGCACTACACATGTGAAACTTGGTAGGTATATGGATTCTGTCTTTTTGGTCTGATTGAGTAACGAACATCCATCTTATACCAATAAACTTTTGCATTTATAATACGAGTACAGAAGAAAGAATATTGGTACAAAAATATATTTGTTACTTACAAAATATTACAAAATCCAGCCGCTTTACGTTCTCATTCCGGTATCGTCAATCGCTGTCGTGTGTGGCGCTTTTTGCACTCAGCTGCATTTCACGGATAACTGTAACAAAAACCACATTTTTATATACAGAAGGTCAACTTTATTCGAATTCATAATTTGCCTAGACTGTTTTCATATAACTAGCTAAAATGTACGCACTTGTGTGTGCGTACATTTTAGCTCGTTGTGCTCTATGTGTTACTTAAAGAAAGAAAAGAAAGATAAAAATTAAGTAAGTACTTGTACGAATGAAATAGGTTCATAGGGCATTCTATTGAAAAATATTGTAGGTAAGTAAGTATACAGTACTAAAATATTCAATTTTTAGCAAGTGTAAGACGTTAAAATCAAAAGCCATTTATCCTAACAAGGCTGAAATACACTACATTTTATAAGTCTAAAATTTACATGAAGATATTCTCCCAGAAACGCCCACCTGTCACTATTTCTTAGGGTTTGAAGAAGTCGCGAAACAAACTCCCTAGCAACTCAGGCTTGCATCCGATTGGCATTTGTTTAGAACTGACATAGGAAGCCCAGCCAATTTTAGCGACTAACAGTCTATTGCTATTTAAATAGCTCGTTATTCTGGTTTCAACCGCGGGAATATTTTATCACGTACAGCAGTTGGCCCAAAGGACAAACACGTGGGATAAATGTACACATTTTAATCGAATCAATCTTTCTTATTTAACATAATAAATGCATAAGTTTGTGAGGATGGATATTTGTAACTCTTTCACGCAACATCTACTGAACGGATCTAAATAAAATGTGGTAAGTTGATAGTTACGTTTAGTTTTTGGTAGGCTACTTTTTATCCCGGAATTCCCACGGGATCGGGATTTACGCGGCAAAACCCTCCCACGCGAACCAAGTCACAGGGAGAATCTAGGCATACATAAGTAAAAACTCTCATTTATAATATTATTTCATAAAAGGATTTTGAATTTTGGTATACCTACGAAACGTTTTAGACGTAAGTACGCGTCTATATGTGCGTACGCATTATTACACTTGTTGTGCAGAGTTGGCTTTCTGTAACATATATTTTAAGTGGTTAGCTCCAGCGAGCGGTGGAACAGAGGCGAGGAGGAGGAGTGGTCAGAGCCTAATTAGTACTAAAAATAACTTCAGAATAACTTAGTCTTGTTCAAGTCCAGGCGATGGTATTTTTGTGGGAGGAACGTGGACGGTTATTGTGGATGATGAATGGACTTATAGTTTTTTGCTATCCGAATGCCCCAGAAGGGGATTAATGTTTTTCGATGGTATGTGTTATATCACTATGGTGGAGTTCGTGGCTAAATAATAATAGTCGCACGGATCGATCTTTGAGGTTAAGCAACGCTTGCAGAGGTCGGCCCGTGGATGGGTAATCAGTTAATATAATAAACGATTGATATACTTTTAAAGCAAGTAATTTTTATAAGCATAAAATACATTGAATATAAAATCGTTTGATATACCACTCAAAGACATAAAACCTATTTAGTATAATATGATAAAATGCCTAGTTTTTATTTCTCTGTAAAAAACATGCAAACAAGGATACACCTTGCATGCAGCAGGCATGCAAACAGGGATACACCACGCATGCAGCAGGCATGCAAACCAGGATACACGATGCATGCAGCATGCATGCAAACAAGCATAAACCATACATGCAGCAAGCAAGCAAGCATGTAGCACACAAGCAAGCATGCAAGCATGCAACATGCAGCAGACATAGTTTCTGTCACGGCAGCGGCGCTGCAGGGCTTCGGGGCGGTCCAATGCGAGCTTATAATCGCAGATGTGTTTCACGCTCACCACCGCAGCTTCGGTGTTAAAACCACCTGCTCCTCAGCTCGCAGGCCGCCTCGCCCTTCCGCGCCTACGCAATTTTAAATAACACTCTAGGGGTAAGACAGACAAGACTATGTGGAGTCGGTTTTGCAGCGATTCGTTTCTGTCACACCGATTTCGCAGCACGCTCAATCAAATTAATCGTAATATTATATATTTGAAACGATAGGCCTAATAATTTTCGATTAAATAAACGTTATATCAAATAAAATTACGAAATTAGTTTTAGGGTTTATAAATTTTATATCTAAAGATATGATATCAACAGTTGGTATAACTTTGTACTTCGGGGAGTGTGCGCAGGAGCTCCATGACCTGATCCCTACATCTCCCTTTCACTACCGGTCTACCAGACGCACGGCTGGGTACCATCCACACTTGGTTGATATACCGTCTTGTCGTAACAAGCGCTTCTCCTCCACATTTATTGTGCGCAAAGCCAAGCTGTGGAATCCTCTGCCGGTTTCTGTGTTCCCTGCCACTTATGACCTTTCAGCCTTTAAAGCACGAGTAAATAGGCATATTCTGGGCTCGCTCGTCACATCGTAGACCTCATCTATCGCTTACCATCAGTCGAGATCGAGGTCAAGAGTGGGTCCATCAGTAATAAAAAACATAAAAAAACTCACGTTTATTATATCTCGTGAATTTTATTGAAATGAAAATATAAGTAGGTACCGAATAACTTTATATGATATGAAACGCATATGTTATGGGTAGTCAGAAGCCAGAAAATCTAAGTTTGGTCTTTCAAGGGGTAGATATCGTGTTACCCACTTGTGGAGGTAAGATAGGCAGGCGCTCAATAGGAAACACTAATACTCAGCTGCATCCGGTTAGACCCGCCGCTCATTGCAACTTTTTGTCACCGTGACTTTTTGTCACTTAGTCAAGTGCAATGAAAACTATACTGAGTGCGCTCATTATGGTGACTTGATAAGACCGGGACAAATAGTTGCAGCGACAGGCAGTACCGGAGTGACGTGACTGTCACTCGGCCTGTACATTACTATGGGAGTCCACTCACTGGTGACTTTTTGTCACTCAGCCGTAAAGATGGGCGTTTAAACGAAAAGCATATAATAAAACATGTTATTTAAAATAAGCGTATAAGCAGATTAGTTTGACAACCTCGTTGAAGTCCATTACAAAAATGAACGCGTCAACGTGATTTGTTACCCAAGAAGTGACCTCAGTGAGCGCATCGTGGGTGACAGCAGGTGACAGTAACAATAAGTCACGGTGACAAAAAGTTGCAATGAGCGGCCGGCCCTATAGTTGGGAAATGGCTAAGCAGATGAAGGGTATGTATAATGTAATGCGAGAACACTATAGACTCTGAGATTCATTTCTGATTAGTTATATTACATTATATTATGTCAATTAGTGTATAGGTACTGTCCTCTCATACCAAAAAAAAAATTGTATCTGTTATGCAAAGATTGTGAAAATTAAGATTTTTTTAAAAGAGTTACCGTGGAGTTTCTTGCCGGTTCTTCTGGAAAACGACCAATTTCGAACCGTGCACTAACTTCTGACGTTTTATGAGTGCCCATGTAGGCCTATGTGAAATAAAATAATTTTGATTTGATTTAATTTGTATTATATCAACGCATCGATATTTTATAACACAAACTGATATTCCAACTAACAATATTACAGTGAAACCTATCTATCTTTACAAATAAATATTTAACAACTTCATCGTTGGTCTTGTGGTCTCAAGTGCGACTGCTGAGTGATAGAACTCGGGTTCGATTCCTGGGTTAGGTAAAAAGTGCTATTGGGCTTTTCAATAAGTCATTTCTAAGTAGTAAACCGGAGTTTGGAAATTGGTGGTGTGATATTCCCGTGCCTCGGGAAACAAGTTAAGCATCCTGTGTCTGATCTCTCTCCAGTCGTGTCAGTTTGCCGTTTCATCAGACTATGAAGTCTATATGGATGTGTTCAGGGCCGGATTAACCATTAGGCGGAGTAGGCAACTGCCTAGGGGCCCCGCGTCAAATAGGGGCCCAGGCCCAGTGCACGCACCAAGAAAACATGTTTCTTCAAACGAGAATTTGATGTGCGTGTGAACTTAGGGACCTCACTGTATCTCACAAAATACAAATCGTTAGATTTAGTAGTAGAATTAAAGCAATTTTAGAACAAATCTGTGAATATGTAAACAAATATATTAAAAACCACGCCCTTAATGTGCGTTTCCTCAGTTCACACACGATTTGGTCAGTCAAAGTAAGAAAAGGGGCCCCGAGATTGCCATTGCCTTGGGGCCTCTGATAGGGTTAATCTGGCTCTGGATGTGTTAAATATGTATGAAACGGTAAAACGACACCACTGACGAGGAAAGGAACAGAGTACATGCGCACATACTTGTGCATAATAATATCTGCTGCGCCGCTGGTTGATCTCTGAGGTTGACCGCTGTTGTCGAAATCGGTTAGGAGAACTATTATTGTTATAAAAACCGACCAAGTGCGAGTCGGACTCTAGCACGAAGGGTTCCGTACCATTATCCATAAAAACGAAAAAAAAAAACACGTTTGTTGTATGAGAGCCTCCTTAAATATTTATTTTATTCTTTTTTAGTATTTGTTGTAATAGCGGCACTGAAATACATCATCTGTGAGAATATCAACTGTCTATCACGGTTCATGAGATACAGCCTGGTGACAGACAGACAGCCTTAACAATAGGGTCCCGTTATTACCCTTTGGGTACAGAACCCTAATAAACTAATGTTCACAATTATGTTTGTCCTATATGCGTTTTAAGACCATCGATCAGGTTGTGATGAAACTTTGGCAGGGTGTTCCGAGGACATGCAATAAGGTTATTGAACTAAAATAATCCAATGACAAAGGTTTTCTGTTCAGACATGCGAAGCCGCGGGCAGAAGCTGGTAATCTATAAAAATCCGATCGAGACGATAATTTTGTTCGTATAATAAACGCAGCGACGATCCTTCATCTGATTTAAATCTAATTTAGTTCATCGCTTCGCTCTGTGTATGTATAGAATGATTTGATTTAAGGGAGCTTCAGACGGTTTTTATGTTGCTCAATTATATGGATGAGTCATTCAGAAAATACTTGTCTCAAAATGCCAAAATATTAATATGATCACGTGTTATTTTGACAGCGTTTGTCAATCTCGTACACTTTGACCCACCACCACTGACTAATTATTATTTACTAGCTTCTGCCCGCGACTTCGTACGCGTGAGAAGGTTTTCCCACGCAAATCCCGATCCCGTGGGAATTTCGGAATAAAAAGTAGCCTATGTGTTATTCCAGGATGTCTACTATCTACTTGCCAAATTTCATTGAGATCCGTTTAGTAGTTTTTGCGTGAAAGAGTAACAAACATCCATCCATCCTCACAAAATTTCGCATTTATAATATTAGTAAGAAAGATAAGATTAGTACGAAGTAAGAAGTAAGATTACAGGCCTCTGGACAAGTGGTATTTTGTTTGCCCGTGCCTTCAACTGCCTCGCTGGTCTAGTGGTCGCAGCGCAGGCGGTCTTGGATTCGATTCCCGGGTTGAGCAAAAAGTGCTATTGGGTTTTTCTAATAAAAAAATCACAGTAGTTGCCTGGAGTTTGAAAGGTGGTGGTGTGATATCGGTCATCGCCTGATCTCTCACCGATTGTTTCCGATTACCGTCCCATCGGACTTTGAGGAACAGAGAGTATACCTGTACCTGCCTACATATAAGACCGTAACCATTACTTCTCCCTAAACGCAAGACTGTACAATAAAGTACATAAACAGTTAGGTATATATTCTATCTTAATAGGATAACCTGTAAAATGAAAATAAAGGATTGGCTGACTTCTTTCTCCTACCAGGAAACCAAGGACCTATTGGCTGCCATGCCTAAGTAATTTTATTAAGTTATCAAACACACAACACACATTATATTATAATTTGTATTCCCATAGAATATTAAATCTCACATGCACTCACAGTTACATTACAACATACACACTTGCACACACATCAATGAGCAGTTTATTTATTTAGTATTTTCGGAGAAACTCTTTGCTTTTTGTTTTGTTTTAGATTCATTTAGTGTCATATTATTTATTTTTTTAATTTACTTTTTTTAGTTTTTTGTCTTGTAATACTCTTTTAGGCCATATTTTTGTGACCAGCTTGGAAGGAACCCGAAGCCTGAGATACAGGACGTGTCCTAGTTTGGCTGTCGGAAGTTTCAAGTTATGTGTATCGACCTAGCCGAATATAAATATTGTGAAATTGCTTTGTTCCTTGTGTATATGGCTTCAATAAATACTTTACTTTATTCAAGAGTACTATAATATCTCCTACGCAGATGGCTGCACAGATGGCAAAATCGATCAGGAAGACTATTAACTATATATATTATAATTAGGCACAATGAACCTACATACCTATTATATACGAGCAAAAGCTTCCAACAGAACCATTACAAAATAATAAAATATGGAACAGTATTTAAAATTAATCCTCATAAAAAGTAGGAAACGCATCGCATGAACAAAGGCTTAAAAACGAAGATCTTCCAAATAGAGATTCGATTCCATTGCCCGAAACAAAACGATATGTTTTATGCCTGAAACCTGGTTAGTACAGAAAATATAGGTTGAACAGCAAATGAGGGTACCAAGTCTACCAACATGACCCGAAGAATCGAAAAAAGTGCTAATAATGAAGGTACTAGGCTAACGAGCCAGCACAGAAAAGTTTAGCCGGCGACATGTTGCGTATGAGTATATTTTCTGTATCAAAAAAGAAATTTCTTGTATGTTTCATTCACCTGTTTTCGTAATATCAAGGGCAGTGGGCACTACTGAGGTCAGACTAGAAATATGAGACGGTCTACACATGTAAACCTACAATATAGAACAGTAATACACGCGCAGATGTTAAAGGTGGACTGTATGATGATGTTGTACATTCTTGATTAAAACTTCAAAGCTTCAGAGATTTTACGACGTAATTTTAACTGACAATGACAATGACTTATAACTGACTTGTATCCTATGACTACACTAATAGCAATGACTGAGGACGCATTTTTTTTTAGGTATGGCCACTCGTATTTCAGCACACTAAGGCTGGATACTACTTAACCGGACGATCTTGTGGTGACCTCTAAAAATTTAAGGGCCCCCAGCCAGGGCTTACATACTAATATTTACATTTAAACGACGGCACGCTAAGGGCACTCCCTGTGGAGTACGGGCCTCGGCATAGCGGGGTCGTTGGTAGAGGGCAGCAAAAGATCAGGCTGGGTCATATTATTTAAGGGGTTATTTCTTGCTACTGGCTCAGCATCGCGGGCTGGCTCGTTTGGCAAAGGTTGGGAAGGGTTTACGTTGTAAGTACGCGGACGTCGCGACTCGCGATGGGCCTCGTCGGCGAGGCCGGAATACGGAACGCGTTTTGTGTATGTGCTTTCTAAGAGTGCTAGTTTCCCTAATGCTCTCTTGTCGGATTGTAGTGGGGTCATCGTCGCCCGCGTCACGTCCTAGACGAACCCGAGAAATATTTGAGGGTCTGTATCGGGCGGCCGATACAAACAGGGGGTTTGTGTGTGAAGTTTCAGCAGAGGTGAAGTAACGCACTGAATGGCGTTTTAACACTTGCTTTATGGTCAGGAACTAAGGACGCAGCAAACCACCCGTCTTAAATACAATTTGGGTTATCCTCTAGAGCCCCAGTGGCACAAAAACGTGCCAGTAAACAAGTATTAGTTGAGCCCCGCTGGCATGCGATAAGAGCCCGCCCGCGATGCTTGACGGATGGTTGACGTAAATATGGCGGTCCTTGAGAGGGTAGGTAGGTACAGGTAGCGCCGTACCGTGGTGGCACGGAGCAAGTTTCGTTACCGCCGGCCAATCAGAGCACCGCGCCGACGCGTGCCATTTTACTGCCGACCATGTATTAGCTACAAAATGCATTTATGTATCGTATTTTCTTAGCCTTATCCCAATTAACTATATCTGGATCGGCTTCCAATCTAACTAGAAGCATCTGAGTACTAATGTGGAGCCCGATCTGATCTCCACAACCAATTAGCTAGGTAACACGATTAGCCTTGGCAAGACTATTGTCTGATTTTCTAGCTTCTGATTTCCCGTAACGGCTTTATGTGCTTTCCGAGGCATGAAATCTTGGTATGTCAACATGGTCAATTATCTACGGACCACCTTGGGCAAGCGTTGTTGTCATCCTGCAATACATGTTGGCCGAGCGTAGACCAACGCGAGCATTGGCAAATAGGTACAAGGCAAGAAATAATGTCCACACGTTCGACAAGTTCGTCGAACGCCAATGCAGACGACCAATGTAGAAGAGGGTCTGTAGAGCTGCCCACACGTTGGCCGAGCGCAGGCGAGCGCCTTTGATTTGTGACCAAAAACCGACACCGATCCGAAGTGAGGCAAGTGATCACGAGCAACGGCGAGCGAAGACAAGTTGCACCAAATGAGCTCTATACACGTTGGCGCTGGCCTTCACTCGGCCAACTAGGCAAGTGACACCGAGCGATAGCAAGACAAGGCAAATATACCGTCTACATGTTGGTATTGGCCTTCACTCGACAACACTCGGCCAACATGTATTGCAGGCTTTTTACAAGACCCGCGCAATTCCATTTGAACCTGGCGGCCTTTTAACCGACGTCGATTATTCCGGCTATAGAGCGCAGCGTGGTGTTCCATATTCTGTCTGATTTTCTTACAGTTTCAGACGTATCACAGCTAAAACCAGAATTTTTCGAAACGCAGCGGTACCGCAGCTCCAGTCTGCAAGTAACTTGTTAGACACAGACGGATGAAGATGAACTCGAACAAATCGCTAGCTGTATGGTAAGCGGAGCTTGATAGTAGTTATCATAAAGCTCGTGATTTACAGTTTATTTATACGTATTTTTTATTAATAGTAAGTAACTTGGCTTGTCTTTGAGTTTATTTGGAAATCTAATTGCACATATTATTACACATATTATAATTATATTAAAAGGCGGACATATATGATTTTAATTCAACATTACGTCAAAACTGCAAGTCACAAATTTATTCTAAGTCGCATTTAAATATAGTATTTAAATTAATGTTGTATACCTACTTTGTATTTTCCGTTGGGTTATTTGTGAGGAGAAATAAATAAATATATTATGTTATTATTATTCTTAAATAAAAAAGATTTCACTGGCTTATTTCTTAATTAAAGTTTTTATGCATAATTATTTTAGAATATTGAGATTTGTACAGTTGCCAGTTGTTTCTACCTGGTGGATTAAGGCCCATTCGCTCTCATAGAGAGAATACTTGTCCCCCCTCAGTAAGAACGTTTTGGACTGAATTGTAATACACACAGGCATGAAAGTACTCCTACACATGCCTGTAATCTGGAAACGTATCCTGAAGACTGACTGTAATGCTTCTTTCCACGAGTACAAGTCGACCTCGAGTAATACCTATCAGCCGACAACAAAAGGAGTCTTGGACCCAATGACCCAAGTAATTCGACCTGGTTACAACATTTGCATTGCTTCATTTAATTAAAATAACTTAATGAATAAAGTAAATCAACTCGACACTTTGAAGCTCCAGATAAAGAACACTATTCGCAACTCCTAAATTAAAACATAATCCACAGTTCAAACTTAGTTCAGAACTAATCCTTGGATTAATAAGGGCGTAGCTTTAACAAAAATACGCATTGTGGACACTTTTAGTTAAGGGGATGTTCTAAAGTAATCCACGAATATTTTTTTACAATTTGCTTGTCAATTTTAAGTTGTAGTATAGCTATAAAAATAAATATTCCATGGCAGCTTAATTTCCATTTATCTTTAACAAAATATACTCTTTAAAACCATCAGTACTTTATAAATTACAGTATTTTTCTATTTAACAGAATGTAATGCACGTTTTTTAAGGTTTTCCTTTAGATTACAAAACTTAAACGGATAAAACATGACAATGGCGCTAAAGATTGACTTATAAAAGTCCTTTTCTTACAATTTTCTTTATCATGATATTCAAATATTCCGCCACTGTTTCAAGCCGTGATCATGAGCGCTTTGATATTGTTAATGACTATGTCAGTTTAAAAACTTATAAATATTCTTTCTTGTATATATACGATTGTATTAATACTGACTTTATAATAACTAAAAACAGAACAAGAAAAAGGTGGGTCCCTTTTTTATTACTGTTTTTTTTTTTATTGTGGGTTCTAAATAGAAATCTTCCAAGATCGTAGATTAGTAATAACAGCGGTACGGTTCGATTTATAAAGTTAAGCAACGCTTGCCGAAGTCGACCTGAGGATGAATAACCATCCTAACATATGGAGACTCCTCCGAGCCTCAGAAAACACGTAAAGCCGTTGGTCCCGGCTATAATTTGTACATCTTTGACAGTCATTAGGGGTAGTCAGAAGTCAGAATATTTGATAATGGTTCAAGTAGTGTTGGGACACGACTTGAAAAAGAGTTTGTAAGAGTAGCCTCTTTTTGTACTGAGCCGGTGCAAACTCCCACTTCAAATGAGGCTCGGCTGTACATTTGAAGTAACCACTCCAAGGAGTATCGAGTTACCCATCAACTGGGTTATGGAGGTCATAGGCAGGCGCGAAACTCCTCTTGTTTCTCCTGGCTTTTATACCGTTTCATTTCAGCCCCGGTCAGCCCTCCTAATATTTTTGGGCCAGTCCGCACGGTTGTGGGTTGTCTCTTCTGTTGTGTTGGTATGCACCATATCATTTTTAGGGTTCCGTAGCCGAATGGCAAAAAAATAATGCAAAAAATAAATAAAAAAATAAATAAATAAATAAATGCAAAAAAGATAATGAGGAAAAATCTTGTAATTATTGTAGGTTCGCGTGATATATTCCCCTTAAACCGAAAGTTCAATATGATCCATTAGTAATAACGTCATATTCTTTACAATAAAAGCCGAGAGATCCATTGTCTGGCCGTGTTCACCCCAAAAGGACTTTTTTGTAATCGCGAAAGAAAAAAAGCCAATTGCGGTAAGTGAATGTTAGACCACGAATTCCGTAGGGTTCCGTAGGGTTTGAGATGTTTTAGATTGATCGCTGATGTGTCGAGTAATTTCAATAGGCAAAATAAAAGTAATATTTTTAATTTTTGTATTTTACTTACATTGTCGATCTTCTGCTGGTTTAAAATCGTCAAAAGCATATAACTTAGTAGTCTTATTATACAAAATATCCCATAGTCTTATATATTATAGAATAGAATAATGATTTATTTGCTTCGAAAGTAGGTACATAAATAAAAAGATGTTTACAAAAATTGTTTCGATGCTTGTACAGTCTACCTCATAAGTCAAAAGGCATGCAAACAGTTAAACACAGGAGAAATTAACTCTATAATAATCATGTCAATGTGGATTCATAGTAATCAAGAAATCAATGAAAATATATCAGTCTAAATACAATCAATGTTGAGATCATGTCAAAATTAAAATACAAAGGCTAAATTAAAATATATATTACGTATAATTAGGTAAATATTATTAAAGCGGTCAAATTTAAACGCTCCTATTGCAAGTCTGCTAGAAGATTAAAACATAAATAAGCAGAATTTTGTGTTCTCCTTTGTGTATATAATATTTTTAATAAAAATATTTTTTACAATTTTGAGTGTAATTTTGTATAAAACATTTACTTTACTCACCGTGACTTATAAAGTATATATTGTAATAACGTTTCAATATTTTTTATTATGTGCTTACAGATACACATTTATATTTTGTGAAAATAAACCTGAGACTTAGAGACAAACAAACAAGGCAATTTACAAACTGCTCACGGAACCCTAAAAACCGAACGTTTATTTATTTTTTCTTCTAAAAGGAATCCTATCGAACACTTTCTCTTCATTCATTTTGTCGAAGCCAGCAATTTTGTCCAAGAGACATGGTTTTGACCCAGAGTGCAATTACAGTTTCAATGAAACGACGTAAATCAGCGTGTGTGCGACTTTTCCAAGCATTTATGAAGTTTTCTTGCTTGCTATAGTGTGCAATGTAAATTGGGGATAGAAAACGAACAGTTCTTTTGGTTCTTTGTTTGATACGGTGCAAACAATTTATCCATACTCTCATATTCTCTCATTTGTAAATGAATTCTTTTTCAGTCTAGACGAGCAACCAAACACAGCGTGGAAGCGAAATCTAATGATTTTCATTCCATTCTATAGAATGGAATGAAAATCATTAGATTTCGCTTCTCAGTAGTCTTTGTTACTAGATTTTTCGCCACCTGACCTGCTGAAAGCTATTTCCAAAGAGAAGTTTTATGTATATGTTAAATGAAGGATATGACCTTGTTATACCCGCGACTTTGCCTGCGTCCGCATATAATTTATTTATTTATAGCCTATAAGACGTATAAGCTTGCCAATCATCTATAATACTAAGACTGTTAATAGTATATTAATCCACCTTATGTTTCTATCGTGCTAGTTAATTACCTAGTTAAGAGTTGCAAGCTGTTGTCATTCCCAAAATAAATAAATAAATAGTACTCCCCAATAATGTACCTGTGCATAAATAATGCATGATTAGTTCCAGGGAAATACCCTACTAATACAAATTTATTTTACTTTTTTATAATATAATTAGTTTTTTTATTTATTAGGATCACTAATACTGATAATTAAACTTAAAAACTATGGATATCCATGATAGTAAACCTACACACTATATAGTTATTTCAGTTATCACACATTGATAAAATCGAATCGATATAGCTCAAATAGAGCTTTAAATTATGTTACTTTTAATTTTTAATACGCCTGCAGTTTGCGAAATTCTAAATTCAGGTTTATGTATACAGTTGGATTTGAACGGGTGGTAGTGAAAGGCACAAATGCATATGATAGGTACTTTAAATTGCAAGAAACGAGACAAGCGCAGTGCAACTTAATATCAAGAGAGCTTCTGCAATGTCAATTGTAGCTACTTTTTAAAATCAAACAAACAAACCGTTTCGTCTTTCAAAAACATGGTAAAAGATCTTTATTTCTCTCTCCTTAAATTGTCTTAGTTTATTTTTTGTAGATTATTGTTTTTATAGTGTATATAGATAAATAGTACACCCATGTACTTATTTTCTCCTTCTGTGTCAACTCCATTCAAAGGTTGTCTGTAAAATATCGCTTTTAGCGATACGACCGACCATTATATCAACCATAACGTTAACAAATAAGTCCTTATTTGTTAACGTTATGGTTTACAATAAAGAATATATATATATATCTATGCCTAATATATATATATATATAAATATGTGATTATTTTATATTTTCATTAAAGTTTCTTACATCAATAAAGTTAACTGCCGCTGCCAATTTATTATTTTACCGATTTTTATTTATTACACCACTTTAAAAATCTGCATGAATGAAAACATATTCTTATTAAATATCTACTAGCGGTACATATGCAATATGCATATGCCATAAAGTAATACACAGTTGTTTTTTCACTGGATATTTTGGTCCAGAAACTCCCTCACGCCTCGTCAGAACTGTGTTAAAGATTCATTACAATTTGATCGATGGTAAAACAACTTAGAAGACAAACGTACAACCATTCAATTTTATTTATATAGAACTAGCTTTTGCCGGCGATTTCGTTCGCGTAGGAGGATTTTCCCGCGTAAATCCAGATTCCGTGGGAATTCCGGGATAAAAAGATATGTGTTACACCAGGATGTCAACTATCTACTTACCAAATTTAATTGAGATCCGTTCAGTAGTTTTTGCGTGAAAGAGCAACAAACATACATACATCCTCACAAACTTTCGCATTTATAATATTAGTAAGTAAGATAGTAAGAAGTAAGATAAGAAGTAAAATAGTAGGATTAGTAGTACGAAAGCAGCTTCTAAACTTGTAAGATTAATGAAATAAAAAATACTAAAATTGCTGGAACAACAGGAATAAATTGCTTTGTAGTGCTATCCTCTTAACAGGAGACGTGGCCTTGGAAAGTCTCTCACAAAGGAGACAAATTACCTCGTAGAGAGGTCAGTACTCCACTGCTTTAGAGAGGCAAAAGACAAATCGATATGGAAAAACTTAAAAAAGAATCTAGCAATGTGGGTAGAATTCACATTACTAGCAGTCTTGTTAATCTCTCCATAGATGTCTTCACCTGTTCACGGCAATAGTGTAATGGGTCGGGTTCGTACCCACGACCTCTCGATCGCAAGGCCGACACCTTAGCCACTAGGCTATTGCCGCTTGGTGCAGGCCTATGATGAGCAGTCAACGTCCTTTGGCTAAAGTGATAATGATGATGAATGAAGATCAAATATATATACAACGTGTAATTTAAAGGGTATATACATACCGAGTGCACGGCTTCTTTGGATGATAACAAACGATATGGCAAGGGTTTTGTAATCCTATGTCTACATGTGTGGAGCATATTAGAAATTTCAATACATTGATACCAGAGGCCGAATTTTTCAAATTAAGAAGAACGAAGAGAATTATCGTTTTATTGGCAAGTGACGTGGAAAGTCATGACCTTCATAGTGCTGTGACACGTTTGTTATTAGTGGTATTCAAGAAACATATGAAACCAATAATTTGGGGTCAATTCTGTGAGTCACTTATTTTGAGCTAAAACTTTGCATAGAGACTCCATACCAGATGTTGTCTTCAGTCCTTTTGGATAGATATGGGGTATCCGTTACACGTTGTATATTTAGAAATAAGGTTATGTAAGTGTGTTTCAATTTTTGGTGTACAATAAAGTATATTCTATCTATCTATCTATCTATATATCGCATCTGAATAATAAATACATAACATCATAATCAGTTTGCAACATTCTCACTGTTGAGACACAGGCTTCCCTTTTATGTCAGGAAATGGGCAGTAATCCAGAACGGCCCAGAACAGATTGGTGGATGTCGATTTATTTAATTAATATACAGGCTCGCGTTAGACCACCAATCACCTGATGGCAAGCGATGATATGGTCGAAGATGAAGCTCGCTTACCTAGAAGTAACCTATTCACTTTTAACATAAAGACCCCAAGGTTGAAGCAATCAGGAAACACAGACTCCGACAGGGAGTTCCTCTCCTTAGCTGTACGCACGATGAAAGTATTCCCAAAACGTTTTGTGCGTATGGGTGGGATGTCCACCATGTAACTATGTCTTGGGACTTTCGATCTAAGCATAAGCTGGTTTCCACACGATGTAATCTTTAACCGTTTTAAAAACAGTGGTGAAGATGAAAATTACACAAAGAAGGTAAATCACACCTAATTTTCAATTCTCAATTCTTTATAGCGTACCATAATGTTACATAGTTGTTATGCATAGTTATATAGAAGAGACGAGGAAGAACACTGCGTGTTTAATGTGATACTTTTTTTTCATTATTTAATTATTGTAATTAGTAAGGTATGTATGTATATTTATTTACTAAATAACATTCTAAAACCCATTGATTATTTATATTTATTTATTGTATCAATACTGTACAGTATTTTTATTAATTTTTTGGCATATCCTTTATAGCATGTATAAATACATACCTATTCATACATTGTAACTTATAAAATAGGAAATTTATCATTAAAGTATTCGCTTATACTATAATAGCATTTTTTTATTTTAAGTATAATCTTAAGTAATACTGATGTCTAGTCCTAAGTTTCAGTTGGGTTACTCCCGAAGATTGATTGCTTTTGAATTGAATTTGTGTAGTAGAAGTAGTTTGGTACACACTGAGAAACCGAAATAATGATACTATAATTAAAGTAGTACAAGGTTCGGGAATAACCTTCATGGAAAATCTTTCTTTATTTTAACCATGTTTTACTTTTTGGCATTCAAAGCTCATACTGTAAAACTGTAATACATAATACTTAAATGTTGTTGTTATTTTTTTTGGCAGTTAATGAATGGCCCTTATCACACAGGTTATTTCCTAGCATAGGGGCCATCCAACAAAATAACTTGAAAAATCATATGTACTTTTTTGTAAATTCAAGATATAAGTTTGTAATTATTTTATGCCAAATAAATTATATTATTATTATTACATTAAATGTCTTCCTTTGGAATTGAACCCATGATCTAGTAAGTCATGCCCATAACCTCTGGGCTACCACTGCTCTTGTATATGCTAGCTAATTTTATTTACTACTATGTAACAAACACAAAACTAACTACTTCCATCGAGAAGTAAACACAAAACGAAGTAACGTAAATAAATAAAATCAAAACACAGCTGAAACAATCAGGCTAATGAATTTACTTAAAGATTCATTGAACTGCGCCATATATAGAGTGACTGGATAAACAAGGGATGTTATATTGTAGCGATATCTATTCCACTATATCTATTAATACATATAAATAAATTAGAAGTGTCTGTCTGTGATTTCAAAATAGTTGTGTTTTCTCAATATCCAGTAACTTCAGGTAGAAGCCAAAAAATTTGTGCTAACTCTCCAGACTAAACATGCTTTCGTTAAACAATTTTATTTATTTTTAGGATCCTATTAGTATAACAAGATCAATAGAGTACTATCGGTGTATAGTTTAAGTTATAATAGCTGTAATTTAATAATATTGGAATACCTACTTAGCAAAACTTAATTATACAGACAGGGAAAAACTACTAGGTAACTTAAAAAATTGATCATAGGCTCGCGTTTGACCACAATCTCACCTGATGGTAAGTGATGATGTGGTCGAAGATGGAGCACAGAAAAGTAACCATTCACTTTTGACTTAAAGACCCTCAGGTTATTGGAAAACGGACTCCGGCAGGTTTCCACTCCTTAACCGTACACGCATTATTTTACTTTCTTTTTAAATAAATACACATGGTAATTATCCCGTTTAAAGTTCTAATGACACTGAAACACAGGTCTTTATAACCCTAGGTCAGGCTGGTCACTACATTACAGTAAGAATTATATTTTACCTCGATTGATTTCTAAGAGGATTATCATATACAGTATGTTAACTAACAGAGGACGTTCCCGTTAACCCGCAATAGTATAGCATCCATACATGCTAAAAACATATTACCATTCGAAAACAAAATGTTTTTAATTTTTTAATAATAAAATATTCACTAAATCTGTTAAATTGATACGTAAAAGAAACACTCTGTACACGCGTACTTGAAAGACGGCAACGTCGCAATTTATTTATGAATGCGTACGCGTGTACAGAGTGTTTCTTTTACATTACATTTCATTTACTTTTTTTAGCATGTATGGATGCTATACTATTGCGGGTTAACCGGAATGCCCTCTGTAAGTTAACATACTGATGTATACTTCTGGATTATATATACATTTCTGTAAACATGTTACTTGATTAGTTATTTTTTTACTTACTGTTTTCACGACTTCATAGACGTGGGAGTCCATATTATCTACGCAGTTTTTCTGTTTGGCACGAATTAACAGATATTTATTAAACTTTCACTGGAAGTTAAAGGAGGTTATAGGGTGGCTTATTATCCTTCCGCGATCGCGAAAACCGCGGGCGCCACTAATTGGAAATATGATGTCTTAAAGAGTATTAAAGATTTGACAATTTTATATTTACAAAAGTTTAATTTTATTGGAAAGGGGAAATCAATACCACTCTCGAATCTCTAATAGGCTCATTGCTTTGCCAGCTACCCTATGTTTCCGGTGATGTGTGAACCGACCCTTACCATCCAACGGATAAGCACGTCCTTCAGCCGTTTAGTTGGATTGATGACGTCAGTATGTCCCTTTCACTGCCACATTTGGACTACGTGAGCTGTCCCACCCGAGTACATAAATACACAACTCAGTAACTTATGGGTTAAATGCTTGGGGTTTTGCAAGCCTTGAATTGATTGTCTCTTTGCTGATTATACTTATACTAGCAATTGCCTGCGAGTTCGGACGCGTGATTCGGTTTTTGTCGAAACTTTCATCCACTATTTCAGGCCCTTGGTTTTCGTGAAGAAAATTATCAAATGGTAGGAGGAGCCAGGACAGGAGGGCCTGTTCTGGGTGGAGCGGAAAGAAGGGTCAGACTTCTACTGACTAAAAACCTAAACTGTTTCTTCAGATTCCCTTACGTCCCAGACTAAATTTCTAATATAGTTATGTGTTTATATACACATAACTATGTTATTATTACAACACATATTATTATTATTATTTAATGCATACTAGATTAGTGAAGTTCCTTGAAAAAAATAATATATTATCCCCAAATCAGTTTGGATTTCGGCACGGCAAATCCACTGAGCAAGCTGTAAACAAACTTGTAACTTTTATTAGCTCTAAACTAGACAAAGGAAAGAAATGTCTCTCCATTTTCTTAGATCTGGCCAAGGCGTTTGATACGGTTTCTGTTTCCCTCTTACTAGATAAGCTTGAAGGCATTGGAGTTAGAGGAACACAGCTTAATTTGTTTCGAAGCTACTTAACTGGGCGATCCCAGTGTGTTAGAATTGATAAATACAGAAGCACATATCTTCCGGTTACACATGGCGTTCCGCAGGGTAGCATACTGGGGCCCACTTTATTTTTAGTATATATTAACGAGCTCACTAACCTTCGTTTAAAACTAGGCGAAATTATTTCGTTTGCAGACGACACGGCTCTTGTGTTTGCCGCTGATTCATGGGATGAGGTCTTCGTTGCTGCTCAGCGTGGCTTTGATATAACTAGATATTGGCTACAGAAAAATGTACTTACACTTAATATAGACAAGACTAAGTATATGTGTTTCAGCATTAAGCGATCCATTGGACTAAGCGATAATCACAAAATTATTTCGCATGAATGCCTCTCTAGTTTCGGTTGGACATGTTCAACACTGGAGTGTGTTCTCACCATCAAATACTTAGGTGTAACAGTAGACTGTAATCTTACCTTTAGAGAACACATCAGGCTTCTTTGTACGAGAGTACGAAAACTTATTTTTGTCTTTAAAACTTTACGTGATGTTACTGATTTTGAATTACTGAGGCGGCTGTATTATGCTCTATGTCAGTCGCTTCTTACATATTGCATATCTTCATGGGGAGGTGCATGTAAAACCACGATGAAGTCTGTTGAGATCGCTCAGCGTGCTGTTCCAAAGGTGAGTAAATTCAAACCTATCTACTTTCCCACCGTATTGCTCTACCAAATATGTGAAGTACTTACTGTCAGACAATTGTTTGTTGTTAATGTTATTCTCCAACAACACTCTAAACTAAGTTATGACCCACGGCTGCGGGAACGACGTCGTAATCGTACGGTATGTACAAAACCAACTGGCCGTAAAACTAAGTTTAGCTCAAGATTATTTGGTTTTTTAGGTCCACATTTGTACAATATGATTAACAAAATTTTAAATATTTACCCATAGACAAAAAAACAATGTAAAAGGAAAGTATGTCAATACCTACAAAAGCTTGACTATAATGAGACTGAAGAACTGCTAAAGGTGAGGAGTTAAAACGTTGGGTATCTAAATTATCGACACACTCACACACACATTTCTACTCAAAGATCACGAACACCCACACTTCACACACACAACGCACTCAGTCTACACATACTTACATACACACACACACTTATTTCTTCCACTCACGTACATTTCACCTATCACAACAAACTAACAGAATATAACTGTTCTTAATTTAATTTTGTATAATTTTATTATTTCTTAATTTTATATAATTTTGTGATTTCTTAAGTTAAGTTCTAAATTGTATGATGGCTGTTAGTTTACAACATTTGGTGAGGATTGGCGCTGATAACCGAAGTACAGGCACTGCCTAGTTCGGTTACAGATGCTAGATTCTTTTGTTAGCACATAAAATTGCCATTTAAAATAAAAATAAAATGTAATCTAGTGCTAAGATTTTTTGAAACCATTAAAATTATTATTATTATTAATTATTATTAATTATTATACTAGCTTCTGCTCGTGACTTCGTTCGCATGGGAGGGTTTTCCCGCATAAATCCCGATCCCATGGAAATTCCAGGATAAAAACTATCCGATGTCCTTCCCAGGGTCCTAAACTATTCCCATGCCAAATTTCATCTAAATCGGTTCAGCGGTTTAGGCGTGAAAAGGTAACAGACAGACAGACAGAAAGATAGAGTTACTTTCGCATTTATAATATTAATAATAAATAATAAGTATGGATAATAACCGCATGGTTAAGCAACGCTTGCCAAATTCGGTCTGAGGATCTTCAAAGGGCGTTAAGGCTGCGTTTCCACCAGAGATGTGCGATGGAAATGTGTCGTGCGAGGATGTCTAGCTGTGCTGTGAAAATGTGTGGGGGTTTCCACCAAAGCTGTGCGATGAAAATGTGCCTACGAGGATGTGTAGCAGAGCTGTGAAAATGCGCATTAAAGTGTGGTGCGAGGATGCGCAAACCTCGCAACACATCCTTCTCAACACACATTCCTCGCAACACATCCCTTGCAACACATCTCTCGCACACATCCCTCGCACACATCCCTCGCTTGTTTTGTATGCGCAAAAATCTAGCTCCGCTGAGCCGTTTCCACCAGAGCTGTGCTGACAGAGGCGAGGTAAATGAAGCGATTCTATTGGTTCTTTATAAACACATCCCTCGCTACGCATCCTCGCACATCTCTGGTGGAAACGCAGCCTAAGCCGTTGGTCCCAGCTGCTGTTTTTACATTTTTGACTGTCGTTATGGGTAGTGACGCCAATCAATCTGACACTGTACTGTTCAAGGGATATCTTGTCACTGCTACTAGTTTGTGAAGGTCAGACAGTCGCTCCATGTAAAACACATATACTGCAACTGGTTAGACTGCAAGTCGACCCCAACATAGTATAGAAAAGGCTAAGCAGATGATATAATATTTATGTTAAGTCTTTTTTAGAATACTAACATCTTATTCAACTTATTTAAAAACAAATTGAAGACATATTTACTGTGAAAAGGCTATTACAGCGTCGATGAATACCTAGATGATAAGCGATAACCGTAATATTTATTTATTTACACTTTATGCACATAGGTACAAATATTATTGTTTTAGATTGAAATTAATTTTAACGATATGTTGTCTATTATTTTTTATTTTTGTTTTATAATATCACATTGATAAATTTTTTTTTTGTTTATTATTTCTAGCATAATTATAAATTTTATATTTGACATTTTATTTTACAATTTGATGACATATTATTACGGACATCTTTCTCTTTTTTAATTATATTTGACATTCTAGTTTTATTATTGATCATTAAAATGCATATTATTAATCTGTTTTACACAACACAATTTTTAATTGTATTGTATTATTCTTGATCTTTTTACACTAATCTGATTTTAGTTTTTCCTTTTTATTTGACTGATTATTTTATTGTAAATACGATTACCTACTTATTATAAATTGAATATGGGCTTTTAATTTCTACACGATGTATATTGTTCCGAAATAAAAGACTTATGACTTATTCGTTTGGGTCTAGAACCCAAACGAATAAGATGTTAGTACTCTACATTACCTACTTTATCAATTAGATTTATAAACACCATTAGTGCTAGCTAGCTTAAACACGTATTTTATCACTCCCAATTGAAATAACAAATTGATATTTCACTAAAATGCCTATGTTAGCATTCTACAGCGAAAATAACGTCCATTCGTCTTAGTCTTACGAAGCTTCAAAGAAAAAATGTTCCAATTTAAAGAAAGCAACGCGTAGTCCAATATTGTAGAATGTGGATTATATTATTTGTCTAGAAGTACAGACACAAAGGCGATTTCTATATGGATTGATCTAGATTCTGTTTAACATACCTACATAAGAGTGTAACCTGTGGATTACCTGAGTATTTCTTTGTAAATATAAGTACTTTTCAAGGTCGGATATTGCATCACAATGAGCTTATAAAAAAGTATTTGAGTAAATTACAACAATACAATACCATAATTTTTATTTCCAAAGTACAGATTATGCACATATTTTTACAGTGAAAGATTTACAGGTGCACAGTATATTTGATCAATGGGGGTATGCTAGATGGTATTTTTATTATAGAGGTCATCCATCCGTCCGTTATGTGTACAATCGGTGTTAATTAGTACATAAAGCACTTATAAAAAAAAATGGTATTGTAACGCCATTCGCCTAGATAAGTACGTCGAGAAACTTCGACTTCTAGAACGTTCGAGACACTAACGCTACCTGGCGGCGATTAGCAGTACTGAGTATATCGAGAAACTTCGACCGACTTCTAGTACGTTCGAGACACTAACGCCACCTGGCGGCGAGTACTAGTACTGAGTATCTCGAGTAGCTTCTGGAACATTTTAGGCAGTATAGGCAGTGAGTCGATTGTACAAGAATGTTCTAGAATACATCGATCGGGGTATAAATAGATCGCAAAGGAACGCAGACGGGAGTCTGATTACGACGATACGACGCAATATAATCGAAGCTTTAAAAGTGAATTTCAGTGCGATTTAAGTGTTAAGTGACAAGTATTGTAGTGTGAATAACTGTGTTAATTTTTCTCAATAACAGCCCCAGCTCGTAACAGTATTTATATTGGTTCATTCATTGTACTAAAGCCACTAGCTACAACATTTATGCTGCCATGCACTGATTTGTTTGAAACTTTTTAGCCATGTATTAGGAATTTGGATTGGGAATGACAGGACAGGTGGGGCAGTCCCATACTTGTTTATCCGGTTAGATGATCATCAAATGACTCCTACCGCTGTAAATGGAGCGGAAGGGATTGTCAGTCTTCTACTGACAAAAATACACCCTGTCCCTTGCGTTCCAGGTCCGCGGTATCTCGTTAGAATATTCCCGGAATCCCGCCAGGCAATGGCCCTATCGGCCCCGTCACTAGTAAAAGAATTTGTTGTTTTTTTTTTTTTGTTTATGCGTTTGTTATTAAGTTCTAACTCTAGTTTGAGTTATTCGTATTTTACTTAATGGATTTTATCCGGTATAACAGAATTTTATTAATTTATTTTATACCAACACTACATGACAATATCCTGAAAAAACTTTTTAGCAAAAAATAGAACCGACTTCCATATAGAAACACTACAAAGGCAAAAATAACTTTAATTTTGGAAGGCGGTGTCAAAAACGAAAATATATACAAAACTAAAGACACCGCCTTCCAAAATTAAAGTTATTTTTGCCTTTGTAGTGTTTCTATATGGAAGTCGGTTCTATTTATTGCTAAAAAGTTTTTTTTTCACTCTTTTTAGTGGGTCGGTTTGTAATTTATCTAGTTACAAAAGCCAAAATGTCAACTACTTATCACCTTTAACAAAATATTGCTTTTCCCGGTGCAGAGCCGTTAATTTTTGAGGAGTTCTCCTGGTACATCACCATCAGCTCTACTTCACCATATGCATTGTGACGAGCATAAAGTGCTTAACGAATGAATATGAATATGAATGAATATGGATATATTCATGTAATCTAATCGCAATCAACGAAATACTTATTATTGAGTAGTTTCGGTGGCCATCTGGGGTCTTCATCATCAGTTCCACTTCCTCAAATGGTGCTTTTCAAGAGCAACTGTACAAGGTACTATAAGAAATACCCAAAACGCTATAGGTGTGCCTATAATATTTGAAGAGTTCCCTCGATTTCTCCAGGATCCCATCATCAGATCCTGATTTCGTAAAAATGGGACCAACTAGAAACTATACCCATTCAAACGCAAAAAGAATTTTTCAAATCGGTCCAGCCGTCTTCGAGTTATGAGGTAACACACATAAAAAAAAAAAAAAAAGTTCAAGACGAATTGTAAACCTCCTTTTTTTGAAGTCGGTTAAAAATGACAACTGCAGGAACCTAACGTTGATAATCGTATTATTCTTGATTGCGCCAGAAGGAGGGTGAAATGACGATGCCTTCTAATGCGTTTGTGGATAATTATCTTGTCAGTTCAAACTTTGAAAATTGTAAGTTACTATTTTTCAGCTAACAGCAGTTGGGTTTTTTTAAATACTATTTTTAAGCCATTTAGAGCCGCGTTATAAAAATTTCAAAAAAAAAAATTACCTTCCTTACAGGTAAATCGTTATCGTTAAAAAGCAAATCCAATATTTTCATAATTTCAGCCAAAAGTGAACCATTTCTGGCATCACTGAATCATCGCCACAAGGGCCGACCCTATGCTCCTAAAATAATAAAACATTATCTTTATGCCTAAAATATGACCTTCACGAGCCAGCATTATAAACAGGCACCATACAACAATAACCGCTGACTAATAGCAGGCAACAAATCCAATGAAGACACTAAACATTGAACCAGCAGAGTATTGGCTTAACAAACACCAACATCTGCGTCTGGACCACACTACAGTGAATACAGAAGATACATTCAGAACGATCCTTGGAAAGAACATAGGGAACTTCCTACTTGTGCTTTTCCGTGTGTCTCGTAAAAACAAAGCCGTATAATTAATTCATCCATCCATCTTTGCTTGTTCGAGTTACCCGAAGACCAAACGCCTACATTTCTACATAATATTTTATCATCTACTTAGCTTTTTCCTAGCTGTGTTGGGATCTGATTCCAGTTTTACTGAATGTATGTGAGTACGATTATTGAACATGGAGCGAGTGACTATTTGACCTCTACAACCCTACAACCTCTCTAGCTGAGAAACACGCTACCCTTTGGCAAGACTAAGCTTTAATTTATTTTATTTAAATTTATGAATGGAAATTTAACCAATTGTGACTGTGACATTTATTTCATGTTAAATTTTGTATCCTTTTTTGAGTAGTTTATTATTGACACTGTAGCACTTGAAATTATTTTTATTGTTGTGCCCTAGCAGGGTTCGTGTATGAAACCTATACAGTATGTTAACTAACAGAGGGCGTTCCCGTAAACCCACAATAGTATAAGCACATCAATTTGATCACCACACACGCGGCCCGTCATTCATAAATAAATTGCGACGTTGCCGTCCTTCAAGTACGCGTGTACAGAGTGTTTCTTTTACGTATCAATTTAACATTTTTAGTGAATATTTTAATATTAAGAAAAAAAAAAAAAATTTGGCTTTCCAATGGAAATATTTTTTTAGTATGTATGCATGGATGCTATACTATTGCGGGTTAACGGGAACGCCCTCATTTGTTAACATACTGTATACAAATGACAGCTGGTACCAAAAGTGTAACGTGCTCTCCGAGATACGGAAGACATGATGAGATGGTCAACGATCCACAAACTTATCTCAATCAGCGTTGCTTAAACTTAAGAGCGTCCCATGAGGCTGTTATCATTAAGCCAAGAGCTTAATAGTACATACTAAATACGGAACGTAAATATCAGTAAGAAAAGCACTTCTGCTTGTATTTATTGAAGAACTAGCTTTTTCCCGCAACTTAGGCCGCTATCCCACTGGCGTTTTACGAGCGTTGGCGTCTCTCCAACGTCTGCGCAGCGCCAACGTTGCGCAGACGCGACGTTGACGTCGTGTTGTCGCGTGGCAAGCATTAACGTCCGCTGAACGCGACGTTAACGTCGCGCACATGATACTATTTGAGGCGTACAATCAGAAACATAATGGATTTCGACAGGGAAACACTACTGTTGGTTTTACTACTTCGACGAAAATTACGTAAAAGAAAAAAAAAAGTCGTCGTCAATTTTGGGAAAACCCTTTATGGTCCAACCGATCACAAGAAAGTGAATATTTCGCACTGTACTCTAATAATATTAAAAATAATGAATCGGAATTTTATAAATAAGTATTTGCGAATGCCGAAGACCACATTTGACGAACTTTTAGAAGTGATTCAATGTGACATACAATATAACTTGGGGTATGTTAGGAAAATAATACATTTAAATTTTTCATACAAACTGTTTATTTATAATAATAAAACGCTTCTGTGTATATTTTTAACTACTTTTTTTATTTGTTCAAAGACACTGTCTTATGGTTTACAATAATCAAAGTTTGTTTATTCGGAAATTTTCGCCATGGAGACCTTTTAGAATAATATTAAAACAAATGTATGTTTTCAACATCGAAATCGTTTTCTGACAGTGACTGCATTCTGAATCGTACCAGTACCTATGTACGCTCGCTAAAGCAGCGACTGTGCAAATAGCCGTCGCCCGTAACCCTCGCCCGTACCCACACGGACAGAGCAGGACGGCGTGATTGTACCTGTTGCCAACAAACGTGACGTTAACGTCGAGTTCAGTGGACGTTAATGCTTGCAACGCGACGACGCGACGTCAACGTCGCGTCTGCGCAGCGTTGGCGCTGCGCAGACGTTCGAGAGACGCCAACGCTCGTAAAACGCCAGTGGGATAGCGGCCTTAGTTCGCGTGGGTGAGTTTTCCCGCGTATATCCCGATCCCATGGAAATTCCGTGATAAAAAGTAACCTATGTGCTCTTCCAGGATGTCAACTATCTACTTACCAAATTTCATTCGGATCCATTCAGTAGTTTTTGCGTGAAAGCGTACCAAACATCCATACATCTATACATCCATCCTCACAAACTTTTGGATTTATAATGTTAGTAAGATACGGAACGTAAATATCAGTGAGAAAAGCACTTCTGCTTGTATTTATTCTCCCAGTAATCGTTGTGGTTCTTCTGCCTTTCCTTTCTCTGTGCCCAGACCTCGCAGGGACAAAACGCTCTGTCGTCCAAAACAAACATCTTGTGACGCGTTTATCTTCTTGAAAAGAGAAGAGAGATGCCCTCCCGAAGGAATAGTTGGAGCGTGCTGTGAAAACTGTCAAATTTATCCAAGACACGATATCCGGTGTTATTGTGTTGGAAGGATATTTTGAATTTAAATACCTAGCTATTGGGATGCAATCACTTGAAACATTACAGTGTTTCATCTGAAGGCTTGTGATCCTTTAAGCAATCAATGTAAAAGCTGTCAGAATATAGGCAACGGGTAATAAATCAGTCCTCTCTACTTCTCACTAAGTCTTCTACTTATATTATAAGTGCGAAAGTTAGTTTGTCTGTCTGTTAAACTTTCACGTCTAAACTATTCAAAGAATCTCACTGAAATAGGCTGCCTTTTCTACTGAAGAAAAAAAGTTTTCAAGCAAGCCGCTGCCATAAGCTTATTATAATTTTAAGTCCTTTTCCATATTAAATTAATACACGAAATATCATAATCCTCCGTATCGGTAATTTTCGTAAAAAGGTGTATTATTACTTCATGTATTAACATGCAGGTTATACTATCTACGTCACAGTTTTCGCAGTGATTGAGCGATTGAATACTGCGCTATGAGTCACGGGTTCAAGTTCCGCACCGAAGAAACTTGGCTTACAAAAAGTTGTTTCGGGGCTGGGTGTTTGTAAAAATGCACTCACGATACATAAGAATTTACGTGTTTGATAGCCTCTAAAAAAAATTTCCACTGTCCAAATTACATTTTACCTCCTATTAGAGACGGTCTATCATTGTTAGTCGTTACTTACGTATTATTCCCGATGACTCCTGTACAAAAGCCATTTACAAACAGCTGAAGTGGTTATTTTAAGACGTTTCTGACAGATGTGTTATTATCAATGCAAAAACACACTAAAAATTTTTAGGGCAATTTCAATAGTTATAGTGCCTTTGGAAATGTCGATAAACAAAAATAAACCGAAATTTCATTAATTATACTGTTTATTTCCTTCTTCACTTCCTACATTTTTAACTTAGCGACCATTAAATTATTTTGCTGATTGAACCAAATACAGGTACAAAAACTTACAAAGCTATTCTCATTTTGGTTCGGTCTAAAAATTCTCTTTATTTAGCCAATACCACTTCGATTTTTGGTCGATCGAATAATTGACACTTTCCATTGTCCACGTTTTAGGATGCCATATCCAGGTCTGACTCAGTAATCAAGATGGACGTTATTCGCAGCGGAGTGAAAGCTTAGGGGAACGGGGACATTTTGACTTCTAACTGGATAAGGATTGACGTCGAGAATCGTCGCCCTTTAAAAGTTACTGTAGGTATCCCTATAACTATACTTAGTGCGAAGTACCGGGGCGATTCATTATAGAATGATACCCCTCTCACCGTCTGATTTTCGAGTATCCTCTAGGTATCCTCAAAATGTCTAACGGTTAAGAAAGTCAGAAATCAGTCTGATTCGAATCAGTAACAAAAGAATTCCATTTATTTGTAACCCTAACGATATTTCAAAGTTGCCTGCCAGTTAACTGAATTGGACAAAGTACCAGGGAATACTGTTAAAATACACAACAGCAAAACTCCTAGATTTCTCTTATCAGTTTTTATTTAACTTTGTTTGTCCTCGCCGAGGTTCAAATTGACTATGTTACCGTTTAAAAGCCAGAAAATAAAATTGTTCCCACTAAGTGCACTCATTTCCCTGTCTCCGTTACTTTTAACATTGAATTTTCTGCGGAATCCACTTGTTCTGTTATTTATTTTGTAGAGGAACTCTAGATTGCTGTGGTTTGCCTGGAGTCCAATGTACTCGTATTTTATATCTAGATTTTTTTATGTTTCCCTTTCTCCAGCATGTTCGCCATTTAATGGTAATGAGTTGTAAAACAACATATATTTGGAATTGGAATTCCCTGCCAGAGTCTGTGTTTCCTGATAGCTATAACCTGGGAGTCTTTAAGTCAAGAGTGAATAGGTTAAAATAAAGTATAAGTACATACCGGATAAATGTCTTTAAATTACTTGATTTATTTACATACGTTTAAATAACCTAAATACAAAAGTAATCGTTCAACCAAATTTCTATCATGATGGCTGATCTCAACCGAGATTATCATCTCTGATCCTTTACTCTTATAGACCGATGGGGCGACAATCCGGCAACTAGGACAGGACAATCAGCGTCACGTACTTTTTAAGGCAAGGGAGTGTAAAACCTCTCCGGGTTCCTACTGTAATATTCTTAATGGTAAAGCGAAATTACGCTTTTGCCAACTTGGGAATCGACTCTCTTTTTTTCCGTGCGAAAATCGTTAAGTGATTCCTTCCGCTCGAAGAAAGGAGTGTCAGAACAGGATGTGATTTTAGTCAGTAGACTAAAATCACATCCTGTTCCTTCAGTTGACCTTACGTTCCAGGGCCGCATTATCTCGTTAGAAAATTCCTGCAACCCTGGAAATCGACCCGATGAACTCACTCAGCAGGCTTATTAATCTGTTTATTTTTTATATATTTGGGACTGATTAATGTTTTTAGCTCTTAAAAACATTTTAAGATTTTTGTGTGCTTGAAGGTATAATTTAGAGGGAGAATAGATGTTTGTAAACAAAAAGATTACTATTTTGTAGCTCCTTGTATTTTATCGTGAACAATATGTATGATAAACTCTTATATAACGACGTACGATAAACTCATACTTTTGTCATATTATATACTCTTGGAATTTCAAAACTTACAAAGTCAAAAACTTAAATGATTAAAAAGAAAGTAGATTAAAACTGTAGTCAACAATAATAAGACAGTTGATTGTCGGTCGGAAGTCGGTAATTTGTCTGTAAATTGTCAATATTTCCACATGTAATTGTATAAAATTACCTTATTTGGAATTAATACTAGTCATAAGGAGTCCCCCTTTTTGTTATTATGTTACGTAACTCGGTAATTTGTGGTCGAAATAGTTTGAAGGGAAAGAATTGTTGTTGGTTTAAATACAAGGTGTTGCAGAAGTAAGCAGTCATACTTAAAGGTTGTTATTCTTTTTTCCTCTAGGTTCTGTGTTTGATAGGTATGCAGTACAGACCACATAACAATGATGAACAATGAGAGAACAAATCGAATAAAACAATCACTTTCGAAGGATTTGAATACCTACAAAAAAATCAAAGCTATTATTGAACTAAAAATGGCATAAATATACATATTTTATTTCAATGATAGATTTTATTCTGAAAATCGTCGAATGATTTTTCCAGCTCTGGCTGGATCGGAAGGGAGTGTCAGACTTCTACTGACTAAAAACCCACCCTGTGCCTTGTGTTCCGGGGCCGCAATATCTCGTTAGAACATTCCCGCAACCCTGGCATTGATGTTACCACTTATATCTGAGTTAGTAGACATCGTATTTATGAAACGTCCTTTATAAGAAAGCTTCGTATAATTGAGAACCGAATCCATAGACATAATAGTATTGTTTGTGTCTTTGTTACGCTTTGTCACTTAAAACGCTGAACTAATATTCTTACATTTTGATTCAGACGTAAATTAAAACCTCGGAGATGTTTTTATTTTAAGTCTTTATTTATTTACTAGCTTTTGCCCACGACTTCGTTCGCGTGGGAGGTTTTTCCCGCGTAAATCCAGATCCCATGGGAATTCCGGGATAAAAAATATTTTATGTCCGTCTCCTGGTTCTAAGCTACCTCCCTACCAATTTTCAGTTAAATCGGTTCAGCCGTTCTTGAGTTATAAATAGTGTAACTAACACGACTTTCTTTTATATTTATACAACGTGTAATTTAAAGGGTATATTCATACCAAGTGCACGGCTTCTTTGGATGATAACAAACGATATGGCAAGGGTTTTGTAATCCTATGTCAACACGTGTGAAACTTATTAGAAATTTCAATACATTGATACCAGAGACCGAAATTTTCAAATTAAGAAGAACGAACAGAATTATCATGTTATTGGCAAGTGACGTGAAAGTTATTGACCCTTGTAGTGCTGTGACACGTTTGTTATGACTGGTATTCAAGAAACATGTGAAACCGATAATTTGGTATCAATTCTTTGAGTTACTTAGTTTTAGCTGAAGCTGTGCATAGAGACTCCATACCAGATGTTGTCTTCAGCCCTTTTGGATAGATATGGGGTTTCCGTTACACGTTGTATAGATATAGATGTTCAGGTGGGAAAAACATCGAATGACTTCTCCCGCTCTGGGTGGAGCGGAAAGTGTTAGACTTCTACTGACTAAACCTCCCCCTCTTGTTCCTTTAGTTCCTTCCTTGCGTTCCGGGGCCGCGGAATCTTGTTAGAATAATTATTCCCGCAACCCCGGCAGGCAATGGCCCCATCGGGAAAAGAAATTGTATAGCCTAGTTTGGAATTATTTACGGATTATATGTATGTTAATGCGAGCAAAGCTGCGGGGAAAACTGGTTTAATAATTTGTGTAGTTGTTAATAATTTAGGTAGAAAAAAAAAAACAAAAAAACTTACCATTTTTTTATAAAAATGGTAAGTTTTTTTTTTGTTTTTTCCAAAAACGTGGTGTCGATAATTATTATTATTTATTAATCTCTTTATTTCTCCTCACAAAATAACAAAAATAAAACATAAAACTAATTACAATTATGATTAAAAGCTATACATCCCTTAATTTGTGAGGAGCTGGTGTTTGAATTAGGCAAAAAAAAATGCCTGTAACACAAATCACCAGGTCTCCACCCAAGGAAAGAAATCAGCAGCTTTTTCTTATAGTATACTTATTAAATATAAATTATAGTAGAAATGTACACTAATTAAAATGAAACAGACACAACACTTGAGATTGTAAAATAAAAAGTAAAAATAATCCTAGTTAAACATGATTTATAAAACATAACTTCCTTTGCAGTCGGGTAAAAAATACGCCATACCTTTGTGCATTTATGTTAGGTGTGTGTGTATGTATATATGTGTGTGTGTGTATGTGTGCGCGAGTGAATGTTTATGAGTGTATGCATGTTACGATTATTTATATGTATTTTTATAAGGTCTTCTGTAAGATTATAATCTAAGCCACGCAACCACTTAATGACCAATGATTTGCATTTAGCTTTAGTTACTGCATAAATAGACAAATCCCGATTTAATACATTGTACAAATTAAAACTTTGGTAACAAAAAAATTGTTGAGCAAACTTTGTATTAAAGGGGTTAGTTTTACAAACTGCATACTTTCGGCGTTTGCCTCTGAATTTATTTGGTTCATATTTTAAAAGAGAGTGTTGTTTTATAACTGTATGCAGAATAAACAGTTGTCGGACTGTTAGAACCTCCCATCTCCGATACAGGTCTATGGTTGAATGATCAAATGGTAGGAACAAAGTAACTTTTAAAACTGCTCTTTGAGATCTCTCCAGTTTCAAAAAGTGAGTTTTTGAAGTGCCTCCCCAAGAGGTTATGCAGTAACTGAGTTGTGATTGGCATAAAGCAAAATAAACTGATTTAATAATATTTTTTGAGCTACATGTCGTAAAGCCTTAAATATGACTATTAATTTGCGAATTCTTGCTGCGAGTAGATCAATGTGCTGATGAAAATTCAAATTTTTGTCAATCATTACTCCTAAGTACTTTGTTACAGCCACGTTATTAATATTAGGGCATAAACAGTTCACACTGTCAGAGTTAGTACATGAGTGCGAGACAATATGGTGAGAAGAGTCCGGTTTGTCGTTCGTTAAAATAGAGAAATTAATATAATGGGTTTTTGCAACATTCAGCGTTAAAACGTTCTTGCGTAGTCAATTTGTGACAATATTCATCCCCGTCTGTGCCTTTAAAAAAGTCTCATCCCACGAACTACCAGAAAAGAGCAAGGCTGTGTCATCTGTGTAGGTTACGACTTTAGCATTTGGGATATCCATCTGACACAGATCGTTTATGTATACTATAAAGAGGGTAGGGCCCAGGATACTACCTTGGGGGACTCCAAAAGTCACAGGGATCTCCTCACTTATAACATTACCTATTTGCACACATTGCGTCCTATCAGTTAGGTAGTCTTGTAAAAGTTTCAACTGGAGACCCCGGATCCCAAGACATTCTAACTTCCTCAATAGAAATGGAACAGAGACTGTGTCAATAATTATTTATCGACACCACGTTTTTGGTTAGTAATCAGATCTTAACAGCAAATGATATTTTGTCATCGGTAGCGTGGTAAAGTCGATTGTGAACAGTTAACAATGTATGGTATTGACAAAAGCTGTCGAAATATCTCGTAATCAATTCCTAATATTTTGGCATTTCGACAGTCAGTTATTTTTATATGGAGCGTACGCCTATCTGAAATTATGTGATAAACAAAAATATGCTTTATAATTTCAAAAGCAGGCAAACTTTGTGAATTCATGACTAGCCCTTTCTCAGTGGGTTTAACAAAAGATTAAAGATAATGTATCTTCTGTAAATTTTACCGTTTGAGTATAAATAGCGTTGTACAGGATGCTTAAGAAGTGCGCAGAGACATTTAAAGGTGATAATATTATGCCAAGACTGATACAAGGTAAAAAAATATGACACAATAAAATCTTTATTGTGCTTAAAATAATACATATATCTTAGTTTAATACACCTACATTAAGTATCATTGATTTCAACTATCACAGAATTCATTCATCATTTATTCAGTTTAGTTTGCAGAAATACCCAGTCGAGCAATAAATTAGTTATAATATCTACTTTTTTGGCCAATTTTTTAAGGCCAGCAACTAATTTATTGAGGTATATCTATATAATTAACATCAAGCAGATATGTATGAATCGATTTATTCAATAAGGGTTACAAACTAAGTAGGTTTTTATTTTCATTACAACAAAAAAAATCACAGATCCAATGAAAGAAAGATAATCGTTTTTTTAAGAGTATTAATATTAAAAGGGAACTAATTTTTTGAGCTGTTATTTAAATATTCGAGATGTTATTATGATCAGTTGAAAAACATATTGAGCAGTTATGTAATTGAATGGTGGTTGATTAATTATTGCGACAGTAAAACATAGAGTAATAAAAAATCAATTAGTCGGTTATTTTATCATACAATGTCAATTTTAAAAATAATTGAGCAGTCCAATAACTGAATGAGCGGTAAAAATGATGGCCTCATATATACCTGTGTCAGATCCCCTCTATGGTGGGTGAATCATGTGGGTTAGGTTAGGTTAGAACCATGACCATCAGCGCGCTAAGGCGAGCGAGCGAAGAGAGCGTGCCACGGCAGCGCCCGCCGAGCGCCAGATCTCTTCTATTGTTGGTGAATCATTTGGGTTAGATGAGGTTAGCATGAGATTTCTTACCGACAAATTCCGATTTATTACTGCCCACACGTAACCGCTCATTCAATAATTTTTACCGCCCATTTAATTATTTTCCTGCTCAATTTAAATATATTCACTGATCCATTTCATTATTTTTTATTACTCATTTTTGTTTACTTTACTGCTTAGTTTCAACTGCTGAACTAGTTATTAAACGTGCCATTTATAATTTTTAACTTACCAAAACCGCTATTTACAACTGCCTCTTTAAATCAGTGCCATATTAAAAGAGCAGTGGGTTCGAGCCCCGTCGGGCACATTACTTTGTGTAATTTATTTCATCACCACTGCTTGCAATCGGTGAAGTAAAACATCGTGAGGAAACCGGTATATCCTAGGACCAAAAGTTCGAAGACATGCGACATCCACCAGCACGCACTGGGCCCGCGTGCTGGACTATGGCCCATCCCCTCTCATAGAGAGGAGGCCTGCGTCACTGCAGTGGGAACGTTTTAACGAACAATTATTAATATTACTATTGAAACAGTTTATTTTTAAGGAATTACAATGTAAGCAATAACACTACTTTTGTCAAGTAAGTAAAATATCAAGTCATATAAAATCTCTCGTGATTAGCCATTGTGAGGTGATTGCCCAGCTGTAAAACATAATACCTAAATTCAGAAAAAATGGTCTCGGCTCGTACGTACTCGACCAGCTCGTGGCTAAACGACTATGGCAACTATCTAAATATATCAGGATATTTCCTTGCCTAGGGGACATGTTAATGTTCCTATCGGCACCTGTAGCTAGAAGCCAGAACATCTGCCAAAGAGTATTGAGTTACACAGTAACATAAACTGGGTTGTGGACGTCTGATAGGCAGTTTTGCCAAGTAAAATTCTATAACGCAGTTGCATCCAGTCACACAAAAAGCCGACCCCTTTGATATAGTTATGAAATGTCTAGACAGATGATGCTGAAAACGTTTTGATTGCTTACAATGGCTAGTCTTATTTATACTTCAACATCGCTATATATTGTTTAGAAGGCCAGTAGTAAATAATTGTTAAATTTTCACACCGTAAGTAAAGCACGGACTTAATTCAAACACGACTAGGTAACTAATTCTAAGCTCTAAGTTTGTACGTAAATCTTTTGTTTTGTTTCACTTGTACGGTGACAGGCGAAGTTTGGATTTGTTTTAAAATTTATTCTCGGGAACAGAGAGAACGCAGAGAACACTGCCATTCTGTTTCCTCTCTTCGCCGTTGTTTGAATTCTAAATGGGCTGAACTTTCTTTGCGTCCGCCATCTTTTTAACAGACGAAAAAAGTCGCTCTAATGGTTACGGAAATTAAATTTCTGGTGAATTGATATACATAATGAGTTTTTATGAAGAACTGTGTAATTTAGACTTGAAATCGTACTGAATTTTCGGCTGAATTTTTGGCACAGGTCCTGGGATGGGCTGTTAAGTAAATCTGTGTTTTAGTGTAGTATTTTACTGCTAATAAGGATATATTTTTGCTCTGAACTGTTTGCGAAATTGCTAGTACGTTCAGCAGCCATTTTTCATTTAAATTGAATTGACGTTTCGCTTTGTCATGTTTGTAGCCTTCGAGTTTATGTCTCCAACATTTAGGTTTATGGAACTGATTTTATGTAATGTGAATCTTGAATTGTTTATTGTAAGACTAACGTTTTCATTCACTTAAGATAAGCATTAGGTTCCTTGATCTGTTTTTTCTTTACGTTATTACGCATAACAAGTTAATTTTATTTTTACCTTAAAATTGAAAGTATGAGGCGTAGAACCGTGGAAGAAACAGCAGTGGGACACTAAAGGTAAAAATAATAAAGTAGGACTTGTTTTTTTATATATTGTTTATTTCTACCTGAAGAAGAGAACGTTTATGAAAATGGTTTTTGTACTTATATTGGTGTCCGCAATTGGAAATTAATTAACCTTTTTGATGAAGTTTAAATAAAATTAATAAATAATATCTTTATTCAGTGCTAAAGGAATACAATAACAATAGTTGGTAATTGAAGCCTTCTTTTAAGCATATATGTAGTAGCTTGGTAAAGTACAACAGGTTTTAAAAATTCGCTAAGGAATTCATCGGAAAGAAATTGATAGGCAGTAGAATTACATTTCCTATAATATTTAGAAATTTGCTCAGAATAGGAATAGGAATAGTAAAAAGCTAATGAAAATTTCACAGTCCTCTCCGTTCCTCACTATTTTACTTTATTCTTTTCTGATATGTTTGGTCTAACAGAAACGTATGATTTTCACTCCCAGCACAGAAATATGAGAATTCATACGATTCCTGTGTATGTTAGTGGAGTGCTTATTCCTGTAGCATGTCACTCACAATCGCGAATCCAAGTGTTTTTATTTTCCTGTGAAAATCAAAGCGCAGTTGTTGAAATATATTTTCTACTTTGATTTCTATCGTGTTTTGTTGGAAGAGCGGTTTAGTGCGTGGCCATTCCTTTTAGTCAATAGCTTAATGGATAAGGTGTCGGACTTGTGATCCAGAGGTCAAAGTCAAAGTCAAAGATTTATTTGTAAATAAATATGGTTACAAAGTTCTTACAACTGTGTAATAGTAGCTTAACATATTTAATCATAATATTATGACATGCAAATTTTTGTTGAAATTAATTTAATTAATTAAAGGTAAAGTTAATTAGATAGGTATTATAGAAGGGATTAATTGAATTTGAACTGGAGGAATTCTTGTATAGTATAAAAGGGATTCTCAATCAACCATCTGCGTAAAGCCCTTTTGAAGCGGACCATAGGAAGTAGGTCGCGGGTTCGAACCCCACTCATTACACTATTGACGTGAACCCACTCCAGATACAAGCATATTTAGCTTAGTTGGAGGGGTTAACAAGGTTGCTAGTAATGTGAAATGTACCCATATTACTACTATTACTAGCTCTGTACAAAAAAAAATCTTTTTTTTTTTTTAAATTAGCCATTTCCCGACTTTGCTAGGGTCGGCTTCCAGTCTATCCAGATGCAGTTGAGTATTATTGTTTACATGGAGCGACTGATCTTACATATCTGAACTCCACAACCCATTAGCTGGGTTTCACCACGGAATAGATGAATAAGGTTGGAATGGTAATGTGGGCGTGATGAGCGCGCCACATTTATGATACGACAATCATAGCTCGACCGATTAATTCATTCACCGCGTTTAGTGCGCTTTGGATTACTTCGGAACACAGAGCTCTGCTTTAAAAATGCCATGTTGTGCAATTATAACTTGTAAAACAAATGTTAGACCGCAAGTATAGAGCGAGGAGGTATCTTTCCATCGGTAAGTCGAAAATAACATTTATTTATCATTTTATTTGTAAAAAACATATAAATATTCTGATCACTATGAAATTCCGAAAATAACAACATTATTGCAACAAGTTACAAAAAATATACATTGCCCGATGTGTACTCGCTTAATCAACGCAATGACCAAGTCCGCTTACAATGTATGCATGTGGTTGCGTCCTTCACACTTCAACCATTGACGTTTCGTCCTTTGCCCTGATTGGCCGTGATGCACGGCGCATGTCTCTCGATTTAAGTGTGTGTAATTTATTTGTGTGCGTAATTCGCATACGTAACGGCCCGTTACTAACGGGCCTCTAGCTTGTAGTGGAGCTAAAGAGTGGGGAGATAAGCGGCGACACGCGTTCTCATACAAATCAGGAACTATTTCCTTTCTAACCTCTTTTATCTGTTCTGTGGGTTTCACAATACCCCTTGGCAAAACCAATTTCAGATTTTCTGGCTTCTACAAACGACAGCCGGGAACAACGGCTTAGCGTGCTTTCAGAGGCACGGAGGAATCTTGTTATATCAAGATGATCACCCATCCACAGACAGACCTCGCCAAGCGTTGCTTAACTTTGAAGATCGATCCGTGCGTCTGTTATTATTTAACCACAAGATCCTCCTTTTTTTACAACTACACTAGTAAATTATTTACGGTTTAGGCGATATTATTCAAATTAAAATTTATATATTACTAGCTTCTACCCGCGACTTCGTACGCGTAGGAAGGTTTTCCCGCGCAAATCCCGATCCCGTGGGAATTTCGGGATAAAAAGTAGCCTATGTGTTATTCCAGGCTGCCAACTATCTACTTACCAAATTTCATTCAGATCCATTCAGTAGTTTTTGCGTGAAAGAGTAACAGACATCCATCCATCCTCACAAACTTTCGCATTTATAATATTAGTAGGAAGGAAGGATTATAAGGTGATTATTTAAGACAACGTTTATCAGCTGAAACACAGGTTGACTTAGTTCAGGCACACGTATTTAAAAATCTTAGGCCTAAGCAAGACTGTATGTTTAGTAGTAAAAAATATTTGAATTTTTTATTTAATTTTTGATTTGATTGATGGATGGATTTCTTTTTTTTTCAACGATCTTCGGGGTTGGGGTAAGATAGAGATAAGGGGTGAGACAAGAGATGAAATTCAGTTTAAGATGAATAAATTCACTGTATTGTCTGTTTCCACAAATATAAGATTAAGATTAATTTATACTAGGATGAATGGTGAACGATATGGGATTATGAGTCACGCGCACGGTATGTCGCCGAATTACGTACTGAACTATTGCGGTGTAAGTGCAATAATATAAATGATGGAACATACTGAGCGGGTGGCGCAATAATGATGACCTAGGTAAGCGTACTGTACGGTGGTTGACCCGTACAAATTATTATTTCCAAATCTAGACTTACCAGAATAGTGCTGTGTGCGCTTATAAAACGTCAGAAGCCTACGAACACTAAAAGATCGACGACGAAATTGGTCGTTTCTTATGGAGAAGAACCGGCAAGAAACTCCACGGTTACGGTCTTTTCTTTTGGGAGAGCCTTTTGGCCTCGCGCAGTTGTTTTTGTTGTATGACCTGTTGTTAGTTTAAATCCAACTAATAGTATATTTGTGAAAATTTGTATGCGCGTACTTGATGGTGATGAAAAGGACTATAAAGTTCGAAGCAATTAATTTTCAATCAATTTGTGATGCAAGTAATTATTTGTTTAAGTTTAATTACAGATTTGACGCCATCAACTGCATCAGACTTTAAGAGATTAAAAATGAAAAATAACTGACGCAATAAATAACTAGTTACACATATGGATGTAATTTAGGTTTGTAAGTCTTTGAAGTTTAAATTATTGAAAGAGCGCAATCTGCTAGCACAGGCATCTTCTTGCTTAAAAGGTTCTCCTTTTTTTGGAGTCTTTCAATCATCAATTTTATTATTAAAAACTCTGTAGTAAATGTGGTTGAAAACAATTTGTTTTATTTTATTTCCTACTCAAACCTATTTATTTATTATAAACTTTATTGTACACCTCACAATATTTCTATGGATACAAAAATTTAAACTAGTGTACAATGGGCGGTCTTATCGCACAGGGCGATCTCTTACAGACAACCTTTGGATGGACAAAAATTAAAGGAGACAGATTAAGGGCTGTCAGTGTACAAACAACATAAATAATATTAATTGAACATAATAATATAAAATACACACATACAATACAAAAATCATATTCTAATAAATATTACATGTATCTACAACGTGTAATTTAAAGGGTATATACATACCAAGTGCACGGCTTCTTTGGATGATAACAAACGATATAGCAAGGGTTTTGTAATCCTATGTCTACATGTGTGGAACGGGATCCTGCCGTTTTGACGAAAAGATTTTGACAAAATTTCATTACCCAAACAAATTTTAGTAACCTTTTTTATACCATTGCAATATTTCGAATGATTTTATTACGCATATTTTTATTTGTTCAAATTTTTACTTGGCAAAATATTACCAAGTATAATGTCATTATGGCATTTGGTCTTTAATCAAATGATTTATTACAGCAAAAAATCTTCAGACAATAAACGTTTGGTGAAATCGACTCAGAGTACCCCGACTCGGATAGGTTAGGTTAGAAGGCTAAGGCGGGAGCTCCGCTCCGCTTCGCTCGCTTTATTTTTTTTTAAACCACTCAGAAATAAACTCCGTCGAACTGTCTTAGCACAGGTGGTAATCAGTTACTAGTTATGTTTAATATCTACTTAGGTTACTATTACCTATAACTACGATAGAACTTACAAGATTTTGCGTAAAAACTGTTATTCCAACTGAAATATTTGACTTAATAAAAAATGTTATAACTACTAGTTGGTAAATAAGTTATAGTTTAAACGTTCATTTCCCAAGCATTAGGTTTGCGTTACAATTTTTTTGTGAATAGTTTTTTTGCTAAGTAATAATTTGGCAAATGAAATTATGCGAAAAATTTTATGGGAAGTGAAAATTTGTCAAATTCCTTTCGGTCAAACAAGGGAGACCCGTGTGGAACTTATTAGAAATTTTAATACATTGATACCAGAGACTGACGTTTTCAAATTAATAAGAACGAAGAGAATTATCGTTTTATTGGCAAGTGACGTGGAAAGTGGTGACCCTCATAGTGTTGTGACACGTTTGTTATTACTGGTATTCAAGAAAGATAATTATGAAACCAATAATTTGGGGTCAATTCTGTGAGTCACTTATTTTGAGCTGAAACTTTGCATAAAGACTCCATACTAGATGTTGTCTTCAGTCCTTTTGGATAGATATGGGGTTTCCGTTACACGTTGTATAATTGAGAACGAAGGGGAAAACTTATAGGGAGAGGTAATGCTCTTTCACCATTCTTTTGAACGCTGGTAGCGTTTGAGAACGCCTCACTTCTATGGGTAATGCATTCCACAAACGAACTGCTAAAATAGTGAAATATTTGTCAAAAAAGAAGTGGAATGCATACGAGTACTTAACTCTAAATTTTCCGGTGATCTCAGGGATATAGAATGTGTGTCACAGAGGAACTGAAAGCGTTCCTTAAGCGTTCCTATGTAATTGTATTTTACAATACCAGTACAAAAATCAACCAAACTAAATCACAACGTATTGAGAACCACCCACTTTGCAATTTTGCAACTTTGCAAATTTGTATTTATATTTTTGTATTTATATTTTTTGTATTTATATTTTTTGTATTTACATTGTTTTTTTTCCTTTTTTCTGTCTTCTCTTCATATTATCGGTCATACTCTGCGCCTCATATTTTTTTTTGTAGTTTAAGCGCACTAGGGTTGGGACTGGTGCCTTTAATACAAGTTATTAAATTAACTTAGCAAGGGTGTCACTTACGACACATTTATATGTGTAACTTTTCTATAATAAAATGAAAAAAAGTATGTAAATATTAAATAGCTTATTTATTATGTGCAAATAAACATATAAAAAAATTGGTTAAATTAAAGTAGGTACTTTACATAGAGCGACTTTTCTTTTTTGCGTTTTGTTGGGATAGTTTTTCAAACTTATGATTATCTGTAACGAATGACAATCTGCAAGCAGCCGGATCTAGTGGCTTCAAGTAAATAGATTTTCATTCAGCCTTTCAGTCTTTAAGTCAAGAGCATTACTATGTATTACATACACTATTATTGATAGGCGTTAATAGCCCAATGGCTAAGGTGACGGACTTATGATAGAGAGGTTGTGGTTTCGAACCCCACCCATTACACTAACCATGACCCACTCCAGACAAAAGCATATTTAGCACAGTTTATACTTAGATTTCTAGTAATCTTAACAAGATTTCTAGTAATGTGAATTCGGACCGTATTGCTAGTAGGTACCTACTCTTAAAAATCTGCTTAGCATTGAAACCTGATCAATGCAGCTGTTATTACTAAACCATGAGGCTCCATTTTGCCAACCGATGGAAAAGAAACAATTTTGATTTCCCATTTTTGTCTGCAATATTTTTCATCTCCCTGCCGAAGTATTTCTTTTGATCATCAGCCGTCCATCTACATAGGCAGCCGGTCGCGACTATAATTTAGCGGTAAGCATTGTCGTGTAGCAGTCCCTACAATCAACGGCTCGTTCGTGATGAGAATAGTTCGGTTTACTTACGGACGATTATTGCAGCAAGCCGTTTTTTGTTGAGATTTTTTTTGAGCAATACTTTAAGGAAAGATGATTGTTTGACAACCATGTTTTTTTCTGTCTCTTTAATAACAGTGTTTAGTTTATTGTACTCCATCCGTTTAAAGTAATTAAAACATACCTACATATATTCTGGTCTCAAATAAATAAATTAGAAAATGAAATGTTAATATTAGTTTAATGGTTGTCGGGCTCACGTGCATCCACGATTGCAATTTATGGAAAGTGATGATGTGGTTGACTTAAAGACACCCAGGTTGTAGCTATCAGGAAACACAGGCTCCAGGGAATTCCATAGTTGTAAGGACAATGTAAGCATTCCGAAAACTTTTTGTGTATCCAAGAATGTTGAACCGTTTCTCCAGGATTGGTAGTGTCATTGGACCTATAAACGCTTTTTTGTTGGTCACTTCTGTTATCACTAGCCCTCACAAACTGCAAATAATGTGGGCGAGCTTAGCAATACTTCGGGTTAAACTTTTTTTTTTTCATTTTAATAATAGGTTCGCGTTTGACCACCATCTCACCTGATGGTAAGTCATGATTTGGTCGAAGATGAGGCACGCTTACCTAGAAGTAATATAATCACTCTTGACTTGAAAACCCCTTTCCTCTTTTTAGTTAAAATTAGGAAACAATTCTTATTCATGACTTTAAAAATCCAGAGCTCATTAAAGCTTGGATGGTCGAGAATCTTAGACCACAATTTTTGTCGGGATAATCATCGAATGACTCCTGCTCTGGGTAAGCGGAAGAGATTGTCATACTTCTATTGCCTAAAATCCACCTTTGTACTTCAGTTGGTCCTGGACTCTAGGGCTGCTGTATCTAGTTAATAATAATAATATTCCACGACTTTCACACACCGCCATCTAGTCCCAAACTAAGCAGAGCTTGTGGTATGAGTACTAGACAACTGATAAACATACATATATATTTCTAAATACATACATATTATAGATAAATTACACCCAGACAAAGAACAAATGATCGTGCTCATCACACAAACATTTTTCCTGGGTGGGAATCGAACCCACGACCTTGCGCATAGCAGTCAGGGCCACTGACCACTATACCAACGGGCCTGTCATACCTATGTAGAGGATAAGTTAATATTTGAACGCCATATTGTAGCAGGCTAGGTGTTCCCCGCGGTTTTATCTGCGTTAATTTGAGGATTAAACCAACTAAAATGTATTCCATTCCCTACTTACTTAAAATTATTAGTTAGTAGGTATTTAATTAAAAATTATTACTACACTAGATCATTCTCGAAACCCCTGCAGGCAATGGTCCTGTCGAACCCCGTCATTAGTGCTGATAGGTTTTGGAGGTGGGCGTGGAACACTGCGCGCCGTCGTTTCGGGCTTGGTTCTGAAGGAGAGCTACCCCTGCTCACCATACGTAAGCCAGTACTTTTTTTAATATCGGGGGTAAACCTTCAAAAGGTAGGCGCCTTTTCCCCAAGAGCTCAGGTGAACTTTTGGGGAAAAATAACAGAGAGTGTGGGATTTCTACCTCACTAAAATTAATCCGGCGATTACCATCAACACATAGAAGAGGTCCCATTACCTCTTAAAATACCACTCCGGAGCCCCTTCTAAGACGCAAGCCAGAACAAATACAAAAAAAAATATTTATTTTATACCCAAGAAGTGTTGAATTAGTTGGTGATTGGAGCCTCCTTTTAAGCAAGTACAGCAACATAAATTTACTGACTAACTTAGATATAAACAGTATTCTTATTTGTGTGTGTATGGTGTGTGCGAGATGGTGTGCGTGTGGGTGTTTGTTTGTTGTATGTATGTATGTATGTGTGTGTGTTTCATTTTATGTGTTGTAATAGTGCCTCAGTGCCTACGTTAACCGCAATTCCCGACGCCCGGAGCGTCTACATAGTCTTAGACCCTAATTTTATTTCTACATCTTTAAACCTAAAGGCGAAGCAAGCTTGCCTTCAAAATTAAAACATCAGACATCTGTACTATATAAAGTCGTACCAACCTTAAACCTAACTCCACAAATTATAACGCTATAAACAACTAAATATCGTTGTTAAGATACTTTACCTTGATAAGTGGGTGGGTCCTGTACAGTTAACTGCAAATAACAATATGAAATTCTCATATACTTAAATGTTTTAGTGGCAATCTCAATTATCTTACCCTTGTTATAATTAACGACACGGATGGCGTAGTGGTTTAACGATTGGCTGCTGAGCTGCGTGTCGCTGGTTTGATTCCATCAGCGGAAAAATGTTTGGATGGCAAATAAATAGTTGTTCCGGGTCCAGGTGTTTGTTAAAACTCACCCATGATACAGAAAAAAACTAATGTAGGGCAAAGCTATTTTATATTGAAAAAATATAAAAAAAGTTTGACATAGTCGACTTCTCAATTGACACCTCTTGTCTAGTAATAGTATCATTCAGATAGAGAATCCATTGCTTTTAATTTTCCTCACTTTACATACGCAAAACTTTCATCACGACACTTTTTTCATTCCTCATCATCATGTAGACTGATTTAGATACCACTTTTCGGTTACCGGTTCCATCTTCAGACTTTCCTTTAAAAACTCACTAGCTTCGGCCCTCAATTTCTTCGAAGAGAACTTCAACTCGGTTTTTATTTTTATATAAAGCACATTTTTATCAATCTTGGTACTAGCTACCATTGTTAAAAAGTATTTTTGTCTATTTCAGATAATCTTACTAATATTATAAATACAAAAGTTTGTGAGGATGAATGTCTAGATACATGCATGTTTGTTACTCTTTCATGCAAAAACTACTGAACGGATCGGAATAAAATTTGGTAAATAGATAGTTGACATCATAATAAAGCTACTTTTTATTCCGGAATTCCCACGAGATCGATATTTACGCGGGGTGAAGTCACGGGCAGATGTGTACAAAATTTGATTCAAACAGAGTTTCGTAGCATACGAGTACATGTAAACACGCGTATCTCCTACTAGGCTACTTAGTGATTAAATGTTGAAATAATTGAAGTAATCCGTGAACTGCGGTGTGAGCTATATGCTAAATTAAAAAAAAAGAAAAGCGATTTTAACGAAACTTGGTACAATTATTTTTCATACTCCTGAGCTGGTTATAGTATACTTTTCATCACGCTACAATCAATAAGAGCAGAGCAGTGAAGGGAAATGTTGGGAAAACGGGAGAAGTTACTCCATTTTTTAAGCTTCCGTCACGTGTGCAACCTTAATGGTTAAAGCTAAACAGAAATCATTTCATGACGGAAATGATCTCCTTAAAATTATATAAAAAATATCCCACGACAGCATATATCTACCTTTTATGGTTGAATCACAATAACACGTGTAACTCCCGATAGCTTAGCAGTTCGTAGCTTTCTGATTATTATTCTGCTCCGAAATTTAAAACCACCACAACTTTGGGATAGGAACAGGACAGGGAACAGGACGGCAGCTTTTAGAGGCAGTTTTAGATACGCTGCATCCAAGGTGTGGAATAACATTCCGCCACCAATAAGAGTGGTGGGCACAATCCATACATTTAGAACCCGTCTACGGCAGTACTTGATAGATGCGCAAAGGAAACTGGATATGGTGCAACAGAATATTTCAATAATATGATTTATATTTAACCATTACTACTATTATGATGTGGAACGTAGTCGTTGACCCTTGAGATAGTCGTCGTCTGTCGTGGTTGCCTGCTGTTGCTTGCGCGGTTTAGTACGCTCTTTTGGGTGCCTCTCGTGTCCCCCGGCTTGGAGCTGGACATACCCACATATACAATGCACCAATTTACTAATGTCACCATAATGTCATCAATAAATTATTATAGTAATAATAATCACACTCATCTCGTATTCTTTCTTTCATTTTCGTATACATATAAATATTAAATTACATTTATGTGTCATTTCAATCTAGCACCTAATTAGTTTATTTATACCCAATCCCTTAAAATTAGAGAACAAATTATTATATATTTGTAAATTTGTCGCGCCCCGATGCACACAGCCACTCGCAGTGATTGTATAAAGCTAATTTTCTCTTCACCTCTCAAACAGGACCTGTTGAAAATCAGCGTCAGGCACCAGTTGTCTGGCATTTTGCTGAACAGGGCCTGTTTGGCACTGCCGTGAGTCACACATAGAAATATGTCTGTCATATTATCTTAATTATGTAGTTTTATTTTTAGTTTTTATTTTTTTAAGTTTTATTTTTAAGTTCTATTTCTAAGTTTTTGTGTTTTTTTATTTTTTATTTGTGTTCGTGTGTACTTGTGGCATGTAGCCAATAAACGTTTTTTCTTTCTTCTTTCTTTCTTTCTTTCTTTCTTTCTAACTTTGCAATGGAACGCGGCTAAAAGTAACCCAGTTGCAACAAAATATAACCGAGGATCGCATTTTAACAGGTTGCGGTGCAGGAGAAACCGTCTTTATTCCCAGAATTCCCATAATACCAAATAATTTTCCATTACAATTTAAAAGAACGCAATTCCCAGTATCGGTGTGTTATGCAATGACAATTAATAAGGCTCAAGGGCAGACTTTTCGTGTTGCTGGAGTAGATCTCGGTGTCAGTTGTTTCTCGCATGGTCAGTTGTACGTCGCTCTTTCTCAGGTTAGCAGTTCTAGAAATCTTTATGTTCACGTGCCGGACGGGTCAACTTTCAACATAGTTTATCCGGAAGCTTTGCGTTGAAGTATTTTATTTATATATAGGTACTTAAGTCTCATGTGAACGTGATCTAAACAATATTACCAATACAATAACTTAATAACACACAAGGAGTTACACGCTGACAGAGTCGCGGGCACAGCTATTAACAATAATATTGTGCGGTTACGTATTGCGATATTTTTCAACAGTATTATAGATTGACATATTATATTTCCCTACTAAATTACGAAAGAGAAAGAGTTTGTTTGTTTGTTTGAACGCGATAATCTCAGGAACTACTGGTTCGAATTGAAAAATTATTTTTTAATTAAATGGTCAATTTATAGAGAAAGGCTATAGGCTATATATCATTACGCTAAGGCCAATAGGAGCGGAGCGCCAATGAAGAATGAATTTTACGTTAATATAATAATTACGAAATTTAACGTTAGCCCAAAGTAACTATTCCACGCGGACGAAGTCGCGGGCAAAAGCTAGTGTTGAAATAATTTAAGTAATCCGTGAACTGTGGTGTATGCTATATGCTAAATTAAAAAAAAAGAAAAGCATTTAGCTGCTTTCTATAGCTTTGATTCTTAGCTGAGTTTCTCTTCTATTTCATTTAGTTTGTTATACATAATGTATATAAAAAATATTTTATAGGCTTTTTTTTATTGAATACTAGCTGTTGGCCGCGACTTCGTTCGTGTCGGAGGTTTTTCCCGTGTAAATTCCGATCCCGTGGGAAATTTCAAAAATCCTTTTTTAGTGCTCCCCTACATACCCCAAGGAAAATACATGCAAAATTTCAGCTTCTTGCGTCCGGTAGCCAAGGAAAATACATGCAAAATTTCAGCTTCATGCGTCCAGTAGTTTCGGCTGTGCGTTGTCTGTCAGTCAGCCAGTATCGGAAACGTTTTATATATATTGATTGATGGTACACTTAAGTAAAAACCCCTAAACTATATACATACATCTAAAATTAAACTAATTATGGCGTTCAGAAAATATAGGTGTATATGGATAAGTCTCAATGTTGTAATAAAAAAACTTTTTAGCAAAAAATAGAACCGACTTCCATATAAAAACACTACAAAGGCAAAAATAACTTTAATTTCGGAAGGCGGTGTCAAAAACGAAAATATATACAAAACCAAAGACACCGCCTTCCGAAATTAAAGTTATTTTTGCCTTTGTAGTGTTTTTATATGGAAGTCGGTTCTATTTTTTGCTAAAAAGTTTTTTTTCACGCTTTTTAGTGGGTCGGTTTGTAATTTATCTAGTTACAAAAGCCAAAATGTCAACTACTTATCACCTTTTACAAAATATTGCTTGTCCCGGTGCAGAGCCGTTAATTTTTGAGTTCTCCTGGTACATCACCATCAGCTCTACTTCACCATATGCATTGTGACGAGCATAAAGTGCTTAACATCCATGTTCAAGTAATCTAATCGCAATCAACGAAATACTTATTATTGAGTAGTTTCGGTGGCCATCTGATGTCTTCATCATCAGTTCCACTTCCTCAAATGGTGCTTTTCGAGAGCAACTGCACAAGGTACTATAAGAAATACCCAAAACGCTATAGGTGTGCCTATAATATTTGAAGAGTTCCCTCGATTTCTCCATGATCCCATCATCAGATCCAAACGTGACGACAATGGGACCAACTAGAAAGTATACCCTTTCAAACAAAAAAAGAATTTTCCAAATCAGTCCAGCCATCTCCGAGTTATGAGGTAACATACATAAAAAAAAAAAGTTCAAGACGAATGGTAAACCTCCTTTTTTTGAAGTCGGTTAAAAAAAAAAGTTCAAGACGAATTGTAAACCTCCTTTTTTTGAAGTCGGTTAAAAAGGGAAATAGTGTGTCAACCCGTACATAAGTATTTTAAATTACTTAAGTACCTACTTAATTTTATTTGAACGGAGTTGTATTGCAATTTCGAACCGTGCACTAACTTCCGACGTTTTATACTTATAAAACGATATTGGTCGTTTCCTATGTAGAAGAACCGGCAACAAACTCCACGAGTTACTCACTTACAAATATAAATTAATACTCACACAATTTCAAATTTTACATTTTGTATATAGTAATGAATGGGATAGGAATCTTACTCCAAATTCTATGCCACATTTTGTTTTGTTTACAAATGTTTAGTTTTTTTTTCATACTTCAATACGACTAAGTTTATTTAATCTAATGTCTCCAACCATTTAATTACAGTATTCTATCCAATATAGTAACATTCCTAGCATTAAGGGTAGTTTTCTCAGTTTATAGCATTTCAACAGACGCTTGACTGTACTTTTAGACAAGATAAAGTGATATTGTGCTAGGCTTGGGGCGCGCGACCGGACTGGCTTACTTTCGATTTAATGTGAACTGTTTTACCGAATTAGGTAAATTGTTTGTTAGTTTCAATATACCTAAAGTTTATGGCAGGCTAAATTGTGTTGCTTAGAAGGTTGGAAACGACTAAGTGATAACACCGATAACTTTAGTATTGTTCGTTAGTAGTAATATGACCAAGCCATTTTATGATATTTCTAAATTTTTCTGAAAGTAAGCAATGGGCACCACATAAGAGAAAAGAAAAATAAAATATATTATGTTATAACAGGAGTGATCTCAGCTGTGATTTATACAACATCGACAGTCGTTGCGGGTAGTCAGACGCCAGAAAATCTGAAACTCTGTCCCAAGGGTTTCTTTATTTATTTATTTCGGGAAAACAAACAGTTACACAAAGCACTTAGTCTCTAGTATCATTAAGCAAATAATAACATATTATGTGTAACCCACTGCTTTATCCACAGATTACATTTTACGACGTGATGAGGTTACAACACGAACAAAACAAAAATAATAATTATAAAAATAAAAAAAAAAACACAATATTTAAAAACCTTGAACATCGAAGACGAGTTGCAAGTCTATCGGTTTTCTATCGGTTACATTTCGGGGAGTGTGCGATGGAATTACACAATCTAATTCCACCAAGCCCGTTCCATCATCGGACTACGAGACAAACGGCGAAGCGCCATCGTTACATGGTGGACATCCCACCCATACGCACCAAACGTTTTGGGAATACCTTCATTGTGCGTACGGCTAAGGAGTGGAATTCCCTGCCGGAGTCTGTGTTTCCCGATAGCTATAACCTAGGAGTCTTTAAGTCAAGAGTGAATAGGTTACTTTTAGGTAAGCGTGCTCCATCTTCGACCACATCATCACTTACCATCAGGTGAGATGGTGGTCAAACGCGAACCTATTCTAAATAAAAAAAAAAATAAAAAAAAATATTAGCGTCAAATAAGGGTTGTTAGCAATTTGCTGTTATGCAGATTAAATAGGCAGTCCTTTCTTGTATAATACTGGTACTCAACTGCAACTGGTTATATGCCGACGCCAAGGCAGGGTAGGCAGATAATGAGCCAATGTTGCGACACAGCTGTGTACATCCCCCATATTTTACAGCTACAATGACAGTGACAAATATCAGCTTTAACATGTTCCCAACAAGTCTCCCAACAAAACTGTCCAGTCCCCCACAACTTACTCCCCTATATCCAGCAACAGAAGCCCCTCATAACCCGGTATTGCGGGCCCGAGACGGGACGTACCTGCCAGGCGTATTGTTACCGCGATGCCTTTTTTAAAAGCACAACAAAGCCACAAGGTATGCATCAGCCTATACTGATAGACATGCGTTTTGATATGTACAGGGTGTGGGCTATTGCTTCTTGAGATTTTCTGCTCAAATAACGAAATACTTGAGCAGAAAATCTTGACTTCACATCGAATCCTTATTTTATTTTATTTTATTTATTGAGGAAAACCAACAATTACACACTATACATGGTTAATATTAACTTATAATCTAGGTATATTAGTGCGTAACTAACAACGTTATCCACAAGTTACATATTCGAATTAAAAATAGGATCACAAGTACAACGTTACTTATTAATAATACAGATTAGTTAGTTTTACTCTTATAATACCTAACACAGTTCTGAAAATAAGTTAGTCCTCTGCTATTTCAATCAGTTTAAGTAACTCAGTACGAATTTTAATAGCTGATAACAACGGCCACCACTATTAATGTCCGGATTTTTTTCCATAGGAAACGACTAACTGGAACCGTACACTGTCTCCTGATTTAGTGCCCATATAGGCATACGTGACTAAGCTAATTTTTGTATGTTTTTATTGATTGTGATTAACACCATACAGTCATGCAGTCGCATATCTCTACGGCAAACAGTCTCAAACCTACGTGCGTTAAAGGAACAATAAAGTTTAGTAGTGCATCTAAATAATACACTTAATAATAATATTTATTTTCTTTGTCTTTGTTAAATCAATCCAAAGACTGTCTGTAAAAGATCGCTTTAAGCGATATGACCTATTGTAAGAAATACCCATTTTGGTTCTAAAATCGTTATTTAATTCTGTTATAGTGTACACAAAAACATACTCTTTTGTGTACACTTTAACAGAATTAAATATATATTCATCGTCGAGGACAAAATATAGTATTTTTATAAGCTAGGGCACTTGCAGCTCAACAAGCTACATAAAGGAATCACTAATCACAAGGTTCTCTATCCATACCCGTGTAATGTATACAACAACAGCTTCTGTTTCTAGGGTTTTCCTGCGTAAATCCCGATTCCGTGAGAATTTCGAGATAAAAAGTAGTCAATGTGTTATTCCAGGATGTCAACTATCTATTTACCAAATTTCATTCAGATCTGTTTGGTAGTTTTTGCGTGAAAGAGCAACAAACATGCATACACCCTCACAAACTTTCTCAGTAGGATTAGTAAAACTAGTTTTTATTCATTGCACAAACAGTGACAAAGCTAAAGCATTTTACATCAAACTTTGGTTCTTTTTGTTTGATGAATGATTACAAAAACTGGCTTTGTTCCTGGAGAAAACTGCCTCCTTGGAGGAAACTGCATGGGAACCGCTAGGTATCATCATCATCTACTTAACTTTCCCTTTTCCAACTATGTCAAGGTCGGCAGCCAGTCTCATCGGATGCAACTTAGTTATAGTGTTTTACATAGAGCGACTGCTTTATCAGATCTGTCCTCCATAACTCAGTATCTGAGTAAAAAGATACTCCTTGGCAAGACTAGTGTCACATTTTCTGGCTTTTGAATACTCGTAATGACTGTCAAAGATGAACAAATGACAGCCGAGACCAAGAGGTGTGGTAACGCCATCTCTCGGCGCAATATTCATTAACGCTAATCTATGGTTCATTCGTCTATGACATACTTGTCATAGAGAACCTTCAGAACCTTTTCCGCTCCTCTATGTTCGTTCTCCTCTCGTTCGTTTTATGACGTACTTGTCATGAGCGGACGCTAAAGCTTTGTTTTCCTAGGAATGCGGTGCCGTCATATAGCGGCCGTAATATTACGGACTCAAAAAGGCGGCCGTCTTTACGATGACGACATGTTGAAAGTTCCATGGCCGTTTTATCACACTGTCTGCTTCATCGCTATCTAGTGTATTACATTCTCTTTGGAAACGTTCACGAAACCATCTGACACCGACAAGACGGCCGTCATGCAAATGGCGGCACCGCTTTTTGACGTTACGGTGTCAGTTACCGCTCTCTAGGAAACCGCGCCATTTTGGTTACATAGACAACGTTCTAGTGACGTCATTCACCGCTGCATTACGGCCGCTATTTGACGGCACCGCTATCCTAGGAAACCAAAGCTTTAGTTCCTTTCCCGCTTCCCGCCATACACGCTCACCGCAAACGAGCCATTGCTCCCGAATTACGCTCAAATACCATACCGCGAAACTGATTGAACTAAGGTGAACAGTGATCCAGTGCCTGAGACATTCCTGTGATAGAAATCAGTGCTTCGAAGCAGGAAACGCCATGTCGTGAGACACCAACGCCATAAGGCACCTCTCGTACCATATATCCGAACACCACCGTCCACCATCCTTAGAATACAGTCCACTTAAAATAAAACCCACCTTTTCAATTCGTCTTATAAATTGGTAATATTACAAATTCATTTTATGGTCCTTTACATACCAAGGTGTACAGTACGTTTCAACTGCTGTTAGGAAAACTTAGCGCCATATTGTGACGTCTTAGCTATCAAATCGAACCGTTTGGATAGAGTTAACAAAACAAGGATTTATTAAATTATTTATTTACAAATATTGGACAAAATAAAACTAGTCCCATTTCCATATTTTGGTGGTCAAACGCGAGCCTATCATCAAAAAATAAAATTAAATAAAGTTTTAATAATTTTGACATGACTTCTGGACCTTTGCGCCATGCGTTCTCATTACTTTCGGGCGTATTGGTACCAACAATGGAAATAAGAGAAAAAGTATGTTTAAAACATCTAATTATGACTTTAAATAATTAAATATTATTATACTTAAATTTGATGTGAGACTCGGTTAAACAAACTTTTCTTTGCAAACCGTACTTTTTGACTGACATTTCATAGATAAAGATCATTAAAATTTCATTTGAAACGCATAGTACATAGGTACCGTTTAAAAGTCTAGACGTATCTCATGTACCTAGATGGGACTGTGCAGTCTCGAGTAATGTGTGACCAATTTTATAAGATCCCATTTTAGATACAGCTTTATTTTCTTAGATAAGCTTAGATAGCTTGAAGCATGAGGATGACCTTTTTACCCGACTGAAAAATAGGGAGTGTTATGTTTTATCGTGATAAAGTTCACAGGAGTGAAACCCTGTGCAACTAATAGTATTTTATAATCTCCCTCAAACATTTACTTTCCCTTATAACGCGCTCATCTAAAATAAAAAAAGATTCTCGTCGCCTCTCCGCGCCCTTGTAACCACACCCCGTATACAGCAATAAGGCAGAGTGCAGACAGCTTTGTGCCGGCATCGCAATGCACGGCCGTGTGTACACTGACTGTTTACGTCATTTGTGTTTAATTATAGAGGAAGGGAGTGTAATGGATGATATGTACTTACAACGTAGGCCTAAATTTTTGTATCATCTTGGGATGAAAGTCGTAGGCGTTATAATTTGTATTTTCTTATAGTAGAGTCTATCAATTGCAGCATAATAGAGAACAGCTATTTCAAACTATCGTTCCAACTGTTGGTTGCCTCATGTGTCTATTTTTAATTATAATAATACGATTTATTTAGAAAATATCTTAGACGTGCCTCTTCTAATTCCTTCCATTGCTTCCTGTCTCATATGACTCATCTCCAGTTTTTTTTTTTTTTTTTTATTACCGATGGATAGTTTCTTTTTACCCGACTGTAGCGAAGCAAGGAGGAGGTTTTTAGCGCGTATGTATGTATGTATGTATGTATGTCCGTTCCTTTGTTCCCTCGTAACTATTAAACCAGATAACGGATTTTAATAAGTGATTGTCGTTGGATTTGTCTTAATGGCGCGAGTGTCACTGGATACATTAAAATAAGATCAAAACACCACAACTACCACCAGACGCCATATTGTCAAAAAAAAAAAAATTAAATCAACAAACTATGTCAAATGGGGTATCATTAAATATATCTTTAAAAATTATTTTGACTTTTCTTTCACAATTTTTTATTTTAAGTAAGCGTTTAGGAAATATAACGTTTTAAAACTGAATTAAATACTAAAAAGATGAAAAGAAAAAAAAAACTAAAAAACTCGACAGCTCAACTGAAATGCAAGAAACAAGCACATTTTTATTTTAAAAAGTGACAAGCAGGCGTGACCCATCCCATTTTTTTAAATTAAAATTATATTATGTTCAATTGGGTCCCGCCTGCTTGTCACTTTTTAAAATAAAAATGTGCTTGTTTCTTGCATTTCAGTTGAGCGGTCGAGTTTTTTAAATAAAAAAAAAATATTATTAAGATGAAAAGAGAACTAGTATTGTGTATAGAATTCACATTATTAGCAATTTTGTTAAGCCCTCCAACTAAGCTAAATATACTTGTATCTGGAGAGGGTTCACGGCAATAGGTTAGTGGGTGGAGTTCGAACCTACTACCTCTCGATCACAAGGTCGACACTTTAGCCATTGGGCTCTATGACGTTTCGAAAATTTGACTTTGGTCAGTCAAAATTAAACAATAAAATCGAAACTGTTCAAGATACTAATTTTTTTGGTAATTTTGTTATATTATGTCTTATGTAACCTTAAGTAATTTATTTCAATATCATCATCGACTTAGCCATTTTATTTGGTAGGGTCAGCTTCCTATCTAACTGGGTGCAATTGAGTGCCACTGAGGACCTGCTGATGTGACCTCGATAACTCAGTAATTGATTACCTAACAAGATATCTCTTGGTAAGGCTAGTATTAGAATGTCTGGCAACTGACTGCCTGTAGCAGTTAAGTTAAGTACTTATTGTTAAGATAAGTAGGTATTTATTGAATATCTACGGTATAAAGTCCGCCTTTGTACCTATGTGCAGGAAGTGTAAATAAATAATTGACAATCAGAACCAACTTCTTAAAGTCCATCCCTTCATCCCTCTTTTACTACCGGTCTACCAGACGTACCGTAGGATACCATCCACACTTGGTCGATATACCATCTTGTCGTACTAAGCGCTTTTCTTCAACATTTATTGTGCGCACAGTCAAGGTTTGGAACTCTCTGCCGGCTTCTGTGTTCCCTGCCACATATGACCCGTCAGCCTTTAAAGCAAAAGTGAATAGGCATTTTCTAGGCTCGCTTGTTCGATCGTAGACCTCATCTTACACTAACCATCAGGTGTTATCGAGGTCAAAAGCGGGCTCATTTGTAATAAATACAAAAAAAAACATCTGAGGCACGAAAAAGTCTCGATATGTTTAGATGCTAACCTAATCGGGTCCGTGGCTTAGGCCCCCAGTGGTCGAGGCACCTGTGGCCGACGCCCCCGATTTGATTAATTTAATATCTTTCTTTTTTTGTGCTTTTTCACTAAGTACAGTCAATGAGAAAAGTGTTTAACTATAACAATAAAGTATTTTTCTTTCTACACAAAAGTTATCTATCAAATAGCAGAGAGAATAGATCGCCACTTAACCTTAACGTTACACACCTTTTTCCCATTAAAAACATATTTATTATGTACAAACATCCAAAAAATCAAAAAGACTTCATATAAAATGTTATAGAATGTTGTTAATATACATTTATAATAAATTACCATATGGAAAATTCATCTTTCAACTTCAACCAACTCGTCAACTGAGTCAAACCAGTTATGGGTAACAATAAAAATTCCGTCTTTACGTCCACAAAATTAAAAACAATAAGGAAGTATGTATAGATATTATGTCTATCTCTTTCAGAGTAAAATGATTGAATATTGCAATATGCAACTGATAAGAACGTCAAGTTTATCCTCCCACAATGACGAGCGAAGGTCCTTCGCAAGGGCTCGTGTAAAATAATATAGTAAAAAATAGACTTGGTGTAAAAACATTGTTGCATGCTGAATTTGCGTATAATATTAGAATATAATTAGAATAAAAGACATAGCCAGTGTGGTGGTGCAATTAAATTGATAAATGAAAGTGACAACGTTCAAATGTTAAAAGGCCTGAGTGTCAGCCGGATGTATTAAAAAACGACATAAAAATTCTTATGAATGACTTAAAGAGAGAAGTCCATGAACCAAGTTATAAATGTAATTATGATTTAATATTATATTTATACTTACACTCAATATGAATTTATTATTTTTGTAAAATATTTTTGTGCCTGACGGTACATTTGATCAAAAATTGTTTTGAATTAAATTATTCGAATCGGGGGCGTCGGCCACAGGTGCTTCGACCACTGTGGGCCTAAGCCACAGACCCACCTAATCATGGTCTGACCTCGTAAAATATTGATAACCTTGGACGTCGACCCGCATTGCTATTATTACTAAGCTACGAGAATTTACTTCGATATACCAAAACCTAAATTGCCTCGAATTGCGAAATAGCGCAAGATTTTCTCACACATGTTTATATGAATTCTGAACATATCTATCAAAATGATTCCAGCCCTGAAGATTTATACCTACGAATAACTATGTCAGTCGTGTCAGACTTGTAATTCAAAGCGTGCCCGAAAACTGACTGGCAATAACTTAGATTCAAAGTAATTGCTAGACATATGTTACAATTTATGCGGTTTAGAAACCACATATTTTGAGTAAACTAATATCATATTCAATGCCCAAGGCAGTAAAACCGCCTTTGCACTTTTGTGTAGCATGAGACAGACAGCAGAAGCAGACTAATTAAAAAGTCTGCTTCGTAGTCTGCTTACCCTTGCTTATTTATTATTTATTTATTTATTATTATTTATTTATTTTCAGGTTACAAAGACCCATAGATATATACCTTAACCTAAAGTATACATAATATAATAACAATAGTGTTAGTAAATAAAACTTAATACTATGTTAGTATCACTAAATTGCACTAGGTCTTTGTGCGTTCTGGTGGCACTTGTCCGCGAAACCGGCGGAATACCACATCCTGCGGCCAAAAGCTTTCTTCCATCACCTGAGGCAGGAAACATGTTGGTATGCGCACCACAAATGCCTTGAAGTTGACATTGCGATGCGACTCCAGCAACTGCACTCTCGGCGCGTAGTTCAGCCTTTGGCGCACGTACGTAACGATGTCTTCCGCGTCAGTGGTGTAGTGAAGGCGGGAAATGTACACCGGAGTATTCGGTTTCGCGGCACGCAGTTTCTCGTTGGGCTCCGTAGGAGCCTTGCCGCAGCGGTTCTTACAGCTAATCTGACGACGCTTCCTCCTCTGCACCGTCTCAAAGCCGTCATCAGCCCGATCCACTACCTTTATAGGCTCGGGCTTTGCGGGGGGAGCAGATAGGTTGCTCACAGTGACCAACGGGTCAGAAGTTGTAGACGGTCGGGCAGCGCTGCGGGAAGGAGCTGCGGGGACAGGAACGGGGCTACGAGGCACGCTTGCGGCGCGCACCGCAGTCTCAGCAATCGGCGCCGGCGACAAAACTGCTGACGCAAAACTCATGACCGAGACTGACTCATGAGGATCGGCTTCCAGTCTAATTGGATGTAACTGTAGTATTAGCGTTTTACACGGAGCATCTGGCCTCCACAACTAAGTAGCTGGGTCCAGTGTCCTACCTGTTACGACTGTCTAAAGGTGTGTCCAAACATCGAGCGGCAATCGAGCGCGGCTGCTGCACGCGGCCCGCTGCCCTGTGTTTAGACGACTGCCGCGCAAACATTAGTCGGCTTTGTCCTAATTTGAGCGCGGCAGAAATGTGTCCTAGAAATGCCGCGTGTTGTTACCGCGCTCTTGCTGCTCAATGTTTGGACACGCAAACATTAGTCGGCTTTGTCCTAATTTGAGCGCGGCAGAAATGTGTCCTAGAAATGCCGCGTGTTGTTACCGCGCTCTTGCTGCTCAATGTTTGGACACACCTTAGATGTACAAATGATAGGCGGGGTCAACGATTGAATGTGATTTCGGTGTCACGGAAGAATCTCGATCAATTAAGATGGTCACCGATCCACAGACCAACCTAGGCAAGTGTTGCTTAACTTTGAAGATCGACTCGTGCTTTATTATGTAGTCTCGAGCACCTCATTACAGCTGCATGAAGTTTAAAGGAATATATACAGTATGTTAACTAACATAGAGCGTTCCCGTTAACCCGCAATAGTATAAGCACATCAATTAGATCGCCGCACACGCGGCCCGTCTTTCATAAATAAATTGCGACGTTGCCGTCCTTCAAGTACGCGTGTACAGAGTGTTTCTTTTACGTATCAATTTAACATTTTTAGTGAATATTTTAATATAAAAATAATACATTTTGTTTTCGAATGTTAATATTTTTTTTGCATGTATGGATGCTATACTATTGCGGGTTAACGGGAACAGCCTCTGTTAGTAAACATACTGTATATTTTTTGTACAGGGAATTCCGTTTACCATGATACCGCTTCTTATGAAGTAATGATGGTGCGAAGTTAAATGTTTATATAAATTTTTTATAAAGTCACGTTTTAAAGCGTCAATAGCCTAATGGTTAAAGTCAGACTCGTGATCGAGAGGTCACGGGTTCGAACCCCACCCATTACACTACTACCCACATCACAAGTTCTCTTTAAAAAAAGTATATATTCGACAACTTTTTTTTTTTTTTTTTTTATACTATAAATTCACGCTGCATCTTTTGCGGCTTTGAAGTAAATGTTGAACAAACGTCTTCCTATACAGGTTTCATATTACGCTGTGCGTATGTGTGTATCATAATAAAACAGTCCAACACAAGTTGTGCCTCTTAACGGCTACATTATAAACCCTTCCCTACTCAAAGTTTACGACTGACTGCCGTTACGCACCTGATACATTTTATGTTCTACTCTGAACGCAGATAAACTATATGTTATATGCTGTTAATCTTAGCGGAAATGTGTTTGTTTTATTGAGTTTCCTTTATTGTAGTGGATAAACGGTTTAAGTACTCTCAATCTGGCGATGTAAGTATGTTACATTAGTGATTGTATTAGCAAGTATATTGGCTGCTGCCGGGGTTTGCGGGAAAGTTCTACCGAGTTACCGCGGCCCCGGAAATTTAGGGCAGCTGAAGGAACAGTGTGGGTTTTTAGCCAGTAGAAATCTGACACACCCTTCCGCTTGACCCAGAGCGGAAGAAGTCATTTGATGATTATCCCACCCCAAAAAAAAAAAACAAAATATATATATATATATTGGCTGAGTTCGACTTATGGTTGTAAGCGCGACTGATGAGTTTGACGTCTTGGGTTCGAATTCCGGTTGGAGAAAAAGTGCTACTGGAGTTTTCTATTAGAAATATAGCCCAGAGTTTGAAGTTGGGGTTGTGATACCCTTCGGAAAGCACGTTGAGTCGAAAGTCCTGCGCCTGATATTTTCCGGTCGTTTCGGATTTCTACCGGCTATGTCCCCTTGAAAGTCTAAAATAATCCAAATAGATTATATTAACCTAATGAAAATGTCCTATAATTATAATTGTTGGAAGCTATGATACGAGAGTGTATGTTTTGGTAACCTCATTTAAATTTTCTATTGTGTTTATCTTGTTTACTTCTGTTTTGTTGATATTATTGCGATTTACACACAATCCACAGGTAATAACACACTTAATGCGTGAAGACATTTTGGCCACTTCCACTATAACATCCAAACCGTGACGAAATTCAAAGTCCAATAAACGAGTGCCAAGCCTACTAGAGTAGAATCAATCGGAGTCCGTAACCAAAGCCAAATTATCAAAATAACACAAAATCGCTGCGCAGAAACACGTCAATCTTTTGTTTACTTGTCAAAAAATAGGGAGGTACGCAATCGATCGATTTCATGTAATATCGATTTTTATAAGAATTATCCACGGAGCAAATACAAAGAGGAGATGTTGTAATAAGATTTCCCTATGAAAATAAGCGTGACAATTTGCGGGGTGAGGGGTGTTAGATCCCGCCCACATCTTTATTTTCCATCTATCGATTAAAAGTGGGCACGCCGCAATTGCGGCGGTAAGACCCCTCTTTGAGGAGTGGCTAGATCGGCGTCACGGCGTCCTGACCTACCGCATGACACAGGTCCTCACCGGACACGGAATTTTCGGGAGGTATCTGTGTCTGATGGGGAAGGACGAAACGCCTGGGTGTCACCACTGCGAGGATCGCCCTGAGGACACAGTAGAGCATACGGTGCAAGACTGCCCCGCTTGGGCAGAGCGCCGACGTGTCCTCAGGGCGGCGATAGGCGAAGAACTCTCGCGCCCGGCACTGGTCGAGGCCATGCTGCGGGGCAAGACGGAATGGGAAGCGGTCGCCTCCTTCTGCGAAGCAGTCATGCTGTCGAAGGAAGAGGCGGGCCGCGTGAGGGAGAGGATGGCGTCCTCCCTCCAGCCCAGCCGCAGTGGTAGACGCCCACGGCGTCGGGCGTCGGCCGACGATCTCCGGCCACCGAAGGCGCGGGCATGCGGACAGCGAGTAAAGGGCAACTCGCTGTCCGACCATGGACCATGCCCGGGTCGACGGCGCGTTGTGTTCCACGCGCGCCTCATAGAGCGTCAGCAATATGACGAGGCCCCCCCTGTAGAGGGCCGTAGCCTGCCGGGGTCGTGGGACTTATCCCATCACCGTGACCCCGGAACGTAAAGGGCTATTGAAGGAACACCGTGGATTTTAGTCAGTACAAGTCTGACAGTCCCTGCGGCCCTGCCCGTGGTGGGAGAACTTATTTAACAATTTTACCACGTTAAAAAAAAAATCGATCAATAGTAAAACTAGGATATCAATTATGTCCATGTCTCTTTGTAATTACGTAGCTACCTCACACTAGATGTCACTATGTAGAATGTTACAGGGACTTACTCAGAATTTTGGGTATATTTTGTCGGTTTTTTAAGAATTAATTTTGTTAAACATCTTGATTATCTTTTTATTAAAATAGTGATAATTTTAATAAGGTTTGTTTTTAAATGATTATTTCTGTCTTTTTTTTAATTATTTATTTTGATAAAGTTTAGTTTATGAAAAATAAAACACGTTTTACATACATCTACTCCCGTACACGTGACAATTGATGCGAAATAATTTATGTCAAACAAAAACACAACTGATAAAAAGGTAAAAATAATCATTGTATGTCTAATTTCATTTATAATAAGGGCTAGGTACCTACTCACCTGGTAGAAGTCGGTGCCAAGCCAAATGAAAAGGTTTGATCACCTCGCGTGTGCCCGGGAATGGTGGGAATGAATACCATATGTAGCCTATCAAACCTATACGTTTGGCCCGGGTCGGCGGCGCATCGTGTTCCACGCGCGCCACCGACCCGGGCCTGGTCCTTACCGGACGGTGCTCCCCTGCTCGCCGTCCGTAGGCCCGCGCCTCGCTCCGTACCATGGTCTGAACCAGAGCGAAAACGAAAGGTCGCTGCCGCCGACCACCTCTACGAGGACACGATGGTGCCCCGCCCAAGCAGAGCACACCTCGAACGTATGCTCCACCGTGTCCTCCAGGTGGTCCTCACAATGAGGACACTCGGGCGTGTCCTCCCGCTGTATCTGAAACAGGTACCTCCCGAAACAGCCATGTCCGGTCAGCACCTGCGTCAGGCGGAAGGTGAGGACGTCGTGGCGTCTCTCCAGCCACTCCTCAAAGAGGGGACTTATCACCGCGATTGCGGCGTGCCCAACGGTATTTGGTCCTGGCATTGTAATCAACGTAACAAAAACTAAATTTAAAACAACAACTCGTAACAAAAACAAAGGGTACAACTTTCGTGTGCGCAAGTGTGTTCGGGAGCAAATTGAACGAGAACTACTGACGCACCAATAGCGCACTCGGAGCGGCGCTACGTCATACCCCGCATCCCGCTGACAACCGCAGACACCTAAAAATCGACTTGCCAAGTTATTTGTTATTATTAAGTTTTGTTTTGTTATTATTGAGTTGTTTATTGTTAGTTATTTGTTATTTTGTTATACCACATTGAATATTACATTGTGCTCTTATATTTTCAGGAATTTGAGCAAAAATAGCATTTTTTCAATACACAATGGACAATAAACCTTACTGGGTAAACAGACGGACACACGCTGATACCCATCTTCTTCATATAATCCCTCCGTCCCTCTTCAGTTATGGGAAAAGATGGAGTGGTCTGCCTAATCCGAATGCCGATGCTGAAATTGTTTACTTACCTATGGTCTGCTACCTGTGTCATAGAGTAAAATCTCTACCTTTACGTGGAAAAAGATATGACTTGATATCTTTTTAGTAAATTTCGAAATACGGTTCCTAAAATCGACGAAACCAAATCAACGTTTTGTCGAACCAAGCGCTTTTCCTCCACAATTAACGTGCGTGCAGCCAAAGTGTGGAACTCTCTGCCGGTTTCTTTGTTTCTATGACATATAAGCCTTTAAAGCAAGTGTGAACAGGCGTCTTCGGGGTTCGCTCGTCCCGTCGTAAGCTTAAGGGAGGAAAAGAGCCTGCTCATCCAAAAAAAAAAAACAGATAAATTATTCTGACGTTCGAAATTAAAGTTATTTTCTATGTTGTAGTTTTTTTTTGTTTTATAATTCAGATGCATATTTGTTATACAAAAGATTTTAAATTTTATGTAAATAAATATACAGCCTGTGAATATTTCAACTGCCTTTAACAGTGACTGATCTTTAACAGTTCTTGAAATACAGTTCCGTAGTCAGACAGACAAACAGAAGCTTAGTGAAAGGGTTCCGATATCCAACCTTTGGTAACGAAACGGTAAAAAAGCATAGTAACAAACAAAACAAAATCAAACATGCGTACAAAACGCAAATCCGTGAAAAGTGCCACTTTACGGACCCAGAGGTCGACGCTAGCGATGTTTGCGGATTTCCCGGGATAACAATAGCGGGCTTTGTTTTCACTTATCCGGTATATCTGCGTCGCTCGTTACTCAGTGGTGGAAGTGTAGTTAAGTTTTAAAAAAAAATACGAGACTAATAATGATTGTTTTTCGTTTGATTAAATTGTTTGTTATATAGGACAAGGTCTCGGTTTTAGAATTCTGTTTATAAATAGCAGAAAGACTGACGATTTTTGGTTACATAATTATATCGTACCTCTAATTAATATTATAAAGGGGTAATTTTTGTGATGAGGCTTTGTGTGTAGTAAGTAACTTTCACACAAAGCCATCTAGTCCCAAACTAAACAGAGCTTGTGATATGAGTACTAGACAACTGATAAACATACATATATATTTCTAAATACATACATATTATAGATAAATTACACCCAGACAAAGAACACATGATCGTGCTCATCACACAAACATTTGTCCTGGGTGGGAATCGAACCCACGACCTTACGCATAGCAGTCAGGGCCACTGACCACTAGACAAATAAAAAAATATTATTAAACGCTTTGTTATCACTGACTTACTCTGACTGTACTTATAATTATGCAACATTATTCGCTCTTAAAAAAATATTCACGCGAGCGAAGCCGTGGGCAGGAGCTAGTCATCAATAAATAGGTCTTTACCTATGTAATCCATGGAGATTCTATAACCAGCATTTTCAGGTTTCATTATCTGTGGATTGTAGACTGCGGAAACAAAAAAAAAATGTAAGTTTTTTTTTAAAGTAATAGAATAAAATAAATAGCGAGACTTACACATCGAAACATGCATAGTACTACTGAATCGGCATAGAAACGAGAGAATTGTTAATCGAATTTTTACCTGCGATAAAAAGTGGATTCTCTACGACAACCTTACGCGTTCGTCTCAGTGGGTGGACCCGGGTACAGCACCAGTGAGTTATCAGTGCGCTAAAAAGAGATTTCTCATAGGAAGAATATAGTGACTGTCTTATGGACCAGTGCTGGACTTGTACATCACAGCTTCTTATCTAATGGCACAATAGTGACGGCAGATGTCTTTTGCCAAGAATTGCAAACAATGATGGCGAAGCTCGCAATTCAACAACCAAGACTGGTCAATCGCACTTCCCTATTGCTTCTCTACGACAAGGCGTGAGTTCACACTTCACGACAGACCATCGCAAAGTTACAAGAGTTACAGCTGGGAGCTGTCCATTACCCGCCGTACTCACCGAACCTGGCCCCAATAGATTTCTACTTTTTTCAAAATTTAGAAAAATTTTAAGTGGGGAGCTGACTTTATCGCCTCCCGTCCGACAATAAAGGGATAAACAAACTGCCATCAAAATAGCAAATTGTATCGAGATACTTGGGCCTGTAGGTACTTTGATTACCTGAAATAAAAAAAAAACACCAAAATGAGAAAGTATGTAAGTAAATTATAAATTTTTTGTTGGCATAAATAGTGTTACAATGATGTGAGGCCCTGCCTCCAGAGCTATGTTAAAAAACCTAGAGACTTCTTCCAATTATGTTACAATTTAGCAAGTTCTATGCAACAGAGGGACAGTATTAGAATTTCAAAATTGAATTAATTAAAATTAAATTTCGAATAAAATAAATGTTGTGTAAAATGTGTAGGTGCTTTTGTGTGTTTTTGTGTCAAATGTTGAGTGTGTGAGTACGTGCGTGAGGATACCAACGTAATATTATGTCGTACTATATTATTTAGTAAAGATTGATGGATGGTTGTTAATCTTTCACGAAAAAAATGACTGAACTAAGTAGTAATCTTAAAGTAATGAAACATATTATTTTGAAGATTTTACCTCAAATTAATGGGGTGAAACCTTGGTGCACAGCTAGTTATCTAGATATTGTAAACAAATAAGATATTTGGTAACATAAAAAAAGTGAAAGGTTACCTTAAAAAGTACCTGCTTTCCTACATCCACCAAATGTATTCTGCTGTCATCTTAAGGGATTCCTTTTGAATGACATAGGTGCCGGGAAAAAATACAGCTGAATTTGAAAAGTAAATGTTTATAAAAAGATACAGTAAAGTAACATACATAACGACATAGCAAGTAAGACTAAACAGTTTCAAACAAATAAATTTTTTAAGCAGTCTTGAGAAAATCTGTATCAGAATTCCTTTTATTACTGAACTTTTTCTTTGGGCGAATTATGTTACCTTTAGGTTAGGTTACCTTTAGATTTTTCCTAATTTGGTCTATCGTTTACACTTGCAGCGGTTTCGTGTTACCCAACTAATGGGTTGCGTTTCCTGATAGCTATAACCTGGGAGTCTTCAAGTCAAGAGTCAATAGGTTACTTCTAGGCAAGCGTGCTTCATCTTCGACCACATCATTGCTTACCATCAGGTGAGATGGTGGTCAAACGCGAGCCTGTCTACAATGAAAAAAAAATCGGTTGTCTGTAAAGTCGGTTTACTGACGATAGTTGAACGTGACAACGTCATAAGAAAATACTGATGGAATGGTTGCATTTTTCAAAAGAAAATTTTAATTTTACATCACTATTACTGCACTTCTCATTACAATGGAAGAATCCCTACACAGTGACGTCATCTCTTAGCGTTTTATGATAGCCTAGTACTTGACTCGTTGAGTCATACATAAATGTCAAAGAATCCCTACACAGTGACGTCATCTCTTACCGTTTTATGATAGCCTAGTACTTGACTCGTTGAGTCATACATAAATGTCAACTTGTAGATCCAATTTGATTTGCTTTGGAACGCCTCAGAGCGTTGGAACGCCTCAGAGCGAGGTAACGCCGCATGAGCCATGTATTTTCGTGCGTGCAGCCAGCTTCATCGAATTATAAGACGTTGTCACGTAAAAAAGGTAAGAAGTGAAACACTAGTAGTATTGATATTAAAGACTTGTCAATGATTGGACATAATTTCTCGGCGGTGCTTATTGGATGATCGTGTTACCAGGCGAGTTACCAGTGCGAGTAGTAAGTAACACACACGTTACAATATTGTGTCTACGTACTAAGTAGCATTCAACCGTTCCATCATAGAACTACAAGACGAACAGCGATGCGCCATCGTTACATGGTGGACATCCCACCCATACGCTCAAAACGTTTTGGGAATACTTTCATGGAGCGTACAGCTAAGGAGTGGAATTACCTTTCGAACTCTGTATTTCCTGATACCTGGGCGTCTTTAAGTCAAGAGTGTCCTAGTTACTTCTAGGCAAGCACGCTTCATTTTTGACCTGATCATCGCTTATCATCAGGTGAGATGGTGCCCAACGGTTTATAAAACGTGCTTTACGAGGCCGGGCGGAATCTCAATTTTTAAAAAGGGTTACCTATTTAATGTCCGATATGACCTTAAAGATCGATCTGTATGGCTATTAATAATAATACAGGCTTTATTAACAATCTCACATCACAATATGACTGTGCAAGTATTTTAACCGACTTCTAAAGAAGGAGGAGGTTATCAACTCATCGCGTATATTAAAAAAAATACGTGATCACCGATTATTCGAAGTCGGTGTCTTTGGTTTAGTATTTTCGTTTTATGACACTGATTTCAGAAATTAAAGTTATTTTTCACATTGCAGTGTTTTTTAGACTTATATTTTTTGTTAAAAAGGTTTTTTAATTTAGAATTAGGTACGTATAAATTACGTGTACTAAGTGATAATTTACTTGACACCGGTTAAGAGATTGTCTTGCGTTTCCGCAAAAGTCTCTCCTAAAGCTTGCCATACTATTTTGTCATGAGTCTTTCTGCTTCAAATGATATCGGTAGTTTACCGGATATTATCCTCCCATCTTATGCGCTGTCCCTTTCATTATATCATCATCTAATTAGCCTTTTACGAACTATGTAGGGATTGGCTCCAGTTGCTGTGTTACCCGATACCCATTGGCCAGACCAGAGTCAGATCTTCTGATTTCTGACTATCCGTAACGACTGACAAAGTTGTACAAACGAGAGCCAACAGCTTAACGTGCTTCCGAGATAGGGGGTATCACATCGCCAACTTCCAAACTTTGAGCTATTACTGAGAAAGGAGATGTTTCATTTTTATATGGCTGGCCATAACATGTACATTTTATCAAAGCTGGGAAACTTACCCCTGAATAGAATAAAGTAACATTTTTTTCATATTATCAAATGGTTTTTATGTACAAAATCAAAATTAAAAAAATCGGTTGTCTGTAAAGTCGGTTTACTGACGATAGTTGAGCGTGACAACGTCATAAGAAAAAATTTTAATTTTATTTCTTTGATATATATTTTGTATGGATATAGAGAAGGAGGTAAATGGAAATCACTATTGAATTGATCAAGTTACATTTATTTGTACGCATAAATACAATTATGTCAATTTTTTTTCAGTAGTAAAGCAATTGATTTTTTACTCATCGGGAAATAGTTCTGTTAACTTATTGTTATAGTTTTGTTAATTATAGCATAACCTACAATCGCTGCACTAGCGGACCGATGCTATTTATTTTAATGATGAAAGCACGAATATTCGACAATATATCACTGAACATATCTTGCACTTCAAGCCTTAAATGAAACGCCTCAGAGCGAGGTAACGCCGCATGAGTCATGTATTTTCGTGCGTGCAGCCAGCTTCATCGAATTATAAAGCCGGCTCCACACGTTGGCCAACACAGTGGCGAATGTAGTGGCCAGCATATTGGCCAAGAGTTCGTGATAGCGTCCACACGTTGGAAGGTCGTTCAGTTTGCTTCGGTTCAGGCCAATGTGCGGACGTATTTATTAAAATGGATATTGAAGCGCTAACTGCTGCTTCTTGGGTTCCACAAACAATTTACAGCTTGGTAGAGCTCTATAAACCGAAAAGTTTCTTCGTTATTAGTCATTACTGATATTTTGTATAGGTACACTAGTTGTTACCGACGCGTGACTAGAATTTTTTTTTACAAAAATAAAACCGACTTCCATAATTATCAAAACTATTATATTGTTTATATGTAGTCGGTGTTATTGGTTTTGTATTTTCTTTTTCTTTTCACACCTCCTTCCGAAGTTAAAGTTATTTTTGCCTTTGTAGTGTTTTGATATAATATTCCACAACTTTTTCACACAACGCCATCAAGTCCCAAACTAAGCAGAGCTTGTGGTATGGGTACTAGACAACTGATAAACATACATATATATTTCTAAATACATACATATTATAGATAAATTACACCCAGACAAAGAACAAATGACCGTGCTCATCACACAAACATTTGTCCTAGGTGGGAATCGAACCCACGACCTTGCGCACAGCAGTCAGGGCCACTGACCACTATACCAACGGGCCTGTCAAAATCAAGATATGGAAGTCGGTTTTACTTTTTGTTAGTTTTTTTTTTCACGCTTTTTAGTGGGTCGGTTTGTAATTTATCTAGTTATAACAAAAGCCAAAATGTCAACTACTTATCACCTTTTACAAAATATTGCTTTTCCCGATGCAGAGCCGTTAATTTTTGAGGAGTTCTCCTGGTACTTCACCATCAGCTCTACATCACCATATGCATTGTGACGAACATAAAGTGCTTAACATCCATATTCAAGTAATCGAATCGCAATCCATGATATACTTATTATTGAGTAGTTTCGGTGGTCATCTGTGGTCTTCATCATCAGTTCCACTTCCCCAAATGGTGTTTTTCGAGAGCAACTGCACAAGATACTATAATATATAACCAAAACGCTATAGATGTGCCTATAATATTTGAAGAGTTCCCTCGATTACTCCAGGATCCCATCATCAGATCCTGATTTCATAACAATAGGACCAACTAGAAAGTATACCATTTCTAATGAAAAGAGAATTTTCTAAATCGGTCGAGCTGACTTCGAGTTATGAGGTAACATACATAAAAAAAAAGTTGATGACGAACTGAGAACCTCCTTCTTGAAGTCGGTTAAAATGTTTAATCAGGTGCGTGCGATCGTTCTGGGAGCTCGTAGCATACTAAACGCGCGGCCAACGTGTGGACGCGGTAGCCAATACTCGGCCAACAACCCTTTGATCTTTTGCAAAAAACCGACACCACACGGATCTCGCGCCAACTCGTCGGCCATCATTCCAATACAACCCAAGATGCACAAACACCCCGTCTACACGTTGGCGAATAGGCACTGGCCACTACATTCGCCACTGTGTTGGCCAACGTGTAGAGCCGGCTTATGACGTTGCCACGTCAAAATGTTTGACGTTTGTCCTAAAGCCGGCTCTACACGTTGGCCAACACAGTGGCGAATGTAGTGGCCAGTGCCTATTCGCCAACGTGTAGACGGGGTGTTTGTGCATCTTGGGTTGTATTGGAATGATGGCCGACGAGTTGGCGTGAGATCCGTGTGGTGTCGGTTTTTTGCAAAAGATCAAAGGGTTGTTGGCCGAGTATTGGCTACCGCGTCCACACGTTGGCCGCGCGTTTAGTATGCTACGAGCTCCCAGAACGATCGCACGCACCTGATTAAACATTTTAACCGACTTCAAAAAAAAGAAGGAGGTTCTCAGTTCGACTTGAACTTTTTTTTTATGTATGTTACCTCATAAATCGAAGTCAGCTCGACCGATTTAGAAAATTCTCTTTTCATTTGAAATGGTATACTTTCTAGGTGGTCCCATTGTTATGAAATCAGGATCTGATGATGGGATACTGGAGTAATCGAGGGAACTCTTCAAATTTTATAGGCACATCTATAGCGTTTTGGTTATATCTTATAGTATCTTGTGCAGTTGCTCTCGAAAAGCACCATTTGGGGAAGTGGAACTGATGATGAAGACCACAGATGACCACCGAAACTACTCAATAATAAGTATTTCATGGATTGCGATTCGATTACTTGAATATGGATGTTAAGCACTTTATGTTCGTCATAATGCATATGGTGATTGTAGAGCTGATGGTGAAGTACCAGGAGAACTCCTCAAAAATTAACGGCTCTGCATCGGGAAAAGCAATATTTTGTAAAAGGTGATAAGTTGTTGACATTATGGCTTTTGTAACTAAATAAATTACAAACCGACCCACTAAACAGCGCGAAAAAATTTTTTTTAAAATTTTAAATTTATTTTTGGCGTTGTAGTGTTTTGATATGGAAGTTGGTTTTATTTTTTGTTAAAAAGTTTTTATAGTCACGCGTCGGTAACAACTAGTGTAAACAAAATGTCAGTAATGACTAATAACGAAGAAACTTTTCGGTTTATAGAGCTCTACCAAGCCATAAATTGTTTGTGGAACCCAAGAAGCAGCAGTTAGCGCCTTAATATCCATTTTAATAAATACGTCCGCACATTGGCCTGAACCGTAGCAAACTGACCTTCCAACGTGTGGACGCTATCACGAACTCTTGGCCAATATGCTGGCCACTACATTCGCCACTGTGTTGGCCAACGTGTAGAGCCGGCTTTAGAGTTATAACAGCCATGACAGGTTGTAGAAATGACGATTACTTAACTTTGTTTTGTTTTCGTTCATCAGAACTAACCCACAGAACACTATTACCCTAGTGGGAACCTGACTGACTGATAGAGTTTCAACTTTCAAGACAACAAGCGGTTATTTTGAATTCGTTCAGGAACACATTTCAAAAATGGAGACTAAAGATTTTTGTAACGATGAAATCGTCACACTTAATTATGTTTACTCAAAAATATGTACAAGAGAATAATAGTAATTTATTTTTAACATTACAAGAATACACACATTTTTTAATTATCTTCTACGTAACGTTGATTTGATAAGACATGATTTCAGAACGAATAAAGTATGCAAGCAAACGAGACGTCATGTTGAATAAAACATGGCAATAATTGATAAACTATTATTTTTTGTGCACAACGAATCAGGTTCAAATTCACCAGAGAATATTTTTCGCAATTTGTAGTATTTTTTCCTCTTTTTCGATAAATATACATCTGATGGCCGAAAATGAAACATCTCCTTTCTAATAGAAAAACCCTATAGCACCTTTGCACGACCTTGGAATCGAAACCGAGACCCCATGGTCAACAGTCACGCTTGTGACCACTAGACCAATGAGGCAGGCAATAATAAAATAAAAAAAAATTATTTTTTATTTTAATAAATAATTTATTGCATTTAATATAATAGTTATTTTACTTATTTATTTATTTACTTTCAAGGCACACCAACAACATATTTACAAGGTAGCCGAGTATTAAACGAGCTATTTATGATTGAAACCTTGGGATCGTGGGGTCCAAGTGATACAAATTATTTAAAGACCTTTTCAGAAGCCTAGTTGACACTTCGCGTGACCTGCTTCGCTAGCTTTTACCTTGGTCAGAGGTTTGCCATTCAACGTGGCAATCCGCCAGTCTTTTGGGCACATTACCAGTGGCCAGCGATGGGCACGAATTTCTAAATGCCATACTTTAGGTTATTTTTAGAATTATGTAGTTAAGGGTTTTATTTAAGTGTACCTACCTATATACATAAATTTTGCTAAGTTGTAATGTTATTATTTCTTGGATATCATTCGGTTACTACCTTTAAAGCAGGCTGTTACTCCACGAACCCCAGTTTAACAAAAACAAATACAGATAATCAAATTGATCAGACCCGTGTTTTTATCTAATTAACTTAATTCCAACATTATTAATACAACAAAATACTCGAAAACACGGCAACAAAACCTCAATGGCCATTAATATTAATAAACAACAGAGATACGTTCGATTTTGTCAATTTCCCGGCATCCCGCCTACGGTAGACATTCCTTAGCCATCTATATCGCCGTATCGATACTTCTGACATCACTACAGTTACATCGATGCCGACAGCTTGTCAATTTGTCGACATATTTTTGATGGTTTATTTCGTTAAACTGTTATGTTGTTTTTATACGGTTATTCGGATCTTTACGTGTGTAGTTGAAGCGATAGTCGGATTAATGATAAAACATTTGTTATTTGAGACTTGTTTGCATTGGAGGTTTTGACTGGGTTAGTAGATAGGTTGACTAGGAAAGAAAGAAATAAAATTATATTTTTAATTATTTATTTCACACTTTTAGTTAACTGCCTCATTGGTCAATTAGTCGGCATGACTTGACTTGCCTCGCAGTAAAACACCATCACCGCTGCTATAGAGGAGAACACAATGTACAAGAAATTCAATGTACACTCTCTGTAACTTTTATGACGACACGATTGCACGGCGCAGTGATTGAACGATTGGCTGCTACGCTGCGTGTCACGGGTTCGATTTCCGCATCGGATCAGATGTTTGTTTGGCTTATAAATAGTTGTTCCAAGTTGTTTGTGCATGTGAATTTAAATTAGAGATGGGCCTACTAGTCGGGAAAGCTGACTATTCAGCATCGTTTGTAGTCGACGACTAGTCGCCGACTATTCGGCAAAATATGCCGATTACAAACGGCGCATGACAAATGAAGTAAATAAATAATTTGTACTTGTTTTATCATTTCTAAACATTACTTAGGGTAGGTAGTTACAGAAAGTGCAGTAGCACTGAGCACTCCTTTTTGTATATGAGTTTTAGTTTCCTCGCAAGTATTGGGAATTATATTTGCTGTCAAATATTTCCTACTCGGTAAAACGTATTTTGGTTTAAGCTTCTTCATAAGATTGATGAAGTGTTTTTAACTAAAGACATTGGTTACCTATTAGTAGATTAGTCGGCCGACTAATCGGCTATTTGAAAACCGATTAGCCGGCTAGTCACTCGGCAAATACTATAGTCGGCCCATCACTAATTTAATTGAAGTGTGCGGAAGTATTTTTTTTTATCATGGCATCGTCGTTGTATTATATGTATAGCGCAAATTAATACTGACTTTCTTTCTTCTTATTTTTTGTTTTTCTTTTTTATTCACGTCATAGTTATTTTATCCTATCCACGAATACCAGCATCTGCCTTTTAATTACTTTTTGATTGAAATCCTAAATTGCACATTATAAGAATTATTATAATTATTTCAAGGTCTTCAAGGTGAAGCATAAATTGCCGAGGTCGTTTTGTGGACGGGTGACCATCTAAACATGTCGAGATTCTTCCGTGCTTCGGATAGTACGTCACGAGTGCACATATTTGACAGTCGTTACTGTCAGTCAGTATTCAGAAAATCTGTCACTGATCTGGCCAAGCGGTATCATGTTACCCAGGTACTGGGTTGTGGCAGCTGCATCCGGTTAGACTCGTAGCCAACGAAAAGGCTAAGCAAATGATGATCATATTTAATTAATTCTTTTTCCTATTGTTTTATCATTAATTTTTTACTTTGTTTTTGTTATCGTTTTTAATTATTGCATAACTTTTAAACTAATATTATATTTCGTATCACAAATTCACAACCAACTAATCGTCCCTCTGTGAGTGACAGGACTATTTTTGTATATCAATTTTTAAATACGTTATTGATGTACCTTGAAAATAAAAAATGAATCTTCTACGCATAAAGTGACGTACCTTACCCCATATTTTACGAAGACCACACGGCCAGTACAATATGGTACAGTACCAACAAATAACCCATTAATGACCAGAACGACTTGGTTTCCATGGCAACATGTGTTTAGTTCGCTTTCTGCCCACCTCGTAAAAACAAACGAGCGCGTTGATAAGATAGGCTTAGGATAAACTTGAAACAAGAAATTTTATGTAGGACATAGAGATATAGTAATGTTAGTTATTTATAGAGTTATTTTTGTCTCAGAATATTCCATTTGTATTATTTTGGATTCCGTACGGTCGAATAACAAAATGGAATATAGAAACACTTTCTAACGTTTTAGTTCTTTGCTACCAAAAACCTCGTTCCAGTAAATAGTAGAAAAGAATTTTTGTGTCACAAATATGGACGGGTAACGTAGGTATATAAATACATTTTCAATATGAGGTCAGTTTTTAGGAAAAAATAAGTTTTACAAATAGTGTTATATGACATCAAACGAAAGGGTTTATTGCGAGAGTCTCAAATATGTTTTATCATAATTTGAATTTGATGAAATAAACTATTTACATTTTGCAATATACTTATTTACACTCTTCACGCACATGTGTACAAAGGCAGACTTAATGCCGTAGGCGTAGGTATTCTCTACCAGTCAACCAAGGGTAATAATAATCAATAGGCTAATGGATAAGACTTGTGATCGAGAGATCACGAGTTCGAACCCCACCCATTACACGTGAACCCACTCCAGACACAAGCATATTTAGCTAATTTGAATGTGTTGTAATGTGAATTCTACCCAAATTGCAAGTTATCTTCAAAAAAAAAGAAAAAGAAAGGACATCAACCACTTTGTATGGCGTTTGGGCTTGAACATGGACATAAAAATATTGCACTATTTTTGATTTTATTGAATGGCTTACAGTACAAAGAAAACATATAAATAAGAAGTTTTGTGTCAAATTGATTAATATAATACAAAAAAAAAACGGAACCTGGAAGGGCAGATGCTCGCTAGGGCCGCGGGGAATTTCTAAAAAGGATGTGTATATAGTCAGTAAAAGTCTAACACAGCCTCCCGCTTCACCCTAGAGTGAGAGAATGGATGATTTATCAATTTAAATACTTCAACGGCCAGAGTAATGCCCGGTTTTCCAGAAAAACATTTTAATGTTCTGAAGCTCTAGAATATTATTTTTTATTTATTTAGAATAGGTTCGCGTTTGACCACCATCTCACCTGATGGTAAGTGATGATGTGGTCGAAGATGGAGCACGCTTACCTAAAAGTAACCTATTCACTCTTGACTTAAAGACTCCTAGGTTATAGCTATCGGGAAACACAGACTCCGGCAGGGAATTCCACTCCTTAGCCGTACGCACAATGAAGGTATTCCCAAAACGTTTGGTGCGTATGGGTGGGATGTCCACCATGTAACGATGGCGCTTCGCCGTTTGTCTCGTAGTCCGATGATGGAACGGGCTTGGTGGAATTAGATTGTGTAATTCCATCGCACACTCCCCAAAATGTAACCGATAGAAAACCGATAGACTTGCAACTCGTCGTCGATGTTCAAGGCTCTGGAGCTTTGATTCGACCAGTGCATCGTTGCCAATGAGTCTTTTGGCCCGCTTCTCGATAGACTCAAGCGCGTCCAGTTGGTATTTAGCAGGTCCATCCCAAAGATGAGAGCAGAAATCGAAATATCAAATATCAATATTATTTTTTCTGGGTTTTTATTTTGGCAACCCTAACACAACGCACCCCGCACGCTGCACCGCAACTGTCACCATAGTCATACACAAACAAAATAATCAATTAGGAACTTTTTTATTAGTTTTTAATATTATTTATTTTGACACTCCCGAATAGAGACCAATGTTCACTAAATATTATTACTAAATTATTTATGAATTCCTTTTGTTCCAATACGGCTGTTTGCGGTTATGGCCCATTTTGGTTGATGTCCTTTCATGTGCAAGCCGTATCCGGCGATTTAAACTGCGGGTTGAACGGTACTCATAGAATTTCATGTTCTAGGACGATGAGAGGTGGGTATACAGAGCTTGGAAGCAATCCAATCATGACTGACGTGTTCCGCCCGGATGATACCGCCACGAACATATTCTGGCGCAACATCTGGTCGGAGCCCTGGTCTGTTATGTTGAGAGTGGCTGGATGCGTGAAGTTGAACGCGTGTTTGAAGCTATACCACAAATGGATAAAATAATCATTAATACATCTGATATAGGCAAAGCAGTTTGTCTGCTACCGAAGAGGAAGTCTCCAGGACCGGATGAACTTCTGGCTCAAATAGTATAGCAGCTCACACGCGCTTTTAGCACTTAGAGACTGGGTCACTGCCATAGTTTTTACAACTGGCTGTACCTACCGGCTCCATAAGACTAGTAGCCCCACGAAACCCAAAAACTATAGACCGTACTTGTCTGTCTACGATCTATAAAGTTTTTACGTCCATTCTGAGAGTGAAAATAAATACGCACATTGAGTTCAACTCAATATTGTCCGCTTCTCAGAATGGATGTAGGAAAGGGTTCCGTGGCACTAAGGAGCTACTCCTCATTGACATGGCCATTAGCCAACAGGTTCATCGATCCCGCAAAGATCTATCGACATGCTGGATAGACTACAAAAAAGCCTATGATTCTGTTCCTCATACCTGGCTCATGAAAGTACTGGAGCTTTACAAAATAGATCAAACTCTACGCACCTACCTTGAGTCACGTATGAGGCAAGGAAATTTCCAGGATTTCAACCGATTCGAGGGAATGTTGAGCCTATAGGGATTAGACGGGGAATATTTCAGGGCGACAGTTTGAGTTTTGCTTGGCTCTGAATCCTCTAAGCACAATGTTAGAGGATTGAGGCCTGGGCTATCGGTTGAGAAGAGGAGGTCAAAGTATATCCCACCTTCTTCACGTGGATGATTTGAAACTCTTTGCCCCCAACAATTTGCAACTAATGGAACTACTGAAGGTAACTGAACTTTCAATAGCGCCATTAGGATGGAATTTGGTGTGGACAAATGTGCAATCATGCACACATGAGACATTATGGAATCTGAGGAAATTCAACTTTTAGACTCCATACACCTTAGATCTCTCTGCTTGACCGAAACTTATAAGTATTTGGGCTTTAATTTTGCTGATATAAAGCAAGCGTTGAGGGAGCGCTTTGGTCATGCCGATTTTGATGTATTCTTTCGTCATACTCAAATGGACTCAAACCGAACTGGACGCGCTGGATCCGTACACTGCTAACCGCATATTGGATGCATCACGCACGATCATCGGTGATGTGACTGTACATCCCGCGGAAGTGTGGAGATTGAAGCTTTTTAAACGCTAAAACTCTCCACAACCGCGAGATTTGCAGTCTCAGGGAATATTTGCTGCTGCTGGCACCCAAACATAAATTAGATCTTACATTCGGTGCGAGAGTTCACTAAACCATTGTGTGTCGCTGCATATTTGTAACGCTGCATAGTGTTATGTGTTTTTTGTACAACTTAAGGAAATAAAATGCTTTGTAAACGACTTCAAAAAAAAGGAGGAGGTTCTCAATTCGTCTTGAACTTTTTTTTATGTATGCTTCCTCATTACTCGCAGATGGCTGGACGGATTTCGAAAATTCTTTTTTTGTTTGAAAGGGTGTATATACTTTCTAGTTGGTCCCATTGTCGTCATGTTTGGATCTGATGATGGGATCATGGAGGAATCGAGGGAACTCTTCAAATATTATAGGCACACCTATAGCGTTTTGGAACTGATGAACTGATGATGAAGACCCCAGATGGACACCGAAACTACTCAATAATAAGTATTTCGTGGATTGCGATTAGATTACTTGAATATAGATGTTAAGCACTTTATGCTCATCACAATGCAAATGGTGAAGTAGAGCTGATGGTGATGTACTAGGAGAACTCCTCAAAAATTAACGGCTCTGCACCGGGAAAAGCAATATTTTGTAAAAGGTGATAAGTAGTTGACATTTTGGCTTTTGTAACTAGATAAATTACAAACCGACCCACTAAAAAGCGTGAAAAAAAATTTTAAAAAGATTTTAGAAGTCGGTTCTATTTTCTGCAAAAAAATTTTTTTTTATGCATTCAGCTTGCCTCTGGCGATGATTTTTGTATTGTTAGACCCAAGTTTCTTACTATATGTCCTGATGGTAAGCAAAAATTCTCAGGCAGTCTAGCTCCGTCCTAGCAGTTCCCATAACACACGTCTGCAACCGCGCCATTGAGTCGGGTACTTTCCCCAGGGCATTCAAGAAGGCTGTTGTTCACCCAATCTTTAAGAATGGAGACAGATCCAATGTCACCAATTACCGGCCAATCTCCGTTTTGAGTTCCCTGTCTAAAGTACTTGAAAAAATACTTAACAAGTGTCTTTCCACATATCTCTCGAAATATAAGCTACTAGCAAATAATCAGTACGGTTTCAGACAGGGAATCTCTACTGAGGATGCGGTTCTTGACCTTACTGGTACGGTGGTGGGCAAGTTGGATGAGGGGTTGAAATGCTTAATGTTTAATGCTTCGGTGTCTTTCTGACTTGTCAAAGGCGTTTGACTCGGTTTCTGTACCTATACTTATATCTAAAATGGAGGGCATTGGAATACGCGGAATTGCACTTGGTATCTTCTCAGACTATCTGACAAATCGCTCGCAATGTGTTAAAATCGACTCATTGTATAGTGACTATGGGAGCATCAATTTCGGTGTGCCACAGGGCAGTATTTTGGGACCTACCCTCTTTTTACTCTACATAAATGATTTGTGCCGCCTGTCAATACCTAACTGCGATATATTCACTTATGCGGATGACACGGCACTGATCATTTATGATGATAACTGGGATGACTGCAGATTGAGGGCGGAGCGGTCGGTTCAACGAGTGATGACATGGCTCTCTGCGAATTTGTTAACCCTTAACGTCGAGAAAACCAAGATTGTTCGCTTCACTCTCCCTCACACGATCAAACCTCCTGTGGGTACTGATATTGTCAAAGCCCACACTTGCCAGAACTCTTTGGATCACAGCCCGAATGCTTGCACTTGCCTAACCCTATCACTGGTTCCAAGTACCAAATACCTTGGAGTTCTTATTGATAAGCACCTTAGCTGGCGTCCCCATACTGAAGCACTCTGCTCGCGAATTAGGAAATTTTTATATATTTTCAAGGAACTCAGACACTCAGCTGATCGAGAAACTCTTTTCCTTGTGTACCAGAGTCTGTGTGTCTCTGTTCTTACTTACTGCATTTCCGCATGGGGAGGAAACTGCAAAACCCACCTAATTCAGGTTGAACGAGCCCAAAGGGCAGTCCTAAAAGTTATGCAGTTCAAACGCAGAGATTATCCAACCGCTCTGCTCTACTCTGAGTCAAAGGTCCTTACGGTGCGCCAACTGTTCATTCTGCGTGCTGTTCTACGCCGTCACTCTTTGCTTCCTCTTGACGACAAAATTTTAAGGAAACGCAAAGGTCATCCAGTCTGCAATCCTACCCAATGTCGTACTTCATTCGCGGGCCACCACTTCGGAGTACTCAGTGCTAGAATTTATAATAAAATCCATCGTATTCTCCATATATATCCTCTCACCAGAAGTACATTGATGACCAAACTTACCAATTGGCTCCAGGACTTATCTTACGATAGTACTGAACGGGTCCTTATAGTTAACTCATAGTCCTTAATGTTATAATATACCTTTTACAACTATTCTCTATAACATCATTATCTAGGCGTACAGCAATCTAACACCACACAAACACACACACATTTACACACACACATACACACATCCATACACACATACTTCACTTACACCTAACACACCCCTCATATTACTTACCTCCCAGAACACTGAACTTGCCGCAACTAAAGGTGTATTGCTCTAGTACGACCTGACATTGTTAATCGGGGTGGGGACCTGGTGTCCTATAAAACAGGCTATTAGCCTAGCTTAGGCACCAGTCTCCCACAATATTGCAGTTTAATATAATTGTTAAACAATATTACCATGTAATCTCTTTAAATATTGTGGTGAGAAAATAAATGAATTTATTATTATATTATTTATAATGTGGTCGACGATAGAGCCAGTTTTCCTAGAAGTAATAGTGTATGGTTATAAGGGAACGTAGACTCCAGCAAGGAACTCCATCTTTGGTGTGTACCTATTTTTAATTGATAAGGCGTTTTGTCTCTTTCACAAACCTTTCTATCGCGATAATGGTTTAATAATAAATAATTATATGCTAAGACATGCTCAAGATGATGAAACCTAGTTATATATGTATAATAAGTAATTGTAATAAGGTGATTATATTACATTAAGAGTTGCTTCCTAATATTTTGATAACAGGAAACTGGACGCAATTAAGGTATAGCTATTTATTATGTGAGCTTAGACAATAAGATTAATAACCAAAAAGCTCAATTCAAACAGAAAACCTTCTCTTGTTGTTTTTGGAAATACCTTAAACCTTCACCCACTGGCTAACACCTTCAGAATTTGCGTGTTCGTTATCAGTTCAGACAAATTTGTAGTACAATAATTGTGTAATAAATTTCAACTGAATCGGTCTTATGAATTTGGAGAAAATTGGTTAAAACAGATATTCAGACATACGGGTGGTCCTTGAATCTCAAGTCAGGTCGGTCAGGTCAAGTTGTCATAATTGGTACATCTTTGACAGTCGTTACACCATAGTATACAAGCGGTATCGTTTTATCCAGCTACTGGGTTGTAGAGGTCAGACGGACTTGTGCGACAAGTCCGTCTGACCTCTACAACCCAGTAAGCAAGCGCTTCTCCTCCACATTTATTGTGCGCACAGCCAACTTGTGGAATTATCTGCCGGCTTCTGTGTTCCCTGCCACTTATGACCTTTCAGCCTTTAAAGCAAGAGTAAATAGGCATCTTCTGGGCTCGCTCGTCACATCGTAGATCTCATCTATCGCTTATCATCAGGCGAGATCGAGTTCAAGAGCGGGCTCATTCGTAATAAAAAAATAAAAATAAAAAGAATAAAAAAAAAACTGAAAACTCGGAATATTTTATTTCCCATGGGCATTTATAAGCCGTCACGCCGTTCACGGTTTGAAATTGGTTGTATCCAATGGAGAAGAACCGGCTACTAACTCTGATACTCAGCTGCCTCCAGTTAGACTAAAAGCCGACAATGATTCGAATCTCTAAAACACGTACGTTTTTTTCCAAACACACCAATTTATTTACTTTAAAATCTTTGACCTACTTATGAAAACCAATTAAACGTCCGTTAGGTGTCAACAAATTGCGCGTTGTTTTAAAATGAAACAGTAGAACGTGACAATATATTCGCAGCAGTAACTGAAGTGGAATCGTTATTATTTGACGCAGTAACATTTATAGCTAGTGCATCTTCTTTGATATCGGACACTCTGCCTTTGGAGTGTTGTATAGTGTAGAGACGGACTCGTTTTAAATATCTACTTTTACTCTCAAGTTGATAAAAAGAAGTTAATAAATATGCCTTAATGGGATAAGAAATATTAAGCATATAATGCTATTTGACGCAAAGCAGTTATTTTAATCACAACAGTAAATTAATCTTCACAGAATATACGCAACGAATTCTAAAAAATAAACAACCATACTGGTGGATATCGCATGTCTTAGATTTTCTGATTTTAGGAGATCGCAGTTTCGTCACGATGTTTTCCTTTACCGATTTAAGAGAAGTGGTGATACTATAAATTTCACAAAGCAATGTGTCTGACTGGGTTCGAACTTCGAACCCACAACCTGCAACTCGCAAGTCGGGCCTATTAATTACTCAGCCATCACTGTTGTCTAAAAATAAATTATTGTTACATATTACTTCAGCTTAAAAGCGTCTAAAAATCCGATTACAATAAACCCAAATGATTAATAACTAATCATGTATAACTTGCAATAATCCATTTGTTTTAATTATACAAATTACGAACAAGTTTTGGTTACAGTAGCTTGATTAAATTTTACTGCCTCATTAAATTTCTGTCAATGAGCAATAAATCAATATTAATTTAATTAAATTTACGCATGATTGGAAAGGAAACAAATTAATTGTTTTTTTTTTACAATTGAAGTTTCAAATTATTTAGTGGATTTTTCATGATTAATTATTTAGCAGTGGGTTTTGAACTTTGGTCGCAGAATAGATAGTCGATGCAGCTTCAAGATTCTTTTTCGGTAGGAAATTCGTCTAATGACTCCACCAGCTCTGGGTGAAGTAGAATGGAGTGTCAGATTTCTAAAACTATAAAAAGTCACCATGTTCCTTCAATTGCCCTTACATTACGAGGCCGCGGTATCTCGTTCTATAATTCCCGCAACCCCGGCAGGTACCAGTTTCTGGGGTGACGTCCGTGTACTAAAGAAGCAGCAATAGAAGGAAACCCGCAAAATAAACTAGTGACCTGGTTAAGGCCGCGGGAATTAGGGTGAATGCGCGAAGTACAGGACTGGTTGATGAGACAACATTTGGCATAGGCCTAAATCTATGTGTTCGTTCTTATGGCTGAAATGATGACAGTAATGAAGTAACAGCTTCAGAACTTCTCCGACAAGGAGAGAAGAAAGAAGAACGTAAGAAAGAAGTTATCGAGAAGAACCGAGATGTTACCAATCAATTCTCGACTTTAGGTCATATTATAGTAACAATAATTTATTCTCATTATCAAGTTACAACATTCTTTAACTTGTGATTGAAGTTACTTCGTAAACTTAAAGTGCCTATGGTTATAAAATAGGTATATATTTGAATTGGATATTAAAAAAGTAAAAATTATCACCTACACTTATCTTCGAATATAGTATTTTATATTAACGAGGAATCCTGTAAGACGTATATGGTTATAAAGCAACAATCAAAAGCAATATTATTTGAGCGCTTATTTAATTCTGATTTGGTTTTTTTATTAAATTAATCAAACACTTTATTTTTTGCAAAGAGTTTTTTTTTAAACTTGTTCACGAATAATAATATATTAAAAAGTACCGTCTCCACACTAACCAGCCGGCCCAGAGCGACAGTAATTGAAATCGTCTGCCCAGGAAACGTTACGTACGTACAATAGATATTTTACAAATGGAAATATAAGACCGGCGACTGCACTTCTAATTCCTGTGCCCGTACTGCTAATTCACGAGCTAAATTGGTTTTTAAATAAAACTCCTGGCTGAAAAAGAGTAGAACAGAAACAAGATTTCCATTTTTAGATTGTTATGTTGGTTGAATTTTGTGGGGTAGATTTATACAAAGGGGGAAGGTTTGTTTATGGATGGCAAAAACTAGAGCTACCATAAATTGGCTGGGCTGAAGAACTTTGGTGGCTTTACACATTGTAGAGGCTGCAAAAAGTCTATGCTGACCTTAGAACAACCAGCCAATCATTTGGTTAGTAGCGTCATTACATTTGCTTCAGCCTGCGAATTTGTCTGCGTTTGTACGTAGTTCCCGTACAATTAACCGATCTCTTTTTTGATATAAACCTTATACTCACAAAGACAAACAACAAAAATGAATTAAGAAAAAGAATATTCTTTCATACACTTCGGCGATTAATATTTATTTATACACTGAAAGATTATAGAATAAAGATAAATGTAAATAATTATTGCTTTATCCAAAAACACTAGAAAAACACGCTTTTATAAATGCACGTAAAAACAAAAAGTGAACAATTAAACGGTCGATCCCCCCAGAGGATTTGAAAGTGACATCTATAAAAATCTATGGATTACGCGGTAATTCAAAAAGGTTAAAAAAACCGATAACGGATTTTCTTTAGGTTTGTTATAACCTTGAAAACTGATCGTGTTCAAAGTCCATTACGTGGCCTTTCTCACAAGTGCAAACACGACTATGATAAGTACGATATTCCATCATGGAATGCCAGTCCCTATCTTCCGGCTTCATCATCCTTGAAACCTAATTGTGGTCAAAGTTAATTACAAGACTTTTCTAAGAAATCCAAAACTGCTATGATACGATTTTCCATCATGAAGTACCAGGTCATATCTTCCGGCTCCATCATCAGATCAGTTCGACAGTACCATATTATTGTATTGTCATCAGAACTATATACAGCTGCCAATTTTCATTACACTATGACCCTTGGAAGATGGTTAAATACCTAGATGGTTAGGTACCTTAGATTCCATTACATAGTTACATACAGGTCGACCTATTAAAAGCGTGTTAAAAATATATCTAATTGTCTATTGATAAATCGCCACCTACAATATGAGTGAAGATTTTTTTTCCTTGTGCTTCCGAAATTCATTTCCTTGTGTTATCCTCACAAGACATTTAAATATGAAATACAAAACACGTAGGTTCCGCCATTTTTTCAAAACTCATAATGACGGCGAGTATCAGAACGTGACAAGACTTGATGACTATTCGAGAATGTCATTAATGTGTTATCTAGCGTGAATAGGCAACGACGAGGGTAGTTTTAACATTCCAATCACCCCCTCCCCTTTAGTGGTCAGTCTTCAAGATATTCGGGAATGACCTGGGTCAGTAGGTATGCTAGACATACTTTAGATTATTGAATTTGAACTCGGGCTTTTGATGAAAATTTAGGTCATTCAAACATTCTTACACGAAAATGTGTAATTCTATTTGGCAGTCACGGGGTGTGAAATTTCGTAATGGACTTTTAAACTAGGTATATGGAAACTTGAGTATTGAAACATACTCAGACATTCTATGTTAGAAGTACTTGGTTATAAATCTATACTAATATTATAAAGTGGACAAGTTTATTTGTTTGAACGCGCTGATATTCATAATTACTGAGTGGAATTGGCTGACATTTGGTATGGAAGTAACTTGAAGCTTGGGGAAGGTTTTAGATTTTTTACCCGACTACAAAAGAAGGCTTATTTTTTTATCGTGATAAATTCCACGGAAGCGAATCACCACGCAACTGCTAATAATTGATAACAGTAAGGCTCAATTATTGCAAGGACTTTACTTTATATAATTTCCATCATCACTATTGAAACCGTGAAGGAAAACATTGTTAGGATACCGACATTTCCTTGGACTTGCGACATCCGCTAACCCACACTGGACCCGCGTGGTTGATTCTGGCCCATTACCTCTTACATAGAGAAGGCCTATGTAACATCAGTATAAACGTTATAGGCAGTTGGTATAGTATAGTGCAGGACTTCCCAAACTGTGCGTCGCGACGCCCTGGGGACCTGCGGTATTATCCCAGGGGCGTCGTGAGACGATCTCAATGTTTTGTTTTCAAGTTTTGCTCTTTATTTCCTAATAAAAAAATTAGATGCTATTTGGAGTTTTTCTGACAAATTGTTATTACGTTAGAACAAAGAGGGCAGGGCGTCGCAAAAATATGGCAACTTACCGAGGGCGGCGTCACATTTAAATAAGTTTGGGAAGCCCTGGTATAGTGGGTTTCACCCACGTTAATTTGAGGAAAAAATATTGTTAATATACGTTATAGACTAACTATGGGGGTTGGTGGGTATCGCAATGGTAATGACACAAAGTTAATGAGCCTACTTGGATTCGTACTCGCAAACTAAATCTCGTAAGTCGTGTCAGTAGCTACTGGGCTACTAGTGCTCTGCGGGCAGGCTAATATGACGTATAACATCTTATACTTTTGTAGGTACATTTTTATAACACAACTTTTATAAGCCGGTGTAAATGTCGTAGTAACAGTAATCCGCGGCTAAATTGTTGTTATTTATTACTATTTTACAGGGAAATTGCTTTTTACAAAGAAGAGAACCTTAAGGTGTTGGGCTAATAACTCAATTTAGATACTAGTGAGGGGACATTTTTTATGTTTATCGATAAAAAATATCGTTTTATTTTTTACAATAATTGCGTAACACTGAACTACGATGATCGTTTCTGGGATAGTTATATTTATATTTTTAAAGGTTTTCGTTAACAGTTGTGATGAGACAAGGCGACTATGACGTGACAACGCGTTTTATAGAAATTGTTGAGGTTGGAGGGTTGTAGACTTATATGTTCTGGAATAATTTCTTTAAAACGCTTTGTCACAGTGTTGCAACGCACCTGTCTAAAGTGCTTTTATCCTTTTCTACGTCCGTTTTTATTTTATTTACAGAGAAGGTTTTCGTTTTCCTTCTCCCGACGCTTTTTCCAACAATATTGGGATTGGCTTTCAATGTAAGTTGATTCGGATTCTTTCGTTTCCAAGAATTTTCCCCTTCAGTTATTTTAGAACCATTTAATGATACGTTATTTATAGCTACGTCACGGTTATTATAACGGTAATAAGTAGGTTGACAAGAAAATTACTAACAGTTTCTAGGTTTACGTTTGATAATAAATGTTTTCTCAAAAAAGACTCAAAAGATAACTAAAATAAGAACATTCTCATGTTATATCAAGCTCGTCATTATACCAATCCTAATTAAATATCAATATAAATAACCACGCTCATTCAATACATTCAGTACTAAGGAGCATTTTTATTTTTCTATCAGATATTTAGCGTTGTTTCCAGTAGGAATAACCTTAAAAAATAAAGCTCTAGGTGGAGCAGAACGGAGTGTAAGAAGTCTAGCGACTAAAAACCACCCTTTCTCTTCAATTACCCTTACGTTTTGCGGTATCTTGTTAGAACATTACCCGACAGGCAATAGTACTATCAGGCCCCTTCACTTGTACCGACGGCGCTTTGAGACGCGCGTGGAACACGGCGAGCCGTTAACACGGGCCTGGTCTTCACTGTACAGTGAGCTACCCCTGTTCACCGTCCGAAAGCCCGCGCCTGCGGTGGCCGGAGATCGGCTCACGATCTTGAGGAATTTCCGCGATTACAAGGAAGAGAGTGGTCTTGATGCAACGGATTTCGTATATCTTGGCTCACAGCAAAGAGCGATTTTGTTTTTCTTTTTACCTTTCGCTTCTAATATTCTAATTAAGAACCAAAAACACGTACAGAGTTCTCAAGGAATATAATAAGCAATGCGACTAAAACGTGCATTTAATTCCCAGCATAAACTCTTCATGAATAGTGTCTCCACATGGGCACAAGTCAAATACATATTTAATAAACAGACAACGCCATAAATTACACAAGAAACCTTTATGTACAGCATACTCTAGCTACCATATTAAGCTAGCTTTATCTCTAAGAACATCACCACAGAATAGCAAAGAAGGTTGACTTCATACAAGTCGCGAAAATTGGAATACGCGTACATCGCCACAATACTGTCAAGATTATTTTTAGCCTAAAGATGTTCACTATTGTACCTAAACATATCCAAATAAGTATGTATTTTTGAACTTCTTTAGCGGCCATGTGCACTTTTTTTTTGTAATGGGTAAAAAATATTAAACTCGCGTCAGGACACGTGACCTGATCGGAAATTCGTAAGACTGATGGAGAGTAGACAGCCGGCGCGGCATAGGAGAGGAAGTATCCCCCTCTCTTTCTACGGCGCGGCGAAAATGTATGGCCTGCGCAAACTTTTTAATGTAATATAAATTGTCATGTTTGTGTACGATAGCGCAATAAATAAATATTGTATTCTACCACATAAATGATAATACTTTTATACTGATAATTAAAGCAATTCGTGCAAAATTATTCCCTAACCATTCCAAAATATCAAAAATGCACAACGTTAATATTCAAGTTTTCACTTCTGCCGGCACTCCCGGAGTGCAACATTTTTTTGTTTTATTTGTTGTTTGTTTTACTTGGAGCGACTGCCTATCCAACCTTCACAAACCAGTAACTGGGTCAGTATCGTGTTACCCAGCATTAGGGTTGTGAAAGTACCCCTTGGAATACTGGAGTCAGACTCTCCCGCTTCTGACTACCCGTAAAGACTGTCATAGATGCACAAATGACAACCGAGACTTTCTTCGAGAGAGTTCTTTCCGAGACACGGAGGAATTCCGGTATACTAAGATGCTCACCCATCTACGGACTAACAAGCGTGGCTTAACTTTGAACGACCAATAATTATCTTTGGATGAATACTGGGATCATCAGTTTTCGAAGACATCCACTGCCCGAGCTTATCAATCGTAACTTAGCCTAGATTGACCCATGCTGTGTGACGTTACAGTTTCCCTGGGTAGAGGGAAATGTAAGGTTACAATAACTAATTAGGAGGAATATGACCAGGAAAAGAAATCAAAGTGAAGAAAAATGGACAGGATTTATAAAAGAAATTATAAAAATTTGCTGGAACCTTAAGAGCACAGGAGATGACGGAGATTGCGATTGAGTCGATGATAAGCGGAGCGGGCAGAACGAAGAGGTGGCTGCAGGACGGCTGGCCTTCAGTCGGATGGCCTCAGTAGCAGAACGAAGAGGTGGCTGCGGGCGGCTGGCCTTCAGTCGGATGACCTCAGAATGAAGAGGATGTCTGGAGGTCCGGGCCACGGCTCGTGTAAGAGAGGACCATTTCACTCCGATGGCACGTATCCGTTTTACTTCTAGACTTCTTCTTTGTTTGAGTTCCAGGCGTAGACTTCCCGCTCTCCGTCAATATCTCTATTAAATCGACTTTCCAGCATTTGAATGAGGTTCTAGAATGAAAAGAGAAATAAAAGTAATTTAACACGAGGTACAATATCAGTTACATATGCGACCTAACCTAGCTCCAGCAATGAATTAAGAAAAAAAACTAATCCTGTCACTAATGACTTTACAGAAACGTAAACAAACAAAGTATTGTGTAAAATGTTATAACGAAGTACTAAAGCCCTATAAAAAGGAAACATTACAGCTGTTGTTACTTCATCCCGAACTCTTCGTCATCTGCTTAGCCATTTTCTCATTTACGTTGGGTTTGGTTTTCAGTATAACCTCCACCACCCTGTAGCTGGGTAACACAGTAGCACTTTTGACCCAACTTGGGAATCGAATCCGAAACCTCGTATTCAACAGTCGCGCTTGCGACTACTAGAATAACAAGACAGTCTTAGCTCCGACCTCTTAACCTTCTGTATATCTCTGTGAACGTATTATGCTAGCTTCATCTCTTAGAACATCGTTGTGACCTATATCCTTTAGCAAAGTCTAATAACTTTGGAGAACGCAAGCGACGGAAGTACACTGTTGTAATTTTCTAGTTCCATCCAAGTTTGGATGGCGCTTCTTGAAACGGGGATAAGAAATCAAATTTCTAGAGATTTATTTATTCAAAAATGCAGATATGTATGAATACAACTATGCTGTCAAAAGATGTATTCTATTCTGAAAATTATGGAAATGGCATAACCGAACTAGTTTGACAACGCTGTCCTTGATTGCAGTTTCTACAAATAGGGATATTGCAAAGATTGCATAAAAGATATTATTCTAATTTAGTAAACTATTTAGTCCATCTGATAAAAAATATTTGACAAACTTTTTATCTAATATATTTTATGTTCTTTTTGGGAGGAGAAAATAAAGAAGACCTTATCATCACAAGGTAAGTGATAATGTGGTTGAAGATGAAGCACGCTTACCAAGAAGTGCCCTATTCACTCTCGACTTCAACACTATCAGGAAACATGGACTCCGGGAGGGAATTCTACTCCTAAGCTATTCGCACAATTAATGTATTCCGAGTTTATTTATTTATTTAAATTCTTATGTACTTACAATGGTGTTACATGGGCGGATTTAATGCAGCAATGCATTCACTACCAGTCAACCTTTGGGTTAAAAAAAAACACAGTTTAGTGTGTATGGGTGGGATATTTTTTAACGTTCCTACGATTTGCGGCATGTGTTTTAATTACTTGGTAAAAAGTGTACCAAGGCGTCAAGCCACGCATAGCATAAAGGCTCTGTATCTATATCGTGTGTATTTTTTGTTTACTTACATAGAAAGAATATACATGAAGAAAAATCATTTAAAAACACCTATTTAACATTGCTTAACCTATGTTGTTACAATGGCAGTCTTATCACTGATAGCGATATCTTCCAGATAAAATTTGGAGGGACTTTAAACTTAAAGTGAGTCAGTGTACTTCAAATTCCTAACATACAAAAAATAAAAATGTATATATACCTATATAATTATAAATACAATAGGTACAATTCATAAATAAGGAGTGTATAAAAATTATTGACAATACAGATTATTTAAAGCAGCCATTGATTACGCTTGTCTTATTTTCATCGGCAATGCATTCAACAAACGAATATCCTACACCGTCATAAAATTCGGTGGAATGAGCAGGCATTGAAGACCTAAAATTCTCCTATGATCTTAAATCTCTACTATATGTCATGAAGGAACTTAAAACGTTATTTGAGATAAAATGCGTAGTAAAAGAGAAAACATGAATCCAATGTGACATAACTGAAACTTAATACACTATTAAAGTAATATTCTTTGAACTTCGTGCAAAAAAATAAAGATACTTTTTTAGACGGCTAACTCATATTATGCGTAACTTCATCGATATTCCTCACGCACATCACTACCCAGTAAAAATAAAGTTGTTAGTTTTAGGGTAGGGCTATTTCGCAATCGTAAAGCGTCGATTTCGAACGCGTCAAAAGCTTAGCCCGGGCCTAATGAGGCAAAACAATGTAGGTAACAAGGTGTTCTTGAGAAATAGCCGAAGTGAACGGATTTGTTTTTGCGTTATTTTTGGGATAAGTCCTTTAGCCGAAGTTCTTTTTTTCGGCGAATTAGGTGAGATGGTAGTCAAACGCGACCCTATTACTAATAAAATAAACTCAAATTAATTCAAAAATCTTTGTTTGATTATGGTAAAATATGTGTTTCATAAGCTGAGTTACATAGATTGCGGGACCTTATGTTGGCTGTTGTAAATACAACCTAGCCAAATGAGGTTTCCTTGACCCATCGCAGATGCAATACCAGTGTGGGGCCCTGTACAAAATATGGCCTACCTATTATCATATCTATCTTAGAACAGCCACCAGCCTCCTTTCAGAATTTTTACGAGGCAAATGAAACCTGTGCAGGTATTGGATATTGGTGCAAAGATGTTTGAGTCTCGACTCCATAAGAAGAATCATATCAATACTAATTTTATAAAGCTGAAACTGAGATTGATTGATTGTTAGGTTGAACAATCCAATCTCCGGAATTCCTGGTTTGAATGGCCAAAGCTCTACGAGGTAACACAACTTTTTAAATAGTTTTTAATTAAATACCTACTAAGTAATAATTTTGAGTAAGTAGGGAATGGAATACATTTTAGTTGGTTTAATCCTCAAATTAACGCAGATAAAACCGCGGGGAACACCTAGCCTGCTACAATATGGCGTTCAAATATTAACTTATCCTCTACATAGGTATGACAGGCCCGTTGGTATAGTGGTCAGTGGCCCTGACTGCTATGCGCAAGGTCGTGGGTTCGATTCCCACCTAGGACAAATGTTTGTGTGATGAGCACGGTCATTTGTTCTTTGTCTGGGTGTAATTTATCTATACTTATAATAAATCTGTAGAGAGGTCAATTCTGTACATGAAATATATTTCCAAAATAACTATCAGGGGGTGATTAAGGATCGATACTTATGCCAAAAATGCAATCAGTTAAATTTTTGTCTGTCTGTCTGTCTGTCTGTCTGTCTGTCTGTCTGTATAACCGTTATAGAAACAAAAACTACTCGACGGATTTTAACGAAACTTGGTACAATTATTTTTCATACTCCTGAGCGGGTTATAGTATACTTTTCATCACGCTACAATCAATAGGAGCAGAGCAGTGAAGGGAAATGTTGGGAAAACGGGAGAAGTTACTCCATTTTTTAAGCTTCCGTCGCGTGTGCAACCTTAATGGTTAAAGCTACACAAATCATTTCATGACGGAAATGTTCTCCTTAAAATTATATAAAAAATATCCCACGACAGCATATGTCTAACTTTTATGGTTGCCTCACAATAACACGTGTAACTCCCGATAGCTTAGCAGTTCGAAGCTTTCTGATTATAATATTTGTCTACTCTTATGTTTATAACACTCTCAGTCACCCCTAATTGAAAAAGTTAACATTATTAACTATTCCATAAAAAAATTGGCCAAGTGCGAGTCAGACTCGCCCATGAAAGGTTCCCTAGTAACTATAATATAATATGCAAATTTATTTGACGAAAAAAAATCCTTACAAATTTCTTAAAACTAGCATATTTACATTTTTTACAACTGCGCCAAATAAATTTGTTTTGGAAAAAAAAACCTTACAAATTTCTTAAAACTGGCTTTTTTACATTTTTTACAACTGCGCCGAATAAATTTGTTTTTCATAGTGTTTGTATGAATTACAAAGTTATATTTGCGGTTTTAGAAAATATGCTGTATCTTAAAAACTGCTGAACTGATTTCGTTCAAACTAATTTTGGTTGAAAGTTTATATTAAGATCTACAGACATATTTTTTTTAGATTTTTCACTCCATTATTATAGAAGTTAGAGGTTGTGTCCGCCACACACACATTTTACCACTTTGGAAGCTTATATCTTTTAAACGATTAACTTTATGGAAAAGTGGTTTCAGAAACCCCGATGTCGTTTTTAAAGAACTGTCTATAAATACCACACATGCATCGATTTCATGAAAAAAAATATTTTCAGGTTTAGTTCCATGTATGGGGAGCCCCCCTTTATTTTAAATAATTTTTTATTTTTTTTCTCAAAATCGGAAAGCGGTTCACAGAATACATCTACCTATCAAGTTTCACATGTATAGTCCTAATAGTTTCAGAATAAAATTGCTGTGACAGACGGACGGACGGACAGACAGACAGACAGACAGACGGACAGACATGTCGAAACTATAAAGATTCCGTTTTTTGCCATTCGGCTACGAAACCGTAAAAAGAATCATATAAATCGGTATAGAAACACCAAAGTTATACATGAAATACGCTTATAATAATAAGCCATCGCGCGTGAATACTGAATCATGCTATAAGGATTATTTTTGAGAATCGGTCGCCGCGCTCGACGCGTCTCGCGGTCGAAGCGTTCTCTAGGTACTTAAGCCTCATGCGAACGTGATCTAAACAATATTACCAATACATTAACTTACGCTGACGGAGTCGCGGGCACAGCTATATTGTATCATTACGCTAAGGCCAATAGGAGCGGAGCGCCAATGAAGAATGCTTCAAAATCGGGGTTAAATTTAACGTTAGCCCAAAGTAACTATTCCACGCGGACGAAGTCGCGGGCAAAAGCTAGTCTATAATATGTATGTATTTAGAAATATATATGTATGTTTATCAGTTGTCTAGTACCCATACCACAAGCTCTGCTTAGTTTGGGACTAGATGGCGTTGTGTGAAAAAGTTGTGGAAGTTGTGGAATATTAGGTATTACTTTTTAATAAAAGTCTGCGCAATAAACTTTTAATGATGGTAATGGTAAATCTTGAATATTGTTTGGCAAATGGTCGTACTTATACAATCATTGCTGTGCAGTAAATGTTCCCCTAAGCAGTGGTAACGGTCATGTGTCCAAACCCAGTCTGCATATAACTTTGTATAAATTATATTATAACCAATGCTCTCAAATTGGTGATGAAAAACAACACGAGGAAACAGAGCCGGATTAACCCTGTCAGAGGCCCTAAGGCAATGGCATTCTCGGGGCCCCTTTTCTTACTTTGACTGACTAAATCGTGTGTGAACTGAGGAAACGCAATTAAAATTGTTTTAATTCTACTATTAAATTTAACGATTTGAATTTTGTGACATAACAGTGAGGTCCCTAAGTTCACACGCACATCAAATTCACGTTCGAAGAAACACGTTTTCTTGGTGCGTGCACTGAGCCTGGGCCCCTAGTTGATGCGGGGCCCCTAGGCAGTTGCCTACTCCGCCTAATGGTTAATCCGGCCCTGCGAGGAAACCGGACTTTAAAAAAGACGTTGACCGCTGAGTTTGTTTCAGTGTTTCTTCTCAAAATAGTCAGTTAGGAAACACTGGCCTCATCTAGTTTACATTTACGGAAAAAAACGACGGGTGAAAGCGTTATTTATAACCTGTTTGCAAAATAAACATAGTTATTTCATAAGCCTGGGTCTCAGCAATGAGAAAGTAATAAGTTGTTTTTTTTTTTTATAATGTTCCTCTTTACTAAATTTTATTTTATTTGGGGTAATTTCAAATTGCTTTTGTGCCGTGCTTGAATTTATTGCTATTTTCAAATCAAATTTAATTCAATGGATAGAAATAGCTGTGCAGGTATTTCACAGAAATAGGTACTCATAGCTAACATAATACGCGTTATTTTCAGCGACCCGCCACGGCTTGCACGGATGCAAATTACATACCCAAACCTTTTACGTTTTTCGCTCTTCCTATAAGCAAAAACTGTATCAAAAGATTTTCATACCGAGTAAACTCCCTTCCGTTCTACCTCCGTAAAGTTTAAATTTGCTAAAATCTTTTCTCAGTGAAATGCGTTACGAATCCAAGAATAGGTACATACTAGTAGTCGCGTAGGGATTCGCTCCCGTGGACTTTATCACGATAAACATAACCCGCCTTTTTTTGCAATCATGTAAAAAGTAATCTTTAACCTTCCTTAAGCTTCAAGGTAGGTACTTCCAAACCAAATTTCATCCAAATACACCCAGTACTTTCGAAGATTAGTGCGTTTAAGTAAGCAATAAGTAATACTAATTATACTATATAAAGCTAAATTACCACTGACTGACTGACTGACTCACTCACTCACTCATTGACATAATTGTTCTCACAGATGGTGGATGGGGAGGTGGGTATATTTTGACAGATTCGTAAACAAGTAACTCTCAAACCTACGGGAAAAGTGCCAAACCTCCCCTTTTCACCCCCCTTCTCCCCCCTCCCTATCGTATCTCGGAAACTACGAGACCCGTATTTTTTTCTTTTTACGGATTCGTATAGAGGAGGCTCGGTAAAGTTAAAACCATTTTTCAAAGTGCCCCCCTCCGCCTCCCTTCTCCCCCCTTTAGGCGGATCTCGGAATCTAAGAGAGTTGGAACATTTTTTTTTTCAGATTCATTTAGAGGGGCAATGCTTTAGTCGAAATAATTGTGCAACCCCCCCCCCCATTTCCCCCCCCCTTTTTTTATTTTTTTATTCACAAGCACGCGAGGTGCTTGCACCTCGCGCAACACGCAAATACTAAACCCCCCATCTCCCCCCCCCCCATTTTTATTTCTTTTTTTTTTCTCAAGCACGCGAGGTGCTTGCACCTCGCGCAACACGCAAATACTTGATTTAGAGGGGCAATGCTTTAGTTTTTTTCACAAGCACGCGAGGTGCTTGCACCTCGCGCAACACGCAAATACTAGTTATACTATATAAAGCTAGATTACCACTCACTGACTGACTCACTCACTCACTCATTGACATAATTGTTCTCCCAGATGGTGGATGGGGAGGTGGGTATATTTTGACAGATTCGTAAACAAGTAACTCTCAAACCTACGGGAAAAGTGCCAAACCTCACCTTTTCCACCCCCTTCTCTCCCCACCCTATCGTATCTCGGAAACTACGTGACCCGTATTTTTTTCTTTTTACGGATTCGTATAGAGGAGGCTAGGTAAAGTAAAAACCATTTTTCAAAGTCCCCCCCGCCCCCCTTCTCCCCCCCCTTTAGGCGGATCTCGGAATCTAAGAGACTTGGATCATTTTTTTTTTCAGATTCATTTAGAGGGGCAATGCTTTAGTCGAAATACTTCTGCAACCCCCCCCTATCACCCCCCCTTTTTTTTTTTTTTTTTTTTCTCAAGCCCGCGAGGTGCTTGCACCTCGCGCAACACCCAAATACTAAACCCCCCCATCTCCCCCATCACCCCCGCCCACTTTTTTTTTTCACAAGCACGCGAGGTGCTGGCACCTCGCGCAGCACGCAAATACTTCATTTAGAGGGGCAATGCTTTAGTTTTTTTCACAAGCACGCGAGGTGCTTGCACCTCGCGCAACACGCAAATACTTGATTTTGAGGGGCAATGCTTTAGTTTTTTTCACAAGCACGCGAGGTGCTTGCACCTCGCGCAACACGCAAATACCAAACCCCCCATCACCCCCTCCATCTTTTTTTTATTCACAAGCACGCGAGGTGCTTGCACCTCGCGCAACACGCAAATACTAAACCCCCCATCTCCCCCCGCTTTTTTTTTCTTTTTTCACATGCACGCGAGGTGCTTGCACCTCGCGCAACACGCAAATACTGGTTATACTATATAAAGCTAAATTACCACTCACTGACTGACTCACTCACTCACTCATTGACATAATTGTTCTCCCAGATGGTGGATGGGGAGGTGGGTATATTTTGACAGATTCGCCCCCTTCTCCCCCCCCCTATCGTATCTCGGGAACTACGAGACCCGTATTTTTTTTTTTACGGTTTCGTATAGAGGAGGCTCGGTAAAGTAAAAACCATTTTTCAAAGTCCCCCCCCTCGCCTCCCTTCTCCCCCCCTTTAGGCGGATCTCGGAATCTAGGAGACTTGGAACATTTTTTTTTTTCAGATTCATTTAGAGGGGCAATGCTTTAGTCGAAATACTTGTGCAACCCCCCCCCCCCCCATCAAACCCCCCTCTTTTTTTTTTTTTTTTTTCACAAGCACGCGAGGTGCTTGCACCTCGCGCTACACGCAAATTCCAAAATCCCCCCCATCACCCCCGCCCCCCCCACTTTTTTTTGTTTTCACTAGCACGCGAGGTGCTTGCACCTCGCGCAACACGCAAATATTTGATTTAGAGGGGCAATGCTTTAGTTTTTTTCACAAGCACGCGAGGTGCTTGCACCTCGCGCAACACGCAAATACTAGTTATACTATATAAAACTAAATTACCACTCACTGACTCACTCACTGACTCATTGACAGAATTGTTCTCCCAGATGGTGGATGGGGAGGTGGGTATATTTTGACAGATTCGTAAACAAGTAACTCTCAAACCTACGGGAAAAGTGCCAAACCTCCCCTTTTCACCCCCCTTCTCCCCCCCCCCCCTATCGTATCTCGGAAACTACGAGAACCATATTTTTTTTTTTACGGATTCGTGTAGAGGAGGCTCGGTAAAGTAAAAACCATTTTTCAAAGTCCCCCCCCCCCCGCCCCCCTTCTCACCCCCTTTAGGCGGATCTCGGAAATTAAGAGACTTGGATTTTTTTTTTTTTTTCAGATTCATTTAGAGGGGCAATGCTTTAGTCCAAAAAATTGTGCAGCCCACCCCCTCACCGACCCCCCCCCAATTTTTTTTTTTTCACAAGCACGCGAGTTGCTTGCACCTCGCGCAACACGCAAATACTAAACCCCCCATCTCCCCCCATCACCCCCCCACTTTTTTTTTCTCACAAGCACGCGAGGTGCTTGCACCTCGCGCAACACGCAAATACTAGTAATATTATAAAGAGGAAACCTTTGTATTTTTGTATGTTTGTATTAAATAGGCTCAAAAACTACTGGACCGATTTCAAAATTTCTTTTACCATTACTTAGAGGAATTCTTCCGAATACGTATAGGCTATATTTTATCCCGGAATATAGATAGGATTTTTCGTGGTAGTGAAAATTGTGGAGTAAGGCGTCGAAAAAACTGCCGTACGTTAACGATTCTCGCGAACGCTGCCTATATTTAATATAAACATTGCACCCGTGCGAAGCCGGGGCGGGTCGCTAGTTAGCAATAAGGTTATATAAGACGTGTTTCAATTTTTGGTGTACAATAAAGTATACTCTATCTATCTATATATCTATCTAACAAACCTTTCCTCCTTGTTATATCTGTCTATCTATACAACGTGTAATTTAAAGGGTATATACATACCAAGTGCATGGCTTCTTTGGATGATAACAAACGATATGGCAAAGGCTTTGTAATCCTGAGTCTACGTGTGTAGAACTTATTACAAATACCAATACACTGATACCAGAGACCGAATTTTTCAAATGAAGAAGAACGAAAAGAAATTATCGTGTTATTGGCAAGTGACGTGGAAAGTTATTGACCCTCGTAGTGTTGTGACACGTTTGTTATGATTGGTATTCAAGAAATATATGAAACCAATAATTTGGTATCAATTCTTTGAGTCAGTTATTTTGTGCTGAAACTGTGCATAGAGACTCCATACCAGATGTTGTCTTCAGCTCTTTTGGATAGATATGGGGTTTCCGTTACACGTTGTATTTATTAGTTCGAAAAAGTCACACGCAACGTTTTCCACTGGTTAGCCCAAATTACTGATGACATTTCCACCCAACGTCCAATTTGTTTCTTTTCGAATGATCTTCACTGTTGAACTGCTTCGTTGGATGAGTGGTCGCAAGTGCGTTAGCAGAGCACGAAGTCTGGGGTCGAGCCAAAAGTGCTAATGGTTTTTTCTGTAAGGAATTTCTTAGTAGAAGACTGGAGTTTGGAAGTTAGCGGTGTGATACCTTCGTACCTCGTTAGTCTCGACTGCCATTTCGACACGTTTGACAGTCGTTACTGGTTGGGGACACTGATCTAGTGAACGGGTATCGTGTTACCCAGTTACTGGGTTGTGGAGGTCAGACAGGCAGTTGCTCCATGTAAAACACTAATACTCAGTTGCATCCGGTTAGATCAACATCATTGGGGTCGGCTTCACTTCACTCACTCTTCTCTTCACTTTTGAAGAGAAGAGTGAGTGAGCAATCGCACGGGTCAATTAGGGTTAATTTACCCTTGGCGAGGTCCGTCCGTGTATTGAGATTCCTCTGTGCATGAAAGCACGTTAAGGCTTAGTCCAGGCTGTCATTTTTACATTTTTGACAGTAGTTCCGCGGAGGCAGAAGCCAGGTAATCTGGTTTTTCTGGAAGGAAGTCACTTCACGTGAAACACAAGTAACTAAAGAAAAAGGCTAAGCTAAGGCTAAGATGACGTCGGGAGATAATCAGAAAAAATAATTACATCTACATTTTTTCATCTAAAAAAAAAGAAAAAATTTAGACTAGACAATTGACTTTAGTTTCACAAACTTATTGCAATCTGTGTAACCTTAATACAAAGACTAATCACACGACAAAACGGTGTAATTCGTATTGGCATTTACCACAACCTTCGAAACCATACCATTTCGAAATACCAGGAGCGCATACCTCCGAAGAGCCTTCATTACCCATTGAGTCTCATAACTTATTTGTACCAGCTATCGCATGTCATAACTATAGATGTTTCTTGCTTATAACTTGCTGTAGTGCATGGGGCCTTTCGTCCTTACTTACATTAAAAATGTAATGTTTCAATCGTTATTCTAGGGAAACAAGTCTATTCGTTCGACGGGGGGTTTTGGCCTTACTAAGGGTAGTTTAACAATTAGAATGTTGGAAGGTCATTTGTGTAACGATGTTAAACCGACGAACGCAGTAGGAAGTTAAAGCGAAAATAGTGTGTGTTTGTGAGTATGTATGTTGTTAGATCGCAATTTTCCGATTCTTTTTTGAATTTCACAGGACTCATTGTTAATTATCTTATTACCTTTTTGCTTCTTCTAGATTAAGATCTTCACTATCGAAAGAAAATGAAGTGCATTTTTAACCTGTATAGTGAGTTATGTTTTACAAAAACTCGGACGTCCCGAATCCTCGAAACGCAGCGCTGCATCCAGTCGCTCAAACAATGCACCAACGTGACAATTTTTTAATTTTGTTTTATGAATATTTTGAATGATGAAGTGATGACGGGTTACATTTCGAAATAAACGTGTGAACGTAAGTGAAAACGTAAACAAAGCTTTTATTTTTTTGAGGGTAGCAGAAATTTAACTAATAAAATTGTACAAAATAAAGCCATCATATTCAAACAGTCAGATACAGTTGGATGTTAAAAATCTATGATTGAACTAAAATAACTCCCGTTGACTATATCGGAGTTTTTACACGTTTTAGGTTTTGATAGAATAAGCAGCAACGTCAATTTTTTCGTTCAATTGATGGCCTAAGCTATTAAATGAATGTCGAAATATATTTTCAACGTTAAACTAGAATAGATTCCAGGGATTAGAAAACAAATAGCTTCACACTTTACTTTAGCGGTCTGTTATTATTTCAGCATTGTACAATGTTCTGAGCAACACACATATATAAAAATTATATTTCAATGAAGATCTGCAAACTTTTTAATCAACAAATGCCTTCTCCCACTCTGGGTGAAGAGGAAGAGAGTCTTCAGTTGACTTTTCGCTCCGGGGCTGCGGTGTCTCGTTAGAACATACCCACAACCCAACTATTTACAAAACCTGGGGCCGTACTATACCATGATAGTACTATTTATTTATTTATTTTATTTTTCCGTAAAAGTGAGAAGAAACACCAAAACAAACTCAGAGGTTTTGAAGTCCATACTATAGTCCATATATAGTATTATACAACGTATAATGGAAACCCTATCCCTATCCTATCCAAAAGGGCTGAAGACAACATCTGGTATGGAGTCTCTATGCACAGTTTCAGCTAAAAATAAGTGACTCAAAGAATTAATACCAAATTATCGGTTTCATAATATATTTCTTGAATACCAATCATAACAAACGTGTCACAGTACTACAAGGGTCAATAACTTTCACGTCACTTGCCAATAACATGATAATTCTGTTCGTTCTGATCAATCCGATATTGTGAGGATTCTGGCGGGACCTTTAAAAAAGAGCGCGTCAAATTTTTTTTCCTATTTTTATTTTTATTAAATATTCGCTAGTTTCTTACTTAAAAGTTAATTGAAAACAATAGTGCTAGGTGTGTAAACCCATACAAAAGGTGGGAAATGAGGGGGGCGGGGATAACCTGCCCACCTCACATAAAAGTCACCGGCCTGAGGCCGGAGGCGGAGGGACTGGGATGGACTGTGGTCATGGCGGCGGCGGTGAGCATTCTGCCTTTTCGCCTTATATAAAACCTGACTATAAAAGACAATATCCAGAAAATACCAATTATGTAGACTTTAAAGTGTTCGTTGAAGCATCCAACAACAAGGATAGAATAGGCAATAAGAGCCCTATCTATCTCAATCACATATTTTCCGGCGAAATAAAAGGAGTGACGGCTATACAATAAATAAACGCAAATAAAATAGCAGTAATATTTAAACAGTACAATACGGCCAATAACTTTATTAACAACAGCGCTTTTCTTAACAAGCATGGCTTGAAAGCATTTATTCCGGCTGCGCAAATAGAAAAAAGAGGTATAATTAGATTTGTACCAGCAAACATTTCGAATAAAGAATTGTACACCAAACTATCATCAATTTATGAAATTATAGCTATAAGAAGATTCACAAAGAAGGTAGGACAGGAGCGAGTTCCACTACAAACAGTTAGCATTACTTTTCTATCAAATATTCTGCCAGACAATGTACAATATGATTTGTTTTCATACCGAGTTTTTGAATATGTACCCCCATTACAGCAATGTTTCCGTTGCTTTAAATTTAACCACTCTGCTAGGATATGCAATGGCAAACAAAGATGTTCCATTTGCGGAGGTGAACATTTATATAAAGAATGTGATAGACCAACAGAGATCTGCTGTTGCAATTGCAGCGGGCCTCATCTTGCAATTTCTAGATTATGTCCAATCAAGTTAAATAAAATATTAGAAAAGAAAAATAAGATTACTTATGCAAGTGCTACTTTGACGAAACAACACACAAGTGATAATATTGAATTTCCACCTTTGCTACCTCCAAAAATGAAACCAACTGACACTGTAAATAAGATTGTAAATAAGTCTGTAAATAAGTTTGTACATACATCTGTAAATAAGTCTATATCTGTAAATAATACTGTACATAGCGTAAATCAATCTAAAGATGTCCCTCCTAAAGTAGACATCAAAGCCCAAATAGTTGCCAACAACGACTTACTTTAACAACGGCCCTGGTACAGACGTTGGTGGAACTGGGTAATAAAGGAGATAATATGCCTACCACCGTAAATAGTATTAAAGAAACACTACTTAAAAATCTCAAGTAATGGATCCAAGTCACACATTGTCTAAGCTACGTATTGCTCAGTATAACATTCAAAGTGCCAATAGTAAAAATCCTTTATTGATTAAATTCTTACAAAAACAAAATATTGACATTTGCTTACTTAACGAAACATGGTTTAAAGATAATAGTTTTAGAATACCTGGTAATGGTGTAGCAATACTGATTAAGCCATATTTAAAGTACAAAGTTTTAAACACTAGATTTTATGAAGACATTCAAACTGTTGCTCTGTCCCTATCTACTGTTCATGGTAGCTTGACTATTCTTTGTGTATACTGTCCTCCTTCTAGTGGACATATACGGATCAATAGATTACGTAATATTATTAATGATCTTCCAAAGCCCATATTTGTCAGTGGTGACTTTAATGCACACCACATTGCATTTGGTTGTCTATCCACTAAAAGCAGAGGTCATGATTTATTTAGTATCATCTATGACTTGGATTTATGTATTTTAAATGATGGTAGTTTTACAACAGTTAACAACCCAAGACGGAATCCATCTGCAATTGATTTTAGCTTTATTAGTGCTAACCTCGCATAAATATGCGAGTGGTCTGTACATGATGATGCCATGGGCAGCTATCACTACCCAACAATAACAGAGATTTCACTACATATAGATAAGTATCATATTAATCCCCCTGTTGATAGGTTTATATATAAAAAAGCAGATTGGGAAAAGTATAAAACTATTTCTAAAACAATATTCAATGATTTAGTCCTAAAATTGTAAGATCCTATTTCAACCTATAATGATTTTGTTCTCGATTGGATACTTTAAAAGATATGACAATTCCTAAACTTAATAAACCAAATAACTTTAAAAGTAGAACTCCGGATCCTTGGTGGAATGACATTTGTGAAAAAAGTGTAATTCCCTCTTACAATGCATTAAAACTATATAGAAGTGAACCTACTATGGAGAACTATTTAGATTATAAAAGAAAAGATGCACTTAAAAAAAGAACCATATTGGAACAAAAAAGAATAGGTTGGGATAACCTATGTAACACATTTAACAGAACTACTCCTAGAAGTAAGATTTGGAATCTTCTAAAAATGTTTAAAGGTATAAGAGCTGGCAATAAATCATATAAAGATGAGTTTATTTCTCAATTTCTAGATAAATTATCCGACAACAGCAATCTAAATAATTTTAATAATTTAGGCCATATTTTCGAATTAAATAATAATAATCTAAATTCAAAATTTTTGTTAGATCCTTTTACATGGTCTGAATTTAAAATGAGTTTGTTATCTCGGAAAGACACTACACCTGGTTTAGATGATCTCCCCTATTGTACTATTAAAAATTTAGATGAATCAGCACAAAAAATGTTTCTTAATATTCTTAATTTACTTTGGCATTGTAAATGTATTCCACAATCATGGAAAACACAATGTATCATTCCGATACTCAAACCAGATAAACCCCCAGAGCTTGCCAGCTCATATAGACCAATATCACTGTCTTCATGTCTAGGTAAATTATTTGAAAATATGATCAAAAATCGCTTGGATTGCTATATGGAATCTAACGGCTTCATTCCACATGTACAATGTGGATTTCGTCGAGGGCGAAGTTGTGCAGACAACTTCACTTCCTTAATTTCAGACCTGAAACATGCAAAGGACAGAAAGTTACACACTGTTTGTGTATTTCTAGATGTTCAAGGTGCTTTTGACAGTCTGGATCCAGCTATACTTGTACAAGTTATGTCTGGGTTAGGTGTGCTTGGCCAACTATGTAAATGGATATATACTTTTTTGAATAATAGTCACTAAACACTCTATGTAAGACATAATAATACATTACATGGTCCAAAATGTGCATCTAGAGGTACAATGCAGGGTGCTACACTATCTCCTTTGTTACATAATATATACACAAGTGAAATCTGTAAATTTGTTGATAGTAATGTAGATATTCTGCAGTTTGCTGATGATATTGTTTTGTACAGTAGTAATTATAATGTAGAAATTGCAATTGACAATATTAACAGAGCCTTGTCCCAACTATTTCACTATTACAATGATGTGCTACATTTAAAAATTAATCCCTCCAAAAGCAGTGTTATGATATTTGGAAATGAGAACACCAATTCAAAAGTAGTTTATAACGTAGAACCTATAAATTCAGTACATTCAAAGAAATTTTTAGGCATAGTAATAGATAGGAAATTAACCTTTGAGGAACATATTAAATTCATATCAAAGAATGCTCTAAAAGGTTTAAATGTAATTAAATGTCTTGCAGGTGTCTCATGGGGAGCAGACCCGAAAATATCAATTTTGTATAAAATTATAGTTAGAAGTCATTTTGATTATAGTTCACTAGTGTATATAAATAGTACTCATGTAAATAAACTAGATCTATTGCAGAACAGGGCTTTGAGAACAATATCTGGTGCAATGTGCTCTACTCCCATAAGGGCCATGGAAGTGGAGACTAAAACTATGCCCTTAATTTTGAGACGCATTCTACTTGCTAAGAGATTCTGTCTTAAATTAATTGCTGCAAATAACAGAAAAATAATAAATAAAATTGTATCTTCTGTAAGTAGAACTCTTGGGCCTCTAACAACAGGAGAGGATCTCTTAAATGGTATATCCCCAAAATTATCCAAAATATTGCTGGAAACAGAAAACAGTTTTACTGGTATTAGTAAACAGTGCCGATGGCCATGTTACTCCTTCTCTTATAAGTGTATGTCACTTTAAGCTAAAGAATTACAAAATCCCATTAATAATAATTCAGATATGTTACAGTTTTTGACAGATAATAAAAATTATCATGTTATTTACACTGATGGCAGTAAGGGGAGAGATTATATACGTGCTGCTATATATGATCCACATGCTAAATTCTCTCAAAGCTTTGTTCTGCACAATACATGTACTATATTCACTGCAGAGGCATATGCGGTTTACCAGGCATTAATACATATTCGCCAAATTAGCAATAGTAAATACTTTTTTATTGTTTCTGATTCACTAAGTTTGATAAAAGCCTTAACTAACCTTACAGTTTCATTTAAGTCAAATTATATTCTGTATTTCATCAAGGAAATAATTCATCAATATTATCTTAAGCACATAAAAATTTTATTTTTGTGGGCACCTTCTCATCGAGGTATCTTTGGCAATGAAGTAGTTGATAAAACCGCATATGAAGGTAGTAATGCTATTGATGTTAGAAATGCAATGGATATTCCTATGTCTGACTTCCTGCAATGCATTAATGAAAATATATGTAACTTATGGTTGCAAATGTGGAAGAAAGACCAAGACATCAAAGGAAAGTGGTATGGGAGTATACAAGAAAGATTACCTATTAAACCCTGGTACAATAGATTAAAGGAAGCCAGCCGAGGCTTTATCACTACGATAAATAGATTGCGCTTTGGCCACATACTGCTCCGTCACACCTTGCTAGACTTGGCATTATTACAAGCAATACATACCCACATTGTGAATACCAAGAGGGAACCATGGAACATCTTATTTTTGACTGTCAAAACCACGGTGCTATAACTTAGAACAAAAGTGACGAAATGATAACCGACTAGTTTAGGTAGGGTTCTGCTTTTGGAGATATCCTACTCAATTCAATTGATTTTTAATTTATTCGTATAGCAATATGCAACGTTTAAGTTACGTATTTATAGATGGCACTTTTCTCAAATTATTTACACATTTAGCTTAAACTTGTTCTACGTTTTACTCAGATATTCTAAATTATCTTTAACTAATAACCATTTTATTTTATATAAATTAAAATATTAGGGATATTAGGACACCTTTTAAATTTTACACCTCTTATAATGTATTAACACACGTATCTTCAAATTAATAAAATCCTCTAATTACGCAATCCTATTTTTTCTTTAACAATATTTAATTTTAAACTAAAATGGTAACGAAACTTGCGTAAATGCAGTGATGCCAGATTGGAGGGAATCCCCCCAAATTTGGGGGGTTTTTAAAGTAATGAGGGGAGAATTGGGTGCAATATTTTTGGGGGAATATTTGGTAAGCGAAAACTGGGTGTGGAGGGAATTGGGGGATTTTTATTAACACGATCTGGGAAAAGCCGCGGCTAGCCGTAGTGATTATAAAATATATTATCTGAACGCATCAATCACTAATAGATCGATGTCTGAACGCGATTAAACCACTAACTAATCTGTGAAAGCACACACGAAAACAAAATGCTGCGCACGATGATAGCCGAGTAGCTCCGAAGTCGCCGCGTGGGGGGCGTGAATGATGTCGACTTAGTGGTGCAAGAATGGAATGATTTGCATCGTACAACTTGGAAGTCCATGCAACATACCGAAGAGTTCTGGGTTGAAGTTTATAATTTCAAAAATGCAGTTGGTGATAGAACATACCCGTGGAAATGTTAGCAAATTGGCACTAGAAATTTTGTCGTTACTTTTTTCCATCGAAGTTGCGGGAAGAGCCTTCTCTCAAGTAGCTATTATTAAAGACAAACGTCGAAACAGATTGGCCATTAACACTGCCGAATCCATATTGAGAACAAGATATACATAGCTAGAAGGATGTGTTCATTTTCAACCCAGTTCAAAGATGCTAAACAGGTTTAACTCAGAAAAAATGTACGGACTGCAACCAACGCGAGTGAAGAGGCTAATTTAGTCATGGACGCTATTGCTGAAATTGTATAAAATTGTATCATTAATAAAAGAGAATGGCCAATTGTTGGGGTTTTTTTTTTTTCAATCTTAAATTTTAGGGGAATTTCGGGGAAGGTTTGGGGAGAACGCGAGACGGTCACCTGGCAACACTGCGTAAATGTCAAAGGATTGAAAAAAGTAAAATAATTTGTCAAATAATAAGTCAATAAGTGCAAATAATTAAATTTAAGATATAATATATTCTTAGGTAATTAGTGTGTACCTAAGGATACTTATAAGTTATTGTGTGGATCACGAAACGATTATAGACTTAATATGGAAGATAAAATTCAGATGGCCATCAAATATTGTAACAGAAGATTTTAATAAAGTAGTTGGTGTTGTAATTATATTATTTTATTGTAAATCAACATAAATTACTAAGTACTAAATAAAAAGGAATTAAATACGATGGTCTATGCAGTGGTACCCTGATTTGTGTTAGAAATATTGAATCGTTCTCTTACCAAGATGTTGTAAGTGTGGGATCCTTTATTCCAATAAATAACTTCATTCTGTAGTTACACTGCTTTTTATTTCATTCCCAAAATCCTTTACAAAATTCTAAATTACATTCTATACATGTTTGATAAAATTGGTAAACTGCTCTAAAAACTAAATCATTTATGATCGACCATATACAACCACTCCGACAATTACTATTTCTTCAACTCACTATATTTTTAACCGACTTCTAAAAAAGGAGGAGGTTCTCAATTCGGATGTTTGTATTTTTTTTTTTTTTTTTTTTTTTTATGTTTGTCCACGCATAACTCCGTCGCTTGCCAACCGATTTGAAAAATTCTTTTTTTGTTGGAAAGGGTATACTTCCCAAATGGTCCCATGAAAATTTTATCGAAATCGGACGAGCCGTTTCTGAAAAATCAAAAAAAGTCGAAAAAAATAATTTACCTTGATGATCTTTTCGTTTACTCTGCATTGCGTTTTTTGTTCGCGCATAACTCCGTCATTTAGGAATCGATTTGGAAAATTCACTGACCCACTAAAAAGCGCGGAAATAAAAACTTTTTTGCAAAAAATAAAACCGACTTCCATATCAAAACACTACAAAGCCAAAAATAATTTTAATTTCGGAAGGCGGTGTGAAAAAAAAAGAAAATACAAAACCAATAACACCGACTACCGAAATTAAAATTATTTTTGGCTTTGTAGTGTTTTGATATGGAAGTCGGTTTTATTTTTTGCAAAAAAGTTTTTTCTACTTGACTTTTCTTTTCATCTATCTTGTCACATTTTGAAAACATTCCTAACAACATTTTGGTTTTAAATGCCATAGACTTAAAAACCTGCCAGTAAACCATAGACATAAAATTCCATAAAACCAATATTACAACATCCCCTCTGAATTTTATGTTTATTGCAATTAGAATAACATCTCCTAAATAACTCCTATCAACTCATTTTAAAAACCCAACTCAATTAAACCACTACTTCACGTTGCCAGCTATGCAAAGGAGCCCCAATAACACAAAACCTATAAAATTCTACACCAACATCCCCTCTGAATTTTATACTCTGACCATCACTAAACACACTTCACTTATAAAACTCCTAACTTATCTACTTCGACTCTATATAAAATTATTATAAAACTCCTGACTTATCTTCTTCGACTCTATATAAAATTATTCAACGCTATCTTCAACACCAACTCCTCGAACTTCAACATCTTCACCACTAACTTCAACTTCAACGTCTTCAATCCTGCGATCAGAAAACTCAGCATCTTCATCACTAACTTCCGCATTTTCTTCACTGCGAAAATCATCACCAACAACTCCTTTGCATCGCTTTCAAATTTCAACCACTATATCATCTCTGACTTCCCCTCTGAAAATTTTATTTTCTTTTGTTTCCAAGCGACATTGTCTTTCTTGACAACTTTGAATCTTCAAATCATTTTCAATTTTATTTTGAATTATAATTTCTCATGTACTCCAAAGAATTTTTAGACTTTTCTTTCGTCAATCTTCTTACAACATCTGGTTAAATTTGCCCGGGGGCAGCCCATAACCTGTTAAAAATATCGTCTTGGAAGCGTCCTGGGCCCATAACCTGTTAAAAAATATTGAATCGTTCTCTTACCAAGATGTTGTAAGTGTGGGATCCTTTATTCAAATAAATTACTTCATTCTGTAGTTACACTGCTTTTTATTTCATTCCCAAAATCCTTTACAAAATTCTAAATTACATTCTATACATGTTTGATAAAATTGGTAAACTGTTCTAAAAACTAAATCATTTATGATCGACCATATACAACCACTCCGACAATTACTATTTCTTCAACTCACTATATTTTCTACTTGACTTTTCTTTTCATCTATCTTGTCACATTTTGAAAACATTCCTAACAACATTTTGGTTTTAAATGCCATAGACTTAAAAACCTGCCAGTAAACCATAGACATAAAATTCCATAAAACCAATATTACAACAATTTGTAGGTAGCTATATGTATATATATGTTTCATCCATTGTTGTTGTTACTTACTCTCAGAGGGCGCCCTGAAATCTTCGAGTGACGGCTCTATCTCAGTATATAAAAATGTACTCTGTGGTCAAAACATCTTGCTTGGCAGATTAGTGTTGGCTAGTGAACTTAGTGATGTGAATATTAAGTGAGATTCTTTATCCCGCCCGCCGCCACTTGAAGAGTTATTAAAAGACAAAAATACTTACAAACCGATATATAAATACATTAAAAATACCATTAAAACAATTTAAAAATGAAGTGATAGTGCAGTGTTGATATTAAAATTAAAATAAGATTTGACCTAAAGGTCCAGTTACCAGGTCATAAAATCCCAAAAAAAAATCTGTTCGTTCTTCTTAATTTGAAAATTTCGGTCTCTGGTATCAATGTATTGAAATTTCTAATAAGTTCCAAACGTGTTGACATAGGATTACAAAACCCTTGCCATATCGTTTGTTATCATCCAAAGAAGCCGTGCACTTGGTATGTATATACCCTTTAAATTACACGTTGTATATAGAATTCTCATACATGAGCCATAAGATTTGGAGACCTTTTTTGTAAGGCCCTCAGACAATGCAACCTCAGGCTCAAAATGAGGCCTGTTACCAAATTTTGCAAATAAAAATTGCTTTAGATAGTAAATACTCATCTTTTACACTAGCAAAACTGTGAGTAATGTTACTTTAATTAATACTTGAATTATCATTATTATAATCTTCGCGTCTCGACTAATTAATAACACCTGCCGAGGTCAATGTTCAAGGTTAAATTACGCTTACGGAGGCAGATTCAAGATTGTATGAACATATTACCATACCGAGATACTTCTATACCTAGGATAGCACGTCAAGCTCAACGGTACAGCAACAGTTGGAACCTCAAACCTTGCCTTGTCATTTGTACAATTTTGACAGCCGCGGCGGCGTTAGCTGTAGTCAGGAGCAACTGAGATAGTGTGGACATGTTTATCGCATGAATGACAGCAGACTACACCTAAAGTCCGTTATTTATTCAGAGCTCTTTTATGGAGAACGAAAACAAGGGGGGCTGTATCTGCGGTACAAGGATATCCTAAAACGTCACCTTAAAGTTAGTGGAATACTTGTAGCTCGGTGGGAATAGCTTGCTTTGCTGAGACCAGAATGGCGTCGTCAAGTATCTTTGTCGACAAAATAATTTGAAGAGCGGCCTTTATAAGAACTTGACCTATTGCACCATATATGCAAAACTCGCCCGGCCTACCTACCACTACACCTACGATGCTACCGGTCAGCTGACTGCGCGCGATATGACCGGACATTAATCCAGGTTTGGATTTGCGAGTCACATTCGGGCGCATGAACGGCACTAGACGAGGAGGACTATATATATCAGAAAATAATGTTGCTAACGGATAAGGTGTTACTAACTAGCTTGGGTCGAGGTTAGATAATTAATCACTCCATGTTTCGTAACTTTGCAGCGGTAATCTTACCGGTAAGACTGGAAGGGAAGAGGGTAGGCAGATTATTTGTAAGCGTCTATTTTCTCCACTATTCTAATCTTCAAAGAAATATTAAGTATCTTGTAACAGATAAGATTGAGATCAACATCTATGCAATACTCAATATTTTATTTTGCATATTATTTAAATAATAATTTATTTTATTTTGAAATAAATGGTTACTTCCATTAAAAAAAAATATTTTGATGGTCTTTATTTAAAGAGAACCAGAAAAAAAAATCCACAAGATATAAAATTGAAAATTTCTTTCACTTTTTATTCTTTTATTTATTATTTATTTACACTTCATGCACATAGGTAAAAAAGCGGACGTAATGCCGTAGGCAGTCTCTACCAATCAACCATCAGTGGTTTAAAAAAGATAACTAGAAATGTGGGTGGAATTCACATTACTAGCAATCTTGTTAACTCCTCCAACTGAGCTAAATATGCTTGCGTCTAGAGTGAGTTAAACCTTTTTTAGGTTTTGTACAATGTTTTATGTATATTCGGCCATAGCTGTGTGGTTTATGCGCTGATTTTAACGTACTTTTTTGTTCGATAGAGTCAACTTCCGAGATACACACAAAAATCTTATCAAAATCGAGTCACAAGTTTTGCGGTAGTAGTGTTGTGCCTGTATCATTTTTTTAAAGTTATATTAGATATTACTCAATACCATCTCGATTCCCTCTCCATAGTAGGGGTGTTCATAGCGTGACTGCCTTCACCGCTAGATGGCATGACTCACCTTAATAGTTTGACACCGCTGCCTTCTACGACTCTGATTGCATTCTGAAAGCATGCACATTGCTAATACTTACACATAAGATCCGAATCTCTTCAAATAACATACGTATACTCGTTGAAATTGCTTGGAATTTTGAATGGACTAATAAGGCTTGGTACGAAATGGTAGAATAATTCAAAGCTGTTTCTTGCAGGTGATTTTGTATTTTAATGTCGTGTTTTTGTAGTTTTCTTTGAAAATAAGTCTTTTTGTTAAAGATATAAAGTAAAAGTGTTAGGTGTAATTATAGATAGAGTTACTTATAGAACTTTATGGTATAAATGCTCTTTTGTTCGTGGCTTTGAAGGCAAAAACTTTTTTTCTGAAAAATGTAAGTAGCCTGTGTGACTGTCCAATCCTACAATTATACTCACTCCAAAATTAATATGTGTCTCATAGGTATAAAGGCGGACCGTAAGCATTCTCTGCCAGTCAACCAAGGGTGGTGAAGAGATCGACGGAGTGGGATTAAATATGATGTTAATAAATTCATACGCATAGCTGTCCACTGGTGGGGTATTCGAAAGACTGCAGTATTTCCACGTTATATGACAGTAAGTACTTAACTTGGTTCACAGGAAATGGCAACTAGACGTCTGGAAAGGCAGCATTTGAAACCCCACGTTCCGAGAGTTTCAACACCAAACGGCTCTGAAATATCTTCTATATAAATAATATTGAAACGTCGAAATGTATGTATGCTTATTACTTCGGAATGCCTCTACTCTCTATGATTATTTTTTGTTGTGTACGTTATTATCAGGTCAAGGTTCATATAATTTAAAGTTTGAACAGAAAACAAAATGGCGATACGAAGTTTTCCATGTCAGCTAGTAATGTATAAAATTCATGATTATTACATGTACTTGAATATATTGTAATATATTTATTTTCTACATGCGATTCCGTTATATAGCCTTTATAAGTTAGAATTCTACGTAATGTTGAAACTGAAATTTCCCAGTAAATCGTTCAGTTTACGGCTTAATCCATATAAATAAATAATAAGTAGTCAGTAGAACTACTACTAGTGTTACTTTGTCTTTTATTCATTTGGTTCTACGAAATCTTACAAGTATGCAATAAATCAAGTTTTATTCATATGTCTATGAAATTCTTTTATTCGGGATGCTGAAAATTCCGAGTAAAATGCTACATAATTATTCAACTCAATTCAATTCTAATTCTATGTTTCAGATAATACAGAATGGAATCAGGCGTAACTTTGGAAATCCATATCAAACTAATACTTCAGGAAATTCAACCAGGGGATTCGATCATCTAGTCACTAAGCCCATTTCATCTCGGATAACAAGACGAACGACAATGCGCCATCGTTACATGGTGGACATCCCACCCATACGTACTAAACGTTTTGGGAATACTTTTATTATGTGTACAGCTAGAAGTGAAATTCCCTGCCGGAGTCTGTGTGTCCTGATAATTGTAACGCTTGGCGTCTTTAAGTCAACAGTTACAACCAACAACAAGTAACAATTAGTGGTTTATCTTCGACCACATCATAGCTTATCATCAGGTGAGATGTCGGTCAAGCGCGAGCCTATAATCAATTAAAACAAATGAAATTCTGTGAAAAAAGAAGCACTTCGATCTTTCAGATATTGATGATTCCGTCGCCTTATTAATGATGAAGCCTACGTTTCCACTGCTGGTCCTGGAACACAGGCCTTCTTTTCATGAGATGGAATGCGCCGCAATCCATCATAAGGGCGCAGTGAGGGTTGGTGGATGTCGCACATCTTCGATTTTTAGGGTTCCGTAGCCAAATGGCAAAAAACGGAACCCTTATAGTTACGTCATGTCTATCTGTCTGCCCGGCCGTTCGTATGTCACAGCCGATTTATTCTGAAACTATTAGTACTATACATGTGAAACTTGTTAGGTAGATGTATTCTGTGAACCACTTACCGATTTTAAGAAAAAAATATTTAAAATAAAGGGGGCTCCCCATGGAACATGGAACTGAAACTGAAAATATATTTTTTTTCATGAAATCTATGAGAGTGTGGTATCTATGGACAGGTCTTTAAAAATGACATTGAGGTTTCTAAAACAACTTTTTTATAAAGTGAATCGTTTAAAAGATATACGCTTCCAAAGTGTAAAAATTTGTATCCCCTCTCCTCCAACTTCTAGAATAATGAATTGTAAATCTAAAAAAATATATGCTGTAGATCTTAATGTAAACTTTCAACGAAAATTAGTTTGAACGAGATCGGGTCAGCAGTTTTTGAGATAGGTATAGCATGTTTTCTAAAACCGCAAATATAACTTTGTAATTCATACAAACACTATGAAAAACAAAGTTATTTGGCTTACTTACTACGGAACCTTTCATGTGCGAGTCTGACTCGCATATGGCCAAGTTTTTAGTCTTTCCATCTAAGATTGATTTAAAAAAATTGCCGGTTTCCTCACTATGGTTTTCTTCAACAATTTGAAAGCAGTGGAGACAGTAAAACTTACATAATGTGCCTGACAGGGTTAAAACCCACGACGTACAACTCGCAAGTAGGACCCGTAGCCAGTGGGCCACCACCACTCTGGTCATGAGGCCATAAAGATATTACGTCAAATATATTTAAGAAACCAGCTAAAACCCATGTCATTCACTTCACAAAAGTCTAATTCTTCATTCTGATTCCGATACGCCTTCAAAACGGAATCTTCAAAATGTTCCGAGAAAAACTTCACAATAAGCTCTTGATTATTTTTATTGGCGAAATGTCTCATTGAGGGTCTGCCGGTGACGCATAGTCTACCTTCACGCTGTGAGGTCGCCGCGGGTGGGCAGTCCACCACCACAACAAGAGCTTCCCTCCCCCCCTTTTAAAACCACAATCAGGCCAATCGAACGCAACGTTACCAATACCCGTAGTTCCACTTACAATGGTCAGGCTAAACTTTTGTTCCTGGGCGATCAGCGGAATTGTGGTACTTGCCAAATCGAACCTTATGTCGTCGTGATAAAAAAGGTTAGTTTTGTTGCAGTCCTTCGAATGAATTGAGTTAATAATTATTGCATTTTGACCTGCTACTGTCATTTGTCGTGATTTAGGAGACTAGTTGGGGTATTTGTCATTATTTGGTCGTGCAAACAGGATGTCATTTGTTTTAGAGTTAGTTATTTCTGATAGAGTATATTGTAGTTTCGATGAGAGTAAGTGGCGGTAGGTACTTTAGTACAGTATTGCTCAATATGTACAATTTAGTACTTAAAGAGGAGCTCGTAGCATAGTACCTAATAACTGCCGCACAGGTCAACCTTTAAGGTCAAGCAATGCTTGCCGAGGGTGGTTTGAGGATGGGTAACCATCTTAACATAACGTGATTCTGATTGGCTGTGATTTGTGCTGAGACCACAGAACAGATAAAAGAGGTTAGAAAGGAAATAGTTCCTGATTTGTATGAGAACGTGTGTCGCCGCTTTTCTCTCACTCTTTAGCTCTACTACAAGCAAGAGGCCCGTTACGTATGCGAATTACGCACACAAATAAATTACACACACTTAAATCGAGAGCTTGCTACTGATTGTAACTCACTGTTGATAAACATGCGCCGTGCATCACGGCCAATCAGGGCAAAGGACAAAACGTCAATGGTTGAAGTGTGGCGCATGTAATACATTGTAAGCGGACTTGGTCATTGCGTTGATTAAGCGAGTACACATCGGGCAATGTATACTTTTTGTAACTTATATGCGTCATACAATACAATATCCTTACGCAGCCGCATACACTCATGCAATGTTAGCGGCCGACGTGACACGCACACAATTTCCTTGAATTAAGGATTGTATTCATTTGTCATGATACTGTGTTTCCATTTTAAGTTAAATGAAAGATTTTTCCATCAAAATTTAACACCTATTTTTTATGACGGAAATCGATTCAGAAGCCGATTCTTAACCAACTACCTTCAGGAATTGCGTTTATTCTGTTACACATTGTATACGCTCTTATGCTTGTAGTATCAAATTGTTAATCATAGGATTATGGAAGAGCGGAGAGATTTGCGGAAAAGGAAACTCTACTCATCAACTTATGTAATATGATAATTCAGCCTATTACGTTCTTTGAGAGGGAATGGGCCGAGTAAGGGTTGGTGGGTGTGTTATATTTTCGAATGTTTGGTCCTAAAACATACCACTTTCCTCATAATGTTTTCCGTCACTGATTTGGGAGCCATTCGAATCATCACCTTATTTATGTAAGTAATAATCTATTAGGTTTTGGTAAAGATCATCACCAGAGGTCGGAATTAGGTAGAGTTATTTATGTACTCATACAACGAAAGAATAAAATGGATATGCCCCAATTCCCTTTGAACAGCAGAAAAAACCCGTGATTTATTAAATAAAAAGTTATTTTATTTTACACAATTTAAACCACTGCACGCGCGACGTTGCCAAATTTACATAATATTGTTGGTTACACGGGATTGGCTATTAGAAATCCGGGGAAGGTCCATCTTAATATCAACATTTCGATGCAAGTATATAAATAACTCTACCTAATTCCGACGTCTGATCATCACAAAACATTTTGTATTGTATCAACATCTTTATAGCCTTTTATTTTATTTTATTTTTTATTTTATTTTTATTTTTTATTTTATTTTTATTACATGGAACAACAAACAGTTACATTATAAAAACTTACAACTAGTTTAACAAAAAATGAAGTTTTGACTATAATGGAACCCACTACGCTGTCCACAGATAAGCATTAGAGTTTAGTGATAGAGAATATCTAATCGCTAGGTAGCGTGAAGTGCAACGTTTATATCAATTTGTAACAATTAGTCAAATATTTATATAAATGTAACAAACTATAATGAACATAAAAAAAAATAAGACAATTTATAAAGTACTTAGGTAGTTATACAAGATAAAATTATAAAATAGTATCTACAATATAACATCAGTTATTATCACTAATTGTGTTTAATAGAGTACAACGAATGAGTCTTTTAAACTTACTTATTGTGCAATTAAAGATATCAATTTCGACAAAGTTACTGTTGTATGTGTCAACCATACGGCGGATAGGCGAGCGCAGGCCTGAATTATTTCGACAAGCACTCAGAGCGAAAAGAGTACCTGCGCGTACCCGCCGCCTGTGAATGGTTCTAGGTACAGCATAACAAATCATGTTATTGAGATTTGTACAGTTAAATTTGTTTCTGACAATTTTGAATAGCACTGTGGCTTCGAGGTACTTCCTTCGTGAACTAAGGGAGAGAAGGTTGTATTTTTTGAGTAGTTGTGAATACGATAGGTAGTATTTATGGCATCTATAGTGCATAGCACGCAAGAATTTGTACTGTACGATTTCAACCATTTCAGCATATTTTTTGTAGAATGGGTTCCAGACTGACACTGCATACTCTAGCTGAGAACGAACAAGGGCTTTATATAAGCACAAATATGACGAGGTCTTCTTGAAATCAAGGGTGGACCGCATAATGAAACCAAATAGACGGAAAGCTTTGCTGACTATTTTACTGATGTGCGAGTCTAGGCATAGTTTGGAATCTAGTATAACACCGAGATCACGAATTGAGTTTAATTGAGATAGGGGCACGTGGCAAAGAGTGTAGTTAAACTTAATAAGATGCTTGTTTTTGGTAAAAGTAAGGTAGCTGCACTTCGGCAAACTTAGCTTTAATTTATTACTGTGGCAGTAGTCTGTTAGTCTGTCAAGGTCTTGTTGTAGTAATATGCAATCATTTACTGTTTTGATGGATTTGTAGACCTTCAGATCATCGGCGTACAATAGAAACTTAGTGTTGCGAAAGCAGTTACCTATGTCATTAATAAATATGTTAAATAATAATGGTCCGAGGATAGAGCCTTTTCCCAATTATCTTGGGAATTATCTTGCATCCAGACTAACCTGATGTAGCTGAGTATTGGTGTTTTACATGGCCAACTTCCGCCAACTTCCAAACTTTTGGCTACTGAAAATTTCCTTACAAAAAACCCTATAGCACTTTTTGACCAACCCGGGAATAGAACCTATATCTCATGCTCAACAGTCGCGCTTGTAACCACTAGACCAACGAGGCAAACAAAAACATTTTGTTCTGTATTTCTTTTAATATTATATTTTTCACTCTAGTAATAGATTTATGGTGCTTTGTTTTTTTTAATCATAGGTACGGACGCCAGCACATCAAGCTACAACAGTCTGTCAAATTTCTTTAATATATTTTCAACTTTATTGTTAAAGAAATTAGGTTCAAGGTTGATTGGGAAAATTTGACAGTTTTGGGTAGCTTCATGTGCTGGCGTCTGTACTATCTATCAAAAGCAAATGTTCAGCAGAAAGCTGCTCAAGTTATTAACACATTTCTCTAGATCAATGGATAGTTTAGGTACATGGAAAGAAAACAAACACAAAACAACATCTTTTCATATTTTTTTTTCCCAAGAATCTAAAATGTAAACTGCAAACACATCATTCGTTTTCACTGTAAGTAGGTTACAGAATCGATACGAGAACTGTTTCTTTATTCGATTGCATATCGAGTTTCCCTTGTAGACTTACTAAGAATTAATATCAAGTATTCAGTCAATGTCGACCGTCAACAGAGTACTGGGGAATAAGGCTGTACACAGACCAGAGGTAACACAATGGGCCCTTTAATCAGAGATAGCGATTGTGGACATACCAAAATGTATATTTAAATTGGAATTAATTTAATAGTAGTGATGGTTCCAGTGGTTAAGCCGTGGGTTCAAACCCTATCAGACTCATTCTAAATGCTTCATATAAGTAACTAAGAAATAGATTCAAACAAAAAGTAATTTATTGAATAATATTGTTACGCCAGTCGCTTAGTGAAGTACGTCGAGAAACTTCGACATAAATCTAGAATGTTCGAGACACTGACGCCATCTACCGGTGAATAGCAGTCCTGTGTATATCGAGTCGAGACACTAACGCCATCTAGCGGCGAATAGCGGTACTGTGTATCTCAAGTAGCTCTGGAATATTCTTAGCAGTATAAACAATGAGTCAATTTTACTGGAATGTTCTGGAACTCATAGACCGGGGTATAAATAGATCGCAAAGGGGCGCAGAGAGTCAGTCTTATTACGAGGCCAATACGCGATATAATCGAAGCTTTACAAGTGAATTTCCGTGCGATTTAAGTGTTAAGTGACAAGTATTGTGGTGCGAATAATTGTGTTAAATTTTTATTTTGTGTTTAATTAATTAAAATGTTAATTTTGGTTTAATTGGCGTTAATTATTTCTATTCCAAACCCCAGCTCGTAACAATATAGTGCTACTTTTCAGCTAGCTGACCTGAAAACTAGAACTTTTTGAACGTAACGTATTCCCTACTCCAAATGACCCGTCAGGCTATAAAGCAAGAGTTAACAGACATCTTATGGGTTCGCTCGTTCCATCGTAGACCTTATCTTTTCACTTTTCACAGGACTTCTGGTCGAGTGGTCGCGGTTTCGAACCCCACCCATTGCACTCTTACCGCTCCAGACACAAGCATATTTAGCTTAGTTGGAGGGGTTTACAATATTGCTAGTAATGAGAATTCTACCCACTAGAGAACTCTCTTAAAAAAATGCAGATTCAATTTATTACATTAATGTTTCCTGAATATCTTTCATAATTAATTACTTCATCACTTGGCAATGCATTTTCATGTTTAATTTGCATGATAAAAGGCAGGTTCTTGTATAATTTGATGGTATACCCTCTACGAATGCCTTCAGCAAGAATCCATATATTCCATTATGTATTTACGAGTGCAGTAAAAACTACCTAACAAATAGGCAGCCCCGGGCACACTTTGGCTTAAGTCCTACGTTTCTTCTAAGAAACAATTTTACAGTCCACAATAGTTTTACTAAATGGGTGGTCGTTGGAGCTCTGTAAACTTTTATTATTTATGCACTAGTGTAAGTTTTCAGTTAAACGTTGTGTTTTTAAGTAGTAGTATTTAGGTTAAGTGATAAGAGTTTATGTAAGACCAGTGGTGATCCAGTGGCCAAAATTCGATCATGATGCAAATATTTCATACGCATTATTAGTTTATTACCTATAGGAACGCCTAAAACTGTGGCTAGAAACTACATCCCTTCCAAGCCCATTTGTCCCACCAGCTGAGCATCTACCACCTGGACACGCTCTGCCATGGCTGACCTGGAAGCTTTTAAATAGACACCGTACCCAGGTTGGTCGCAGCAAAGAACATCTGTTCTGGTGGAGATTTATCGATACCTCTGCCTTGGGGTCTATATGTGGTTCTATTCCACAAACCATGGCACACTTAATTTCCTGTCCTGCGTGCCCTGTCAACTGCTCACTGCAGGACTTGATGGAAGCTACCGAAGATGCCAAACTTGTTGCACAGTTCTGGGCTGACTCCATCTAGCTATTTGCCATCGACACGCTAAGAAGAAGAACATTACCTATATCTCTGAGGTCATCAGAAAACTTAAGGCTTCCGGTACCGAGTCACGCCACCAATTTCTATGGTAAGTCGTTCGCAGCTCAAGCAGTACGGCTGTGGAATGCTCTACCCGTGTCAGTAAGACAAGCACAAACCCTATCTTCTTTCAAAAACTTAGTAAAAGATCTTTATCTCTCTCCTTAAATTGTTGTTATTATGTATGTCTTTCTTTCTTTATTTTAATATTTATATGTATATATATGTTTTGAGAACGTTATTTATTGTTTTGTATTTTATATAGATAAATAGTACACCGTGGACTACCCGCGTATTTATTTGCTCCTTCTGTGTCAAATCCATCCAAAGGTTGTCTGTAAAAGATCGCTTTTAGCGATAAGACGGCCCATTGTATCACCCTTTTTAATTGTTAAGTACATAATTTTGTTTTACTGTTATGGTGTACAATAAAGAATATATCTATCTACCTATCTACAAGAATATTTGCTTTCCAGTCTCATCGGATTAGTGTTTTACATTAAATGACTGCCTATCTGACTTCCACAACCCGGTAGCTGGGTAATACGATACCCCGTGCCAGATCAGTGTCAGATTTTCTGACTTTACTTTGTTAAATTTATGCACTGTTAAATGAAGCCCTTTAGCTGTGCTTGTAACTGTGTTTGTAAGGTGTACAGATACAGAGTTGTTCTAGGTTTCGCCGTTTGTAATGCTATAACGATACAGTTGACATTCCTAGTGTGGAGCGAAGACGATTTAAAAATAAGATAAAATTCTGGTGAGGGGGGGGGGGGGTGAAATCAGGCAGGAGGAACCAGAAATAAAGGCTCGCTATCTCTGAGGGGCAGGCGTTAGGAAGAGAGCTGAATCTCCCTCACACGTTCAGGCCCGTCCTTCTCTAGTATGACTAAAATATCATTTGAATTCATCTAAGAAAATCCTATATACAAACCCAAGTAATATTGCCAGAACATAGAACTTACCAGACATAAACATCCCAAAAAAAAACCCATGCACACACACATGCTTAGATGAAATAGAACACATAAACAACCCTTTACTTACCCTTGAGCGCAACGCAAAACTATTCTGACAAAAAACACTTTCACAATAGACATTCTCACTGGACATAACCAAGTCCTGAAAGGTTTTCTTGAGGCCCATTACACAAAATCCCGACGACCTTGAGGTTTGCAAGCCTTGCTTAGGGCTGCCACGTCTTAAAACCTTGTCATTTAAAAGAATAAAGAAAATAATTCGAATAATTAAACAGATCAGCTAGTTTAGCCAGACAATTTGATTATAACAGACCTTGTCATTTAAAAATCAAGACATGGTAATTCTATATTCGATGATAGATTTAGATAGATTCTATATTGGAATTCTATTTTGATGCTATATTAAATATTTCACTCGTGTTTGAATCGTCAATAGCGTGCGGCTTAGGTCGAACTTCACCCATTACACTGGTACCGTGATTCACTCCAGACACAAGCATATTTAGCTTAATTGGAGGGGTTAACAAGATTGCTAGTAGTGTAAATTCTTCCCACATTGCTAGTACTCTTTTTAATAACAATTCAATTCATTTATTCAAAAGTCAACATGTGGACCATTTAAAAATTATAAGACACACACAAAAAAAAAATTAACAGAACATAAAATAATTAAAATAATATTTCTATATTAGCCCGTATATGTACAGACGCCAGCACATCAAGCTACAACAATCTGTCAAATTTCTTTAATAGATTTTCAACTTTATTGTTAAAGAAATTAGGTTCAAGGTGGATTGGGAAAATTTGACAGTTTCGGGTAGCTTCATGTGCATGCGTCTATACCATGCTATAATGATACATGTACTGGCAGTCAAAACGCGCGGCGAAAGCGCTCAAGGTACTATTCTGAATAACGAACACATATCCAAAAAGTGCCAAGTCCAATTTTACCCGGATGTCTGACAACCCTAGGCCTACCCGAAGCCAATTCCTTGGCCTGTGAATGATTTACGACAACATGGCCGTGTTATTCTTCATGTACATTGAGACTAAACTGCTCGAGTACAAAGTGTTCATGATACGTTTGTCGCGACTGATTGAGTTAGAATTTCGTAAGCTTCACTTAGACGATAAATAGTTTGTAACTTGATTTGTTGGGGAGTAAACAAGTTGACTGTACGTAATGGTTTGTGCTTACTTCGCATTTTGTGTGAGATGTTGCTCACGGTAAATCTTTGTGCTAGTTAGTTTTGGAACGATATTTTTTTCTTTATAATCATTTTTCTCGTAATTTTTTGATTCTATTTGTATTAAGTTGTATTGTGACTTATTTTTCTATATGTGACTAAAAATTAAAAAAACAAAAAAAGTAACAGGTACTTAAGTGGTAATATTTCAATAGTCAGATATTTTTAACTGAATAATAATAAAAATAGATGTTTATTAAACATATTTTCTAATAGTAGTACTGGCGACTCCGTTTGCGAAAAAAATACACATTCTGACGTGATAAATAGTCTCTGTGCTATTTTGGTTTCGATTCAAAGATATAAATATTTCTCAAAAAAAAACATTACAGTTTACTTACCTACACGATGAGTAATAAAATTATATAAATGGTAAATGTGTGTGTGATTGTTTCTATACATGGAGAAAGAATTATTAAATATTTAAGGTTACATATTTCCAACGAACGTGTTCTATTTTTTATTGAAATTAATTGAAAAAAAAATAATTAACTTCCAGATCAGGATTCTCTAATCTTTTCTGTGCCAAATATTATCTAGATTGCTGCTGTTCAGCCGTTTTAATGTAATTGAGTGACAAACATATTACATGTATACATACATCCTTCCATACATCAAAAATTTCACATCTATAATTATTTTAATTAAGTATAGAAAAAGACGCTGCTAATACGATATTTTATTACCAAAATAAAATATGATGATTATACAGCTACAGCTAAAATAAAAGTGTCAAAGGATTTGTAGCCAGAGACCAGTTTAGGACACAATAAGAAAAGCTCATACCGTGGCGGAAAGATTAGCTACTCAGCATGTGGTAATAAAGTTTTTCGTCTGACGAATCCACGACACTTCGGGCAACCATCAACATACTTAAACATTGCCAAGGCATTCCTTGTCTCGACTGGTTACTAATTAAGTGAAATAACTTTGCAGCTTTGTTTTTTTTTACTGTTAATAGGCTCACGTTTGACCACCATCTCACCTAATGGTAAACTAGTTTAGTCCGCGATTTCGTTCGCATGTTAGATTTTTCTCGCGTAAATTACTATAATACCTAATACTTATAGTCCTCCTAACCGGTTTCGATCTCGATCGAATCCGACACGACCGGAGAGAGGTCAGGCGTAGGACCAACGTCTTAACACGTTGAACGCCAAGAAAAAAATGCATCTTCCCGTTCAGGCCGCGTCGGTCAGTGATGGCCGACAACTAGACTTCCCGTTCAGGCCGCGTCGGTCAGTGATGGCCGACAACTAGACTTGCCGTTCAGGCCGCGTCGGTCAGTGATGGCCGACAACTAGACTTCCCGTTCAGGCCGCGTCGGTCAGTGATGGCCGACAACTAGACTTGCCGTTCAGGCCGCGTCGGTCAGTGATGGCCGACAACTAGACTTCCCGTTCAGGCCGCGTCGGTCAGTGATGGCCGACAACTAGACTTGCCGTTCAGGCCGCGTCGGTCAGTGATGGCCGACAACTAGACTTGCCGTTCAGGCCGCGTCGGTCAGTGATGGCCGACAACTAGACTTGCCGTTCAGGCCGCGTCGGTCAGTGATGGCCGACAACTAGACTTCCCGTTCAGGCCGCGTCGGTCAGTGATGGCCGACAACTAGACTTGCCGTTCAGGCCGCGTTGGTCAGTGATGGCCGACAACTAGACTTCCCGTTCAGGCCGCGTCGGTCAGTGATGGCCGACAACTAGACTTGCCGTTCAGGCCGCGTCGGTCAGTGATGGTCGAGAACTAGACTTGCCGTTCGGGCCGCGTCGGTTAGTTAGCCCAACGTTTAATATCTCCATAATTAATTAATTAACGACTAAAGTTGACTTTTGTTAATGAAAACATACATTTAGACATTAGATATAAGTATATAAATTTTTTTTTGAGTTCGGCTTTCCGTCAAACCAACCATTAAAAACACTTGGTCTTTTGGATAGAACTGTGATTTTTGGTTGGCCTAAAGGGAAAGCTCACTGTCAGTCAGCACTGACCACGTTGGCGTTCAACGTGTTAACGTGCTTTCCGAGGTACGGGAGTTATTACACCGCCAACTGTCAAACTTCGGGCTACTACTGAGAAATTTCTAAAATACCAAAGGGTTTTTTTCTGTTAAAAAAAGAAATCCTATTTATAGCTTCTATAGAGAAACCCCTGACCCTATAGTCTGCACTGTTTTCAAGTGACACCCGATTAAAATCGGTTCAGCCATTCAAAGATTAGCCCTAACAAACAGCTAGAAAAACAAAAATTCGAATGGTTGTGGTTGAGTATCGTGTAAATAACTTGACAAAATATTATAGATTTTTTAAATGTAGTTAAAGAAGATAATTATAAAGTGTGTAAGGTTAAACGAGGGACTTATTGAGGGAGGGTATTCAGTATTCGATTCTCGTCCCAAATATGTGACAAACCTATAACCTAAATTTTTGACGTAATTGTCCAATATAATACATTTATCATGTACACTGAGCCGCAAGAGGTGAATGAACTTGTAAACAGTACCTAAAGTAATCACGTGGCAAAACACGGCCCGATCCTGCCAAAAAATGAAGCTTGTGTGTAAACTCCGCCCCCACAGGTGTCCCCCCGAGGACTTTTGGTGTGGTTCTGTCTGTTATTTATCAGTGTTTTTTTTTGTTCATATTTTCTTTTAGTATCATGTAAGCATACACTATTGTAGGTTTGAATATGTCCCTCGTTTAAACTAACATACTGTATAGATGTCCAGATAAGGCTGTGGATTATTACAAGCGTCATTAACATTGCTCCGCGGCAGAGCCTTTGACGTATAAAAAGGGTTGTCAGCGGTTCCAAAATGTATCTTTAGTGCTGCAATTTAAATTGTGATATAATATTAAGCAGATGAGACAGTATCGTCACGCAGTGGGTACCTCAAGACACACGTTGTAGCCGATGTAGGCCCAAGAAGCGCTGGTGTAACAATATTGACTTCTTCTAATTGAATCAGATAGGAAGGGCTGATTAGAAGAAGAAGCTGAAGAAGACTACAGAAAAGGATCTGTGGGATTATTTGAGGGAGGCCGTGGCACCAAATATGCCAACTAAAAAAACTGGGAAAAGTACTTCCAAAACAAAACATTTTGGGAATACTTTCATTGTGCATACAACTAAGGAGTGGAATTTTCCCTGATAGCTATAACCTGGAGGTCCTTAAGTCAAGAGTGAATAGGTCACTTCTAGGTAAACGTCGTACATCTTCGACCACATCATCACTCACCATCAAGTGAGATGATGGTCCAACGCGAGCCTACTATCAATAAAAAAATACAAAAATAACACTTTTTTCAAAATCTTTTATTTTCCTTCAGTATCAAACAAAGCCTCCAATTTCTCTCCTAAACGCGAACATTCAATACACAAGATATCAACGGACCGAAAAAAATGCCTACAATAGAGGGCAAGCAAATAAATATAATAAATGTCCCATTCTTTACTCGGGGCTGTAAAGCTGTCCAAAGCACGTGCCCTTGAACGACCTGGTCCCTGCCGATTGATGTTCGGGGTGGCTGGAGTTTTGCCGACCATTTTTCTGTAGGGAGATTACCAGAGGTGGTGGAAAGGTTGATTTTTGTACACTTACTTTTAATCACTCAAAGTAAACCAATAAAAATTACAAATAAAAGAGACAGAGTGTGATCTAATTAAAGAGTAGTTTACAGGGTTTGAAAGGACTTTAATGGCAAGGTATCATTCAGCTTAACAGTTTATTACACTTTGTTAATTGAAACTTTTTATTAGCATGTCATAAGGTAGGTGATAACAGTCCAAAAGGTTAATAAAAAGTCGCCTTTGTTTACCTGGATGACTTAATTCCGAAGTGAACAATGGCGACCGCGTATGTCGAATCATTTCACCTGGATGGTACGTATCACCTAGGCGAAATGAGAACACTGAAAAGTCACCTTTGTTCACCTGGGTAACCCAAGTGAACAAAGTGGAATAAACCAGCTTAACAACTGCGCCAAAAACGATCAGTCCAAAATACCTATTCAATAAAGTTATAATTAAAGAAATCCACAATAAGCTTAATTTGTAAGATAGTCGACATCTAATTGACAGATAGTATATATATGAGAAAAAACAAGAACATACATTAAATTAGGTGACGGCTTAAATAAAATCTGCGCTAAATATATTTGACAACAACAATGACACTGAAACATTGCTACGTTTAATATTTGCGGAGCGACAGCGGTCGGAAAATTGAAAAAATGTTTAGTTAATTTGAGAAACGTAGAAACAAATCTTACCAGTAGGTAAGATTTGTTTAACGTATGCATTATTATTTATTATATAGTTTATTGTACACCTTTTCTGATGAAATAACTAGATGACTGAACGTTTTTTTTATTTCTGATTCCATACCTACCTAGGTATGGAATCAGAAATAAAAAAAAAACGTTGTTTGCTCAGAAGATGATAATATTAGTATTAACGTCATTGATTTAAATAGTAAAGATACGGTCGTCAGTAGGGTTGCCACCCGTACTTTATTATAAAGTATTGTACGTTATTTCTGGTAATTGTACTCTATACTTTATGAGAACAATAAAGTACATGAAAATACTTTATTTCGCATGATTAGATTTCTTTGGGATTTTGAAAACTTTAGTTGTAATAAACAAAGCGTCTCTGAATTTGATAAAAAATGAATTACATATTTAGTTTAATTTAAATATAGACTGTAAAGATGCTGTGCAATTGTTTAGTAGAGATACTAATTTGATACAAACTGCAAAAAGTAATAAGAAATATGTTTTTAAACATAACTAGGTGACCACCCCGGCTTCGCCCGGGTGCAATTTTTCTTTCGGAATCATACAGTTTTCTTTCCAAACCCTATCTAGACAATTATTACAAACACAACAAAAAAATAATTAGTCAAATAAATGCAGCCGTTCTGAACTAATGCGCTTACGTACATATATATTGTTCCTTCAACTAGGCTCAAGAAAATTGGGGGCTCATTTAGATGAGTATAGGCTTATAAAGTTAACGCAACAAACTTCCCAGTCATGTGAAAGAACTAAGGCTCAATAAATTTAAATCGTTTGTGAAGCAGAAACTTTGCCAGAAAGCTTTTTATTCTGTTAAAAACTATCTTACGGACAAAAATGCTTGGGATTGAGCTGCTCCAATTATATCTGTTTTGTTTGATTTTTTACTCATTTCTTTTTTTGTATTATAATGATTATTTCATATACATTTTGAAATGACAATATTATTTACTTTTTCAAGTAATAGAATATACTTTTTTTTACTTTAACATTTTTAATTTTGTTTGTACAAGATGACAATATTATTTTCTTTTCAAGTAATATATTTTATTTTTGTAAAAGCAAAAGCTATGTTGTGAATGTGAGAGCAACGAATATTATGAATAGATTACCGCACTATTTAACAGTTTGAGTACTTTATACGGCCCATCCAAATGTCCTTACTTTGGTATTGTTCGTCAAATCGTTCGAGCTCCTTAAGGTTCTAAGTTGAGCTACGCGATGTTTGACAAATGCTTGCACTTTTTGGACGGGCCTGCTCAAATCTGTGTGATTCTGTCCTCTAAAAGGCGCCACAGATATAAACCTACATGGCTCTCATATGATTTGATCACTACAGATTGTATGGACTTTAAAAGAGGCGTTGACCTCTGAGTTTATTTCAGTGTTTCTTCTCAGAGTAGTCAGTTAGGAAACACTAGCCTCATCTAGTTTACATTTACGAAAAAAAAGACGTGTGAAATTGTTATTTATAACCTATTTGCAAAATAAACATCATTATTTCATTCGCCAATAATTTTTTAGTAAGCAACCCGCCCTGGCTTCGCACGGGTTCTTTACAGAAAATATAAAATAGCCTATGTTACTCCGAGGAGATGTAGCTTTCGGTAAAATTAGTTGAGTAGTGTTTGAGTTAAACCGTAACAAACAAAAAATCAATCATCTTTCCTCGTTATAGGTATATAATATTAATTTAGATGATAAGGATTAATACCGTATTTGTGTAAATACCTTTTACATTGCCGCTTTGTAATTGCCTGTTTTTTAAAGTATTATAATAGACATAGGTAGGATGTTATCTTTAACATATAGACATATGCCATCGCGGACTTTTCTGTAGGCATATATAAGATACACAATTCCACCATACATTGATATACTACATAAACTTTCGGACTCCCCTGGCTCGGAAGCGAGGCGCCCGGTCAAATCACGGCGACACGAAATTAATTTCGTTGCGCATTATTTTTATTTTGCCATATCTCCTAAGGTATTCATTTAATTTGCTTGGAGTAAAGGGAAAAATTAATCTTCATGAAATGTTCAAGCCAACTAACGTATTTAAAATTATAAGTATTAATACATTATTTACTTTTTTGTAGACCTTTTTAAGGTGTACTACTGTACACCTTAAAAAGGTCTACAAAAAAGTACTACAGTACTCTGTAGTACATTATTTTGATCTATCTCGTACGGTTCAGCCAGCGTTTGCAATGTAAGCGCAAAAAAAATGTTTATTAAGACATCACATTAGAAACCCCTAAAATTATCATTGTTTCTCTACTATATTATGCATGTATTATACATATAAACCTTCCTCTTGAATCACTCTATCTATTAAAAAAAGCACATCAAAATCCGTTGCGTAGTTTTAAAGATCTAAGCATACATAGGGACAGACAGCGGAAAGCGACTTTGAAAATAAAATGTGCTTTATTTTGATGCTATGTACTTTTTTTTTCTTACCGTTTTTAACCAATGTACTTTAACTGCACAAAAAAAAGGTGGCAACCCTAGTCGTCAGAACATTTGACGGACGCGGTCGCCCTACAAAACACACTAACGCCATCTATTATAACTAAGATGTCAATCGGCGTGGTCTGCTCCTAGACGTAACCTTACAAGAGCGGGGTGTGGTACTTTTCGAGGTACAAAGAAATTAAAAAAACCTTTTATTTTTCGAAATTTATATTTGTTGTACATAAAAATATATTTTAATTTGCTTTTAACAAACAATAAAAATTAATTTTGTACATAATTTAATCTTATAGTAATATTATTAAATATTTTTATTTCATCGGCTGCAACGCGCGCCGCTACAAAGTTATGTCGCACTTTTACGCGGCTTCGCGTTGTCTATTGTGTTGTCTATGCTAAAGGTTGAGACAAACAAGAAAGAAAATTGTTTTAAATAATGTTAGAAAATGATTTAATGACATATTTTTAACATACCGGTGATATGAAATGTTATTTTTTTTTATTGTGCTTTAAGTCGTAGTTCACGCAACCCTTCACGACACAATTTGGCATTTTTGCTTGTAAAACTGACGACCCCTCCCGAAGATAGCCGATCGCGTTCTAGTTCACTTCGATAAAGGTAAGACCACTTTGGGACCAAGTTCGAGGCGTCATTATAACATCGGTCCGCCCAGTCCTTACGCAGTAATATATATTATGTCAATGATTAACGTAGATAATACATGACAGAAGTCATGTATAAAAAAAAAGTAAAACGTTCGAATATCAAAATGAATTTCGTTGTGATTTAAAAAAGTTTCAACAACCTTACAATACTTTTATGGAAATAAAAGGTAAAACTAAGTAAGGAGGTATTATTTGTCGTCATATTCTGCTCAGCCTTTATGTATTTATTTATTTAATTTGGATCTCCAACAAAGAATACACCTTAAAAGCTAAAACTGTATACAACGTGTAATTTAATCCTACTTCCTACTTCCTACTTCCTTCCTACTATCCTACTATCCTATCCTACTAATATTATAAATGCGAAAGTTTGTGAGGATGGATGGATGTTTGTTACTCTTTCACGCAAAAACTACTGAACCGATCTGACTGAAATTTGGTAAGTAGATAGTTGATATCCTGGAATAACACATAGGGTACTTTTTATCCCGGAATTCCCACGGGATCGGGGTTTACGCGGAAAAAACCTCCAACGCGGAACGAAGTCGCGGGCAAAAGCTAGTTTTAATATATACATACCAAGTGCACGGCTTCTTTGGATGATAACAAACGATATGACAAGGGTTTGGTAATCCTATGTCTTCATGTGTGAAACTAATTAGTTTCAATAGGTACATTTATACCAGAGGCTGAATTTTTCAAATTAAGAAGATTGAAGAGAATTTTCGTGTTATAGGCAAGTGACGTGGAAAGTTATTGACCCTCGTAGTGCTGTGACACGTTTGTTATGATAGATATTCAAGAAGCATATGAAACCGATAATTTCGTATCAATTCTTTGAATCACTTATTTTGTGCTGAAACTGGGCATAGAGACTCCATACCAGATGTTGTCTTCAGCCCTTTTGGATTGATATGGGGTTTCCGTTACACGTTGTATAGGCAGGTTTTTTTTGCATTGTGCATCTTCAGTTATAGGAGACTATATCATGCATTATAAGTTTAAATTTAAATTTTTATTTATAGCCTTTGCCCAAAGCTGTCGGTATTGGCATCTAAACGCTTTTTTATTTTTTTATTACTGATGAGCCAACTCTTGACCTTGATCTCGCCTGATGGTAAGCGATAGATGAGGTCTACGATGGAACGAGCAAGCCCAGAAGATGCCTATTTACTCGTGCTTTAAATGCTGAAAGGTCATAAGTGGCAGCATGCGCGTGCACAGGATTATGACAGGGTATGCGGCGGAGTAATCGGTCACAAAAATTTTTTCTTTTATAGATTTTTAGCATAGCCACAGCCACGCATCACCACCATGCTACGATGCGTGGCTGTGGCTATGCTAAAATCTATAAAAGAAATAGTTTTTGTGACCGATTACTCCGCCGCATACCCTGTCATAATCCTGTGCACGCCCCTGAGTGGCAGGGAACATAGAAGCTGGCAGAGAATTCCACAGCTTTGCTGTGCGCACAATAAATGTGGAGGAGAAGCGCTTGGTACGACAAGACGGTATATCAGCGTAGTGTGGGTGGTACCCAGCCGTGCGTCTGGTAGACCGGTAGTGAAAGGGAGATGAAGGAATCAATCAGGTCATGGAGCTCCTGCGCACAATTCCAGAAGTACAATCTGTAGAAAACCGACAGCCAAACTAACTAGATATGTAGCTGAGTAACAGTATTTTACAATGAGTGGCTGCCTATCTGCCCTCCACAAGCCAGTAGCTGGGTAACACGGTACCCATGGCAAGACTGGTGTCATACCTGGCTTCTGACTACCCGTAACGACTATCAAAGACGTACAAAGGACAGCCGGTAACAACAGCTTAAGCTTTGATTTCCTAGAATAGCGTTACCGTCATATAGCGGCCGTAATACAGCGGTGAATAACGTCACTAGAACGTTGTCTATGTAAACAAAATGGCGCGGTTTCCTAGAGAGCGGTAACTGACAGCGTAACGTCAAAAAGCGGTGCCGCCATTTGCATGACGGCCGTCTTGTCGGTGTCAGATGGTTTCGTGAACATTGATAGCGTTTTCATTGATAGCGATGAAGCAGACAGTGTGTTAACGGCCGTGGAACTTTGCACATGTCGTCACCGTAAAGACGGCCGCCTTTTTGCGTCCGTAGTATTACGGCCGCTATATTACGGCACCGCTTTCTTAGGAAACCAAAGCTTTAAAGGGCTTTCTGAGACACGGAGAAATCTGGATATCGTCGGTCTAATTATCAAAATGCGTAACTCCAATAAACGAAAATGGACTTTTAATGCCATCTCGGTCAGTATTTTATAATCTATACAATGGAATACTTCTTGTTTCCCAAAAACGATTATACGATGAGGTATGTACATTTATCAATTTATAAAAATATAAAGTCGTACTGCATTTACACTTCCTAACTCCAAACATCGTGGCCAGGCGTCCGTCACTCGCTCAAGGCCACGCGTTATATGCCTACCGCTTTGCGCATCGCCGTCGGTACATCCGACAGTGGGCTGCCGCATGCCTGCCTGAGCCTTTTTAAATAATTTTGACAAAGTCATAATGGATCGACCTAAAAACAATTGATTTTCCTTCGCTTTGCTCCTGTTTCCCTTTTGATTATTTATTTTAGCGGAATTTTATTAAAATTAAAATTATTTACGCGGTTTCAGATATTTTTGACACAAAAATTTAATAATCGGGAATTCAGGGAAGGAAAAAATGCATCTATCATTTTATTAAACTGAAACATATTTGATCAACAAATAAAAAATAATTGTTTTTCTATATTCGTTTTATTACCAATATCATCATAGGACATTCGCTCGATGACGTGGGTCGCGCGGCGGGCAAAACAATCTCAACTCTCTGTATGCGTACTTATGGTTTATTTTTTATCGCTGCAAACAGCTGGTATTATTATTAAGATTTTGTAGGCTATTATAGCGTAGGTATTTTCGCTTTTGTATGAGAGTGATGTATCTGTTACGAAGTAACTATTTAGTAATCTGTGCCGTGACTAGAAAAGTTCGTACTTAAGTCAATATTGTCACAAATACAATGCAATGTTTAAAAAAATATATATAAATAATTTTCTCTATCGATTCTACCCTTAATTCACAAGTTGAAATATTACATTAAACGAATAAAAAAAACAGTTTTTTCTTGCTCTTGTAAAATTAACTCAAATGGAGTTACGAACTCTGACATTTAGACCGTCGATATGTTAAAATGGTTCATCCTCGGAAAAAAGAAAGTCATTAAATATTTTATTTTATTTCCTTAAAGCTATTTAATAATAACTTTTAAGGAAATAAAATAAAATACGACGACGACTTAAACTTTGCAACCGAAACTTTACTCCTAAAAACCAACCCCAGTACGCCTTACAATCCAAAATCTTTTCTCATTCCAAACACCGATCTATCAATAAAGATTGACATGGAGAAACATTTTCTTCAGTACCATCGACGTTATCTGTCTCTCGCGGGACTCGAAGTTAGGAACTTTGACATAAGACCTGTGGGGGTAGCGTGTCATCGCCAAATGTTAAGTAGGACAGACGGACGGAATCTATCAGTCAATTTGATTTGGTCCTGTTTTACTGCAAAAAGTTTCTGTTCTATTATATTCTGTTCTATTTTTAACCGACTTCAAAAAAAGGCGGTTTACAATTCGTCTTGAACTTTTTTTTTTATGTATGTTACCTCATAACTCGGAGATGGCTGGACCGATTTGGAAAATTCTTTTTTTGTTTGAAAGGGTATACTTTCTAGTTGGTCACATTGTCGTCACGTTTGGATCTGATGATGGAATCATGGAGAAATCGAGGGAACTCTTCAAATATTATAGGCACATCTATAGCGTTTTGGGTATTTCTTATAGTACCTTGTGCAGTTGATCTCGAAAAGCACCATTTGAGGAAGTGGAACTGATGATGAAGATCCCAGATGGCCACCGAAACTACTCAATAATAAGTATTTCGTTGATTGCGATTAGTTTACTTGAATATGGATGTTAAGCTCTTTATGCTCGTCACAATGCATATGGTGAAGTAGAGCTGATGGTGATGTACCAGGAGAACTCCTCAAAAATTAACGGCTCTGCACCGGGAAAAGCAATATTTTGTAAAAGGTGATAAGTAGTTGAGATTTTGGCTTTTGTAACTAGATAAATTACAAACCGACCCACTAAAAAGCGTGAAAAAAAAACTATTTAGCAAAAAATAGAACCGACTTCCATATAAAAACACTACAAAGGCAAAAATAACTTTAATTTCGGAAGGCGGTGTCTTTAGTTTTGTATATACATATTTTCGTTTTTGACACCGCCTTCCGAAATTAAAGTTATTTTTGCCTTTGTAGTGTTTTTATATGGAAGTCGGCTCTATTTTTTGCTAAAAAGTTTTTTTCAAGGTTAAGATAATTTGGTGTTGTTCGTTAACAAAGCTACACGATAAATGACAAATGCTTGCATTGTCTGGACCGGTCCGCTCAAATCTGTGTGCTTCTTTCCTAAAAGAAGAGCACCACAGATATAAACCTACCTATATGCTTTTCATACAATTAGATCAATACAAATTGTATGTACTTTAAGAGACGTTGAATCTCTGAGTTTGTTTCCGTGTTTCATCCCAAAGGAAAGAAAAAAGGAAAAACCGGCCTCATCTACCTACACTTAAAACGGCAAATAATGACGTATAAAAGTGTTATTACCAGTTTACAATACAAATATTTCATTTTAGTAGATCTATTAACTGATAATATTAAAATAAAAAGTCACATTACAATATAAACTTAATACCATTAACATCAATAAATTACCACTGAAAGGTAGACTTAATGTGGAATTAATATGGAAATTGGGATCGGGCAGCAATTGCCGCATCACCGGTAATTCTATTAAAACATTGTATCTGACTATGACACCGGAATATCTCGTAAATACATTATTTGAATTGAGCATATAAGTGGCATATAGTTCATGATTAACAGATTTTCTTATCCAAAGTGAATATATCAATTGAAGGATGCAAGTGATGTGCACGACATCACTAGCATTATTTTAAGCCATTAAGATTTAAAAATATGGTATTGACTTACAGATTAAATCAAACAAAAAAATAATTTATGTATATGTTGCATCCGGTCATTAGTACGGACACGAAACGACTCGCAAGCGCGACACTAGCGACATTACGTATGTCGCATCCGGTCATTAGTACGGACACGAAACGAATCGCAAGCGCGTCACTAAGGATTTATTGCGTATTTACCCACACCAACTGACAGCGCGCTTCTACAGAGTCGTGATGTTTTAAGCCGACGGCGAGGAGGACATTCAGTGTCTGATCGCATCGGAGTTAAGACGTCGTGGAACTGTACCCGATTCGTTGTGCCCAGTTATAATTAGTAGTTTGTGATTTTAATAAATTCAGTGTATCGTACCAAGTGTGTTTTCATTGCACGAAACCCATCTTCTGCCCACATGATGTCCGAATCTAACGGGATAAATCCTGACGATCCTACATCAGAAGTGGGATCATATCGTGCTAATGAGATCACACGCGGGAACAGTGACAATAACAATCAGTGGCGGTTACTTTTTGAAATGCAAAACGAACAAATGCGCGCGCTGATACAAACTCTTAAAACACAGCCACTGAATAACAAGTTGGTGTTGCCGGAATTCGATCCCGATAAACCCGAGTCTGATGCGCGATCATGGTGCGCCACCGCTGACTTGTGTTTCGACGGGAATGCAGTGGAAGGAAGCCAACTTATTTTAACAATAAGCAAGGCGATGAGGGGCTCCGCATCAACATGGCTGTCGCAGATAACCTATCCAGGTATGACATGGGACCAGTTTAAAGAACTCTTCAAGACCAGATTCGTTTGTGTTGAAACTTCTGCGGCTACCCTCATTAACCTGAGTAATGAAAAACCAAAGGATAATGAGACCTATGCCGCCTATGCTAGTCGTCTTATGACCTATTTGTTAAACCGTTGGAAGGATCTAAGTGTTTAACAGATTGCGGCGTCGACTGTAATTGCTCACTTGGCACAAATCGATACACGCTTACAACGCCTCGCTTTTACCACGGAGATTACAACGCGTCATAAGTTGCAGCAAGAGCTTTAAGCGTTCTCCTACCTGAAGAGGAAAGCCCCTACAGATACGCGTACTGACACCGGGAACGAGAAACGTCTGAAGTATTCGTCACTACCACTTATCAAGTGCCACGCATGTGGCAAGCCAGGACACAAACAAGCGAATTGTCTCACGAAGAAGAACGACGTCAAGAAGCCGTTGCCTGTGCCACTTGCTACGGGTGCTGGGCAGCGACAACAAGCCAGTAGCAGCCCACTGGTGTGCTTCAAGTGTGGCACGCCGGGCCACATCGCCAGTCGCTGCACAGCGGGTGGGTCCAGCGCTGCTGTACCGGTGGAGAAACGAGTCGACCTTTGTATTGTCGAGCCACCATCAGGAACATTGAAGCATTTTGGTGAGTGTTTCAAATTTGATTTTGATTCCGGTGTTGAATGTTCTTTGATGAAAGAGTATAGCTTGTAAATTTAATCTTTACCTTCACCACAGACACTTACACAGGTAAGACAATTCATAGGTTTGGCTTCTTACTTTCGTCAGTTTGTACCGAATTTTTCCCTCTTCATGGGTCCGATCTATAAATTGACATCTGGAAAGTCACCGTTCGAGGGGATTGCCAGCCGTGAAGAAGTTAGACAGAAGGTAATCAAAATACTAATTAGTGATCCAGTTCTCATGATTTTTGACCAGCAGCACTCAGTGGAGCTTCATACTTATGCCAGTTCAGAAGGTTATGGTGCGATTTTGTTTCAAGTTGTAGAAGGTAAGCAACATCCTATTGCCTATTTTAGTTAACGCACGACACCAGTAGAGTCTCGATACTACTCGTACGAGCTGGAGACGCTAGCGGTCGTCAACGCGGTGAGACATTTTAGACAATACCTGCATGGCCGAAAGTTTACAGTAGTAACGGACTGTAATTCTCTGAAATCATCACGAAACAAGATTGACCTGACACCGAGAGTACACAGGTGGTGGGCATTCTTACAATCGTTCGATTTCGACGTAAAATACCGCGTAGGTAAGCAAATGGCGCATGCTGATTTCTTCTCTCGAAACTTATTGCCTCTACCACCAAAACCAGCTTGTAAAGTTGAACAGAAGCAGGTAAATCTTACCGCATTGTCTGACAATTGGCTCCAGCAGAGCAGCAGCGAGATGAAGAGATCAAGAAAATTATTTCTGATCTAGACCAAGGTCAGCTTAACGACGACGTGGCTAAAACGTATGAGGTAAGATCAGCTATACTTTACCGTAAAGTTCAACGTAACGGTCGAACAAAATGTTTGCCAATCGTCCCTCATGCTATGCGTTGGTCTGTCATCAATAATATTCACGAATCCATTATTCATTTAGAATGGGAGAAGACGCTGGAGAAGCTGTACAATCATTATTGGTTCGAGGGTATGAGTCGCTACGTAAAAAGGTCAAGACTCGCTAGGAGATGTACAGCTAGTCCTTAATTGTACGGTTAATCGCGTTACAAAAGCAAGTTCATTAGAACTTTTGATAGGTAAGGTAGCACGTCCACTTAATTTAATGGCTAATGACAATGACGACATTACAAACCTTAATGACATTAGGAGATTAGCTTCCGAAAGCATTGAAAAGTCTGCGTGTTATGATAAAAGTCGTTTTGATAGTACGAAGGAAAGCGTGAATAGGTTCTCTGTCGGTGAATTCGTGCTTATTGAGAACGAGGAGCGTAATCAAACTAAACTTGATGTGACGTTTAGGGGGCCATTTCAAATTTTTGAAGTGTTAGGTGGCGATCGGTATGTTTTAAAATCTCTCATTAACAAGCGTACTTACAAATACGCTCATGACCGTGTTCGAAAGATGCCCGAGGGCCAAGTACAAACTGAGATTGTAGACGAAATAGATGGTGAATTGGTATCACCTTAGTTTATGTAAACAGGTTCTCGGTTCAGTGGGTCGGAGACTGTACCAGAGTATCGTATCCGTAGCCCGTTGGAAATCGGTATCTACTCAATGAGTAGTCCGTGGGTACGCGGTAGGCGGTAGCTCTGGGTGGTATAGTCGGGTTTTGCCTAGAAGCAAAGACCATAGAGTCAAGGGTTGAGACTGTACCAGAGTATCGTAGCCGTAGCCCATTGGAAATCGGTATCTGCTCAATGAGTAGTCCGTGGGTACGCGGTAGGCGGTAGCTCTGGGTGGTATAGTCGGGTTTTGCCTAGAAGCAAAAACCATAGAGTCAAGGGTTGACTCGGTATTCCCGTGGGGAATAGTGTGTGTGTTGTTGACCATTAATGAGATACCTTTTTTTTTTTTTTGGTGGGAAAATCATCAAATGACTTCTTCCGCTCTGGGTCAAGCGGAAGGGTGTGTCAGATTTCTACTGACTAAAAACCCACCCTGTAACAACACACGAGGACGTGTGCATCGCAGAATGGCCGTGTCGCATCCGGTCATTAGTACGGACACGAAACGACTAGCAAGCGCGACACTAGCGACATTACGTATGTCGCATCCGGTCATTAGTACGGACACGAAACGAATCGCAAGCGCGTCACTAAGGACATTGCGTATTTACCCACACCAACTGACAGCGCGCTTCTACAGAGTCGTGATGTTTTAAGCCGACGGCGAGGAGGACATTCAGTGTCTGATCGCATCGGAGTTAAGACGTCGCGGAACTGTACCCGATTCGTTGTGCCCAGTTATAATTAGTAGTTTGTGATTTTAATAAATTCAGTGTATCGTACCAAGTGTGTTTTCATTGCACGAAACCCATCTTCTGCCCACATGATGTCCGAATCTAACGGGATAAATCCTGACGATCCTACATATATTTAACACTAAAGGCATATAGTGACCTTTGGGTCTACAACACGTTTAGTGTGCTGATGGGGTTGCCCCGTTTCTGTAGTGCTTCAGGGATGTTTGCAGAAGCCCGCGTAGATTGCTTTTACAGGGTGATGCGTAAGAGATGCGCATCCCTGGTACGCAAGGTGCGAGGTCGCACTAACAACATTCCAATCATGATCTCCAGCCATCTCGATTGCGCGATCTCGGACTGGTGCTTCAAACTTTCTGCCGGACTTCTTTGAACAATATGCTGTTATTTGATTGTGATATGTGATGAGTTATGTTACTTTAATAAATAAATGAATTATAAATGATGTTTCCGCCCGTGACTTCGTTCGCGTGGGAGTTTTCTCTGCGTAATACCCGATCCCGTGGGAATACCGGGATAAAAAATAACCTACGTGTTATTCCAGAATGTCAACTATCAACTTACCAAGTTTCCGTACATCTAAACATCTCACAAACTTTCGCATCAACAATATTAGTAAGAAGTAAAATTTATATTTATTTATTTATCCATTCATTATAATATATTTATACAGTATGTTAACTAACAGAGGGCGTTCCCGTTAACCCGCAATAGTATAAGCACATCAATTAGATCGCCGCACTCGTGGCCCGTCATTCATAAATAAATTGCGACGTTGCCGTCCTTCAAATACGCGTATACAGAGGGTTTCTTTTATGTATCAATTTAAGATTTTTAGTGAATATTTTAATAATAATAAAAAAAAATCATTATGTTTTCGAATGATAACATTTTTTTAGCATGTATGAATGCTATACTATTGCGGGTTAACGGGAACGCCCTCTGTTAGTTAACATACTGTATACTTAAAATAGGTACTCATTCTCTCGTCGTGTGCCTCATTACTGAAGGTAGTGATTCCCTCCATGAAGATTGTGTCCGTGGATGCCTATCCGTGGCTTCGTGGATTCATCGTCCAGTTTGTTAAGAGCTGAGCGGATTGGCACAAACCATCTAATTGGAACTGCGACCAATTGCCATCAGACCTTGATAGTAACCATGAGCTGCTACAGGTTATATCCATCTAGCCGAGCAATGTGACCAAATAACTCCAGTTTCCTATGCTGACAGATAATGGAAAGCCTAGTTTAGATGTTGAGCTCACGAAGGATAGAGACATTTGTACGCAGTCCACGGAATTTTACTATTTTAAATTGATTAGTCTCCGCTGTTTTGCCATTATAGACAAAAAATATAGGAAAACAAAATCGGCAAAATGCGAGTCGGATTAACTGTCCGGGAGTTCCGTATGCTCTAACAAAAACAATCGACTCTTTTTACACATATAAGAACTTGATACAAATATTTTTCAATGGAATTTGTCCGAAAACGAGTAGAATATAGTCTTAGTTATAGGCTTAGGTCTGATAGCTTTCCTTTTAACGTCCTTATATGAAAGTACTACTTCCGTGACCTTTGGATACCTACAACTACTTAGTTGGTAGGGGGACACACTTTAACGAAAATTAGCACGGTAAAACTTAATATTTCGAAATTGGGTCACTGAATCGAAAATTAGTTCAACCTCACTCCTATTAGTTTAGAATGGACAGGTCATTCTAAACGAATAGGAGTAACTATATCCCACACTATGGGATAGTTAAAAAATCATCCCCTCGTTATGTGTAGAGGAAGAGCCTAGAATTTTTTTTTTCATGTTTTTATTTTACCTTTTTGTCGGAGTGATTACATGCCAAATTTCAGCGTTCTGTACCAATAGTTTCTGAACTTACCCGCGGACAGACGGACAGATGGACATGGCGAAACTATAAGGGTTCCTTGTCGACTACAGAACCCTAAAAATCCTGACAGCCTCTCAGGCATCAAACAGCAGTATTATTATGTAAAGTAGCAGCAGATACTGTTGGTGGCATGAAATTTAGGATTGAAATAAAATGAATGCCACGAACTCCAGCAGACCGCTGTGGTAGTGCAGACACTACCACAGCGGTCTGATGTTAAAAAGCAACTTAAAAAGATCCGAACCAGAGTTTGGATCTTTTTAAGTTGTTTTTTACCGTCGGGTTTCTTGATGTAAGTCATTATTTTATTTCTTATATTATAGTGAATTATATTATTAAGTTTTATTTACTAACACTATTGTTATTATATATATATATATAATAACAATAGTGTATATATATATATATATATACGGGTCTTTATTACCTGATAATAAAATATTAAATGAATAAATTATTGAAATTGTTCCTCGAACCCCGTTATTTTGATATTCCACATGATACTGTTATGAGAAAAATATAGAATGGTTGTTTTTCAACTTTAAGTAGGAAGGAAGTGTCAGACTTCTACAAAACCCATCCTGTGCCTTCAGTTCCATTTGCGTTCTGGTGTCGCGATATCTCGTTAAAACGTTCCTGCAATTCTGGTACACACAAAATATACCTGACTAATGACGACTCAATTCTCGTAGTCGTTGAGCGATCGAGCGCAGCGCTGCGTGTCGTGGGTACGACACCCGCACTATTTTCACCAGGAACATTGTTTGTATGGCCTCCAAGTATTTGTTCCAGGTCTGGCTGTTTGTAAAAGTGCACCCACAAAAGAGGATAAACTTATACTGTTGGCTAATATTTCTTTTTATCAAAAAATAAAACTTCAGTGATCAAAATTTATCAGAATATGTAATCATATTTTTATCGCGAAAATATCCTGTAAGGTACAAGTTCATTCTTGGGCAAACCAAGCCAAGACCACTCCAAGTACCATTTAACTCAGTCCTCGATTGATTGACAAAGCCTTCATCCATCTTCCTTCAATGTTTTACCCAACATTGGCCTACATACATCCACTCAACTTAAAAGCTTCAAAACTCCATCGAAATTGGATTGTTACTCAATCAGAATGTTTGTAAACTCGCGTATCACGCTCCGTCGGTTACTGAAACCTTTTCAGCGTGTCTGTCAGTACGCCTGTGACGTCACAGCCTGCGTCTGACAGCTACGTAATTGCCACAAATGTTGCCCGTTGTAAAAATACAATGGGTTAACATGTGTGATTATGGAAGTGAGTTAGTGGAGATGTGTTTTGTTTCTAGGTTGTCGACATGGTTGTGCTGTATCTTTATCTATGGTAGAGATTTAGTTTTGATTGCAATGTTTTTAAATAAGTGAAGAGTCAATAGCTTAATGGTTAAGGCGTCGGACTTGTGATCGAGAGGTCCAGGGTTCTAACCCCACTCATGCACTATTGTCGTGAACCCACTCCAGACACAGACATACTCGTATTAGTTTAGTTGGAGGGGTTAACAAGATTGTTAGTAATGTGAATTCTACCCACATAGCTAGTAATCTTAAAACAGAGAGTCGGAATTGTATCAAACCCTACTTTATACCCAAAGGGGGGTAATATTTAGGGGTCAATTTAAGATTGAGAGTGACCACCTTCGAATTCTTTACCCAGAAATCAGTAGTTAGTTTTTTATCGAAGTATTTTGGGCTAGACTGAAACTTATAGTGCCTATTGTGGACCGCAATTTTTCCAAAAGCCGGTGATGTTAGAAACTTCGGGAACTGTCGGTAATCTTCAGAAACAGTCGCAACATATTGTGTCCAATTCCTGAACATTGGACACAGAATATGTCACATAAGATGCATGAAAGTGAGAAAATGCATCAAATAATAATGGTATTTGAATTTACCGGTAAGTTCTGCCACCGTAGTTTCGAAAACACGGGGATGTTACACAGTCTACTCTAAAAAGCCGTGCGACTACTGTGAATTTTCCACTTGAAATACTTAGTATAATGTTCATGCTCGATCCGAAAATCAAACCCAACCCCTACGCTCAATAGCCGCGCTTGAAAAAGAAGAATTTATTTAATTTAATTACACACATCAAAAGTGTCTAGGGATCAACATATATTTTTGCAATAACTTTTCTCCTGATTGATATTAATTAAAATTTTCTTTAAGGATTCATCAAATAAAGTGTTTTCGTTTGTCACAGTAACGATAAACCAAGTCACCTTTGCATTAATAAAGAAATTTGCCATTTTCCTAATAAAGGGATTTTTGACATTTGAACCACTAACATTAAAGTTCGAAAAAAAGACTGAAATAACAGTTTTCTTTAAAATTTTATTGGGTAACTTAAACAATTAATAATCCGTGTTTCTACCGCGAACACTAACAACACAAGAACATCGGTTTGGCATACTCAAAATGAGTTCATCCAAATCACGCTGTGGAATGGCCGCCCATGTTCGTTGCAACAACAAAAAAAGGTCTTCTTGCGACTGGATACCCTCCATATTCGGCAGAGCTCTTCTCTGTAGCATATCCCATGCATGCTCAATCGGGTTCAAGTCTGGCGACTGAGCAGGCCAGAGCAGGACATTGATGTTAGCTGCGGCGAGAGTCTGTCTTACAACTCTTGCGGTGTGCGGTCGTGCATTATCATGCATTAACTGAAATAAGGGACCGATTTGCACTTGTAGAGGAACGATGACGTCAGATACTCATGATACAGATGACGTCAGAGTCTCAGCATAAATTTGAGCGTTGAGGTTGCCTCTGATCCAAATCAACTCAGTTCTTCCGCCGGTCCAAATACCCGCCCATACCATGATGGTTCCACCACTATAAGGATGGACTTCCTGGCAGGATTTTAATCGCTGTTGGCGTCCAGGGGTTCTCCAGTGTCGTTTACGTCTTGTATCTGGTCTCATACCAAAACGAGACTCATCAGAAAAGCACACGAAACGCCATTGTTCTTCTGCCCAATTTCTGTGTTCAAGAGCCCATTGATATCGAATCCTACGATTGTGCATTGCTATAGGTGGTACCCGTAGCGGTCTTCGGGAATGAAGGTTCACTTCATGCAAGCGGTTTCTGACTGTTTGGTCGCTAATTAAGTTCCCTGAAGAGTGATGAAGCCTCACGGCTAACATCATGGCGGTTATTGTTGGAGCTCTTCGAGTTAAGATTTGAATGTATCGGTCTTGTCTCCGTGTAGTGCAGCGATACCGTCCTCCATGGCGCTCAGCCACGGTACCAGTGCTTCGGTAACGTGTCCAAAGTCGACTGATAACACTCTGACTTGTATTCAGAGCTAAAGCCACAGTACGTTGCCGGGAACCAGCTTCTATCATTCCCACGGCTCTGAGCATTTCTTCCCTGCTTAAATGACGTCGCCGCTCCATAATAACGTTGGTTTTAATCAGTAGTAGGGAAACAGTAGCACTAATAATGTCTTCAATGCGTTGTATGTTTTTATAGGGAAAATATTGACAGCTGATTTTCATCTTTTACTCGAATTTGATTAACAGTTCCTGTTTCAAATTATGAAATGCACCAAAAAGGATCCATATAAATTTATAAAATCATAAATTTATTACAAAGCCACATCTCAATCTCAAGAAATCCGCATAAAAATGCTTGATCCCTAGACACTTTTGATGTGTGTATTTACTTTACAACTATCCTCACACGGTAACCTAATCCGACAGTGCAATTATTCTAAAATCTATTGCCATAATAAGCTAGACAATTGCTCTTTTGCTCTTTCGAGAGGCCTTATAATCCATTGATTATAAGATCATTGATCGCTATTAACGCTCTATGTAAAACAGCAGTAGTCGGCTGTATTCTGTTAGGTTGAAATCCGATCATAAAACAGTCGGGAAAAATAAGCAGATAATGATCACTATTAAAAAAAATTATTAACTATAATCCTCAAAAAAAAACTATTAACTATACTACTAAAACCTAAACTCAACTTCAACTCTTGTTCAACTCGTGGCATTCTTGGAGGAGCCACCGTAATTATGCCAATAACACGTGTGTATAATGACAGCTCAGATACGGACTAATGAAAGATTATGTTGTTAGAATGAACTTGAAATTTTTTTTAGGAATACTGTCTTTATATACGTACAGCTAATTAGTGGAATTCCCTGCCAGAGACTGTGTTTTCTAATAGTTATAACCTCCCCCAGGTTGGTGTCACAACATCGCTTAAATTATAATTGAGTAAAATTTTGTGTAATTGGTCTCAGCAGTTACACATAAAATAAATGAATAAATTAGGTTCTACGCGTAGTAATTAGACATCGTTTAATTCCCTCACTAAATTACAAAACAAATCGTACAGAAATTCCAAGACCTTGCTTTTATTTTCATAATATCAAACTCCATTCCAAAAACAATTTACGTACGTATCACATAACAGTTGAATTCCAGCAGTGAACCATAATATCTAGGTGTTAGGTCAGTAGGGCGGGCACCACCATAAATAGTAATAAATCCCACACTTGACTTTGACAAATGATGGTGAAATACCACCAGCCATGGCGGAAGCTAGACGGACTAACAATGGAAAATATAATTCTAACCCGTGGAGGTTTGTGATTATGTAACATAAATAACAAAGGCTTTCAAGGTTGGCTGGTACGATAGTTTGAACGTGGTTTTGGTTGCTAGTTCAAGTTTTTGGAATAGGTACATAAATTTGGAATTTCGATCAAATTTACCTCATCAATACACATAATAAAACAGTAAAAAAGTGTGTCTGTACATTGAACATAATACTTACAAAAAAATATTGAAGGGGGCTTAGAAACAGTAATAGAGCAAGAATCTAAATATTTTTTGTCTGTTTACCTGTTTGTACACGCTATTCTCCGGAACTAATAGATAGATAGATAGAATATACTTTATTGTACACCAAAAAATTAAACACACCTAAAAACAATTACTTTGATTACAATGGCTGAGAGCGATATCTTACAGACAACCTTTGGAAGGACAAACAAGCTTACAAGCTTTAATTAAAATGGGAAGGGCTAATTACTAATTAGTGTACTACAAGTACTCATCAAAACGGAAAACTAATAATATATTTAATATATACAATACATTAGTACATAACATATACATACAAATATAATGTGTTCTTTGCCATTGCGTGGAAAAAACAAAGGAGTAATCAAAGTTATATTATGTTGTAAAAGACGGATTTGAATAAAACTTTTTCTTGAATAGCTATGACGTCTGGGCAACATATCGCTGGTTTGCGAGAATATCGACGTAACTCGAAATGCTGTCCAATTTAACAAGATACTTGTGTGAAATAATCATAAGTTTAAGTATAACATCGTGAACTGAGACACTATGACAATTTTGCGCCGATTCATCAGAAAGAAACAGTGTTGTTATTCATTTGAGACAAAACACTATATTTTATTTGCATAAAATATAGAATATACGATGTTATTATAAATATGGAATCTAACATGATTTGCTTAAAACTTAAGCATGCAAAGCTCATCTGTGAGAGACATTCCCTGATGAACGTCGGTGCAAAATTAGCAGTGTCTCAGTTCACGATGACTTAAATTTATGATTATTTCACACAAGTATTTAGTTAAATTGGACAGCATTTAGAGTTACGTCAATATTCTCGCAAACTAGCTTTAATTGATTTTCGGAAACTGGTATAACTGATGCAGAACTTTACACGCGAGCGAAGCCGCAGACAAAAAAGACAGAAAAGCTAGTTTTGAGTAAAATCATCATCATAATCTGCTTAGCCTTTCTCAACCATATTTGGGTCAGCTTCCAGTCTAACCAAATGCAGCTGAGTATTAGTGTTTTACATAGAGCGTCTGCCTATCTGACCTCCACAACCCAGTAGCTGGGTAACACGATACTTGGCCAGACCAGTGTCAGATTTCCTAGCTTCTAACTATCCGTAACGACTGTCAAAGATATACCTATAAATGACAGTCGAGGCCACAGAACAGATAAAAGAGGTTAGAAAGGAAATAGTTCCTGATTTGTATGAGAACGCGTGTCGCCGCTTGTCTCCCACTATTTAGCTCCACTACAAGCAAGAGGCCCGTTACGTATGCGAATTACGTACACAAATAAATTACATACACTTAAATCGAGAGCTTGCTGCTGATTGTAACTCGCTGTCGATAAACAAGCGCCGTGCATCACGGCCAATCAGGCCAAAGTGTGGAGGACGCAACGCATGTAGTACATTGTGAGCGGACTTGGTCCTTGCGTTGATTAAGCGAGTACACATCGGGCAATGTATATTTTTTGTAACTTGTTGCAATAATATTGTTAATGTTGGGAATTTCATAGTGATTAGAATATTTTTATGTTTTTTACAAATAAAATTGTAATTAAATGTTATTTTCGACTTACCGATGGAAGATATACCTGCTCGCTCTATACTTGCGGTCTAACTTTTTGTTTTACAGGTTAAAATTGCACAACACGGCATTTTAAAGCAGAGCTCTGTGTTCCGAAGTAATCCGAAGCGCACTAAACGCGGTGAATGAATTAATCGGTCGAGCTAAATCATAGCTCGTATCATAAATGTGGCGCGCTCGCCACGCCCACATTACCATTCCAACCTTATTCATCTATTCCGCGGTCGGGACTGATGGCTTAACGTCCTTTCCGAGGGAGAGATAGAGAGAGAGAGAGGTCTTTATTTGTTTAAACGTGGTATACACACAAGAGCATGCAAGATATTATTTTGTTTGAGTCCAGTCATGTTCTGTCAATCTTGATATATGTTAAGTTGGTCTCCCATCCATATACCGACCTTGGCAGGACCTTGACCTTGACCTTGACAGGAGGCTTGACCTTTAATTTTGCCCCATGCCGCTATCATTATTTAACCACAAGCTATTCTCTCATCTTGAATAATTTGCGGTGCTAAAAGTTTAGCAAGAAAAGGCTGCAATAAACGAGATCAGATGCTGTACTGTTAATTGGCACATGCCTATTTGCATCAATGAAACAAAAAGTGTTATCCCTTTTTAAAAACAGAATCATTCTGGCATTGCCACGTCATCGTATTTACAAGGACTGGTTTAAATAAAAATGCTACATTTTATTTCAAATTTTGTATTTCATTTCATCGTAAACAACCAATGTCACGACAAAGGAGACAGTACATTTATCGAAAAAGAGGAAAAAATACTACAAATTGGGGAAAAATATTCTCTGGTGAATTTGAGCCTGCTTTGTTGTGTACGAAAAATAATAGTTTTTCAATTATTATCATGTTTTATTCAACATGGCGTCTCGTTTGCTTGCATACTTCATTTGTTCTGAAATCATGTCTCATCAAATCAATGTTACATACATTGACATATATATTACTGCGTAAGGACTGGGCGGACCGCATGTTATAATGACGCCTCAAACTTGGTTCCAAAGTGGTCTTACCTTTATCGAAGTGAACTAGAACGCGATCGGCTATCTTCGGGAGGGGTCGTCAGTTTTACAAGCAAAAATGCCGAGTTGTGTCGTGAAGGGTTGCGTGTACTACGACATAAAGCACAATAAAAAAAAATAACATTTCATATCACCGGTAAGTTAAAAATATGTCATTAAATCAACTTCTAACATTATTTAAAACATTTTTCTTTCTTGTTTGTCTCAACCTTTAGCATAGACAACGCGAAGCCGCGTAAAAGTGCGACATAACTTTGCAGCGGCGCGCGTTGCAGCCGATGAAATAAAATGATTTAATAATATTACTATAAGATTAAATTATGTACAATATTAATTTTTATTGTTTATTAAAAGCAAATGAAAAGCAATAAAATGTATTTTTATGTACAACAAATATAAAATTCAAAAACTAAAAGGTTTTTTTTTTATTTCTTTGTACCTCGAAAAATGTTTTGTAGGGAGACCGCGTCCGTCAAATGTTCTGACGACCGTATCTTTACTATTTAAATCAATGGTTACATATAAGATTAATTATAAAATGTGTGTATTCTTGTAGTGTTAAAAACAAATTACTATTATTCTCTTGTACATACTTTTGAGTAAACATAATTAAGTGTGATGATTTCATCGTTACAAAAATCTTTAGTGTCCATTTTTGAAATATGTTTCTGAACGAATTCAAAATAACCACTATTGTTGTCTTGAACCTCTATCAGTCACTAGTCAGTCAGGTCCCCGCTAGGGTAATAGTGTTCTGTGGGTTAGTTCTGATCAAGGAACTTGTACCTAAACTGGAATGCGGACGCGAAGCTCAAATCCGTTCCGAAGAGTATACCCTCGAAGGACCTAGCTATCTCTTTCTAGTAGTGTGTATATCAATTCGTGATAAACGTAAGGACAATTTTATTTGATGCAATATTTACAGGTTTTTTTAAGACATTTATTATTAACCTTACAAATGATGTATTTCTGTTACCGCTATAACAAAAAATACTAAAAATTAATTAAAATAAATATTTAAGGGTAAAGACTACCATTCAACAGTTGTGATTTTTGGCGCTTTTTATAGGTAATGGTTCCGTACCATTCATTACCTACGTATAAAAATACCCTTCATGCGCGAGTCCGACTCGTACTTGGCCGGTTTTTTTCTTAACAACCTATTAAATAGAAAGAAAGAAATAAATTCAATTATAAATACAAAGGTCTGTGTCGGTCTGTTACGCTTTCACGGTTAAATCACAGAGCCGCTTTGGAAAAAAATTGGCATGGAGATAGTTTATATAGGGTTCTTTCTATCTCAGATTTTTGAACATTTGCTCGGTAGCGCGATATAACAGAATTCCATGTGGGCGTAAAGCTAGTTCTCAATATATATCTGAGGAACTTATATTGAGCGCGATAATTTCTATAATAAACCCTTCCTTATGCGGGCTAAATGCAAAATTGGTTTTGTTAAGCAGACTTTATTGCGTTAAATTATAAACTTTCAAAGTGGTTAAGACCCGTTATACAAATACAATTATTGCAGATACAGAATTAATAACAGAATCACCAGCTGGCAATTCTTCGAAGGCTCGGGCTTGATAGGCAGTGGTATAGACGTCCAAACAAACGTGCATTAATTGGTAATCTACGTTTATTCGACACTTGTACGGTCAGAACCAGTAGACTAAAAATAAAATGATGCAATCTATACTAATATTATAAAGCGGAAAAGTTTGTTTGTTTGTTTGCTTGAACGCGCTATATTCGAAAGTACTGGGTGGATTTGGATGCAATTTGGTATGGAAGTAGCTTGAAGCTTGAGGAAGGTTATAGGCTACTTTTTACGCGACTGCAAAAAAGGAGAGTTATGTTTTTACCGCGATAGAATCCACGGGAGCGAAGCCCCGCCTGAGTACTAGTGTTTATATATAATTAAAACTACTAAAACCCTTCATGAAAAACGATGATTATAAATAGAAAGAATAACAGAAGAGATATAATATATTTATGTATATATTTATTTAGGTTAACCTACAATTGTTTACACTATACATTTGTATGAAACAGTCATATTACATTTATAAGTGTAACAATTAATTACAGGCTAACACCACATGTGCTATTTAAGGTTAGAAATCAATATTATTAACAAACATAATCCTAAACATAAAGGAGGCAGATCGAATGACAATTATAAGGTTATTATTATTAGGTTGGTTCTATATTTTCTAGTTCCTCATATGTTGCAGCTGCAGGTTTGTTACAAAATTGGCTTGACACACAACCCTAAAAAATGTTATTACACTATTATTAGTTAAAAGTATGGAAATAATCTTTAAATTATGAATTATTATTATTTGTCGACATTAACTAACTGCAGTGGATAAAAGTTAAGTAATTAAGTTATAAGTAATTATTAATATAATAAATTACACTTGTAAGCTAGTTTGCGTAGCTGAGTTTTTGGCCAAAATGATATAAAATATTTTTGCCATCAATTTGCTAAGCAAAAGTAAATAAATCAACTAAAATGTCGACTTTTATGCTATTTGACTCCTTTCATAACTTTCACTTACCAGATCTTTGAATGTGCCCAGTACAGGTTTTATATTCTTTTCTTTAGTGGGTTTCGATATTATAGTACTTAAAAAAATTATTTGTTTCGCTTTAACAGGAATCTAAAATAATAATAGATTGATGAGAACAATATTTTAGTATTCAAAATGAAAATTCATCTTGCTACGCTCATATTCTATTTCGAAACGGTGATCTTCATGTCATTTGTAAAGATTGATAACTTACTTTAGGGAAAATGCATCGAATTTCATCATTTGATCTTGTTTCGAAATGCAATATTTCTTCGGGCTTGAAATGGCGGCTACAAATTTTGGAACCGTTTCTGACCTTTTTCTGTGTAGAACACTGAGCCACCGGTCTCGAAGATCATCATTTATAGGAAAGCTTAAAATAACAAAAAATAATAAATAATGAGAAGAAAGAAAAAAACGACGGGTTGCACTCCGGGAGTGCCGGCAGAAGTGAAAACTTGAATATTAACGTTGTGCATTTTTGATATTTTGGAATGTTTGAGGAATAATTTTGCACGAAATGCTTTAATTATCAGTATAAAAGTACTATCATTTATGTGGTAGAATACAATATTTATTTATTGCGCTGTCGTACAGAAACATGACAATTTATATTACATTAAAAAAATTATCTCTTAGACTCTCCGTCCGTCTTACGAATTTTCGATCAGGTCACGTATCCTGACGCGAGTTTAACATTTTTTACCCATTACAAAAAAGTGCACAACGCCGCTCAAGAAGTTTTCACTTCAATAATAAATAAGAAGAATAAAGAGAAGAACATCCACTTTTACAATGATAAAATAGTCACCCTAAATGCAATTTGTAAACAAAGTCACAAAACTTACTTAAAAAAGGAAATTCCAGACCCGGGGTACCCTTCACTCGATTCGCGATTAACCACAAAACACGTTCTTACCATGGTTACAGTATCTTGCACTTTAATATTACGAAAACTCACAAAATTAAATATAATGCAAATTTATAAACATACACATGTCAAGTAAACGTCAGACGGCAACGTAGTAATTGCCATGTATAGTATAATATATCACTACTAATTAGTACCAATTCCATTTCTTTTTGTTTTAAACATCTTGTGATTGCATGGTAAAATAACTTTAATTTTCATTAATATGCATACAGTAATAATGGTAATTCATTTTAAAGATAGAATTCCAAAGAAGTTTAAAACTAGGTGTTATTACTACATACAGACAGGTCGAAAAAATTACCATTGAAATAAATATTTTTAATCTGACACACAGAAGAAAGGGACACAGTCCACACACGGCACTGTCTCGCTCGGAACGAATAGTTCCTTCAGTTTTATGCGTGCAAGTTTATACTCTATTGTTTAACAGCTAAGAAAGACTTTCTGTATTCTTTGAATCATTCGTAAGCAATCCAGTTAGTAGGTAAAAGATCCTTGGTTCTGATGAACAAAAACAAAACAAGGTTAAATAAACGTCATTTCTACAACCTGTCATGGCTATCATAACTCTTAGAACAAACGTCAAACATTTTTAATTTTAATTTTGTACATAAAAACCATTTAATATTATGAAAAAAAAATACTACTTTATTCTATTCAGGGGTAAGTTTCCCAGCTTTGCTGAAATGTACATGTTATGACCGGAGCCCCATATAAAAATGAAACATCTTCCTTATTATTCTAAAACCAATAATATTTTAAATACGAAAGTAACTTTGTCCGTCTGTACGTCCGTTAGTTATATTTTCACGCTCAAACCGCTCCCGATCATAGAATACTTTTTATACTGAGGAGGCTCTTACAGCGCGATATAACCAAATTCCACAAGGGTTAAACCCACAGAAATCACTTATTTATTTTATCTATGGTTAAACCATTACCTGCTTAGACTTTACCCAACTATTTTGAGGTCGATTCCTAGCCTAACCGGATGCAGCTGAGTTTTAGTGTTTTACAAGGAGTGACTGCCTCTCTGACCTCCACAGCCAAGTAGCTTGATAACATGATATTCCTTGGTTATACCAGTGTCAAATTTTCTGACTTCTTTCACCCGTAACGACTGTGAAAGATGCCCAAATGAAAGCGGGGACCAACGGCTTAACACGTTCGCTAACAGTGAGCACTTACCCTGACACTCAGAGCCGGATTAACCCTGTCAGAGGCCCTAAAGCAATGGCATTATCGGGGCCCCTTTTCTTACTTTGACTGACCAAGTCGTGTGTGAACTGAAGAAACGCACATTTAGGGCTGTGGTTTTTTGGGTTCCGTAGCCGAATGGCAAAAAACGGAACCCTTATAGTTTCGACATGTCTGTCCGTCTGTCTGTCTCTCCGTCCGTCCGTATGTAACAGCCATTTTATTCCGAAACTATAAGGACTATACATGTAAAACTTGGTAGATAGATGTATTCTGTGAACCGCTTTCCGATTTTAAGAGAAAATTTAAAAAACATTTAAAATAAAGGGGGCTCCCCATACATGGAACTGAAACTGAAAATATTTTTTTTCATGAAACCTATACGTGTGTGGTATCTATAGACAGGTCTTTAAAAATGACATTAAAGTTTATAAAATGACTTCTTCATAAAATTAATCGTTCAAAAGATATACGCTTCCAAAATGGTAAAATGTGTGTCCCCCCTTCTAACTTCTATAATGATGAAGTGAAAAATCTAAAAAAACCATATGTTGTAGATCTTAATGTAATCTTTCAACCAAAATTGGTTTGAATGAGATCGAGTTGGCAGTTTTTGAGATACAGTATATTTTCTAAAACCGCAAATATAACTTTGTAATTCATACAAATACTATGAAAAACAAAGTTATTTGGCGTAGTTGTAAAAATTGTAAATAAGCTAGTTTTAAGAAATTTTTAAGGTTCTTTGTTTTTTTTTTTCAATTAAATATATTAAGTATATTATATTTATTATAGTTACCACGGAACCCTTCATGGGCGAGTCCGACTCGCACTTGGCAATTTTTTTAATATATTTGATTAGATTCCCAGATTTGTTCTAAAATATTTTTAATTCTACTACTAAATCTAACGATTCGTATTTTGTGAGATAACAGTAAGGTCCGGAAGTTCACACGCACCTCAAATTCTCGTTCGAAGAAACATGTTTTCTTGGTGCGCGCACTGGGCCTGGGCCCCTAGTTGAAGCGGGGAACCTAGGCAGTTGCCTACTTCGCCTAATGGTTAATCCGGCCCTGCTGACACCAAATTTCGACAGTAGAATTTTCCACACTAAATGACAAATCAACGTAGTACTCGTGCACAAGCAAGCAATATGAAACTACCTACAAAATACTCGTGTTACGGCAGTAAGAAATATGAAATTACTCATAATATGACAGTTAGCAGTAATAGGCAGTAGATACTGCTCTTCATAATACTTACTACTAAAATTATCGTGAGACGACGTACTCTTAAAAATAAGTAGCCCGTCTATAGCTTGCTTTTCCCAGTGAAGCAAATACTGAGACCTTGACATCAAATACTCACATTTATCCACTGTACCAACAGCACCATCAAATCCACTTATTCCTAATCAGCTTTCCTTTTAATTGCTTTTATGAATACCTCGATTTAGGGATCCGTGAATAGGGAACCATTAGCGACCATTTATTATTCAGCTGTGGTGGTTGAATTTTAATTATTTTACACGCATAATAGCCGCGTTTTGGGTAAAAATGGGGCAATGGTAGAGTGACGTAATAAGCATTAGATATTAGGATGGACAGGAAGTGCTAGCGGTCTCCGTCTTTCGTTCTGCTGGAGTTGCGGGAACATCCTAACGATATACCGCGGCCCCAGATCACAAGAGCAACTGAAGAAACAGGGTGGGTTTTTAGTCAGTAGAAGTCTGACACTCCCTTCCGCTTAACCCAGAGTGGGAGGAGTTATTTGATGAATTTTTCCACCGAAAATAAACCCGGTCTTTTTCAACCGCCAAAAAAATCTTTTTATCTATTTATTTATGTGACTGTAGTCAAAATTATAATGACATAATATATAATTATTACTTTACTAGCTGTGCTTTACGAGACTTCGTCCCCGCGGAATAGTGACTTTCGGCAGCATTTTTAATTTATCAGGCTAATGATTTTGAAATCAAAACTCATACATAATTTGAATGTCGTATTTATTCATATCTAATCAAAAGTCTAAAAAATAAGTTTCAAGCTTTAAAAATGACACAATTTCCATACAAACTTTCATCCCCTATTTCAACCCCTTACAGCCCTTTTTCGCATTAAAAAGCAGCCTATGTCCTTTCTCAGGCTCTAGACTATGTCCGTACCAAATTTTATTAAAATCGGTTCAGTAGTTTAGGCGTGATTGCGTAACACAGACAGACAGAGTTACTTTCGCATTTATAATATTAGTAAGGATTGACGTACGTATATTAAATTGAATTTAATAATTTTTGACATAGTTCCTAAATTGTATTGTATTATTTTTATTGTATGACTTGATTTTGTACGCCATGTATATTGGCAAAACATAGTGTGCATATTTTTCAACACTGACTATCTGTAACCCTACCTGTTTGACAAAATGATTGATTGATTGATTGTTGTGTTTGTCTAGAAAGACATACATGTGGCTTATGTAAGAAATAATCCCACTTTTAGCTTAATAGCTAATTAGATGTGTCACTCATACCTATATTATCTTGCGAATTAGTGCACGATGATATTAAAAGAGTTTACTTTCTCCTGTGCCGGAAGAACGCTAATAAAAGGAGTGGTGGCCGAGTGGTTACAAGGCCGACTTGCTCATTACAGGTCGTGGATTCGGATCCAGCCAGGCAAATTACTTTCTATCATTAGAACTTAAAACGGGATATTTACTACGTGTATTTATTATTTCTAGTTTCCAATATTTCGGCAGTGTTGCAAGCGCCATGATCACGGATAAATACCAATAAATAAACATAGACGGACATAACGGATAGATACACAAGGTAAATATCCCGTTTTAAGTCCTAACGATACTGTTAGTGACCTTAAAAATATTTTGAGTAATTTATATCATCGCTTCTGATCTTAAACCAGTGAAGGCAAATATTGTGATGAAATCGGCAAGTCCTACAACGAAAACATTCGAAGATATGTGACTTCCACCAAACTGCACTGGACCCGAGTGGGAGCTTTCTCCCTTGAATGGAACGGGGTAGATCCTTTTTTTTTTTTTTTTAACGTGGTAAAATTATCAAATAAGTCCTCCCACTCCGGGCAGGGTGGGAGGGACTGTCAGACTTTTACTGACTAAAATCCACGGTGTTCCTTCAATAACCCTTTACATACCGGGGCCACGGTAACGGGATGAGTCCCACGACCCCGGCGGGCTTCGGCCCTCTGCAGAGGGGGCCTCGTCATGTTGCTGACGCTCTTTGAGGCGCGCGTGGAACACGACGCGCCGTCGACCCGGGCATGGTCCATGGTCGGACAGCGAGTTGCCCTTTACTCGCTGTCCGCATGCCCGCGCCTACGGTGGCCGGAGATCGTCGGCCGAACGGGGTAGATCCTAGTGGTGGTGTTAGTATATGTGTGTATTCTTACGTAAACGGTTATAACAAGCAGATTTATATTATACTAGCTTTTTCCCGCGACTTTGTTCGCGTGGGAGGTTTTTCCTGCGTAAATCCCGATCTCGTCGGAATTTCGGGATAAAAACTGTCTTATGTTCGTCTCCTGGTTTTAAGCCACCTCCCTACCAATTTTCAGCCAAGTCGGGTCAGCCGTTCTTGAGTTATAAATACGTATAGTAACTAACACGACTTTCATATATATATAGAGAAATTACATGGCACTTTTTTTGTGTGTGTGGTATCTCGCAGGTCAATCTCTGAGGTTGTCGGCTGCTTAACCAGGCTTGCCTGTGGTTGCCTTAATTAATTAATGAAAGCTTCCAGCCAGGGCTTATTATAAAACTTACAAACTAGGCGACTACACCCTAAGGGCACCCACTGTGGGGTACGGACCTTAGCTTAAGGCGTCACAGGGAGAGGGCAGCTAGGGATAGGCTGGATCATAATTATCATTATTATTTTCTTTAATTCCAATATAATTATACATGTAAATTACATTTTCTAAATATTCTCTAAAAAAAACATTTAAAAATATAAAAAATAGTAGCCCACCGGTATCGGGAACAGGGTCCAAGCTACCGGCGGTCAGAGCTCCATAGAGAGGAACCTCCTGACGATACGCGCCGTGTCGAGGAGTACCGCTTTCTGAAGCAAGCCCGTGATCCAACCGCCTAACAAGAGCCTCCTGAGGTGTTGGTCGAGGCTCTTGGCTATTAAGCCATTGGCTGAGATGACTATCGGTACAAAGATTGCCAATTTTATTATTATTATTAATAAGGGAATTTAAAGCTATTGGCTCAGTCAGCGTTGTAGGCTGGCTTTGGCAAGGGTTGGGGCGGACAGTTACGGGGACGTCGCGGCGGGCCTCGGCGGCGAGGACAGAAGGATGGTCGGTTTTTGTCTTTGTAAACTGTGCTGGTTTCCCTACGGCTCTCTTGGAGCAGGGTGATTGCGTCATCGGGAGTGACTAGGGTATGCCTTGGTCGGCGAATCTTAGAGATGCGCGAAGGTACGTATCGGACGGCCGATGCGATTAGGGGATTTCAAATTACATGGCGAGATGACAGAGGGCACTTAGTAAGGTGGGCGATGACGCAGTTACTACAGTTACAGTTACAGTTACAGGACACAGGCCACAGGCTTACTCGTTGCTTCGCCCCGCGCGCCTGTATCCGTCGCGGTCGCCCCGAGCGTAGTGATGTTCTCAACACTCCCATACCCTTTCATAGAGAGGAGGATGTGTCCCAATAGTGGGAACTTAAAAGGCTGAATGATTATTCTATACTAATATTATAAAGCGGAAAAGTTTGTTTGTTTAAACGTGCTAATCTTCGAAACTACTGGGTGGATTTAAATGAAGTTCATGTATAGAAGTAGCTTTAAGCTTGAGGAAGATTATTGGCTTCTTTCTATCTGACTGTACTGTACTGCACGACTATTATAATACGTGGTATAGAGTAAAGAACCAATAGCAAAAAATATCAAGTATTCTCTGGTCTCCAATCAGTCACCAAAGTTATACTTAGGCACTTTCAGACTCACTATTTCTTTAAGTCGAAGAGCCTCATATTATTCTCCTCATAACTGTCACTCTCGTGAAGTTGTCAATAGGGCACTATGGCCCAGTCGCAATGCGGGATGTTATACAAAGAAAGTTCTGTATTTGTTCAAAAGATAATTATTAGTACGATATCAGGGGTAAAATTATTGCAAATTAGCTTCTGCCCGGATTCCAGGATTAAAAGTAGCCTTTGTGTTATTTCAGTATGTCAACTATCTACTTACCTGATTTCCTTCCATATATCCATACATCCATCCTCACAAACTTTCCCATTTATGTTAGTACTAGCTTTTGCCCGCGACTTCGTTCGCTTGCAATTCGAAACTATCCCACGGGAACCTTATATCGGGATACAAACTATCCTATGTCCTTCCTAGGGTCCTAAACTACTCATGCCAAATTTCATCTAAATCGGTTCAGCGGTTTAGGCATGAAAGGTAACAGACAGGCAGACAGACAGACGGACAGACAGAGTTACTTTCGCATTTATAATATTAGTATGGATTAGTATGGAGTATAAATTTTATATTAGTAATATTACCCTCAAAACAATAATTTCAGATCACCCTTAGAGAAAAATCTTAACGTAATTTCCAATGTAACATGCTCCGAACTTCCCTTGAACAAGCTATTATAATCAAATCAAGTGTACCATCTTGTATTTGTGATCACAAGACTAATGTTCACACGTCCGTAGTAGCTCTGTCTTACAATACTATACAATTAGTCTTCACTTCACACTAGCCACTAGCTTTAGTAATATCGAGAGTTCACGAGATCAAAGGCTGCTCCTTTGACTTACTGGGCTCCTGGTAGTATTCTGTTTAGTGGGAGGTGTTAACAGTTTCACGGAAGTCTTGTCTGTATGCATGTATTTAGTTATATGTGATATCTTCTTCCACGAAATAAACTGGAGAAAACATGGCTTGTGCAATGTTGATGCTGAGCTTATTTTTTGTTTATTCTTACATATTATGAAACAGTCGCCCGCCACGTCTGACAGTCTGTTAGTTTTCAACAGAAAACCGCATGAAAATCGATTCAGTCGATTTGTACCCATTGTCATGGGTAAGGTCCATGAGAAAGTTTTTGACATATAATTTGTTTAGGTTCTGTGCGATTTAGAAGAATAGACTGTGCAAAACCGGGCCGGGTCGCTGGTTTCAAATAAATAACGATGTTAATCGAGATGTATTTGTTCGTTTGTAGTTAAATAACTACTAAACGGGTGTAAAAATGTGAGTTAATGCGTTATTTTTAGATAAGTAGGCCTACTTCATCCCAGCGTTGGGCAGAGACGTCATCGGAAAAGGCTTTCAGGGCTTAAGGCCCTTGAGCTATACCTACCGTTTCGAGATTTTTTTAGATCGTTTGTTGTATTTAGTTCGTTCCGTCTACTATATCAGCCATTATGTCCTCTGCACACCACGGTGACTACTTTAAATCACAGCTCATAATCTAGACAAAAATAATATATAGAATCCAGCAACAGTTTGAAACTTTTTTTAACGTGAAATAAATGTTTCTTTTTTATCAGCTATTTACGGTTTTAAGTCCGAAAGATTACCAAAGGCAATCTACCTAATAACGAAGTTTATGCTGTCTGTCCGTATATGAGCTAGTGGGCTATAACTCAAATAGTTAAACTTATTTAAAATTTAAGGACTTTTAACAAGAAGCTTTGTTCTTTCTTAGGTTTATGGTACAAAAAACTTGTGTTTTGACTTAACTACAATTTACCTGTTTTTGAGTAAAGTTTGTTAAACCGTTTCTACTTTAGTTGGTACTACAACGTGTAACGGAAAGGGTATATACATACCAAGGGCACGGCTTCTTTGGGTGATATCAAACGATATTGGAAGGGTTTTTTAATCCTATCTCTACATGTTCGGAAGTAATGAGAATTTTTAATACATTGATACCAGAAACCAAAATTTTCAAATTGAAATAAGCACATCACAGAAGAGATTTATCGTGATATTTGCAAGTAACGTGGAAAGTTACGAAACTACGTAGTGCGGTGACACGATTGTTATGATTTCAATTTAAGAAACTTACGAAACCGAAAATTTGGTATCAATTTTTAGAGTATTTTATTTTGAGTTGAAACCCTTCCAATATCGTTTGATATCTTCCAAAGAAGCCGTGCCCTTGGTATGTATATACCCTTTCCATTACACGTTGTATATTCACATATAACAATCCTGTTAACCCCTCCAACTAAGCTAAATATGCTTGTGTCTGGAGTGGGTTCACGGCAATAGTGTAATGCGTGGGGTTCGAACCCGTGACCTCTCGATCACAAGTCCGTCATCTTAACCACTAGGCTATTGACGCTTGTTACTCAATCACTCCAAGACGTCCAAAGGGTTCTGAAAGATACTTTTCATCACGCGAACAAAGTCGCTGACAACATCTAACTTCAAAATAAAGGCTATTTAAATTAGGTTATCGCCGTTTCTCTGTTATTTTTTGCTTACAGGGCATTATAATTATAAGAGATACCGATCTTGTCTAGATTAAAAAAGGCCTAAGCGAATTTCATCCTTTTTATATTAGGTACAGCTGAGCTGAAAATAATTATACCCCTTTTCGACCACACACAGGGTGTTTAAAAATGCGAGGTCATGTTTAAGGGTGCCTATATGAAAAGGTGCAGATCTGTATCTGGTATACAAAGGAAAAGCAATGCAGAAGTTTCGTGATATTGATATTATATTTAATAAAATGGAATTAAATATAGTTGAAAACTAAAAAAACAGTTGATTACAGGAGCTCCAAAACCGGATCCCTCCATCTCCCTTTCACTACCGGTCTACCACGTACTACAGGGTACCATCCACATTTAGTTGATATACCTTCTAATCGTACTAAGAACTTCTTCTTTTGTTTCGCACAGCAAATGTGTAAATATCTCTGCCGGCGTCTGTGTTCCCTAACACATGTGATCCTGACACGCCTGTAAAGCAAGAAAGAACAGTTTATCTTCTGGACTCACTCATTCCATCTATCTCTCACCATGAGGTGAGATTAAGATCACGAACGGGCTCACTTGAAATAAAAAGAAATATAAATAGATGACTGATGAATTAGTTATTTAAGTCAACACACAAGGATCACATTGTGGTCCCACACTGGACTGTAACGTCGTCCGACCTAACCGAACATCGCATCATAAATAACTCGATCGGTTTATTATTTCTAAGTTGCATGTGTACTCTAGAATTATTACTTTTCACAAGTTACTACATCCAATTATATGACAGGACTAAATATGACCCGGTGAGTCGTAGTCGTAATGAAAATTTATACTTGCATACACAGATTTACGGTTGCATAACTTACTCTATTACAAAGTAATGTTCCTAGGCGTAGAATTAAACTGTATTCAAATAATGTATACTGCATGTCCATTACTGTTTATAACAAATTACCTGATAACTTCAAAACTCTTAACCTCAGAACATTTAAACTTAAATTATTTAACTTTCTTTTGAGTAAATGACTGACTGACGACTACATGAAGGAAAAAATTACCAAAATATTTGACATTGATGCCTATTAAATCTGACTTATATAATTTTATTATCATTAACAACTGTTGCACCATTAATTTTATGTATTTGTAAACTCCATTCTAATTTTATTTAATTTAATTGTAATTTAAAGATTTAAACCATAATTTTACATATTTGTACACCGGAAACGTTAGAATATTTTGATCTTAATTATTAATGCACTTAACAACTTTGTACAATATTCTGACAAATAAATGCATTCTATTCTAAGAGAATAAGTAGGTAGCTTATTTTCATTCAATACTTAAATATAAAAGTAACGTCTGGTTCTATTCCGTACATAATACAATAAATTGCGAAAGTCTGTAGGTCTGTCTGAATATCTGTTTCGCTTTCACGGCTAAACAGCTTACACTTAGATTTTTTTTATAAAGAGATCTAGCAATGTGGGTAGAATTCACATTACTAGCAATCTTAGGTCTAGAGTGAGCTATAGTGTAAAAGGAGGGGTTCGATGGAACAATGGTTGGATGGTCCAACATAGGTTACCTTTTATCACGGGAACAGAGTTAAGAACAAGAATAAGAACAAAATGTGCTATCAATTTGATGCAGATTACAGAGATTATCCTTGTTTTTTCCGTACAACTACCAGTATTCCTTTACATCACCTTTTAACACAAACCGTTTCTGCCTTTGAACCGATTAGTCGAACGTAAAAATCGTTTGTTGATTTTTCCGGACAAAGCTCTGAAACGAACTTAACGCGGCATGCAAACGTTTTAACTGTTAAATCAGCGAAAACAAAGGCTTGATTGGTTAAATAGCCTTACTATTTACTAGTCGTTTTCGACTCTGTTAAATGCCTCGTTGTTTGTAACTTTAATGCGATTTATTGGTACGATTTAAAATAAAGTAATTTTCAGTATTTATTCATCATCTACTTAGTCTTTTCTAAATTATTGTTACACCTGTCGCTTATTGAAGTACGTCGAGAAACTTCGACAGAAGTCTAGAATGTTCGAGACACTAACGCCATCTAACGGCGAATAGCAGTACTGAGTATATCGTGTCGAGATACTAACGCCATCTCGCGGCGAGTAGCAGTACTGTGTATCTCAAGTAGCTTCTGGAATATTCTCGGCAGTATAAACCAGGGTTGTTGCGAACATCAGTATCAACATCAGCATCCGCTGAACTTCAGCATCATTTTCTATATCAGCATCAGCATCCGCATTGATCGATGCTGATTATTAATGCTGAAGTTCGAGTCGTGACATGACCGCAGAGAAGGCGGGGCTACCACGTGTAGTTTTTACTTGCGAGTTTTGACCAATCAAAGGGTCAACCGCGGGGATTTCGATTGCAATATAAACACAAACCCCCGCAGAAAATATAAACATACGAGATTCAAATCAGCCGTCAACAAGCAGTAATTGCAGATTAACTCTGCAACATGAACTGGAAAACTTGCTAGACTCAAGTGAAGAAGAGAGCATTGACACCGACGACGGACACAACTCCGATACAATACTGAAGGTGCAGTTGAAACAACATATTAAAGAAAAAAAAAAAAATCCGGGTTGCACTCCGGGAGTGCCGGCAGAAGTGAAAACTTGAATATTAACGTTGTGCATTTTTGATATTTTGGAATGGTTAGGGAATAATTTTGCACGATTTGCTTTAATTATCAGTGTAAAAGTACTATCATTTATGTGGTAGAATACAATATTTATTTATTGCGCTATCGTACACAAACATGACAATTTATATTACATTAAAAAGTTTATCTCTTAGAAAAATCAACTTTCATGTTAACACACACGAACATTCGCGCAAGCGTCCTGCACCGCCTAAACAAAACAGCAGGCGCAGGCATACATTTTCGCCGCGCCGTAGAATGAGAGGGGGATACTTCCTCTCCTACAACGCGCCGGCTGTCTACTCTCCGTCCGTCTTACGAATTTTCGATCAGGTCACGTGTCTTGACGCGAGAAAATGCACAACGCCGCTAAAGAAGGTTTCACTTCAAAAAAATCCTTCAAAATTTACGAAATTTCAAAGGTATACGTTTGCCCTGGTTTGCCCATATAAAATTTCCACGACATAAGAAACACTGTATAATGCTCCCTATCTCATTTTCTCCCACGTTAAATCTTATGAATTTATATGTCTGTGTCTTTTTACTGTTGCTTTTTCGTTTCATAAAATTTCAAATCACAAAGACGCTAAAGAAGTTTTCACTTCAATAAACCCTGTTTCTTGTTGCAATTCAAGGCTAATATTTAAATGAGTTTCCCGTTTTATTAAGGTAAATAAAATATAACTTAATTTTAATTACTTTTGTAATAGAATTTACTTAATTAGCAATCCACATTATCAATTATTTTAAATAAATCGCTTAAATCCCGACTTGGCGTTTCATTTGAAATTTCGGAATTCTTAAAGTCATACATGTTTACATTATATAATTCTAACATTTTTGGAGATGGAGACAGATGGAGTAAACTTAACGCAAGATCCATTATCACGTTTCGTGTCATCATCAAACTTAACAGCATTTCAAGGGACAATCGGTGTCGTAATTTGTTTTCAGCATATGATATATCGAAAAAGCGCGTTAAATTTTAAAATGGTACAGTCATGAATGCAAGTGCAAGTTTGGAAATATTTTCAAGACGCTTATTAAATGCCTACTAGCGTCACAATCATCAAATACTTCCGAATACTGCCTAGTACTAGTACCTACATAGATATACTACTTCCTAGTACTAGTACATAGATAATCTGTAATGTAGTAGTACTAGGCCGCTGACGGCCGCGCGCCCCGCGGGCATAAATGTGATGCTTGTAAATGTAAGTATGCCCCTAAAAATAGCCCTACTTATTTTTGGGCCCAAAAAAATCCCAATAAGCATTATTTTACCCTAAATTTGGGGCTAATAGCCCTAAGAAGTTTAATCCTGGATAAAAATCACCCTCAACTCACCCCTCAACTCGCCCCTCAACTCGCCCCTCAACTCACCCCTCAACTCATCCCTCAACTCACCCTTCGACTCATCCCGCACCTCATCCCGCACCTCATCCCTCAACTCATCCCTCGACTCATCCCGCACCTAATCCCGCACCTCATCCCTCAACTCATCCCTAATCTCATCCCTAATCTCATCCCTCAACTCACCCCTCAAATCACCTCTCCACTCACCCGTCAACTCACCCCTTAACTCACCCCTCAACTCATCCCTCAACTCACCCCTTAACTCATCCCTCAACTCATCCCTCAACTCATCCCTCAACTCGTCCCTCAACTCATCCCGCAACTCATACAGCACCTCATCCCGCAACTCATCCCGCAACCCATCCCTCAACTCACCCCTAAACTCACCCCTCAACTCACCCCTCAACTCATCCCGCACCTCATCCCGCACCTGATCCCTCAACTCATCCCTAAACTCATCCCTAATCTCATCCCTCAACTCACCCTTCAACTCACCTCTCAACTCACCCCTCAACTCACCCTTCAACTCATCCCTCAACTCATCCCTCAACTCATCCCTCAACTCATCCCTCAACTCATCCCTCAACTCATCACTCAACTCATCCCGCAACTCATACAGCACCTCATCCGCAACTCACCCCTAAACTCTCCCCTCAACTCACCCCTCGACTCACCCCTCAACTCACCCCTCAACTCATACCTCAACTCACCCCTCAACTCACCCCTCAACTCACCCCTCAACTCACCACTCAACTCACCCCTCAACTCACCCCTCAACTCACCCCTCATCTCACCCCTCCACTCACCCCTCAACTCATCCCTCAACTCACCCCTCAACCCACCCCTCAACACACCCCTCAACTCACCCCTCAACTCACCCCTCAACTCACCCCTCAACTCAACCCTCAACTCACCCCTCAACTCACCCCTCAACTCACACCTAAACTCCCCCCTCAACTCACCCGTCAACTCACCCCTTAACTCACCCCTCAACTCATCCCTCAGCTCCCCTCTCAACTCACCCCTCAACTCACCCCTCAACTCACCCCTCAACACACCACTCAACTCACCACTCAACTCACCCCTCAACTCACCCCTCAACTCACCCCTCATCTCACCCCTCCACTCACCCCTCAACTCATCCCTCAACTCACCCCTCAACCCACCCCTCAACACACCCCTCAACTCACCCCTCAACTCACCCCTCAACTCACCCCTCAACTCAACCCTCAACTCACCCCTCAACTCACCCCTCAACTCACCCCTAAACTCAACCCTCAACTCAACCCTCAACTCACCCCTCCACTCACCCCTCAACTCACCCCTCAACTCACCCCTCAACCCACCCCTCAACACACCCCTCAACTCACCCCTCAACTCACCCCTCAACTCACCCCTCAACTCAACCCTCAACTCACCCCTCAACTCACCCCTCAACTCACACCTCAACTCATCCCTAACTCACCCCTCAACTCACCCCTCAACTCACCCCTCAACTCAACCCTCAACTCACCCCTCAACTCACCGTAAACTCACCTCTCAACTGACCCCTCAACTCACACCTCAACTCATCCCTAACTCACCCCTCAACTCCCCCCTCAACTCACCCGTCAACTCACCCCTTAACTCACCCCTCAACTCATCCCTCAGCTCCCCTCTCAACTCACCCCTCAACTCACCCCTCAACTCACCCCTCAACACACCCCTCAACTCACCACTCAACTCACCCCTCAACTCACCCCTCAACTCACCCCTCATCTCACCCCTCCACTCACCCCTCAACTCATCCCTCAACTCACCCCTCAACCCACCCCTTAACACACCCCTCAACTCACCCCTCAACTCACCCCTCAACTCACCCCTCAACTCAACCCTCAACTCACCCCTCAACTCACCCCTAAACTCAACCCTCAACTCAACCCTCAACTCACCCCTCAACTCACCCCTAAACTCACCCCTCAACTCACCCCTCAACTCACACCTCAACTCATCCCTAACTCACCCCTCAACTCCCCCCTCAACTCACCCGTCAACTCACCCCTTAACTCACCCCTCAACTCATCCCTCAGCTCCCCTCTCAACTCACCCCTCAACTCACCCCTCAACTCACCCCTCAACACACCCCTCAACTCACCACTCAACTCACCCCTCAACTCACCCCTCAACTCACCCCTCATCTCACCCCTCCACTCACCCCTCAACTCACCCCTCAACTCACCCCTCAACCCACCCCTCAACACACCCCTCAACTCACCCCTCAACTCACCCCTCAACTCACCCCTCAACTCGCCCCTCAACTCGCCTCTCAACTCACCCCTCAACTCATCCCTCAACTCACCCTTCGACTCATCCCGCACCTCATCCCGCACCTCATCCCGCACCTCATCCCTCAACTCATCCCTCGACTCATCCCGCACCTCATCCCGCACCTCATCCCTCAACTCATCCCTAATCTCATCCCTAATCTCATCCCTCAACTCACCCCTCAAATCACCTCTCCACTCACCCGTCAACTCACCCCTTAACTCACCCCTCAACTCATCCCTCAACTCACCCCTAAACTCACCCCTCAACTCACCCCTCAACTCACACCTCAACTCATCCCTAACTCACCCCTCAACTCCCCCCTCAACTCACCCGTCAACTCACCCCTTAACTCACCCCTCAACTCATCCCTCAGCTCCCCTCTCAACTCACCCCTCAACTCACCCCTCAACACACCCCTCAACACACCCCTCAACTCACCACTCAACTCACCCCTCAACTCACCCCTCAACTCACCCCTCATCTCACCCCTCCACTCACCCCTCAACTCACCCCTCAACTCACCCCTCAACCCACCCCTCAACACACCCCTCAACTCACCCCTCAACTCACCCCTCAACTCACCCCTCAACTCAACCCTCAACTCACCCCTCAACTCACCCCTCAACTCACCCCTAAACTCAACCCTCCACTCACCCCTAAACTCACCCCTCAACTCACCCCTCAACTCACCCCTCAACTCACCCCTAAACTCAACCCTCCACTCACCCCTAAACTCACCCCTCAACTCACCCCTCAACTCATCCCTCAACTCACCCCTCAACTCCTCCCTCAACTCCCCCCTCAACTCACCCCTCAACTCACCCCTCAACTCACCCTTCAACTCTCCCCTCAACTCCTCCCTCAACTCACCCCTCAACTCACCCCTCAACTCACCCCTCAACTCACCCCTCAACTCACCCCTCAACTCACCCCTCAACTCGGCCCTCAACTCACCCCTCAACTCACCCCTCAACTACTCCCTCATCTCCCCCTCAACCCCCCTCTACTCCCCCCTCAACACCCGACGAGACACCCCGCCCCCTCTCAGGGATACCTCAACCCCTGTGACCTAACTCCTAGGTCCCAACAGATAGATACTGTCGCTTTTTCGTTTCATTAACTTTCAAATCACAACGATGCTAAAGAAGTTTTCACTTAAAAAAAAGTCTTACGCTTTTCGATCGGTCACGTGACCCTGACGCGAGTTTAACAGTTTTTACCCATACAAAAAGTGCTCAGCGCCGCTAAAGAAGTTTTCACTTCAAAAACCTATAGTGTCACAAAACCCGCTTGATTGGTTGAGAGTCAATGGACATAAATATAGTGCCCTTTCAAAATTGATTCGATTCTGTCACCCCCGCCAGCGAGTGTTCCTGGCGAACAGTTATTCAGCAGTGCTGGAATAATTTACATACCTTCTTGGAACAGACTTGAAGCCGAAAAAGCAGCACAGCTACTTATTTAAAATACTACTTGCCTTCGATTAAGTTCCAATATTAATTAAATGAAAGATAGCAGGTTATGTACTAGGTAGTGCCTAGACTACCTAGTACATAACCTACTATCTCATCTCATCATAAGTACCTAGTAGATACTTCTAATTATTACTAAACTGTTGTGTTTAATTATATTTTTTATTAAAATTCCCAAAATTATTGAAACAACCTTTTATTTGAGCACCAAGGAAAAATATGCAACTTTTAGATGTATATACGATGGTAACTAGGTACTTTTCTCCTGTTTTTTTTAAAGAAAATATTTAAAATCAGCATCAGCATCAGCATCCGCTGATGTCAATGGTAAAAAGTCAGCATCAGCATCAGCATCCGCTGATGTGAAAAAAATATGCATCAGCAACAACCCTGGTATAAACAGTGCGTCGATTTTACTAGAATGTTCTAGAGCTCATACACCGGGGTATAAATAGATCGCAAAGGGACGCAGAGAGTCAGTCGTATTACGAGGCGAATACGCGATATAATCTAAAGCTCTACAAGTGAATTTCAGTGCGATTTAAGTTTAAATGACAAATACTGAAGTGAGAATAACTGTGTTAATTTTTATTTTGTGTTTATTTAATTAAAGTGTTAATTTTGGTGTAAATTGTTTCTATCCCGAACCCCAGTCTATCCAAACGCAGCCGAGTACTATTATACTGTTTTACATGGAGCGACTGCCTATTTAACCTCCACAACCCAGTAACTGGGTAGCATGATATCCGTTGGCCAAACCAGTGTCAGATTTTCTGGGTTCTGACGATCCGTAACAACTGTCGTATTACCGAGGCACGGGGGTATTACACTGCCAACTCCGGGCTGCTACTGAAAATGATCTGTTAGAAAAACCTAATAGCACTTTTTGCACGACCCGGGAAGCTAACTCGAGACCTCATGCACCAACTAGGCAGTAGAAACAGTATAATTACAAAAAAAAAACGACGGGTTGCATTCCGGGAGTGCCGGCAGAAGTGAAAACTTGAATATTAACGTTGTGCATTTTTGATATTTTGGAATGGTTAGGGAATAATTTTGCACGAATTGCTTTAATTATCAGTATAAAAGTACTATCATTTATGTGGTAGAATACAATATTTATTTATTGCGCTATCGTACACAAACATGACAATTTATATTACATTAAAAAGTTTGCGCAGGGCATACATTTTCGCCGCGCCGTAGAAAGAGAGGGGGATACTTCCTCTCCTAAGCCGCGCCGGCTGTCTACTCTCCGTCCGTCTTACGAATTTTCGATCAGGTCACGTGTCCTGACGCGAGTTTAACATTTTTTACCCATTACAAAAAAAATGCACAACGCCGCTAAAGAAGTTTTCACTTTAAAAAAACATATTGTTATATTAACAAATTGAACAACACATAGGTAAGTACTGACTCTCTTATAATGCGATAAACATGATTGTTATGTCTCAATAGCTCAGTTTAATGCTGAAACCCAACATCATAATTCCAATTTAACGATTTATTTACTTAATACCAGTATAGTCTCTGAAATAGCACATTTACGCAATCGGTCACAAAAAAAATCTAGCATAATAACAAATGTTCCATTAAAATGGCCGTAAAACCGTGGTAGTGAAATGGCGTTAAAATTTTGCTTTTATGAGTACAATAAAATATTTATACGTATATGCGTTGCTCTGGTCTTAGCTACCAGGATCGGTCATAAAGGGTTTGTTTTGTAAATACTTATACGATATTTTGATGTCGCTGATTCTGCATTAAAGGTCTGTTCAGACTTAATATCCATAACGGAAAATGGAATGTTGGTACCTATGGCATAACTCGATCGTAACCCTGGAAGAGACTGGCTCAGGAACGTGGAGCTTGGAACAAGCGGAGAGAGGCCTATATTGGGTGAAGTCATCGTCGTGAACCCGATCGCTAAACAATAACGTACTGTCCAATTATCAAGGTTAAGGAACGGTTGCCAAGCTCTGTCTGTGGTTGGATGAAAATCTTAACACATCAACTTACCTCCTTATCTTGCAAAACACGTTAAACCTTTGATACTAGCTGTCATTGGTTCATCTATGACAGTCATTAGCCAGAAACCAGAAAATCTGATACCAGTTTTGCAAATCATTTACTGGGTTCTTTTTTTTTCTCTTCTTCTCGATCACACCTGATGATAAGACAGAAGCCGGCAGAGAGTTCCACACCTTGGTTGTGCGCACAATGAATGTTGAAGAAAAGCGCTTAGTACGACTAGACGATATATCGACCAAATGTGGATGGTATCCTGCGGTACGTCTGGTAGACTGGTAGTAAAAGGGGGATGAAGGGATCAGGTCGTGGAGTTCCTGCGCACACTCTCTGAAGTACAATCTGTAGAAGATAGACAGGCAAGCCACGTTTCGCCAGTGAGCCAGGCTGTGAAGCTTACCTGCCAGAACCTCGTCACCTATGAGCCTTTTAGCTCTGCGTTCGATCGAGTCACACTTGACTGCTAGCTGGTATTTGGCTGAGCCATCCCAAAAGTGACTGCAATACTCCATATTAATCAAAATGATAACATCAATTATCAAAGTGATTATCGCCATCGCCATGGTAAGCTGTAAATCTGTATTGCAAATCTGTTATCGCAGGAACGTAAGTAAACTAGATTTAAGATTAATAGGGAGTGATGTAGATATTGATGACGTCACGAAGATGCGTTGCTTCATAAAGTAGGTTATATACGATAATGGTCTTGCCAGTGAATTGAATATGAAAAGAAACTTCATACTAGATATTCAATAAGATACATTATGATTTTGATTGAATTAATATGCGAATGATTAATCTAATTGCTTTTCAACTAATTTGAATTCAGAAGATTAACTATTTCACATACCATTCAATTTAATACATCACTGACTTTGGTCAAAGACAATACCAAGTTGAGGTCATTAATACTTACATATAAATAGACTAGCTTACTGAAACCACTTACATTTTTGTCCTACACAAAAGAAAACTTCGTAGTTCACGACGGTTTTCTGAATTTACATGTATCAAGGTCGCACTTAAGATGATATTTTTGGTCCATAGTATATTCAACCAACAGACATTTCTTTGATTTAGTTAACACAATTGTAAACATTGGTAAAGGTGACATAATCATTAGCCTTGCCTTTTACCGACCAGCTCGGGTCGGCTTCAGGATTTGATACAACTGAGAACCAGTAGAGCGACTGCATATATGACCTCCACAACCCAGTAACTGGGTGACATTAAAATTATTGGCAAGGCTGGTCTCAGTCTTTCTGGCTTCTGACTATACAGTAACGACTATCAAAGATGAACTTATGACAGCCGGGATCAACGGATTAACGTGTCTTTTGAGACTATCGATTTTTTTTTTGATAATATGTTCGCGTCTGTCCACCATCTCAGCGAAGATCTAAGTGATGATGAGGTCGAAGATGGAGCACGCTTACCTAAAAGTAACCTATTCACTCTTGACTTAAAGACCTCTAGGTTATAGCTATCGTGAAACACAGACTCCAGCAGGGAATTCCACTCCTTAGCCGTACGCACAATGAAGGTATTCCTAAAACGTTTTGTGCGTGTAGGTGGGATGTCCACCATGTAACGATGGCGCTTCGCCATTTGTCTTGTAGTCCGATGATGGAACGAGCTTGGCGGAATTAGATTGTGTAATTCCATCGCACACTCCCCGAAATGTAACCGATAGAAAACCGATAGACTTGCAACTCGTCGTCAATGTTCAAGGCTCTGGAGCTTTGACTCGACCAGTGCATCGTTGTCAATGAGTCTCTTGGCCCGTTTCTCAATGTACTCAAGCGCGTCCAGTTGGTATTGGCAGATCCATCCCAAAGATGAGAGCAGTACTCCATACACGAACAAACCTGGGCTTGATACAGATTGAGCAGCTGTTCCGGTGTGAAGTAAGTACCGTCTCACCTTTGCTAAGATTCCCAAATTTATATGTTTACATCTAAATATGTTGAGATTCCTCCGACCATCGTCACCCTTTCATGGAAAGGACCCGGCAACCATTAGTGAACCTTAAAGTTTGACACGTGCAGCTATTTCGGCTCCCAAACAATTGACTGAAAAACGCATGTTAACAAATTAATCTATACATATAAAAAAACAGCAAAAAAAAAGTGTCTCCGTACATTTAAATTTTATGCAAAAATAATAATTGAAGTGGGTTAAGAAATAGTAACACGGCAAATAATAAAAAAAGTCTGGCTGTTTGTACACGCTAATCTCCAGACCTAATGGATGGATTTTAATGAAATTTGGTAAGTAGATAGTTGACATCTTGGAATACATAGGCTACTTTATATCCCGAAATTCCCACTGGATCGAGTTTTACGTGAGAAATCCTCCTACGCGAACGAAGTTACGGGCAGCTGCAAGCAATAACCAAAATGCCGTTGACTTCATGTTTCACGTCAAAGTGATATTGACGTGAAACATGAAGTCAACGGCAATTTATACTAGTTTCTGTCCGCTACTTTGCTTGTTAGATAAGTTCACTTCAGTGAAAACAGTGTGTGGATATATCACTAAGGAATAATTTAGCTTTCTATTCGTGAAATAATTAATATCGATTCAGTATGTCCAGAAATTACTTACTACAAATATTTATCTCTTTATAGTATAATATGGGAAGTATAGATTCATAGGACAAGGCCTCTTGCCTTGACGGTACCAACTAGTGGCGTTGATTTACTAGTAGTAGTGATTTGCCGGTTCTGGCGCACCAATCCCGTGGCTCACCGGTTCTGGCGCACCACCGCTTCTGGCGCAATCGCGGTCCAGGGCGTTTCAAACCTAAAAAAAAAAAAAAAAAAAAAAAAAAAAAAAAAGGTTTTGGGGTCCGCTGATCACGTTTCTGCAATCCGTTTTCGCGTAAGATGCATGGTTCCGGAGATACAGAAATCAATTAACAACAATCTGTTTCATTTCCGGTGACCCGAAACCCTCATTATCGACTTTCATTGTTCGCCTTTTCTTATCTATTGTCCGTGCGTCCGGCCGCTCACCCTCATTAGGATTGCATTGACGTATGCATGTATTACTCATTGTTACTGCTACTGCTATTGTATACTTTTATTGTTCATAAACCATTGCTTACTTTGCTATTCGGGGTCATCAAAACGGAATCAATAAAACACATGCGTCATTAACAAATTTTATTTTTATCTACAAAATATGAGCGGAACATCTCATCCACTAAAATATCGTTGTACAGTGTGTTCCCTGTAAATATGTTTGTAAAACTATGCATTGAACATCCCTGAAACTTATATAGCAAATACATTAAGCAATATTCACCACAAACTGAAGTCCAATCATTCTGAATCCTATCAATACTCCAGCCCCATCTTTTACAATTCCTTTTCAAAAACTCGAGATGATATCGCGCAGGTGTTCGCCCATAAGAATCAAAATATTGACCGATGCCATTCGTATCGATATGTACAGCTACCCAGTGTGAACCTGGCTTATCATCCGCATCCAAATTGCATATTATATACGTTGGTGCATGGGTATACATAGGGAGTCTATTAGCAGCATAAACATTATTTTCTAGACTGGGATGAATCTTTTTCAAATGTTTTTGTACTTCTAGTGTATCCATGATATAGCATATTATTACACTACCAATCTATTCAATGGTTGTCATAGGAATGTTCAATTATAGTGATTTGTAAATATTAAATCGCATTATTTTGTAGCACTCACAAAACAGGTTGATGCCAGCAATGTGAGATAAGTTTGTTGACTCATAGAGTTACTATCAGTTTCCGGAGGAACGTGAGATAATTTTGGTGATTCATAGAGTTACAATCAGTTTCGTTGTATTTAGGAATTTGTTTTAGATAAGAATGGTGCTATATAAGATCCTACCATTGCAGTCAAGCAGTCAGTCTATGGTCGTTTGACCGCAGTGGATTGTATACGTCTACCAATACTACGTTTGTGTTACTTCAACGCATCAATGGCCATGGAGGTAAGTGTTTATTCTATTGACAAACTTACTTGTATTCTTGTTGTTGTTTCCTAACGTGTGTGATTAAGTGTAAACAAATTGATATTAACATGATAACTGTCTTGTTGCAGAAATCATTCAACTTCGATGAAAATACCTATAAACAGTATTACTACTCACCGCTCTCCCCTCAACATGAAGAAGAGAACGATGACATCGTTATTAATAACACATGTGATGGTGGAAAAAGGAAATCACAACCGATTGATCATTTTTTTGAAGTCGCACCAAAAATAAAAAAGAAGAAACTGTTATCGTCAACCGTGGCACGAGCCGCTAGAGATGGTGTATCATACATTTCTAGTAATTCTGACGACGGAGACCAAGCGACGCATCTCATAAAAATGTACGATATGAAGAAGCTATGTAAGATTCCAACTACTGATCATTGGAAACACGCTACCACGAGGATTAAATATTATGTAAAGAATAATAAGGATAGCATCTACGACAGCACAAACGGGCTCGTATACAACATTACAAAGACAATAGCAGAAAGTGAAAAAGTTAAAAAATACTTTTTTAACAATGACACCCATTAGTTGATTAGTGAATGTGATTCTGTTTACTTAAATTACTTCTGTGTACTCATTAGATTCTACCTGACTTTTTAATCCTTTGTTAGACTCTATATAATGAACATTATTTGAAATCTTGAATATTATTTGAAATTGGGTATCGGTTGGTCTACTAACACTTAACTGTTACTTACTGTGCTACCTAATTTCTTCTTTGCTATAAAGATGGAAAACTTCAGTGAAGTGTGTACCAGTGCTTTCTTTTCCGCACCCATGGAAGAGAATATGGAACTATTCATCAACGAATTCGATCAGGAGCTGCCTAAAGTTTGTGATGAAATGGAGAAGTGTGAACTGTTTGATTCATCGTATGATGATGAGTTGTATAATCACTGTGAGATGGTTGAAACAGCGTTGATGTAAGTATTAGAAGTACAAACTCAATAAGAAAGATTATTGTTGTATTGCTTTATTTTAAGATTTGTCTTATAATTTTCTTGCTGTTTTGTTACAGTCAACCACAAGTTGGAAGAGGTATCAAACGAGGTATCACTACTGACGAAAATAAGGTTCCCAAGAAAGTAAAATTTGATGAAGGAGCTTCTACATCATCGACTGAAACAAATAACGTGGAGAACAATAAGGTGGAATGTGACACATGTCATGTTTTTATTAATAAAAGGTATCTAAATAACCATTTAAAAAGCAATGTTCACAAAAATAATCTTTTAAAATCACATAATTCACTAGCAAATGTTACAGTTGTTGAAACCGCTTTTGGCAACCGAATTTTAACATATAGAATTAATAGTAAAACAATTCAATCGGGGCAATATTTTGAAACACCGGAATCGTTTTTAAATTCATTAAAAATTGATATCTTATTTTTAATCAATGAATGTATTCAACAACATACAATTTTTAAAATAAACTTCATATTGCATGCTGATTTCATACAACAAACTAAAGATATTAAAAATACATTTGATTTTCAAACGTTTAATTATATAATTTGTCAGGGTGATGACTTAAATATTTTTTTTTCATCATTAATAGACACTATTGTTGGTAAAATTTGTCAATTTGAAAAAAAAGATAGTGGTTGGAGTCTTAATCAAATTAAATACATAGATATGAATGTTAACAAATTCAACCCCTTACGTGGTAGTTCATATATCGATCTTCCTCAGGATATTAAATTAAAAAAAGCTGTAATCAATGTTAAAAATAATGATAATATGTGTTTCAAATGGGCATTACTCTCCGGTTTATATCCTGTATGTAAAAGTGTAGATCGCGTAACATCATACGCAATTCATGAAAATAAACTAAAATTTACTGGTATTTCTTTTCCGGTTAAAATTGTAGATATATCAAAAGTAGAGAAATTAAACAATATTAGTATAAATGTTTTTGGTTTAGAGTATAATAAAGAAAAAAAGTGTAATTCAGTTGTAGGTCCTTTATATTTAACAAAATGTCGTACACCTAATCATATCAACCTACTATATTTATCGAATGGTACTAACAATCATTACTGTTATATTAAAAAGTTATCGCGGTTAGTTAGCTCACAAATCTCGAGTAATCATCACGCAGTTTATATATGCGATTCATGTTTACTTCATTTCCCATCAGAGGAAAGACTTAATAACCATCAACAATATGATTGCGCTCATATTTGTACGGAATTACCAAACGGTAAGGATTCCAAAAAGGATTGGTTCGGTAAAGCAACATCAAATAATAAAATAAAATTTGATAAATTCGTGAAAAAGTTGGAAATGCCTTTTGTGGTTTATGCAGACTTTGAAGCATTTTTGAACCCGATAGAATCATGTAGTAACGATCCATCCAAGCCTAGTACAATTAGTATTCAAAAACATGAAGTGTATAGTTTCGGATATTACATTAAATGTTCATATGATGACAGATTATCAAAATATGAGACGTATAGTGGGCCAAACTGTGCACAAGTGTTTATGAATCGCCTTTGTGAAGATGTGAAAACAATAGTTAAAAAAAATTGTTTCCAAAAATGTCCCGTTCCATTATCAGATGAAGATAAAATTAAAATTTCAAATTCAAACATTTGTCATATTTGTGAAACTCAATTAAATGAAGATCCTTTTTACGATTTTGATTGGTACACTGGCAGTTTTAGGGGTGTTGCACATCAAGTGTGTAGTTCTAAGTACAGAACCCCTCGTTATGTTCCAATATTTTTACATAACCTCGGTCACTACGATGCTCATTTTATTGTCCATGCATTAAACCTCGATGATGGCAAAGTTGAAGTTATTCCACAAAATAAAGAACGATACATATCATTTTCAAAACAGTTAACAATAAATAATCAACCTGTAAGCTTAAGATTCGTAGATTCATTGAAATTTTTATCATGTAGTTTAGATCAGCTAGCTAAAAATCTTAATGACGATCAGTTTAAAGAACTAAAAAGAAACTATCCTATTAATGAAGATTTTTTACGTTTAAGACGGAAAGGTATTTATCCTTATGAATTTATGCGTAATAGTGATTGCTTGAAACATCCGTCACTTCCTGATCAACACCAGTTTTATAGTTCACTCACAGATTCAAATATTTCAAACGATGATTATAATCATGCAAAAGATATTTGGCAACATTTTAAGTGTAGTAGTATGTCTGATTATTCCGATTTGTATTTAAAAACTGATGTTTTACTTTTGACCGATATATTCGAAAACTTCAGAAAGCTTTGTATTAAAACTTATGGATTAGATCCTGCCCATTACTATACTGCTCCAGGTTTAAGTTGGGATGCAATGTTAAAATTTACGAAAATAGAATTAGAATTGTTAACGGACTATGACAAAATTGCTTTTTTTAAAGCTGGTATTAGAGGGGGTGTATCTCAGTGTAGCAATCGTTTTGCTAGAGCAAATAATAAATTCATGGAGGATTATGATGGTGAAAAACCTAATTCATATCTAACATATTTTGATGCGAATAATTTATATGGTTGGGCAATGTCCCAATCCCTTCCTGTTGGTGGTTTCGAATGGATAAATTGTAATACAGATTATAATGTGTTGGATACGTCTGATTTTGGTTATGTTTTAGAAGTTGATTTGGAATATCCTGATGAACTTCATAATTTGCATTCTGACTTTCCATTATGTCCTGAAAACATATGTGTGGGTAATACTAAAGAAACTAAATTAGTTCCTAATTTAAATAATAAAAATAAATACATCATTCACTACAGGAATTTAAAACAATGCATTGAAATGGGAATTAAATTAATTAAAGTACATAGAATTTTAAAATTTAAACAGAGTTCTTGGCTAAAGAAATACATAGACTTAAATACTAGTTTGAGAACGTTAGCTAAATCAAACTTTGAAAAAGACTTTTTTAAATTAATGAACAATTCTGTCTTCGGTAAGACAATGGAAAATATTGAAAAAAGAGTAAACGTTAAACTACTAACTCACTGGGATAATCGTGGTAAAGTTTTAGGTGCTCAGGAATTGATTGCAAAACCAGAATTCCATAGTTTATCAATATTTTCAGAACATTTAGTCGCAATACAATTACGAAAAACAAAATTGATTTATGATAAGCCAATTTATTTAGGATTTTGTATTTTAGATATATCTAAGACCCTTATGTACGAATTTCATTATAACTACATGGTTAAAAAGTTTAATAACAAAATTAAGTTATTGTACACCGATACCGATAGTTTGATATATCAAATTTTTACAGATAATTTGTATGAGGATATAAAACCTGACCTACTTCACTATTTTGATACATCAGACTATCCAGAAAATAATATTTATGATTATCCAAAATTAAATAAAAAGAAGTTAGGTTTTTTTAAAGACGAGAATAATGGTAAAGTGTTGAAGGAATTTGTAGGGTTGCGATCAAAAATGTATGCCTTGGAAGTAGAAGATAAATTTATAGCAAAGGCAAAAGGGGTTAACAAAAGTGTTACCAAAAAAATGAATATGGAAAATTACAAATCGTGTTTGTTTAATAAAAATGTGCAATATTGTAGTATGCTTCGGTTTAAGTCAATCAAACACACCATTTTTACACAAAAAATAAATAAAGCATCTTTATCATATAATGATAGCAAACGATGTATTATGGACAACAACATTGATACATTGGCTTGGGGACATTATAAATTACGTTAAGTGTTGATACTTTTTACTTTTACTTCTGTACCTATACGAAATTTATATTGATTGTAAAATTATGATATTACTATAATGTTATATAATAGTTTATTACATATTTAAAATGTATTGTTTGATTGTAAATAATGTAAGAAAATTGTGGTTTTTATTTGTAGGTTTAAATTTGAGATTGTAAAATTCTGATGTACTAATTGTGTTAGTTTTAATTATTCGATTGTAAATAATGATATCTAAGTAATAATAAAACGGTGAACATACATTTGAGAAGATTGTAAAGTTCTGATAAGTAATAATTTTAGCAATATATATATATTTAATTTTTACAACATAATTTTCATTTTTTATTTCCTCCCTTTGAACTCTAGACGTGTGAAATGTTTCACTTTATCCATCCGTTTACTGCTATTGTGGCAGGACCAAGTGGATGTGGGAAGTCAAATTTTGTAACAAATTTCATAAAATCAGTTAAAGAAATATGTAATTGTGATTTTAATCAGATCACATGGTGCTTTGATGAAATGCAACCTTTATATAATTTACCAAATGTTAACTATCATCAAGGAATTCCAAATCTTAATATGTTTGATGGTGAAAACCCACATCTTGTTATTATTGATGATCTAATGAGAGAGTCTGATGGAAGAATTGTGGATATATTTACAAAAGGTAGTCATCACAGGAATCTGAGTGTATTTTATTTAACACAAAATTTATTTCATCAGGGTAAAGGTCAAAGAGACATTTCTTTAAACTCAAGTTATATAATATATTTTAAAAACCCTCGAGATAAAACTCAAATAAGATATTTAGCACGACAAGTGTCACCAGACAACCCAAAATTCATTGAAGATGCCTATAGGGATGCAACTTTAGAAGCGCATGGATATTTAATGGTTGATTTAAAACAGAATACCAATGATTTTTGTCGTATCAAGACAAATGTCTTCCCATTTAATGGACACTGTACAGTCTACGTCCCCACAAAAGAGTTTAAATACACCAAGAATCAAACAATTCAAATCATTTCTAAATGATGCATCGTCGACTCACAACGCATAAACATTTGCTAAGCGCTTTGCATACGCTTAAACCAAAATATCAAAGAGCGTTACTTAAAACATGTGATGAAGAAGAAATAAACTGTATTTGTGAATGTATTCATAACGTTTTACAAGGAAAGGTACCTCTTAAAGATCAAGATAAACAAAAATTGAATAAACACAAAAATATACTCCGTAAACTGGTGCATAAGTGTAAACATAAACTAAGAAAAAATATAATCATACAAAAAGGAGGGGCTTTCTTACCAATAATATTAGGTGCAATATTGAGTGGATTAGTAAGTGGACTAGCCAGTTAACATGGAAAATGCAAAGAAAATGATACTTATTGAACCTGGATTGATTGAAAAATTAAAACAAGAAAATAAGGTTAATAGTAATTTGTCTCGATTAGATATTGAAATGCAAAATATTATGAATAGTAAGACGGAAGACCGCAAGAAGTGGATGTTATATTTACAAACACTACAAAGATACCTTCACTTTACCGAAGAGGATCGTCAACCACTCAGATTACCAATTTATTCTGATACATCTAATGAAGATTCAAATGAATCTAAAATTGGTTTTAAAAATAAAGATAGAGATCTAAAAAGTTCAGTTGATGCTGAATCTTTGTTGGATGAGAAAGGATCCATTAAAAGTAAAGAAAATGACACAAATCCACTTTACACACCAACTCAAATACTCAGTTTAATACCAAAAACATATAATAAAAAAGGTGAGTCATTATTAAACTTAATTGGAACAAGTAAAAGTAAAATACATTGGGATAATGAAGGCACAGTCATAATTGATAATGAAAAAATTCCTGGAAGTAATATTGTTGATTTAATAAATGATTCACTAAGACCCTTAAAAAGAAGTGATCCGATAGGGTGGGATAGATTTGCTAAAGCATTAAAAGATATTAAAGTACCACTTACTTATATTGGAAATCCAAAGAGATGTGAGTTTATTAACCAACTTCAAGCAAAAGATCTGAACAAAACCTCTGAGATTGAAGTTCAAGAGTTTTCTACACCGAGCAGTGGAGATAAAAGATCTATAACTAAAATACGTAAAAAGCTCGATTGGGAAAAATGGACCCCGTACTAGAAGAAATTAACAGGATTTATTATGATCCATCTAACCCCGCTGGTTTTGGTAGTATTGATAAACTATCAAAAGCCATGAAGGGTAAAATGGATAAAAAGCAAGTAAAGGAATGGTTACAATCACAAGAAACATATACATTACATAAACCCAGTCGGAAAAAATTTCCACGTAATAGGTACATTCTATCAAATATTAATGAACTGTGGCAAGCTGATTTAAGTGATATGCGAACTTATTCTCAATATAATGATGGTTTCAACTATATACTTTGTGTTATTGATGTATTTAGTAAATATGCTTTTGCAAGACCAATGAAAAAGAAAAACTCAGAAACTACTAAAGAATGTTTTGAAAGTATATTTACTGATAGTAATTCCACACCTACTCACATACAATCTGATAAAGGTACAGAATTTGTTTCAAAAGATGTACAAAAATACTTTAAATCCAAAAAGATAAATTACTATACCACTAACAATCCTGATATTAAGGCTAGTATTGTTGAACGATTTCAAAGAACTCTAAAAATGAAAATGTGGCGTTATTTCACTCATAACAATACTTATAGATACATAGATGTTTTACAGGATTTAATATACTCTTATAATCACAGCATTCACTCTAGTATTAAGATGTGCCCATGTGATGTAAGTTCCGCCAATATTATGACAGTTTGGACTAATCTTTATAATAGAGGATCAAACAAACTTTCTTTAGAAAATCCAAAACCAAATTTCAATGTGGGTGATTATGTTCGAATAACTAAATATAAACATGTTTTCCAAAAAGGATATGAATCAAATTGGAGTGATGAAATATTTATTATATCTTCAATAATTGATAGATCTCCATGGGTTGTTTATACAATAACAGATTTACAAGATGAAGCAATAGTTGGTACTTTTTATGAAAGAGAATTACAGAAGGTCACTTACAACCCCACCTCACAATATAAAATAGATAAAATAATTGGTACTCGTTATTCGGGTAACAGAAAAGAAGTATTAGTGAAGTGGAAAGGTTATCCAGATAAATTTAACAGTTGGATTTTAGCTTCTAGTTTAAAAGAAATATGAATAAAGAAAGTTTTTATTTAACTTTGCTCAGCAATAGTTCAATGGAATACTTTCCTGATAACAAGACCACAAATTTTTCAACAAAATTACCAAAAGCTATGAAATTAGAAGGTGAATGGTCGGTTGGAGTTGTCGAGTTTCAATATCCATGCACCATGTTTACTGTTCAAGATCATGAAAATGTTGTGTACATTACAAAAACCATGTTAATGCCTAATGAAGATAAACCATCAACAGTGTACTACAAAAAACATATTCCGGCTACCAACTATGATAACGTTGAACATATTTTAAGAGCGTTAAATGGTATCAGAGAGAACTTGAAATTTCGTTATGATGAAATAACAAAATTTGTGTCTATTTCTGTTTTGGATAAAAATATAACATCCGTAACATTATCACCCAAATTAAGTTTACAACTGGGTTATGAACCAAATACAAATCTTCTAGACAGAAATTTTGGGAAGTGTCCTGCTAATTTACACTTAGGGTTACCATCTCAACTATTTCTATATTGTGACATTATCGATCCTCAGATTGTGGGTGATGTTATGACTCCGCTATTAAGAGTCATTTCATTAGATCCTTCAAAATACATTTATGGTGCGAATAAAATGCACGTTTTCTCTCCACCTCACTACTTACCTGTAATGCGAAGAGAGTTCGATACGCTGGAAATAGATATAAGATCGAGCACAGGACAAAAAATACCATTCCAGTTTGGAACCGTGTGTATTAAACTACATTTCCACAAATTATAATAATGTATTCTCCTCATGATCATCATAAATGTCCATATGAAAATTATTATTCACATCAAGCTGGATCAGGAGTTGGTGTAATTTATAAGGGTTCACCATACCAACGCGGTCATGGTATTGGGAGCTTCTTAGGAGGGTTATTTAGATCAGTTTTACCTTTACTTTCAAGTGGTGTTCGAGTGGTTGGTAAGGAGGCATTAAACGCTGGAGTAGGACTTTTATCGGATATGGTTCAAGCGCGTCCTATGGAAGCCTCAATAAAAGATCGTCTTAAACAAGTTAGTACGAACTTAAAACGAAAGGCTGATAACAAAATTGATCGATTTAACATGACAGGATCTGGATATATAACTAAAAGAAAACGATTGGCATCGTTCATTCCACCACTAACTGCTAAAGTGAAAGCTACGAAAAAACTTGGTCTAAAACCAAAAAACATCGTAGATATATTTTCAAATTAAATATGTCTTTCCTTCATAATCATTCTTGTGAGTGCGTTAAGTCAGAATTAGATTTATTTGCATTACCGTCTACACAAACAAGCATTGAAAATGGATTGTGGATTCACTATAAACCAATTTCGTCTCTTGCTGATGATGGACCTATCGAGTTTCAAGTTCCTGGAACAGGCGATGACTACATAGATTTGTCTCATACATTACTCCAGATAAAGGCAAAAGTATTAAATCAAGATTCATCAAACTTGATATCAGCTACCGCAGTAGCACCTGTAAATAATTGGCTGCATTCACTTTTTAGTCAACTTGATGTTTATTTAAACCAAAAACTTGTATCACCACCTAATAATACCTATGCCTATCGAGCATACATGGAAACTCTTTTAAACTATGCTCCTGCTGCTAAACAATCTCATCTTACTTGTAGCCTTTGGTATGAGGATACAGCAGGAAAAATGGATTCCACAGATGGTAAAAACATAGGATTTGTTAAAAGACAGGAATTAGTTAATGAAAGTAGGGAAATAGAAATGATTGGTCATCTTCATGGTGACATTTTCAATCAAGATAAATTTTTAATGAATGGCGTTGAAATGAGTGTAAAATTAGTTCGATCAAGAGAGAGTTTTAATTTAATTGCTGGGTCAAATGATGTAAAGTTTAAAGTTTGCATTACAGACGCAACTCTTATTGTTCGAAGAGCACGAATTAATCCAAGTGTATTACTCGCACATCAGAAAGTTTTAGCTTCTACCACTGCTAAATATCCTATTACTCGTGCTGAAGTTAAAGTTTTAACAATTCCATCAGGTGTTCAAGGAAAAACTCTTGATAATATATTCTTAGGACAGGTACCCAAAAGATGTATTATTGGATTTGTAAACAATTCTGCATTTAATGGTTCGCTTACTAAAAATCCATTTAACTTTGAAAACTATGGTATTAACTCTTTCAGCTTATATATTGATGGTCAACAAATACCTTCAAAAGCTTTGCAACCATCTTTTAATAATAATATATTTACATCAGCATATCATACTCTATTCTCGGGGACTGGTATTCACTTTCTAAATGAAGGAAATGCAATCTCTCGTGAACAGTATGCTAAAGGTTACTGTCTTTTAGCATTTGATTTAACTCCTGATTTATCAGCTAACTCATCAGCTCATTGGAATCTCATAAAGCATGGTAGTGTAAGATTAGAAGTACGATTTGAATCCTCACTAATACAAACAATTAACTGTATTGTTTATGCTGAGTTTGATAATATTATTGAAATAGATAAAAATAGAAATGTTACTGTAGACTATAGTAGTTAAGGTTATGTGTATGTAACTAAAGGAAACATTATAAAATTAAATAAAACAAATTATATGCAATATACTATTTTTTTATTTCATTATAAACACCCTATTCAATCTTATACAGAACACTGATCGAGTTTAAACTTTACATAAGCACACTGACTAAACCACTGAACATGCTGCTGCCAAGGATCATCATCATCTTCCCAATCTTTTAAACCGCCACCACAATGGAAACACTTGGTCCTGTCTTCATGACCAGTATAAAAGAAACCGGCTTCTGCAAGATCTTCAGGCTTCTGTTTCATAACGAGTGGCCAGTCTCCGAAACTGAACAACCGTCTAGATTTTGAACTGAAAAATGGATATTCAGCTCTTGGGTACTGCATATTCTTCACTTTTTCTTCTCCAATCAGTTTTGTAGTTTTGCTTTTCAATGAAGTGATCTGTTCACGTATGCCACACTCATCTCTTCCTTCTAATCTTGTTTTTCTCTCAGCACCACAAGACGACACCTCCTTGGATCTAATGAATACACAGAAGTAATTTAAGTAAACAGAATCACATTCACTAATCGATTAATGAGTGTCATTGTTAAAAAAGTATTTTTTAACTTATTCACTTTTTGCTATTGTCTTTGTAATATTGTATACGAGGCTGTTTGTGCTGTCATAGATGCTATCCTTATTATTCTTTACATAATATTTAATCCTCGTGGTAGCGTGTTTCCAATGATCAGTAGTTGGAATCTTACATAGCTTCTTCATATCGTACATTTCAATTTTTATGAGATGCGACGCTTGGTCTCCGTAGTCAGAATTAGTAGAAATGTATGATACACCATCTCTAGCGGCTTGTGCCAAGGTTGACGATAACAGTTTCTTCTTATTTATTTTTTGGTGCCACTTCAAAAAAAAAATTATCAATCGGTTGTGATTTCCTTTTTCCACCATCGCATGTGTTATTAATGATGAGTCAGGTAGAATCTAATGAGTACACAGAAGTAATTTAAGTAAACAGAATCACATTCACTAATCAACTAATGGGTGTCATTGTACAAAAAGTATTTTTTAACTTTTTCACTTTCTGCTATTGTCTTTGTAATGTTGTATACGAGCCCGTTTGTGCTGTCGTAGATGCTATCCTTATTATTCTTTACATAATATTTAATCCTCGTGGTAGCGTGTTTCCAATGATCAGTAGTTGGAATCTTACATAGCTTCTTCATATCGTACATTTCAATTTTAATGAGATGCGTCGCTTGGTCTCCGTCGTCAGAATTACTAGAAATGTATGATACACCATCTCTAGCGGCTCGTGCCACGGTTGACGATAACAGTTTCTTCTTTTTTATTTTTGGTGCCACTTCAAAAAAATGATCAATCGGTTGTGATTTCCTTTTTCCACCATCACATGTGTTATTAATAACGATGTCATCGTTCTCTTCTTCATGTTGAGGGGAGAGCGGTGAGTAGTAATACTGTTTATAGGTATTTTCATCGAAGTTGAATGATTTCTGCAACAAGACAGTTATCATGTTAATATCAATTTGTTTACACTTAATCACACACGTTAGGAAACAACAACAAGAATACAAGTAAGTTTGTCAATAGAATAAACACTTACCTCCATGGCCATTGATGCGTTGAAGTAACACAAACGTAGTATTGGTAGACGTATACAATCCACTGCGGTCAAACGACCATAGACTGACTGCATGACTGCAATGGTAGGATCTTATATAGCACCATTCTTATCTAAAACAAATTCCTAAATACAACGAAACTGATTGTAACTCTATGAATCACCAAAATTATCTCACGTTCCTCCGGAAACTGATAGTAACTCTATGAGTCAACAAACTTATCTCACATTGCTGGCATCAACCTGTTTTGTGAGTGCTACAAAATAATGCGATTTAATATTTACAAATCACTATAATTGAACATTCCTATGACAACCATTGAATAGATTGGTAGTGTAATAATATGCTATATCATGGATACACTAGAAGTACAAAAACATCTGAAAAAGATTCATCCCAGTCTAGAAAATAATGTTTATGCTGCTAATAGACTCCCTATGTATACCCATGCACCAACGTATATAATATGCAATTTGGATGCGGATGATAAGCCAGGTTCACACTGGGTAGCTGTACATATCGATACGAATGGCATCGGTCAATATTTTGATTCTTATGGGCGAACACCTGCGCGATATCATCTCGAGTTTTTGAAAAGGAATTGTAAAAGATGGGGCTGGAGTATTGATAGGATTCAGAATGATTGGACTTCAGTTTGTGGTGAATATTGCTTAATGTATTTGCTATATAAGTTTCAGGGATGTTCAATGCATAGTTTTACAAACATATTTACAGGGAACACACTGTACAACGATATTTTAGTGGATGAGATGTTCCGCTCATATTTTGTAGATAAAAATAAAATTTGTTAATGACGCATGTGTTTTATTGATTCCGTTTTGATGACCCCGAATAGCAAAGTAAGCAATGGTTTATGAACAATAAAAGTATACAATAGCAGTAGCAGTAACAATGAGTAATACATGCATACGTCAATGCAATCCTAATGAGGGTGAGCGGCCGGACGCACGGACAATAGATAAGAAAAGGCGAACAATGAAAGTCGATAATGAGGGTTTCGGGTCACCGGAAATGAAACAGATTGTTGTTAATTGATTTCTGTATCTCCGGAACCATGCATCTTACGCGAAAACGGATTGCAGAAACGTGATCAGCGGACCCCAAAACCTTTTTTTTTTTTTTTTTTTTTTTTTTTTTTTTAGGTTTGAAACGCCCTGGACCGCGATTGCGCCAGAAGCGGTGGTGCGCCAGAACCGGTGAGCCACGGGATTGGTGCGCCAGAACCGGCAAATCACTACTACTTTTACTCGCGTTTTACAAAAATGGATTGTCACATCTATGTCCTGTTATCGCGTCACGCCTGTCTCCTACGACCATATGCAAAGAGCAGGTGTCTCATGATCTCCTTAGATTTTTTTAAACAGTATTTTACATGGAATATCTGGCTATCTGACCTCCACAACCCTGTAGCTTGAGAACACGATATCCTTTGGCAAGACTGGTATAAGCAGATTTTCTGGTTTCTGGCTACATATTGCAAAGACCGTCAAATATGTACAGACGCCAGCACATGAAGCTACCCGAAACTGTCAAATTTTCCCAATCAACCTTGAACCTAATTTCTTTAACAATAAAGTTGAAAATCTATTAAAGAAATTTGACAGATGTTGTAGCTTGATGTGCTGGCGTCTGTACCAATGACAGCCGGGAACTACGGCTTAAGACCAGGCACTCTAAAATATTTTTCACGCAAGCTCCGCCCTCATGCACCCCGGTTAGGCCGTTGTATGCTAAACGCTTACACAGTAATAAAGTTGAATATCGCGTGCGCTCTTTCACCATGTTCGGGTTCAAAACTGTCGTTGTGTACTAAACGCTAACGCAGCAGTAATTAAGTTGAATATCACGTGCGCTCTTTTACCATGTTCGAGTTTGAAACTAAATTTCGTAAGTCTCAATTCTTATTTCGTTTATAATTAATGTAATAATTGATCTAGAGAAAAAATATCCTATATTTGGATAATAAACTATATTTTCTCACTGTCAATACTAATTTTAGACATAAAAGCCGAGTAATCTTGATTAAATTATGAATAATCTAAAAAAGAAAGACATAATTTTCGATTAAAAAATTAATCGAGCGAAAATGTTCCAATTAAGTAACTGGTAACTGGACATGTAAAGAAAAAGATCCAATAAGTCATATACTACAGTTCAATTTTGAATGTATGCGTGATTGTTTCAGAATATTAATTTAGGGAGCCTTAACATGCTTGCAAAATCAATACTAAAGAAAATGTTAAGAACGTTCATTTTATGTTTTATTTATTTATTATATACCTTATTGTAAACTTCAAAATGTACATATGGATACAAATAATAAAACTAGTGTACAAAGGCTTTATTTTAGTTTAGTTTAACTAATTATAATCGAAAAGTATTTTTCTGTCATTATATTTAGATTAAATTTTAGTCCGAAAATAGAAATACTTGTTTAATCAAATGACTCCTTTGAAACATAAGCAAAGTTTGGATTGTGACATCTGCGTCTTCTGCTTTGACATCCCTTGATGTTGATCAAAGTAGAAATATGACGTCGCTGACAACATGTCAGCTTTGAGTATGGCAAACACAACGTTACGTGCATAATATATCGAATCTTTGTAGAAGATATAATATAGATAAATATGAAATTAACAGAATTTTACTTTATAAGTCACGCTTAAGACAATATGTTGATAACACAAAATGTGTTGATAACACAAAATAATTACCAACTGGCCGCGTTTGAGTCTATCGAGAAATAGGCCAAGAGACTCATTGGCACCGATGCACTGGTCGAGTCAAAGCTCCAATGCCTTGAACATCGGTGACGAGTTGCAAGTCGATCGGTTTTCTGGCGGTTACATTTCGGGTAGTGTGTGATGGAATTGCACAATCTTATTCCACCAAGCCCATTCCATCATCGGACTACAAGACAAACGGCGATGCGCCATCGTTATATGGTGGACATCCCACCCATACGCACAAATCGTTTTGGGAAACCGTTTACTAATTAGTCTCATGCCGTTATTGAAAAAGAAAATAAGCTTCCAACAACAACTGACTACTTGAAAAAATATTTATTTGAATTTTTTTAGATATTTTTGCAAACCTAAAAATTATTATTTTTCTTTGCACGTGTTTTTTTACACATTAAAAAAGACCCTTTAATCTGACGTCACACTTCTAGAACATTCCGCATAACAAGACAATACAAGACGATAAAGCATCAATTCCTCTGTCGTCATTCTTCGCTAAAAGTACACACAAAGGAACTACATCCTCGTATTTTAAGTCAAAGCACCTGAGCCCCACTAATTCAGGTTACTTATTTTAAATATCCGCAAAAGGAAGGTTTTGCGTATTTTTCAAAGCGATCTCTAACAATCTTTCTTTGTCTCCACTATCTGGGACGCTCTCTCAGAACTAAAAAGATATTCCAATAAGGTTGTGGGCAGGGTAGTGAATAACAGCGATTCTTCAACGTGATTTATTCAACTGTGTTTACTTCAAATCTTGGTAGGTGATTTTGAAACACTTCCTTTTTTATTTATTTTTTATTACACCGGATGGTAAGCCCTAGATGAGGTCTACGATGGAACGAGCGAGCTCAGAAGATGTCTGTTCACTCTTGCTTTAAAGGCTGACGGGACATATGTGGCGGGGAATACAGACGCCGGCAGAGAGTTCCACACCTTATGTTGAAACTCTTTTAAGTTTGTTCAGTTCCAATGTCAAATATGTTTTGTAATAAATATAAGCTGATTCTACATGTAGTTGTAGTTCTAGATGAAGTAACTTCTCAGTGGTCAACATCAACAGTACAACTACGTTTTTTTTTATTCGAACTTGATTTTAATTGTGTTTTTTTTTCAATAAGATACTGGTTCTCCTTTATGTACTATAAAAGCACTGGGGTTAGCTCACATTAAATTTTAATTCCTATATGTCAACTAAAATGGTCTGATTTTTTTCTAAAAAAAAAATGCAGCAGACAGGCCCAGATGGCGATCGTGTTGTTAAATTATACCTACTGGGTATTAAAGCATAGCTGGGTATTAATACAGGCACTTAAAGCATTAACATTATATTGAAACACTAACCAAGATTAAACCTAGGTTTCTGAATAATATTTGAATTTCAAATGAATCATTTCAGAAACCGGCTTTTAGAGAAATACTAAAGATGTCTGACAACATTCTGGTGCATACTTAGTTTTCTTGAATATACAAAATAAGTTATACTTATTTGAATTTTGATTCTTATTAACCTAAAGCCCTGGTAAACTATATAAAAATATAAAAGCTTTATAAATCTCAATGGTCCTTTTAAAAATCGCTCCGCGCCTCTCAATCCGCTACTTAACGTGTCAGCCCGTAGAGATATCGCTTGGGGATATTTTCTTTAGATTAAACTAAGGACGTAATCTTTGTTTGAAACGTGTAATTTATGTTAGATACTATATAATTAGTTATAATGTAGACCTGACTAGATGGAATAATATTAACTACTTAAGTTATTTAGGATAAAAATTAATACACGTTTCATAAGTATAAATATACCTGTGTGATTTAATTCTTCTTTTTGAGTTGATGCTGAAACATCTGTACAGCTATTTCATAAGCCTCGTTAAGATCCTGCAAGTTGCAGGTGACCGTGTAGAATGGACAACATGAGAATGACAAGAGGTGGGCTATATCTTGTACAGGGGTCACACTCCACACTGGCATTGTATCTGCGATGAATCAAGGATACCCCACTTGGCTTGAGTATATTTACAATGACAAACTTGGGCCTGCAATTCCTCTTCCGCATTCCACACTCCTGGGCTACCAAGATACGGGCTGTGCCTAGTTTGGGGCCGACGGTTACTTCTGTTACTAGTATATGTGCATACCCTATCTGTATTTTTTTTTTCAATAACGTGTGTATGTCAATAAATAAATTATTAATTAATTGTTTAAGTAATTACAGGCCCATAGTCAATCTTATTTGATCAACATGATTTTTTTGGAAGTTTAAGTCGTTTGCATTCCCCAAATTCCCCGTCATTATTTCCTGGTGTTTTAGCAGGGTAGAAGTGGCCCAACATACTCTCTAGATTGACTGTGTCCTGAGAAACCGAAAGAACTTAACACGTTCGCTGACAGTACGTCGTTAGGCGGGAAATTAAAATAGTGCGTTATGACAGTACGTCGAGGGACGGGCCACTTATTTTTAAGAGTACGATGTGGAAAATTCTACTGTCGTAATGTGGTGTCAGGCTAAGTGCTCACTGTCAGCGAACGTGTTAATGGGTACTTGTTATTTTTTATATATAGAATTGATAGTCTCGAGATTGATCGCATACTTTTTTGTTTTTTTTTATATATTTTTATTTATTTTACTCAAATTATTTAATAAAAATACAATCCTTAATTCTGCCAAACTGTAAAACAGTTTGTCGGCAGCTCATTTTGTATCATCGTACATAACCCATATTCACAAAACTTATTATATTTATACACTTATAGTCTATTAATTATATCTACTAAACAAAAACAAAACCGAAGCTATTACATTTATACCTATATTATGCCTACATTTCATCTCTAAACCGCTGTTTATCAATGTATCCATAGGAATACTATGGACACATTGATAAATAGTGCTTTATTAAAATCTTCTTATGACATTTTTTGGCTGTAGCACACGATACCATGGATGGAAAGCAATGCAGTAATTGTATATGTATATGTAAATTTCATATTCACTCTTGACTGATCATCGTATACTTAGCTTTTTCGGCTTCCAATTCAACGGGTGCAACTGTGGACTACTGTTTTACATGGAACGAACTATCTGACATCCACAATCCAGTAACTGGGTAACTCGACACCCATTCACAAGTGTAAAATTTTCTGGCTTCTGACTACCCGTAACGGCTATCAAATATGTAGAAATGATAGCCGGGATCAACGGCATCATTATGCAGGCACGGAGGATTTTTTTAGGATTCCGTAACCAAATGGCAAAAAATGAAACCCTTACAGTTTCGTCATGTCTGTCTGTCTGTCCGTCCATCCGTATATCACAGCTATTTTATTCCGAAATTATTAGAACTATAGTTACATGTGAAACTTGGTAGGTAGATGTATTCTGTTAACCGCTACCTGATTTTAAGAAAAAATAAAATATTTAAAATTAAGGGGGGCTCCCCATACATGGAACCGAAACTGAATATTTTTTTTTTCGTGAAACTTATGCGTGTGTGTTATCTATAGACAGGTAACAATAACATTTAGGTTTCTAAAACCACTGTTTCATAAAGTTAATCGTTTAACAGAATACGCTTCTAAAGTGGTAAAATGTGTGTGTGTGTCCCGCTCTAACTTCTATTATAATGGAGTGAAAAATCTAAAAAAGCATATGCTGTAGATCTTAATGTAAACTTTCAACCAAAATTGTTTTGAACGAGATCGAATCAGCAGTTTTTAAGATACAGCATATTTTATAAGACCGCAAATATAATGTAATTCATACAAACACTATGAAAAACTAAATTATTTTGTGTAGTTACTACGGAACCCTTCATGGGCGAGTCTAACTCGCACTTGGCCTTTTTTTATTTTGATTGGCCCACCATTGACCTCGATCTAGCCTGATAGTAAGGAATATATGAGGTCTATGATGGAACGAGCGAGCCCAGAAGATCTTATATGTTGAGCTGGTTTGTCATTCACGGACATACAGCGTTAAGCCTAACCTTAAAAGTGACTCATGCAGCTGTCATTATTTAGCCACGACCTCCTCATATTCACTCTTGACTAACACCAATCGGCTTGGTTATTTTCATCTCAGCCCACACGATATTAAAATTGAAATTATAAACGCCGACTGAACCCACTTTGATATGGCAATAAACGCAATGACCTAAAACATAGATGGCATATTTTATCTACATCGATGCCACGACCTTTCCCAGTGGGCTATTTATGTTTTTGTTTCATAAGAGAAATGTTTTAAGATTACTTTGAAGTAGTTACGTAGATAAAATAAATGGAAAAGGTACTGCGTTATAATGTATGACATACATATATGTGTATATTGATAAATCAAAAGTAGGTTAATCAAATGGTTTCCTGTTACTGACATTAGTTTTAATTATTGCTGTAAGTACATAGTTATTGCTTTTCCTTTTAATCTGAGATACAGATTTATAACCTAGGTCAGTCAGGTGAATACAATTAGTATATACCTTTGGTTCTGCGTCAGCATCCTCAGATAATGTTAACTCTTCCACCACCCAGAATGAGAGATCATTCTGGGTGGTGGAAGAGTACGAACGGACAGTATTAAGAGATTAATACTGTCCTGAAATTATCGATTTATCATAAGTTTGCGCAAAAGAAAGCCTGCTTTTATTCTTATTGCATGGACTACCCTCGTATTTATTTTCTCCCACTGTGTCAAATCCATCCAAAGGTTGTATGTAAAAAATTGCTTTTAGTGATGAGATCGTCCATTGTAACACCCTTTGTAGATATTAAGTCCTTATTTAATTCTGTTATGGCGTACAATAAAGAGTATATCTATCTATTTATTCTGTAACTTTTTTTCAACAACTTATTTTGCGCAAGTGTGTTGGGTTTGAATGTTGATGGATGGAAAAGTAGAGGAAGGCCAAAGAAAAAAATGGATGGATTGTGTGAGGATTGATATGACAGAAAAGAAGTAAATGATGCTGTAACGTCTGACAGGGAAAGAAAAGAAAATAAAAGAAGAAAACGTGTTGCGCCGACCACAAGTAACTGGAATAAGGGCAGGAAAATGATAGTGATGATGAGTTTGTATGTTTCAAAATGTTTACTTTATTTAGTCCCTTAGTTAAAAAATATTGAATACATATTTTTTCTTTTCATCAATCAATATCAATAAAAATCCTGGTGGCTGGTAACGTCACATAGTACTAAATAGTATAACACAGCTTGCCGTCACGCAAAATTTCTTTAATCACGTCAAAGAGAAAAATTACTCGTCCAATATTTGTAAAGATAATTTTTTTTTGGGAAAATAGCCTGTTACGTGAAGAACAGATACCTACTTTCAGTCCCCAATCCTGGTACTTCCTCGAAATTGCAGCATCTCCTTACTCGATCACCATATTTTCCGTCTTGTCGTACCAAGCGCTTCTCCTCCACATTTATTGTGCGCACAGCCAAGCTGTGGAATTCTCTGCCGGCTTCTGTGTCCCCTGCCACTTATGACCTTTCAGCCTTTAAAGCACGAGTAAATAGGCATCTTCTGGGCTCGCTCGTCCCACCTTAGACCTCATCTATCGCTTACCATCAGGCGAGGTCGAGGTCAAGAGTGAGCCCATCAGTAATAACAAAAAAAAAAACATGGCATGACCCATCTTCATGCGGAAAATAAAAGTAATATTTGTTCCTCTAAGGTTATACGTCTCTCAATGTCCAAAACTCCTACTCCCTACTCCAAGATTCCACCTCTATCGACCCTATCAGTCGATAGTACACATATTATTTATCACCAAGTCATTCACCCATGTGATGACCGCCTATACACCTACACATAACAATGTTTAACGCCATCCTCTACGGTAATCTGCCGTGTAATTAAACCAATAATTGTGCAACTCAGCAAGAAATAGGTCGACCTCATTAATACGCTTTTTTTTAATTTTATAAAGCTGGTTCTTCGGAGTTAAGTTTTCTCTTTGCATCGTTATGAGCTAGCTTGTGATAGCTGTGTTAATTGTGGACGGCTAAGCGCTTCTTATAATAGGTATTTGGTGTTTAAGAATTAGTCTGTAGTATACTAAAGTGACTTCTATCAAAGGGCCTAAAAAAATAATGTTTTTATTTATTTATTTATGTACACATATGACACTTACAAAAGAAAAAAAAAAAATACAGACAAAAGAGCACAAAGGTGCTGCTTATTTCCTAAGAAATTTCTTCCAGCAGACCTGCGACAGGAGAGTTGAAGAGGAGATGATAGACACAGTGTGTATAAATACTAATTACGATAAATAAAACATACTTAGCTATAAAATTAAACTATAATGATATAATAAACAAATATTTTAAAATACATATTTGTATAAATATGCTATAAAATATATACCTATAATAAATATATAAAATTGAAGAACTGGCATGGATTGAGTGAAAAGAAGTCCTACCCTTACGCAAAATACGCGCATGGTCGTGGAGTTGCGGATACCTGCCCGACATACATACATAAATATATAAAATTACAGGATGTTAGATAGGTATTAATGATCTTTGACCAGCTTTTTGAAAATACAAATGGATTTAGCATCGCGGATTTTAGCGGGAAGTGAGCTCCACAGTCGTACTGCATGAAAGGAGAAGGAGTGGGAATAGAAACGGGTTTTATGGGATGGGAAATGTTTCGTCAACTATAAAGATTTTCGATAGATCATAATGATGGATGGTGGACTTTTGTAGTACAACATGTGAATCCCTTATCTCTCCATCATCTGCGTAATATTTTCTCAACTATGTTAAGGTCAGCTTCTAGTATAACTGGATGCAGCCCTGATCTCCACAGCCCAGTAACTGGGTAACCAACCTTTGGCAAGACCAGTGCCAGATTATCTTGCTTCTAACTACCCGTGACGACGGTCAGATATTGTTACGCCAGTCGCTTAGCTAAGTACCTCGAGAAACTTCAACCGACATCTAGAATGTTCGAGACACTAACGCCACCTGGTGGCGAGTAGCAGTACTGAGTATCACAAGTAGCTTCGACCGACTTCTAATACGTTCGAGACACTACCACCATCTAGCGGGAAGTAGCAGTACTGAGTATCTCAAGTAGCTTCGACCGACTTCTAATACGTTCGAGACACTATCGCCATCTAGCGGCGAGTAGCAGTACTGAGTATCTCAAGTAGCTTCGACCGACTTCTAATACGTTCGAGAAACTATCGCCATCTAGCGGGGAGTAGCAGTACTGAGTATCTCAAGTAGCTTCGACCGACTTCTAATACGTTCGAGACACTACCACCATCTAGCGGCGAGTAGCAGTACTATGTACTCAAGTAGCTTCTGGAACGTTCTTGGCAGTTATAGGCAGTGAGTTGATTTTACAAGAATGTTCTAGAACTCATAGAGCGGGGTATAAATAGATCGCAGACGAACGCAGACGGCAGACTTATTTCAAGATACGAGGCGATATAATCGAACCTTTACAAGTGAATTTCGGTGCGATTTAAGTGTTGAGTGACAAGTATTGTACTGTGAATAATTGTGTTAATTTTTGTTTTGTGTTTATTTAATTAAAGTGTTAATTTTGGTCTAATTGGCGTAAAATATTTCTATCCGGAACCCCAACTCGAAAAAAAATATATATATGACAGTCGGAACCAGTGGCCTAACATGCTTTTCGAAGCAGTTTAGACGCGCGCAGGTGGTGCCATATTTACGAAACAACGCGAGGTGATATCCGGACATTTAATGTAGTCTAATGTCAATCCATAATGCCAATAGCATGGTAATTTTACTTTGTCATAAGCTAGCAAAACAAATCGCAGTCCACAAATCATAAGCAGTTGATTTGTGGACGGCGATTTGTTTTACTTTCCGACTCAACAACAGACGATAGTTAAACAGTGAGATCCCATACATTTACAATGTGTAACGGAAACCCCATATCTATCCAAAAGGACTGAAGACAACATCTGGTATGGAGTCTCTATGCAAAGTTTCAGCTCATAATAAGTGACACAGAATTGACCCCAAATTATTGGTTTCATATGTTTCTTGAATACCAGTAATAACAAACGTGTCACAGCACTATGAGGGTCATCACTTTCCACGTCACTTGCCAATAAAACGATAATTCTCTTCGTTCTTCTTAATTTGAAAAATTCGGTCTCTGGTATCAATGTATTGAAATTTCTAATATGCTCCACATATGTACACATAGGATTAGAAAATCCTTGCCATATCGTTTATTATCATCCAAAGAAGCCGTGCACTTGGTATGTATGTACCTTTTAAATTACACGTTGTATAGGATAAGTACTAGCTTCTGCCCGCGACTTCGTTCGCGTGGGAGGGTTTTCCACGTAAAATCCCGATCCCGTGGGAATTCTGGGATAAAAAGTAGCCTATGTGTTATTCCAGGATGTAATCTATCTACTTGCCAAATTTCATTCAGATCGATTCAGTAGTTTTCGCGTGAAAGAGTAACAAACATCCATCCATCCTCACAAACTTTCACATTTATAATATTAGTAAGAAAGATTAGTAAGAAGTAAGAAGAAGATTAGTAAGACGTGAATTCTTGATATAACGACCAGTAGAGAGACACATGTTAAATAGAGAAACACGTAAAAGAAAATAAAGATTACTGAACTAAAATTAGAGTCAGCAACAACGGCTCCAGGCTGCATAAAAAAAGATGTTTTTGTAATTTTTTGGAACATTCCGTGTTACAACAAAAAATTATCGTTTAAATAATACTTTCTCCTATAATTCCGGCGGACCCAGGACCTCCGCAAATTAACAGGATACTGATAAAAACTGCCCGAAATTGCAAACCCCTTTTGCACGGGAATTGCTTTTTAGAAACGATCTTCATTACGAAAAATGTCGACGTAAAAAAGGCTAAAGATTCGCTTCAGGAATGTACTGGAACCTTTTAGGGTTGCTTCACACCGGGATGGGGAAAATTGGCATAGCTGTGTCGCGATTTAGTCGTAATGTCAAATCGATCGCTCACAAGATTTACGCGATTAACTGTGGGCCAAGCCCACTAGAAGTCGCCACTGCATGTCTTGAAGAAAGAAAAAGCAATAATGGAATAAGTCATAAGTCATTTATTTCGGAACAATATAGGTACATCGTGTAGAAATTTTGAAAAATAAAACAATACCATTCACATATAACAAACAAAAAAAATACATGTCAAAGAAAATAACAAATTCAAAACGCGATTCAATTTAAAATAATTAATCGTATTTACAATAAAACAATCAGTCAAATGAAAAGAAAAGCAAAAAAAGATAGTGTAATATACCAATACCTTAAAAGTAAACAAAATAAAATAAACAAACATATGGCTTCAGCTCAGAATATGTCAGATGGCAACACAAGATATACCTAGGTAGGTATGCAGCCCACGATTGGCATATGATTCGAGAATATAAACACATTAATAAATAAACTTACCAATTGTAAATAAATTGTAATATTTCACGTAAAAATGTTAGCGGGCACCAATCCATAGTGTAAAAATTTGTCAATAAGCAATATAATAAAAATTATAAAATTGATTTAATTCATATTTAAATTATTAAAAATTACGAAATTTATCTTTGACAAAATTGATCTAAAACAATTATAAAATACATAAAATAGATATAACATAATAATAAAACTGATCTTTAAGATCATCTTATATGAAATCAATGTGTCATAGTCTGAAAAGGACAGACCGATAGTAGTGACGTCCCATTTTTAAAGTTGCCAAGATGAAACCTACGGAAACTACGGAACCTAACACCGTATGCCGTTTTTCTAGAAGTAATCATCCTAGTCTTATCTCAAAGAGTTTGTTGGAGCTACATACCACTGCTACCAGGTGGGACTGAATGTGTCCACCACATCCTAATAACTGGATTGCTAACCACTAGCCTAGCAAGGCCAGTGCTGAATGACAAACAAAGCAGCGACTTTACACATCAGAAAGTCGTGTCGCAAAGTCTCCTCAAACCTGTGTGTGGCAACCTTTAAATGGTCCTATGATTACGTTTTTAGTTTTAAGTACTGATTGTTTAACATTTTTGGGTGATTGTTCGCAAGAATTTGAACTAAATCTCGCTTTAAGAGCCTTTAAGAGACTATTATAGTTGTTGAGAAAGTATTTTTCTTTAAGAATTTTCTTAATTTTATCGTTAGCTTAAATTTATGACGGATAAGGAGTCCGCTGATATTAGTTACGGTTATGAAATAAGGGGAACGATGATAGTAGCATAATGGTAAGCTTATTTAAGTAAAACTAAGTTCATGATATCTTGCACATTTATTGTGCGCACAGCCAAGGTATAGAACTCTGTGCCGGCTTTTGTGCTGCCTACCTATGATCCGTACCACGGAATAGATGAATAAGGTTGGAATGGTAATGTGGGTGTGGCGAGCGCGCCACATTTATGATACGAAAATCATTATAACCGATTAATTCATTCACCGTGTTTACTAAACACAGTGAATGAACTAATCGGTTATAATGGTTCCGAAGTATTCCGAAGCACACTTGCTTCGGAATACTTCGGAACACAGAGCTCTGCTTTAAAATGCCGTGTTGTGCAATTATAACCTGTAAAACAAAAAGTTAGACCGCAAGTATAGAGCGAGGAGGTATATCTTTCCAGCGGTAAGTCGAAAATAACATTTAATTACAATTTTATTTGTAAAATACATAAAAATATTCTGATCACGAAAAAATATATGAAATTCCGAACATTAACAACATTATTGCAACAAGTTACAAAAAATATACATTGCCCGATGTGTACTCGCTTAATCAACGCAATGACCAAGTCCGCTTACAATGTACTGCATGCGTTGCGTCCTCCACACTGCAACCATTGACGTTTCGTCCTTTGCCCTGATTGGCCGTGATGCACGGCGCATGTCTATCGACAGTGAGTTACAATCAGTAGCAAGCTCTCGATTTAAGTGTGTGTAATTTATTTGTGTGCGTAAAACGCATACGTAACGGGCTTATTATATATATAAACAGTGGGAGACAAGCGGCGACACGCGTTCACATACAAATCAGGAACTATTTCCTTTCTAACCTCTTTTATCTGTTCTGTGACCCGTACATATGACCCATCAGCCTTTAAAGCAATAGTGAAGAGGCATCTTCCAGGCTCGTTCATTCCATCGTAGAACTCAGCTATCGCTTACCACCAGGCGTAAGTGAGGAGCAGAGCGGTCTCAACCAAAATAAATATACTGGCAATTCTAATGCGTAATAGTCCTCCTCATAGTCACTAGTCATGACTCTGTTCCTTTACTCTCATTGTCCAATAGAACTTTCCAAAGCACGGGGGTATAACAATACTAACTTCCAAACTCCGGGCGACTACTGAGAAATCACTGACAGAAAAACCTATTAACACTTTTTGTCCGACCCGAGAACCAAACCTAAGACCACTTGCACAGCAGTTACTCCTGCGACCACTACACCAACGAGGCAGCCATTCGAGAAGTAGTCTCTTTGATTACATTGAGCGATTGACAGAAACGCTGCGTATCGCTGATTCGATTCCCACACAGACCTTCATATTATAGTTATTCTGAGTATGAATGTTTGTTTATGTGACCTTATATGTTTGTAAACGCACTCACAATACAAGAGTAATTCTTAGTAATCCTATTTACATAGAATAAGACTTAAGCGAATCGGATAAATCAATATCAATCAATACATTCACATTATAAACCAGAAAAAAAAGTGTCTGTACATTGAAGATTTTTACACAAAAATATTCAGGACGGTTTAGAAACAGTAATAAAACAAGAATCTATATCTATAAAAATGAATTGCTGTTCGTTTGTCTCGCTAAAACTCGAGAACGGCTGAACGTATTTATCTTAGTTTTGAAATGTTCGTGGAGGTCTAGGGAAGATTTAAAAGTTGAGAAAAAAAAAATTGGAGAGTAGGGTAGTGTAGGGGTAGGGTTGGTGTAGGGTAGGGGTAGGGTAGGGTATTGGTAGGGTAGGGTAGGGGTAGTGTAGGGTTTGGGTAGGGTTGGGGTAGGATAGGGGTAGTGGTTTAGGGTTTGGGTAGGGTAGGGGTAGAATAGGGGTAGTGGTATCGGTTGGGTAGGGGTAGGATACCACGCGAACGAAGTCGTGGCGGGTCAGCTAGTATCTAATAAAACAGTAAAATGAGTGTGTCCGTACATTTAATATTTTTAGAAAAAATAATATTAGTGGGGGTTTAAGAAACGGTAATAGATAAAGAATTTAAAAAATAGTCGGTATGTTTGCCTGTTTGTACACGGTAATCTCCAGATTTACTGGATGGATTTTAATGAAGTCGGTATTGGCATTCTGGAATAACACATAGGCTACTTTTTATCCCGGAATTTCCACGGGATCGGGATTTACACGGGAAATCCTCCCACGCGAACGAAGTTGCGGGCAGCAGCTAGTTTAAAATAAAATGTCTCTGTTTATCTGTTTCTTTTTGTTTGTTTGTACACGCTTACCTCCGGAACTATTCGATGGATTTAAATTAAACTTTTTTGTTACATAGTTATTAAGTCTGGGCAACATATAAGCTATAATTTATTTCGGAATCTGGGACACCCGATTCAGAACTTAACTTGCGAGCGAAGCTGCAGGCAGAAGCTATTTCTAAATAATTCGATTAACTAAATACAACTACAGTAGCGCTTCACTTTGTTCTTTGTTTCACACATCACCAATTATTCGATTTAAATATGATAGGGAAATAAAAGCTTCCCATTCTCGATAGGTTTTCTAAAGTATTTCGCAATTATGAACTACCCTACTACTAATTGTTATTAATAGTATTTGTCTCAGTTTTTATACAACGTGTAATTTAAAGGGTATATACATACCAAGTGCATGGTTTCTTTGAATATGTATATGGCAAGGGTTTTGTAATCCTAAGTCTACGTGTGTAGAACTTATTACAAATTCCAATACACTGATACCAGAGTCCGATTTTTTTAAATTAAGAAGAACGAAAAGAATTATCGTGTTATTGGCAAGTGACGTGGAAAGTTATTGACCCTCGTAGTGCTGTGACACGTTTGTTATGATTGGTATTCAAGAAATATAATTATGAAACCAATAATTTTTGTATCAATTCTTTGAATCAGTTATTTTGTGCTGAAACTGTGCATAGAGACTCCATACCAGATGTTGTCTTGAGCCCTTTTGGATACATATGAGGTTTCCGTTACACGTTGTATATTGGGTATGTAGTTTATTACTTATGTATTGTATATAAGTATTTATTTATATTTATTCGAATTTATTCTCTCCTGCTGTGTCAAATCCAACCAAAGGTTGCTTTTAGCGATAAGACCGACAACAACCCCCCATCCTTTGCACTCCTTATTCAATTCTGTTATGGTGTACCTACACTAAAGACTATAGCTATCTATCTACCAACGCAACGATTTGCTTTTATTCCTACACTCATAAAAATCAATACGGTGAGTACAGTCAGCAGAACCACCGACTAATTAGTTACCTAACTAATAAAGCTCATTTAGTAGAGTAGGTAATCAACGCGCCCTCTGTTTTCACGATCAGATTACTTGGAATATAATCTGTAGGGAGAAAAAACTGGCTTTATGATATACAGTATGATGGATGACCTCGTAGTATGAAAAAACGTTAATCGTAGTCCAAAAAACGGATAAGAGTGAGTCAAACTCGCGCCCACTGGGTTCTATAGAAACTCATAATCTATTTATTCAATTATCCTCGCATTGGAATGCTTTGCAGCAATTACACCAATGCCAAACGTTGGGTCTCCAATATTCTATGGGCGGTTAAGTGGTGGAAATCAATCAATCAGTCAACCAAATCATTTATTTGTCTAACATAGCTTAATAAATAAAGTTACTGATATAATATTAAGTATAGTATATCTATCCAAAGGCGTACTAATTTTAATGTAAAATAGAGTACTTATAGTTATATTATTTAAAACTACTGAATGTAATATTAGAAATATAATAAAAATATAAATCGAGTTGATAGACGATGGGTCACACTCAATTACGCAGCATCGCGTCACCGTTTCTCCAGGGCTCCATATTTGAATCCATACCATTGTAACGCATTGTAAACGTTCAAACTTGATAGGTGTTTTCAAATTAAATTATTATTTAAAAACAGCAAAACTTTTAAAATATAATTTTTTAAATAAAGACGGTTTGTTTTTAGTGTTATCCCAGTCAGTTCCCTCTACAACGAGTGTTAAATTTTAAATGATTTATTTATTTAGAGTTACCAACATTTGATTACACTAATACAATTACATAAAAATAACAAACAAAAGTGAAATAATGAAATAATGCTGTTTATTTTGCAAATAGGTTACAAATAACACTTTCACACGTCTTTTTTTCGTAAATGTAAACTAGATGAGGCCAGGGAAAGGGAATGAAACATAAGTGTAACAAACAATTATAGGTGATTGCAACACTAATATATACATAATATAGTTAAAAACAGTTGATTATTTAATTTTTATCTTATAATCTTTACTTAACTTTAAGGAATATCTAGAGCCAGAAAAAAAGTGTTATTGGGGTAATATTGATCAAATCAAATCAAATCAAAACATTTATTTTGCGAAGAATGTGGGTATACAAAATAAGATGTCGAATATTTTAATAAATAATAGTTCCATCACACTCTACCTTACGGCATGCAATCGATTGATGATCGTCCACTTGCGGGCCTTATCGCTCACTTCAATATTTAACAGAGAATCTTTGGTTAGTCTGAACGGTAGGAGATAGATAAGTGACAGGAAAGAACAAACTTACTTTATAGTTAAAAAAGTAATTATACATCCTTGTCATACATGTTATCCTCATTCAGAGGTCAATATGTAATGTATTTTTTTTTTTTATATATTTTTTTTAGATATAATTTTTATATTATTCATTATTCATACTCACACACATCGATAAAAAAAACCGAATTATTTATTTATTTATCCTATGAAATAAAACATAGTGTTACTATTGACTTATTACTTTTACCTTGGAAAAACTAGATTCTTATCTAGGTTAAGAGAAACGCTATATTTTGTTATAAAATATAACACCTAAGTTACCGTGAGATTTTATTTTCTTGACAGAGAAGTTGATTGTTTCTAAGCTCCAAGGGATTGTACTCATTTCTATGATGAAGGGCCTTGACCGACTGACACCCAGATACGGACCGACCACAGAATGATTCAGTTTTTCCTTTTCCGTTACGGAACCCTAAAAATGAACCTATTTTTATAATATTTTAAGATAATAGTCGTATGCTTATGTTTTTTATGTCGATATAGAAATAAAGCGGAATCCAGAGTATTATTAAATGAATTAGGGCATCACCGCAGACAATCCATACTAGTATTATAAATGTAACTCTGTCTGTCTGTGTGTTACCTTATCACGCCTATACCGCTGAACCGATTTAGATGAAATTTGGCATGGGAATAGTTTAGGACTCTGGGAAGGACATAGGGTAGTTTTTATCCCGAAATTCCTACGGGATCAGGATTTAAGCGGGAAACCCCTTCCACACGAACGAAGTAGCGGGCGGAAGCTATAAAATATAAAAAATCAAGTTCAATATCATATTATAAATCAATATCATAATATTGACTAAACCTATAAATAAATGTTACCTTTTCAAGTAGCACAATCTGTGGCTATCGACCCCGTCAGCTGTGAACTTTCGCATATTTTATTAATTTGATCCTGTATAATAAGAACAGGCGCCCGGGTTGAACTTGAAGGGTAAGCGATGCATGCCAAAGTCCTTTCGTGAATGAAGGACCCATCTCGACATACCTAGTAGCTCCGTGGCTCGGAAAGAGCGTTTTACTGTTGGTGCTTCAACATCTTTTGCTGTCGAAGTTTTGAGTGTATCGTCATCATATCGTCGGCTTAGCCTTTTTAGAGTTCCCTATCAGAATGGCAAAAACGGAACCCTTATAGTTCCGACATGTCTGTCCGTCTGTCTGTCTGTCTGTCTGTCTGTCTGTCTGTCCGTCCGTCCGTATGTCACAGCCATTTTATTCCGAAACTATTAGGATTATACATGTGAAACTTGGTAGGTAGATGTATTCTGTAAACCGCTTTCTAATTTTAAGAAAAAAAAATTAAAATAAAGGGGGCTCCCCACACATGGAACTAAAACTGATTTATTTTTTCATGGAACCTATGCGTGTGGGGTATCTATAGACAGGTCTTTAAAATGACATAGGGGTTTCTAAAACCACATTTTTATAAAGTCAATCGTTTAAAAGATATATGCTTCCAAAGTGGTAAAATGTGTGCCCCCCCCCCCCCCCTAACTTCTATAATAATGGAGTGAAAAAACTAAAAAACATATGGGTATGTCTGTAGATCTTAATGTAAACTTTCAACCAAAATTGGTTTGAACGAGATCGGGTCAGCAGTTTTTGTGATACAGCATATTTTCTAAAACCGCAAATATAACTTTGTAATTCATACAAACACTATGAAAAACAATTTATTTGGCGTAGTTGTAAAAAATGTAAATAACCTGGTTTTACTTTTAAGACATTTTTAACGTTTTTTTCGTCAAATAAATATACATATTATATTATATTATTATAGTTACTACGGAACCCTTCATGAGCGAGTCTGACTCGCACTTGTCCAATTTTTTTATAGTATGATGGGGTTGACTTCCATTCTAAGTGGATGCTGCTGATTACTAGTGTTTTAGGTTTAAATTAATTTATTTCATGAATGAATAATCTTTATTTTGCAAATTGGTTATTAAATAACACTTTTACATGTCATTTTTTTATAAATTTAAACTAGATAAGGCCGGTGTTTCCTAACTGACTACCCTGAGAAGAAACACCGAAACAAACTCAGCCGTCCGTCTCTTTTAAAGTCCATACAATCTATACTGGTTAAAAATATATGGGAACCTTGTAGATTACCGTCTGAGGTGATCTTTTGAGGAAAGATGCTCACAGATTTGAGTGGGGATGTCCATACAGTGCAAGCATTTGTCAGATAACGTATAGCTCAACTTAAAATAAGGAGCTTAACGATTTGACGAACAATACCAAGGTAAGGACGTTTGGGTAGGCCGTAAAAAGCACGCAAACTGCCAGACAATTATGTTGTTTCTTAACATTACGGTTAACATACAATGAGATACAAAATACAGCATATAATTAATTAACAATAAGTTGCATTCACCTCTAGAATGTTGGAGGCGTTATGTTAACATTGTTTTTATTTTTAAATAATTAGAATTGAAGCTATAATATAATACATTCCTTCGAGTATTTTATTCGGATCCCCTGAGCTGTCCCCCTGCTCCAAAGGCCTTGTTATGCAGGGTAAAGTCGAGGGTACCAGGCCGTGTATATCGCTCATGCGATGGACCGACGAAATCGAGTCTGCGGCGGGCAGCCCATTGCGTGAATGTTCTAAGATTGATAAAAATGGCAAAAAATCTTTAAGATCATCACATCAGCCCGGAAAACCACATGACAACCACTACCGCTCTGACAAGAGTGTACCAATGGAGAAGAAGGTTGATTTTCGCAAAGTAAAACCTGAATACATTATGTATTTCACATGTTAATATTTGATAAAATAATGTTCTTATTTTACATAAAATTTTAATCTATTTATTCTAACTCTTCTAATCTATTTGAACTTCTCTTTACCTTCCTTTTATTTTCTTCTTGTACCAAGTTATTTTATTAAATCATAAAAAAGGAAAGTGGTTATAAAGTTCAACATTATAAGCTTTTTCCCTATTCTCAAAGTCCTCACGGTCAAATCCTAGGTTCTCAAAACGACAGATAGAACATATTATTTATTTGCTCTTTTTATGGAGGGTTTTTTAAGATTTTGCAGCGATTAAGGCTAGTACAGGTCCTTCAAACTGAAACTGTATCAATAATACAGATATTCGTATTCGGCAAAAAACAAAAAAAAAACAACTAACGGCGATATTAAATGCCAATCACCAATGCCTACCTTCAATAAACATCCACAATTACAAAATATTATTAAATTCAGAACTGAAGAAAGAAAAACAAATAATTGGAATTGGGGCCAAAAAAAAATGGCTCGCTTAAATTTTTCACAAGAAAATCTAACACGAAATCTTAATAAAGTCTTATACATTTTGTACGTTCATTTCTGCCCGATCTTTTTTATTACAATGGCCCTTGAGAGTACGAGGGTATTTTGGAGTGACCCTTCGTAATAATGCTAGGTAAAAGATATTATCTTGTAGGTACTTTAGTAACAATAAAAATCGCGTTTAAGTGTCGTTTCAGAAATACTGAGGTGGCATTTATGGTGGCAAGTGTACTAGATAGATGTTATATTTATTTTGTAAGGATTAAGGGGCTTATTGAAAGGCGGGCTTATTGAAAGTCGAAGACGCATGCAACGCTTTTAAAACACTTAATTGTAAGAAATAAACAAATAGATTTATAAAGCAACACGATGAATTTCCTTGAAAACATTACATTCCGGAGCAAGCGCTCAAAACAAAATACCACTGCAAACAATACAAGCGATATATTAAACGAAACGCTTGATGACTCGACAAGCAGTTTACCTAACTTATCAAAGGACGACAACAATCCACAACAGGAATATATAGCTACGTTGAAAGAACGAATCAGTTTACTCGAACTGGAATTAAATAACGCACATCAAGAAATTGAGTCCTTGTCAACAGAAAATAGTGAACTTAAACAAAAAAATAATTATTTACTACAAAAAGATAATTATTTGACATGTAAATGTTCCGGCATTTCGAACATATCAAAAAAATTCACACCAAATAATAAAAATAGAGTAAGGGAAAAGGAAAAACACATAGAAGTTTCAGCAATTGCACCAGATATGAGTAACATACACCTGACAGCATCATCACCTCTCACAAAAGAAAATAAAAAAACTTCGAAAACACAGGAAGAAAATAATGATAAAAAAATAAAAAAAAGTAAAACTAAAAATATTGCACAACCTCCAACAAATGAGGCGCAGCGTAAAATCTGTATTCTCAGTGCTAACAAAATAAACAAGATAAGGTCAATCGCAGACACTACCCTCGACAAGCATTACGAAAAATGTCACTACCTATCGCCACACTGTAATATTAAACAGCTGTTATACGGTATAGAAACAAAATTAGAAAAATTCACTTTGGACGATTTTTGCATTATACTAGTTGGAGAAGAAGATTTTTATAGAACCTCAGACTATTTTAACATGATTTTCTATATAAGATCAACTCTAGAAAAAGTAAAACATACCAATGTAATAATATGTACTCCGACCTATAAGCTTGGGGAGTATACTAACATGTACAATTGGAGAGTGGAAAACTTTAACAATTTGCTCTATCTTGACATACTGTCACATGAACATGCTTATTTTATGGAGTCAAATAAGAACCTCACATGTGATTACAAAATGTTTAGTAGTAATGGTTCGATAAATAACTTTGGTATGCAAACTATTTTTAAGGACATTTATAAACTAATAATGGAGATTAAGAAATATAATGCTGAAAATACAGGAAACGAGCTTACACAGCCACTCTCATATGAACCCTCACACACTACAACTATTATAACTGACAATAACGAACCAGAAAACCAGTTTTTTCTATGAAGAGACTATAAATATCCTACACCAGAATATAGCCGGACTAATTCATAAATCTGATGAACTCACTGTATGCCTGGAGGAACTAACGGAGAAGAAGACCTACATTGATGTTATATGCATAACAGAACATTTCATGATGTCGGGCTACGAGAAATACCTGTCAATACCAAACTACGACCTGGCTGCATGTTACAGCAGAAAGGAAACCAAAAGAGGTGGTACATGTATTCTGGTTAAAAAGGGACATCAATGGAACAATATTCCTGATATCAATAAATTTTCAAAATGTTTTATCTTTGAATGCTGTGCAATTGAATTGGGTCAATCTAACACCATTGTGATATGCATATATAGAGTACCAAATTCGAACAACTTAGCTTTATTCTTTGAACACTTAGATAAACTGTTACAATATATACAAAAGAAACGCAAACGAAATATTATAATATGTGGAGACTTTAATATTGATATTTTAAATCGCAATAGAATCACTCTTGAATTTGAGTGTCTTCTGCTTAACTTTAATCTAAAATTAGAAATAAATCAGCCTACGAGATTAAAAAGTAAGACATGTATAGATAATTTTGCACATAATCTAAATAAAAAATGCAAATCGGACGTGATCGAATTTGCCCTGTCTGACCATACATGCCAAATACTCAGATGTCCAATAAAACGCATATGTTTGCTAGATCACTGGTACATCAAACGACGTGATTATAGTAATGCCAATTTAAAAAAGTTTCAGGATTGCTTACAAAATATTTCCTTTTTTGAAATCTACGAAACTGACGATCCCGATTTAGCTTATAGCCTATTCTTAGAAACATTTACGTTATTTTATAACCTCTGCTTTCCATTTCGTAAAATTACAATGAAGACATACAAAAAGCCTCAGTGGGTATCACGTGGCATTAGTGTATGTAGTAGAAAAAAACGACAATTGTTGTGGCGTTATAGATTCAAGCCAAATGAAATCACTAAAAGAGATTTAAAAAAATATGCTTCTAAATACAAAAAAATAATTAAACTTACACAACGTGCACAAAATGCATACAAAATTAAAACATCCATAAACAAAGCTAAAGCCACATGGGGAATTATAAACCAAGCAAAACTAAACCTGCCGAAAAGTTCAATATCAGGTATTAAAATTGGTAGTAAAATAGAAACACGTCCACAACGTATAGCAAAAGCATTCAATGACTTTTTTATTGATAAAATAAAGCCTATAACTCCTGATAATAATTCAGTAAAGTCAAATATACCAATACTAAATAACTCTATGTTTATGGCCCCATGTACCTCAAATGTCATTCGTAATATAATAAAATCCCTCAAAAATACTAGTAGTGTAGGATATGATGGTATTTGTACGAAAGTTATTAAATATGTTTCTGATAATATCAGCAGTCATATTAGCCATATTGTTAATTTGTGCATCTCAGCAGGTATTTATCCTCACAGTCTGAAAACAGCCGTAGTTAAACCACTTTTCAAAAAAAACAACAGGGAAAGCATGGAATGCTATAGACCGATAGCACTCATCCCGATATTTTCAAAAATTTTTGAGAAATATATTTATGAACAACTTAATATTTTTCTTGAAAAATACAAAATATTAACTGAAGCACAAAAAGGCTTCCGCAAAAACAAAACCATCAATATGGCCATCTATGATTTTTTAAATACAGTAATTACAAACGTTGACAAGAAAATACCCGTGTGTTCCGTATATTGTGATATGACACAAGCCTTCGACTATGTAGATCATAAGATTCTACTAAAGAAGCTAGAAGCCTATGGGATACGGGGGAACATATTAAAATTGTTAGAGTCATATTTAAAAAATAGGTCACAATATGTGGAAATTTGTAAAATAGATCCAATAACAAAATCAGAATATATATTTAGATCCAATAAAAGAATAGTTAAATATGGTGTACCACAGGGAAGCGTGTTAGGTCCGCCATTATTTTTAATATATATTAATGATTTACCAAAAGTAACCACTCATCACATGTCTCTATTTGCTGACGATAGCACTGTAACTATTAAACATACAAATTACTTATATTTTACGAATGAAATTAATACAACTGTCCAATCAATAATCATGTGGATAAATAATAATAATCTTAGAATAAATATTGATAAAACTAAATTAATGTTATTCAGTCAACGCCCAAATACTTCTAATGTGTTAATTCAACACGATAACAAAATTATTGAAAACGTTGATAAAGCCATTTTTTTAGGTTTAAGCATAGATCAAAGGTTAGATTGGAAAATACACACAGAGGAATTAAGCATAAAAATAAGCAAATCAGCCTATGCTCTTTATAGGCTTTCTTCTATCTTAAATACAGACGCTCTACTCACTGCATACCATGGAATCGTCGGCTCCATTCTAAGGTACGGTGTTATTTTTTGGGGTAACTCGTGCAATAGAGAATTAGTTTTTAAGATACAGAAAAGGTGTGTCAGAACGATGTTTGGACTACAGAGTACTGACACGTGCAAGCCATATTTCATTCAAAATAAAATATTAACACTCCCGTCATTATATATATATGAAGTAGCGGTTTTTGTAAAAACAAACCGAAACCTTTTTAAAAACCTCTCAGATAATAATAATCGAAGCCGACGAGATAACAATAGATTATGTGTAAGAAAATCTAATACAGCACTTATGCATAAGAGCTGTTGAGATTGAGATGTTTTGTATGGCACCAATAATATTTAATCACATCCCTCCGCACCTTAAGGAATTAAATTTAAAAATATTTAAAAAAGAACTTAAAAACATTCTTATAAAAAAATGCTATTATAATATTTCCGAGTTTCTTACTGATAAAGATTTGCTATAGGTTCCACTGTTTTGTTTTAAGTTATATTTTATATTGATTTTTGTTTTATAGTTACTTTTTTTGTTTGGTATATTATAATTATATTCGTTAAGATTAATAGTGATTTAATGTATACTTTTTTTGATTTTGTACCATTTAATGTTTAGCTCTTTAGAATAATTAATTAATTTAGTTCTAGGAAAACCATTTCCTAATATAAAATGTCTCAAATATTTGCACACCAGTTCCCTGGTAGAATATGATGGACTCTTTAATGTATACCTATCAACTTTCTGTACTCGTATTCTTGCAAATAAATAATATTCTATTCTATTCTATTCTATTCTAAGGATTTTTGATGGGTTGTCGTTTGAAAAACCGTTTATACGATATTGGCAGTTACAACGTTTATATGTTTATGCAGCAAAAATACGTAGCACTATTAATCCACAGACTGAACAATAATTACTCGTCATTCTATTCTAAATATATTAAACGCTTAGTGGACTCTTCACGCGATCGAAAGCTATACGAAGTACAGCAGTATCTTATGTTACTAATTTAAATGCAATCGTTTGTGAGGATTGATGTATGGATGTTTGTTACTCTTTTACGCCAAAACTACTAAACGGATCTGAATGAAATTTAGTACGTAGATAATTGACATCCTGCAATAATACATAGGCAACTTTTTATCCCGGAATCGTTACGCGGGAGAACCCTCCCACGCGTACGAATTCGCGGGCAGAAACTGGTTCTAAATAAGTATTGATGGACAATAAGAGTTAATTCCGTCAAGACAAAAAAAGGAAATTTCTGTACGACTATTTTTGGTCTTGTTAACTAATTGTTTTTCTTTTTTTTAACAGTTTTACATACCGTTGAAATATTACAACTCTTGGTTAGAAATAGTTTGGGAATACTTTCATGTGCGTACGCCTAAGGAGTGGAATTCCCTGCCGGAGTGGAGTTTCCCGATAGCTATAACGTAGGGGTCTTTAAGTCAAGAGTGAATAGTTTACTTCTTGGTAAGCGTGCTTCATCTTCGACCACATCATTACCATCAGGTGAGATGGTGGTCAAACGCGAACCTATAATCAAAAAAAAAATTAAAAGTTATGCTCCTCTAGGCGAAATTTTGAGACAAAAGCTTTCAATCTTGGTCTAATCTATTTGAGACTTTTAACCAAAAGGTTTACTGAATAATGAATGTCTTGTCTCATTAAGTCAAACTCTAACGCTATCAACGTCAGAAAAATGCTGAAATTTTACTTTTCACTATAATTTATGGTCTCTTTTCCAAATTAATTGATATTTATTAACATCTTTGATATTTCCAATATGATTATATACTCATTAAAAATATCACCACCAATTCATTACAATCAAACATAAAACTACATATAAAAAATAGTGACATACAACACAAGGAGTATAAACAAGTTACAGCTAATGACCTCACGTGCACGGACTAATTACAGAAAAAGTACCTACTATATTGTTTGAAGGAGTACGGCTGTACAATGCTCTGCTGGAGGATTGGAAACGAATTGATAGTGTAAATATCTTCAAAAATAAACTTAAGAAACATGTCCGAACATTGTAACATAACGCCTCCAACACTCCAAGAGTGAAAAGAGTTAATCTATACTAATATTATAAAGCGGAAAAGTTTGTTTGTTTGCTTGAACGCGCTAATCTTCGAAAGTACAGAGTGGATTTCGATGAAATTTGGTATCGAAGTAGCTTGAAGCTTGAGGAAGGTTATAGACTACTTTTTACGCTACTGCAAAAAAGGAGAGTTATATTTTTGCCGTGATAGAATCCACGGGAGCGAAGCCCCGCGTGAGTACTAGTAATTAATATTCAAATATATCAATACTTTGTGTATCTCATTTTAAGTGAACCATAATGTTCTTATGAGAAATAAATGTCTTTAAACCTAATATTGTATTAATATATATTTGTGTTATTAATAATAAAACCCGTATTTGAAAGAAAATCAATTTAAAAAAAAATTGTATAAAAAATAAAATTAATTAAAAATTAGAAACAAAAGAATATTTATTCTTCATCTGTTTAGCTTTTTACCAATTATGCTGGGGTCTATCGAAGCGACTGCCTATCTGACCTCCACAGCCCATTAGCTGGGTAACTCGATACCCCTTGGTTAGACCAGTGTCAGATTTACTGGCTTCTGACTACCCGTAATGACTGTCAAAGATGTTCAAATTACAGCCGGGAACCACCAACTTCCAAACTCTCGGTTACTACTGACAAATCTCTTATTGAAAAACCAATATTACTTTTTGTCCAACCTGGGAATCGAACCCCAGATTTCATATCCAGCAATCGCCCATGCGACCACTAGACCAACGAGGCAGTTTATATGATATTCTTACACAATCTATACTAATGTTTTAAAAAGTTAAAATTTGTAAGTTTGCATGTAATCTCCACAGCTAATGATCCAATTCTATTTTTTTTAATTTGTTCATATTCATATAGCATAAATTTTTCATTCATATGCCTATTCATATTTTCATTCATTTAGGCTATAAATTATAATTATTTTCTATTAAATACTCTACGAAGCGCCAGCGAAAAATTAATCCATTAATAACAATATTGAAAAAAAATAACAAATGGACTATTATAAATTAATTTGTACCTAATTTAAATTCATAGTTATATTTATGTTGAGAAAAATTTATGTATTTTATTATTTATTATTATCATATTATTTAAAAAGACTGTTTTTTCAAACCGACAACATGGTTTTGAGGGAGCTATTTCTACTGGGAAGCTATATATACTCAACTAAATAAATAATAACAAATGCAAGTTTTAATAAATTTTTATTTATATCTGTAAACATGGGCCTATAATCCAATACCTACATTGGACAAATACGCCTAAGCACAGATCAGCTGTAGGTATGTAGATATATCAATCGATATATATACAACGTGTAACGGAAAGGGTATATACATACCAAGGGCACGGCTTCTTTGGGTGATATCAAACGATATTGGAAAGGTTTTTTAATCCTATCTCTACATGTTCGGAAGTAATAAGAATTTTTAATACATTGATACCAGATACAGTACTAGGCGCACAGAATTACGGAAGAGATATATCGTGATATTTGCAAGTAACGTGGAAAGTTATTGACCTACGTAGTGTGGTGACACGATTGTTATGATTTCAATTTAAGAATCTTACGAAACCGCAAATTTGGTATAAATTTTTAGAGTATTTAATTTTGAGTTGAAACCCTTCCAGTATCGTTTGATATCATCCAAAGAAGCCGTGCCTTTGGTATGTATATACCCTTTCCGTTACACGTTGTATATATATATATATATATATATCAATAGATATGTAAATATATAAATAGTTATTTGTTTTTTTGCTTACTTAAGCAACCGTTCCATTGATTATAATCTTTCCATTGTATTTTTTGTCACCTCGGCTTAGCAGCAATCGATACTGGCTTCGAATCGTAAACACTTCCAATAATAGTAGCTCAAATTGCTAATCGGACCAAAAGTAAGAAATTTACACCTTACTAGATTTTACTCTATCAAAATCTCTTTCAAGCCGAGTTAAAATTATTCGCAACTAGTTTTGCTCGCGACTTCGTTCGCGTGGGAGCTGTACCCCGCGCTATTCCCGATCGCGTGAAAATTCCGGACTAAAAACTATCCTATGTCCTTCCCAGGGTTTTAAACTATTCCCATGGAAAATTTCATCTAAATCGGTTCAGTGGTTTAGGCGTGAAAAGGTGACAGACAGACAGAGTAACTTTCGCATTTATAATATTAGTACGGAAATATGGATATTAGCTTTTACAGGATACATAAGTATCCTAAGATATATATAATATCTTATTAATTTCGTGTCATTATTATTACAATTTAGGTTTTGTTATTTGAGAGCAGTGCTGTCCCAATGATTACAGGCCGGACTTATGAGTTTTTGGTCTTCAATTCGAACCCAGTTAGGCATATTACTTGGCATAATTTATATCATCACTATCGTAAGGAATCCGGTATATTCTAGGACCAAAATTCCGAAGACATGCGACAGCGAACAACCCGTACTGGGCCCACGTGGAATAGAAGAGAATAGGCTGTAATCCATACAGCCTATTCTCTCTGATAGAAAGGAGGCCTATGGCTTAGGGATAGGCTGACCGTGTTATGAGTATTTATTTTAAGAGAACTAGCAATATCAGTAGAATTACGAGCAATCTTACTAACCCCTCCAACTAAGCTGAATATACAATATGTAACAAAAACCCTGTCCGATCCAATAAAGGCGTATTCCTGGTTAAGCATACGTACTAGAAAAAATAAAGTTTTAAAAATGTAACTCATAAAAATCAAAAGTTGTTGATTTTTTATTTTTGTAATCCAAGCAAAATTTAACACTGGATCTGGCAAATTTTCATAAGTTGACAACACTCCACCCACTCAGGCGGCGTCTTTGATACAAATTGTAGGTGAGGCGTCGAGCGATCAGTGTGGCCTTTGATCAGTTTTTATTTTTTAATTAAATTTAATTATATTCACTGGGGAAAAATAATAATCTCAAATCCATTAAATAGCTACGTGTATGTGTACGTAGTACGATGCCGAATAATACTCGTAAGGATCGGACAGGGTTTTTGTTACATGCTGTATAGGTACATATTCAGCCTAGCTTCGTGTCTGGAGTTGGTTCACAGCAATAGTGTAATGGGTGGGGTTCGAACCCGCCACCTCTCGATCACCAGTCCAACAACTTAGCAATTAGGCCATTGACGCTTCAATTTGTCTTGAACAAGTACAATGTAGCCGTAAGCTCTTGACTGTTAGAGACTACCTTAGTTTTGAGTAAAGCTATAAATATGCTGTCGTAAGAATTTAGATTTATCCAGTGTTTTTATCAATTTGTATATAGTAGTAGACTCTAAGCGCGACGAAACAAAAGCCCGACCACCAGAGGTAATTAATTACAAACACATTAATGGTGTTGTCACTTGTCCACACTGTGGAAGATTTTTTTTAAACAAAGGCGATTTTGCTAGCCGCCCACATGAGAGACTATGAGAAGCGCCAATAGGAAGACGAAGAAACGGTCGCCGTTGACGAAAATGGCATGTAAGGACTATTATATGGGAAAATGTATGTATGTTTTTAATTATTTTCTTATTGAATCGCGGCATTCATTAAAAAATTGGTACATTTGGTATGTTCAACCTTTTGGTTACTGTGAGAGAACAATGAATGAGATTTCATTAAATTTTCACTGTTCAAGCCTCGTGGTAGAGTAAAAGTTTGCGGGGTAAATGTCGTTTTGACATAGTTTCATATGGATTCGAAAGGGCCTAAAACCATTACCAATGCAGAGTGAAAAGTCTTGTAGTAAATTTGGCTACTAAGTACAATAATGAAAATTCCTAAAGCTCTTGAAAGTCTTTCAGTAAGATTATTAAAAATATATTAGACACGTATTTTTCTACAGTCAAGTAAATAAAAAATAAAGATATTACAGTACGTTAACATTTTGCGTGATGTCATGGCCACTTCAAAGCCTCTTTTTCTGAACTTTAACGCATTTTATGTTCGACAATTTGATAACACTAAAAATAACAACTTGTCTAATATTTTTTGAAAATAATATTTTAGTTTAAAAATATATTTATTTGAAGAAAAAATGCTATGATGGATTTTAAAATGCGGTTAGAAATTGGCTTCAAAATTGACGAGGGCATCTAAACTTTCTATCATGCATAAGTACTGCCAAAAGACAAAATTTAAATAATATCTTAAATTCTAATTATTTAAAACTAGCACTTCACCCGCGACTTTGTCCCCCTTCGCTATTTTTTTTCTCTGGGTGGGAAAATCATCGAATGACTTCTTCCGCTCTGGGTGGAGCGGGAGGAAGTGTCAGACTTCTACTGACTAAAAACCCACCCTGTTCCATCAGCTGCCCTTAAGTTGCGGGGCCGCGGTATCTCGTTAGAACATTCCCGCAACCCCGGGACTTTGTTCGCCTGGATTTCCAAATAGTTTATCGCCTATAAGTATATAGCACTCACAAATAATGCACTTTACTACTAATGATAACTTTTTTAGAATTGGATCTTTATGACATTTGAAATTTTACCTCTTTATATTATTCGTATTTTAATTATTTATAGCCGCACAGTTTAGGCTGGAAACAGTGCTTGACCGACGGTCGGCGCTGACCGTCAGTCGGCGTAGCTATATCTATGCAAGCCTATGAATGCGCACTCAGCTACGCTGACGATTTTCACAACCGACGGTCAGCGCTGGCGGTCAAAATGTACGGTCAGCGCTGACCGTCGGTCGAGCGCTGTTTCCAGCCTTAGTCTTCAAGGACAAGCAACAATCGCCAAGGTTGTTCTGCAGATGGGTGACTATCCGTAACGTACCGAGTTTCCTCTGCGCTTCGAATAACACACGTTAACCGTTGGTCTTGAATACCGTGTGAACATCTTTCGACATTAGAAATGAAATGAAATATTTAATTTAAAATTTGGTTATAAATAACACTTTTACATGTGCTTTTTTGCCAATTTTTTTTAACTAGATTTGGCCGGAAAGTGAAGTCAACGTCACTTTTAAAGACCATACAATTCGTACTAGTCAAATGAAAAAAGGGTAGTCACGGGTAAAGAGAAGCTAGAATATAATCTGATACCAGCTTACTAAAGAATATCTTGTATTGGAAGCCGATTTGACTCTACTTTAGTCAGACTGCATATACCTATGCGTAGATTGATAAATTTTAACAAAAATAAAACATTTTCTTTACAAAATAATAAAATAACCTCTTTGATCTTTGCAAAGCTTGTGGGGCTGAAATCTTTTAGTGAGATTTTCTATATAAAAATACATTTCATATAAACTATGACTGTATTAGGTCATCGAACTATATAGGAGAAGATTTTTAATATATCTTCACATAGAATTTAAATGTATAGACATATATACAGTATATTAACTAACAGAGGGCGTTCCCGTTAACCCGCAATAGTATACCATCCACAGATGCTAAAAAATATTACCATTAGAAACAAAATGTTCTTATTTTTTTAACATTAAAATATTCACTAGAAGTGTTTACTTGATATGTAAAAGAAACACTTTGTACACGCGTACGCATTAATAAATATATTGCGATGTTGCCATCCTTCAAGTACGCGTGTACAGAGTGTTTCTTTTACGTATCAATTTAACATTTTTAGTGAATATATTTATATTAAAAAAAAATAAACATTTTGTTTTTGAATGGTAATATTTTTTAGCATGTATGGATGCTATACTATTGCGGGTTAACGGGAACGCCCTCTGTTAGTTAACATACTGTATGTGAATATTTGATTACCCACATAGATACTACGGGTGTGGTAATAAAAGAAACTAGGAATTTTTGGGACTAAACTACGAGTTCAGATAGAGACAGATCTCTTCTACCCTTTTCCTAACTGTGTTTGGGTAGGCTTCCAGGGTACTGGAGCTGAGAATCTACCAGCATTTTACATGGAGCGACTGTATATCAGGCCTATATAATCAAATAACCAGAAATAACACCATACCTCTTGACAAAACCTGTGACGATATTTAAACTAATATTATATAATATACAACGTGTAACGGAAACCCCATATCTATCCAAAGGGGCTGAAGACAACACCTGGTATGGAGTCTCTATGCACAGTTTCAGCTCAAAATAAGTGACTCAAAGAATTGATACCAAATTATCGGTTTCATATGTTTCTTGAATACCAATCATAACAAACGTGTCACAGCACTACGAGGGTCGATAACTTTCCACGTCACTTGCCAATAACACGGTGATTCTCTTCGTTCTTCTTAATTTTAAAATTCTGCCTCTTGTATCAATGTATTGAAATTTCTATTATACTTCACACATGTAGACATAGAATTATAAAACCCTTGCCATATCCATCCAAAGAAGCCGTGCACTTGGTATGTATATACCCTTTAAATTACACGTTGTATACACTCTCCGCCCGACGCTCGCCCGAGACGGTCGTGCCGCTCTGCGCTCCCGATCATTCTGTGTCTGTGTCATCGCTTCGTCGCGCTAGCCGTGACGTCATTCGTAGTCGCCGACTACAACTCCCGATCCGGAACCGCCTTTTTCAAGGCAGTGAAGGATATTTTGTTTCTATAACAGAGTGTTGTCAAAAACGTTTTGCCCCTTCAGGGAAAACCACAGTTTCGTGGTCCTTGGTTGGAAACCTCACGGTGTCAACGAAACCAAGGGGGTGTTGACCCGACACACCCGCTGATCCCCTTCAGGGTGAAGCAGTTAATTGGAGTCGAGTGCTAGGTTTTGGCCTTGGGGGATCTCCTAGTCAAACCTAGTTACTGAGTTTCCCTTTCAGCTACTCACCTAGTGTCGGTTGGGTGTGTCTACCCCTTCGCACTAGACCCAATAGGGCCCGGTTCGCACAATAAGACTGGCGACCGGTTACAAGCTTAGGGCTCACCATTAGGTACTCACCTCCCAGTCTCTACCCGACTGGGAGGGTTACACATCACCGGACCCATCCATCTGGGGAGTTAGGCCAGTTAGGCTTTAAATAGGCCCCCCGCGGGAGAGCAATCTCCAAAATTTCCCCGTTAAATTTTTGATCCATTTGCCAATCATAGCGAACTCCAATATTTTGGAGATATTATTAGAAATCCTTAGGGAAAACCCTGCTATTTCCGCCAAATATGGCGGAAAAATACAACGTGAAATCGCTAATTGTCCCCCGGCTACTGAAGCCAACGTCGCTGATTTTAGTGACGCGCTTGACAGCCCATTATCTCCCCCGCTTGCCGATCAAGGCATCCCGGTTGGTCAATTCACGGAAGTATTTATTAACTCCGATCCCATTGTTCGTCAAACAACGAACGACTTCTAGGTAGATAGCCCTTTATTGCCCCCGCCCGCCGACAAAATCGTGCCGATCTCCCGATTCCCGAAATCACCCATTGTTTCCGGCCCACCTACTAATCCTATTGTTCATAGAACAATGGACGCCGCGCAGGTGTGCGCTGCACCTGAATTCCATGAAATGGACACCACCGAACCTGTGTCCAATAACAACTCCGACAATGATTTGTCATCATGCCCCTCGTCCTCGGAAGACGACTTTCAAGTCGTCACCGGCGGCAAGAGAAAGAAAGGGAAAACTGCCTCCCAGGCTTCCGCGTTGCCCCCGTCCCCAACTCAAACGCCCGTACGACCCGCTAGCCTCGTCCCAACTACCTCTACTCGCGCGCAGGATCCCCCCAGCCCGATAGCCCAAACTTCCTCAGCCCAAAGGAAGCAACGCCCTCCGCCCCCCATTATTTATCCCATTATCCCCATTATTACATCCAAGACAAGGGGAAATGGACTGATGTGTCCAAGATGTGTGCTGATCGAAAGATCAACTACACAAACGCCCGTGCCTGCCAAAATGGCATTAAAGTCACCGTCCCTACGTCGAACGACTATAGGGAACTATATCGCACCCTCCGTGAAAGGAATATTTCCTTTCACACTTTCTCCTTCCCCGAGGATACGCCCACTCGTGTAGTTATTAAACGTGTCCCTAAAGAAATCCTAGTACAGGATATTAAAGACGACCTTGCCGATCAAGGTATACTAGTGATCGCCGTCCATCGCTTACATAAAGCGAGAGGTGGTGAATTGTACGACATGGTTCTTGTCATTTGTGAACCAACCGAAGGTCATCACCCGATTTTCAAGATTAAGTCCATTTGCTCCCTATCCGGTATCTTAATTGAAAAGCCCTATAAAACCGCAACAGTGGGACAATGCCACCGTTGCCAACTGTATGGCCATGCGCAGAGCAACTGCTATGCGACTCCCAGATGCGTCAAGTGTCTGGGCGAGCACAGCACTGCGGACTGCCCTCGGCCCAAAGACCGAACCCTCTGTTTGGAACCACCCAGCTGCGTTCTCTGCGGCCAGACCGGTCACCCGGCAAACTACCGCAGCTGTCCCAAAGCCCCCAAACTCGCTCCTAAATTAGCGAAGCGCGCCAACGCCCGCCTACAAAGAGAGGCACCTTCCTCTCAAATTCCCCAACGTCTCGCTCCTCAGAGACCATCCCCGTGGACCAGGCTAAACGACGAAAAAGCCTTTCCCTCCTTGGCTCCTGCCAAACCTTTGCAGGCATTGATGGATATACCCATCGCAGCGCAGATCCTGCCTATAGCCGTGGCTCCAGAGGCCACAACCAGTCCCAAACCCGCGCCTCAAACCACTGCTGCTCCTGCAGCCAAACAACCGCCCAAACCCTCACCCGTCGGGAACGGCGAGTCTTGCGCCCAGACTCTACTGTGCCACTATAAAATATTTATGACCCGCCAAGCCAGGTCTCTCCGCGATGCCCTTCTGGCTGCCGAGCAGCAGAACAACGGCAAAATTACTACGGAAATGTACAGCCAAATATTCAGCACACACAGTGATGTCGTGCTAGGCCTCGACCAGATGGATGCGATGGACTGATCCAATGGATTCCCAACGCACAAACCACACTAGGCCTCGATCCCTTAAATTAGGTTTTTTCAACGCCAATGGCATTTTCAACCAACGCGCCGAAATAACTAAATTCCTCCGCGACCACCAATTAGACGTCCTCCGTATACAGGAGACCCTTTAGAAACCCCACCGCGCTGACCCCAAAATTGCGAATTACCGTCTAGTTCGCAATGACAGAACACGCTGCCACGGCGGCAGTACCCTTATTTATTATAGGAAGGAGTTATACTGCATCCCTCTCAGCCCACCCGCGCCTCTCTCTCACCTAGAGTACTCTGCCTGTCGACTAGGCATGACTGGTCATCCTCCGATAACCATCATCTCTGCCTACCATCCTCCACCATCGGTCGCGTCTCTTGCTTCAGACGATCCTATCGCGCTCACCAGCGATCTCACGACTCTCTTTGGCCTGAGTGACTCCGTCTTACTAGCGGGCGATCTCAATGCCAAACACCCCGCTTGGAACAGCAACACGACAAATGCCAGAGCCAGAAGCATGTATAACCTAGGCGCGACCCTAAACTATGACGTCATCGCTCCGATGACTCCTACCCACTACCCACACGACCCCAACCATAGGCCCGATGTCCTCGATGTGGTGCTCCTAAAGAATGTAAACCTCCATTTGCACTCCATAGAAGCGCTTCACGAGCTCAACTCGGATCACCTTTCCTTTATCCTACACCTAGGTTCCCGCTCAGGTAACCATGATCCTACCCAATCTCCTCCGACCCAATTGATCACCGACTGGAGGAAAGTAAGTGAAAAACTGAAATCCACCACGTCGCCTCACTTGGACACCATTCCTGACCACATAGTCTCAGTCGCTGACACGACGGCGGCGATCGACTCGCTTACAGATCACGTACAATCCGTCCTGAACGATTGTTCAAGGGAAGTTCCAGTAGCGGAAGACCACCGCTGGAAACTCCCGGACGATGTACGGAATCTGATAACCGAGAAGAACGCAGCCATCTGCGCGTACAGCGCTTTTCCCTGCGCCGCAAACAAAGCTCACATGCGCAACTTACAGCGTGCTGTAAGGAAACGCATTGCCGAGCAGCGTAATGCGAGCTGGGACAAGATGCTGAGCGAACTTGAGCCCACCCATCTTGCCTTCTGGCAGCTTCAGAGGAAGTTACGATCCACTGAAGAGGCCACAATGCCTCCTCTCATTCGTCCCGATAAGAGTGTCGCCTTCGATAACTCTGAAAAAGCAGAATGCCTAGCCGACAGCCTAGAGTCCCAGTGTTCTCCCAGCTCTCAACCAGTAGACCAAGCCCACCTCGATATGGTGAACGCCGAAGTCGAACGTAGAACTTCCCTTCCGCCCGTCGAAGATCCCGATAATCCACTGGCCCCCATCACTCCTGATGAGGTCCAGGATATCATTAAAAGTTTCCAACCGCGAAAAGCCCCTGGCTCCGACGGCATCACCAATAGGGTTTTCAATCTTTTCCCCGCCCAGCTTATAGTGCTAATGACTGCCATCTTCAATGGCGCATTGAGCAATAATATGTTCCCCGCAACCTGGAAACAGGCCACCGTCATAGGTATTCCCAAACCAGGCAAGCCCAAGTCTGACCCGTCTAGCTACCGTCCCATTAGCTTACTCAACGTCCTCGGTAAAATCTATGAAAGGCTTATATATAAGCGGCTCAAAGATTTTGCCGAAGCAAAGAGTCTAATACCCAATGAGCAGTTCGGATTTAGAACCGAAAACTCATGTATCCAACAAGTTCACCGCATAGTAGAACACGTCAGCGCCGGCTTCCAACGGGGCGCAATAACGGGAGCCTTATTCTTCAACATAGCGAAAGCGTTCGACAAAGTCTGGCACAATGGCTTAATCTATAAGCTATACCAACTCGGCGTGCCTGACCGTCTCGTGCTCATCCTACGGGACTTTTTATCGAATCGCACCTTTCGTTATCGAATTGAGGGGGAGCTTTCCTCCCCCCATCCCATTCGCGCAGGAGTTCCTCAAAGCTCCGTACTATCCCCCCTCGTTTTCACGCTATTCACTAGTGATATTCCCAAGCATAAAAATACCCAACTAGCCCTAATCGCTGACGATACGGCTATCTATTATACCGGTCTTAAACCCGATGCCATCGCTCGCACTCTCCAAACTTCCGCAAACACTCTGGCCAAGTGGTTCCGGAAATGGAGAATCGAAGTCAATCCAGACAAAAACCAGGCAGTCCTCTTTTCTAAACCGCGGATAAACCCAGCCTCCCCCTGTCCGATTACCATGTACGGCAAGCCGATCCCTTGGGAAAAGCAAGCCAAATACTTAGGCGTGGTCCTCGATAGACACCTCTCCTTCGCTGAGCACATAAAGCAGGCACGTTCACGCGCCGCTTTCGCTCTAGGTAGGCTCCACTTCATTCTTAGCTCTCGCAGCAAGTTATCACTCAGGTGCAAGCTGCGTATTTTCACCGCGGTCATCCGTCCCATCATGACCTACGCCTGCGCTGTTTTCGCACACGCAAAGCCCTACCTCCTCCACAAGATGCAGACCCTCCAAAACCGATTCCTCCGTAGAGTCACGGGAGCCCCCTTTTATGTTCGAAATGAGCTTCTTCACGCAGACCTCAAGATGCCCACCATCCAGCAGTTCATGAAACGCGTCTCCAAGCGTTTCTTTGAAACTTCAATCCAACATAGGAATCCCCTTATCGTATCGGCCGCCCAATACGAACCCTCGCGTATCTCTAAGATTCGCCGACCAAGGCATACCCTAGTCACTCCCGATGACGCAATCACCCTGCTCCAAGAGAGCCGTAGAGAAACAAGTACAGTGGCACACAAACACAAAAACCGACCGTCCTTCCGTCCTCGCTGCCGAGGCCCGCCGCGACGTCCCCGTAATAGTCCACCCCGACCCTTGCCAGAGCCAGCCCGCGACGCTGAGCCAGTAGCTTTAAATTCCCTTATTAATAATAATAATGATATGATCCAGCTTGTCCCTAGCTGCCCTCCCCCTGCGACGCCCTAAGCCGAGGTCCGTACCCCACAGGGGGTGCCCTTAGCGTGTAGTCGCATAGTTTGTAAGTTTTTTTAATAAGCCCTGGCTGGAGGCTTTAATTAATTTATTAATTAAGGCAACCACAGGCAAGCCCGGTTAAGCAGCCGACAACCTCAGAGGTTGACCTGCGAGATGCCACACAAAAAAAAAAAAACACGTTGTATAAAGCGGAAAAGTTTGTTTGAACGCGCTCATATTTGAAAGTACTGTGGTTGGATGAAATTTGGTATAGAAGTAGCTTGAAGCTTGAAAACAGTTATAAGCTACTTTTACCCGACTGCAAAAAGGAGGATTATGTTTTTATCGTGCACAGGACCGAAGCCACGAGCGACCACAAGTAATATTATAAAGCGGAAAAGTTTGTTTGTTTGTTTGAACGCATTAATCTTCGAAAGTACAAGGTGGATTTGAATGAAATTTGGTATGAAAGTATCTTGAAGCTCCTCTCGCGTGTCTTAAGTTACACAATGTGACATAAGAAAAAAATGCTCCAAATGTCTTATTAAGTCGGACAGTTACACTTAAGGGCTTGGTCAGGATTGGTCGATAAATATCTGTGGTTGTGTTGCAAGTAGCAATACGTTCTGCATACACCGCTAAAATGAACGAAAAAGAAATTTACAAGATGCCTCTGTGTTTTTTGTTGTGACGCCGCAGACTTTTTCGTTGTGTTATCAAATAGTTTTTATTACTTTTTATAATAGTTTTTATTAATTTTTTGGAATAATTTGTGTTAAAATTGTCTACACATTTTTTTTTATATTTTTTTTTCGAATGTGAGTGAAAATTATAAAAGTGAAAACATATCACATCACTGCGAGATAAGGTCAGTTTGATTTGCTTATTGAATGATATAAATAGTTAGATAAACTCATAACGAAGCCAGGAAGGTATAATATATACCATGATAATGGCCATAAATTGCCGATTTATCATTCTTTCTGAAGTCCTACCCAAAAATCATAAGGAAATTCAACATGCGACACTCGAGGGGTTAAGGAGCGCTATAGCCTACTTTTTACCCGACTGCCAAAAGAAGAGTTATGTTTTAACATGATAAAGTCCACGGGAGCGAAACCCCGCGCGTTCAATGACATACGAATAGTTTAACGTGCTTTACGAGCCTCGAAAGAATCTCGATTTGTTAAGAAAGTCACCCATGCACTCACAGACTTTCGCAAGCATTACTTAACCTTGAATGTTGATCCGTAACGCTGTCATTATTTTAACCTTTTTTTTTAAGGATGGTAAATCATCCTATTACTGCCTCCCATCTGATCTGATCTGGGCGAAACGGAGGGTGTGTCAGACTTTTACTGACTAAAACCCATCCGTGTTCCATCATATGCCCTTCGTGTTCCGAGGCCGCGGTAACTCTTTCGAACAATTCCGCAACCCCGGCAGGCAACGGCCCCCTTATGGGCCCCGACAATTTTGCTGACACTCTTTGAGGCGCGCGTGGTATACGACGCGCCGTCTACACGGGCCTGGTTTCAGTCAGGCGGCGAGCTACCCATTGCTCGCAGCTCGCAGGCCCGCGCCGACAGTGGCTGGGAGTCACCCTGTGACTCCCGACGCCCGGTGCGTCTCCTGCGGCGGCTGGGGTGCGGGGGCTGTGAGACCCGTCTCTCCTTCACGCGTCCCGCCACCTCCTTCGCTTGCATAACTGCTTCGCAGAAAGAGGTGACCGCTTCCCATGCCTCCTCGCTCCGGACCATGGATTGAACCAGGGCCGGGAGCGAGAGGTCGCCGCCTATCGCCCCAATGAGGACACGGCGGAGCTCTGCCCAAACGGGGCAAATCTCCACTGTGTGTTCCACCGTGTCCTCAGGGCGATTCTCGCAGTAATGACACCCGGGCGTTTCCTCCCGCCGAATCTGACACAAGTAACTCCCGAAACAACCGTGTCCGATGAGCACCTGCGTCAGGCAGAAGGTGAGGACGCCATGACGCCTCTTTAGCCACTCCTCAAAGACGGCTGCCCAGCGCTGGGTTGCGATTCTTGGTTATTATTTTAACCTAAAGCTCTAAACAAACAAACAACATACAAATAAGCTCTATACAAACGAAATCCTGTTATATTGTCGAATAGAATATCTCAAGGCTTTCCCATATGCTAATGGTGACAATACCTATATCATTATAACTTTTCTGTGGTGGGCTATTTATGATATACCTGCCATGTGCGACTCCGCTTGCGTAACGGTGAGGTAACCCTGCTCGCCGGCCGCAAGCCCGCGCCTACGGTGGCCGGAGATCGGCTCCTGATCCCCGACGCCCGTGGCAGAAATCCTGGTGAAACGATTCAAACGTTTTAGATATTGCAATGAAATTATCAGAAAACAATAACAGAGTAGTAGGTATAGCCATGCCTACCAAGTCTACAGCCCGCATTCTAAACACACATCATAACCTCATGTAATATTAAAATCCAATCCTCCAATATTACGGTTATATCCCTTTTATCTTTCGACAAACGCCCAACACTATTCAAAATAAAATATTTAATGTTCGTTGGTAAATATTATTGAAAAATTTTGTTAGTCAGCATCCAAATTGGATTGTAGTAGGTTTAGCTGGGGAAGAAAACAGTCGAATCATATTCTACCAATATCTTGGTAGGATTTTGTTTAAATTTTTAATCCGGGTAGGGGCGCGCTACAATCATTTATATCTGTTTGAGGTGTTTTAAAATTGCTGTGTCTAAAATGTTAGGGAATGATAAATTGTTGTTAAAAGAAAGATAAAGATTTTATTTGCGAGCGATTTAAGGGCGACTGAATTTGATCACATTTCATAAAGAAATTATGTCTGCCTTTAATAATGTCTTAGACATCCCAATTATTTTCAGTGTTTTTTCTCTAACATGGGTAACAATGACCTCAACTAGTGTTTAATATATACGCATTCCGTTCATTTACATTATAAAAAAGTCTGGAACTCCCGCTTCACCCAGAATGACAGGAGTCATTTAATTTTGATGATGTTCCCACCGGACAAAAAAGAGCCTGAGCTACTGGTGATTAGGACTCTAGAGAACGCCAGCTCCTCGCAATAAGAACCATATTGTAGATATTTATTTAGCCCTGCAGTGCAAGCTTCGACAGATGGCCGTCGAAGCATTTTACCATCAGGCCATTGGCCGCTACAACAATCGGCACAATGATAGCCGAATTCACATTCCTCATGTCGAAAACCTCCTGTGCTAAGTTGAAATTCGTTACTCTCTGTTTTTCAGCTTTTGTGAGGTTCTTTTAACGTGGTATGGAAAAAAAAAAAAAAAACAAGCATTACGACCTTATTAAAATCATTTATTCAATTCCACCCACATTTATAGCTCTCTTTAAAAAAATCACAGCTATACTAACATATACTTACAGTCTTGTTTAGCTTAAGGTATTTAAATACTTGTGCCTGAACTAGGTAAACCTTTATTTCAGTCGATAAAAATTAACATTGTTTTAAACAATCACATTATGTTAAATAATATGTTAATAAAACAAATCATTGACGATACTGATATGATATTGATATGATATATATACAACGTGTAATTTAAAGGTTATATACATACCAAGTGCATGGCTTCTTTGGATGATAACAAACGATATGACAAGAGTTTTGTAATCCTATGTAAACACGTGTAGAACTTATTAGAAATTTCAATACATTGATACCAGAGACCGAAATTTTCAAATTAAGAAGAACGAACAGAATAATCATGTTATTGGCAAGTGACGTGAAAGTTATTGACCCTTGTAGTGCTGTGACACGTTTGTTATGATTGGTATTCAAGAAACATATGAAACCGATAATTTGGTATCAATTCTTTAAGTCACTTATTTTTAGCTGAAACTTTGCATAGAGACTCCATACCAGATGTTGTCTTCAGCCCTTTTGGATAGATATGGGGTTTCCGTTACACGTTGTATATAACAATTACATAACTAAGTACAGGTCAAATCGAAATTTAATAACTGTGTGATGATACCAAGTTATTAGTTGCGTTAATTAGATATTGTCAAAGGACCATTTCTATTTTAGCGCAATTAATCTGTATCTTCGTAGGACTAAACCCACACAAATGCCGCTCATACAACGAAGAATTACAAACGAACCATGAATCTCAAATTTAAAATAAGACAAAGACATAATCAACTTATGAATTAAGTCTTCATTAGTAGCAGTAATCAAGAGACGTCTTTTAATGCAACCGTTATGAATGGGGATAGAAAATCTTTTACAATCATCTTCAACAATGGTCCTGTAATCTCATAAAGAATTCTCCTAGTCCATTACTTGGAGTTTATTCTGTAAATTACAACTAGTTGCTTTATTGGAATGACTGTTTTTTTATAATAAAAGTATAATAACAATCTTTTATTTCAGACTTAAAGTCGATTGAGTTCGGGTACAAACAAATGCTAATGTTACATCTACCAGAAAAACCAAATATTTAATAATTTCAGCACTTCGATATCTAGGCCTATCCAACGTCCAAGTAACGGGCTATCCCAACTATCTTCTAAAGTATTTTTGACGTGAAACGTCTTTAAGATCGTTACAGGGTACCATGTCAGAAAACCGAACCGTAACGAATTGGTCTATATCGTTTGTCCTTAATAACTACAAAACGATTCATCGTAGAAACATGAATTTAGTGTCATTATTTAGCGTATATAGTCAGCTCGTTGTTAAGACCTAAAGTTTGCAACGAGGTAGGGCGGAGCGGCGGGGGAGGGGCACTGCGTTGAAATAGACGCTTTGATCACGTTAAAAGCAACGGCCGTGTGCACCGACACAGCCCCACCCGATTTTTTTTTATACCTATATGATGCTCTTTTAGTAACAGGTTTCAACTGTCATTTACAGATTTTTCATAGTAATCCATGTTTGGTTTTAGAATCTCATACTCAGTATTTCAATTTAGTACCTATACATTATACAATCAAAGTTTTATGAAGTACTGAGACCCATAATTTTGACCCATCCTGCTACTATTTATTATTTATATGTAATGAAAATCGAAATTAGTCCATTGCAGTATCACTTCACAAAGAAAGGAAATATTTTAATTTGACACACACAGATACACACAATGCACCCAGGATCAAAAATAAAAGAATATCTAATCCTGTGAGATGTACTAAATAGGTCCAGTTCATCAAAATATCAGGTAACTAAACCCCTTTGAGAAAAATAGACAAGGCTTTTTTGCACTAGTTTACGTAATTGCAATTGTTAGGAGACAACCGGTAGCAATCGCAAACTACATACCACTCATAGCTACAGCCACACAGTAACACAATGAGTCAACCGTCCAAAATTTAATTCGTTTCAAAGTTGCCTGCCTAATTCGTTTACCCATTCGGGAAATTAAATAGATGGGTAATATAGCAACCCCATTAGCGGCCCCGGTTTAAATTGAGGACCTAGGGCGCAAACTACCGTCAGATTTATGAGAGGGATCCGAATTTATACGAAAGGTTAGGTGGGCTGTGTTGCCAGTTCGATTATATGTACTGTCTACACTTGTAAGACATTTTTATGTATGTTTAAAGTTCTGGCGGTTTAAGACGTGTGAGTATGAGGCATGTAGAAAGAGGTGTTAGTCTAAAAATGAAATGGTATTGTTAATTATGTTAGTTTGGATATTATTGTTATTAATAGCCGCTCAGTTTTTTTTTCGGTATCTTATCGGTTATACACAGCAATAAGATTCTGAAAAGAAATGCCGAGAAAACCAAAGTGAACTGAACATGGTTATCTATGGTATATTCGTTAAGTATATCAAATATACCATAACCATCTTAATTTACACGCACACATCATCAGATTATGAGAGAGTATCAGATTCATATTTGGTTTGCGCAAGTATGATCATGTTTCTGAGTTTCGCATTAAACTCAAGTGGCTACCTATCCGCCTTCTCTGGAATGCACATATTTTATCATTACTCTACAGTATATCTTTTTAATCCAACGACTCCCTTTTATCTTAAAGAACGATTTAAGTTCCTTCATGACACTCATCAGAGAATTTGAGACTTTTGATGCCTACACATTCCACTAAATTTTACGACTATTCTTTTACGGTGCAGGCTATTATTTGTTTGTGGAATGCATTACCGGTGTCAGTAAGACAAGCACAGTCACTCGTTGCTTTTAAAAGCTCTGTTGCCTATTATTTTCTTTCAAATTTATGATTATTTCTTTGTTTTTCTCCACACGATGTTAAAGAACACATTATATTTATACAACGTGTAACGGAAACCCCATATCTATACAAAGGGGTTGAAGACAACATCTGGTATGGAGCCTCTATGCACAGTTTCAGCTCAAAATAAGTGACTCAAAGAATTGATACCAAATTATTGGTTTCATATGTTTCTTGAATACCAATCATAACAAACGTGTCACAGCACTACGAGGGTCGATAACTTTCCACGTCACTTGCCAATAACACGGTGATTCTCTTCGTTCTTCTTAATTTGAAAATTCTGCCTCTGGTATCAATGTATTGAAATTTCTATTATACTTCACACATGTAGACATAGGATTACAAAACCCTTGCATATCGTTTATTATCATCCAAAGAGCCGTGCCCTTGGTATGTACATACCCTTTAAATTACACGTTGTATATTTGTATTGTATTTATATATATATATATATATATATACTTATATATTTTAATTAGTTTTGTCCGTTATGAGTATTAATTTGTAGTACACTAATTTAGCCCTCCCCATTTCAATTAAAGCTTTTAAAAGCACGTTAAAACTTTGTTCCCGGCTGTCATTTGAATATCTTTGACAGTCGTTACGGGTAGTCAGAAGTCAGTAAATCTGACACTGGTCTAGCCAGGGGTATCGTGTTACCCAGCTACTGGGTTGTGGAGGTCAGATAGGCTACTAATAATACTCCAAAATAATTGAAAAAAGGCTAATCAGATGATGAGTTTAGATAATCTCAAGAAATACTGATTCGATTATGAACGCTTATTGAGAGCAAAAAAGTGAGCGGCGGAAGAGGCCACAGGTAAAAAACCAATTGGGATTGCGGGAATGTTCGCGAAATGAACGCGAAAAAGAAGGTACAAAATCGTCGAAATACGCAATATATTTTAAAATAAAGGAGATGTGTAAACGCCAATGTTTCCAGCCGCGCACATTCAACACCCAAAATCACCCATCCAGCATAAACAGGGTGCAATTCTGCCGAGTACCCTTAAATTAAGTTATCCTTGTCCCCCATAATGTGTTTCATCCATGTTTTAAATACTCAGCTCGCAAATAAAGTTTTTTGTGTCTCTCTCACTCATTGAAACGTTAATGGAGATGAATAGTATCTGGCTTCAAGCCAGTGTATGTTTGGGTTTAATTCTTACCTTTGGTTCTCGAAGGGACGTTGCCAAAATTCATCAAGATCACGATTGATATTTTAATTAAAACAATTGCCCCACATTATGAATTTATCTTGTATCGTGAGTACATTTTTTCTAACACCAAGAATCAGAAAATCACAATATTTTATTAGTTAATAAGGTTAATGTTACGCAAATATGTAAAGTCTATATTGGGAGATACCGCTCTTCCATATCGTTATTTTCGTACATATTTTTTTTTTCTTTTTTTTTTTAAAGATTACTAGCAATGTGGGTAGAATTCACATTACTAGCAATCTTGTTAACCCCTCCAACTAAGCTAAATATGCTTGTGTCTGGAGTGGGTTCACGCCAATAGTGTAATGGGTGGGGTTCGAACTTGCGACCTCTCGATCACAAGTCCGACACCTTATCCATTAGACTATTGACGCATATGAATACATAATGCTTAATGTAAGTAAAATGAATAAGCTTGTCATATTCTAAAAATAAATAAAAAATTAAACTAAATATTAGTCACTGAGTGGGTGTGTGTGAGTGAATTTTTGGGTGTGGGTGTGTTTATGGGGTGTGAGCGGATGAGGACCATTGAATGCAGACCATTGAAGAATAAGGTACAATTTGCCAACCGTAACGTAATTTTATTATTTTTGAGCCATTTGGGATTAAAATACCAGGACCATAGGATCCTGCCGGGGTTGAGGGAATTATCTAACGAGATACTACGGCCCGGAACGTAACAGAAATTGAAGGAACAGGTTCAGCTCCATCCAGAGCGGGGGAAATATTTAGAGAATTTTCTCACCGAAAAAAGAAACGATCATAGTACTCATCATTTTTCCTGTTAAGATAGGGCTCTTATGATAATATTTGCATCCAAAGAATCAATAGTATCATCACGTGTCTTGGGCTTATTTTCCATTGACAGCGATGTGGACGAATTTTTCAATACCCAATGCTTCTTCCCCTCCCCTGTTTATATTATAGGCTTTGTATCTACCTTATTTATATCCCTACTAATAGTATATATACATGCAAAAGTTACTCTAACTGTCTGCCTGTATACTACGTTTTCACGTCTCAACCATTGAACCGATTTTGATAGAACAGTGATAAATTAGACCTCTGAGGGGAAGGATATACAACGTGTAATTTAAAGGGTATATACATACCAAGTGCATGGTTCCTTTGGATGATAACAAACGATATGGCAAGGGTTTTGTAATCCTAAGTGTACGTGTGTAGAACTTATTACAAATTCCAATACACTGATACCGATAAGAATTATCGTGTTATTGGTTAGTGACGTGGAAAGTTATTGACCCTCGTAGTGCTGTAACACGTTTGTTATGATTGGTATTCAAGAAATATATGAAACCAATAATTTGGTATCAATTCTTTGAGTCAGTTATTTTGTGCTGAAACTGTGCATAGAGACTCCATACCAGATGTTGTCTTCAGCCCTTTTGGATAGATATGGGGTTTCCGTTACACGTTCTATAAGCTACTTTGTTTGCGAGCAGATCCGCGTGCATTTTATAGTACTATTTAATAGATTAAAGTACCTTTATAAATCACAAATCCATTATAAAGCACCTCCAGATATGTAGCAAATACTGCCTCTGAAATGAAATCTAATAGTGAAAATGATAAAAAATAAAAATCAGCCTTGAAGACTGTCTAAAGCATACAAATTAATGATAATCACTAGCTGAATTATAATGTCCTAGGATTTTATGACTTTTGTGTCAATATAAGCTAAGACCAAAAACTTGTACGCCTTTCCCTCCCATCCCCCCTCATCGACCCTTATTATTATATTATATAAAGCTAGATTACCACTCACTCACTCACTCACTGACTCATTGACATAATTGTTCTCCCAGATGGTGGATGGGGAGGTGGGTATATTTTGACAGATTCGTAAACAAGTAACTCTCAAACCTACGGGAAAAGTGCCAAACCTCCCCTTTTCACCCCCCTTCTCCCCCCTCCCTATCGTATCTCGGAAACTACGAGACCCGTATTTTTTGTTTTTTACGGATTCGTATAGAGGAGGCTCGGTAAAGTAAAAACCATTTTTCAAAGTCCCCCCCCCCCCCCCCGCCCCCCTTCTCCCCCCCTTTAGGCGAATCTCGGAATCTAAGAGACTTGGAACATTTTTTTTTTCAGATTCATTTAGAGGGGCAATGCTTTAGTCGAAATACTTGTGCAACCCCCCCTCCATCACCCCCCCCTCTTTTTTTTTTTTTTTCACAAGCTCGCGAGGTGCTTGCACCTCGCGCAACACGCAAATACTTTTTTTTTTCACAAGCACGCGAGGTGCTTGCACCTCGCGCAACACGCAAATACTTTTTTTTTCACAAGCACGCGAGATGCTTGCACCTCGCGCAACACGCAAATACTAAACCTCCCCCATCTCCCCCCATCACCGCCCCCATTTTTTTTAATTTTATTTTCACAAGCACGCGAGGTGCTTGCACCTCGCGCCACACGCAAATACTAGTACTAGTCATTATATAAATTTAAAACTAAAACTAGATTTCAATCTGAATCCAGCCGCGCTAAGATAACTTCAATATTTTACTGACTGTATAAGCCAAGGCCAATTTGTCCGATATTATTTTTACACCCTATACGCGTATTGACCCGATAAACCCTGATATTATAACTAAACTCCAATTAAAAATTAGTAGAAAATATTAGTCTTCCAACAATAATTAATTGCAGTTTTTTTACGATTCCGAAAGTTCATATTAAATATGTTAACTTTTCCATCAAATCAAAATAAGAAGCATTGATCATAACATACCAGAGGCCACAATATAGAGAATCCTAGTTTAGAGTTTTGTTTAAATTTTCTTCAACGTCTGTGTTTTTGTTTGATAAACAACAGTGATTAAAATTCGATAACATTTAAAATGATTTCAAATGCATTATTATAGAAAACTAATAGCTTTCTCCACTTATTCAGTACGTAAACTTGAACTGTGTTTTTCATATTTATCAGTCCGCGTAATTATTGTCAAAAGAGCACATACCCATAATATATACTGTAGAATGTTAGAGCATATATTGTATTCTTGACAATGATATCGCTGAAAGCTATAGCTACTGTTTTGTCTTAACAACAGCAATGAAACTAGTGAAACAAATAGTAAGGGATGATTTCTTTTACGTTTTGGTAAGGGGAGAAAAGCTTGTTAAATAATTTTATGTGCTGCTACTCACATCCTGTAAAATGGACTTTTGTAAAATGGCCGATTAAATCAAATTGTGTCTAGACTGCAAATAATAAACAAGTGTTGCCAGACTTATAATTGAATACGCAATTTGTTTAATGCTTTAGTTTGTTCGTTTGGGACTTTAACTTTCACTGCGTGTAATGGGACGCAGTGGTTTTTATTAGGATTTTTGGAATGGCATGATTTAGGGCTCATTTATGATATGGTTTGGTTAATAGGAATGTAACATCGAAGTATCTCTCATGTATGAATTTTGCTAGTGGAAAAATTCACAAAAAAAGGGGAAACTGAACAACATCGGATAAAAGTTTTTCACCAACATCAGACGCAACATCTGCTTAGCTTTTTCAAGAAGAAATACCGAACGCATTTGAATACCAATACTGAAGTCTTCTTAGTGTATCGATAGCAAGAATATACAACGTGTAACGGAAACCCCATATCTATCCAAAAGGACTGAAGACAACATCTGGTATGGAGTCTCTATGCAAAGTTTCAGCTCAAAATAAGTGACTCACAGAATTGACCCCAAATTATTGATTTCATATGTTTCTTCAATACCAGTAATAACAAACGTGTCGCAGCACTATGAGGGTCATCACTTTCCACGTCACTTGCCAATAAAACGATAATTCTCTTCGTTCTTCTTAATTTGAAAAATTCGGTCTCTGGTATCAATGTATTGAAATTTCTAATATGCTCTACACATAGGATTAGAAAACCCTTGCCATATCGTTTATTATCATCCAAAAAAGCCATGCACTTGGTATGTAGGTATATACCCTTTAAATTACACGTTGTATAATTTATGTTTGACATCGTGGTGAAAGTATTAGCCAAACTACAGGAGTCGAATGCCCAGGATGTGCCAGACGTAACAGAAGGTTCTTCTTTTTCTCCTCTCTTTATTTCAAGTGAATGTCTATTTGACCTCCACAACCCAGTAACTGGGTAGCACGACGCCTTATGGCAAGACAATCGTGAGATTTGCAGTCTTCTGAATACCTGTAACTAGTCATATATTGAGTTGCATCGAAAATAACTTGTATTTACATTCTAACAGATACTTCTTCAAAGAAATTATGAAAAGTTTGATTAAAACTTCCCGTGACCCAAGAGCTGGCTATTAATTAGGCCAATGGCTAAGCGGAGTAGAGCTGTGACCGAGTGGCATCCAAGAACTAAAAAGGGAAGCGTTCCAGCAGTGAGATATACTGACAACATCGTTGCCACCACGGGTATACTCTGAATGAGAGAAAGAGGAAGCTGGAGTTAGTACAAGTGAAGAGAGGCCTGTACCCCGCAATAGGTGAAATCAGGCTGTTAATAAACAAAGTGCCAATGCCACCATTTGGTGAGGATTAGCGCTGATAACCGAAGTACAGGCACTGCCTAGTTCGGTTACAGATGTATTCATTACAGATGATTCTTTTGTTATCGCGAGGCGAGCAGGGGTAACTCACCGTCCGGTAAGGACCACGCCGGGTCGGCGGCGCGTCATGTTCCGCGCGTACCTCAAGTAGCTGTCAGCACCGGTGACGGGGCCCCATAGGGCCATTGCTTGCCGGGGTTGCGGGAATGTTCTAACGAGATACCGCGGCCCCGAAACTTAAGGGCAGCTGGAGGAACAGGGTGGGTTTTTAGTCAGTAGAAGTGTCACACACCCTTCCGCTTAACCCAGAGCGGAAGAAGTCTTTTGATGATTTTCGAATCCGGCAAAATAAATACACAAGCTTAGTTGGAGGGGTTAACAAGATTACTAATACATTAGATTACCTACTAAACGACAGAATGTAGGACGAATTTATCGATGATCTATTTTTGTTAGTTTTGATAACATAGTTTTCCTTCTTTTATCTTAATTATATGTATGTGCACATTATTGATAAATAAATAAATAACACTAAGCGACTCCTAATTCTTTTAAGTAAAAAAATAAAAATAAACTAAAGCGTCCTGCTTGTGCATTGCGCAGGCTGCAGTGCAAACGTAAGGCATTTAGGTGTACTTAAGTTTGAGTGAAAACGACAATTAAAATCAGATGTTAATTGCTACACAAAAAAGTGCTCAGCATTTTAGTCTCAGGTGAATGAAACTGGACTGGTTGCTGCGCTTAAACTTAATAACATTGGCCTTCTGGGAATCAAACTCAGAACCTCATGTATGTTGACCATGTTTGTTACAACTGATCCACTGATCTTACATTATTAACTAGTCTATGTCACTGATAGAAAATTGCACTCTCGCTGATAGGGCAACTGTACTCTAATTTAGATTATTGTATTTTTATTTTAAAAGCCCAGGTGATCAGTTTACTGAACACCCTGATTAACTTAAACTTTTTTTATTTATTTAAAATAGGTTCGCGTTTGACCACCATCTCACCTGATGGTAAGTGATGATGTGGTCGAAGATGGAGCACGCTTACCTAAAAGTAACCTATTCACTCTTGACTTAAAGACTCCTAGGTTATAGCTATCGGGAAACACAGACTCCGGCAGGGAATTCCGCTCCTTAGCCGTACGCATAATGAAGGTATTCCCAAAACGTTCTGTGCGTATGGGTGGGATGTCCACCATGTAACGATAGCGCTTCGCCGTTTGTCTCGTAGTCCGATGATGGAACGGGCTTGGTGGAATCAGATTGTGTAATTCCATCGCACACTCCCCGAAATGTAACCGATAGAAAACCGATAGACTTGCAAGTCGTCGATATTCAAGGCTCTGGAGCTTTGACTCGACCAGTGCATCGTTGCCAATGAGTCTCTTGGCCCGCTTCTCGATTGACTCAAGCGCGTCCAGTTGGTATTTAGCAGATCCATCCCAAAGATGAGAGCAGTACTCCATACACGACCGAACCTGGGCTTGATAGAGATAGAATTATTGGTAACATAATTTTTATATATAGATATAGCATCTAAGCAAACTATGTGACAGACACCGAGGCCACTTCCTCCTACACAATAGTATACCCAAGCACAGACCTACCCTACCGGGATTGCGGAATTGTTCGAAAGAGTTACCGCGGCCTCGAAACACGAAGGGCAAATGACGGAACACGGGTGGGTTTTAGTCAGTAAAAGTCTGACACACCCTCCCGCGTCACCCAGATCGGGTGGCAATCATTTGATGATTATCAATCCTTAAAAAAAAAAGTTTTATAATACATGTTACCTATGTGCACTTAAAAATGTAGGGTGTGCAATGCTCGCGCATGGTTGCGTAGTTTACTACAACGCCAAATGCGAGTCGGATGAGCTGACCGACAGTTCCGTACCTACACACACACATTAATCAATAATCCTGACATAAAATTTAATAATATTAACATTGACTCGGTTGACACTACAAAATTTTTAGGATTAATTATCGACACAAAATTAAATTGGAAAGCATATATAGAGACCATAACAAAGAAAATAAATTCCTCAGCTTATGCTCTTTACACACTAGCCGAAATAACAAATGTAGATGCGTTGCTTACCGCATACTATGGGTTGGTGGAGTCTGTCCTACGATACGGGATTATCTTTTGGGGTAACTCAACTGATAAGGACACCATATTCAAAGCACAAAAAAAATGTATTAGGTCCATGTTTAAATTAGAAACTACTCAGAGTTGTAGGCCTTATTTTGAAAAATATAAAATTTTGACATTATATATATAATTCTTCCATATATATAATAGAAAATGCAATGTTTGTGAGGTACAACCCAAATCTGTTTCCGAGCATGGCTGATGTATTTCCACGCAATAGACGTGACAACACTCAGATTTGCTTACAACAAGCTAGAACTGCTCTTATGCGTGTCAAGGCAAGGCAAGAGTGTCTTTTGCATGGCTCCAATTATTTATAATAAATTGCCAAAAAGTTGGAAGCTTTTAAGTGATGTGTAGTTTAAATTGAAAGTTAAAAAATTCTTAGCTGAAAGAGCTTACTACACGATTAATGTTTTTTTTTATGTGAAAAAACTTTTAATTTATGACTATTATAACTTTTACCTTTTAATTGACTACTTTAAATTACTGTAATAACTTTACTTACTTCTTACCCGACTGCAAAGGAAGGGTTATGTTTTCGCGCGTATCTTGTATGTATGTATGTATGTAATATTCTTTATTACCTCATCGCAGCCCAAGTGTTCTTAGATAGGTGACATTTGAAAAAATCAAACATGGCGGCTGTGCGAAGCCATTATACATAGTGAACAAAAAAAAGTTTTGTTTCGAATACCACAATATGGGTATCAAATTAAAGGGCTTATCACAAGGATTTCAAAAAGGTATATCATATTTATCATTAGTGTAATACTAGCAAAAATAATACAAAGAGAAAGTTTAAAAATATGGACTTAGAGCTCTTTCACTTTCTTAATCCGGTGGGGTGCCAATGTGACATGACCGGGAAAATTAAAAAATTGTTAATTAATATTTTAACTGAAAAGTTGAAAAAAAAGTTAATTAAAAAATCTAAAAAACCCGACTGCTCAACTGAAATGCAAGAAACAAGCACATTTTTATTTTAAAAAGTGACAAGTAGACGGACCCGTCAAATGTAAAAAATACGTTTAATTGGGTCCCGCCTGCTTGTCACTTTTTAAAATAAAGATGTGCTTGTTTCTTGCATTTCAGTTGAGCAGTCGGGTTTTTTAGATTTTTTAAATAACTTTTCTTTTTACTATGTTATACAAGTAAACTATGACTGTGATATTTTAATTATTGAATTATATAAAATTGAATTGTTTTTTATGAATTATTTAAATAACTTTATTATCTGTGTAATTTAATACGAAATTATGAATAATTATAATTTACATATACTCACCTTAAATATTTGTATGCCATTGTATAAATATGGCAAACATGACGACCTGTGTATACTATCTCTTAACAACTTGCATGCTTTTCTTTTGTATGTATACTCATGTTTGGACAAATAAAATGATCTTATCTATCTTATCTTATCTTATCCTACCATGCTTTAACAAAAACAAGATACTCTGTTTTATACAAAGAAGAACATGATCTAGATATTTTTCAATGGAATTAGTCCAATAGCGAGTAGAATACAGTTGGTCGACTATTAGTCGTAAATTTATGAAGCCTACTGAAGTCTGATAGTTTTCCTTTTAACTTCGTTATATGTAGATACTATTGCCGTGGCGTATGAATTTCTACCTACAACAAAACTTTTACTTTGAATATATGTATTATCTAAGTAGTTCATTTTTTATGCACCTGCCATGTTATAGGTATCTTCACCACCCATGGTTGACTGGTAGAGAATGCCTATGGCATTAAGTCCGCCTTTGTACATTTTGTGTTGCATAAAGTTTTAATAAATAAATAAATAAACCATTTAGTTGACAGGACTATTGACTGTAACCAAAATTAGCACTGTAAAAAAGCTTTCGCAAATTGATGACAAAATTGAAAATTAGTCTTCCCGCGCTCCCATTTTTTTGAACGACCTTACAACGATACCCTACCATCAAATCATCCCTTCTTTACATGTAGGCTGAGCAATCTAATAAAAAATGATTTTATTTTACCACTTTGTCGGCGTGTGTAATATGTATAATTGTATATCCATGCCAAAATTCAGCATTCTAGTACTAATAGTTTCTGATCTAAGCCACGGACAGACGAACGGACAAACGGACATGACAGTGTAGTTTTGTGGTAGGATTGCACAGGAATATTTTCTTTTCGGGGAAAAACGTGAGCATAAAGAACTCTATGGTAATAATTTGTACATAACTTGCCTTGTCATATGGTTTTGTAAGATAATAATATAAACACAAACTTTCAACTACCCTCAAATCTAACTCAGCATAACATTCTCAGCAACTATTCCCAGCATAACACCCTTCTATTTATCAACGAAAAATGCAACTCTCCCACTGAAACTATACCGCCAACACTCCAGTTATTCTGCACCCGCTAAATTAACAATGTTTGTTTAACTAAACCGGGAAGTTTAACATACAACCGTGCGCTATACAGTCGTAAATTTACTGACTTCGCTCGCCATCGCTGTTTTATTCCATACCAATTTGTTATAGTGTGATGAGGTTATGTAAATTGTAGATATGTAGGTAGATATGTTTGTTTATGTTATGAAGTAGTTATTGGATGGATAAAGTGGTGTATTGTGTGAGTTATTAGTTGCGTTGGTGATGGTCAGTTATGTGATAGTTGTAGTTTATTTCAAGCCAAATGTAATATATTAAAAATAACACAATTCGGGAATAAAAATGGGACATCCATGCTGGGACGAGCTGAAAAGAGTTATGAACTGTACAAATATTATAAAGCGGAAATGTTTGTTTGTTTTCGAAAGTACTGGCTGGATTTGGATAAAACTTGGTATGGAAATAGCTTGAAGCTTAAGGAAGGTTAGTATTTAACCGACTTCAAAAGAAGGAGGTTGTATGTATGTATCTATCGGCAGGTTTCCGCAACTCCACGACCAAGCTCGTATTTTGCGTAACGGTAGGATCTTTTTATTCAATCCATGCCAGTTCCTCCAGGAAGGCGAGCAAGGCCCTTGTTTTGCTTATCATTTCTCGGAGGTACCTGGGTTGCAGAAGTATATATTCCTGTAATCCGGCCAGCTCAGTAGCTGGTGCAAATGTGCAAGAAGGAAGTTATGTTTGTTTATGTTGCCCCGTGCAATCTAATTTTAGACTCGCCACTCCGTATCTATGTTCAAGGGTAAGTAAAAACACACAACAAATTCATAGCCAATATATATTCACCAAGTTTTAATCAACAGCCCTTGTATATATCACAACTGATATACAGAACACTCTGACACCGCAATAGTGAACCGTCAAATACTATCATAGCGCGAATTTAATAATTCATACAATATTCAAAATTCAGTCATCCATGTCCGAGCAGAGGGCAATGCGATTCATCAGAATTAGCGCTGATTGGCGGAGAGACTGATGACGTCATCAATATGCAACCAACCGGCTGAGAGAGTTTATTGAGTCACTAAACGATTCCAATTTTAAATACTTATTTTGAATTTGTTGATTTATTCAAATGTTATTTTATTGTAACGAATTTGAAAATCAAATTGAATCATACAAACTTTAATGAAAAAATCTTTTTTTTAACCATTCTTTTCATTTCCTCTTTCAAAAACCTCTAAAATTATTGGCTGTCGAGGAGGAATTCCTTCATAATGTATCATTATAAATTAAAACGAAAACTCGAAACAATAAATACACATGGTACCTAAATATCCCGTTTTTTTTAATAGGGGTAGAATTCACATTACTAGCAATCTTGTTAACCCCTCTAACTAAGCTAAATATGCTTGTGTCTGGAGTGGGTTCACGGCAATACCAAAACCTGCGACCTGTCGATCATAGGTTCGACACCTTAGCCATTACGCTATTGACGCTTCAGTTCTAATGATACTGTTAGCTTAAAAACGTATAATTCCTAACCATTTTATTTAATTATTCATCGCCAATCTAGCCCTTACTAAACAAACTTTAGTCAACAGAACTTTGGTCAAGATCTTCAGTTTTCATACTTCTCGAAACTCCAGGAGTTGACTTTCCTGCTTCTCAGAATTTCAAATCAATGCGAACATTCATAAATATGCATCATATGCATAGCAAATCTATGAATTTAAATCTATATTTACCCATTAACCAGGAATAATAAACCACATGGTATTTTTTATAGTATTTGACGTATTAACCAGTGTTGTAGTCGATAAATAATGTTATTCAAAAAAATACACACACTATTTTATTTGATGTTGAACCTTGATTTAGTTTCAGTGTTTCTTCCCAGGGTAGTAAGTTAGAAAAGACCGGTCTAATCTACTTAATATTTACGAAAAAAATAGACGTGTAAAAGTGTTAAGTGGTAACCTATTTGCAAACATCATTATTTCATTTATGATCACAGGCACTAAACTTCACATTTCAAATATACCTAATCATTCTGAAAAAGTCATGGCAGAAAACTAAATATGGTAACAACTAGTCACTATTTTACTTTTCTACATTTTACATAAAAGGGGTCCGGAATACATAACTACATCCCAAACTAAAGCCGAGCAACACGTATAGACTCTCAATCAAAAGTTAACAATGGACCAGCCCACCCGAATGTTATGCAAAAGCAATCCAGCTCACTATTAACGGTCCTATCCCTACCACTACTTCAACTACGAGCCATAACGGACACATTACAAATTCGAATTTGGAACTAATCTAAAACTGAAATCAGTTTAGCGGGGGCGCGCGCGGATTGGCGCGTTGAATGATGACGTCATCTATACCCGTCGCTCGGCCAACCGCAACCCGCAGTAGCTATTGAGCCTCGAAACTATCATGAGTAATTTGGCAATAATTTGGAGGCCTGAAATGAACAAACCTGTTTGGTACTTAGCGTGAAACATATCGCTTGCTATTTTGACTTTGTGCCGAACAATTGGTACAGTCAGTTCGTGGCTAAATAATAACTGCCGCACGCATTGATATATTAAAAGGAGGAAGATACGGTACTAGACACGGACTCTCCGCCCGACGCTCGCCCGAGACGGTCGTGCCGCTCTGCGCTCCCGATCGTTCTGTGTTTGTGTCATCGCTTCGTCGCGCTCGTCGTGACGTCATTCGTAGTCGCCGACTACAACTCCCGATCCGGAACCGCCTTTTTCAAGGCAGTGAAGGATATTTTGTTTCTTTAACAGAGTATCGTCAAAAACAATTTGGTTTGGCCCCTTCAGGGTAAAACCACAGTTTCGTGGTCCTTGGTTGGAAACCTCACGGTGTCAACAATACCAAGGGGGTGCTGACCCGACGCACCCGCTGATCCCCTTCAGGGTGAAGCAGTCAATTGGAGTCGAGTGCTAGGTTTTGGCCTTGGGGGATCTCCTAGTCAAACCTAGTTACTGAGTTTCCTTTTCAGCTACACACCTAGTGTCGGTTGGGTGTGTCTACCCCTTCGCACTAGACCCAATAGGGCCCGGTTCGCACAATAAGACTGGCGACCGGTTACAAGCTTAGGGCTCACCATTAGGTACTCACCTCCCAGTCTCTACCCGACTGGGAGGGTTACACATCCCCGGACCCATCCATCCGGGGAGTTAGGTCAGTTAGGCTTTAAATAGGTCCCCCGCGGGAGAGAAATCTCCAAAATTTCCCCATTGAATTTTTGATCCTTTCGCCAATCATGGCAAACTCCAATATTTTGGAGATATTGCTAAAAATCCTTAAGGAAAACCCTGCTATTTCCGCCAAATATGGCGGAATAATCCAGCGTGAAATCGCTAACTGTCCTCCGGCTACCGAAGCCAACGTCGCTGATTTTAGTGACGCACTTGACAGCCCATTATCTCCCCCGCTTGCTGATCAAGGCATTCCGGTTGGTCAATTCACGGAAGTGTTTATCAACTCCGATCCCATTGTTCATCGAACAACGAACGACTTCCAGGTAGATAGCCCTCTATCGCTCCCGCCCGCCGACAATGTCGTGCCGACCGCCCAATTCCCGAAATCATCCATTGTTTCCGGCCCACCTACTAATCTCATTGTTCATAAAACAATGGACGCCGCGCAGGTGTGCGCTGAAGTTGAATTCCGTGAAATGGACACCACCGAACCAGTGTCCAATAACAACTCCGACAATGATTTGTCATCATGCCCCTCGTCCTCGGAAGACGACTTTCAAGTCGTCACCGGTGGCAAGAGGAAGAAAGGGAAAACCTCCCAGGCCAGCAAGGCCAAAAAGACCACCGAGTCGCCCCCGTCCCCAACTCAAACGCCCGTTCGACCCGCTAGCCCCGTCCCAACTACCTCTGCTCGCGCGCAGAATAGTCGTCCCCCCAGCCCGATAGCCCAAACTTCCTCAGCCCAAAGGAAGCAACGCCCTCCGCCCCCCTTTTACATCCAGGACAAGGGTAAATGGACTGATGTGTCCAAGATGTGTGTTGATCGAAAGATCAACTACACAAACGCCCGTGCCTGCCAAAATGGCATTAAAGTCACCGTCCCTACGTCGAACGACTATAGGGAACTATATCGCGCCCTCCGTGAAAGGAATATTTCCTTTCACACTTTCTCCTTCCCCGAGGACACGCCTACTCGTGTTATTATTAAACGTGTCCCTAAAGAAATCCTAGTACAGGATATTAAAGACGACCTTGCCGATCAAGGTATACCAGTGATCGCCGTCCATCGCTTACATAAAGCGAGAGGCGGTGAATTGTACGACATGGTTCTTGTCATTTGTGAACCAACCGAAGGTCATCACCCGATTTTTAAGATTAAGTCCATTTGCTCCCTATCCGGTATCTCAATTGAAAAGCCCTACAAAACCGCAACAGTGGGACAATGCCACCGTTGCCAACTGTATGGCCATGCGCAGAGCAACTGCTATGCGACTCCCAGATGCGTCAAGTGTCTGGGCGAGCACAGCACTGCGGACTGCCCTCGGCCCAAAGACCGAACCCTCTGTTCGGAACCACCCAGCTGCGTTCTCTGCGGCCAGACCGGTCACCCGGCAAACTACCGCGGCTGTCCCAAAGCCCCCAAACTCGCTCCTAAATTAGCGAAGCGCGCCAACGCCCGCCAACAAAGAGAGGCACCTTCCTCTCAAATTCCCCAACGTCTCGCTCCTCAGAGACCATCCCCGTGGAACAGGCTAAACCACGAAAAAGCTTTTCCCTCCTTGGCCACTGCCAAACCTTTGCAGGCACTGATGGATATACCCATCGCAGCGCAGATCCTGCCTATAGCCGTGGCTCCAGAGGCCACAGCCAGTCCCCAACCCGAGCCTCAAACCACTGCTGCTCCTGCAGCCAAACAACCGCCCAATCCCTCACCCGCGCACGGCGAGTCTTGCGGCCAGACTCTACTGCGCCACTATAGAATATTTATGACCCGCCAAGCCAGGTCTCTCCGCGATGCCCTTCTGGCTGCCGAGCAGCAGAATAACGGCAAAATTACGACGGCAATGTACAGCCAAATATTCAGCACACACAGTGATGTCGTGCTAGGCCTCGACCAGATGGATGCGATGGACTGATCCAATGGATTCCCAACGCACAAACCACACTAGGCCTCGATCCCTCAAATTAGGTTTTTTCAACGCCAATGGCATTTTCAACCAACGCGCCGAAATAACTAAATTCCTCCGCGACCACCAATTAGACGTCCTCCTTATACAGGAGACCCTTTTGAAACCCCACCGCGCTGACCCCAAAATTGCGAATTACCGTCTAGTTCGCAATGACAGAACACGCTGCCACGGCGGCGGTACCCTTATTTATTATAGGAAGGAGTTATACTGCATCCCTCTGACCCCACCCGCGCCTCTCTCTCACCTAGAGTACTCTGCCTGTCGACTAGGCATGACTGGTCATCCTCCGATAACCATCATCTCTGCCTACCATCCCCCACCATCGGTCGCGTCTCTTGCTTCAGACGATCCTATCGCGCTCACCAGCGATCTCACGACTCTCTTTGGCCTGAGTGACTCCGTCTTACTAGCGGGCGATCTCAACGCCAAACACCCCGCTTGGAACAGCAACACGATAAATGCCAGAGGCAGAATCGTGTATAACCTAGGCGCGACCCTAAACTATGACGTCATCGCTCCGATGACTCCCACCCACTACCCACACGACCCCAACCATAACCCCGATGTCCTCGATGTGGCGCTCCTAAAGAATGTAAACCTCCATTTACACTCCATAGAAGCGCTTCACGAGCTCAACTCGGATCACCGTCCCGTTATCCTACACCTAGGATCCTGCTCGGGTAACCATGATCCTACCCAACCTCCTCCGACCCAATTGATCACCGACTGGAGGAAAGTAAGTGAAAAACTGAAATCCACCACGTCGCCTCAATTGGACACCATTCCTGACCACATAGTCTCAGTCGCTGACACGACGGCGGCGATCGACTCGCTTACAGATCACGTACAATCCGTCCTGAACGATTGTTCAAGGGAAGTTCCTGTAGTGGAAGACCACCGCTGGAAACTCCCGGAAGATGTACGGAATCTGATAACCGAGAAGAACGCAGCCATCCGTGCGTACAGCGCTTTTCCCTGCGCCGCAAACAAAGCTCACATGCGCAACTTACAGCGTGCTGTAAGGAAACGCATTGCCGAGCAGCGTAATGCGAGCTGGGACAAGATGCTGAGTGAACTTGAGCCCACGCATCTTGCCTTCTGGCAGCTTCAGAGGAAGTTACGATCCACTGAAGAGGCCACAATGCCTCCTCTCATTCGTCCCAATAAGAGTGTCGCCTTCGATAACTCTGAAAAAGCAGAATGCCTAGCCGACAGCCTAGAGTCCCAATGTTCTCCCAGCTCTCAACCAGTAGTCCAAGCCCACCTCGATATGGTGAACGCCGAAGTCGAACGTAGAACTTCCCTTCCGCCCGTCGAAGATCCCGATAATCCACTGGCCCCCATCACTCCTGATGAGGTCCAGGATATCATTAAAAGTCTCCAACCGCGAAAAGCCCCTGGCTCCGACGGCATCACCAATAGGGTTTTCAAACTTTTCCCCGCCCAGCTTATAGTGCTAATGACTGCCATCTTCAATGGCGCATTGAGCAATAATATGTTCCCTACAACCTGGAAACAGGCCACCGTCATAGGTATTCCCAAACCAGGCAAGCCCAAGTCTGACCCGTCTAGCTACCGTCCCATTAGCTTACTCAACGTCCTCGGTAAAATCTATGAAAGGCTTATATATAAGCGGCTCAAAGATTTTGCCGAAGCAAAGAGTCTAATACCCAATGAGCAGTTCGGATTTAGAACCGAACACTCATGTATCCAACAAGTCCACCGCATCGTAGAACACGTCAGCGCCGGCTTCCAACGGGGCGCAATAACGGGAGCCTTATTCTTCGACATAGCGAAAGCGTTCGACAAAGTCTGGCACAATGGCTTAATCTATAAGCTATACCAACTCGGCGTGCCAGACCGTCTCGTGCTCATCCTACGGGACTTTTTATCGAATCGCACCTTTCGTTATCGAATTGAGGGGGAGCTTTCCTCCCCCCATCCCATTCGCGCAGGAGTTCCTCAAGGCTCCGTACTATCCCCCCTCGTTTTCACGCTATTCACTAGTGATATTCCCAAGCATAAAAATACCCAGCTAGCCCTATTCGCCGACGATACGGCTATCTATTATACCGGTCTTAAACCCGATGCCATCGCTCGCACTCTCCAAACTTCCGCAAACACTCTGGCCAAGTGGTTCCGGAAATGGAGAATCGAAGTCAATCCAGATAAAAGCCAGGCAGTCCTCTTTTCTAAACCGCGGATAAACCCACCCTCCCCCCGTCCGATTACCATGTACGGCAAGCCGATCCCTTGGGAAAAGCAAGCCAAATACTTAGGCGTGGTCCTCGATAGACACCTCTCCTTAGCTGAGCACATAAAGCAGGCACGTTCGCGCGCCGCTTTCGCTCTAGGTAGGCTCCACTTCATTCTTAGCTCTCGCAGCAAGTTATCACTCAGGTGCAAGCTGCGTATTTTCACCGCGGTCATCCGTCCCATCATGACCTATGCCTGCGTTGTTTTCGCACACGCAAAGCCCTACCTCCTCCACAAGATGCAGACCCTCCAAAACCGATTCCTCCGTAGAGTCACGGGAGCCCCCTTTTATGTTCAAAATGAGCTTCTTCACGTAGATCTCAAGATGCCCACCATCCAGCAGTTCATGAAACGTGTCTCCAAGCGTTTCTTTGAAATTTCAATCCAACATAGGAATCCCCTTATCGTATCGGCCGCCCAATACGAACCCTCGCGTATCTCTAAGATTCGCCGACCAAGGCATACCCTAGTCACTCCCGATGACGCAATCACCCTGCTCCAAGAGAGCCGTAGGGAAACAAGTACAGTGGCACACAGACACAAAAACCGACCGTCCTTCCGTCCTCGCCGCCGAGGCCCACCGCGACGTCCCCGTAATAGTCCACCCCGACCCTTGCCAGAGCCAGCCCGCGACGCTGAGCCAGTAGCTTTAAATTCCCTTATTAATAATAATAATGATATGATCCAGCCTGTCCCTAGCTGCCCTCCCCTGCGACGCCCTAAGCCGAGGTCCGTACCCCACAGGGGGTGCCCTTAGCGTGTAGTCGCCTAGTTTGTAAGTTTTTTAATAAGCCCTGGCTGGAGGCTTTAATTAATTTATTAATTAAGGCAACCACAGGCAAGTCCGGTTAAGCAGCCGACAACCTCAGAGGTTGACCTGCGAGATGCCACACAAAAAAAAAAAAAAAAAAAAAAAAACGGTACTAGACACAGCGTTTGGTCCTACAAAACTAAGTGATTGCCCGTAGTTGGCACTCAGTCGCGTACGGAACGTTGTTGATCACACAGCTCAAGAAATTCTCGTCTCTTCGTGTTTTTAAGATTTTTTTGGAATAAATACGCATCAAAATGACTTCTTGTGTAGCTAGACAGTGTTTTAGTTACACCAGGAAGAAAAATATGAGACATGGGTCATGGGATCACTTACTACGTACTTACCTAATATATGCAATCTCATTTCATTCATAAGCGCAAACATTCGGCAGCTGAGGCGATTTCGCTCGCACTACAGCTGTGTTATTCTGTAAGACCTCATTCTAAACTTCGAATCTGAATCCGCTGTGAGTTTATTGATTGGCATTCTAAAAACTCGGTTGTTAATTCGAATTTACACTAGCGCTACCCTTGCGAGCGTGTCAGCGAGTTGAACTAAAGATTTTGACAGATAAAGTATGAGATGACGTGAGAAGTGGCATTCGGTAAGGTAATTCCTCCGTCACTTCGACGCTGTTTACAGAATGCAAAATCAAGGTCACTTTGAACCATAAGTGAAGTGACAGTGAATAGCTATGTGAGATGCGAGTTGTTGTTCGAATTTTACAGAATCGACGTACTGCTCCGTCTTCTATCTCTATCCTTGTCTATCGGTAACTGTAGGTTTGTGACTGATGACAATACTGAACACAGATGTTTTTTTTTGTGAGTGGCATCTCGCAGCTAGTCAACCTCTGAGGTTGTCGGCTGCTTAACCGGGCTTGCCTGTGGTTGCCTTAATTAATAAATTAATTAAAGCCTCCAGCCAGGGCTTATTAATTGAACACAGATGTGTGAGTTACCGTGCATGTATTCGTGCACCGAGCCCAGGTTTACTGATTGCGATGTTAGAGAGTAACATATCTTCCTCCTTTTAATACATCAATGGCCGCACGGTACACGCTAGTCTTCAAGCTTAAACAACGCTTACCAAAGTCGTTCCGTAGATTCCGTGTTCCGTTCCGTGTCTCGGAAATAACGTTAAGCCGTTGGTCCTGACTTCCATTTGTACAGACGCCAGCACATGAAGCTACCCGAAACTGTCAAATTTACCCAATCAACCTTGAACCTAATTTCTTTAACAATAAAGTTGAAAATCTATTAAAGAAATTTGACAGATTGTTGTAGCTTGATGTGCTGGCGTCTGTACATGTTTGACAGTCGTTATGGGTAGTCAGAAAAAAATAATATCTGGTACCAGATTTGTTAAAGGTTATTGTGAGACCCGGTTTAAAAATTTTAGGAGGCAGTCGCTTCATGTAAAACTTGTACTCAGATGCATCTCGTTAGACTGTAAACCGACCGCAACACATTATGTAGTTAGGATAAGGCTAAGTAGATGATGAATCGGTATAGTTATTAAGTACTAGTTTTTAGGGTTCCATAGCCGAATGGCAAAAACGGAACCCTTATAATTTCGCAATATCTGTCTGTCCGTCCGTATGTCACAGCCATTTTATTCCGAAACTATTAGGACTATACATTTGTGAAACTTGGTAGGTAGATGTATTCTGTAAACCGCTTTCCGATTTTAAGAAAAATTAAAAAATATTTAAAATTAAGGGGGGCCCCATACATGGAACTGAAACTGAAAATTTTTTTTTTTCATGAAACCTATGCGTATGTCATACTTATAGAAAGGTCTTCAAAAATGACATTGAAGTTTCTAAATCAACTTTTTTATAAAGTCAATCATTTAAAAGATATACGCTTCCAAAGTGGTAAAATGTGTCCCCCCTCTCCCCTTCTAACTTCTATAATAATGGAGTGAAAAATCAAAAAAATATATTATGCTGTACTTAGAGCTTAATGTAAACTTTCAAAGAAAATTGGTTTGAACGGGATCGGGTTAGCAGTTTTTGAGATACAGCATATATTCTAAAACCGCAAATATAACTTTGTAATTCATACAAACACTATGAAAACCAAAGTTTTTTGGCGTAGTTACTACGAAACCCTATTAATAAGTTAGTGTGATGCTGATTTTGGTAAGGTATAAAACAAGAAATACTTATTTTTTTGGGTAAACGAACAAAGGTCTTCGATTCCAAGTTTTATTCATTTTGACATCCATTGCGATAAAGTAAAAAATAATGTAAGTCAAATTTTGATCAGAATTCATCGAAAAAATGGTTCTACCTTAAGAACACTTCACAAAGGCCTGAAACCGATATTAAAATAATATTCATGAATCTTATAAAAATTTCAAACCGTGGTTTTTGATATTCCAATAACGTAGAATCACGTCTTTAACTTATCTTGGGCAATGCCTCATAAATAATAAGTGTTATATCAAATATATGGTAGAAATAAAAAGGTAAATCATTCAGTTTTCTATTGTAATCATGCAAAATAAATTCAGAAATGAATCATGTTTGACAGAAACAAAAATAATGTTGTGTGTCAAGAAATATTTTTTATTTGTTACTTATAATCAGCAAACCCAGTGTCAAGACATAATTCATAACATATTGAATCTTTAGCTTTTATCTTTTTATAGATAACTAGCAGTCACGCGGGACGTCGCTCGCGTGGATTTTATCACGATAAAAATAACCCTTTTCTTTTACTGTCGGGTAAAAAATAGCCTATAAAAGTAGCCTTCCTCAAGCTTCAGGTTACTTATCAAACTTTATCCAAATCCATCCTGTACATTCGATTATTTTTATTTCAAGATTAGCGCGTTCAAGTAAAAAACAAAAACAAGGTATAATAAAATATATATTAGCGGATAGTAGAGTCTAAAATACCTGCATAAAAATGCAGATATTTCATCCTCAACTAGCTGTGCTTAACGGTTTTGCCCGCGTTAATTGGAGGAACAAAAATGTTATTGATTTTGTATTTTCTTTTTTTTTCACACCGCCTTCCGAAATTAAAGTTATTTTTGGCATTGTGGTGTTTTGATATGGAAGTCGGTTTTATTTTTTAACTTCGTCCAATGGACGAAGTTATGATGACGAATAACTATCGGAAGTATATTGTGAAGGATGGTACAGTAGACATATGTCGGGCATGTCACAAACCGGGAGAATCCATTCGTCACATTATCTCCAGCTGTTCTCGTCTGGCTAACGGAGACTATTTGCATAGACACAACCTCGTAGCCAGGATTATTCACCAGCAACTTGCTCTTAAATACAATCTTGTGGAATCAGAAGTACCATACTATAGGTATGTGCCCGACCCAGTTCTCGAAAATGGCAATATTACACTGTATTGGGATCGGTCTATCATCACTGACAGGACTATTGTTGCCAATAAGCCTGACATAGTGGTGATAGACCGATTAGAGCGTCGCACTATGATTGTTGATATAGCAGTCCCCCATGACGAGAACCTCGTGAAAGCTGAGATAGATAAAAAAAATAAGTATCTTGACCTGGCGCGCGAGGTTGTCGACATGTGGGATGTGGAGACAGCAATCATTGTGCCGATAGTCGTCACAGCCAATGGTATAATAGCCAAGAGCCTCGACCAACTCCTAAGGAGGCTCTCGTTGGGCAGCTGGATCAAGGGCTTGATCCAGAAAGCAGTGCTCCTGGAAACGGCGCGTATTGTGAGGAGGTTCCTCTCTATGGAGCCCTGACCACCGGTAGCTAGGACCCTGTTCCTGATACCGGTGGGCTACAATTTTTTATATTTTTAAATGTTTTTATTTTTTATATTAATATTTAAAAATGTAATTAATCTATATGTATATATATTAAATAAATGGAATAATAATAATAATATATCTTTTATTTCAGGCAACTAGGCCCATAAAAAGTAATAAACAAATACAAAATCTTATAAATAAACTAATACATAACAAATTTAAAACACTTAAAAACAAAAACTAGTTAACACGAATAGACGGCGTCGTGTTGCGCTGCGAGGTGTCGCGTAATCTTCCGCGAAATCGTCGATACACGACACCTTTCGGCCAAAATTCCTGCTTGAGGAATGTCTCTAATAGATGAGTTGGAACCCGCATCACAAACGACTTAAAATTCGTTTCATGACGCGACTTCAACTCCTCGTCCCTCAAAGTCCAGTTGGTCTTAGCTCGCACGTACTCCATGATCTCCTCATCCTTCGTAGCGTAGTGCAGCCTGGACAAGTAGAGCTGTGTCGTTGGTACAGCTGCACGTAGCAGGAAGTTGGGTCCAGCCAGTGCGGTACCACACTGATTACGACAAGGAAGGCTGCCTTCTCTTCTTTTTCTCCACTTTTATAAAGCCATCCTCGTTATACCTACGAGGGACACCTGCCAGTGTCTCCAGCACGTTAGTAATGAATTCTCACACACTTTTGCGACCCGCACATTTGTACTACAGTAATGATGTCCTTTATGTCAAACTTTTTAAAAAGTAATAAGGCACTTTCCGAGCAGGTATAGTATAAAAATATGTATTTTATTGTAATATCGAAGATTCACTTCTTATAATCAGTTGTAGTATAGTTAAAGCTAGGTAACAGATAGGTACAACGTGTTAGGTACCACTTATTTTCTAGAATAGATGAACTTCTGATGGTATTACGACAATCAGCTTCGCCATTTTCTAGCTATGATGTGGCTGGCTTCTAACCTAACCAGATGCAGTTGATATTTTAAATAGAGCAACATCCAGTCTGACCACCTCAGCCCAATAATACTGTTACGAGCTGGGGTTCGGGATAGATTTTTTTTTATAGTTGATAGGCTTGCGTTTGACCACAATCTCAGCTGATTTTAAGCGATGATGTGGTCGAAGATGAAGCACGCTTGCCTAGGAGTAACCTATTCACTCTTGACTTAAAGACTCCCAGGTTATCAGGAAATACAGACGTATTTCCTGATAGTTATAACCTGAGAGTGGGAGGACATCATCGCTTAGGGAGTGGAATTCCCTGCTGGAGTCTTCCAGCAGGGAATTCCACTCCTTAGCCGTACGCACAATGAAAGTATTCCCAAAACGTTTCGTGCGTATGGGTGGGATGTCCACCATGTAACGATGGCGCATCGCCGTTTGTCTTGTAGTCCGATGATGGAACGGGCTTGGCGGAATAAGACTGTGCAATTCTATCGCACACTCCCCGAAATAAAACCAAAATTAACACTTTAATTACATAAACACAAAATAAAAATTAACACAATTATTCACACTACAATACTTGTCATTTAACACTTAATTGCACTGAAATTCACTTGTAGAGTTTCGATTATATCGCCTCGTATCTTGTAATAAGACTGGCGTCTGCGTTCCTTTGCGATCTATTTTAACCCCGAACTATGTGTTCTAGAACATTCTTGTACAATCGACTCACTGCCTATACTGCCAAGAATATTTCAGAAGCTACTCGAGATACTCAATACTGCTACTCGCCGCTAGATGGCGTTAGTGTCTCGAACGTATTAGAAGTCGGTCGAAGTTTCTCTATATACTCAGTACTGCTACTCGCCGTCAGGTGGCGTTAGTGTCTCGAACATTCTAGATTTCTGTCGAAGTTTCTCGACGTACTTCGCTAAGCGACTGGCGTAACAATACGTTACCTCCTGGGCAGACAATTTTCTAGCTTTGTACCCGAACAACGGCTTAACATGTGTTCCAAGACCAGCTTCGTCAACGATTGCTTATCCGATATCAGACAGAACCATGACGGTTTTATTACTTAGCCATCAGCTTGTCTAAACACCACTCTTCTTCATGCACAGTTAATTCTCAATTTACACTTAATCTGGTATAAAAAAGTTTGATGTCATAGTAGGCGGAGTGGAGATCGGCTGCTACGCTGCATGTCGCCGGTTTTATTCTCGTTCCGGAAGAATTGTTTGTTTAGCCTACTGTAAAACTTTGTAAGCACACCCACAATATAAGTGAAATTCTTAGTTTGTAATGTTTTTTTTTTTATATAGAAAAAAGACAAACATACGTAAGTTCAGATTTTATGTTAGTTTAGTTATTTAGACTTTAGATTCTGAAACATTTAAAAATATTTTGTATGGAGGCGTCAGGCTTATTTTCTTCGATCTGTTAATTTTGTTATAGGCCAGTTATAATTTTGTCTACATTGGAACGCTTACACGTAAACCTTTTGTATGGGTATTAATGGCTGCGACCCAGTTTACAACTAATATAATATTATCTTTTTTTTATTTTATTGTAATTTGTGTTTTTAGTTCTAATATTTTATTATTTTATTTCGAATGATCCCACTCTTGACCTCGATCTGGCCTGATGGTAAGCGTTAGATGAGGTCTGCGATGGGACGAGCGAGCCCAGAAGATGCCTATTTACTCGTGCTTTAAAGGCTGAAAGGTCATAAGTGGAAGGGAACACAGAAGCCGGCAGAGAGTTCCACAGCTTAGCTGTGCGCACAATAAATGTGGAGGAGAAGCACTTGGTACGACAAGACGGTATATCAACCAAGTGTGGATGGCACCCAGCAGTGTATTTTATTTATAGTACTCTTCACCTACAGATATAAAGATGATCAAAATTACTAGATACACGTGTACACAGTTCCCGATATGTCAGGTTTGGTCGTTAATATTACTAATTCAAGGATATGTGAAGACCTTGGCTAGTCTAGACTATAAACTGTAGGTGGTCTACGTCCTCAATTGAGTACTAAGTATCATTACAAGAATCTAGAATATTAACTTCGATTTCAGTTATGTATTTCTTAAAGGAGACTTACTTCTAGCCTTGGATTTGGAGTAATCGTCAAAGTGACTATATATTTATCGAACGAGGCTGATTAAGCAGATGGGTAAAGAGGAAAAGGAATCTGCTGTAAAAATAGATATTCTAGTCCAGGCCCTCAATCGAAAATAAATAAACTATTAAGATCTCTGTTCTCATCTCTTCAAGCAAAAATAGCTGTTGCCCGTGACTTCATTCGCGTGGGAAGTTTTTCCCGTGTAAATCCCGATCCCGTGGGAAGTTCCAATAATCCTTTCTTAGTGTTCCCCTACACACCCCATAGAACATACATGCCAAATTTCAGCTTCTTGTGCCCCATAGTTTCGGCTGTGCGTTGTCTATCAGTCAGTCAGTAACGGAAGCATTTTATATATATTGATTGATTTATAATCGCTTATAGCGGCGCACCACGTCTAAAAAACTTAATTAATTAATAAATTAAATGTCAACAATAGTCAATTCTTTTATAATAATATTATATAATTTATTTTATCTTTAACGCAAGAGTGAACAGGCATCTTCTGAGCTCAATCGTTTGGTCATACACCTCATCTTACACTTACCATCAGGTGTGATCGGTCAAGAGCTAGCTCATTCGCAATAAAAAAAATACATTTTTCAGATACAGTAGTGTCCATAGTTTGTTAGATAGATAGATAGATAGATAGATATACTCTTTATTGTACACCATAACAGAATTAAATGAGGACTTAAAAACTACAAAGGTTAGTAAAAATTTAACCTTATGCTATGTTAGTACAAAACATTTTGACAGTGGTCAGTGGCCCTGACTGCTATAAGCAAGGTCGTAGGTTCGATTCCCACCCAGGACAAATGTGTGTGTGATGAGCACGATTATTTGTTCTTTGTCTGGGTGTAATTTATCTATAATATGTATGTATTTAGAAAAATATATGTATGTTTATCAGTTGTCTAGTTGTCATAGCACAAGCTCTGCTTAGTTTGGGACTAGATGGCGTTGTGTGAAAGTTGTGGAATATTATTATTATTATTTATTTATGCGTCAATAACCTAATGGCTAAGGGGTCGGACTTGTGATCGAGAGGTCGCGGGTTCGAATCCTTCCCATTACACACTACTGGCGTGAACCCACTCCAGACAAAAGCATATTATTTAACTTATGTGGAGAGGTTAGAAAGATTGCTAGTAATGTGAATTCTACACAAAAATTGGTAGATCTCTTTAAAAAAAACACGAATACGAGTAGTCATCCAAAATACATTCATCTTAATCCTATTCCTACCAACAGCAATCTATCTACACCTATATTCTATGAAGAATATGGTTAATATTCTATCCAGTGACACTGGATAGAATATGGTTAATGGGTGGTAAGCGATGCAGAAGTGAAGTATATTATATACCAAATAAAATATTTGATAGTCAATTACACCTGATTTGATGAAATTTGATACAGAGATAAAAATAGCACACAGGGTACATTTTATTGCAAAAAACGCGAACAAAATCGGGGCTTAAACTAGTATGTTTAATAAAAGCAATCCCTCATACGGTTAACCACCCCAAAAATAAACATGCAGAAAACCATTATTAGTGCTATCCAGACTTCTGGCTTAATAAGTCAAGTTGGCGGCAATCTAAGTGTAAGTAGAAATCAAGGTAAATGGACGTGTCTAATTAACTCGAGCTGGCAACATCGCCATGAATCAGTCGCTGAGACTGCAGGGCTGCACCAACTTGCTATTTACATAACACTTCTTTCAGTTATGTAGATAAGGAAGAATAGTGAAGTGGTGTTTGAGGTTTTTTATTCTTACATCTCCTTAGTCGTGCATTCTTGACAGAATGGTTGTGGTTGACGATGATGCCTTTTCTCTAGATAGAGCACCTCTTGTAATGCGCCTCCACTTCCAGCAGTTTTCAGCGTCTCGGGAGCTTTGCACTAAGGTCGTCTCTGTTGCCGCTTTAATCACCTCTGTCCAACGCGTAAGGGACCGACTGCGTGATCGCTTGCCTTCCACTTGCCCTTAAACAACAAGACGTTCCATAGAGTGTTCATAACGCACAATTTTTCCGAAGTATTTGAGGATTCGTAATGCAGATGCAAAATGTGGTTTCATACCCACTGACCGAAGATATGAAGATGATGAGATATGAAGATGAGAGCTGAGAAATGCCCTGTCAATGCTGCTGGCTGCGATTCTGCTACTGATGCTGATTTTTCACCACCCACATCTACCGAATAATTAACGGAGCATAATTAATCACAGGCATAGACACAGGCCTTCTCTCTGTGAGAGAGAATAGGCTGTAATCCACCACGTGGGCCCAGCGATGGATGTGTTTTCAGTTTTTAGCCATTTCGGTTTCCTCACCATGTTTTGGAATTTCCACACCATGAAGTGGTGTTTGAGATTTCTTGTTCAGTTTAACAGATATAAGGAGCGCCTAAAGCTGTGGCTAGAAAGTACATCCCGTTCGTTTGAACGGGATGTACTTGTACCATTTGTCCCACCAGGTGAGCATCTGCTACCTAGACACGAACTGCCATGGCAGACCTGGAAGTCTTTAAATAGACTCCGTACCCAGGTTGGTCGCAGCAAAGAAAATCTGTTCAGGTGGAGACTTATCGATGCCTCTGCCTTGGGGTGTATATGTGGTTCTGTTCCACAAAGCATGGCACACTTAATTTCCCGCCCTGCGTGCCCAAGGAAGCTACCGAAGATGCCAAACTTGTTGCCCAGTTCTGGGCTGACTCCATCTAGCTATTTGCCATCGACACGCGAAGAAGAAGACAGAGATATGAAGATAACAAGCAGAGAAAAGGAATAGAAATCACTTGACCATTGCATCAGAACAAATAGGCCGAATAGTTTTTGAGTGGTAACCGAGTATCGTCAAATGCAGCATTTAAAGACCTCTCATAAGGTTGCACGATGAACATAAATCACGGTATAGCATAAGCTCGAGGACTACAAGCGAGATAATGTTTGGCTAAGTCTAGCTGTGGAAGTATTTAGCTGAAATGAAGATGCCATCGTTATTACTAGTAGCTTGATTTAGCCGAGAGCTAAAAATATGCCTTGATCTTCTGACGCCAGTCCCCAATTTCTGTGATAGGTGTATCTGCCGAAATATCAACATAAGAAAACCAACCTCTTTCCTAACAGTGGGACCGTCATAACGGTCCCACTGTTAGGAAAGAGGCCTCCTCTGCATGACTGAGAAGCTGCTGCAATCCACCCCGTAGTCCCAGTGTGTTTTGGTAGACGACGCATGTCTTCGGAACTTTTTCTCCCAGACATGCCGAATTCCACACATTGTTTTTATTCACGATTACGAGAGAAGTGGTGATATAATTCAAATTAATTAATTAAATGATACAAATTAGACTCATGACCTTCAGCTCGTAAGTTGTACCTTTAATCACTGGGCAACCACTACTCCGAAATATTTTTAACTTTATTTATTGTATAGTAAAAATAGTGCACCATGGACTACCCGCTTATTTTTCTCCTTTTCTGTCAACTCCATGCAAAGATTATCTGAAAAAGATTGCTTCTAGCGATAAGTAACAAAGGGTAGCCATTGTTACATCATTATATTATTTGTTTTTTTGGAGTGCAAGAAAGATTATATAAGTTGTTAGCATCTATCTAAAGGAACTTAAACGCAATCAACGCAGCATTCCTAAACGAGTACTTTCAGCATATTTCAATTACATACAGTTTACACCCCTGTAGTGGGTTGGTAAGTAGGAGTAAAATTTATAGCATGATTCATCAGGGATGGTGACTGAACTAGTTACAGAAATGCTGCTGTCTAGGACTTGAAATTGGCGATCAAATTTTACAAATAGATACAGGTCATGTGAAGAGTCGACTATTTCTTTATTTTGTGATTGTTTTAAGTCGATGAGTAATTTTTAAAGAAAACTAGTGTTCAGGACTGCAAAAGGCCCAGTGCAACGGTAACTGGGGTGTCCTAAACTTTTCCACGATACGTGGAGCTTAAACGTTGCTTTTCAAACAAGAAGGTTACACAATAATCTACAGGCTCTCCGGCCGACAGCAAACTATAGCCTCCGGGGCCCTACAAATAGTTACAAATAACACTCACCTGAGCTGTAGACGGCAACCTAGGATCTGTTTGATCACGTCCAAAGTGTTTGTATGTAATATGAGGGTGAGTAATTGAAACGTGTGATGTAAGTTACGTGTTCCAGGACGGTCACAAGGCGTCGATCTCCAGATGGCGCGGTCCTGACCAGCATCACACCTAACTCGTTTCCAGCAAGCGCGCGCTACGCGTGGTAGGCAATAAGGCGATGTGTTCCAAGAAATATCACTGGATTCTAGTCAATTCGGAATTACAAAGTTCAATTAAACACTGTTCACAATCAATCTGCTCATATCTCGTGAGATCCAATTCGATTTCCAACAAATTCCGCGTGCCACGAGGTGACGCAATACGGCGTATGATTCAACAATATCCCGGGGTTTTCGGCAAGTGGGGATTTCACTTCAACAATTGATAATTCGCGACCCAATTATCGGTTTCAACACGCGAATCCAACGATATTTTACCAATTATAATTATCTCAACAGGTCCCAAAGGCGGACATTTTCCAACCAAGCAAAGTCTATCTGTCAAGTCAAGTAATGTCAAGATCAAATTTCTTTATGTCAAAAGGGTGCGTTCTGTTTCACGTCGGACCGAACATCTACCCCCCCCCCCCGGACGGGCCTACCCGTCCGCTAATCAATTGGAAGTCTTGACAAGGTTGCAAATTCAACACAGCTTCAATGCGGCCAAATCCCGTAGTCCCTTTGCCGCTTTCACCGCGGCCCCAAAAATACCCCCCCCCAATGGGGGCAGGCTGGCGGGTCAAACAACCAAGTGACCCCATCGGCGGTCCAAACTATTACCAATATCAACCTGGCTCTCATTAAGGAAGGCGTATACCTCCTTCAAATAGTTACTTGTACCCTTGTAATTCGTACCGCAATCAGACCTAATCAACGAAGGTAACCCACGGCGAGACACAAATCTTTCCAAAGTCGCCTCAAAGGCCTCTGTCGAGAGGGAGGTTACCAGCTCCAAATGTACTGCCTTGGTTGACAGGCAGACAAACACACAAATAAGCCCTAACAATCTTGCTATTACGAAGGGTGGACGTCTTCAACAAAGGGGGACCAACAAATCCGTTACGACGCCAGCAAAGGGCCTCGCTTCATTGACGCGATCAGCCGACAAAATCCAAAATTCTCGCTGCAGAATGGCCAACAGCGCATTGCAACCGGCATGCGAGTTCTTAGTGTGACGATCAGTCACCAACAATTGTACCAAGTTCAGTTACAACAAGGGCAGGAGCACCAATTTTAGGGTAAGGACAACTCACAAGGGTGACCTCAAACCAGGTCCTTCCCTCAACAGTGGTGTCAGCCGGTTCGCCAATTCCCCAAATCTTGCCTGAAAGGTCGTTCACCTTCAGGCCAACCTGTCCCGCTAACCAAGAAGACAAAAGGCAACCCCGGACTCCCGTGCCCAAAATGGCACGGAACACAATTGAGTCACCCAAGGGTCCCCAGACCTTGACCGAGGCCGTTGGCAACAAAACCGTCTTGATCGGGGGGGTCCTTTAGCGGGGCAGGCGTCAATCTCTTAGCGATGCCTGGGCGGCGACCGATCGCCGCATCCAGGCTGCCCTCGTTCACGACGAGGCCAACAATCAAAATAGTCGTCCGCGCGGTGTCCCAAGCCGCTCGCCATCACTGGAGGGGCATATCCCACCGAATGCCCGAATGGCGGAGGGCGCGACTCCAGCCGGGGACGTTCCGCCAACGGAGGGGAAAGGCAGCGGCGCCAACCCGGCCACTGCTGCCTAGCAGCCAATGCGCGTTCTCCCTGAAGAGGGAAGACCAAATGGCGCTCGTGGGGCTCCCGTTCAACTTGCGCGGGGGGTGGAGTGCGGCGTACAGAATCGCGGGTCTCAGCCCGGTGCTCGTCTCCGGGGTACCCCCCCTTGCGCGAACCCCCCTCAGAAGCTGGTCTGCTGGCGCGGTTCGCGTTGGCGCACAAAATCTCCAAGTGGGACCCTTCACAAATTCTACACGGGCGGGGGTCGGGGCAGTCCCGATGGAAGTGGGCCCCCAAGCACGAAAAGCACAAACGGCGTGCGTTGACAATACGGCGGCGGGCACTTACGTGCAAATTCAAAAAATCCGGGCAACGCGCCATGACATGCCCCGTTGCCTTACAAAAGTCACAATGATGAGGACTCCGGGCACCATCAAAACGGGGGGCGGGGCGAACATCAACAGGCCCCCTAGCCCGAGGACTCCGGGCGCCAGCCAAACGGGGGGCGGGGCGATCATCAACAGGCCCCCTAGCCCGAGGACTCCGGGCGCCAGCAAAACGGGGGGCGGGGCGATCATCAACAGGCCCTCTAGCCCGAGGACTCCGGGCGCCAGCCAAACGGGGGGCGGGGCGATCATCAACAGGCCCCCTAGCCCGAGGACTCCGGGCGCCAGCAAAACGGGGGGTGGGGCGATCATCAACAGGCCCCCTAGCCCGAGGACTCCGGGCGCCAGCAAAACGGGGGGCGGGGCGAACATCAACAGGCCCCCTAGCCCGAGGACTCCGGGCGCCAGCAAAACGGGGGGCGGGGGGAACATCAACAGGCCCCCGGGCCCTAGTCCGTCCCTGGTCTCTGGGCTGAGAAGGTAGTGGGGGTGACCCCGTGGCGCCACGAGTGTTATCCGCAAACCGACACTCGTCTTCCAAAAATTTGAGGAGGTCGTCAAAGGGGGGAAGATGGGTGGCACTATCCCCACCATACTTCTGCTTAAAACGTGACCTCAACTCCGCGGGGAGCAACTGCAGCACTATGTGCACCAACAAGTAGGACCAATGTTCTACCGGTAACTCCAAGCGTCTCAAAGCGTTGGTCGCTGAGACCAACGGGTTCAGCAAGTCAGTGCGCAACGTCGACGTGCTGACAATGGCCGGTAGTCCCAAAATCTGGTCGATGTGCACATCAGCCAGGCAGCGCTTGTTCTGATACCGTCGGGAGAGAAGCTCCAGAGCGGTCGGGTAAGAGGAATCCGTCACCGGCAAGTGCTGCACCAAGGCTCTGGCTTCGCCCTCCAGGACAGACAATAAATAGGCCAGCTTCTGGGCAGGTCCGAGGTCCAAGCGTGCATCGACAAGACTCTCAAAGAGATTTAGGAAGCCCAGCCAGTGGTCCAAGCGACCGTCAAAATGTGGCAGCTCCAGGGTGGGCAGCCTACTCAATAGTCCAGGGCCTGCAACAACAGGGGTCTGCGGCTTGGCCGCATCAGGCACCCGGCTCTTCAAAATTTCCCGCGCTCGTAGACATATGACATCCCCCAGGTGGATAATCTGGTCATAGTCACCCAAAATCTTATCGCGGGCTGTCTGAACCATCACCCCCAAATCCACGTCAATGATGTACTCGTTGAAGCGTGTGAGCGCAGCATCAGCTGACTTGATCCTCTCAATCACTTGCCCATACCGAGCAAGGGTGAGCTCTTCCAATTCCACACGCTCAACAGTTGCAGCTGCCGATGTGAACCATCTCAACTGTGAGGTCAATCCCGCAGCAGCCTCCCTGACTGCCCTTAATGAGGCCATTGCAACAATCAAATATTAATACAAAACACCAATCAACAACCAACAATCAAATATTAAACAAACAGCAATGACTTGTTAGCCGACCAAATAATTTCACCAAAATAACAACTTAAATTCAATTATTTCAAGTCCAAATCCGACCCTGTACTTATTCCAAGTATGAATCTAGCTTGGTACAGATGGCTAGTTACAAAATAAATAACAATTCAATGTATAATACAATGCTGGATCAACCTCAAATAAATATCAAGAAGCACAACAATTGACTGTATAATATTGAGCCGGAGAATCTCTAACAACAATCCAATAATTACTATAAATGCAATAACCAATACACACAATTCAAGTCCTATTATGTTAGACTATGTGTAATTATTATTTAGATAACCTTTCAAATTCAGATCAATGACATTCAATTATTAATTGCAACAAATACCTAATTATGTACCAAATTATGTACCAAATTATACCAATAATTCCTAATTTCACAAATAAATCCTACCTGTCAATGCAATGAAAGGGGCTACAGTACAAATTACAAATACAACTTCAATTGATTCAACTTCAATTAGATAGCCCGGATGACATGGTAATATATTCAAAACTTATTAAGTTATAAGTTGTGTTAAGTAATCAAACCAAAGTTACTTTCAAAACTTCCAATTAAACCAGTGGATCTTACATTATAAGAGCCACGCCTATACCAGAATGAATCAGTGGATCTTATAAGAGCCACGCCTGCTACCAATTTGTTCAGGACTGCAAAAGGCCCAGTGCAACGGTAACTGGGGTGTCCTAAACTTTTCCACGATACGTGGAGCTTAAACGTTGCTTTTCAAACAAGAAGGTTACACAATAATCTACAGGCTCTCCGGCCGACAGCAAACTATAGCCTCCGGGGCCCTACAAATAGTTACAAATAACACTCACCTGAGCTGTAGACGGCAACCTAGGATCTGTTTGATCACGTCCAAAGTGTTTGTATGTAATATGAGGGTGAGTAATTGAAACGTGTGATGTAAGTTACGTGTTCCAGGACGGTCACAAGGCGTCGATCTCCAGATGGCGCGGTCCTGACCAGCATCACACCTAACTCGTTTCCAGCAAGCGCGCGCTACGTGTGGTAGGCAATAAGGCGATGTGTTCCAAGAAATATCACTGGATTCTAGTCAATTCGGAATTACAAAGTTCAATTAAACACTGTTCACAATCAATCTGCTCATATCTCGTGAGATCCAATTCGATTTCCAACAAATTCCGCGTGCCACGAGGTGACGCAATACGGCGTATGATTCAACAATATCCCGGGGTTTTCGGCAAGTGGGGATTTCACTTCAACAATTGATAATTCGCGACCCAATTATCGGTTTCAACACGCGAATCCAACGATATTTTACCAATTATAATTATCTCAACAGGTCCCAAAGGCGGACATTTTCCAACCAAGCAAAGTCTATCTGTCAAGTCAAGTAATGTCAAGATCAAATTTCTTTATGTCAAAAGGGTGCGTTCTGTTTCACGTCGGACCGAACAACTAGCAATGTGGGTAAAATTACCCCTCGACTTAATCTAAATATGCTTGTGTCTGGACGGCAATAGTGAAATGTATGCATTCGGGCCGTAGGCAAAAAGTTTCTACCCCAAATAGCTCATGTATAAAACTTCCTATGAGGATATGAAATGAAATTAAATATTTATTTTGTATATTAGTTATAAATAACATTTTTACACGTCATGTTTTTTGCGTGTTAATTTAGCTAGATGAGGCCGGTGTTTCCTAACTGACTACTCTGAGAAGAAACACCGAAACAAACTCAGAGGTCAACGTCTCTTTTAAAGTCCATACAATTTGTATTGATCCAATCTTATGAAAAACATGTAGGTTCATGTCTGTGGTGCTCTTTGAGGAAATAAGCACACAGATTTAAACGGACATGTCCAGACAGTGCAAGCATTTGACAGTTATCGTGTAGCTCAACTTAGAACTTAAGGAGCTCAACGATCTGACGAACAATACCAAAGTAAGGACATTTGGGTAGGTCACACAAGTACTCAAACTGCTTGACATCATTAAATAAATTATAGTGAAAGTAACACAAAGAAGAAACAATAACCTACATAGTCCTCACATTTACACCACATAAAAAAGAAACAAAATAAATTGGTATATACAATACTTGAGAAAGCAAATATTTAAATCAGTAAAATAAAAAAATCAGCATTTAAAATTTAAAAAGAAGATGATGTTTGGACCGTTCGATATGAATCTATAAAGAAAATTATTTACAAAGCTTCTATTGCTAGATGACCTCACACGTTTACTTCTAAAATTGGTTACATAAGTCATGTGAGGACACATTTAAATTAACGGGAATGCAGTCGCTGTGGCCGAAATCGGCTGTGTAATTGACATTATCATCATTACGGTAGAAGTTTAATAAATCGTTTTTTTTTCGCATTTCCTTATACGTTTCAACAAAGTTGTCAAACATGTCACCAGAGTTTATTTTAATTATTTTCGGTTCCAAGAAAAGCGCAGAACTTACATCCCGCAGATATTAATTAATTTTACTTTTAATTATGATTTTACCTAATAAAAGCCCATAAATAAATACTTTTTTGTTTTTTTATGATTATCACAATCGGCTCATGAGCTATAGACATGTGGTTTGATCTTCCTTCTTTTTTTGTGTATGAGTGAATCAAATAACTGCACCAGCTCTGGGTAGAGTGGCAGGGAGTGTCAGAGTGATTATTGTGTTAGTGTCAGAGAGATATTCGGCCACGTCAGTGGCGCTGACTACTGACGCTGGTATAGGTTATTGGAAAATAAATTCAATCAAAATCGGTTCATCCGTGTTTGAGCTTACGATACTACAGACAAATACACAGATGCACATGTTAAACTTATGACACCCCTTGCACTGTCTGCTAAATTACAATTAAACAGAAAACCAAAGCTCTAAATAACGCCACAGAAACCCTAACAACATTACCAACACATTTGTTGTAACACACCAGATAAAACAAAAAAACATTTATGCAACCAACCATTCCTCCCTACGAAACACATACGCACCATATTTCGTCCTAGCCGAAACCGTGCCTTGTAATAAGTAGATCAAAACAAATGCTTTCATTTACTACTAAATATATTCCACTCATTTTCACAGAGATCGGGTAACGGGGTGGAAAAACTCTACCCGACTTAAGGAGGAGATAGCAATACCTTCTATTGGTGTAAGAGAGAGAGATGACTATGTTTCCATGTGTTTAGTTTTTGGGAACAAAGGGTATAAACCTTGTAGAGAGGCATATTGATGCCATACATTGTTCTTAAATGTGTAGCAGATGTTTTGGTGTGTTGATCTTAATGCTCTTGGGGTATTTTGTAAGGATCTAGGTGTTTTTGAACCTTGAATGAGATGCTTATAATGTGGAATTTAGCAATTAGTAATACCTTACCTAGCTAGCCATTGCAATGTTAGTAAGTTTTTTTTGTTTTATTTTATCTCTACTTTCACGCTCATTGTTTAATGCATGCCGTGGCAGCCTTTAATTAAGGCTATTGTTTGTAATAATATTTTATCTTTTAACATGTTTATTGGTGTATACTTTGTTGGTTGTCCTTAAATAAATAAATAAATAAATAGGTCTAGTACTTTTTACAAATGAAAGCATTTGCACGAGGATCGCTGGGTGAGTGTCCACACAATAGGTGCCGGAGGATGGACGGTGATACCAAGACCGGCCCAGAAAGAGGCGGCGAGACGATCTGGACGTGTTCCACGAGGGTTGGTCTGAAGCGGCGCGGGAATAGAGCGTATGGAAGGTATTGGGAAGGCCTTTGCCCAGCATTGGGACTGTGTTGGCTAATAAAAAATGGCTCAACTGTAAAGCATCAATGGAATACTTTCTAGCTTATCACTAGATACTACTAGCTAATTAGTATTATGTAGTTTATTACTTATAAATTCTATACAACGTGTAACGGAACCCCCATATCTATCCAAAAGGGCTGAAGACAACATCTGGTATGGAGTCTCTATGCACAGTTTCAGCACAAAATAACTGACTCAAAGAATTGATACCAAATTATTGATTTCATATTTTTCTTGAATACCAATCATAACAAACGTGTCACAGCACTACGAGGGTCAATAACTTTCCACGTCACTTGCCAATAACACGATAATTCTTTTCGTTCTTCTTAATTTGAAATATTCGGTCTCTGGTATCAGTGTATTGGAATTTGTAATAAGTTCTACACACGTAGACTTAGGATTACAAAACCCTTGCCATATCGTTTGTTATCATCCAAAGAAGCCATGCACTTGGTATGTGTATACCCTTTAAATTACACGTTGTATAAGTAAATAGTACACCGTGGACTACCCGCGTATTTATTTTCTCCTGTTGTGTCAAATCCATCCAAAGGTTGTCTGTAAAAGATCATTTTTAGCGATAAGACCGCCCTTTGTAACACCCTTTGTAGCTTGTTTTAAGTCCTTATTTAATTCTGTTATGGTGTACAATAAAGAGTATATCTATATCTCTATCTATCTATTATTGTATTTATAGTTATTGTTAAATTATGTAAGTATTTTATTTGTATGGGCCAAGTCGGCCTGAAATAAATGGATTGATTGATTAACACAAAAAAAATTAATAATGATAATGATTAAATGAGCTCCTGTATTCCGTGGGCAGATACTCGATACATGAGTCGATACAGACTGTTCGTGTGAAATAGCGATTATGTTAGTAGATCTATTAGTTTATTAATAATAGTATTCGTTTTATTTTGTTATTACTAAAAATATGCGTCTATAATTCGTTATTTTAATGATCTAGGTATATAATTTTTTCTATGCGCCTTAGTAGCCAGAAATAAAGGAAGGAATGCCTTTATTTTTTTCAGGCTAAATTATACTTAATAAAAACAATTTTGTACGACTTAAGTGCTAATAGGTCAATATGCCATTAGTTATCAAATTCGACGTTAAATCTTAGCACATTCCAAAAGGCATAATTGTTTCAAGACTAGTTTTTACTCGCGTCTTCGATTGCATGGCATTTTTGATAAACGTAATGTAAAAAGTCATGTACATACCTACGTGTTATTTAAGGCTATCTATTTCTGTGCCAAAATCATCCAGATTCTTTCTGTTATTTTGACTTTCAGATTTATAATATTAAGTACTAGCATATCGCCCACAACTTCATTTGCCTGGATTTCAAAATAATTCATAGCTTCATAGCACTGACCAATAATGCACCTTACTACCAAAGAAAACATACCAACTTACAAATAAATACGTCTTTATAATATTGGTATAGATAGAATCTGTATAGATAAACAAAAAGTGAATAGATTAAAAATTTCTTCGATGTGTCAAAATTGACATACAATGCGCTATGTTATCGTATGTTGCTTGTTACAATTGTGTACTAAAAACTACTCCCTGTTCCCGTTTCAGACACCCGGAATTTAAACTTTATCTTTTCAAATACCTTAAAGACAACAATTAATATCCGACTAGACAGAAAAACGTCGCAAAACGCTGCAATAATTACAATAATGACCTCTTCTTTTTAAAGCTCTCAAGTCCAACAGAAATACAGATTATTTTCCAATACTGCACAAAAGACGAACAATATTAAGTGCAAAAGAATCTCAAGAAATCTGAAAAAGAAGCTTAGCGGAGTTACTTGAATCTAGCTTCGGAAAGCGTCGGTATACTTCGTCACGCTTCGGTGCGCTTCGCTTCGCCCCGAGCGGCTCGAATTAATGACGAAGCGCCGAAGTGTCATTGAAATAATTGACATGTTTCCGTGTAGCCTTTGAAAAATTTATCGATCCATCACTGTCCCGTAGCTATGTATATTGTATAGTGATCTGAGGCAGAACTAATGTGTTTCAAGGATACGTGAGAAATTGAAAGTTGTCTATAATATTATTATCCTATCTTACTTTTAAATTTCTATCCTACTACTTTGTGAGGATGAATGGGTTTTTGTTAATCTTTCACACAACAACAAAAAGATGGGGCAATGTTTAAAAAAAGTGTAATTTTCTCGAACAGAGAACTTCTGTAACTTTGCTAATAAATTATCCTAGCTGCCTTTTCGTAACTATGTTGGAGGCAACCTACAATGTTAGCGGATACAGCTGAGTACTAGTACATGATCCGACTCCCTATTTGACCTCCACAACCCAGTGAGTAACACGATGGATTGCCAGATGTCAAACTTGGCTTCTGACTACTCGTTACGACTGTCAAAGATCTACCAAATGACAGCTGGGGCCAAAAGGTTAGCGTCCTTTCGAAGGAAATGAGGAATGTCGGTGTATTTAGATAGTCACCCATCCAAAGACTTTGAAGATTGGATTGATATTGAAGAGTCCTTGAAGATTAACACATGCAGCTGATATTGAACACGTATGTTAATGCCCCAGAGCCAGAACATACATAAGGAATGTATTTAGGTATTTGAAATATTATTATTCTACGTCTCTTCAATTCACTTTTGTAACCTAGTTAAGCTTAAGAGCGCGTATTCGATTTAGAATAGGTACAAAATTGCAAGAACGACGTAATATTTATGCACACTGCAATAGTTATTCAGTGTGCGTAAGCTCGAACCTCGAAACCAAACGTTTTGATACTTTTATCTTAAATAATGATTTTGAGTTTATATTCTAAATTGTTTTACGTGATTATTATTATATTAGTACGCATAAACTTCAAGGGTGTGGTCAAATCTTAAAAAACAAATTTCACGACTGTAAGTATGAGGTTTTCTGGAAAACATACCTGGGACAATGTATACCGTAACCGTAAATAAAACTTTTAAACGACTTCAAAAAGGGAGGTTCTGTATTCGAATGTATGTATTTTGTTTGAAAGCATATTTTACAACAAAGGTTTTTAGTGCATAACATATCAGGTTCTGATAAAGATCATCGGAGACAAGTGATGGAACTATTTAATTAATAAAACTTCAAAACTTCCAAAAAAGACTACTAAACTACAAAGCACAAAATAACCTTAGATTGTTTCATTTGGTGTCTAGTTTCGTTTAAAATAAGAGACCTTCTCATATGGCTGAAGTCAGTGCCAAGCCAATGAATACTTTTGATAGACATAGTACCTACAGCTACGCCGCATTCTGGGGGACACCCGAGATGATCAAACCTATTAATTTATCTTGGCACCGACTTCAGCCATGTGAGATCATGTGTTACCTAGCTCTTATTTTGAACGGAATTAGACACCAAATGAAACAATCTAAGGTTATTTTGCGCTTCAGTAGTCTTTTTTTGAAGTTTTGAAGTCGGTTAAATTTTTAGTAAAAAAGTCTTTTTTTATGCTTTTTAGTGTATCATTGTTTGTGTTACTTGAGGTACTAACATACCGTTCGCACAGTTATTTTTAATCGGTTAAAACAGAGAGTTTGCTGTATACGTCTTTTTTACCCACTAAAACGATATTTCAGACGTGATTCAGAAGCTGTGGTGATATTAATAGGCTGATTATGCTAAATAATACATAGAGGTACGAGGGCAGAAATCGCGGGAGATTTGCTGTTTTTAATTGAAGACATCCTTCACTTATCTCTGAAGATCTTTATCTGAACCTGATTTGTTATATACTAAAACCTTTCTTGTAAAATATGCTTTCAAACAAAGAAAACGCTATCAAAATCGGATCAGTAGGTTCTGAGAAAATCGCGGATTTACAAACATACATACTAAAATAGCCCCACTAAAAAAGCTAGTTGAGTTACAAAATAAAACCAAATCGAAGATTTCATATTTTATTTCAATATCACACATTTTGATGTCCATTGACAGAATTTTCCTGGGATCAATCATCTCGGGCAAAAGACATTTATATTAGAAATCGAACAGCTAATGTTCCATTTTGGTCACCCAAAACGCATCATCTCTTTGTATCCTTATGGTCTTCAATTGAAATTCATTTCCTGCGCACATTACAAAAAAAAACAAACGTTTTTCTGGCTGAAAATTAATTACAATTTATAAGAAAAGCAATTTTACCTAACAACTACGTCACTACTTACACTTGATCTACCATACTGCTACAACATTGTGGCGCTGTCAGTGGATGTGGGTATAGCGAAATATAGATGACAGGCCTGTTAATCTAGTGGTCAGTGGCCCTGACTGCTATGCACAAGGTCGTGGGTTCGATTCCCACCCAGGACAAATGTTTGTGTGATGAGCACGATCATTATTCTGGGTGTAATTTATTTAATTATCTATAATATGTATGTATTTAGAAACATATATGTATGTTTATCAGTTGTCTAGTACTCATAGCACAAGCTCTGCTTAGTTTGGGACTAGATGGCGTTGTGTGAAAGTTGTGGAATATTATTATTATAGACGATTTATAGGGTGGACTAGAGCGATAATATAGTTATAGTGAATCTCATCTGACATGAAACTGCTCTTGGATAGGAAAGTATCAGTCGTGGTTGGTATTAGTAGTTCCATCGAATTAAAAAACAAATGTATGCTGGCCTGTTCATCATCTATGTTCATGCTGAATATAGACATTTTATTTCGACTAACAGACAATTTCCTTCATCAAACAGACAGAAAAATAAACAAAAGAACAAAGGTCAATAAAAAATGAAGGGTCCCGTAGTAACTTTAATAAATATAATAATAATATATTTAATTGACAAAAAAAAACCTTACAAATTTCTTAAAACTAGCTTATTTACAATTTTTAGAACTACTCCAAATAACTTTGTTTTGCGTAGTGTTTGTATCAATTACAAAGTTATATTTGCGGTTTTATAAAATATACTGTATATCTCAAAAACTGCTGACCCGATTTCGTTCAAACTGATTTAGGTTGAAAGTTTAGATTAAGATCTACAACATCTATATTTTTTTTAGTTTTTCACTCTATTATTATGGAAGTTATTGGGGGGTGGGGGGAGGGGGGGTGGACGCACTTTTTACCACTTTGGAAGCGTATATCTTTTAAACGATTAACTTTATGAAAAAGTGGTTTTAAAAAACTCAATGTTATTTTAAAGACCTGTCTATAGATACCACACACGCATAGGTTTCATGCAAAAATATATTTTCAGTTTCAGTTCCATGTATGGGGAGCCCCTTTATTTTAAATATTTTTTAAATTTTCTCTTAAAATCGGAAAGCGGTTTACAGAATACATCTACCTACCAAGTTGTACATGTATAGTTCTAATAGTTTCGGAATAAAATGGCTGTGACATACGGATGGACGGACGGACAGACAGACAGACATGACGAAACTATAAGGGTTCTGTTTTTGCCATTTGGCTACGGAACCCTAAAAAGCACCGTTTTGCACAACGACGATTTCATGACGATCCAGCTGCTCTGGATCCGGTGGGAAAATCATCAAATGACTCCCACTCTAGGTAAAGTGGAAGGGAGTATCAGACTTCTACTGAATAAAAACCCACCATATTCCTTCAGTGGCCCATGTGTTCCGGGGCCGCGGTATCGTATTAGAACATTCCCGCAACCCTAGTATCTCTCCATTTGCTCTATTGCTGTGTTTTCGATAGTTTTACCGTACTCAATGCCACACGAAATTTGTTTTGTCTGAAAAAAAAACTGGTAAAAATAAGTAGGTACATAATACAAGTATATAGATTTTTGTATATACAGAATATGTATGATTATGTTACACACATAAAAAATACACACAGCCGAACATAGAATCGCCTCCCTATTGAAAATCGGTTCAAAAGTACATAAAGACATAACTCACCTTTTTGCTTGTCTAGCGATAGCCAAAGTATTTTTTTTTATTTCCAAATAAATTTCGTTTATAACCCATTTCTGAAAAAAGAAATATTAAATTTAACATATAAATTTTTGATTGAAATAATAATTATTGACATCATTTGTTGTACACAAACATGTTAAAACTGATTATTAAATAAATTCAGTATATACAAATAATTACCTGCATATAACGTTTTTCAAAATTACTTACCGAATAAAAAATATTAGTTGCTCATGTATCAATACTATTGTGTCGCACTATGTCTCACCGACACTATGTATGTTTATGCGAGCAAGCGGCGGGCGGCGGGAAAAAAGTGATACGTCCTGTCGTTGGGAGGACCCGGCACGAACTGATTGGCAACGGTTTTTTTTTTTTTTTTTTTTTTTTTTTTTTTTTTTTTTTTTTTTTTAGGTAGGGCCACTCGTAGATCACCTCAGTAAGGCTGTGCGTCTACTTAACCGGTCTGTCCTGTGGTGACCTCTAATAAATTAAAGGCCCCCAGCCAGGGCTTACAAACTAAAGTTTACTTACAGCTAATGACCGCACGCTAAGGGTACTCCCTGTGGAGTACGGGCCTCGGCATAGCGGGGTCATTTTGGGAGGGCAGCAAAGGGACAGGCTGGGTCATATTATTTACGGGAGTATTTATTGCTACTGGCTCAGCATCGCGGGCTGGCTCGTTTGGCAAATGTCGGGGAGGATTTTCATTACAAGTACGCGGACGTCGCGATGGGCCTCGTCGGCGAGGCCGGAATAAGGAACGCGTTCTGTATTTGTGTTTTCTAAGAGTGCTGGTTTCCCTACTGCTCTCTTGTCGGATGGTGGTGGGGTCGTCAGGCTCGTCTAGGATGTTACGCGGGCGACGAACCCGAGAAATCTTGGAGGGTCTGTATCGGGCGGCCGATACGATCAGGGGGTTAGTGTGGGTATCAGCAGAGGTGAAGTAACGCACTGACATGCGTTTCAACACTTGCTTTATGGTCGGGAGTTTGAGGTCTACGTGGAGATCCTCATTCCTACAGAACCAGGGCGCGCCCGTGGCCTTTCGGAGAAAACGGTTCTGAATGACTTGCATCCTATGGATCTGATTGGGACTGGCATGAGCAAACACCGGACAGGCATACGTCATGATAGGACGTATGCATGTCGTGTATATTCGGATTTTACATCTAAGGGAGAGCTTGCTGTGTTTATTCAGCAGGGCGTGGAGCCTACCGAGAGCGAAAGCGGCTCGCGAGCGAACCGACTTTATGTGCTCACTGAAGTTAAGGAACTGGTCGAGGATCACACCTAAGTATTTGGCTCGCTTCTCCCAAGGGATTGGCTTGCCGAACATAGTGATCGGGCGAGGGGGGGTGAATTGTTTATGCTGGCAAGCCCTGCGAAACAGGACTGCTTGACTTTTGTCGGGATTTACCTCAATCCTCCATTTCCTAAACCAATCGCCTAGTGCGTTGGCTGAGGTCTGGAGGGTATGAGCGATGCTAACGGGATTATGTCCCGAGTAGTAGATGGCCGTGTCGTCGGCAAATAGGGATAACTCTACTGGGGGCTTTTTGGGGATATCGCTAGTGAATAGCGTGAAGAGTGGGGGGGAGAGCACGGCGCCCTGAGGGACGCCGGCTCTGATAGGGCGGGGAGTGGAAAGCGCTCCTTCGATACGATATCTGAAGGAGCGGTTCGACAGGAAGTCTCGAATGATGAGCACGAGACGGTCCGGCACACCTAGTTGGTAAAGCTTATAAATTAAGCCATTGTGCCAGACTTTGTCGAAAGCCTTCGCTATATCAAAGAATAGGGCCCCCGTCACCAGACCGCGTTGAAAACGGCCGCTAATGTGCTCTACGATGCGGTGGGCTTGGTGGACACTGGAATGATGGGCTCTAAAGCCAAACTGTTCGTTAGGGAGTAGGCTCTTGGCCTCGACAAAGTCCTTGAGCCGATTAAGAATAATCCGCTCGTAGACCTTGCCGAGGGCGCTGAGCAGACTAATGGGTCTATAGCTAGTCGGGAGGTTCTTGGGCTTTTTGGGTTTTGGGATACCTATCACTATAGCCTCTTTCCAAGCTTGTGGAAACAAGTTGTTGGACAAGGCGCCATTGAAGATGGCAGCCAGTAGGACTATGATCGTACGTGGGAGGAGTTTAAGTGCCCTAGTGGTCAGTCTGTCAGTCCCGGGAGCTTTCCTAGGTTTGAGTTTCTTGATGATCTCCTCCACCTCGTCTACCGTGACGGGGGGGAGGGGAGCATCAGGGTCCTCGACAGGGGGCAGGGCAGATCTACGTTCGACCTCAGCATCCACGTGGGCAAGGTGGGCTGTGTCGACTGGTTGGGAGCTGGGAGAGCACTGGGCCTCCAGGCTGTCGGCTAGGCATTCGGCTTTGTCTTCGTCGTCGAAGGCAATGCTTTTGTCCGGGCGGATAAGGGGAGGCATTGAGGTAACCTCAGTGGCGCGCATTTTCCTCTGAAGTTGCCAGAAGGCATGGTGGGTGGGTTCCAGTTCGCTCAGGGTCTTGTCCCAGCCGGCTTCACGCCACTCTCTGATGCTGTTACTTACTTTGCGCTGTAAGTACCGCATGAAAGTTTTGTTATTCTGGCAGGGGAAAGCTCTGTAGGCACGGACTGCTGCGTTCTTCTCAGTCAGCAGGGCCCGTACATCGTCCGGGAGCTTCCGGCGCCAGTGCTCTGACACCGGAATCTCCCTTGAACAGTCGTTCAGGACAGATTGTACGTGCTCCGTGAGTGAGTCGATCGCAGCCGTCGTGTCGGCGGCGGACTGGATGTGGTCGGGGATCTTGTCCAGGTGAGGAGACGTGTTGGATTTCAGCAATTCGCCTACTTTCCTCCAGTCAGTGATCACCTGTGTGGGAGGGGGGCGGTTAGGGTCATAGGGACCCGATCTCGGAGTTAACTCCATGATCACCGGTCTATGGTCAGAGTCAAGTTCGTCTACCGTCTCTAAAGAGTGCAAACGTAAGTTCACATTCTTCAGGAGGGCAATGTCGAGTACGTCGGGCAAGTGGGATGGCTCGAACGGGTAATGAGTAGGCCGCATAGGACCTATGATATCTATGTGGAGAGGTGTGCAAAGGTCGTATAGTACCTTCCCACGGGGGTTGGTAATACGACTACACCATGCGGGAGGTTTGGCATTGAGATCCCCCGCTATAAGGACGGAGTCACTCATGTCAAGAAGGGCTGTAAGGTCGCTTCGAAGTGAGGCGTTTATCGAAGAATTTGAATCTACGTCGTTGTACGGTGGGAGATACGCGGATACTATTGTGATAGAGGGATGGCCCGTCATGCCTAGCCGGCAAACGGATACCTCTAAGTGGGCAAGGGGCGGCGGATCCATAGGGATGCAGTACAGGGAGTTCCTATAATATATTAGAGTGCCACCTCTGTGGCATCTAGTCCTATCGTTCCTAACCAGCCGGTAGTTGGCTACCTTGGGATCCCTAAGGTGGGGTTTGAGGAAGGTCTCTTGGACCAGAAGGATGTCGAGACTATGATCGCGAAGGAAAGTCGCGATCTCGTCCCGTTGATTGGTGATGCCATTGGCATTGAAGTAACCTAGCTTTAGGGATCGGGGCTTTAATCTCTTACTAGCCGTGTTATACATTATGGCTGTTTAAAAAGGTTATCAAAATGACTTTTGACATCGGGATACTTAGAGTATACCCGAATCAGTAGACTTTCGGCCTTAGTGCCGGGAAGTTTTGGGCGTGATTCGCCGCCGTCCAAGGAGTTGGACGCTGGGGACTGAGGGTCTGGGGGAGCTCAGACGAGAGTGTAGGACACTCTCGTCCCTGGCGTGCGCTAGCGCGCGTTGCCAGTTTAGGGGCGGAGGTTTTCGGGGCTTTCGGACAGCCTCGGTAATTGGCGGGGTGGCCAGATTGCCCGCACAGCACGCAGCTGGGCGGGTCTGGGCATTGGGACCTATCTTTTGGGCGACTGCACTCGGCGGTGCCGTGATCGCCCAGGCACTTTACGCACCGGGGTTTGCCGAAGCAATTCCGTTGCGCGTGGCCGTATAACTGGCAACGGTGGCATTGGCCTACCGTGTCACTCTTGTGTGGCTTCTCTATGAGAATTCCTGAAAGACTGCATACAGTCTTCAGCGCAAAGATGGGGTGGGGACCTTCGGAGACGGGGTGGCAGATGACGAGGACGTTGTTAGACGCCTTGCCACCTCTGCCGTGCATACGGTGCACCTCAATCACCGGGATGTTCTGTGACTCTAAGTCGCAGACGATCTCGGTGGTGGGGATCTCACTGGGGATCCGGCAGAGGACCACCCGGACGGGCTTGCTCTCATGGAGCGTATAGGTATGGTGGGGGATATTTCGAGCCTTGAGTAGCTTCGAAAGCGCGCGGTGGTCGTTAGCTGTCGCTAACCCTACTTTTATGCCGTTCTGAACGGCGCGGGCATTCGTGTAGGCGATGCGTTGCTCGCCACACGCTTTGGACACGTTTGTCCAAGCCCCCTTATCGTGTATGAAGATGGGTGGGGGAGGGATGGTCTTGCGCACTGAGGCGCTGACGACTGGGGTTTGGGTAGGGCTGGGCCTAGTGGCCGAGGAAGTGGAGGGCTGGCTCTGCACTAAGCGTGCTGGCTCGGGAGGGGAGGGTTTCTTGGCCTTAGGGGCCTGGGTGGAGGACGAGGCCTGCGACCTCTTCTTCCTCTTTCCCTCGACGAGGATAAACTCGTCGGAGGAAGAGGTTTGATCGGAGGAGTGCTCGGACTCCGCTCGCTCTGAGCGCTCAGAGTGTATGCTCTCTGCGCGCTCCGAGCGCTCGCCATCCGAGCCCTCTTTTTCTTGTTCCTCCTCCTCAGAGTCCATTTCGACGTCTGGGGGGGAGGGGGACCTATCTGCGATGGGCGCGGGGGTGGGACCTAAATCTGGCTGCGGGGTGGGAAACACCGCGGGGGGTATTGAGTCAATCTCCTCCTCATACTCCCTTTGTAGGGCGGGGTTTTTAAATAGGATCTTTCCTAATATCTCGGTTGTTCGATTTAACCGAATCGTTAGGGATTCTACTTTGGTCATGAGATCCTCCACTATGTTTGTCATGTCCTCCATATTGGAGGCGACAATGGTGGGCATCCTAATCTCCTAACCCTAACATGTGAGCCTCGAGGAGACACGTCAAACGTGAGCTCCCCGAGCAGACGGTCCCCAAAAAGAGCCCTGCCCCGGAGTTTCTCCTAACACAATGTTACCGAGAAGAGAAACCCAGACAAACTCGGTAACTGTGTTGCCGTCTGATGTGGCCTGAAGGGCCCTATTTGCCTACCCCTCCGGGCGGGAATGACCCGGAGGTGAGTTCACTCCCTGCGGGGATAGCAGGGAGGTGTGTGCCTAATGGTGTGCCCTAAGCTTGTAACCGGTCGCCAGTCTTAATGTGCGAACCGGGCCCTATTGGGTCTAGTGCGAAGGGGTAGATACACCCAACCGACACTAGGTGTGTATGCTGTGAAGAGAACTCAGTAACTAGGTTTGACTAGGAGATCCCCCAAGGCCAAAACCTAGCACTCGACTCCAATTGACTGCTTCACCCTGAAGGGGATCAGCGGGTGCGTCGGGTCAGCACCCCCTTGGTATTGTTGACACCGTGAGGTTTCCAACCAAGGACCACGAAACTGTGGTTTTACCCTGAAGGGGCCAAACCAAATTGTTTTGACAATCTCTGTTAGAGAAACACGATATCCTTCACCGCCTCGAAAAAGGCGGATCCGGACCAGGCGTCGTAGTCGGCGACTACGAGTGACGTCACGGCGGGCGTGACGAACGGAGCGATGACTCAGGCACGGAACGATCGAGAGCGCGGAGCGGCACGACTGTCGCGGGCGAGCGTCGGAGCAGAATGTTTTGGATTGGCAACGGATTGTGCGCGTTGATTTATAGTGTTTTTAAAATAATTTTCTAAAATAAACGATTACATGAAAATGACTGAAAAAAAATAACAGTGTATTTGGCAATACGTTTATTTTCATAAAATAAATAAATAATAGTTATGTTTCTATTCAAAACTCGGTTAAAAAAATGTTAAAGAGAACCGATTTTGCATTATTTAAAAATTGTTTCTTTAATATTAAATTGCCATATTTTCGTAATTGGGCTACGTAGTGCACTTTAAAACTATATATTCTATTGGACAAGCACATAAAATAAAATGTGTTGGTACGTTATCATGGTTATTTTCGTCCTGAAAGACGACTCTGACGTATATTTTCGTAAAACGCGTCGAACAGATTGCCTTGTCTTTAAAAAACTGTCAATAATAATTATAATGTTACATCGTTATGTACTAAACTAAGACTTAATCTTTCTATAACCGTAATAATCTTTGAATAATCTGTTAACATCATTACGATATAGCTCTTGAAAAAACACCAAAACGCGTTGTTTTCGTCGCGAATGGAATACACGCTCTTAAGTTTCTATACAATGTTTTGCTTTCACACGACTTACGGAGTAGTGTCGTGAGGTAACTGGTATGCCAGTACTGTCTTCTTCGAGTTTTTCTCGAACTCGAACTCGAAGACATACGTTATACACTAACCTGCACTGGGCCCGCGTAATAAATTACGGCCCATTCCCTCTCATAGAGAGGTGGCCTGTGCCCCGGCAGTGAGAACATTATAGGTTTCTTTCTCGTGTCGATGGCTCTACAAATGTTAGGCCTGACTTCGCCACTTCCACAGCGTCATCGGTGGCGACGCAGAGATCTCTTCGGCTGCAAGTTGCTGGGCTAAAAGGCCGGATAGGAAATGCAGCATATTTTACACAGCAGCTCCACATCCACACCCCACTGCTGTTAAAGGCTACTTATACAATATTACTAATCATCGCGCGAGGCTTTGCTCCCGTGGACATTATCACGGTTAAAACATAGCTCTCCCTTTTTGCAGTCGGGTAAAAAGTTCAAGCTACTTCCATACCAAAATTTCATTCAAATCTACCGAGTACTTTCGAAGATTAGCGCGTTCAAACAAACAAAAAAACTTTTTCACTATAAAATTTTATAGTATAGATGCACAACTTACCGCCACTGTTGGTGTAGTTGCCCAGCGATTGACTGGCAGGTCACAAGTTCGCTTGGTACCATGATAAAATTATTATGATTTATTCAGTGCTTTTCAAACTGAGGCTAACTGAACTATACCAATTTAAAGCAAAGGCTTTCAAACGATGTATGCTATTTCTAAATAAGTTATGTATTATCGTTACATAACTCGTATTCGCGCTAATAAGTTGAGTGTGTATCGCGATAATTAAATAATATGTTTTTCGCCATAATTATAATTATTGCGAGTTCTCTTGATCAGAAAGATTATTATATAGCACCGTATTTAGTATCATAGTTTATTGTTTTAGTCTATTATATGTGTATTTTATTATTGTAACGAGGGTCTTTAATTGACAGACAGTTGAAGGTAGGCGATGTTTATTATTTAACTTGATAAAAGAAACAGACAAAGATATTTAAAAAAAAACTGGGATAACTTGGTAAAATTAAAATTCACGACAATGTACGGGCAGCGTGGAGTAACGTGTATTTTAACTTTACCAAGTTATCCCAGTTTTTTTTTAATGTCTTAGTCTGTTTCTGTTATCAAGTTAAATAATAAACATCGCCTACCTTCAACTGTCTGTCAATTAAAGACCCTCGTTACAATCTGGCGCCTAACGTGGGCGCCAGATTATAACTTATGTTTGTTCGTACAAACCTGTTATATTATTATATATATTAATTGTATCTCTTTCCGTAATTTATGACATTTTGTTTACTTGTACACCTACCACATTATTGTCTTTTAAACCCAAAGGTTGACTGGTAGAGAACGCCTTGTTGCATTAAGTCCGCCCATGTACCACTATTGTACATAAAGTTTATATAAATTAACTAGCAGTTACTCGCGGCTTCGTTCTTGTGGGAAGTTTTTCCCGTGTAAATCCCGTTCCCGTGGGAATTTTGCAAAATCCCGTCTTAGCGAGCATTTACGTACTAAAAAAAAACCCCATGCAAAATTTTAGAGCCCTACTACTTGTAGTTCCGAGATTTCGTGATTAATCAGTGAGTGGTATTTCGCTTTTATATATATATATCCCACATAATACACCTTTACACACACTTTTAGTTAATTAATTTTAATTCTTATATTTTATACCAACTTGTTTTATTTTTTTACCTTCTTGTATATTCTTTTTTTTTCCAATATTCAACAGTTTGCACAGATATAAAATGTTTATCTCGTAATGGAAGGCCCTGTCTCCTGTAATAGTTTCTTGTTTAACTAGCACAGGACACAGGTGATCATTTCCACTTATAATTGGTACCATGTCGCATTTTTGTTTGTATGTCCAAAACTAGTGGAAAAACTATCATGTATTTTAGAACAATAAAAAAATTTATTATTATTATTATTTCCTTTATTCAACACATATCTCAAAAATTACATTTTTAAATATTTTTCTATAAAAACTTACAAAAAAAAACATTTAAAAATATAAAAAATGGCAGTCCATCGGTGTCGGGAGCAGGGTCCAAGCTACCGGTGGTTAGGTCTCCAGAGAAAGGAACCTCCTCACAATGCGAGCCGTATCGAGGAGAACTGCCTTCTGTATCAGGCCCTTTATCCAGCTGTGCAACGCCAGCTTCGACAGATGGTCGTCGAAGCTTTTAGCTATCAGTCTATTGACTGACATGACAATCGGCACAATGACAGCCGATTCCACATTCCACATGGCAACAACCTCATGAGCTAAGTCGAGATACTTTATGTGTTTCTCTTTCTCAGCTTTCACGAGATTCTCGTCATGTGGGATGGTAACATCGATTATCATTGCACGGCGCACTAATCGGTCTATCACCACTATATCAGGCTTATTGGCAACAATAGTCCTGTCAGTGATGATAGACCGATCCCAGTACAACGTGACATGGTCATTTTCGAGAACTGGGTCGGGCACATACTTGTAATACGGTACCTCAGAATCGACAAGTTTGTATTTCAAAGCAAGTTGCTGATGGATAATTCTGGCTACTTGGTTGTGTCTATGCAAGTACTCGCCGTTAGCAAGACGAGAACAACCGGAGACAATATGTCTGATGGACTCACCAGGATGATGGCATGCCCGACACACGTCAATCGTCCCGTCCTTCATAATGTGTCTCCGGTAATTATTCGTCAAGATAACTTCGTCCATAATTGCACAGACAAAACCTTCAGTTTCTCCGAAGAGATCCCCGAAGCGTAGCCAGGCAACCGAAGCTGTCAAATCTACATCGGGCCCATAGAGAGCCCGATAGTAGCAACCATGAAGCTCCTTGCTTTTCCATACCTCCTTGCGGTCATCTGCGGTGAGTATAACAGGTTTGTGCCAGTTCTCTTTAGCCATGGTCAGCGGGGTGAGTCCCTTGTCCACTGCAACCACATCTCGGTGCATACCCACATCGGCTTGAAGGAAATATTCCCTGAGACTGCAAATCTCGCGGTTGTGGAGAGTTTTGGCGTTTAAAAAGCCTCGACCTCCACACTTCCGCGGGATGTACAGTCTCATCACCGATGATCGTGGGTGATGCATCCGATTTGCGGTTAGCAGTGTGCGGACCCTCCTATCCAGGGCGTCCAGTTTGGTTTGAGTCCATTTGAGTATGCCGAAAGAATACATCAACACCGGCATGACCCAACCGTTGAAGGCGCGCACCTTATTTCCTCCCGACAAAAGGCTGTTTAATACCTTTGTCAGGCGGCCAAAGAAGCGCTCTCTCAACGATTGCTTCATGTCAGCAATATTAATGCCCAAAGCTTCCGACATACCCAAATACTTATAAGTTTCGGTCAAGCAGAGAGATCTAAGGTGTATGGAGTCTGAAAGTTGAATTCCCTCAGATTCCATAATCTCTCCTCGTTTTACATGCATGATTGCGCATTTGTCCACACCAAATTCCATCTTGATGGCGCTACTGAAAGTTTCAGTTACCTTCAGTAGTTCCATCAGTTGCAAGTTGTTGGAGGCAAAGAGTTTCAAATCATCCATGTAAAGGAGGTGGGATATACTTTGACCTCCTCTCCTCAACCGATAGCCCAGGCCTGAGTCCTCTAACATTGTGCTTAGAGGATTCAGGGCCAAGCAAAACCAAAGTGGACTCAAACTGTCACCCTGAAATATTCCCCGTCTGATCCATATAGGCTCATCATTCCCTCGGATCGGTCGACATCCTGGATAGCGAAGTACCGTCTTCCATTGCCTCATACACGACTCAAGGAAGGTGCGTAGTGTTGGATCTATTTTGTAAAGCTCTAGCACCTTCATGAGCCAGGTATGAGGAACAGAGTCATAGGCTTTTTTGTAGTCTATCCAGCATGTTGATAGATCTTTGCGGGATCGACGAACCTGATGGCTAATGGCCATGTCAATGAGGAGTAGCTCCTTAGTGCCACGGGACCCTTTCCTACATCCATTCTGAGAAGCGGACATAATTGAGTTGCACTCAATGTGCATATTTATTTTCACTCTCAGAATGGACGTAAGAATCTTATAGACCGTAGACAAACAAGTAATCGGTCTATAGTTTTTGGGTTCCATGGGACTACCACTCTTATGGAGCAGGTGGGTACACCCAGTCGTAAGAAACTCTGGTAGAGACCCAGCCTCTAAGGATGCCTGGAATTGAGAAGCCAAAAGCGCGTGCGAGCTGCTATACCACTTGAGCCAGAAGTTGTGCAGTCAATCCGGTCCTGGAGACTTCCAGTTTGGTAACGGATGAACTGCTTTGGCTACATCAGACTTATTGATGGTTATTTTATCCATTTGTGGTATAGCTTCACATACGCGTTCAACTTCACGCGTCCAGTCACCCTCAACATGACAGACGGGTACCGACCAGATGTTGCGCCAGAATAAATTCGTGGCGGTATCATCCGGGCGGCACACGTCAGTCACATTTTGATTGGGTCGCTCCCAAGCTCTGTATACCCACCTCTCATCGCTCTGGAACATGCGATTCTGTGAGTACCGTTCAACCCGCCGCTTAAACCGTCGGATACGGCTTGCCCATGCACAAATTTTCTGCTTCAGGAAGTCAATGCGCTCCGTAATGTGGGGTGTGTATTCTCGAGGGCTGATTCCAGTCCCCGAGAAAGCCCGCCGTACAAAACGCATAACACGTGGGCGTGCATTGCCTTCCTTGAAGCAGTATAGTTTGCCGATGAGTGTTCTGGCCTCATTGATACGCCTCTCGATCCTATACTGCCAGGCTGGTACAGCAGGTTTTGGTCGAATAGCTTCGTCGTTATTAGGGAATTTAACGTTAGCTAAGCGACATGCTGCAACAGCCCCGCAATACAGGATTGAGTGCGTATCAACAAGGTTTTCGCTGCTCTCAAAAATGTTCTCAAGCAGCGAGTCCAAAGCACACACCAGCGCCCTATTTTTTTTGTGCATATGTAACCGTGGTAACCGGGGTCTAAGTTCCGGCGGAGCTGATCTATACTCGCGAAGCGCATCCTCCAGTGCGCTCCTCAGTCGATCGTTGCATTGGCTACTTACCGTGACAACCCGATAGGGTTGTCACGGTAAGTAGTCATAATAATGAGCTAGATGATAATCTAGCTCATTATTATGACTATAGAGCCGCGATGTCATTGCGCTACTAGTGGGCGCTTGTACCACGGCTTGTGTCGGGGACGAGATGATATGGTTGCTCAGTACCTCTGAGCGCAGCCTATCAAGTGTTGCGTCATCCAGCCTGTGGCTACGCTGGATGACCCGCACCTGATCCGACAGTCGTTGGGCCGAGACGTTGACAGCTGGTTCTAGGTCCTGGAACAGAGACAGCATCCTGACACGATACGCAGTGAGGTTAGTTCCCCCCTCTGTAGACCCATAATATGCGCGCATGACGTTTTCGTTTATGGACTGAGTCCATCTCATGCGCTGCACACCACCGGCAGCGGGGACCCGACTCGGGGCCGGTTGGCTCCTAAGCCCCAGGCTGTTCGGTGGCCGGCCTCTCCCCTGCCGACGCACAGGTGTTGGCGATTATTATTATTATTATTATATAGATTACCATACTAGATTCAAATCTTCTTTTTGTTTATATTGTTTAGATACATAATATTACGATAATTTTGGTAGTTTAAAACCTAGAACTTTCCATTAATGTGCATTCTGTGGTGTCCTGTAACTATAGAAGCACATTTAAATGTTCTTATTCATACATTTTTATCCGTTTTAGCAGCGTAGTTCTGGACGAGCTTTTAAATGAAAAATCAGTAAGTCAATGTATATGAAAAATCAGTAAAATCAAAAAGTCCACAAGAAACAAGTGCTACCTTACTGAAACACACGACATAATTAAAACAAAACCCACACCATTATCAGGCGAAAATGACAAAAACACAGAGTTTCCTCAACGCAATGAAAACAGTAATTTATCACTTTACAGCACTAATAAAACCATACCACGAATAAACCGGTTTTACACACTTTTCCCGCCATAAAACATAAGTAATCATTTTCTTCCGAGAAAATGTCTATGAACGTGAGGGTAGGTCGATTTTTTCTATCTCTGGCGTTGGGTAACGCAGCTGTGCCATTGTTAAGGGCTCACTACATCAATAAGCCATTCTGAGAGATGGCCGTAAGGGATCGGTTACACTTGGGTAATCTTGTGGACGGAAAAGTAGGTTAGAAAGACGAAAATGTTGAAGAACAAAAATTTTGAAAATATAAGAGCTTAGAGGATCTCTTCTTTCGACCGTTAAATTATCAAATGACTCTTCCTGCTCATAGTAAAGTGGAGGAGAATGTTCTACTGACTAAAAACCCAACCTATTCCATGAGTTGCCCTTGAGGTCCGGGGCCGCGGTATATCGTAACAACATTCCCACAACCCCGGCTGGAAACCAATAGGTTCTTACGGGTAAAATAACACAATCATAACATTTGAAAATTTTAATTCTATCTGTTCATAATAATTATATTACTACTGCCAGCATTATCAAATACAAAAATTGAGGTAGGAATTGTATTATAAAGGCTATACCAATAGATTCCCTAACACATACCCAATTAATGCATGCACATTGTTCAAAAAGCGTGAGAAACAGAGGATATGAAATACTACGAGTATATCCTTTTCCACTGGTTTAAAGCGCAAGAGTAAAAATTACAAAATAAATATCATTATAAGTATCATTATATCACCTACTCCAGAAAAATTGTTGCAGACATTGTTAAACCTCCCAAAAAGAACGTACAAGATAATGTATCCCCAAATCACCGTACATTGTGTACGGTCCCTACATTTGGCACCGTATGTTTATTTATAGGACATTAGAAAAGACGAATTCACGTTTCTCCAGGATCCTTTTTGTAAGGCAGTTAAGTTCAAAGAAAATGCTCAATTTTCACACGGTATATCGTGCTATAAATATTGGGGTATAGGTTACTGGGACAATGTAATTTGATGGTTATTTTGCCATTATTTTTCGTAGAAGAGTTTGATAAAATTGGTGAAAAATTCGTGCTAGGGAAAACGATATCATGATTTGCAAATTGTTGGGAATTAATAACCTATACTTCTTTTACATTTATTGATTTTACTTTTTAAGAAAAAGGCTATTATACGCCATTATTATTAGTAATACGTAGCTATAACCTAGGAGTCTTTAAGTCAAGAGTGAATAGGTTACTTTTAGGTAAGCGTGCTCCATCTTCGACCACATCATCACTTACCATCAGGTGAGATGGTGGTCAAACGCGAACCTATTTTTAATAATAAAAAAAAAGTATGCACCTATACAACGTGTAACGGAAACCCCATATCTATCCAAAAGGGCTGAAGATAACATCTGGTATGGAGCTTCTATGCACAGTTTCAGCACAAAATAACTGACTCAAAGAATTGATACCAAATCATTGGTTTCATATATTTTTTGAATACCAATCATAACAAACGTGTCACAGCACTACGAGGGTCAATAACTTTCCACGTCACTTGCCAATAACACGATAATTCTTTTCATTCTTCTTAATTTGAAAAATTCGGTCTCTGGTATCAGTGTATTGGAATTTGTAATAAGTTCTACACACGTAGACTTAGGATTACAAAACCCTTGCCATATCGTTTGTTATCATCCAAAGAAGCCATGCACTTGGTATGTATATACCCTTTAAATTACACGTTGTATACTGTATCATACCCAGCTACTGGGTTGTGTAGGTCAGACAGGCAGTTGCTCCATTGAAACACTAATACTCAGTTGCATCCAGTTAGACTAAGCGGAAAAGGCTAAGCGAAGGGTGAAAGGCTGTAAGGAGAACGAATACATAATATCTGTATAACTGCGATGATTTTGGTGAACCCTAGTTATATCTTAACAAAGTATAAAGCAAAGTCGCTTCCCTGTGTCTGTCCCTATGTATGCTTAAATCTTTAAAACTACGCAACGGATTTTGATGCAGTTTCTTTCAATAGAAAGAGTGATTCAATAGAAAGGTTTTAAGTATATAACATGCATAATATAGTAGAGGAACACTGATAATTTTTGAAGTTTCTAATGTGATGTCGCAAATAAACACATTTTTTGCGCTTGCTTTGCAAACGCTGGCTGAACCCTACGAGATAGATCAAAACAATGTACTACAGTATTGTACATCTTAAAAAGGTCAACAAAAAAGTACTGGATGGCATCTGTCTATCTCTCATAGATAACCCACAACAACCATTTTTTATCCTTTACTTTTTACGAGAAATACGAGCATATTTTACGAAGCGATTATAAGCAATACAGCATTAATCCTTATCCAATTAAGTACCATAAATACATTGTGCATTTAATATAAATCAATATTGCCCTTTACAGAATATAATTTAAATAAATAGTTTCGAAGATATTACAGATTTAAAATGCAAGGACATAGCGGTTGCGGCGCGGTGCCGGCGGAGGCACGGCGCGCGTGCCTATGTTGCTTAGATTTGAGCGTTGAATGTTTTTCCCATGGTAAATTATGTGTCGCACTTTCAAGAGTAATTACTAAATAGAACATGTATGTCGAATGACAAAAATGCTGTCAACGATGTAAATAAAGACATTCTATAGTATATTTAATAAAAACATTGCACCCGTGCGAAGCCGGGGCGGGTCGCTAGTGTTAAATAATAAATTGCACATGATAGCTGAAACAAACAAATAAACAGTCGAGACTAAACCTTTATTGAACGAGCCATTGTGGGAAAGTCTTGGAAGGCCTCTATTTGGTATGTTAGGTAAGGTAAGGTAACCTGAGCTCTATTCTGTTCTGATTAATATCGTCGCGGGCTCAAAAACAGGTTAGTTGTTTTCCCAGAACTCGGTGAGTTTTATTGGCGATTATCTGGTGATCGCCGCTTTTGATTTTGGTTTGCAGGAGTTGCATAAGTGTGAAGAGCTTATCCCAGTTTAAAATAAGAGAGCATCTAGAGCCCCAGCGGCACAAAAACGTGTCAGTAAACAAGTTGAGCCCCGCTGGCACAAGATTTGTGTGCCAGCGGGGCTCAACTAATAGTTGACGTAAATAATGGCGGTCCTTGAGAGGTTAATGCATGCCAATAGAACTTTTACTGCGTGAAGAGCTCGTAGCTGAATCATAACGTCCGCATGGGTAAATATTCAAGGTAAAGCAATGCTTCAGGTTGTTCCGAGAATGGGTGACTATCTAAACAAATTGAGGTCTCACCGAAAGATGGAAAGCTCGTTAAGCCCCGTTCCGGTGGTCCCGGCTAAACCGGAAAATCTGACACCGGTCTTGAGGATTCCACCAATTTCTTTGGTAAGTCGTTCGCAGCTCAAGTAGTACGACTGTTTAATACTCTTCCCGTGTCAGTAAGACAAGCACAAACCCTTCCTTCTTTCAAAAACATGGTGAAAGATCTCTATCTCTCTCTTTAATTTGTTACTATTTTTAGGGTTCTGTAGCCGAATGGCAAAAAACGGTACCCTTATAGTTTCGTCATGTCTGTCCGTCTGTCTGTCCGTCCGTCCGTCCGTATGTCACAGTCATTTTATTACGAAACTATTAAGACTATACATGTGAAACTTGGTAAGTAGATGTATTCTGTGAACAGCTCTCCGATTTTAAGAAAAAAATTAATAAATATTTAAAATCTAAGCAGATAATGAGATTACCGCATAATCTACTCACAATCAACAAATGAGAAATGCAGTCATAAAGAGTTGAATAGTATTGAGAATTACTAAGAGTTATTTTTACTCTGTCTGTCAGTACTTCAGTAATGAAATTACATATTCTGTAACTAGATTTAAATCTTTTTTTAGCATATTGGTGTTCCGAAATCTGTAGTTTTTTAGAAATACGACTGGGATGAAAAGTATCAAAGATATGTTTGTTGTCTAGCACTAGCTTATCGCATCGTATACTGGAACACATTTATTTGCTTATAACTATAGCTTATCTTTAATAAAAAAAAAAAAAAAAAAAAATTTTTATATAAAGAAATCAGCAATTTGGATAGAATTCACATTGCTAGCAATCCTGTTAACCCCTCCAACTAAGCTAAATATGCTGTGTCTGGAGTGGGTTCATGGCAATAGTGTAATGTTCGTGTAATGTATGTGTTCGAACCCGCGACCTCTCGATCACAAGTCCGACACCTTATCCATTAGCCTATTGCTACATTACAGCCATTTTTTTCTTTTTTCTGCTCCGGCTCTGGGTGGAGCGGAAGGGAATGACAGACTTCTACTGACTAAAAACCCATCCTGCTCCTTCAATTGCCCTATGCTCTGGTACCACGGTATCTCGTTAGAATATTCCAGAAGCCCCGGCAGGCAATATCTACAAAACCCCTTTTTTTCTGGGCGAGAAAATCATCGAATGACTTCTCCCGATCTGGGTTAAGCGGAAGGGTGTGTCAGACTTCTACTGACTAAAAACCCACCCTGCTCCTTCAGTTGCCTATGCTCTGGTACCACGGTATCTCGTTAGAACATTCCAGAAGCCCCGGCAGGCAATATCTACAAAACCCTTTTTTTTTCTGGGCGAGAAAATCATCGAATGACTTCTCCCGATCTGGGTTAAGCGGAAGGGTGTGTCAGACTTCTACTGACTAAAAACCCACCCTGCTCCTTCAGTTGCCTATGCTCTGGTACCACGGTATCTCGTTAGAATATTCCAGAAGCCCCGGCAGGCAATATCTACAAAACCCCTTTTTTTCTGTGTGAGAAAGTCATCGAATGACTTCTCCCGCTCTGGGTTAAGCGGAAGGGTGTGTCAGACTTCTGCTGACTAAAAACCCACCCTGTTCCTTCATCTGCCCTTAAGTTCCGGAGCTGCGGAATCTTGTTAGAACATTTCTGCAACCCCGGCGATCTATAAAACCCTAAGAAGTTAAATGTCTAAGATGATCTTTTGAGGAAAGTATGAACTAGCTTGTGGCGTTTTATAAGTCTCCTATGTGGAATAAAATATTTCGATTGAATTAACAGTGTACTCGTAATTGCACTGTATAGATTTTAAATCATTTTACTGATAATAATACTTCACAAATCATTATTTGTCCTACACTTTAAAGAGCTGGAGCAGATTTGAATATTTTATCTTGCGGAAGATTAAACATCCACGGACTGAGATTTACGCGATTAAACTTTCATGCCATCCACAACGTACACATATAGGTGGTAAATTATATGATTAATATCAAAATTATGGACTCTGTAAGGCACAGTAAAATTGTAAATTAGAGGTAGAACAAGAATAGCAGGTAAGTTGTGAGAACTTATTAATTTATTATCTATTGCAACCATTCAGTGTGTTTCTGTTCAATCACAAACAATTGCAATAAAATATTAAATAATACTTAAATAGGAAGGCCTAGATAGTTTTTGAAAAACAAAACAATGTTTAATAACTAAAAATCCAGACGAAAGTATTAAAAAAATATATATTTTTCCCGTGTTCAACGCCCCAAAATCTATTCAAATCAATCATCAAAACTGAAAGGGGAAAACCATTGAAGGCCTGCGTAATTTTCCTTGTAACTAAATGAAAATTTCAAATATTCCCTATCCGTATTATTTTTACTACACTACAACTAACTTACTGTTTCATTAAATACTATTTTCAACCGACGACAAAAAGAGGAGGTTATCAATTCGACGCGTATATTTTTTTTTTTTTTTAATGTATGATCATCGATTACTCGAAGACGGCTGAACCGATTTGTAAATTTCTTTTTTTGATTGAAAGGGTCTTATTCTCTTAGTCTCTTCGATATTGGTCCCATTTTCATAAACGTCAGGATCTGATGATGGGATCCTGGAGAAATCGAGGGAACTCTTTAAATATTATAGGCACACCTATGTCGTTTTGGGTATTTATTATAGTAACTTGTGCAGTTGCTCTCAAAAAGTACCATTTGAGGAAGTGGAACTGATGATGAAGACCACAGATGGCCGCCGAAACTACTCAATAATAGGTATTGAGTGGATTGCGTTTCGATTACTTGAATGGATGTTACGAACTTTATGCTCGTCACAATGCATATGGTGATGTAGAGCTGATGGTGAAGTACCAGGAGAACTCCTCAACAATTAACGGCCCAGCATTGGGAAAAGCAATATTTTGTAAAAGGTTATAATTAGGCTCTTGTAACTAGGTAAATTAAAAATAGACCAACTAAAAAGAGTGAAATAAAAACTTTTTACCAAAAAATTAAACCGACTCCCAAAAAACACTGCAAAGTGAAAAATAACTTTAATTTCGGAAGTCGGTGCCAAAAACGAAAATACAAAACTAAAGACACCGACTACCGTAATTAAAGTTATTTTTCACTTTGCAGTGTTTTTTGGGAGTCGGTTTAATTTTTTGGTAAAAAGTTTTTTTAAACATTAACATTTGTAATTTCTGCTATATCGTGGGTGAAATCGAACCCGCGACTCCCAGTGCAGTTGCCAAACACTCAACCACTGTGCCACCGTCTTGTCAAGTAAATGTTCCGTAGAAATAAACTAGGACACGATAAATAATAGTTGTAATTTACATATTTATTTTCTTGATATAGTAATGGTTTTTTTTATTTATTTATTTATTGAAAATAGGTTCGCGTTTGACCACTATCTCACCTGATGGTAAGTGATGATGTGATCGAAGATGGAGCACGCTTACCTAAAAGTAACCTATTCACTCTGGATTTAAAGAATCCTAGGTTGTAGCTGTCGGGAAACAGACCCCGGCAGGGAATTCCACTCCTTAGCCGTCCGCACAATGAAGGTATTCCCAAAACGTTTTGTGCGTATGGGTGGGATGTCCACCATGTAACGATGGCGCTTCGCCGTTTGTCTCGTAGTCCGATGATGGAACGGGCTTGGCGGAATTAGATTGTGTAATTCCATCGCACACTCCCCGAAATGTAACCGATAATGATAATGAAATGAATGGTGATAATGAAAGAATGTTATTAAACCCGAAGCTCCTCTTACGCTTTTAATGGTAAAAGCCACAAAAACATCCGTCACCAAATCATCGCTCATGTTTATAATTCGACGATATTTTCATAAAATTCCGTATCTTACCAATTATTACTGGTAATTAGGCACGGGAGTGATCGTTAGGCGTACGCGCTGTGGTAAAGAATTTGCATAGAGTCAACCGCCTGTTTTAATACGCGGATAAGTTATTGTTTGTTTTGAAGAATTGTGAAGATAATTATCGCTGCTTTTCTTTTAGTTTTTGTATCCAACGACAGCTTGTCTCGTTAGTTGAGTGATCGCAAGCGTGACTGCCGGGCACGAGGTCTCTGATTTGATTCCTGGCTCGGGCAAAAACGTGCTATTAGGTTTTTTGTAAGGAATATCTCAGTAGTAGACCGGAGTTTGGAAATTGGCGGTGTAATACCCTCGTGCTTCGAAAAGCACGTTATTATTTCTGCTATTTCGGCATCTTTGACAATCGTTAGAAGCCAGTAAATCTGACACTGACATAGCCAAGGGACAAGGCCAGTGACCCAGCTACTGGGTTGTGGCAGTCAGACCAGTCCAGTCTAGCTTAGGTTAGACTGGAAGCTGACCCTAAAACAGTTGGGAAAAAACTGATGTACAGACGCCAGCACATCAAGCTACAACAATCTGTCAAATTTCTTTAATAGATTTTCAACTTTATTGTTAAAGAAATTAGGTTCAAGATTGATTGGGAAAATTTTACAGTTTTGGGTAGCTTTATGTGCTGGCGTCTATAAGTTTTCTGTTTTCGCGTTTTCTGTTTCGAGCTGCTCGCTCACTTGAGCTGGAAACATTCTACGTTGATTATTTCTATCTCGAGTACCCCCTTTTTTCTCTTGGTGGGAAAATCATCGAATGACTTCTCCCACTCTGGGTGGAACGGAAGGGAGTGTAAATGTACCCCTGTGGTGGAGTGTGTAAAACCTAAGTAAAGTAGTCGTAATAAACGATTCGTAGCGTTTACACGTGTTTTGATTGTCTTCCCGCAACCCATACACTTCACGATGATGTATTAAATGGCAGCCAGGATCAACTACCAAGCGCCAAACTTGGTTGGAATACACAAACCAGTACCGGTATGGAGTAAATTTGTCCCACCACAGACGCAATTCGGCAATCATTGCTACACTTTGAAAATACCCTCTGCGGCTGTAATTACTGAACGACGAGCCCCTAAGAACCATAGGTAATGTTCTTAACTATGTGTCTCTTGACAAACAATGAAACATACCTGAAATGAGCAGTACTATCAATCAGCACATTCAGTCGAGTGCCGACCGCGAGCGGTATGCGACCGCAACTGGTTGTCGTCGACAACCGCAATGCTATAGGAATGCTAACTATTTCAGACATGTCGTGCTATAGTGTACATAACTGAGTAGTGTGACATTCTGACATGTATGGAAATATTTGCAAATACACCTATGGATTGATGATAGGACTTTTGAAAGGCGACAAATGTCATTTTTAAGGTTCCGTAGCCGAATGGCAAAAAACAGAACCCTTATAGTTTTATCATGTCTGTCTGTCCGTCCGTCCGTATGTCACAACCATTTTATTCCGAAACTATTAGGAATATACATGTGAAAAGTTTCACATGCATATTGCTAATAGTTAAAATCGGAAAGCGGTGAGTGTGAACGCTTTCTTTTTTTCATGAAGCCTATGCGTTTGTGGTATCTATAGACGTCTTTAAAAATGACATTGAGGTTTCTAAAACCACTTTTCATAAAGTTAATCGTTTAAAAGATATACGCTTCCAAAGTGGTAAGTGTCCCCCTCTAACATCTATAATAATTGAGTGAAAAATAAAAAATAAATATATGCTGTAGATCTTAATGTAAACTTTCAACCAAAATTGGTTTGAACGAGATCGGGTCAGCAGTTTTTGAGATACAGCATATATTTTCTAAAACCGCAAATATAACTTTGTAATTCTTACAAACACTATGAAAAACAAAGTTATTTGGTGTAGTTACTACGGAACCCTTCATGGGCGAGTCTGACTCGCACTTGGCCAATTTTCTTGGCATTGGTGTTGATTGGCAACTTATTTAAAATTTTAATATGAAAAGGTCCCCCAATCTATGTTTGTTGGGTTCTAAGTATACCTCCATACTACGCATCCTCTGGAAAATACGTTTTGGGCATAGTTTCATTGTGCGTATAGCTAAGGAGTAGAATTCTCTGCCGGAGTCTGTGTTTCCTCATAATTATAACATGGCGGTCTTTTAGCCAAAACTAAACAGGTTACTTGTAGCTAAACGTAGCGTGTTACATCTTTGATCACATCATCGCTTCCCTTCAGGTGAGATGGTGGTCAAAAACAATTCTTAAAAAAAAAAGTAAAATTCGATTACCATCTTCAACCTCCCGGCAAGTCACATAGCACACACGGCTCGTTCTAACCATGTACCAGTTTTTTCTATAGTTAATCCTTGTCGTTGGTTATAGTCAATTACAGTAAATACAGTAAATAGGAAATCAGGTTGACTTGGCTTTAGGCGCGGGCTTGCTGATGGCGAGCAGGGGTATCTCACCGTCCGGTAAGGGCCAGGCCCGGGTTGACGGTGCGTCGTATGCCACGCGCGTCTCAAAGAGCCAATAGCACTAGTGACGGGGCTATTAGGCCATTGCCTGTCGGGGTTGCGGGAATATTCTAACGAGATACCGCAGCCCCGGAAATTCAAGGGCAGCTGAAGGAACTAGGTGGGTTTTTAGTCAGTAGAAGTCTGCCACTCCTTTCTTCTCCACCCAGACCTGGAGAAGTGATTCGATAATTTTGTAACCCGAAAAAAAAGATGTACGCCAAATTAACCTCTCAAGCACCGCCATTGTTACGTCAACCATCCGTCAAGCACCGCGGGCGGGCTCTTATCGTAAGCGTTATCTGACCCCGGTCACAAACGATTTTAAGACTTATTTATACTTATTTACTACAAATACAGTTTTAAATCGGTCGGGGTTTGGTGGCACAAATTTGTGCCAGCGGGTCTCAACTAATACTTGTTTACTGGCACGTTTTTGTGCCGCTGGGGCTCTAGAGGTTAAATAACATATTTTCAAAACGATTTATGTATATGTATATGTAGCATTTGCACCATGTACTGGTGACGTATCAGCATCTATCATATAGTCGGTTACAGTAAACAGGAAATACTTCAGGCTTACCTTTTTACAAGTACCAATCTCGAAAACCATTTTAATGAAGGTATAAGTACTGAATTTCTCACTTCAAGGCAGCCAGACACTAGACAGTAGCAACAAATATTTAATTAAGCGAAGTATTAAGTGAAACTAAGTGTTGAACAAGGTAGGGACGTCGCGCCGTGAGTCTGGACCCCATTGAATAACTGATGGCCCCAACTTGCTAACTTGATCCTATTATAAGTAACAGAAAAGAACAGAAGATTAACTCCATACTCTTTCTTTAGACGAGGAATTTCTCAATTCGGTGACGACTCGGTGACGACTCAGTGACGGGGCTATTAGGCCATTGCCTACCTGGGTTGCGGGAATATTCTAACGGGATACCTAGCCCCCGGAACGCAACGGCTGGAACTAGAGGTACAGGGTGGGTTTTAAGTCAGTAGAAGTGTGACACTCCTATCCGCTCCACCTAGATCGGAGAATATTATACTTAAAATATGTATGTATGATCACAAATGACTTCCCATTTGTGATCATATATGTATATTATAAGTAAAATATTTTTTATTCAGACAGTACACAGTTGGGAAACTCCTGGAAAAAAGAGTTACCCAACTGCGTACTGTCTGAATATAACTGACCAACAAAACAAACTAATCTAAGATCTACAAATAACAGTATATGCCATACATTTAATGAGCTTTTCAAGACACAGAGGAGTTTCTGTATGAGCGATAGATCAACTTGGATAAATCATTATGATGAAAAGAAAGCTTGTGTTGAATTGTACACTTAAACACGATCCAACGAAGATCTATACAAAAATTGCAAACACACTACTACACGCGTACGTTTGGTGATCTTAAACGAATGACAGTCGTAAGTACGATTGCACTTACTGTGCGTGAAGCGAACGTATCAATGTGTGTGTGCGTTTTCAGTGATTGTATGGAGTTTATCTTCTGTATTAATTCTGTGTTGACAAAGAGGAATAAGTAGTGTAGTAAATGGTGGTACGTCTGAAACAAAAGGTCTTATTGTATTCCCGATTATGTCTAAATGAGACTATAATGAAATTAACTAGGCTTACGAAATCGAAGTTGTTGACTTTTAAGCAATATTTTTTAAATTTTTTATTGATAATAGGCTCGCGTTTGACCACCATCTCATCATCATCATGACAGTCTGTTGGTCTAGTGGTCAGTGGCCCTGACTGCTATGATCAAGGTCGTGGGTTCGATTCCCACCCAGGACAAATGTTTGTGTGATGAGCACGATAGTTTGTTCTTTGTCTGGGTGTAATTCATCTATAATATGTATGTATTTAGAAATATATATGTATGTTTATCAGCAGTTGTCTAGTACTCATAGCACAAGCTCTGCTTAGTTTGGGACTAGATGGCGTTGTGTGAAAGTTGTGGATTATTATTATTTCACTGGTCATCTCACGGTAAGTAATGATGTGTTCGAAGATGGAGCACGCTTACCTAGAAGTAACCTATTCACGCTTGAATTAAAGACCCCCAGGTTATAACTATCCGAAAACACAGACTCCAGCAGAGAATTCCACTCCTTAGCCGTACGCACAATGAATGTATTCCTAAAACGTTTTGTGCGTATAGGTGGTGTTTCATATTGTAACGGTGCAGTAGTAACATAATATCTATCTGTAAATTTTACAATAATCTAGGGTCTACGATCTTTAAGTTCTATGTAAAAATAAAGTATATTTTTGTGAGTACAGTGAAAATAGTGGGTATTTTCACTGTAGGTACTCACAAAAATGTGTAATACAAAACTCTATAGTTATTACTTTGTTGTCGTCTTTGCCTATCGGTTGGACCATTCTGTAGGTGCTTAGCTCGCTGCCCAGTTCTGAACGAATTCAAAACGATAAAAAAAAATAGCAAAACATAGAACCTACTTCTGTATAAAAACACTACAAAGGCAAAAATAACTTTAATTTCGGTAGTCGGTGTCATTTGTTTTGTATTTTCTTTTTTTGACACCGCCTTCCAAAATTAAAGTTATTTTCGCCTTTGTAGTGTTTTTATATAGAAGTCGGTTCTATTTTTTACAAAAAAAATTTTTTTCACGCTTTTTAGTGGGTTGGTTTGTAATACATCTAGTTACAAAAGCCGAAATGTCAACTACTTATCATCTTTTACAAAATATTGCTTTTCCCGGTGCAAAGCCTTTAACTTTTGAGGAGTTCTCCTGGTACATCACCCTCAGCTCTACTTCACCATATGCACTGTGACGAGCATAAAGTGCTTACCATCTTTATTCAAGTAATCTAATCGCAATTCACGAAATACTTATTATTGTGTAGTTTCGGTGGCCATCTGGGGTCTTCATCATCAGTTCCACTTCCTCAAATGGTGCTTTTCGAGAGCAACTGCACAAGGTGTGCCTATATTATATGAAGAATTTCCTCGATTTCTCCATGATTCCATCATCAGATCCAAACATGACGACAATGGGACCTACTAGAAAGTATACCCTTTCAAACAAAAAAAGTATTTTCGAAATCGATCCAGCCATCTGCGAGTAATGAGGTAACATACATAAAAAAAAAAGTTCAAGAAGAATTGAGAACCTCCTCCTTTTTTTGAAGTCGGTTAAAAATAAAAGGTAGTTTCATAGCTGAAAGTTAGTAAGTATTAATTAATTAGTCTAAACATTACACTTTACTAAAAAAAGTATTTCAATATTATTTAAATTAGATATTGCTTCACATATCTTTTAAAATATCGAGATTTTTCAGTGTCTCGGGAAGCACGATAAGCTATTGGTCTCGGTGGTCGTTTGTACATCTTTAAAATCGGACACTAGTCTTACCATAGGTTGTACCCAGTAACAATACCCAGTTACTGGGTTGTGGAGGTCAGATAGGCAGTCGCTCCATGTGAAACACTAGTACCTACTCAGCTGTAGCCCTTTAATAGAACCTGATCCCGACTTAGTTGAAAAAAAGTTAGACGTTTCCGAAGTTGCTAAGCTAGTTGCCCAGTTCTGGGTCGACTCAAAATAAATAAAATAAAAGATAGTTCATAGCTGACAGTAAGTATTATTTTTTTAGTCTAAACGTTACACGCTTCAAATTTCATTTCAATATTATTTAATTTAGATATCACATCACATATGACCTTGACTTTAAGAGGAAATAATGATTTGTTGAAAGTCAATAAAGTCTTTTTATGATTCCGTTTACACTTTTACTGATATCAGTAAAAGTCTCAATAAAAGTATCTAATTCCGCCAAGCCCGTTCCATCATCGGACTACAAGACAAACGGCGATGCGCCATCGTTACATGGTGGACATCCCACACATACGCACAAAACGTTTTGGGAATACTTTCATTGTGCGTACGGCTAAGGAGTGGAATTCCCTGCCGGAGTCTGTGTTTCCTGATCGCTATAACCTGGGAGGCGTGCTCCATCTTCGACCACATCATCACTTACCACCAGGTGAGATGGTGGTCAAACGCGAGCCTATTATCAATAAAAAACTTAAAAAAAAACAATAAAAAAATGGTCTCTATTCACACATTTCATATATTAAGTAATCTTCCAAAATATAAAAATCTCATTTCACGGTGTTTCTGATCCCACTAGTTTTAGTCAGTAATAGTCTAACACTCCCTTCCACTCCGAAAAAAAAAATGGAGAACTTAGTGTAATAATCAAGTCAATGCAAAGGCGAGCCATGCCGCGGGCAGAAGCTAGCATATCTATATAAAATCATCTATATAAAAAGTTAATCCATGTTAACATTGTTGTATAGATTCACGTAAATAAACCAACTTTCGTGTAATTTTCTCTGTTGTGTGTACCGTGCTGAATAAATACTATCTTTATGACCCACATCAACCCAACACTTCTAGTCCTAAAACTTGCGAACGTAACGAGCATCGTTGAGAAGAAAACAGCCTTTCCTTACATAAACAAAATGTTCATGATCTGAATAAAAGTAATCCTAGAACTGTAGTGTTTAGTATGCCTTAGAAGTACGCTGGCAAACTATTGTTTACGAGATTGGAGAAGTCATGTGAGTGAGTATTTTTGTTTTTGGCCCAGTTTTTTTTCTAGAAACGTAAGCAGTGATAAGGTGAATCCGTTCTGTTTAATCATAAATGCCTTATCACTTCACTAATATATATAAAATGCGAAAATATTGTGAGGATGTATGTAGTATAGATGCGTGGATGTTTATTACTCTTTCACGTGAAAACTCCAGAACGGATCCGAATGGAATTTGGTAAGTAGATAGTCGACATCCTGAAAGAACACATAAGCTACTTTTTATCCCGGAATTTCGACGGGATCGGGATTCACACGAGAAAAGTCACTTAATATAATCCAGTGCAACTTGAAGCAAAAACAAATTAGCTCGCTACTGTCTTAATGGGCACATGAAGTCCTTTGACAGCTTCAAACCATCATTTATTTCATCACGCGAACGAAAAGAGAAGAAAAGTAAATAATTATTTTTCGTTCCAAAGTTATGTGGATTATTATAAGAATGAATGAATCGTGAATCTAAAGAAATCACCAGACACACGCATATTTAGCTTATATATAAATAATAAATACCAACCAGAATTTATAACAATAAAACTTAGTCAAAGGGTCACGGTAGAAACGCGTCGTTCATACGCTCCCTAAGCCCCCATCATCTCCTTCGAACCTAATCTTTTCGTGCATGCTCTAAATTCCTTTGTGATATTAATGTTTATTTTTTATTGATAATAGGTTCGCGTTTGACCACCATCTCACTTTATGGTAAGTGATGATGTGGTCGAAGATTAATTAATTACTATTAATTAGTGATTAATGTCATTGTTTCTGTTAAATTCGTGAGCATTTGTCTACTGAGAAACCACAATATCCAACATCTATTCAGTCCTACAAAAATCTTAGTATGAAAGATATAGACAGGCTATATTATCACTGAACTCCCAATCAAACTAAATCTAACTACTTAGTGACCGTATATTTTAATTCCTCAGTAAAAACTTAAGAACAACTAAAGTCGCACTCATGGCGGACGTTTAGAAGAGCTGAAGCGAACAGTATCCTGACTCACTCGAGCTATTCATCACGTGATAATAATTGTCTAGGTTTTATCTTCTTTTCGTTTAGTGCCACCACTGAAACTTGTATAAACAGAAGGTTTAATTGTTCCTATTCATGAAATGTATGACATAGATCCTTGTGTTGAGAGATGAGTAAAAAGAAGGAAGAAAGAAAAAGTATTTATTTGCAAAAGACAAACGACATGTAAACAATATTCAAAACTTATTTTAGTTCCTTAAGAATTAAGAAAAAGAAAACATCAAAAAACAAGGCATTCAGCATTATGCTATGCCATAGGCATGTCCACAGCTTGGCGCTGGTTTTCAGTAGTTGCCTTAAAACAACGACGTACGGAAATTAAATCTGGCAAATAATATCCCACCAAAACATTCTGTAAAAAATTAGCCAAGTCTCGCCTAAGCTGCTTGTTTCTTTATAAAAAGTAATGAAATCTCTAAGCAAAGCGAAGTCAAGTCTAAGGATCTTTACTGCGATTTCCTTATTAATATAGTTAGATTTTATGTAACCGGCCGTTGAACATACTCTATGCACTTTTACTAGTTAATACATCGAAGTCAACGGCCAAGTCACATAAAATCTAACTATATTAATATACCAAAAAAAAAATTACAAAGTGTTATTTTATCATCACGGTGGCCTGTCCTGAACCTAATTCTACTCATAAAATACCTTCCCCTGCAAATACATTCGTAATATGGATTCAAATCGATTTTGTTATCATTAAATTATAATATATCCGATCAAATAAAACTATTTTTGTTTGTTTATCTTTTTTCTCATGGATTTGATAGGCAGTCAACTTTTGTCTTGAAAAAGTTATCATTTCAGAGGACAGTAAGTTTTAGTAAAACTATATCAACATTGCGTTGTTACGTCCCTCTCACCTTTTCTCACTTCGGATCAGTCCGGCTCAAGCTCTCGGCGCGAACGCATCGGTCCCAACGTCTTGTGGTCTCCCGCCAAAAAAGTAAGTTTATCATTTCAGTAATATGGGGACAAAAAAAGTTTCATTTCGGTGGCTGTTATAACTCGTGCTAGATTCGTTTAATTTGTTTCAAAATTTTGTATTAAATTCGCCGTAAGTACTGTTTTGTTTGAGTTGTGTTCATATTTTTTTTATATTTTTTTTTCGGAGTTAAATGAAGAACTAACCTCTATTTTATCATCTCAGTGTTATCATTTCAGTGGATTCGGTGGACTGTTATACCAATTACAGTCCACCGGAATGAAACGTATCTCCGAAATGATAAAACCATAAAGTTTTAGAGATCCTTGTGTCAAATACAAAGTCATAGTTTTGTAATGTACTTTTACCTAGAGTGTAGATTATATTATTCGGGTGTATTTGTTGTGTAATATTTGTGTTTAAGATATATATTATATACATATATCTATGTAGTTAGTACATGTATATACTTTAGATACACATTTGTTCGGCTCAACGATAATGTGATTATAAAAAAATATAAAAATATTTATTTATTATTTACCAGCATTTACGATAAAGTTTTCCAACATTTTCAGACAATAACAACCAGAAAAATTACCAAAGGTTATATAAGTAAAGAAACAATTCATTCATATCATAATAAACATTACATTAATATCATTCTTTGAGTTTATTGTAACCTTAAAGAATTATATATGTAATACTAACTGTAATATCTGTATATTAATGATGATATTAAAATAACTGTGTACTGTCCTGTCTCAGTGTTTATCTAAAATTTGTGGGAATCAAACCTAACAAAGTACGGAACCCTAGCTGCCCGACGCGGTTGTTCTTATTTATTTATTTTATTATTTATGTACACACAGTAAAATACATTAAGATAAACATAACCTTAGTTGTATCATTTCGGTGGATTTATTTCATTCCGGTGCACAGCCTATCATTTCGGTGGTAATTTTTATCATTTCGGTAGACATTTCAGTGGACGCTTAAAATTCATCCTTAAATATTTATGTAAGTTTTGATGAAATTTGATGTCCACTCACGCACAATGTTATAAAATAGGATAAAGTTTTATTTGTCACTAAAAATATGTAGATAGCATTGAAATAAAAAAATACCACCGAAATGGCACATAAAAATCTCTTGTTGAAATTCACCCATATATATTTTGTAAATTGGTTGTATTATATTTGGTAATTGGTAATTTTTTTTCGTCTTAAGTTTAATTTAGCTAGATGTGGCCGGTATTTCCTAACTGACTACTCTGAGAAGAAAAACCGAAACAAACTCAGAGGTCACAGTCTCTTTTAAAGTTTGTAGGTTCATGTCTGTGGTGTTCTTTTGAGGAAATAACCACGCAAATTTGAGCGGACCTGTCCAGACAGTGCAAACATTTGTCAGTTATCGTGTAGCTCAACTTAGAACTTAAGGAGTTCAACAATTTGTCGAACAACATTTGGGTAGGCCACACAAGTACTCGAACTGCTTGACATCATTAAATTAATTATAGTGAAAGTAAAAACAACGAAGAAAGAATAACCTACATAGTCCTCACATTTACAATAATGACATAATTACATATTAAAACAAAGTAAATAGGTATATACAATAGACTATGAGTATGATTTGCAAACCTCAACTCTCAGACAGGACCAGTTGAAAATCAGCGTTAGGTACACTAGAAAAATGCTAGATAATTGTGTCTGGTATTATTGCTAAAATGGGCCTATTTGACGCAGCCTTGAGACACAAAATAACGTCTAGAGTTAAGTGGGAATTTTCTTTTTTGTATATTATTTTATGCTATCTGTCTGTACCAATAATAATCATAATAATAATCTTTTTAGATCTTAGTAAAATGATCTTGATTTTCTTCAAAAATACTTAGTAGTAGCTGTAATGCGCATGCGTATATTATCGGGGGCTTTTGGGGTGTGTGAAGTGGGTGCGTCTCATATCATATAAAGTTATTTGGTATATTTTCATTTCAATAACGTTAACAAGATATAATAAACGTGAGGTATACCAATTGTTGATATAATTTCTTTAGATATAACATTTATATACTCCAAAACTTATTTCGTATAACGTTATTAGATATAACGTTTATTTAATCGAAATCATTAGGCCTATCGTTTAAAATATATAATATTGCGATTAATTTGATAGAGCGTGCTGCGGGAGCGACAGAAACGAATCGCAGCAAAACCGACTCCACGTAGTCTTGTCTGTCCTACCCCTAGAGTGTTATATAAGGAAGGGCGAGGTGGCCCGCGAGCTGAGGAGCAGGTGGTTTTAACACTCGCCGCCGCGGCTGAGGCTGGTCAGCGAAGCCGGCCAGCAAGCCGAAGCTGTGGTGGTGAGCGTGAAACAATTCTGCGACGATAAGCTCGCATGGGACCACCGGAGCCATGCCTGCTGCATAATGCATGCTTGCCTGCGTGCTTGCTTGCATGCTGCATGTATGGTGTATGCATGTTTGCATGCATGTTGCATGTATGGTGTATGCTTGTTCGCAAACCTGCTGGATGCATGGTTTATCCTTGTTTGCATGTTTTACAGGGAAATAAAAACTAGGCATTTTATCATATTATACTAAATAGGTTTTGTCTTTTGAGTGGTATATCAAACGATTTTATATTCAATGTATGTTATGCTTATAAAAATTAGTTTCTTCAAAATTAAATCAATCGTTTATTATATCAACTGATCATTATATCAAATAAAATTATAGATTCAGTTGTTATATCTTGTAAATATTAGAGATTTTGTAATTATATCATATATTACTTACCCATGTGAAGTACCAATCTATCAGACAATACGATTTATTAAAGGCACTGATTTAAAGAGGCAGTTGTAAATAGCGGTTTTGGTAAGTTAAAAATTATAAATGGCACGTTTAATAACTTAAAGTTCAGCAGTAAAAACTAAGCAGTAAAGTAAACAAAAATGAGTAATAAAAAATAATGAAATGGATCAGTGAATATATAATTGAGCAGGAAAATAATTAAATGGGCGGTAAAAATTATTGAACGAGCGGTTACGTGTGGGCAGTAATAAATCGGAATTTGTCGGTAATAAATCTTATTCTAACCTCATCTAACCCAAATGATTCAACAACAATAGAAGGGATCTGGCTAATGGTCATGGTTCTAACCTAACCTAATATATGAGGCCATCATTTTTACCGCTCATTTAGTTATTGGACTGCTCAATTATTTTTAGAATTGACATTGTATGATAAAATAACCGGCTAATTGATTTTTTATTACTGTCCATGTTTTACTGTCGCAATAATTAATCAACCGCCATTTAATTAAATAATTGCTCAATATGTTTTTCAACTGATCATAATAACATCTCGAATAGTTAAATAAAAACTCAAAAAGTTAGTTCTCATTATTAAATGATAAAAAACTTTTTAGCAAAAAATAGAACCGACTTCCATATAAAAACACTACAAAGGCAAAAATAACTTTAATTTCGGAAGGCGGTGTCAAAAACGAAAATATATACAAAACTAAAGACACCGCCTTCCGAAATTAAAGTTATTTTTGCCTTTGTAGTGTTTTTATATGGAAGTCGGTTCTATTTTTTGCTAAAAAGTTTTTTTTTTCACGCTTTTTAGTGGGTCCGTTTGTAATTTATCTAGTTAGAAAAGCCAAAATGTCAACTACTTATCACCTTTTACAAAATATTGCTTTTCCCGGTGCAGAGCCGTTAATTTTTGAGGAGTTCTCCTGGTACATCACCATCAGCTTTACTTCACCATATGCATTGTGACGAGCATAAAGTGCTTAACATCCATATTCAAGTAATCTAATCGCAATCAACGAAATACTTATTATTGAGTAGTTTCGGTGGCCATCTGGGGTCTTCATCATCAGTTCCACTTCCTCAAATGGTGCTTTTCGAGAGCAACTGCACAAGGTACTATAAGAAATACCCAAAACGCTATAGGTGTGCCTATAATATTTGAAGAGTTCCCTCGATTTCTCCATGATCCCATCATCAGATCTAAACGACAATGGGACCAACTAGAAAGTATACCCTTTCAAACGCAAAAAGAATTTTCCAAATCGGTCCAGCCATCTCCGAGATATGAGGTAACATACATAAAAAAAAAAAAAGTTCAAGACGAATTGTAAACCTCCTTTTTTTGAAGTCGGTTAAAAAGGCAAGGGATTGATCAGAGAGCAGTTGAAGGAACAGGGTGAGTTTTTAGTCAGAAGAAGTCTGTCCTTCTTTTGCGCTCCATCCAGAGAATGAGGAGTTTTTAGATGATGTTTCCACCAATAAAAAGGAGTTGTTCTGTAGTTTCTTTCTACCCTTATCGGAAACAGGCATGAGTTTATGTCGTCACCTGCTTTGCCTTTTCGCTACTATGGTAGATTTGGCTTCCAGTCTTAACGTATCTCACTGAGTACTTTTTCCCAACTATGATAGATTTGGCTTCCAGTCTTAACGTATCTCACTGAGTACTTTTTCCCAACTATGATAGATTTGGCTTCCAGTCTTAACGTATCTCACTGAGTACTTTTTCCCAACTATGATAGATTTGGCTTCCAGTCTTAACGTATCTAGCTGAGTACTTTACATGGAGCGACTGCCTTTCTGACATCCACAACCCAGTAACTGGGTAACACGATACCAATTGGCAATGCTGGTGAACGATTTTTTGGCTTCACACTAACCGTAAAGACTGTCAAAGATCCACAAATGTTAGCTTAAGACCAAAGGCTTATTGTGCTGATTCTGAGACACGGAGGAATCTCGTTGTGTTAAGATGGTCACCCTTCCAAGTACCGACCTCGGTAACCGTTTGCTTAACCTTGAAGATTGACTCGTGCTTCTGTTATTATTAGCCACGAGCTCCTTCAAGTGTGAGTTTACCTATATTATTTTCCTCATTTTTCTTTCTTTCTTTGATGAGCGGTAAAGCTAAAGAATGTGAAGTTAGAAATTTGGTGCACACAAAATTGTTAGGAATGCGACGCTTGGATTGGAACAAAGATATAAAATCCAGACGCCGTATGGGATGTGGATGCACTAACCTTAAACGTCCCGGCTTGTCTCCTGGCACGATGGAACCACTTTATGCACTAAAATAACACAACAACTTCTTCGATATCGATTTTTTCTTACGGAGGGCGTGTGCGATCAACAGCGAGTTGTCAGCCATTAAAGTTTCTGCGATTCTCATCGGAGATCTCAAGACGTGTTGTCCATCTCTTCCACTCGTGAACGGCCAAAGGTTTTTGTGAAGGAGATGGTAAAGCGGAAGGAGAAATGTGTCAACCAATTAGCTAGTAATTATGATTTTTTATAGCTTCTTACAAACGCCTCACCATCTCCTAAAAAGATTTTTTCCAATAAAATTTATCAGCGGTAAATATTTTATTTTGAATAGTGTTGGGCGTTTGTCGAAAGATAAAAGGGATATAACCGTAATGTTGCAAGATTGGTTTTTAATATTACATGAGGTTATGATGTGTGTTTAGTATGGGTTTAGACTTGGTATAGATACGCCTACCTACTCTTTATTTATTTATTATTATTATATACTTTATTGTATACCTTACAATAATACATTGGGTACAAAAATTAAAACTAGTGTACAATGGGTTAATTGGTATTATCGCTCAGGGCGATCTATTACAGACTACCTTTGGATGGACAAAACTAAAGGAGACAGATTTAGGGCTGCCAGTGTACAAACATCATAAATAATATTAATTGAACATAATAATATAAAATACATACAATACAATACAAAATTATTTACTAATAAATATTACATGCATAGTTGAAAAAGAAGGGGAAAAGCTACAGGGAAAGATAATGCTCCTTCACCACTATTCTGTTATTGTTTTCTGATGATTTCTGATGAAGGATGATGTTTTTTGATGAAGGCGGTGTGAAAAAAAAAAGAAAATACAAACCCAATAACACCGACTACCGAAATTAAAATTATTTTTGGCTTTGTAGTGTTTTGATATGGAAGTCGGTTTTATTTTTTTGCAAAAAAGTTTTTTCTTATGCCTGGAGTACCTACTGTGAGTATGACTCACGTTTCTTCTTATTTAACATGTCTTCAAGTAATGTAATTGGGTTGCGGAATTTTTGGATGAGTATTTTTTAATTGATAATAGGTTCGCATTTGACCACCATCTCACCTGATGGTAAGTGATGATGTGGTCGAAGATAGAGCACGCTTACCTAAAAGTAACCTATTCACTCTTGATTTGAAGACTCCAAGGTTATAGCTATCGGGAAACACAGGCTCCGACAAGGAATTCCACTCCTTAGCCTTACGCACAATGAAAGTATTCCCAAAACGTTTTGTGAGTATAGGTGGGATGTCCACCATGTAACAATGGCACATCGCCGTTTGTCTCGTAGTCCGATGATGAAACGGGCTTGGTAGAATTAGATTGTGTAATTCCATCGCACACTCCCCAAAATGTAACCGATGTTCAAGGCTCTGGAGCTTTGACTCGACCAGTGCATCGTTGCCAATGAGTCTCTTGGGCCGCTTCTCGATAGATTCAAGTGCGTCCAGCAGCTCCATCCCAAAGATGAGAGCAGTACTCCATACACGACCTAACCTGGGCTTGATACAGATTGATACAGAGTTATCGCGGCCTCGGAACACGAAGGGCATATGACGGAACATGGATGGGTTTTATTCAGTAAAAGTTTGACACACCCTCCCGCTTGGCCAGATCGTGGGCCGTCATTGCATGTACTCCCATCCTTAAAAAAAAGTAATGTAATTGGCCTTCGGCCGTATTATTTTGGAGTAAATAAATAAATTTCTTCAGAAGTTAGCGTTGGTATTTCTAAGAGTTTAGTTAAGTTAAAAGATGCTTTTGATTAATAAAAATTATTTCTAAACCTTCTCCCACATTCCTGTATCCTGTGAATTCTGTGTAACGTCTCCCTGTTTCCCTGGAACTGTGTCTGCTGCAGCTGATTAACTGCATAAAGCTCCGTTTATATTATCTGTATTATTTAAAAGCTTCTAGTGCCAAGCGTATCCCCTTTGCCAGAGAACTTTCTGCTAGACAGCTATCTGTAGTTTAGTTTAAGCTTTTAGTTTGATTGGCTGCGTACTGTCAATTAATGTGATCACACCTTTTTTCTTACGAAACTAAAACACTAATATCTAAATTGATTCAATTAAATTAAATTAAATTTATTCAACCAATATAAATACAATGTTAACATTAAATTAAAAAGAAACAATTTTATAGCCTATTAAAGTTAACAAAGCTAGCAAGTAGGAGTTGCAACCAGCGCCCTTACTAAGTTATAGAATAACTTGTATGAAGGGCAGTGGTACAAGCCCATAAATAAAAAATATATTTATTCAATAATTGTAGGTAGAGCAGGTGTTTATATAAAGAAAATTACAAAATTATAATTAACAAATAGGGTTTATAATTTACTCAATATCAGTTTTGTGTGCAGTGGTGATTGTGTGTGCGGTGTGATGTGCGGTGTGTTAAGTTTTCTGTAGGGTTTACTGGGGATTATTTTTGGAAATGAGTAGGCGTTCAGTATCACAATAGTTATTTGCAAGCAAAAAGCTTGTCAAAGACTTCTTCAGAGTTGCAGTTGAAAGAGAATAGCAACTTAATTTTGTGTTGAGTTTATTATATAACTGAGGACCCTGATAGCAAAAAATCGTTTGGTAAATATGTAATTACATTTGTACTGCTGACATACTGTATCCTTGCGTCTTTTGGTGATTGTAACTTAGGGGCACCACCCCAGACCGAAACACAATAAGATAGGAGTGATTGGCAAAGGTCAAAGTAGGTCCTTTTGACAATCTGTGCTTCCGCCACATACCGAAGAGTCTTGAAGACGAATATCAGCTTTCTGATTCTTACTGTCAGTGCATCTATGTGGGACGAGAAGCAAAGATTGTAATCAAGAGTCACTCCAAGATATTTGAGTGTAGAAGTATGTGCAATTTTAGGGCAGGAACAAGCAACGGGACTCAGGCTGAGTGAGCAATCAGAGAAAATGAGTTCGGAGGCTGTGAAGCCTTCCGTAGGGTGAAGCAAATTATTTTTGTTTTGTCCGTATTAAGTGTAAACTGATTACCGTTAAGCCAATTTACAACTACATTTAGTCCGTTCTGCACCACGTCAAAAGCATCGTGCCATGTATCCCCAATAAAGGTTAGTACCGTGTCGTCAGCGAATGCCGTGATTTTGCCATGTTGGAGTAGGAGGCTGTACAGCTGAAAAATTCATTGATTCAAGGAGAAAAATAAGGATGAAGATGTGGGCTGGTCGTTTATTAATGCAGAAATGCAGACGCAGGGTGACAACGCCTGTATAGGATCGGTCTATCGTGATATTCATCATCTGCTTAACCTTTTTCCCACAATGTTGAGGTCGGCTTCCAGGGGAACATGGATACCCCTTAGCAAGACCTAAACTTGCTTTCCAAAGCATGGAGAAATCTCGATCTTTTAAGATGGTCACCTTGAAGATCACCCAGTACGACTATTATTATTTATCCACGAGCTTTAACGCGATAGATAGATAGGAAACTCTTTATTATACACCAATAATTTAAACACACACTTGATTTACAATACAGCAAAATATGACTACAATGGCGGGCTTATCGCTGATAGCGGTATCTTCCAGACAACCTTTGGATGGACTTTAAGAACAAAAAAGTTATTTAAAAAGTCTAAAAAACCCGACTTTTTAGGGTTCCTTAGCCGAATGGCAAAAAACGGAACCCTTATAGTTTCGATATGTCTGTCCGTCTGTCTGTCTGTCTGTCTGTCCGTCCTTTCGTATGTCACAGCCATTTTATTCCGAAACTATTAAGACTATACATTTGAAACTTAGTAGGTAGATGTATTCTGTGAACCGCTTTCCGATTTTAAGAAAAAAATTGAATTATTGAATATGATACCATACATGGAACTAGAACTGATTTTTTTTTTTCATGAAACCTAAGCGTGTGTGGTATCTATTGACAGGTCTTTAAAAATGATATAAGGGTTTCTAAAACCACTTTTTCATAAAGTCAATCGTTTAAAAGATATAAGCTTCCAAAGTGGTAAAATGTGTGTCCCCCCCTCTAACTTCTATAATAGTGGAGTGAAAAATCTAAAAAAAAAATATGTCTGTAGACCTTAATGTAAACTTTCAACCAAAATTGGTTTGAACGAAATCAGGTCTGCAGTTTTTGAGATACAGCATATTTTCTAAAACCGCAAATATAACTTTGTAATTCATACAAACACTATGAAAAACAAAGTTAAAAATGTAAGTTTTTTTTTATTCGTCAAATAAATATACATAGTATATTATTATAGTTACTACGGAACCCTTCATGGGCGAGTCTGACTCGCACTTGCCCAATTTTTTGTTAATGGGATGGGACCGCCTGCTTGTCACTTTTTTAAATAAAAATGGACTTGTTTCTAGCATTTCAGTTGAGCTGTCGGGTTTTTTAGACTTTTTAAATAACTTTTTTTCAACTTTTTAGTTAAAATATTAATTAACATTTTTATAAATTTCCCGGTCGTGTCACAATGGCACCCCACCGGATTCAGAAAGTGAAAGAGCTAATTACCTAGTCCATATTTTTAAGCTTTCTCTTTGTATTATTTTTGCTAGTATTACACTAATGATAAACATGATATACCTTTTTGAAATCCTTGTGTTAAGTCCTTTAATTGGATACCCATATTGCAGTAACCGATCGATTCTTTTTTTAAATTATGCTTAATGGCTTCGCACAGCCACCAGGTTAGATTTTTTCAAATGTCACCTACTTAAGAACACTTGGGCTGCTAAGACGAATCTAACGATACCTCAATTATGTGAATCCGTTCAGCGATTCTGTAGATCAATCAATCAATCAATGTATTTATTTTTCATAAGGTTGTTACAGACTGTTACATAATATAATTTACAATTAAATGAGGAACAATTGAGGCCATGAGAGCCAGAGTGGCCTAACTGTATTTTTGAAAATACTGATTTGAATTGATAAAACTGCTCTAAACGGTAAAAGTCATTGCACCACAGTGGCCTAAAATTTAGTTCAACATTTAGACCTTATTTAGACAGTTGAAAATTTTGAGGCCATGAGAGCCAGAGTGGTCTAGCTGTAATTTTTTTCAATAAGTCGATTTTACGGTTAGGCCACTCTGGCTCTCATGGCCTCAATTATAAGTGGCTCCGGTGGCCTAGCCAGGTTACGTAGTAACCTATATTAAGGTCCACCAGTCCCTAATTCCCACAATAAACAATATTATAGAGACTGCATTTTATTTAATATTTATGATGTCTACATTTTTATTTTTATATTACCTAATCTACTTTATAATTAAAATGTAAAGTGTGATATGTGTGTATGTTTATATTATGAAGTGTTATGTATGATTTGAGGTAATAAAGAATATTACAAACATACAAGATTCGCGCGAAAAACGTAACCCTTCCTTTGCAGTCGAGTAATAAAAAAAAGAGGGGAGAGGAAAGTCAGTGTACCTACTTCAAGTATATAACATACACAAAAAGTAAATAAAGTAGTTGATATAAGTATATATATATTACAATACAATACATAATAAATAAGTACTAGCAAACCTATCACTTATCACTAAGAATCTATACTACAAGTAGTGATATAAAAGCCTTGGATTCTAGAACCCATTCATTTTTCCTTATTCGTCTATCATCACGTTACCCTTGGGATAAGACAGAGTTTCCTCTTTCAAAACAGGGAACTAGGAAAACAATAAAGGATTCAAGAACAATTGATTGATTTTGATATATTGTCGTAGTTTTTATGGAGGGATACGTGGCTAGGTAAAATCAATCGCACGATTTGATCTTGAAAGTTATGCAACTCTTGCCAAGGGTTTGGTCCGTGTGTATGTGACCGATAATAACATACCGAGACTACTTACTAGTAACTTGAAATGCACTTTAGGCTGTTAATCCTCTCCCAGCCACGATAGGCGTGGGCCTGCGGGCTGCGAGCAATGGGTAGCTCGCCGCCCGACTGAAACCAGGCCCGTGTAGACGGCGCGTCGTGTTCCACGCGCGCCTCAAAGTGTCAGCAAAATTGTCAGAGTCCACAAGAGGGCCGTTGCTTGCCGGGGTTGCGGAATTGTTCGAAAGAGTTACCGCGGCCTCGGAACACGAAGGGCATATACGAACACATACCCTCCCGCTTCACCCAGATTGGGAGGCAGTCATTGGATGACCCATCCTTAATAAAAAGTCTATTAGTCCTGGCAGTCATTAGAAAATTTATAAAAAATCGTAAGTATAATCAGAAGCCAGAAAAATCTATTCCACGTCCTGTTGAGAATATTACCCAGTTACTGGACTGTGAAGGGCAGATAGACGGTAGCTCCTTGTAAGACACTGGTAGTCGACTGCATCCAGATAGACTTGAAACCGATCCCAACTTAATGGAGAAAAGTCTATTTGATTAGGTCGTAGTTTCTGTAAAGTCAATTTTATAGTTTAATCACATTAAATCAATCGTAGATTGGTCGGCCAAACTGATTAGGATAATGTCGTCATCATTAGAATAGTTTAAGAAATTTATAGATTAGTAAAAAACGTATAAATTGTTGAATAAGAATGCTAAAAGTTAAAAAAAATGATGATATATGATATCGATTTTTATTGCTATTTTATGAGGCCAATGATTCGTTTGTGAATGAAAAAACAGGCTTGTAATAGCTCTATTTAAGTTTTTATTTCCAACGCTATTTGTAATACTACTGGAAATACCTTGTTTCCAATCAAATTGGTTGGAGATTGACTTATTAATATGGATATCTTTTCCTTGTTATGTTAACACCGAAATAATATCAACGACATTGATATAGGCTATACTAGCTATTCTAAATATTATGCAGGGTTGAGTAGCGCTTTCTGAGGTATTTCCATGGATGATAGAGCACCACTACATACTGAAACTCATCCGTGCCTCGAAAGACAAGTTAAGCTTCAATAATCGATCGACTCTTTTAGAAAAAAAAAGGTCGGTGCCAGTAAATCTGATACAAGTCACTTATTTAGTTACTTCGCAATTAAACTATCATTATCATTACTACCATACTCTCATTGTGCTAAGGAGTGGAATTATTTTTATTTTATTTTTTTTTGCCCTACCGGAGTCTGTGTTTCCTGATCGCTATAATCGTTTTTAAGTCAAGAGTGAACAAGTTACTTCTAGGCAAACGTGCTGCATCTTCGGCCACATCATCACTTATTATCAATTTAAAAAAAGCAGAGATAATGAAAATTACACAAAGTAATGTGCTTGCTGAGGTTCAAACTCCCGATACAAAACTCGTAACTCATACCTATCCATTGCCCCTATAACTACGCGCACTATAACTAAATTAATTAAAAAATGTTGAAGTATTTAATTGACTATTGCTCCAAGGAGCTCGAGATATGATATGATATAATTAAAGGTCAATTTCACAGCTCAACTGCTGGTTAATTAATTATAAGATGGACCGTGCCGAAACTAACGACTTGGGTAAATTGGTATCATCGAATTTATACTCCGCGCGTCATACTGACTTGCAAAACAATGTTTCTATACAGAGTGGGTTATCAGGGTGGGTTATCAGTCCGTTAAAATAATAAAATAAATAATTTTACTAAAATTAAGAAAATGCATTTATCAAACAAAATAAATGGCGTTATTGGTAAAATATAAATAATCCTTTATAATATTAGTTTACTGACCTGTAAAAGCAGCAACACCGCGGCGCCGGCGCCGGCGGAGCACACGCCGAGTGATTGGTCAACTAATTACGTTTATGCAATACATGATGTGAAATATTAAAATGTAAATAATGGTCCCATGGCTATAATATTGTTTACTATTAAATTATTTTAATTGTATATGATAAAAAATATACGCGTCGAATTGATATCCTCCTCCGTTTTTTTCGTCGGTTGAAAATACCTAATATAGAGTACGTGGTTTTAATTAATGTGATAACCTAATCATCACGCTGTATACTTACATCATGTTCCCTCAATTCACTTTCAGCTAATAATAATTAACGTATCGAGTGTCCAAAACATCCATTCAAAGAACGCCTGAATATCGTGTAATTGTGTAGGTATGATATTATTTTAGGTAGACTTTCGGCAATACGAAGATTTAATCGTTATCCGGATATTAACACGTTATACCTTTTTTTTTATTGAAAATAGGTTCGCGTTTGACCACTATCTCACCTGATGGTAAGTGATAATGTGATCGAAGATGGAGCACGCTTACCTAAAAGTAACCTATTCACTCTGGACTTAAAGACTCCGAAAGAAGGTTGTAGCTGTCGGGCAACACGGACTCCGGCAGGGAATTCCACTCCTTAGCCGTCCGCACAATGAAGGTATTCCCAAAACGTTTTGTGCGTATGGGTGGGATGTCCACCATGTAACGATGGGGCTTCGCCGTTTGTCTCGTAGTCCGATGATGGAACGGGCTTAGCGGAATTAGATTGTGTAATTCCATCGCACACTCCCCGAAATGTAACCGATAGAAAACCGATAGACTTGCAACTCGTCGTCGGTGTTCAAGGCTCTGGAGCTTTGACTCGACCAATGCATCGTTGCCAATGAGTCTCTTGGCCCGCTTCTCGATAGACTCAAGCGCGTCCAGTTGGTATTTCGCAGATCCATCCCAAAGATGAGAGCAGTATTCCATACACGACCGAACCTGGGCTTGATACAAAATGAGCAGCTGTTCCGGTGTGAAGTACCGTCTCACCTTGGCTAGGATTCACAACTTTTTTGATGCTAACTGAGCCTTAGCCTCGATATACGGGCGAAAATTGAGTGTGGAACTTAAATTCACCCCAAGAAGCTTAATATGATCGGTTATCGGCACGGTTACACCACGGAAAGTAGGAGACGGTTCGAATTGGCTCCTTTTTGCGGAGAAGAGACACGCTTGGGTCTTAGCTGCATTAAACTTGACCAGGTATCGCCCCATTCGGAGACAGCCTTCAAGGTCAAGTACAAGCGCCCAACCATGTCCTCACGGAGAGACTGGATCTGTGACCCACCAGCTCGCGCGCTGGACACATATCTCTCAGGAACCTTCCTAGATTTGTTATGAATTTACTTATCTCGTTTATTGATACAAATATTTAAGAAATTAAGAACGGTCCTAACCTTACAGTTACGTGTTTTCATTTTCATTATATTCGTAACTTTTATTTTATCAATTATTAGGTTCGCGTTTGACCGCTATCTAACTTGATACCATTGATTTGATTGATTGTACATTAACACTTCATAACAATACATCGAATTCACACGTTTAATCACAAATCAACGCTTTATGACGACACATATGTTTAGGCATTCATAATACAACTCATTTCACTTCCTACTTCTAGGCCAATGCAATGTGTTCCATCATCGCTTACCGCTGTGACCTGCAGTGGCCAGTATGGAAAACAATCAATAGACTCCGAACCCAGATAGGCCGCTGCAGGCACGATCTAGCGAAGTAGGGCATCATGAAACACAATGATACCCAGTGTGATTGCGGTGCTCCAGACCAAACCATGCCCCATCTGTTGCAGTATCAAGTGCCGCAACTGGTGTGGCTACCTACTAGTCCCAACATAATATAAAATTATGATTCATTGTATACGGTGCAGGCTACTTGTCTATGGAATGCATTGCCGTTGTCAGTTATACCAGTCACTTGCTGCTTTTAAAAGCTCCGTTGTCAATAATTTTTATACACTCGGAGTGTATAAAAATTATTGAATGTGACTATAACTTGTATTTATCTCCCTATCATATATATTATATAGACAAAACACATATATTTATATATACTTATTTATGTATTGCATTTTTTTATTTATATATATATATATACAACGTGTAACGGAAACCCCATGTCTATCCAAAAGGACTGAAGACAACATCTGGTATGGAGTCTCTATGCAAAGTTTCAGCTCAAAATAAGTGACTCACAGAATTGACCCCAAATTATTAGCTTCATATGTTACTTGAAAATAGTGTTGCCCAAACAAGAGTCTCGCAAGAGTCTTGCAATTAGCTATTATCCTATTGCTATTTATTAAACGGTAGTTGAGATCTCAGAACAATGTAACAGAGTCTGTTACATTGTTCTGAGATCTCAACTACCGTTTAATAAATAGCAATAGGATAATAGCTAATTGCAAGACTCTTGCGAGACTCTCGTTTGGGCAACACTACTTGAAAACCAGTAATAACAAACGTGTCACATCACTATGAGGGTCATCACTTTCCACGCCACTTGCCAATAAAACGATACTTCTCTTCGTTCTTCTTAATTTGAAAAATTCGGTCACTGGTATCAATGTATTGAAAATTCTAATAAGTTCCACACATGTAGACATAGGATTACAAAACCCTTGCCATATCGTTTGCTATCATCCAAAGAAGCCATGCACTTGGTATGTATATACCCTTTAAATTACACGTTGTATACTTATATTAACTTACTTTAGTTACCTTTTGTGTATGTTATATTCTTGAAGTAGGTACACTGACTTTCCCCTCCCTTCTTTGTTTTATGTTCTTAAAGTCCATCCAAAGGCTGTCTGGAAGATACCGCTATCAGCGATAAGACCGCCATTCTAACCATATTGAGCAATATTGTAAATAAAGTGTGTGTTTAAATTATTGGTGTAGTATTCTATCTATCTATAAAGGACTAGCTTCTGCCTGAGACTCCGTTCGCGTGGGAGGGATTTCTCACGTAAATTCCGATTGCGATCCCGTGGGAATTCCGGAATAAAAAGCCTATGTGTTATTCCAGATTGTCAACTATCTGCTTACCAAATTTCATGCAGATCCGTTCAGTAGTTTTTGCGTGAAAGAGTAACAAACATCCATCCATCCTCACAAACATTTGCATTTATAATATTTATACAACGTGTAATTTAAAAGGTATATACATACCGAGTGCACGGCTTCTTTGGATGATAACAAACGATATGGCAAGGGTTTTAGAATCCTATGTCTACATTTGTGGAGCATATAAGAAATATCAATTCATTGATACCAGAGGTCGAATTTTTCAAATTAAGAAGATCGAAGAGAATTATCGTTTTATTGGCAAGTGACGTGGAAAGTGATGACCCTCATAGTGCTGTGACACGTTTGTTATTACTGGTATTCAAGAAACATATGAAACCAATTATTTGGGGTCAATTCTGTGAGTCACTTATTTTGCATAGAGACTCCGTACCAGATGTTGTCTTCAGTCCTTTTGGATAGATATGGGGTTTCCGTTACACATTGTCTAATAATAATATTTATAATATAATAAATATAATATTAGTAAATTACTACCATCGATCCGAAGAACAAGAAAAACTATCCATTGTGAGACAGAATGGTTTGAATTGAATTAATTAATTAGTGTAAATTAAAAAAAATGCATTCGTCATCTCTCTCCTATTTCAAGATTGAACTACTATAGTTAGCAATCGATTGAGGAGATGACATTAAAAGACAATAGAAATCTTTCATTTAATTTCACTCTCACTATATTTATTTAAGTAGATGTTTCCTTTCTTATATCCATGATCATGGTTCTAGAGCTGGAAACTTAGTTATTAATATTTTTATGTATTGATGTTGAAAGACTTATATTGGACTAGCTTCTGCCCGCGACTTCGTTCGCGTGGGAAGGTTTTCCCGTGCAAATCCCGATCCCGTGGGAATTTCGGGATAAAAAGTAGCATATGTGTTATTCCAGAATGTCAATTATCTACTGACCAAATTTCATTCAGATCCGTTCATTAGTTTTTGCGTGAAAGAGTAACAAACATCCATCCATCCTCACAAACTTTCGCATTTATAATATTAGTAGGAAGTAGGATAGGATAGTAGGATAGTTGTCAGGTTAAAACTTAGTGTTTTTAATGATTTAGGTAAAGTATTAAAAATTCTGAACATGCTAAATGAACGACTCTCGCCATCAAAATGAAAAGTTTGGCGAGTTTAAAAAATCTATGAATTAAAGGTAATTAATATTTAAAAATCTTTATAGAAATAGAGTGTGGACAGAAAGATGGTAATTATTATTCCACATCCAAAAGAACTTAAAATTACAACGTCTGCGTATACAACTCTCGGATCATCTTAGACTACACGTGTTCTCAGTATCATTAAAAGCCTTAATCTCCAAGACTAAGGCCTTGCGAGACGTATGAAAGTATATTTAGACGAAATGCCCTCTAGAGTAACGCTCTCAAGAAATAAAGAAAAGATCTATCGCATATCTTCACGACTCCTCCAAGACATTACGCCGCACTCATTAAAAAAGCAGTTGAATTTGAATCAGCCCAGTTTATGACCATTTTGCTATGCACTCCGCCACCCGCAGTTAATTCCCTTTTTAATGAACAATAAAAAGAGATTAGCAATGCCACATCTAAAGATATCAATCAAGATTGATTGATTTAAAAGGTTTTATTGAATTCTTTTACTTAAATTGGATAGGTTGACTCGTCACTCGTCACTCGATGCAAGTGAGGTGTAAGTACTAGTAAAATAGGAATCTAGACGGTAGCGCTAATGTAAATGAATCCTCTACCAAGGGTCTAGTTAAATGGTGAAATGCTACTTTCTAGATGGACATGATTGGCTTAATTGTTAATTACAATAAAATGACAGGCCTGTTGGTCTAGTGGTCAGTGGCCCTGACTGCTATGCTCAAGGTCGTGGGTTCGATTCCCACCCAAACAGGAACCCAGAAACCCAGGACAAATGTTTGTGTGATGAGCAGGATCATTTTTTGTTCTTTGTCTGGGTGTAATTTAACTATACTAATATTATAAAGCGGAAAAGTTTGTTAGTTTGTTTGTTTGTTTGTTTGTTTGTTTGCTTGAACGCGCTAATCTTCGAAAGTACTGGGTGAATTTGGATGAAATTTAGTATGGAAGTAGCTTGAAGCTTGAGGAAGGTTATAGGCTACTTTTTACCCGACTGCAAAAAAGGAGAGTTATGTTTTTACCGTGATAGAATCCACGGGAGCGAAGCCCCGCGAGGATACTAGTCTATAATATGTATGTATTTAGAAATATATATGTACGTTTATCAGTTGTCTAGCACTCATAGCACAAGCTCTGCTTAGTTTGGGACTAGATGGCGTTGTGAGAAAATTGTGGAATATTATAAATAAAAATAAAAAATTATATCGTGCATGCTGTGGTATCTTATAAGTCAAAGACACCTACAAAATCGCACTCAGCTGAAAATTGGTAGGATTGTTCAAACGCCATCATAAATGAAATTTAAAAAGTCCTCATCGATCCGACACCTGGAAAAAGAAATACTCAGGTCAAAGTTCATAAAAACGGTTAAAAGCACAGATGTGAACTATGGAGGCATAAACACCCCATCCCTCCACACTTCATGAACCCGGAAGAACACCTAACGCCCGGATCCGAACTGCTGTGATCAAACTGGGAATCACTTAACCGAGTGTGGAGGCCCTGTACAAGATATGGCCCACTTCTTGTCATGTTCATCGTACAAGGCCACCTACACCTTGCAGGATCTTAACGAGGACAATGGGAGAGCTGTACAGGTACCTGCATATTAATTCAAGGATGTCTGAGAATCGACTTGAAAAAAAAAAGAAACCGCAAAAAAATGCCACATTTGTTTCTTTATTTTAGAGTTTATTGTACTACTTAAAATGAGCATAAGACAAACATATAGGTACCTTATCTAATGCCTTATCTTACAGGCCAATCTCTTACAGATAACCTTTGAATGGACTGAGCAAACGATTCACTGGTCCAGTGTATGAGTGTACAAACATTATAAATAATAAAAATTAGACACAAAAAGCAAAATATATTAAAGGTTTTCTAACTCCATATTTACACTGAAATAAAATCTCTTTACTAAATAAATCTTAATACAATCTAAATATATGACGTCGAAAAATTCATAAAATCTGTCCCCTGGTAATGTGCCCAAAAAACTGGTGGCATTGTCACGTTGTTTAGCAATGTTTAACCTCTGCTGAGAGTAAAAGCTAGCCATTCGGTCACGTGAAGGTCAACTAGGCGTCTGGACACATCTCTACATGTAACAATATAAATACATACTTAGCCATTATAAACAAGAATATCAAATACGTATACAATCCAAAACGGAGAAAATACTATAATAATTATTAGTAATGTCTCGTTCACCATTTACCAACAAAGTTATAGGAGCCCCTTCCATAATCGGACTATAAGACAAACGGCGAGGCATTGTTTCATGGTGGACATCTCACCCATACGCACAAAACGTTTTGGGAATACTTTCACTGTGCGTACGGCAAAGGAGTGGAATTTCCTGCCGGAGTCTGTGTTTCCTGATAGCCTGGGGGTCAAGTCAAGAGTGAAATGGTTACATTTAGGCAAGCGGGCTTCATCTTCGACGGGAAAACGAAACGAATCGAAACGAGAGCCTATAAAAATTACAAAAAAAAATGGAATAGTTACTGTTATCAAGTGCCAATGGCCTTATGTAAGATTTCTTGACTAAGCAAGCAAAGCTTAGATGATTACCTATCCGCAGATTGACTTCTGATAAAGACATTTGTAAATGATAAATAATCTTTATTTTGCAAGTTGGTTATTAAATCACACTTTTTCAATTCATTTTTTTAAATTAGATGAGGCCGGTGCTTTCTTACTGACTACCCTGAGAAGAAACACCGAAACAAAGTCAGAGGTCTTTTGACGTCCATATAATCTATACTGGTCAAATCATATGGGAACCTTGCAGGTTAATGTTTGAGGCGATCTGTTGAAGAAAGATGCACAAAGGTTTGAGTGGGCCTGTCCAGACAGTACAAGCATTTGTCAGGAAACGTATAGCTCAACTTATAACTTTAAAGGAGCTCAACGATTCGACGAATAATACCGTTCAGGTCGTTTGGGTAGGCCACAAAAGTACTCAAATTGCCAAACAATCATGATTATTGGGATAAACATGATTGTCTGGCATTTTGAGTTTGCGGGATGTTTATACAACCTTTTTTTACATAGTTCACATATTCATAATAATTACACACACATACACATTACATGAAAAAAAATACTTTGTTAAGTAAGTGTTCATGTCAAAAGAATTAAAAAGTATTAACAATGTCAATTTGTATAAGATAGAATAAAAGAAAATATAATTGTAAACAACACTAATAGCCCTTGTATAAAATCGGAGTAGCTCAATCCCATGCTGTTTTATCCTCAATCAATATTGTATTTAACTGTGTAAAAAGCTTTCTGGTAGAGCTTAAGTTCTACGACTAAATTGTATTTATTAATGCTTAGTTCTAGTAAATGGTTTATCATATAAACGTGTGCACCTAGGTTACTCCGGTCGACGTGGCGCGATCGACGGCGCTCTTTGGATTGGGGTCTGGGCGCGTACGGTTGTGTTGTACTTAGTTTTGCGTGATTAAAGTTGATTGTCTGTATTTTCTATATTTGTGATTATAAAAGTTATTCCTCACTTTTGTCTTGTTTATAAATCCCTAATCAGCAGTACCAGTAAAAATAGTTAACAAAAGTTGCGTTTATTTCTAGTGTACTTCTTTGACAGTCGGTACGGGTAGTCAGAAGCCAATAAATCTGACACTGGTCTTCCCAAGGGGTATCGTGTTACCCAGTAACTGGGTTGTGGAGGTCAGATCGGCAGTCGCTCCATGTAAAACACTAGTTCTCAGCTGCATTCAGTAAGACAGGAAGTTGACCCTCATAGTTGGAAAAAAAATCATATTATAGTCTTAATAGTTTCGGAATAAAATGGCTGTGACATACGGACGGACAGACAGACAGACTGACGGACAGACGAAACTATAAGGGTTCCGTTTTTTGCCATTCGTTTTGTCTTGTTAACCCTTCCAACTAAGCTAAATATGCTTGTGTCTGGAGTGGGGTCACTACAATAGTGTAATGGGTGGGTTCGATCTCGCAACTTAACGATCACAAGGGCGACACTTTAGCCATTAGACTATTGACGTTTCAAAAATCAATGTTTAGAATCTCAAAGTCCTGCCGGAGTTGCGGAATAGTTCGAAAGAGTTACCGCGGCCTTAGTACACGAAGGGCTTATTATGGAACACGGATGGGTTTTAGTCAGTAAAAGTCTGACACACAGATCGGGAGGCAGTCATTAGATGATTACACACCCTTAAAAAAAAAAACAATCTCACAGTAAATCGCACGCTTAAACCAATACTGTCACTATCCCAAAAAGTCAACTTTTCAGGAGAGGCAATAAATGGAATGAGAAAGGGAACATTTTTGTTTAGTGACGAAGCGGACTACTGCCCGTATAGCGGTTATTTCTGTTACTTTTAGACTAGTGTAAGCGCGATTACGTGTAATTAGTTCTACGTTACCCAACAGATGACATTAAAAAGTCGATTTGGCAAAATTTTGGATAGTGATAGTATTGGATTAAGCGTGCGAAATATTTCCCTCACTCTTGTGTGTCCTCACAATAACCACCAATTCTCGATTCTAATCTACAACCACGAAAAAAAAATTCCCTTACAAACACGAGATAGGGCTCTCTCCCACGAGAATATGAGATATTGATTGGACTTTTCCCGCTGTTTTCAATACTTTATTATTCTTTCCCTGTAGGCTGTATACGTCTATTGTTTTTGTCGAGATTGAGCCTCCATCGATGATAAACTTTTTGTTTTTCTCTTATATTTTCGCCAAGTACACTTCATTTGAAATGTAGATGTGTGTGTAGTGAAGTATCTATATGCTTTGGGATCGTAATTTGACATTGTGCTTCTTTTCTTTTTCCTTATGAAGTGTTATGGCGACCAATTTCGGAAAATGATTGTAGTTTTTTTTTGGCTAATTGGCTTGAGCAAGGATATATACTATGTTAGGTAAGTTTATTTTTCTATATCTATACTGTACTAATATTATATTCGAGATTTGTATAGTTGTACGTTTGTGGGTTTTCAATCAAAAATATAAACAGAGTGCGCAAACTGATGTACGTTTTCAGACAATTACGCAATTCAGCAGATGCTGCTGTAATGAAAATGACGTACCAGGCACTGTGTCAATCAATTCTGGTTTATTGTATCTCGTCTTGGGACGGTGCAGCCAAATCGTACTATATTCAGATCGAACGTGCACAGAGAGCGGTTCTTAAGGTGTGCTGCTCTAAGCCAAGACTGTATCCAACCGCTAAGCTGTATGAACACTGCCAAGTCCTTACAGTTAGGCAATTGTTTGTACTGGCCACTGCTAGCAAACAACACTATTTCCACCTATTCTCAGGAAACTAATCGCCGTAAACATAAAGTTGCCTTAAGTACTCCTCTTAGAACTTCCTTTAGTCACAGATTCTTTATTTTCTTTGGTCCCTTTCTATATAATAAATTAAACAGAATTCTTTCCCTACACTCTTTGAATAAACACAATCTTAAAATCACTCTACAAAACTGGTTACAAAGTCAATCTTATACTGCTACGGAAGCTCTATTTCACGTGTTAGTTTAATCGGAATCCACCACAATTTCTCTCCACCTACACACACACACTCAACCACCCTTACACACATACACACACGCACACATACAGCCAGCCACCGCCACACACACATATACACACTCAAACACCCACACACATACAGTCAACCACCGCCACACACACATGTTTACATTTATAACAATCTCCCAACAAATTTTATTTTAGTATTCTTAATTAATTAGTTTTTAATTTTATTCTGTTTCATAGTGTTTTTTCTTTTCTTTGTTTTATTATATTGAAACTATACTTCCTGTGATAACTGATGTCTAATATGTTACAACGAACAGGTGGGGACCTGGTGACCTGTATTACAGGTGTTTACAACCTACCACAGGCACCAGCGATCCACAACCAAAAATCAATGGGCTACTTCTTTTATGTAAAATATTGTTTGTATTTTTTTGGCTTGTGGTGAGAAATAAACACTTTTTATTATTATTATAACCTGATACTTTCTGATAATGGAACTTTATATTGGTGAAAGAATTTTTGAAATTGATCTGGTTGTCCATCAATAGTTCAACCTCAGCAAACGGCGCTTAACCTTTAAGGTCTACCCATAATGCTGTTATTGTTGTGCCTCGAGCCCCTCACATCATTACAAATTATACTGTTAAACGCACAATAGTCGTGTTATGCTATTTACTCTGTCTTGCTATTTTTTCAAATTAATGCAATTAATAACATGAAGAGTAAATGACAACAATTTATTACAATAAAGTTGGTAAAGTGTACAATATTGTTCTCTTATTCTACATTTAATTTCGGCGTGCAAATATAAAAATACATATAACATTTAAGTTCATTATTGCTCATGATCACGCAATTAAAAAATAATCCAATTAGAAATGTATTATTGAATGAAATAAATGTCAATATGATAATGAAAAAGTAATCATTTAATCAAATTTCAAATGAATGTTAAGTTAGTCAAATGTCAAAATGTTAGTTAATAATAATCCTGAATGTTAATAACAGTCATGTCAATAATGGGACGATTTGCCATACAATAATAATTAAAAATGACCGTGCAATTTACAAAACCTTATAAATTATAATCTGAAAATTCATGTACACTATAAAAGTATTTTTCAATTAAAAACCTCCTCAAATTAATTCAAAATCTAGAAAATGGTAGCGTTTTTATGCAATTTGGTATTTTGTTATTCAATTTTATGCACATTATAAAGCTGTTTTTGCCAGTCAGTGTGAGATTCGTACTTGGTTGAAGTAACTTATTAGTATACATAGAACATGAGGCATAGTAGCTAGTCGCTTGCTGGAAAAGTCGCTTGTGTTTGAAAACAAATATACAGGATTCTAATATATAAATAGATGGTAGAGTTAGTATTTTATATTTCCTAAAGAATGGACGACATGACTCTATTTGCTTTAACCCAAATATAGCTCTTAGACACTTTTTTTGCATTACAAATACTTGGTTTAATACCACACAACGACCCCACAGGATAATACCATACCTTAGAGTGGAGGTTATGTAACCATGGAAGACCGTTAATGCGGCATTTCTTGATACCACGTAGCTAATACGTCTCAAAGGGTATATAAAATTATTTAGTTTGTATTAAATTAAACAATTTTATGTGTCATTTATATGATTTTTCCATGAGCAATATTTATCTAAATTTATTCTAAGAAACTTAACAGAGTCAGTCACTGTCAGGGTGACCCCATTATACGATATATTTAGGGCCAGCGGTTTTGAACTACATGTATGAAATTGCATATTTTTTTTAAATTAATATTAACTTTTAAATGATTAGCCTCTAGCCACTCTATAGTTGTTTGAAGAGCAGTGTTTATTTTTGTTCGTATGAATTTTTATCTTGTCCATTAACAGTTATATTAACTGTGGTATCGTCGGCAAAGAGTAGATACACATTTATGACTTCTAGGAAATCATTGGTGTAAAGCAAAAATATTGGCGGCCCTAAAATGCTGCCCTATGGCACGCCGTTTCTATTAATCATAAAGGAAGATTGGGATGATTCTAACGTTTTTGTTTGGTCATTATAATTCGTTACCTCCGCTGATTGTACTCTGTCGGATAAGTAAGGTTCCAGCCATTTATATGCAGTTCCTCTGATTCCATATCTCGAAACCTTTTTTAATAATCGTTCATGAGAGACATGATCAAAAGCTTTGCTCATATCCATGAATAAAACTGTAACAGGTATTTTCTTATCAATACAGTCTCTTATTTCTTTCATTAATTCAGAGGCTGCTAACGACCTACTTCTATTTTTACGTAACCTATTTTGTTCGTCTTTAATAATCTTGTGCTTTTCAATGAAGTTCTCTAATTTGTTATGAAAGGCTTATTAAAAAATTTTAGAAAAAATAGGTATCAGTCACAGGCCTGTAATGGTTCATTTGAGTACTATCCCTTTTTTAAATATTGGTTTTACCACTGATCTCTTTAACATGTAGAAATGGCTCTAGAATTATATTAACCGACAGTTTTATGATATCAGTGCGAATATTGTCATAACCACTCGCTTTGGAATCATTTAGAGAGATCACATTTGTTTTAAGGTCACAACTATCCAGTGGTTACAAAAATATTGAATTACTGATTGATTCAATATGATCCATTTGTTGTAATCTTGAATCTTCTTTATTATTGGTAACCCTGTTAATGAAATAATTATTGAAATAATTTGCTATAGATTCAGGATTTATACAGTCACTGTTGTCCACGGTAGTTTTTGAAATACAGGAGCGTTTTAAATCTGTTCCAGTATGCTTTTTTATTACATTCCACGCTGCCTTACACTTGTTTTGAGCTTTATTTATATATTTGGTATTATTATTTCTCCGAGACGTTAAAATATTTGTTTTTTTCCATAAATTACAATAGCTTTTGTACTTGTTTTTATGAGATTCATTATTTTTATATTTTAATTTATAGTGTAGTATACTTTTATTCCTACAGCTTATTTTTATACCTTTCGAATGCCAGTTTGATTTATTTAAGGCTTTATTTGTAACTCTTTAAATGCTAAAAATGTGATTAAACAGTTATCCCTGATAAGGAAATTGATCACATGGCAATTTGACAGCGTTTGTGTATCCAATGCGTTTTTGATGTCTTAACAATCGCCTTCACCACGTTACCGCGTACTAATGTTACTTGTATAACGCCTAAGAAGCAGTCGTTGTTGTGAAGAAGTTAAAATCTTCGTATACAGTGATAAATGGACTATGTGCTTTGTTATCAAATTTTCTATGTACCCTCTCAAACCTCGTGCGAAGTACAAGTACATACTTGCGCCTTTAAAATATTAAGAGCTGTACAAAACCTCAAATTAGCAACCACGTTTGTGAACACTAGACGTATTTTGTGGAGTAGCGATGACAGCACATAGGTAGCATTCCTGAGGGGCAGGTAGCAGTGAGTAGCGACAATAATAACAATTAGCAGCGTAGGGTTGTGCGCTAATTTCGCGGTCTAATGACCGACATACCGGAGTCAGAAAGTCAGGGACGGATTTTTGGACACGGTTGGCGTGACTAACTAATTTCGACAGTTTCTTTTTAAACGGACTTTTTATAAGGCCTGCATTTTATTTAAGAATGAATGGCCAAGTTTGAATGTGTTTTTTTTTTTCTTAAAAGAGAATTAGCAATGTGAGTGGAATTCACATTACAAGCAATCTTGTTATCCCTTCCAACTAAGCTAAATATGCTCGTGTCTGGACTGGGTTCACAGCAATAGAGTAATTAATGGGTGCGGTCCGAACCCGTGACATCTCGATCACAAGTCCAATACCTTAGCCATGCTATTGATGATTAAAGGCATTCCAGTCGAAAGAGTTGCTGCTGAATAGCAGATTTTTATATGATCTAACCTCCAGTGTCATATTAAAAAAAAAATATGTTTATTATCTTAAATGTATACAATTAAGTTGCCGGGGCTTCCCAGAAAGTAATCCGAAAATACTTGTGATGGGATAAACCTGGCTCTTCTTCGATTAATTAACAATTGTTTCGTTGTGCTAATTAGGTATAAGTTACACATTTTTTACAAGACTAAAATTTGAAAAAAAAAATGAAAATCGTGTTTATGGCAGTGTGTGAAACTAGAGTGTGTTTTGTATAAATGTGTGTTTATACGTGTATTTATGTGTGTGTGAATGTATATTTTGTGTGTCTGTGTGTGTGTGTGAGTGGGCGTGTATGCGTGTGTGAATGAGTGTGGAGTTGTGCTAGAGTGTGTGTATGTATATGAATGAGGATGTGTAGGAGTGTGTATGTGTGTGTATATGTGTGTGTGGCTGCATGCATGGCGTTCAACCCAGGGTCGCCAAAACAACATCCCTACGATCAATGCTGTGTGCCAGGTTATAAACATATCTAGAAAGAGGATGCCTACTGAGATGAAAAGTAATTTGTGCATAACAAAAACACACTATAAAAAATAATTATGTCTCTCACAGCTCTAAGCTGCTATCTACTCACCTATGCTGGTTAAATTGAAAATTTCTTCCAAATTACAATACCTACACTTAAAACAGACAGCGTTGCTCAGGAAAAATGTGATTTACCTTGTTTTCGTTGATTTTATTTGGCTTTTTCCAGAATTTAAGATTAATTATACAGTGTGTTAGGTTAAACGAGGGACTTATTGAGGGAGGGTATTCAATATACGATTCTCGTTCCAAATATGTAAAAAACCTATAACCTAAATTTTTGACGTAACTTGTAAACAGTACCTAAAGTAATCACGTGGTAAAACACGGCCCGACCCTGTAAAAAAAGGAAGCTCGTGTGTAAACTCCGCCCCCACGGGAGTCCCCCCGAGGACTTTTGGTATGGTTCTGTTTGTTATTAAAATTGTTATTAAAAATATGAACAAAAAAAACTGATAGTTTTTTTTTGTTCATATTTTTATTAGTATTATGTAAGCATACACTATTGTAGGTTTGAATATGTCCCTCGTTTAAACTAACATGCTGTATACTACCATGCAATGTAAATCTTGGTAATACCATGCGATGGAACTACATTATAAATGCAAAAATTTGTAAGGACGGATGTATAGATGTTTGTTACTTTTTCACGTAAAAACTACTGAATGGATCGAAATGAATTTTGGTAAGTTGACATCCTGGAATAATACATAGGGTACTCTTTATTCTGGAATTCCCATGGGATATGAATTTGAAGGGGAAAACACTCCCACGCGTAATGCATAAAACACGATTAACAGATTTATCCGAAAATGAAATGAATTAATTTTGTTCATTTTATTTCACTGAATAAATAGTTGATTAATTTTCTGTTTGTCGTGTTTAATTGGGTCAAAAGATGAAAACACGTGCCCATATTTTCGAGAATGACAAAAAAATTTAGTGTATAAGTAATTTTACTTTCCCGCGCACGGCAAAATCGGAAGTTTTACTTCGCTTTGCAGGCTATGGGATTCATTTATCATGTTTTGTGAGGGTAATGGTTTGTAAACCATAAATACGGAGTAGTATTCATAAGTACACATTTGCCAGTTATAAGTCGCACGTCATGGAGGCAATTTAGGTTGCCGTTAACCGAAGAAAGAATTCCAAAGAGTCCTTTTAGAAAAGCCCTATGAACTGGAATTGGTATCATTCCGATGCAAAAAGCCAGAGACTAACTGATGGAACCATTGGGGTGAACCAATCTCCTGCAGTAAACATCTATCTGTTATTGTTATCTAAATGATGATTAGTATAAAAGCCCAAGAATATAGACGCAACGTGTTCTCAACCTGCATTGTACAATTTACCTAGAAATGTAACCTGCTAGTTTTCTATTGGTTACATTTCGGAGAATGTAGGTACGATCGCTATCATCGGACTACAAGCGATACTACAGCTAAGAAGTGGGGTAACACATAACATGCAGGGAATACCCTGCAGAATGTGTTACCTGATAGCTATAACCTGGAGTGTGTATGTATAGTGCCTGTTTAAATTTAAACCACATCATTGCTTACCATCAGGTGAGAAGGTGATCAAACGGGAGCCCACTATGAACGTGTTGATAGTAGGCTGTAACGTGCAAGAAAGTTAAGTATGGGACAGTTAAAAGAATAAGCAGAATTTTATCATGAGAAAATAACATTCCATACAACGACAACTATCGGTCTTCCACACATATCGATGGCCCCACCGAATATACGTGTAAGAGAAAAGTGACAACTTTTCAGCAAAAAATAAAAACGTTTAAACTTCAATAACGCTCTTTTCAATGTAAAAATGTATAAATAATGTTTAATCGAATTATAGGTAAAAATAAACTATAGATTTGTATATTTACTTTTTTAAAAACTTCAGCGAGTTTCAGGAAATTCATGAAAACCTATTTAATGTTTTTACTCTTGTGTAATTTGCATGACTAGTTCACAGTAATATATCATTACAAGTTTATTCGCGTAATAATGCACAACGAATAAAACATACTGTAATGTTACACTATTATTCTCCATAAATCAAGTTTAATTTTGACCCAGCTATAACTATTTACATGCTTGTTTACAGTACATTGTTCTGCGATTATATGATTGGAAAATCCGTATGCATTTTAGCCTATTTATAGTCAAACTTCCATTTTGTGGAATAAAACATTAGTAATAAAATTTGCATACATTTCTACACGAATAAACATGTAAGAAGACATTACCGAAATTCGAAAACAATCACAAATCTCCTCAAGTTTTAGCATGTTTATTCTTGTATACTTGGCGACTCAAAAAGCATGTAATAATAGCATATACTATTATTCATATAATTTTAAAACAAATTATTTCCCTAGAATAAAGAAATTCACTATAATAATAGGCGTGTTTTGAGTCTAAAATATATAAAAAAAATTAAGTAGGTGCAGGATAGGCAAAAGAAATGAAAAATAGAAAAAGCTAAATTCGTGTAAGAGCTCTTGCACGTTTATTCGGTGGGGCCATCGATATATACAAATAAAATAGAATTGTCTGTCTGTGATTTTCATCAAGTTCAGTCAGATTAAGTTTAGATGAAGTTAATTTGTTCATAAGATAGAAATTATTTATTTTGTTTTGTTTATTACTTAAATATGAAGTACCATTACCTATTGTGATATAACGCAACAACTTAAATGAGTAATTTTATGTTTATTTTTTGTTTTAATGTTTTAAAAGAACTATGAATAATATTCAAAAGAAGAACTCAAATAAACACCTCACTTATTTTAAGTATTTTTGAGGCGCAATCAATATTTTTTTCTTTAATTTAATTATTCGGTTGTTAAATTGATCATCATTAAGTGAAAATGTTGGAGACTGCAGCTATGTGACTTAAAGATAAAAAATAAAGAATGACCGATTATAATAACGTCTTCTTTATTTTTCCCTCTAAACATGATCCTTGTAACGAAGTTTCAGTTTCGATTTCAGCCGAAACTGAGACCGCTGTCAATATTCAGTTTCGGCACATGAGTAGGTAAACGGAACAGAGGCAAAGCTTCTTAAGAACGTGCAAAATTGTTACCTATTTTGGTAGGGTTGTCACAACAGGTGAATACAATAAAACAAAACATTTTTTTTTATAGTTTTATTATTCAGTATGATACAATACTTTACAAATTACTCTAATAATTTTGTAAAAGCTTGTAATAACAATAAAAAGGTAAAAACAAACAGCACCCTCTTCTTATTAAAAAAAATCATATAATAAAATAAAGATACCTACTTCCTTGAAAAGTAATAATCCAATATTTACTTACCTATTGTACTCCTTGGGATAGTTAAAATGATATGTTTTTGTTTTTTTAGTATTATTCATATACACAGTACAATAAACCACCATTATTAATATTAAAATACCACATTTTTACATTAAAATATTCAAATTTGCAACTAACAAAATAAACAACGTGCGTCGCACTGACCCTGCGATAGTCCACTGACTGTACTAACGTAAACCGGTTTTTTCCAGTCTCGCCGCGTACGCGACTAGCGGCCAGTAGTCACGCACTCATGCACCGCGTGTTTGTAGTAGTGTAACCGATTCGCGCGGTTGTATGAAGCTTTATCTCTGTTCCGTTTACCTACTCATGTGGTTTCAGGCCTCCTGGCCTGTGTCCCAACAGTAGACACATTATAGTCTAATTATTAGTAGTTACTAGAAGATACAGGTGGTTTTAAGGTAACATAGTCGCTATTTTTTATCCCAGATACCCACGGGATAGGGATTTATGCGGAATTATTATATTGCAACCTGCCACACAAACATATTCGCACGCACAGCTAGCCCATGATAAAACAACTAATACAACCTCTGGTTTCAAATAGCAACTAGCCAATAATTGTAACTCCGCTCACCGTTAGGATCATAAGCAACTTGACTCTTGTTGCATGCTACGTAGCGGTATGAAATACCTAAATGTTGCTTCAAGTTATAACGTTGGTTACTACAAGTTATAGTTTGGAAGTCAGGGTTTAAACCACGGAATAGATGAATAAGGTTGGAATGGTAATGTGGGCGTGGTGAGCGCGCCACATTTATGATACGAAAATCATAGCTCGACTGATTAATTCATTCACCGCGTTTAGTGCGCTTCGGATTACTTCGGAACACAGAGCTCTGCTTTAAAATGCCGTGTTGTGCAATTATAACCTGTAAAACAAAAAGTAAGACCGCAAGTATAGAGCGAGGAGGTATATCTTTCCATCAGTAAGTCGAATATAACATTTAATTACAATTTTATTTGTAAAAAACATAAAAATATTCTGATCACTATGAAATTCCGAACATTAACAACATCATTGCAAGAAGTTACAAAAAATATACATTGCCCGATGTGTACTCGCTTAATCAACGCAATGACAAAGTCCCTTTACAATGTATTGCATCCTCTCACTTCAACCATTGACGTTTCGTCCTTTGCCCTGATTGGCCGTGATGCACGGCGCATGTTCATCGACAATGAGTTACCATCAGTAGCAAGCTCTCGATTTAAGTGTGTGTAATTTATTTGTGCGCGTAATTCGCATACGTAACGGGCCTCTTGCTTATAGTTGAGCTGTGGGAGTGGGAGACAAACGGCGACACGCGTTCTCATAGAAATCAGGAACTATTTCCTTTCTAACCTCTTTTATCTGTTCTGTGGTTTAAACACTGAGGTATAGGTGCTCATAGTTGGTAGCAAAGTTCAAAGTAAACGAAGCAAATTTTATTTTGTAAGGAACTAAATAATAATAGCTTCACGGGTCGATCTTCAAGGTAAAGCAATGCTTGCCGAGGTCAAATTTGGGATGGGTGACCATTTTTACAAATCGAGATTCCTCCGTGCTTTGGGAAGCACATTTAGCCGTTGATCCCGTATGTTATTTGTACATCTTTGTCAGTCGTTACAGAAACCAGAAAATCAAACTCTGGTCTTCCTAAGCGGAATTGTGTTATCCAGATAATGGGTTGTGGAGGTCAGTTAGACTCCTTATTAAACACTAATATTCAGCTGTATCTAGTTAAAGTGGAAGCAACATGGTAGGAAAAAGGTTTATCAGATAATGTTGATTTTGAAGAGCCCGGTCTCAAAGTACCAAAGTTACTCAACAATTTTACTCGCCAGTCTTTTTGTTTCCATTGGACGCCTGAAGGAGGACAACGCCGTCGAGGTCGACCACATCGCCGGTGCGGTGACGATCTGAGCATGTTCGCGGAGCAAACATGATCCGAAATTACCCAAGATAGAGAGGTTTGGACGGGGGAAGCCTTTGCTCAGCAGTGGGACATATAGTAGGCTAAGAAAAATAAAAGTATTTTTGTTAACTTTAAACTAAATCAAGCCGGTATTTCCTAGCTGACTACCTTGAGAAGAAATATTAAGACGATCTTTTAAAGTCCAAACAATTCTTATTGGTCAAATCATACGAGAACCGTGTAGATTCATGTCTGAAGGGGCTTAGCACAGAAATCTTAATAATAACCGCAACAACCGCTCCACGCGCACTTGTGGTCTACGAGTCACATGCGTAGCGACAAGGTCACGCGTCTTTGCGACTTCTATTGCCTTATTATTAAGATTTCTGTAGATTTGAGTGAACCTGTCCAGACAATGCAAGTATTTGTCAGTAATTATTATGTAGCTCAACTTAGTACTGTTGAAACTTAACAATTTGTTGAACAATGCCAAAGTCCTTACTTTTGTATTGTTCGACATATCGTCTGCTCGACAAATCCTTAAATTGTTTTATAGTAAAATTATTCAATAAATTTAATTATTTCTATCATTTTTGCATGCATGATATAGGTAAGCTTGGTTTCAATATATTGGCATTGTTTTGTTTAAATAACGATAAAACCGTTATAATAACGTTATTTTAAAGAATTAGCAGTAAGTAAGGACGTACTGTTCCTTCAATTTGGCCATAACTTACATCTCAACACTATAATACAATACAAGATTAACTCAATAGAATTGGCATAAGGACTCAATTCACAGTTCCCTACCCGCGTCTGCTATCGCATGCGGGCTCCCGGGCATATTTCCGCTGTTTTGCCCAACAGAATCAACACATTATGGGCCGAAATCATTGACCTATATATACATGTTTGTGCTACTCATTGATTGAATGCATGGTCTGCAGTATAATCGAGCGTGCATGTAAGTTACGAGTATGTTGAAGTTGTTAGACTCCCTAAGGTTTGTGGACATTGGTTTTGAGTGTGGAATGATGTTTTAGATATAGGGGGAGTTCACCGTTTACGAAATTGTAATGCTCTAGGATGAAGGAACGTTGTGGACACAAAATTGACCGGTGATGCCAAAATTCCCGGTTTTGTAGATGTGGAAATGCTAGGCTTTGCTACAGTAGAAGAAACGACAAATAACAAAGTTACATATAAAATATTTAAACACACATGCAGTCTTTTTTGCAAGACTTCGTGAATGTGTGTTTAATTTTTTTTTTTATTTATTGAGGAAAGCTAACAATTACACACTATACATGGTTAATATTAACATATAATCTAGGTATATCAGTGCGTAACTAACAACGTTATCCTTATGTTAGTATATCCACAATATTGTATCTGTAACCTATGACAAATATTTATTCTTCGCGGTAATCAAAGCCGCGACACGCAGTGCTCTAGCTAATCGCTCAACTGACACCCACCTGAAAATATGTACGAAGCAAGTACCCAAATAAGCTTTTTTCTTGAATCGATATACAATCTTGAAATCTTAACTAAATGATAATGAAATGTCGTAATTTATCTTTTACCTGTCTGGCTGATAAACTCAAAACAATGCATCACGACCGATATCTTTATTCGTCAAACCAAGATATCATTCATCGATTTTAACAATGTCAAATAGTTTTCAGTCAATTTTTTAAGAAAACTCATCAATCTACTCAATCAAACTTATAAAGCGTGTCTGTGAAGATAAATGATGTGTGACTGATGTTTTTGTGAGAGAAAAAATAGGTTCATCTCAGTTTTTTTTACATAAAAGATATTTTTTTACGTCAAATGGCTGAGTAAGCGCCTTAAAATACCACTAGTGATGATTCAACTCAAATTTATTGAATAAAATAATAGAAGAAAAGGTGTTCCATTCAACTAAGTGATGGCTTTTACGTAGGTGTGTAAATGTTCCAATAAATTATACTTATCGGCACTAATAAAATTTGGAGGTAAAAGAATTTATTAATTTAGTAACAGACTCAGAGCAAATCTGTCACGTTTCATTGATAAAAATAAACATAATTTATCTTAAAGGTTCTAATATAAATAAAATTTACCTACTTTTAAAAGTGACAACGGACGTATTAATTCATTATCATGTAATTTATTATAAAGTAATATTTTTAGGAGGTCAAGCATCTTTCATTATTGAAACCCGAATGAGTGAATAATCTCAAAGCTGGAAATTAAATCACAAAGTACTAACTAATTCAAAAGGACAGAGAGAAACGAATCTAAAGCACCGGGCTAAAAATAAATCGAAATTAACTTTCGTTTTTCCCACGTAAATTTAGTTTTTCTGAAAATCCAGAATAAAAAGCCTATACTTTTTTTTTATTATTATTATTATTATTTTTTTTACTTTTCACACAACGCCATCTAGTCCCAAACTATTACTTTGTCCTATAACCTCCTTTATCAGTGGAAGTCCCATTTAAATCGGTTTAGCCGTTCCAGTGATTAGCACGGACCAATGATGAAAATTTACGCTGCTCACCATAGGCTTTCTTTTATCAAAAGGGTGGGAAATGGATTCATTTTAAAGTAAAAGGGCGGGAGGGTGTATCAGACTTATACTGACTAAGGCCCATCCGTGTTCCGTTATTTGCCCTTCGTTTTCCGAGGCCGCGGTAACTCTTTTGAACAATTCCGCAACCCCGGCAGGCAACGTCCCCCTAGTGGGTCCCGACTTTTGCTAACAACTCTTTGAGCCGAGTGTGGAACACAACGCGCTGTCTACACGGGTCTGGTTTGCCATACAAAGGCTGTAGTGATATATAGATTTAAATTCTCACCCCTAATCCTGCCCTGCTAATCATCGCACAAGGCTGCCATCCTCGCATACACGTTTAATTAATTTTAAATTTACATGTAAGGGTTGAAAAAGATACAACATTCAAGTGTGTGCGCGGAGTACCTCGTTATTTAATTACTTACGTTTACATCAAGTTTACGCACAGATCTAATTTTGATTATACAGGTAATTTAGAAAGGATTATAGTGGGAGTTTGCAGTCTTTTTGCATGTTTATCTGTGTGTTTCATTGTGATTTATGAATATTTTATGGCAAATTGTTTAGTTAATAACACTGCTGGATTCTGTGTTTCCCGATAACTATAACCTGGGGGTCTTTAAGTCAAGAGTGAATAGGTTACTTCTAGGTAAGCGTGCTCCATCGTTGACCACTTACCATGAGTTAATGGTAAGTGATGATATTATCAATAAATAAATAAATAAACATCACACGTAATTTTTTTTTTTGTAAATTTAAACTGAAACAGATAAGGGAGGAAAAATACCGTTCCTTAACTGTCTTCCCCGAGAAAAAAAAACACCGAAAAAAACTCAAAAGTCGAAGTCTCTTTTGAAGTACATGCAATCCGTACTGGACAAATCTTATAAGAACCAAGTAAGTAGGTTAATGTCTGAGGAGATCTTTTGAGGCAAAAAGCACAGATTCAAGAAGACCTGTACAGACAGTGCAAGCATGTGTCAGGTATTACATCGCTCAACTTTGTACCCCTTTTACGAAAATGTTTATGTAAAGGAGAAATACAGAAAGGATATATTTTTATATAGTAACTAGCATATGCGCGGGCATTCACTCTCGTGGAATGTCCATGGGAGCGATTGCCCGGTTTGGTTGTAGCCGTTGACAGACAGACCAGATAAAAAGAAAGGGAACTGGCAGCGTGCTGTGCGTAATATTTCAAGCTTCGTTTGATGCCTTCATAACTCTGTAAACTGTTTGGAATACATAAGTGAAATAAACTGACAATTATTGCCAATTAGTATCAACAAAATAACGTCCAATATGAAAGTTAAGTCACCGATTAAACAGACAAGAAGGCGAATGGAAAATTCATGGTAAAGATGAAAGTATTGCCAAACAGGATCAAAATGAAAATAAATAAGAAATAACCTATGTAACTTCGTTGGGTTCATTATGAAACCAAGTACTTCTTTGAATAATAAATTTATAATAAGGAAGGGATGTAGTGTTTGTCAACTATAACTTAGAACATAAAAATGACGTTGCCTCGAGCACACGGGTTGCGGTTAAACAGTTACGTGAGAGTCACGAGCGAGGACGGACGTCTACGATACTTGTGTGAGAACGAACCAATTAACTTACCTTTGTTTGTGACACGGAACACTACAATACAGATAATTATTAGATACTAATTTACAATTTTTGGATGTTTCGAAGAAATCGTTTACCTAAAACCGATGCTACAGAAATCTGTCCACAAAAAAAATGTCTTAAACAGTGGTACGTTTACGTACGTTTACGTTTGGTACGTTTCAAATGCCAATAGGAATTTCAATGATCTTTATTTGTCAAATGTCACTCAAAAAGTACGGTTTGCAAAGAAAACTTAATGGCGAAATATAATAATGGTTTATTTTTAACCGACTTCAAAAAAAAGGAAGAGGTTCTCAATTCGTCTTGAACTTTTTTTTATGTATTACCTCATAACTCGCAGATGGCTGGACCGATTTGGAAAATTCTTTTTTTGTTTGGAAGAATATACTTTCTAGTTAGTCCCATTGTCGTCACATTTGGATTTGATGATGGAATCATGAAGAAATCGAGGAAACTCTTTAAATATTATAGGCACACCTATAGCGTTTTGGGTATTTCTTATAGTACCTTGTGCAGTTGCTCTTGAAAAGCACCATTTGAGGAAGTGGAACTGATGATGAAGACCCCAGATGGCCACCGAAACTACTAAATAATAAGTATTTCGTGGATTGCGATTAGATTACTTGAATATAGATGTTAAACACTTTATGCTCGTCACAATGCTTATGGTGAAGTAGAGCTGATGGTGATGTACCAGGAGAACTCCTCAAAAATTAACGGCTCTGCACCGGGAAAAGCAATATTTTGCAAAAGGTGATAAGTAGTTGACATTTAGCTTTTGTAACTAGATAAATTACAAACCGACCGACTAAAAAGCGTGAAAAAAAGCTTTAAAGCAAAAAATAAAACCGACTTCCATATAAAATCACTACAAAAGCAAAAATAACTTAAATTTCGGAAGGCGGTGTCAAAAAAAAAGAAAATACTAAACAAATGACACGGACCACCGAAATTTAAGTTATTTTTGCCTTTGTAGTGATTTTATATGGAAGTCGGTTTTATTTTTTGGTAAAAAGCTTTTTACTTTGTTTACCCGAGTCCCACATCGAATTTAAATATAATATTTAATTATTTAAAGTCATAATATTTTTAACCGACTTCAAAAAAAGGAGGTTTACAATTCGTCTTGAACTTTTTTTTTTTATTTATGTTACCTCATAACTTGGAGATGGCTAGATCGATTTGTAAAATTCTTTTTATGTTTGGAAGAGTATACTTTCTAGTTAGTTCTATTGTCGTCACATTTGGATTTGATGATGGAATCATGGAGAAATCGAGGGAATTGTTTAAATATTATAGGCACACCTATAGCGTTTTGGGTATTTCTTATAGTACCTTGTGCAGTTGCTCTCGAAAAGCACCATTTGAGGAAGTGGAACTGATGATGAAGACCCCAGATGGCCACCGAAACTACTGAATAATAAGTATTTCGTGGATTGCGATTAGATTACTTGAATATACATGTTAAGCACTTTATGCTCGTCACAATGCATATGGTGAAGTAGAGCTGATGGTGATGTACCAGGAGAACTCCTCAAAAATTAACGGCTCTGCACCGGGAAAAGCAATATTTTGCAAAAGGTGATAAGTAGTTGACATTTAGCTTTTGTAACTAGATAAATTACAAACCGACCGACTAAAAAGCGTGAAAAAGAGCTTTTAAGCAAAAAATAAAACCAACTTCCATATAAAATCACTACAAAAGCAAAAATAACTTAAACTTCGGAAGGCGGTGTCAAAAAAAAAGAAAATACTAAACAAATGACACAGACCACCGAAATTTAAGTTATTTTTGCCTTTGTAGTGATTTTATATGGAAGTCGGTTTTATTTTTTGCTAAAAAGCTTTTTACTTTGTTTACCCGAGTCCCACATCGAATTTAAATATAATATTTAATTATTTAAAGTCATAATATTTTTAACCGACTTCAAAAAAAGGAGGTTTACAATTCGTCTTGAACTTTTTTTTTTATTTATGTTACCTCATAACTTGGAGATGGCTAGACCGATTTGGAAAATTCTTTTTTTGTTTGAAAGAGTATACTTTTTAATTGGTCTCATTGTCGTCATGTTTGGATCTGATGATGGGATCATGGAGAAATCGAGGGAACTCTTCAAATATTATAGGCACACCTATAGCGTTTTGGGTATTTCAGTTGCTCTTGTAAAGCACCATTTGGGGAAGTGGAACTGATGATGAAGACCCCAGATGGCCACCGAAACTACTCAATAAGAAGTATTTCGTTGATTGCGATTAGATTACTAGAATATGGATGTTAAGCACTTTATACTCGGCACAATGCATATGGTGAAGTAGAGCTGATGGTGATGTACCAGGAGAACTCCTCAAAAATTAACGGCTCTGCACCGGGAAAAGCAATATTTTGTAAAAGGTAATAAGTAGTTGACATTTTGGCTTTTGTAACTAGATAAATTACAAACCGACCCACTAAAAAGCGTGAAAAAATCTTTATAGCAAAAAATAGAACCGACTTCCATATAAAATCACTACAAAGGCAAAAATAACTTCAATTTCGGAAGGCGGAGTCAAAAAAAAAAGAAAATACTAAACAAATGACACGGACCACCGAAATTTAAGTTATTTTTGCCTTTGTAGTGATTTTATACGGAAGTCGGTTTTAGTTTTTGCTAAAAGCTTTTTACTTTGTTTACCCGAGTCTCACATCAAATTTAAATATAATACTTAATTATTTAAATTCAGAATTAGTTTTTTTAATCATACTTTTCTCTCTTATTTTCATTGTTGGCACCAATACGCCCGAAAGTAAAGAGAACGCAGCGCAAAGGCCCAGAAGTCATGTCAAAATTATTAAAATATGTTATTTTATTTAATTTTTGATGTTAGGTTCGCGTTTGACCACCAAAATATGGAAACTAGTTTCGTTTCGCTCAATATTTGTAAATAAATAATTTAATAAATCCTTGTTTTGTTTACTCTCCCCAAATGGTTCGATTTGACAGCTAAGACGTCACAATATGGCGCTAAGTATTTCCTAATACCTAGCAGTTGAAACGCACTGTATGTCTAAATCTTGCATTTCGCAATAAGTTCCTTATTGAATGTATGAGTGGACTGTGTCTATTCACCAATCAATATGAATTAGAACCCAGAACATTCATCAGATTATTAAAGCTTCGAGAATAGTACAAATTTAAGGTTAACTAAAAATAATCAATTAAATAAAAAAAGAAGTTGCAGTCTAACCCTAACTAGACACTGGTATTTAAGACAGTCTTCTATATACCAGAGGTGATTTATAGCATAGATATCCAATGTAGATAGGAGCCAATAATAACAAGCCCTGCAAATTAGACTTATGCCCATAATCTACGTAAGCTATGCTCCCAAGCTTCTAAAACTGGGTCTATGAACCACACACGAGTGGACCTAATGCTATTATGCAGTAATAATTTTATCAAGAGGCGAAATAATTATTATCAGTTAAATTTTTGTAAGTATGTACCTATTACTTCATTACGAAAATGTTTTCACTATTAATAAAATACAATTTTAAATTTTAAAACCCCCTACGCAAAAAATACTTAGAAGTAGTTTAAGACACATACCTTTAATAGAAAAAAAAACGTCGCGGTGGGGTATTGCTATGTAACCAACTTTAAATATCGATTTTAAACGGAAACCTGCTTTCCACCAAAATACCGCATCGAATACGGTTCACCCACTTAGGAGCTACGGTGGCACAGACAGACATATAGACACAGACACACGTAGCGACCAAACTTATAACACCCCTCTTTTTGCATCAGGGGTAAAAAATCAGGTATAGTGGTCGTGATTGTTGTATTTTTAACCAACTTCAAAAAAAGGAGGTTTACAATTCATCTTGATTTTTTTTTTTATGTATGTTACCTCATAACTCGGAGATGGCTGGACCGATTTGGAAAATTCTTTTTTTTTGTTTGAAAGGGAATACTTTCTAGTTGGTCCCATTGTCGTCACGTTTGGATCTGATGATGGGATCATGGAGAAATCGAGGGAACTCTTCAAATATTATAGGCACACATATAGCGTTTTGGGTATTTCTTATAGTACCTTGTGCAGTTGCTCTCGAAAAGCACCATTTGAGGAGGTGGAACTGATGATGAAGACCCCAGATGGCCACCGAAACTACTCAATAATAAGTATTTCGTTGATTGCGATTAGATTACTTGAATATGGATGTTAAGCACTTTATGCTCGTCACAATGCATATGGTGAAGTAGAGCTGATGGTGATGTACCAGGAGAACTCCTCAAAAATTAAATTAATTAAAGTTATTTTTGCCTTTATAGTGTTTTTATATGGAAGTCGGTTCTATTTTTTGCTAAAAAGTTTTTTATATCTGTACAATCAACCGATTTTTTTTAAAATAAAGTGGTGCGAATGCGCTGGATTAAACTAAATAGATAAATACAAAATACTTTCAGGAAAACGCCAAACTTGCTATCGCTTATTCAATTCAACTCAATTTATTTATCAAGTTACTATAACTCATTTTTTAGTAGCACTTATCCTATATTAGTAAAAATATAATATTAATCTTATCCCTACATACACGAAATAAATTCTGAGTACTATATAGAGGCTGAACTGTACGACGCTTTACCGTAGCAACACGATTTCAAGTGAAATGAAAGTCCAGCCAGCTCGAGATAAGGGACAGGATTCTATTGTTGCTGTCCCACACCAAGGATGCACAGCGTTTACGGATTGTGGCAAAGAAACCATCCACATGTGCGTTCGCGAACATGCCTGACGCGCTGCACTAGCGGGACAGCCTCAACAGCACCCTGAACATGACGCATAGATAGGATATTCTATCATCCTTTATTGTACATCAATAATCGAATCACACTTAAATAACAATGTTGTAAAAAAATTGGTTACCATGGCGGTCTTATCGCTAAGAGCGATATCTTCCAGACAACCTTTGGAAGGACTTGACAAGCTATAATTAAAATGGGGAGGGATATATTAATTAGTGTATTGCACGCGGAAAGCACCTTTGTATTTTTGACCCTTACCTTATAGCCCACAGGCTGCTCATGTGCAAAGAGTAATACTTGCTGTGCCCCGCCGTTTTACTCGCGTTTATTTGAGGAAAAAATATATATTATTTAATTACTTTAAGATTATTAGGCTGACCAGCGCCCTCGCACCTCATAACCGCGGTCATGAGGTGCGAGGGCGCTGCACATCACAGAAATATGTGCGTGGATGATGATATTTTTTTTTGTTGCAGAGTTTATTTAAAACTATGATAATCTCCTGTACCTGTTTTTGTCCCTAATGATAATATAAAATAAGATATTTATTAAATTTCAATGAAAAACTTTACCACAAAATTGCCCTTGACATCAAGAGCAATTTTGTGGTAATAAAATTGTTTTGATAAATAACGTTTTTATTTAGATATGAATTAATATCGTGTTTATTAAAAGACCTTCGAAAATAAGCAAATGTTTAACTAATTTGTTTATTACGATATGGTTATAGTGATTCAACCTTAAATTATAGGCATATGCCTCTCAGACTTATGTTAAGAACTATATAAGATAAACAATCCCACGGTACATTATCTTCGAGCAATTCCTATGGTATAGGCGGCACCCGCCAAAATAGTCCTCAGGGAACCGGTTTTTTTCCGAATTACATAGTATTTATTACCTATGTGTTATCCCAATGTATATGCTATATTACTGTAAGGTTTCATCTCAATACGTTCAGTAGTTTTTGCGTGAAAGAGTAACAAACACCCATCTATAATTTATTTAATGATGTCAAGCAGTTTGAGTACTTGTGTGGCCTACCTAAATGTTCGTTGGTATTTTTTGTCAAATTGTTGAGCTCCTTAAGTTCTAAATTGAGCTACACGATAACTGACTTGCACTGTCTGGACAGGTCCGCTCAAATAAGCGTGGTTATTTCCTCAAAAGAATACCACACATTAACCTACATGCTTCTCATATAAAAATACAAATTGCCTGGACTTTAAAAGAGACTATGACCTCTGAGTTTGTTTCGGTGTTTCTTCTTAGAGTAGTCAGTTAGGAAATACCGGCCTCATCTAGCTAAACTTAACACGCATAAAAACATGACGTGTAAAATTGTTATTTGTAATCAATTTACAAAATAAATATTTCATTTCATTTCATCCATCCATCCTTACAAACTTCTGCATTTATAATATGTAGTAAGAAGAATTATAAAAAAGTTGTAAGTATGTAGAAAGTAATCTCTGGATTTACTGAACTGATTTTGAAATGTTTTTCACAAATAGAAAGCTGTGTGATTGGCATAGGCGACATTTTTCGCTTATAAGCTTTAACCACACACTTTTGACAGAAAATAACAAAAAGAAACCCACCATTGACACATGTTTTGACCCAAAATATCTGAACAGGTGGTAGCTAAATCCCACCAAATCCCTGCCTTACATCCCACGACTCAAAACAGGGGCACCCTTACATAACACTAACAAATTAAGTCGTAGTCACACCTAATCCCCTATTATTCGTAATTAATCTCCCTCGGAGCAAGTTGATCCTTAATTTTACGATCATCACGTGTTCGTCACGTCAAAATGTTGAACTCTTAAATGCCATTGACTGTCACATGTTTTGACTTGGGTTCAATGTTCTTAACACCCTTGGACAATAAAATTAATCAAGTTTTATGTATTGTTTACACTAATTTATGGTGCCCAGCCCTCCTTATTATAGCAATAGTTGACGTGTATTGATAGTTAAATAAAAATGAAGACTAATTAAAGAACAGTATGGTTTGATAAGTGACCCCTACGAATTTTTCGTTGATTACAATGTCGAGTTTATAGGTAACATTGTTTATGTATGGGGGAGGAAAATCCCACGTGTTTGCACTCGAAAGACGAATTTCTTTTTTAAGGTTCCGTGCCCAAAGAGTCAAAACGGGACCCTATTTCTAAAGCTCCGCTGTTTGTCTGTCTGTCACCATGCTGTATTTCATGAACCGTGATAGAATCAGAATCAGTAATATTTATTTGTTTAACATAGGTGAATACATATAGGTCTTATAATAACAAAAGAGTCCGCTATGTTTTGTTAATAAGACATACAAATATTACAATTAACATTTTAAGGTAGTAAATCATGTTACAGTATAGGTAGACAGTTGAAATTTTCACAGATGATGTATTTCTGTTGCCGCTATAACAACAAAAAATCTATACTAATATTATAAAGCGGAAAAGTTTGTTTGTTTGTTTGCTTGAACGCGCTAATCTTCGAAATTACGGGGTGGATTTGGATGCAATTTGGTATGGAAGTAGCTTGAAGCTTGAGGAAGGTTATAGGCTACTTTTTACGCGACTGCAAAAAAGGAGAGTTATGTTTTTACTGTGATTGAATCCACGGGAGCGAAGCCCCGCGTGAGTACTAGTAAATATATAAGAGGGGGGCTCCTATACAACAAACGTCATTTTTGCCGTTTATAGATAGTTTGTGCGCGAGTCCGAGTCGCACTTGACCGGTTTTTTTATGTCTAAGACGCCGCAATTGCGGCGGTAAGACCCCTCTTTGAGGAGTGGCTAGATCGGCGTCACGGCGTCCTGACCTACCGCATGACGCAGGTCCTCACCGGACACGGAAGTTTCGGGAGGTACCTGTGTCTGATGGGAAAGGAACAAACGCCTGGGTGTCACCACTGTGAGGGTCGCTCTGAGGACACAGTAGAGCATACGGTGCAAGACTGCCCCGCCTGGGCAGAGCACCGACGTGTCCTCACGGCGGCAATAGCCGGAGACCTCTCGCGCCCGGCATTGGTCGAGGCCATGCTGCGGGGCGAGAGGGAGTGGGAAGCGGTCGCCTCCTTCTGCGAAGCAGTCATGCTTCCGAAGGATGAGGCGGGCCGCGTGAGGGAGAGGATGGCGTCCTCCCTCCAGCCCAGCCGCAGTGGAAGACGCCCACGGCGTCGGACGTCGGCCGACGATCTCCGGCCACCGTAGGCGCGGGCATGCGGACAGCGAGTAAAGGGCAACTCGCTGTCCGACCATGGACCATGCCCGGTTCGACGACGCGTTGTGTTCCACGCGCGCCTCAAAGAGCGTCAGCAATATGACGAGGCCCCCCCGTAGAGGGCCGAAGCCTGTCGGGGTCGTGAGACTTATCCCATTACCGTGACCCCGGTACGTAAAGGGTTATTGAAGGAACACCGTGGATTTTAGTCAGTAAAAGTCTGACAGTCCCTCCCACCCTGCCCGGGGTGGGAGGACTTATTTGATAATTTTACCACAGTAAAAAAAAAAACAGAGACTACCAAAATAAACAGTCGCGCACAATAGAAGAACGCCGAATCCATAAAGCCGGAGGAGTCCCGGAGGAATGAACCCGCTTTGGGTGGAACGGAAGGCAGAGTTAGACTTCTACTGATTAAAACCAAACCTGTTCCTTCAGTTCTCGGCCCCCCCGCTCGAGACGCCACCGCGAGTAGACGTGTTCTTGTAGCGCTCCGCTTTTAAAATTTCCTAAAGTTGGTTTTACTGAGTCTCATCAAAAGTTCAAAACATTAAAGTGTATAAAACTGAGTGATAAACAAAAGTGTAAATAAGCAATCCCGCAAATCAGTGAACTTACATTATATTAACCAAAAACATTCTAAAATCAACATTACGAAGTGTCATTTCTTGTGTCAGAGGGTAGAACAAGATCTACTCAAACAGTGTCGTGTGCCGTGATTGTGACCTACAAGTTACAAAAACAGGTTACGCACCGGAGCACTCAGTCTGTACTACTAGAAAGCTAATTTAGTAACTTATCGTACGGTCGAATTTGGCCTCGCTGTGTATGGCGCTACCTCTTCCTGCGCAACCGGGATATGCAAGTTCGAATCTGAGCGTGCGCGACACTTTTTGGACTTTATTTTAATTTTAATATAGTAAATAATACATAGAATTTGATATTGAAATACATATTGAAAACTCAAATAAAATAACAATATGTCGACACAACGCACTCCACCAAAAACTGAGACCCCTATACATCACAGTTCGGACTCGGCGCTCCATGTTCATAAGGATAACGAACACATTATCGAGTCAAACATCACTAGGAGAACCAAGCGAAGATTAAATGATTTTACGGACGGCAACTCAACAATGTCTGATTTACTGAATATGATTGAGGAAATTAGAAATCAGCAAATTGAAAGATTTGATAATTTGAAAATAGCCTTGGATACCGTTCTAGACCAAAACAAAGAGATAAAAGCTTCAATGCAGCACCTATCCGATAGCTATGATGATATTGTAAACAAAATAAAAAACCTTCAACAAGAAAATCACCAGCAGAAAAAATACATATTCACATTAGAAACAAGGTTAGAATACTTGGAAAAAGCATCACTGTCTACCTCGATTGAGATAAGAAATGTACCTAAAACGGAAACGGAGAATAAGCAGAACCTCATAGTCTTAATACAACAATTAGGTTCTGTCATTAGTGAACCTATTCAGGAAGCGGATATCCGTGACGTTTTTCGCATGAAACTGAAGGACAAACCCGAAAGCCCGATCATACTGGAACTAAATTCAGTTTTAAAGAAAGAAAGCTTCTTGAAAGCTACAAAGACTTTCAATAAAGGTAAAAGCTTCGATCAGCGATTAAATACGGGTAATTTGAATATGAGAGGGCAATCAAAACCAATATACATAGCGGAAACTTTGACCAAAAAGGCAAAACACCTGTATTATTTGGCAAGACTTCAGAAAAAGGACTACAGCTATGATAGTTGCTGGACATCCTATGGTAAGGTATTCCTAAGACGCAAGCCGAATGAACCACGTATACGGATAGATGATGAAAAGGCCTTAGACGAACTGAAAAAAAACACGTGACTAGATTCAAATTGTATATTATTTCTTTATTTTCCACTTTTTAACTTATTAAATTGTCTGTTTAATCAAATTGCATGTAAGACCTTGTGCCACACTAATATAAACACACATTCGCAATTTATCATATTCTCCGTAATAAACACACAATTATTCAAACTTAATAAATACCATTCATTTCAAATCACGAGCAGACCTATCATAATACTTTCAAAACACCACACAAATCCTAAAGCACCCATTCATAATCAATTAAACCTACAAAATGTTTATAGACTTCGTAAACTCAACATGTATAGTTTCTATTATCTCAAGTTCCCATTAATCACTATAAATTTCATAAAATCTAAAACTAAGCTTTTAAGCACTCCTACTAAATTATTTGCCTCGCAGATACTTTCACAAATATCACCAAAAAGTCTTAATCCTTCTATATATAATACACACAACATTCAATGAATTAATTAATATTCAAGAAGAAATTGACTCTTATAAGAGTGCCAAGTCGACCATCTGTAATACTGATCAATGCAGTTCTTTCCTCCCGGTTTCTAAAGATTGTATGAAAATATTCCAACAGAATATAAGAAGTCTCAAGCGAAATATTGATGGACTACTACCAATAATTACCAGTAGTAACGTTAATTGGGATTACATTGTGTTGACGGAATGTTGGTTATTATCTAACCCTAATATACCCATACTTGACGGTTACACTCACTTGGTTTCTACTAACAATATAACCCAAAATGAAGGAGTGGTAGTCTATCACAGGCAGGATTTAATAGTGAAAGTGGAAGACGCACAAATAACAGATGCAAATTGCATAGTATTTAAACCAAACAATAATACTGTCGTAATAGCAATCTATCGCCGCCCTGGTAATAAAAAGGTTGGAAACTTTATAGAATCACTTAATAACATACTACTGAAATATTCATCCTCTCAAAATATAATTGTAGTAGGCGATATCAATATTGATATTGGTGAAAACACTACAGACCCTTCGTCGAACGTCTACCTTGACATGTTGGCATTTCACGGCATTTCTCCAGGACATACACTCCCAACACACAATAAAACATGCCTTGATCACGTTTTATTGAAGACAGCTCTTACTGCTCATTGCCTTATCCTCCAAACTACCCTTACAGATCATAATAGCGTGGTTCTTTATATCATGGCCAATCAAAAATCAAAACCTGCTGTAACCACGACTCGCATTAATTATGATAATCTATCTAGGGATATAAAGGACACAGATTTCAGTCCTCTGTACTCAATCACAGATGTAAACGATGCCACTGAATACTTAATAAAGTCAATACGCACATTAATTTCATCCAATTCTAAAGAAACAAAAATGACCAGACGAAAGACAATGTTAAAACCCTGGATAACACCAGGCATTTTGAAATGTATAAGAAATCGGGACAACTTATACAAAAAATTTAAAAAAGATCCTAAAAATGATGTAGTCCATTTAACATATAAAAGGTATAGGAATTTTTGCTGCTCTCTACTGAAAAAACTTAAACAAAATTATGAAAAAGAACAGCTTCAGAGAGCAGGTAAAGACAGTAAGAAGTTATGGAAAACAATAAAAGAAATAACGCATACCGTCAAATTAAAAGAGAGTGCAACAGAATTGATTACCACTGACAATCCGCAGCAAGCCATCAATAATGTCAACAATTATTTCGCTAATGTGGGGCAAATGTTGGCTGACACGATAATTTCAACAAAAAGTCCTAATGCTGGTCAAATCAAATTAAAATCGAACCCTAAATCGTTTGTTCTTTTGCCTACCGATGCGGAGGAAGTGAAATTAATTATATCCAACTTAAAGTCTAGCACTGCAGTCGGCTTGGATATGATTCCAGCGAATATTTTAAAAATAAATCAGGACTCATTAAGTGCTCCGATATCATATATCTGCAATTTATCCCTCTCAACTGGAGTGTTCCCCTTAGCTTTCAAAAAGTCCAGAATTCATCCCATTCATAAGGCTGGTGACAGAGGCTGTGCAAATAACTACAGGCCCATCTCGATTCTTCCTTCAATGTCTAAAATTCTAGAACGCATCATGAACAAGAGGTTAGTTAAATTCTTAGAAGAAAACTCACTATTATCCCCATCGCAGTTTGGCTTTAGAGCAAAAAAATCCACTGCTGACGCAGTTCATGAATTAACAAACTATATCGTAAATAGTATTGACAACAAAATGAAGACTATTGCCATATTTTTAGATTTAGCGAAGGCCTTTGACACAGTCTCTGTCTCACTCCTAATCAATAAACTCGAACATCTGGGGATCAGAGGCCAACAGTTAAAACTCTTTGAGAGTTACTTGTCCAACCGAACCCAATGTGTAAAAGTTAATAATATTAAAAGTGATGAGGTCTCCATTCATTACGGCGTACCTCAGGGTAGTATTTTGGCCCCCACGCTATTCCTTATCTACATTAATGATCTTTGTCAACTAGATCTCCCGAACGCCAAAATCATCACTTTTGCCGATGACACAGCGCTGCTTTTTAGCGGAGAATCATGGGAAAGGGTATTTTTTAATGCCCAAAATGGATTCAATGCCGTTAACAGATGGCTAATTAATAATATTCTGACACTAAACTTGGAAAAAACTAAATATATAACTTTCTCCCTACAACCCATTAGTACAAATAGTCTTCTACAACATCACATTACATCCCATTCATGTAACCAGGAAGACCCCAACTGCACATGTACAAAGCTACAAAAAACCTCGGCAATGAAATATCTTGGTATTATGGTCGATGAGAAACTTAATTTTCACCGTCATATAGATATGCTTTCCGCGGGAATACGGAAGCTTATGGTAATTTTTAGGAATTTGCGACAAGTGGCCGATAGAGAACTTATCAAATCAGTATATATAGCGTTGTGCCAGTCCCAATTAACATACTGTATTACCTCGTGGGGAGGTACTGCAAAAACCCACTTCCTCATAGTTGAAAGGGCTCAAAGAGCTGTATTAAAGGTAGCAAATCGTCTCCCATTCTTTCACCCTACTGACGATGTTTACAAGCTGGCAAAAGTGCTAACGGTTCGTCAGCTATATATTGTCCATACGATTATTAAAACGCACTGCCAAATGACTTACGATCCGGTCAAAATTAAAAATATCCGAAGAAAAGATAGAGTCTGTGAAAGGGAACGCTTACACACAAGTTTTTCGCATCACTTCTTTTGCTATCAAAGTAGTAATCTATATAACAAACTTAATAAGGTCTTATCTATTTACTCGGTCTCAAAAAATAGGTGTAAATCTCTAGTTAAAGAATGGTTGCAAAAGCTTAACTACACGGATACTGAAAAATTACTTAAATACCAGTAAAATCACACAATCTATACACACAAAATTACACACACACACACACATACACACACCCATACACAAACACACACACACACGCACACACACACACACAATCAAACACACAAGGTCATAGTCAAAATTATTAATATTTTATTAGTTATGTTTAACAGTTATAAATGTTTTTGTTATTTTTTTTTTTTTTTAGTTAATCGACATCTGTATCTCTTTTTTTTATTGTTAGTGCATAGTCTCTTTTTTATGGTTAACTTAGCTGAACCAAACTGTAAATTCTCAGGGGTGGGGACCTGGTGATCTGTAATACAGGGCCAAACCTAACTCAGACACCAGCTCCTCACATATACAAAGCTGTAACATATTAAGTTATTTTGATAAAAAATGTATATACCTGTATTGTGAGGAGAAATAAAATAAATAAACGCAAAATAAACGCAAACGCAAGTTGAACTAGCGTTGGAACGCGAGAGCAACTGAAGTAACATGGTGGGTCAGACTCGGAGGTAAACGTTATCTCGTTAGAACTTTCCTACAACCCTGGCAGGCAAAGGCCCCGTAATTACTGCTGACTGCTCTTGAAGCGCGAGAGGAACGACGCGCCTTCGACTCCAACCGGAGGAACGATTAAACTGTCTTGGAATCTCAATCAAATTTTCTGGATTCTGTTTACCAGTTGCGACCGTCAAAGATGTACAAATAACAGCCGGGTGTTAAGATGCTCACCCATCCAAGTACCGACCTCGGTAACCGTTGCTTAACCTTGAAGATTGACGCGATTGGCTGTTATGTATTAAGCCAAGAGCAAAAAAAAAAACAAATAATATTGAAGAACCAGCATTATATTGAGCGATGGCGTATTAAGGCAGATTTTTTTTATAAATCTTTATTGATTTAAAGGCATTTAATTTAACATGATCCTGCCAGCCAGGATTGAGGCAGATGTGATGCATATTTTTTTTTTTTTTTTTATACAAGCGTATTAATTTTACATGCATTATCTTATGCATATGTACGAAAATAACGATGTGGAAGAGCGGAGTCTCTCAACACAAGCTTTATTTGCTTAACGGGAGACTCCAATAACTCCATGTTATATTAACCTTCTGAACTAATTTTGATATTTCCCAAGTGAATCCCTCATTTGGACTCTTTGTAACCGACTTCAAGGAGGTTCTCAGTTCGTCTTGAATTTTTTTTTAATTTTTTTTTTTATGTATGTTACCTCATAACTCCGAGACGGCTGGACCGATTTGGAAAATTCTTTTTACATTTGAAAGGGTATGCTTTCTAGTTGGTCACATTGTTACGAAATCAGGATCTGATGATGGGATCCTGGAGAAATTGAGGGAATTCTTCAAATATTATAGGCACACCTATAGCGTTTTGGGTATTTCTTATAGTACCTTGAGCAGTTGCTTTCGAAAAGTACCATTTGAGGAAATTGAACTGATGATGAAGACCACAGATGGCCACTGAAACTACTCAATAATAAGTACATATTTCGTGGATTGCGATTCGATTACTTGAGTACGGATGTTAAGCACTTTATGCTCGTCACAATGCATATCGTGATGTAGAGCTGATGGTCAAGTACAAGGAGAACTCCTCAAAAATTAACGGCTATGCATCGGGAAAAGCAATATTTTGTAAAAGGCGATAAGTTGTTGATATTATGGTTTTTGTAACTAGATAAATTACAAACCGACCCACTAAAAAGCGTGAAACAAATTTTTTTGCAAAAAATTGAACCGACTTCCAAAACACTACAAAGCCAAAAATAACTTTAATTTCGGAAGGCGGTGCGAAAAAAAGAAAATACAAAACCAATAACACCGACTACCAAAATTAAAGTAAGTTATTTTTGGCTTTATCACTACAAAGCCAAAAATAACTTTAATTTCGGTTTTGATATGGAAGTCTATATTATGCAAAAAAAAAATTTCTCAACGGTGTTACTTTCTTTTTCTCTTTTCACCCTTACGATTTTGACAGCAATAAAAATGAAGTTACAAAATAAATGAACAGGGCTATCGCATTACGTTCGTACTTAATTAGGGTCTGCTAATTAAATGACTGATTTTATATGTCAATATAATTTTATGAGCCAATGCTTACGATTCATTAAACCGTTATTAAGAATTGCATTTTTATAATACTTACGTGCACGTTACAATTTGTTTAATGAGTTAATTTTTATTATTATGGAATTGAACTGAAATAAAGTTAATGTATTTAATTTCTTTACTTAATTATTCCATTTGATCTCAAAAAGTTGATTGCTATGAAAATCATAAAGGCAGGGTGTAAAAATTCAAGGAAGATACCTACTACGTGGACACTTTCACAAGAATTGGTAAAAATTTCACAGCGAGGTAAATTTAATTTAATTATAGGAAATACCATTCATTGTGCATACGGCTAAGTAGTAGAATTCCCTGCCGGAGTCTGGTTTTCCCGATAGCTCTAACCTGAAGTCTTTAGAGTGAAGCGGTTACTTTTAGGTTAGCGTGCTCCATCTTCGACCAGATGGTCAAACGCGAACCTATTATCAATAACAAAAAGTATATCAAATTTAATTTAATTGTAACAAACTACTTATTCTAAACCAAACTAAACAGGGAGTTTCAAAATAAAATACTTGATATTATAACATAATATCCATCCATACTTCCATATCCATATATCCATATATATATATATATATATATATATATATATATATATATATATAATATACTACCCATACTATACTAATATTATAAATGCGAAAGTAACTCTGTCTGTCTGTCTGTCTGTCTGTCTGTCTGTTACCTTTTCACGCCTTAACCGCTGAACCGATTTACATGAAATTTGGCATGGGAATAGTTGAAGACCCTGGAAAGGACATAGGATAGTTTTTATCCCGATGTAAGGTTCCCGTAGGATAGTTTTCGAATTGTATCTTTGTTGCTCTTTCACGCAAAAACTACTGAACGGATCTCAATGAAATTTGGTAAGGAGACAGTTGACATCCTGTGAAAACACATAACCCTTTTTTTATCCCGGAATTCCCACGGTTTTGGGATTTACGCGGCGAAAACCTCCCACTCGAACGAAGTCGCGGACAAAAGCTATCCATACTTTAATACTAATAATATAACTCCATACTTCCATATCCATATCCATACTATCCATACTTCCATATCCATAAATACTTCCAAGATAATCCATACTTCCATACTAATATTATAAATGCGAAAGTAACTCTGTTTGTCTGTCTGTCTGTCTGTCTGTCTGTCTGTTACCTTTTCACGCCTTAACCGCTGAACCGATTTACATGAAATTTGGCATGGGAATAGCTTAGGACCCTGGAAAGGACATAGGATAGTTTTTATCCCGATGTAAGGTTCCCGTAGGACAGTTTTCGAATTGTATCTTTGTTGCTCTTTCACGCAAAAACTACTGAACGGATCTCAATGAAATTTGGTAAGGAGACAGTTGACATCCTGTAAAAACACATAACCCTTTTTTTATCCCGGAATTCCCACGGTTTTGGGATTTACGTGGCGAAAACCTCCCACTCGAACGAAGTCGCGGACAAAAGCTATCCATACTTTAATACTAATAATATAACTCCATACTTCCATATCCATATCCATACTATCCATACTTCCATATCTATAAATACTTCCAAGATAATATTATAAAAATTCGAAAGTAACTGTCTGTCTGTTTCCTTTTGACGCCTAAACCGCTGAACCGATTTAGATGAAATTTGGCATGGGAAAGGTTTAGGACCCTGGGAAAGACATAGCATAGGTTTCGTCCCGGAAATCATTCCTAAAAGATGTAAAAATGGTGTTGGAATTTTGTATAGGGAATCAATGATGTCCCCGCCATCCCCTGGGTGTAATATAACTCCATACTTCCATATCCATATCCATACTATCCATACTTCCATATCTATAAATACTTCCAAGATAATATTATAAAAATTCGAAAGTAACTGTCTGTCTGTTTCCTTTTGACGCCTAAACCGCTGAACCGATTTAGATGAAATTTGGCATGGGAAAGGTTTAGGACCCTGGGAAAGACATAGCATAGGTTTCGTCCCGGAAATCATTCCTAAAAGATGTAAAAATGGTGTTGGAATTTTGTATAGGGAATCAATGATGTCCCCGCCATCCCCACCCACATAATACACTTGACCGCTAAACCGATTTGGATGAAATTTGCTATGGAGATAGTTTTAGACCCTGGAAAAGACATAGGATAGTTTTTATCCTGGAAATCATCCCTTAAGGATGTAAAGGGGTGTTGGAACTTTGTATTCCCCCCTCCCAATTCATTCAAATCGCGTATTCAAGAACCACTCATAACATTTTTTTTAAACTACACAACTGTATGTAGGCTATACAAATCTTTGTTTAGGGCTGGGGTCGAACCCACGTCATGCACCAGTCAACAGTTACGCCAACCGTGTCGCTTAAATTTTAACCAATCAAGTAAATCCATACTTCCATACTTTACTTACTAATATTATAAATGCGAAAGTAACTCTGTCTGTCTGTCTGTCTGTCTGTCTGTCTGTTACCTTTTCACGCCTTAACCGCTGAACCGATTTACTTGAAATTTGGCATGGGAATAGTTGAGGACCCTGGAAAGGACATAGGATAGTTTTTATCCCGATGTAAGGTTCCCGTAGGATAGTTTTCGAATTGTATCTTTGTTGCTCTTTCACGCAAAAACTACTGAACGGATCTCAATGAAATTTGGTAAGGAGACAGTTGACATCCTGTAAAAACACATAACCCTTTTTTATCCCGGAATTCCCACGGTTTTGGGATTTACGCGGCGAAAACCTCCCACTCGAACGAAGTCGCGGACAAAAGCTATCCATACTTTAATACTAATAATATAACTCCATACTTCCATATCCATATCCATACTATCCATACTTCCATATCCATGAATACTTCCAAGATAATCCATACTTCCATACTATCCATACTAATATTATAAATGCGAAAGTAACTCTGTCTGTCTGTCTGTCTGTCTGTCTGTCTGTCTGTCTGTTACCTTTTCACGCCTTAACCGCTGAACCGATTTACATGAAATTTGGCATGGGAATAGTTGAGGACCCTGGGAAGGACATAGGATAGTTTTTATCCCGATGTAAGGTTCCCGCAGGATAGTTTTCGAATTGTATCTTTGTTTCTCTTTCACGCAAAAACTACTGAACGGATCTCAATGAAATTTGGTAAGGAGACAGTTGACATCCTGTAAAAACACATAAGCTTTTTATCCCGGAATTCCCACGGGTTTGAGATTTACGCGGGGAAAACCTCCCACTCGAACGAAGTCGCGAACAAAAGCTATCCATACTTTAATACTAATAATATAACTCCATACTTCCATATCCATATCCATACTATCCATACTTCCATATCCATCAATACTTCCAAGCTATCCATACTTCCATACTAATATTATAAATGCGAAAGTAACTCTGTCTGTCTGTCTGTCTGTTACCTTTTCACGCCTTAACCGCTGAACCGATTTACATGAAATTTGGCATGGGAATAGTTGAGGACCCTGGGAAGGACATAGGATAGTTTTTATCCCGATGTAAGGTTCCCGCAGGATAGTTTTCGAATTGTATCTTTGTTTCTCTTTCACGCAAAAACTACTGAACGGATCTCAATGAAATTTGGTAAGGAGACAGTTGACATCCTGTAAAAACACATAAGCTTTTTATCCCGGAATTCCCACGGGTTTGGGATTTACGCGGGGAAAACCTCCCACTCGAACGAAGTCGCGAACAAAAGCTATCCATACTTTAATACTAATAATATAACTCCATACTTCCATATCCATATCCATACTATCCATACTTCCATATCCATCAATACTTCCAAGCTAATATTATAATAATACGAAAGTAACTATCTGTCTGTTACCTTTTCACGCCTAAACCGCTGAACCGATTTAAATGAAATTTGGCATGGGAATAATTTAGGACCCTGGAAAAGACATAGGATAGTTTTTATCCCGATGTAAGGTTCCCGCAGGATAGTTTTCGAATTGTATCTTTGTTTCTCTTTCACGCAAAAACTACTGAACGGATCTCAATGAAATTCGGTAAGGAGACAGTTGACATCCTGTAAAAACACATAAGCTTTTTATCCCGGAATTCCCACGGGTTTGGGATTTACGCGGGGAAAACCTCCCACTCGAACGAAGTCGCGAACAAAAGCTATCCATACTTTAATACTAATAATATAACTCCATACTTCCATATCCATATCCATACTATCCATACTTCCATATCCATCAATACTTCCAAGCTATCCATACTTCCATACTAATATTATAAATGCGAAAGTAACTCTGTCTGTCTGTCTGTCTGTTACCTTTTCACGCCTTAACCGCTGAACCGATTTACATGAAATTTGGCATGGGAATAGTTGAGGACCCTGGGAAGGACATAGGATAGTTTTTATCCCGATGTAAGGTTCCCGCAGGATAGTTTTCGAATTGTATCTTTGTTTCTCTTTCACGCAAAAACTACTGAACGGATCTCAATGAAATTTGGTAAGGAGACAGTTGACATCCTGTAAAAACACATAAGCTTTTTATCCCGGAATTCCCACGGGTTTGGGATTTACGCGGGGAAAACCTCCCACTCGAACGAAGTCGCGAACAAAAGCTATCCATACTTTAATACTAATAATATAACTCCATACTTCCATATCCATATCCATACTATCCATACTTCCATATCCATCAATACTTCCAAGCTAATATTATAATAATACGAAAGTAACTATCTGTCTGTTACCTTTTCACGCCTAAACCGCTGAACCGATTTAAATGAAATTTGGCATGGGAATAATTTAGGACCCTGGGAAAGACATAGGATAGTTTTTATCCCGATGTAAGGTTCCCGCAGGATAGTTTTCGAATTGTATCTTTGTTTCTCTTTCACGCAAAAACTACTGAACGGATCTCAATGAAATTCGGTAAGGAGACAGTTGACATCCTGTAAAAACACATAAGCTTTTTATCCCGGAATTCCCACGGGTTTGGGATTTACGCGGGGAAAACCTCCCACTCGAACGAAGTCGCGAACAAAAGCTATCCATACTTTAATACTAATAATATAACTCCATACTTCCATATCCATATCCATACTATCCATACTTCCATATCCATCAATACTTCCAAGCTAATATTATAAAGCTAATATTATAATAATACGAAAGTAACTATCTGTCTGTTACCTTTTCACGCCTAAACCGCTGAACCGATTTAAATGAAATTTGGCATGGGAATAATTTAGGACCCTGGGAAAGACATAGCATAGGTTTCGTCCCGGAAATCATTCCTAAAGGATGTAAAAGGGGTGTTAGAATTTCGTATAGGGAATCAATAATGTCCCCGCCCTACCCACACACATAATACACTTAGACCGCTAAACCGATTTGGATGAAATTTGGTATGGAGATAGTTTTAGACCCTGGAAAAGACATAGTATAGTTTTATTCCCGGAAATCATTCCTAAAAGATGTAAAAATGGTGTTGGAATTTTGTATAGGGAATCAATGATGTCCCCGCCATCCCCACTCACATAATACACTTGACCGCTAAACCGATTTGGATGAAATTTGCTATGGAGATAGTTTTAGACCCTGGAAAAGACATAGGATAGTTTTTATCCTGGAAATCATCCCTTAAGGATGTAAAGGGGTGTTGGGACTTTGTATTCCCCCTCTCAATTCATTCAAATCGCGTATTCAAGAACCACTCATAACAGTTTTTTTAAACTACACAACTGCATGTAGACTATACAAATCTTTGTTTAGAGCTGGGGTCGAACCCACGTCATGCACCAGTTAACAGTTACGCCAACTGTGTCGCGTAAATTTTGAACTAAAACTGAAACCAAAACTGAAGCTGAAGCTGAAACTGGAACTGTAGCTGAAACTGACGCTGAAACCAAACTGAAGCTGAAACTCAAACTCAAGCTGAAGCTGAAACTGATGCTGAAACCAAAACTGAAGCTGAAACTGAAACTGAAGCTGAAAATTAAGCTGAAACTGTAGCTGAATCTGAAACTGAAACCAAAACTGAAGCTGAAACCAAAACTGAAGCTGAAACTGAAAATAAAGCTGAAGCTGAAAACTAAGCTGAAACTGTAGCTGAATCTGAAACTGAAACCAAAGCTGAAGCTGAAATTGAATCTGAAACCAAAACTGAAGCTGAAGCTGAAACTGAAACTGTAGCTAAACTGACGCTGAAATAAAACTGAAGCTGAAACTGAAACTGATGCTGAAACCAAAACTGAAGCTGAAACTGAAACTGAAGCTGAAAATTAAGCTGAAACTGTAGCTGAATCTGAAACTGAAACCAAAACTGAAGCTGAAACCAAAACTGAAGCTGAAACTGAAAATAAAGCTGAAGCTGAAAACTAAGCTGAAACTGTAGCTGAATCTGAAACTGAAACCAAAGCTGAAGCTGAAATTGAATCTGAAACCAAAACTGAAGCTGAAGCTGAAACTGAAACTGTAGCTAAACTGACGCTGAAATAAAACTGAAGCTGAAACTGAAACTGATGCTGAAACCAAAACTGAAGCTGAAGCTGAAACTGAAGCTGAAACTGGAACTGTAGCTGAAACTGACGCTGAAACCAAACTGAAGCTGAAACTGAAACTGATGCTGAAACCAAAACTGAAGCTGAAACTGAAACTGGAACTGTAGCTGAAACTGACGCTAAAACCAAACTCAAGCTGAAACTGAAACTAAAGCTAAAGCTGAAACTGACGCTGAAACCAAAACTGAAGCTGAAACTGAAACTGATGCTGAAATCAAAACTGAAGCTGAAGCTGAAACTGAAACTGAAGCTGAAACTGGAACTGTAGCTGAAACTGACGCTGAAACCAAACTGAAGCTGAAACTGAAACTGATGCTGAAACCAAAACTGAAGCTGAAGCTGAAACTGAAGCTGAAACTGTAGTAACATACATAGTGAACGTAGTCCAAGATACAGATAATTTAATAAACCACGTTTATTCTGATTTGAAAACAAATATGAGGGATAAAGAAAGGCTGCGTGAAAGAGTAATTTTGGCACCAACTAACGAAATTGTAGGGCAGATCAACGAAAACATTATGTCTCATGTGGATTGTGATGTTGTTGAGTATCTGTCCGTCAACATTGTCATGGATACAAAGCAAGTGACGTCGTACTCTGTAGAGTTTATCAACTCTCTGGAATTGTCAGGGTACCCCATCACATTATTTGAGGCTTTAACTTGGTGTCCCAGTCCTGTTGATGTGTAATCAGGGCGCACCAAGGCTCTGTAATGGCATGCGACTACAAATTACATACCTTGGATGCAATGTTTTCAAGCAATAATTATGACAGGAACAGCAAGCGGTGAAAACGTATTTATTCCTCACTTTCAGTTCGAAAAACTCAAATTTCCCCTAAAAGCGGCATTCGCAATGACCATAAACAAAGCTCAAGGACGGACACCGAAAGTCGCAGATGTACATTTAGAAAAAGACTGCTTTTCCCATGGGCAATTGTATGTGGCGTACTCACGAGTATTAAGCGTACAAAATCAACATGCCAAGGACGGGAAAACCAGAAACGTAGTTTACAAAAATGTATTATAAACTACGTTTTTGGTTTTAAAAAGATAAATTTTAAATACTAACTGTCTGTCTCTTTTTGGGGATGGATGGACCCTGGTGATGGTTTTTTAAATATTATATGCGTTTTTTAACCACCCAAAAAGACACGGTACACCTTTTTGGCAACAAGAATTATTGACAAAGTGTAAATTAACGCGGGCGAAGCCGCGGGCAAAAGCTAGTAATATTATAAATGCGAGAGTAACTCTGTCTGTCTGTCTGTCTGTCTGTCTGTCTGTCTGTCTGTCTGTTACCTTTTCACGCCTTAACCGCTGAACCGATTTACATGAAATTTGGCATGGGAATAGTTTAGGACCCTGGAAAGGACATAGGATAGTTTTTATCCCGATGTAAGGTTCCCGTAGGATAGTTTTCGAATTGTATCTTTGTTGCTCTTTCACGCAAAAACTACTGAACGGATCTCAATGAAATTTGGTAAGGAGACAGTTGACATCCTGTAAAAACACAGAACCCTTTTTTTATCCCGGAATTCCCACGGTTTTGGGATTTACGCGGCGAAAACCTCCCACTCGAACGAAGTCGCGGACAAAAGCTATCCATACTTTAATACTAATAATATAACTCCATACTTCCATATCCATATCCATACTATCCATACTTCCATATCCATAAATACTTCCAAGATAATATTATAAAAATTCGAAAGTAACTGTCTGTCTGTTACCTTTTGACGCCTAAACCGCTGAACCGATTTAGATGAAATTTGGCATGGGAAAGGTTTAGGACCCTGGGAAAGACATAGCATAGGTTTCGTCCCGGAAATCATTCCTAAAAGATGTAAAAATGGTGTTGGAATTTTGTATAGGGAATCAATGATGTCCCCGCCATCCCCACCCACATAATACACTTGACCGCTAAACCGATTTGGATGAAATTTGCTATGGAGATAGTTTTAGACCCTGGAAAAGACATAGGTTAGTTTTTATCCTGGAAATCATCCCTTAAGGATGTAAAGGGGTGTTGGAACTTTGTATTCCCCCCTCCCAATTCATTCAAATCGCGTATTCAAGAATCACTCATAACATTTTTTTTAAACTACACAACTGTATGTAGGCTATACAAATCTTTGTTTAGGGCTGGGGTCGAACCCACGTCATGCACCAGTCAACAGTTACGCCAACCGTGTCGCTTAAATTTTAACCAATCAAGTAAATATACAAATAATTTCTATTTCAAAATCGGGGCAATATGCGTTTGCCCTTTTGAAAATAGGAGAAGATCGTGTGGCAATAGATGTAAACGGGATGATTTATTTGAGCTAAACTGAATCTGAAACTGAAACCAAAACTGAAGCTGAAGCTGAAACTGGAACTGTAGCTGAAATAGACGCTGAAACCAAACTGAAGCTGAAGCTGAAACTGAAACTAAAGCTGAAACTAATGCTGAAACCAAAACTGAAGCTGAAGCTGAAACTGAAGCTGAAAATTAATCTGAAACTGTAGCTGAATCTGAAACTGAAACCAAAACTGAAGCAGAAACTGAATCTGAAACTGAAACCAAAACTGAAGCTAAAGCTGAAACTGGAACTGTAGCTAAAACTGACGCTGAAACCAAACTGAAGCTGAAACTGAAACTAAAGCTGAAGCTGAAACTGATGCTGAAACCAAAACTGAAGCTGAAGCTGAAATTGAATCTGAAGCTGAAAATTAAGCTAAAACTGTAGCTGAATCTGAAACTGAAACCAAAACTGAAGCTGAAACTGAAACTAATGCTGAAACCAAAACTGAAGCTGAAGCTGAAACTGAAACCAAACTGAAACTGAAACTGATGCTGAAACCAAAACTGAAGCTGAAACTGAAACTGGAACTGTAGCTAAAACTGACGCTGAAACCAAACTGAAGCTGAAACTGAAACTGATGCTGAAACCAAAACTGAAGCTGAAGCTGAAACTGGAACTGTAGCTGAAACTGACGCTGAAACCAAACTGAAGCTGAAACTGAAACTAAAGCTGAAACTGATGCTGAAACCAAAACTGAAGCTGAAGCTGAAACTGAAACCAAACTGAAGCTCAAACTGAAACTGATGTTGAAATCAAAACTGAAGCTGAAGCTGATACTGGAACTGTAGCTGAAACTGACGCTGAAACCAAACTGAAGCTGAAACTGAAACTAAAGCTGAAGCTGAAACTAATGCTGAAACCAAAATTGAAGTTGAAGCTGAAACTGAAGCTGAAAATTAATCTGAAACTGTAGCTGAATCTGAAACTGAAACCAAAACTGAAGCAGAAACTGAATCTGAAACCAAAACTGAAGCTGAAGCTGAAACTGGAACTGTAGCTGAAACTGACGCTGAAACCAAACTGAAGCTGAAACCAAACTGAAGCTGAAACTGAAACTAAAGCTGAAGCTGAAACTGATGCTGAAACCAAAACTGAAGCTGAAGCTGAAATTGAATCTGAAGCTGAAAATTAAGCTAAAACTGTAGCTGAATCTGAAACTGAAACCAAAACTGAAGCTGAACCTGAAATTAAAGCTGAAGTTGAAACTGAAGCTGAAACCAATACTGAAGCTGAAGCTGAAACTGAAACCAAACTGAAACTGAAACTGATGCTGAAACCAAAACTGAAGCTGAAACTGAAACTGGAACTGTAGCTAAAACTGACGCTGAAACCAAACTGAAGCTGAAACTGAAACTGATGCTGAAACCAAAACTGAAGCTGAAGCTGAAACTGGAACTGTAGCTGAAACTGACGCTGAAACCAAACTGAAGCTGAAACTGAAACTAAAGCTGAAACTGATGCTGAAACCAAAACTGAAGCTGAAGCTGAAACTGAAACCAAACTGAAGCTGAAACTGAAACTGATGTTGAAATCAAAACTGAAGCTGAAGCTGAAACTGAAACTGAAGCTGAAACTGGAACTGTAGCTGAAGCTGAAACTGGAACTGTAGCTGAAACTGGCGCTGAAACCAAACTGAAGCTGAAACTGAAACTGATGCTGAAACCAAAACTGAAGCTGAAGCTGAAACTGAAACTGTAGTAACATACATAGTGAACGTAGTCCAAGATACAGATAATTTAATAAACCACGTTTATTCTGACTTGAAAACAAATATGAGGGATAAAGAATGGCTGCGTGAAAGAGTAATTTTGGCACCAACTAACGAAATTGTAGGGCAGATCAACGAAAAGATTATGTCTCATGTGGATTGTGATGTTGTTGAGTATCTGTCTGTCGACATTGTCATGGATACAAAGCAAGTGACGTCGTACTCTGTAGAGTTTATCAACTCTCTGGAATTGTCAGGGTACCCCATCACATTATTTGAGGCTTTAACTTGATGTCCCAGTCCTGTTGATGCGTAATCAGGGCGCACCAAGGCTCTGTAATGGCATGCGACTACAAATTACATACCTTGGATGCAATGTTTTCAAGCAATAATTATGACAGGAACAGCAAGCGGTGAAAACGTAATTATTCCTTACTTTCAGTTCGAAAAACACAAATTTCCCCTAAAAGCGGCATTCGCAATGACCATAAACAAAGCTCAAGGACGGACACTGAAAGTCTCAGGTGTACATTTAGAAAAAGACTGCTTTTCCCATGGGCAATTGTATGTGACGTGCTCACGAGTATTAAGCGTACAAAATCAACACGGCAAGGACGGGAAAACCAGAAACGTAGTTTACAAAAATGTATTGTAAACTACGTTTTTGGTTTTAAAAAGATAAATTTTAAATACTAACTGTCCGTCTGTTTTTGGGGATGGATGAACCGTGGTGATGGTTTTTTAAATATTATATGCGTTTTTTAACCACCCAAAAAGATACGGTACACCTTTTTGACAACAAGAATTATTGACAAGTGTAAATTAACGCGGGCGAAGCCGCGGGCAAAAGCTAGTAATATTATAAATGCGAAAGTAACTCTGTCTGTCTGTCTGTCTGTCTGTCTGTTACCTTTTCACGCCTTAACCGCTGAACCGATTTACATGAAATTTGGCATGGGAATAGTTGAGGACCCTGGGAAGGACATAGGATAGTTTTTATCCCGATGTAAGGTTCCCGCAGGATAGTTTTCGAATCGCATCTTTGTTGCTCTTTCACGCAAAAACTACCGAACGGATCTCAATGAAATTTGGTAAGGAGACAGTTGACATCCTGTAAAAACACATAAGCTATTTTTATCCCGGAATTCCCACGGATTCGGGATTTACGCGGGGAAAACCTCCCACTCGAACGAAGTCGCGGACAAAAGCTATCCATACTTTAATACTAATAATATAACTCCATACTTCCATATCCATACTATCCATACTTCCATATCCATCCATACTAATATTATAATAATACGAAAGTAACTATCTGTCTATCTGTCTGTTACCTTTTCACACCTAAACCACTGAACCGATTTAGATGAAATTTGGCATGGGAATAGTTTAGGACCCTGGGAAAGACATAGCATAGGTTTCGTCCCGGAAATCATTTCTAAAGGAAATAAAAGGGATGTTGGAGTTTCGTATAGGGATTCAATGATGTCCCCGCCCTCCCCATCCACATAATACACTTGACCGCTAAACCGATTTGGATGAAATTTGCTATGGAGATAGTTTTAGACCCTGGAAAAGACTTAGGATAGTTTTTATTCTGGAAATCAACCCTTAAGGATGTAAAGGGGTGTTGGGACTTTGTATTCCCCCTCTCAATTCAATCAAATCGCGTATTCAAGAACCACTCATAACATTTTTTTTAAACTACACAACTGCATGTAGGCTATACAAATCTTTGTTTAGAGCTGGGGTCGAACCCACGTCATGCACCAGTTAACAGTTACGCCAACCGTGTCGCTTAAATTTTAACCAATCAAGTTAATATACGAATCATTTCTATTTCAAAATCTGGGCAATATGCGTTTGCCCTTTTGAAAATAGGAGAAGATCGTGTGGCAACAGATATCAACGGGATTATTTATTTGAGCTGAACTGAATCTGAAACTGAAACTGAAGCTGAAACTGAAACTGTAGCTGAATCTGAAACTGAAACCAAAACTGAAGCTGAAACGCAAACTGAAGCTGAAACTGAAGCTGAAGCTGAATCTGAAACTGAAACTGAAGCTGAAACTGAAGCTGAAGCTAAAAACCAAAACTGAAGCTGAATCTGTAACTGAAGCTGAAACTCAAACTGAAGCTGAAACTCAAACTGAAGCTGAAACTGAAGCTGACGCTGAAACCAAACTGAAGCTGAAACCAAACTGAAGCTGAAAGTGAAACCGATGCTGAAACCAAAACTGACGCTGAAGCTGAAACTGAAGCTGAAGCTGAAACTGAAACATAAGCTAAAATCAAAACTGAAGCTGAATCTGAAACTGAAGCTGAAACTGAAGCTGAAGCTGAAACTGAAACTGAAGCTAAAAACCAAAACTGAATCTGAAACTGAAGCTGAAACTCAAACTGAAGCTGAAACTGAAGCTGACGCTGAAACCAAACTGAAGCTGAAACGGAAACCGATGCTGAAACCAAAACTGTAGCTGAAGCTGAAACTGACGCTGAAACTGAATCTGAAGGTGAAACTGAAACATAAGCTAAAACCAAAACTGAAGCTGAAGCTGAAACTGATACTGAAGCTAAAAACCAAAACTGAAGCGTAATCTGAAACTGAAGCTGAAACTCAAACTGAAGCTGAAACTGAAGCTGACGCTGAAACCAAACTGAAGCTGAAACTAAAACTGATGCTGAAACCAAAACTGAAGCTGAAGCTGAAGCTGAAACTGACGCTGAAACTGAAGCTGAAGCTGACGCTGAAGCTGAAACTGAAGCTAAAAACCAAAACTGAAGCTGAATCTGAAACTGAAGCTGAAACTGAAGCTGACGCTGAAACCAAACTGAAGCTGAAACTGAAACCGATGCTGAAACCAAAACTGTAGCTGAAGCTGAAACTGACGCTGAAACTGAATCTGAAGCTGAAACATAAGCTAAAACCAAAACTAAAGCTGAAGCTGAAACTGATACTGAAGCTAAAAACCAAAACTGAAGCGTAATATGAAACTGAAGCTGAAACTCAAACTGAAGCTGAAACTGAAGCTGACGCTGAAACCAAACTGAAGCTGAAACTGAAACCAAAACTGAAGCTGAAGCTGAAACTGAAACTGACGCTGAAGCTGAAGCTGATTCTGAAACATAAGCTAAAACCAAAACCGAAGCTGAAGCTGAAACTGAAACATAAGCTAAACCAAAACTGTAGCTGAAGCTGAAGCTGAAACTGATACTGAAGCTAAAAACCAAAACTGAAGCGTAATCTGAAACTGAAGCTGAAACTCAAACTGAAGCTGAAACTGAAGCTGACGCTGAAACCAAACTGAAGCTGAAACTGAAACCGATGCTGAAACTAAAACTGGAGCTGAAGCTGAAACTGACGCTGAAGCTGAAACTGAAGCTGAAGCTGAAACATAAGCTAAAATCAAAACTGAAGCTGAATCTGAAACTGAAACTGAAGCTGAAACTGAAGCTAAAGCTGATACTGAAACTGAAGGTAAAAACCAAAACTGAATCTGAAACTGAAGCTGAAACTCAAACTGAAGCTGAAACTGAAGCTGACGCTGAAACCAAACTGAAGCTGAAACTGAAACCGATGCTGAAACCAAAACTGTAGCTGAAGCTAAAACTGACGCTGAAACTGAAGCTGAAGCTGAAACTGAAACATAAGCTAAACCAAAACTGAAGCTGAAGCTGAAACTGATACTGAAGCTAAAAACCAAAACTGAAGCGTAATCTGAAACTGAAGCTGAAACTCAAACTGAAGCTGAAACTGAAGCTGACGCTGAAACCAAACTGAAGCTGAAACCGAAACCGATGCTGAAACCAAAACTGAAGCTGAAGCTGAAGCTGAAACTGACGCTGAAGCTGAAGCTGAATCTGAAACATAAGCTAAAACCAAAACTGAAGCTGAAGCTGAAACTGAAACATAAGCTAAACCAAAACTGTAGCTGAAGCTGAAGCTGAAATTGATACTGAAACTCAAACTGAAGCTGAAACTGAAGCTGACGCTGAAACCAAACTGAAGCTGAAACTGAAACCGATGCTGAAACCAAAACGGAAGCTGAAGCTGAAACTGACGCTGAAGCTGAAACTGAAGCTGAAGCTGAAACTGAAACATAAGCTAAAATCAAAACTGAAGCTGAATCTGAAACTGAAACTGAAGCTGAAACTGAAACATAAGCTATAACCAAAACTGAAGCTGAAGCTGAAACTGATACTGAAGCTAAAAACCAAAACTGAAGCGTAATCTGAAACTGAAGCTGTAACTCAAACTGAAGCTGAAACTGAAGCTGACGCTGAAACCAAACTGAAGCTGAAACTGAAACCGATGTTGAAACCAAAACTGAAGCTGAAGCTGAAGCTGAAGCTGACGCTGAAACTGAAACTGAAGCTGAAGCTGAATCTGAAACATAAGCTAAAACCAAAACTGAAGCTGAATCTGAAACTGAAGCTGAAACTGAAACTGAAACTGAAGCTGAAACTGAAGCTGAAACTGATGCTGAAACTGAAACTGAAGCTGAAACTGAAGTAACATACATAGTGAACATAGTCCAAGATACAGATAATTTAATAAACCACGTTTATTCTGATTTGAAAACAAATATGAGGGATAAAGAATGGCTGCGTGAAAGAGTAATTTTGGCACCAACTAACGAAATTGTAGGGCAGATCAACGAAAAGATTATGTCTCATGTGGATTGTGATGTTTTTGAGTATCTGTCCGTCGACAATGTCATGGATACAAAGCAAGTGACGTCGTACTCTGTCAAGTTTATCAACTCTCTGGAATTGTCAGGGTACCCCATCACATTATTTGAGGCTTAAATTTGGTGTCCCAGTCCTGTTGATGCGTAATCAGGGCGCACCAAGGCTCTGTAATGGCATGCGACTACAAATTACACACCTTGGATGCAATGTTTTCATGCAATAATTATGACAGGAACAGCAAGCGGTGAAAACGTATTTATTCCTCACATTCAGTTCAAAGAACTCAAATTTCCCCTAAAAGCGGCATTCGCAATGACCATAAACAAAGCTCAAGGACAGATATTGAAAGTCGCAGGTGTGCATTTAGAAAAAGACTGCTTTACCAATGGGCGACTGTATGTAGCGTGCTCACGAGTTACAAGCGTACAAAATCAACACGCCAAGGACGGGAAAACCAGAAACGTAGTTTACAAAAATGTATTGTAAACTACGTTTTTGGTTTAAAAAAGATAAATTTTAAATACTAACTGTCTGTTTGTTTTTGGGGATGGATGGACCCTGGTGATGGTTTTTTAAATATTATATAATGCGTTTTTTAACCACCCAAAAGGATACGGTACACCTTTTGGCAACAAGAATTAGGCCGTGCGCGCACTGCGTTGCGTTTTGGAAACGCAAAATGTGTGAAGTATGGAGTGTCATAGAAGTGCGCGCACTGCGGTCAGTCTACCGGTGCGGTAGAACTACCGGAATTGCGGCCACCGCAAGGCAGTGCGCGCACGGCCTCATTGACAAAGTGTAAATTAACGCGGGCGAAGCCGCGGGCAAAAGCTAGTACAAAATAAAATACGAAATACTATAATAATACACGCGCAGTGTAGGGTTCCGTCGTTCACCACCACAACGCCAATTGCGAGTCGGATTAACTGACCGAGATTTCCGCACCTTGCTTTTACAAAACAAACTACTCTGTCTTACACTAATTAGAACTTGATATAAATATTTATATCAATAGTACGTGTAGAATATAGTTGATCGACTATTACTCGTATATTTGTGAAATCAACATAGGTCTGATAGTTTTCATTTTACCTTCGTTATATAAAACGAAGGTAAAATGAAAACTAAAAAAGTGATACTACTACCGGTGACGTTTGAATTCCTACCTACAAGTGTACGCCCCACCTACCAACTAAGTGGTTGTAGGCTACAACCACTTAGTTGGTAGGTGGGGCGTTCACTTGACTCTAACGAAAATTAGCAGCATTTTACCACTTTGTCGGGGTGATCAATATGTATATCGATGCCAAATTTCAGCGTTCTTGTGCCAATAGTTTATGAGCGGAAAGACGGATGGACAGACCGACACGGAAAAACTATAAGGGTTCCTTGTTGACTACGGAACCCTAAAAAAGAAACTAAACCAAAACACCGGCTATAAATTCGAAGTCATTTTTCAAATGCAGCCTGCTTGAGGTAAGAAAATCTCATCAAGTTTCGCAGGTAAACTCAAATTTCCTATTCACTTCCAATTCCAATAAGCCTCACAAATAACATTCGGTCACGGTGGTGATCAACAATAACCAAGTACCGTGATATTATTATTATAGTGCATTTAATAATTATAAGTTGTGTGTGTAATGTGTAGACAAAAGTGTATTCTCTAATCCTACATATATTCGTTATTTTTTTTTTTTTGTTTTCGTTCAGAGAATCATCATTTTTTTTTTATCTATATCTATACTTATAATAAATCTGTAGAGGGGTCAATTCTGTACATGAAATATATTTCCAAAATAACTATCAGGGGGTGATTAGGGATCGATACTGATGCCAAAAATGCAATCAGTAAAATTTTTGTCTGTCTGTCTGTATAACCATTACAGAAACAAAAACCACTCGACGGATTTTAATGAAACTTGGTAAAATTATTTTTCATACTCCTGAGCTGGTTATAGTATACTTTTCATCACGCTACAATCAATAAGAGCAGAGCAGTGAAGGGAAATGTTGGGAAAACGGGAGAAGTTACTCCATTTTTTAAGCTTCCGTCGCGTGTGCAACCTTAATGGTTAAAGCTACACAGAAACCATTTCATGACGGAAATGTTCTCCTTAAAATTATATAAAAAATATCCCACGACAGCATATGTATATCTTTTATGGCTGACTCTCAATAACGCGTGTAACTCCCGATAGCTTAGCAGTTCGAAGCTTTCTGATTATAATATTTGTCTACTCTTACGTTTATAAAACTCTCATGCCCGTTTTCACCAACGACCCCTAAACTATACCCTTGGTAGGGATCCCTTAGGCTAAGGTACCCCTTAAATGCATCCCTTAACTTAATTCATTTTCACCATGCTAAGGGACACCTACTTAGGGGCTACTTAGTTAAGTGACAGATTTTATTGTCATAGTGTTAATCCGAAAACCACACTTTTACGGGCAACATTTTTAAGTTACATTTTTACAATAATTCAGAACAAAATACAAATATTTTACATTAGGAACATGCTATAACAACAATTACGTTACAAAACAATATGTCAACATCGAAAAACTAACATATTTACAAAATTGTTTGGCTGTTTAACGAAATTCCAGTGCCTTTTTTTTAAAGTTCTGACGTTCTAAGACGTATCATCTTTGAAGTGACATTTCGGTTGATGTTAGGTCATTATTTCTGTGTAGTTATTTTGCTAGTGTTTGTCTGGATTTTATACCTATTAAATTAATAACAATGGCTGAGAAAATAAAACGTGGACACAAGGGCACATAATAGTTATTTGATCGGGGGCACAGATTTATTTCTGTAAAAATAATATAAAAGTTAATGATTTAAAACCTTTTAAAGTTTCTGTGCTTGTACCTACTTAGACCAACTAACACTTTATAGCAAACAGTTTTAGGCATTGCATAGATATTGTAGGTACCTACACATACCTATTATCTACTCTGTTTTAATATTTAATGCATAGGTAGCTTACCTGTCGTCTGGATATTCTAAAATATGTTCTAGTTTTTGTAGTAGAAATATCACGCAATCCTTGGGTAACCTATATCTTGTACAAAAGTCTTTATCATCATACTGTGTGAAAAAGTCTGGTCTTTCACGATAAACACATGGCCGTGTATTTAACCTAAGGTTTGCCTTAAATAATTCCACCGTCTCGACAGCTTCAATACTATCAAAAAACTCACTTAATAGATCTTCCATTTTAACAAAAAATAAAGAACACGCGACTTGTTTAACAACTTAAAACTAACCCTTAGGCTAGGGGTCAGTTAGGGGCCGAATATTCGGGCCCCTAAATATAAGGGATCCCTTAAGAGTTTAGGAGTCCCTTAAACGTTGGTGAAAACAAAACTTGCGTTAAGTGATACTTAAATTGGCTTAAGGGTTACTTAAAATTTAGGGGTCGTTGGTGAAAACGGCCATCAGTCACCCCTAATTGAAAAGTTAACATTATTAACTATTCCATTAAAAAGAATCATATAAATCGGTATAGAAACACCAAAGTTATACATGAAATACGCTAATAATAAGCCATCACGCGTGAATACTGAATCATAGCATGATTCAGTATTCACGCGTGATGGCTATGGAAGGATTATTTTTGAGAATCGGTCGCCGCGCTCGACGCGTCTCGCGGCCGAAGGTATAAAATTTCGTTCTATAGGTACTTAAGCCTCATGTGAACGTGATCTAAACAATATTACCAATACATTAACTTACGCTGACGGATTGCGGGCACAGCTATTAACAATAATATTCCGTATTGCGATTCCGTATTGCGATATTTTTCAACAGTATTATAGATTGACATATTATATTTCCCTACTAAATTACGAAAGTTAATCTGTCTGTTACATCAAATCACTGAACCGTAAGGAAGGACATAGGCTACTTTTTTTTACGAAAAACGACGGAAACGCGGACTAAGTCGCGGACAACAGCTATCTATACTAATAATATAAGGCTGTAGAGTTTGTTTGAATGCGATAATCTCAGGAACTACTGGTTCGAATTGAAAAAATATTTTTTAATTAAGTAGTCAATTTATAGAGAAAGAAATATATCATTACGCTAAGGCCGGAGCGGAGCGCCAATGAAGAATGCTTCAAAATCGGGGTTAAAAACGTTAGCCCAAAGTAACTATTCCACGCGGACGAAGTCGCGGGCAAAAGCTAGTAATTAATATAGATGTAGGATCTTAAAATATGTAAGTAAATGTCTCATAAAACAATTTACATTTACATACATAATATTACCACACTTCTCTCTTTTACATCCATGTTATGTAATGTTATTTACGTAACGTAATAGTAAAAGAGAGAATTACCTTACATTAATTTAATTAAAAAATATATACATTCATAATATATATTAAATTAATAATATATTTTAAATGATTCCTCCCTCGCTCGGTGGAGTTGAAGGGAGTGTCAGGCTCGCACTGTTTTTTCCTATTGTCCTTATTTTGTGAAATGCTCATCTTTAAATCTTCGTTTTTACTAACATAATTTAAGTAAATATTACTAACACTAGGTTTAATTAATTTGGCTTTTTTTATTTTACTGTCAATAAATATTTTTTCTGTTCTTTTTTTTATTTTTACTGCAACATTCCTGCAACCGCGGCAGGCATTGACGCTGTTGGGCCTCATCATACTCATTAGTGTAGAATACTTTTTGAGGCACGCGTGGAACTTTAAGCTTCATTGATTCTGGTGTTTCTATATTCCTCATCAACCAATTATACAGCAATCCCAGACGACTGTTGAGGCTCAAGGCAGAGTTTAAATGTGATTTTTGAAGCACAGGGCTGTCGTACTTCTAAGTACTAAACTATGGGTGACTGACATATTTTCCTAATGGAAATATTCAATACTAATTTCTGCCCGACCTGGATTTTTTTTAAAGAGAAATAGCTATATGGGTAGAAATCAGAGTACTAGTAATCTTGTTATCCTCTCCAACAAAGCCGAATATTTTTGTGTCTGGAGTGGGTTCACGGCAATAGTGTAATGGGTGGGTTTCGAACCCGCGACCTATCGATCACAAGGTCGACACCTTAGCCATTAGGCTATTGACGCTTCAAACTCAGTTTACGCAATTGTTTCTAGTCTCACATCTCGTGACAAACGACTTTCAACACTCAGGCTTATTAAGTTTCAAAGATTCACAGAATAGTAAAAGCTCTGTGTAAACAAAAAATTCGCAAGTTCTAGTAAATTAAGTCCTCACCCAGAATGAATGGCTACAGTCCTTCAAACTATAAAGTACGCACACTACCCAATGAAGTGCTATTTAAAGCTAACAGAAACAGTTTAACTTAATGAGACGGGAGCGAGTGTGCGTGACGTGCCCACTTTATTATATCTTTAGGGTTGCGCACTGTTAAAGATAAGATTTTGTTGGCGATCATTTTTGGCAGTGCTTTTGGCTGACCAACGGGAATAGGTATAACCTTTTTACTTTTTATCAAATATGTACTTATTATATATAATTGCATATGCATGCCAATCTATAGGTAGTTATAGTTAGCATATATCCATATACTAAAATTTAAGTCAAAAAGTAAAAATATTTTTTCTGATCCTGTCAAAAACCTTTGTTGCACTAACTAACTTTCAGAATTTATTTACGTTTTTATTGTTGAAATCTACTAAAGGTTTTATTTCATCATTAAACTTTGTTGTTGGTCGTGAGTACAAGAATTAAGACCACATTGAGCCGGTCTGTCTCAATTCCTGCTAATACTTGTAGCGACCAACTTGAAGTAAATTTAAAACACAAAAATTAAAAACTTGAATGTCACCTTGACAGTTTGACAATAAGTTCTTGGAGTCTATTCCAACCATTGCAAAAAAAAACAACTTTGCCGCGATTAGTTTAAAACTGCACTCGTTCCTCATATAATAATGTTATATTTTTTACCATTCCTTTTATCTTTGCACACCGCCAACTAACTGAATACTTAAAGATGTCATAAATAAACAATTATAACCAATACTTTTACAACTATGAGTATGTCAAGTAATACGACAAATACGTAAAGCTTCCTAGTACCTACTTAATTTTTTTTATTTTTTTCTTAATAGTAATATGATGTTATTTGTTTTTTTTTTTACTGTGTGTACTTGTGACATGTGTCAATAAACGTTTTTTCTTTCTTTCAAAATACTGCCGCGATATACATTCTGAGCATCGCTTGCACTGTCCCACAGACTGTATGAGTTGGGCATGTAAGCACACGTGGTCACAATATTTACTTGAGGAACGCACTCTGCATATTTGGTTCCTTATTACGTCGCTTATTATATAGCTTTCAGTGTGAGACAGGCTGTGACAGATTAATATGAAGGAGGTTATGCTGTTTATGCCTTTTACGGGATGTTTTGTGAATTGTAAAAAGGTTAGCGATGGATGAACAGAGAACAGAGAACGATGTGAACAGTGATTTAATAATTAAATTAAAATCACTGTTTAGTAGACTAACAGCTTGTCAGACATCTGCATCCTCAAAGATGCATCATGCATTACTAAGACACCATGCGTGAAATACCTAAGCATGACGAAAAAAATTGGCCAAGTGCGGATCAGTAGTTCCATAGTAACTACGCAAAATAACTTTGCTTTTTGTTTGTTGTAGCTTTGTTTTATTTTTGTATGAAATACAAAGTTATATTTGCGGTTTTAGAAAATATGAAACTACTGACTCTATCTCGTTCAACCCGATTTTCACTAAAAGTTTTTATTAAGATCTACAACATATAATTTTTTAGATTGATCACTTTATACTATATAAAGCTAAATTACCACTCACTGACTCACTCATTGACATAATTGTTCTCCCAGATGGTGGATGGGGAGGTGGGTATATTTTGACAGATTCGTAAACAAGTAACTCTCAAACCTACGGGAAAAGTGCCAAACCTCCCCTTTCCCCCCCCCCTTCTCCCCCCCCCCCCCCTATCGTATCTCGGAAACAACGAGACCCGTATTTTTTTCTTTTTACGGATTCGTATAGAGGAGGCTCGGTAAAGTAAAAACCATTTTTCAAAGTCCCCCCCCGCCCCCCTTCTCCCCTCCTTTAGACGGATCTCGGAATCTAAGAGACTTGGAACATTTTTTTTTTCAGATTCATTTAGAGGGGCAATGCTTTAGTCGAAATACTTGTGCAACCCCCCCCCCATCACCCCCCCCTATTTTTGTTTTTTTTTTTTTCACAAGCACGCGAGGTGCTTGCACCTCGCGCAACATGCAAATACTAAACCCCCCCCATCTCCCCCCCCTTTTTTTTTTTCACAAGCATGCGAGGTGCTTGCACATCGCGCAACACGCAAATACTAAACCCCCCCATCTCCCCCCATCACCCCCCCCCCCCCTTAACACGCAAATACTTGATTTAGAGGGGCAATGCTTTAGTTTTTTTCACAAGCACGCGAGGTGCTTGCACCTCGCGCAACACGCAAATACTAGTTAATATTATAAAAGTTAGAGGGGGGACACATTATACCACTTTGGCAGTGTGTATCTTTTAAACGATTGACTTTAGAATAGAAATAGAATAATAGTTTCAGAAACCCCAATATCATTTTTAGGGTTCCGTAGCCAAATGGCACATAACGGAACCCATATAGTTTCGACATGTCTGTCCGTCTGTCTGTCTGTCTGTCTGTCTGTCTGTCTGTCTGTCTGTCTGTCCATCCGTCCGTCCGTATGTCACAGCCATTTTATTCCGAAACTGTTAGGACTATACATGTGAAACTTGGTAAGTAGATGTATTCTGTGAACCACTTTCCGATTTAATGCAAAAAAAATAAAAAATATTTAAAATAAAGGGGGATCCCCATACATGGAACTAAAACTGAAAATATTTTTTTTCATGAAACCTATTCGCGTGTGGTATCTATAGACAGGTCTTTAAAAATGAAATTAAGGTTTGTAAAACCATTTTTTCATAAAGTTAATCGTTTAAAAGCTATACGCTTCTAAAGTGGTAAAATGTGTGTCCTCCCCCTCTAACTTCTATAATTATGGAGTGAAAAATCTCAAAAAAATATATGCTATAGATCTTAATGTAATCTTTCAACCAAAAGGTTTGAACGAGATCGGGTCAGCAGTTTTTGAGATACAGCATATTTTCTAAGACCGCAAATATAACTTTGTAATTCATACAAACACTATGAAAAACAAAGTTAATGGGCGTAGTTGTAAAAATTGTAGAAAAGCTAGTTTTAAGAAATTTTAAAGTTTTTTTTTTAATAAATATATTAAATTATATTTATTAAGTATAGTCACTACGGAACCCTTCATGGGCGTGTCTGACTCGCACTTGACCAATTTTTAAAGTTCTGTCTATAGACACACAGGTTTGATGAAAAATTATATTTTTACACAGGTTTGGCGAAAACATTTTTAGTTCCAGTTCTATGTACGGTAGCCCCCCTTAGTATATATTTTTTTTAATTTTTATATAAAGTCGAAAAGCGGTTCATTGAATACATCTACCAACCAAGTTTCACATGTGTAGTCATAATAGTTTCGGTATAAAATGGCTGTGAGATACGGACAGACAGTCATGACGAATCTATAAGGGTTCCGTTATTTGGCATTCGGCTACGGAACCCGAAAAAGGGTCCTACAAAGTTATGTTTGGATCGTTGATATTATTGTACTCGCTCCGCATACATTATACATATGTGTTACGTCATTATCTGGTAAGGGTTTTAATACTGTAGCCTGTGGATTCACCTTAATGAAGTTACTGATGCATTGACAAAAACCAAATAATTGAACTGCCTAAAATATCTCTTATTTTTTTCTTTTGATTCTCTCTTTTGAGTCTTACAATAACACATACAGTGTAAGTATGTTTATTAGTAGTAGTTAACTGCATGCATTTTTTAAATCTATAAATTGTTTTTGTGTAGGAAATAAACGAATAAGCCATTGTACACTAGTTTTACCTTTTGTATCCATAGAAATATTGTAAGGTGTACAATAAAAAAAATCTTTTACTATCATGCTTCTAAAGCACATAGAGTTAGTTATTAAAGTATACAATAAATAAATAAGCATTGTAAAGGTATGTGTTTTATTTTCCTTACCATTAATTATAATAATCTTTTGCCATCTCTTGTTTGGGAGGAAGGCCGGGGAAGAGATGGTAGGATCAGTTAAAACAAACTGTATACAATATTTAAAATATTAGCATTTTGCAATCCTTCTCCATATAAACTTAAACCGTGTCCTCCGACCGCGTAATTTTCTCAAAAAGGAATACAAAGTTCACGTATTAATATTTATACTTCTGTGATTTTGTATTTAAGTTTATTATATCTTTTTTTGATATGTATGGTTTATTTTGAGAAATTCGCGTACTTTTTGCGGGTCCTTTTTTAGGGTTCCGTAGCCGAATGGCAAAAAACGGAACCCTTATAGTTTCGTCATATCTGTCTGTCTGTCCGTCCGTCCGTATGACACAGCTAGTGTTGCCAGGTGTCCCGATTTTCGCGGGACGTCCCGAATATTAGGGGTCTGGGGACGCGTCCCGATTTGCCGCTGATCGGGACGCCAAATGTCCCGATAAATAAAAATATTAACAATAAGCATTATTGTTAGAAAAATAAATCAAATTACGCATCACATTATCATGTTGGTTGTAACAATGCGCTCAAAATAACACGCGTCAGATCACTAGTGCTAAATTTTGTTACTTTACTTGCTCCAGAGGCCTTAGCCAAGTAACAAAATTTTATTTTCTACAGCATCAGAGATACGATCGTGTGCGCTTACACTTTGGCTTTGTTCAGTCAATCGATTTTTGTTTTCTCTATCAAAGACACGCCTGTGGGCGCATACAATTTGGCTTTACTCAATCATTGATCTTCGTTCGTCCATTCATTCGGTATCCGTCAGATCATAATAATTATCACTACGGTTCAGCGTACTCGGGCACTCGGGGACTGCCGCGGTAAAGCTATTGCATAGCATTTTTTATCAACTTATGCAATTATAATTATTTATTTATTTTATTTATGCAGTCTTTTTTTTCTTTGATATTAATTCAAGTTACACTTTTTGAGCGCGGTGACCGATAAGAAAACATTTTTTTTTTCTTTTATTGAATAAATGAGAAGTTAATATTGTTTCAAATATTTTTATTATCTTACAATATATATAGGTTATTCAGGACTTTTTTTCGTTGAAACTATAAGTTTATTAGCAGATAGACTACACGCATACGTCTAGTCGCACACACACAAACACCGTGCCGAAGTCTGCTGAACTGAAACGACGTTAGACGATGCACGGCTTTCAACGCCGCACCGCTGTGCCGGTCGGAATCGGATTGAGGGGTGGTAGGTTTATTTTCGTTACGGAATTTCTTGATTCGGTCGCCGCGCTCAAAGCCCGCGATAAAAGCTATGCAATAGATTAAAATTGTCTGATGATAAAGATACGAAAATAAAAAAAAACTGTTGTGCATGGTACAAAAATTTCTCATTACACCAAAGACCAAATATGAACTCAACGATAGCAAATTAGATTTATTTAAAAAAATAATGAGTTCTTCAACATGGATCAATTTTATAAAGTGGTGTGTACAGTCAAAGACTTGATGAAAGTAGCAGTGCAGAACAAAGATCTGACGCCGCTACAAAAACGGCAAATCATTTTTAAGGAGAATCGAGACTCCGCAAATCTTCTAAGTTATTTTCTTTTTAACCGACTTCAAAAAAGGAGGAGGTTCTCAGTTCGACCTGAACTTTTTTTTATGTATGTTACTTCATAACTCGAAGACAGCTGGACCGATATGGATTTTTTTTTCGTTTGAAAGGGTATAGTTTCAAGTTGGTCCCTATGAAATCAGGATCTGATGATGGAATCCTGGAGTAATCGAGCGAACTCTTCAAATATTATAGGCACAGCTAGCGTTTTGGGTATGTCTAATAGTACCTTGTGCAGTTGTTCTTGAAACGCACCATTTGGGGAAGTGGAGCTGATGATGAAGACCACAGATGGCCACCGAAACTACTCAATAATAAGTATTTCGTGGATTGTGATTCGATAACTTGAATATGGATGTTAAGCACTTAATGCTCGTCACAATGCATATGGTGATGTAGAGCTGATAGTGAAGTACCAGGAGAACTCCTCAAAAATTAACGGCTCTGCATCGGGAAAAGCAATGTTTTGTAAAAGGTGATAAGTACTTCACATTTTGGCTTTTGTAACTGGATAAGTTACAAACCGACCCACTAAAAATCGTGAAAAAACTTTTTAGCAAAAGATAAAACCGACTTCCACATCAAAACATTATAAAGCCAAGAATAACTTTAATTTCAGAAGGCGGTGTCAAAAAAAGAAAATACAAAACCAATAACACCGACTACCGAAATCAAAGTTATTTTTGGCTTTGTAGTGTTTTGATATGGAAGTCGGTTTTATTTTTTGCTAAAAAGTTTTTATGACGTTAATTCCGCGAGTGTCGAACGCGGCTTCGGAAAGAGTATTTTCACAAACCAACTCTTAATTTTATCTGTGAGGCGAAACCATTTGACACCGGAGCATGTCAAAGCCGAGATTCAAATATAAACTAACTTCAGCATGACTTGCGGTGAATTTCACAACTACGTAATAAAAAATAAGGGCCTTCTAAAGGCAGCAAAAAGTAATGAAAAATACAAATTATATAAAAAATTAATTATCTGTAAGCTACTTTCATACTTAACTTTGTTGATTTTCACTAATATATCAATAATTTTCAGTTATCAGATGATTTTATTTATATACACCTATAGGTAATTTTATGGAAATGGGTAATGTTTTTTATTTAGGCCTCCCCAAATGGAGTGGTATCCTGGAGACTGGATCCTGGAAATATCGCGCAGATACCGACTTAACACTTTCGCGGACGCTACCACTTGAGTCTTTGTTCTAGAATGACACAGTAAATGGCCATACAAAGTTATATGACGTATAAGTACGTAGGTAGAGTCCCATGATATTATATGATATTATAGTGTTGGGTATTTCACATGTTGTGACACAAGGTACATCCAATAGGATTTTAACTTGAAAGTTCATCGGAAATGAACGTACTGTCGTAAATAATATTTTTTATTTGAACGCCATTATACGTTGTGCCATATCAAAATCTTAAATTATGACGTACAATCACGTTCTGTCCTCCAACGTGTTAAGTGACGGTAATACTAAGAGAGCAACTGTTACACAAGGGACACCGCTCCATTTAGTTCTGTTTTCCTTAAACTTGGTTGGACACGCTTCCACGTGTTTAGAGTAGTCTATCAAGCAAGTCTGACTATAACATTTTTTTAGAATAAAGATTCATCGTTTCATAAACGACGAAAATGAATAAATTAACATTACTTCTAAAAAAAACCTTTTTTTTTGTTTGTCCCGATCTACAAACCTAAATCTCAATTTTCTATAACTTATGTCCCGATTTAAAACAAATCAGACCTGGCAACACTAGTCACAGCCGAAACTATTAGGACTATACGTGTGAAACTTGGTAAGTAGATGTATTCTGTGAACCGCGTTACAATTTTTATATAAAAATATAATTGAGGAGCGTTCTTCGTACCTGGGACTGGAAATAAAAAACTTTTTTTTATTAAACCTATACGTTAGGGGCGACTATAGATAAGTACTTAACGTAAGGTAGGACGGCATTGCGGTTTTTGAAACTATTTTTTCTTAAAGTCAATCAATTGAAAGATAGACACCTCCAAAGTAAATGTGTGTGTGTCCACACTAACTCCCCTTAACTTTTAAAATAATAGAGTGAAAAATCTCGCACTTAGCCAATTTTTAGGAATCAAGTCCACAACTTAAAACCTCAGCAATACTTGATACATTTTCTTTTTTTCTTGACTGGATTCAAGCTCAAGATTTGACTTATATATAGTACCTAAAAGTTCAGTACAAACAGGAAAAGTACACTAACTTGAAAATATATTATAATATAGCCCGTACGTAAAAAAAGCCAAGCCAAATCATGATCTCGAATTACATCCCGAATGAACACAGAACTTGGCACCCATATAGATCTCGATTCTGAGTCGGTAAAGTCGAGAACGTCACATTACTCAATATATAACTTGGTTCTCATTTCACATTTATGTTTTTATGGATTGATACATTTGGAATCTTTGTTGCCAGATAATATCATTCTTTCTGCTTAAGGTACGTGAGAGATTAACTAGAAAGTAATTTCCATTATTTTCCCTCTATCTAGCTCTATTGTAATGATATTGAATACATACAAGTGTAATAAGGTTAATCTGTATCTTACAAGCCGATTAGAGTTGGATTAGAGCCAAACCGTTGCGACATTTTGTTACCTTGTGGCTTAGTGTGTAAAGAGCTTTAAAAATAAATTATTACAACTATACTTTATTTATGATTAAACTGTAACATTAAAACATAACTTTGACGCGGTGATCTTATTCATGTGCGACATATAGGACTTTCTTTACCGATGTCTCTGGGATCTTACGTCCCTACATGTTACCTATCAATACTTGTAAAATTTAAAATTATGAGCGTTTTGCTGGAGCAACTTTGGCTCCTAAAACACAGCCTCTTGATCTAGTTTAGGACGCAGCAATTGGCCATAGAATCTTGACATTGATATACGTTTTATCTGAAAATGGTCTGTGCTTATAAAATTATCTAAATTAAATTAATGATAAAGAAGTCAATAGTTCATGTCGACTTCTTTCTCGATTAAAGTAACAGTGACTCATAAAGTATAAAGTAAGTTATTAATATGCCTACAAGTAGGTATGTGTTACTATTTGCAGGTCTTACTTCGTTGGAGAACAGCGCAGCAGACAAGAGATTCGAGTTGTAATAGTTCAAACCATCAACCCATCTATCACAGTTGTCAATCTCACTATATCTAATCTGCTATCGCATCCAGCTTTGCTGCCATAAAAACTAGTGAGGCATCTTCCACTCACCATATCAAAAAACCTACTTGTACTTTGCGCCTTCCGAGACTTAAACGAGACCAGTAATAGATTTGGAACAAGTTTATTTTAAGGGATATAAGTCACAAAGAGAAGTCCTCATAAAAACAGCTAGAAATATAAAAAAAAACACGGTCGTCAGTATTACACAAAATCTGCCACCCCCTCCCTATATAACTGCCCGGGGCAATCCCGATAAGCCCAATAACGTTAATGATAACGATAGGCTAGGTAACTGAATACAATAACAATACAAACCGGGCCCCTGTGTAAACTGAAACCGAGTGACGCGGCGAGGCTAGTAAAACAGCGGGTGGGGTGGAATAAGGTGACAAAAATCTGCTTATGAAAGATGACGTAGTTAATGAGAGGACGATGTGGATCTATACCTAAATAAGCGTCAATAGCGGTGTTGCACTTGTGATCGAGAGGTTGTGGGTTCTGATCCCACCCATATTACACCATTGTGCATTGACGTGAACCCACTTCAAACACAAGCAACCACTAACCAGATTGCTAGTAATGTAAATACTACTCATATTGCTAATTCTCTTTAAAAATATATATAATACTAGCTTGTGCCAGCGGCTTCGCCCGCGTGGGAAGTTTTTCCCGTGTAAATCCCGATCCCGTGGGAATTTCGCAAAATCCTTTCTTAGCGGATGCCTACGTCATAACATCTACCTGCATGCCAAATTTCAGCCCGATCCGTCCAGTGGTTTGGGCTGTGCGTTGATAGATCACTATGTCAGTCAGTCAGTCAGTCAGTCACCTTTGAGTTATAAATATTTAGATGTATGTGTCCTATCCAAAACATTAGTATTAAATAAGAGCCAATTTCACGATAATTAGCACGAATACTGCTAGGCTTCGGCGGTTGAAAGAACCGCGGTATTGGTATTTTGATTTACTCCTCGTCCTGTGGGTCGATTTTAAAAATTTAATCATTGTTGCTTTTCATTAGTTACGCGACTAGCAACGAAAATTTTGTACAACAACTTAGGGATGGCTAGGGCTATGCAATGCTGAAAGACCTTTGCTCAGGTGCTATTTTCTATCTTAGACTATCTAAATTACGTATACTAATATGTATCTACCTATGTTCCTACTGTTGAGACTGGTCCACTCAAACATGTGCGTTTCTTTCCTCAATAGACCACCACACATACAAACCTCCATGGTTCGCATATGATTTGATCAGTACGGATTTGTTTCGGTGTTTCTTCTCTGAGTAGTCAGCTAGGAAACAGCGACCTCAACTATTTACCCTTAAAGAAACAAAAATAAGTATGAAAGTGTTTTTATAACCATTTTGCATAATAAATATAATTTATCATTTAGGACAGGACAGCGATGTGGAGGAGTACTTTGACGCCTAAGTTTTTTTTTTATGTAGGTACAAAGTTAGGTTTAACAGTGTTTTTTAAATTTAATGTTTTAAATCTCAATAAATGAATTGTTCATTTAGGACTATTTCCATTTTCATCCCTATTTAAGTTGTCACATACCCAACTCGCATATTTAGTAGCCTACCGTCAGTATGTAATACAGTAATGACCACTCAGGGGTCAACAGCCGCTTGACAAACATAATGTTCCTGAATTATTAAGACGTAAGATGTTCATTTTAGTAAACTTGTACCACCAAAAATATGTATGTGTATGGTATTTATTCACTTTAACTGTGAATGACTCTATCATCAGCATGGAATTATGTAACTTGTTTTTTCAACGACTTGTGTGATCGTAATAATATTATTGAATGGAATTTTATTTTATTTTTATGACAGTAGTGAATAATTTTTGACATTGTAATTGCATTGTAAATAGCAGTTAATGTTTACCTTGACATTGTATGGTTTCATTTTGACATAATATTATACCTATTCTTTAAATATTTGAACGCTAGAACAGCAGAATGTTATAGACATCAAATCATGTGTTTCGTGGCGCTGCAGTCGACAAGTCAAGGTTGAATCAATGCAGCTCCGATCGATGCAATATTTTTCTGAAACAATATTTAGCCGGTTCTTGTAACCGTTATATTTTTATAGACACATCTATAATAACATCAGAATGTTTCGGTTCCAATAAGTAGGACTTGAGTAACTACCGCTGCCAATTAAATTTTTTTTCTTATATCATCCCAGCTTGCTTCTAGAAAAATCTGGACCATTGCACGGAACGTAGGCTGATATTAGGTAACTGATTTCGAAAGAAACCCTTTTGATCCGTTAAGAGTCCCTAACAATTTTACTGCCAAAAAAGAGAAATTACCTACTTTTGTAGAACAAATATCTTAAATATCAGTAATCAGTAGTAAATATCAGACTCTTAAAATTAAAAGTAGATCCGATTAAAAGAAAGCTTCGGTTTTGTAGAATGCAAAGTTCGAAGAAAAAATATCCAATCATTCAGATACAATATGTTTAAAAAATTAAAACAATTATGTATTACTAGCTTCTGCCCGCGACTTCATTCGCGTGGGAGGGGGTTCCCGCGTAAATCCCGATCCCGTGGGAATTTCGGGATAAATACTGTTCTATGTCCTTCCCAGGGTCCTAAACTATTCCCATGCCAAATTTCATCTAAATCTGCTCAGCGGTTTAGGCGTGAACAGGTAACACACAGACAGACAGAGTTACTTTCATATTTATAATATTAGTATGGATTAGGTCATAAATATTTACAAATTTGTAAGACATTATTGGCTGGTAAATTTAGAAATAATTGGTTTGATTAAAAAAAAATCTCTGAAATAAAAAAAAAACACTTGTACACTGTTCTTGCAAAGGACAAATAACACAAATACTTGTATCCGACAGATATTTCGGTTTCGGTTACGGCAAAGTTTCGGCCAAAAATCGTGATTCGGCCGAAGCTTCGATTTCGGCAACAAATCGGCGGTTTCGGCCCGCAGAAACTTGCATTCGAGATTCCTCGGGTTACGTTCGGCTATTTTCAGCTAAAAATCCAGTTTCAGTCGGGCACTATCAAATACATTTAAGTAATAAGGAACTCACTCATCTTTTTTTACTTGAAGAGAGCCCGCTCTTCTATATCGTTATATGTGTGCCATCTCATTGGACAATGAGAGTAAAGGAACAGAGAGTGCACTTATACTTGTGATTTGGGATTTTTGAGGGTCAGGCTTCTTCAATGTACTTCTCTTTATTCCTAAGGGTTTTACGTATTTATTTTAATATATATAATTTACAGAGGAGACAAGTTATTAAGAGTTATGATAGTGAACCGACTACCACCATGGTATCTAATAGTCTTGTGTGTCGAAGTCACAGAGTACTTTCATATATAAGTGTACATCCGTTGAATGAAGCAATCGATCGTTCTTCAGATTCATTCGGCGACGACCAATCAACACTCGCCGTTCAGATTCATTCGGCAGCGACCAATCAGCGCTCGCCATTCAGATTCACTCGGCGACGACCAATCAGCGCTCGCCGTGCGCCGCTCTCGTTCGCTTCTCTGCTGCCATGAGTTGTCAGCTTTGCGTCAGTAGATGTAGTAGTACTTGTGCACTATAATATCTCCTGCTTAGATGGCTAATCTCCCCTGACATTCATGGTCATCGTGACCGAAATCGGTCAGAAGGACTATTAATATTATTTCTACGTATGTATGTACTCCGATATTTCAAACAAACGCACTTTAAATATACTACATAGCTAAAATTTACGTATTTTATTTAAACACATAGAGACTAATAACAAACTTAGCAGTTATTCGAAGGTTGCTAATTACAAGCTTAAACATGTGTTTCTAGTTATTAACAATTACGCTACGTACTATGTACTAATTATAAGGTATAGAGCGATTTGCAAAGTTAGACAGTAATTAATAAAATAAAATATAGAACAAAACAGGTGCGATTAACGAGTTATAGGTCATGAATTCGACCCTGGACACATTGTTTCCGGTAATTTTCGTCATCACAACTGTTCTCAAAAAGGTAAAAGAAAATAGCGTGTATTTTATATTATTATGTTTCATTAATACTATTTATGTTGTTTGTCCACAGTCTATTTTTCTATGGAATGCACTACCTCTCGATATCAGGACGGTCACCAGTCAATATGCATTTAAGAGAAAGTTGCGGGATTATTTTTTCAACAAATAGTTAAAGGAAGCAGAGTTTTCATAACCCCTTTTATGACTTATCGTTTAACAAAACATAAATAATTAGTTTTTTATCTGTAACACAAGTCTCCAAAAATCATCCAATTTTTTTTAAATTGCCATGTTAAACAGAATGTAATCAGGGACTTTTCGTAGAAATGTTTTTATTAAGTGCCTTTTGGCACGAACGACTTTTCGAGAGTTCAATCAGTCAGTTTTTTTTTTCAGTTCTTTTTATTGACTTCGCGTTGACCACCATCTCACCTGATGGTAAGTGATGATGTCGCCGAAGATGGAGCACGCTTATCTAGAAGTAACTTATTCACTCTGAACTTAAAGACTCCCAGGTAATAGCTATCGGGAAACACAATCTCCAGCGGGGAATTCCATACCTTAGCCGTAAGCACACTGAAAAACTAAGTAACTTCTAAAGTATACCCTTCTAACGTTTAAATTTATCTACATTCCGTTCTCTGACATCTTCTAAACATATCGTTACTTTCAAAACATCGTTCTCATTCATCTCCCAGTAACTAAGCTGTTGCGGGAGACATAGATAGATACCTAAATAAAATGCCTGTCAATATTTCCAGTCATTAGCCGCTAAACGTCAATCCTACGCTCCGCCTACGCTCAGAAACCTGTAGTACAGGTGCTAGCCACTTCCAGTCCTGCCTTAAGTATATCTCTGGTAAGCCTGTTGGATTGGAATAATTAATTGAAATGTTTGATATTGCATATTTTATGGGACGGAATAAGATTTGTAAACTAATTAAGGTAATATTGCTTGTTTGTTTTGTGATTGCAATTTAGTAATTCATCTTTTGGGTTGCAGTCGCAGTGCTTTATTTCTGTATAAATTATTTCGATAGAATGTATTGTAACAATATTGTTTTATGAAAACTAAATATACAGACGCTTCTTTATATTCAAGACTAGCTGTGCCCGCGACTTTGTCCGCGCGGAATAGTGACTATCGGCAGCATTTTTAATTTTTTAGACTAATTATTTTGAAATTAAAACTCATACATAAATAAGCTATTTAATATTTTACCGCTAATAGCTTATTCAAGTACATTTTTCTAATCAAAAGTCTAAAAAATTAGTTTCATGCTTGTAGCTTTAAAAATGACGTAATTTCCATACAAACTTTCATCCCCCATTTCAACCCCTTACAGCCCTTTTTCGCATTAAAAAGCAGCCTATGTCCTTTCTCAGGCTATGTCCGTACCAAATTTCATTTAAATCGGTTCAGTAGTTTAGGCGTGATTGCGTAACACACAGACAGACAGAGTTACTTTCGCATTTATAATATTAGTAAGGATTAAGCAACACTTTCCGAAGTCGGTCTATAGAAATCGAGATTATACCGTGCCTCAGAAAATATGTTCAGTGGTCCCAGTTGTTATTTGGACATTTTTGTAAATTGTAATGGGTAGTCAGAAGCCAGAAATACCGGCACTAATCTGACTAAAGGGTATTGTGTTACCCAGTTACTGGGTTGTGGAGGTCAGATAGGCAGACGCTCCATGAAAAACACTAATACTCAGCTGCATCCGGTCAGACTGGTAGCTGACACCAAAATAGTGGGGAAAAGGCTAAGCCGATAATGATGACAATAGATAGGTAGATAGCTACTTAGCGTTAGTTACTACGCTTGGACTGTAGATCCATAGGTCGCTGGTTCATATCCGGCTCGAAGGACCAAAAAGATGTTGGGTTTGCCCCAAACGTCTTTCACTGATAGTTGATATTGATAATGAAACTATAGATTTTCACTTGATACGTATATTGAGTCCACTCCTTAACTAATGATAATGATAGGTGTTGTTATGACGCGATCCGAACGTGAACTGAACTATCATGAGTGGAAATTAATACATTTAATTTTTGATGAGAAGGCAACAATTAATAATGTGCGGTTGCACCGTACATAGAATATTCTTTATTGTACAGTTCTTTATTGTGTCTTCTTTTTAGATCGCGAACAGATGCTTCAATTATTTATTTTTACGTATGGACAAAACATATACAGGGTTAAATGTAAAACACTGAAAACCTCTCAGGACTATGTTACTAACATCATAATCAACAACTTTTGTTCTATGACTTTTAAGAATTCGTCATATTTTAGTTCACCAGGTTTTTATACAAAAATAAAAATATTTAACTTGAACGCCCTAAATGTTACGAACTCTATGCGAAGCAAAAGAAAGCGATTTATACTATCGCTTTCTTTTGCTTTGCATAGACGCTACTTACGTTTAGGGCGTTCAGTTTAAATATTTTTATTTTTATATGAAAATCTAGTGAACTAAAATATGATGAATTTTTAAAAGTCATAGAACAAAAGTTGTTGATTATGATGTTAGTAACATAGTCATGAGAGGTTTTTGGTGTTTTACAATTAACCCTGTATATATATATATTATATTTATACACACACACATATGTATATAAATATATATTATTATTTATTTATTTTCTATACAAAGCGGGTTCACATCCGGTAGTCACTTCAACACTAGGCCCGGTCCACTTTTTGGCGCAGTCGCGAGGTACACGTAATTCGTTATTTTCGTGTAAATGCAAATATGTACTTAAATTGTTTTATTTTAAAACATTTTTTAAATTGGTTTCTGTCCTTTTGAATACTTTGTGTTGTGTGCTTTGTGGCATGTGCCAAATAAATATTTTTTCTTTCTTTCTTTCTTTACACCAATAATTAATTTAATCACACTTGTTACACAATATTGCTTAACCTATGGTTACAATGGCTTATCGCTAATAGCGATATCTTCCTGACAACCTTAGAATGGAGTTAATGAACATAAAATAAAGAGGGGAGGGGAAAGTCAGTGACAATATACAGAATCTATAAAAAAATCACTGTTAACCTACTTTACTGTACTTATCCAAACAAACATTACATTTCAGCAGCTATAGATCGTCAATCCATAACCTTGCAAAACAATCCAACCACTTAAAAAACAATTACCCGACAAGCTTCCATTACAATAAGTTCGTGATCATTCGACAAATGATAATTAAAAACTGTAGCTATAGTATCGGTTCTAGACGAGGAGGTCTCCCACGTCGCTCGTGACCGGTCCACCTCTGATCGGCGCGGGCGCCGAAAGATCATCGCTGTTTGAAGTTTAGGTAAGTATTTAAGGCACTGCCCATAAAGAAGATAAGTAAAAAAAAGAAAACATTTTCGTAACAAGTCGTATTTATAACCTGCAACATCTTAAAGGCCCAAAAAATACAGTGCATAGTCATCTTATTTCTTATCTTACTAATTGTACTAAATATTATAAATCCGAAATTGTTTGAGGATGGATGCATGGATGTTTGTTACTCTTTGACGCAAAAACTACAAAACGGATTTGAATTAAATTTGGTAAGTAGATAGTTGACATCATGGAATAACACATAGGCTACTTGTTGTCACGAAATTTCTTCAGGATCGGGATTTACGCAGGAAAACCCTCACACGCGAACGAAGTAGTGGGTAGAAACTAGTAATATAAAAGTAAAACACTTAATACACTTATATACAAAAATAATTTCAAGACATACACCAGAAACTTTAAAAAAATAATTGCAAGCAATAAAAAAATGTTTTTTAAATCAATTAAAACTCTGAATAATATAATTATTACATAACATTGACAGGATACCAACCCTGTCTATGGGTAGTGCCTTAACAGACGGAACGATCTTCGTATTTTGGGATACATTTTGACAAGTTTTAAATATTGACTAGCTTGTGCCAGCGGCTTCGCCTGCGTGGGAAGTTTTTCCCGTGTAAATCCCGATCCCGTGGGAATTTCGCAAAATCCTTTATTAGCGGATGCCTACGTCATAACATCTACCTGCATGCCAAATTGCAGCTCGATCCGTCCAGTGGTTTGGGCTGTGCGTTGATAGATCACTATGTCAGTCAGTCAGTCAGTCAGTCAGTCAGTCATCTTTGAGTTATATATATTTAGATTAGCGCCAAGATAATAATTATTGTAAGTTTTTCGAATTTAAACTGTTTTTTTGGTTCACCACCAGAACTTGCCGTGACTATGGAGTGTACTGATGGGCTTTATTACTGATCATCATTATTTTTTCAGCTAAAACACAACTGCTGGACATGCTTATGCATTATAGCATTTTTGTCGAGGTGGAAATCGTCATGGATGTCCAAACAGGTGAGCAGTCTGTCAGACTCTAATTGAAATTTAATCTGAAGAGTCGGATTTATGTCATACCTCATCAGCATCAGAATTTTTTTTTGGGTTTTGGACATTTACAATTATTTTATATTTGTTCGACTATACCTACCTGTCAAAAACACTAAGAGGATCAGGCCGGAATGACAAAGTTTGCAGCGGAGACAGGGATTAAGACATTAAAATAGCCAACAGTGGATTAGATCAAGGGATCAAACCGGAATAACTCGGTCGAACCCGCGACCTCTCGATCACAAGTCCGACACCTTAGCCATTAGGCTATTGACGTCTCGAGCTCCTTTATGTTCTAGCTTTTTTTTTTTTAACGTGTTAAAATTATCAAATAAGTCCTCTCACTCCGGGCAGGGTGGGAGGGACTGTCAGACTTTTACTGACTAAAATCCACGGTGTTCCTTCATTAACCCTTTACGTAAAGGGTTAATGAAGGAACACCGTGGATTACCACGGTAACGGGATGAGTCCCACGACCCCGGCAGGCTTCGGCCCTCTGCAGAGGGGGCCTCGTCATGTTGCTGACGCTCTTTGAGGCGCGCGTGGAACACGACGCGCCGTCGACCCGGGCATGGTCCATGGTTGGACAGCGAGTTGCCCTTTACTCGCTGTCCGCATGCCCGCGCCTACGGTGGCCGGAGATCGTCGGCCGACGTCCTTCGCCGTGGGCGTCTACCACTGCGGCTGGGCTGGAGGGAGGACGCCATCCTGTCCCTCACGCGGCCCGCCTCCTCCTTCGGAAGCATGACTGCTTCGCAGAAGGAGGCGACCGCTTCCCACTCCTTCTCGCCCCGCAGCATGGCCTCGACCAATGCCGGGTGCGAGAGGTCTCCGCCTATCGCCGCCGTGAGGACACGTCGGTGCTCTGCCCAGGCGGGGCAGTCTTGCACCGTGTGCTCTACGGTGTCCTCAGGGCGACCCTCACAGTGGTGACACCCAGGCGTTTCCTCCTTTCCCATCAGACACAGGTACCTCCCGAAACTTCCGTGTCCGGTGAGGACCTGCGTCATGCAGTAGGTCAGGACGCCGTGACGCCGATCTATCCACTCCTCAAAGAGGGGTCTTTTTATAAAAGTAACAATCTATACTAATATTATAAAGCGGAAAAGTTTGTTAGTTTGTTTGTTTGTTTGTTTGTTTGTTTGCTTGAACGCGCTAATCTTCGAAAGTACTGGGTGGATTTGGATGAAATTTGGTATGGAAGTAGCTTGAAGCTTGAGGAAGGTTATAGGCTACTTTTTACCCGACTGCAAAAAAGGAGAGTTATGTTTTTACCGTGATAGAATCCACGGGAGCGAAGCCCCGCGTGAGTACTAGTTATTCATAAAGCAGCTTTGGTCTTCATATTCGTAAGGTCAGTAAGTTATTTGCACATAATATCTTGTTGATAAAGCTCACTTAAGTTAAGTTACTAAGCTCTGCCATTCCATAACTGAGTAGTATTTTCCACAATTCGTTGCGAGCTCAAAGACAGACATTGGACCACTTTTATCTAGGAATCTAGGTCGTAGGAACTTCGTGCTAACTTCTGAATGTAAGCCTAGAATTGTTACGGCACTTCGCAAAGCAAACATTTCTATGTATGGCAAGAGATGGTAGAAGATTTTTTGATTTTTTCTTCATGTTACGTTTTCTAAATTAATTGAAATTGAAGCTTCTAGTCTAATTGGATGCAGCTGAGTAGTTACTAGTGTTTTAGAGATCTGATCTCCACAACGCAATAGTAGGGTAACACGATACCTCTAGGCGAGACTAGAGTCAGATTGCCTGACTTCTGACTACCGTAAAATAATAAATAAAAATCATTTATTGCAGGCACGCAGGCCCATACGGGCCTGGGCCAATTAATAGTATTTTTTTTTACTTTTATATAGAAGGTTAAAAAAAACTATTAATTAATCCATTAATCTAATTTATAATTGATAAACAGCATACAAACCATTAAAAAATCATTAATTAAATAAAATACATTATCGACAAAATTAAAAATAAATAAAAAGATAATAATAATTAAATTTTACTACCTATCTAATTAATCAGCGGACATGTCCGGGTGGAATTTCCGATGATGGTGACAAATGATTATACGACTGCGTGCAACCGTATCCAGCGAGCCAGTATCGGGGAGTCCCACCGGTCCACCAGCGCTCGCAGGATGGTGTTGGGACTGCCGAGTGCCGCGCGTTCGGCGCAAGACAGACGCGCACCGCTTACTCATAATAGCCGCAAAGCCGTCCCAACTAGCACGCTAGCGTTAAAACAACCTATATAGCATTTGTATATCGGTTTCATTTGAGTATAAAAGTTGTAAGAATAGGTGTAATAGCAGAGTTATAGAGTGCCCTAACACCTTTGTACCCACGAAAGAAGCCCTCGATTTTGCAGGTAAAGGTAATAGAAAGCCTGTAGAATGGTGTTATTGGAGAGCAGTAACTGCACAAGACCGTTTATACACTCTTGGTTATTACTTTTACCGGTATATTTGTAACTATAGAAGGGTTGGTTAACACTATAGGTTACAGAAAATCGTCGGCTAAGCATTGCATGTCACTTGTAACTTTATTAAACCTATTATAAGTAGTACGGTACGGCCTTTCATGCGGCCGCAGCGCGGGTCGCATAGCACGGCACGCGAATATTAACGACATTATCCGACGAGCTCTTGTCACTGTCGGCGTTCCAGCTGTTTTAGAACCAAATGGCCTGGCACGCGACGATGGCAAAAGACCGGACGGTATGTCTTTATTTCCTTGGAAGATGGGTAGGCCTTTAGTGTGGGACGCAACTTGTGTCGATACTCTTGCGCCATCCCATCTTCCTAGCTCATCTTGTTGCGCTGGCGCTGCCGCTGCGGCTGCTGAGAACCTCAAGCGGCGGAAATATAATAACCTTGTTGGTAGTTATATTTTCGAGCCGTTTGGGGTTGAAACCTTGGGGTCGTGGGGTCCGAGTGCTCACAAATTATTTAAAGATCTGTCCAGACGCCTAGTTGACACTTCGCGTGACCCAAGGGCTGGCTTTTACCTTGGACAGAGGTTAAGCATTGCCATACAACGTGGCAATGCCGCCAGTCTTTTGGGCACATTGCCAGTGGACAGCGATGCGCACGAATTTCTGGATGCAATATTTTAGTTTATTTTTAGGTGTGTATATGTAGTTTAGGGTTTTTATTTAAATTAAAATTGTATTCTTTCATGTAAATAATAAACGTATTTATTTAGTTATAAGTAGTTGTTTGATACCTTGACGCGTATTAGTTATCTAAAAAAGTGTCAAGCGAGTATCTTATCGCTTTCTGAGTACTTTTTACCCCAATTTGTAGTTTTAGCTTCTCAAAATTCCTGTACGGTGGAGTTAATAAGAACTAAGTGCACGTGGAAAAACATAATAATATGGACATGAAGTGTTATCTGTATAATAATAAAAGTAAGTATTCAACCAAGGTATACATATTTTGTGAAGTGAAAACAGTATGCCGTTTTGATTTCATGGTAAAGAATACCATGTTTCCCATCTCAATTTCAACGCGCTCAGGATTTATTAAAGAGATTAAACTTATGTGAATATAAAATACGATTATTCTCAGTAGTAATTTTTTTTTATTCCTGCTCTATGGCTGTTAGCATTATATATCAATTGGCATCAGTGAAATGATAAAAGTATACATAAATAATTAAGTATTTTACAGTGAAATATTGAATAACTCGGTAAATTTATAGGTCAGTTTTCCAAAACAAATGGTGGATATATATTAAAGCTTTATGTAATAACCTGAGTCATTTATTACACTTTTTGGGATAAAGCACCTTTAGTCAAGAGTATTATGCAGTCCTGAGTACATATATGTAGCTGTGTTAAAATAGTCTCAAACGAGTACAAATAGTTTTGCCAAGAGAATACTAGCGCCTAAACATTTTACAAACTGACTGGAATAGGGTTCCTTATTGAAATAATGAAAACCTTTAAGTATATCTAAAAAACAATACAGAAATTTATGATAGTAGGTAACCTAATAAAATTACAGAATGGTCTGGTACCTAATATCATTTCAGAATGGTCTAAATTTTGTAGGTTTTTTTGTTGTGTGGAAAAAATCCTGATTTGAGCATACTTCATGCTCAATTCGATCATAATTCTAGAGTTTTTGATTAAAAACGGGGGACTATCATTTTTGCATACTTCTAATATACATACCTATATAAAACATAATAATTTTCTATCTAAAAACATTTGTTTTCAGGATTGTCCAGGATTCAATAGAGTACCTATTCAGTTTATGAGCGCTGTCCTTCAGAGCGCAGTATTCATTCTTTGGGTTTGTTTGGCGGGAGAAACCCAGAAGGAGAATAGGAAACAAAGAAGGATTCAGTAGAACAAAACATAGAGAAAAACAAAAAATATTTAATTTAATAAAAGAAAATAAGGAGGAAAACAAAAAAGGGATGATTTAGACAAACAAAATATGGGAAAAGCAAGGAAAGGAAAAATTCAGTATAAGAAAATTCCAAAGAAAATAGAAAAAAAAAATGATTTAGTCAAAAAAAACCACAGACGAAAATATGAAAAGAAATTATTTAAAAGAAAAAAATTAAATTTATTTTCTCGAGTACATAATTACAGAATACTAGTAGGTAGGTAAATACGGGCACGCCGCAATTGCGGCGGTAAGACCCCTCTTTGAAGAGTGGCTAGATCGGCGTCACGGCGTCCTGACCTACCGCATGACGCAGGTCCTCAGCGGACACGGAAGTTTCGGGAGGTACCTGTGTCTGATGGGAAAGGAGGAAACGCCTGGGTGTCACCACTGCGAGGGTCGCCCTGAGGACACCGTAGAGCACACGGTGCAAGACTGCCCCGCCTGGGCAGAGCACCGACGTGTCCTCACGGCGGCGATAGGCGGAGACCCCTCGCGCCCGGCATTGGTCGAGGCCATGCTGCGGGGCGAGAGGGAGTGGGAAGCGGTCGCCTCCTTCTGCGAAGCAGTCATGCTTCCTAAGGAGGAGGCGGGCCGCGTGAGGGAGAGGATGGCGTCCTCCCTCCAGCCCAGCCGCAGTGGTAGACGCCCACGGCGTCGGACGTCAGCCGACGATCTCCGGCCACCGTAGGCGCGGGCATGCGGACAGCGAGTAAAGGGCAACTCGCTGTCCGACCATGGACCATGCCCGGGTCGACGGCGCGTCGTGTTCCACGCGCGCCTCAAAGAGCGTCAGCAACATGACGAGGCCCCCTCTGCAGAGGGCCGAAGCCTGCCGGGGTCGTGGGACTCATCCCGTTACCGTGGCCCCGGTACGTAAAGGGCTATTGAAGGAACACCCTAGATTTTAGTCAGTAAGAGTCTGACAGTCCCTCCCACCCTGCCCGGAGTGGGAGGACTTATTTGATAATTTTACCAAGTTAAAAAAAAAAAATGTGATTATGAAGAAAATGAGAATAAGTTAAATGAAGAAGAAAATATGAAAAAATAAATGATTTAATTGAAAAAAACACAGAAGGTGAATAGGAAACAAAGAAGAATTCAGTAGAACAAAACATAGAGAAAAACAGAAAATCTGATGTTTTAATAAAAGAAAATAAGGAGGAAAACAAAAAAGGGATGATTTAGACAAACAAAATATGGGAAAAGCAAGGAAAGGAAAAATTCAGTATAAGAAAATTCCAAAGAAAATAGAAAAAAAAAATGATTTAGTCAAAAAAAACCACAGACAAAAATATGAAAAGAAATTATTTAAAAGAAAAAAATTAAATTTATTTTCTCGAGTGCATAATTACAGAATACTAGTAGGTAGGTAAATACGGGCATGCCGCAATTGCGGCGGTAAGACCCCTCTTTGAGGAGTGGCTAGATCGGCGTCACGGCGTCCTGACCTACCGCATGACGCAGGTCCTCAGCGGACACGGAAGTTTCGGGAGGTACCTGTGTCTGATGGGAAAGGAGGAAACGCCTGGGTGTCACCACTGCGAGGGTCGCCCTGAGGACACAGTCGAGCACACGGTGCAGGACTGCCCCGCTTGGGCAGAGCACCGACGTGTCCTCACGGCGGCAATAGGTGGAGACCTCTCGCGCCCGGCATTGGTCGAGGCCATGCTGCGGGGCGAGAGGGAGTGGGAAGCGGTCGCCTCCTTCTGCGAAGCAGTCATGCTTCCGAAGGAGGAGGCGGGCCGCGTGAGGGAGAGGATGGCGTCCTCCCTCCAGCCCAGCCGCAGTGGTAGACGCCCACGGCGTCGGACGTCGGCCGACGATCTCCGGCCACCGTAGGCGCGGGCATGCGGACAGCGAGTAAAGGGCAACTCGCTGTCCGACCATGGACCATGCCCGGGTCGACGGCGCGTCGTGTCCCACGCGCGCCTCAAAGAGCGTCAGCAATATGACGAGGCCCCCCCGTAGAGGGCCGAAGCCTGCCGGGGTCGTGGGACTCATCCCGTTACCGTGACCCCGGTACGTAAAGGGTTATTGAAGGAACACCGTGGATTTTAGTCAGTAAAAGTCTGACAGTCCCTCCCACCCTGCCCGGGGCGGGAGGACTTATTTGATAATTATTATTAAGAGCCTATACTGTCCCACGAACCATCTTCGACTTATCCCGGTCTTGAGCTAGTGTGGTATCTTTGCAAAATATTTAACCAAATACTTATAGTGTATGTACTAATGGAAGAAAGTATAATATATCTTTATGACTCACACAAACTAATTTGCATTTAATTTCATTTGGATTTATTACTATAATGTCATCAGAGATTACAAAAGCTTTTTTTACTTTAAACTTACCTATAAGCGATGACTTCATAGGTTTGTCAAATATAATATATTTATTTTAAAAAAAATTACCATGTAGTGAAAATTATTTTCTATTATCAGAGGTCAACAAGTATAGTATTGAATTCTTCAGTATTTTCATTAAAGGTTCAGTTATACCATGACTGGAAAGCGTTGTCCTCCTTCAATATTTTTAATAACAATTTCATTTGGAGTTTTCAAAATTGTACGTGGGTCTTATGGAAGCAATATTTCAGTACTAATGTAGCTTTCATTTAAAATCGACAGCAAATGTTTTGAAGAAAATAATATTACCCATACAGGGTAATATTATATTCAATGGACCAGATTTTTAATTTTTTGTTAGTGAAGTAATTTTTTCAATTTCACTACATTTTTTACCTCTTCTTCTTCGCATTCGGGCTCACTAAGTGGTAAGAAATCGAAAAATTCAACAAAATCGTGATTAACTGCAGTTTCTTCTTTTTCTTGTTCTGCGGAACCCTGTTGTGATTCTACTCGAACTTGACTCAAATTACTCGTATTACTATTCTTTTTGTGTTTGATTTGTAGTGAATCTTCTTTATTTTTCGTAATAACTGGAACAAGAGGATATAATCCGGTCTTATCAGAACTACTAGTTTTTTTTTTGTCATTCATACCATTATTAACCGACTCCAAAACTTTAACGACATTCCTGCCTAATCCTTTTTCTTTTGTTTACTCCGAGGTTGTAATCATTTAATTTTTCTATAACTTACTAATACCTATACAGGAATCTAATTTATTCAGTCCGTTTATTACATAAATATAAAAACTTTTTGCCTCTATGTGTTAATAATGACTCACACGTGCTTGCCTAACACCATAACTTTTATAATGACTTTAAATTGTGCCAGCTTAACACAATAAGCGTTAGTAAATTTTATATGATAGGTTAAAACTACATAAAGGAGTTTTTCAACACTTTAAATATCTTCTGTAAGTACACCTTTTTTATTTTTTAACGTGGTAAAATTATCAAATAAGTCCTCCCACCCCGGGCAGGGTGGGAGGGACTGTCAGACTTTTACTGACTAAAATCCACGGTGTTCCTTCAATAACCCTTTACGTACCGGGGTCACGGTAATGGGATAAGTCCCACGACCCCGGCAGGCTTCGGCCCTCTGCAGGGGGGCCTCGTCATATTGCTGACGCTCTTTGAGGCGCGCGTGGAACACAACGCGCCGTCGACCCGGGCATGGTCCATGGTCGGACAGCGAGTTGCCCTTTACTCGCTGTCCGCATGCCCGCGCCTACGGTGGCCGGAGATCGTCGGCCGACGTCCGACGCCGTGGGCGTCTACCACTGCGGCTGGGCTGGAGAGAGGACGCCATCCTCTCCCTCACGCGGCCCGCCTCCTCCTTAGGAAGCATGACTGCTTCGCAGAAGGAGGCGACCGCTTCCCACTCCCTCTCGCCCCGCAGCATGGCCTAGACCAATGCCGGGCGCGAGAGGTCTCCGCCTATCGCCGCCGTGAGGACACGTCGGTGCTCTGCCCAGGCGGGGCAGTCTTGCACCGTGTGCTCGACTGTGTCCTCAGGGCGACCCTCGCAGTGGTGACACCCAGGCGTTTCCTCCTTTCCCATCAGACACAGGTACCTCCCGAAACTTCCGTGTCCGCTGAGGACCTGCGTCATGCGGTAGGTCAGGACGCCGTGACGCCGATCTAGCCACTCCTCAAAGAGGGGTCTTACCACCGCAATTGCGGCGTGCCCGTATTTACCTACCTACTAGTATTCTGTAATTATGTACAAATGACAGTTACATCCAATGGACTAGCAGCATAACTCGCTTTCCGAGGCACGGTGGAATGGATCTCTGAACATTCAAGATAAAAAATTTTCGACGTCCAGTGATACATACGTTTTGAGGTACAGACTTTTTCTTTTGAATAAAGATTTATTTTCCAAGTTAATGGCGCATCGTGTAAAATGCGTGCGTCACACAATATTCAACAACACGAGGCCCTAAGGCCGTGCGCGCACTGCGTTGCGTTTTGGAAACGCAAAATCTGTGAAGTATGGAGTGTCATAGAAGTGCGCGCACTGCGGTGGAATAAACGCGTGCGGTAGAGTCACCGGTGGCCCCGGTCATTCTACCGGTGCGGTAGAACTACCGCAATTGCGGCCACCGCAAGGCAGTGCGCGCACGGACTAAAGCAAAAGCAACTGAAAATACAGGTTGGGTTTTTAATCCGTAAAAGTTTGACACAACTGCTTCACGCAGATCATAAGGAGTATATTGATAATTTTCCCCAAAAAAAAGTTAATGATTATTTGAGCTATTTATTTAAAACCTACTTCCCCAATAAAAAGGGCGTATTTTGCTACAATAACGTAATTTCAACACGGGTATAAGCAGTCACCGCGTGGCGAACGTGGCTTGTACGATTGTCTACACGCGCCCTTATAAAGGCCGGTTTTAGTCTATTTACGTAGTCGTGTAAATGAGCCCCAGGTTTCTAAAGTTACTTTTTGTTAATGCGAGTGTGTATGTCATTGTGTGCTGTTGTTAAATGGACAGTATTTTTGAGTTCATTCTGAACAATATTACGGTTTTTATATTACATCTAATTCGCGCGCTAGCAATATGAAACGAACCTTTTCACCTTATATCCCCTTAAGCCCTGGCAGTCACGGTTAATTTACTTGACTTATATTCCTATGACCCCTAGATGGGGCTGAGGGCGTCCGCATTAGTCCTCCATCGCGATTGGTCTTGAGTTTCTCGCTTCACTTTGATCCATGTCATCCCGATGCTCGCCGCTTCCGCCACCACGGTGCGACGCCAGGTTTGTCGGGAACGGCAACGCTTCCTTTTACCCTGAGGATTCCAATCCATCGTCTGTTTAGGTATGTGATCGGAATCCCTTCGAAGCGTGTGACCGATACATTTCCACTTTTTTTTTTTTTTTTTTTTATTTGTAGGTTACAAGTTCCTTATAAACATACTTAAACAAAGCACACAATTAGACCTCTGGGGTCTGTCTTAGCATGCCATGAACTGAGATTTGATCAACGCGCCATTAATAACTATTAATTGAGTTGATGTAATGTTCTTTCAGCTTACGCTTTATGTTTTTACTATTCATTGAGTCTCTAATGTCTACAGGTATTTGGTTTAGTAAATTGGGTATTGTGAAAGAAGCGGTACGTCTGCCATAAAAGTTATTTTTGCGTGGCACTTGAAGTGATTTTAATTTGGTTTGTCGTGTATTAACTTCGTATTGAACTGGGATTTGAATCTCACTATTATCAAAATGTTCTATGAGGAACAAATACTCAGCGCGCGCTAGAACAGGTAAAACTTTGCAATGTTTAAATAACCCGGTGTAATTGTCTTGGTATTTATTTTTTACATAGTTTGGTACTACAAGTTTTAGTAAACGTGTTTGCAAATTATGTATTTTATCTAGGTAAGTTTTAAATGTGCGTCCATAACTGGTGAGTCCATAGGAGATTATGGACTCAGCAAGAGCTGTGTACATTTGAAGGAGGGTTCTATACGGTATATTACGCTTTATAATGGAAAACTTGGTGAGTATCGCACGTAACTTGCCACAAACAGATTCCACCTGGTAACTCCAGTTGAATCGGTTGTCAATTATTAATCCAAGATAAGTATGATATGGGACTTGCTCTATCGGCGAGCAGTGGCAGTCCGATACCTGTTTATGCAGACAGTCATGACTGTGAGCTATGATTTGAAAGGTATGGGAGGTATTTATGTGACTTGAATGTACGTGTATGACTTTCGTTTTTTGTGGATTCAGAACAAGTCCCATATCATGGGCCCATTTAGACATAGACGTAAAATCTTTCTGCAAACATTCTGCGGCTATAGTAAGGTTTTTATTAGCAGAAAGTAAACAGGTGTCATCTGCGTATTGATAGAGGGAACAGTGTGTAATAATATTTTCTAGGTCATTGACGTATGCCAGATAGTGGAGTGGACCAGAAACTGAACCTTGTGCTGTGCCCTTGGTCACGTTTACTGTTCTGCTGAGGCTAGGACCAACTTTGACGCGAAAACTTCGGTTACGAAGGTAGTCTCTGCACCAGTCAAGTAATTTCCCCCTTATACCTGAACTTTCGAGTGTTTTTAGTAGTGTATTGTGCCTGAGTGTGTCAAAAGCCTTGCTGAAATCAATAAATATGAGTACAACATGCTGCTTCTCATCTAAGTAGTTGTTAACTTCATCAGTAAAATTGGAAAGTAGCTGAGCTGTAGATTTCTTACTTTGGAAGCCATACTGAGCTTTGGAAATTATATTATTGTCCCGATAGAAGCTGTGTATTTGATCGCATATAAATTTTTCAACTATTTTATTTATGGCAGGCAATATCGTTATGGGTCTGTAATTTGCTAAGTCATTGAATTTACCTTTTTTATGAATGGGCCTAACTATACCTGTTTTTAATTCTATCGGATATTCGGCTTGTTGAATACTCGCATTAATTAACTTTACTATTGCATTCACAATTTTATCTCCTATCATTTTGATGTCCATGATTCTTATTGAATCGTATCCAGCTGATTTATTTGTATTTAAGTTTTTTATGATTCTAGAAATTTTAAGAGGGGTAGCTTTTTTGAAAAATATTGATTTATCTTGGGATTTCATAAATTTGCATTCGTCCAGCAAGGGTCTGTCACACTTGGGCACAATATCAGACACACCGGTTTCCAACTCCATTGCAAAGTCATTAGCGATACTCAACTCATTATTTGATTTATTTAAAAAAGCGTTAATTATCACCTCATCTACAGACTTCACTATTTTACCGGTAAGTCTATTTAATATTTCCCACAGTTTTTTGGGATTATTTTTGTTTCCTTTTATTTCTTCTCTGTAATAATTGTTTCTAGTGTTTAGTATTATTTTATTAACTTTATTTCTAGTTTTATTGTATTGTAACTTAAGTGTTTTATTATCTGGGTCATTTTTCCATTTTATAAATAGTTTGTCTCTTTTGGTACAACTTATCCTTATCTTATTGTTAACCCATCTCTCACAATTTCTTTTGCTCGCGTTATTTATCTTTTTATTATATTTACATTCATTGTAGCATTTAATAAAGTTTTCTTTTATGTACTTGTATATGTCATTAGCGCAGTTTAACTCGTCTATCATTTCCCAATCGGTGCAAGCTAAAAGTGATTTTATTTTTTTATTATCAATAGACTCAATGAATTTTGGATCCCTGCTTTTGGGTATAGACGCAAGCGTGACAATCGTCATGCGATGGTCCGCCAAGACAGTCCCCAGAGCAGCTGAGTAAAGGTCATCAAGGCGAGATCTCACAAAAATGTGGTCAATACAAGTTTTAGTGACTATATTACCTTTGGTTTCGATTCGCGTGAAGTCTGAGATCGCACATTCGAGCCCACACTCAGCAAGTTTACTTAGATAATAACTGTTCACATTATTGGTAGTTTTAAGGTCTATATTTATATCACCTAAGAAAATAACATCGCTTTTCTTTATATAAACAACATTAAGCACACTGGACAGTTCATGAATAAAAAGGTGCTTGCTTTCTTTTGGTGGTCTATACACTGCACAGATATAAATATTATGATACCTTTAATCTGGCGTTCGGTACCAGTCACGGTTAAGCAACCGAAAACCTTGACAGTTGATCTGCAAGAGGCCGATCACAAAAAACCTAACAATTCCACGTCCAGAAGGAAAACCATATGTCTTCCTAATAAGAAACACATCGAACACGTAATGGAATTCCAAGATAATAATCACACATTTAAAAAAAACATAACTTCCCTAATTATACCAAAAACAATGCAAAAAATGCATCTATAAACTTTTTTATACCACAAACTGAACAACTTGAACAACATATGTAACCACAAAAATAAGATAATTAACATAAAAAAGTGCTAAAACAATTATATACACGTCCCGGAAGGCTAACCTAGACTAATAACTTAAAAACTTGATTACGTTAAGTAACCTTCAAGCGTTAATTTAATAACGCTAACACCTACGGTCTGCAAAAACAGCGTTAAGAGTATGTTAAGCCATGCATAGTATAGGGGTCCGTAGCTGCGAAACAAATAAGCCTTAAAAATAGTGGGTAACACCTACTTAGTGGGCTTCGGCTGGGCAAGTATCGCACTAGCAAGGGAATAATTTATTTTTAGGTTTCCGTAGCCAAATGGCAAAAACGGAACCCTTATAGATTCTTCATATCTGTCACTGTCAGTCTGTTCGTCCGTGTGTCTCAGTCATTTTATTCCGAAACTATTAGAACTTCACAGTTGATATATCCAGCAGTAAGATATAGCACATTTTCAAAAACCACAAACGCAACGTGTGTGTCAATTATGTATCATTTTAGTTAAGTTTACTAACATAGTTTTTTAAGTAATTTTTGCTACTAACACTATGGATTCTTTTTATTTGTTGATCCAAAAATAAAAAAATTATAATTATTTAAAAAAACAAAGTTATTTTGCGTAGCTACTACGGAAGCGATTATAGGCGAGTCGAACTTGCACTAAGGCAATTTTTATTTCATTGACTTGGCTCACGTTTGACTGTAATCTCTCGAGAGTTGATACGATCAAAGATGAAACATGCTTAAGTACAGACGCCAGCACATGAAGCTACCCGAAACTGTCAATTTTTCCCAATCAACCTTGAACCTAATTTCTTTAACTATAAAGTTGTAAATCTATTAAATAAATTTGACAGATTGTTGTAGCTTGATGTGCTGGCGTCCGTACCTAAAGAGGAAATTATTCACTTTTGACTTAAAGACCCCAAGTTTAATAACAGTTGGTATAACATTCTAAATGCAAAAGTCTAGATGTATGAATGTTTCTTACTCGATCACGCCAAAATAGCTCATGGGACAGAAAGAGATTATAACCAGTCTCTGTTCCATATTTCAATCAGAGCTGTCACATATATTTATCCCGGGGAAATGTGAAAAATATCCACACGATCTAAGTGGCAGGCTAAACTTAATTACTTTCAAAACACCTCTAACAATTTCAAGTATTTTACACGTTAATACCGACAGTTGTACCTGTGTCTTAGCTTAAGTATTTCTATAATGTATTTTTATCTTGATTTACTATTTAGTAAATAAAATAATAATAATAACTCGGCAATCATTGTGCTTTCAGCCAATGGCTTAATAGCCAAGCAACACCTGAGGAAATTTCGCTCTCTGGAGCCCTGACCGCCGCGCGCCGGTAGCTTCAGCCCTGTTCCCGATACCGGTGGGATTTTCACTTTAAATGTTTTTTGTACACAAATATTTAAAAATGTAATGAATATTTAAATAATTAGAAAAAACCGACTCCCAAAAAACACTGCAAAGTGAAAAATAACTTTAATTTCGGTAGTCGGTGTCTTTAGTTTTGTATTTTCGTTTTTGGCACCGACTTCCGAAATTAAAGTTATTTTTCACTTTGCAGTGTTTTTTGGGAGTCGGTTTAGTTTTTTGGTAAAGAGTTTTTATTTCACTCTTTTTAGTTGGTCTATTTTTAATTTACCTAGTTACAAGAGCCTAAATGTCAACTACTTATAACCTTTTACAAAATATTGCTTTTCCCAATGCTGGGCCGTTAATTGTTGAGGAGTTCTCCTGGTACTTCACCATCAGCTCTACATCACCATATGCATTGTGACGAGCATAAAGTGCTTAACATCCATATTCAAGTAATCGAATCGCAATCCACTCAATACTTATTATTGAGTAGTTTCGGCGGCCATCTGTGGTCTTCATCATCAGTTCCACTTCCTCAAATGGTACTTTTTGAGAGCAACTGCACAAGTTACTATAATAAATACCCAAAACGTCATAGGTGTGCCTATAATATTTTTTTTTTTTTTTATTACCGATGGGCCCACTCTTGACCTCGATCTCGCCTGATGGTAAGCGATAGATGAGGTCTACGATGGGACGAGCGAGCCCAGAAGATGCCTATTTACTCGTGCTTTAAAGGCTGAAAGATCATAAGTGGCAGGGAACACAGAAGCCGGCAGAGAATTCTACAGCTTGGCTGTGCGCACAATAAATGTGGAAGAGAAGCGCTTGGTACGACAAGACGATATATTAACCAAAGAATTTTGAAGAAGAAGATTTGAAGAGTTCCCTCGATTTCTCCAGGATCCATCATCAAATCCTGACGTTTATGAAAATGGAACCAATTTCAAAGTATACCCTTTCAATCAAAAAAGAATTTTCCAAATCGGTTCAGCCGTCTTCGAGTAATCGATGATCATACATAAAAAAAAAAATATATGCGTCGAATGGATAACCTCCTATTTTTGTCGTCGGTTGAAAATACAAGAAACTGCCTCCGTGGTCGAGTGATTTAGGCGTTTGCCTTGTGACCCGGTGGTCCGGGGTTCGATTCCCGCGGGAAGCATACTTTGTAAAGTTGTTTCCAGTTTGGCTAGGACATTGCAGGCCTGAATCACCTCATTGTCTGATAAATGATGGTTCCGTGCTTGGGAAGGCACGTATAAGCCGGTGGTCCCGGTCGCCAAATGGCGGTCGTTAAAATAGACCACGTCAGAGGCCCTTGAGGCGGTCTAGAAACTCTGACGCTAGGGTGTATGGGGTCGTTACCCACACGATAAGAAGAAGAATACAAGAAAATGATTATATTCCATACTTCTTCGAGCATATCTGTCTATACAACGTGTAACGGAAACCCCATATCTATCCAAAAGGGCTGAAGACAACATCTGGTATGGAGTCTCTATGCACAGTTTCAGTTAAAAATAAGTGACTCAAAGAATAGATACCAAATTATCGGTTTCATATGTTTCTTAATTAATACCAATCATAACAAACGTGTCACAGCACTACAAGGGTCAATAACTTTCACGTCACTTGCCAATAACATGATAATTCTGTTCGTTCTTCTTTATTTGAAAGTTTTGGTCTCTGGTATCAATGTATTGAAATTTCTAATAAGCTCCAAACATGTAGACATAGGATTACAAAACCCTTGCCATATCGTTTGTTATCATCCAAAGAAGCCGTGCACTTGGTATGTATATAACCATTTAAATTACACGTTGTATAAAAGCTAAATACGACTCACTGATTAATCACGAAATCTCAGAAACTACAAGTAGTAGGGCTCTCAAATTTTGCATGGGGGTTCCTTTTAGTACCTAGATGCTCGCTAAGATTTTGCGAAATTTCTACGGGATCGGGATTTCCACGGGAAAAACTTCTCACGCGAACGAAGTCGCGAGCAACTGCTAGTAGTTTTATATAATCAACTGCTTAGCCTTTTCTCAAGTATGGTGGGGTACGCTTCCAGTCTAACCGGATGTAGGAGTATTAGTGTTAATAGTTTTACATAATAATGCATTTAAAATTAATTAAAGTTTGGTCGAACCAGTGGCGACCACTAGTTGTAATAAATATATATTTTTTTTATAAATTCACCTGCATTCTACATTTAGGATAGGATAATAAAGTAATATAGATAGGTTGTTGTTTATTTCAGGAATAGTGTAAAAGACAGTAACAATAAAGGGTTTAAGAACTAATTAAATCAAGGATTATTAACATACTTGTCTGTACTAGGCTTAAAACCTGTGCTTCAGACAATGAAGTACAAACTATCTTAAGGCGTAGATATACATTATCCACAAAATAACTAAAACTAAATCTAGATAATAATAATTAAAAATACGTTCCTAGTGTATTATAACATTATATTTGCATATTGCAAGTAACTCTTCTGTTTGGTCGTACCTATGTCTTATTTTGTAAACAATTACATATTGCTTTTTTACAGCTAAAATAATTTGAGTTTTACATATTTAATATTTTGTTCAAATTGTTTAAAAATGGATTCAATTCTGTTTAAAATGGGCCTAAAAATTTAAAGATAATTGTAAAGATAAATCTTTCCGACTCTTATTAGTAATGTTCAAATTGTATGTAAGCATTTTTTGTTGTTTTTAAACCAATATTATAATGTTTTAATATGTCAAAGCTCCAGAGCCTTGAACACCGACGACGAGTTGCAAGTCTATCGGTTTTCTATCGGTTACATTTCGGGGAGTGTGCGATGGAATTACACAATCTAATTCCGCCAAGCCCGTTCCATCATCGGACTATGAGACAAACGGCAAAGCGCCATCGTTACATGGTGGACATCCCACCCATACGCACAAAACGTTTTGGGAATATCTTCATTGTGCGTACGTCTAAGGAGTGGAATTCCCTGCCGGAGTCTGTGTTTCCCGACAGCTACAACCTAGGAGTCTTTAAGTCCAGAGTGAATAGGTTACTTTTAGGTAAGCGTGCTCCATCTTCGATCACATCATCACTTACCGTCAGGTGAGATAGTGGTCAAACGCGAACCTATTTTCAATATAAAAAAAATGTGGTCATTGTTTTGGCACATAAATAATACATGCAACTCGCAACCAATTTACTATTATTATTGGTAACAATGCTTCATCGTCGTTCTATAACTCTCTGAACAAAATCTCTGTAACCCACAGTTACTCAGACTTAAAGAGTTTTTTATTCGTTTATAGAACCCTAGAAAAAGCCAGTAAAAATTATAAAATCGTGTCTTTAGATTAAAATGCTGTTTAAATCATAGTAACAATGTAAGAATGATATAAATCATAGACGCACAATAATTATGGAGGCCACAATGACTAATGAAGTCTGCAAAAAATGCTGGATCGTATTTTTGATACGACAAAAAGTTGGCGATTTGGTGTAGAGTAGATGACGTTAGAGAATCGTTGATTTATTATGCCTAAGAGCAATAGGAAAGAGTAAGTTTTTTAATATCGTAATATTTGTACGGATTTGTTGCATGTTGTTGGCGCAGTGGTTGAGCCATTGGCTGCTGCGATGTGTGTCGCGGGTTCGACTATGCCCGAAAAAATGTAAAATATAAAATGAAATCATATTTCTTCTCAAATTTATAACAGAACATTATCGATTATTTTTTAAATACCTATAAATTTAGTAACTTAAACAGTTTCTGTATGTATGTATTATATCTTAAGACGAATTTTATTTACAAAGTAAGGAAGAAATGACACACACAAACCGCCATGTAAACTTTCTATGATAAATAATAAAATAAAAATGCTATTTTTGTATGTAGTCCATTTTTTGTAAACGCATCCACAATACAGGAGGAGCATTTATGGGAGAAAGCTTAAAAAATACCTTGAAATAAAATAATTTAAACAGTTTCATTATAGTCAAGCTTGGACGCTTGACATGCATGACTGATGCAGACAAGTATGGTGTACTCTCAATACTTAAACTTTATTTGCACATTAAAAGTAACATTATATTTAAAGTAAATTTCATGATTTGCCAATTACAGGAATACAATTTTTTTTAAAGTTTATTAGCAATGCTGGTAGTAAACATTACTAGGTATCCTGTTAACCCTTCCAACTAAACTAAATATGCTTCTATCTGGAGTGAGTGTACGGCAATAATGTAATGCGTGGGGTTAGAACCCGGGACCTCTTGATCACAAGTCCGACACCTCAGCTATTACGCTATTGACGCAAATTATGAACAATAATTTATTGTTCATCGTATCTTCTCAACGAATGTTTAATCTAAAGCAATACAAATGGACTACAAAGTTGTTTATTGTCTAATAACGACTGCTATATATGGCGTCCGCTTAGTCTAACGTTTTTATCACTTCCCGTCGATTTTATTATAAACGGATTCTACAGTAAATATACAACGTGTAATTTAAATGGTATGGACACACCAAGTGCATGGTTTCTTGGGATGATAATAAACGATATGGCAAGGGTTTTATAATCCTATATCTACATGTGTGAAGTATAATAGAAATTTCAATACATTGATAATTGTGGCAGAATTTTCAAATTAAGAAGAATGAAGAGAATCACCGTGTTATTGGCAAGTGACGCGGAACGTTATTAACCCTCGTAGTGCTGTGACACGTTTGTTATGATTGGTATTCAAGAAACATATGAAACCGATAATTCGGTCTCAATTCTTTGTGTCACTTATTTTGAGCTGAAACTGTGCATAGAGACTCCATACCAGATGTTGTCTTCAGCCCCTTTAGATAGATATGGGGTTTCCGTTACACGTTGTATATTACATAATTCGCAGAGTCGTTGCGTGCACAGCACTATAGCATATTTTGCAACCTGCAAATAATAGGTAGACAATAATTACTTACCAAGTCGTTTAACCTCTTCGTGCTACCAATATTATTTTTTTATATTTAATTTTTAGAGGACTTACAGCTAATTGAACCACACAAAAAGCCAATTATAAGTCCTCAGGTTTAGACTTACCTATAATAAAATAAACGTAATAGTCCTCCTAACAGACTTTGCCAAAGGCGGGCAATCTCATCATTGATTACCCATCTATGCAGGATATAGTCGATATCATGCACAATTACGTGCGCAGGTACAACTGAACTATGTTCCTTCCGAAACGACCGGAGAGAGATCGGGCGCAAGATCAATGGCTTAACTAGTTCTCCGAGGCACAGGGGTATCATACCGCCAATTTCCAAATTCCGGTCTACTACTGAGAAATTTCTGTAACAACAACCCAGCCGCAGTGGTAGACGCCCACGGCGTCGGACGTCGGCCGACGATCTCCGGCCACCGTAGGCCCGGGCATGCGGACAGCGAGTAAAGGGCAACTCGCTGTCCGACCATGCCCGGGTCGACGGCGCGTTGTGTTCCACGCGCGCCTCAAAGAGCGTCAGCAATATGACGAGGCCCCCCTGTAGAGGGCCGAAGCCTGCCGGGGTCGTGGGACTTATCCCATTACCGTGACCCCGGGACGTAAAAGGCTATTGAAGGAACACCATGGATTTAGTCAGTACAAGTCTGACAGTCCCTCCGGCCCTGCCCGGGGTGGGAGGACTTATGTGATGAATTTAACACGTAAAAAAAAAAAAACAACAACCCAACAGCACTTTTTGCCTGATCCGGGAATACAACCTGAGACCTTGCTCAGCAGTTGCGCTTCCGGCCACTAGGCTACCGAGGCAGTTAAGGTTAATTGCTGCGTCATTAGACGACGAAGAAATTAATCTATTGATTAAACTATAAATAAAGATTCTTTAAACCTATATACGTAATACTTACATTAAAGTTACGTACTTAGTTACCTACATTTTATATTCTTTGATGAGAGTTAGGAACTTATAAGAATTCTTATAATAAGTAGAGGCGATGTGCTATAAAGATGACTGTGCAGTTTCTAGTAACCGAATAGCTGAACTTATCTAAGAACGGAATAGATGTATAATACGGGCTGTTATAAGAATTGTTCTTGTATTGGGTCTGCGAACACATAACCTGACATGGACAAACAGTTAAACCTGGAATAAACTACGAGAACGTGTAATTTAAAGGGTATAGACATACCAAGTGCATGGCTTCTTTGGATGATAACAAACGATATGGCAAGGGTTTTGTAATCCTAAGTCTACGTGTGTAGAACTTATTACAAATTCCAATACACTGATACCAGAGACCGAATTTTTCAAATTAAGAAGAACGAAAAGAATTATCGTGTTATTGGCAAGTGACGTGGAAAGTTATTGACCCTCGTAGTGCTGTGACACGTTTGTTATGATTGGTATTCAAGAAATATATGAAACCAATAATTTGGTATCAATTCTTTGAGTCAGTTATTTTGTGCTGAAACTGTGCATAGAGACTCCATACCAGATGTTGTCTTCCGCCCTTTTGGATAGATATGGGGTTTCCGTTACACGTTGTATACATCAAATCAAATCAACAATATTTTATTTCAAACAGGCCTACATGAGCACTTATAACACTTCAGAAGCTAGTACACAGTTCAAATTGGTCGCTTCCTATGGAGAAAAATCGGTAAGAATCTCAGAGTCTATAGTGTTCTCGCATTCATATTAAAAATGCGTTTTGTAAAACTGACAATAAAGTAAAGAAAAGCAAATAATATATGTATGTAAGTAAGACAAAATAAATAACCCGACTGCTGAACAAGGAACAAGCACATTTTTATTTTAAAAAGTGACAAGCAGGCGGGACCCAATTGAACGTATTTTTTTTTTAATTTGGCGGGTCCGCCAGCTTGTCACTTTTTAAAATAAAAATGTGCTTGTTTCTTGCATTTCAGTTCAGCAGTCGGGTTTTTTAGATTTTTTAAATAACTTTTTTTATATTTATTTTGTCTTACTTACATACATATATTATTTGCTTTTCTTTACTTTATTGTCAGTTTTACAAAACGCATTTTTAATATGAATGAATATAAAATATTAATTTTTTTTTAAAATTCCCGGTCATGTCACATTGGCATCCCACCGAATTAAGAAAGTGAAAGAGCTCCGAGTCCATGTTTTTAAACTTTCTCTTTGTATTATTTTTGCTAGTATTACACTAATGATAAATATGATATACCTTTTTGAAATCCTTGCAATAAGCCCTTTAATTTGATACCCATATTGTAGTATTCGAAACAAAACATTTTTTTTTTCACTATGTATAATGGCTTCGCACAGCCGCCATGTTTGATTTTTTCAAATGTCACCTATCTAAGAACACTTGGGCTGCTAAGAAGAATCTAACGATATCTCAATTATGTGAATCCGTTCAGCGGTTCTGGAGATATGAGGTAATAAAGAATATTACATACATACATACAAGATACGCGCGAAAAACATAACCCTTCCTTTGCAGTTGGGTAACAATAACAACAACAAGCACACACACACAAAAGTAGAGTTGATAATAGACCTTTATACAATAACGCAGTCACAATAAGCCAGGAAAGCCACATGTGCAGAAGGAATCATTGTCAATCTGTCTTATCTTCAACGTAGTAATATGCCTAAAGAAAATTGGTTCCGTGCGGGAAACGAACCTGCGACATGCAGAGGAGTAACCAACTGCTCAAACATTGAGCTAACGGTACAATGTAGTTAAATTTAATCCGTATATAAAAGTATGTAAAGTAAAATGTACGATGATGTTAAGTCATCAATATTCTTTAACTAGCAGCCGATTACACTAAAGCGGGACACATGCAAGTTCTTGTGTTAACGTTTTTATAAATTCTATCGGTCTTAAAACTTCTCTTATTTAAAATCACGCTGAATGTTTGGGTTTTCTTAAATTAAACTCTAAAAAGGATGAAATCGAGGATAGAAGGTGTGAATGTATGGAAAACTTAAAAAAAAGGATAAATTAAGAACTTTTATGAAAATTGAATACGATAAAATTCGCAATCACTTACTAGCTAATCAATATTTTGTATTTAAGCAAATAAAGAATTTACATGCATATTATATTGCATCAGACTGCTTGCAAAATGAACAGTCCAGAAACCCTTTCACATTTGTTTTAAAAGCTTGTTTACTACAATTATTATCAAATACAGAACATCATCATTATGTATTTAAATTAAAGTAATCAGTGGAAAATGTCGCAGTCATAACATTAAATAATTCATAACTGAAAATAAATTTGTTCATCATATTATATATTGTAATATAATTTTTATTCACAAATAAAATATTACTAAACCACGTGCCGAACATAAAACGTCTTCTTTACGCAAACGAAGACTTTTAATTACTTAATATGTTATTTGTAACTGCCATCTATTAACATAATTATCGTATTGCTAAATACCCTATTTGTTAAAACATTATAGCTTGTTATCTTTAAAAGACATGTATAAATTAATATTAATTTCTTTATCTTATTTGAGGACGTATTGAGTACCTGTATCAAGTAGTTATCTAATGTCTGACTTGCTATACGGTTAAAGATGTTTATAAATCAATATATATAAAACGCTTCCGTTACTGACTGACTGATAGACAACGCACAGCTGAAGCTACTGGGCGCAAGAAGCTGAAATTTGGCATGTATGTTCCTTGGAGTGTGTAGGGGAGCACTAAAAAAGGATTTTTGAAATTTCCCACGGGATCAGAATTTACACGGGAAAAACCTCCGACGCGAACAAAGTCGCGGGGAACAGCTAGTTTCTCATAACAATTACATTAGTTGGTCAGGACTGCAATAGGCCAGCCAACGGTAACTGGACGTGTCCGGAACTTTTCCACGATACGTGGAGACTACCGTTGTTTTCAATAAACAAGGTTACTTAATAATAAGAACAAAATGTACCACTAACCTGAGTGCTGGGGACGCCAAGTTCGACCTTCAAAGGTCACGCCCTGAGTGTGGTTTGTATGTGATATGAGGTGAGTAATTGTAACGTGTGATGTAAGTTACGGGTTCTAGGACGGTCACAAGGCGTCGATCTTCAGATGGCGCCGTCCCGACCAGCATCACACCCAACTCGTTTCCAGCAAGCGCGCGCTACGCGTGGTAGACAATAAGGCGATGTGTTCCGAGAAATATCACTGGATTCTTGTTAATCCGAGATTACAAAGTTCAATCAATCACTGAACACAATTAATCTGTTCATATCTCGCGAGATCCAATTCGATTTACAACAAATTCCGCGTGCCGGCCGACCGACGACAAGGCGGCGTATAATTCAACAATATCCCGGGGTTTTCAACAAATGGGGAATACACTTCAACCAACAAATAATTCGCGACCCAATTATCGGTCTCAACAGGCGAATTCAACAATATTTTACCAATTATATTAACACAAGAGGGTCCCGATGACCGGCATTTTTTCCAAGCAAGCAAAGTCAATCTGTCAAGTCAAAGAGGTTATGTCAAGTGTCAACATCAAAGACAATAGAATGTTGCCACACCAAAAAGAGCGTTCAAAATTACATTTGGGACGCAACATCTACCCCCCCCCCGGACGGGCCTACCCGTCCGCTAATCAATTGGAAGTCTTGACAAGGTTGCAAATTCAACACAGCTTCAATGCGGCCAAATACCGTAGCTAGTTCATTAAATGTGAGAACGGTGTCTCCCAACAATCTCCGCCAGCGTCCCTTTGCCGCTTTCACCGCGGCCCCAAAAATACCCCCCCAATGGGGGGCAGGCTGGCAGGTCAAACAACCAAGTGACCCCTCGGCGGGCCGAACTATTACCAATGTCAACCTAGTTCTCATTAAGGAAGGCGTATACCTCCTTCAAATAGTTACTTGTACCCTTGTAATTCGTACCGCAATCAGACCTAATCAACGAAGGTAACCCACGGCGAGACACAAATCTTTCCAAAGTCGCCTCAAAGGCCTCTGTCGAGAGGGAGGTTACCAGCTCCAAATGTACTGCCTTGGTTGACAGGCAGACAAACACACAAATAAGCCCTAACAATCTTGCTATTACGAAGGGTGGACGTCTTCAACAAAGGGGGACCAACAAAATCCGTTACGACGCCAGCAAAGGGCCTCGCCTCATTGACGCGATCAGCCGACAAAATCCAAAATTCTCGCTGCAGAATGGCCAACAGCGCATTGCAACCGGCATGCGAGTTCTTAGTGTGACGATCAGTCACCAACAATTGTACCAAGTTCAGTTACAACAAGGGCAGGAGCACCAATTTTAGGGTAAGGACAACTCACAAGGGTGACCTCAAACCAGGTCCTTCCCTCAACAGTGGTGTCAGCCGGTTCGCCAATTCCCCAAATCTTGCCTGAAAGGTCGTTCACCTTCAGGCCAACCTGTCCCGCTAACCAAGAAGACAAAAGGCAACCCCGGACTCCCGTCTCCAAAATGGCACAGACCACAATCGAGTCACCCAAGGGTCCCCAGACCGTGACCGAGGCCGTTGGCAACAAAACCGTCTTGATCGGGGGGTTCCTTTAGCGGGGCAGGCGTCAATCTCTTAGTGATGTCTGGGCGGCGACCGATCGCCGCTTCCAGGCTGCCTTCGTTCACGACGAGGCCAACAATCAAACCATTCGTCCGCGCGGTGTCCCAAGCCGCTCGCCATCACTGGAGGGGCATATCCCACCGAATGCCCGAATGGCGGAGGCCGCGACTCCAGCGGGGGACGTTCCGCCAACGGAGGGGAAAGGCAGCGGCGCCGACCCGGCCACTGCTGCCTAGCAGCCAATGCGCGTTCTCCCTGACGAGGGAAGACCAAATGGCGCTCGTGGGGCTCCCGTTCAACTTGCGCGGGGGGTGGAGAGCGGCGTACGGAATCGCGGGTCTCAGCCCGGTGCTCGTCTCCGGGGTACCCCCCCCTGCGCGAACCCCCCTCAGAAGCTGGTCTGCTGGAGCGGTTCGCGTTGGCGCACAAAATCTCCAAGTGGGACCCATCACAAATTCTACACGGGCGGGGGTCGGGGCAGTCCCGATGGAAGTGGGCCCCCAAGCACGAAAAGCACAAACGGCGTGCGTTGACAATACGGCGGCGGGCACTTACGTGCAAATTCAAAAAATCCGGGCAACGCGCCATGACATGCCCCGTTGCCTTACAAAAGTCACAATGATGAGGACTCCGGGCACCATCAAAACGGGGGGCGGGGCGAACATCAACAGGCCCCCTAGCCCGAGGACTCCGGGCGCCAGCCAAACGGGGGGCGGGGCGATCATCAACAGGCCCCCTAGCCCGAGGACTCCGGGCGCCAGCAAAACGAGGGGCGGGGCGATCAACAACAGGCCCCCTAGCCCGAGGACTCCGGGCGACAGCAAAACGGGGGGCGGGGCGATCATCAACAGGCCCCCTAGCCCGAGGACTCCGGGCGCCAACAAAACGAGGGGCGGGGCGATCATCAACAGGCCCCCTAGCCCGCGGACTCCGGGCGCCAGCAAAACGGGGGGCGGGGGGAACATCAACAGGCCCCCGGGCCCCAGTCCGTCCCTGGTCTCTGGGCTGAGAAGGTAGTGGGGGCGACCCCGTAGCGCCACGAGTGTTATCCGCAAACCGACACTCGTCTTCCAAAAATTTGAGGAGGTCGTCAAAGGGGGGAAGATGGGTGGCACCATCCCCACCATACTCCTGCTCAAAACGTGACCTCAACTCCGCGGGGAGCAACTGCAGCACTATGTGCACCAACAAGTAGGACCAATGTTCTACCGGTAACTCCAAGCGTCTCAAAGCGTTGGTCGCTGAAACCAACGGGTTCAGCAAGTCAATGGCCGGTAGCCCCAAAATCTGGTCGATGTGCACATCAGCCAGGCAGCGCTTGTTCTGATACCGTCGGGAGAGAAGCTCCAGAGCGGTCGGGTAAGAGGAATCCGTCACCGGCAAGTGCTGCACCAAGGCTCTGGCTTCGCCCTCCAGGACAGACAACAAATAGGCCAGCTTCTGGGCAGGTCCGAGGTCCAAACGTGCATCGACAAGACTCTCAAAGAGATCTAGGAAGCCCAGCCAGTGGTCCAAGCGACCGTCAAAATGTGGCAGCTCCAGGGTGGGCAGCCTACTCAATAGTCCAGGGCCTGCAACAACAGGGGTCTGCGGCTTGGCCGCATCAGGCACCCGGCTCCTCAAAATTTCCCGCGCTCGTAGACATATGACATCCCCCAGGTGGATAATCTGGTCATAGTGACCCAAAATCTTATCGCGGGCTGTCTGATCCATCACCCCCAAATCCACGTCCATGATGTACTCGTTGAAGCGTGTGAGCGCAGCATCAGCTGACTTGATCCTCTCAATCACTTGCCCATACCGAGCAAGGGTGAGCTCTTCCAATTCCACACGCTCAACAGTTGCAGCTGCCGATGTGCACCATCTCAACTGTGAGGTCAATCCCGCAGCAGCCTCCCTGACTGCCCTTAATGAGGCCATTGCAACAATCAAATATTAATACAAAACAACAATCAACAACCAACAATCAAATATTAAACAAACAGCAATGACTTGTTAGCCGGCCAAATATATTCAACAAAATAAAATTCTAATTCAATTATTTCAAGTCCAAATCCGACCCTGCACTTATTCCAAGTATGAATCTAGCTTGCTAAGGATGGCTAGTTACAAAATAAATAACAATTGAATGTATAATACAATACTGGATCAACCTCAAATTAAACATCAATAAGCACAACAATTGTCTGCATAATATTGAGCCGGAGAATCTCTATCAACACTCCAATAATTACTATAAATGCAATAACCAATACACACAATTCAAGTCCTATTATGTTAGACTATGTGTAATTATTATTTAGATAACCTTTCAAATTCAGATCAATGACATTCAATTATTAATTGCAACAAATACCAAACAACTTTTACAACAATATACCAACTTATGTACCAAATTATGTACCAAATTATACCAAATTATACCAATAATTCCTAATTTCACAAATAAATCTTGTTTGTCAATTCAATTCTAAGGGGCTAGCACTACAAATTACAGTACAAACTACAAGTACTATTTGAGCCCGGCTGACAAAGCAATATATTCAAACTTATCAAGTTATAAGTTGTGTTAAGTAATTAAACTCAAGTTTTAAGTTTTCAACAATATTCAAAACTTCCAATGTACTATGTGGATCTTATAAAACCACGCTCTGCTACCAGTTTGGTCAGGACTGCAATAGGCCAGCCAACGGTAACTGGACGTGTCCGGAACTTTTCCACGATACGTGGAGACTACCGTTGTTTTCAATAAACAAGGTTACTTAATAATAAGAACAAAATGTACCACTAACCTGAGTGCTGGGGACGCCAAGTTCGACCTTCAAAGGTCACGCCCTAAGTGTGGTTTGTATGTGATATGAGGTGAGTAATTGTAACGTGTGATGTAAGTTACGGGTTCTAGGACGGTCACAAGGCGTCGATCTTCAGATGGCGCCGTCCCGACCAGCATCACACCCAACTCGTTTCCAGCAAGCGCGCGCTACGCGTGGTAGACAATAAGGCGATGTGTTCCGAGAAATATCACTGGATTCTTGTTAATCCGAGATTACAAAGTTCAATCAATCACTGAACACAATTAATCTGTTCATATCTCGCAAGATCCAATTCGATTTACAACAAATTCCGCGTGCCGGCCGACCGACGACAAGGCGGCGTATAATTCAACAATATCCCGGGGTTTTCAACAAATGGGGAATACACTTCAACCAACAAATAATTCGCGACCCAATTATCGGTCTCAACAGGCGAATTCAACAATATTTTACCAATTATATTAACACAAGAGGGTCCCGATGACCGGCATTTTTTCCAAGCAAGCAAAGTCAATCTGTCAAGTCAAAGAGGTTATGTCAAGTGTCAACATCAAAGACAATAGAATGTTGCCACACCAAAAAGAGCGTTCAAAATTACATTTGGGACGCAACATTAGTATTCATTTACATGAATAACTTAAATTTAAACTAACAGTAAGGTTACTGATGAGCGTAGTACAGAGTCTTATACCGTGGTTATTCTTAATTCAGCAATCAAAATACTATTAATTTGCAAAACAACATTAAATGTTGTGACTATGACTTCGTTTACTGTTAAAGGTGTAATGAAACACCGATTTAATATATATCCATGCCAATATTATAAACTAAGTTTTTAAGCTAACATGGTCACTAACCGTATCATTAGAACTTAAAACAGGATATAATTATCATGTTTATTTATTTTTGCGAGTTTTTTTTGCCTGGGGGCCTTTAAATTTAGAGGTCACCACAGGATCGTTCGGTTAAGTAGTAACCAGCCTTAGTGTGCTGAACTACGAGTGGCCCTATCAAAAAAAAAAGATATTTCGGCACTGTTGCAAACGCTATGATGACAGATGAACTCATGAGGATGAGTAAGTTTCTGTCTTATACGTCTAAACGAATTTTGAAGGAAAATTAGTTTTTAACATTCAATTTTTAACACTTTTAACACTTAAATAAGAATCTTAAACTACATATATACATCTAAAAATAAACTAAAATATGGCATCCAGAAATTCGTGCGCATCGCTGTCCACTGGTAATGTGCCCAAAAGACTGGCGGCATTGCCACGTTGTATGGCAATGCTTAACCTCTGTCCAAGGTAAAAGCCAGCCCTTGGGTCACGCGAAGTGTCAACTAGGCGTCTGGATAGATCTTTAAATAATTTGTGAGCACTCGGACCCCACGGCTCCAAACGGCTCGAAAATATAACATCCAACAAGATTATTATACTTCCGCCGCTTGAGTTTCTCAGCAGCCGCAGCGGCAGTGCCAGCACAGCAAGACGAGCTAGGAAGATGGGATGACGCAAGAGTATCGACACAAGTTGCGTCCCACACTAAAGGCCTACCCATCTTCCAAGGAAATAAAGAAAAAAAAAATGCGGGTTGCACTCCGGGAGTGCCGGCAGAAGTGAAAACTTGAATATTAACGTTGTGCATTTTTGATATTTTGGAATGGTTAGGGAATAATTTTGCACGAATTGCTTTAATTATCAGTATAAAAGTACTATCATTTATGTGGTAGAATACGATATTTATTTATTGCGCTATCGTACACAAACATGACAATTTATATTACATTAAAAAGTTTATCTCTCGAAACAGCAGGCGCAGGTATACATTTTCGCCGCGCCGTAGAAAGAGAGGGGGATACTTCTCTACCACGACATAAGAAACACTGTATAATGCTTCCTATCTCATTTTCTCTCACGTTAAATCTTATAAATTTATGTGTCTGTCTCTTTTTACTGTCGCTTTTTCGTTTCATAAAATTTTAAATCACAACGACACTAAAGAAGTTTTCACTTCAAAAAACCCTGTTTCTTGCTGCTATTCAAGGCTTATATTTAAATGAGTTTCCCGTTTTATTAAGGTAAATATAATATAACTCAATTTTAATTACTTTTGTAATAGAATTTATTTAATTAACAATCCACATTATCAATTATTTTAAATAAATCGCTTATATCCCGACTTGGCGTTTCATTTGAAATTTCGGAATACTTAAAGTCATACATGTTTACATTATATAACTGTAACATTTTTGGAGATGGAGACAGATGGAGTAAACGTAACGCAAGATCCACCATCACGTTTCGTGTCATCATCAAACTTAACAGCATTTTAAGGGACAATCGGTTTCGTAATTTATTTTTCAGTATATGATATATCGAAAAAGCGCGTTCAATTTTAAAATGGTACAGTCATGAATGCAAGTGCAAGTTTGGAAATATTTTCAAGACGCTTATTAAATGCCCACTAGCGTCACAATCATCAAATACTTCCGAATACTGCCTAGTACTAGTACCTACATAGATATACTACTTCCTAGTACTAGTACGTAGATAATCTGTAATGTAGTAGTACTAGGCCGCTGACAGCCGCACGCCCCGCGGCCAATTATGTGATGCTTGTAAATGTATGTATGCCCCTAAAAATAACCTCGCCCCCCAACTCACCCCTCAACTCACCCCCCAACTCGTCCCCCAACTCGCCCCCCAACCGGCCCTCCAACTTGCCCCCCGACTCGCCCCCCAACTCGCCCCCCAACTCGTCCCCCAACTCGCCCCCCAACACGCCCCCCAACACGCCTCCAACACGCCCCCCAACACGCCCCCCAACACGCCCCCCAACACGCCCTCCAACTCGCACCCCAACTCGCCCACCAACTCGCCCCCCAACTCGCCCCCCAACTTTTACCCCAACTCGTCCCCCAACTCGTCCCCCAACTCGCCCCCCACTCGCCCCCAACTTACCCCCAACTCGACCCCAACTCGCCCCCCAACCGGCCCCCCAACTCGCCCCCAACTCGCCCCCAACTCGTCCCCCAACTCGCCCCCCAACTCGCACCCCAACACATCCCCCAACTCGCCCCCCAACTCGCCCCCCAACTGGCCCTCCAACTCGCCCCCCAATTCGCCCCCCAACTCGCCCCTCAACTCGCCCCTCAACTCGCCCCTCAACTCGCCCCTCAACTCGCCCCTCAACTCGCCCTTCAACTCCCCCCTCAACTCCCCACTCAATTCCCCACTCAACTCCCATCAACTCCCCTCTCAACTCCCCACTCAACTCCCATCAACTACCCCCTCAACTCCCTTCAACTCCCCCCACAACTCCCCACGAGCCCCCCCTCCCCCCACCCCGCTCCCACACGGGACCCCCCTTAACCCTCACCTCCCTGAACTCCCCACGCTTTTTCGTTTCATTAACTTTCAAACCACAGCGATGCTCAAGAAGTTTTCACATAAAAAAAAGACGGTTTTCGATCGGTCACGTGACCCTGACGCGAGTTTAACAGTTTTTACCTATACAAAAAGTGCTCAGCGCCGCTAAAGAAGTTTTCACTTCAAAAAAAAGGAAAATTTAGTCATGGGTAGGCCATGTCAAGTAATTGTATATTCTACTTCTCCTTAGCCTATGGTGTGTCCCATTGCTGAGCAAAGACCTCCCTTTTTTCCTTCCGAATCTCTCTGTCCTATCATCACCCCACATGGTATGGTATATAGCAGGGCTTCCCTAACTGTGCGTCGCGACGCCCAGGGGGCCCGCGGTACTATCCCAGGGGCATCGCGACTATTCGTGAGGTGATCTAAATAGGTTGGCTGTCTGTGTCGATGGACCGAGTCGAGTGAGCGTCATGTGCATTGTGATGCGGCTGGAGCTGGCGGCCAGTGCGAGGAGCTCAATTCATCAAGAATATCGTTCCATCAGCACTGCAGCATTTAGGGTTTTATTAACGTTTACGACATTATACTTGTGCGAGACAGGTTTCTCTGCAGTTGCTAAGATTAATAAGAAAAGTTAATTAAGAAATAGTACAGATTGAAAATACATTTAGAGACAGAGACGAAAGTGGCAATTTCGAAAGTTGAGTCTCGTTTTTAGAAACTATGCTCAAAAAAGCAAGCCCATGCTTCTCATTAATACCAAACGAAAAGAGATAAAAAGGGTGTGTTTGATTTCTATCTTGTTTGTTTGCGTTCATGTTTTTTTTTTGTCTTTATTTTCTAATAAAACATTTATGATATATGGAGTTTTTCTGACAAATTGTTATAGGGCTAAAACTACAACTAGTAGATAAATGCTAGGGCGTCGCAAAAATTTGCAACTTCCCTAGGGCGTCACAGTTAAAAAATGTTTGGGAAGCCCTGGTATATAGAACGGCTTTTTTTTCTGGGAGTTTCTTTGGAATAATGTTTGACTTAAATACGGATGAAGTCGCTGGCGGTACTAACTCGAGAACAAGGGTTAATGGTTGGGAAGCATTCCAACAAGTTAATTAAACTGTTGAATGGAATCAATTGGATTCAAGAAGGACAGGTCTTGTCGATGTAACGAAGCCTTGTAGGCCTATGTCCAGCGTCTTTGGATAGAATTGATGATTGACTGTTATATTCTGATCTTCGTTTTAAATAGATTTATTTCTAACATTACAGTTCATTTATATATTATTACAATACATATTATACATATTTACTACATACCCATATCTTTATTGATTACACCGAAACAAAAAAATACACAGAAAAGAGCACAAAGGTCCTGCTTATAATTATCTCATGAAATAAGCAGCACCTTTATGGTATGCAATATAAAATAATGTGTTTTATAGCCGACTATAGATAAATACGTTAGATTTTTATGTCTGAGTTAAGACCGAGGTAAGATGATAACTCGCGCATACTCGCTAGTCTTGCGCTTCCCAGTTGACGAACAAGTCCAGACTTTTATTAATAAATATGAACGTAAAATATCGTAAAAACTCTTTCAGCTTTTGCATGGTATCATCCATCCACCCTCAACAACTATGCATCATTTTCATACATTGAAAGAACAGAAATAAATAATATGTATTTTTTTGAGTAACAAGGCGTAGGCCTTACTGGCGGCGAATAGGGCTAGCTCACCTTTCCGTTAGGACCAGGCCCGGGTCGATAGTGCGTCTTGTTCCACGCGCGCTTCGATCAACAATACCAACTAGATATCGGGTCGGCGCAAAAAAATACGTCTCGGTAAATAACAGCGCACTTGAGAAGTGAGCTCTTATTTTGTTTAGTTCGCTTGACACACAGCCAATGTAAACACGTTTTACAATGCCGCAATGTGTATTCAAAAGTTGCAAAAATAATGCCCGAAAAAGCAATTTAACGGCCGGAGCGTCTTACTTTCGGTAAGTACATGTAGAATAAGTTACATTTTAAGCTTTAAACCAACAAATAATATCATATGTTGAAGAAATTTACCGACTTTAAACCACCGCTACAATTGTTTGGCCAAGGTTGGCCAATACACGGGCAAACTTTTGAAACGAATCAAATGTACTTTATCTGTTGCCATTTAAGGTTGATGCCACTAAATGATATTTATTTTATGTCTTTTCATTTCTAAGTAACAGGAGTAATTTATTGGTTTAGTAGCCGTATAAGTACATATTCACGCGGACAGCATTTAGCTTTGATTTTGTACGTGACCCGTTATCTAGTTGGTATTGTTGATCGAAGCACGCGCGCCTCAAAGAGCAGTCAGCACCAGTGACGGGCCCGACAGAACCATTACTTGCCGGGGTCGCGGGAAACTTCTCACTAGATACTGCTCGGGAACGTAAGGTGGGTTTTTAGTCAGAAGAAAACTGACAATTTCTTCTGTGTGATTTCCCACCGGAAAAAAGGTACCAGGTATTGGTCATCACAATCACAATACTTTCCTCATCAATCTAGGGTATTAATTTGATTAAAATAAAATCACATGATCTAGTTTTTACTGGTGACTAGTTGGGAGCTTACCATAACGCAGATAAAGTCAAGCAATTGGATAAATAACACATCTATTTTTTAGTAAATTCAGTACATAAAGCCGGTGTTTACCAGCTGGCTGAGAAGAAACACCGAAACAAACTCTCGTTTGGATGTTAAAGTCTCTTTTGAAGTCCAGACAATTCGTACTGTATGAGAAACTTGTAGGTCTATGTGCTCGAATTATTTGACGAACCACGTCAAAGAAAGAATATAAATGGATGAGTTTACCAACTAATTCAATAATAAGTAAGTATTATAAAAAACGGAAAATTAGTTCTTCTTGAAATGGGAAGTTGAAAACTCATGACCATCAAGTATTCATCAAAGCTTAATATTTTTTATCAAACCTACCTATTAACAACTTTTTGGCATTTTTTTCTACAAAAATTATGTAAGCAGCCAAATCCGCTTTAAAAATAATCCTATTATTTCGTCAGCATGCTAAAATGATTTATTGCAGTAAAAACTAAGCCTTTTGTTAAAATATCCTATAACATTTATGACTTAATATACTCGTAATTCACACAGTCATAGTTTTAGTTAAGGAAACCGGTTTTGTTTTGCAGTTGACATTCTATCTTATTTATGCTAGCATTATGTCGTCCAGTTTAGGCGGATTTTGGGGATTGGCTTATTAATCTGTTTTGCGAACTATCGATTTATGTTTTAAAAGGTTTTTTTTAACAGCTACTAACTAATACGGTCAGCCTACCTAGTAGGATGCTTGTAGTAAATGTGTACGTATTGTTTGCTTATTAAAACACTAGCGGTTGCTCGCAACTTTGACCGCATGATTTTTCATAATAACTTTTTTCCTATTTCAACCCCTTAGGAGATGTTTTTGAAAAACAAAAATGATTAAAATCGGTTCGGCTACGTAAATGCGTAATCTATTACGCTTTTATGCCGCTGAATATATGTATTATAAAAGTCTGTCTGTCTAAGATAGACGCTTGCATTTATAATATTAGTATGGTAAGTGCATATAAATTATAAACATACAGGGCTACTGGTAACTCGACGTATTCCTTGCAGGACGTCATAGCAGGGTTAAATGTCACAAATTAAGTCACCCAATGTTCTACCGAAATTCATTTTTTTTTTGCTTTAGACAACAATTTATATGAAGTATTAACAAAAATTACAAAAATGCATGTTTGGTTAAAAGTTATTTTGGCGAAGGTACGAAGCCAAGGTAAAATTACGCTTGCTGTCGCTTCATCAGTTATAGCAGCCACATTGTTGCCAGGTGGGAAAACTGCTTATACAATGTTCCGATCGATTTAGACCGCACAGAAAGCCCTGTTTGTAATATTTCAAGAAACAGCGATAAAGCTAAGGTTCTTCGTGATTGTAGCCTTATTATATGGGATGAGTCCACAATGGCCAATCGAAAAGCAGTAGAAGCAGTAGACAGAACGTTGCGTGATGTCAAGCAAAATGATCAACCCATGGGTGGCATTACTATGCTTTTTTGTGGCGATTTTCGTCAGACTCTCCCTGTAATATCACGTGGAACAACAGCTGATGAAACGACCAAGCAGCAACAATAAACGCTGAAATTTTGAGCTATGTTCCGGGGGATTATGTTGAGTATATCTCCATTAACAGAGTCATGGAAGAAGGAGAATCTACAAGCTACCCAGTAGAATTTTTAGAATCCCTCAGTGCTCCTGGACTACCAGCACATAAAATAAAATTAAAAGTAAGCGTACCCATAATGCTTCTTAGAAATTTAAGCCCCCAAAATTTTGCAATGGCACCAGGTTAAAAATGACCAATTTACAACGAAATTTGATAGAAGCAGAGATTTTAACAGGGTGTGGAAAAGGTGAAAGTGTTTTCATTCCTCGGATTCCTCTCATTCCAAACAATTTTCTATTTAGTTTTAAACGACTGCAGTTTCCAGTCAGCCTATGTTTTGCGATGACAATTAATAAAGCCCAAGGTCAGACGCTGAAAGTTGTGGGTGTAGATCTAAGTATCAGCTGTTTCTCGCACGGTCAGTTGTATGTGGCTCTGTCACGGGTTAGCAATCCTAGGAGCCTATATGCTTTCATCCCCGATGGCCATACGTCAAATATCGTATACAGAGAAGCATCACTGTAAAGTAAATTTTTAGCTACCTACCCAAACGACGGTATATGTAATTCAAAATATGCTGCCCGAAAAGTCACTATTCCACGCGGACAAAGTCGCGGGCACAGCTAGTAGAAAGTAAGGCCTCGGTCACGAAATCAGCGGGAGCGGGACGGCGGCGGCGGTGCGGGAAGCGGCGCTGTGCGCGGTCTCGAAGCCAGCGCGGGTCAGAATTCGCGGCGCTAAAGCGGCGTAGTGCGTAGAATACTACTGCTCAACACTACATCAATGCAGACTCACACGTACCGCTAGATTGGTTTGCACCGCTCGCTCGTCCAACGCTCGCCGACCACTGCCCGTGCCGGCCGCTGCCTTCGAGGCCAGTTCCATATAAATGTGTGAATTGAAACGCGCCGCTTCCCTCGCCACCGCCACGGTAATATTATCATACAGTATTGTAACTCGGCCGTATCTTAGAAATAAATGCCTACAGCCGCGCGGTACGTAAACATGGGATAGGGCTGCCCGCCTCCAGCATTTTAATTACATTTGCCTACTTTTTGTTTCCATTTAGTTTTGTGATTGTAAATATACTATTTTTATATAAACAAATAAAATATTTTGTGAATTGAATAGGAAGTGTTCAATAAAAATGCGTGTTGTTTTTTGATTGGTAGATTTAATTATTAAAAAAACACGTTTATATTTTTTCTAGTATTATTTATACACAGTACAATAAACAACTATTATTAATAATAAAATACCACGTCTTTACTTTGAATTATACAAACTAACAAAACAAAACACATATGCCCCGAGGTTTTAACACAAGCGTACCTACCGTATCATGATTCATGAACCGCCTATAACTACCTATTTCACTCGTGTCAATAACTTTCCTTTACTCTATTCACTTTATTTATTAATCCAGACATCTTTTTTTTCGGGAGATAAAAGGAAATACTTATCCATTAAAAAGAAACACATTATGTACATACCTACTAGTAAGTAAAATTATTTAAGTCTTAGGTACCTTTCAAAGTTTCCAGGCAATCTAAAAAAAGTTATCTCTGGATGCGTTATTGACGAATTCATGCAACCAAAAACAGCACAATATATCCTACTCGTCATATTAAATATGTACTTGAACTTATTTATAGCGAAAAATCGCGCGGTTGTTAAAAAAACAACACACCGTCCGTTCGTCACTGCGGCACAGTCGCCGGTCGCTACTGTCATTAAACCGAGCGCACACCGAGAGCGAGGCGCATAGGTATAGCTCGTGCTTCGTCCGTCTGTATGAAGTCGGAATACTGTATACATAATATTACCGTGCCACCGCCGTCGTCTCCCCGTGCCCGCTGACTTCGTGACCGAGGCCTTAGGGATCAAAGTAACATTTTTCCTCTTTATATCTCTATCTTTATATTAATGAGTAATCACGTAGAAAATGATAAGGGAAGTAAATAAATCATTTGTTACGTCAATCCATCAACAAAGCCATCCTCCTTATAGATTATATTAAAATCAATCATCCTCAAACTCTTCTGTCATCAGAATTTACAGACCAATTGTAAGATAAACATAATATTTAACCATCCTCACAATAAACATGACCCAAATCTTATCATTTGTTGACAATTCCAACATGTTTGGACGAGCCGTGGGAATAGCTGATAATTGTGCGACATTATTATTGAATATAGTTATCAGATGGTAAAACTTACCTATTTTAATACAATTTTTGAAATGTTTTGTCTTTTGGGTTTAATGAAAAGTTAATGGATTCATGAGTAAGTAAGTGCATTGTGTAATATATGATATATTCACTTCTTACAAAACAGTGAAGGAAAATATCGTGAGGAAACCGGTACCATCAGAAAACATTCGAAATCCACCAACAAGCATGGTGGATTATTGCCCATTCATTTACATTACATCAATGATATTATACAACGTGTAACGTTGAAACCCCATATCTATCCAAAAGGGCTGAAGACAACATCTGGTATGGAGTCCTCTATGCACAGTTTCAGCTTAAAATAAGTGACTCAAAGAATTGATACCAAATTATCGGTTTCATAATTATATTTCTTGAATACCAATCATATCAAACGTGTCACAGCACTACGAGGGTCAATAACTTTTCACGTCACTTGCCAATAACACGATAATTATCTGCGTTCTTCTTAATTTGGAAAATTCTGTCTCCGGTGTCAATGTATTGAAATTTCTAATAAGTTCCACACATGTAGACAGGTTTACAAAACCCTTGCCATATCGTTTGTTATCATCCAAAGAAGCAGTGCACTTGGTATGTATATACCCTTTAAATTACACGTTGTATATAATATCATTGCATTACATTTACTTCCCGTATTTTTTCAACTGAACAGTTCGATATATTGTTTCGTATTTCAGGGTTACTTACGACCCAATAAAAATCGAAGTACATATTTAGCATCATACGTATGTTTGTCCCATCTGCGTTCCTCTGCGATCTATTTATACCCCGGTGTATGAGTTCTAGAACATTCTTGGAAAATTGACTCACTGTTTATACTGCCAAGAATATTCCAGAAGCTACTAGACCGCTACTGCTACTCACCGCTAGATGACGTTAGGGTCTCGAACATTCTAGATTTCTGTCGAAGTTTTTCGATGTACTTCGCTAAACGACTGGCGTAACAATAGTTAAGTCCGAATCACACGTCGTGGGTTTTTAAATTTGTGTGAGTAATGGCTGTTAGACTCTTAAAAGTCATAAGTGATAATTTCTTAAGTAAAAGATGCAAAAATATTGAATATAGGTACATACCTACAAACTCACACGCGATTAGTTATGTATGTTTATCTGCTTAGTCTTTGCCCGGCTGTATTGAGGTTGGCGTTCAGTCTGACCGAATGGAGTTGAATACTAGTATTTTACATGAAGTTACTACCCATCTGACTTTCACAACCCAGTAACTGGGTAGCTGGGTAACCCTCTGGCAAGACTGGTGTCAGATTTTGTCGCTTCTGACAACTCGTAACGACTGTCAAAGATGTATACGACTTAAAGTGCCTTCCAAGCCACGGAGAAATGTAGATACTTTTTTTATTTATTTTTTTCGTGACCTAAATCTCGCCTGATGGTAAGCGATAGATGACGATAACGAGCGAGCCCAGAAGATGCCTATTTACTCTTGCTTTAAATGCTGAAAGGTCATAAGTGGCAGGGAACACAGAAGCCGGCAGAGAATCCCACAACTTGGCTGTGCGCACAATAAATGTGGAGGAGAAGCGCTTGGTACGACAAGACGGTATATCAAACTAGTGTGGATGGGACCCAGCCGTAGCATACCTACTTAAATCAAGAAGGTGGACCCAGAGTAAATAAAAAATTGCTTATTTTCTGTACTAATAAGAAAAAATGATGAAGGTAGTACTCTGTAACTATCCTGATCAAACGTATGGCTTTAACTTTAGCCGGAAGCAGTACGATAAATATTTGATAGGTATACAGGGCTACTGGTAACTCGACGTATTCCTTGCAGGACGTCATAGCAGGGTTAAAATGTCACAAATTAAGTCACCCAATGTTCTACCGAAATTCATTTTTTTTTTGCTTTAGACAACAATTTATATGAAGTATTAACAAAAATTACAAAAATGCATGTTTGGTTAGTGATATTTGCCAAGGTTTAAGGCTTTTTTGAACTTTTAATTATTAACAAAAATCTGCCACGTCATCTATGATAATAACTTAAATTTCAGTACATTCGCGCCGTAAATCATTTTTAAATTGGTTTCAAATGATTTAATCTGAGATTTTTCATTAAAAAACGAAAAGTCTAACTAACTTAAAAACTACTGAAGAACATTTGACGGCTTCATTTCTTTCATTTCAACCCTGCTATGACGTCCTGCAAGGAATACGTCGAGTTACCAGTAGCCCTGTATACCTATCAAATATTTATCGTACTGCTTCCGGCTAAAGTTAAAGCCATACGTTGGATCAGGATAGTTACAGAGTACTACCTTCATCATTTTTTCTTATTAGTACAGAAAATAAGCAATTTTTTATTTACTATGGGTCCACCTTCTTGATTTAAGTAGGTATGCTACGGCTGGGTCCCATCCACACTAGTTTGATATACCGTCTTGTCGTACCAAGCGCTTCTCCTCCACATTTATTGTGCGCACAGCCAAGTTGTGGGATTCTCTGCCGGCTTCTGTGTTCCCTGCCACTTATGACCTTTCAGCATTTAAAGCAAGAGTAAATAGGCATCTTCTGGGCTCGCTCGTTATCGTCATCTATCGCTTACCATCAGGCGAGATTTAGGTCACGAAAAAAATAAATAAAAAAAGTATCTACATTTCTCCGTGGCTTGGAAGGCACTTTAAGTCGTATACATCTTTGACAGTCGTTACGAGTTGTCAGAAGCGAGAAAATCTGACACCAGTCTTGCCAGAGGGTTACCCAGCTACCCAGTTACTGGGTTGTGAAAGTCAGATGGGTAGTAACTTCATGTAAAATACTAGTATTCAACTCCATTCGGTCAGACTGAACGCCAACCTCAATACAGCCGGGCAAAGACTAAGCAGATAAACATACATAACTAATCGCGTGTGAGTTTGTAGGTATGTACCTATATTCAATATTTTTGCATCTTTTACTTAAGAAATTATCACTTATGACTTTTAAGAGTCTAACAGCCATTACTCACACAAATTTAAAAACCCACGACGTGTGATTCGGACTTAACTATTGTTACGCCAGTCGTTTAGCGAAGTACATCGAAAAACTTCGACAGAAATCTAGAATGTTCGAGACCCTAACGTCATCTAGCGGTGAGTAGCAGTAGCGGTCTAGTAGCTTCTGGAATATTCTTGGCAGTATAAACAGTGAGTCAATTTTCCAAGAATGTTCTAGAACTCATACACCGGGGTATAAATAGATCGCAGAGGAACGCAGATGGGACAAACATACGTATGATGCTAAATATGTACTTCGATTTTTATTGGGTCGTAAGTAACCCTGAAATACGAAACAATATATCGAACTGTTCAGTTGAAAAAATACGGGAAGTAAATGTAATGCAATGATATTATATACAACGTGTAATTTAAAGGGTATATACATACCAAGTGCACTGCTTCTTTGGATGATAACAAACGATATGGCAAGGGTTTTGTAAACCTGTCTACATGTGTGGAACTTATTAGAAATTTCAATACATTGACACCGGAGACAGAATTTTCCAAATTAAGAAGAACGCAGATAATTATCGTGTTATTGGCAAGTGACGTGAAAAGTTATTGACCCTCGTAGTGCTGTGACACGTTTGATATGATTGGTATTCAAGAAATATAATTATGAAACCGATAATTTGGTATCAATTCTTTGAGTCACTTATTTTAAGCTGAAACTGTGCATAGAGGACTCCATACCAGATGTTGTCTTCAGCCCTTTTGGATAGATATGGGGTTTCAACGTTACACGTTGTATAATATCATTGATGTAATGTAAATGAATGGGCAATAATCCACCATGCTTGTTGGTGGATTTCGAATGTTTTCTGATGGTACCGGTTTCCTCACGATATTTTCCTTCACTGTTTTGTAAGAAGTGAATATATCATATATTACACAATGCACTTACTTACTCATGAATCCATTAACTTTTCATTAAACCCAAAAGACAAAACATTTCAAAAATTGTATTAAAATAGGTAAGTTTTACCATCTGATAACTATATTCAATAATAATGTCGCACAATTATCAGCTATTCCCACGGCTCGTCCAAACATGTTGGAATTGTCAACAAATGATAAGATTTGGGTCATGTTTATTGTGAGGATGGTTAAATATTATGTTTATCTTACAATTGGTCTGTAAATTCTGATGACAGAAGAGTTTGAGGATGATTGATTTTAATATAATCTATAAGGAGGATGGCTTTGTTGATGGATTGACGTAACAAATGATTTATTTACTTCCCTTATCATTTTCTACGTGATTACTCATTAATATAAAGATAGAGATATAAAGAGGAAAAATGTTACTTTGATCCCTAAGGCCTCGGTCACGAAGTCAGCGGGCACGGGGAGACGACGGCGGTGGCACGGTAATATTATGTATACAGTATTCCGACTTCATACAGACGGACGAAGCACGAGCTATACCTATGCGCCTCGCTCTCGGTGTGCGCTCGGTTTAATGACAGTAGCGACCGGCGACTGTGCCGCAGTGACGAACGGACGGTGTGTTGTTTTTTTAACAACCGCGCGATTTTTCGCTATAAATAAGTTCAAGTACATATTTAATATGACGAGTAGGATATATTGTGCTGTTTTTGGTTGCATGAATTCGTCAATAACGCATCCAGAGATAACTTTTTTTAGATTGCCTGGAAACTTTGAAAGGTACCTAAGACTTAAATAATTTTACTTACTAGTAGGTATGTACATAATGTGTTTCTTTTTAATGGATAAGTATTTCCTTTTATCTCCCGAAAAAAAAGATGTCTGGATTAATAAATAAAGTGAATAGAGTAAAGGAAAGTTATTGACACGAGTGAAATAGGTAGTTATAGGCGGTTCATGAATCATGATACGGTAGGTACGCTTGTGTTAAAACCTCGGGGCATATGTGTTTTGTTTTGTTAGTTTGTGTAATTCAAAGTAAAGACGTGGTATTTTATTATTAATAATAGTTGTTTATTGTACTGTGTATAAATAATACTAGAAAAAATATAAACATGTTTTTTTAATAATTAAATCTACCAATCAAAAAACAACACGCATTTTTATTGAACACTTCCTATTCAATTCACAAAATATTTTATTTGTTTATATAAAAATAGTATATTTACAATCACAAAACTAAATGGAAACAAAAAGTAGGCAAATGTAATTAAAATGCTGGAGGCGGGCAGCCCTATCCCATGTTTACGTACCGCGCGGCTGTAGGCATTTATTTCTAAGATACGGCCGAGTTACAATACTGTATGATAATATTACCGTGGCGGTGGCGAGGGAAGCGGCGCGTTTCAATTCACACATTTATATGGAACTGGCCTCGAAGGCAGCGGCCGGCACGGGCAGTGGTCGGCGAGCGTTGGACGAGCGAGCGGTGCAAACCAATCTAGCGGTACGTGTGAGTCTGCATTGATGTAGTGTTGAGCAGTAGTATTCTACGCACTACGCCGCTTTAGCGCCGCGAATTCTGACCCGCGCTGGCTTCGAGACCGCGCACAGCGCCGCTTCCCGCACCGCCGCCGCCGTCCCGCTCCCGCTGATTTCGTGACCGAGGCCTTACTTTCTACTAGCTGTGCCCGCGACTTTGTCCGCGTGGAATAGTGACTTTTCGGGCAGCATATTTTGAATTACATATACCGTCGTTTGGGTAGGTAGCTAAAAATTTACTTTACAGTGATGCTTCTCTGTATACGATATTTGACGTATGGCCATCGGGGATGAAAGCATATAGGCTCCTAGGATTGCTAACCCGTGACAGAGCCACATACAACTGACCGTGCGAGAAACAGCTGATACTTAGATCTACACCCACAACTTTCAGCGTCTGACCTTGGGCTTTATTAATTGTCATCGCAAAACATAGGCTGACTGGAAACTGCAGTCGTTTAAAACTAAATAGAAAATTGTTTGGAATGAGAGGAATCCGAGGAATGAAAACACTTTCACCTTTTCCACACCCTGTTAAAATCTCTGCTTCTATCAAATTTCGTTGTAAATTGGTCATTTTTAACCTGGTGCCATTGCAAAATTTTGGGGGCTTAAATTTCTAAGAAGCATTATGGGTACGCTTACTTTTAATTTTATTTTATGTGCTGGTAGTCCAGGAGCACTGAGGGATTCTAAAAATTCTACTGGGTAGCTTGTAGATTCTCCTTCTTCCATGACTCTATTAATGGAGATATACTCAACATAATCCCCCGGAACATAGCTCAAAATTTCAGCGTTTATTGTTGCTGCTTGGTCGTTTCATCAGCTGTTGTTCCACGTGATATTACAGGGAGAGTCTGACGAAAATCGCCACAAAAAAGCATAGTAATGCCACCCATGGGTTGATCATTTTGCTTGACATCACGCAACGTTCTGTCTACTGCTTCTACTGCTTTTCGATTGGCCATTGTGGACTCATCCCATATAATAAGGCTACAATCACGAAGAACCTTAGCTTTATCGCTGTTTCTTGAAATATTACAAACAGGGCTTTCTGTGCGGTCTAAATCGATCGGAACATTGTATAAGCAGTTTTCCCACCTGGCAACAATGTGGCTGCTATAACTGATGAAGCGACAGCAAGCGTAATTTTACCTTGGCTTCGTACCTTCGCCAAAATAACTTTCGTAAGAAATGTTTTACCCGTTCCACCGGGTGCATCTACAAATAACATTTCTCCCAAAGTACTATCAACACTGCGGCACACCCGATCAAATATCAAACGCTGTTCATCAGTTAGCCTCGAGACATCAGTTTGTAAAATTTCGGCTAGGTCAATTGGATCATAGTTGGTTTCCATCGCGTAATCTCTATTAATACGTTCACCGTCAAATGATGCCTCCGGCATGCCATATTGAGATATAGGATTACCCCCAATAGATGTAACTATATCTTAAATAGCCAACAAACAACGATTCAATTGACTTTCACGTAATCTCTCCTCAATTGGGTTGTTATCATTAAGTTGTACGTGCCTAAAAAAATCCTCAGCCAATTTGTTCTGATTCTTATACCACAACTGTGCAGCGTCAGAAAATGCACAATACGCCAGGATGACTGCAAACAAATGTTGCAACCGATGAGGACTTTCGCTAATACTTGTTTCTGACAAAGCACCATCCCAATGTTGATCCCCATTCAGCAAGTGACGTGCCCGGCAAGCGGCTTGGTATGTAGGGTGTACGATATTGTCAACTTTTCGGAGATCGGCAAAAGAAGTAGGCCGTATATAACCGTATAAACCTTACCAATGACATGATCTTTAAAAATACCTGGTTCACCTACTACAACTGTTCCACGTCTTCTGCGGTTAAAAATACCCTGTTGTTTATTATAGGTATAATACAATGGAACTTCGTTGTATAAGAGTGTCTTAGCAAATGCGTCTGTTTCGCAAAGATTAAAGAAAGCGAGCAGAGTGGTTCGTCTTGGGTTGTCCAAACGCTCCGTTACATTATCAGGGTTGAAGTATATTCTTTGTCCACCTTCAAGATGAACGTCAAGGTGGATGACGGGTGGATATGTCTCGTGGATCGAAAAACTTAAAATACGCTAAACTGCCACGTTGTCCGTACTCTCTGGGAGCTCAGACGGGTTTCCCTATCAGCAAAAGTCTCAGACTCACGCAATAGCGCGTGAGCTTCGCGATCGACAAATAAACGTGCCTTTCGTTGTTCCTCGTTTTCCCTATACGGAATTGTCATCATTCGAGAACGATTTGAACTCAGGCGAGATTCTCGCTGAGTCAAAGTTTCTGCAGCACGAAACCTAGCCTGATGTTCCCGAGTTGCAGAGAGCCTTGCCTCACGACCTTCCTCAGATTCCTGTGATCGAACTAATCTCATCCTTTTAGCATTTCTGCTAAATTGTGAGAGGTTGGATCTTCTTCGAGGCATTCTTACAATAAAATAGTACTTACTACTTAACACACAGTTATTTAGTAAACACGTACTATCGTAAACAATTAAATTATAAATACTTACAGATTATTATACAGTCTAAAATTATCACAGTTTAAGTAATAAGTGTTAAGACATGTAAACCAAACGTACTAACTTTATAAAACAAAAGAATTGCTAGAAAAATTAATTACTAACCTGAGCTAATAAACTTATACTTAATAAAGAAAATCAAGAAAAGAAATAAAGAATACCAAATACTTATAATATTTATATCCTAAATACAAATTAATATAAGTATACCAAAAATCAAGGAAAGAAATGCCTAACTTATAACAAATGTTTACAATATTTATTTACAAACCCTAAATAAAAATTAAGATAAGTAAATACCCAAAAATCAAGGAAAGTAGTAGGTACGTACTCTGATGAATACCTTAACAAATGTTAGCCGTGATTCTTTAAATTGACATAACTTTTTTATTTATGAACCGATTGACATGAAATAAACACTAAATGTTAATTGAAGCTTACTACAATATATTCGTGAAAACCGCATCTAAATCTAATAAGTCGTTTCTGATATTAGCGTGCACAAACACACAGACAAACAGACAAAAAAAAATAATAATTACAATTTCGGGTTCGGCATCGATATAATAACAACCCCTGCTACTTTTTTTTTTATATATTTCCATTGTACAGACACCACTTTTCTACAATTTTATTATATGTATAGATAGATACGTTATAGTCAAACAAATATGATCGACAAAACCGGCCAGATGTGAGTCATCTCGAGCGCAAGTGATTCTGTATGAATAATTGTGGTTTTAACGCGTTATTTTAAAATCATAACCGAATCGATTTATAATCGATTTGATAAGGTTCTTATTAAATTGATTAGAATACACTCTTTTGTTTTCTATACGACATGGTACAGTTTGGAAAGCTTTTTTATGTGTAATACGAGTAGAACCCACAAAGGTGTACTATTTTCAAAACAAAAATAGTTACGTCATGCGTCTTTTTGGGGTCATAAGATTTCATATGAACCAAATATTCAATTAATCAGTCCAGTAGCATGGAGCAAATTAAGTGTGATTGATAGATAAGGATAAGTCACTGTTTTTTCTTTTTGTTTAAGAAAACTTTGCCACACCCGAAATTTCTCCTGTATGATGGTAGCGTTTATAAATACTAGATTTCCTATACCAGACAAACATTTGTTTCTAGCAAAAATCGAACCCGCGACACGTAGCCGTAAACGTATCGTCAATCTTTGACTCAGCCCACATGCGAGCGATCTTATATGGGTTCCATTTTTCATTTCTTCGTAAGAAACCCTAAAAAAGTATTATTGTACATTTGTTTGTAGAAGGAAAATTGAAAGTACCTCTGATCCGATTACTGAAATTAATTTGACTTATTATATTTATGTTTCAGTATAATATTACTTAGCGCTGTATTACTCATTTTTAGGGTTCCGTAGTCAACAAGGAACCCTTATAGTTTCGCCATGTCCGTCTGTCTGTCCGTCTGTCCGCGGTTTAGCTCAAAAACTATTGGTACTAGAAAGTTGTACTTTGGTATGAGTATACACGTTAATGACGCCAAAAAAGTAGTAAAATAAAATTTTGAAAAAAACAATTATTTAGGGTACCTCCCATACATGTAAAGTGGGATGATATTTTTTTTTTCGTTCTTCCCATAGTGTGGGATATCGTTGGATAGGTCTTTCAAAAATATTAGGGGTTTGGTAAGATCGTTTTTTGATTAAGTAAACCGTTCGTGACTTATCAAGCTTTAAAGTACCAATTTTCGTTAGAGTCAAGTGTCCCCCCTCAATCAACTAAACGGTTGTAGTTAGAAATTCAAATGTCACTGCAGTAGTACCTATATATAACGAAATTTAAAGGAAAACTATCACACATAAGTGGGCTTTACAAGTTTACGAGTAATAGTCGACCAATTGATTGATATATTGATATACAAAACGACATTGACACTTACTCTGTAGCCGAGTCCACTGTCTGTGATGCAGAAGATTGTTTGTCTTTGTTACCACGGGACAACAGTAATAAATGTCTAAAAATTTTTCAACAAAACATTCGGAGTGTAAATTGTAATTTGCCAGGTTTATTACCTATTCTCGTAAGAACTGGGGTAGATTGGGATTGTATTATTTTAACTGAGTGTTGGTTGCCTTCTACGCGTTTTATACCTTCGATAGATGGTTATGATAGCTTTGCTTCCACTAATCATAATACACAAAATGAAGGCGTAATCGTATATTACAAAAAAGACTTATTTATTTCAGTTAGCGAACCGGTTATTCTCGACTCTAATTGTCTTGTGATAAATTTTAATGAAGAAACGGTAGCTGTTGCTATTTATAGACCACCTAGCAATAGAAACATTAGCAATTTCCTACAATCACTCAATAATCTATTATTGAAATATTCAAATAAGAAAAATGTTATATTGCTGGGTGATATAAATATCGATATAACTGACCAAAGTAAGGACACCAATCTTTGTGCATACTTAGAAATGCTGGCATTCCACGGAATGATACCTGCGCATGTGCTTCCGACGCATAATAAGACGTGTCTTGACCACGTATTACTGAAGACAAAATTGACTGCTCGTTGTCTTGTTTTGCAAACGACACTCACTGATCATAACAGTGTTGCTTTGTATATTTCTACCACGTCTAGTCATAAGCCCGCAAAAGTAATTAAATATATTAACTACGAAAGTTTGGATACCGAAATAAAAAACATTGACTTTAGCACATTATATACATTCGCAGATGTAAACGATGCCGCGGCTTATTTTCACAATCTACTTCACTCGGCTATAATGAAAAACTCCAAAGTAGTAAAAATATCCAAACGTAAGAATATCATAAAACCGTGGATAACTCCTGGTATGCTCAAATGTTTAAAAAATCGCGACAATTTATATAAGAAATGTAAAAAGGAACCTGATAATGAAACGTTAAGGACTACTTACAAACGCTACAGGAATTTTTGCACTTGTCTTCTAAAAAAGCTTAAACGGGAATACGAGAAACATCAATTTCAAAATGCAGGCACTGATAGCAAAAAGCTCTGGAAACTTGTTAAAGAGATTACGTATACTAATAAACTAAAAGAAATACCACTAGAACTCATTAGCTCAAATGATCCACAGAAGTCGGTAAATATTATAAATCACAATTTCGCAAATGTTGGAAAAAGATTAGCTGAAAATATAAGCAAAACTGCTCTCCCTAGTGAACCAATCACCTTAAATTCGTGTTGTCATTCCTTCGTTCTTTTACCAACAGACGAAGATGAGGTTGGTTCACTTATAGCTGGTTTAAAAAGCAATTGCTCGGTTGGCTTAGATCTAATATCTGCAGAAATTTTAAAGAGAAATAAGGATGTCTTACGTTTGCCGATATCGCATATATGTAACCTATCGCTTTCAACTGGAGAATTCCCTAAGATCTACAAGAAGTCTAGAATTCATCCAATCTACAAAAACGGGGACAGAGACTGTGTCAATAATTATAGGCCGATTTCCATTCTACCTACACTCTCAAAAATTTTAGAACGTATAATTAATAAAAGACTTGTAAAATATCTGGAAAATAAACATCTTTTATCACCAGCACAATTTGGATTTAGGGCAAATAGGTCTACAGCAGATGCAGTATCCGAGCTTACAAATCATATAGTTAATAAGCTAGACAGTAAAAAGAAAACAATAGCCATATTTCTGGATCTAGCAAAGGCATTTGACACAGTCTCTGTTCCAATTCTATTGAGGAAGTTAGAATGTCTTGGGATCCGGGGTCTCCAGTTGAAACTTTTACAAGACTACCTAACTGATAGGACGCAATGTGTGCAAATAGGTAATGTTATAAGTGAGGAGATCCCTGTGACTTTTGGAGTCCCCCAAGGTAGTATCCTGGGCCCTACCCTCTTTATAGTATACATAAACGATCTGTGTCAGATGGATATCCCAAATGCTAAAATCGTAACCTACGCAGATGACACAGCCTTGCTCTTTTCTGGTAGTTCGTGGGATGAGACTTTTTCAAAGGCACAGACGGGGATGAATATTGTCACAAATTGGCTACGCAAAAACGTTTTAACGCTGAATGTTGCAAAAACCCATTATATTAGTTTCTCTATTTTAACGAACGACAAACCGGACTCTTCTCACCATATTGTCTCGCACTCATGTACTAACTCTGACAGTGTGAACTGTTTATGCCCTAATATTAATAACGTGGCTGTAACAAAGTACTTAGGAGTAATGATTGACAAAAATTTGAATTTTCATCAGCACATTGATCTACTCGCAGCAAGAATTCGCAAATTAATAGTCATATTTAAGGCTTTACGACATGTAGCTCAAAAAAATATTATTAAATCAGTTTATTTTGCTTTATGCCAATCACAACTCAGTTACTGCATAACCTCTTGGGGAGGCACTTCAAAAACTCACTTTTTGAAACTGGAGAGATCTCAAAGAGCAGTTTTAAAAGTTACTTTGTTCCTACCATTTGATCATTCAACCATAGACCTGTATCGGAGATGGGAGGTTCTAACAGTCCGACAACTGTTTATTCTGCACACAGTTATAAAACAACACTCTCTTTTAAAATATGAACCACATAAATTCAGAGGCAAACGCCGAAAGTATGCAGTTTGTAAAACTAACCCCTTTAATACAAAGTTTGCTCAACATTTTTTTTGTTACCAAAGTTTTAATTTGTACAATAAATTAAATCGGTATTTGTCTATTTATGCAGTAACTAAAGCTAAATGCAAATCATTGGTCATTAAGTGGTTGCGTGGCTTAGATTATAATCTTACAGAAGACCTTATAAAAAATACATATAAATAATTATAATATGCATACCCTCATAAACATTCACTCGCGCACACAGACGCAAACACAACTCACACACACGCACACATACACACACACACACACACAAACACACACACATACATACATACACACACACATACATACATACATACACACACATACATACACACACACTTTACATAAATGCACAAAGTTATGGCGTAATTTTTACCCGACTGCAAAGGAAGTTATGTTTTTATAAATCATGTTTAATTAGGATTATTTTTACTTTTTATTTTACAATCTCAAGTGTTGTGTTACATTTCTAATATAATTTATATTTAATAAGTATTCTATAAGAAAAAGCTGCTGATTTCTTTCCTTGGGTGGAGACCTGGTGATTTGTGTTACAGGCATTTTTTGCCTAATTCAAACACCAGCTCCTCACAAATTAAAGGATGTATAGCTTTTAATTATAATTGTAATTAGTTTTATGTTTTATTTTTGTTATTTTGTGAGGAGAAATAAAGAGATTAATAATAATTGTATTTGACTCGAAAATTTCGAACAACTCTATAGAAATGTCGATAGATGGCGCTAAGCGCCAGTTGTATCGTGCTAGCTTCTTGTGATGATTGAGTAGTGTAGCTGGGTGTCCGTATTTAAATTCAAAACACCGGCTATGACAAGTTTTATACAAATCTCTAAAAAAAATTAAAACTTTCCGTGCAAAATTGTCGGATCAGGTGAGGATTTGTATAGGAAGTCAAATTAGTTAGGTAGTCATATTTGGCTTTTAGTTAGAGCATGGTACAAAACGATCAGTCAGCGAATACGACACGCACTTGGCTGTTATAAAAACTACGGAACCCTACACTGCGCGTGGCCCGACACGCACTTGACCGGTTTTTTAGAGAATTGTGCTATTACGCAGTAGATCGCGAAAGGTGGAAGGAGGGAAGGGAGGCCTAACAATAATAATTATTGAGTCCACTCATCATGTCCTTAGCCTTTTCCTATGTATGTTAGGCGCGGCTTCCGGTCTAACCGGATGTAACTGAGTACTAGTGTTTTACATGGAGTGACTGCCCAACTGACCTCCGCAACCCCGTAGCTGGGTATCGTGTTACCCTATGCCAAGACTGATGTCATATTTTCTGACTACACTACCCGTTATGAATGTCAGAGAGAGAGAGTGTGCGCAGGAGCTCCACGACCTAATCCCTTCATCCCCCTTTTACTACCGGTCTACCAGACGTACCGCAGGATACCATCCACACTTGGTCGATATACCGTCTTGTCGTACTAAGCGCTTTTCTTCAACATTCATTGTGCGCACGGCCAAGGTGTGGAACTCTCTGCCGGCTTCTGTGTTCCCTGCCACATATGATCCGTTAGCCTTTAAAGCAAGAGTGAATAGGCATTTTCTGGGCTCGCTCGTTCGATCGTAGACATCATCTTACACTTACCATCAGGTGTTATCGGGGTCAAGAGCGAGCTCATTCGTAATAAAAAAAAAGTCAAAGATGTACTAATGACAATCGAGGCCAACGACTTAACTTCTTTCCGAGTTACGGAGGAATCTTGATATGTTAAGATGGGCACCCATCCAAAAATAGACCTCGGCAAGCCTAGCTTAACCTTGAAGCTCGACCCGTGGGTCTGTTATTATTTACCCACGAACCCCTCTAGCAATAAGGATATAACCCATGATGGCAAACTCGTAGGAATAAGAAGACTGAACCCCAAGTAGAAAAACAATAAACCCAAAACTTTAAATATTCAAGATTTTTATTTTTTTATTTAATTTTATTTAGGGGCTTTTCTCAAGGACATGTCAGCCCCATCAAATATTCAAGAGTTAGTAATTGCTAATCACAATAAATAATCAAACCATTGTTTAATTTCAATCCAGATTTTAAAGGCACAGATAAATTAATTCATGGAATTCGTTAGATATGGAAATCAAACGTTGCCTTACAAATTATACAAAATGGCTATTTTATCTCTAACTCAGGCTGTAAACTTAATTTATAATTGCAAGCTAAGATTTAATCATTATACGTGTCAGTACAGACCTCAACTAGCGGATACATAATAAACTTGTTTGTAGATAAATGTTCTATACTAATACCATAAAGCGGAAAAGTTTGTTTGTTTGAACGCACTAATCTCCAAAAGCTCTGAAATATGGCTTTGTTTTAAGTTAATTCTGTAATGGTTGAACACCGTTTTTGTTTGTGTTAAGAAACAGTGGGAAAATATTCAAATCTGGGTTGGGATATTCAGCTTTTTATATGGTTGGTTACTCGTATGTCATATAACAGTAAGTCAGTCACTCCATGTAAAACAATAATACTCAGCTGCAGCCGGTTAGGCTGGGAGCCGATCCCAACATAATTGAGAAAAGGCTAAGTAGATAATGGCAATAATTAAAATACAATTGGTCAAGCTCCTTTAACTTCTAAGTTGAAGTACGCGATAACTGACTAATAAAATAAAAATAAATAAATAAAATTCATTTATTTCAGGTCCAAGACCCATATAAAATAAAAATACGAATTCAATCAATTTCTCGGCTTGATAGTTTTAAATACAAATTGAAAAAAAAATCCTTTAAATGTCAATTTCATTAATGTAAAAAAAAAGTAAAATTATCAAATTAAATTTCAAATTAAATTCCCAATTTAAAAGTTGTAACGTTACATAAAACTTTATTCATAAAGGTACACGTTATAGATTTACTCTTATTCATAAGAACGTGAACCTTTATGAATAAAGTTTTATTTAACGTTATACAGTCAATTTAAATTGCAGATTAAAAGTAAATTATTAAAATATCAAACTACAGTTATTACCTAGAAAGTGTCAAGTTATTTTTTTTTTTAACATTAAAATATGCCGGTCACAACAGTGTCTCAAATATGGACAATCCAGCCTTCCCGCAATCATTGCCAGAACAACGTTGGAGCTGGCTCGCACCCTGCGCACAAAGGACGCGCACCGCTTGCGCATGGTGGCGTGGAAACAGTCGGTGCGCGCTTCCGCAAACATGCCCGGGGCTCTGCAGAAACGAGGCAGCCCAACACTGCCCTGAACGCATTGTTATACTGGACGCGAAGGGCATTGTAGCTAACTTGAGTGTAGCGAGCCCACAGTGCAGCCTGTGCTGTGTACAAAGAGGTGCAGTACACCTTGAAAAGGGTGATCTTAACTGAGTTGGAACAACGTGCAAACCTGCAGGCGAGCATATTTGCTCTTCTCGACAAAGCCCTCCGCTCCCGTTCGATGTCAGCTTGGTCTCTGAGATCAGACACAACCCAATGCCCAAGTTATATAAATTGTTCCACTCTATCTAGAGGTAAACCATAAAGATGTACTGATGAAGGTACTGTTTCTGGGTACTCAGCACCAGCTGCCTCAAAGACCATGTACTTGCTCTTCGACACATTATATTTAAGTCCATGCTCACCCGCGCACTCCTCACAGATACGCATCAACCTCCTCAGACCACAGACAGAAGCACTCAACACGTCACCACCGACACCACGTCGACAGCATAGCTTAAATTATTGAGGCATACCCCGTCAACATGACAACCGACATGCTCACTGATGAGCGCAACGATGATTGCATCCATGCAGAGGTTGAAAAGGGTGGGTGAGGTCAAGCCGCCCTGCCTCATACCACACTCCAAACGATACGGCTCCGACACCGCCTCCGCCCACCTGACATTGTTACCTGATGCGTATACCAATATCCGAAGATCGCCACAAGATCACTAGGAAGGTTAATACTCTCCAGCTTATACCATAGGCAACCAGGTCGAACGCCTTGGATAAGTAGAAGAAACACGCATATACGAGGGTCTTAAGCTCCGTATAGTATCTGACGGTGTGCTTAAGACACAGTATGGCGCTCTCTGTGGACAGCTGTGGTCTGAAACCAAATTGGTTATCATGCAGGTCCACACATTTACTCAAACGTGTATTAAGCAAACCTTCAAACACTGGCTATGATGGTGGCCAGCGAGATTGGCCTATAGTTCGCCTTATCAGCAAGGTTTTGGTTTTCACAACAGGCACCACCACAGACCTCATAAGATCCGAGGGCAGGTAAGAGTGGCTCACGCACAAAGAGTACAACTACGCGAGGATCGATGAATACAAGGGCAGCATGCCCAAGGGATTTGCGTCTCGTTCTTTATAACTGTCGCCACTAATATTATTATTGCGAAAATATTTAACTGTTTTAATAAAACTTGGTAAGGAGATAGATAAAGATCCGGGGTCAAACATAGGCCACTAAAGATAACAGTGTCAATTTAGAAAAGTTATGTCAAATTAATCATAAACTTGATGTAATTATTGAAATATTTAATATAGATATATATTTTAAATTGACGCGAACGAAATACAAATCTGAACATCGCAACGTATTCAATAAATAAAATAGCAATTTTACCAGTGACCCTGTACATATAGACTACGCTTTTACTATGTCTTGATATCACTACGCTATTATCTTCGTTACAGAGGGTGAACAGAATGACCTGGTCAACAAAGGATCACTCACACATGCAAATGATTGCTGGTGACAATTTTATGTGGCTATTATAAAGTAAGTAGTTATTAAGTATGATTTATAGGTAACTGAATCACAAAAGGGTTTATTAAAATGAACTCCATGATTGATACTTAGATATAGGTCCTGTTAATTACTGATCAATTACAGGGCATTAAGCCCTTTTACAACATGGTCGTCTTGTCCTTGGCCTAACCTACCTTCTTGTGGTCGGTACAACTCATTTACTTCTTCCATTAGCGTCTATCAAGCGTGACGCCATCATTTTTTTTAAATATTTTTTACTTATACTGCAAAAACTTTCTTTTGGGTTCCCTTTTCATACTACCTACCTACTTTCGCTACACTTTTATTGAGCGCTCGGAATATTTAGCAAGGTTATTTTTACTATTATTTATTGTTTCTTTCTTAAAAAAAAAATGAAACGAACCGAGTTTGTGTTTCAAAATATTTAAATTCACTTGCACACAAGACTGGCACACACCCGAACAAGTATCCGTTGGTCATACCGACATTAGTTCTGATGCGGCAATCGAACCTATAATAGTATATGCAGCACAGTAGCCCATCACTCAACCACTGCGCTAATCGTGTCGTGTAACTTCAGCTATTCTTCAAGCGTAATGGGGTCTATTGCTGTAAAACAGTTTCCAAGATATAGTTATATAACGTGCAATCACTAACGTATAGGTTTTTTCTGGGGGAATTCAAAAATCGCGAGATCCCCCTTCCGCTCTGAGTGGAGCGGAAAGGAGTGTCAGACTCCTACTGGGTGATTCTTTGAAACCGAGTGTATTTAACTCATTGATATGGCTCTCTTTTTACTTTTTTTTATTGAAATTAATATGATATCTTTTCCAATTATAAAGGCACAGAGTTTTACCCAGTAGCTTAGGATTCAGGCTGTGCTGATTAATTGGCCAACCAGATTAATGATGACCAAGGCAGATGAATGAGACTTTGTACCGTATTAATTAGAACCATACAGATAAATGAGAATAAAATATTTTCTTCAATCAACTTTATTATAAATCAACGGACAAATATGAAAATAATTACAGTAACATGTAATTTTTATCTGAAACATGAAAATCTTAAATTAAAACTTAATTTAAATGCTGACACACATTGACAATTTAAAAACTTACTGTAAGTAAATCAGGATTTCTTCTAAGTTTCAAACAAATACGGGCATACAGGGGAAAGGTACGGCTGGGGATTTTAATTTCATCAAATGAATTTAATACATATCCAATTGCAATTAGGTATATATTTCAATGCTCGGTGTTCGACCTCGGATCATTGAGCATTCAGATATATGATTTGTTAAGTTTATGTGATTTGTTAAGTTCGATTGGCTAAGTATTAAATGCATTGCGGGAAAGTTCTACCGAGTTACCGCGGCCCCGGAAATTTAGGGCAGCCGAAGGAATAGGGTGGGTTTTTAGTCAGTAGAAATCTGACACACCCTTCCGCTTGACCCAGAGCGGAAGAAGTCATTCGATGATTTTCCCACCACAAAAAAAAAATAAAAGTATTAAATGCAATTGATAAATTTTAAATACTCTGCCATACCATCCAACAGTATGCATAGGTTACAAACTCTTACAAACATAAAATACAAAAACAATAAAAATCTTATTAAAAATAAAATAAAACGTAATCACTATGAGTATCAAATTCAGGCTATTAAATCAAATTAGTAATAGAAACTTACAGAGAGATCCGACAAATGTAGCCTGCAAAATTGAATATTGTACATAAATATATTTTAATTGTAATTTAGGGCCACATTAATGGAACTACCATAAACACATATATACTATCTGGTGCATTTTCATTGAACCAGGAAAACCTTATACATTTTGGGGGAATAGAAAGTCCTTTTCACTGACATCATATTCTGAAACAGTTTTCAATTTTACTTTGTTTAAATTTCGCTCCATAATATTTAAAAATTATCCAGATCTTTTATATCTTGTCTTTGGGAAACAGCACGATCCGCCGTCCTCTTCATAACAACACCCACTCCATCGAGGGCACCTTTACCATGACCAGATTCGCTGTAGTTCCACCTAATGGTTTTGATAGAGCTCAGGTATATCTGCAAAGAAGAAATTACATCTTTTTTTTTTATTCCGATACTGACTAGATGGTGAATCAGAAATAAAATGTTAAGTGTGAACACTTGTATATTTCCACCTAAATATTCGAGGATTGGTACAATATTAGCCCATATAGCTTAAATGTCATGACGAAGGCATTCACTCACCATACAAAAAGATTGTACTTGCTGTATCTTCTTATGGTCCAAAAATTATATTAATGAAGTATGTAACGTTAATTGTTTACGGCTACCACCAAAATGATAGGACTGTATTTCCTCGTTACACTTAACTGCATAATTTTCCTATGTTACCACAATGCATTAAATTGAGTATTCAGTGTAGATTCCAATTTTTCGATACATTTCTTTGGTTCTTCTCTTTTTCTTTTTTCAGTAACTCTCTTTTTTCAGTCTGTACCTTGAATGATGTTTTGTTTAGTGTCCCACTGCCAGTACGTTATATCGATAGACTCATCAAATTCTTGATAGCAAACTACTTTATTCTTGCACGCTGAACACGTACGATACAAGCAATCAACATCATATACGTCGCAACAGAGCAAAGAGAGAAGATCTTGGGAGGTCTTAGGTGATATTATCTTCCTCTGGTACAGTCCCTGGACGATTAAATCCATGTTAGTGTGCAATTTGCACAAACAAGTGTCTCGTGATCTAAGCACCCAAAATGGTCTTAGCTTGCAGAATGCTGAATAGCTGAGAGTAAAATTTGAGTTTTTTAGAAACTTTGATGCAGATTGAGAAGACTGTCACTTAGATACTGCTTTTGTATACGTAGCTTGTTTCTAGTTATAAATTATTTTTTCCAGAGCACAGTGCTATTTTCATCATCTTCGTAAAATATTACGGCTTCTTTTTTCAAAAATTCCGGCAAAGAATTTAAATCATGATTCAGGGCTCTATTTGACTTTGTACTGATACGTTTTATTATAGGCTATTCTATTTTGATTGGACATTATAGCTGGGGATACGTTTTTTATTTTTCCGACATTAATCTTTGCAGTTTTTTCTTGTAACCTTATTTTTTTGCTCCGTGTTAATAATTATTTGTTTAAGATTATTTATCTTCTTTTGTGATTTGTAACGAATACGCTTTATAGCAGAAGTTGCAGGTGAGGAATAGGAAATATGTAGATTTTGTATTAAGTGTATTTAGTCTTAAATCAGTGGAGATTTCCTTGCTCTGTTGAGAAATGCTGCGCAAAGTTATAGATAGTCCTAGTACGGGTGACTGCAGTTCTCTGTTTGGAAACTAGAAACGTAAAGGTAGATCATTATTACAGTCTTGGAAAGCTATCGGTTCAGTATCCGATAGAATGCTTTAAGGTGGAGTGTTTTCTTCAAGCAGGGCCGTTATTCTCTTTTCTTGTTTCTTTCTAAGGTAATATGCCTTATAATTATTTCTACATCTCTTTCTCTGCAATCTTTGTTGTCTAGGATTCATTTCATTTATTGATAGTTGCTTTTTGTCTTTTTTTTCTGCGCACGTAGGTTTGTTGATTTTTTCTTGTTTGTCTTTCGACAACTCATCGTTATTTTTAATTCGGCTCTTTTATTTATGAACAGATGGAATCATAGGTATAACTAACATGAATAAACAACCTTCCCAGAGACTTTAATTTAGTTGCAAAACGTAACTACATACACACGATTGATAAAAAATACAGATTAATTATGCGACTTACCTGACAAACGCCAGATCACAACTTTCAATTAAACTTTTTGACAAAATTGCACCCGCGCACGTACTTTCTGTTTGACAGGAGTACAGGACGGCACTGACTGACGCGGCTAATCACGAGTCGCTATTATTCTATCAAATATTTTGTGTTTACATTGAAAGCACGTTTGAACAAATTGAGCCAGTTGAATTATTATTTTAGTCGGGGACATTTTTTAAAGTAATATAATTACGAATATACACAATTATTTGAAAATCAAGTTATACAATATCAAGAAACAAATATTTAAATATCGGTGAAACGTACTCATTTCAATATATTGCTTCATTAAGATTGCAAAAAAAATATTAGTTAAATAAAAACCAGCATGGGGACATACGAGATTAATTAGTTTTGACTGTTTTCTGTAGACTTAATTACTGATTGTTTTAAGTAATCCAAATTAACTACGTTAGGCCTAGATCTATAGACGTTTACATTTACTATAAAACTTGAAATTAATGTTGAGATTGAATATTATATAAACGTGTTCTTCAGTCATAAATATGTCAAAACTGTGTTCAAAAGAATCACTTGCGTACCTTTTTTTTTTGTTGCGAGGTCCTCTCTTTGAGGAGTGGCTAAAGAGGCGTCATGGCATCCTCACCTTTCGCCTCACGCAAGTGCTCACCGGACATGGTTGTTTCGGGAGTTACTTGTGTCGGATTCGGCGGGAGAAAACGCTCAGGTGTCACCACTGCGAGGATCGCCCTAAGGACACGGTGGAACACAGAGTGGAGATTTGCCCCGCTTGGGCAGAGCTGCGCCGTGTCCTCGTAGGGATGATAGGCAGCGACCTCTTGCTCCCTGCCCTGGTTCAATCCATGGTCCGGAGCGAGGAGGCACGGGAAGCAGTCACTTCTTTCTGCGAAACAGTTATCTAAGCAAATGAGGTGGCGGGACGCGCGAAGGAGAGGCGGGTCTCAAGGCCTTCACAGCCCTCGCGCCCAAGCCGCCGCAGGAAACGCTCCGGGCGTCGGGAGTCACAGGGTGACTCCCAGCCACCATAGGCGTGGGCCTGCGGGCTGCGAGCAATGGGTAACTCGCCGCCCGACTGAAACCAGGCCCGTGTAGACTCAGCAAAATTATTGTGTTGTTGGGGGCCGTTGCTTGCCGGAGTTGCAGAATTGTTCGGTAGAGTTACCGCGGCCTCGGAACACGAAGGGCATATGATAGAATACGGATGGGTTTTAGTCATTAAAAGTCTGACACACCCTCCCGCTTCGCCCAGATCGGGAAGCAATCATTGGATGAGTTCCCTTCCTGAAAAAAAAGACAGTTTCACGCTTTATTAATGGAGTCTCGTATTCCGATTAGAGAGAAATTCGACAAGATAGTCTCCCCTATCGGGCTTAAAAATGACAGCTTTATTCGTTTTTGCACGGGGATATGTCACCACCAACATTCAAACTCAAAGGTGCTTCTGAGGAATTCCTAATGAACACTTATGACCTTTCAGTCTTTTAAAGCAAGAGTGAACAGGGATCTTGTGGGCTCGCTCTTTCCTTCGTAGACCTTATCTATCGCTTACCATCAGGTGAGACCGAGGTCAAGATTGGGCTCATCCGGAATATAAAAGAAAAACGCAGAAGCACACACAAAATGGCTTTCAGGCTCAAGACAATGACTGCTCTATTCAGCGACACTGGATAGAAGGTAGCGATAGGATTAAGATGGATGTCTGTTTTTTTCTGTCTATGTCAAGTACTAACATAGCATAATATCATAAGGTTAAATTGTTACTAAAGCCCGATTTACACTTCAACAAGTACAGTAGCGAGTTAACTTGCGTCATTGGCGAGTTAAGTTGTTAATGTAGTTTGAACGGTAAAAGCGAGTTAAGTAGTAAGTTGTTGATTAAGTTGAGCTAAATAGACCGCGATCCTATTTTTCGGCGAGTCCAGTGCGAAGTAGCCCCCTCTCTCGCGTCTCCCGCACCCCTCCAACTTAACTGGCTGGCATGTAGACGGGCGAGTTTAGTACAGTCTAGGGATGTGACATTGTACATAAAAAATCGATTTTTAATTAATCGATTATATATTTATATATTATTATATTATTATTATTTATATATTATTATATATTATAAGAAAATAATCGATTTTGTTATATTAATCGATTTTTCTTTTGATAAAAATCGATTTTTAATCGATTATTTCCATAATCGATTATTATTTCACATCCCTAGTACAGTCCATAAATTTGTAGGTTGCGGCCGCGTACACGTGTTATTTTCTTTTCTTCTTCTCGGGCAACTTATGACTACTCACTCGCCTACGTTTGGACGCTACTTACAACTTACTACTTATTACTTAACTGTCTGAGTTCTTAACTCGCTACTGTACTTGTTGAAGTGTAAATCGGGCTTAACACACTATAGACGAAGTCTAGTATTTTTAGTTAAATAATCTAGGCTATATATAGCTTATAAGTTTTTTAAGCTAACATGATCACTAACAGTATCATTAGAACTCAAAACGGGATATTTATCATGTGAACGTATTATTTCGAGTTTCCGATATTTCGGCACTGTTAACTTAAAGCTTGTTATGTTACCTGATTATCCGTACTAAAACATGGTCACAAGTCACAAAGCGGCGGCGTCGTCTTCATTGCTAATTTGACCGTATTCCACCGGCGGTATTGACTAGCTTGTAAGCTTTTTGTAAAGATTTTTGTGGCAAAATATAACATGGTGTAAAAATTATTAGAATCGATTCAGTTGCATATTCTGAACAAACTATATTCAGGTTTCGCATAAACAAAAACTAGTATAAATATAAAAATAAAATAGCTTAAAACAAAAGTATAATATGATTATTTAATTTATTTGAATACAAGCGTGAATTAGCTTGACACCACGATACCAATGAAAAAGAAGCATTTCTCACATTAAAACAAATATCGTTTTAATGTCGTAATACTCTCGTTTCCCACATACACCCACGCAAATGCATCTCATTTGGTATTCCGTATCCACAACCAACATTGCAAGATAGAGGTATGTTATGAAACGCTTTTAATTGAGCAGAAATTATTATGAAACGTGTTACTCGAATCTGCAGATCTATCCTAAGATACGTCTGAAGATAAATAAACTTTAGTAACATGTTCGAAGTAGGTATAATTTATGAAGATACCAGTGATGTCATACTTAAGATAAAGTCTTGAGATAGTTATATTTCTAGTATCAAAACTGTGACTTGTGTGGGCGGTATGGATAAGACCGCGTTGGTTCCAGATCTTTAGTCACGTATCAAGATTATTTGTACGACTTTATGTCTATCATTTTAAATGAACTCCATTTCGCATTATGTATGTGAGAGATTTATATTTTCATACAAATGATACTACTCAGTAACATGTTTCATTATTATTGAATTACTTGCACTTCACCCGCCCCCTGACTTCGTCCGCGTGGTTTTCATAGTTAATAGCCTATAGCACTCACAAGTAATGCACCTTAATACCAATGAAAACATTTCTAGAGTTGGATCTTTACTTCTGTAGATTACCCTCTACCTATATATAAGCTTACAAACAAAATTAACCTCTCTTTATAATACAAGTATAGACAATTCTATTAACACTTACGTCATTGTTATTTTGAAATTATTTTTATTATTTTACATACCTACCTAACTATTTTGTTTCTTAACAATTTTTATAAAGCTTGCATACATTTGTGAAGGCAGAAAGTACAATTTACATGGCAATTTTTTTTATTGTTAAGTAAACAAAATCATTCCTTTTAAAATATCAAACTATCCGAAAGTAACGGATTATCCGAAATAATTTCCTATCCACAACCGTATCTGAAGCCGGTATAATATTATTCGTTTTCTGAATTGAATCTGTCGTTACTTTGCGGGTATCCACGATATACTGAAATATTTTAAAAACAATATTCAGTGATAGTTCCGACAAAAACTAGAACCAGTTTTTAATGTGATTTGCGGCACCACCCATCGGCCCGCCGATATATGCACACGCAGTAAGTGCGTATTTATGATGAAACAACCCAAATGTCTAACTCCACACGTGTTTCACCCCTCCACGGAGCATCGTTGACCACATAGGCGCAATCTTATCTTACTAATATTATAGATATTGTTTGTGAGGATGGATGTATGTTTGTTACTTTTTCACGCAAAAACTGCTGAACGGATCTGAACGAAATTGGGTAGGTAAATAGTCTACATCCTGGAATAACACATAGATCGGGATTGGGATTTACGTGGAAAAACCCTCGCACGCAAACGATGTCGCGGGCATGTGCTAGTTATTTATATACCCAACCATATACAGATCTGAAATTTCATATCCTTACCTGGGATGATAAGGATATGAAAGTTCTGACTACCAACAGAAATCATTAATTCATTTTATTTTCTTAAAAATAAAATGAATTAATGAATGAAAATCAAAGTCAGACCTCAAACACCCATCTATTTCAGCCTGAGACTAGGTCGCGCGCTTAAAATAGGGACGAGCATACTGGCGCATATCGAGCAGTTCCATTCCTGGTTTCTGTCGATGTTTTTATACATCGTCACACACGTCTTTGATTAAATGTATGGATCAGTATGTCGTGTTCATTTTGAGCTATCTCATCTGGTGACTACTTTGGATTTATCTTGGAGAACGGTAGGTGAGATTTTATTCTCTCTGATTATGAAGCAGTTTGTGCGGAGGGTGATGGGTACTAACCCTAGATAATAAGATAATAGGTATAAGTTACTAACACTTAATGGATACTATGGATTTTTTTTAAAGTAAGTAGACAAAGAGGTTATAATTTAATCAGTTATTTTCGTATGTATGATATTGAAACTGCTGATTTCCTCACATTAAGGGGAGGTCTTGCAACCCAGTCGTGGGAACATTATAAGTTGGCTATATTATTTTATGTTATATAGCGACTGTAGTATTGCATGTATGTACTAAATACAAACACACAGACAAGAAAAAACTACGCAGAAATAAAAAAATGCTTCTACTCTTCTTTAGTAACATCCTTTATTTTCTTTAAATCGACAGACATGGAGTCTGCTGTATTATTGCAAGTCACTGATAATACAATCTAAGCGAGTATATCAATATTAGTATACCATTATACATTATTGTATACATTTGCTAAACCAGGAGACGAAGTAATATGGGTTTGCAAAACATGAAACTTGCAATTTGGGAATATTTTCATTGTGTGAACAGCTAAAGAATAGAATCTCATGCTGGAATGCGAGTTTCCTGATAGCTATAACCAGGGGATCTTTAAGTCAAGAGTGAATAGGTTACTTCTAGGTCAGCGTGCTTTATTTCCAATCACATCGTCGCTTCCTTAGGTGAGACGGTGGTCAAACGCAAGCCAATTAAAAAAAAATTTTCATTTGTCGAACATATTTCTGACATCCCACAAAAATTCCCAGCTCACAACCACTATTTGACAAATTTCCTTCCAACGAATGTACTCTTACGTCTTACTAAAGCAGAACAGACCATAAATACATCAACCTCATGCGAAAACAACCAGCAAAGGTAATAAAACACAACATTTACAGTTATTTTAAACCTAAGTAAAACTGTACCCAATGAATTTAGCACTACTTAAGAGAGGTTTATTCAACTAACATTTAGACTTTTAAGTAACAATGGGTACTCCTTCCAACGCCTTTGCGGAGGAATGTACGAGATCAAAGCACAGTTAAATAAAATGCTTTTGCTGTGGTACAAACTAACGAGGCATTTAGAATGCCATTTATGTCAAATAAAGTAACACGTGGTTGGACAATAAATAGATCTTTGTCGACGGTTTGGGTGGAGCTTTAGTGGTGGGAGAGACGGGAGCGTGTTTTGTGTCTAGAATTAAATTTATTAATGCAGTTACGGAAATTGTAGAGGTGTTAGATTGCTTGCTTGTTTGTAGGAGGTAAACTCTGATAGTAATGATTTAACTTTTTTGTGAGTGGTTTATCGTTGGTCAAGCTATGAGGTTGTAGACTGTTTAGCCAGACCTGCCTGTGGCAGCTTAAATTATAGTAATTTGGGACTACTGCCAGGGCTTGTATTAACTTACTTAAGGTACGGACGTTGGCTTAGAACCTCTGATTTAACAAACCGATGTTTTCATTGTTATAGCCTAAAAATGCATTGTAACCTCGACGATCAACACGTGTGGCCGTTATTAGTTACTTAGCAACGATCTCCCACTTAGTAACACATAATGACATAAAAGAGTATCTCATAACATAGCCATAATAAGCACGCGTATGTTCCCAGTTGTGTCTACAGATTCGTCTAGACAAGGAGATTATCTTACACAAAATATGGTTTTAGCCTTGAATCCTTACATCTATGTCGAAAAACAAAATGATCGTAATTTGTTTGTTACGTATCTTACCTAGATACTTTTTATTTTTTGTAGTAATTACAAACTTGAGCTGGGTTGGTCCAGGTTACAGGGAGTGAGGTTACCTGCGACTCGGACGAGACGGACGTGTCGCTCCGCTCCGAATATTGTACTGCAAAGGCATTTTAAATTTGAAATAAAAAATTGTTTTATGGGGTTTTAAATTGGGAATGTTTTTGCTTTGAGGGAATTGTTTTGAGGGATTATTTTAAATTAATATATATTTTATTTTAGGGATATTTTATTTTTAAATGATATTTTTATTGTAGATATATTTTAATTTAAAAAGGAGGGTTTGTTTGTGAGAGGGTTTTACTGAGATGAGGGGTTTTTAATTTTATTAATTTTATTAATTTATAAATTATAGTTGGATTTTTTGGTTTTTTATTTTAATATGACCGGGAAGAAGAAAAGAGGCTCCAGCATACCGCTGCGGGACGCCTCGGGACGGCTTGCGTCAAGGGTTCCTGCTGGGGGCTCAGCGGGGGGCCTAGCTGGGGGCTCAGCTAGGGGCCCAACTAGGGGCCCATCTGGGGGCCTAACTGGGGACCCAACTGGGGGCCCGGCTAAGGGCCCGGCTGGGGGCCCAGCTTGGGGCCCAACTGCGGGCCCAGCTGGGGGCCCAACTGGGGGGCCGGCTGGGGGCCCATCGAGGGGCCCAACTGGGGGCCCGGTTGGGGGCCCGAATGGGGGGCCATCTGGGGGCCCAACCGGGGGCCATCTGGGGGCCCAACCGGGGGCCCAGCGGGGGGTCCATTGCTTGAGTCGGACGTGACTTCCGATTCAGACACGTCCGTGATGGACACGTCAGCGGCCGAAACCGACCGCCGAAAACGAAAGAGGGCCTTCCTGAGGCCTGGCTCCGGGGGCTCGGAGTCGATCGGCGAGGCGAGGAAGAAGCCAAGGCAAAGGAAGGCCTCGACGTCCACATCGCCTCGCACCCACGTGGGCTTATCGGAGGCCGAGCGCCACCCGAACCTAGCCAAGCGGGCGCAGGCCCAGCAAGACCTCGAGGAGCGGGTCGCTGCCAAGGAGCAGCAGGCGCGCGCTGCCCGGGCCAAGTCCGGGTACGGCGCGTCCCTCCTCCAATACGCGGACCGCTCCTTGGGTGAGCTCGAACGAATGGCGGAGGAGGACGAGGAGGAGATTGTGGAGATCGCCGCCAAGTCCTCCCACTTGAAGGGCACATTTCAAAAGGCCCTCAAGTGTCGGGCCGCGAGCATGCGCGCGATAGTCTTAGAAATTGCACAGCGTAATGCAACCGAGGAGACACGGCAGCTACAGGCGCGCGTCGACCGACTGCAACTTGAGGTCAGCCAGCTGCACAAGAAGCTGGCTGAGGCCACGGCCCGGCCCATTCAGGCCGAACGGGCACCTGCAGTGGTGGCTCCCCTCTCCTCCTCCGCCTCCAACCTGGAGGAAATTATAAGGAGGGTAATTGCGGAGGAGAGAACCTTTACGAGGGCCTGCCTAGCGGGCATAGAGGACCGGCTCCTGCCGGAAAGGCGACTCCGCCCGCCGCTAGCGGCGGAAAAGAGTTCGCCCCAGACGGAGCCGGAACCCGTGCCCCAGGCGGGCCCGGCAGCGGGCGCCCAGCCCACTGGGAAGGGCAAAGGTAAGGGCAAGAGGAGCAAAGCGGCTCCTCCTCCTCCGCAAGCCCCTACCACCACAAGCCCAGAGGGGGCGCCCGAGCCGGTGCCCGGGCCCTCCTCCGCTACCCAGCCGGCCCCTCACCAGACTGAACAAGACGCCCTTCTTCCGTCCACCACCCCGGCCAACATGTCGTGGACGGAGGTGGTCAAGAAGGGCAAGAAGAGGAAGCCCGCAGCGCCCGCAGCGTCCGCAGCGCCCGCAGCGACCGCTCCCCCAGCCAAGACGGCTCCAGCCGCCGGCAGGAAACTGCCTCCTCCTCCCCGAACCGCGGCCGTCGTGGTGAAAATCACCCCGGAGGCCGCGGAGCGGGGGGCGACGTACGAGTCCGTCCTCAGACGGGCCCGTACCAACGCTGATCCCACCCAACTCGGGATCAGCAACATAACCTGCCGGCGGACCATGACCGGGGCCCGAATCTTCGAGTTCGGGGGGGAGCGGCGCGAGAGTAACGCCGACCTCTTCGCGGCAAAACTGCGGGAGGTCATAGCGGACGCGGCAACGGTCGCCAGGCCCGTAAAGACCGCACCCCTGGAGCTGGCCGATGTCGACGACTCGGCCACCAGGGAGGACGTGGTGGCGGCCGTTGCGGCGGCGGGTGGCTGCGATGTCAGCGCGGTGAGGTGCGGGCCCATCAGGCCTGGCCGCCGCGGCATGGGCACCACGCGCGTGGAGTGCCCAATCGTCGCCGCCAGGGCTCTCCTCGCTGCGACCAAGGGGCGGCTGCCCCTGGGCCTGAGCACGGCCGTGGTGCGAGCGCTTGAAGACGGCCCGATGCGCTGCTTCAAGTGCTTCGCACTCGGCCACACCCGGGCCACGTGTCCCTCCAAGGCCGACTGGGGGGACGCGTGCTACCGCTGCGGGCTCCAGGGGCACAAAAATGCCGCCTGCGGCGCCGCCACGCCGCATTGCGTGACGTGCGCCGCCAGTGGCCGCCCTGCCGACCACAAGATGGCGGGCGGGAGCTGTAAGCCCCCCGTCAAAAAGGGAGTGGTGCAGGCGCAGGTCCAACCTGCCGCCTCCGCCGCCACCGCCGTCGTTGTCGCCGCCGCAGCTCCAGCGGCGGCAACAGAGGGGGGAGCAATGACGATCGATGGATAGGGTCGACCGTCATCGCTTCCTCCAGGCGAACACCAACCACTGTAAAGCGGCCCAGGACCTGGTGGTTCAGGTCATGGCCGAGTGGTTGGTGAACGTGGCGGCGGTCGCCGAGCCGTACTCGATCCCCGGCAGCTGGCTGGGCGACGAGGACGGCTTGGTGGCACTAGTGGCGCGGTCTTCCACGGACTCCCCTCCCCTCTCGCTATTAGAGAGGGGACCGGGATACGTGGCCGCCGCGTGGGGAGACTCGGCCCTCGTGGCCGTGTACTTCTCCCCAAACCGCTCCCTGCAGGACTTCGAGGACTTTCTAGGGGTCCTGGCCGCCGTGGTCGGCAGGGCGGCGCCGCGTCAGTTCGTAGTCTTGGGCGACCTGAACGCCAAGTCGGCAGCCTGGGGCAACCCGGCCGCCTCGTGCAACGTCCGAGGTCGCGCCGTGGAGCTCTGGGCGGCCACGTCCGGCGTCTCCCTGCTCAACAGGGGGGCGGTCCACACGTGTGTGCGGCAGCGGGGAGGGTCGGTGGTGGACGTTTCGTTCGCCACCCCCGCGATAGCCGCCCGCGTCGTGGACTGGCGGGTGGAGTTGGTGGAGACCTTGTCGGACCACCGCTACGTGCGGTTCGACATCGTCTCCGCCAGGGGCTCCCCAGAGTCCGTTGGGTCGGGGCAATCGCCGTTCCCGCGGTGGGCTCTGACCCACCTGGACAGGGAGGCGGCGGCGGAGGCGGCGTTCATCAAGGACTGGCTGTCGCCGCCCGCCGCCGGTCTGGACGTGGACGACGCTGCGCGGCAGCTGGGGGATTCCCTGACCGAGGTGTGCAACTCTAGCATGCCTCGGTCTCGCCGGCCGCCACCCAGGCAGGCCGTGTACTGGTGGTCGGCGGAGCTGGCGGAGCTCCGCGCAGCGTGCGTGCGGGCCAGGAGGGCCTACACGCGGAGTCGGCGGCGGCGTCGCAGAGACTTGGCCGACGAGGACCGCCTCTACGAGGCGTACGTGGAGGCCAAGACGGTCCTCGATCGGGCTATCGCCACGGCCAAGGACTCGGCAAGAGCCGAGATGCTGGAGGGTCTCGACAATGACCCCTTCGGGAGGCCATACAAGGTGGCGCGCAGCAAGCTGCGCCCCTTCGGCCCCCCCATTGTCGAGACCCTGGAGCCCTCCCTCCTGGACGGGGTGGTGCGGTCCCTGTTTCCACGCAGGGGCAGCTTCACCCCGCCAGTGATGGCTCCGCCGCCGCCGCCACCGCCGTCGCCGCACGGGGCGGAGGAGGAGGAGGCCCCGCCGGTCACGGAGTCTGAGCTGGGCGCGGCCATCGACCGTGTCCGCGCCAGGAAGAAGGCTCCGGGCCCCGACGGGGTCCCCGCAAGGGTGGTGGCGATCGCCGCCACCCAAATGGAGGCGCGGTTTCGGGACCTCTTCGACGCATGCTTCGCGTCGGGGAGGTTCCCGAAACCGTGGAAGGAGGGCCAATTGTGCCTCCTTCGCAAGGAGGGCCGCCCGGCGGACTCCCCCTCGGCATACCGGCCGATCGTGCTCCTGCCGGATGTCGGGAAAATGTTTGAGGGGATAGTCGCCGCCCGCCTAAAGGAGCACCTGCGGGATGTCGGACCGGACTTGTCGGACGCTCAGTTCGGCTTTCGGGCTGAGCGTTCGACGGTGGATGCACTGGCCTGCCTCAAGGGGCAGGTGGAGGAGGCCATGCAGGCGGGGGACGGGTTGCTGGCGGTGTCGTTCGACATAGCCAACGCCTTCAACTCGATCCCCCACTCTACCATCCTGGAGGCGCTCCGCTTCCACGGAGTGCCTCCATACCTGCAGCGTCTGCTGGCCAGCTACCTGGAGGACAGGGAGGTCCTCCTGGTGGACAAATCTGGCCAAGTCCGGCGATATCCCGCGGAAGCCGGCGTTCCACAGGGGTCGGTCGTGGGGCCCCTGCTCTGGAACGTCGGCTACGATTGGCTCCTGCGGGGAACTCTCCCCCGGGGCGTAAGGGTCGTCTGCTACGCGGACGACACTCTCCTCACCGCCCGGGGGGAGAGTTTCGGAGAGGCGGCCAACTTGGCCTCGGCGGGCGGCTCCCTCGTCGCGGGGAGGATCCGCCGCCTCGGCCTGACGGTGGCGCTGCACAAAACCGAGGCCGTGTACTTCCACGGTCCTCGGCAGCGGCAGCGCCCCCCGCCCGACGCCCACATCCACGTGGAGGGCGTCTGCATCGCGGTTGGGGCCCAGATGAAATATCTGGGCCTCGTGCTCGACAGCAGGTGGCGCTTCGGCCCGCACTTCCGCGGGCTGTCGGCGCGCCTGCTGAAGACCGCGGGCGCCCTCTCGTGGCTGCTCCCCAACGTGGGGGGGCCCAGCGTCCGATGCCGGCGGCTCTACGCCGGCATCCTGAGGAGTATGGCCACCTACGGGGCCCCCATCTGGGAGGACTCCCTCCGGAGGAGGGAGAATGCCGCGGCCTTGCGGGCCCCGCAGAGGGCCATAGCCCAGCGGGTGGCGCGGACCTACCGCACGGTGGGCTTTGCGGCGGCGTGCGCTCTGGTGGGCACCCCGCCTTGGGAGCTCGAGGCGTGGGTGCTCGCCAGAGTGTACGAGTGGACGGCGGGGCGGCGGGCGAGCGGAGAGCGCCCAGCCCCGCGAGAGAGGGAGGCCGTCCGGCGGGAGGCGAAGGAAGCCGTCGTCCGGCATTGGGCGACGGACCTCGCCACCGCGGTATTCGGTCGCCGCACACTCGACGCGATCGGGCCGCTCCTGCAAGAGTGGCTCGATCGGTCGCACGGGGTGGTCTCCTTCCGACTGGCGCAGGTGCTGACTGGCCACGGATGTTTCGGGGCCTACCTGCACCGCATCGGTCGGGAGGAGACACCGTCGTGCCGCGATTGCGGCGCGGCGGTGGACACGGCGCAGCACACCCTTGAGGGGTGCCCGTCGTGGTCGGAGCCGCGCCGCGACCTCGTTGCGGCGATCGGGCCGGACCTCTCGCTCCCCGGCGTGATCAACGCCATGCTGGGGGACGAGGGGTCCTGGGCGGCGATAGCCTCCTTCTGTGAACAGGTCATGTCGCAGAAGGAGGCAGCGGAGCGCGCGCGTGAGGACGACCCTCTCGCGCCGGCGCTCCGCAGGCGGAGGAGGGGTCGGAGAAGACGTCAGTATGACGAGCACCTCCGACTCCTCCCTGGTGGTGGCCAGCAGGCAACGGGTGCGGGGGCACCCCTGCCTGCATCGCACGCGCCTTCACCAGCGCCGGACGGGAGTGGCCAGGTGTTCCCGGCCATTCCCGTCGCCCCCCGGTCCGGGGGGCACGTAGGGCCCACCATCTAGGCGGGCACGCGCCAGAGGGCCGTGGACGCAGAACGTCTCCCACAGCCCTCCCAACAAGGCGCCGGAGGGAACACCGCTGAGTTTTAGTGGGTATACTGTCGCCGTCATGCGACAGGGAGTCCCACACTCCCCGTCTCGCCCCCCCAGCGAGCGGAAGTGCGTAATTGCCATTTCTCAGCGACAAAAAAAAAAAAAAAAAAAAAAAAAAAGGTTACAGGGAGTACTTACGAGTTGTAAAAACCCGAAAACACCGAAAACCTCTCAGGACTATGTTACTAACATCATAATATACAACTTTTAATCTATGACTTTTAAAAATTCGTCGTATTTTAGTTCACCAGATTTTCATACAAAAATAAAAATATATAAATTGAACGCCCTAAATGTTACGAAGTCTTTGCGAAGCAAAAGAAAGCGATAGTATAAATCGCTAGTACTAAAAGTCATAGAACAAAAGTTGTTGATTATGATGTTAGTAACATAGTCCTGAGAGGTTTTCGGTGTCTTACAATTAACCCTGTATATGTATAATATTAGGCTAAATGAAGCCCCAAAGAAAATGGGACTAAGCTCACGAAAACATTTTATTTTTGTATTCATGAAGCATTATATGCTTTGCGCACTTACATTAAAATAACATCTTTGTGATACAGTTGTAATTAGTATTTCGATTTCATGGAGTACCTACGAGTATCTGTCCCTTTCTCTGAAATACAATTACCGTTTGTGATTTGCCGTAATCAGCTTATAATACATTCACATCTGGGAGCTGACCGATTATATCTCTCCTCCTCCTTAGTAATATAGTAAACTAGCTTTGCCCTCGACTTCGTTCGCGAATTCCAGGATTAAAGTAGACAATGTGTTTTTCCATTTTAACTATATACATAACAGTAAGTAAGAGTTACAGAAAAAGATCCATCATTAGTAAGAAGTAAGATAAGATAAATAGAAAAAAGTTAACATGTAAAAGTAAGTTTGTATTTTACGGTTTCACGCTTGAAACGCCAAATCGATTTTGATGATTTTTATTTGATAGAATTAGCCATCTGGCTACTTTAAATAAGCGATCGAATCCATTAGAAAAAGACGATTAATTAATCAGATCCTAACTTTAGTATGAGATTAAGTATGATACACTACAGGCATTCACCATACACCACTTACACACACACACACACACAGACACATTCATTAAATACTCCCCTTGCACTTCTTAATACTGTATAATAATGTTAATAAAAAATAATATATATTTTCTACATGTTTGTCACTAGTGAATAAATTATAAATCAGTAATTGGCTGTAAGATTAGATATAAGTCACTATAAAACATTGTTTTAAGAGCTGTGAATTTTGTTATAAATAAATAAAATTGATGCTAGGTATTCGCGACTGTCACGAGTAGGGTTGCCATCCGTCCGGGTTTTCCCGGATTTGTCCTAGTTTGGAGAGCGTCCGGGGGCGTCCGGGGGGATTTTCCCAATAAGCGTCCAGGTAAAACCCGGACACATTGATCTTACGGGTACCAATATTGTTATTTTCCTATGGTATTTAATTTCATTGTTTATGTTACGTTGATTAAATGAAAAGGAAGAGACTGTTATTAAAAAGGTCTAAAGCTCTACAATGTTATCACTTTATCAGTAAATAAAAACCATAATTAAACATCGTTGTTTTTAATTTCAAGTTCAAAAATGTATTTTTCTACGGTGTCCGGGGAAAAACTGTGATTTTACCGAAATGTCCGGAGTTTATAAGTCTTTGTTTGGGGCCGGCAAATTTGGTGATGGCAACCATCGTCACGAGGAATATCGATACTTATGTTGAGATGGTCACCCCTCCATGAACGCGCCTCGGCAAGCGCTGCTTTACTTTGAAGATCAACTCTTGCGGCTTTTATTATTTAGCCACGACCACCTCTAGCAATAACCAACTAAAAAGCGTGGTTGCTTCGGGATACGCTATGATGGCAAACCCGCGGGAATAAGTAGGTTGAGACCCAAGTAGATAAACAATAAAACCTAAACTCAAGTAGTACACTAATATAGCCCTCCCCATTTTAATTAAAGCTCGTAAAGTCCTTCCAAAGGTTGTCTGGAAGATATCGCTCTCAGCGATAAGACCGCCATTGTAACCAATTTTATTTACAATATTGTTTACTTAAGTGTGATTCAATTATTGGTGTACATACAATTAAGTATATTCTATCTATCTATCTATCTCAAGATTTAGTAATTGCTAATCATAGTAAATAATCAACCATTGTTTAATTTCAATCCAGATTTTAAAGGCATAGATAAATTAATTCATGAAATTCGTTAGATATGGAAATCAAACGTTGCCTTACAAAATATACAACGAAGCTGTTTTTATCGTGTATGGAGTACTGCTCTCATCTTTGGGATGGATCTGCTAAATACCAACTGGACGCGCTAGAGTCAATCGAGAAGCGGGCCAAGAGACTCATTGGCAACGATGCACTGGTCGAGTCAAAGCTCCAGAGCCTTGAACATCGACGACGAGTTGTAAGTCTATCGGTTTTCTATCGGTTACATTTCGGGGAGTGTGCGATGGAATTACACAATCTAATTCCACCAAGCCCGTTCCATCATCGGACTACGAGACAAACGGCGAAGCGCCATCGTTACATGGTGGACATCCCACCCATACGCACAAAACGTTTTGGGAATACCTTCATTATGCGTACGGCTAAGGAGTGGAATTCCCTGCCGGAGTCTGTGTTTCCCGATAGCTATAACCTAGGAGTCTTTAAGTCAAGAGTGAATAGGTTACTTTTAGGTAAGCGTGCTCCATCTTCGACCACATCATCACTTACCATCAGGTGAGATGGTGGTCAAACGCAAACCTATTTTAAATAAAAAAAAAAAAAGAAAATCCTCTAACTCAAGTTGTTAACTTAATTTATAATTGCATGCTGTAACAACTGTCAAAGATACAGTACAAATGATAACCGGGACATTGGTCCCGGTCATTGCCATTGCCATTGGGCTTAGCATGCTTTCCGAATCACGTGGAATCTCGATATGTGAAGATGTTCACCCATCCAAGAAGTGACCGCGGCAACCGCTGCTTAACCTCAATGATCGACCCGTGTCATCGCTCATTCCAAACACGTAATCAACCAAGCAAGGCCGTATGCTGTGATGATCAAGGTTTTTCGCCACTACCATCATCATTTTTTTAATATTAAAAATAGGTTCGCGTTTGACCACCATCTCACCTGATGGTAAGTGATTATGTGGTCGAAGATGGAGCACGCTTACCTAAAAGTAAGTCACTCTTGACTTAAAGACTCCTAGGTTATAGCTATCGGGAAACACAGACTCCGGCAGGGAATTCCACCCCTTAGCCGTACGCACAATGAAGGTATTCCCAAAACGTTTTGTGCGTATGGGTGGGGTGTCCACCATGTAGCGATGGCGCTTCGCCGTTTGTCTCGTAGTCCGATGATGGAACGGGCTTAGCGGAATTAGACTGTGTAATTCCATCGCATACTCCCCGAAATGTAACCGATGGAAAACCGATAGACTTGCAACTCGTCGTCAGCATCAGTTCCAGTCAAAACACTTCCTCTGCCGGACATAGGTCTCCCCCAAGTTTCACCACATTAAGCTACCGCCCGTCTATGCTTCTCGTCTTCACTTAAATCTGTCTACTTACTATCTCCATAAAAAAATCTCCATCATAATTAAGCCATCTATGTCTACCCCACTTAATTACACATCCACATCATCTGGATCATCATCATCATCTAACCGGATGCAGCTGAGATGTGTTGATCATGAGGATTTAGACAAAATTAGAGATCCATTATAGTGATACAGTATCCCGAAATTCCGGGATAAATATTTAGCCCATTTGTTATTCTAGGATTTAAACCACAGAACAGATAAAAGAGGTTACAAAGGAAATAGTTCCTGATTTGTATGAGAACGCATGTCTCCCACTATTTAGTTCCACTACAAGCAAGAGGCCCGTTACGTATACGAATTACGCACACAAATAAATTACACACACTTAAATCGAGAGCTTGTTACTGATTGTAACTCACTGTCAATAAACATGCGCCGTGCATCACGGCCAATCAGGGCAAGGGACGAAACGTCAATGGTTGAAGTGTGGCGCATGCAGTACATTGTAAGCGGACTTGGTCATTGCGTTGATTAAGCGAGTACACATCGAACAATGTATATTTATTGTAACTATTTGCAATAATGTTGTTAATGTTCGCAATTTCATAGTGATCAGAATATTTTTGTTTTTTTTTTTTTTCAAATAAAATTGTAATAAATAATACTAATAATATTACACAACTTTCACACAACGCCATCTAGTCCGAAACTAAGCAGAGCTTGTGCTATGAGTACTAGATAACTGATAAACATACATATATATTTCTAAATACATACATATTATAGATAAATCACACCCAGACAAAGAACAAATGATCGTGCTCATCACACAAACATTTGCCCTGGGTGGGAATCGAACCCACGACCTTTAGCATAGCAGTCAGGGCCACTGACCACTAGACCAACAGGCCTGCCTGCCCCCAATTAAATGTTATTTTCGACTTACCGATGGAAAGATATACCTCCTCGCTCTATACTTGCGGTCTGACTTTTTGTTTTACAGATTATAATTGCACAACACGGCATTTTAAAGCAGAGCTCTGTGTTCCGAAGTAATCCGAAGCGCACGAAACGCGGTGAATGAATTAATCGGTCGAGCTATGATTTTCGTATCATAAATGTGGCGCGCTCGCCACGCCCACATTACCATTCCAACCTTATTCATCTATTCCGTGATTTAAACTATCTACATACCAGATCCGTTTAGAACTTTTTGCGTGAAAGTGCAATAAACATCCATTCATCGTTACGACCTTTCACATTTATAAATATGTATAGTAAAGGGATTATATTTCTTCATCACTACTTTGTAATTGACAGCTGGCTTTTTAATTATTGAAAACATTGAGGTCCGCTTAATCGACCCACTTTTCATCACTAAAAATATTATTCAGGAAGCAAATCCGTGCAATTGTGTAAACGTAAGTGTTTTTTGTGTGCCCGATTTATGGAACTTCTTATACATATTGTGCATCATATTTATTATAGACTAGTATGTAAGCGTTATTATAATAATTTAATAAGGTACTGCTTTCTCCTAAATAAATAAAATGTTTGTTATTTACACAGAACAGCCTATCCTGTTAACCCCTCCAACTATATCTCACTTGTGGCTAGAATGGGTTCAGTGTAACGGTGGGGTTCGAACCCGCGTGCTCTCTATCACAAGGCTGATACCTTAACTGTTCAGCTGCACCCGTTTACATTACATGAAATTCAGCTAGCTACGCGATAACTGACACTTGCACTGTTTAGACAGGTCCACTCAAATCTGTGTGTTTAAATCCTGAAAAAAGCATCACAAAGTTCTCATATGATTTGATCAGTACGGATTGTATGGACTTCAAAAGAGACGATGATGTCAGAGTTTCTTTCGGAATTTTTTTTTCAGGGTAGTCAGCTACGAAACAGCGGCCTCATTTAGTTTTCCCGTGGGAAGTTTTCCCATGTAAATCCCGATTCCGTGGGAATTTAGCAAAATCCCGACTTAGCGAGCATCTACGTACTAAAAGGAAGGTACATGCAAAATTTGAGAGCCTTACTACTTGTAGTTACTGAGATTTCGTGATTAATCAGTGAGTGGTATTTCGCTTTTATATGTATAGACTGATTACTTGTAATAATATTCTTTTTTTTTGGCAATATGGGTGGAATTCACGTCCAGTTAACAAGTTTGCTAGTAATGTAAATTCTATCCATACTATCCTATAATCAATTTGCAAAATAAATATCATTATTTCATAAACCTCATTATATCATTATGTTATTTATAATCTCCCGCTACACGCTCCGCTTATCACCATACCCTCACCACACAAGTTAGCGCGCGGTCAACAGCTGCCTCTACGAGTGGATTAAAACAATTGATTAATTCAAGTGCAACTAACTGAATGAGTTTTCTGGATGCTTTCCAGATGTCTACAGGCATGCTAGCTTAGAGCGAAAACATAATCGTTTGGTTGTCGCACCGTAGGTATAAACTAGTACCGGATTATCCATAAGGCAGTGTATGCAATTGCCTAGGGGCACCGGATTGGCTAGGGGCCCCGGTTTGGGTCGAGGCCTCGAGTTGGCTCGAGTAGCTGCCCAGCTGCCCGAGAAAGAAAAAGTGACTATCCTCAAATTTCATTTTCCACGTGTAACCTGTGGAAAATGAACATTTTCCTGAGTTTAAAGCCTAAAGCTAAAATATAATTATTTTGTTCTTTAGACCCAGGGAATATAATTAAGATTAATAAAGATAAGTTATAAGTTTAGAAAGATCTCAAAGAAAATTGATAATTGACAATTTTGCCTAATCCAAATGCAAATTACGTTGGCAGAAAAACATGTATCTGGAAGTAAGATTAGGGTAATGGGGCCCCGTAGAGACCCCGACATGGTTAATCCGGCCCTGGGTATAACTGTGAAATTTCGTGTTTGCAAAGCCATGGTACTCAAATTATGGATACAGGCATTTATCATTCGTCATGCGTAGCATCGTTGTCGCGCCGTTCCTCAGTTTCTGCCAGCAACAACGCAGCAACGTAGAAGTAACAGATTGTGAAGTTATGTTGGCACTGTATGCGTGCGGTGGTTGGTGGTAGCCGAGATATATTATGTTTTTTGTAATTTCGTTGATATATGATATATGTTTTTTCTGATGAGCCCGCTATTTTCCTCAATCACAACGATAGTAAACGATAAATGAGGTCTGCGATGGAACGAGCAAGCTCAGATGAAGGCATCATTTGACTACACTCTTGCTTTTTAAAGGCTGACTGACGGTCGTATGTGTAGGTATAAATCTTGTATACCTATGGATAAATAAAATCGAAGTGTTCATCGGTGATTCAAAATAACTGTGTTTTCTCAAGTGCTTTTAGATACTAAAAAGGAAATAAGTTTTTTTTAGTCTATTGGTCATATGTGTACTATGTGTAGGTATATATATGTCTTTTCTACCTATGCATAAATAAAATTAATCAAAGTGTTGGTCGGTGACACTAAAACGCAATTAGCTTTTTTTTTACATTTTTGTCTCAGTCTGTATGAATTGCTGTGTGGAAATCTGAGGAGGAGCCCCACGTCTTACTGAAAGCCGATATAATGCTTCCGGTATAGTTGCATTGCAAATTCCGATGTACGGCACGACTTAAGCCATGTATTGACTAGTGTCCTAATTGTCTTTGGCGACATTGTGCAAAGTTGACCGACTTGCGAGTTGACTTGTAGGCGTTGCGGTTCCGCTCCGAACCGTCACTCGGCCGGATGTTATGTATTCACCTTTAATGAATACTTGGAGAACACTGTTCACTCCTTGTTCCACATTTTGCGATAATAGCTCGTTTGTTTCAGTTAATCGATAATACAGATATAAATAGTAAATTTCCACGCAGCATGAGTCAAGCTATTGATAAATTTATTATCAGTGGGTTCTTATACTAGAATAGCTTAGAGGATAATGTTGTTATTTGTGCTCTTGTCGAAGAATCGGCTTTGACACATTAACATTTCTGAATCATCTTATCACAGTGGGGAAGAATGAAAAGAAATCAAAAAAATATTATTTATTGAAATTAAAAGACTATAGAATGACGTTTTTTATTATTATTTTTAAGCTCACGTTTGACCACCATCAAATCTGATAGCAAGCAATGATGTGGTCGAAGGTGAAGCACGCTTGCCTAGACGTAACCTCTTCGCTCATACAGCTAGGGAATAGAATTCCCTACCCGAGTAGGTATGTGTTTTCTGTCAGCTATATATAAAGTCTTTAAGTTAAGAGTAACTAGGTTACCTACTTCTAGGTAAGCGTGCTTCATCTTAGACCACATCATCGCTTACCAACATCGTGAGACCGGTATAGGATCGTGGAGCTTGGTGGCACAAGCAAAAGGATGATGATAAGAAAGAAAGGGTACCCACGATATTCTCTCTTTACTAACCACTGGACCTTTCAGTTTATAGGCAGCCGTATGGCAATACTATTATTAGTATAATACATCTAATGATCTAAGGTATCGACCAATTGGTGCACTAAGGCAAAAGTTCTTCTTCTTTGTCGCTTCGCTCTTGGCACAGCCGCAGCGGTCGTGGTCACGTAGAGGCGTCCGCGTCGGTGGTAGCGGCGGACACAGTTCTCTGCACGTTCTCCCGCCATATCCTTTTATTATCAGATTGTCTGGGACAGTCAGATACGCGGCGAATTTTATTTGGTCGGTCCAGCACAGAGGTTAATTAGACAAAACGTTAAACAACTTAAGCGTTTGACAGGTGCCCGGACCTGTCATCTCAGTGCTGTCATCTCGTCATCATGTGTTAGCCTTTTCAAAACTATGTTGGGGTTGGCTCCCAATCTAACCGAATGTAGCAATCCATGTTTTACATGGAGCAACTAACTATCTGACCTTCTCAACCCCGTCGCTGTGTAACACGATACCCTTGACTAGACTAGTGTAATCTTTTCTGGCTTCTGACTACCCGTAACTACTGACAAAGAGGTGCAAATGACAGCCGAGACTAAAGACCTAACGTGCTACCCAACGTACAGAGGAAACTCGATTTGTCAAAATGGTAACCCATCCATTTATCGACCTTGGCAAGTGTTGCTTAACACATTGCTGGACACTATCGCCCACAGACGTAAAGAGTTGAAAAGCGATACGACAGTACGCCTTTCGACGTAAGAGTTTAGGTTAAGCCAAAATCAGTACGCCCTAAGACGATCGATTATCGGTACTACAAAAATGATACTACGTGACAGTACGCCTTACGACGTATACGCCTATAGACGTACTGTCGTGTTACATAATATATTTTACCACGCGTTGTGACACTACGTCTATAGGCAATGTATGAAAAAAAGTAGTAGTACTAGTAGTGTCCATCAACGTGTTAACCTTAAAAATCGACCCATGGTACTATTTACCACGAGCACCTGGTGAACATTATTGCGGTAAACCTGCACTGTTTTATGTCACCAACATTAAACAGGCAACATTTACAGCTTGTTTTAATTTGGAATGTCATAAGTCAGCCGACCAATCGCCTGGCCGTAGCCGGATTGTTTAAACCAATCAGACGGGCTTACTGCATATCGACGTAAGTCGGATTGACTGAAACACCGAGCGTTATCTGATTAATTAAGTCAATTAATGCAACGGCTGGTACTATGGTGTTCGTAATCCCATAGGTAGTGACGTGGAACTTTTAATGGGAGCAATGCATGAAATAATGTATGTGAACGAGTTTAATGGTAATTTATGGGAGGGAATTGAGACTTTTAAAGTTGTGATTTAGATTGAGTTTGAGTTTGTGATGCAATTGGTTTTTATGGCTATGACCGCTGCATAATGCATGTTGTGTCCTTATTAACTTAACTACTAAAATCACGAATGTCACAGTCTTCATTCTACAGCCTGACTTCACCCACTGCTAGGTATAGGCCTTCCTTTGCTTGTGCTAAGGTCCCGGATTTCAAAATACCAGCAGAAAAATAAACTAGCAATCAATTGCAAATTGCATAAGTGATTGAGAATTCCATTGTATACATAAATGCAGATAGAAGAAGAGAAGGACAGAGCAGACCTAACGTTTTGCTCACGTCAAAATTTCACTCGTAGACAATAGTCATTGGAAGCAGTCGTGATTAAATGCGCGATACATAAAAATATCGACTTGAAAAACGACAGTATCTACAACAAAAATACTGATAAATTTAATTAGACCAAAAATATACTACAACCACGGCAACCCAAAAGTTAATAAGTAATTCTGTCCGCTAACCGAGAAGTCACAGGAAAGATGGCTGCCTTGCACATCAAGGCAGCCATTAACATTCTCGTCTGTTCTGACTTCCTATACTACTATCCATACTAATATTATAAATGCGAAAGTTATTCTGTCTGTTTGTCTGTTATATTTTCACGCCTAAACAGCTAAACCGATTTAGATGAAATTTGTCATGGGAATAGTTTAGGACCCTGGGTAGGACATAGGATAGATACTTTAAATCCCGAAATTCCTACGGGATCGGGATTTACGCAGGAAAACCCTCCCACGCGAACGAAGTCGCGGGCAGAGCTGGTAATAATATAAATGCGAAAGTTTGTGAGGATGTATGTATGTTTGTTGCTCTTTCACGCAAAAACTACTGAACGGATCTCAATGTAATTTGGTAAGTAGATAGTTGACATCCTGGAATAACACAAAAGCTACTTTTTATCCCGGGATCGGGATTTACGCGGGAAAAACCTCCCACGCGATCGAAGTCGCAGGCAAAAGCTAGTCAAAATCTATTCTGTGCTTAGATAAGTCTCTATAAAAAGCATAATAAGTAGGCAATATATAAAAGACTCAAATTCATTCGTTTATACTGGACCTATCTAGGATTATAGGCTGTTATAACCATGTAAACATAATAAAATGCATAAGTAAATCCAAAGCAAATACTTTCGTATAAAATATTTAACATTCATGGCACAATTTATTATAAAGCGCTCGACATTTTTATGAAAAATTTAAGTAAATAAAAAAAGTAATTTAAGTGCGAAGGCAATGTAAGCTGACATTATTAAGGTGTACATTGTTGCTGAACTTAAAATATGAAAATGAATAAATACAGGCGTTAGTTTGTCTAGACTAGATGACGCATACAAATATTAAAATTCAGAAGGTCCACTAACAGATAGGTAACCACACAAACCAGGTATTCGATTTTGGGATGGAACAATTTTTTTTAATTCATAATAGGCTCGCTTTTCACCACCATCTCACCTGATGGTAAACGACGATGTGGTCGAAGATGGAGCACGCATACCTAGAAGTAACCTATTCACTCTTGATTTAATTAATGATGCAAAAAGAGCGGCAAACATGTTTGCCTTTTCCTCAGCGGAGTGGTCCAGAGACCCGTTAGGTTTGAGCAGTGGTGTTAGTGAGAGGCGACAGAAGTTCGATTCGACCGACTTCGCCAGTGACCAAAACGCTTTGCTACCAGCAGGATATGAAGTAAGTTAGTTCCCGATTCGGCTTACGTGGGCAAACTGAGCCCTCCACAAAACCTTCTTGCAGGACTTGGCAGCCCTGTTGAAGGCTCTCTTCTTTTGATCGACGTCGTTTGCTTTGCAGCTTCGAGCATCGACCCAAACTAGGTATGGCGCTTCAGTGCGATTACATTCGACGCCAAACCAAGGTTGAGCTTTGCCGGACATTGTTAGGTCAGAGAATGGAATGTTTCACAACTTCATCCCTTTTCATCCGTTTTAATTTCTGTCCATCCAAAGGTTGTCTTACAGACAACCTTTGGAAGGAAATTTTAGGGCCGTCAGTGTTCATCATGATACATAATATTAATTAAACATATTAATATAAAATAAATACTACAATATATAATATATAACTATATATCCATATCCATACTAATATTATAAATACGAAAGTAACTCTGTCTGTCTGTTACCTTTTCACGACCAAACCACTGAACCGATTTAGATGAAATTTGGCATGGGAATGGTTTAGGACCCCGGAAAGGACATAGGATAGTTTTTATACCAGAATTCACACAGGGTCGGGAATTATGTGGGAAAAATCTCTCACGTGAACGAAGACGCGGGCAAAAGCTAGTATTATATAAATATTTTAATAATAAGAAATATATAAATATGTTAATAATAAGAAATATATAAATATTTGTTTGCAATGATGAACAATAGCAACAAAAACCAGATTTGAATTTGTATTTATTTTTAATTTTTACTTTGTTTATATTTGACATAATTATATGATTTGTGTAACAATGTTATTCTAGGAATATTATTTGAAATGGTATATTGTAATTTATTTTATTTTGATTATTTTTTGCTGTATTGTCATAATGCCTACGTGCCAATTTTTTTTTTATGTTTGTGTGTATTTAGAGCAATAATTTCAACACAATGTTAAAATTGTTTATGAAATAAATAAATGAAATGAAATGATTAAACATAGCCACAGTTACTTGAAGAATGCTTTTTCATGATTTTTTTTTATTTCTATTGAGCTCACTCTTGACTTCGATCTCGCCTGATGGTAAGTGATAGATGAGGTCTGCGATGGGATGAGTGAGCCCAGAAGATACCTATTTACTCTTGCTTTAAAGGCTGAAATTAAATAAAAGTGTGTTTTTGTGTTTCCCGATAGCTATAACCTTTGACTTGACTTTAAGTCAAGAGTGAAGAGGTTACTTTTAGGTAAGCGTGCTCCATCTTCGACCACATCATCACTTACCATCAGGCAGGGGCGTGCATAGGATTATGACAGGGCATGCGGCGGAGTAAAAACACACAAAAACATCTTCTTTTATAGATTTTTAGCATAGCCACAGCCACGCATCGTAGCATGGTGGCGATGCGTGGCTGTGGCTATGCTAAAAATCTATAAAAGAAGAAGTTTTTGTGTGTTTTTACTCCGCCGCATGCCCTGTCATAATCCTATGCACGCGCCTGCCATCAGGTGAGATGGTGGTCAAACGCGAACCTATTCTAAATAAAAAAAAATAAAAATGATTTGACTTAGTAAGCTTTGACCTTCTGTTCCCCTTCATTTTATGGTGACCACCAAGAGGGTGGACTGTCTAAACCCTTAACAGGATTAGAGAAGACAGCTGATATTAAGACTTTCTAAGTCTGTTTAGCTGAACTATCCGAAGGCTATCAACTGGCTATTAACGACCTATAAGCGTCCATTTGTTCAGATAGATATAAAGCATTTGAGGAGAATTTGTTAAATCAATCCATATCCATACTTACTAATATTAATAAATGCGAAAGTAACTCTGTCTGTCTGTCTGTTAACTTTTCACGCTTAAACCGCTGAACAGATTTACATGAAATTTGGTATGGGAATAGTTTAGGACCCTGGAAAGGACATAGGATCATTTTTATCCCGGAATTCCCATGGGATCGGAATTTACGCGGGAATGACCGCGAACGAAGTCGCGGGCAGAAGCTAGTGAAATAAAAGCTAGTTAAACATATTAAAAAGAAATGTCAAAATAGTGAACACGAACTATTTAAATACTGTGGTGTGATGAGTGTGTACAACAAGGTCCAATTTTCCATCCTCACTGAAGATAATAGGTCCGAGTTGCTAACGGAAAAAACAAGACCGAATTTCCTAAGAAACATAGTGATTAAAAATAAATATATCGTAGACTAGGGTTTCGGAGTATGTAGTAACTAACTAATACTCCGAAACCCTAGTCCCGTATACATTTTTGTATTACTGTATTTTAACCAGGTCAGATGGTCGGATACATTGTCTGGGAGGTACGGGTTGGAATGTGGGGTGAGGCAAGGAGGTCTGACCTCCCCGGTGCTTTTTAGGCTGTATGTCAACCAGCTAATCGTGGAGCTCAGCAGCACTGGTGTCGGATGCTCAATCGATGGCAACATTATAAATAGTATCAGCTACGCGGATGACATGGTGTTGCTGAGTCCGTCGATTGAGGCTCTTAGACGGTTGCTTGCAGTATGTGAGGAGTATGCTGTTACCCACGGACTCTTATATAATGTGAGAAAGAGCGAAGTAATGGTGTTTGGTGTGGGTACCAAAAAGCACAGAGCGATACCCCCAGTCTTCCTGTATGGAGTAGCGCTGAACAGAGTGTCGAGTTTTAAGTACCTGGGTCATATAGTGTGCGATGATCTTTGTGATGACCAGGACATTGAACGGGAGAGAAGGGCGTTGTCGGTCCGCTGCAATATGCTGGCCCGGAGGTTCGCACGCTGTACAAGTGCTGTCAAGATCACCCTTTTCAGGGCATACTGTCAGTGCTTTTACACGTGCAGCCTGTGGATTAGGCATACGCAGAGGGCCAACAGCGACCTTCGAATCCAGTACAACATTGCTTTCAGGATGTTGTTGGGCCTCCCACGATTCTGCAGCGCGTCCAATATGTTTGCTGAAGCGGCGGTAGATAGCTTTGGCGCTATTATGAGACGGCGATCTGCGTCACTGCTGCGTAGGATTCGTGGGAGTACCAACAGCATTCTGAAAGTCATTGCAAACAAACAGGATTGTGTTTTCCTGCAGCATTGGACTCGCATGAATTGCGGTGAAGCTGATGCTGCGGGAAAATATATGAATTAGTTTTTAGTGTTTATTATTTTAATTAATTTTATTACTAACATAGAATGTAAGGAGTTTTACTAACAAACTTTGTATGGATTTCTTTTCTGAGATAAATAAATAATAATAATAATAAATACGAAAAGTTGTAAGTAAAACAACGTTTTTACATAAGAAATAGTTAATTGTATTTAATATTCCTATTTTTCATTTTCTGTGTATAGTCAAATAATTAATTAATTACGACTCGCCAGCACACAGATAAGCCCTAAGAGGCTTTAGTTTACGGCAAACATTTTTTAATATATTGTGTAATGTGAATTGGATAAAATAAATAAATAAATATAATTATAGAAATCACTCAGACTACTCTAATACGTTTATTGGTTTATATTGCCTTAGCAGAATATAGTGTTCTCTTATTTCGCTAATTATAAAAGTCTGATTGTTTGTCTATCGGCTACGAGAGATATAGTAGCTCTATTCACCATTTGGTTGTCAAATTTGATGAGAATTCAATTTGCTAAAAGTAGATAATTACATAACTCACATTTCAAACATGGACTCCACAGTCTACTTTAGAAACGATACCTTAAACGATACGACATCTTCCTAGATATCTCCAACTTTCAGACACAAACCTAGCATAATTACCAGAATTACAATCCTTAGATTACAATTAATATCCAGATACACTCATGTTGTCACACGGCACTGAGGCGGGTGTTTGGCGATGTTTTTCAAAACTGTGCACGTCAATAAACTACTTATCAGTGGTTTGAAGCTATTTCATATTTTGTTGTGCTTTCCAAATGGTGCCATTCTGAGAAAACAATATATTATATATATTTGGAGACTTGTTATTATCTAAGTTACAACTCTTAATATAATGCTATATATACTTATACTACTAACTACTTAATATCCTAAGTCTTGAAAGTGCGTGATTAATCAATATTTATAACACTGAAACGTGCCAAAGCCATGTAAAAACTATTCCTCACGATAATTTTGGGAGTTACATGGTGACCAGTATAATTTGACCCCGTCCAAAGGCGCCACTTTCTTCGACAAACGTCAAAAATTTCTCAGAATCGGTATATTTTTCTTTTCGTTGGCAGTTTTTCCGTATGCCATATGATGTTGGATGTTAGTATCCAAGGTCTTTGAATGACAAAAATACGGTGTTTGGTGCCAAATCCCATGGAGACGACTCACTCGTATTGTACTAAAGGATTGTGTTGTCTGGTTATGTTTCATATGTTATTGGCTAAGTATTTTCGTGAACTATTTATGAAAAGATGGTGATAGACGGTGCGCAATATCTCGGGTCACTTTCACAGATACAGATTTTGTGGGAATGGGAAAAGTACTATAAAATGAGATCAGCGGTCGTTTTTTCGTCATTTCAAATAAGGATATTTAATAGTATTTTTCCTTGGGAATTAAATATTTTTTTCAGAATATTATTCTATTGAGCAATAGACATCTTAAATATACATATATGCCTTAAAACAAATAACAAAAAAAAAACAAAGTCATCTGATAAAAGAACCGAATAGTTTAGGGATCCGACCGTGATTAAAGTCTTTGGCATTTTTAAATATTAATATCACGTTTTATTAGAATAATATGATTTCATAAAAAACTCGGAAGTTTAAGTTTTTATAGAGACCGTCATGACCCAGCTACTTCTCAATTTCAAAGCCATCGTACCACATACCTTGTGTCACTCTATGTTTCCAAGTGCATCTGCCACTTTTCTACATCAGTTACACTATAAAATGTTTGTATACCTTCACTTTGTAATGCATTTTCATGATTTACTCAAACTACGAAATACCGCAGATTTAATTTGAATTATTCCATAGAAATAGAGCCTAAAATTATATTACTGATGTCAAAACATATTCTGCATTTATTAACATATAGTTATACCCGGAATGATACGTCATTAGCGTCCATTACATTTGTTTTGGGCTTTGTTTCCAGATATAATTTACTTATGCCATCAAAAACTTAAATGTGAAATGAGAGCTAAGTTCAATATTGAATAATGTGTCGTTCTCGACTTCATCGATAAGAGAATCGAGATCTATACGTTTGGGTGCTAAATTATGTGTTTACTCGGTGAAACCATACACCAATAATGCTCTCATGCTGATTCGTGCATTTTTTCCTAATATTGCTAATATTAGTCGACCGCTTAGATACTGCTTAATACAAGTTTGGCGGTCATCGCCTATGCTTCCTCGCCCCTTTGCATAACTAAATCTTTGGTCCGAATAATAAATTTAGCTTTTTATAATCCGCAGTATCACTGAAGCAACTTCTAAACTCAGGATGCAATTCCCCGGGGTTGCGTAATTACTCGAAAGAGTTACCGCGGCCTCGAAACACGAAGGGCATACGATGGAACACGGATGGGTTTTAGTCAGTAGAAATCTGACACCAGATCGGGAGGCAGTCATAGGATGATTTCCGACCCTTAAAAAAGGGATGCAATTCAAGCTCAAGATTTGACTTGACTATATTTTACGTACAGGCTATGTTATTCAATGACGTATTATAATAGACGCATCATATTCCCACAAAACACCTCTCACAAACGGCACGAAAGACACATAGAGAATTACTATCTAATACGTGTAAAGAAAGGGACAGAAAATAAATGCCATCTTTAGGTACACCTGATGTTAGAGAGAGATGAATATACATCTTTAGTTAACAACCTCCCCTAACGTCACGTGACTGACTTCATTCATACGCTAGCCGCCATTAGCCGTGTAGAAAAATTAAAATAAGAAATGTATTTCTGTTGATATTTACCTATGAAATGACACATTTTGACCTCTCACGGAAGCGGTATAATTAGTGCAACGTCTGAAAACACACAAAGGCATGCTTTTTTCCTAATTTTCTTTTAAAACACATTTTTTCTTAAGATGTGTAGTGTCGCGATCGCGACACAGGTTCGTGCGTAACTAAACAGACACGAGGCACTTACCTTGATTTCAACTTGCCATTTTAGAGCGCGGACAACGTATCTATAGGTTATTATATCTTTGATGTTATTTATGTATTTTTAAGTTAGTATACTTCCTATTTGTACAGATTGTATTTGATTTCGTAATAGTTTATAGCTATCCCCATTATGCAGCTTACTACGAAAGAAAGAATTTTTAGAAATGTAGGTATCATTAGTCCCGGGGCTCCCCATATATACAAACTTACAAACAAATTTTACTTCTTTATTATATTAGTATAGAGTTGCATAATTCCTAAGGTATATGTTGATACTAGTACTCACGCGGGGCTTCGCTCCCGTGGATTCTATCACGGTAAACATAACTCTCCTTTTTTGCAGCCGCGTAAAAAGTAGCCTATAACCTTCCTCAAGCTTCAAGCTACTTCCATACCAAATTGCATCCAAATCCACCCAGTACTTTCGAAGATTAGCGCGTTCAAACAAACAAACAAACAAACTTTTCCGCTTTATAATATTAGCATAGATTTATGTTTTTGATGGGATATCATGCCTTTATGTAAATAAATGATTACTATTAATCATTAAAACATTGTTATTATTAAAGTCACTTCATTGCTCTACGTTAACGCTGTGTTAACTTTCAAACTTGACGTTATTAATACTTTGTTGATAGTAATTATCAATAATTTTGAGTTTTTCGATCTTTCCGCTGTAGCAAAACTTGGTAGCAAATATCAAATTTGTTAGCTCATCTAGAAGTGGGTTAAATTTTTGATCTTTAAATGATTCAGTCATTAAAAAGCCGGTTTTTAAATTAAAACTCTTTACAAGCTAGGAGGTTTTAATAAAAGCGCCAAATATCATATATTACGAGTTGTAAAGGGGTCAAAATAGCTTGATATGATTCGTGAATATTACATATGGCGCGTTGCCAATTTTTTTTTAAATTGTCTGGACACGCTGCAACGTCTAAATATTATGTTTAATTTAAATTAACTTTTAACTTGTTTGTCTCTTTTAATGTCAAAATTCATTTACATTAAATTAAATATATTAATTTATAGTTTTTTAAAGTCTTTTGTTACTAACACAATAGTTTCTTTGCCAATATGAGAAAAGAGATACACTAAAATTTCAAATCGGAAACGTTTGTGAGCCTGTTTGTTTGAACGCGTTAATCTTAAGGCGGGCCCGCAGCGCCAATTTTTTAACAAAACATGTTATCAAAACAAGTTAGCAAAACATGTTAGCAACACGTGTATGTTAGCAAAGCCGCCAGTCAGCTGCGCTGTTTTTGTTTAATTTCAAAAATGAGTTCCGGCGAAGAAGATGTGGACGCTGTTATAGCAATAGTAGATTTAGTTCTCCAACGTAGACTATTTCCGACAGGGCATCTAGTTTATTATATTTATCTCTGTGATCTTCCAACGTAACATCCCAAATCACCGGTCTTTCTCTAATCAGTTGTATAAAAACAAAGTATTTTCTTTATTCTACTCCATCACAAACCAAAGAGAATTGTCATACACAATCAACACACTCTTCGAACGATTCCATCTTCCTCTAGTGAGCGCGAACACAAAATGCGTCACTTTCCCTCCCCGCAGGCGAATGCGGGGGATGTTATCCATTCGTCTCGGCAAACATGTTATTGTGTTTTTGCTAACTAAACTGTTAGGCCACGCCTATATTCAGTTAGCAAACAATGTTATACTGTTTGCAAACACGAAAACACGTCGCAGCGGACCTGGCTTTAGAAAGTACTGGGTGAATTTGGATGAAATATTGTTATGAAAGTAGCATGAATCTGAGGAAGGTTATAGGCTAATTTTACCCGACATCAAAAAAGGAGGGTTATGTTTTTATCGAGATATAGTCCACGGGGGTAAAGCCTCCGGTGACTGCTAGTATTGTCCTAAAATAGAACCTATGTTCATTATAACTTGGTCATTAGAACTTTAAAAGGCATATTCAATTTACCATGCTATATTTATTACTAGCTTTTGCCCGCGACTTCGTCCGCGTGGAATAGTTACTTTGGGCTAACTTTAAATTTAACCCCGATTTTGAAGCATTCTTCATTGGCGCTCCGCTCCTATTGGCCTTAGCGTAATGATATATAGCCTTTCTCTATAAATTGACTATTTAATTAAAGAATAATTTTTCAATTCGAACCAGTAGTTCCTGAGATTATCGCGTTCAAACAAACAAACAAACTCTTCAGCCTTATATTATTAGTATATACAACGTGTAGTTTAAAGGGTATATACATACCAAGTGCACGTCTTCTTTGGATGATAACAAACGATATGGCAAGGGTTTTGTAATCCTAAGTCTACATGTGTAGAACTTATTACAAATTCCAATACACTGATACCAGAGACCGAATTTTTCAAATTAAGAAGAACGAAAAGAATTATCGTGTTATTGGCAAGTGACGTGGAAAGTTATTGACCCTCGTAGTGCTGTGACACGTTTGTTATGATTGGTATTCAAGAAATATGAAACCAATAATTTGGTATCAATTCTTTGAGTCAGTTATTTTGTGCAGAAACTGTGCATAGAGACTCCATACCAGATGTTGTCTTCAGCCCTTTTGGATAGATATGGGGTTTCCGTTACACGTTGTAGATAGCTGTTGCCCGCGACTTCGTCCGCGTTTCCGTCGTTTTTCGTAAAAAAAATGTAGCCTATGTCCATCCTCACGGTTCAGTGATTTTGATGTAACAGACAGATTAACTTTCGTAATTTAGTAGGGAAATATAATATGTCAATGACGCCCCGTCTTTTTAGGGTTCCGTAGCCGAATGGCAAAAACGGAACCCTTATAGTGTCGACATGTCTGTCCGTCTGTCTCTCTGTCTGTCCGTCCGTCCGTATGTCACAGCCATTTTATTCTTTTATTCCGAAACTATTAAGACTATACATGTGAAACTTGGTAGATAGATGTATTCTATAAACCGCTTTCCGATTTTAAGAAAAACATTAAAAAATATTTAAAATAAGGGGGGGCTCCCCATACATGGAACTGAAACTGAAAATATTTTTTTCATGAAACCTATACGTGTGTGGTATCTATAGACAGGTCCTTAAAAATGACATTAAGGTTTCTAAAATGATTTTTTCATAAAGTTAATCGTTTAAAAGATATACGCTTCCAAAGTGGTAAAATGTGTGTGTCCCCCCTCTAACTTCTATAATAATGGAGTGAAAAATCTAAAAAAAATATATGTCTGTAGATATTAATGTAAACTTTCAAGCAAAATTGGTTTGAACAAAATCAGTTCAGCAGTTTTTGAGATGCAGCATATTTTCGAAAACCGCAAATATAACTTTGTAATTGATACAAACACTATGACAAACAAAGTTATTTGGCGTAGTTGTAAAAAATGTAAATAAGCTAGTTTTAAGAAATTTGTAAGGTTTTTTTTCGTCAAATAAATATACATATTATATTATACACTTCTGGACACATCTATTGGCCCACCTTAGAGTTTAGGTTTCGATGGCCCCTACCGAAATATGATTGCTAGATTGAACAAAAACTGTTGATGCAGTTTTAAACCTGATACATTTTACCATCTTTTTCGATCGTATAGTTTTAAATTTGAATTCAGAATACCATACGACATGGACCTACGCCTAACAAGTCGGATATGCGCCTTGTTAAAGGCAATTAATTTTTGAATAAAAAACATGTTTTATCAAATAAAGGTTTAATTTAATAACGCGTGTTGCCTCCATGGGCATCTACCACAGCTCTCATATGATTAGACATAGAGTTTATCAACCGCTCTATGAAATTTTGAGGGATCATCTCCCATTCCTCTTCTATGGCAGTTTTCAACTCCTGCATCGTCTGGGCAACTGGCTGACGAGCCCTAACACGCCTTTTTAGCTCGTCCCACATGTGCTCAATGGGGTTCATGTCTGGGCTTCTGGCTGGCCAGTCCATAACTGTGATGTTCACATCCCGAAGATATTCCCTGACGATGCCGGCCGCATGGGCTCTTGCATTATCATGCATAAAAAGGAAATTTGGGCCCACATAGTCCGCGTATGGTATCACGTGAGGTTCTAAGCACTCACGAATGTATCTTTCAGCATTTAATGTTGGCAGCCGTGGTCCTGTAACAACCTCAAGTTGAGTTTTGCCGCTCGCGGATATACCGCCCCAGACAGTCCATGAGCCACCGCCATAAGCAACCCTCTCTTCAAAGCAGCATTGTGCGAAACGCTCTCCCTTACGCCGGTAGACCTTCTTCCTTCCATCATTGCCATGTAACACAATTTTAGACTCATCAGAAAAGAGTACACGGCTCCAATGTTGCTGTGTCCAATTTAAATGACTGCGTGCGAAATGAAGGCGCGCTGTTCGGTGGGCTCGCTTTAGTTTGGGCCCATTAGCTGGCTTGTGTGGTACCATATCGCGTTCTTTTAACCTTCTCCGAACAGTTCGAGCGCTCACAGATACTCCGTGGAAGTCGCGAAGTTGGTTTTGTATCTCAATGGAGGTAAGGTGACGATTTCTCAAGCTGGTCGTCACGATGAATCGATCCTGCCTTTCAGTTGTGACCCGAGATCGTGGCCTTCCTTGGCGACGAACAAAACCGCCAGTCTCTAGGTACCTCCGATAAACATTTCGGACCGCAGATCGACTTAAATTAAGTTGAGCACTCACGTTTCTTTGGCTGTGTCCGGCCTGAATAAGTGCCACAGCTTGGGCGGCGACTTCAGGTGAAGTATCCATAGATTATTGATAGAACCTCACCTTAATGTTAAGGATAAGTAATGTTTGTTGCAAAAGCAAAGATATCAATCACTTTTTCAAGAATTAAATCCAAGTAAACCAATAAAACCAAGTTTTCTTAGTATTCGATTGTTTGATATCAACAAACAGGCTCCAAATTGTCTTTTGTTTCTTTAAATTCTGTGTTCGAAATTCAAAAAAAGACTATTGAATGAAATTGTGAATGTGCCAGGTTCAAAACTGCATAAAAACTTTTTGCTCTACCTAATATAAAATTTTAGCTAGGACCAAACGAAACTGAAAATACAAGGTGGGCCAATAGATGTGTCCAGAAGTGTATTATTATAGTTACTACGGAACCCTTCATGGGCGAGTCTGACTCGCACTTGGCCAATTTTTATACCATCAGGCCGAGAGACGCGTCGAGCTCGGCGACCGATTCTCAAAAATAATCCTTATAGCATGATTCAGTATTCACGCGCGAATGCGCGATGGCTTATTATTAGCGTATTTCATGTATAACTTTGGTGTTTCTATACCGATTTATATGATTCTTTTTTATGGAATAGTTAATAATGTTAACTTTTTCAATTAGGGGTGACTGAGAGTGTTATAAACGTAAGAATAGACAAATATTATAATCAGAAAGCTTCGAACTGCTAAGCTATCGGGAGTTACACGTGTTATTGTGAGTCAACCATAAAAGACAGACATATGCTGTCTTGGCATATTTTTTATATAATTTTAAGGAGAACATTTCCGTCATAAATGGTTTCTCTGTAGCTTTAACCATTAAGGTTGCACACGCGACGGAAGCTTAAAAAATGGAGTAACTTCTCCCGTTTTCCCAACATTTCCCTTCACTGCTCTGCTCCTATTGATTGTAGCGTGATGAAAAGTATACCATAACCAGCTCAGGAGTATGAAAAATAATTGTACCAAGTTTCGTTAAAATCCGTCGAGCAGTTTTTGTTTCTATAACGGTTATACAGACAGACAGACAGACAGACAGACAGACAGACAGACAAAAATTTTACTGATTGCATTTTTGGCATCAGTATCGATCCCTAATCACCCCCTGATAGTTATTTACGAAATATATTTCATGTACAGAATTGACCTCTCTACAGATTTATTATAAGTATAGATATAGATATAGATTTGTCCTAAAATATTAATTGGTCATGGGTTTCCGTAAATTAACACCTAATTCCACGCTATTTATTCTATCTGTTAGACTATTCACTACTCAATAATTTTATTTATTAGTACATTATGGTACAAGTGTGTAATGTTGGTGATTACCGCTGAGGCGCCATTGAGACCCGAGCCGTTAGGTGAGGGTCTTAAGAGAGCCGAGGACGGTAATCATCAATACACACGTGTATCAAACGACGTTTTTCAACACACTTGTGAAGAAAATAATACTAAAAAGCCATTTAAGTCCACTCCATTCTTTGTTCGGACTGTGCTTTTTAACATTGAGTATATACACCACAAAGAGCTAGGTTTGTACTTAGAAGATAATTCTTTAAAGTACGCCATGAACACATTTTCTGAAAAAGACTGCGTACTCTTGTTGTTTTGGCATTGTATGAAATTTTGATACGCTAATAGATAATTGGCCTTGAAGTTTCCAGGTAGTAAACTTTCCATAACGTTAAGGGCTTCACATCTTATATCGGGTGGTGTACAACATAAATAATTTTCTTCATAGCTAGTACCTGTAGACATTTTAATTAATTAATAACTATAATTTCAACAGTGAAAACGAGTTGTGAAAATTTTTCGCAATGGCGGGAAAAATTAATCAGTTTTCCTATGCGCGCGCATCTAACAGATCGGCCATAGATTAAAAGAATGAGGTTTCTTTTTTTTTGGCTTTTCTCGGATAGCGTTTTAGCCACGTACAAAATGGGTAATTCAAAAAGTTTTCTTTATCACAGAAAATTAAAAGTTATATTTGAGTGAAAGTTATATTTATTAAAAACGTACAAGTTGAAATTTATCTATTTAAATACGAAGTTGCATGAAACTAGCAAGCAATAGGTAGGTACATTAATTTATTTGTACTATTGAACACGATCTTTTTTGTTTCGAAACTTTTTTAAAAACGAAGCAACTCAACCAATTAAAAATAAAAACCTATAACTCACTTGTGAATAATAGTAAAGAAAAAGTCACAGTTTGATTACAGGTGTCATTATGTGCCTAATTGCGGTGAAATTAGAGCCATTTTATGAGCAACTGTGTTGAAAATAATATAACTGATGGTCTTAAGAATTTAACAAACTAACTACACTCACGTCTTCATAATACACATATTATTCGAAAATAGGTCCAACAGTATTATTAACAATACTAGCTTTTGCCCGCGACTTCGTCCGCGTGGAATAGTTACTTTGGGCTAACGTTAAATTTAACCCCGATTTTGAAGCATTCTTCATTGGCGCTCCGCTCCTATTGGCCTTAGCGTAATGATACAATATAGCTGTGCCCGCGACTCCGTCAGCGTAAGTTAATGTATTGGTAATATTATTTAGATCACGTTCACATGAGGCTTAAGTACCTAGAGAACGCTTCGACCGCGAGACGCGTCGAGCGCGGCGACCGATTCTCAAAAATAATCCTTATAGCATGATTCAGTATTCACGCGCGATGGCTTATTATTATAAGCGTATTTCATGTATAACTTTGGTGTTTCTATACCGATTTATATGATTCTTTTTACGGTTTCGTAGCGAATGGCAAAAAACGGAATCTTTATAGTTTCGACATGTCTGTCCGTCTGTCTGTCTGTCTGTCTGTCCGTCCTTCCGTCTGTCACAGCAATTTTATTCCGAAACTATTAGGACTATACATGTGAAACTTGATAGGTAGATGTATTCTGTGAACCGCTTTCCGATTTTGAGAAAAAAAATAAAAAATATTTAAAATAAAGGGGGCTCCCCATACATGGAACTAAACCTGAAAATATTTTTTTTTCATGAAATCGATGCATGTGTGGTATCTATAGACAGTTCTTTAAAAACGACATTGGGGTTTCTAGAACCACTTTTCCATAAAGTCAATCGTTTAAAAGATATAAGCTTCCAAAGTGGTAAAATGTGTGTGTGGTGGACACAACCTCTAACTTCTATAATAATGGAGTGAAAAATCTAAAAAAAATATATGTCTGTAGATCTTAATATAAACTTTCAACCAAAATTAGTTTGAACGAAATCAGTTCAGCAGTTTTTGAGATACAGCATATTTTCTAAAACCGCAAATATAACTTTGTAATTCATACAAACACTATGAAAAACAAATTTATTCGGCGCAGTTGTAAAAAATGTAAAAAAGCCAGTTTTAAGAAATTTGTAAGTTTTTTTTTTCAAAACAAATTTATTTGGCGCAGTTGTAAAAAATGTAAATAAGCTAGTTTTAAGAAATTTGTAAGGTTTTTTTTTCGTCAAATAAATTAGCATATTATATTATAGTTACTACGGAACCCTTCATGGGCGAGTCTGACTCGCACTTGGCCAATTTTTTTATGGAATATTTAATAATGTTAACTTTTTCAATTGGACGTAGTTACGCAAAAAGGATCCAATCTACACTTTTTCCGAAATTGAGTTATATATACCAAACGCATCTTCAGGGTGATATTATTAAAGATATCAATACAACAAAATTTCGGAAAAAGTGTGGATTGGATCCTTTTTGCGTAACTACGTCCAATTAGGGGTGACTGAGAGTGTTATAAACGTAAGAGTAGACAAATATTATAATCAGAAAGCTTCGAACTGCTAAGCTATCGGGAGTTACACGTGTTATTGTGAGTCAACCATAAAAGTTAGACATATGCTGTCGTGGGATATTTTTTATATAATTTTAAGGAGAACATTTCCGTCATGAAATGATTTGTGTAGCTTTAACCATTAAGGTTGCACACGCGACGGAAGCTTAAAAAATGGAGTAACTTCTCCCGTTTTCCCAACATTTCCCTTCACTGCTCTGCTCCTATTGATTGTAGCGTGATGAAAAGTATACTATAACCCGCTCAGGAGTATGAAAAATAATTGTACCAAGTTTCGTTAAAATCCGTCGAGTAGTTTTTGTTTCTATAACGGTTATACAGACAGACAGACAGACAGACAGACAGACAGACAGACAAAAATTTAACTGATTGCATTTTTGGCATGAGTATCGATCCTTAATCACCCCCTGATAGTTATTTTGGAAATATATTTCATGTACAGAATTGACCTCTCTACAGATTTATTATAAGTATAGATAGAAGATAGATATAAGAGAACACTAACCTTATCTAAGCGACCTAAGTGACCTATAATGTGCTGCCGATAAACTAAAGTCATTGTCACGAGATTAGATATAATTTAGCAACACTACGGTTGTCTAAAGGACACTGGCTTTATAAATTCTCAGAAACTAAACCTAACCTATGCTTAGGTTGTAATAAATGCTTAATTGGTTTGATTGTCGCTTACGCTACTCTCAGCGCGTAAAAACCGCTGTTCGAGTCCCGAGTCGTGTAACATATCTAAATTAGTTATTATGTTAGCATAAAACAGTAAAAACGTGTATCTATAGTTGGTATATATTTGCAAAAAATAATTGAGCGTCAAGAAACAGTAATAGAAGAAGAATTAAGAAAAAATACGTTTTGTTATCTCTTTGTTTGCCAATCTCCGCAACTACAAGATCGGTTAGAATTAAACTTTTTTGTTTTATAGCTATATAAAGTCTGGGCATCATATAGGCTACAATTGATTTCGGAAACTGATGCAGAACTATACACGCAAGCGATCCCGCAGGCAGAACGCAGAAATAAAAGCTATACATAAAAATAGTCAATAAAAAATGTATAGTCATACAATAAGTATATTTTCGGCACTCGGCATGTAACTTGGCAAGGTTTTGGCGTGGTGGGGGTAAGTTCGCGCATCGTGCACTTAGTGGAACAAAAAGTGGTCACTTTTACTGGTTGCCATTATTCTATGGTTATTGCCATCGTTTATTTTTAATCATGTCTGTTCAGAAGAATGTTAAAGAAAAAACAGGAATTCATTAGTTAATTGGGTATTATAAATAAACACGATATAATTTAATAAAAACTTTTTACCAAAAAATTAAACCGACTCCCAAAAAACACTGCAAAGTGAAAAATAATAATAATAAATGTGTGTGGTGTCTTTAGTTTTGTATTTTCGTTTTTGGCACCGACTTCCGAAATTAAAGTAATTTTTCACTTTGCAGTGTTTTTTGGGAGTCGGTTTAATTTTTTGGTAAAAAGTTTTTATTTCACTCCTTTTAGTTGGTTGATTTTTAATTTACCTAGTTACAAGAGCCTAAATGTCAACTACTTATAACATTTTACAAAATATTGCTTTTCCCAATACTGGGCCGTTAATTTTTGAGGAGTTCTCTTGGTACTTCACCATCAGCTATACATCACCATATGCATTGTGACGAGCACGAAGTGCTTAATATCCATATTCAAGTAATTGAATCGCAATCCACGAAATACTTATTATTGAGTAGTTTCGGCGGCCTTCTGTGGTCTTCATCATCAGTTCCGCTTCCCCAAATGGTACTTTTTGAGAGCAACTGCACAAGTTACCATAAGAAATACCCAAAACGCCATAGGTGTGCCTATAATATTTGAAGAGTTCCCTCGATTTCTCCAAGATCCCATCATCAGATCCTGACTTGGTGACAAATGGTACCAATTTCAAAGTATACCCTATCAAACAAAAAAAGAATTTTCCAAATCGGTTCAGCCGTCTTCGAGTACTCGGTGATCATACATTAAAAAAAAAATATATATATATATACGCGTCGAATTGATAACCTCCTCTTTTGGTCGTCGGTTGAAAATGAAAAAATGTATTTAAAAAAGCATTAAAAATAATATGTTCTCGTGGTCACAATTAGTTAATAAAACTGCTACCCCTTTTGTTCTTCTTTTTCCCGGTGTCCTAAAGACAGTGACGAATTCGGAATTTCAACCTTCCTTAACTATAGTGTCTAACTGTTCTTTCTGACGTTTTAATAGTCTGCATAAAACGGTATTTGGTCCTGGCATTGTAATCAACGTAGGTAACAAAAACTAAATTTAAAACAACAACTCGTAACAAAAACAAAGGGTACAACTTTCGTGTACGCAAGTGTATTCGGGAGCAAATGAAACGGGAACTACTGACGCACCAATCGCGCGCTCGGAGCCACGGAATAGATGAATAAGGTTGAAATGGTAATGTGGGCGTGGTGAGCGTGCCACATTTATGATACGACAATCATAGCGCGACCGATTAATTCGTTCACCGCGTTTAGTGCGCTTCGGATTACTTCGGAACACAGAGCTCTGCTTTAAAATGCCGTGTTGTGCAATTATAACCTGTAATGGCTGTAAAACAAAAAGTCAGACCGCAAGTATACAGCGAGGAGGTATATCTTTCCATCGGTAAGTCGAAAATAACATTTCATTACAATTTTATTTGTAAAAAACATAAAAATATTCTGATCACTATGAAATTCCGAACATTAACAACATTATTGCAAGAAGTTACAAAAAGTATACATTGCCCGTTGTGTACTCGCTTATTCAACGCAATGACCAATTCCGCTTACAATGTACTGCATGCGCCACACTTCAACCATTGACGTTTTGTCCTTTGCCCTGATTGGCCGTGATGCACGGTGCATGTTTATCAACAGTGAGTTACAATCAGTAACAGGCTCTCGATTTAAGTGTGTGTAATTTATTTGTGTGCGTAATTCGCGTACGTAACGAGCCTCTAGCTTGTAGTAGAGCTAAAGAGTGGGGAGACAAGCGGCGACACGCGTTCTCATACAAATCAGGAATTATTTCCTTTCTACTAACCTCTTTTATCTGTTCTGTGCTCAAAGCGGCGCTACGTCATACCCCGCGTCCCGCTGACACCTAAAAATCGACTTCTGCGCATCGAACATCTCTTGCCAAGTTATTTGCCCATCACTATACCTACGTTCCCTCTGCTGTGACCAGGCCTATTCTCTGCGAGTGGGAATGGGCTGTAATCTACCACGCCGGCCCAGTGCAGGTTGGTGGAAGTCAGCGTTAGGTAAACTTGTCTTCGTCATCTGCTTAGCCTTTTCCAGTCTAACCGGATGCAACTGAGTATTAGTGCTGCCTATCTGACCTCCACAACCCCGGAGCTGGGTAACACGTACGCTTTGGCAAGACTGGTGTCACTTCTGGCTTCTGACTGTCAAAAATGTCCAAATGATAGCCAGTACCATCGGCTTAACGTGTTTTCCGACGCATAGAAGTAACTCGATATATCAGGATAGCCACCCATCCATGAACCGTCCTCTACAAGTGTTGCTTAACCTTGAAGATCAACCCGTGCGGCTGTTATTATTTAGCCACGAAGCTCCCGGTGCAGCTGCGAGTACAAGCTAGTTAAACATAAAGTTTTCTTCATTTCTAGACATAGTTGACACCTCTGACGTACTATGCGTTTCAAATGCTATTAGGAATTTCAATAACCTTTATCTGTCAAATATCACTCAAAAAATAAGGTTTGCAAAGAAAAGTGAACGGCGAAAAATAATAACTTTTTATTTGACTTTGTTTAACCGAGTCTCACATCATTTAAGACTTGATTTTCAAGTTATCGGGATGCGAGTCTCACATAATATTTTAAGTCATAATATATTTTTAAACATACTTTATACTCTATACCTGCTCGGAAAGTGCCTTATTACTTTTTAAAAAGTTTGACAGAAAGGACGTCATTACTGTAGTACAAATGTGTGGGTCGCAAAAGTGTATGAGAATTCATTGAGAGAGAGATTGACAGAGACAGCTTGTGGAACTGCACACCCAGCACATGGATATACTCGACCAGCATCACCATCTCCGTAATCTGGTATCTGGGTTTCAAGAATGCAGCGACACACATGACCAAGCACTCAAACGTATATCGGGACTGGAAGCGGAATTAAACAAGGCTCATAACACAATCTGTACTATAGAAACCTTGAGAGTCAGTGAACAAGTGGCCAATACAAACAGTCTTTTTGACGAGCTGGTGGGTAGTGGATCCGGACTAGTATGTAAGAAGCCCACCTATACCATAGACTTAACTGGGGACGATACATTAACAAACGGTCCTGTTTTAGGTAGTCACAACAAAATAAAGAAGTATATTAAAATTAATAAAAACATTAAAAAGTACAAGAAACTATTAAAATCAAGAAGTGTGTATAAATATAACATTGAACTTAGAAAGCAGCGTGTTATCCTAAACAACCAATTAAAGGAATGTAATTGCATGCTGGATAGTCAAAGAAAATGTATGATCTTGACATAAATAACCTTCAGAAGGAATTATTGAGTAGGGAAAATACACTAAGGGATATTTTTTGTAAGTATGAGTCTAGCCAGAAAATGTTAAATGAGCGCATGCAGGAGGCCTGTGACCTGGTGGACTTGGTTAAGCACAATGCAGAGAGGTATGAGTCATTGACTAATGACCTCACCTGTAGTTGTGCTTTAAATCACCCGGCCATCATGTTACCACAGATTATTCCTGCATCCTCACCCATTTTGCCTCATACTTTGGAAACCACAAGCCCAGCTCAAAGTAACATTTTAGTGTATTCAGATAGATTAGGCACAGGTTTTGGCTCACTTTTAAATAATTATTGTGATCATACCATAGTAAGTCATTGTTACCATAACCTGCATTTCACTGAGCTTATTCATAAAATTAAACAATCAAAATTGAATGAGCAGACCACAGTCATTCTTTTATTTGGAAATAGCCTTAATGTGACAAAAAAGGACATTGTTAATGGTATTGGCACCCTCCTTAAATTAAAATTAGGCAAATTAATTTTATGTGCATTGCCTTATTCTAATAATTTGACATATATAGAAAATGAATATATTTTTAGCCTTAATAATTTGATGCATATGTTAGTATGCCGTCATAGTGACCATTTATTGTATTTTGATACTAACAATTTTGTTAGAGATTTTGTTTTGATTCGGGGAAATATGTATCTTCCCAAAAAAAGTCGACATTTATTGGCTACTTTGTTAGCATACAATATACACTCATTTATTGATAATTTTACTGATCCTAGGTTAAGTGAATATTCAGTATTATCTAGGGTATCTAATAATACTGAAATTAATTATTGCAGTGACAGTTTACATAACTCAACCAATTGCTTGGTTGCAAACAATTTTACTACTGAGAATTTAAATTAGAAATTTTGACAACAGAGGGAATCTCTAGCAGTAATGAACTTTTAAACTGCAAAGAGGACACAAATATAGTTTTAAAATCAATAAATACTATTAACCTGGTACATCAAAATATTCAAGGATTTTTAAACAAAGAGTTAGAAGTTGAGTTTTTTCTTAATTTTAACCATATTGATATTCTTTGCCTAACTGAACATTGGCTTCAAAGCCATCAATTTATTTTCAATTATAATAATTACCAGGTTGGTAGTTCTTTCAGCAGAGTAAATGCTATACATGGTGGCTCTTTAATTTTAATAAGTAATAATCTTAAATTCAAGAACAGAATGGATATTGTGAGCCTCTCTGTTGAACGATCTATTGAAATAGCCTGTATTGAATTGGAGCAGTTTATTATATTAAGTGTGTACAGACCACCTTCAGGATTGTACGATTGCTTTGAAAAAGTAATGGATGAAGTTTTGCATAAAATCTGTAACTCAAGTAAATATGTCATTGTTTGTGGTGATTTTAATGTTAATTTATTAGAAAATTCTGGTTTGAGCTCTAACATTATTAGTTTATTCCAATCATACAATCTTGTAAACCTATTTATGGAGCCTACTAGAATAACTCCGACTAGTGCCACTTGCTTAGATAATATTTTTACGGATGTTGTACCGACTCACAAAAAAATAATTAATTTAATAGACTCTGATCATTGTGGGCAATTAATTACTTTACCAAAAAAGGTTAATAAAATGTTAAAAAAGAATATCACAGTAAATCCAAAAACTAAATATCGCCTGGAAGCATTCAAAACTAAACTCTTAAATAAAATGCCCTGTTTGTTAACTAATGAGGACCCTAATAAACATTATAATGATTTTTTCAAAATATATTGCCAACAATTTGATAACACATTTATTCCCAAAATTGCTTCAGTAAATAGTAACACTTCTTTCAGTGACTGGGCCACTGCTGGTATTTATAAAAGTAGAAATCGGCTTTATGAACTCTATGAGGAGCGGACTTACACTAACTCGGTAGAATTTAATTTATATGTCAAGAACTACTCTAAATTATTTAAAAAAGTCTGTTATATTGCCAAGTCTCGCTACTTGAGTTCTAAAATTAAAAATAGTAGTAATGTAATTAAAACGACTTGGGATATTATAAAAAGCGAAACGGGAAGGTCTTGCAACCGAAATAGTGATTACACCCTCACTATTGATGATAATATAATAACATTAGATTCGCAAGTCGCCACAGAATTTGAAAATTTTTTCACTGACATTCCCGTATCGACAACCAAGTCGCTAAAATCATGTCCCATTGCTGCAGAAACATTACTTAAAAAAAATGTTCCAGTTTGTAGTTCAGAGTTTAAATTCCAATATGTTACTTCTAATGACATCATTAAAACTTTTAATTCTTTGAATATGAAAAAGACTGCAGACCTGTGGGGTAATTCTGTTGAAGTTACTAAGTCAACTATACACATTATTGCTCCTACATTAGCTGTTATATTTAATAATTGTATTGATTGCGGTGAGTTTCCTGATCTAATGAAATATAGTAAAATAATCCCACTATTTAAATCGGGTAGTACATCTGACCCTACTAATTACAGACCTATTTCTGTACTGCCCACTTTCAGTAAAATTTTTGAGAAAATTATTCTAATGCAGATGCAAAGATATTTTAATAAACACAAATTGCTACATAATAAACAATTTGGTTTTACAAAGGGTCGTTCAACAACTGATGCCGGTGTTGAACTTTTAGGACACATTTATAATGCATGGGAAGATAAGTGCGATGTGTTGGGCATTTTTTGCGATTTGTCTAAGGCATTTGACTGTGTTCCCCATGAGACATTAATCAGGAAACTGCACCACTACGGATTCCGGGACTCCTCTCTGAATCTTTTAACCTCATATTTGAGTGAAAGGATTCAAAGAGTCGATGTGAACGGCAAAAGATCGCCGGGATCTGTGGTCAAGATGGGGGTCCCCCAAGGCTCAATTTTAGGTCCCTTTTTGTTTCTTATTTATATAAATGATTTGCCGTACCTGATCAAAAATCATGACATAGTGTTATTCGCTGACGATACTTCTCTTTTATTTAAAATTAAACGTCAACAGCAGGTTATTGAAGAAGTAAATAGAGCCCTTGCAACTGTAGTTAGCTGGTTTAATTTTAATAATCTTCTTCTTAATGAGAAAAAAAACCAAATGCCTAAAATTTACATTACCTCATGTTAGACAAGTGAATACTAGTGTATCAATAAAGGGCGAAATATTGAAACCCGAAGATACCACAGTATTCTTGGGCATAACTTTGGATACGAAGCTTCAGTGGGGCCCCCATATAGATAAATTGTCAAAAAAGTTAAGTTCTGCAGCATATGCCGTTAGAAAAATACGTGGATTAACTGATATCGAAACAGCACGTTTAGTCTACTTTAGTTACTTTCACAGTGTGATGTCATACGGCATTTTACTTTGGGGAAATGCAGCCGACATTCACACAATATTTGTATTACAAAAAAGGGCCATTCGTGCAATTTATAAATTAAGTCCCAAGCACTCCTTAAGAGACAAATTTAAAGAGATTAATATTATGACTGTGCCATCTCAGTATATTTATGAGAATCTCTTGTATGCACACAAAAATATTAATCTGTTTAAAAAATACAGTGATATTCATAGTGTAAATACAAGGAACAAAGACACATATGTCATTCCTAAAACAAGGTTAAAAAAAATAGGTGGTTCGTTTAGATGCCAATGTATACGTTTTTATAATAAAATTCCTAGCCATATTCAAGAACTAAGTATTAATAAATTCAAATTATTTATAAAACGTAAGCTATGTCAGAAAGCGTTTTACACTGTTAAAGATTATATTGAGGACAAGAAGGCTTGGGAATGAGCTGCTCCAGTGATATACGTGAGCATTTTTTATTTTTAAAATTTTGATAGTTGATTTATTTTTTATTGATTAAAATATTTGTTTTGTTAAGTATTGTATATACCTATTTATTTTGTTTTTGTTTTTTTTTTTTTACATAATTATTTCATTATTGTTAATGTGAGGACAATGTAGGTTATTCTTTCTTCGTTGTTTTTACTTTGACTATAATTTATTTAATGATGTCAAGCAGTTTGAGTACTTGTGTGGCCTACCCAAATGTCCGTTGGTATTTTTTGTCAAATTGTTGAGCTCCTTAAGTTCTAAGTTGAGCTACACGATAACTGACAAATGCTTGCACTGTCTGGACAGGTCCGCCCAAATTTGCGTGGTTATTTCCTCAAAAGAATACCACAGACATGAACCTACATGCTTCTCATATAAAAATACAAATTGTCTGGACTTTAAAAGAGACTATGACCTCTGAGTTTGTTTCGGTGTTTCTTCTCAGAGTAGTCAGTTAGGAAATACCGGCCTCATCTAGCTAAACTTAACACGCAAAAAAACATGACGTGTAAAAGTGTTATTTATAACCAATTTACAAAATAAATATTTCATTTCATTTCATTTCATTTCATTTCATTTCATTTCATTTCATTTCATTTCATTTCATTTCATTACTAACGTGCTGGAGACACTGGTGAGGGAGGGAAAAGTGTATGAATAGTACATTGTTCACCGAGAGGAGAAAGTGACCGATTACCGTCGGGGGTGTCGTTTGAAGCCCGAGCCGTAGGCGAGGGCTTTAAAACACCCGTGATCGGGAATCGCACTTTCTCTCGAGTGATACATAGTGCTTTATACTACACCTACGAGGAAAATAAAAAACTAAATCTTTACTAATTGAAATTTATATTGAAATTGTTGCAGTTAGTGAAGCTTAATGTAACACTTTTTTTAATTGATTTCTGTGGTAAAAGGTTATCAATCAGTATTTTTGCTGTTTCCTTCAACTGCGGCGGAGTTAAAAAATCTTCATCATCACTATCACTACTTATCATTTTGATAGTTTTATTTTACTTTCTACGAAAACTGAATCCTCAAACAACACACAAATTGAAAATGGCGCCAATGGCGTCTGCAATTTTCACATGTTCTTTTTTCAAATTGTTTATCCTGCCGCCGCAGGGTCGCACTGCCAGCCCGACACCATTCAACACACAGCTAGTGGCCAGTGTCATTTTGCGAACTTGGAGATAAAAACTCACTGTAAAAACTTTTTGGCTTTTGATATTTAGGTTACCGGCGCACAGTCTTACCCAAAATTAAAAAAGAAAAACCACGTAAGAAATGGATTTTCATACACTTTTCTCTCCCGCTCAGATGCGTTTTCTCCCCGCATATTTGTTCGATATGCAATGACGTACTTTCTACCGTAAATTTGATAAAATATCAAGGTACTTTCCAAGCAGGTGTAGTATAAAATCCATTACTAACGCGCTGTTTTTTTTTTAATTTAGACCAATTCAGTAGCTAACTAAAAATACTATAATGCCAAAAGACAAAAAAGTTTTTATCACCAAGAGAAAATGCTACTGGCCACATAGTATTGCTCAACATTGATTTAAAATTACTCCCAACACGCTGCTGAACAAATTTTCACATTAACTTTCAGTATTCGAACATAATAAGAATAACAATTTGGCGCGAAAAATAAATGAGGTACCTACTGTCTATGGCCATAGGTCCTATCTTTTAACTCGGTTTCATTTATTAATGTACAAAAAGCTATTTTCTTCGTAGGTATAGTATAAAGCACTATGTATCACTCGGAAGAAAGTGCGATTCCCAACTCGTGTGTATTAAGGCCTTCAGCTGTGCTTCGGGCCTCAAACTACACCCTCGTTGGTAATCGGTCACTTTCTCCCCTCGATGAACAATGTACTATTTCTCTCTTATTTTCAGTGTTGGCATCAACACGCCCGAAAGTAAAGAGAACGGCATGGCGCAAAGGCCCAGAAGTCATGACAAAATTATTAAATTTTATTTTATTTTTGATGATAGGCTCGCGTTTGATCACCAAAATATGGAAAGGGGACTAGTTTTGTTTCGCTAAATATTTGTAAATAAATAATTTAATAAATCCTTGTTTTGTTCACTCTACCCAAATGGATTCGATTTGACAGCTAAGACGTAACAATATGGCGCTAAGTTTTTCCTAATAGCAGTTGAAACGCACTGTACCAACTTTATTTATTACTACATTATGAAATCTTGATCTATAAAACTAACCTTGACAATTACTCCACTATAGCAATATTAGTTATTTATCAAGCAGCAAACTAATAACGCATAGTAACCGCAATAAGATTAATTTATATTATATTACAATCTATTGATAACGCACTTGATTGACAGAATTTCCTCGGTTGAATAAGGAAACCTAATAAAGTAATATTGATGTTTATGACTATAGTGTATTAATTATTGTTCTTTGTGTAAAATAAATGCTTGCGGAATGTGGCCATGGAAACTTTGAGTGCCAAAGCCGGAAAGTATAATATTTCCAGGTACAGTAAGATATTGTTTTGATTGAAAAGGCCGTAAAGATTTTACAGTTGTATTTATTAATAACGGTGTCTACTTGTCTAGGACTTAGTTTTAGTGGAAGATTTTTGCCGCGTAAATTAAAATTGATGAATTAATATTAAGTTATAAGGCAAAAAGTAGATATTGCCCTATAATCTCCTCTTTCTTCCAGTGAAAACTCAGAAAAGGTTGGGTACACCACTTCATCGCTTAAGTGAGACGGCGCGGTGGTCAAATGCGAGACTATAAATAAAAATGGGTTCACACGGTACTAAAAATACTAAACACGTTTAGTAATTTTAGTACCGTGTTCTCTCCGTGTCTAATTAATACCTAAGTAACACAATACATTGCTTTTTCCTTCTATAGATCTGTTGAGATTTTTACTAGAAAAACATAGGTAGGTACTTACAGGTTTTAAACAGCCAATTCATGTATTTATCGTACGTATTTACCTTTACTTAATGCGAATGTTAGATTATTGGATATTTGTTACTCACTCTTTCTACCTCTCTGTCTGTGGCTGACGCTTCATGAGTGAAATTCCCGATCACCAATCTTCTTCCTGCGGTCTGTCAAGCTTTTCCATTTTTTGCGGTCAGTAGCTAATCGGACCACTTCTTTGAACCTATGGGACCTGCTCTGCTTCAGTTAGTCTAACTATCTGAATGGGGATCTATTTCCCTCTGGACTTCTTGCGCTCCATGATGGCTATTTTTTTCCAAGTTTTCTTCTTGGCTTCTGCTTTCGTTTGCTACTCAATTGCGACGAAATGCTGAAAGGATCCGGACGAATATAGTCTGTCTTGTCTCATAGGCAGTAAACAATTTTTTCTCCCGAAGATATCACGATGAAAATCACAGGCAACACCTTGTAACACATAAGCGAATCATGTTAGTTTTGGGGTTTTTTATCAAACATAATAAAATAAATGTATATTCTGGTCAATTAGTGTACGCTATAGTATGCAACATCATCGCTTTTCATCTGATGAGAGTATTTTTTCTCGCAGAAGTAATCATCAAATGACCCATCAACGCTGTTCTTTCATTTGGCCAAGTTTTCACTTTCCAGGGCCAAGGCCATGGTCCTATCGGGCCCTGTCGTTGCTGTTACCTGCTCTTTAAGGCCCGTCGTGTTCCACAGTGTTGAAGCGTTCCACGACGCCCGAGGCGTCTCCCGCGGGAACTGGGACGTGAGGAAGAGAGTTATTTCATCATCATCAGATCAGCCCACTCTTGATATCGATCTCGCCTGATGGTAAGCGATAGATGAGGTCTACGATGGGACGAGCGAGTCCAGAAGATGCCTATTTACTCTTGTTTTAGAGGCTGAAAGGTCAAAAGTGGCAGGAAACACAGAAGCCGCAGGCAGAGAATTCCACAGCTTGGCTGTGCACACAATAAATGTGGTGGAGAAGCGCTGGGTACGACAAGATGGTATATCAACCAAGTGTGGGTGGTACCCAGCTGGTAGTGAAAAGGGGATGGAGGAATCAGGTCATGGAGCTCCTGCGCACTCTCCCCGAAGTATTATCTGTAGAAAACCGACAGGCAAGCAACGGTTCGCCGATGAGCCAGGCTATGAAGCTTGTCCACTAGTGCCTCGTCGCCTATAGGCCTTTTATTTGGTATTTTGCAGAGCCATCCCACAGGTGGCTGCAATACTCCACGCAGGAACGGACCTGTGATGTATACAGATTCAGAAACTGTCCAGGCGTAAAGTACCGCCTTATCTTGTTCCTTATTCCCAGCTTTTTTGTTTCAGTCTGAACTCTGGACTCGATGGTTGAGCCGAAGTTGAGGTCTGACGTCAACTCCATGCCCAAAAGCTCCAGGCACAGGGAGGGCCGAGCACGAATTTGATGAAACTGTGAACAAAAACGTATTTACATATTTATTTAAAAAAAATATAGTCAGCATCTTCCAAAATCGCTTTCAATTTTAATTTCGCATAAAACGGTGGCCCGCTGAACCGTTAAATTAAATAGTAATAAAGTAGGACAACTCCAACAATATAATTTTATTTGATTACGAAAGCGTACCTTTGTTAAGCTTTCATTGAAATCTCTTAGTTTTTCGCCGTTGTTTAGTATAAATAGCGCGATCTTTTATTTCGATTAGGGTCTAAAACAACAATTTACTTAATTGTTTACTTTATGAAGTTCACAGCTGGACCTTATTAAGTCTTCCCAACGAGCACATTAGTGGAAATTGCAGCCTATTTTGTTACTTTCGGCTGTAAAATAGCGCTTTAAGGGTTCAAAAAGCAGTTCAAAGTTGCATATCTGCATCCGTAAACGTCTATAGCTATAAAAGTTACTTAAGGTGCTATAAGCTGAATCAAATACCACCCTAGCCTTTACAGTAGTCCACGGTAGAACTCATTTACCACTTACACCTTTATATGAGAGTTACGAAGGTCATTCTGCCACTCACAGCTGTACAGTGGTTTCCATTGTAACTTTTATAGGTTATAGTTATAGTAACCACTATTATACTACTAGAAGTTCCATTATAGAAATAATAGAAACTCTTATGCATACTATAGTTACAAAAAAATCATCAGTGTAACTAAGGCCTTTAGTAGCAATAGTCATTCCTTGCAGGCTCAATCCATTCGCCATTTTACAGCCGCTTTTGTATCTATTATAAAACATTTAAAAACACTAAACACCAAACAATAAAAATGGATGCTAAACGAATAAGTACGTAACTACATCTTATAACCTCAAAAACAAGAAAATAGGAGCTTTTTGTAGCTGTGAGTTGCACTAGGGTAACAAAAATCACTGGAAGCGTTAGAAGGGTGAAAATTAGCACTATGATTCTCAAATGGGAGTTATTAGAGCTCAAACTGCAGGTTATGACTACATTACAATGACGCCATGATTTTTTAAGAAAACTTATAATTCACTTGCAAAATTGAGTTGATATAATGTACCGGTAAACAATCGGCCACTTGCAAATAGTAAGTTATCGACACGTAAAAATACGGAAATAAAATGTATTCTGTATAACAAATAAAAAATATCACATATCTTTTGTTATTTTTTTAAATATCATAAAAGCGCGTTAAAATTACTCGAAAATTATCTTATATATCTACAGTAAACTGGACAGCGTTTTAAGTATCTTTATATATCTTGCTAATACAGAATACAAACTTTTACTTCTTTTTGTTTTATTTTCATGATGGCGACGAAAACACTTTACCAAAATATTACAAATAATGTCAACTGAAGATATAGAATAAAGAACTATAATCAATTCATTCGTTCAAAGTAGTTCAAAATCATTCAAAAGTAGCGCTATGAGAGCTTTAGTATAGCGTTAATAAATCGTTATAGCTATTAAGGAACCTTTATGCAACCGTTGTGCAGGTTAAATGGAACTTTAGGTTGCATAAAATGGCGCCCAAATAGCGCTAAAGCGGCTGCTTTAAGTCTGTAGTAGACGCTCTAGCGCTTACGTCTATTACCATAAGTAATAATCGGATACGCTCTAAAGCCCTAATGCAGCCCATTTGTGCTAGTTGGGTTTCCATCTTGTTTTAGTTCATTTTCACGATAACATTAGATATTTTTCAATTTTAGCATTTGCTAAAAGTCTGTTTATCTGAATACTGCGACTTCGTTCGTGTGGGAGTGTTTTCCCGCGTAAATCTCGGTCTTTACGCGGGAAAACCCTCCCTCTCGGTCCCTTGGGAATTTCGGGATACTCGTAAAAAGTAGCGTAGGTATATGTTATTCTAGGATTTCAGCTATCTAAATTTTATCCAGATTCGTTCAGTAGTTTGGAACACTATTTTTTTTTTACTGATATTTATGCTAAGTGTTATTTTCTTTTACACAATTTACACAGGGTTTTCCCGCGTAAATCTCGGTCTTTACGCGGGAAAACCCTCCCTCTCGGTCCCTTGGGAATTTCGGGATACTCGTAAAAAGTAGCGTAGGTATATGTTATTCTAGGATTTCAGCTATCTAAATTTTATCCAGATTCGTTCAGTAGTTTGGAACACTATTTTTTTTTTACTGATATTTATGCTAAGTGTTATTTTCTTTTACACCTAATACTTTTTTAAGTGAAGTTAAAATACCTACCTGCCATCCTATTCACGAAAGTTTCAATATGTCTTTTGCGATTATGTTTGGATCGCAAAAGGCATATTTATTGAAACTTTACAGGCGACAAGATGTAGGCCATACCCATTACCCATGTTTATGCATAGTTACGAAAAGCACCTGAAAAAAAACTATTCATTGAACCTTTAGCGCAGCCGCGCGCAGAAGCTAACTAGATTCGGTCCACGACTTCGCTTGCGTGAAGGTTGAAAGCCAAGGAAAAATGTAGCCTTTATCACTCAGGAATAATATAGCTTACTATTAGTGAAAGCATTTCAATATCGATTCACTTATTGTTACAAACATTTATTTATTATAAGTATACTTAATTACCTTACAATATTTCAATGGATACAAAAAATTAAACTAGTATACAATATGCGGTCTTATCGCACAGGGCGATCGTTTACAGACAACCTTTGGATGGACAGAACTTAAAGGAGACTTAGGGCTATCAGTGTGCAAACATCATAAATAATATTAATTGAACATAATAATATAAAATACATACATACAATACCAAAACCATATACTAATAAATATCAAATGTATAATTGAGAAAGGAGGAGAAAAATTATATTGAGAGATAATGCTCCTTCACCATAAATCTTTCCTCCTTATAATATTAGTATTGATAAAGATAATCGACTACCTAAGCTTATACGCGCGCCTGTTCTAGCTACCCATGTTATCAATACGTAGTCTTGTAAAGTCTATGTCTGTATGTTAATTTGTAATATGCATCTAAGGTAGGTCTGGGCAGTAGCATTAGTTCACCATTCTAGTAACCGACTTAGTAGTCCTAGGAGAACCTGCGTAGAAGTGGATCCAGCGTAGGTAGAATCTATGGCAAGCCTTGGGTTAGCAAGCAACCGGTTGATAACGGCTATTAACTCATACGATCAGGGCAAAGCCCAGAATAATCCAGCATATGTTTTTATGGTTCCGTACCTTAAAAGGAAAATAATTAGAACCTTTATAGGATCACTTTGGTGTCCGTCTGTGTATCTGTTTACCCTTTATTTCGGGAATTCTTCCTCAAGAGACTGGCAACATTGCCATGTTGCATGGCAATGTTTAGTCTATGGCCAGAGTAATTGTTGTTTTTATGGATCATAGGCTCGCGTTTGACCAACATCTCACCTGACGATAAGCGATGATGTGGTCGGAGATGAAGCACGCTCACCTAGAAGTAACCTATGCAGTCTTGACTTAAACACCCCCAGGTTATAGCTATCAGGAAACACAGACTGTGACATACTCTTACGCAGACTAGGATACTTATGCCTGTCAGCTCAAGGAGCCGGTACTATACAAGGTGTAACAGATTAAGCGCAATACCTCAGACACCCCAATTAGAATATTAAATTATAAGTCCAAAACAAATAAATTGAACGCAAACCTAGACACTTTTTATAAAATAGTTAAGTATTCTTACTAAACGTAAAACGTATGTGCGTCATACAATATCCTTATGCAGACGCACACACTCATGCAATGTTAGCGGCCGACACGCACACGAGCACATTTCCTTGAATTAAGGATTGTATTTATTTGTCATGATACTGTGTTTCCATTTCAAGTTAAAGATTTATCCGTCAAAATTTAACACCTATTTTTTATGACGGAAATCGGTTCAGAACCAACTACTTTCAGGAATTGCGTTTATTCTGTTACACGTTGTATAATAACTGTCGCACGTTGTCGATCGTTAATGTTAAACAACGCTTATCGAGATTAGTACGTGGATCTTAATATTACAGGATTCCTTTCATGCCTCGGAAAGCGGCTGGGCAGCTGTCATTTGTACATCTATAAGGGCAGTCGGAAGTCAGAAAAAGTGACATCAGTCTTGCAGTGGGTTTCGTGTTACCCAGCTATTGGTTTGAGGAAGTCAGATGAGCGGTCGCTCTTTGTAAAGCACGAGTACTTAGCTGCATCCGGATAGACAGGTTGCTGACCCCGACATAGATATGAAAACGCTTAGCAGATCACGATTTACGCCAGCAATTCAGTATAAAACATACCTTCATTTTGCGTACGGCTAAGGAGTCGAATTCCCTGCCGGAGTCTGTGTTTCCCGATAGCTATAACCTAGGAGTCTTTAAGTCAAGAGTGAATAGGTTACTTTTGGGATTTTTAGGAAAGCGTGCTCCATCTTCGACCACATTATCACTTACCATCAGGTGAGATGGTGGTCAAACGCGAACATAATTTTTAATAAAAAAAAAATACAAAAGTAAACACCATCGCTTGAACACAACACTGGATTCTTTGTCGTTCGCGATTTTCAACTAAAAACGAGAAAGATGCAAACAACGGTTACAATTATTTAATTGCGAAAATTGTTTGTACTTCATCTATAGCTATATACTAATTAATATTAAAAAACACATACTTAGTTTATATACCGTTTTATCGCTCTAAGCACTTTTCCTCTATATTCAAAGATTTGGAACTCTCTGCCAGCTTCTGCGTTCGTGTAACCACCCGTCAGCCTTTTATACAAGAGTTAACAGGGATCTTCTGGGTTCTCTCACCCTTCGCTTCCCATCAGGCGTAATCGTGGCCTAAGCCGAAAAATCTCATGTTTTGATGTATGAAAGAATGGACGTATTGACGTTTGTTACTCAATCACGCAAAAGAGGCTGAACGAATCGAGATGAAATTTCGTACAGAGAACGATTACAGTCTTGAGGCATATTATAGGCTATTGGCTGTTAAATGTGCGAAATTACCACACGAACAAAGTCGCGGGCAACAGCTAGTGTATAAATAAATTGTGAGATTCGATCGTAAACTCCTTTATTCTCAATTAGACACGAATACATTGTATGCTATAAACGTATTTATTGCGTTAAAAACTAGTATGTTCACAATATATCGATAGTTTATGATCTGCAGATTATAATGGTTAAGATCTATTATAATCTTAAAGCGCTTTAAGATTATAATAGATCTTAACCATTATAATCTTACAGCACTTGCTATAATGCTGCGACGTATATACAGGGTTAATTGTAAAACACCGGAAACCTCTCAGGATTATGTTACTAACATCATAACCAACAACTTTGTTCTATGACTTTAAAAAATTCGTCATATTTTAGTTCACCAGATTTTCATACAAAAACAAAAATATTTAAATTGAACGCCCTAAATGCTACCAAGTCTATGCGAAGCAAAAGAAAGCGATAGTATAAATAGTTTTCTTTTGCTTCGCATAGTTTTATAATTAACCCTGTATAAATACCTATACGTCGCAGCATTATAGAAAGCAACCTTTCAGTTTCTCTTAGATGGAGGATATTGAATATATAATTATTTTGCTAAAATAAGCAATAACAAAATTTATAAGAAAAAAAATTGGCTAAGTGCGAGTCCGACTCGCCCATGAAGAGTTCCGTATTAACTACGTAAATTAACTTTTTTTCAAGAGCGTTTGTATGAAATACAAAGTTACATTTGCAGTTTTAGATTTTTTTGTAGAATTTACACGCAGTGTCTATCTCTGGTTTTAGAAACCTCAATGTAATTTTTAAAGACTTGTCTATGTTCACACGTATAGGTATTGAAAAAAAAATCTTTCAGTTCACTGTATGAGATTAATTTATAGTTTTTAATTTTTGTATAAGAATCGGAAAGTGGTTTACAGAATACATGTACCTACCAAATTTCACATGTGTGGTCTTAATAGTTTTGGAATAAAATGGCTGTGACATACGGACGGACAGACAGACGGACATGACGAATCTATAAGGTCCTTGTTTGCCATCGGCTACAGAACCCTAAAAACAGGGTAAGTAATCTCTTATATGTTTTTCTACGCACAAATATAATTGGAACGTTTGGACGATTCAAGTCCAAATAACTTCCTCACATCGAAAAAAATAAAAGTTTATCCAAGCTTAACCCAGGAAGTTAGATAAATCCAAGTGAAGTAGGTATGAACCCATAGCTCACAAGTTTATCAGTTTTCCGTGTCAACGGGTCTAGGTCCAAATTCACGATATTAAAGTAATATAGACGTTTTACGATTTACTTTTATTGTCTGATATTGAATTTCATTTTGGCGGGCCGGGAAACATTTTTTGGTATCAGGGCTTTTCGGCAGATCGTATTTGCTTTTTTTTTTCTAAAATATCTTTGAGTATTTGTTTTTTTGTTTTACTGAATATTGAGTTAGCATTAAATATTTTTTGTGTTTTATATAACTAAAATCAGCTGCTTCCGGAAGTACTTTCGTCTTACGCGAAGGAAGAATACTCCAAATACTCCAATATAGTTGGGAAAGGCTGTGGATGATGATTTTAAATTTTTTATCGATAGTTATGCTGTGATATTTTAGTTACTGACCTCCACAACTCAGTAACTGGGTAGACACACCCTTTGGTAGGACAAATGACTGGTTTTGTAGCGTCTAACAATCGGTTACAAAAGTTACAATGATCTACAAATTACAGTTGCTTGGCTAGAATACTGTGACCCAAGGCCGGTCCGAAGATGGGTAGTAACCCAACCACCCATCCACAAATCAACCTCGCAAGCGTTGATTAACCTTGAAAATATACCCTCGCCGCTGTTATTACCATGAGCGTCTACAAATACTACATAGGTATGTAATGTTTATGGTTCTGATTATGATCAGAGACGTGATCAACGAGGCTACATCTGTCTTGTAACTTGCAGTAAAGCCTAGCAATGAACATTTTATGGGCAGCCATTCATATCGACTTGAATTCTAGATTAGCATATAAGTAAGTACTAGTAATATAGGACCTAGGATTTAGACTTAAGACTACAGTCAACTAAATTCACAGAAGCTCATAAAAAATGTTGACAAAGATAAAAGAACTTCACAAGCCAAAAACCTGGGTTCTGTAGGTACAGAAAAAGAAAAAAGTGCTTACCTGCGAAGTTATAGACTTTCAAGTCTACAAGTGCCATTCTTCACAAGACCTATCAAACGATAGAATTCCTAAGACATAAAATGTATCACGATAATATTTACATCCTTCTCTCTTGGAACCCGTTCATCCTTTTTATCCGGAAAAGTATGCCAAAATATCGATATTTCCTTCCCTTTGTTGTTTAAGAACATTGTATGGATTTTTTACGACATTTTTTGGTCTACACAGAAACTTTACGACAAAGCAAACGCCCGAAGTTTTAATTCTGAATAAATACTTGGAACACTAAAATGAAATTGACTTTGCCAAGTGAAATTATATTAAGTCCCTACTTTATGATTACTGGATGAGCTTTGTGCGTGTCCCTAATTTCGGGACGAATACCTACTGAGAATAAATCGTAAGTAATGATTAATTTAAAAAAGTGTACTGAATACAATCGAGCATTATTAGCGTTCTTTTAAAAAATAAACTAACTTTGCTATTATGAACGCCGTAATAAAATTAAATATTAATGAGGCTGTTGTTTTACTAGCTAACACGCTGAAGACAGAAATTATGGTGAAGCAAAAATATAAAATGCAGTACAGCACTAAGAGAATTCAATACTTACTTGCTAGAGATTAAATCAGCATTTAAAATGTTAAGTTATGCTTCACCTCTAAAATTAGTTCCAGTACCGGAGATACATAGTAATCAACTTAGTAGCACATTGTTACAAACCATAGAGCGTAAAATACAAAAATATAGAACCTGCGTATGCAATAACGAACAAAACTAATAACGAACCAACCAATTCGATTTTCGAGTTTTTGACGAGCCACTCGACGTCGTCTCGACGCGCCGACGTCACTTCACCACGCCAGTTGTAATTACACGCCAGTCCGAGAGGCGGCGCTAGTCGCGCGACAACACAGCCACACCATCCCGCCACCATCGCTACCTGACCCCTCCGACCCTTACCCACACACTCGCAGCGCCACCGACGCACGGAGCTCAAAGTAATCCAGCCGAGAAAGTGCGCTCAAATTGTTCACGGTAAACATTTACATACAAACACACTCAGTGAACGCGAGGAGGTATCTCCTGTAACGGTGAACCCAAATCCAAGGATTAACTTCAAAGGGCCACACGGCGATTCAGAAAATGCGTTTTTATAGAAATACCGACTTTGACTACAAAGATTTTGTCAGCGGATTGCGGGTAGCTGAGCTTCAGCGGATCAGCCGATCTTGTTTCAGGAGGTAGGACATTTCGACAAATTCATGGGATAAACGTCGCAAAGACGCTTGAAAGAAAGTCATTATCGTAAAGCGTTTTACAAGATTTCATAAGCAGGTGGGCGTATGTCTCCAATCATTTTATTGTTGGAGGTTTCTTTCGTTTGCAAATTGCCGATTGACTTGAAATGGATAACTCCATCAAAGGAACAATTTCGAAAAGCACAAAGTTGCAAGCCCTTTGTGAAGTTAAAACAAAACTATAGCTCATGAAACAACTTATAATATAAAACAAGACATTCTGAGAAGCAAAGACGAAACAAAAAGCGACTGCATTTCGCAGTAATCAGAATTCAAAACCAATATTTTAATTTAACAACGTGTACAGAGCACCTGTCGGCGAGGCTTGTAATAAATAGCATACATGTGCATTATTTAAATACTTTACGTCGATACATCGAACACCACAAAGGTGGAAAGGCTTATATCCTGAACGCGTCGAATATAACATCGGTAAACGTTTCGCATTTCAATCACGTTATAACGTTGTGCTATTGTTAATACTTTACCAATAAATTACTTATTTTTGACCAGTGCCAATAAAAGCAGCTTTATTTCAAAATACTTTCTTAAAATCTTGGCTATGTATAGAGATAAAATTATATAGTCATTGTATACTATCTACTCTGCTGTTGCATTCATTTGAAGGATTTGATCTGGTTGCTCGACCTCATTTTTTTTTCTATTTTCGACGCCGACCTATTGGTATCAATTTAAAATGTCCAGTAAACGCTGGACCATAATTCAAGATTACCGCCAAGCGCCATCTTGTCTACTAATAGGGGTTTATTAATATCGTAAAACTCCTAGCCAGCCTTAAGCGGGCATTTTGCTTTTAAATTAACGTTCAACGCGTATAGGGTTTAATACTGGCTTGCACGCGGCGTCAGCAGAAATCTTCTTGAATGAGGATAGTGGATCTTGATTAGATATTGTTATCCAGCTTGATTACACAACGTATGAATTGATGAAACAGGAGATTATATTGCACTTCGTAACGTACCTTAGTGTTTTGAACTGTTCACATTGATTCCATTCTATTATCTGAAATAATAGTGACTACGCGCTACGCTTGCAATTCAAACCTAATTGACATTGCAAATCATGTTAAGAGCGTAAACAAAAATGTATTCATAGTTCCGGTAGCCCTAAGGCCTATTATAGAACAATTACGAAGACAAATAGACAATTCTGAACGACCGTCGACGTTATTCCAATGAAACAGAATTGTAAATAGTAGCTACAAACAAAACTTAACTCGCGACCTGGCTAGCTAGGGCAATGCTCTGATCAACTGAATTATAGATGCAATATGCTTTCAAAGATACAATAATGAAGGTATGATACGAAACGTAATATCGAACGAGTAGCAATCCGTTGTAAATTTGATTGCAGTTATATAGAAATGCAGCGTGCCCTAAGCCCGGGTGAGTTCAGTTCAGCTTTTATCAAATGGAAAGCGTAGGAAGAGACAAAGACCTCACATCTCGTGTCGCTGGGAAGCGTGGCCACTACGACACGTTGGATTTTTACTATATTCATCTATCGCAGCGTACACTGCACTTCAATCAAAGATCTGAGGCCGCTCTAGGCCGACGCACTCGCCGACATAACACGTGCATTACTCACGAAATATTTTCATAAAACCAAACCAAACGCACCCGTCCACCCGTCCCCGCGACCCCGCGTCCCCAGCAAAACCAGTTCAGTTCGTGCCCGGCTGCCGTGCGCGTCGGTTGTCTCGCGGAGAGAGTGTATTCGCCGCGCTGTGTTACGAAAAAACATCTTTTGTACCAAAACCAAACCAGTGCTGTGGATTACTATCATTATAGTGCTCGTGTGAGATTGTGCCATTTCATATTGTGATGTTGCCTGTTGGAGATGTTATAGTGGAGGATTTCTCTTGAAAACTGTGGAACGGGTTCCGCCTGCCGCCGCCGGACGCCTTTTCTCTCCGATCTCGGGATATCATTAAGGTATTTATTGTTACACCGGCTCATTGTTGTAAGGAATTCTTTCTACGACCCTCGTGTAGAGTTAAATCGATAGTCTTGATACGGTCTCGTACGCGAGTGAGGAAGCTCAGTTTGTAATGCGTCGATATTGAATCGCAGATTGTGGATGGTGTTTGTGGATTTGCATTGTAGATGCGCGCGGTGAGCAATGTGCAGTAAACATCGAGGCCCTGCGAACGGGTTCGAGTCCGGCTGAGGCTCGAATGGGCGAGTACCTACTCGTATTAATTAGGCGACTTGGTGTAACGGTACAACTTGATGGTGCCGCCACCCGGTACCACTTAACGATCATTTGAAAACTTTTGTTGTTAAATTTTCGTCGATTCGATTATAATTGCGCTAATAACAATTTTTTTATGATCGAATGAACATTATGAATAGTTACACCGACAGATTATCTATAGATAAGATTAGTTACGGTGACCGAGCTTTTTAGTTGAAGGAACATCAAAGCTTAATGTCGTAATGATCACCTAAATGGTATTGAAGTTTGTTATTCACATTCATACGTAAGTCGGCACGGTAAAGGTGGTTCAGTAACAGTTACAATCAGATAAGTAAAAAAACTTAGAAGCAAATAGATTACTTAACATTTGAAGCCAACTCGTAATAACATCTACAGATAGCTTTTTTACAACTTACTGTTGAGTCTTGATTTGAAAAAGCCACTGAAAAAACTGCCATATTATTTAAAACAGAAAACAACAAAAGCGGGCCAAACCTTCATTGAATTCGCAGAATTTTGAATGTAGAATGTAAGCTAGTTTCCATTCACCCGCCCAATAGATGGCGTCACTTATGGCAAAACAAATAAAACACGAACTTATTGAGGCACGCTATTCGGTTTCCAATCGAATCTTAACTGAAAATTATACAAAACAACATAAAAGATAGATTAGTTAACACGATTTCACTGAAACAACAATCACAATCATTTTGAACACAAATTTTACGTTTCGACATTAAATGGGCATCACAAACAAGCCATTAAACTTTCTGTAGACAATAAATGATTGTTTAAACAAATTATGCAAAATAAATTATTGATTAAGCATCATTTTAATCATTTCAATTATTTAAATCGCATCATGCTTCGCATTACGCATAGTTTAAAGAAATTTTGTGACATAAAATCGCTGGGAATAAAAAAAAATATACCTACAGTAAATTTTACTAAAGCGAGTACCTACGTACCTACCTTGTTAATAAGGATCTCAAAAACTTCATGGTAGCTTAGAATCGTTGGTTATTACAAGCAGTGGTCTCAGATTCAGTTTTATTATCCAAGTTTGAATACTTACATCGGATAACATAATTTTATAGACAATTTAAGGGTTACAATTTACAAGATGAAACCGTTGATTTAGTCGTAAAACAAGTCGTAAAGGTAGTATTGATGGCGGTCGTGTGCAAGATCAAGTTGTGGAGTTTTCAGAATAATAAAATACCTATGGAAAACAATAAAACTATGGAAATTGGAATGTGTTAAATGTTATTGCAAGATTCTGAATGGAAGCCGGAATAAAATTTTACAGCGATAAAGCGACGTGTTTTGGCAAATCTTGTGAAAAACTGCATAAGTAATGAAACGTTCTGAACGATCCGATTAGAAACATGATAATTATGTTTATTGAATGTAAGGTATGTTGTCAAGAAACCAAGCAAACACTCGATACGAACTTCGCTTTTCTATTAGGTACTCAAAAAACGCACTTTTAATGAAAAACAAAACAGTTGGTTTTATTACTGTGCATTTAGTGTGTTAGAACCAAAGAACGCACGTGTCGCTTGGGTTTTTCGAGTTTATGAGTTAATTTACAACATAAAAAATCTTAGCCCGGAAACGTGCCGTGTCACATCGGTAGTTGTTAGAACAGATGTTGACATGTGTCGTCTGCCAGGCTGTATGCTGCGCTGCCGTGAGCTAATTGACTATAGAAAAAACGTGAGCTGTGTTCCATACACTTTGGTTCCATCCTACGTTTGCGCGGCAAATACCTATACGATTGATGCGTTATGGGACTTGACATTTTTTCCCGTGTCCTTTTTGATTTATCGCCTTCTATTTTTGAATGTGAATCCTGGTGGAATGTTTCTATATTCGGCCATTTTACTATTTTTGGACGATGATGAATATGTTGTTGGGGTTTGGGAATAATATCTCTGGTTCTCATCATGTAAACCGAAAAAAATCGTTCTGGTTTTCAGAATCACAAAGATTTATTTATTATTTCCAGTAAGTACATTGACTTAATAAACGCTAATAATTTTATTTGAAAACACGCTTTAACCGATAAAATTGGACACTTAATTAACATTATAAGATAACAGAAATTATTTGACTAAAATTTAGAACGAACTACTTAGGTACCTAATTCTTTTACTTTTCATCTAATGGTATTAAAATTTACGGCTGTTCAATTGGGGTGCGTTTTTGATTTATTGGGATTTTATTTTTTTCAATTGGCTGAATATAAATTACTCAGCCGTCTAGCGGTCGTGTGAGGACAAAATGTATGTTTTCAACTTACGTTAGCGTATTTATAAGTCATGTGCTGGGATTTTTATTGCTTACAAATAAAGTTATCTATAGTACCTAGCTATTTAAGTTACTAATTTTCTGTAATTGTATTGCCATTTACTGTTTTGATACTGTGCCAACGAGCAAAGGAAAAATAAGTCTCTCTCAATGGGGACGTGACATATAATTCGCAGATGATAGTGTACAGATTTGTACTCAAAATTTTTATTTTTTTTAGTGAGTAGGCAAAAATTTAGTTTTGTATTGTAGGTACCTATTTTCTTTGAACGAAAGAACGTCTGTCCCTCATCATGGGAGATAATGTTCAAAAATAGATTTAGAGGTAGGTACCTACGTGTTTTTTTATTGTTAATAGGCTTGCGTTCAACCACAATCTCATCGTGTTTTTTGTTAATTCTATAAATGATAGGTTGGTACTGTGAGTAGAAAGCACTCTAAAGCCTGCAATACATGTTGGCCGAGCGTAGGCCAACGCGAGCGTTGGCAAATAGGAACAAGGCAAGAAATAATGTCCACACGTTCGACAAGTTCGTCGAACGCCAATGCAGACGACCAATGTCGAAGAGGATCTATAGAGCTGCCCACACGTTGGCCGAGCGCAGGCGAGCGCCTTTGATTTGTGACCAAAAACCGACACCGATCCGAAGTGAGGCAAGTGATCACGAGCAACAGCGAGCGAAGACAAGTTGCACCAAATGAGCTCTATACACGTTGGCGCTGGGCTTCACTCGGCCAACTAGGCACGTGACACCGAGCGATAGCAAGACAAGGCAAATATACTGTCTACATGTTGGTATTGGCCTTCACTCGACAACGTTCGGCCAACATGTATTGCAGGCTTAAATATATGAAATACTAGCTTGTGCCAGCGGCTTCGCCCGCGTGGGAAGTTTTTCCCGTGTAAATTCCGATCCCGTGAGAATTTCGCAAAATCCTTCCTTAGCGGATGCCTACGTAATAACATCTACCTGCATGCCAAATTTCAGCCCAATCCGTCCAGTGGTTTGAGCTGTGCGTTGATAGATCACTATGTCAGTCAGTCACCTAACACCTTTGAGTTATACCTATATATTTAGATTTCATCTGAATATTATGTCTGATCTTTTGTCTAATTAAATATGCTGGAACGCCGAACGAGAACCAACCTAATCAATATCATACCTAATTATCGGTTGTAAGAAGTAGGTATTATCTATCGACGAATTTGATGGAATATTGGTTTATTATTATCAGTTGAAGTTCAATGTCGATTGATAATAGTCAATAGAGTGGTTTTATCAATAATATTTCATGCTTTTATATCATTCAAGTGGTAGGTGCTTATATTAAAGTGTATAGTAGTAGTAGGTATGTGTAGTTATAAGAAAAACATTTTTAGATTTGTAGTTGCGTTCAAAACTATGATAATTCCGTGTAAGGTAAGCAGTAATGTAGAAAACTAGTAAATGTATCAACTCGAAACTTCTTTTATTTGAAATCGGTATTAAAATTGTGTTTCTAAATGAAATTACTGGTTGGATTTGGATGAAATTTGTCGAGGAAGTAGCTTAAAGCAGGTGATAGGCTACTCGACTGCAAACAAAGGAGGTTATGTTTTATCGTGATAAAGTCCAGGCGCATAGCGTAGAGAATAAAGTAGAAAACTAGTTATCTGAAAACATTAATTTAGACCTTGAGTGTAAGTCATTTAAAACAAGAGTAAAAAGCATAGCTTTCATCATAATTACTTCAAAACATCATCCTAAACAAAAACGTCCACCACTATTTATAATGCGCGTGGGCACTTACAACAAAATCTAAATAAACCATCAACTTATCTTCGACATTAAACAGTAAAAAAATTCTGGACCATCGCTTACCGTTAGGCGGTCAGTGAGTGAGACCATAGATAATAAGAGGTCCGTCGCCATGTTTGATCTCAACGGATTAATTAAATATGACAGGCCATTGTGACATGGCATCATGATGAAATAACTGTTACACTGTTATTGCGAGCTCAATGAATCGGTAATCTCGCGTCGTTTAGTGCGTTCACCATGTTTATAACCAAAGATCAATCAGACGTGTTAGGAGTCAAATCGGCTGTCAATTTTGCGTGATCGGAATGGATTGGTAGTTTAAAGAGCATATTGTTTATGGTATTTTTTTTGGCTCTGAACCTTATTTGCTGAAGAATGAGTTCTCAATTACGGTTTAATGTAATTTTAGTACGTTTCTTCTCGTGTCATATTTCATCAATAAAAAGATTTAACTAACATGTGGATAAACAAATTCAATCTAAACCTATGCATTATCAAGCCAATAATAACACGTGAAATTAGATGATTACATCCACTGTTGATTGATGTTGATTAAGTCATTGAGATTAACGTGTCATGTCAGAATGACACATCTGTCAATGATTTTATTAGTTAATAGCTTCAGACTGCTATATCTGTTTCCTGCTTTTAAGTTATCCTGTTTTAAATGTACACGTTTTAAAATATGAAAGCTTTTTAACCTAAGAGGTACTAAAGGACAGGTCAAAAGTATCGTTAAGAGTAGAAAAGTGCTACTAATCGACTTGTATTAAAGAAGTAGAAAGGTTTTTTCAATACTTCTGTACAATATTGAAAAGTCTTTACTAGAAATCTATTCTGTTTGAAGTAACGGCGATGCATTGAAGTGCCTGTGAATGGTATTTCATACAATTTTCAGTCTTGTGTACATGCTTTTACGTAATATTTTCTGAGTGTTTTGGCTGAAAATGTAGCTCTAAAATCCTAGCTTGTACGTCATTCAAACGTAGTAAAGTGGCTTTTGCTATGTATTTAGTCGTAAAGAATTCTTGAGACTTTCAAAAAATGTTCTAGCTTTTAGCTTCATTTTTGATTTTTTGTTCGGCAGTGCAGCACCTCGTTTAAAGAACTTTCAACTTTATGATTATTTAAATAAGAATAATACAGTATTTACCTACTTAATTGTAACCTTTTTTGAAAGATTTCCTAAATTTAACGAATTGTTCGAGATACCTAGGAACTGCCCGTTAGAATTAAAGCAAAATATACCTACTTGCTCAAAATAAACGTGGATAACGTTGTTAGTTACGCACTAATATACCTAGATTGTAAGTTAATATTAACCATGTCTAGTGTGTAATTGTTGGTTTTCCTCAATAAATAAAATAAAATAATGTCATTAAAGGTGTGACAGTAATGGCTTAAAGCTAAGGTGCAGTTATAGACCCTGTAGAGTCTAGCATGATATTATATTAATATAATATTATGTAAATGTTCAGTTGGAAGGTCTTATATCAATAAGATTCTTGATTTTATAAGTAGGAAAATACTCAATGTTGGTTTCAGACGATCTGAACGTCTGAATAAAAACCCTGTCGTGTCTGCATTATTTGTTAACTCTGACCAAGTTGAGTGTGTTCCGTTTTCCTAAACATCCATAAAAATCAAGCGTTTGTAATTAAGTTAACTACCTACTTACACTGAAAGCTTTTAGGTTTTTTTTTTTTACAAAATCTGCTTTTGATGTCAACTTCATCCACCTATATTTCAATCTTTTTTTAAATGACTTCTTCAGAAGTCGCTTCAAAAACCACAACATAAAACTTAATTCACTGTATAAATTTCTTTTACATGTGGCTTTAAGAAATTAAAGAGTTTGTATTTTAACTAAGCCGTAAATGTTTCCTCTTTATTGTAGTTTAATAATAGTTAGTACATATTTAAACACTAATGGCATCCTATGGCGATTCACGTTATAAAAACTTTTTACCAAAAAATTAAACCGACTCCCAAAAAACACTGCAAAGTGAAAAATAACTTTAATTTCGGTAGTCGATGTCTTTAGTTTTGTTTTTTCGTTTTTGGCACCGACTTCCGAAATTAAAGTTATTTTTCACTTTGCAGTGTTTTTTGGGAGTCGGTTTAATTTTTTGGTAAAAAGTTTTTCACTCTTTTTAGTTGGATGATTTTTAATTTACTTAGTTACAAGAGCCTAAATGTCAACTACTTATAACCTTTTACAAAATATTGCTTTTCCCAATGCTGGGCCGTTAATTGTTGAGGAGTTCTCCTGGTACTTCACCATCAGCTCTACATCACCATATGCATTGTGACGAGCATAAAGTGCTTAACATCCATATTCAAGTAATCGAATCGCAATCCACTCAATACTTATTATTGAGTAGTTTCGGCGGCCATCTGTGGTCTGCATCTTCATCATCAGTTCCACTTCCCCAAATGGTACTTTTTGAGAGCAACTGCACAAGTTACTATAAGAAATACCCAAAACGCCATAGGTGTGCCTATAATATTTGAAGAGTTCCCTCGATTTCTCCAGGATCCCATCATCAGATCCTGACTTTGGTGATAATGGTACCAATTTCGAAGTATACCCATTCGAACAAAAAAAGAATTTTCCAAATCGGTTCAGCCGTCTTCGAGTACTCGATGATCATACATAAAAAAAATATATATATATATATACGCGTCGAATTGATAATCTCCTCTTTTTGTCGTCGGTTGAAAATGGCGGCCGAGAACATTTTATAAGATCTAATATTATATAATCTGTGCCTCATTTGCAAGTGCTGTTTTCAGGCCTAGCATTACTAAATCGCTTCAGATATTTCTCTTGATTACTGTAACGATCAATGTTATAATAGTATACTCATTAAAACTCTTTCTTGTCCCTTCGATTGACAGGCAAACTTGTTCAAAACCTTTCTACTATACTTAGCTGTTTTATTTAGACTTGGAGAATTATAGGAATTCGAACAGATGTTTGTTTTTTTACACCTTGAGAAACAGAACTCCTTGGAGTTTTGCAACATTTTACTGTTTTATTGGTCTCTGGTTCGTAGAAGGAAGATACGCACATTTCGGAATAGCCCCGAGGCGGAATGGTTATAAGAAAGCTATTTTATTGTCTCGAAAGCTTCGGAAATAATTTCGGTTGCCGTTAAAATCTCAAGTTGAAAGTTTATTGTGGACCGGAATTGCAGAATTATAGTCTTTCGGTCGTTCGAATCTATTGTCGATCAAATAACCTTACACGACGTTGCATGATAAAACGAAGTCATGCAGATGAAATAGCTAGAAATACGGTTGTGTAGGTTGTAAGCTGATGAGATTACAGAGCAAAAAGCGAGGTTTTCAATCTAGCAATCAGCTGAACAAACGATCAATTTATGTTACGCCGCGTTACGGGTTCCTCCCCACCAACATTGTATAGTTACTCGCCGACAAATCTGCAGGCTAGAAACCTGCGGCGTACCGAGTTTTCCCTTTTATAAATTTGGCACGATTTGCGTGTTGAAGGAGAAATGTAACGATAACAGCGACAGGATCGTTCATTTATGTGAGATTACAGAACGGTGGTGAGTCAAATCTCTCGCTGGGGTTTTACGAGTTTCGTATGAGTCTCGATCGGCTTCGCGGCAGTTTTCCAGAACTCATTTCAGAAGTTTGGCGTCATCAAAAGTGAGAATACGTGCGTCATAGGAGTATTCCTTTGCTTAGTCGTATTAAAGCTATAAAAAGTCTAGTTACATTGGATCTATTCATGCTGAAGTTGTTCCAATGAAATTTAATCTGAACGTTTTAAGTCATAACATTGACGCAAGCTTTATTTTATAGAGAAATCGCTCTCGTGAGGATATATTTTAAGTGGTCGTCATTCATAAAATCCTATAAAGCGCCATCGGAGCATAATAACATTAAGGATATTTCAAAAGTGTCACACACATTCGCGACCCTTGTAATACCACTGTCAACGCTAGTAATAACACCAGGTAAAAATTGGAGGCCGAACTTGTCCCTTCGCATCGGAAAGGGGATATCGGTTCTCTCTTTCATTAATTGGCTCGAGAGGACAGGATAACTCGAGCCCGAGAAAGCCGAAACAGATGGATCACGGAGCATTTGTCATTTAAAAACGTTCAAGTGGAATCCAAACGCTCGGCCCAACGATAAAAATTAGGAGCGCCTAAAATAATTGAACTCTTTTATTTGGGCCGTAACTCCGAACATTTGAGATACTTTGAACGCAATCAAGTTCGCCTCCACTGCTTCGGAGTTAAATTGAGACATTGAATGTTTGCCATTTTCTTTTCCCTCCAATTTCGCGCCAATAGCAAAAGTAAAAAGGCTCGCCGATACCACCAACATGGAAGCGATATACGACCTCGACAGAGAGAACCATTTCCTTTAATGTTTTCATGAGTCTCGAGAACTAAAGAGCGTGTAACAACGTATCTGTTCGTTGCCTTTTAATAGCCCAAGAGCGAACAAACTGCCAAGTATTAAGTTTTATCAACCATCTGCACGAATGTCACGTCTTTATTGCTACTTATTCTTTGTCCTCATGAATGCAGCGGCCGCAGGAGAGAGATGGCACGATGCGTGTGTCCCGCTTTCGTCTTGTGGTTTTTGCCGCGCATGAAAAGGTTCTTACTGTTGTGTAGAGGATTTTTTGTTACGTATTTTTCGATTGAGATTGAATCCGGAGCATTATTAAAAAAGTTTGTGGCGTAATTCTCGCGGAGATTTTTACTCTGCGCCCCTGATTTTTAGCCAATTTTTATATGTTTATAAAGGTTATCGAAACCTGGTGTGACGTTGATATACGACTTAAGTATGTCTTGAAACACAGTGGGCCTGTTATTCAAATGTGATTAATATTATAATGAAATATTAATAACGTAAGTACAGTAAAATAAAAGGGTCTCGGTATTGTACCTACCTATTGTTAATTTAATGTGAATTCACAAAGTTATGAATATCAAATTTTACGTTGTTAGTTGACCGAAACTGCTTCACGAATAAAACAGTTTTGACGTGAAGAGCGACTGAAGAAATAAAATACCTATCTACCTACTTACGTATTATATTTCCCTATAATTTATTATTAATAGGTAAAAAATTACTATTGTGAAGCTTGGTTATTCATAATTGCCATTAGTAAAGGATTCCTATAGTTTGCCCGTAATATTGGGTTATTATTATTTACAATTGATATGCAATAACAGACGGTAACTAGAGTGTTGGTTGCTATGAAAAAAGGTGTATTACTTAGTTTATAATTTCGTAGACTTTTATTCCAAAGCAAACTGACGAGACTCCTAAATTAGTAATCTCCTTTGCTCCATAATATTTTTTCTAGTAGATAGGTACTTACTCGGGAATATCAAACAACAACCATCATACCTACAACGAATACAAATACCCAAACGCTTTAAACAAATCTAAATAAGCAACAAACAAGCCATTAACCCAAAGAACATTCGAAACGTCTTCCAAATATCCCAATAGCTAATGCAATAAAAACAAATTGTATCCGAACTCAATCGAATCGTTTGTCTATGCGCGCAGTTTAAAAAAAAAAATTCAACATGGCGGGTGCTGGCAGTCACAGCTGACTCACTGACTCAGCGCACCTTACGATGGCGTCCAACGACGCTTTGTCCCGCCTTTTGCGTTTCGATTGTTTGCTGCAGTTTTATCTTTTAGGAAGCATTGGCGCCGAGTGGAGACGACGTATCGATAGGACGTGTTTAAAACAAGAAATTCTTGTAGGTGGGCACCGAATGTAAGGTTTTTGTGCTCGGCGTTGTTCCCGATGCTAATTGTCCATTAACGAGTCACCTATTATGTAAAGAAATGTAAAAATAGAAACAAATTACCTGAATTCATTTAAGATGGTCGCTACTGAGGGGTCAGCGCACGACAACCTTTACGAAAACATCAGTCAATATTTAATGTTTCCGAAATAGAAGTCTAATTTTATATTTGGTAGGTAATATGGTATCAACTTTCATAACTTATACGTAGCGTATCATGCGTCACCTTTAATGTTGAGATATCAAAATGTGCTAAAAAGCACGGAACCATAGAGAACTCAAGGTGTTTCCATAGACAATTACTTTCGATGTATGCATTCGGAACAATTGCATAACCAAAGTATTCTTCTATCTACACAAAGAACCGGGGTTCGATGCTTAGATAAGACATTTTCTGTTCTATTATTCTCTGTTTCGTAGTTAAGAGGAGGCTCCCTAAATTGTATGTAACTTTGCATTAATATTCTGAAACAATCACGCATACAATCAAAATGGAACTTCAGTATTTGATTTATTGGATCTTTTTCTTTACATGTCTAGACCAGTTTCATAATTGGAACACTTTCGCTCGATTCATTTTTAATCGAAAATAATGTCTATTTTAAAGATTATTCAAAATTTAATCAAGATCACTCGGCTTTTATGTCTAAAATTAGTATTGACAGTAAGAAAATATAGTTTATTATCCAAATATAGGACATTTTTCTATAGATCAATTATTACTTTAGTTATAAACGAAATAAGAATTGAGACTTACGACATTTAGTTTCTAACCCGAATATGGTAAAAGAGCGCATGCAATATTCAACTTTATTACTGCTGCGTTGTTAGCGTTTATTATACAATGGCCTATCCGGGTTGAATGTGGGCTGAGCTTCCGTGATAATTATTTTGGACTGCCTGGTCTTAAATGACGTTTGAAGTTGTGTAATCCTCGTTTGAAAGAAAGAAGCCCTAACGCTAGTCGTTGACGGGACATTATTGAAAAATGCTATTAGGTAGTTAATATCGTAATAAAAAGCTAGAGTAGATAAGTAGTTATTAATCAAGAAATTAGTAAGGTAATAAAGGGATACACCACTTATATTAGATATTAAAATATTCCACAGTAATACTAATCACTAAACATACTCTGCTTTGAAATTATATTCGTATCACATGGCGTTAAGTATCTGATATTGCTTACAATATTCTTGATCGCGTTGAACTCTGACCTGATACTTGACTCCTGTTACGGTGACGCACTAAATTATTAAATGCCTAAATCTCAAATGTATATTAAATAAGTTAATATGTCAATAATTTTGAAATATAACACGTTTGACTACGTGTAACCGTATGCTGTGAATGCGTAACTTAGTCGACCATTTACTTACAGTGACATTTAGTTTCAAATAATGATTAAGTTTTAACAAAAACAACTCAACAACTATTTTTAATATATGTATGTAATACTTACTTAAAATGGTTTTCAGAAGCGGTCATCTCATCTCTCCTTGGCGGATTGGCCGGAGAAGACTGCAGTCTGCAGACCAGGTTGTCCGGTTGTTTGATGCCTATGCCCAACAGTGGGATAACATAGGCAATCTGAGAATAATGTTATGTTAGCCTGTAACGTCCCAATGCTGGGCAGTCCTCCTTCCATTTCTTCCAGTGGTCAGGGTACTAACTAACACGGTGCCTGTAACACTATACGTTTTGAAACACATTATAAATGTCTATAGAAAAACGAATGTATGTAGGTATATATACTGGTGCCAATTACTATCAATTCTTCTCAAATAGGGAAACGAAGCGTGGGAGGCCTCCTGGTGTGATGGCATTGTGACCTGAAGGAGTCAGCCTAGGTTAGACTGAATGCGGAAGATGTAGAATGGGTACGTAATGTGGCACTATATGTATAGGGTAAACCTATATTATAGGAGAGTTATTTCGTGCAGTATTAATCTCAGAAAAAGGTGGGTCAGTGCGCGGTGTCATTTCGTTTTGATCGCACGTGTGCATTTATTTTTTGCGTGTCTCATTAGCTATTAGCTAAAACCGGTTTGAACTGCAGTTAGGCCGGCGCGGTCCGCTACCGCTCGGCTAACCTTTTGTCAATTGTAACATGGAGGACTTAACTAATAGTAATGAGATAGAATGTTCTCGATCAAATATAGAAGACGTATCGCATTTGGAAGGTGAAATTAGTGACCACAACAATCTAAATAATAAAAAACGTGTGAGAGAGTATGACTCATCAGATAGCTGGACAACAGTTTCAAGAAGAGAGAAAAAAATGACCAGACGTCTGACGGATGATGGGGTACAACTCTCTACAACAGAAGATCATGTTGAGATATGCGTTTACCATAAGGAGCCATTCCCTAAACAGTTTACATTAGCTAGATTGTTTAAAGCTAATAATATATCAGGCGTTACACGAGTAAGATATGTTAATTCCTATAAATTGATTATAACTTTCGAGCGGGAAACGTACGCGGAAAAGTTTATTAAGTGTACGACTTTTAGCGAGATGGGATGGCGATGTTCAAAACGTAACGAAGTCGAGGTATCTTACGGAATTATTAAAAATATTGAGCTCGATATTTCTATGGAAGAATTCATACAAAATGTGACTTGTGACAAAGAAGTAGTTAGCGCCATTCGATTAAGTCGTAAAAATAAAGACCAGAATAACGACAAACCAGTTGAGGAGTGGTCAGCCAGTGAATCAATTCGTATATGCTTTAAAGGGTCGTCATTACCTCCATTTGTCTTTATATATGGTATGCGAGTAAAGGTTGAAAAATATACCTTCCTTGTCACGCAGTGTTCCAAATGTTGGAAGTTTGGACATATTCAGAAGATGTGTCCTACTAAAAGACGCATTTGTCCCAAATGCTGTGGAAGTCATGACGATTGTGAGCCGTCTACTTTTAAATGTGCAAATTGTCCCGGTACACACATGTCTATTGACAGAAGTTGCCCCGTCTTTATAAAAGAACGAACAATTCGAAAGCTTATGGCCGATTTCAATTGTACTTACATAAAGGCGCTTACACTATATGTCCCTCCAGAGACCTGTAACTTGCCATCAAACAATATGCAACAAAATATTAAGAACATCTTACCAGAGCACTCGCAAAATGTGCCTACTTACGCTGACATTTTGAAATCAACTGAAAATACAGGTGAAAAACATACTCAATTCGCAGATCACACCACCGTAACAATAAATCATAATAAGAAGGCCTACATACAATCAAAGAAGGAACGTAAACCCCAAAGACCAGACAATGATATGGATTGGTTCTCGGACTTCTCATCAATCGCTGAATCAAGACCAGAACTTTTTGACACACCTACTAAAAATAAGGAAAAGACAAACTACAAATCCTGGTCCTTTAAGCAAATCTTTCGTAAATTAGTAGCAATAGTGTTTGCCAATGAGTCATTAGAGTACAAAACAAAAAATGTTATTAAAATTATTATAGAATGGTTTATATCAATAGCTGTTAACAATGTCGCGGATGATTCTTTTTTATCTAATTTACTTCATGGATTCCTGTAAGAAAAAGCAACATTTGAATATAATACAATGGAATACCCAGAGCGTTAGACCAAAATCATTATTATTGGAACAACTATTGAATCAAGACAAAATCCATATTGCAGTTCTCAGCGAGACTTGGCTTGACCCTGACTCCAGTTTTAACATGAAGGATTATAATGTTTTTAGATCGGACCGTGATGATGGCTATGGAGGCGTTGCGATACTGACACATAAGTCAATAAAAGCACAGGTATGCCACATACACAATTTCAACCCAGGCATAGAAGTATTACTTGTTAAATTATTTAACTGTCAGGATATTGAGAACATTCTTTCACTATATTGCCCACCATCTGTTCGCACTATGCAGAGGGACTGGGATGCTATTTTTTCACTTGCCTCTAACAAAACTCTTATATTAGGTGACTTTAACGGACATCATACAAGTTGGTCCTGTAAATCTGATTATAGAGGTTCGCAAATTTTTGATTCTATACTTGAACATAGCTTTATTACACTTAATGACGGCAGCACTACACGCTTAAAATTAGTTAATGGAGTTCTACAGAATTCTTCGCCAGATATTTCATGCTGTTCGTCTGACCTTGCATTAAAAGTTATATGGAAGGTCACAAACGAGTCTCTCGGGAGTGACCATTTGGTGATTAAATTATCAACAATAAATAATAAGAATTTGCCTTGCCTACCCTTTCGCAAAAAGAATTATAAAAAAAGTGATTGGGATGGATACACATCCTTCATAGAACAGATGTTAACTAACTCATCACCTCCATTAGACCCTCAATTATGTTATGATTTTTTTGAAACAATTTTACAAAAAGCATCTGATGCTCATATTCCCTTTGTTGTCATTCCACAAAACGTCAGCTGTAATTTTAAACCCAAACCTTATTGGGATACTAACTTATCAAAATCAGTAGCGGAACGTCGTTTAGCACTTGCTAAGTTTAGAAGGAATCCTTCCCCGCAAAATTATGATCTTTTACAAAGTAAAATTAGCGAGTCACAACGTTTGATTCGTAAAGCTAAATGTCGATCCTGGCAAAAATTTTGTTCTTCGATTGATGAAGTATCATCTGCAAGTGACATGTGGCGCTCAATGAGATGGATAAAGGGATATAAATTAAACAACCAATTTGTAGACCCAAACATGGCAGAAAGGTTACTTTTAGACTTAACACCTGATTTTGTATGTCCTCCTGAGCCAAAATTTCAGTTCACTAATGACAAACTAGATTCAGATTTCACACTTCACGAGTTAGAAAATTGTATTAAGTCAAAAGACACAGCATCAGGTTGCGATGGAATCTCATTCTCAATGATAAGTCACCTTCCACGCATTGGCAAGCTTATGCTAGTAAATCTTTATAATGAATTCTATAAACAAGGAGTTGTTCCCTCACAGTGGAGAAACATTCGTGTTATCCACATTCCTAAGTCGGGCCGGGAACCAGGATCATCTTCATCTTTTCGTCCGATATCACTTATGTCATGCCTTTGTAAAATTTTTCACTGTATTATCAAAAATAGATTAGAGTGGTATTTAGAAAATAGCTATATTTTTTCAGGTAAAACCATAGGTTTTCGCAAATCTCGATCATGTTTAGATAACCTGAGTAGTCTAGTTTGCAATATTCAACAAGGGTTTTCTAAAAACCAATATACGGTAGGTTGCTTTATTGACATTAAAAATGCTTACAATGATGTAGATATACGCAGTCTTCTCAATACTTTAGATAACCTAAAAGTAGGTGAGAAAATGTGCCGCTATTTATGGAATTTTCTCAAAGAAAGGCATTTAAAAATCATAGTCAATAACCATGAATTATGTAGAACTACGGGACGAGGTTTAGCTCAGGGAGATCCGTTATCACCACTTTTATTTAATGTTGCCACTTTTAAGATTTGTGCTTCTATAACTAATGTTGCCATATCCCAATATGCAGACGACTTTGTTTTGTACAAGACCGGTAAGAACTTACAAACAATCGCGCGAGAACTGCAAATGGAACTTAATGTGTTTGACACTTTAGTTAAGAATTTAGGTTTAGAAATATCAACTAGCAAGACCATGGTGTGTATTTTTAAGAAAGGTCGTTGTAATCAACCTTTATCACTTACAGTTAATAGTTGTCCTCTAACTATCGTAAATAATGTAAAATATTTGGGGCTGTGGTTGGACCAGTCACTAAGGTGGAGAAAACATATTAATGAGACAGTCACAAAAGTATCAAAATTCATGAATATTCTTAAAATTTTGGCGGGTTCAGATTGGGGGATTCATCAAAAACATTTACGGCGTTTATACATTAGTATTATACGAAGCAGATTGGATTACGCAAGCTTTTTATATGATTCTAGTTATAAGTGCAACTTATATAAATTAGATAAGATTCAGAATCAAGCTCTTAGGATTATTGGTGGTTTTATAAGAAGTACTCCCATCCATGTGATGGAGAGTGAACTCAGTTTATCTCCTTTGTTTATCCGTAGAAGATACCTAGCGGGAAAATTTTATCTGAAGTCTAAATCATTTCAGGATAATGACACAATTACTCTTGTCAATTCTATGTCTAATAGTAATCCAAATTTGAGAAACAATAAACAATCATTATTAATTTCAGTGCATGATTCTTTTAAAACTGTCTCAATTCATTCTGTTAAATTACTAGAAATGTTTTCTCTAGAAATATGGATTAGTGGTATAAATATTCGGGGAGCTATTAAGTATTCTATAGACAATTTAAATAAACCTAAGCATCAATATGACAGTAACTATCTGAACCAATTTTGTATCAAATTTCTTAATGAGCAATATTTACAATATTACAAACTTTTTACGGATGGATCTATTACTAAGGTAGGGAGCGGGGCAGCTGTTTTAGATCCACAAGAAAACACTTCTGTTAGGTTTACAATTGAGTCCAATATTTCTATTATGCACGTGGAATTGATAGCCATAGCCGAAGCCATTTCCTATGCAAATTCCATTGATCACGAAAAATTTGTTATTTTAACAGATTCCAAAAGCGCCCTCCAACATTTGGCTCGATGCGCCTCGTCCATACGAGGCACACCGATTGCCTATAAGATTTTGGACTCAATTCATAAACTTGCTTCTAAATCTAAAACGGTGATTTTGCAGTGGATTCCCTCCCACACAAATATAAAAGAAAACGATCAAGTGGACCTATTAGCTAAGCTTGCAATAAGCGATGGAATACCATTTTATGTTAAACCTCTGTACACTGACTATGTTAAGAGTCTCAAAATAGAATGTTTTCAAATTTGGAGTGAATACTTTGACAAAAGATCAGTTGACAAAGGAATCTGGTACAAAACTATCCAACCACAGCTTCCCAAAAACATATGGATAGACCAAATTTTGTTAAAACGAAGTACCCTAACCACTGCTTTAAGACTTCGTTCTGGACACATTCCATCTAACAAATTTGGCTTTCTAATGAAGAAAACTGCTTCCCCTAATTGCACAAACTGTAATCTTGTAGATGATGTTCAACACAGGTTAATGGAATGTGTACGGAACGAAGACGTCAGAGTGGACACTTTGGGTGCATCAAAATTTTTCGATGTCGGGTTTTGCAACAGTATCTTGGCTTACCCAGTATCGGAGCAAGCCAGGATGCTGTACCAAGTGTATCATGTTTTATTATAATTAGGTAATAAGTTTCTTTTTGTTTGTTGATTGTATGTACTTAGTTTAGCAAACAGGGCGACGTTATCGCAAAGCGACAAAGCCCTCAATAAAGAGAAAAAAAAAAAAAAAAAAAAAAAAAGGTGGGTATGCCAGTCACCAATGAGCGCACTGTCGAAAAGCTGACAAGGTTTCTTTTTAATCTTCATCGTAAAAAATAGCCATAAAACAGTCGTCGTAGCAGATATCTGCCAGGGTTAACATCATAATCGTTTTGTGCAGTACTTAGACTTTCTTAAAGTCTACGAAATAACGAAACTTATTTTTTAACTAGTAACCGCGCGGGGCTTCGCTCTCGTGTACTTTATCACGAAAAAACATAACCTCTTTCTTTTTCAGGCGAGTAAAATATAAAAAAAAAATCTTTTATTCCAAACAAACCACGACCAAACCGTTATTAAAACATGATGAAAAACATACACGTCATAGCCATAGCAAAAACGATATCCTTATTAAATGACGTATTAACACCGACCTTGAGAACTATAATTATTCCACCATAGTATTACTTTTATAACCCTATCATATTTCAAATCGTGCTGGCCATATTAAATGCTAACCTATTTTTATGCGGTATGCATTTTTCATTCTCAAGTAGGTACAATTGTTTGATTGTTGTCATGAATGAGTCATATTTATATTGACACTTAGATAACTAGGTACATATTCATGCCTATATGTCCTTCGTTGTGTCAAGTCTTTGTTAAAATTATCGGTTAAGTCACCTTCATGAAATAGGCAAGTAAGTTTGTAGTCTATTGGCAGATTGTATTGAGAAAAAAGTTGAGGAGCTTCACGTAACTAGAATATGTAACAATTTAACGTAAATAACACATATATGTACCTACATTGAATACTACTTATTACATTTCTGATTTACACTAGATGAGTCTGTGTTTCTTGATAGCTATAACCTGGGCGTCTTTAACCCACTTGTTACTAGCGTCCTTTTAAAAGGTCCGCTCATAAACAAAAATCGTGTGATTTATGTGGTTAGTATAAACAATTTTTGTTGATGACATTTCAAAACCAAGATGTGTGGCGGTATAATACAACTATTGTAAGAGAAATATCATTTTATTATAAAAAAGTTTTTAGCATTTATTTTACGTAAAAATTGCCATGAGTAACATGAGGTGAATTACTTTATTATTATTATATTTTCAAACTATTTGACAGTGAATAATCAAAGTTCAAACCATCTTTTAAGTGATAACAAAAACAAAATTAACTATTTTATAATGTTTCTTACTTTATTTTGCGATTATATTTGGTGTCCTTTATAAAGCCCAGTAGTAATATCGACTGCTACTTCTTATAATTTTTTTTATTAGTAAAAATTTGGTAAATGATGGGAATCTCAACTCCATGAAATCATCGAAGAGTTGGAACTTGATGATGAAGCTCTCATCCCTTACAGTATCAGATTTTTACCACTCGAAAACTGTAATGCTGATGTCATTGACGACGATTCCGGGGACGAAAATCAAGTACAAATTCAAATTTTACCTGGCAGGCAACTAAGGGCACACGTTAGCTATGACTTTTTGTCGTTAGGTGATTACGCCAGTGATAATGAAATGATGCTAGCTGAAGTTGCCAAAAGAAAACTTATTAGTAATAACTCGTCTTTACCTTCAACTTCAAAAATTGTGGTCAAACCAAAAACCATAACAATTGTTTGACGACAGCATAATAGATTTGCTTACAGAATATACAAACAAGTATATAAACCAAAGAAATAAAATAGGAACATAACATCTGATGAAATAAAGTATTTCATAATTTCATAGGAATTCTGCTATTCAGTGGATATGTTGTACCCAGAAGATGCAGCAGATTGTGGAATGCCCTTATTAGATTACAGATGTCCACTACCAACAAACAAAGAATTCAAGAAAATGGATTGTGGTGCCCTGAAGTATAAATCCACAAAAGCTGAAGAAATTATTGTGTAAATGAAACGATACCTAACAGTATACTCGTTATGTAAAATAAGACGCTTTTCACAGCAACAAAAAAAGTATGTACAAAGTTCGAAGGCGACCAACTAGCCATCATAAGAAGTTCTAATGAAAATATGGGAGGTGTAGACATGTCAGATCGAAATATTGGTCTCTATCGCACATCGATAAGGGTGAAAAATTGTAGTTATTTCCCATTGATTTGTCACTGTTTGGATATGTCAGTCCAAAATGCTTGGCTACTAATTCAAAGCGACGAAGGAGAACTTGATCATATAAAATCATTGAAAGAATCCGGAAGATTACTGCAACTCCACTTCTTGAAACTTTTCAGAATAAAAGAAAACCGGAAACCAGGTCGCACTTCATAAAGTTTTCGCGTTATGATGATAACAAACATTTAATAAAATACCAAAATAAACAGCTGAGGTGTGTTATTTTCCATTAAAAAAAACGAATTTGTCTCTTGCATCCAAAGAATTGTTTTGAATTATACCACACTAAATAACCTTTTTAGTAAGGATTTTTTTTACTTTATTTTATGCAAAGATAAACGCCAATAGAGGTACTTCGTTATTTTTTTATGTACACTACATTAGTAGCATATATTACTAGCGTCCTTTTAAAAGAACACCATTTTCCTGACTTTCCAATAGCTGAATATTTATTTTTGTATTTTTCTTTAATATCTTATCATGTAATTATAAACATATCTGAATTTCATTACAATCGGACACAAAAAGTATATTCAGTAACAAGTGGGTTAAGTTAAGAGTGAATAGGTTACTTCTAGGTAAGCGAGCTTCATCTTCGAACATAATATCATTGCTTACCATCAGGTGAGATAGTGGTCAAACGCAACCCTATAATAAATGAAAAAAGATGACTACTTTGGAATTAATGGAACGCAGTATACTACTTAGGTGTTAAATTCACGTCGATCGTGTTGGAAATACAATACTGCGTTTCACCAAAAAAAAAGGCTAGAAAAGGTTGCTTAACTCAAATGGGATTGGACAGGACATGTCTGCCGTATGTGGGCCAAAATGGCACAAAACTGGTGCCTTGAGACAGGGAGGAGGGTCGAGGCAGGCCATGATGTAGATGGCGGAACGAACTGGATAGATTCCGTCGGAACTGGAAGCGTAGGCTCGAGCGAAATGGAAAGAGGCCTTTGCCAAGGAGTGAGACAAAGCAGACTAATAAAAAAAGGTACAAGTATATTTTTTTTTGCTGAGCAGTCCCACAAGAGATTGCAATCCTACTTCCTACTAATCCTACTTCCTACTATCCTACTAGTCCTACTAATCCTACTTCCTATCCTACTTCCTACTATCCTACTAATATCCTACTTCCTACTTCCTACTAATCCTACTTCCTACTAATATTATAAATGCGAAAGTTTGTGAGGATGGATGGATGTTTGTTACTCTTTCACGCAAAAACTACTGAACGGATCTCAATAAAATTTGGTAAGTAGATAGTAGACATTCTGGAATAACACATAGGCTACATTTTATCCCGGAATTCCCACGGGATCGGGATTTACGCGGGAAAAACCTCCCACGCGAACGAAGTCGCGGGCAAAAGCTAGTATTATAAATGCGAAAGTTTGTGAGGATGGATGGATGTTTGTTACTCTTTCACGCAAAAACTACTAAACGGATCTGAATGAAAAGAGAATGCCAAGTTTCGGCTCACAAATCATGTAGCGTCCGACAGACTTTCTAAATTAATGATAATTCATTATATAAAATAATAAGAATTATAGAGTATAAATAAAATCTGTAGAAGTACACCGTTTAAAAGTAATTTTAAATAGTTATTCAATTTATCAACACGTTTTCCATCTACAATTTTAATTAGAAATGTTGCCAATACCAAAATAAAATAATATCGATACGAAATTGCACTTGCAAATCGATTACATTAATATAATTATGAACCTACGTAAGTGAATTGATTACTTACAAAAGTCCTCTTAATTCTTATAATAATAAATAATGTTTAGTTATATTTTTGTTTATTTTATAATAATTTAAAATAATTCAATTCAATTATTGATACAGTTTAGAATAGTTATATAGTGCTGGTAACACTTAATCTTGTAGTTGTCACTGACAATTGTCAAAAGTTTTATTTCTCCCGCGTTTTATGACGAGCGACGAAGTGTCTTGCGTGTTTTTTAAGTTTTGTGTTGTTTATTGCTGTGTTACCGGACCCCGATTTCTGTATTACTAACGACTACCGTGGCTGTTGAAACTGAATTCAGTATTAATTATTCAATCATTTAATAGTTTATTTCATGTTATCGTTAAAATTAGAAGTATTAGGTGGTCAATTTCAAAGAACTATAACTTTTTTTGGTGTACTTCTTATAGAAATACAAATTATATAGTGAAATTCTATAATTATTTTCCTTTTTTATGATATATACTTCATCTTTGTCGGTTCTGGCCGAGTGTTGAAGGAAGCCTCGGAATTCTCCTTTGGTGAGTGGATAGTTGATTTCCTGGAATAACATATAGGCTACTTTTTATCCCGGAATTCCCACGGGATCGGAATTTACGCAGGAAAAACCTACCACGCGAACGAAGTCGCGGGCAAAAGCTAGTATTATAAATGCGAAAGTTTGTGAGGATGGATGGATGTTTGTTACTCTTTCAGGAAAAAACTACTGAACGGATCTGAATGAAATTTGGTAAGTAGATAGTTGATAACCTGGAATAACACATAGGCTACTTTTTTATCCTTCCTACTAATATTATAAATGCGAAAGTTTGTGAGGACGGATGGATGTTTGTTACTCTTTCAGGAAAAAACTACTGAACGGATCTGAATGAAATTTGGTAATTAGATAGTTGATAACCTGGAATAACACATATGCTACTTTTATCCCGGAATTCCTACGGGATCGGGATTTACGCGGGAAAAACCTCCCACGCGGAACGAAGTCGCGGGCAAAAGCTAGTACTCCATACAGGAACGGACCTGTGCTTTATAAAGCTATATATGCTTGTATAAAGCATTCATGTAGGATTCCCAGCTTTTTAGCTGCAGTCTGAGCTTTTGACTCAATGGTTGAGCAGAAGTCAGACATCAACTCCATGTCCAAGAGCTTAGGCGGTCGGTAATTGGTACCTACAGATGCACCTCGGAAATAAGACATCAAATAAAACCTTTTCTATACTTACTCATAAAACATAATATTGTTTTTATATCTTGTTATTCACTAAAACATAATTAATCCATTTGTTCGAGATTGCGTGCTTATTATTTTTAGGTAGGTAATGCTCGGATGCTCTAAGATGAGTCACTTATGATGAGATCATAGCGAATAAACATCGACTTTCATAGTGAGATTTTTTTTTCAGGAAAATACTCAAGTAATTTTTTGAGTAATATGTAGTTACGAATAGGTATCGGATTTATAAATGAATATACTTCTACAATTCCGATATAGTATGAAATTGAAAAATGAAATGCAAAAAATAAACACAGTTGAAACAATTTAACATCCAACGTGACCGTAAAATGTTTACTATCACTGGATCTTACTCAATGAAAGCGAATGGATTTAGATTGAAATAAAATCCACAGATGGCCCAAATGTAGATTAATGCACCATTTTAATTAGGTTACCCCCTGCCAAAATGTTTTCAAATAAAATGCTTGGCAAGTGTTTCAAAAAGGAATGGCCGACATTCAAAAGATTGACTTTGCCGTCTAAATCTTTAGGTTTATCAGGAAACAAATTGCGGCTTCTATCAAAACAACACTAAACAAAAACAGGTTAAACAAAAGAGTTTGTAAAACAAAATCAAATATCTACCACCGAATAACACGCATAAATTTGTATTCGCATACCAAAATTTCGTTATCTACGAAACACTACAATTATAAACGACTTTAGCTATCTATTGCTATTCTAGTGTAGATTCCATTCCACACCCCGTGAAATTCCTGGAACTTTCACAAAGTTCAAACCAAAGTACTACTAAATAGCGTATGTCCCTTTCTCTCTCGACTTAACCTCTGCTTGTGACAGAGACAGGAGACAGGTATGTGAGCATAATTCACGCAGCTTTTAGTGGTAGAGTCGTAAATCTTTGTAGTCAATTCGCATTGATCGTTTGCGCCGACGCAAAAGATACGCCGCTGTCCTTTTAGATAAGATACACACGAAGTTTTCGAAATCGACGAAGTCTAGTGAATCATTCTGTCAAAGAATTCACGTTTTATACTTGGATTTTGAATGGAAAGGGTGTTACATGTATACGTATTTATTCATCCAAATTGTTTAGATGTAACCAATTTTAATTGGAAATAGGCATTATTTATTTAAAATATTTTTGTAACTGTTAAGGTTGATCCAAAAAAGCCATTAATAAAAACTTTTCAAGCATTACTAATTAATAAATAATTTAGCATATTTAATAAATAGAAGAAAATATTATTAGGGCGGGACAGCCTCATCTACAAAATGTACTAGGACAAATAGATCAGTATCATCATGCGATGGGTGCCTTAAGACCGACGATATATTCGAGGCAGCCTTAAGAGGCCATTGCCTGCCGGGGTTGCGGGAATGTTTTAACGAGATACCGCGTCCCCGGAACGAAGGGCAGTTGAAGGAAGAGGGTCGGTTTTTAGTCAGTAGAAGACTGACACTCCCTACAAGGCTTGCTGGAAATATATGGACGAGGCTAGTGTCTAGCAATGGGACAATATAAAAAATCGCGCAAATACCATCTGCTATAAGTACTGGTAGTTGTAGGTACGTCCTTAAATATAAAATTAGTACACGCTAACCGCCGGGTTGTCTCCTGACCACAGCATATTAGGAAAACACAGGACGTCCTACCCATTCTCTCCACATAATCCTTTAATACCCCCCCGTCACCCAACGGAAGAGTTTTCCCCCCATTTTTCCTGGAACCAAGCTATTACAAATATGTACGTATCAAATTGAAAGGTGTTGTAATCCAACCAACCGTGGGTAGATTTAGAAATTAGGTCGAGCGTGCTATTTCGCCCAGCCTATCTCGACTCAACGGATCTGCCAAACACGAGAATAAATCTGATAACAATAACTTGACTCGCTAAGACTAAGACTTAGTATTTTACTAAGAAACTTGAAACAAGTTATTGGAACGTTATTTAGTACGATTTCTAAATCATTTGCATTTGAATAATTTTATTGATTTATTATTGCAATGGGACACCCCATTAGACGATTGTGTGTTTCTCGAGTTGTTAGGCTTAGTGAAAATGTAATCACGACTTTAACGCTTTTATTAGATTATGCGTTTAGTAATCCGTTTACCAATCGTGCTGATGGTTTTCAAACTGTTTTGTACTATTTGATAAAGCCAGTTTACATGGTGTCACGGCAGTCCTTGTAAAGTTTTTGGTAACGGTCATGTATTAGTAACTAAGTTCTATTGAACCAAGTTTTTAGGCAAGTTAAGCTCTTTGAAAAGCCTTCCGTTTAATGTAAACTATACACGGTAGTTACGGTTTACTTAGGCTCCTATTCCGCCGTGGAATGACCCATCCAGAATCCTTGTTCCGAAGCGCTTAGTTCGAAACTAGGTCAAACGGAACATCAAGAGACTGACGTCTTAAAATTGCATTGCACACAAATTCTACTACCCAGACATAGATTAATGACTATGAAGTTAATTATGCAAGTGTAGAGAAACTATTTGAGCACAGAAAGCTAGAGAAACGGTAAAGATGTGCATTGTAAAGATCTCGTAATCATAGGATGTGCAAAAGTTCAGATGTATCGATAAGATTCGTGTTCATTGCGCAATTGTGAATAGTGTGTGACGTAAAACGTATAGTGTAAGTTATAGGCGATGAGAAATCGCTTTAAAGTTATTTAAAGAGTAGCTTTCTTGTTATACCTGAATTGGATTGTTATATCTAACAAATCTTACATTTAAATTACATAGTATCTTGTGATTTTTTCCTAAGCTCACTGAACAGTTTAAATATACGTGTGCAGTAATTTATTCAGGCGTACAGAAACTTTAATTAAATCGATAGTTACTCATACCTTGTAACAAACATAAACACGTAGAGCGGGCAACATAACCCAGTCTCTAGCGCCTCACTGTTTCGAATCATTAATTTGACACTCGGAATAGCTCAGAAGTGTTACAATGGCAGTACGGATCCGCCCACAAAACGTTTACGGGTTAAAGGTTGCCGATCTTTTTAAATGTGGCTCGGAATGGTTGGGCAACCCTGTTTTGTTAATGGAAATGTAATAAGTTAGACTGAAGGCTGGTCGAATAGGCCCCGGCAGCCGTAATTGGTGTGTTGTGTTGTATGGTGCTGCGCGGTTCCGGGTTAGAAAATTTTAAATTCGAATTTGGAAAAATGGAACGCGCTGATAAAACGGTTTATATACGATAGAAGATTTGAAATAGGTTTGAATTAGATTATTAGATGATTCATACATGGATTTTACGTTTGTTTATGCTGTAATAAATTAGATGCAAAAGAAAACATGCTATTTGATACATAAATTACATTTATGTATCATTTCAATCTAGCACCTAATTAGTTTATTTATACCCAGTCCCTTAAAATTAGAGAACAAATTATTATCTACTAGCTTGTGCCAGCGGCTTCGCCCGCGTGGGAAGTTTTGCCCGTCCCGATCCCGTGGGAATTTCGCAAAATCCTTTCTTAGCGGATGCCTACGTCATAACATCTACCTGCATGCCAAATTTCAGCCCGATCAGTCCAGTGGTTTGGGCTGTGCGTTGATAGATCACTATGTCAGTCAGTCAGTCAGTCAGTCAGTCACCTTTGAGTTATATACAGCCTTGGCCAAAAGTATTAGGCACCTTCAAATTATCTGACTTTTTCGTGTTTAAGGTGAAAAATAAAATAAAATTGTTTTCCAATTTACTATATTCTTATAAAATAACAAAAAAATACTAATATTTAGTTGGCCCACCCTTTGCATTGATTGGGGCATGGTGCTTACAAGCTTTTTACAATCGGCTGCACTTATGGCGTCCCACTCTTGAATCAAAGCATTTTTTAACGCTAATTTTGATGTAATGCTGTGCTCTCGGACCTTACGCTTCAGAATACCCCAAAAATGCTCGATAGGATTGAGATCTGGGGATTGCGCCGGCCATTCTAACAAGTCGATACTGTTGTTTCTAAACCAGCGCATGGTGGCCGCTGATTTATGACAAGGAGCATTGTCTTGTTGGAATTTCACTCCATTTAAGTTGGTGTCACCGAAAATACGTGTAAGCGAAGGCAATAGCGCAGTTTCGAGCACATTTATGTACTTTTCACTGTTCATCCTGCCTTCGCAAACGAACATTTCGCCAACGCCATCGGCTGCCATGCAACCCCAGATCATAATGCTACCTCCCCCGTGTTTAATAGTGGGCACCACGCAATCTGGATGGTATTCCTCGCCGACACGCCGCCTCACGTAGGTTACACCCGCAGTTCCAAATGTCTGGAAAAATGTAAAAAGAAGAATTTAAATGAGTGCTCATAATTTTTATGAAATCAGACTAAAATAAGAGCGATCAATTTTATTGTTTTTAAGAAATGGTATAAATGCTTACCTCAAAGTTTGATTCATCGGACCACACAATATTTGACCAATCTTCCTCCGTGAAGTGTTGGTGACGTAGAGCCCATTCTAAACGGTTCTTTTTGTTATCTGCCGAGAGCCATGGCTTCTTTCTTGATTTACACCCCTTTAAACCCGCATCTGCTGCCTTCTTCTTGCCGTTCGAGCACTAATGGGGTGTCCAGTTTCGTCAGATAGGCGGCAGCAAGCTCAGAAGAAGTTTTTTTTTCGATCCTGTAGAGAATCGCGGATGAGTTTCCTGTCCTGGCGCTCGGTAGTCACGCGTTTTCTGCCAGTCCGTATTTTATTTGCGTGGGAACCAGTCTCCGCAAACCGTTTAATAGCAGATTGCACTGCGCACCGCGAACATTTTATAAGTTTGGCAATCTCTACTTGGGACTTCCCTTGTTCATGCAATAACTGGATTTTAATTCGTTTTTCGTAGCATAGTTCACTTTTTTTTTGGCATTTTCGCAAAAGGGGAATGTTAATTTCACCACTGGATCACACACGAAAGCTTCTTTACGTTATGAATAGCAAAGGAACACTGATAATAATTATGAGTATTTTTTTGAAAATACGCATTATATGGGTTTTGCTCACCAGATGTTTTATGGCCCATAGAAATTCGTTTGCCATTGTTTTAATTATCGTTTGGCGGCCCTACCTTGGCTTTTGTTAAAAATATAAGCTGGTTTTTTTAATACGTTTTGTATAATCTGTGTTTTATTGGGGTGCCTAATACTTTTGGCCAAGGCTGTATATTTAGATTTGTAAATTTGTCGCGCCCCGATGCACACAGCCACTCGCAGTGATTGTATAAAGCTAATTTTCTCTTCACTTCTCAAACAGGACCTGTTGAAAATCAGCGTCAGGCACCAGTTGTCTGAGAGTTGAGTGTGTGAGTGTGAGAGTCCTCAGTGCATGCATGGAAGCGGAGGAAATGCGCCACATTTTTCTCCCCTTACTTGCTTGAGAGCAGAGGAGTCACTGCAATACGGAAACAATCCATAAGGTCACTGGATTCCCTTTTGGTATCTTGAACTTGACTAGGAGCACAATTGTTCAACGTTAGGAGTATTCCTTAAGCGTGCTCCATCTTCGACCACATCATCACTTACCATCAAGTGTGATGGTGTTCAAACACGAGCCTATTTTCAATAAAAGTAAGCAAGTAAGTAAAGGTATCTATGATAATATGTTCCCTATACGTCAGCCCTCATTATAATTCCGCACCACGCCATGAAACACGATAACCCACTATATTAACTTCCTTGTAACATTTTATATCTATGGCATCACTTTACACTGATACTCAATATAAGGGTTTATGTGAACCAAGGTGGTTTATGGGTCGTTACAGCCTATAGGGTGCAGTTATCATGGGATACACGGCTGACCGTTGCGTGTTTAAAGCGTTTGCCATGATTCTATGTTGCTCTAGAACGTTTCGCGAATTTATTTTCATTGTGTGTACGGCTAAGGAGTGGGACTCCATGCCAGTGTCTGTGTTTGCTGATAGCTTTAACCTGGGGGGTCTTTAAGTCAACAGTGTTAGTCGGTGTTTCCAGGTAGCTATAACCTGGGGGTCTTTAAGTCAATAGTCAATAAGTTACTTCTGGTAAGTGTGCTTCATCTTTAACCACATATTACTTACCATCAGGTGAGATGGTGGTCAAACGCGAGCCTATTATCAATAAAAAAAGATGTTAGGGTTTTTATGGGAGTAAAAAAAATTATGTGTATAATTTGTTTTATTTTACTCCAGCACAATATCAAAATATTGTCGAACCGTAAGGTTCTTTATTCCGTAGGTCAATTTGTTTAACCTATACAAGTAAAATTATGTAGGGCAAGTGTTTCAGGAATTACCCGCGATTGTTAACAAAGGAGTGATTCAAAAGACTTGCATGAATCGTAGTGACCACATTCTGAATCAGACTGATTAACGTATAGTATATGAATATCTAAATACCAACTCATTGTTTAGTTGTTTTTTTATCTGAACGGACTTTGGTAGTTATGACTTAAAGCGTGACTTAAAGATCCTTTTTTCTCGGGGTCGTAATAATCAAATGAATCCTCTAAAGTGAAAGTCAAAAGAGTCCTCTCAGACTAGTTACTGACTAAAACTCACCCTGTTCCTATAGTTGCCCTTGCGTTCGGGGCTATTTCACTAGAACCTAAATTTGTCAGTAACATTAGTATAGCAATTCTTATTTCTTTTTTGTTTTTTTTTTTAAATAAGAAATAAGAAAATAAGAATTAATTACTTAGGTCATATAATTGGAGCGTCAATAGCCCAATGGCTAAGGTATCAATCTTGTGATTCGCGGATCGGAACCGCACCCATTACACTTGCCGTGAATATAATCCAGACAAGCATAATTATTTAGCTTAGTTTGATGAGTTTATAAGATTGCTAGTAATGTGAATTCTATCTACATTGCTCTTTCTCTAGTTCTTTTTTTAGGGTTCCGTAGTCAACAAGGAACCCTTATAGTTTCGCCATGTCTGTCTGTCTGTCCGTCTGTCCGCGGTTTAGGTCAAAAACTATTGGCACTAGAAAGTTGTACTTTGGCATGAGTATACACGTTAATGACGTCAATGAAGTGGTAAAATAAAATTTTGAAAAAAATAATTATTTAGGGTACCTCCCATACATGTAAAGTGAGATGATATTTTTTTTTTTTCATTCTCCCCATAGTGTGGGATATTGTTGGATAGGTCTTTCAAAACTATTAGGGGTTTGGTAAGACCGTTTTTTGATTAAGTAAACCGTTCGTGACTTATCAAGCTTTAAAATATCAATTTTCGTTAGAGTCAAGTGTCCTTCCCCCTCTATCAACTAAACGGTTGTAGTTAGAAATTCAAATGTCACGGCAGTAGTACCTATATATAACGAAATTTAAAGGAAAACTATCGCACATAAGTGGGCTTTACAAGTTTACGAGTAATAGTCGACCAATTGTATTTGACTCGAAAATTTCGAACAACTCTATAGAACTGTCGATAGATGGCGCTAAGCGCCAGTTGTATCGTGCTAGCTTCTTGTGACGATTGAGTAGTGTAGCTCTGTGTCCGTATTTAAATTCAAAACACCGGCTATGACAAGTTTTATACAAATCTCTAAAAAAAAATTGAAACTTTCCGTGCTAAATTGTCGGATCAGGTGAGGATTTGTATAGGAAGTCAAATAATTGTCGGATCAGGTGAGGATTTGTATAGGAAGTCAAATTAGTTAGGTAGTCATGTTTGGCTTTTAGTTAGAGCATGGTACAAAACGATCAATCAGTGAATACGACACGCACTTGGCTGTTATAAAAACTACGGAACCCTACACTGCGCGTGGCCCGACACGCACTTGACCGGTTTTTTTTAAACACAGAAAAAGTTATGTCTGAATTTTAAGAACACTTTAAAGAACTTTAAATTCTCAAACATCTGTACTTTTAAATTGAAGACCAAAACTGACACCAACGAGGCCACACATTCTTTCAAATTTCGAACACCAAACTATAACAGGCCACTAATAATAAAAAAAACGAAAGCCATACCAACATTGACACTCCAATCATGGCCCATCATGGGTAACCATAATGAATATGTTACGAGTTGGACCTCAATCGGGTAACCCTACGCAAAACTAAGGGTATCGCTTCAAGGACTTGGGAAGTCGATCAAAGTGGGATTTGCGTTGAGATCCGTACCGAACGCGGCGGGTGGAGGGTTGGTTCGTAAATTGAAATTTTGTTTTTGTTTATTCAGATTTTCAGGTGAGATTTGAAGGGTTGAATTGGTTTTGCTTGAGGTATGAATAAAGTATATAATATAGCTGTATATCTTCCTTACTAATATTATAAATCCGAAAGTGTGTGAGGATGTAAATATATGTAGATGTATGGATCTATGGGTGCTTGTTACTCTTTCACGCAAAAACTTCTGCAAAGATCTGAATGAAATTTGGTAAATAGACAGTTGAAATCCTGGAATAACACATATTTTATCCCGGAATTCTCACGGGACTAGAATTTACGCAAGAATACACTCCCACGCCAATGAAGTCGCGGGCAGTAACTAGTATATTATATACTTTCGGGCTTGCGAGACCAGGAAAACCTACAACTATGTCGGTCTTAGATTACTTAAAATAAAAAATCTCATTGTTGTTGACCAAAAATAGTAGATATCAACGTATTGCAAATTACTTTTTGCCTGTACTTGTGTCTATAAAAAGATTAATTTAGGATAGTTGGTACTTAATAGTCTCATAGCTATGAATTTAAATGAAACTATCAACTTGTTTTTGTGAGGAAAAAAGTAAAATAAAGAGAGTATCAATAGAGCTAAAATACCTGTGTGGTTTTAAATAGATATAAGCGGCCGCCATTTTATCCTTAAATGTGTAAAATACGGACAACATAAAATATATTCAGTAAATAATTTAAATCGTTTTCCTTCACACGTCCGCGATGAGCGTCAATATAAAGAAACTAGACTGCCCACGACTTCATCAACGTGGGAAGTCAACTATCTAGTAGTTTTTACCCGACTGCCCCAGAAGGAGTTATGTTTTTTTTGCAAGTGTATCAAACATCTATACAAACTTTCGAATTTATAACATTACTAAGAAATATACTAAGAAACTCTCCAATAGATTTATACAATAACAAGGTATTGCATGAGTACGAACGTAGTGTCTCAATACACGCACGACTCTCAAAATTAACAACTTGACAACACCCCCACTTAAAACTTCAATCCCTCTACCAACCAAACAGACTTAAAATTATAAGCACTACCAACTTAAAACAACAGAATGTTTTGGCAGCCCTGTCAACTTAATACACCTCATCTTAGAAGTTAAATCCTTGAGTTGCAGCTCTAATCTTTCACGTCGATGGCTCAACAAGACGGAATAAGGCGGTATTAACATTTACACAAGTTTTGCACTAAAACTGAAGTTGGGCACTAAATTAAGAGCAATGAGATAACTTTTCTGTGTTGTCATCCCTCTCATGGGAATCGTAAAAAAACAACTAAGGGATAAGGTCATCTCTTTGAGCTGTACTGCATTTCGTTTCTTTCTGGCCTGAATGTCCTGATGTTTGCAACCCTTGACTTAAGCATACAGCTCCTTGCGGGAATGTTCTAATGAGACACCCCGGACCACAAGGTCAAATAAATAAACAGGGTTTTTGTCTGTAGAAGTCTGATACTCTCTTTTGTTCCACCCAGAGCGAATTTTCCCACAGCCAAAAACAAGGCATACAGCTCCAATATTTCCCTGATCTTCTTTAACAGTCGTTACGGATAGTCAGAATCCAGAAAATCTGACACAAGTACTCTGAGCAATATCGTGTTACCCAGTTACTGGGTTGTAGAGGTCAGATAGGCAGTCGCTCCATGTAAAACACTAGTACCCAGCATCTGGTTGGACGTTAAGCCAACCCCAACGTGGTAAGGTTAAACAGATGATGGTTCCTCTGACCTTGTTTTTCATACTCCACTGCTGTTCATATTTACATGTAGGATTCTTATACCGATACAGCTATTTGGCTGTATCGGTATAAGAATCCTATATTTGTGGATGGATATTATTGAAGTTTAGTTTAGTGTTCCACTAAATGATGTGCACTCCACTTTAGTATTGAGCCAGCGTCTGCCTTATTAGAATTATGTCTAGTACTGAGTAGGGATAGCGATTATTTCTTTGAATGTTAAAAATACTGCAGATCTAATATGGAGTAGGTACCTAATTCTGTTGATGGTATTAAGTCCGTTAAACAGAATACATTGTAGTTTTTAACCGACTTTAAAAGGAGGAGATTCTCAATTCGCATGTATATTTTTGTATGTTTGTTACGCGATATTGATTCTTTTTTGGTAAGGTTAAATTGGGCAAGTGCGAGTCAGACTCGCTCATGAAGGGTTCCGTAGTAACTATAATAAATATAATATAATATATTTATTTGACAAACAAAACGCTACATATTTCTTAAAACTAGCTTATTTACAATTTTTACAACTACGCCAAATAACTTTGTTTTTCATAGTGTTTGTAAGAATTACAAAGTTATATTTGCGGTTTTAGAAAATATGCTGTATCTCAAAAACTGCTGACCCGATTTCGTTCAAACCAATTTTGGTTGAAAGTTTACATTAAGATCTACAGCATATGTTTTTTTTTAGATTTTTCACTCGATTATTATAGAAGTTAGAGGAGGGGAGGGGCACATTTTACCACCTTGGAAGCGTATATCTTTTAAACGATAAACTTTATAAAAAAGTCATTTTAGAAACCTCAATGTCATATTTAAAGACCTGTCTATAGATACCACACACGCAAAGGTTTCATGAAAAAAAAAAATCATTTTCAGGTCCATGTATGGGGAACCCCCTTTTATTTTAAATATTTTTTAATTTTTTTCTTAAAACCCGTATGTGGTTTACAGAATACATATACCTACCAAGTTTCACATGTATAGTCCTAATAGTTTCGGAATAAAATGCCTGTGACATACGGACGGACAGACAGACAGACAGACAGACGGACAGACATGACGAAACTATAAGGGTTCCGTTTTTGCCATTCGGCTACCGAACCCTAAAAAGGGTGGTACATTGGGCGGTCTTCAACTTACATAATCTTAGTGTAATATAATAATATTGCAACAAAACACATTTCGTAAAATCAGCTACAAGCGACTTGAAATTGCTTTCAGGTGCTCCAGTTTAGGGCTTCAATTTCGGCAGTTTGGTCTTGAAAGTTTCAGCGGTAGCACCAATAATCCCCGAGCCAAGTATGCTGTTGTAATACAACATAGTAGGCATATTAAAATGGCAAAGTACCTTTGCAATTTTATAGAAAAGATGGAAGTAATATTGAGCTTACTGATTTTTTTTTTTGCAGACTGTATATCTGATCGCTTTTGAATATGGCAACATCGAAAATCATAAGTTTCTTCTGGGGAAATAAGGTAAAATTAGAGTATCCTTCCCCTGTCCGTGTGTTAGTTAGCTTCTATCAGTTTATTAGCTTAAGCGTCCATAGCTTAATGGCTAAGGTGTCGAGACTTGTGATGGAGAGGCCGGGGGTTTGAAACTCACCCATTATACAATGAGCCCATTCCAGACACAAGCGTATTTAGCTTAGTTGGAGTAGTTAACAAGATTGCTAGTAATTTGAATTCTATCCACATATTACCGATATTTTTTGGTGTTTACGCTGTTTTTTGGAGCCGTGATGCTGGTGAATGATGCGTTTGTTACACGCCATTGGTACTAAAGTGTTACTGTCACTTGGCTAACAGTATCTTCGGCCTCAATCTCCGCTGATTTATTCCTTAAAAGAAATCACATCTCCAAAAAAGTATTTTAAGTATCCAATTAATTGATTGAAAGTTTATTTTTTCCCCGATACCTGTTTCTCGTCTAATTAAGTCCTCATTACAGCAACACCTTAAAATTTTTAAGTCGAAATCGTTTATAAAACAAGCCGTTGCCGAGAAATCTTTATGTTCAAATGTCTCACGCCATTCTTAATTAGAAATATTTGCTTTGGATAAACTTTTTTTTAAGAGGAAAACACAATTTGGCTTCGGCCCTAATTTGGAAGAACTGTTTAGGAGTTGTTTGTATGTTTTTTTTGTTTAATGAGGAATAAAATTGGGTGTATTTATGGTTGGGTATGTATCTTGATCGAGACAAATCGTAATGTTTTGTCTTTTGGTAGCACACTAAATGGTTTAGCTTTCTGAGTATGCATCAGACAAGGTTCAAGAATTTCAGTTATTGCCAGTGCCATTCAACCGAATGGTAATAACTAGATTAATTTTGAAGATGTTGCAGTGCGGTTGGAATGGAATGTTTTGGACTTGAATGGTTAAAACAAAATTGTTAATGGTGAATAAAAACGTTGTAAAATATTGAATGGTTTGAAGGAATTATAATGGAAATAAAAAACGAAAATGTTTTATTGGTCTCGTTTTTGCGGTTTACTATCATTATATTATAACTAGTATTTGCGTGTTGCGCGAGGTGCAAGCACCTCGCGTGCTTGTGGTGTGATTCAGAAAAAAAAAATGGGGTGGGGGTGAAAGGGGGGGGGGGGTTGCACAATTATTTCGACTAAAGCATTGCCCCTATAAATGAATCTGAAAAAAAAAATGTTCCAAGTCTCTTAATTTCCGAGATCCGCTTAAAGGGGGTGAGAAGGGGGGCAAGGGGGGCGACTTTGAAAAATGGTTTTTACTTTAACAAGCCACCTCTATACGAATCCGTAAAAAAAGAAAAATACGGATCTCCTAGTTTCCGAGATACGATAGGGAGGGGGGAGAAGGGGGGTGAAAAGGGGAGGTTTGGCACTTTTCCCGTAGGTTTGAGAGTTACTTGTTTACGAATCTGTCAAAATATACCCACCTCCCCATCCACCATCTGGGAGAACAATTATGTCAGTGAGTCAGTGAGTGGTAATTTAGCTTTATATAGTATAACTAGTATTTGCGAGTTGCGCGAGGTGCAAGCACCTCGCGTGCTTGTGAAAAAAAAAAAAGGGGGGGTGATGGGGGGGTTTAGTATTTGCGTGTTGCGCGAGGTGCAAGCACCTCGCGTGCTTGTGAAAAAAGTGTTGCGCGAGGTGCAAGCACTTCGCGTGCTTGTGAAAAAAAAAAAAGGGGGGGTTTAGTATTTGCGTGTTGCGCGAGGTGCAAGCACCTCGCGTGCTTGTGAAAAAAAAAAAAAAAAGGGGGGGGGAAATGGGGGAAATGGGGGGGGGGTTGCACAATTATTTCGACTAAAGCATTGCCCCTCTAAATGAATCTGAAAAAAAAAATGTTCCAAGTCTCTTAGATTCCGAGATCCGCCTAAAGGGGGGAGAAGGGGGGCGGGGGGGGGGACTTTGAAAAATGGTTTTTACTTTACCGAGCCTCCTCTATACGAATCCGTAAAAAACAAAAAATACGGGTCTCGTAGTTTCCGAGATACGATAGGGAGGGGGGAGAAGAGGGGGGAAAAGGGGAGGTTTGGCACTTTTCCCGTAGGTTTGAGAGTTACTTGTTTACGAATCTGTCAAAATATACCCACCTCCCCATCCACCATCTGGGAGAACAATTATGTCAATGAGTGAGTCAGTCAGTCAGTGAGTGGTAATCTAGCTTTATATAGTATAATAACTAGTATTTGCGTGTTGCGCGAGGTGCAAGCACCTCGCGTGCTTGTGAAAAAAAAAAAAAAAAAAGGGGGGGGTGATGGGGGGTTTAGTATTTGCCTGTTGCGCGAGGTGCAAGCACCATCTGGGAGAACAATTATGTCAATGAGTGAGTCAGTCAGTCAGTCAGTCAGTGAGTGGTAATTTAGCTTTATATAATATAATATGCTCTTACCTAGATTTGAAGTTATTTCTTGTCATTTACAGTTGGCAGTGCACATTTCTGATTGTCGATGACCTGTTACAAGCTTAAATGAAATTGAAGCTTCTAGAGACGGTCTATTCATAACATTTCCGTCAGGTAATCTGTGATTTAAGTGCCTTATTTAACATGAGTAGGTCTGAATTTCAATATTACCTGTGTCAATTAATCAGTGGTTTCTTAGTCCGCTCCATGTCCTATTCATACATACCCCGACATTTTTCAATAAGCTGTTAGTTATTCAAATTAATGCATATTTAGTGCTTTGTCACGAATTACTGACGGCAACTAAGTTAAGGCTTGTTTTCTAGGAGTGTCGACACTTGTATTTAGTTCCAATTAAGTGGTTTTAATATCTAACTTAAGTATTGTATTTTATAAATGAATACAGGCCATTGGATATAATTTTCTTAGAAGCAATGTGGGTAGAATTCACATTACTAGCAATCTCCTTAACCCCTCCAACTAAGCTAAATATGCTTGTCTGGACTTCTGGAGTGGGTTCACGGCAATAGTGTAATGGGTGGGGTTCGAACCCGCGACCTTTCGATTAAAAGTCCGCTACCTTAGCTAATGGGCTATTGACGCTTCAAATTCAAATAATGTGAAATCGAGTAGCAACATTCTTAGGAAACTATTTATTAGATAAAGATCAGTATTTTAGTTGTCTGTACTGGAGAAGTGCTTCGAAATATAAAAGTGCGGCTTTAATGATTTCATTATCAACATTTCACCGTCGTCGTCTAGTAGCCATCTCTCACCATATCCTTTTATCTTCGTACCATTTAGTCTGGGATGCCCTTTCGTCCTCAATCTGTTATAGTTACGCAGCATCCCGTTTTGAGACAAAACCTCTTAATGTCCATCAACAGGATGTACTATAAACAATACTCTTCATATATTTTGTTAACTAGACTACCATGTGGTCACCATCTTGGTTGTTTACGAACAAAATTGACGTTTACTACGTTCAGATAAAGTTTAGAATTGTTTGTTCGTACTTGTCAAATTGAATTGTGTTGTTTGGCAAGTTTGAATTTGCTGCTTGTCTGGTGTTCAGAAGTTTGACTTTGGTCTTTATTACCTTGTTTTAAAGTTGTTGTTGTATTAATCGGGTGGTAATTTTAATTTTGCTATAGCAGTGTTGTTTGCATACTGACAGACACGGAACACCCGAACAAAATAGTTGGGGTGTAAGATTTTTTTAATACATTTTCTCCTTTGCTATTATTAATCTATCAGCGGTTTTTGGTAACAAGCTTCACGACTACATAACAGGTTGTTCTTTTTACAACAAGGCACTGAATTAAGCATGACTTCGAGAATGTTGTCTGAAAGGTATTGTTAATAATTAAAATACGAACTTTAATAAGCTTACCTGGAAACCTGTTTATCCTGTAGCGCAAGCGCAAAGGCGTGAGAGAGTGGCCCTAAAGACCATTATTAAAGTACAAACCTCTGACGCCATTATTTATAACCACCACCGTTCCTGTTATAAATGCGACACCACATAAAAATACATAATGTACCTACGGCTACATTTTAACATTTTTTCGGCGAAAAAACTTTATTACATGACAAAAAGGCACTCGCCCACAAGAGCTACTTGAAAATAAAAATAAAGTCCGAAATAACGCGCGGTATCCTACCGGAAGTCGGGCGGCGGAAGTCGCTAGGCTTCCCGGACGTGCTAGAGGGCACTCGGGAGCAGCCCAAATTGTATTTAATCACAGTATACTGCAACCTCAGAGGCTGAAAATCGCCACGTACGGTGTGGACATCAAATGATTAAAAATGTAAGGGCTACCCTTCATTTTGTTGGTCGATACTTAATGTCGGTCGGTGTAAACGTAGGTCTAATTTTTTATTTATTTACGACCCGTTTTTCGTAAATGACTAAGTATTATGCTGTTGAAAATTTTAGCAATGTAGCTGGTTATGGATATGTCGGCTCACCTTAACAGTTCTTATTCAACGTAAGATTAATCTGGGGGCACGGCAGTGCCCCCGCCAAGTCGAGCAAAAAAGCGGCACGGCCGTACCATCCTTTTCTCGAAGCAGTTCAGGCCATTTTCGACCCCCCTATAATTACGTTGTGGATAAAACAAGAAACCTGAATTTTCAGAAACCAATACAGGCATTGTATAAACACGGTATATTTCAAATTTCATTCAATTTGAACCAGTAGTTAAGAATTATAACGAGTCAAAGTTTCTTAATTTTGTCACTCACTCACTGACTGACCGATCATCAAAAGTCTAAGGCACTTCTAGCAGACATAGAAGTTTCAAATTTAGAATACAATTAGTGTTTAGTGTATGAATCAAGGAAAAACTAAAATATTTTTCAATTTCGGTCCAGATTTCTAGATACATCAACTGCATAAATAACTTTGTAATCCTATAGAAATATATAGGATTACAAAGTTACATTTACAGTTATATAATCGGTATACCTGTATATATGTACAATATAATAGAATAATAGGTGTAGATAGGTATCAAGATACAATTATGTTCAAAGGTAACTTGTAAAATGGTCAATGGAATAAAAAAGCCAGAGAGAGGGCTTTAAGAAAGTTCGTTGTTAGTATACAAGAAGTAGAAGGTAAGTACCGGAAAGGAAAAGAGTAGGATTATCTACAAAAACAAATGAGATCCCATAAAAACAATACTTTTCAAAAAAAAAAAAACAAGTCTCGCAACTCAGTTCTTCTACTGTAAAAAGTTGTGAGATCCATGTAATACGAAGTCGGTTATTAGTTCATTCAGTTCCTCCTTAAGGGACCTTCTGTCTTAAGTTGTTACGTAATTATCTAACCTAACAACATCTTATAGTGACCATATCAATATCTTCAAAGTTTTAAATAAATAGATTGACTTTGCAATCGCACTAAACAATCTAATTTATACATATATGTATGTATTACTTGTGAGATATATTGTGTTTTCATGCGATGGCCGAGTCAATCTTTATTTAAAACGTTAAAGATTTTTAATACTGATATGGTCACAATAAGATGTTGTTAGGTTAGATAATTACGTAACAACTTAAAACAGAAGGTCCCTTAAGTAGGGACTGAATAAGCGAATAACCAACTTGGTATTACATGGATCTCACAACTTTTTAAGGTAGAAGAACTGAGTTGCCAGACTTGGTTTTTTTGACAAGTATTGTTTTTTATGGGATCATGTTTACGGATAAAAAGGAAATATAATTAGAACTTAAAACGGGATATTTATCATGTGTATTTATTGTTTCGAGTTTCCGATATTTCGGCATTGTTGCAAGCGCCATGATCATGATCATGAAATATAATTATAATGATACTGTTAGTGACCATGCTAGCTTAAAAACTTACAAAAAAACTTTTTACCAAAAAATTAAACCGACTCCCAAAAAACACTGCAAAGTGATAAATAACTTTAATTTCGGTAGTCGGTGTCTTTAGTTTTGTATTTTCGTTTTTGGCACCGACTTCCGAAATTAAAGTTATTTTTCACTTTGCAGTGTTTTTTGGAAGTCGGTTTAATTTTTTGGTAAAATGTTTTTATTTCACTCTTTTTAGTTGGTTGATTTTTAATTTACCTAGTTACAAGAGCCTAAATGTCAACTACTTATAACATTTTCAAATTTTTTTTTCACATTCCAAATCGGTTCAGCCGTCTTCGAGTACTCGATCATACATAAAAACAAAAAAAAAACAAAAAAAATATACGCGTCGAATTGATAACCTCCTCCTTTTTTTGTCGTCGGTTGAAAAGAAAATAATATTATTATCATTGCACACACACTGCAGAACTAATATTCTGAAGAGATTATTGTATTTTACCCGCACACTAATCAAGACTATCTGTCGTTTGTCCGCCAAATATACTCAAAACTCACTCAGCTATTTCGTCATTCAAGGATCTAACACCAAAATACTATAACAGTTGAAAAATACACTTCACCGTGAATCTAACAAGCGATAACTTTGTCTACAATACTTACTCAGACCTCCAGAAGTTAAAATATGAGCGAAATTTATTTACTTACGTTAAACGCTTTCTCCTTTGACCTTACATAATTACCACTCTACCACTATGCTACTACTACCGACCCAACTAACTCCAATGCATTTTGAAGGTTTTTTCCCTAAGGGCTTAAGGTCTCTGCAGACTAGCATGACGCGACAATGTTTAATCGCGTTTCTAAAGAAATTAGTGCAAATCGATCCCCCCAAGCAATAACTCGGTAATCGAAAAATCTAAATTTTCCAGGAGAAAAGATTTTTTGATTTTATCAAATATGTTTTAACTAGTGGGATTATTGAAGTAATTGATGTATTAAATGGAAGCAATTTTTTGGGGAAAGTTCACTGTGTCATTAATATGAAATTCCTTTTATTCAAAACCTAGTTATTTAAGAAAAAAAATACCTAAAATTCTATACATGTACATAAAATCTCATGTGTGACATGATAACTTTGCAAATATCATTAGGAAAATAAAATAAAAAATTGCTAAGGTGTATTCCGGTCTATAGATGTCAAATTTGACATAACAGCATAAAGCCCATAATAGCACATTACCGAGTTCTTGGTTGGGGGGGGTCGAAATATTCTTTTGTTGTCATATTGTCACATCGTTCTTATCTACGGGTATCTTAAAGAGGGGAATAGTTCAGATTGTAGCACAAATTTATGTACTACAAACTAAGCAATTTTTTTAAGGGCAACTCGCTGTCCGACCATGGACCATGCCCGGGTCGACGGCGCGTTGTATTCCCCGCGCACCTCAAAGAGCGTCAGCAAGATGACGAGGCCCCCCCAATAGAGGGCCGAAGCCTGCCGGGGTCGTGGGACTTATCTCATTACCATGACCCCGGAAGGTAAAGGGCTATTGAAGGAATACCGTGGATTTTAGTCAGTACAAGTCTGACAGTCCCTCCGGCCCTGCCCGGGGTGGGAGGACTGATCTGATGATTTCACCACGTTAAAAAAAAAAAGTAGAAGGTACCTACTTCAGAAATGGATTTCAAAAATTTTGCATGAAGTGTCTTAAAAATATACATAAAAATATTGGCACATCCATAGTTTTCATTTCGCTTCCACACAGACACGTCCTCAAGGAATACTTCTAAATACTCGTCCAAATAAAGCTGAGTACATACCGGCGGGATATTAAGTCTTGTAAGTACTTGTCAGAGAACTAAAGTTGTAAATTGCGAACTTTGCTTCGGGACTGTTCGGGATGCGCGTCGAGCGAGTTCATAATGTTTAGATGGTGGTGTTTCATTTAAAAAAGTAATTTCTTGGTGTTTTTTTTTTTATATTTAGCTGGCGCTTTAGGAGTTTGGTTTAGTTTTGGTTTGAGTTTCACAAAGAAAATTTGCTTTATTATTAATTTGGAGCAAAATTACTTACGAGAATCTTTCGAACACTTTTTATGAGCATTAAGTAAGTTTAACTTAATAAAACCACTGAAATACCAGTTTAATTCTCCCGCATACCTAATAAAATAATTACGTTGTCAATCTCCGGTGGTAACCTAAAAAATCACGCCAGAAATTGGCAATCAACATAAACGCCGACCCGTATCCATAAAAACGTCACGTCATTTCTAATCTTACCATGAAAGCAATAAAACTCAAGCCGTAACCCAAAACGAAATACACATATATCAAAACATGTTGTACTGTACGCTTTTTATTTATTATTTTTGTTTACAACATGTCAAATGCAAGGCGACGCGATCTATCACCAGAGCGCGCCTGGCGGCAAGCCAAGGAAACTATTTCCAACTATTCGGACAGCCCCGCTAATAGTTTTACAGTTGTGGCCCTCGCGTGTGCGCTAAGCCTTGTAATTAATATTCCAACTAGGATATGAAGTTCATTTAGTTGTTGAATTGGCGTCCGTAAAATATTATTTGGAAAATATGATTTATTACTCGTTTTCCGAGGTTTATAAAATTTTTGGGTTCGGCTCTGGTATAAAATAACGCCAATCCCGCGATCTATGTACATTGTAGAGTACAGGCAAAGAAAATAAGTAGTTATATCCATTTAAGTGCCTATAAAGCATCATTAGGGTAGCGCCTGCAGAGATAAAAAATATATTTATAATATTAACTCTCATAGACCATTAAATATTAAGCATAATATTACTTATTTGGCTGATTTCACAAGATTATTAACCCAATATTCATCTTAACTAAAAGACACCTAACAAAATATTGCTTCAAAATAAACCGTTTGTCGAACGATCAACATAAACATTCAAATATTTTTATATTTCGAACGCTCACAGTAACTTTGCAGTTTATAGGTGGCGCTGCCTGTTAAGGAAAACGTCAAAATCCTGTCAAATTCAGAACAGTTCATTTAGTTCCATATTTTTCCGTCTGTCAAAATTGTTTGGCCTTGCTCAGTGTCGTAAGCTTTTAGATCTTTTTTATAGATGACTTGTTTCCAACGTTTGACTGTTGATGATGTTTATGATTTAGTCAATTTTATACTATAATAATGTTTTTATGGCTGTCGAAAACGTGGGCTAATTTATAATCCGTAGGGATAATAAAATTAGTTTGAAAATTATAGCTTGTAAAATATTAGTAGTTACTGTTCGGATAGGTTGAATAAATCTTTGACAAAATGATGTACAGATTTTTTTTAAAGAACAGATTGATTCTTGAATTTTTGCGAACCAAACTGGTCTGTACTTAGATATCAAACCATTCCGCCATATTTGCCTTGGATTTAAATTCACAAAATTCTAATATTTCTCTACGATTTCAAAACAGAAACAAAACCCTTGAATAAAGTCAATTTATACCATTAGACTGTTTACAAAACACTAAAGAATATCAATTGAAAAATACGTGACATCTCTGACGTCACCGCTAGCTAACGCCTAATGAGTGGGGGTGAGTGACCTTTAGAGCGGGAATTTTGCAACCGCAGCGAGTTCCAAGTCCTCTTGTATTGAGGGTTGCCAACCTATTTGCTTTTTACTAAGCGGATTTTGTGTACCCGCGATGATAATATTTTTTTATCTGTAGTAGCTATTATTTGAAGTTGAACTTACCTACCAAAATATGTCTGATCTGATTATGGTTTTGATGGTCAATTAGTATTAGGTAATGTCTTGTTTTTATAATGCAGTTGATATTCGAAAAGGAATGTGATGCGATCTTTCTTAGAACTGGGTGACTCATGTAATTCTTGCATTATTTTAACGAACTTTGACTGACCAGTGCAGTGAGATCATCAGCAATTTAGATAACACACCATGTTTATTTACCTGGCGATTTAATGCGTTCTGTGCCCTCATTTAAGTGAGTTTCCTGCATTAACGCCAACCCGTAACCAAAGTAAGCTCACGCTATGAAGTACCTAAATACATACTTTTAGATTGACCAATGATGTTTCTAGCTTCAGCTTGCGGGTTAGCTTACGTGAAGAGTTTCTTTTCAGCGAAAAACAGCCTCTCTGGCGCCCTCATACTGCCTCGCACATCAAAAATGATTTAAAACCGTTGCTCCATTTTACCGTGACATAAGGATATAAACAAACTTTCGCAAACATACTTAGGTATAATAAGTATGGATAGTTTAAAGTTACAGTTTTCCAACAATTTCAACAATATTGTCGAATCAGAAGGCCACATGTTTCATACGATCCCGTATCAATATACCCCTAATTTCCTTATCGTTCATATACGTATTTCATGTCTTCCCTCAGTAATACCAACCACAAATGTTGGCAAAGCTAAATGAATGTCCCAGCAGCAGTGAGAATGATTAGTTAACAGCCTTGACCTGATTTCAGCGACCCCATGACAGTCCTGTCTGTTGGAATTACATTTCTGAAGCAGTTCGTGCATTAATCTTTGGAAATGTTCTAAGATTTTGCTTCTAAAACATGATTCGCAATGGCATAGACAACCTTTGTTGTCAGGTTGAAAGGTGTCAGTAAGTAAATCATACCAACATAACGAACCTAAAAAAATGTGACGTTCTAATTTTAAACGGTTTAATTCTATTTCAAATATTAAGTTCGAATGGTCGATTCGTAACTATTTCATGTAGGTATCTAATCGGATTACGTTGAAATTTTGCACACACGTGTTGTTTTGATAATATTACAATATGGCGACTAAAAGCAGGATGGTTTGGTAAATTGTTTTTGGGGTATATTTTGAACCTGGAAAATAAAATGTGTTTCGATAAATTCTATACTTTTATAAACCACTTCATTTATAATACAGATACACATAACCTCACAATTTATAAAATCAGCCCGAATATCAGCAAACGGTAGATGAAAAAGCGGAATGCGAGGTCGCAAACTTACAAAACACACCACGCAAGAATGGTAAACAATTGTTACACAAATCTAATAATCTTTATGCCATTGTCTTAAAGTCTCGTCCCCTATCACACAGTTACCCGTGGGAGCTACCACATGGGACCTAATGCCTCTCAGGGAATTGAGGGGGTCATACACCTTTGCACACCCTTCGGAGATCACTGACTCTGGTCTAGAAAGTTACTTTGTGAGGTAACTGGTTACAGTTACCTCTCAACAAAATTTCTGTCATAGAGAAATTTTCCTACATGGTATCTATACTAATATTAACTAAGTATAAAGAATTTCTTTGTAATTTTGTATTTAGCTAACTAATATTCCGATTATTTTTTTTTTCATTGGTAATAAGGTGAATTATTGGTGAGTAGTAGTTATAAATTATTTCGAAATCCATGTGGACGAAGTCGTGGGCGAAGTGTTAGTTATATATATTTTTAGTCTTCCATGATATCATAAGCTTCACTTTATCCTAAGAATTAGGTGCGAATCTGCGACACACAAACATTTCAATAACTTAAAAAAAAACTGTAAGAAATTTCTTAATTAAAAACCAAAATTCTCTACCTCCCCACAATCCGCCTTGCAATTTTCTAAAATAATCCGATGTTTAGTTACCAAACAAAACAAACGCATAAACCCATCAGAACGGATCAAGTGTCAATCAACACGAATAGATTCAATCAACCGTTTTGATCCTAAACAAACCTAAGCGCACACGCACCATAGATGTGAAAAAAATCTTCTAATCCCCACCACTTAGCATCTAAGCTGGTAAAGTGAGGTTATAGAGACCTGATTTTTTGTTGATCGGTCAAAGTTGGATTTATTTTAGAGCTTAAACTTGAGCCTTTAAAAGAAGCATCGCAAAAAGCTGATACACCTTTAAAATTGAAATATGAATGAATATTTTAGAATGGCAACATCACTCTTTGTCATTGTTCATGCATGTCAAAAATGTCTCATCGTGTTTAACAAAAACCGATATTTTCTACCAAGCTATTACTAACCGTCTGAAAACTCTTCTATTTACACTCCTCACTAAGTAGCTTTTTGTATCACCTTTTTAAGAACCTCATAACTCCGTCCCGGAGAAAACGTTCACTTTAATTACGTTCTTATTGGAACTAAAAATAAAATGCCGTTATATCCATTAGGCGCGTTGACAACCCTGTACTCCAATATCTGAAGAGCTTTCATCGGTTCTTACAAATCGCTTACGCCCCTCACCCCTCTTTCGAACGTTGAGAACCACTGCCAACACGGGTCCCTTGTTTTAAGGCAAAAATTATGGGTTGTGCTGTCACCCGTCGGGTTTTATTTGGCATCCTGTATGCTACGTTTTTGGCGGCGCACAGACGTTTGGATTGCTCAATTCACTGGCAACATTCACAACCTTTTGCGGAATGTTTATTGTAATTTTTTGAATTCCGAACGGTGTTTTTAACGACAGTATTAAAGTTTGAGAATTGCTGTTTTTTATTATTTGTATCCGACGCGAAAGGTAAAGGGAGAGGTATCGATTTATTTGCACGTTTTCCGAAAAAGATAAGTTTTCTATAGGTGGCGTTATTGTTTGATAAAATCGAATCTGCGACAAAGCTGGGTATTCTGTAGGGACAAAGTAATTTGCTAAAGTGGTAATGCCTCCCCTTTTACCCCCGACACCCCCCGGTAAGCGTATGTCTCTATCTACTAAGGCTTAGATACTTAGTGGTATTCTTTTTACCTTTTCATCTTGTTTTCTGATAAATTTAAGCGTTTGTAATATGATTTATTTGTTTATTTTGTTACGTTTACCAACAATTATTTACACTGTTTTCTTAACACTTACTTAATACATAATTATAGTGTAAATACTACTTAGATTCAAACATCACATACATAACATTTGATATTCGAATTTCAGACTAAATAAAGTAATAAGCGGTCATGACTTAAATGAAGATTAATTAAATTACAATTTTAAGTAATTGATAATAATGACAATTGATATGTTTAACATCAGTGTGAGTATTATAGATTTATTCACATTATTATTGAAAATGTTAGCTATTTCCTTTTATCTGATTTTATTCAAATAACAGACACTATACAGTTACAAGCAACGTCATAACTCAAAAATTCCGAATTTCAAAAATATTGACTAGCCCGTTGCAGACCGCCGCACGTGTAAATTCTTTTAAAATTTTATCACATATTAACGTCGAAAAACGTCGTAATTCATCTCCTAGCTTTTAGTAGACGACAGTGGCGTTCGAAATTCGAAAATAAGTTTATAAGTACCAGATGTATGTTTTATGTTACAGCTATTACATGTCAGGGTGTAAATACGACTTTATACAGTTTATACAGAATTGCTTATCAATCGAACGTTGTATTAAATAAAATTGGGGAAATATAGTTTTTATCGATACGTTATATTTGACATGGATGTCGCTTACTGTAATCCGTCTTTGTTTTTAAGTTTGAAATTAAATGTAATTCGATATTTAAAACTGACAGTCAAGGGTCTGGGGAGTCATTCGATGGTAGCAGTTCTCAATGCTAAGGGTTTACGGGGAGTTTAAAATATGACTTGTGCAGTATCAAGCAGCACATTTTTATATTATAGGCTTTATAATGAATCATTTTTTATTAGGCTATAATATACACAAAGGCATGAACAATATATTGCAATGGCCGACCTCTACGTGAAAAGAAAACAAACTAAAATCACGCTTTACGTTACAAAATTGACCTTCATAGTTCTAAGAATTCATTTGAACCAGAGTAAAGTTTAGCACCTGCGTTTGAGTAAATAAACAAAACGGTTTGTACTATTTTTTGGTAAACGTGAAAACAACCGTATCTTTGCGGCCGTGACCGATTTGTCTATATTTCACTTGCGCCGGTTTACGTCGAGTCACTATGTCATTCATCAAACTTATTTATTTTATCGCAATTATTTATAATTACTGGCTGTTTTCGGGTAACTGGGGAGTTGACAGTCGGAATAATGTTTATTATTTGTTTAATATGATTAATGATCCGTTGTTTATTGGAGCAATAATAATGATAGGTTGTGTTGCAGGAATTTTCTCTTGTCATTCTATATAATAATATACTGAAAAAATCCTCAAGGTAACTCAAATATCATATTCATAAATTGGTAAGTAGTTGTGGAACCTCGAAGAAAAAGAAAAAACTGCGTTTTGAATCAAAATGTCTGTCCTTTATTATGAATTTGGCATTACTATCGTTATTTTGTTATTTTTCTTTAAGAAGTAGATAAGAATGCACGCGAATAGGAAGATATCTTTCGGATATTCTTTGTATTTGATTATCTCGTACAGGTCAAGTTAGTCCCTTCTCTTTGGGTGGAGCCTACCGAAATTAGGTTAAGGCTTCCTTCCCGAATTCCGGAACGAATTCTTCATTTGAGTGCCTCGTTAGCTAAAGGAATGGCGAATAATTATGAAAATTTCGTAATACCCTCATAATTACGTTTAAAGCGTCGGGTGTATAGAGACTAGAGTGGTCTGTATTGACTTTCGATCGATATTGTGTTCTGACAAAAAAAAGTTATTTAAAAAATCTAAAAAACCCGACTGCTCTTTTTTCAACTATTTAGTTAAAATATTAATTGTTAATTAATATTTTATAGTTTTCCCGGTCGTGTCACAATGGCACCCCACCGGATTCAGAAAGTGAAAGAGCTAAAGACCATATTTTTAAACTATCTCTTTGTATTTTTTTTGCTAGTATTACACTAACGATAAACATGGTACACTTTTTTGAAATCCTTGTGTTAAGCCCTTTAATTTGATACCCATATTGTGCAGTATTAAAAAAAAATATTTTTCACTGTTTATAATGGCTTCGCACAACCGCAATGTTTGATTTTTTCAAATGTCACCTATCTAAAAACACTTGGGCTGCTAAGACAAATCTAACGATATCTCAATTATGTGAAACCGTTCAGCGGTTCTGGAGATATGAGGTAATAAAGAATATTACAAACATACATACATACATACAAGATATACGCGAAAAACATAACCCTTCCTTTGCAGTCGGGTAAAAAGAGAATCTATGTGTAACTAAAACATATAAACTCTTTATACTTATCAAGAATTAATGTATTGGTTGCAAGGTTGAGTAATACCTGGCTCCAGTTTTGCTAAAGGGTTACATCCTATTTATTACCCAGCTCCTGGGTTGTGGAGGCCAGGTAGGCAGCCGCTCCAAGCAATAGTACAGACGGCAGCACATGAAGCTACCCGAAACTGTCAAATATTCCCAATCAACCTTCAACCTAATTTCTTTAACAATAAAGTTGAAAATCGATTAAAGAAATTTGACAGATTGTTGTAGCTTGATGTGCTGGCGTCTGTACATTGTTCAACGGGAGGAGAAAGTGACCGATTACCGTCGAGGGTGTCGTTTGAAGCCCCAGCCGTAGGCGAGGTCTTTAAAACACCCGAGATCGGGAATCGCACTTTCTCTCGAGTGATACATAGTGCTTTATACTACACCTACGAGGAAAATAAATTCTACGAAAACTGAATCCTCAAACAACACACAAATTGAAAATGGCGCCAATGGCGTCTGCAATTTTCACATGTTCTTTTTTCAAATTGTTTATCCTGCCGCCGCAGGGTCGCATCGCCAGCCCGACACCATCCAACACACAGCTAGTGGCCAGTGTCATTTTGCGAACTTGGAGATAAAAACACACTGTAAAAACTTTTTGGCTTTTGATATTTAGGTTACCGGCGCATAGTCTTACCCAAAATTAAAAAAGAAAAACCACGTAAGAAATGGATTTTCATACACTTTTCTCTCTCGCTCAGATGCGTTTTCTCCCCGCATATTTGTTCGATATGCAATGACGTACTTTCTACCGTAAATTTGATAAAGTATCAAGGTACTTTCCAAGCAGGTGTAGTATAAAACACTATTACTTAGCCGCATCTGGTTAGACTGGAAGCCGACCCAACAGAATTTGAAAAAGGCTAAGCTGATGACGACGATGGTGGTTGCAAAGTTATGTCACTACTGGCAGATGACTAAGTCCGAATATTGACATATAAAAAATAATTAAACAAAAAGCTCGAAACGCGTACTTCGTATATTATGAAGTTATCGTAAAAAAAATAAAGGTAGGTTTACGTGAGATAGGGTCGGGTAACAGGTAAACGCTGAGTGGTGGGTAAACAACGGTGTTTACCCCCGCGATTGGGGGATTATGGCGCGTTTGCCACGTGGACTCGTGGGGCAGCGGGTAAAGTAGTTCACGCGTTGCCCGTGGGTGGGGTATGTTGGTACTGTGTAAAGATTGTAAGTAATTAGGCGGCTTAGGATAAAAACACGTGTTAGATAAAAAAAATATTGTTCAGATTTTTTATTTTGTAGCTCAACTAACTTATGAAAATACGACTTAATTCGCGTGGTAGGGTCTTGCCGCGTAAATCTGTTTTCCGGTATAACTTATGTGTTACAGGATATCAACTATCTTCTTACCAAATTTCATTGAGATCTGTTCAATAGTTTTTGCGTGAAAGAATAACAAACATCTGTTAGTCTATATATCCATCCTCACAATTTTTTTCATTTATACTATAAGTAAGATTATTAGAATCTTGTTACCTAATTATAATATAGCATGATACCCAAACCAAAACCCGACATCGAAAAATTTTGATGCGCCTAAATTGTCCACTCTCACGTCTTCGTTCCGTACACATTCCATTAACCTGTGTTGAACATCGTCTACAACATTACAATCTGTGCAATTAGGGGAATCAGTTTTCTTCATCAGAAAGCCAAATTTATTAGATGGAATGTGTCCAGAACGAAGTCTTAAAGCAGTGGTTAGGGTACTTACTTCGTTTTAACAAATTTGGTCTATCCATATGTTTTTGGGAAGCTGTGGTTGGATAGTTTTGTACCAGATTCCTTTATCAGCTGATCTTTTGTCAAAGTATTCACTCCAAATTTGAAAACATTCTCTTTTGAGACTCTTAACATAGTCAGTGTAGAGAGGTTTATTTAGAATTCAACAAATGACTCCTCACGAGTTGTCGCGTTCAATGTGGAGCGTAAGGAAGTCCAAACTTCTATTTAGTAGAAACCCACCCTGTTTTTTCAATTGCGTTCCAGAGCCTTTATCACGTTAGAACATTTCATCAACACCGGATCAATATAAGCATCAAAATGTATTTTGTCTGGTCCGAGAATAAAACCCTGAATTCCATTGGAACTTAATCTTTCCTGTATCTTTTCTGCGAACGCTAAAATCGATCCTCGGAACATAATGTCAAGTTACGATCAATTTTATACTCTGTCATACAATATGGTACCATAATCGGAAATATAAATTACGTTACTTGGAATGGCAATATCTCGGTTGATAACCTGAACTAACATTGCACCTATTTGTCTCTTGATATAACAAGTTGTTTTCACTGTTATTGAACGTTGTCTTATACATGACAGGACTAGTGATCACTTAAAAGCGTCAAGTAACGGTGTATTGGTAATCCACCCACATTTTGACAGGTCCGTTTTTGGTAGTGGTTTAGTGTGTCTATTTACTTTAATGTAACTTGCACCACAACAATTACATTTCATGAGTTGACAACTTTTGAGAGAAAAAATTGTTTTTCTACTACGATTTTTCGGAATTTTTGACGTGGGTACCTACTGCATTTCTATTCATTCGTCAAAAATGGATAAACAAGATGGAAAAATACAACAAAATAACCAGTGCATACAAATTTTTGTTTAACTTAATAAACGGTCAAATTAATTATGATATAAGTAAAACTTCTTTGAACATAAAGTAGTAAGAAGTATTTTTGAAACTACAGAACCCTATAACTACACAAACATGACTGCAGTAACAATATTAAACAAGATTGCTAAAAATATGAATTCTAGCCACATTTTTAGTTTTATTAAAAAAAAAATTAAGTATATAGAGACATACGTAATCTCTAGTGACTTACAGACTCTCCAGTGACTTACAGTCTCAATTCTCCTAAACTAACACTTCCATTTAATTGCTCTTATTTCAAACGATCTTCAATAAATCAACGTGCTTTAGAAAGCATGTCACCAACTGACATAAGTCCCCTATAAACCATTTGATATGCAACGTGTGTGGGCTTATAATCCTGTAATGTCGTGGTATCTTATCTCTGTTGTGAGGACTTCCTGAGGCCTTGGGTGTGGTCAGAGGTCCCGAATGTGTCTTAAGTGGTGTAGATTGTGGGAGAGAATGTGATGTGTGTTGATTGTGATTGGTTTGACTATGGCGGGTTCAACTTTGTCTTGGATTTTTTAATCTGTTTTGAATTTTTTAGTTGTAAGAAATTGAATGAAATAATGATTAACCTCTCAAGGGCCGCCATTATTTACGTCAACTATTAGTTGAGCCCCGCTGGCACACAAATTTTGTGCCAGCGGGGCTCAACTAATACCTGTTTACTGGCACGTTTTGTGCCGCTGGGGCTCTAGAGGTTAAACTGGATTATTTCGCTTTGTATACCTACAATAACTTAATAAATTAAGAAATCATGATCAGCTTCATCTGTTAAAGCTTTTCTCCCATCAATGTCGGGATTGGTTTCTAATCTAACAGACTGTTATACGAGGAGAGACTGCCTATCAGATTTCCACAAACCAGTTGCTGGGTAACACGTTAGGTACTCCTTGGCAAGACTGGTGTCAAAATTCCGACTGTCAAAGTTGTAGACATGCTAGCCAGGACCAACAACTTAGCGCGCTTACCGGGACACGGAGGATTCTCTGTATGTTAATTTGGTCACCCATCCAAGTACTGACCTCGCCAATAGTTGCTTAACCTTGAACATCGACCCGTGTGGCTGTTATTATCTATACTAATATTATAAAGCTGAAGTGTTTGTTTGTTTGCTTGAACGCGCTAATCTTCGAAAGTACTGGGTGGATTTGGATGCAATTTGGTATGGAAGTAGCTTGAAGCTTGAGGAAGGTTATAGGCTACTTTTTACACGACTGCAAAAAAGGAGAGTTACGTTTTTACCGTGATAGAATCCACGGGAGCGAAGTACTAGTTTAGTTATAAACTTCTACAATCAGGAGTCATTCCGGGAACGTAGTTTTACTCTACACCAAACGTATGTTGGTTTTAGTAACCATGTATCGATTTAATATCAAGTTACCCATCATGTGAAACTAACCCGTTTAGTTTGGGAACACTCAGCTGATTGTCAGTGCATTGTAACGTTGAGTCCGCTATCAATGGATGGGTCGGATTGAGACGTGTGATTGGTGAGATACGGGTGACGAGAATAGGAAGCGAGGTCGTTTTATGAGGGTCTTTAGTGCGTCAAACGAGCTTTGTTTGAAGAAGTATAAAATAATTTGAACAGCCAATTTGGCTGATGTTTTGTGCCGATGTGGACTATTTGATAACATTTAAACTCGTATATAATATGATGGAGAGACAGCGTCGTATGTGTTTTTAAAAAGTGTAACGTCAGCTGAGCCGACGTCACGAATGTTGTCTTGGTGATAACTCATGTTTGATTTTCAAATAAAAGCACTTGTTAATGTTACCGGAGACTCGTTTATTCAACTAACAGCGTAACGACTTTACAGAGAGGTCCGCACTGTCCAGCGGCTCGAACAAGAATGAATCTAAATGCATCTAGCGCTCACAGTGCGGCCTTATATAGAGGGATTGGCACACATGTACCCACATTTTCTAGTTAAATATTAAACTACTTAAATTACAATGCTTTAAATTGAAACATGTTAAACATTAATTTTACATCTTAAAAATCAATTAATAGTTTGTAAAACAATCAAATTATTAAACTTTAATCATTTCAATTATTTTAATAAACAAATTATTGTATTTGCGGCGATAAATATTATTAGACAGACTTAATGTCTGTGATAAATAATGTTAAGTAAGTGATTTCTATATTTTTGACACTAAGGGGCTATAAATTTTTTTATTCTTGCCTAAACATGAAGCAAAAGTAGTATTCTGGAAATGCATTTTTCTTTTCTTTTTAAAACGTTCCATATTAGGAATTTCTCCTGTATCGTGGGCGCATTTTTAAAAACACCCAGAACCATACAAACATTTGTCCTGAGGCGGTAATCGAACCCGCGACACGGAACGCAGCAGTCAATTCTTCAACCACTGCGCCAAACGTGTCATCAAAAAAAAACAATACTATCAACATGCATCTGCAATACTGAATTAAATATCGTTAAAAACCTATTTAAAAAGAAATAAGGTTTTATATCTTGAAAACTGGGTCAACTGCTAATCATAGTGTTTGAGTAGACGCTGAAAGAATATTTAATCCTCCACGGAAAGCGGATTTGTATGGGATGAGTTCCGGAGCGGGACGATACGAGGGTAGTACGAGTTTTATTAATCAGCCGTTTAGAAACGTTTCCTTTGTCGAGTTAGATACTGAAGTAATCTAGAGATGAGTGATGTTTTTTTTCTTTTAAGCTGCGATAAAAATTTATAGACGGAAAAAAAGTTGACATTTTGTTTTTAATCTACGTTTAGTTTTTTCGCTTTGATTGCAAGTTAGCGCGAATTGGTTGATTTTGATAACTTTGTATATAGGTGTGTATCAATTTAAGAAGCCGTGAACTATATGCCGTTGTTTAAATATATATGTCGATGAGCTGATTTAAAAAATAATAATAATAAGTACATTCACATTAATAATGAATAATCTGAAATAATACATAACTGTATTAAAATTAGACCATGAGAGATAAATAATAAATAAAGAAATCCTTACAAATAAATCTTTATTCACATTTCATGCATTGTTTTCATGTACCTAATAATTGAGTCAGTCCCAGTAAGTTACGAGAGTACTTGTGTTGGGACTGTCTCGCATCTTCCCGTAATAGTATATCTAGATTACCAATGATGAGACCAATATAAGTAACTATGCTAGTAAAGAATTTTAAACAAAAATTAAACAAAAGAAAAGACATAAGTAATAGATGAAAAAATAAGTAGCTCAGTAGGACTTTTATGTGACTGTGTAGTAGTGTGTGTGTGTGTGTGTCAGAGAGATATGTGTAAAAAATTAGTGTGTAATTTTCTAACCAGTATTGGCACTTTGCTGTCGTTTGTTGTGTCCACCGGCTATTTTAGCCGTCCCTATGTCCTTAGTCCGGACTTATGATTCGTTTCGTTAAATCGGTTCAGTTATTTATGAATATTTATGATATAAAGGGCCCTTTTGTATTTGTGAAGTTTCAAAGTGTTTTATTTACATTTTTGCCGAAGAATCTGGGATAAGTCGTTTGAAAGCTATTTTTATGACGAACCGTACTTATTTGTTGTTGTTTTTTTGTTTCAGGTAAATGCTACGAATATTTTGGAATGCTTTGCGATGTCAGAAATAATCCTTGAGAAGTTTCATACGGTAAGAATACAAATGATTTTATAGTGCCCCGGCTTCGCGCGGGTGCAATATGATACGAATATGGTGAACTAAGTCACGACGTGACGGTCGCTCTGCTCGCAGCTTTAATCTTTGATATCTTTCAAGATATTTATTTTAATCATATGATAAATAGGGCAATTTTGATCTACCTACATTAAATGCACAACATATCTTAAACAAATAACTGGAATAGCTTCGTAAATTAGTAAATAACCTATTTTATTGTGTTAAATGTAAAAGATACACCCATTACACTATTGGCGTGAACCCACTCCAGACACAAGCAAATTTAGCTTAGTTGGAGAGGTTAACAAGATTGCTAGTAATATGAATTCTAGCCACATTGCTAGTAATCTTTAAAAAAAATATATATATATATATATATAAATAGTTATTGTGGTTTATCCTTAGGAGATAACGTTTATCGTCGTGGATTTTTTTGTAGAACTTTTTACGATATATAATTGTACCGTTGTAGGTACATTATTTTGGTCTTCCTCGTAAAGCCTGCAATACATGTTGGCCGAGCGTAGGCCAACGCGAACGTTGGCAAATAGATAAAAGGCAAGAAATAATGTCCACACACTGTAACTGGACGCGCTTGAGTCAATCGAGAAGCGGGCCAAGAGACTCATTGGCAACGATGCACTGGTCGAGTCAAAGCTCCAGAGCCTTGAACAACGACGACGAGTTGTAAGTCTATCGGTTTTCTATCGGTTACATTTCGGGGAGTGTGCGATGGTATTACATAATCTAATTCCACCAAGCCCGTTCCATCATCGGACTACGAGACAAACGGCGAAGCGCCATCGTTACATGGTGGACATCCCACCCATACGCACAAAACGTTTTGGCAATACCTTCATTATGCGTACGGTTAAGGAGTGGAATTCCCTGCCGGAGTCTGTGTTTCCCGATAGCTATAACCTAGGAGTGTTTAAGTCAAGAGTGAATAGGTTACTTTTAGGTAAGCGTGCTCCATCTTCGACCACATCATCACTTACCACCAGGTGAGATGGTGGTCAAACGCGAACCTATTTTAAATAAAAAAAAATAAAAAAAAATAATGTTTCACATGGAGCGACTGCTTCTCTGAGCTCCATAACTCAGTAACTGGGTAATACGATACTCCTTGGCCAGACCAGAGTCAGATATTCTGGCTTCTAAATAATGACAAATGAAAATCCGTAACGACTGTCAATATGTTGAAATGGCAGCCGGGACCAACAACTTAACGTGTTTTCCGAGACACGGGGCTAGCTGACTGCTAGCTTCCAAACTTCGTACTACTACTGAGAAATAGGAGGCGGGCCGCGTGAGGGAGAGGATGGCGTCCTCCCTCCAGCCCAGCCGCAGTGGTAGACGCCCACGGCGTCGGACGTCGGCCGACGATCTCCGGCCACCGTAGGCGCGGGCATGCGGACAGCGAGTAAAGGGCAACTCGCTGTCCGACCATGGACCATGCCCGGGTCGACGGCGCGTTGTGTTCCACGCGCGCCTCAAAGAGCGTCAGCAATATGACGAGGCCCCCCGTAGAGGGCCGAAGCCTGCCGGGGTCGTGGGACTCATCCCGTTACCGTGACCCCGGTACGTAAAGGGTTATTGAAGGAACACCGTGGATTTTAGTCAGTAAAAGTCTGACAGTCCCTCCCACCCTGCCCGGGGTGGGAGGACTTATTTGATAATTTTACCACGCTAAAAAAAAAAAACTACTGAGAAATGTGTTATATAAAACCCCAATGGCATTTTTGTCCGACCCTGGAATCGAACCCGAGACCTCATGCTCAGCAGTCGGGCTTGCGACCTTCAACGTTAGACTGGAAGTCGGCCCGAGGTATTCCTCGAAGCGCTACCATTTTGAAGCGCACCTAAAGAAGCGCTCCTTTTTTATTCCTCGGAGCGCTCCTTTTAGTAGCGCTCCCGATACCATGTTATCGGAAAAGGAGCGCTCCGAGGAATAAAAAAGGAGCGCTTCATTAGGTGCGCTTCAAAATGGTAGCGCTTCGAGGAATACCTCGTCGGCCCAACCCCAACAGAGGAAAATGTCTGTGCAGTTCGAGAAAACACTGTTAATACTGTAAATTCTTCTAAACGTGTAGCCTTTTACTTCAGCATACAAGACGTTAATACTATCAGAGTGCAATGCAATAATGCTTTCAAAACTAAGATACATCTTCCTAAGTTTTGCCGAGTCCATAATTTTTTTGCTATTAGAAGAAAGCGATTGTTTTTGTTTAGTCTCAGTAGAAGTACTGATTTATTAATTAAACAGCGTTACAGTTGACATTATAGAATAAAACATGTCATTCAACTAACATCAGCTTAAGTTATTGCATATTCTTCAGTTTTTCTCACCTTCAGCCTCTGAATAAATATTTTCTGTACATTGGGACAACATAATTATGTTAAAAATACTTTACTAAATGAACGCTATAGTACGTACTTAAACACAATGAAACGTCACCAACACCAACAAGCTCATAATTAGCATGTGACAACAACTTAAAGAAGTCCATACAACGAACAATCACTGTAATGTGTCTATTAGTGCGCAGGAGTTCACACGAATGCCAAATTAAAAACACATCAAAGACGTATTACACTAACTCTTTGCCACCCGCGCGGTACTCCTTTGTATCTGAAGTTGCGCCATATTAGACTCCATGCGCCTTATAATACGCGTTAAGTATCTGTAGGAATAACTTTCTTCTCAACCCAATATGAACCTTAACTTTTACGTAATATAATACAATTTTGAATGACAACATTCCCCGGAAACTAGGGATGCGAAGGCATAGAAACTGGTTTTGTGGTTGTTTTTTTTTTCTGTAAAGTTCAAAAGTGGAATTAATGTTGTGAAGTAAGCGACGGAGCGATTCCAGGAAGGCTTATTATACTGTGTTTGTATGACAAAATGACGGTTCTCTATTTACATGGCAAGGTACAGCTTTCTAAAATAGGACTATGACGACTCCAAAAAATTATGCCAGAATTTTCAAAATATTCCGATTCAAATGACACAAATGATTATGTAGAAGTAAAACACTTTTATTGACGATGCCAAATTAGTCCAAAGTTACCCAGAACTGGGCAAAAAGTCTAGTAGGCTTACATCAATGGTAGTGCACACTTACTAATCTTCTAACACCCATGTTCCAGTCCAGTAGGTAGATACAATTAAGTACAATCACTAAGTGCTATTCGCACGACAAGCACTTGGTGCAGCAACTAACCATGTTACGGCAAGTGACAAGTGATTTAACCAATCGGCAGACGTTACTGAGCTTTGGACGCTCCTAATTGGTTGAGTGCAGCTAAGGAGAGAGATCTGATTGGTAATTTATGGATGTGTGAACGATATTTCCTGATTTATTTTTTTATTACGAATGAGCCCGCTCTTGACCTCGATCACACCTGATGGTAAGTGTAAGATGAGGTCTACGATCGAACGAGCGAGCCCAGAAAATGCCTATTCACTCTTGATTTAAAGGCTGACGGGTCATATGTGGCAGGGAACACAGAAGCCGGCAGAGAGTTCCACACCTTGGCTGTGCGCACAATGAATGTTGAAGAAAAGCGCTTAGTACGACAAGACGGTATATCGACCAAGTGTGGATGGTATCCTGCGGTACGTCTGGTAGACCGGTAGTAAAAGGGGGATGAAGGGATTAGGTCGTGGTGCTCCTTCGCACACTTTCCGAAGTACAATCTGTTATTTCTCGCGTTTGTTAATTTTTTTAATATCTGTTTTGCTTAAGGCTGCAAAAATCTGTGATACACCTTATTCATTAATACCATGAATTACAGATATCGATATCGTCATAATTTAAAATCTTGTTTATTTTAGCTCAAAGAATAAAAATAAAACAGTTCCTTAAACATAAAAATAATAATATTAGACCTATGACAAGATAAACCTCAATCGATCTAGACTAAAGCCTGGTTGACACGAGTAATCCGTTGCAAACTACATAGCATACACAACTGTTGACACAACTAGTGAAAGATGAAGTGCCGGCAAATATTTGTTTTAGCGCACGATCAACTTTGATGGGACGTCAACACACGGGCGCGCGGCGGTTTGCATGTGTAGTCCTCCCTTGCACTTCCTTAGTGGCCATTATTTTAGTAGTTTAAAAGACTGTCGGGACTTCAAAGGTTTGAAACAATAGGTAATGTTTTTCTTTGACACATAGAAAGGTACTTACTTAACGGTAAAATAGTTTTGAATTAAGAATGAAAGAACGAAGAATTTAATAATTTCTTGAAGTCGACCCTGTCGGATAAGAGCGCTCATTATACCAACCCACTTAATCAAATCCCTATTAATGTACGTTCGAATAAAAAATGCAAAAGTAAAGTTTTCAAAAGCCAAAAATATTTTTGGGGAATATAGTGAAAACTTTTGGCACGAGTTGTCCAGTTTTAATAGAATTTTTCACGTTTGCTTTCAGAGTTCACTGACCCAGTGAGTCGTTGAACTAAATCAATGATTCGTTTGCGTTAAATAATATGTAGGTAAAACAAAGGTAAATGATTAATTTTATACAACATGTTTTTGTTTACTATTTTTTTAAAAAGAGAACTTGCAATTTATTTATTTATGCACACATGACACTTGACACAACAATATGGGTTGGATTTTATCACACCATTACTTGCAATCTTGTTAACCCCTCCAACTAAGCTAAATATGCTTGTGTCTGGACTCTGGAGTGGGTTCTCGGTAATAGTGTAATGGGTGGGGTTCGAACCCGCGACCTCTCGATCACAAGGCCGACATCATAACAATTAGGCTATGTTTAGAAATTAGATAGCTTGACACTGAGACTGATGTAGGTCTTAAAAATTAGCATGTCCTAGAGCCGAAAATATGCGACATTCATGGTGAATGTCGCATATTTTCGGCTGCATGTGTCTGCGTGGTGGATTACAGCCCATCGCTATAACCTGGGAGTCTTTAAGTCAAGAGTGAATAGGTTACTTTTAGGTAAGCGTGCTCCATCTTCGACCACATCATCACTTACCATCAGGTGAGATGGTGATCAAACGCGAGCCTATTATCAATAAAAAAAGATTGGAGGACTGCGTCACTGCAGTGGGAACGTTGGAAACTGATTATGTTATTTATATTATATCTAGCAGTTGCTCGCGACTTCGTTCGCGTGGGAAGATTTTCCCGTGTAAATCCCGATCCCGTAGGAATTTCGCAAAATCCCGTCTTAGCGAGCATCTACGTACTAAAAGGAACCCCCATGCAAAATTTGAGAGCCCTACTACTTGTAGTTTCTGAGATTTCGTGATTAATCAGTGAGTGGTATTTCGCTTTTATGTAGGTATATGTATAGATTGAAATCAAATTGTACCTATTTACTTGTTTTCAAAGTTATTCTTTAGCTGCGGCGAAATAGAAAAAAAATGGGAATTCACAGTTATGAAGTCTATATTGTTTCACTTTGAATAGTAGGTTACTGGTGTGGCATCACGTCCAGACCATATCTATTTCACACCTTTCTCCGAAGTTCTTCGTCATATCTTCACCGTATATGGAGAAATACTGTTTCAAAGCAGACCAAAATCGCTTAGCAATTGTTGAACATATCACTGAAGAACCATACAGATGAATTGAGAACCTTGTCATTTTTATAAGTAGGTAAAAACGTCTTGCCATTAACACAAAAAGCTAGTTATTTTTAAAACACCATAAAGACGCGTTTTTATTTAAATCACGTTGTAACACAATACTTGTAGCCTCGATATGAATTTAGTGCTGTGTCTTGAAATCTAAATATACATATATTTTTTGATGGGCGATAACCTTGTATAAAGCGCGCGTCTTTCCTAATACATTATATGAATCCTTTTGTAAGTGCTCACCTATTACAATAAAAGAAAAAAAAAAGACGGGTGTGGTTCTGTCACTGTCATGCAATGGCTTCAAATACATGTAAAAAATAAAAAAGATACGGCGTTGTTTCTTACTGAAACAAAGGCTAAAACTTAATTTTGACTCGCTTTCGCGGACTTATCACAATATAAAATAACCTTCTTTCTTTTGTAGTCGGGTAGAAGCTTCAAGTTATTTCCATACCAAATTTCATTCAAATCCACCTAGTACTTTCTAAGATTAGCGCGTTTAAACAAACAAACATTTCCACTTTATTATCTTGTCCACTTTATAATATTAGTATAACACAAAATTCATCTGTTTGTGTCACGCACTCCTAAACGGCTTAACAAATCATTCATAATGTGATTGTGTGTATTTGAAACTAACGCATAATTTACGTTCTAAATTGAACCTTGTAAGTATCGCTGCAATTAGGTTCTAGATTATTAGTACAGGACGAAGTCTGTCGAGAAAGCTGATATAAATTGCATTGTTCTTTATTTTCTCAGAATATGAAACTTGAAGGTTTTGACAATAACAGTGTTTAATCCCGTAGTTCTAGTAAGCAGATAAGAGTTCAATAGGTTATCCTCAACTTCTAGGTAATGTATTGAATGCGACTTGTCGAAATCTGCCTGTCCAAGACAACAATTTGGTATACGACTTTACTGCACTCATAAAATGAAAGTGACCCAACTAAATTCCTGTAATTTCTGATTTTGAAACAACATCTTTCACACTACTCAGGGTTAATTTTAAAACATCGAAAACCTCTCAGGACTATGTTACTAACATCATAATAAACAACTTTTGTTCTATGACTTTTAAAAATTCGTCATATTTTAGTTCACCAGATTTTCATACAAAAATAAAAATATTTAAACTGAACGCCCTAAATGTTACGAAGTCTATGCGAAGCAAAAGAAAGCGATAGTATAAATCGCTTTCTTTTGCTTCGCATAGAAAGAGTCATAGAATAAAAGTTGTTGATTATGATGTTAGTAACATAGTCCTGAGAGGTTTTCGGTGTTTTACAATTAACCCACGTGGTAATTATCGGCAGATGCTTAGCCTTTTACCAACCATGTCGGCGTCGACGTCCAGTCTAAACGGTTGCAGCTGAGTATAAGTGTATTACAGGGAGCGACTGCCTATCTGACCTCCACAACCCAGTATCTGGGTAGCACGATATCCCTACCAGTGTCTTTCTGGCTACTGACTACCCGTAACAACTGCTAAAGATGTACAAATGACGTACGAAGGAGCCGGTACCAACCACTTAAGGGCCTATACTACCTCAAATGGCTTAGCATGATCCTCCGTTATGTCGAAAATACTGCAGCAATAATTTTGAAATAAATATATGGTAAAGTTGAGGATTAATGTTAGGTACTATGTTTGACGAAAACACGATTCCATACAATTTTCGTGATAGGAAAAAATTCCAAAGTTACCTCCAAACCGAACAATAAACCGCTGGTATTCAAAAATAACTTCAAATTCGATAATGAAACTTTGCATATTAATTGAACTCAATATAAAGCAGGTCTTATGTTATTTACTTTTTTTAAAATTACCATTATTTTCACCGTAAAAAGAAATAAACTAAATTATCGGTGTGTCTTAGAGTCTTCCCTGCCACCCTGTCTCGCTTACTCACGTGACCGCGGCCAGTAGTGTGTGAGCGAGATAAAGAGTGAGAAGCGCTGAGGTAGTATAGACCCTTAACGTGCTTTCCGAAGTACGGATTAATCTCCGATATCTTAGAATGGACACCGATCCACGCACTGGACTCGTAAGCGTTGCTAAAGCTCGAAGATTGACCCTTGCAGATGTTATTATTAAGTTACGAATTCCTTCTACATATATCTATATATCAATGGTAATAGGCGTCCGAATTACGAGTTATAATAGGACAGCCTATGTAACATCGGTTACCGGAGAGATATGTTAATAAACTACTTACTAAAGCCTCACTACTTTTTCCCGACTGCAAAGGAAGGGTTATGTTTTTCGCGAGTATCTTGTATGTATGTATGTATGTAATATTCTTTATTACCTCATATCTCTAGAACCGCTGAACGGGTTCACATAATTGAAGTATCGTTAGATTCGTCTTAGCAGCCCAAGTGTTCTTAGATAGGTGACATTTGAAAAAATCAAACATGACGGCTGTGCGAAACCATTACACACAATGAAAAAAAGAATTTTTTTTTAATACTGCAATATGGGTATCAAATTAAAGGGCTTAACACAAGGATTTCTAAAAGGTATATCATATTAATTATCATTAGTGTAATACTAGCAAAAATAATACAAAGATAAAGTTTAAAAATATGGACTTAGCTCTTTCATTTTCTGAATCCGGTGGGGTGCCATTGTGACACGACCAGGAAAACTATAAAAATGTTAATTAATATTTTAACTAAAAAGTTGAAAAAAAAAAGTTATTTCAAAATCTAAAAAACCCGACTGCTCAACTGAAATGCAAGAGACAAGCACATTTTTATTTTAAAAAGTGACAAGCAGGCGGACCCATCCCATTAATAAAAAAAGTTCAATTGGGTATCGCCTGCTTGTCACTTTTTAAAATAAAAATGTCCTTGTCTCTTGCATTTCAGTTGAGCAGTCGGGTTTTTTAGATTTTGAAATAACTTTTTTTCTAAAGATATTTTTTTTGAGTTATATCACTTTTATTCTAAGAGTGTCCTTTAAAACTATAGGACGTATTGAGACTAACAACAAAACCAATGGTCACCCTACATATCCAAGTATACGTAGAACACAAACGACACGACGAATTTATACGACCTTCTTACGGCACTTTGTATAGAATAGATGCCGTCTTCAGAATTCTACAGAGCTCCCCATCATTATTTCGTGTTTTATGCACTAGTGTGTTATAGATCGTCAACCGTGTGAAACATTGTTGTTTTAGATTTAGTGGCCACTAGCGGAGGATGAATCTGGGACGGGGCTTGAATGTGTTAGCGACTTTGCGCTAGGCGTTTGCCATGTGGGATTTATGTCTAGATGTTTATGGTGTCTGTTAGAAACTGCTACAGGAGTGTGACGTCATAGTTGTATAAATAAGCGTGAATAGCCTAATGGCTAAGGTGTTGGACTTTGTTCGAGAGGTCACGGATTTGAAACCTATTGCCGTGAACCCACTCCAGACATAAGCATATTTAGTTTAGTTGGAGGGGAACAAGATTGCTAGTAATGTGAATACTACCCACATTGCTAGTTGTCTTAAAAAAAAAAAACTTCATCCCATCTACTTGAAAAGGACGACTTGGTTCGCCTTTTAGTGCACCCAAAGGTGGTGTTTTCTATAAGAAACTTTTAGCGGGCAGTAATGAGTTTTTAATCCTCTTGAGGCTGCGTTTGCACCGGAGATGTGCGAGGATGCGTAGCGAGGGATGTGTTTGTAAAGAACCAATAGAATCGCTTCATTTACCACGCCTCGGTCAGCACAGCTCTGGTGGAAACGGCTCAGCGGAGCTAGATTTTTGCGCATACAAAACAAGCGAGGGATGCGCATTTTCACAGCTCCGCTACACATCCTCGTAGGCACATTTTTATCGCACAGCTTTGGTGGAAACGCCCACACATTTTCACAGCACAGCTAGACATCCTCGCACGACACATTTCCATCGCACATCTCTGGTGGAAATGCACCCTTATAAGTGCACTTTCTTAATTTGGAACATCTTAGTGTTCAGCGCCAAAGAAATCGAACGCAAATACGAATAAAGACTGGCTGGTACAACGCAACGGCCCATAGTCGCGCCACCCGCCGGCTGAATAAAATAAATTTTCATAATTGCGAACATGTCTCAAATGTAAATAAAAGTTTTTAGTCAATGATATTTTATAGTACAGATATGTTATAGGCGCGCGCGTTGTGAAGACTCAAACACGAGCTAATTGGAACGTCTTGCAACTAGTCTGCGTCGAACGCAACCACAAGCATGCCGCGCCGTAATACCCGTGTCCTTAGATTTTATTTATCAAAAATGCCATCGTGTGAGTTTCGGAAGTGTACGAATTATACTTCCAAAGTAAACAAAATACAAAGGATCTCATACCACATGTGAGAATGCAAATATATTAAGAATATTTTTTATATTTCATTTGTTTTCCAAACTTGCCAATAAATTATGCTAGGTGAAGACAGAGAGAGCAAACTTGTTTTGTCGCGAGAGCGATAAGGACGCGTGCGTGCGGACATAGATTAGTTAAAAGTTTACACGTGTAGAAGCGATATTGATTGAGTTGTTTTAATTTGTTTTGTGTTACAATTTTTTTGACTAAAGTTCATTTGACTAATTATTGAGGATTATAACTGGTTTTTTATTGAATTAGGTTTCCGAGGGATCAGGTTCGACTTCAAGATTGGATCGCAATTGTTCGTGAACAAAAAAGCGAATCAGACTGGATAACATAAAAAGAGCAGGTTTTTTTTTTAGCAATCACTTCCAAAATACTAACAAATATGTTTCGAAATGTGGTCGAACAATGCTTAAAAAAATGCAGTTCCAATTATAGAGGTAGGTAACTAAAACATTTTATAAAACATAATGCTGCCTGCATAATGTTTTATAAAATGTCAGCTACCTACCTGTTGCTTGCATTTTCGCCAACGTTGAATTTGTTTGGCCAGTATAGGTACCTACAAAGAAACTGCTACATGACATTTCATTATAAAACCTATAGTTGTGTCATGAAATTGATTATTTATTGATTACTAGCTTTCCACCTGCTTCAACCAAGATGAAGTTCCGATTTGACGATGTTCTCGAATCATACAATTATTGTTATGACTGATCATAAATTATTTCATTAACATAATGACTATTAATTTCTACTTTACTTTTGAATATAATGGGCTAAGCTGAATATAAACATTAGTGGTAATACTTGATCCGTAATTAACCATTATGATGTTTAATTTCTTACCTACGTACTTACTCTTCAATCGAGTGTCCACTCTACGGCTATAAAAATGTTATCCTATGGCACAAGGACTCATTTGAAGCGCAATTGTTAGAATTATAGCTATCTCTTTCACTTGCGTGTTGTTTCGTATCTTTTGTTCTACTTATCAGTAAAACTTGTCAATGTGTGTTATAGATATCCGTGATGTGTGCAGTTTTTACTACGCGGAACAAATTTCAACGCAAATTACTATGAACGTAACATATCTGTACTTTATAATATCATTGTTTTTAGTTGTTTTATTATTAGATACTATTTAATTTCAATTTAGTTGTTTATTAAATAATAATGTTACAATAAAATATGAGGCGGCTTTTATTTTCTCATAGTGGGTGATGAAAAGTAGAGTGTATTATCACTCGGGGGCAAAATATATTTTTGGCTCAGGCGACGTACTTTGAATCCCTCACTACGTTCAGGATTCTAGAGTAGAATCCCTTACTTCGCTCTGGATTCAAAAAAGCGCCCTCGTCGTAAACATAATTATTTTGCTCCCTTATGATAGAATTATTATTATCATTTTATTATTGTGCATCATTTGCATTTGCATGAACTTGTTCACTGCGGTGGCACGGTGTGTGAAAAAATATACGGTTTCAGTTATCACCCTTATATTATATTTCACCCTTATAAACTGACCTGAAGCAGTCCCATTGCTGATCAAACGCTAGTCGGTACAACAAACTATCACTAGTTCGTTATCTTGATTGCCACGTTTTCTCTAACTATGTGGGCTATTTTTCAACGGACGACCAAAAGAGGAGGTTATCAATTCGACGCGTATATATTTTTTTTATTTTATTTTTATGTATGATCACCGATTACTCGAAGACGGCTGAACCGATTTGGAAAATTCTGTTTTTGTTTGAAAGGGTATACTTCGAAATTAGTCCCATTGTCACCAGGTCAGGATCTGATGATGGGATCCTGGAGAAATCGAGGGAACTCTTCAAATATTATAGGCACACCTATGGCGATTTGGGTATTTCTTATAGTAACTTGTGCAGTTGCTCTCAAAAAATAACATTTGGGGAAGTGGAACTGATGATGAAGACCACAGATGGCCGCCGAACCTACTCAATAATAAGTATTTCGTGGATTGCGATTCGATTACTTGAATATGGATGTTAAGCACTTTATGTTCGTCACAATGCATATGGTGATGTAGAGCTGATGGTGAAGTACCAGGAGAACTCCTCAACAATTAACGGCCCAGCATTGGGAAAAGCAATATTTTGTAAAAGGTTATAAGTAGTTGACATTTAGGCTCTTTTAACTAGGTAAATTAAAAATCGACCAACTAAAAAGAGTGAAATAAAAACTTTTTAACAAAAAATTAAACCGACTCCCAAAAACACTGCAAAGTGAAAAATAACTTTAATTTCGGAAGTCGGTGCCAAAAACGAAAATACAAAACTAAAAACACCGACTACCGAAATGAAAGTTATTTTTCACTTTGCAGTGTTTTTGGGAGTCGGTTTTATTTTATATAGATCTCCATCAAAGCATCTCGTAAAAGATTTTGACAATGTGTTTCTTTTTAAGAGACGACATCATGCATTAAAAATAGTTTAAAAATTACAATAATTAACGCTATTTCAAATTGCCAATGAGAATTAGTCCAGCTTTCCGCTCCAGCCTTATAAATCGGCCTGGAACAGTCCCACTGCTGCTCAAATGCTTATACAAAGAACGAGGAAGCCATCTTAAATTGTCTATTTCAAACTCTTTCTGAGCGTTAGTCCAGTAGGTAGTGTAGTAGTGGGTCCAGTATGTGTTTGAAAAACTTTTGTCGACGTCGAAAACCATCACTTTGTTTCTTTCTCATGCACCAAACTCGTAGATGAGTGTGAAGGAGACAAAACGATAGTTTGTGAAACCATAATAGTATTGCATCCACATACTAAGCCCCCTGGCTTCCTTCGCGTGTTTTTCTTCATCAATGTCAGTCATAAGTGATATAGATAAACTTAGAAACTTCACATTTATTCATAATTAAAATTTCGTCAACAGTAGTGTGAATTCACTATAATAGGTACTTAATAGTAAATAATCGTATAAATCTTATACCTACTTCTGAATGTTCTTGTTCAGATATCTTATTCAGATATTATCTTGCTAAATATACTTTATATTTAGCAGCAGTAATTAAAAGCAGACAGTCTTATAATATTCAATGCGCGTGCTCGAATGCCCGGAATATATATTCCGTTTTCTGATTTGAAATTCATAAGCACTCTTTTTCGTTTGTATCACAGACCACAGAGCTCTGAGATATCTTTGTGGTCTATAAATAAGACATTGTCAAAACTCTCCGTGAAAAGAGCCTGCCAGTGAGTGTGTCAACGTTCACTTATCCAAATTAACTACCTATTATAGTTATAAGAGAATACTTTCATAGTGCGTACAAAGTACTAAAGAGTGCAATTCCGTGCCGCAATCTGAATTTCCTGATAGCTATAACCTGGGCGTCTTTAAGTTAAGAGTGTATAGGTTAATTCTAAGTAAGCGTGCTTCATCTTCGACCACAGCGTCGCTTACCATCAGGTAAGGTAATGGTCAAACGCAAGCCTATACCACCAATAAAAAAAAAACTTAGCGCCCGTTGAGTGGTTAGTATGAGAAGATACTTCAATCAATCATTCCAGCCTTTTCACAACTATTTGGATTCGGCTTTCAGTCTTTCCTGTCTGACCTATTCAACCTATTATACCTCTGTATATGCCAGTTCAACCACCTCAGCGTCCCTTGCGTGGCTAGTATGAGTAGATTCTTCAATCAATTATTCCAGCCTTTTCCCATCTATTATGTTATGTTATGTTAACTATTTAGAGTCAGCTTTTAGTCTCACTTATCTGACCTTCTGAAAACAACTTTACTGATGTCATATTATCTTGCTTCTGACTATCTGTATTTTCAAAGCTCTGCAAATAACAGCCTGGATCTGCTTCTTATGATGCATTCCGTGGTTCCGTGGAGGGTGACCAATTGACCATCCACGGATAGATTTATGTAAGCGCTGCTTGACCTCTTATATCGAGCCGTCCTACTGTTAGTATTTAAAATGAAAGCGTTCTTAGCCGTTGCCGGCACAGTAATTCCAAACTCTGTGGTTGTATAAAAAGGATTGGGTATTGTCTGATCAGCTTTGTTGATATAATGAATTAAGTAATTTAAAAATGTTTAAGCGCATTGCTTCTGATTTTGTTGTTCAGAGACTTGTTTTAAGCTATGGCCTTCTTGCAGAATAACTTAGAAAATGAAAGGAATATTCAAGTCTCTTGTGTGGCTATCGTACGTTTAATCTTTTACCATCGAAAATAATTCTAAATCCATTGCTTCATATGTTTAAACATTCGTCTCCTTTAGCAACGTGAGACACGCAATGAATTTGGTTGAAATTATATAATGGAAGGATATGCGATCGCATAAATTTGTCCTATAGCTCAACTAACATTTATATACAAAATTTTATGTGTAGAAGGATGTACTTACGTTAATGAAGTCAGATGCTAATTGCAGTCATTATACTTTTAACAAGTTTTACCATTGACCTACTCGTGTACGCCTATCGACTTAGTAAGTTACCTTCATTAACAGGTGTTAGAAATAAGTCCGACAAAGTACAAGTATTTTTGTGAAATGATTAACCAGTATTTTTGTGAAATGATTAACCAGTCTCAAAACACGTCATCTTGTCGTAAGTTGCTTGTGGTTAGTCCAAGTTAGAGTAGCTTTTCACTCTTCATCGGGAAGTAGATCCAAATCTAGATATAGAACTAGGTCAAACGCGTCATAAAAAATAATTGTCACTAGAACTGAAAAAACCTGCGAAATTTCAATTCTGTAGCATAATGGGAGGTATTTCTAGTCTAGCTTGTAAAATTTGACCTAAACAAACAAAGCAATTTCAATAAAAACGTGTAAAACAGTCAACAGACATAATGTATTCAGCTAAACGACTGCGGAACACTCAAAAACAAAGCTTTAGCGATCATTCCACAAATACATTATAAAAACAGTAACTTATTCTAAATTCCAAACATCAACTTAAGTGCATAAACCAATGTAAATGAGCATCAAACATATATACAACATTTATATACAAATTAGTGAACATAGACGGGGATATTAACATATTTCCGTCATTCGTTATTCGCGAGCATTGATGCGATTTCGACTTAGCTATAACTGAGACAGCAAGCCGGCCTATAAAACGGTTTTTTATGCAAAGTCTAAAGGAACTAATTCTGTGCGCGTTCTTTCTTGTATACTTTAAGAATGTCTTATTTCGTGACGTTTGTAAACAGATTTTTGCGAGATACAGACTAGATTTAGTCAGTGTTGTTTGATGCTACATTTTTATGTAGGGTTTTGACGACAAATGGTTGGAATTTGTTTGTCTGTTTGTCATCTTTATAGTTGGTATTAGCGAATCGTCCGAGAACCTCATACAGAGTCGTTGACGATAAAGCGTCTTTACTTATTCAATTGAAACTCTTTTTTGTGATATGATAAATCGTTTTCTTGATCCGCAGTGTCGGAAAGCATTCGATGACAGAGCCCAGAAACCATAAACCATAAAGGCCCCTGTTGTTTCAGTCATTTTATATGTGTAAAAAATTGTCTTCTCGGCAGCGCAAAAATTTCAATTAATTTTTGTGTTCAAATAAAAAATACTAACCTAAAATGCACTTAAGCATATAACTGCAGAAAATGAAGGCTCTTTGTTTAGATTGGCTAATAATAACCATATTACCTAAGAAAATAGAGCCAAAATATAGTTTTTTGTTTAGTTTATTTTATAGATTACAAGTTCCTTCTAAGTATACTTAAACAAAGCACACAATTTAGACCTCTGGGGTCTGTCTTAGCAAGCCATGAACTGAGATTTGATCAACGCGTCATTAATAGCTATGTTATAAATGTTATAATTGAGTTGATGTAATGTTCTTTCAGCCTATGCTTTATGTTTTTACTATTCATTGAGCCTCTAGGCACACTGAACCTCTTAACATTTTACCTTGACTTACGTTAGTAACTGTTACGTTAGTAATCTGTGCCTTGACGAGCTGTTAAGACATGTCCACAAAATATGCTTAACAATATTTATACACACAAAAGACGCCTAACGACATGAAATCCATTATAGTAAGGACATAATTTATATAGCTTTATATTACATTATTAACATATTGCGAAGAAATAAATGAATCCTACTTCAAACGTGATCCCATTAGCATACATATATTCAAACGTATGCTATTAGATGATAATATGGACAAGGCTAATTGTGTTTTTAATGTACCTAAATGTGAAGGAGTACCTAAGTGCATATGAACGCAGTTTTTACCCGACTGCGCCAGAAGGAGGGTTATGTTTTTCGGGAGTATGTATGTATGTATAATTGTTTGGCACGCTCTGTGGCCTGAACGGCTCGACGGATTTTAGCTTGAGATGTATCGTTAGATTCGTATTGACTGTGAAAGTGACACTGGGTATATTAAAATAAAAAAAAAAACAAAATGGCGGATTTTTGGCGCCATATTATGCCTACAAAAAAGGTTTTTTTCTCAAAATAAAGGTATCAAAATAAAGGGTTTTAAAAGGTGATTACAAACATATATACAACTTATATGGTTAAAAGTAATTCAAAGTGACAAATCATAAAAAACATGTATCAAGAACTAAATCGTCTGCGAAATCTTTCATATTTAATTTGTAAACTAAAAAGCTGGAAATAAAAAAAGTAATTAAAAAACCCGACTGCAACCTTATACTAAAAGTAACTGAAAAGCTAATAAAAACAAGCCCATTTTAAATTAAATAAAAGTTGGAAGCAGGCGGGACCCATTTGAGTTTGAAACTATAATAATAGTAAGGGCCCCGCCTGCTTCCAACTTTTATTTAATTTAAAATGGGCTTGTTTTTATTAGCTTTTCAGTTACTTTTAGTATAAGGTTGCAGTCGGGTTTTTTAATTTTTTTAATTACTTTTTTTTTGTTGGTTTGTTCGAGATCCAAAACACCGTAAATTGCTTTAAATATTTCTTAGAAAATTGGCATGACTATTCGTCTAAGTTAAGAACCTAATATGTAGCTGGTTTTATTTATTCATAGGAAAAGGTTACGTCAAAAATAAAATAAAGATTTAATAAAATAAAATAAAAAAATGTCTATGGATGAAACACTTCGATAAAAAAATAACGATAATTCAATTCAATCGCATTTAGACATACTGATGTGTGACCTTATTTCTTATCTCAAAGATAAACCGGTTCTAAATAGTATTTACAAAGTAACTTTTTGTCGAACAAGAAAGCTTCTTGTTCAGATTTAAAGTAGTTTTGCTATACTTGCTAAGAGGCTACTGATAATTTATTGTCTTGGCACCAAGGTTACATGACAAAAATATCGTTTAGATTAACTGTGAACTCATGGCGACGACAACGACGGTGCGTCGTGTTTCACGCGCATCCCAAAGAGTTGTCGGCAGTAATGATTAGGCCCAATAGGGCCATTACCAAGGGCGGATCCAGCATTGATGCCGGGGGGGTCGGGCATGCGGACAGCGAGTAAAGGGCAACTCGCTGTCTGACCATGGACCATGCCCGGGTCGACGGCGCGTCGTGTTCCACGCGCGCCTCAAAGAGCGTCAGCAACATGACGAGGCCCCCTCTGCAGAGGGCCGAAGCCTGCCGGGATCGTGGGACTCATCCCGTTACCGTGGCCCCGGTATGTAAAGGGTTATTGAAGGAACACCGTGGATTTTAGTCAGTAAAAGTCTGACAGTCCCTCCCACCCTGCCCGGAGTGGGAGGACTTATTTGATAATTTTACCACGTTAAAAAAAAAAGGGGGGGGGGGGTCACATAATCGTGGTCAAGTTACAAGAAGTTATAATTTGTATTTCCTGACTCCGCTGCCACTTGGCCATCCACTGCCGATATTCGTTTAGAACGACAGAAACGAGTATTATCTAGTAACAATGTTTAAAAAATTTAATTAGTGGTCCACCTAGGTCCTGGGCCCAGCCAGGGGTCATGACCCCAAGACCCCCCCCATGGATCCGCCCTTGGCCATTACCTGCCGGGGTTGCGGGAATTTAACAAGATCAACTCAGTGAAAAGATCTGATTTTTAGTCACTAGAAGTCTGAAACTCCCTTCCACTCAATCGAGAGTTCGAGGAGACCTTAGAAGATTTTCTCCAGAGAAAAAAAACCTTTAAAGAAAATTGTAGACGAATTCCAGTAGTTCAGCCGGGTCCAACGTTCTTCAACTTCCTTATCGAGGGATTGACGAATATCTGTTAATTAAGATATGTATACGTTGCATACACATAAATATTGACCCCTGGTTTATTTGCAAATAATTCGAGACACTATTGTCCCATAGGCACCACCACTACATTAAACCGGACAAAAACAAAAGTCAATCCAAGATGGGAGAACAAAACAAAACAATTGAAGGCAACGCAGTCACCTCCCTTTTCGCGACTTAAATTAATTAAACACAGAAGCTTTGCGAGCTTGGATTTCAGTTCAGCTAACATTCTTTTAAAACAACCTGTATTATATACTAAAGTGGGTAGTGAGAACTTCTGTGTTACATTGCTGCGATTTAAATGCTACAATGTCGGATGGAATGGTGCTAAAAATCTGGCTGTTATTTTTGTAGCCTCGTTCCACTTTCGTCTTTCTAAAATGTTGGAGTGTTACGGTTGGATTTAAATTCTAAATGCATATTTTGCGACGGAAATGCTGATAAGTAATTGCAGAAACGTCTTGTGTAATTATGACACTTAACTTATCAGTGTTTGGTTTGTTTAGTTTATTTATGGATATATGTATAAAATATAGTTTTCTTCTTTGAATGGTGAATCAATCATTATACATTATGTATATATTATGTTGGGCTCAGTAGGTAGCCACGCTAATCGCTAAATAAAATATAGTATGTAAATGTTTTTGTTCTGGAAAATATTTATTTTGCACTTAGTCAGCTCACCTTTTTAAATATAAGCTGTCCTGATTTTTTAAATTCTTGATAGGTTCGCTCCTGACCACCAACTCAACTGGTGGTAAGCGATGATGTGGTTGAAAATGAAACACTTACCTGACGTAACCTATTCACTCTTGATTTAAAGATCCCCAGGCTATAGTTATCAAGAACCACAGTCTCCGGCAGGTAAAGCACAAATACTCAGCTGTGTCCGTTTAGAATGAAAGCTGACCCCAAAACAGTTAAGAAAAGACTTAACAGATATGATGTCTTGTTTATTGAGCTTACGTAACCTCTCAGTAAACCTAGTACACATAATGCAGTAGCTGCATTTCTGGGTTGTCGTAGCAACTTTGTAGCGGTTTTAAAGTTCGTAGTGAAGTGCACGTAAAAATATTATATGCCCGACTTTTGTTAGGTTTTTTTTGCGTTCTCTTGCGGCATCATAACGTAGATGACTGACGATGATGGAACGAATGCGTTTTTGGAAAAAGAACGCGGATATTTTTGGTAAAAGACTATGTTTTTTGGAAGGAATAATTTGACAGATAGGTACTTATATCAAATACGGAATAATATGGAAGAAAAAGGAGTCAATGATGCTCTGACGTTTGAAAGGGGAAAATGGAAGAAGAAGACGTGTTGTGCTGACCCTTGAGAAATGGGATAAGGGCAGGAAGGTGATGATTATATCAAACACTTCAGTATAAGCATAACGTAACAGAATCGTCCATTGTATTTGAAGTATTATTTCACAATTGTAATGCACAAAATGTAAACAAAAATATGGGTGGGTAACAAATCATTTTTTCTTAAGAAGCGGAGTAACACTTAAACAACGCAGCGCTTTCCACTAATGCTTTCTTAGGACGTGTTAAAAACAACTTTTTGTTCACACTATACCTACGCGATATGTGTAAAAGGAAAGATTTTTAACTCGGAGCAAGTAATGTAGCTACTAGCTAGTAAGTGGGGCTATAAATTGTAAACGTAGAAAAACATAGTTGGCCACTGTTACTTCGTTTAATTTTAGTTTGCTTGCCCGTTTTGGTAGCTGGCGTGTGTTTGTTATTCTTACAAATTGGGGTAATTTTTAAGTTATGATGCCGTAAGCATAACGATAATTATGTTATTCTTAGGTTTTTTGATATATATTTTAAACTAAATTGCTGTTCGTTAGACTTTCTAAAACAAGAAAACGTCAGGAAGATTAAAAAGTGAGTTTTCCATGTGAGCTAGTAAGAAATAAAAACAGTTTCAGACCTGACCGATGTAATTTCTACCAATATTACTGGTTTTCTTTGTAAAGAAAAAAAAAGTTCAAAATCAGCTAATTCTATTTCCAGAATCGAAAAAAGAATGCGTAAGCAGACTCAAACGTCTGACAGCCCTGTTTAATAATAAAAACTTTTTAATCGTTTGCTTAGTTTGAATACAGGTTAATAGATTCTAAATTTAAATTCTGATAGATTTTTGAACAAAAATACTGCTGATCAGTATTTAAAACAATACGGTTAGAATTATTGTTTTAGCCAGAAAGGCTTTTAACAATCACTGTTGCTGAAATAATGTCACTGTCTGAAGTAGAGAAAAAGTTCGCTTTTAGAAAATTATGTTGTAAATACTTAAATCATGTGTTGACAATGAAATATGGTGCAAAATTTAATTTCCATTAAGTTTATCTTTTTCCCAAAGAAATTACAGTTACGCACACAAAGTTTATGCGTAATATATAATTGATATATTAAAATTGATGGCCCGCTCATCGCTATTAAACGGTCCCACACTATAAAAATCCGTACATAAAACTCCTCGTAACTTTAATAGTCAATAAGAATTGATATTAAGGTCATATCTGACCCTTAACGTAATTGAATTTCGATTTACGGCTTATCCTCACGTTTAAAATAATGCTATGTTAAATGAGTTTTTATCATAATTTATTTTAATACCTTTTAAATACTTTGGGGAAGCTGCAAATTATATTAAGGCGTAAAATGTCAATTAACATTTAAAAGGCTTTATTGAAATAATACTGCCATTTAAATTGGTATTTCAGCGTAAATACCAAAACTTAAACAAAACAGTTTGAATTTTTTATACTATAAATCATTGTAAATGGTGTTAGTGGTCAATAAATCTTTAATATTCGTGTCCTAAATACGGCATTATTACCCTTATATCATAGTTCTAGCTATCAAATAGAGGTGATTACTTAGATTTCTAACTTAGCATTTATATTATTTGATTCTAGTATCGAATCAATAAGTTAAGCTTTGTAAAATATCCGCTGTAGTAATTGTTAGATTGTGATTGAAATATTGACGTTAACATTTATATCATATTAAACCCAACCCATAATATCTGATATCTTAATTATTCAAAACTTATACAAATAACTACTGCTTATAATAAATTATTGTACGATAGTAAATCATACAAGATTTACTTCTGATAATATCACACATTTAGGTACTTATCTGTTTGATTATAAAAATGGATTCTATACGTGCTTTAACAAAAATCTCACTCAATATCCTTTAAATTTATAAGTTTACGCGAGCAAACCCACGGAGATCAGTTAGTACTTTAATAAAACTTTTTCCTAGTGATGGCGTGACTATTGCCAGATGTAGCCAGTCGAGCTAGCCGCTCAATCTTCTTTTATTTTCTAGTTTCTCCTGTTTTAGAAAAGAGCATGTTTTCCGCAAAAATGCAAGAAAATATTGGAACGATTTCACGTTATGTATATGACGTAATTTGAAAAATTATTGCTCCCAACGACCCACATTCAAACGATATTATTTACATTTTTATGAGTTTAATTTATCAAATTCAATATGAATTATGAATCGGATTTGTCGTGTATCGATTAAATTGCTATTTAATATCGATACGGCCTCATGGGAAATCATTCGTTATCATATTAAATGGAATACATTACCGGAAAAAATATTTTAGTATAAACGGTTTTGTTCGTTATTGTACATTGGCTGTGTTTAATTGCTTATATTATATTAATATTGCAATATGATTTTAATTGATTTTTGATTCGTTGTTTTGCAGTATTTATATGTTTTTATAACATAAGCAGTATTAACATAAAGTTTAGTAGTAGGTTTTACAAAAACAAAGAAAAGCTTTTTAAGTTTTTGTCGCAGATGAAAATATTCCCCGAAATTACTTTAACTTACGAATGGATATATGTATTTCCAAATGGAAAGTCTTTGCATAAGAATCATGGTCCAAATACACTTCTGTGAATAAACACACAAGAAAAACTAAGCCATTGTCGGAACGGTTTGGATTTCCACACAAAAAAGTCGTTTATTGGAAAACTTTTTAGTAAGGAATAATAGTTGCCAGCTTTATGTTCGGCTTCGAAAACAGCGGGAAACCGGTTTCACTGAGAAAAAAAAAATAACTATTGGATAACAACTTTTTAGTCATTTTATGCGTCAATAGCCTAATGGCGAAGGTTTCAGAATTGTGATCGAGACGTTGCGGGTTCGAACCCCACCCATTACACTATTGCCGTGAACCCACTCCAGACACAAGCATATTTAGCTTAGTTAGAAGGGTTAACAAGATTGCTAATAATGTGAATTCTACCCACATTTCTAGTAGTTAAAAAAATTGAGTGCGCGTTAGACTCGCCCATGAAGGGTTCCGCAGTAACTATAATAATATAATATGATACGTATATTTATTTGACAAAAACTACGTTACAAATTTCTTAGAACTAGCTTATTTACATTTTTTACAACTACGCCCAATAACTTTGTTTTTCATAGTGTTTGTATGAATTACAAAGTTATATTTGCGGTTTTACAAAATATGCACTATCTCAAAAACTGCTAACCCGATCTCGTTCAAATTAATTTTGGTTGGAAGTTTACATTCTGATGTACAGATATTTTTTTTTTTAGATTTTTCACTCCATAATTATAGAAGTTAGAGGGGGGGGGGGGGGGAGTGGGTGGACATTTTACCACTTTGGAAGCGTATATCTTTTAAACGATTAACTTTATGAAAAAGCGGTCTTAGAAAACCTCGATGTCATTTTTAAAGACCTGTCTATAAATACCACCCACGCATAGGTTTCATGAAAACAAATATTTTGTGTTTTAGTTCCATGTATGGGGAACAAAAAAAATATTTAAAATAAAGGGGCTCCCTTTATTTTAATTATTTTTTCTTAAAATCAGAAAGCGTTTCACAGAATAAATGAACCTACCCAGTTTCACATTTATAGTCCTAATAGTTTCGGAATAAAATGGCTGTGACATGCGGACGGACAGACAGACAGACAGACAGACAGACAGACAGACGGACAGACAGACAGACAGACAGACGGACAGACAGACGGACAGACAGACAGACAGACAGACAGACGGACAGACATGTCGAAACTATAAGGGTTCCGTTTTTTGCCATTCGGTTACGGAACCCTAAAAAGGCCAGTATTTAACAGTTTAAGTAGTTAAGTTTAGTAGTTAATCAAACAGGTGCGACGCGACAATGCAATATCGGTTTTGCTAAGATTTTTTATTCGATATTGAGAGGTAAATAGAATACCTCTAAAAAGCAATAAATCTTTTTTTAGTGAATCTCGCAACTGTTTCACACTATGTAACTTAAAATGAACAGAACCTTTGTCATCTACTCATAAGAGCATACATATACAGTGACACTGACAGCCCATCAATCGTTAACAATCCGATTGTGAAGCAGTCATGCGAGTAAATTACTGCATTATCCTTCGTAGATGGTTCACTGTCTTGCACACGTTTAGATTCTGTTGGACCTGTAGGTATCTGTTAATTCTTACTAGCATGGCAATAGGCTTCTCAGACAGCAACGTGAATAACATTTAAAAAAAACTTAAAGAAAAATTTAAACAAAAGCGTTGTCGCATGTTTGTCCCACTGTCGCATGTTTTCTCGCACTGTCGCATGTTTTTCGCATGTTTGTCGCATTGTCGCGGCATGTCAGTCTACGGGAACCTTTCTGTGTGAGCATAAAATGTGTCCACAGTTTTGTCAGAGTTATCAAATGGTCGTTTGTATCAGTGTCACTAGTTGTTCAATAATCGGACCCTCGCCAGTCACTACCAATCTAGCTGTCTGAACAATCTATTAAATTTGACAGGAGCTATTTCTGGATTGCTCGACCAATGTTACAGGACCTTCCCAGACTAGCCTAGCCCACTGACTTGTTCTTGAGATCGGAGGCCCCAATATGATGTTTTAAAACATTACGGTGACGGTATGGGAGAGGATATCTAGTCAACTAGATAGATCACTTCTCTCGTGGATTAAAGATGTTTTGTTTAAATGATTACCAATAATCATCTGCTAAACCTTATTCCAATTATGTTGAGATTGCCTTTCAGTTTAAGACCAGGCAGTCCAAAATAATTTTCACGCAAGCTCCGCCCCCATGCAGCCCGGTTAGTTCGTTGTATACTAAACGCCAATGTAGCAGTAATAAAGTTGAATATCGCGTGCGCTCTTTCACCATGTTCGGTTTCGAAACTGCCGTTGTGTGCTAAACGCTAACGCAGCAGCAATAAAGTTGAATATAGCGTGCGCTCTTTTGCCATATTCGGGTTCGAAACTAAATTTCGTAAGTCTCAATTTTTATTTCATTTATAACTTAAGTAATAATTGATCTAGAGAAAAAATGTCCTATATTTGGATAATAAACTCTATTTTCTTACTGTCAATACAAATTTAAGACATAAAAGCCGAGTAATCTTGATAAAATTTTGAATAATCTTTAAAAATGACATGATTTTCGATTAAAAAATGAATCGGGTGAAAATGTTCCAATTACGAAACTGGTCTAGACATGTAAAGAAAAAGATCCAATAAATCATATACTAAAGTTCCATTTTGATTGTATGCGTGATTGTTTCAGAATATTAATGCAGTTACATACAATATAGGGAGCCTCCTCTTAACTGGATGCAGCTTGTGTTTTACATGGAGCGTCTGCCTAGCTAACTTCCTTAACCAAGCTAGTAGCTGGGGAACACGATAACCTTTAGCAAGACCATGTTACATTTTCTGGGTTCTGACTTCCCTAACAACTTACTGTCAAAGATGTACAAATCAAATAGCGTGCTCTCCGAGACACAGAGAACAGAGCCGGATTAACCCTGTCATAGGCCCTAAGGCAAAGGCATTCTCGGGGCCCCGTTTCTTACTTTGACTGACCAAATCGTGTGTGAACTGAGGAAACTCACATTAAGGGCTGTGGGTTTTAATATATTTGTTTACTTGTTCCCAGATTTCTTCTACAATTGTTTTAATTCTACTACTAAATCTAACGATTTGTATTTTGTGAGATAACGTTGAGGTCCCTAAGTTCACACGCTCATGAATTCTCGTTCGAAGAAACATGTTTTTTTGGTGCGTGTACTAGGCCTGGGCCCCTAGTTGATGCGGGGCCCCTAGGCAGTTGTCTACTCCGCCTAATGGTTAATGCGGCCCTAACAGAGAAACCTCGATATGTTAAGATACCCATCTACAGACTGACCTCGGCAATTGTTACTTTTCCTTGAAGATCGACCTGTGCGGCTGTTATTATTTAGCCACAAGTTCCTCGTTTGCGTGATTCTTTTGTGTTGCCTGCCACATATGACCCGTCAGCCAAGCTAGAGTGAGACATCTTCTGGGCTCGCTCGTTCCGAAGTAGACGTTTCTTTAGATCAGTTGTGGTCGGGGTCAAGAGCTGGCTCAACCGTAATTTTTTAAAAAGCCAATGCACCGTGGAAAAAGTAAAGAAATAAAACAACTTCTGACTGACTGACTCTGATTGACTGGTAGAGAATGCCTTGCTGCTTTAAGCACGCCCATGTAACACTATTCTAAATAAAGTTTAAATAAATAAATTAACCTCTCCGCTCCTCTCATGTCTCTCGCTGGTTTGGTGGCCCCATTGATAGTGAGAAAAACATTCAAGCGAGCTAACATTGTTGGGCAAGTTTTACGGTGACCATTCCCAGTAGTCGTCTTCGGCCTACACCCCATATCCGTTTCCGGGCATTTGGCTAATCGTTTATTGTCAACGGATTCTTTTTTGTGATATATTGGTTTCGGTTGGAACTCGTTTTTATGGCGAAAGTGGTGATTTATTAGTAAATTGTAATTGTATTTTGTGGTAAATTTTTGCTTTTAGTGATTTTATGAATGATTTTAATTTCTGTGCAATCTTATTTGAAATATTAAACTGGAAAAGGCAATGCTGATGATATAAGAGGTATTTTTTTTATTGATTGGCTTGGCGTTGGTACTATCTCACCTAATGGTAAATGAGGATGTGGTCGAAGATGAAGCACGCTTACCTAGAAGTAACCTATTCACTCTTGACTTAAAGACCCCTTTTCTATCATCAAATGACCCCTCCCACTGTGGGTAGAGCGGAAGGGAGTGTCAGACTTCCACTGACTTAAAACCCACCCTGCTCCTTCAGTTGCCTTTGCATTCCGAGGCCACGGTATCTCGTTAGAACAATCCCGCAACCCCGTAAAGCAATAGCTCTATCGGGCCCCGTCAATGCTGCTGACAGCTCTTTGAATTGCGCGCGGAACATGGCGCGCCGCCGATTCGAGCCTGGTCCTTATCGGACAGAGCTACTCCTGCTCGCCGTCCGCAGGGCCGCGTCTATGGTGGCCGGAGATCGGCTCGCGATCCCCGACGCCCGGAGCGTCTCCCGCGGCGGGTGGGGCGTGAGGAAGAAAGTTGTCTCTCCCTCACGCGTTCAGCCTCCTCCTTCGCTAGCATGACTGCTTCTCAGAAGGAGGCGACTGCATCCCATTCCCCCTCGCCCCGCACCATGACCTGAACCAAGGCTGGACGCGAGAGGTCCACAGCAACAAACATCACAGGACTTAAAGACCCCTAGGTATCAGGAAATACGGACTCCGGCAGGGAATTCCACTTTCCACAAGTATGTACTTCCAAAACGTAGTATATTCTGAACAGTTTATAAATAAAGTGTTAAAATGTGGTTATCACATCATTATCGCAAATTCGCAGGATGTAAAATTGTGGGAGCTTTCAGAATTACAAAACACAAGACATGTCAACTATATAGATAATTTCGATTAACGATGTCCATAATATTATGCCATTCACACTAACCCTATTTACCTAGGTATCAAGTAGCCATAAGCTAAATTTGTTCAAAAACCGTACATTCAGCGGTGCTGCCCACACTAGTTGAAAAGCTGTTTACCGCCGGCTACCACCCAACTCTGCTGGAATCCGCGAACTAATTCCCGCACAACTTCCCAAATGTTCCCCCGTGTGTAACGAGGCGTACCTATTTAAGGTGAAAGGATTGCCCAACGTCCTTGAGCATTGAACGTGAAACAAGCGGCCAGTGCTGACCACCCCGAGCGCCCGCGCGCTCCCCCGAATGTCATAGGTATCACCGGACGCAGATACGTTCGAAGGATTTTTGTCGCTACATATTAGCTTTTATCATCATAAATCGATTGAATATAGTCGGACTCAGAACATTTGCAATGCTTGTTTTGAGAACAAAATATTCTTTTGTGAGTAGTTATTGTAGTTAGAGTGAATCAAAATATAAAAAATATCAATTTGTTTTTGTGAAAATAAATAATAACGCTTTTATCAACCGACGACAAAAAAGGAGGAGGTTATCAATTTGACGCGTATATTTTTTTTAATGTATGTTCACCGATTACTCAAAGACGGCTGAACCGATTTGAAAAATTCTTTTTTGTCTGAAAGGGTATACTTCGAAATTGGTCCCATTGTCACTTAGTCAGGATCTGATGATGGGATCCTGGAGAAATCGAGGGAACTCTTCAAATATTATAGGCACACCTATAGCGATTTGAGTATTTTTTATAGTAACTTGTGCAGTTGCATTCGAAAAGCACAATTTGCGAAGTGGACCTGATGATGAATACAACAGATGGCCACTGGAACTACTCAATATATAAGTAGGAATAATAAGTATTTCATGTGTCCCGCTTCGATTACCTACTTGAATGTGGTTAGTTATTTTTCACATTGCAGTGTTTTTTGGGAGTCGGTTTAATTTTTGGTAAAAAGTATTTATAATGTACTTAAAAAATTGGCCAAGTGCGAGTCAGACTCGCCCATGAAGGGTTCCGTAGTAACTATAATAGTATAATATATGTATATTTATTTGACGAATAAAAAAAACCTAAAAATTTCTTAAAACTAGCTTATTTACATTTTTACAACTACGCTAAATAACTTTGTTTTTCATAGTGTTTATATGAATTACAAAGTTATATTTGCGGTTTTAGAAAATATGCTGTATCTCAAAAATTGCTGACCCGATTTCATTCAAACTAATTTTGGTTGAAAGTTTACATTAAAGTCTACAGACATATATTTTTTTTAGATTTTTCACTCCATTATTATAGAAGTTAGAGGGTGGACACATTTTACCACTTTGGAAGCTTATATCTTTTAAACCATTGACTTTATGAAAAAGTGGTTTTAGAAACCCTTATATCATTTTTAAAGACCTGCCTATGGATACCACACACGCATAGGATTCATGAAAAAAAATATTTTCAGTTCTAGTTCCTTTATTTTAAATATTATTATTTTTTTTTTCTTAAAATCGGAAAGCAGTTTACAGAATACATCTACTTACTAAGTTTCACTTGTATATTCTTAACAGTTTCGGAATAAAATGGCTGTGACATACGGACGGACGGACGGACAGACAGACAGACAGACGGACAGACATACCGAAACTATAAGGGTTCCGTTTTTTGCCATTCGGCTACGGAACCCTAATAAAAAACTTTCCGAGTGCGAGTCAAACTCGCCCATGAAGAGTTCCATAGTAGCAAGCAGTTTTTCTTTCAACTTTGTTTTTCATAGTGTTAATAAAATAAATAAATATATTTCAAACGAACGATATGCATGCCGAACGAGCTGTGGGCCCGTAAACCTCAAGATTGGTGCCCTGAAACAGGGACACAAGGTCGCGGCAGACCACGAAGGAGATGGCGGGACGAACTTGATGCCTTCCTTGAGAATTGGAAAGAATTGCCGCAGAACCGGGACCGTTGGAAGGAATGAAGGGAGGCCTTTGCCCAGCAGTGGGACAGTGCAGGCTAAATAATAATAATATTTCAAACAATTGACTTGGAGAAAAAATGGTTTGTGTCATTTGGCTACGAAACAATAAAAACTAAAATATAAAAATAATATCTTTATTTACTTAACATTTAGTTTAGTCCACTCGCAATCAACACTAAAACTAAATATTCACATACGTCCAAGCGCAAACGAAATGTCCGGTTTTTAAATAGCTCAACCGTACCACTGTACCAAACGTACTATCTACGCTGTTTACTCTTTGACGCAAATTTTAAAGAGCGGGGCGCGCTAACATGCGACACAGCCTCCCCGTGCGAACGCTAGGGTGAGACTGGCCCTTGCGTATGAGTGAGCGCGCGCGCCGGGCGCTAATGTAATAATATGGTATTATTGATTTAACGGCACTTAAGTAATAATTTTGTAAAATTTTGAATTTAAATTTTATAAAGCAATAAATTCTCTATAATAGTGTGAAAGAAATATTTAAATCGGTTCAGTTATTTCAAAGCAGTAAGCAAATTATTGCAAAAATAAAGAGGATATATTCGATTTTTTTCCAAGAAAAGTATGAACAATAATGAAAAAATTAAATTTAAAATTTAAAGTCAAATATGTTACGCGTATTAGGTATTTTTTTTTTATCTATTTAGTCCATCCGTCTAGTAGTAGTAGTCCTTCAAAAAGTGGTCTATTTTGTAATTTAGCCAATCCTTTCGCCTTAACTGAAATCACTATTCGGTATTGATTTCTCAGTTCTGTAGTTTGGTTGTTATGCGGTAATATGGGTGTTCTGAATTGGTAATATTACAACGCGAATTACTAACAGTTTCTAAGTCAGTTTTGGAACTCCACAAAGAACAATCACATCATGGTTAAACGTAATTTCTCAGCATAGAAAACTGTTTTAAAAATCCGTTGAATTATAAACAGTACTAGCTTCGGTCCGCGACTTCGTTCGTATGAGAGGGTTTTGCCGCTCCCGTTTTCCGATTCCGATCCCGTGAGAATTCCGAAATAAAAAGTAGCCTATGTGGTGTATGTGTACTATTACTTGTCAACCTACCAAATTTTATTCAGATTCGTTCAGTAGTTTGTGCGTGAAAGAGTAACAAACACCCATACATCTATCCTTACAAACTTTCGAATTTATAATATTAGTAAAAACTAATAAGATAAGATGCGTTATGTTTTGACTAGATCTCACACACGTGTGAATAAATACATAGTTCATTTTGGAGACGAAACTGTCCATAAATTCATCTCTAGATTAAAAGGACTATAAATTCGTTCGCAGGCTACTTTTAAATCAAGCCCATAGAATTAACAAAGTGGGAAAGTGGGAGATTGCGAGTGAGTTTTTCAATCTAGGGCTATGGTAAGCGTCAGCCCGGCTTTTCGACATCACATATTCATAATAAGACACAGTGAAATAATAACTTTTTTATTTTTTTTGCTTTAAATAAATCAACTAATGTTTATTTAATCAATAATTGAATATACATTTAAATAAAAACCCTAAACTACATATATACATCTGAAAATAAGCTTAAATATGGCGTCCAGAAATTCGTGCGCATCGCTGTCTATGTCTGTCTACTGGTAATGTGCCCAAAAGACTGGCGGCACTGCCACGCTCTATGCCAATGCTTAACCGCTGTCCAAGGTAAAAGCCAGCCTTTGGGTCACGCGAAGTGTCAACTAGGCGCCTGGATAGTTCTTTAAATAAAAAAATATTCAAATAACATGTTTACTGAAAAGTACGGATAGTCCAGAAGTAAATATATATAATAGTTCTGAAAGGGTTATCTAAGTGACTGAATAAATGATGAATAATTTATTTATGATATGTTATCTTAAATTCAATCAATGTAAAATATAACTAATGTGAAGTGTGTTGGTTTGTCCGTCTTTCAAGTCGGAACAGAGTAGGATTGAAGTGATATTTGTTTTAGAGATGGTTGAAAGCCTGGACAGTGACACAGGTCTTTTAGCGAATAAATATCTCTTTTTCTTGGAGAAAACACGCTAACTACGTATACGTATATAAATAGTGTTACGTTAGCGATTCTGAATTTGATCGAATTTATAAAGAAGAATAAGTGTTTCTAAGGCTGAATACTTAAATACAATAAATACTTTCGAAGAACCAGGAGATCATAATAATTTTTTCACACGGGAAAAGCCGCGTCCAGAAGCTAGTTATTAAATAATAAGTCTTGGTTAACACTTGTCTAAATGTTTACAATTAATAATCATCACACTCTTTATTCTTGGATAAACTTTTCGAAGTAAAAAGTGGATGCCAAAACAATGATATTCATTCGTTAGAACGATGTAAGAAAATATTTATAGACATTTACTATGAAACTCAAATAGTTTTATAAAATATTTTTTAGCTTATACTACGAATTCAACAGCTAGTTATTAGTAAAGTGTAGAGTTAATCTATTATTCAATTTCTTAAACCCCTACAAAAATTCAAAGAATATTAAAAAAAGGTCGATCGCACCACGCTAACTACAGTTAACCAATCAATACCCAAGCTCACGTCAAACGAAAGATTAAGTCAAAAACTTAGCACGAAATGTTTGCCAGTTTAGCCAGAGCACAGTGAAACAGCAAAAGAGAACGAATGTTTAAACTGAGTTTAACGACACTTTAATGTTGTACACCGAAGTTGAGGTTTGTGAAGCGGAATAGATTAGAGCTCTTATGAGATCTAAACTCGAAAAAGGGAAAGGGAGACAATGTGTTGTTTCATCTTTGTATACGAATTGTCGGTTTTATAGTGTAATGTTATCTATGTTTTCATGAAGCACTTTTAAAGTTTTGATTTTATGACGTTTAACATTGATTACGCTTTTAAATTGTGTAATTGGTCTTTAAGTATCCAACTTTATCTCTTAATGCTGGAACATAGCTTATAAATATATAAGGCTTCAAAGGTTGGTAAATGCGATGAGACTAGGTCCCAGTACTGGCTGGGTTTAAAGAAACTTGATTACCGCCCTGTTGCTAGAAGCTAGAAGATGCGTGACTAACGTCGCTGGAACAGGATATCTCCTGTTGCTACCTAACATATTTTGAGCTGAAGCCCTTGTGGCATTAATAACTTTTTTTATTTTATTTTGTTTAGTTTTAAGGTTAATGCCAATAAACATATTTTTCTTTATTTTTATTCTTTCTTTACGCAAATTCGGTGAATAGCGTTACTTACGAATGACATCACACAGATTTAAAACTTAACCTTATACTTTTTAAGAATTTTATTGCTTAGTTCTGTATGTTTTAAGAAATCAAAATTAAAAATAAATCCTAACAAATTCACCATTACGTTAACAATCAGAAATGTATGGTTTTAGACAGAGCTATCTCCTATTATTGTCCTCTAAACGGTAATAGACTTGTAATCCAACAAACATGGGAATGTACAAAGCCATATCAGACGTAGGTACTCGTATTTGCGTTTCTGTGAAAGAATCCCGATGTTAGCCGAGCCTTAGAAACCTGTAATAGGATTTTTTTAAGCTCATTATTTTGCAGATGTACTTGTTTGAAGAGTATTAGCTGAGAATTACTGGTATCATTAACCAAGAAAGAAGAAAGAATGAAAAACCCAATGAAATAAAAGTAAAACAAAAACAGAATTAAATAAAACAGCATTGTGAGTGCCTTACGGCTGTGCCAAATAGGCCCAGTTCAGCAAAATGCCAGACAACTGCAAATTGCCTGATTCTGGTTTTCAACTGGACCTTATGTAGTGAGGATGTGTAACAAATGTAATGCACTGCAGGCACAATTTAGCGAAATGGGGATCATGGACCCACACTGACACCCAGTACGTATGCGTTAAACCTGACCAAACCATGTCCTATCTGCTGGAGTGACTAAATTGCCCAAATATGTGCACTTAAAACCTAACAAATGCTAGTGAGGTCGCAACCAGCATGGCTACGTCCTAGGTCCAACATTATACCTACTTAAACCATTGATTTACCATCGTGACGGAAAAGATGAAGACTTGTATTTTTAAGTCCGAAGTCTTGGGACATCCACTAACCCGCATTGAGCCCGCGTAGTGAATTACGCCCTATTACCTCATAAAGAGGTGGCCTGTGTTCTAGCAGTGGGGACGGTTATAGGTTGATTATGTTATACTAGTTTACGTTTTCCCGCGTAAATCCCGATCCCCTGGGAATTCTGGGATAAAACTATCCTATGTCCTTCCCAGGGTCCTAAACTATTCCCATGCCGAATTTCATCTAAATCGGTTCAGCGGTTTAGGCGTGAAAAGGTAACAGACAGAGTTACTTTCGCATTTATAATTATGGATGGTGAAAATACCATAATAATTAATTTTGGTCGGAGAAGTGTTGTAATAACCGATAGAAATATCAATAACTATTTTCAAACCTTCAGACTACACAACACGAGATTTTTAATGTATCTTGGGTTTGACACGCTGCGCCTGTTACGGCAGATTACTAGCAAAGATTACGCGCCAAAGTCCGTCTTTTCTTTCCTACCTATCTATGGTCAGGAAGAGAGGCACTCCATCAAATCATTATAAAAGCACTTAGAAAAAAAGACTCGAAAATTTTAAAATTCCTGAATTGCCAGTCAGTTGGATAACCATTAATGTTAATACTTACACGAAAGTCGGCATTTTGAAGTCCACTTCAAGTCCCTCAAGTTTTCGAGTATCGTAATATAATTATTCTTTTCGTTTTCAATGTAATTATGCGACTGATTTTCCAATGAAAAATGATTTTGCTTGAGTTTTTTTTTTATAATGATCTTCTATTTTAATTTGTTGTCTGTTCTTTGTTGAAGTGAATTTCTTGGCTTTTTCTTCTGGTGTCAATGGTATTTTTAATGTACTTGGGAAAATATCAATTATTTTTATATGTAAATGTACAGCTCACTATGATGGCTTGGGTAATGTGGCAGTCATACGATTGAATATAACATAACATATACAGGATGTCCTGAAACTCAACGTCAAGCGAGTACGGGGCGATAGGCTAGGTTGTACCAGTTCTAGCAAAAAAAAAAAATCGTGTGATTTCTTTTATTTTTTTCTGGGTGGGAAAATAATCGAATGACTTCTCCCACTCTAGGTGAAGCGGAAGGGAGTGTCAGATTCGACTGACAAAAAAACCCACCCTGCTCCTTCAGCTGCCCTTAATTTCCGGGGCCGAGGTATCTCGTTAGAACATTCCCGCAACCCCGGCAAGCAATTTTACTGAGTTATGATCATAGTACTTAAATATGTATCAATTAACCAAGTCACATGGATTTTTTTTATTATTTTTGCTAGAACTGGTACAACCTAGCCTATCGCCCCGTTGACGTTGAGTTTCGGGACACCTGTATGTTGTTACGAGAAATCTTTTTGAAAATAGCTGCAGAAATGCTACTTAAAACAGTTATCGATCTATTTGCCCCGATTTTATAGTGAAGAAAAAGATTTTTGGTGTTGTCTATTTTGCCAACTTAATTATGTAGGTACGAACCTATTAAGCTCATTAATATAGATTATTTTGGTGTCTCAATCCGGCAGACTATCAATCTTACAATTTACGCTCTATTTAAAAGCCTCCACCGACACTTCGACCTCTGCTCACCCGTATATGGCAAAAGACTGCAAAGATAAACTATCTATTTCGTATACAAGATGTCAATTTGTTGCTTTCAATGCAAATCAAGTTCTATTCAAATCTTAATGCTTTAATACACAACTATCGTTTATGGAACCGACGACTAAATTATTTATGGTCTGTCGTCTGTTTTCGATATATAAAAAAAAATATTAATTCGTAGTAGTTTTTTTTTTGTGCTCTAAAGACTTCTATTCACGATTTGATTTTGATTAAAATGTCGAGTTATATTTATGAGGTCAATAGAAGTCGTTCGAATTATGAAATCGTTACGTTTTTTTTTCTCATTTAAATGCGTGATGCTCTGTGGTTTAAAGTTATCTTAAAATTGTCGCTTTTGATGTTAATTATGATGCTAAGTTATTAAAATGACCTTGTTTATTCAATAGTTGTTTAAATGACTGTTGACATCTATTATCTACAATTCTAGAGAAACGTGTAAGATTATCGAGTTACTTTTTCATTAATTAGTAACGATCAATGATATTATAAAGTACAGATATGTTACGTTCATAGTAATTTGCGTTGAAATTTGTTCCGCGTAGTAAAAACTGCACACATCACGGATATCTATAACACACATTGACAAGTTTTACTGATAAGTAGAACAAAAGATACGAAACAACACGCAAGTGAAAGAGATAGCTATAATTCTAACAATTGCGCTTCAAATGAGTCCTTGTGCCATAGGATAACATTTTTATAGCCGTAGAGTGGACACTCGATTGAAGAGTAAGTACGTAGGTAAGAAATTAAACATCATAATGGTTAATTACGGATCAAGTATTACCACTAATGTTTGTATTCAGCTTAGCCCATTATATTCAAAAGTAAAGTAGAAATTAATAGTCATTATGTTAATGAAATAATTTATGATCAGTCATAACAATAATTGTATGATTCGAGAACATCGTCAAATCGGAACTTCATCTTGGTTGAAGCAGGTGGAAAGCTAGTAATCAATAAATAATCAATTTCATGACACAACTATAGGTTTTATAATGAAATGTCATGTAGCAGTTTCTTTGTAGGTACCTATACTGGCCAAACAAATTCAACGTTGGCGAAAATGCAAGCAACAGGTAGGTAGCTGACATTTTATAAAACATTATGCAGGCAGCATTATGTTTTATAAAATGTTTTAGTTACCTACCTCTATAATTGGAACTGCATTTTTTTAAGCATTGTTCGACCACATTTCGAAACATATTTGTTAGTATTTTGGAAGTGATTGCTAAAAAAAAAACCTGCTCTTTTTATGTTATCCAGTCTGATTCGCTTTTTTGTTCACGAACAATTGCGATCCAATCTTGAAGTCGAACCTGATCCCTCGGAAACCTAATTCAATAAAAAACCAGTTATAATCCTCAATAATTAGTCAAATGAACTTTAGTCAAAAAAATTGTAACACAAAACAAATTAAAACAACTCAATCAATATCGCTTCTACACGTGTAAACTTTTAACTAATCTATGTCCGCACGCACGCGTCCTTATCGCTCTCGCGACAAAACAAGTTTGCTCTCTCTGTCTTCACCTAGCATAATTTATTGGCAAGTTTGGAAAACAAATGAAATATAAAAAATATTCTTAATATATTTGCATTCTCACATGTGGTATGAGATCCTTTGTATTTTGTTTACTTTGGAAGTATAATTCGTACACTTCCGAAACTCACACGATGGCATTTTTGATAAATAAAATCTAAGGACACGGGTATTACGGCGCGGCATGCTTGTGGTTGCGTTCGACGCAGACTAGTTGCAAGACGTTCCAATTAGCTCGTGTTTGAGTCTTCACAACGCGCGCGCCTATAACATATCTGTACTATAAAATATCATTGGTAACGATATTGATAAATAATATCTTGGTTCAAGTTCGTGACTAAAATGTGGGTTAGTCTAATCCATGTTTATCCTCAGAAAATCAAACGGAAAAACTCAACTTCTGACTATAAAGCAAAAGGGAATATATGTCCTAAAATCAAAAAGAGCAAAGGCGCCAACACTCCAGAAATAAAAAATATACCCACTCACCAACAGCCTACATGATCACTATAATAAACCATTATGAATAAGTTAAAACCTTCGTCCTTCATTTTTAGGGATATTTCCTTTGGGCTGTACGTTACTGCATAATAAATATGCTAAATGGATATATGAGGAGGTATTTCAGGGTTATTGTGTCCGGGTTATTTTTGAAAATTGTACCGTTATAAACGAGTTATGAAAAGGTTGGAGTGTAGGTCATAATCTAGTTTGACTTTTTAAAATTTATGTTGGTATTTTTGAGAAGGAAAATTTTCGTTCTTTGATGTTTGGACTCAACATTGTGATATATTGCCTCATAGAAAGAATTACTGAAAGAAAAACATTTATTTGTCAGTCCATCAGTTTAACACACATAGATTCTTCCTGCATAAAGTTTTAATAAATAAATAACGAAATGTTCTAATCAGATACAGCTGCCCTGGAACGCAAGTGCAATTGAAGTCTGAAACAGGGTGGATTTTTAGTCAGTAGAAATCTGATAAACTAGGAGTAATTTGATGATATTCTCACCGAAAAACAAAAATGCTATATGATATGAGTTGTATAAGCACTATCAGTTTTACACAACAGAGTCATGATAGCATTGTGACTTTAAGCATGACCCCTGACCATTTTAATCCATAGATATTTTTAATCCAGCCACCATTCAAAGATAGGTCTCATTAACATAGACCTGAATACTTAAAAAAATGCAGGAATGTTCTATCGAGATACCGCGGCCCCGGATTTCAAGAGCATCAGGATGAACTGAGTTGGTTTTTAGTCGATAGAAGTCTGACACTCCCTTCCACCCCACTCAGAGCGAGAGAAATCATTTGATCGACCCAAAAAAAGCTTAAAATTATTCTTAACAGATTATTCCTTCAGTTATTTTACTCTCATACCGCCTACGGAAATATAGGGAACTCTAATCTTAGCCGGGATTACACGATCTAAATAAATCAGCTGTTTATCGCCCACGCAAATTGGGATAAGTAAGATTTAAGGGAGGAAGGTTGGCATGATTACATTCTTTTTAAGCTAGTTATTTTGTAACGGTGCGTAAAGTTGGATCGATCATAGACTAAGAACTGACGTCATAGAACGTGATGACGACTGAGTTGTATAAAATAAACTAGCTTCCTGCCCGCGACTTCGTCCGCAAACCTTAATAAATTATACACCTAAACCTTCCTCTTGAATGATTCTATGTATTAAAAAAAACCGCATCAAAATCTGTCATGTAGTTTTAAAGATCTAAGCATACATAGGGACAGACAGCGGGAAGCGACTTTGTTTTATACTAAGTAAGTAGTAATGTCAACCTATTTGACATTTCATAGAAGTGTCAAATAGTTGACTTATGCTGTCATATCCTACTTATACTATAAATGCAAAAGTTTGTGAGCATGGATGGATGTTTGTAACTCTTTGACGCAAATACTTCTGAAACTTGGTATGTAGATAGCTGAAATTCTGGAATAAGCTATTTTTTTTACCCCGGAATTCCCAAGCGATCGGGATTTACGCGGAAAAATGACGCAATAACATCAACTCCATACCTAATCAAGGGTATGGAGTGGATATGCTGGTAATAATATAAATATGCGAATGTTTAGATTTTGTATGTTTGTCACTCAATTACGCCACAATGGCTGAACGCATCGGGATTAAATTTTTCACAGATATAAATTGTAGTCGGGAATAGCACAAAGGCTGCATATCCTGAGAAAATGTATGATTCCCGTGGGGAAATTTCCGGGTGAACGTATTTGCGGGCAACGACTAGTATAATATGATATATGAAACTTGACTATAATTGTAGTTTTCCGATAAAATAAAAGAAAATAAAGATCGCGAATAGTGGTTTTTTCTACTTATATATTTCTTTCTTATTTTTTTCAAATGCTAAGAACACTTGTGAAACAAAATGGGCTCTTTAACTTATTCTTTAGGCATTTCGAGGCTAAGAGGATCGTATTGCAAGCCTAGACTTAATGAGTGGCCGTAATGGAATGAAGCACCGAACTTTTAATGAATAGTTTTTCAACGAAAAAGTGTACCGTACTCTTTGGTTGTCCTTTCGTCTTTGGACATTCTCTTTGTGGCATTATTGGAAGTTTTGAAAATGGAATGAATGTAGTTTGCTTTTATGTCGTAAGTATGTTGTGTGTGTGTGTGTGTTGCAAATGCTTACTGCTTTATGCTGTCGTATTCTTTATTGCACAGAAAACAGATACGTAAAACATTTATAATAGACTATTATTACATTATAATAGACTCTCGACTTCGTTCGCGTGGGAAGTTTTTCCCGTGTAAATACCGATCCCGCGCGAATTTCGCAAAATCCCGTCTTAGCGAGCATGCAAAGTTTGAGAGCCCTACTTACTACTTGTAGTTTCTGAGATTTTGTGATTACTTAATCAGTGAGTGGTATTTCGCTTTTATGTATATAGATTGGACTTCTTTTTGTGAAGTCACGACATTTACTTACCTTCATTTCTATAGTGATCTAAATAAATAAACAAAGTTGAAGCTAAGTCTTCATAAAATATAGTTACACCATAAATTCCTTGCAAACTGAAATCTGACGTCTCTATTAAATTCAAATAACTGATAATAAAGTTTATTGCCCATCAAAATCAGTTTACAATCACAACTATCAATGAAAACTATTTGTGCACTGAATAAAGCAATCACTAGTCCCATAATACATCCAATAACATCTCCACCAGCTATTTCAAAGCATTTGCGGTTAACCGAAACGATTTTCTCTAATTCCGTTTTAATTTCAATAAAAACATGGTGCGCGCGTTTTTCAACAAAATGGCGTCCACCTGTTACAAACTTACTACCAAATTATATGCTTGGGTCGCAACAAAAACAGACAAAAAATATGTTGGGTTTGGACATAGTGTGCTAATGGCCAGTCATACTACAATTCTGTTTTTAAAATTCGTTGGTCCTGATTCGTTGGTATCTGTGCTTCTAAAATTTTACTTTTAAATTAGTTTTTAGTTTAAAAATTAGTTATAGTGGAATAAGTTTTTAATTTCTTCCTAGTTTGCTGTTATTTCAAAGCTTCACAAAATAAAACTCATTTTATTTTATAGTGGTAGTCTAAACTGAAATGATTTGATTAGTCATCGCGCTAGCTTGTGTTTAAATCAAACTGTATTCTTCAATAACTTGTTTTCACTTTTTACAAGGGAAACGTGGCCAGTGGTTCAATTTGTTTACATGTTTGCTTTCAAATTCGATTTGGTCTTTTGGCCGCTTTTTCGCCAGTATGCACGATCGCCGGATGCACGGGTTTTTTGTACAACTCAAACATTGGGTGACTGTGTTGTCACAGCCTTAGTTTTTTTTACACCAATTTCGTTATTTGAGGATAATTTCGCTGTCACATTTCTGCCCATATGGTATGGTATGTATGGGTAAATGGTCGTAATGATGGCCACTTAAGTGGTAGGAATTTCACTAAAAATGATTTAAAAAAATATAATTCGTTTTTAGTTTAATAAACAACGGTCGTGATAAATACTAGCGCGCCGTTTTCTTAAATGTAATTATTCAAACTTAAACCGTTTTTCTCATAAAGTTTTTAGTCTCAAACCTACCCACCTTTCGCGAAGAAATAATAACTGTTACCAACGTTACATAAAACATTTAAATTCGCCACAGATGATGTAAAAACTTATAAAAACAGTGAAAACTAATCCCCAATGGGCAGAACGACGATTATGGTGGACAAAAACTAACTGGCGTTTTTATGGAAGCCTCTAATGACAGAAATCGTGTAGCCATTCCATTTCGCCTCAATAGATGTTCTGTGTTGCTAAATTGAGGGTTTCCACGACCTTGAGCCATTAAAAAAATGCTTAAGACTAAAGTAGATTACTTTCCTTTTCAAGTTTTAAGTGTCTGTTTCGTAACTTGAAGCTATTTGGATTTGTAATTAAAATTAGAAACTTTTTTCACGGTGTCCATCTTAACTTTTCTTATCTGCGGCCGTTTTCTTTTGATGGACTGTTGAAGTTGGAAAAGAATTGATTTGTTTGGGAACTTACTGAAAGAATTAAGCACTCATTGCTTTAGTCGGTTACATACTATGCTACTGTATCGAGGTAACCGTGATCTTTGATTATAACAAGAAACAATTACTTAAACCGTCAGCCCTGACTCGCAGTGATCCAAATCGACAATGAATACGAGACTGAAGCGAAATGCTTCATTATCCCCGAACTAAATACCAAGAGAATAACGGAAAATAATGTTAGTCACGTTTTTTATCTCATTAATGGCTGAGAGCTATTTATCTCTCCATGTCGTCTGTATAGCCATCATTAATACATGTCAAAACGGACTTTGCTGTCGTCGCTCTTAGGGGACTTTTGTACTTCATTTTGTCCAGTGACGTTTCGATTTCAACGCACTGTGTGCTATCTTTTTGTATAGATTTATTTGTGCGCGCTTTTGTAGGGATTTGGGAGTTATGATGTTTTTCTTTTTCCAGGGTATAATGTATGTGATGCTAGTTCGAAATTGTTTGGAATAACTACTTATTTCTTTTGTTTTTTGTTGCAGGTATGTTTGCAAGTTTGATTGGCGTTTTTCCGTAAATACGTAAGTAATTTGGAAAAGCAAATAGATTAATTGGATCAGTTTTTAAGCTGCAACGTCATCTATTAATTTGCTATTGATGTCACTGAGCAACGGATAGATAGACAATCATACTTGTCAAATAGTAATTACTATTTAATTCTCAACCGTCAATAATCTAATGGCTAAGGTGTCAGACTTGTGATCGAGAGGTCGCAGGTTCGACCCCCACCCATTACATTACACTATTGTCGTGAACCCACTCCAGACACAAGCATTTTAAGCTTAGTTGGAGGCGTAAACAATATTGCTAGTAATGTGTATTATACCCACATTGCTAGTTTTATTAAAAAAAAAAAACATAATTCTATTTACTTGATAAAGATCAAACAAGCATACAAGATTTCTCATTCCCTATCAAAACGACGTAAATCTAATGATTGCGTGGGCAATATTAAGTACGAAAGACGTATTCATAAAATTGCCCGAAACTGGTTACACCGCCTAGGGGTAGTAATTAATGCAATGAAGTCTTTATGATGTAGGTACGTGGGTTTGGCGCCGAGCCGGGCTCATAACGGTCAGTCCTTATCTACTTTTGTGATCTTCTAAGCTCAGTGAGCTTATAACCGGATTGGACATCGTACCTGTGTTGCGTAGATGCGAATTTTTAGAGCAAATATTTTAATGTTTGTGCATGTGAAGGTATAGTCTTGTGTTGGGTGCCTTTCAATTTTGATGAACAATTAGGTTGTACGGTAGTTCGTAGTAAAGGTGAAGTTTTGCAAAAATAAACGCACGTGGAGATATTTTTGGTAGGTACTAAATTAGATGAAAATATATATTTACAGGTGGCTGTAGTTTACTGTTTATGTTGCTATACCAGAATCCGTGCAACGCATCTAGTTTATACATAAGGTAGCTAACTTGATGTAAAAAATATAACTTTATTTCATGTAAACTATTCAATTGAAAATGAAGAACAATCTAAAATAAAGCATTAAATATTAGTCCTCAACGCTGTCATCATGTAATCTACCCAGAAGACTAGCAACATTGCCACGTTGTATAGCAAAGCCGATATAACCCATGTCGGTTTTAAAAGAAACCTTTTTTAAATAATTTATGTGGACTCATCATCTTGTATTCCAATTTTAATTTAATGCCGATTGTAAACTTGATATAATTTTAATTTAATTGCTAATTATTATGTTGAAATCTATCTAAAGATCCTACTGTAATAATAATAACCCACTAAATAATAAATTACCATAAGTTAGTTTGCTGTTCTAAGGAATTAGGCTCCTAAAATAAAGACATACTTTGCCTTGTTTTCACAAGTTATCAAAAAAGGACTATCTGTTTACTACTACTACTACTTAAGCCAGTTAATTATCACTTAAGCCGGTAATTAACTAAAAATACATTTTAAAAGTAAATTTACCAAAACAATTTTGTAACTAATATTCACATAAAATATAACCTGAGATGCAAAACAGAGTTTGATATTCAAAAATGGTCTAAACTTTTATGAATATTCAATTTAATAACTAAAGATAGGCGCTTTGTAATCTATCTCTGAATCAATTAAGTTTAGAGGTCTACCTGGGGCATGAATAAATTAATTTTAATATTGGCAACTTTCAGTTTATTTTCATTAATGAAGACTTACTGGGATGGAATTTGAAATGTCTATTCTAGCATTAATGTAGCTCTAGACTTAATTCATAGAACGAATTAAAAAAAAATATAATAAAAATATCTAGTGTTAATTCCATACCCAAAGTGTGGTTTGCTTGCATGTGGTTCTTTTTAACCGACTTCAACAAAAGGAGGAGGTTCTCAATTCGTCTTGAACTTTTTTTTATGTATGTTACGTCATATCTCGAAGACGGCTGGACCGATTTAGAAAATTCTTTTTTAGTTTGAAAGGGTATACTTTCTAGTTGGTCCCATTGTCATCACGTTAGGACCTGATGATGGAATCATGAAGAAATCGAGGAAACTCTTCAAATATTATAGGCAAACCAATAGCGTTTTAGGTGTTTCTTATAGTAACTTGTGCAGTTACTCTCGAAAAGCTACATTTGGGAATGTTGAACTGAAGATGAAGACCACAGATGGCCACCGAAACTAAGCAATAATAAGTGTTACGTGGACTGCGATTCGATTACTTGAATATGGATGTTAAGCACAATATGCTCGTCACAATGCATATAGTGATGTAGAGCTGGTGGTGAAGTACCAGGAGACCTCCTCAAAAATTAACGGCTCTGCATCGGGAAAAGCAATATTTTGTAAAAGGTGCTGAGAATGAGTAGTTGACATTTTGGCTTTTGTAACTAGATAAATGACAAACCGACCCACAAAAAAGCGTGAAAAAAAAACTGTTTTGAAAAAAATAAAACCGACTTTCATATCAAAACACTACAAAGCCAAAAATAACTTTAATTTCGGCCGTGTAAAAAAAAAAAAAATACAAAACCAATAACACCGACTAACGAAATTAAAGTAATTTTGGGCTTTGAAGTGTTTTGATATGAAAGTCGGTTTTATTTCTTGCAAAGAAGTTTTTTTATTGCGTCACTTTTGCATGTGCATATATTTGCGGGCGAATGGGCGGTGCTGAACATCCAATGTTTGGCTAATTTAGCACACTGGATATTTTCCTGTACATAGTATTCTTTTTTTAAAGATAGAAAAGAGCAATGTGGGTAGAATTCACATTACTAGCAATCTTGTTAACCCCTCCAACCAAGCTAAATATGCTTGTGTTTGGATTGGGTTCACGGCAATAGTGTAATGGGTGGGATTCGAACTCGGGACCTCTCAATCACTAGTCCGACACCTTATCCATTAGGCTATTGACGCTTTTAAACTAGCGTCAGTTAGTATTACTTCGGTATGGATTTTCGCTAAGTAACTCCTGAAGTATACTGTATCTCAATTCATAGGACGTGTTCTAAGAATTGAGATGCGTGGGCTCTCCAACATAAACTTTACTTCACACATCGCAGTTCATCAACTGCCTAGCTTTACTACTTTGAGTTCGGCTTGTCCTGAGTATCAGTATTTTACATAGAGCGTCTGCCTATCTTACCTCCACAACCCAGTAGCTGGGTAACATGATACTCTTCTTTTTTTTTTAACGTGGTAAAATTATCAAATAAGTCCTCCCACCCCGGGCAGGGTGGGAGGGACTGTCAGACTTTTACTGACTAAAATCCACGGTGTTCCTTCAATAACCCTTTACGTACCGGGGTCACGGTAATGGGATAAGTCCCACGACCCCGGCAGGCTTCAGCCCTCTGCAGAGGGGGCCTCGTCATGTTGCTGACGCTCTTAGAGGCGCGCGTGGAACACAACGCGCCGTCGACCCGGGCATGGTCCATGGTCGGACAGCGAGTTGCCCTTTACTCGCTGTCCGCATGCCCGCGCCGACGGTGGCCGGAGATCGTCGGCCGACGTCCGACGCCGTGGGCGTCTACCACTGCGGCTGGGCTGGAGGGAGGACGCAATCCTCTCCCTCACGCGGCCCACCCTTAAGATATACTAGTGTGAGATTTTTCTGTCTTCTGTCTACCGTTGAATACTGTTTAAGATGTACAAATGACAGCCGGTACAAACAAACGGCTTAGCGTGTTTCAGTGCTACGAAGCAACCTGTTTATGTTAAGACTGTGAGAAGAATTCATGAATTGTTGTTAAAACGTTAACCTACTTTTTACTTTGTTTATTTTGTATATTTTAGTATGTGTTATAATTGTCTCTTTTAATTTTAGTTACTGTCATTGGTTGTAAAAATAACTGTTGGAATTAAATAAATAAATAAGACTAGCTTCTGCCCGCGACTTCGTACGCGTGGGTAGGTTTTCCCGCGCAAATCCTGACCCCGTGGGAATTTTGGGATAAAAAGTAGCCTATGTGTTATTCCAGAATGTCAACTATCTACTTACCAAATTTCATTCAGATCCGTGCAGTAGTTATTGCGTGAAAGAGTAACAAACATCCATCCATCCTCACAAACTTTCGCATTTATAATATTAGTAAGAAGTAAGATAAGATAAGATTAGTAAGATATTAGTAAGATGGTCACCCATCGAAAGACCGAGCGCGGCAAGTGTCACTTTTCTTGAAAGTAGACCCATTATATTATTATTAATTAATTAATTATTTATTATTTTATTTATTTTATTAATTATTATTATTATGATCTTATTAATTTACACGTTTTCCACATCACATTTATGAATACATGACAAAAAATATTTCGAAATTGAGCCGCAGGATACCAAGGCGAAGGAAAATCTTGGAAGATCTTAAAAACACAAAACGTCCTATTATTACGCATGCAAAGACAATAGTTAAACAATAACCTATAAATAAAGCCGTAGTTAAAACATCTAAAAATCGTTTGTGAGATGAGTACATGCAAATTAACAGACAGGTAACCAAGCACACGGACGATCGTGGGTTGGAATTTTAAAATAAATTGTCATCTGCATATCTTAGGGATATGTTTTGTATATCTGATATACCTTGGCATTTTTGCTGTCCAACCAATAAATGTACGTACCATAATTCAACTCCCACCATCTATTTTTAATGTATGTTATATTTAAAAAAAATTAACAAATTTAATTCAAAATTCTTCCGTGGTGCGGTATGGTACCTACAGTACCTTGGTGTTAAATTTTCATCTGTGCACTACTATGTAAGTTTTTTTTTTAATATATATTTCATTTATTATAAAATTTATATTATCTAATAACCTCTCAAATTTGAAGCAATTTCCAATATTTTATGTACAGAAGAAGTTGGTACGTTAGGCTATATATATTAATAATAAACCGCCGTTGTATGACTGACTATAGAAATGGCAAGCTAAATAATTATGAATTTAATTACAAAACGGAAATATGTGATGTCAATCAAAGAAAGATTCTCCTTATTGTCTCGAAAACAATGCACTGCAGTCTTTTGAATCGTGTGAATTAAATCTGAGAAATCTATAAGGAAGTACCTATTGCCTTCCTATATTCAGTACAGTCGATAAAAGAGATAGGTATGCAGGCAACGCTGGCGAATGACTATTCACAGCCGTGCCGTGCATATTGCTATTGGCGTGCATATATGCATAATAAAGGTGAACTTAACATAACTAGAGGTCTCTCAGTGGTCGTAATTCGCCCGTAATATTTATTATTCTGAATGCATTATTATATAAAAATATTAGCTTTCTGCACTTCTTGTCTGACTTTAACTGTGCCATATTTTGTGCTCTTCTGTCTGCGTAATTTGTATAAATGTGTAGATACAAAGGATTTTATTTACATAATTATTAAAATGTAGATTAGACGATGCCAATTTTCCCAAAGCCAAAGTTGGCTATAAAAAAGTAGGCATGCATAGCTACCCAATATGTTTATTGTACTTCTCATACTAGTAACAAATTTGAAAAAAAGCAGGGGTGCTTTTTCCAACGTATTTAACCCTTAACAACCCAGTAAGCTTTTCAAACGTAACTGACCAGAAGTGTCCAACGGACACCATGTATGAAACTTAGAGTACTTCTAGGGAAAAAATACGAGACGTACCATAATTATCATTTATATTTATTTATTTACATACATATAACTTTTTAAAATTATATACTTATTTATTTACAAACATTACAAATGTTTTTTTTTTACTGAGTGCTCAGAGCATACATTACGGTTGCATTTATCGCAGCACTTTGCAGGACAAATGTGACAGCGTTTTTTTTTTGGTAGCAGGTTCAGAACATTGAGCTGCTTCTTGATTGAATCCTACTACATCTGCAATAGCTGCTAAATGATAATTTGTCAGGTCATTCCTGTTACGTCTCCGTGCGGTGTAACTAACTCAGTTACAACTTTACGCAAAAAAACTTTTCTTAGTACACACTTCTTCCGTTGGTTCCAAGTAGGATATAAATTTTTCCATATAATCAGCGATGCGATGCCAACCACATCTATAATATTTTGGAAAAATTCAACAGGCCATCTGTTTTGTTTTACGTCGAACTGTGTACTCATGGACCATCTGATCAAGCGTGTCAACTGTCCCTAGGTGGAGTTGTAATACAAATTTATTTCAGATTTGTTCTTATTGCTCACATTTACTTCATTACTATGATGCATCGTAGACAACAAAATAACAGCATGGTTCTTTTTTGGCACATAAGACACCAACGTCATATTTTTTGAAAAACCGAAGTCATTTGATTCCCCGTCACGGTTTCTGTGAGGTTGAAAATTTGAAGGAATAGGAGTTTTATTTTTTCTCATTGTTCCAACTATTGTAAGTCCATTTTCAGCCAAGGTTTTAGCAACTTCAATGCTCGTAAAATAATTGTCGAAAGTAATGTTTCTGTTTGTTCGAAAATATGGTTCACATAACTGGTTGACAACATTGTACGCCAAATTTTCGCTCTGTTACTTCCTTCTTTTCCAAGATATGGTATGCCTTATAGTGACAACTATTTCTATAATAAACAAATTCTTTGTGATTTATTATAATTACCCACTTCGACATAATTCTGAGTAGAATGTAAACAAATAGTCTACCTTCATACTCGAGTGCAACAAAGAGTTACCTAATGTGTCCATCGGACACTTGTGGGTCTATAAGTTACTATTTTAGTTTATTGTTAATAAATGCTATACAATTCATATTATAAACATTATTATTACAGATTTAGAATCTTGAAACCTTGCAGATAGAATAGATAAAGTGGTTTTTCGTAGAAATAAATACTTTACTTTTTATGAGTAAATGAACAAAAAATTGTGTCCGCGAGACACTTGTGGGTTGTTAAGGGTTAAACCAATTAAGAAAAAAAATTTTTTTTTCTTAATTTGATATTCGTCGAAATACACCTATAAAATTATAAATAACTATAAGGGTGATAACAGTACATACTTGTGCTATCTACAAACACCTATGCGATTCCGTGGTTTATCACGTTATCTATCCATGCGTGGGGTGGCTGGCGACTCGTGGACACCATCTGTTAAATGATAATGCAACCCTTGGTAGCTTATCAATTGCTTTTGTATCTTAATCTGATAAAAAAATCTGCGGCCCTTGATTTTGATTAGAATACTAAAAGAAACTACTAGCTTTTGCCCGCGACTTCGTTCGCATAGGAGGTTTTTCCCGCGTAAATCCCGATCCGGTGGGAATTCTGGGATAAAAAGTAGCCTATGTGTTATTCCAAGGTGACAACTATCTAGGTACTTACGAAATTTCATTGAGTTTCGTTTAGTACTTTTTGAGTGACAGAGCAACAAACATACATACATCTTCAGAAACTTTCAAATTTATAATATTAATTAGGAATATACTAAATAGGTACTGTAATAAAAATCAACGTTTCAAACAAAAACATGTTAAGTAAAACACTTTGAAGTTTTTCAACCACTGCAAGCTACGACGTGGAGTAGCGATAAAATATAGCATAATTAAACACAGAAATCGTCTATCTATGCACAATGGTTCGCCAGGTGTCACCGCCACCCTCACTGAATCTATCATAGCGCTATCAAACTGCTTCCAGTGGCCGTGTAAAAAATCAAGTATGTGTTCCTCTGATAACCAGTTGGTTCCGCATCGCTTAAATCTATTGTGTTTTCAAATTTTAATATTATTTTTTATAATTTCTCGAAACTGTTTAAAAATTGGCAACATGTTTTGTCAAATTGTGTATTTCAATTTGAATACAAAGTAAATATTTTTTCATATATTGTATGTTAATATTTTTTCGCGCAACGAATACTTGAATAGATTTAATAAGTAATGCTCAAATGTACATATACATATTTAAGTTTTATTCAAGACAATAAGTCTCGTCTACATTTTTTATTTCAATGCAAATAGGAATGATGCTAAAACTGAATTCGTTAAGAAACTGTTAAACGTATCCAAAAAAATTTCAAGCACAAAAATTTTCCACAATTTTTTTCCATTTAAAATTTAGTAGCCCATGAATTAGAACAACCACCGCAGGGCAAATCACTCCCCTCTTAAACCACCAATGAAAAGCATAAAGTTTAAACCAGGAAAAAGCTACACAGTACCATGAAGGGAATTAAAGGTCCTTTCTTAGACGGACCCCTAAAAAAACCCCTCCTGCGCTATTACAGATAAGAAGATGTAAATTACTCCTGGAGGGTGTTAAAACGAATTTGCTGAAGCGCTCCTCTTGAACAAAATTGATGTTTTAGAAGCTTGATCGAAGATCAGGCCACTCAGGTGGGAGCAGCCGATTTACCTATCAACGCTTAGTCCAACAAAACGAGGCTAAATTGCTTAATTTTTTTGGTTGTGATCTTCTACAATCCTTAAGGTACGTATATCGTTTAGATACTGGATAACATTGTGGTCTCAGTCTGAATACTACGCAAGAACATGGAATCTGCCAACTTCTAAATGCCTGGTTTGATTCAATGGAAAATACTAGAAGCCAGAAATCCATATCTTACTTAAATATATTTATACAGAGAGAAAAAAAAACAAAATAAATTAGTCTTTAACTCGATGAAAGTAGGTCTCATTTTAAACAATTCACCACTTTATTACATTGACAAATAATCAAAATATAAATACATGATACCGAATCACTTCTGTAGACAAACACTAGATCTACAAAAGCCCTGACCAAGCATTAGGGTTAACACAGAATATATTAAGGTACAGAATGCTGACTCTATACAACGATCGATAAAAGGCGCACGCTCACATTAACACGCGTACGTATGGCGATCTTAAACAAATGAAAGTAGCTAGGGAAAACATATGAGTCATATGACAAAAAGAGTTGTGACTGCAAATGTTGATGACGTGATCAACATTTAATATCAACATTTATAAGGTAAATGGAGTTCCCGAAGAATGAGAAATAAAAGGGAATCGGTGAAGAAAACGTTTTGCTTCTACCACAAGTTAAATTAGACGAGAAGACTTAGGGACTCTATTAGTACCTAATACGATATTGCGATTATCGGTAAAACTTAAATGTCAAGCAAAGGAGTGAAATTCCGTACCGGAGTCTGTGTTCCGGATAGGTATAGCCTGGTGGTATTTAAATCAGGAGTGAATAAGTTATTTCTAGGTAAGCGTGCCGCCACATCTTCGACCAAATCATCGCTAACCACCATGTGAGATGCCGGTCAAACGCAAGCCTATCATTAATTAAAAAAAGATAAACATATTATTCTTCCGAATTGTCATGTGGAAGAAGATAAGCCCAAGGGCAAAGATGAATTTGATGGACCCTCTGTAACACCTATCTACTCTGTAGCGTAAACTAAACTAGATATAGCAGATATACAAGCCCCACACTTCGATATATCAACAATGGGCGCTTTGTTCGTTTATCGATTCAACACAGTGGGACACATTGCGCTGGGGTGGACAAAATTGCCGGTCGTGAAGGATGGGATTATTTTATATAGATATGTTTATGTTATGTCCGGTTTTATGGGTTTTGATTTGGGAACAGTAAAGGAATAGTTAGATTTTTTTTTATGTAGCATTTTTGGTATGAAGTATTCTTGAATGGCTGTTGAAATAAAACAAAAGCTGAATGCACATAAGTTCATAACATTGGATATATTAATTTTAGTGATTTTTTAAAAATATTATAGAGTTTTAGGTTTAAAAATACTCCACGTTTATTTAATTAAAAAGCATTATGCATATCAAATAGAATTGATTGAATGCTTTGACATAAAACATCTATTCTGAAACGTACAATGTTTTAGAACCAGATATATTTTAGTTCGGGTGTGTAACATGTTGCACAAAAACTATTAAACTGTTTTTAATGGGTCTTTCACTCTCACAAATGGATTTCCACAAGTTTCAATAAAACAGCACGACATTACTATTTTTTATTTATTTATTTATTTATTCAATATATTCTGACATTTAATCTTCTAGCAAAAAGTGTATGAATTACAAATTTTATGTATAAAAATCATAAATTTATCATCATCATCAATAACTTAAAGCTTTGAGGTATGCACGAAAACAGGTTGTAATTATAACCAATCAATCTTCATTGATACATTTACGTAACTATTCAAGTGAATTATGAAGTTATTATGTATTGAAATTACTAATAACACACCGAATAGGAGTACGTATACCTACTTATTTGTATAAATTACAAGCTCTGTAATTTGGCGCGAGCGTCTTGATATCATTATTGACTCGGGTTTCTATAATTCAATTGCACAGTGGTTTCACCCATTAGCTAGTGCAGACGAAATTATTTTGCGTCTGTGGCGAAGGACGCCCCAAAAAGAGGGGCTTGTGCTTACCTCACGGCTGACACAGGTTGGCTATCTAAGGCACTCCAACTTAATTACTTCGGCTACTCTGTACGAAATTTATTTGGAAACTTCTACACGTTACACGGTGAATGATTAAACAAGAGAACAAGTTGCGTTAATAAAACTGCTTGTTCTGAATTGTTAGGAGTTCGCCGAACAAAGTTTCTTAAGAATTTCAGCTTAGTAGATAAAATAAACGTTACACGCAAACGTTAACCGTTAATGTGCGCCGAGTTTTAATTATGTTTGAAAAATGTCACTTTGTCAAGTGAAGAAATTGCTGGCGCTAGATAGTGTAACAAAGAGAATGCAGTGGTTCGGGAAACCTGATTATCAAAAAAAGGCTCTATAGATACTATATTCGTCTTCATTTTTAATAAAACAGAACAGGCGAATCGAGGAGAGCAACTTCCGTTTTTTCTTTGAAATTGTTACACAAAAACCACGTCAATAGACCAGAAGTGCGACTGTTAAAGTCTAAATATATGTGTAAGTGCTACCGGCGCACTGTGTGCAAACCGCCGATAGCGTGGACAAAAAGATTCCTCCGCATTGTGGCCGCCACACAAAGGCACGCTTCGAGAAAGAACTTGTAATTACTATTTTCCTACGGGCGCCTTTTCAGGGGGCTTATATTTCAGAAAAATGGAATATACGTGAGGACTAAGACTGAACCATCTCATCATATTTCGACATACATCCCAGTCACACGTTTGAGACATCCAAATAAGGCTTATCTCCGTGTAACATTCACATTTGCAACCAAAATAACTCTGTTCAAATTACCCCTTAAATATTTAAAGCTGAATTTGCTACAATTTAGCGGAAATTCAGAAAATAGATGTGACATAAACTGCCTAATTAAGTAAACATAACGAGCTGCCTGACAAATAAGTTTAATATGTTGTCAACTCATAAAGTTTTGTTAAACAAATAACTCTTGATTTCTAGATATGTTAATCGATATTTATTAACGGATAAAACTAGATTGGTACGATAAATACATTAAATTATGTAACCCGAAGATCTAGAATACAAATCCTCTCCGAAGATGGTATTATTACAGAAATTGCTAGGTATAAGCTATTAGCATTGAACATAATGGTCATTGGTTGGCGTAATCTCATAAAAGGATCTAGCACAAATGTGGCTAGCGAGCCCTTCAATATTTACTGGAATAAAGCGTTCTTCAAAGAGCAAATGACAGGAATGAGTCGATGTCGGGAGCTAGTGAGAAGGAACTCAGGCTATTTACCTCGATGGCACATCGGTAATTACTGTACAGAGTATACGAGAGTTAAAATATCCCGTCGCTTTACTTGGAGTTTCGTGCGCACCACTCCAGCGTAAGTGCCACTAGGCACCAAGCGATTATCAACTGTATTCCCTCTAATGAATCGCGTCCCTGCACTGCGCCGCTGGTAACAAACTTTTCATAGTTCCATAGTTACGCTAACAAGTTTGAAGAGATAATTAAATACGAGCCTTTGAGATTCCCAGCGACCTTTTGTTTCTATGAATGAGTGAGGTCAACAGACATTGTGTCGCTCCTACTGCCCACAAACGAAAAACGTTGGGCAAGGTACTTATTACCAATAAAATTTTGAGAGAGAGCTCTTAAATGGCATTTAAGTGTCAGTCAACTGGTGTTTAGGCCGTTTTGCGTTTGGAGGTGTGCGACCGGCCCGAGGCGGACTGGTTTGAACCGAAGCCGGTTGGACAAAGTGTAGCGAGTTAGTAAGTCGGTATGGATACTCCTTTGTGGGCGCATTCCGATGTATACGGGCCCCGCCAGCCTGAAATGCGGATAATGAAGAACGCTTATTGTGATTTGTGTGGCATCCGAGTTGGGAACTAGATATGGACTTGATCCTGTTTAGTATCATGAGATCGGTAGATTTATGCGCTCATACACGTCTTTAGCATCGCTGATACGAATAAATATTGCTTTGAAGCCTTTAAATTGCAGTTTGTTTCACAAAAAAAGTTACATGAAGGTAAAACACTGCGAAAGTAAACACAGGAAGATTTTTTTTGGTGTCTCTCTGAGATGGTAGTGTGGCATGGAGTCTCGAGTTCTTTCGGCTTTAAAAAACCCCGAACACGCGAGGTTACGGCCAAATTTGGCAGTTTTATGACCGCCAGATAGGGTTATTTATACCGGGAGTCTTATTTAATAACGTTATCGGAATCGTTGTGTCGTTAAATCCATTAATGCTTGTCTTACCTGTATATTTCGGATGTTTTAAAAGATATATATGCCTTGGACTTCGTTTTATATTTCTCTTTCAAGTTCTTTAATGGTTTAATACTACTTTGTAGTATGCATTAAAATAATCTTCTTTTAAATTCAAGAGAATTAATCACTTAATATAAATCTCCTTTCTTTTTAAAACGAAGCTGTTAAAACACACTTGTATAGTAGGAGTAAAGAAAAATATCCTTTTTATATTGGAGTTGTAGAAAATGTAAACGTTTTATGTGCTTTTAAGTTTGTGTCAAATAAAAATGTATTTTCTTTCTTTGATTTTAAACATCAAAATCGTATCAAATCATTCTCTATTTAATGTTCTATCTCTCCTAGCTTCACTATTCATCGGGACGAGCTAAACATTGGACACACTCACAAGTCCGTCAGTGCCCACATAACACATAATATCTCATATCCTGTTATTCCGACTTCCTCGTATGCCGTAATACAATTTACTGTAATCACATTAGCTAGTAATGACATCAACACACTGATCCATTTAGACATAGTTTTATTTTGTACCCTCATAGTATTTCTGGACGAGATATTTTTAGACGACTATATTTTTGAACAGTCGTTCTGACTTCGTTTATTCGGTTGAAACTCAATTTCGATGTATTGCTTTAACCTTTGATCGCCACAACATTAAATGCTCACTAAAAATGTCAGTGAATTTATCTTTACATATTTGGTCTTCTATTAAGACCTAACGTATAGGACTCGTTAGTATTGTTAAAGGATAAAGATATGGTTTCCTTTTTAACACGACGCTGTATTTGACTATTTTTTGTTTCGACTATCTCGAAATTTAGACTGAAATGGTCGCCCTAAAACTTGGAACACCTAAAACGAACTTTGTCCACGCTCCAGTTCATTTTAGGAATTGTATTCTGCTGAAACTTTCATTGAATAACTTAAATATTCTTCCTATTGTCTCTTTAGATGTTCCTCCGTAACCAGAAAAATTTAAACAACACATATCGCGTACAAGATCTTAGAATAGGAATTTCATATGCAACTTAACGTCAAGTTATATCGTAAATCTATGAAAATATCCTTACAAAAACTTATCTTGCATCTGTACTGCCATTTATCTCCAAAAAGGAGGCCAAATCTTCCGAAAAATGGTTGAATGACCTCCTTAACATACTCGCCGCGTAGCAGCAAACTTTTTTTCACCCACTCTTAGCCATGCCATCCCATTGCTTGGTGTTTAAACCCTGTACACGTTGCCACGCAGAACAATTGTGATTTTATTTAAAATTCATGAGAAGCAATATTGTTTTGTCCATAAAATTATAATTTTGGTGGAATGGCCCACTGTGTATGGTCGATTTGGGTTGGCGGTGGGACGTGGGACATACGGTTGCTGCGTATTCGATATTAACTTAATTAAAAAAAAAGCCTTAACAAGGTTGTAGCGAGTATTTTGATTTCGCCGTCTAAACTTCACAACAAAATTGTCGAAAATCACAACACGTAATAAAATATGCACGCGCTATCGAAAATTTACGTACCCTTTTTGGTAGTGGAGTGGAAGGGAGTTTCAAACTTCTACTGACTAAAAACCCACCTTGTTCCTTCAACTGCCACTACTCCGACAGGCAATGGCCCTAACCTTTACTTTTGGACTAAACCATTGACGGAATTGGACTTCATTGACTTCATAGCGATAGTTATGTATGTCTTAGCCATATCGTGGTAATGACCATAAGATCATCATGACATTGTTAGCCTATATCTCCCCGAGTGTCTGTTTGTCTGTAACGTAACTTGTCACAATATAAATTCCGTCATATGGCCACGGCTTATGCAATATTATTACATATTGCAGCCAAAATTGCAGCCCCAAAAGCAAGCTCTACCAGTACTGATCACAAGACACTCATACGCACGTCTATACGCTACGTATACTCGCATCTTGGTAGTTACCGTCTTTTTGGTATTTCAGAGAGCGGACAACGCATCTACAGTTAATACATCACTAACTTCTACCCGCGACTTCGTACGCGTGGGAGCGTTTTCCCGCTCCCGTGAGAATTCCGCGATAAAAGTAGTAGCCTTTGTGTTAATCCAGGATGTCAAACTATCTACTTAACTAATTTCATTCATATTCGTTTTGTAGTTTTTGCGTGAAAGAGTACCATTCATTTTTTTAAGCTAACATGGTCACTAACAGTATCATTAGAACTTAAAACGGGAAATTTACCATGTTTATTTTTATCTCGACAGAATGCCACTTATACCAAGACTGGTAAGGGAAGCGATTGAGATTACCAAATACGACAATTTCAACCGGGAGGATAGGTTTCAACTGTTGAGGGCCTGGAATCCAGTGGTTCAAATGTGTAAAAACCGAAAAAGTTCCGTAGAAAGTTCGCGAGTCGACACGGTGAGTTTTGTGTGTCGGGAACAGAATCGAGTGTTTAGTGATACATGTGACAGTGGTAGCGGTGTCGCTAACAGAAAACGAACGAGAAAGAGGGTAGACCGATTTGTCTGCTCATAAACTTCCACCCGCAATTACTTCAGTTCATCCGTGATCATGGCGCTTGCAACAGTGCCGAAATATCGGAAACTCGAAACAAAAAATACACATGGTAAATAACTCGTTTTAAGTTCTAATGATAAACATTCTTCCGTATATCCATCGTCACAAAGTTACGCATTGTAAGATAGACTCGCCTAACTGCAGCGTGTGTGGGGTTGTGGAAGACGCTCAACATATTTTAACGGAATACGGACAAGGCCACAATGACAGTCAATTTTTGGAGATCATATTTATGATTTAGGATTTTATAACAGCATCCTGTCCTGTCCATTGTCGGATGAGGCCAGGAAGCAGTCGCCTCCTTCTGCGAAGCAGTTATGCTAGCAAAGGAGGAGGCCGAACGTGCGAGGGAGAGGCATCTCTCTTCTTCACGCCCCAGCCGCCGCGGGAGATCCCCTGGGCGTCGGGGATCGCGTGCAGTTCTCCGGCCACTGTAGGCGCGGGCTTGCGGACGGCGAGCAGGGGTAGCTCACCGTCCGGTAAGGACCAGGACCAGGCCCAGGTCGGCGGCGCGTTGTGTTCCACGCGCGCCTCAAAGAGCTGTCTGCAATAGTGACGGGGTCCTATAGGGCCATTGCCTGCCGGGGTTGCGGGAATGTGCTAATGAGATACCGCGGCCCCGGAACTTAAGGGCAACTGAAGGAAAAGGGTGGGTTTTTGGTCAGTAGAATTCTGACACTCCCTTTCGCTCCACCCAGAGCGGGAGAAGTCAATCGATTATTTTTACCACCCAGAGAAAAAAAAATTACGAATAAGTCAGGTTAAGGTTTTTTTTGTATTCAATAATGGGGGTGACATTTTCGCTATTAAAAAAAACCCCTTTCAATAAAAATAAAGATAAAAAAAACTTACGCATTTATATTATTACTAACATAGGTCGAAGTCGAATAATTACAGCCCAATAACGGTTCATGTTCAACAGCAGTCCTGCTAACACAAATCCTTTCATAATCATTTTAACTGGGTATATAAGTTGTTCAACTAAATAGGAACGTGGAGGACATAAATAAAACGAGGATTCCAGTTTAACTGCACTATTACACTCGGATATATTTTGTTTTAAAACAGTGCCATTAAATTTATGAGCTGCGTAAACTTTAAATAATATAGTTAACAGCTTTTTTTTTTAGCGTGGTAAAATTATCAAATAAGTCCTCCCACCCCGGGCAGGGTGGGAGGAACTGTCAGACTTTTACTGACTAAAATCCACGGTGTTCCTTCCATAACCCTTTACGTACCGGGGTCACGGTAACGGGATGAGTCCCACGACCCCGGCAGGCTTCGGCCCTCTACGGGGGGGCCTTGTCATATTGCTGACGCTCTTTGAGGCGCGCGTGGAACACGACGCGCCGTCGACCCGGGCATGGTCCATGGTCGGACAGCGAGTTGCCCTTTACTCGCTGTCCGCATGCCCGCGCCTACGGTGGCCGGAGATCGTCGGCCGACGCCCGACGCCGTGGGCGTCTACCACTGCGGCTGGGCTGGAGGAAGGACGCCATCCTCTCCCTCACGCGGCCCGCCTCCTCCTTCGGACGCATGACTGCTTCGCAGAAGGAGGCGACCGCTTCTTAACAGCTAATGCCGAATAATGGTCTGTGACAAACGCATATTAGTTTTAATGTGAATATAAATTGTAGTATTGTGTTCTTCTGAACAGTTAGTCAGTAACAGCTAAGTCTAGGAACTGTAACTTAGGATATTATTATGCTAAGGGCTTTCAGTGTAACCGAAATCATTTTTTTTTAATTACGAATGAGCCCGCTCTAGACCTCGATCACACCTGATGGTAAGTGTAAGATGAGGTCTAAGATCGAACGAGCGAGCCCAGAAAATGCCTATTCACTCTTGCTTTAAAGGCTGACGGGTTATATGTGGTAGGGAACACAGAAGCCGGCAGAGTGTTCCACACCTTGGCTGTGCGCACAATGAATGTTGAAGAAAAGCGCTTAGTACGACAAGACGGTATATCGACCAAGTGTGGATGGTATCCTACGTTACGTCTGGTAGACCGGTAGTAAAAGGGGGATGAAGGGATTAGGGCGTGGAACTCCTGCGCACACTCTCCGAAGAAGATAGAAGATAGCATCTATAATAAAAAAAATGTTTTACATTGAGTGACGGTCTATCTCTCTTTCACAACAGCCGAAGCTGTAAAGACTGTCCTACTATCCTACTAATATTATAAATGCGAAAGTTTGTGAGGATGGATGGATGTTTGTTACTCTTTCACGCAAAAACTACTGAACGGATTTTAATGAAATTTGGTAAGTAGATAGTTGACATTCTGGAATAACACATAGGCTACTTTTTATCCCGAAATTCCCACGGGATCGGGATTTGCGCGGGAATACCTTCCCACGCGTACGAAGTCGCGGGCAGAAGCTAGTCCTACTAATCCTACTAATATTATAAATGCGATAGTTTGTGAGGATGGATGGATGTTTGTTACTCTTTCACGCAAAAACTACTGAACGGATTTTAATGAACTTTGGTAAGTAGATAGTTGACATTCTGGAATAACACATAGGCTACTTTTTATCCCGAAATTCCCACGGGATCGGGATTTGCGCGGGAATACCTTCCCACGCGTACGAAGTCGCGGGCAGAAGCTAGTCCTACTAATCCTACTAATATTATAAATGCGAAAGTTTGTGAGGATGGATGGATGTTTGTTACTCTTTCACGCAAAAACTACTGAACGGATTTTAATGACATTTGGTAAGTAGATAGTTGACATTCTGGAATAACACATAGCCTACTTTTTATCCCGAAATATCACGGGATCGGGATTTGCGCGGGAATACCTTCCTACGCGTACGAAGTCGCGGGCAGAAGCTAGTCAATGATATAGCGGGAACCAACTGCTTAACGTACCTACCTTCTGAGGCACAGAGAAATCTTGATGTGTTAAAATGGTTACCCATCCGCGGGCTGACCTCGGTAATCGTTGCTTAACTTTAAGGTCGACCCGTGCTGCTGTTATTATTTAGCCACAAGCTCCTCCACGGCACATGAGAACGAGAAACACAACAAGTAATCCAATAAAAGGATATTTCCCCATTTGGACGTCAACACTAAAATTATTAACTACTAGTACTCACGCGGGGCTTCACTCCCGTGGATTCTATAACGGTAAAAACATAACTCTCCTTTTTGCAGTCGCGTAAAAAGTAGCCTATAACCTTCCTCAAGCTTCAAGCTACTTCCATACCTTAGAATAACAACGCATAGAAGGATAGTACGAGTGCAAAAAGTGAGGCAACTAAAACTTAGCCATTTTTGGCTAACTTTGCTCGACGAGCCGTCAGTATTCAAGGTCACATTCTGCCGAACAGAGCTCGCGAGTAAATAATTTAAAACGACGGTTTGTAGCGTAAAGGGATGTCATAGTCCTTCAGGAAAACAAAAACGTGTAATCAAAATACATTTCACAAGTAAATACTTACATTTTATACATTATATTTAGGTAAATCGACCATCAAACAAAAATTCTAATAACCTAACTTATCACAATTCAATGTTGCTATCCGTGAGGAAAAAAATACCCATATTGACTTCTTTTGTGCTTATTTTTGTTTAAAAAAAATATAGTTTTGGCGGCAATTATGTATGCGTCAAACTAAACTATATTTATTTACAGCTACTACCTACAGTGTTTTATAACTAAAAGTTACTGTTAGTTCGAAGAGTGGCATCATAAAGATGACAATTTTATTGATTAAGATTTTTTTCATTTAAGTAATGTTCTCAATAATATTTTTCTATTTCATAAATAAAACACATACTTTTAATTGATATCAAACGAGATTTTTCAAGCAATTAATACATTTCTATAATATCATTATAACACATTACACATCAAACATTCTAAACGCAATAAACGATATCTCATTTCGTTTACCTTCCGTAAATATATGTCATATAAGTCATATTACATGAAAAAACATCATCTTATTTAGTTTCATAACATAAAATACTTGATTTGAACCAGCAACATAATAGTGCGTTTTCCCATTTTTGTGGTAATGGTACTGGTAATGGTATCACTGAAAGCTATATTTGTGTGCGTTTGAAGAACGTAGGCACATTCGGCTCACGCACACAAAGAAAATAAAGTGGACACACGAAATCGCTCGTGTTTTGTTCTAGACGCCTCTTCTATGCGTTGTTATTCTAAGTTCCATACCAAATTGCATCCAAATCCACCTAGTACTTTCGAAGATTAGCGCGTTCAAGCAAACAAACAAGCTTTTCCGCTTTATAATATTAGTATAGATTAATCTTTTTTTTTTATTGAATATAGGTTCGCGTTTGACCACTATCTCACCTGATGGTAAGTGATGATGTGATCGAAGGTGGAGCACGCTTACCTAAAAGTAACCTATTCACTCTGGACTTAAAGACTCCCAGGTTGTAGCTGTCGGGAAACACAGACTCCGGCAGAGAATTCCACTCCTTAGCCGTACGCACAATGAAGGTATTCCCAAAACGTTTTGTGCGTATGGGTGGGATGTCCACCATGTAACGATGGCGCTTCGCCGTTTGTCTCGTAGTCCGATGATGGAACGGGCTTGGCGGAATTAGATTGTGTAATTCCATCGCACACTCCCCGAAATGTAACCGATAGAAGACCGATAGACTTGCAACTCGTCGTCGGTGTTCAAGGCTCTAGAGCTTTGACTTACCAGTGCATCGTTGCCAATGAGTCTCTTGGCCCGCTTTTATTTTTTTTTATTTTTATCTTGTACTAGCTTTTGCCTGCGACTTCGTTCGCGTGGGAGGTTTTTCGCGTAAATCCCGATCCCATGGGAATTCCGAGATAAAAAGTAGCCTCTGTGTTAATCCAGGATGTCAACTATTTACTTACCAATTTTTTTTTGAGATCCGTTCAATAGTTTGCGTGAAAGAGCAACAAACATAATATAGGTATACTTCCTTACAACTTTCGCATTTATAATATACATACAAGTAGTAAGAAGTAAAACTGTCGTCAAAAACAATACGTGAGAATTTAACAAAATGTTGGGAAATGTTTATTCCTGACGTCGCGATTTAAGGAACACAGTGTGTTACATTTTATCGTTACCGATTCGTGCTGGGTTTTATTGCTGGGCTAAACTTGCTAATATCGCTCTGTTTATTGTCCATTGTTGTACAGGCTCGTAGGTCGGAATAGGCAGTGAGGTCTAAACCAGCTTTGTATGTATGTATCGATTTTGTATCGAGAGAGATGTAAAATCATAGTGAAGAAGGTGCGTAGATATTGACAAGAATTTCATGAGACTTTTAAACTGCTTCTGCCCATGTTTTTGCTATCTCGAAAAGCTTTTTTAATGAGACAGCATCCTATGTCTTTCCCCGAAGTCTAATCAATCTAATAATGAAATTGACATATTACTATTTTGTATTTATTTAACCTTATGAATTAAAATATTTGTACGCCACTAAGGCTAAACATGACTGATCTTAAATTTTATTTATTAACTTGCATGCTCTGTATGTGTACTCATGTTTCCACAAATAAAGAATCTTGAATCTCAAAATTTCATCAAAATCAGTTTAGAAGTGAAAGTGTAACAGACAGGACTAAGTTTGCTAAGTTATCTCAAATCCTACATCAGCATTTTTACAATATATTAGCACAGTGTTCAAAAATCAAACAGGACGTGGAAAAAGTCGCATACCAATCTTATTTTCTTAGTTGTGAAAAAGTAAATATTGGCAATTTACAAAGAAGTGAAGTTTACAGGGAAAACGAGCAGCCTGCTTTTATTTGATTTGGGTATTGAAGACATAATATCTTCGCTGTTTATCTTGTAATGGTCGTTTACGGGACAATTTAGTGTTCCGATAATTTGCCTGTCATTGCTTTTGAGTGGGTTGTAATTTATTATTTGTATTCTTTTTACTGACTACATCTTGATCTAAGTTTTTATTCAAAATAAACTAAGGAAATACGGACAGAAGGCATTGCGAATTGGTAATATTATCCTTGCAAAACTATCGTAAAAAACTTTGTTACGAACTCCTAGTCAAAACAGATAATTGGTATATATCCTGAATTGTTAGTAAAAACTAACCGCTACCTACAAAAAAAAAACTTATTGTTTTGTTCCCACGTATCTAAACTCCATCAGACAAGCACACAAACATACTAACACATTCTTTTCATCAACTGTGTTTTATGACTCTTTCCTTTTATTGAGCACGCCATAACACAAAACGACATGGGTATTAAAATTGTAAGAAACAATCACAGTTACATACACCCGTCTCTTTCACTCTCAGGTCATAAAAAGAGATTGCAATACTTTATAGCTCGGTGATCGCGAGACAAGATCGGTGCAGCCAAAAACATTTATTACACGCCATCAATTTTTAAAAACCCGTGTAACGTGACACCGAGGAACAAATGAACGTGTTCAAGACATCCGAAATGTGTATCCGACCGCACAGTGGGCCGAATAGCGATGTAACATGGCCATAACATTTTTTTTATTCACATACAACCACAGATTTATTCATTCGTTATAACTTTTTATGTTAAACATAAAACGCAAAATGATCGTTAAATAAATTACGATGTATTAATTGAGATTCTTTAATTTTTGTACTGAAAGCAAGTAAAAATCTCTGAGTTTGTTTCGATGTTTCTTCCCAGGATAGTCAGTTAGGAAACACCGGCCTAACCAAGTTTAAATTTGCAGAAAAAAATGACGTGTAAAAGTTTAATTTAATAACCAACTCTCTAAATATTTATGATTAAAATAGTCGCGATGGTTTCAGCGAACCCTTTCCTTCACTGTACAAAGATTTTAATGAGAAACTTTAATAAACTAATTTAATACCTAGCGAACAGCCAGGAAAATAAAATAGACCCCTATAACTTACAGCGTGATAGTGGTAGTTTAAGTAATTTTGGAACTAAAAGCTAACTGTCTGACCTATAATATAAACAGATTGGCCTATATCAAATCCTCATGCTAACTCGAAACCATTGAAATCTTTTGATCATGGTTTTTTTACATTCTTCTTTAAATCTTGTGTCTCTTTATTATTAAACTACATATTATATAATTGTGGCAATCATAAACAATCCCGACTAATTATCACAATTATTTGTAACCTTGTCGTACGTTTTTTAAATCTCCAAGCTTATAGATCCCAACACGTCGATGGCAACTAAGCCACAACTTGGTCAGTCGTAAAACTTGAACATAAAACCCTAATAGTGTAATTACAGGGTTAATTAGCAAACCTGAGGCGTTTGTCAGCAGAGTTTTACGGTTAACCTACGTGACAGAATTCGATGGACGCCATGTCAGAAGTAAGTCACGTGGTGTATTTATTTTTGGGGCGAGGGAACGGAATTAATTACGAAGGGAAGAAAGATTAGGTAGATATTTTTCCGGGAAACGTATAGAAAATGAAGGCAAACATCTTTTGATGGAAACGGACTGTGGTATTTTGCTTTGGATGTGTCTGTGTTAATAAGTCTTTATGAGAACTAAATAAGTTCTTTTTCTTTATATCATAATCTGAATGTACAAATCAGAATTGAAATTTCACCCAGTACTTTTGAAGATTAGCGCGTCTAAACAAACAAACTTTTCCCCACTTTATAATATTAGTATAGATAATAAAATTATAGTCCAAGTTTATTTATTAAATGTATTTTTAAAAAATAATACCCGTATTTAAATAGAGAATTCTGACTGAAATACTGTTGTTGTAACAAGTACGTGTGCTGTAAAATGAGTACAGCACTTGTAAATAGTGGCAAGCTTATTTCTTTCCGTTTTCTTACGTTTATTTTTATTTGGGAGTGTTCTGGTATAACAACGTATTTCGTAAATGAACCTTCAGTTGTTTTGGTGTTCGATGCTCAAGCATCCATTGTTAATGTTAACACGATGTTAAATTACCAATATCAAAGATTTAAGCGTTGGTTTACAAACTGAGATAAAATATATCTTTGGCTGTAGCAGGTCTAATGGGTAAAGGCAAGTTACAAATTCTAAAATTTTCAGAATTATTTATTAATTTAGTCTCACTTAGACATTCTTGAACTCTAATTAACATATAAAGCAGACAGAATGACTCTAATTGACAAAGTTAACAACATAACATTTAAAGTAATCATTAAGCACTGTCAAACTTAACTTAGGACAAACTTAGCACACGCGCAAACTTAAACTTCAATCAAATTTAATCACAAAACTAACTTGTGGAATGATGAAATGAAATTGTACAAAATATTTGTGTTCTAACTTTATTTTCTTAAAAAGTGGATTTCTTAAGATTTTTAATTAAGTAAAGAGAAGTGTGAAGAGTCATTTCTAGTCGTGAACGTCGTGATCGTGAAACGTGAACTCATGTGGAGGACTAGACGTCCCTTTTTCTTGTTTTTCTCGTTAAAAAGGAGTTTTAAACGTGGTACCTCGTGTTTAAGTTACAGCGGGAAAATATTTTTGTTGCGAATTTCGGTGGGACGTGATTTGTTACACTGAGCGTTTATTAACTGTTGATAAAATTGTTTTATTTTGTTCACGCGCTATTGTTCCTAATTTAGACTTACGAAGATAAGTGGGAAACGACGTGTTGTTATTTTTCATGTATTTATATTGTGTTATTTAGAAATTTTATTCATTTGTGTAAATAACAAACCGTGTTCTTGTAAGTTCTTTTGATTTCAAGTTCAAAATATAGCAGAATATTATGTATATTCTATATGTACACCATTCACGGTTTTAGTAGCTATACTACATACTGTTATTTTATCTTATACTAATACTCACGCGGAGCTTCGCTCCCGTGGATTCTATCACGGTAAAAACATAACTCTCCTTTTTTGCAGTCGCGTAAAAGTAGTATATAACCGTCCTCAAGCTTCAAGCTACTTCCATACCAAATTACAGCCAAATTCACCCAGTACTTTCGAAGATTAGCGCGTTCAAACAAACAAACAAACTTTTCCGCTTTATAATATTAGTATAGATAATATTACGAACTTATGCCCACGACTTCGTACGCACGGGAGGTTCTTCCACTGAAATCCTGATCCCGTACGGATAAAAAGTAGTCTATATGTTATTTCAGGATTTTTGCTATCTATATACCATACATACTCACAAACTTTCGCATTTATAATATTAGTAAGAAATAAATAAGATAAGATTATTACTGGAGAAAGGACGCCAGTTCTTCGCTTAGGAGTGGAACAGAGGTTTGTAAAACAAAAAAAAAAGATAAGTATCAATTTCTACTTAAGTTACTTTCGCTACATGCTACACTTCGGCTATTCTCTTAACTAATATCATAATTATGTTTTTTTTGTCAAACATAGTTTTTAAACAAATCGTTTATGTTGCTAGCTTCTAAAACTAACATGCGATCGCACAGAGCGCAGAATAGATTAGAGTCGGCCATAAAACTTAGCACAATTTGCTGCAATCGATTCGCCTCGCTTTGGAAACAGTGTGGGGCACTGGGCTTATGAAGTTATAAGGTTGCGGGGAAATTAGCTTTGCACTATATTACTATGCTGTGGTAATTTTGGATCAGTTAATAGGGCATCATATTTCTTGTTTTTAAGACGAACGCTTTGAAAGTAAATAAGATAAATAGACCTTAAAGTTTTAGCACAAAACATCGGATAGAAAATTATCATATTTATGCATGAATTAGTATTGGATCTGCGTGGTATGTATATGATACATACCACGCAGATCCAATACCACTTATGAGGTAGTCTGTGTCTTATGACACAATAGTGCCAATATGTGTAATGGTATCTATGCCTTTTCATATAAATTACAGGCGGTCTTTTTAATTTTTTTTTTGGAAGAAAATCATCACATGTCTTTTCCCGGGCTAGGTGGAGTGGAAGGCAGTGTCAGATTGCCTACTGACTAAAAACCCTTGTTTCTTCAGTTGCCCATGCGTTACCTTCCATCTTTTGAGAACATTCCTGTAACCCAACTACAAACACGACGTGACATAACTCTTACATTCCGCCAATTTAAACAAATACCCCAGCTCGACAACCATCGTCGAGCACTTGTCCATCACAGATCACATCCATCCGATCGGAAGAACTTCCTTTTCCAATGAAGAATGCGCAACTTATTATTGATAATAGGCTCGCATTTGACCACCATCGAACCTGATGGTAAGTGATGATGTGGTCGAAGATGAAGCCCGCTAACCCAGAAGTAACCTGTTCACTCTTGACTTAAATTAAATACCCCCAGGTTATAGCTATCAGGAAACACAGACTCACACATCACAAAAACAAACACAGACTTTCTGTCTTTTTCTGCATACGTCCGCAATTATGATATTATACTACTCACATGCTATCTGAGAATTACTAAGTGAAAAAGTGACCTGTACTGGAAAAAATGGAAATTAAAGAATGGAATGGTTGAAATGCCAAAATATAAAGAATATCACGTGACATTTCGCGTTTGTTAAAACGTCAAAAATGTATGGGTTTTTGACGTAATAAAAATCACCTCCGCCTCGCTACAGTTTAGTGTCTTTTCTATGGAACCTCTGGAAGCAAATATGATTAGATATTGTTTTCGACTTTGTATTTCATTTTGCGTTACGAGTAGTTAGTTTTTATTGAATTACACGGATGTGAACATTACGAATCAAGCTCTTAGTAATCATCGCGATAAAATCTCTCAGAAGTTTTTAATGTAACTTTTAATTAACTTCTTGAATCTCATTGTCAGATAAATTCGCGTAAATTTTAACATGATACAAAGGGTTTTTGTATTTTACAAAAATCGTTTTTGAGCTAAGGTATTTTAAGACAATGAATTACTGGTATAACTGATTTTGGTTAAAGAAAATAATAAGGTTTGTGTTTCAGCTTCAGCAAACTGCACATTGTTGCTAATCAACCGATGTTGTAAAAAAAAAAAACAAACTTAATCTCCTATAGTTTTGGATAATATAATGTAGCTATCTAAAGCTACGCATGTATGCTATAGATTTACTAAATATTACTGACATAATATATAAATAATAGCAAGCCCCAAACCAACCGTTAGGCCCAGCTTTAGCTCCAAAATTGGACCATCTTGAGATAACAGCCTACTATTGTATGCGTCGCATAGACGCGTGCCTTTAGCCATCGTATTAATTACACCTATCTCAGAGCCATGTACAGCCAATTGGAGCCAATTAGACGCTGAACTACCACCGGTTAAGGAGCACAGCAGTTGGCAGGATTTCGGATTGGTGAAGGAGCTTCTTGATTTTGCCGGGTTATGGATGTGAGGACTCAATTTCGAGGTGTTGGGATTAAATTGATGTAGTGGCGAATGAGGGTTCATATTTAGAGCGATGTCCAAGCTTGATAGTAATGTTGAGTCAGTGTTGGTTGTTTTGGATTGTTGAAGATTTTAATACGTCGGAATTGCTTAATAGTCATTCTATTTAAAATACCTATCATGCTTTAAGGCTTTGTAAAAACCATGTGTTGTGGCAATTTATGTGGTTCTCTGTTTGAAACTAATCTGTTTGAAACCTTCAAAGCAAACGTTATGTAGCATTATCGCATTTAATGTAAAAACATGAGGCAGTACTAATAATAATCCACAAAACAGCTGACCAAAACGTGGTCAAAAACCAATCATGTGGTCTCGACAAAAACGCCGCAATGCTGACCACACTTTATACTCCCAACAATTGAATTCAAAGTCCAGTACGAGAAATCCCACGAGATTTATAACGGATAGCTACTACGAAATAGAAAAACAGAAGGTCTATACAACGAGCGGGAACAGGCGGCCGCAAACATAGACGTACGTGCGATGATTCCAAACAAATGCCGGTCGCGACTGCGCTTGCACTCATTGTACGTGAAGCAAGCCTATGTGTGCGTACATTTTCCCTCATTGTTTGAAACAGGACTTCTGTCCATCTGGTTTCTGCAGCTATTTTGCTAGTGAAGTTACGATGACAACCTGCTAACGTGTTCGAACGGGGTCGTCCTGTGACATTAGTTTATTGTGCAGGTAGAACAATGCCTCTATTTATTATTGTCCAAGCGCACTGTGCGATGGACAGTGGACAAAAAATGTGATTTAGATCAAGTCTAAATGGAATTAGATTGACGGGGTTCGCATTCACTTGTCGTTACAAAACTTGGATAGATAAAATTTATGTCGAATAAATGTTAAATGATTTTCAGATTTGAGTTAAACTTCAAAATAATATTAATTGGATTTAGGTTGCTCTGAAACCTATATATATATATTGTTCTACTTAATGACACAATAACAAAATCTGAGTAAACAATAACTTAAATTACTTATTCGATTCTATCGACGAGTACCTCAGATTTCAAACGTCGAGACTTAAACTTTAATCACTTTCCCAACAATAGCCAATTACAAATTGATTCTATTACGAAATAACGTTTTAATTTATATTCAAACTTTATCCGGAAACATTTAGTGTTTTTGTTAAAGCAATTTTTCATTATAATTACTTGTAAAATATTTATGGGCTATTGTACGCATTTTTTACCGTCCCGAGGCTGGTTGAAGAAAATAATTGTATAATTTATGTGTTGTAATTTTGTCCAGAGCACTTAGAGATTTATTCCTCTGTGCAGTGAACGTATGATTTGTAACTGTGTGTTCGAAGGCTATTTAAGTCAAACGTTTGATATGATCGTGGTGTTCTGTTGGAAATGATTTAGTGTTTAATTGTTCGTATCTTAGTAATAGATTTTAGTTAGAATATTTTGTTGTTTTATAAGAAAGGCTGATAGATTAAATGGCTTTAAGGAGTTTGAAATAGACTAAATAGACTGGCTTTTTGATCTGGTATACTAAATAGTTATGAAGTGGGCTGCGCTCGCAGAACCGATAGTCGATATAGCTAAAACGTTTTAGAGATGCGACCACCATTTCACCTGATGGTAAGCGAAACCACGTACGTAAAGACGCCGCACATACGAGTATTGGCATAAAAAACCTGGCCATAAGTCGAATACCTATTCAAAGTGTGGCTTAACTCAATGCAACCATCACTTTCTGACAGCTAACTACCATGTTCATAACGTACCGCACCCCCCGCACCTTTTTACCTTCACTGCGTGGCACACAGGTAGTCGGAACTCAGTCGTCGTCCAGTGCGGTCCATTGTTTTCTCGATAACCTTATTTTTTGTGCTCCTAACATTTGCTGTTTTAGTCGTTTTGTTAATAGTTGGTGGGATAAACACGATGAATATTGAAGTTCAAGGTATGTAACAATATAAATAATATCATTTCATTTAAGTTATAGACTCACAAATGTTTTTTTTTTTAATTTCGCAAAGGATACCAAAATAATCTCTTTGTCTATTAAAAAATAATAATTCAGAAGCAGTTTTGTATGTGTTCCGAGCATTTCCGAGTAATGATCTATTATTTTAAATAAAGTTTAGATTTTCCTAAAGAGAACTGTGAAAGAAAATATTCCGCTTTGTTCCGCCATTTTGTTTAGCACACATTCAAACAAAATGGACAATTGATTCAAAACAAGATTATTTACAGTAAATTTTCTTTTTATTTTTAGATTCCATTGGGAATTTCAAGAATATGTCAAATAAGCAATTATATGATATCATGCAAAAATGCCCTGACAAGAAAATTGATAAAAAGATGCTATTTTTGGAAAAAGAATTGTACAGATAACAAAATGTCCAGAAAGTGAGCTGGAGACATTAAAACATACGTTGAGCCATTTCAAATGTGAATTTAAACGAAAATGGGTAGCAGCAAACTACAAGCATGACCGCTTTCTAAAAAAAAATGAACATTGGCTTCAAAATACTCTCAAATTCGCCCTCTGGACTATAAGAAAACCGGGTCGTCCTTCAAAGGAATTCGGGGAATCCAGTGATAGATCCAAGCGAAGAAAAACAAAAGGTCTACGAGATACTGTATCGACAGATGAGTTGACTTATGCTGCTCAAATGAGTCAACGTACCGGAGGAAATAAGGATACATCTAAATTATTAAAAGACATCACTTTGGCTCCAACAAGAGCTACAAAGTTTAGAAAAGTTATTTCTTCAAATAATCAAAGTAAAATAAAAAAGCATTCACCATCTGAAGCCTTAGCTATTTTCGTCGAAGGAGATTTTAGTAGAAGACAGTGGGAAATTTTACACAGCGCAAATAAAAATATATACCCTTGCTACTCTGTGATAAAAAAAGCAAAAACCGATTGCTATCCAGTTGAACAGTCAATGAGAGTTACAGAGACTTGTACGGAAGTTCTCTTACAAGATTTACTCAACCATACATGTTTACGGCTGTGTAAATATTTGGAAGATGTAATATACAGCTGTACTGAAGAAGAAAAGAAACATTTTCTTTTAATTATAAAATGGGGCTGCGATGGTTCTCAACAATCGCAATATAAGCAAAAATTTGAAAATATTGCGGACAGTGACTCGAACATATTTCAGAGTTCTCTCGTACCATTGCGATTAGAAACCATAGATAATGGAAGAAAAAAAATTATATGGCAAATTCCACTGCCTTCATCTCCAAGATTCTGCAGACCTATTAGAATAAGATTTATTAGCGAAACTAAGGACATAACTAATGAAGAATTTGCATATATAGATAATCAAGCAAAAAAAATATCAAAAACAGAAATACCAACATCCAGTGGAATAATTTACGTAACACATAAATTACTACCAACAATGGTGGACGCCAAGGTATGCAATGCAGCTACCAATACGTCTTCAACTATGAGGTGCTATATTTGTGGGCTAACTTCCAAAAATTTTAATAATTTAACCAGAAGAATGGAAGTAGACCCAGAAAGTCTAAAATTCGGGCTATCGATTCTCCACGCACGAATACGTTTCTTTGAATCCTTATTGCATGTGTGAAAAATGGCAAATAAGGTCAACGGAAGATAAAAGAATTGTAAAGGAGAGGAAAGAAATGATACAAAAAGCATTTCGGGAGAAAATGGGCCTTTTAGTGGATATGCCGAAAGCAGGGTTCGGGAACAGTAATGATGGAAATACATCGAGAAGATTTTTTTCTGATCCCGAAACAGCTTCTCAAATAACTGGAATAGATTCCACATTGATCTACAGATTCAAAGTAATCTTAGAAGCAATTTCAAGTGGTCACGCGATTGATGCAAAGAAGTTTGAAGCATATACCTATGAAACTGCCACTTTGTACGTGCAGTTGTATGAATGGCACCCAATGTCACCTACCGTTCATAAAATTTTAATGCATGGTGCAACAGTGATATCTCAATCTATATTACCAATTGGGCAGCTCTCTGAAGAAGCTGCCGAAGCTAGAAATAAGCACTTCAGGCTCTACAGGCAAAACTTCTCGCGAAAACTTGACAGAGTAAAATGTAACAGGGACATTTTAAATAGATTGTTACTAACGTCAGACCCATTTTTAAGTAGCAATAGAAAACCACCACAGAAGAAAAGTAACCCATTCTGTTCGGAAACCATAAGTCTTTTGCTCCCTGACGCAGAAAATGCATCAATAGAACACAGTGACGAAGAACACAATACAACAGCAACAGATGAAAACGAAGAATCTGATTTCGATTATTGATTTTTTTTGTTTTATTATATTAACCACTAATATTATTATATAAACGTTTGAAAACTAACTTAATTTATTTATTTAATAGTTTACACGTTACAAATGTCCCGAAATAATATTGGCCAGGTTTTTAGTACAAGTACTCCTATGTGCGCCGCATTGAATTCCCATGATGTCATCCTAGTAAAGATTGCAGGAATTCGCCGAGTGTGAGAGGCACAGGACCGGTCATAAATGATGTCACGAAGTGGTGGAAAGAATTTTTCAGTTGCAGTTGGTATCTGAACAATATCCCCCCTATCCATTGAATTTTGTCTTAACAGCATACGCAAAAAAAAAACGTTTTGGAAATACTTTGATTGTGCGTACGGCTAAGGAGTGGAATTCTCTGCCGGAGTCTGTGTTGCTTTAATCTGGGGGTATTTATGTCAAGAGTGAATAGGTTACTTCTAGGTAAGCGTGCTTCATCTTCGACCACATCATCGTTTACCGTGAGATGGTCAAACGCGAGCCTATTATCAATAAAATAATAATGTATAATAAAAAAGATATAATGTAGCATTAAACTCAAATGATAATAGAATGAAAATAGAATATAGGTACTTTATTGTACACGAAAATTTAAAAACACCTATTTAACATTATTTCTTAATTCTATGGTTACAATGGCGGTCTTATCGCTAAAAGTGATATCTTCCAGACAACCTTCCTGGAAGGACTTTCAAAACTTTAATTAAAGTGGGGAGGGCTAAATTAGTGTATACACATTTGTATGTATTTATATATTTATACATACAAATATATAAATACAATACAATACTTAAGTAATTATATATAAATATAATGTGTTCTTTAACATCATGTGGAGAGGAAACAAAAGAATAATCATAACTTTGAAAGAAAATTATTAGCAACCGAGCTCTTAAAAGTAGCGAGTGACTGAGCTTGTCTTACTCACACTGACAATGCATTCATTCCACAAACGAACAGCTTGCACTGTAAACGATGAGCCATAGAATTTTATACCAGTGTAGTATTAATGTCATGTTCATTGATATACATATGTAGATAGATGTTCCTTGTAATTATTTGACCATTTATCCGTAAAGTCAGGAAGAGTTGAATGGCTTTAAACCCCATAGCTTTTTTATAATATTTATGGCTTCCTTTATCAGCTACCGTCATGGTTGATAGTTTGCTTACTTTCGATTCTACGACGGCCTAGTTTTGGTCGTGTTGTTGTAAATATTTAAATAATGCTTTTATCATGCTTCGTGGGCAGATTCGTTCAGCTTTGATGTTGTACCAGTAGTTCTTAGTGATACCGTTTTCCATTTGGACCGTTACGTCTTACATATTTACTGCCCTTAATAATTATTTCACGCTTTATTGTGGTCCTATTTTTATTCTGTGTTTGAAAGAGAAGGCGTGGCTACTCTTATGACCTATCCCAATAGCATCATGGTGCATAGCCATAGTGTAGTTTACTTTTAATCCAGTCTACTAAACTCTAGAAATAAGTCTTATAACCAGAGATCGGAATAGGTAGAGCTGTTTTATGTACTTGCCATAGGTTAGAATAATATGTATATTCCCCGAGACCCGGAATTTGGTTTTTGAGTAGTAAAATCATAAAAAAACTATTCTCGCCTCCGGGACTAATGAAAGATTACACTTCCTTTCTGACGGGTAAATATAAAAAGGACGGGATTAAGGATAGTATAATAAATAGATAAACTTGATTCATTAAACCACATATTTTTTGTGTAACAATATCTTATTCAAAAATCAACAATCATTTAAACATTTTTATTCTGAAGTTGTACAAAAACATTTACAGTTGAAAAATTTACAACGTCGCTCATGCGCTATTGGCTTACATAAACATCTTCACATTTTATACATATTGACAAAAATAATGAAATTCAATAAAATCCCGTAGTATCAGTCGGAATCCCGTGGAATATCCATATTAATATCAATGTTTACGGTCAATGAACCTAAATAGCTCTACCTATTCCGAACACTGAATACTGCATAGATGAGTAAAATATATCGAAGCGTCGATAGTCTAATCACTGAGGTGTAGGACTTGTGATTGGTTGCTGGTAATGTAAATTATAGCCACGCTGCTAGTTCACTTTAATAAACAATGTGTTGTCAAAATAGTCCGACGTATTGCGTCCTTGTAGCCTAGTTTATGTTCGGAAACCCAAAACGAAAACACTAATATCAATTAGTACTAACAATGAATCGCGTGTCTCGTCATTAAATTTCTCTGTTCTTTTTCCCCAAAGGCGGTCGTGCACATACAGGGTGTAAGCTCATTTGTTTAATAAACGTCAAAGAATACCTATTAGCAGTAATAAATAACGGAATTTCCTGTACATTTGAAGTAAACCACGCGACGAGAACACGCAATTATTATTAATTGTGTTCTTAGTTCAAATCTGAAGAATTATTATCAAGATTGGATTTTTATAAAAATGTTTGAAATTAAATAGCAAAATGTTTTGCGTCCTGTATATGAACTGGAGTTCTTTGCTATGTTTGTGCTTGAGTTTTAATTTCTATCGCGACTTGTTTTGTTAAATTATAAAGAATCACGCGCACACCAGCTAATTGGGGCCGATTTGTATTAGCGTTAATTTTTTACCGGTGATACTTAGCAAGTAGGCTTAACCCAGTTGTAAATTCTTTGTTGCCTATTAGCCTAGCTCTGTTCTGTCTCCTGCTTTATAAAGGGGGAATTTGATCATGTTTTTAATTACTTCTACAATGTTTTTTTTTCTACGAAACTCGTTCCAGGCTTCAGTTTAAACGTGTTTTCGGGCTTCAATAGCTCTCACCGCTGCTGGTTTTACGTAACAGGAAATGTAGAGGTTCAGAAAATTATGGTAGGATTCTTTACTAACCCTGCTGGGGTTTCAGTCTGCTGGTGTTGCGGCGATGTTCTAACGCGATACCGTGGCCCCGGAACGGAAGGGCTACTGAAGCAACAAAGTGAGCTTTTAATTGCTAAGATATGGAAGAGCGGAGTCTCCTAATACAGGCATTGTTTGCCTAAAAGGAGGCTCCAAACGCAAATCATTGTACAGACGCCAGCACATTATGCTACCCGAAACTGTCAAATTTTCCCAATCAACCTTGAACCTAATTTCTATAATAATAAAGTTGAAAATCTATTAAAGAAATTTGGCAGATTGTTGTAGCTTGATGTGCTGGCGTCTGTACATGAAGTTCTTGGTGTAATTAAAAAAAATATGTTCATTTCATTTTCAATTAGTAGAAGTCTGACACTCCCTGTCGCTCCATCCAGAACGGGAACTCAAGAACTCAATTCCATGATTTTTCGCCGAAAGGGGCATATTCACAAAATAAATGTATGCTGAAAACATATTTTCCCGAAATAATTTGAAAAATGCAAATTATAAGGATCATGCTGCTCAACATCTATGAAGCGCAAGTTCGGTCGTGTATGGAGTACTGCTCTCATCTCTGGGACGGATCTGCCAAATACCAGTTTGATGCACTTGAGTCTATAGAGAAACGGGCCAAAAGGCTCATCGGCAACGAGAAACTGGTGGAGACAAGGCTCCAGAGCCTAGAACATCGGCGACGTGTTGCAAGCCTGTCAGTTTTCTATCGGTTACAATTCGGGGAGTGTGCGATGGAATTGCACAGTCTTATTCCGCCAAGCCCGTTCCATCATCGGACTACAAGACAAACGGCGATGCGCCATCGTTACATGGTGGACATCCCACCCATACCCATACGCAATAGGTTACTTCTAGGCAAGCGTGCTTCATCTTCGACCACATCATCGCTTAAGATCAGGTGAGATTGTGGTCAAACGCAAGCCTATTAACTATATATATAAAAAAAAACATGATGACGATACTTCTCCCGTTTTACAGAGTTCAATTTCATTCCACGAAACGCCAATTGAAAATGAAACCGTTCACGTACAGATAATTACTGTTATTGTTTTACTGTTAAGTAGTATGAAATTGGCAGTTAATAATAAATTGCAGTTCGGTCAGTAATCATTATATTTTAACCACACGTATAGGATGTGACGTATCTGTGATGTTAAAGGTGTTTTCACACTTTTGGTACTGATTATTTGCGTCTTTTGGAAATACAGTTTCGCTTGTTCTTAGTGAAATTCTCCTTTACACTTGTTTTTTTTTCTTTACATAGCTAGATTTACTTATGTGATGTCACGGTTGGAGTAGTGGTTGAGCTCCTAGTTGTTACATTGTGTCGCAGTTTTGATTCCCGCGCGGATTTTTTTTGTATGGCCTACAAATAGTTGTTCCAAGTCAAGGTGTTTGTGCATATGAGTTTAAATGTTTGTAAACGCAACCACTATGCAGAAGAATGTGCAAGGCAAGGAATGAAAAAAAACGCAGTGATACAATTACACTACATTTTTTAATTTATTTGATATACATTTACGAAAATAATATATAACGGTAGATACCAAATCCATATCCACAAAAAAAAAATGACAATACTTTCATTGTATATACAGCTAAGATATGGAATTCCCTGTAGAAGTCTGCGTTTCCTGATATATCCTGCTATAACCTGGGTATCTTAAGTCAAGAGTTAATAGGACTCCTAGGTAAGCGTGCTTCATCTTCGACAACATCATCGCATACATAAGGTGAGATGGTGATCAATCGCGTACCTATTAACACTAAAAGATTGATGAATTAAGGTACTCGATCTGAAACAAGCCACAAATTGTTGTGTTTTTTAAATAAAAAATACACTTTATGAACCCGGCTGTATCCGACTTATTTCACTTCTAGGCAGCCAATTAACCACCCTAACGGAAGTGTTATTGTGTTGCTCTTACAATAGGTACTAGTTACTATTATTTTAAACAAGGGTTGGAAACAGAGCGACAGAGTGTGGGATCAACCGTATTTTTTCTAATTATAGCTTTAATGTGAATGTATGCGTATTTTTGGTATTTCACGCCTCAATAGTTCAGCGGATTTGGATATTTGGAACTTATACCTTGCGATGAAGTCGCTTGTACTAAGACATAGATACGGACAAAACCTTGCTTTAAGTCAAGACTGAAATTACTGAAGTTACTTTACAGTATCTCTCGTTTTAAACGGGAATATTTCCTACTACATTAAAACATTAATTAGTAAAACCGTTATTTAAAAAAGCTAATCGTACAGATATCACCAATTATAGGCCAATTACTTTGATACCCATTATAGCAAAGGTTTTTGAAAAAGCCATGCATGAAAAAATAATGAGTTTCTTAAATAAATACAATTTGCTCACAGAGAACCAATTTGGTTTTAGAAAAAGTAGTTCGACTACACTTGCGTGCTTTACTTTAGTCAAATTCATAACTGAAGCCCTTAATAATAAAATGTCAGTCTTATCAGTATGAGTAAAGCATTTGATTTTATTCCTCATGATCGCCTACTTTGTAAAATGGAAAAATATGGCGTAAGAGGAATGATTGGTTTAAAAGTTATTTATCGTGTCGCCAACAAAGAACTGTATTGTCCAAAATTTATACTAACAAAAAGACTATATGCAATTCTAACCTAAAAATTAATAACTGTGGTGTTCCGCAAGGAAGCGTATTAGGATCTCCATTGTTTGTCATATTGTACAGCCTTGGCCAAAAGTATTAGGCACCTTCAAATTTTCTGACTTTTTCGTGTTTAAGGTGAAAAATAAAATAAAATTGTTTTCCAATTTACTATATGCTTATAAAATAACAAAAATATACTAATATTTAGTTGGCCCACCCTTCGCATTGATCACAACAGCAATTCTTTGGGGCATGGTGCTTACAAGCTTTTTACAATCGGCTGCACTTATGGCGTCCCACTCTTGAATCAAAGCATTTTTAACGCTGATTTTGATGTAATACTGTGCTCTCGGACCTTACGCTTCAGAATACCCCAAAGATGCTCGATAGGATTGAGATTTGGGGATTGCGCCGGCCATTCTAACAAGTCGACACTGTTGTTTCTAAACCAGCGCATGGTGGCCGCTGATTTATGACAAGGAGCATTGTCTTGTTGGAATTTCACTCCATCTAAGTTGGTGTCACCGAAAATGCGTGTAAGCGAAGGCAATAGCGCAGTTTCGAACACATTTATGTACTTTTCACTGTTCATCCTGCCTTCGCAAACGAACATTTCGCCAACGCCATCGGCTGCCATGCAACCCCAGATCATAATGCTACCTCCCCCGTGTTTATCAGTGGGCACCACGCAATCTGGATGGTATTCCTCGCCGACACGCCACCTCACGTAGGTTACACCCGCAGTTCCAAATATCTGGAAAAATAGTAAAAAGAAGAATTTAAATTAGTGTTCATAGTTTTTCAACCGACGACCAAAAGAGGAGGTTATCAATTCGACGAGTATATTTTTTTTTTCTCTTTTTTTTTTTAATGTATGATCATCGATTACTCGAAGACGGCTGAACCGATTTGGAAAATTCTTTTTTTGTTTGAAAGGGTATACTTCGAAATTGGTACCATTTATCACCAAGTCAGGATCTGATGATGGGATCCTGGAGAAATCGAGGGAACTCTTCAAATATTATAGGCACACCTATGGCGTTTTGGGTATTTCTTATAGTAACTTGTCTTATAATAACTCTCAAAAAATACCATTTGGAGAAGTGGAACTGATGATGAAGACCACAGATGGCCGCCGAACCTAGTCAATAATAAGTATTTCGTGGATTGCGATTCGAATCCTTGAATATGGATGTTAAGCACTTTATGTTCGTCACAATGCATATGGTGATGTAGAGCTGATGGTGAAGTACCAGGAGAATTCCTCAAAAATTAACGGCCCAGCATTGGGAAAAGCAATATTTTGTAAAAGGTTATAAGTAGTTGACATTTAGGCTCTTTTAACTAGGTAAATTAAAAATCGACCAACTAAAAAGAGTGAAATAAAAACTTTTTACCAAAAAATTAAACCGACTCCCAAAAACACTGCAAAGTGAAAAATAACTTTAATTTCGGAAGTCGGTGCCAAAAACGAAAATACAAAACTAAAGACACCGACTACCGAAATTAAAGTTATTTTTCACTTTGCAGTGTTTTTGGGAGTCGGTTTAATTTTTTGGTAAAAAGTTTTTATATGAAATCAGACTAAAATAAGAGCGATCAATTTTATTGTTTTTAAGAAATGGTATAAATGCTTACCTCAAAGTTTGATTCATCGGACCACACAATATTTGACCAATCTTCCTCCGTGAAGTGTTGGTGACGTAGAGCCCATTCTAAACGGTTCTTTTTGTTATCTGCCGTGCCTACACAAAAATTGTTGTTGTTATAATTTTAATGAAGATTTTCTGCTATTTTAGTTTAAGTGAAGCGGTAATAGCCTAACGAGTCCTTACTCGTTAGGCTATTACCGCTTATATATAATTATTAGAACCCCACTTTTTTTTGTTTTACTTATTACACACTTAGTCACTCCAGCCAGACAAGCATATTTAGCTTAGTTGGAGGGTTCAACAAGATTTTTAGTAATATGAATTCTACCCACATTGTTAGTTCGTTATTTAGGTCTGCGTCTCTCCTGACATGGCCTAATATAGGACTCTTTAAAGTATACATCATCCTATTTTACTCAGTTGGGTAAAATATAAAGTTTATTCAGATGTTCGAGAGATATTTTATTCGCTTGAATAGAGTATGCAATTTGTAATCCTTTCTTCCAAATGCATAGGTATTAAGATATTCATGAATATATTGATGCTTTTGAATATTTAATTAAGAATTATAAAGGATTTGTATAATTATTGTAAATTTAGAAGTATCTATAACTTGCAATTTAAATATATATTAGTTCGGTGTGCTTAGAAGTCTGCATATTTTATAAGTAGTTGTACATTTTCATGAACAGACTAATGCATTAGAGAACTTTGAAAAGTTTTCTCACTTATAACTAGTAATCGCGTTTGGCTTACCTCCCGTGGACTTTTTGCGATAAAAACATAAGCCTCCTTTTTGCAGTCGGGTAAAAAGCTAGCGTATAACCTTCCTCAAGCTTCAAGCTACTTCTGTACCAAATTTCAACCAAATCCATCCAGTACTTTCGAAGGTTAGCGCGTTTAAACAAACAAACTCCGTTTCATTATATTTGTATAGAGATAAGGGCGAGCTCAATTAATAGTTAAATTTTCTTTCAGCGAATATATGAGTGATTGAGAACATAATTGAGTTTTTCTTTTGAATGGGCTATTCTTAATCACAGGACCAATGTGACTTCACTTTGAGTAGGTGATATTCAACAGTGCAACTATTTCAGCTGAAATGATACTGAACTCCATGTCAGGGATCTGTTCTTAAAAGTTTCTTTTGCATGATTTTGGAATTAATATTTTTGTAAATTACGTGATGCCATATGAGAAACAGCTAAAAATATATCATGTTGAGGAACAAGTCATACGTCAACCTGTGATTTCACTCGTATCTAAATTGGTATTATGAAGGTGGTGCAAGTCATAAGAATGACTTGACTTGATTATGAATTGATATCTCATAAGTTCTTATGACATTTTATTTTTATTAAAGATTAATCTCTAATTAACACAACAAGTAATCAATATTTTTGGAATTACTAGTGTCCCAATTTAGCTTAGATCAGGCGCAAATTTTATGTATAAATCCGTTTCTTTCATTGTATTCTAGTGAAAACCGAATTAAAATCCGTATCATGGTTTAGTAGAAGTAAGTCGAGCAACAGAGACATAGTAGGTATGGACAAACAAACAAAAGTCCATCATTTCCCTTGCTAAGTTTTTTTTTTTTTAATATGAACTGGATAGACTACTTTGAGATTCGTTTCATTAGTACGTAAGTACGTATCAGTATTTAACATAGAAAATGCTTGAATAAGAAAAGGTTAAAGCGGATTAATCATTTAAATTGAATATAGAGAAAAACTAAAAGCATTGAAAGCATTTTATACGGATACAGAGAACAACAAAGGATATACGTTTGTTTTAAAATTTCCTATGAAATCGTTACTGTGAAACTAAGAAACAAATATTTTAAGACCTAGAACTGCACTGCAGTGTGTATTTGTGATTTGAATACGAAGTAAAAGTTAAAAATGATTTATAAAAATATGAAGCCACGGAATAAAACGATAAAGCTTCTAATTGATTCCCATTTCTTTATTTCTAGAAAGTACTACCAACGTATTTACATTACTTTGTAACAGCATTTGAAAATTCTTATTTCTGAGTGTGTTATGATTGGGCAGCACAAACTATAAGCAATAAGAACAACCAAACCGGTTCCGAAGTTAGCGGGATGTATTCAACTCTTATCGGATAGACTGGCTCGTATAGCAAAGCAACTGTGAGTTTCTAGTAACCGCTGGTAGGTGGCGCTGTACATATACCATCATAGGTCGACGCTTACTTCTTGTCACTTGTACCCCGTCCAATATGAGTTCGCAATGCGCAAGGAGTCATCAACTTAAATATAATGGCATTGGGTAATAAGCTTAAAATAATAGTTGCATATGTTATGAATTGAAACAGTAGTATTTTTATCTATTGGCACAGTTGATTATAAATATTTAGTCTTATATCTTTTTTCCTTTTTCAAGCTAGTGTGTTTTACGGTCATACATTAAGATTTGTATAATTACATAGTGTACAAACATTTTACACGATTATACCCCATAAAGAAAGGGTGAATTTATGTAGTCTGACTTAAGTAGCTGGCATATATAATTTATGTTCAGCCAACTTATAACAACTTTTCAAATTGACATACATTTTCCACATATTTCTTTTTAACCTACATTTTATGCTAAATAAAAATACACTAGACTGTTCTATATTTTTAAAACCTAACCCTGTAACGCGAAAGTAATTTCATATGCTTATAACAATGTGCATTCAGCGTAAAGTGCGTGCAACGTTGAACGACATCAAAGTGAACGATTGGACGAGCTGTGAACGAGTGACCGGGTGAATGATTCCACACGCTCCGTTGAAAGTGACCGGGGTAAGTGCGGTCATTCGTACTTACGATGTTTAAACATTCGATTAGTCGTTCCTGAGTTTATCCTGGATGAGCTAAAAGATGAATTATAACAGGATATCCTTGTATATGCACGATTTATGATTTCCTTGGAAATAAAAGTCGTAATGAAATTTTATTGTTTAGGGTTATTTAAATGCGTAATGTAATTGGCTTCTTGAGAGTACCCATAATTGGAATCGAAGATTTATTGTTGTCAATTTCTGCAGCCTAATAATGTAATTCGAAAATGAATGGCATGTGCATTCATTTAGAAATAACCGTTCATGAATGCACATAAATCCATTGCTCGTTTGACTTTGCATCTTCCCTCAGCTGACCGGGAGAGCACTCGAAATCTCCCTCTCCCTTTCCGCAGCCTCCTGCCTTAAGACCGCTGCGAAGATCACTGCGATCCACGACGTTGATATACGATTCAATAAATCACCCTTTAACGATTATTTAAACATCCAATTCTTTTTACATCTTTATGACTACAAAATCTAAAAACCCGCAAAAAATTAAAATTCCATCTAATGTTAATTTTAAAATAAACCACGTAACAGGTCAGTGTCCAAGGGCCAAGTAATCCGTGAGCGAATGAGTGAGTGAATGAGTGAACGGCTGATTTATTTGCTTCAACCGATCCCGGCGGAATGGTAGCCAATGAGGGTAGAACAAAGACTTTGAATGAGTACTTATTTGGAATGCTTAAATAGACGTAAAGGGAAGCAGTGAATAGTGTTATATTTTTATCTGTACTGTTTTTTGGAAGTTGATTTTTTAGCCTTTGGTTTTTAGCGGCAGGAGTCGCTCAGTGCTTGAGTGATTACGCGTGGCTGATTGTTATCCATTATTTGAGTTTTGGAGTTCAGATATGCAGATACTCCTTATGAAATACTCAGCTGGATCCAGTTGTGATGAAAGTTGACCCAATATACTTAGGAAAAGGCAGATGATATGATGCGTGCTTACCCGTAAGAGTAACCTAGATAAAAATATTTCTTTAATAATCTCACCTATCTATCAAAAACTATAGTTTGCTACAAAACCCGAGAGAAACGTTTTAAGCATTTTTGATGATATTTAATGAGTAAGCTCTCACGTAAATAACGGGAAAAGGACCACACATCTCGACATAATTGGCTATTATCAACTACCGTTGTCCAAGTAAGAAAAACGTTCGACCTTTAACCAATTATCTTACGCCTACTAAATAAATTGTTTACAACCTCTGATAAAAATGACGGTGTCAATCATAAACTCATTTGTTACAAAAATAGTCAACCGTTAAGCACCAAATAGACAGCCCCGACGCGACAATGTGATTTTATAATAATTGATACATGGATTAAAACATTTCTTAAAGGCATCGTTGTCGCATTGTCGCGGTATGACTGTCAACGAAAGCCTTTATCATGGAGATCGTACCCAAAGTACGGTGCACAAAAAAGGTATATTTACCCCGGGAACTCCGACTCAATAGGTATTACACTCGAAATACTCCTTACAAAAGATTCTTGTTCTCTTCCATGTTAAGTAGAGGTTTTTAGATATGTACCGTCAGCAATAAAGTTTAGATTATTTTGCTTTATGTTTGTTTTACGTAATTTTTCTTACTGTTGTTTTGCTAACGATGTTTTTCTTTTTGTTTGCAGGTAAAGAATGTCCGTTATATTGAACTGGAGACTGCGATTTTTTTGGTGTCAACGATTTTGAACTGTAAGTTATTTATTAGTAGCCTTAAACAGGCTCATAAACTATCTATACTAATATTATAAAGCGGAAAAGTTTGTTTGTTTGTTTGCTTGAACGCGCTAATCTTCGAAAGTACTGGGTGGATTTTGATGAAATTTGGTATGGAAGTAGCTTGAAGCTTGAGGAAGGTTATAGGCTACTTTTTACGCGACTGCAATAAAGGAGAGTTATGTTTTTACCGTGATAGAATCCACGGGAGCGAAGCCCCGCGTGAGTACTAGTATAATATATAAAAGCGAATTACCACTCACTGGTTAATCACGAAATCTCAATAACTACAAGTAGTTGGGCTCTCAAATTTTGCACGTCCCTTTTAGTACGTAGATGCTCGCTAAGGGATTTTGCGAAATTCCCACGGGATCGGGATTTACACGGGAAAACCTTCCCACGCGAACCAAGTCGCGAGCAACTGCTAGTTTACTACTATATTTATATGTATAGGTACCAGCAGTAAATGTTACTCTATACCATGATCTAAAATTATCACAATATATCTGTGCATTTAATTGCTAAAGCTGGCATCGACTTTCTAACTCTGATGAACCCTAAAAAACGTAACCTTAATCCACTTAGTAGTACTCTGCAACTTATGTAAAACTAGCTTCTGCCCGCGTATTCTCTCGCGTAAATAATTGTAAAAAAAAAATTATCGTAAGTTATTCTCCATCTATCTCTCTACCAAAATTTACCAAAGTCGGTTTAGTTGTTTAGACGTGAAAGTGTAACAGAGAGACAGACTGAATTACGTACCCCTTTTAGTTGTTAAGTCTTATTTGCTTCTGTTATGGTGTACAATAACGAGTATATCTATCTTCTTATTTATTAAGGTATAATATTAGTTGGTATTTGTAAACAATACACGATCACCAGCTTAAAACTTCGACCAAAATCAACGAGCCTAATTTATTCTCCTGTCTGTACACCCATTCGTCTCGCCAAGGGTTTGTTGCTGAACAAAGGTAGCAGAAACCAATTTGTTACGTGATAATATGCCCCCACCTCCCTTCGACACGAAATGAGCCCAGCCTCCTCTTTGACAATAAAACGAACGCTTACTTGTTTTGATAATATACGCTTTTGTTTCACATGTGATGGGGTGATGGTAGGTAAAGATCTGGGGCTGCGGGAATGCTTTAACGAGATACCACATCCCGGGCAACTGATGGAAAGGGGTGGGTTTTTAGTCAGTAGAGACTTCTACTGACTAACGCTCCTTTCCACTCCACCCAAAGCCACAGTCGTATAATGATTTACCTCCGAAAAAAAAATGTGTTTAGTAGCTAAAGATGAACTAAATAAAAAGTCCAAGTCAAGTCCTGACAGTTCCGAAGACAAGAGAGAGTGAGTTTTATAGGGTTCCGTAGACGTAAAATGGACCCCTTATAGATTCGTCATATCTTTCTGTCTGTCCATCTGTCTGTATGTCACAGCCATTTAATTCCGAAACTAGTAGGACTGCACATGTGAAACTTGGTAGGTAGATGTATTCTGTTAAGCGCATGAAAATCAAAGTTATTTTGTGTAGTTACTACGGAACCCTTAATGGGCGTCTGAGTCGCACTTGGCGCATTTTTTATATAATAGGCTCGCGTTTGACCACCATTTTACCTGATAGTAAAATTTGGTTTGAAAGTAGTTCGAAGAATGAGGAAGATTAAAGGCTTTTTACCTGATTTGAAAAAAGGAGCATAATGTTTTATCGTGATAAAGTCCACGAGAACGAAAAACCCAGCAACAATGCTAGTAAAAAAATTATTTTCAGTTTGTAACATTAACTCATTTATTTATGTTATAAATTACAATAAAGACTTTATCTATCTATCTGTTCAATCATACTATTCAAATAACATCTACTTGAAGTGACAGCTAATATTTTATTGTTTTAGGTACTACTTAAATATTAACTGTCCGGTCTAGCAGATGTTATTTTTCATTCCAGCAGAATGTTGTATTTTTTTAAAGGATACGACTGGCCTTCATAATATTATGTTTTGACAGACACACCTGTCATCTAAAAGATAAAACAATTTAATAAGAATATTGCAATTGCAATGCAATATAGTGTGATATTAAGGGCCACTTGCAGCAACACTTTAAATCGAGATTTACAGTACCAAAAACTCGATTTAAAGTGTTGCTGCAAGTGGGCCTAAGACATAAAAAGCCCCTTTGACTTGACAATTGTTGATAGGTTAGTATTAACACAGGCCCGTTGGTATAGTGGTCAGTGGCCCTGACTGCTATGCGCAAGGTCGTGGGTTCGATTCCCACCTAGGACAAATGTTTGTGTGACGAGCACGGTCATTTGTTCTTTGTCTGGGTGTAATTTATCTATAATATGTATGTATTTAGAAATATATATGTATGTCTATCAGTTGTCTAGTACCCATACCACAAGCTCTGCTTAGTTTGGGACTAGATGGCGTTGTGTGACAAGTTGTGGAATATTATTATATTATATTATTTAACCATAATCTTACTAGATAATAAGCGATTATGCGATCGAAAATGAAGCACGCTTACCTAGAAGTATCCTATTCAATCTTGACTTGAAGAAATTATATAGTTATCAGGAAACACAAACTCGGACAGGGTATTCCACTCCCTAAATGGAAGTACACCGACTAAAACAACACGGAACTCACTAATGATTCACAAAACGAAGTCTTCCGAAGGCTCCTTTTTTTATTTTATCGGAATCGCAACTCAGCACATAACAGAAACATCAAAATCCAAGTTCCATCCGAATTCCAATAAAACGCTAAATCCGTCTTACTGCCAATATTACCAATATATACCGTTCTACCAATATTTGTCAAAGGCAAAATCACCTCAGGAAGGCTTGTAGGGCGGGGCTGAGTTGAAAGGCGCGTACTGGCGTACTTTGGCGTACCACAAGACGTAAAGGTGTATATCCAATACGCCGTCTCTAGTAAGACGTAAGATTATGCGTGAACTTTGCATAAAATACTTTGATTTTCGCTAAGACTTTCTTTGTCAAAGGTTCTATTAGCATACTGTGTAGATTGATCAGTGGTTGGCCTTAAATTGTATAATACAAAGGGTGTTTTGTTACGTTAGGTAAAATCTGCGTGTGAGAGTGTTAAATAAATTTTGTCGAATAGTTTACAATTAATATGGAAACATTTTATCAATTTATAAAGTTTTTTTAGTTCCCAATCCAACCAATATAATCCCAACCGTGTACCTACATGCTTTTAGAGTTTTGTAAGTGCCATAAAGTCAGTGGCCTGCCAATATAGCGAATTAAACGATAGTTTCAAAATGTCGTTCCGTACCAAGATCTCCTTTCCCTTTCATGGTATAGACTATACCTATACATATACATGTGGTGCGGATGCGGGGAGGTAATAGGTACGGCTTCTCGAAGGACCAATGGCGCGGAAATGTAATTTTGGCAGTGAAATATTGACCACACACAGTAATGAGCTGTGGATGCCAGGACAGCAGGAGAAGATGTTGCACGTGTGTTGAATCTCTTCTCTTAGTTGCTGAGCACTTTCACTCAGTCTTTATTTTGTCAGACGTGTGCTGGTCAACACGGATAGTTGATAGTTTTTAGATTTATAGATATATTAGCGGGTTTATTAATTTTTGGCGCGGCGCGGAAAAATAACTTAGCGGTAGTGTTCTAACGAAGACACAGAGACACAATATGGCTACCTTTTTCTTACGAATCACAGCGTCTGAGCGATGATTGGTTGGCGATGAATGCGCCAATCAGTGGCGCGTGTGGTGAACATTTCTTCTCTCTCTCATTTATGGGAATTGGATATGAGGAAGGGAGATATGGTTAGCTCAAAAACTGCGGTCAAGAAAAATCTGTATTCTAATATGTAAGATGCGTTCGGAAATATGATGATAACAACATAATTATACCATTAGAGGTGCGTTCCGAAATGTGACAGTAGAAAAAATTATAAATTAAATAAAACTTGCGCAAGCAACATGTGCGATCGTATATATGTTACCGGCCAAACCTGATTTCAGGACAAACTAGTTTTGCCTAGGCTAAACTAGTTCTTCCTATACGCGATAGGATTAACTAGTATAGCCTAGTCCAAACTAATTTGTCCTGAGCCCGATAGGATAAACCAGTTTAGCCTAGGCCAAACTAGTTGATCCTGATATAAATACGCACACTCTAGGATTAACTAGTACGGCCTAGTCTAAACCAATTTAGTAGAGTCGAAAGTAACTGAGCAAACATGTCAGGACTGTTCCACAAACAGATGCCAGTGCAAGAAGGCAATGATACTCTGCAATTCTAAGTGCCACCAAAGCACACCATGTAAAAATAAATAACAATTTTAATAATTGAGATATGATTATTGCTTCTATTAAAAAAACACTTATCATTTGTTATAGTATGATTGTTTGTATTACCAATTATCCATAACTTTTAACGACGAATCATTGTTTTAATAAAAATGATTAACTGTCCAATTACGGAGTATTTTATTCAGTTTATCTATTTATTTTGACTTTCTAGATATACTATAATATTTAGACTAGGCCATACTAGTTTATCCTAGACTGTGTAATGTTTCCTTTTTATAAGGCTTTGATACTTACGTTATAACATCATTATTAGTTTAGAATTTCCTAATATGCTGATATTAAGCTATTTTTTCTGCAATATTTTGTTAGGATGGTTATTATCAGTATTCTTCCAGACTTCTCTGTTTGAGGTCTAGGCGTAGATTCACCTCCCCCGTCATCTCTCTAGCTAAATCGAGTTTTAAGCATTTGAATGAGATTCTAGAACGAAAAGAGAAATAAATATAATAACCTTTTTTTTTTTTAACGGGGGGAAATCCTCATGGACTACCTCCGCCTGGGGAATGGCGGAGGGGTGTGCCGGATTCTTACCGGCTAAAACCACCCCGGTGTCTACTCACACGTGCGTGGGGGGCCGCGGGAAACCTAATTCTTCCGCAGCCCCGCACTAGTGCTGGTCGGGTCTGTCCCGGCCTCGCCTCCTGCACGGGGTAGTGAGGTGTTGAACTACCCCGTGCATCACCTCAGAGGCGCGCGCCGACACCCGCGCGCGCCTTCGACTCGGGTCCATCAAATAGGGGGCGGGGGACTTCCCCAAGTCCCTCGCCCCTGGACCCATTCATGGGGGCTGGAAAAGGGCGTTGTCCGCCCTTCCCCTGCGCCCGGTGCGCCTTCTGCGGCCAGGGAAGGGAGTGGAGATCTCCCTCTCCCTTTCCGCAGTTTCCTTCTGCGACATCACGTCCTCGCAGAAGGACACCACCGCGTCCCACGACTCTGCGCTGCCGACCATACTCTGCACTACGGCCGGCAGCGACAAATCGCCTCCTACTTCATTTGTGAGGACACGGCGCTGCTCCTCCCAAGCTACACACTCGGCGAGCGTGTGTTGCGCCGTGTCCTCCCCGCAATGGACGCAGTGGTGGCACCAAGTGTCCGGCTCTCTGTCTATGCGGCACAGGTACTTGCCGAAGCAGCCGTGCTCCGACAGCACCTGTGTCACTCTAAAAGACAGGGAGCCGTGCCTTCTCCCGAGCCAGTCGTCGAGTACTGGCCGGATGCGATCTAACCTAGCTCAAGCAATGAATTAAAAAGAAAAACTAGTTCTGTCACTAATGACTTTACAGAAACGTAAACAAACAAAATATTGCACAAAAAATAGCTTAATATCAGCATATTAGGAAATTCTAAACTAATAATGATGTTATAACGTAAGTATCAAAGCCTTATAAAAAGGAAACATTACACAGTCTAGGATAAACTAGTATGGCCTAGTCTAAACATTACAGTATATCTAGAAAGTCAAAATAAATAGATAAACTGAATAAAATACTCCGTAATTGGAAAAATAATCATTTTTATTAAAACAATGATTCGTCGTTAAAAGTTATGGATAATTGGTAATACAAACAATCTTACTATAACAAATGATAAGTGTTTTTTTAATAGAAGCAATAATCATATCTCAATTATTAAAATTGTTATTTATTTTTACATGGTGTGCTTTGGTGGCACTTAGAATTGCAGAGTATCATTGCCTTCTTGCATTGGCATCTGTTTGTGGAACAGTCCTGACATGTTTGCTCAGTTACTTTCGACTCTACTAAATTGGTTTAGACTAGGCCGTACTAGTTTATCCTAGAGTGTGCGTATTTATATCAGGATCAACTAGTTTGGCCTAGGCTAAACTGGTTTATCCTATCGGGCTTAGGACAAATTAGTTTGGACTAGGCTATACTAGTTAATCCTATCGCGTATAGGAAGAACTAGTTTAGCCTAGGCAAAACTAGTTTGTCCTGAAATCGGGTTTGGCCGGTAACATATATATTTTGAAACAACGCCAAAGGAAATATAATGTTTTGGCGCACCTTACATTAGTACGCCATTTTACCTACACTTTTGGCATCCATTTTTAATGGACAATACAATAAACTCTAAAAATCGTTGTGATACATACAACAATACCAATTACCATAAAAATAAGGCCACTTACTGTTAAAAAGGGGACAAAATTACATACTTTCAATAGCGTTCATAAAATAAAATATGAATAAACGGTTTACGGTAGAAATAAGTTAAATTAATTTGACGAGGGGTTGTCAATAAGTTCCCTTTGCATACGGAATTTATTTTGAAATTTTCTCGCCTGTCCCAGCCCTCTAATCTCTTGTGTTATGATCGTTGATATTAATAAACTGGAAGCGATATCATAATAAACGTGATTCTATCTGAATTCTGATGTTATCATATTACTAACAACGTATTGGGTATATTATGCTAACCTTATACAAATTTTGATAGCAAAAGTGTTTTTTAAATATATATATAAAGAGAACTAGCAATGTGCATTACTAGCAATCTTGTTAACCCCTTTGTATGTTGTGCCTGTCGAGTATTTCAAAACAACTGAATTTTCTCAAGTGTTTATATTTATTTACATGATACTAAAACACAAACGAAACTTTTATAAATTTTATCGGTCTGTATTTCTGTTTGTTCGTGCTAATCTCTGGAACAGCTGAACTGATTTGAGTGAGACTTTCACCGCAGAAAAGATGTTTGGGCAACATATTATTAGGCTACGTTCATCCCGTAATTGCCATAGGATCAAGATTTACGCTGTAAAATCCGCATAAGTAATATTTACGCAGCAATAAGGAATTCTATAATAATGTTGCTCAATTAGTTTATAGCTTGCGATATCTAAGAATCTTGTAATACACAGACTACAGATTTTATGGGTTTATTTTTGCATGAAAGAAAGCATGTAAAGTAAAAGATATCGAATCAAAACCATGTAAAAGCTTTGTGGAATTCAATGTTTCTTACCGGAAGTATGGTCTGTTAAATAATTTTATGATCACTATCATCTATGATGTATTAGACCATAATAATATGATATGAGACTTAATTACAAATGTAAGCCTGAGCTTTTGAAAACACTTTTGACGTCTTTATAAGGTTATAGCAATTTGCTGTATTATTTTGTTATATGCCATCTTTAATATAAAAGACTCATTCGATAACATTTTAGTCGTATTATAGTTAATTTACGATTTATAGTTTGATTCAAATTCTTCTGATTAAAGATTTTTGGTTTGAAATGTGCTAACTAGCTTTATCTCCAGATCCTAGTATGTTTATGCTGTTTAATTGCTTTCTTTTGTCACATAATGTTGCGATCAGTACAAATTGCTGTATATTGAATTTTAATAAGAACTAAATGTTGATTTTATTGACAAAAAGCGCAATAAATACGTATACTCGACAGATGATGAACTAAGGAATCTATTTCGTATATATGAGGTCTTCAAGAAATATGTAAATAACATTTGTTTTGATGAATTTATTGACATCGCACTTGTCCAGAATAAACGCGTTATAGCATTTATGTTAATCAAAAGCAGAGATCATGTATAAATCCAATATTCTGATTCTTAGAATAGTGGGTTTACAAAGCTATAATTATCGACATACTCTGTTCTGTAAAATCTACTAGGGATGTTCAAAACCTCTGATGCGTGATGCGAAAATTCCGTACGACCTCAGTCACGTCTTGATACCAGATTGTGGTCTTTGAGCCCAAAGATTAACTGGTAGAGAATGGCTTCAGCATTTAGTTCGCCCATTTAACCACTATTGTAGGTAGGTACATAAAGTTTAAATAAATAAATCATTTAATGGTAAAACCGCATCTCTTCTAAGTCGATTGCGTGGAAGTACGCACAGCCTCCTGAATGGTATATCAGCCAAACTTGTCTGTTCTATAGTTTATACAATGGTACAAAGGACTAAGTAACAACAAAAAGGACTAACTGCTTACTATTGTTTATTAATTAAAAATATTTTATTTCATTATGATGTATATGTTATTTTATTGTCGTGATGAATCTTTTTTATCTTTTCTAAATAAATATTGAATACTTAAAAATACAAATACCACGGTCAGTCACTTCTAGTAAACGTTAACGTGGTCTAGTTAGTATCGGGAAACGTATTAAATTCGTCGTGAGTACCCAAGCACCCTTTCGTGTCGTAACGAAGTCTGTCCGGTCCGTCCGGCCGTGTCCGGGTTTGTCCGAGCCCTGTCCGGACTTTACCTAAACTTGTTTGGATTACGTGTCCAATTTAGACGTATTTATACTTATTTTTATATATATTTGTTTTGGACGGTAATGGGCAATAGCGGCTTATGGTGAATTTAGACCGTTGTTGTGACGTCTTTTTTTGGGTATGAAGTATTTTTTGGGATTATTTGATTGTTTTTTGTTTAACGCGTTAAGGCAGCCGCAATTTGATTGTACGACAACGTTGTGACAAAAAAATATTTTCTCTGGGTAAATGTAGTTAAAGTTTTACCACAGTTCTAGTACAAATTGAAGCTTGCGCTAACGTAATCCAGTAAGTATGTTGAAAACTCGCACTGTGACCGAAGATGATTAACAACAATAAGTCCGTCCTTTACTTATTTTTGTAAGTATGCCTATCGTATACAAAAAGTTTGTCTTCATAATTATGTAATTATATTTTTTTTTCACGAGCCTAGTTATTAAAGAATTGTGCCGTCAAAGTGAAGGTATCATTGTCAAGGAAAATTGAGTGGATTTTCCTTTAATTGTCGGTGTAGAATCAAGCTCTTTTAGATGACTTGTTTTTTTTTTAATACCCCGACGTTAAATAGACCGCGGTGTCTGGTTATGTACAGATAAAAATATATTTACTTTGGATATTATTAAATTAATCAACATTTCGATCATCAACTTATCTTTAGTGTCACTTTAATGTCATGTCGTAACCAGCTTAAAGTGTAACCAGAAGCGACCAACCACTCAGGCTCCATACAAAAAAGTTGATCAGGTTTCGTTCGTCGCTTCAAAAGTGATACTACATCATTTTTCATGTCAATTTAGTATGAAAAAATACCTCGTCAAAAATTTTGTACCGAAAATGGGTTGCATAATTATGATTCTTGCTGCCACCAAAACTTCGGGCCATTCAACTCACTCCACCAAAAGCTATGGGCATTAAAGCTGCTTAAATGTGCATAACTTATTACAGCATTCATGTGCAAATACGACCCATTTTTGTAACGATAAAATACATATTTATCGATCCAACTCTACCTACCCTTATAACGATTCTGCAGAGACACTCCCAAAATTTTCATAAGCAATGTTTTAATATTCATCTTGTTGCTAAGAGTTGTACAATTTTGGTGAAGTTATTTTAAAAAATCATTATAGTGGTACGACTGAGAAAGGTAAGCAACTGTTGCCAAGTTACCGCTTTACGACAACGCCTCTTAATGAAAATGAAAGTCTCGTCGAGTTTATTTTCATTCTACCCTCGGATTACCCGCAATACGGACGTTGAACGGGGGAATCGTAGTAAAGCAAATACTAGCCATGTGTGTGCAAATATTGTGTCCTTGTTGCCAGTCCCTACGGATGGTATATTGTTTGGTCAAAGAACTTGGGGTCTTTTGGTTAAATACTACGTATTTTTGTATTGCGGTGTCGTTGTTTTAGTTAGTCGTATCTACCCCTTTTAGTCTATTTTACCCTTGTGGGGTGGAGTGTCTAGTTTATCCTACGTATTTGCCCTGCTCGACGCTAACTTAGATGTTGGTTTTAATAATTGTACTTCTCAAGTTTCTGTCAGAATTATTCTAATATTTCCATCCCTTGAGGATAGTTTTAGGAGACTGTGATGTTTTATCTGATGGTGAGACGGAGACACTCACAACTCGTGCAGATAAAATCGTAATTAAATTTGCAAAACGCAAAATGCAATTTAAAATGATGTCATTGTAAATATTTGCGCTGAATGTAAAATGGTAGATATGAGTAATGACTCTCCTGGGACTAACATTGCGCGCTTTAACTAATGTTGAAACAACCCACATTGTGCCGACTTCGTTAATGCTATTGATATTTGCTGATAAGTCCGTGTTACTCAAATAACTTTTTAGATGTCTATACTCTATATATAGAAAGGATTCCGATAGATTTGCGCTTGTGAATGAATGTATTAGAAATAGGATAACTATTAGAATTTAGGGCTACCGGGCCAACTAAAGCCCAAAACCTAAGCGATCGTGGCAGTATTAATACCCTTCAAGATCCAGGATTCAGAGTCCAATTCTAATTTAATCCCCTTGGATTATTATCCTTATAATAGTAATCGAAATATATTTTCGTAATAACTCGCGTTTCCTCTAATTGAAATATTGCTAAGAATCTCGGGAAGTCCTACCAACTCCCAGATATTTAATATCGCTCTGCATTTCATTTAGAAAATGAATTTGCGTATTGTGATTCCATCCAAGTTCTAAAATTTAATCAAAACAATTGAATTTATTGTTTTCTTTATTATTAATAATGGTTGTATTTTTTGTGAAAATTCAATTTCCCGGGTTGTGTCTTGTTCTAATTTTGTCGTTGCCCTTTATTGTTGGGTATTAGTTTTCATATCGGATTGTCTATTTGTTGTAAAAGCTTTAAAATATTAGACTTTATTATTTGTAGCTATTACCTACCTCTTTTATTTGCCCTTCATAAAACGTTTTACACTAGTGTAAAATTACCAAGTAGAAACTATGTAGTTTCCTAAGTGTACATAAATCCTTATACTAGTTTTTACTCCCAGCATCGCTCGCGTTATAAGTGTTTTTTTTTTATCACTGAAGAAATCCGTTGTCGGTCTCAAGCCCTTTAACTATCTACTCATCCATAATAATTAATAATATCACTCAGTTACCTCATTTTGATGCGGAAGAGAGAGAGAAACACGCTTTCGCATTTAAACATAATATTAGTTGGAATTATGTCGTAAAATAATGAACACCGAGTTCTTCCTTCTTTACATAAAACGAACTAATTTCATGCGTATTATATTACAACTGAAGATTCACACTTCTTTGAAGACCACAAAAAATCGTAACTTTCACAATCCTACGTACCTTCCTCGAAACCCCTAACTTTAATCAAAGCGGAACAATATCCAGAAATACTTTATTTCTTTCGACAACTCTAAGGTGTAGTAGTCCCCAAAATAGGATGGGTTTGGGGGCCGTCAAGAAATAAGGCCGATTTACAATCAGGTATGGTCTGAATAGATACAAGGATATGGTTTATATGGTAACTGCATGTGATTTACATTTTATCTTTGTCTGTAAGGCCCCTTCGGTGGATTTTTATTTGACTTGCAGGAAGAAACCGGGGTTGTTATCGATAGGATTTGCGGGTTGAAAAAAGCTTTAACAATAATTTATTGCTAAAAAAATGTCAAATTCGTCATTCATGTAGGCCTTCATAGGCACTTGATGTTAGAAGCTGTTACAATTTGACGTTTCCTATGAAAAAATATCGGCAAGAAACTCTATGGTTTTTATTTTGTTTATGGTAATTCTAAACGAGTTTTGAGACTTAATTTGTGACCGGCTGTGGGAACTTAACTTACCATACGGCAATCAGAGTTTAAAGTCCCGAGTCTTATATGATTCTTAGAGGAAATCAGGCGAGAAGCTACATTATAATTATAAAAAATATATTTGTTTTCTTTCTGTTGAACATTTCTTTCACCTTATACTTAAATATGCCAGGTGTTTCTATATATAAATAATATCTGCTTAAAAGAAAGGCAACACTAACAAGGGTCCTCCAATGATTCCGAGATAGGATACCATGAAAAGTTAAATTGTTTCGCAACCCAACCGCAAAAAACGACGGTAACAGAAATAATATGCCAAAAATATCCAGTTGGGATACAGAGACACACAGTTCCGGAAATATCTTTACGTTTTATGGGGTAAGGAGAACCCTTAGCTTGAAGTAAAAATGGAAGTAAGATGTGATTAAATTATATAATCTTTATTTATCTAGACATTATGCATTAAGGTACAAAGGCGGACTTAATGCCGTAGGTATTCACTATTAGCCGGGGTTGTGGGAATGTTCTAACGACGATACCGCGGCCCCGGACCGTAGACACCGTTGAACGAACAGGGTTGGTTTTCAGTTAGCAGAAGTCTGGCACTCCCTTCCGCTCCAACCAGATTAGAAGGAGTCATTGGATGGTTTCCTACCAAAAAAATTCTTCCCGTGTGCCAATATTTGATTTCCATATCTATCTGTTCATTTATTTTATTGCTCGAATAATATTAAAATTAAACTCTCCATAATTATATATCCCGGATTAACAGATACATGTTAGCTTAGTAGATCTCAACACCACATGTCGCAGTAATCGCTGAGTTCGGACAATTTCTGAACACCACCAATTCTGAGTACTGCTTCCCTTTCCAACATTATCTGCAATCAGTGTCACACACGTGTCTAGCACGTGTTTACATTATTTGCCACAAGTGCTGACCAGCATACTTAGACCCCTGTTCTTGAACAACATAATATTCTTTTCTTTTGTTAATTGAACAAAGGAAGGGATGCCAGGCTCAGCTAAGCTGGTTCTCCAGTACCCCATGCTTTTAGGTGTCATATGCCAATGTCACACTTGCGGTATTGTGTGATATTATGATCTTTATGAGTTTTCCTACCTCTAGGGGATTAACCGAAAGTTTTCACTAAAAGTTTATCTCCGAGGATACTACAAAATAATTGGATAAAAGAAAAAAAGTGAAAAGATAGTGCATAACTAACCATGAAATGAGGGGAATCAGACAGTAACGAGTAATCGTGATGTCGTGAGTTCAAAACCGGGTGCGTAGTTTTTTCTTACACATTATTAAATACATCACTTCTCCAAAGGGTGAACTACAAAACGTTGATAAAAAACACTCTACAACAACATAAAGAAGTCTTTGTTACATAAACAGGAAAGATTTGTTTGATGGCCTAGAAAGATACGATGTTTTTACGAATCCCTTACAAAGGAATTTAGAAGCTACCGTGGAAAACGACTCAATCAATCGTAGGATAAAAAAAAGAAATAATTTTAATCTAGGACTATTTTGTAGGCACAAAACAAAAGAATCGCTCAACTTCATGATTTTCGAATTTCGAGCAGGTCTTACCGTATGCTCCAAATTCAAAAATGCGACTGCACATCTAGCCGACTTTTTGTCTTCAAAAACAGTCAAAGCTTTGACCCGAAAACTGTAAAAGCCCATCACCGGTTAGGAGTCAGGTACAGTGGCCCATGGGCGTGTCCGATGTGGAAATTGCATTTCACAACCCTTTGTCGGGGGGGTTTTTTGCTTACCCACTCAGGTGTTGATTCGACTCACAACTAGACTGTATTTGGCGCGTGTGAGGGTAATCCTAGTTGATTAATTTACTGTTGATTGTCGTCACTAATGAAGCCACTGATTCTGTCTAAATGGGTGTAATCAATAGGATTGTTCGTCGCTTAGCAGACAAATAGCGGCATGACTGAATTCTTTTTCAATTTGGGCAATAGTTTGCGTTTAGGCTGAATGTGTAGTTGCATATTTGTTTTTTTTTTTTTTGTATTTCCTTTTCAGTCTCGACTAGTCGGCTCGACAACAAGCTTATGTAAAAAAAAATTCCTCAAAGTCAAAGGTATAACCATTAAAACCAAAACGTACAAAGCCCGCAATCCGTAGTGAAAGACCAAACAGAAAACAAATACATATCGATATCAAAGAAACGCATCCTGTGCAAGATAAAACAAAAACAAATTCGTATGTTATATACAGTTCAGTACCTATGCAATGGAGCGTGGAACGTGGACGCCAATTATTGGCCGCTGGATTTACGTCGCGTCACTTTTCTGGCCGGTGATTGACTGACAGCGGCCATCTTTTTTATTCTCTTTTTAAAAAACTAGCATTCCTCCTGTACAGAAGAGAACTAGCTATTATTAAATAGTTTAAGGCTTGTATTCATGCCAATAACCTTGACCATTTGGGCGGAGCTAACGACCCCTCTCTGCGCGCCACTCCGCGCAGCTCTCCACTACCCGCATGCAACAGAAAAGAGAGGCGCGCTCGGCCCGCGCCCGCGCCGCCAGCATGCGTCGTCGCTTCGCCTAGTCTCGGCACAGAGTATCGAAATCACAGAAGGTCAAGTCATCGTGAAAGTTAAATTCATTTTTATTTGTACCGCATGAAAAGTGGTCAAATTTTGTTTTTATTTATTATCTATTGATATAGATGCAGTTTGAGTATGTACTGTAGAAACTATACCTCTATTATAGATCAGCCTGGCTCGAAACATGAGGTAAACAACTTGATGTATCTTTTTAACTAAATTATCTATTATTAATAATAATTATTATTATTATTATTATTAATTATTATTTGTTTGTTTTTTTGTTTGTTTGTTTGCTTGAACGCGCTAATCTCAGGAACTACGGTTCTGATTTGAAAAATTCTTTCAGTGTTAGATAGCCTATTTATCGAGGAAGGTTATAGGCTATATATCATCACGCTAACACCAATAGGAGCGGAGCACTAATGAAGAATATTGCAAAATCGGGGGAATTTTTTTCCACGCCGACGAAGTCGCGGGCGGAAGCTAGTATATAAATAAAAATTAATGGCTAAATGTGTTGCTAAGCGCAAAACTCAGAAATGGCTGGACCAATACGGATTTTTTTTTCGAATATTCGTTATAGTCTGAGGAAGGTTTCTATTAAGAGAAAAATGGTAGGTAGGTAGGTAAGGTAGGTATGTAGGTAGGAACTTAGAGTAATAATAAATTAAAAGGTAGATAGGTAGTATAATTATTACTAGTGTATGTCATATTATTTGTTACATTTTTTATAAACAAATAGATTATAACTAAAATTCACTGAAATTTAACTTTCTTTCACCAAGTATTTTTATTCTTTTGGTTGGTTGAACTTCTTCATCCTCATTTATTTCTCCGTGTTCACATAATATTTATTTTTAGAAATTTTGATAGCCATATAAAATCTTGTTCTATGTTTTCTATTCGTCCTTCTTCGTTCTCGTTTTCTTCATTTTTCTCATCAATCTATTTTTCTTTCCTTAGTTCTATTTCCTTCTCTTTGTCGTTTTCTTCTTTCTCTTGTACATTATCTTAACTCTATCTCTCTATCTCAACTGGCGGCTTCGTCCGTATGAAGAGAAACCGGTGCATATCGGCTTAAGCCAGGCCTCGCTCAGACGAAGCGCACACACGCGCTTTGCTTGTAGTAGTGTACCTATCATACCGCAGTTGTATGAAGCTTACCCTCTGTCCGTTTACTCTGTGCTATCTACTTTTATGCGAGGTAAGTAAAGCGATAGTTTATAATGAAATATGTAGATAAAACTTTAAACTTACCTTGATAATAAATGTATACCCTTTTGTTTGTAATATTTTTTAGACTTCTCTTCATTCGTTTCTGCTTATTCCCATGTTTTACAAACTAAATTTAAACACTACTAAAACTGTTAAATACTATGAGTTTATAACACTAACACTACTTATAGATCCATAGAATACTCTTTAACTTATAAACAAGAATCAGAAATAAAACTTTTTGACGAATCGAAAATCGGTTCTATTTTTTGATAATAAGTTTTATTTCACGCTTTTTAGTGGGTCGGTTTGTAATTTATCTAGTTACAAAAGCCAAAATGTCAACTACTTATCACCTTTTACAAAATATTGCTTTTCCCGGTGCAGAGCCGTTAATTTTTGAGGAGTTCTCCTGGTACATCACTATCAGCTCTACTTCACCATATGCATTGTGACGAGCATAAATTGCTTAACATCTATATTCAAGTAATCTAATCGCAATCCACGAAATACTTATTATTGAGTTGTTTCGATGGCCATCTGGGGTCTTCGTCATAAGTTCCACTTCCGCAAATGGTGCTTTTCGAGAGAAACTAAACAAGGTACTATAAGAAATACCCAAAACGCTATAGGTATGCCTATAATATTTGAAGAGTTCCCTCGATTTCTCCATGATTCCATCATCAGATCCAAACGTGACGACAATGGAACTAACTAGAATGTATACTCTTTCAAACAAAAAAGAATTTTCCAAATCGGTCCAGCCATCTGCGAGTAATGAAGTAACATCTTAAAAAAAAAGTTCAAGACGAATTGAGAACCTCCTCCTTTTTCTAAAGTCGGTTAAAAAGCTATTCCACTATTTACAAAATTAATTTTTGCAGTAATATTTTACGATATTATTTCGTAGTGCTTGAGCTCTCGCAACGTGACGTACGTCCACCTAGCAACACGATGCGCCCCGCACTGAATTTGTGGACGAGTGCGGGGGTGATGTAAACGCAGTCTTTAATCGGACGCATTTTTAATTTATTGTAATAAAAATAATACATATTTGTAAAAAGTAACAAAACCAAATTATTTTTATTTGTATTGCAAAGCAGTAGTATATTTTTTATACTCTTTTGATAAGAAATTAAGGAGTAAAATGGTTTCATCTCAATGATTTGGAGGTGATTTGGCATTTTTTTTTTCTTATTATGTGATACCGATGGAAAAATTGTGGCCAAACCAAATTACGGTTCATATCATGTAGATTACTAACAATTTTTTTCAGATGTAATTTCTCTGTAATTGCCGACGAAAAGTTGCTTCATCTGAATGCTTTTTTCAAGCTTTTTTCGAAAGAGCAGCCTTAAAAGGACTTGTTCGAGTATTCTTTCTGTAATGATTTGTGGAGCGATTTGTTAGTGTGCTCAGATGTGTCGTAAAGTAATTAAAGGATCGAGTAGTTCCGTCCTTTGATCCTCAAACGACACAAGTTAATTTCGCTACATTTGTGTCCCTATAAAATAGACCCTATCATCAAAAGAAAAAGGGACACTATTTTACATAACGAAGTCTTTTCATCTCAATCGATTTATCTGTCCTTGATACCGATTGGCGAAAAGGCTCCTAATAGGGTTTCCTAACCCTAAAATAATACCTATACAATCGACGTTGCTTGTGTAAAGTGGCGTGAATATATTGGATGACAGTATTCAGCAGACACGTCTCAATCTTGTCGGTAAGACGGAAATCATTTACGCCAATATCTCCCTCTCCCCCGCCGATCTTGGGTGATTTAAAGAGGGGAGAAGTACTTCAGTTAATATCGATTTTCTTAGGTAAATATTTACAACGCTTATTCCCTTTTTTGTCGTCGTTATGAAATTGTTATTGAGACATAAAAGTTGAGTTAGGACGAGGCGTTTAAATGCCTATATAAAGTGGAAGTTGTGGATGAAGACATTTTCTGACGAGAATTTAAAAATGATTTCGCTTTTGATTATAAAATTTATGTTTGTTGTTATAATAAACACATTCTATACATACTTCGCATTGAAGACATCGCTGTGTGTAAGAAGTCCATTTTTAACCGACTTCTAAAAAAGGAGGAGGTTCTCAATTCGGATGTTTGTTTTTTTTTTTATGTTTGTTCGGGCATAGCTCCGTCGCTTGCCAACCGATTTGAAAAATTCTTTTTTTGTTCGAAAGGTTATACTTCCCAAATGGTCCCATGAATTTTTTTCGAAATCGGACAAACCGTTTCTGAAAAATAGACAAAAGTCTGAAAAAAATATTTACATTGACGATCTTTTCGTTTACTCTGCTGGTCAAGGTGATAAGTAGTTGACATTTTGACTTTTGTAACTAGATTAATTATAAACTGACCCACTAAAAAGCGCGAAAATAAAAACTTTTTAGCAAAAAATAAAACCGACTTCCATATCAAAACACTACAAATCCAATAATAATTTTAATTTCGGAAGGCGGTGTAAAAAAAAAAGAAAATACTAAACCAATAACACCGACTACCGAAATTAAAATTATTATTGGATTTGTAGTGTTTTGATATGGAAGTCGGTTTTATTTTTTAAATGAAAAGATGCATTTGCCGCCCCGTCAAAACGATAGGGTACTTAATAAGATAAAGGCTTTACATTTATTTTACAATTTTTTCATGTCAGACATTTACACTTGGGGATATTTTTCAAGAAGAAAAAATCTTCTCAAAGGCATAAAAACGGAAATAGACGCACAAAGCGGCGATGTAACGAGTGGGCTAGCTCTCATTACTGCTGCTACAAAGATGTACAATTTTGCACGGAAATGACTTGGACGGTTATAGGGCGTTTCACCCCTCGAAATTTAGTTACTTGAAGGGTAGGCAGGACTCGATTACAGACTGCGATAGTGTCATCGGTTCCGAGATTTTAATACGTTTACGTGTAAATAAAACGTAGTGTGTGTTACATTTCGGACCACTTTATGACCGCGCATGAAAACATTGGTTTAAGTATCCAATATATTTTATATCTAGCCATAAAAACTGCTAAAAGGAATGCTTTATTCCAGTTTTTGCAGTTCAGCGTCTAGGTAAGTATAATTTCGATCTGTGTGTGTTACATGATCTACATAAGTTACAAAAAAACCAGTATACATGGGGTATACTGGTTTTTTTTTGCGTTAACTGTTATGCGATCGGGATGGTTGAGGTTAACGATATGTAGAGACATTTGGGAGTACCTTTAACCTACAATAAGACACTACTTGTACAGGGCAATGATAAATGGTATTTATTTTGCAAATTGGTTATATATATATATAACCAATATAACCTATATATATATATATATGTAACACTGTTACGCGTAGTTTTTCATATCTTTTTCATTTTCATAAACCAGATGAGGCCTGATGTATACCTAACCATAATTTTCGCAACATATGGTCTGGAATGGAGCACGCTTACCAAGAAGTAACATACTCACTCCTGACTTGAGTAATACCCCTTTTAACATACGAAGAACTTACACACAAGTATTAACACATACACTGACATACTGAAACCAGCTCTTAGCGTAGCTAGTGCCGGGTGTTTAAATATCTTATGATCTTAGTGAACGTTTCCGAACGGCTTGCCAGACGTGTCACGGTGCGCACCTGTCGACCGTTCTCCTTTGAATGCCGATGTTGTAAGTAGGCATTAATTTATTGGTAATACTAGCAACATCTGTTGGTAAGGGATAGTCTTTTGATATAAGTTTTTAAACTGTCGATATTTACACCGACAGTATTATTAGAACTTTGGAAGCGTCAATAGCCAAAGGCTAAGGTCGCTTAGCCTAAAGGCTTCAGACAAAATATAGGTAAGTATGCATATACTCATGGCCTATTAAACTTAGGTAAAATTTAGCGTATTTAGCCTATTAGACTTACAACTAGTTAAACAGTAATGTAATGGATGGAATAAAATATTGGTAACAAATATTATCCTGGCCTTTCTTTAAAATACCAAGAAGGCGCTGGATGTCTTGCGCATCCAATACAATAATATCTTCAGAATGCTGTTGAGACTTCCCCGCTTCTGTAGTGCGTCAGAGATGTTTGCGAAGACGCATACAGATGGGTTCCACGCCATCATGCGCAAAAAACTCTATTCGCTGGTCTGCAGAGTGCAGGCGAGTAACAACAGCATTCTGTCGACTGTGGCGGAGAGATTAAACTCTCCTTTCATGATTCACTTTATGGGAATGACTATCAACCGGGGCACGTTTCCCAGAAATTGATGGTCCTTCGCATAAAGCTAGTTATAATTTTATTTGTTAATATTATGTACTAACCCTAGCGTAAGCAGTATACTAACACATCTATGGATTTTTAATTATCTGAAATAAATAATTTTAATTTGAATTTGAAATATCGTTGAGTGAAACTTGTAAAAAGTGCTATAGTTGTATTTAATAATTAAGTAGCAGACTTTGTGTCTGCTACTTAATTATTAAATACGCCTAATCACTAGCAAATTTATATTTCTACATACCTTAAAGTCTCCTAATCATAATAGATCCAGGGTCTCTGTTTAGTTGCAATATCACCCAAAGACATTGTTTCCGAAAGCTGATGCAAATTGGGTCACAGTGCTCATATTGACTCGTTTTTATTGAGAAAACCAAACAAAGAACATAATTGACAGAAAATTTTATATTTCGACATTGTTGTTTTTTATTATTACTGATGGGCCCACTCTTGACCTCGATCTCGCCTGATGGTAAGCGATAGATGAGGTCTACGATGGAACAAGCGAGCCCAGAAGACGCCTATTTACTCGTGCTTTAAAGGCTGAAAGGTCATAAGTGGCAGGGAACACAGAAGCCGGCAGAGAATTCCACAGCTTGGCTGTGCGCACAATAAATGTGGAGGAGAAGCGCTTGGTACGACAAGACGGTATATCAACCAAGTGTGGGTGGTACCCAGCCGTGTGTCTGGTAGACCGGTTGTAAAAGGGAGATGGAGGAATCAGGTCATGGAGCTCCTGCGCACACTCCCCGAAGTACAATCTGTAGAAAACCGACAGGCAAGCAACGGTTCGCCGATGAGCCAGGCTATGAAGCTTGTCCACCAGCACCTCGTTGCCTATAAGCCTTTTAGCTCTGCGCTCGATCGAGTCCAATGCAGCAAGTTGGTACTTTGCAGAGCCATCCCACAAGTGGCTGCAATACTCCACGCAGGAACGGACCTGTGCTTAATACAGATTTAGAAGCTGTCCAGGCGTGAAGTACTGCCTCACCTTGTGTAGGATTCCTAGCTTTTTTGCTGCAGTCTGAGCTCTGGACTCGATGGTTGAGCCGAAGTTGAGGTCTGACGTCAACTCCATGCCCAAAAGCTCCAGGCGATTGGTAACTGGCACAGATATACTTCGGAAAGTAGGGGTCAATTCAAAAGGGCTCCTTTTTAGAAAACTAGGATAAAAAGAGAGTCGAATATCACACTTTAAATGTCAAAGTCTATCTAGTGGCCTCCTATCTATTGTCTATCCGGACTCATCTAGAGTGAAACGAGATATTTATAACCTATTTGCAAAATAAACATCATTATTATTTCAGTGTCTTTTTATCGGTCTAGCTTTATAAGATATTCAATTCTCTATTTAGAGATAGTATTTTCTTTTCCTGAAATACTAGGTAAATGCCTTATTGAATTGTGGCTTTCATAGAAAAGGAACATATATCAACGAGCCTGTTAATATTTATGGCACTCGAAATAGAAACGACTGGAAACGTATCATCACTAGGTAACTGCGAAGAACTAATATCGTGTAAGATTGTAATACAAATGTAAGTCTGTCAATAAGAATATATTTGGCAGCAAGACCGATATAATTTCTACTTTTTCGGCAAGAAACAACATCAATTTCAAACTAAAGTCCAGGTAGCCACCTTCGCAATACCTCGAAAACTTTTCTAATGGAATCCGTGAGCGAACCCGAAAGTTTATCGAAAAATTTTGACGAACAAAAAGTACTCGAATGTATCATAAAAATTGTATATCTTATTATGGCTACGTACTCATATATGTAGGTACATCGGGATCGCAAAAATATGATAGGTTTTTCATGTTAGCATTTATTTTGTTTATAACTATTGGGAAAATACATTTCGATGTTCGCGAAAATGGGCCCGAGTTATTTATTTACAACTTTTATTATTTTTAGCTTTTCGCGTGAGACTTATATTACTTGTTCATTTCTTAAAAAATAGATTAACTTAGAAACTCTTTAGTTGGTAATATTTTGCCTCTACCCTCATTTTCTTGTTTCTCAATCCAAAGTAGTCCCATTTGAGCACGGATTTTAAGAGAATCACTTTTGTAGTATCCCAATCGTTCACACATCTGTAAAAACTTAACCGTTATTCTCTCTAAATGTTCATTGAGTCACATGATCCCTGGGAAAACTCAACTACACAGTAAAACATGAGTTTGAGCAAATGTTGAGCTTACTCAGCGTCTCGAAGACGTTATTCGTCCTAGATTTTAATGCAAGGATGGCACAAGTCTTCCTTATTGCTCTTTGTGATCTGTCTCGTCTTTAGATTGGTTGCGTGTAGCTCAGAAGATTGGATGCAAATATGTACCTATATTTATAATAGTGTCTTGTTTATAGAGGAAATATTTAATAAACGTATAATAAATGTAAGTACGGACTTAAAATGGTTTCTTAATTTTAGATGAAAGTCTAAAAATTCACAGTGGTTTGTGTTTTCGATGAGAAAATCATCTAATGAGGAGTGCAACTCAGTCTGGGTGGAGCGGAAGGGAGTTTCAGACTTATACTTACTCGTATTAAAAACTCACGCTGTTGCTTCACCTGCCCTTACGTTCCGGGGCCCCGGTATCTCGTTAGTACAATCCCGCAACCCTGGCTTTGATTCCATATAAGGTGTTACTTTGCGGAAATCCATACCAAACTAATTCTACAAAAAAGTAGTCACATTTTTCTGTAGGAGAAAACAACAACAAAGTTAAGTTTTTGTCCATTTGTGATACCCTTTATTTCATATACTTAGGAGACTATGTCTACAGAAGTAAACACAAATATTCCCAATAAGATGTTATTCCTCAAAATTTGAGCCTAAGGAGATAGCAGTAAATACGAAATTTGAGCAAATGTCGTGTGCGAGCTGAACACGTCTCAGGATTCGAGACGAGCCGCTCGCCTAGATTGCTATTTAGGGTTGACACAGTGTAGGATTTGTACCAGTTTGGTTTAATTCTACTTCAATAAATTAATAGTACAATAATATTTTTTTAATATTATAAGCTTTTTATTTATTTTCGTATTGTTCTCAGTTTCATTTGATACCTGTTTCAGTGGCAGTGCACTAAACATAAGTCTACAACTCTACTAACATAACTAGTCCGCCATCTTGGGATGCCCGCCATATTGGATTTACAATGACGTAACTTAGCTAACCATACATTGTCATCCAAACTAAACGATTATGTAAAATGTTAATTTAATCGGTTGAAGATGAGATTTGACCTGACCATACAGTTTGCAAGCTTGTAAAAAGGAAGGTTTATGTAACAAACAAAAATGTATACAAACAAATAAATATGGAGTCAACATCGGAATTGAATTTAATGAAATTATATAAATTAAATTGCTGTGAAAACTGGGTTGCTGAAGTGAAACTGACAAAATGTTGACAACGTGTTGACACCATGACGCTTCGCGTGCTTGTACTTTATTTTACTTTCCAGCTAAAACATGAGGAAGTGGTGAGTGGCGAGCGTGGATGTCCTGTTTTAGTAAAACTTTGACGTTTAAAAACTGCTTGCTTTCAACATAATTTTATATACGTAAATTATGAAGTGTACCCAATGTAAACTAAAACATTATCGACATTTGGATATTCGTTTTTCTCTCTCAGTTATCTTCTTTTTCCATACTAAAGTATCATAATTAACGTCTTACAATCTGAAACAAACGTCTTCAATGTTATTGTTGACTTCAAAAGTAGATGGGACAAGATCTGGCCGTTATATTTATCAAAACAGTCTCATAAATGAGTCCGTCATATGCAATATCACCGTTAAAGAAAACATAATATGGTGAAATGTAATCCACCATAAAACCACTTTATTCAACTTGCTAACCTCAGTATTGATGGCAAATGTTGTAAGAATCATCATCAACTTCACTTCGATATTAATTTACTTGGAAAAAAAATAGGGGAGACCGGGGCTACAATTAACAAAAAATATATTTTTAGTTGTAGCCAAGAAATAATTCAACATTTAGACTTGATTTTTGAGATACGTGATGCTTAAATCATTCAGGTATTACGTAATGATCTCAAAAGAAACTTAATAGAAACCATGCCGTAGATACAACGCTTTTTCCCAAAAATGGTGCTGTTAATTGTTACCTCAGGTTTGGGGCTAGAATTAACAGGTATGGGGTAAGTATTAACAGAGGGGTAAAAATTAACATAGGTTATGCTGACTAATACAAAGAAAAATAAATATATTTAGGTCATATTTTTTATTAATTAAAAGTGTAATTAATACAGCCTTGCATGGAACTCGTATTCTTATAAACTCACAATAACAAAATCACAAAATATCTGAACATAAACGAAATCTCAAAATACATTTAAATATTTCAACGTAACAAAGTAAAATCTCTCTAAAATAACTATTGATCAGTCATAAACAGGACATATTTTTTATATTTAAACTTAATCAGACATATTACTTAAACAACATCATACGATGAGGTAGAAAATGGCTATTTTTTATCTTAAAAGCTAGGTAATGAGTCTTTAATAAACATCTTTAAACTTAATTATTATCGTCTTTAGACTTAAACAAGTATATAAAATGTAGTTTAATACAAAATCAACAAAAAATATCAAGGATTAGGAACTATTTTAAAAGCCTACGAACTGAAAGAGTATCTATTAGTATTCATCATCTGAATCACAATTCAAACAACAGAATGCAGTGATATCACCTTTGATAGCTTGCGCCCAGTCCTTGCAAGAGATACATTCGATCCATTCACCACCTGATGTATCTTCATTATAGGAGGCACCGCAAATGATACAAAAATAGTCATCATCATCGTTAGAGCTATTGCTTTCATTTAATATCCTTTTCTTCACTTTTTCTACTTTTTCGTCTTTATTTACATTTCCTTTAGCCTTTCCTTTACCTTTTCCCTTATCTTTTTTGTTTTCTTTATTTTCGTGTTTTGATGTGATTTTCCTCTTTTTCATTTCTCTTATATTATGTTCTTCTTCTAGACATCCTATAATTTCTTTACTTCTCAATAATCTCTAGCGCAGCCAGCTCGTAGACCTCTATTGATGTTGTGCCACGCGTAGTTGTCCGTTTATAAGTTCTCATCTATACTAATATTATAAAGCGGAAAAGTTTGTTTGTTTATTTGTTTGAACGCGCTCATCTTCGAAAGTACAGGGTAGATTTGGATGAAATTTGGTATGGAAGTAGCTTGAAGCTTGAGGAAGGTTATAGGCTACTTTTTACGTGACTGAAAAAAGGAGAGTTATGTTTTTACCGTGATAGAATCCACGGGAGCGAAGCCCCGCGTGAGTACTAGCGCTTTCATAAAGAAGAAACATATAAAATAATCATTCACAAACATTCAGCTACTCTGTTAATACTAGCCCCCACATCTGGGGTAGGTATTAACAAGTTAATTCTAGCCCCTCCCATGTGTTAATTATAGCCCCAAAGGTACACTTTAAGTATTAAATAACATAATAAAAGATTGGTCAATAGTAATGGCAAAAGAAAAACTTAGAATTGTTAAGTATAAAATATGCTTTTAAGGAAACAAAAAACATAATCATAACATTTTATAATTATTGTACAAATCAAAAAATCGTGAACTATAAAAAGATCGTTACCTGCTTAAAAATTTCGACCGGCACACAACTCACTCACATGACGTGCGGAGCGCAACTAACCGATGGCTGTGGCATGCGGTGCCATGGAGTTGTCAAATTGAGACACGCACTGGAGGTGTAGTGTGTATAGTTATAGAAAAATTTGTTGTGTTAATACTTACCTCTGTTAATTGTAGCCCCGGTCCCCCCTACAAGTCAACATTTCTAGCATTTTTAACCCAAAGGCTGACTAGTAGAGAATGGCTTGTTGCATTACGACCGCCCATGTACCACTATTATACATAAAGTTCAAATAAATATCTGCTGGTGTTACGGGCATACAAAGACAACAGAAGGAAGAAGGTGATGTTGCTAGTCAGTAGAAGTCGCACACTTCACCCAGAGTGACGAGCCATTTATATATTTTTCCCTGAAAAAGAAACACAAACAATTCAGAATCAAAGGTTTGACGTACGTAGTCATTATTATCTGGTACTGAATGAATAAAGTAACATAAATTCGTAAAACGTTACCTCACTCCCATACTGAACGCATTTGTTATATCTGTGGCCAAGTCGGATTCAATATTTATCTTTGTTGGCGAATACTCGTTTACTATATACATTTTTTTGTTAACGTTTGCCATAGAATTTATTCAATTTTAAGGAGATTTTTAGAAATATTTTGTAGGTGGATTACCGGAAATATGCTGCAATTCGGATTTTAAAATGTATTTTTAGTTTCCATTGTTAGGTACCAGATTTTAAAAAATAAATAAAATAAAAATAAAATTCCTTTATTGCATTTTTTTTTAATCAAACAATGTTGAGATATTTGCATTAAGTATTCAATAAAAACTAAAAAGGCTTTTTATTTAAGGTATTCGATTCACTAGACAAATCATCACGAATATATAAACCTATCATCATATCGTTGCCATAATGTAGAATGTGACCATTTATTACATAAAATGATCAGCTCAAACGTAACTTCAAAAACTGAGCAGTGCTTAAAATAACCTAAAATATCCGTGCTTGCTAGGGCAGACTAAGTTTCATCAAAGGACTCCGGCAACGGCCCATACTTCATCCGGCCCACTTTTTCAACTCAACCGACAATAATAATATGAATACTAAATTGACTGCTAATAAACACTATTTACTATAAAAACATCAATATCAATATTGATCATGGGAATACCGAGATAACAAAAACGTTTTTTAGGTTATAAAAAGTAAAAACATTTAAGTTCATTGAGAAATAAAATCGAAAATGAATAAAACAGAATTAAGTTTTTTTTTTATTCATTTTCATATATAATTAATAAATCATCTAAAAAGTAGGAGTATTCACAGTAAACGCATGAGTCTAGTCGAGTTCGCGCCTTCGCGGAGTGAATGACATTATGACATTGATTGATTTTTTTCAGCTCATTTGACGTTTCTTGAGTTTTTATAATTTGGCTTCTAGCATTTATATCCACTATCGAAAACAACACAAAGCCACAGTTATTATTGACCAAAACCGTTGTAATTAACAAAAATATTTACGTAATGCGTTAACTGATATATTTAAACTTTCAAATGGATCTATTTTTAATAATAATATACAAAATAATGAGAAATCATGACCCCTCTACATACAATATTATACTATTTGACCCCCTGGCAACCCTGGAATTAGGAAATGCAGATGTCATGGCTGACAGATAATTTATTCACAATGACTTCCGCTGTATCTTCTTTTTATTTTGTTTTTCATTACCCCATGATTAAAAGTCGTATAAAAATTACGATAAATAACTATTAAATAAAAGTTTTTTTTTAAATATGTATTTCATTTGAGAAATAAAGATTCTTTAAACCTATTTGTGTCCGCTATTACACTGCTAGTGGGTCTAATTTCGCCGACCTCATTTATGACATAGCTCATTCCACGATATGGCCACGACATTGACAACGCTTTCCAAATCTACAAAAACTGCAAAAAGGTTTCGACAAAAACATATACAAAGGCAACTTTTTGTTTTGCCCCAGCCCTACGGCCGTCTTATCTCGTCGACAGGTACGCTTGACGGGACAGCGTCAATAGACAGGGGTCTATAGACGTCTATAGCTTTACATGCCTGTGTGTGTGGCAATCCTACCCTATGATAGTGCATACGCTGTAAGGTATTAGAGTAATCTAATGAGAGGTGATCAAGGAAATTGAATTCTCGATGTTTCTAGCATGGTTACTGCTAAATCGTGTTATGAATAGCTTAACAGACGATTAAACGAACACCCAGCTTATCGATCACTACATCTATACACAGAATATGTCTCCCCCACTAATGATTAGATAAAAACAGTCATAACATGACCTTAGCAGTATTAAACAAACCATTGCTAGCGACACTTACAAGGTTATCATACATACAATAAACATATATTCTTAATATTATATATTAAGAATATATGTTTATTGTATGTCACATCACCTTAAAAGAACTCTTTATCAATAAAAGTAGGGTACACATACTATCAGCTCTGCACACTAGTTCAAACCAATTTACCTCACGTCATCAATTCTTCCACCAAACATATTTGATAAAATATACCGTAAAGTAAAACCCCTAAACATATGATATATTGAAAATCATACCCTTTATAAGGGGAAAGCTTTAACGTTCCACAGAATGTCTTGCCTTTATGATAGCGAATTTATTTCTTCAACTAAAATCGATTTCGTTCGTGGTATAATACATTATTCAGACCAGATTTTCGAAGCCCGTGAACGACAGTGACGACCCGGCTTTATTGTGCTGCTTGGCCACCTACCGACTTAGACTTACTTTTTGCATAGGCTTCTTGCCAAGATGATTTACTTGGTCGCAATTCTGTGGTAATATCTAGATGGATGTTAAGCCAATAATGAGATTATTTGAAGCAGGATAATATTATTTCTTTAGATACGAGTCCCTGTTCAAAATCTGACAATCAAGTACCTATATATAAGTTCTTTGGGAATAAAATGTCTATGAATATTCAGCCCATAAGAAAATGCAAAGATATGCTTACCTATCTCCAGCAAGGAACTGTAAGCTGATGACGAAGGTAATGCTTTCGCGAATAAATAGTTATCATAATCACTTTTCTGCTCTCATTCCATATCACATCACGTGTTCAACTCAGTTTTCTTTCGGTGATTTACGTTATTTTCTATGTATTTTTTTTTTAAATTTAGCATATTATAGAGAAAACAAATTATGTATAAGGGATTTGTAAATGCCCCCATAACATTTCACTATCAATTTACATAAACAAATCCGTCTCAAGGCGAATATTATGTATATATGTATATGTATATATTGTGCTTTGCCGGATACCGACAAGCTCAGGTGATTAAGTTCCGTTCTGCCAACGTTGAGATTAATGACAAATACCTAATCAGTCGACTGTTATGCTTGATGTCACATTATTTGTGGGGTAAACAGAATTTGAAGTAGTAAATGGATTAAGAAGCTTATAAATTTAAAAATGAACGCTTGTCAACTTGTATTCGTCTTACGTAAAATATTAAATTATCCATACATATAATCAGATGTTATTAACCGACTTCAAAAAAAGGAGGTTCTCAATTCGTCTTGAACTTTTTTTTTTATGTATGTTACCTCATAACTCGGAGACGGCTGGGCCGATTTGAAAAATTCTTTTTGCGTTTGAATGGGTACACTTTCTAGTTGGTTCCATTGTTACGAAATCAGGATCTGATGATGGGATCCTGGAAAAATCGAGAGAATTCTTCAAATATTATAGGCACACCTACAGCGGTTTGGGTATTTCTTATAGTACCTTGAGCAGTTGCTTCCGAAAAGTACCATTTGGGGAAGTTGAACTGATGATGAAGACCACAGATGGCCACTGAAACTCCTCAATAATAAGTATTTCGTGAATTGCGATTCGATTACTTGAGTACGGACGTTAAACACTTTATGCTCGTCACAATACATATGTTGATGTAGAGCTGATGGTCAAGTACCAGGAGAACTCCTCAAAAATTAACGGCTATGCATCGGGATAAGCAATATTTTGTAAAAGGTGATAAGTTGTTGACATTATGGCTTTTGCAACTAGATAAATTACAAACCGACCCACTAAAAAGCGTGAAAAAAATTTTTTTGCAAAAAATAGAACCGACTTCCATATCAAAACACTACAAAGCCAAAAATAACTTTAATTTCGGAAGGCGGTGTGAAAAAAAAAGAAAATCCAAAACAAAAAAAAAATAACACCAACTTCCGAAATTAAAGTTATTTTTGGCTTTGTAGTGTTTGATAAGGAAATCGGTTCTATTTTTTGCAAAAAAAAAAAATTTTAGATTTTGTAATAAAACAGAAGCACGTTTTATAAAAGAATAGATGCTTCCCACGATTTTGTTCGCGTGGAATTTTTGAACATTTTCCGATATAAAAAGTAATCTATGTGCTATTCCAGACTATAATCTATTTCTGTGCCAATTTCTCCCGGATCCGTTTAGTACTTTTGGGTGAAGGAGTAACAAATATCCAGCCTCACAAACTTTCGCATTTATAAAATTAGTAAAATGGGAAGTAAGTTTTATAGGCATCTATTTGAATATGTTCAGCAAAACTTCTCAACAAACGCCGTAATAAAAAATACTTAACCCACTTGTTACTGAATGTACTTTTTGTGTCAGATTGTAATGAAATTCAGATATGTTTATCCTTACATGACAAGATATTAAAGAAAATAACAAAAAAAAAATTTCGGCTATTGGAAAATCAGGAAAATGGTGTCCTTTTAAAAGGACGCTAGTAATATATGCTACTAATGTAGTGTACATAAAAAAAATAACGAAGTACCTCTATTGGCGTTTATTTATGCATAAAATAAAGTAAAAATAAAACCTTACTAAAAAAGGTTATTTAGTGTGGTATAATTCAAAACAATCCTTTAGATTTAAGAGACTAATTCGTTTTTTTATGGCAAATAACACACCTTAGCTGTTTTAAGAAGTGAAGTTGCAGTATTCTTCCAGAATTGTAAATGATCAACTTCTCCCTCATCGCTATGAAATAGTTGCCAAGCATTTTGGACTGCCATATCCAAACAGTGACAAATCAATGGGAAATACAATTTTTCGCTCTTATCGATGTGCGATAAAGATCAATATTTTGATCTGACCTATCTACACCTCCCATATTTTCATTACAACTTTTTATGGTGGCTAGTTGGTCACCTTATAAGAATGTGTATCCTTCTTTTGTTGCTGTAAAAAGTGTCTTATTTTATTTACATAACGGGTACACTATTATCGTTCCATTTACACACAATAATTTCTTCAGCTCTTGTGGATTTGCACTTATGGGAATCACGATCCGTTTTCTTGAATTCTTTGTTTGTTGGTAGTGGACATATTCTGTAAACTTATAAGGGCATTCCATAATCTGCTGCATCTGCAACATAACCACTGGATAAAAGAATTCCTATGAAACACTTTATTTCATCAGATGTTCTATTTTATTTCTTTGGTTTATGTACTTGTTTGTATGTTCTGCAAGCAAATCTATTATGCTATCGTCAAACAATTGTTCAAAATAATATAGTGCACTTTGTTCTTCCCACTTGATGCATATTCTTCCACAGACCAACGTAGGGCGTATATCTCGTGTGGTCCAGTTCAATTTTTGGTATGACCACAATTTTTGAAGTTGAAGGTAAAGACGAGTTATTACTAATACGTCTTCGTTTGGCAACTTCAGCAGGCATCATTTGATCATCACTGGCGCTATCATCTAATGACAAAAAGTCGTAACTAGCGTTTGCCGTCGTAACTAATGTCCTTAGTTGACTGCCAGGTATAATTTTTGGCTTTTGTACTTGAGTTTCGTCCGCGGAATCCTTGTCAGTGACATCAGCATTACAGTTTTCAGGTGGTAAAATGTGATACTATCAGGGAAAAGTGCTTCATAATCAAGTTCCAAGTATTCGATGATTTCATGGAGTTGAGATTCTCATGATTTTCCAAATATTTTTCAAATAAAATAAATATAAAATTTATAAGAAGTAGCAGTCGATATTACTACTGGGCTTTATAAAGAACACCACATAAAATCGCCAAATAAAGTAAAAATATTATAAAATAGTTAATTTTGTTTTTGTTATCACTTAAAAGACGGTTTGAGCTTTGATTATACACTGTCAAATAGTTTGAAAATGTAATAATAATAAAATAATTCACCCCATGTTACTTAGGGTAATTTTTACATAAAATAAGTGCTAAAAAACTTATTTATAATATAATGATATTTCACTGACAATACTTGTATTATACTGCAACATATCTCAGCTTTGAAATTGCATCAACAAAAATTGTTTATACTAACCACATAAATCACACGATTTTTGTTTATGAGCGGACCTTTTAAAAGGACGCTAGTAACAAGTGGGTTAATAATGGGAACAAACACAAAAATCTCTATGTAAACACAGACGAGACATTTCACTATCATTTACTCATACACAAATGACGTGAATTGGAACCGTAGCAAGAGTAAGAGATACTGAGATCTCCAGCATAATTGCTCCTAGATCATCGTGAATAAGAATAAAAAAGGCTTTACAAAAAACCTACCGAAGCATGGCCTCCACTCCAGATTAAACGTACATTCAGCAATATTTTTCACAAAGGATACCTTAATCCCTAACAAGTGGGGGTAAGCCTTTATACCCCGATTTTCATAACCGCTCGCTCTTGGAAATTGAAATTGCAGCTAAATTAAATAGACGTCAGATCGGTTTTGTATAAAGATGGCTACGAAATTTGAATGCATAATTTACATTTAAGGGAATATGTTTTAATATTTCTGAAATGCCTATACCCTCTATAAGCATTACCAAATAAAAAACCTACTATAAATCTTTCCCACAAAGACGTCTATCCATTTGAAATTTAGGTACAACCAACCGAAGTTCTAAACAAACCCGTTTAAATAGCATCCAATCGTTAATCACTACCACAAATCTACCCGTTTCCGTGTTAAAACTACAAAAGGTAACATTCAATATTTACCTCTAAAAAAAGAAAAACAAATACCGGCCATCTGGGACTGGCAATGATTTCAGTATCGCTCGCTATATTTCGCGTGCGATAAGACTCGAGTGGGTTGACAATAGGCCGCGTAAGCTTTCATTCCGATATTAATATTGCCGAGTTGAAAACTCGCCGATGGGTTGCCAGCAATCATTTTTTTTTATTGAAAACTTTTTCTGGCGTCAATGGTGTCTGGTCAGTGAAGTTGTAATCTAGGACAACTTTATGGGGGAATTAAAATATGTAGCGTGTTGTTTTCTATTGATCTCTTTTTCATATTCATGTTCATTTATTTATCAAATATAAGCTAAAAGTTTACACCAAATCACTTATATCTATGCTAATTCTACAAAATTACATTAAAATTTTAATTAGAACTTATAAACAAAAAAAAAATGGAGTAACATAAAATTTGTAAACAAAAACAACCTTATACGTAAAATTAGAAACTAAACAATTATTTCTTCATATTTAAATAAATACATATACACATGTTTATCGATTGTCCATTGAGAGTCAAAAAATAAATCTGCCTCAGGATTTTAGCGGGTTTATAGATGTATGGAGATATTGATGTGGTCGGATTAAAGTTTCATAATACATTCTAACCCAGGCAGGCTTTCATCATCACCTCTGCACTCAAAACGGTGAACATCATGAGGAAACCGGTATGTTCTAGGTCCGAAAAAGTCAGAAATATGCGATATCCACCAATCTGCACTAGGCCAGCATTTTTTTTAATGATAAGTAATAGGCTCGCGTTTGACCACCATCTCAAAAAAGAAAAAAACTCTAAAAGTAACCTATTCACTCTTGACTTAAAGACAGACCTCTAGGTTATAGCTATCGGGAAACACAAACTCCGGCACACGGTGGGCTGAAAATCGGCTTTCATAGACTTAGGCATTTTATTTTGCAAGTGCGAGTTTTTTTGCCGGATATCACTTCTATTAGTTATAACAATATACAAAAATGACACCAGAAATGATTCTGCACAGAAACGAAGGTATTATAATTTTTTTACGAAAATTTTGTATGGAGCTAGTATGAAAAATCGAAATATCTCTAAAACGGCAGCGATAACCGTAATATCCTTATAGGGGGTTATAGTACTAATTATTTATGATTTTTTGACATACGTTACATAATGGTTGTAGATGCCTTTTTTTAAAAAAAAATCGTCAAAATATTTTTATTTATTTTTACATATTTAAACGTTCCTTTTAGTGTTTAAGTTGAAGAATTCAGAGCTTTAACAACTCTTATCATAAAATAGCATCACCCCTATAGACCTGAAGGACTAGACAGAGGTGTGTAGTGTCTTGTTGATCTTGTAAGATTTCCAACAATACCAAATAGTTGAATATCAGTGTCAAAGTGCCCATGCTGTCGCTTCTTTTTGAAAGATAGGGGAATGAAATTGTTAATTGATCATACCCTAAAAGTATGATTACAACATAACCGGACACATAATAATAATAATATCCTTATAGGGGATTATAGTACTAACATTATTTATTTTAACATATGAAACTGTTCAAAACGATCCATGAACTGTGTCAAAGTTAAGAACATCGTTAGGAAGCATGCTTTTTCCCCAAATATTAAGAATATGTGAAAAAAAAAGACTGTATATAAACTTTTTATTGATAGGTAATTTAAATAAAACAGAAGTAACAAAAATAATATCTAATAAATTCAATTATACAAAATACATATTTGAAACTATAATTTATGAAATTATTAACTAAACATATTGGTACAATAAACTAACATAAATAACAAAAGAACATAAAGAAAAATAATTAAATTTTACAAATTTTCTTTACAACTTTCGTTGTCGGACTCCAATTCCGAGTCAGAATCCAGATCGGATATACCTACAAACTCGAACTCAGTTTCCGGAAACTGTATTAGGTCGAGAGTTTCAGCAAAAAAGGTTGTCTTCCTTTTGGCATCTAACTTCGGCCTTTGTGCACTTAGAAAAGGATCCGAAGAAACAACAAGCATATTTAGGATATCTTGATTAGAATCTTGCCTGCTTCTTTTCCGCGAATGATGTTCCCGGAACCTCCTAAAATCTTTGTTTCGAGACTCTGAGGCTTCTTCCGAGAGAGTCCCAATCGGGACAATATCATTTTTTTTGATTATGTCAGCTCCGTGTATTAATAGTTTATGTACGGTTGATGACATGTAGTACCAGTCGTATAATTCCACGTACTTTTCTGCTCTTTTGCGAGCAAAATCTTTAAATTTGATGACATCGATCTTCTCACCAGATGTTATTGCTTGCAAAATAACAGCAAATCTTTTTATCAGGTTTTGATCCAACCCAGTAATAGCTGCAGTTTTATTGGGAAACTCGAAAAACTTCCTTGCGGTATTCCCGTCATTGGTAGTTCCCGAGCCTTGTTTTACTATATCAATTAACAGATTGAGCTCCTCTTTAAATTTATTTTGAATGTTTTTTTTTTTCTGTTTTGTAACATATCTTTATGCTCATTACTTCTTGCTGCCCACTGTTTGAAGTCAAGTCTGTACACAATGTGTAACAGACATTCCATGCAATTTATACGGGCATGTAGGGATGATAGGCCAAATTCATATATGTCAGAACATACAGTTTTTGATGTTACAGCATCTAAGTGGTTCATTTCTGTTGGTTTTGCTAAGCACAGGTAGCATGATGCATTTGATCTAGCTTCAGAAAGGTACGTGCAGACTTTTGCGTCGATCATTGTCATCATTAGTTTATGAGTCACCCTGTTACTATTAATGCACTCTGTGGGGTTAAGGGCCTCAATTTCCTCATCCATTTTTCTTTTGTTATCAATGACAACTGCATGGCTTTCTTTTACAAAAGTGAACTGAACCGGACGACAATAAAAAGTTGAGCATGGTTTCGGGTTTGTCCATATAGTATTATCTCCATCTGTCAGTTTCAGTGGCACCAAGGAGGTCATGAAAATGCTTGAATCATCATGCTCGCCGTCCATTTTCTGCTTGTATCGGCTTTGATTGGAAGCACCATCAAATCCCCACTTCGATATCAGCTTTAACTGCTTATTTTCCACATTATCAGAAAGACTTTGAAGAATCCGCTTCACCGTGATGTCAAGTAAAGCTTGAAGTGTAATTCTAGCTGATGAATCCGTAACTGATACTGATTGATTAGGAGGGTAGCATGCAAGCTTAGTTTGTTGCAGTTTATAGTAGGATGGGTAAATATCCTTAGCACCTTCCCGAATGGCAGTCTCTCGCAACGTAATATATTGCCACTTTGAAAGCTTAAGTGAAAGAAGCAATCCAAGTGCTTTCTCTGGTGTAAATATTACTGTTTTCTTAATGCTTTCCTTGATTTTAACGGCAGCTTCTGGATTTTTGATCATATAATTGATTACAGATGCGATATCTTCATAACCTTCTTCTTTTAAACGTGCTGCAGCTGCATATGCCAATTCACAGGAATCCTCGCCTATGTGCTCACTAGATCTTCTCTTTTTCTGTTTGCTTCCCAGATCTTTGAATGGTTTTCGGGACCTTTTTGTCATTGTTCCAACAGTCGATGATGTCGAAGGTTCTGGAGAGACTGAGCGTGCTCTTGGTATCTCATCAACAGTTGGTTCTTGATTTATTAAAGTTTGCACGCAACTCGGCCAATCAATATTTGCTTGCAACCACTCTCCGTACGTATTTCTAAACTTATCAAAGAATCGTTTAGATTTCTGCCACCTGTTTAAAGCAGCTCGCGTGAATCTCCGGCAAAATTCTTTGAGAGTTACTTGATCTTCGGCAGAAAGGCAATCGCCTATGCGGGACACAATTGCACTAAACAATACTTCATGATTAAATGAAGGACACTCACTTTTTAGAAGAACTAACAAATCTAAGTTGGTGATTAAACTTTCCATTCTAAGATTTTGTAGTCGCAAAGCAAATAGTTTTAGTGTTAGCAGTTACACGGTTGTGAACAATCTAAATTATGGAACAAAATTATAGCCCTTTTATTGTATAAAGTCGATAATTAGTTAACTACCCTCATTAAAGTTATAAAAGATATGATAATAAAAATTTATAATCGTCAAAAACATTTCGTAGAACTCATAGTAGAACTAATCAACATTAGCAAATCACATTAGCTCACTAATTATAAAAAGGTGAATGCAGTTCTTAGTTGGTATTGTTGCGAGATATTTCAAATCATTTAATCACTTAATAGGCTCATTAGAATCAGAAGACTACAACCATCATTCTAATTACTTAATTACTTGCCATCAGACTCATTAGATGACTACACAATATGTTATTTTGTATTTTGAACGTATGCAAGGTTTTAAAATTCCTTTTGTGTCGATATTATTATGTGTCCGGTTATGTTGTAATCATACTTTTAGGGTATGATCAATTAACAATTTCATTCCCCTATCTTTCTAAAAGAAGCGACAGCATGGGCACTTTGACACTGATATTCAACTGTTTGGTATTGTTGGAAATCTTACAAGATCAACAAGATACTACACACCTCTGTCTAGTCCTTCAGGTCTATAGGGGTGATGCTATTTTATGTTAAGAGTTGTTAAAGCTCTGAATTCTTCAACTTAAACACTAAAAGGAACGTTTAATATGTAAAAATAAATAAAAATATTTTGACGATTTAAAAAAAAAAAAGGCATCTACAACCATTATGTAACGTATGTCAAAAAATCATAAATAATTAGTACTAAAACCTCCTATAAGGATATTACGGTTATCGCTGCCGTTTCAGAGATATTTCGATTTTTCATACTAGCTCCATACAAAATTTTTGTAAAAATATTATAATTCCTTCGTTTTTGTGCAGAATCAATTCTGGTGTCATTTTTGTATATTGTTATAACAAATAGAAGTGATATCCGGCACAAAAACTGGCACTTGCAAAATAAAATGCCTAAGTCTATGAAAGCCGTTTTTCAGCCCACCGTGCGGCAGGGAATTCCACTCCTTAGCCGTACGCACAATGAAGGTATTCCCAAAACGTTTAGTGCGTATATATAGGTGGGATGTCCACCTATAACAATGGCGCATTGCCGTTTGTCTTGTAGTCCGATGATGGAACGGGCTTGACGGAATTAGATTGTGTAATTCCATCGCGCACTCCCTGAAATGTAACCGATACAAAACCGATAGACTAACAACTCGTCGTCGATGTTCAAGGCTCTGGAGCTTTGATTCGACCAGTGTATCGTTGCCAATGAGTATGTTGGCCCGTTTCTCAATAGACTCAAGCGCGTCCAGTTGGTACTTGGCAGATCCATCCCAAAGATGAGAGCAGTACTCCATATACGACCGAACCTGGGCTCGATAGAGATTGAGCAGCTGTTCGAGTGTGAAGCTTGGTGGATTGCGGCCTATTCCCTGTCATTGAGACGAGGCCCTTGTCCCAGCAATGGCAACGTTATAGGCTGACATAATTATGTCAGTACATTTTATCAAGATAAAAATGTTTAAAGTAATTGCTAATCACAAACATGAATGATCTTTAAGTTAACGTAAAACTCTCAAAATCATAATATTTTGTAAAATGAACAAAAGTACCATTTCAAGACTAGGGCACAATTAAATCAAAAGGCTATCGATGTCTTGTTCAGACTTAAATTTACATTGATTAACAGTTTTATTAGCAGTACAGAACGTGAATATAAAATCAGAAATTATAACTCCCAACCTCATAAAATTTTGGCCTAGAATAATTACGAACTGCCTTCGAAGTATTGCAGCTCCTTCAACAAAAATCTATAAAGAACAAACCGAGAGGGAGGGAAGACTTATTTCTGGACTTTAAAAAACAATGGGCAATTAAGTTTGGGTTTCCTTTGGACATTATAAGACTACATTTAATCTATTGTAACGGGTAATTAGTGATTTTGAGTATTTAAAACGGTACTTTTATAGGTCAGTACGTTTTGTTTCTGTAAAATTAAACGTACACGGCTACGAATTTCTTATCCAATAACATTATACATCATTTAAATATCGATACATATTAAGTTATTTTAGCAATAAACAAGATTTTTATAATTCTCTCGGTCAGAAAATATATAGTGCTAAATATTGACTTCACTCTAATGTCGGAATCCTCACTTAACAAGACAACCCTGTCGGAGGTCAACACACTGTTAACCTTGTGTAATAAAAAGTAATTAGCGTTTTTAAAACATTAGCCAACGACATACAATGAAAACAAAAAATAACACAAAATAATTTGCCTTTTCAGTAAGTGTCAGGGGTCGAAAGTGATTACGGCTGGACACCATAATTTAGGATGAAAGTTAGAAAAGATTCCGTCCAAAGAATTAAGAACAAAAGACCTTTTTCGGGCGGTTTACATAATAAAACAATGGGCACCAACGGAACCCCGTTTGGAGCTAGGGCTGTCAGAACCAAAAAGGATTTAGGACGCAAGTTTAAAATAATGCTACATAATTTAAATTAAAACAAAACAACCGGTTTACATTTTTTTTTAACAGAGACAACAAACATAAGATCTTATTAATTTGGTTCTTAGACCCTTTAGAACCCAGGTAGCACATTTTTAGAACTGCGGACACAAATATTTTGTATCGGGAGATGATCTCAGCCAAATGTGGCCAGCATACATAATTATCATCGCAGATTAAATTAAGGTTTGTGAGTGAGTCACGGTGGAAATGAGCAAAACAATAAATTTATTTTACGACTACTTTTTGTTGAATTCTCTGATTTAATTCCGGCGATTGTTGTAGCAATAATAATTTCTTGTTGATGTAATTTTAAGTCTTTATTTTCATAGTCGGAAAGGTAATCCTTTATTAAGAGCTATATTAATTAATACGTGAAGCAAAATGTTTTACTCAATTTTTCGTAAATTTGGCACAGTTAAAGTTTACATTGATAGAAGAGTGCAGAATGCTAATATCGATACTAATAACTATTATAAAGCTTAAATATTTATTTGTTTAAACACGCTAATCTTCGAAAACACTCGTTGGATTTAGATGAAATTTGGTATTTTCTTCAGGAAGGTTATAGGCTACTTTTTACCCGACTGCGAAAAAGGAGGGTTATGTTTTTTTCGTGATAAAGCCCACGGATGCGAAGTCCCGCGCTTCTGCTATAATATTATGTACGAATTTAGAGTTGTTTAGATTGGCTTGTTACGCAATACACAATTGGGTTACCAACCCTAACACGTACACCGAATAATACGTCATTTGACATGAATTATGAGAATTATTCGCTTTAAAGCAACTCCAACCGCGAAATTTTAATAATGAATTAAAACATCCTTTCAAAATGTAAATTTTTAATTAGTATTACGGTGGTACTGCCCAGCTTGGGCAGAGCACCGACGTGTCCTCACGGCGACAATAGGCGGAGACCTCTCGCGCCCGGCCTTGGTCGAGGCCATGCTGCGGGGCGAGAGGGAGTGGGAAGCGGTCGCCTCCTTCTGCGAAGCAGTCATGCTTTCGAAGGAGGAGGCGGGCCGCGTGAGGGAGAGGATGGCGTCCTCCCTCCAGCCCAGCCGCAGTGGTAGACGCCCACGGCGACGGACGTCGGCCGACGATCTCCGGCCACCGTAGGCGCGGGCATGCGGACAGCGAGTAAAGGGCAACTCGCTGTCCGACCATGGACCATGCCCGGGTCGACGGCGCGTCGTGTTTCACGCGCGCCTCAAAGAGCGTCAGCAACATGACGAGGCCCCCTCTGCAGAGGGCCGAATCCTGCCGGGGTCGTGGGACTCATCCCGTTACCGTGGCCCCGGTATGTAAAGGATTATTGAAGGAACACCGTGGATTTTAGTCAGTAAAAGTCTGACAGTCCCTCCCACCCTGCCCGGAGTGGGAGGACTTATTTGATAATTTTACCACGTTAAAAAAAAAAAAAAAAAAAAAGTATTACGGTGGTATCCCTTCGGTGTTTCGTTCAAACTCTTATTGTGTTATGTTTGTTTGCGATGTTCAGTTTTGTTCAACTAAGAGAAGTTATCGGACACTGTAAACTCTGTTATCTAGATTTATATTTGCACTTTAACTACTCGGTGAGAAGTCGCTCCTTTGTCATGCGGAAGAATGGAGCAAAAAGTGACTAGGTGGTATCCCAGGGAAGGCAAGAGTTAAAGAGCCAGGACATTAGAGAAGTAGAAGGAGTAATGTGGAATAGAGAAGCGGAAGATAGATTATAATGGAGAAGGTTGGAGGAAGCCTTTGCCGAATGACAAACAAATTGAAGTGTCAATAGCTTAATGGTTAAGGTGTCGGCATCGAGAGTTCGCGGGTTCGAACCCTACAAATTACACTATTGTTGTAAACCCACTCCAGACACAAGCAATAAAGATGCATCAAAAATAGAACAAGTTATGGTCATGTTATATGTAATTAGTAAAGAATATTGTTGTAAGGTAACAGATTTGAATAAAAGGCTATATTATTTAACCACTCAGTGACCGCCACTTCTAAAGTGCATATGTTATTTAAAGAACTAAGTAAGTTTGTAAAAGGGTTCGCAAACCCAAAGTTATGTAATTGGCGCTAAAAATCTTATAAGCCCTGAATAAATTTGACTTCTCAGTAAAGAACGAGTTACAGCTACCCTTAAAACTAAAAGTCGTTTTTCGCCTGTCAAAAGCAGAGACTTAACGGAGTAAAATTGTTCTGTACCTGTGTTTATTCAATCAAAAAAACACCCTAAATGCAATAAATACCGCTAAGTGTCACTTCAAAACAACCGTCCCCCAAATCGGTGCCTAGGCCCCCATTAAATAACTCTTTGATCGTCTGCACTCCTAATATTAAGAATTTAATAATTGAGCATCCAAATAACAGCATAATGTGTCAACAAACACAATCCCCAAACAAGTTAAAAGGAAATTTTATTCTCCCCTTTTCCCCCAATTGCTCCTTTGTCTCACAAAATCGATCCCTGTCACTTAATAATATTTCAATAAGAAAATCAGAATCACCCTTTTCGAGTTTCTACTCCCATACCATCTTAAGCTCATTGTCCTCTAAAGTACATTTGACGACGAAATTTTAATTAAATTTTAATATCGTCTTCCGATTTTTATTTTAACTTGGTAAGTTTTAAATGTCTTGTAAATAAATTAAATTGAACGTTTATGGTAATTCAATTAGTCTATTAAGGTATTATTGGTCAAATAAGTTGGATAAAATCGTCTTTTAATCATTTTATATTATCCATATACATATAGCTAATTTGTGTATATTATATACTTAAAAGTTGGCAGAGTGCTAATGCTGGTTTTAGTCTTGTAGAACGCCTTATACTCTTGTAATGTACATGTTTGAATAAATTTTCATGACTTTAAATATTTTAAGTCTGCATACATTATCTTGAGCTTGTTTTGTTCGTAAAATATGCGTGTTTCGCTTTATTTTTGAGCAAAGACATAAAATATAGTAATTCGTAATGAAGATTGAAACAAAACATGTATTTGTGTTTGTCATTACTTTGTGTGTACACAAATTTATTCAAATTACATAGTCGGTTTTGAAAATAAAATTAATGGTTCTGTTCTCATGAATTCCAGTTGTTAAAACTTAATTATTCTTTACAAAACAAATGTTTGCAAGCTGAAACAAAATCATAAGAGGTATAAGCCTTTTTCATTATTGAACTAACCAAATTGAACTGACAGTTATGAAATGATTAGGTTGGTACTATTGCGAATAAAAATGGAAGCTTACAAAGTAAAAAAATAGCAACAATTTTCACAAACTCAATAAAAATCTTGTCAAAATTTCAACCGTCAATAAAGTCGTCCCCAACACAGTTATTAATATAATAATGAAACATTATGACAAAGTCAAAGTTCCCTGATAAGGGGAGAAACACACCGAGCATAAATATATTATTTGAACACTTTAAACTGTCCTCCCGATGGGCAACTTCCTTAAATATTGCAGATTTATGCTAAACGTTAACGTGGACTCTGGGTTTTTTATGACCGCATAAAAACTTAATTCGAATTAACTCCCGGTGTAAGACGAGTTTTACTTTTACCCTTCTGGGGGAGACTTAAAATGTTTTCGAGTTTTATATCATTAATGTAAATCTTTAAAACCTAATTAGAATCTTAAAAACTGGAAAAAAAACTGCAAAAGATACCATTTATTCTTGAGATGGATGGTTTGCCCAACGTTTATCAAGATTGTAACGAAAAACGTTCCCTTTTCAATTAAATACATTTATCTTCGGTCATTTGTCAATCTTATTTCATTCACAAATCATAGACCGAATGAATAGTCATACCAGTCTGGTCATTTCTCATAAAAATTAAATGTTTCACTCATTGTCTGCTGTGCTATTGAAATCTAAAGTTATTATTTTAAGATTAACGCAAAAAATTTATTGTTAAATAGCTTTTCTAGAAATAATATCTTAGTTTTCAGGACTGAAAGTAACAGACAAGCGATTTAGTAGTTCTCAAAAAACTAATTTTGTTAAATTTCAGACATTAATGTGAAAATGTATTTAAAGAAAATAAAAGAAGATTTAAGATTATCAAATGTCTAAGATGCTTAATCCACTAGACAATTATAACAATTCTTTTAGAAGTGAATGACCTACATAGTTTATTATTTTGTTAAACCGAATCAAGATTGTTTCGCAAGCGTCATTAAGAACATAGAAGCCATTGTGAACGACCAGTATTACATAACTCAGTATCTAATCTCCCTTTAAATGCAATGCAACATATTGTCATGTTAAAGTGGAAGAAGTTGCTTTAAGCTAAACTGTTTTTAGAATTTGATTTAGTTTTAAATAACAGTGTAATATTTAGCACACCGTAATGGTAAAATGTATTGGGACGCTACTAAATTTAACCAACTTATATGTATACCTACATTATAGCTAATAAATGATTTCTTTCTTACTTTCTTTTGCAATAAATATGACTTCTTCTATTGGTCTATACGTACTAAATGCTGAAGTGGCCGATCACAATATCCCGCCATCTTTTCCTAAAAACAATACTGTGTTAAGACGGTCACATATCACTAAAATGCTTGAAAGGCTAAATCCCTTATAAACTTTGAGGGCGCAGACTAAAAAGATCAAGGGACCAAGAAACTACTCGACTAAACTCTGTCCCGCAAAAACCAATAGTCCATAGTTAAGATCCCGTCTCTATTTAAATGTCCTGATTGAAATCCGAAGATTGAACACTCAGACGAAGTTACCATTCCAAATTGGACTTAATTTTCTACCCGTTAAAGTTGAAAGTTGCTGTTAAAAGTTAAGATTTTCGTCTACCCTCGTCCAATGAATAATTCAAGTAGCTCCTAATAACTAGTACAGTGGTGGGGATGTATAGATTTTGTCCTTTCGACTTTTTTTTTAAGGATTAGATGAAAGGAATGATCGATGATGGTGGCATGGCTTTTCTTTGATCTGGTTGTATATACTTATGTTCAGAAAAAAATACATTTCATTTCTTTATGGAAACGTTTTGGTATTTTGTTGTTTAGATTTTGTTTTAAAGATAACTAGCAATATGAGTAGAATTCACTTTACTAGCAATCTTGTTAACCCCTCCAACTAAGCTAAATATGCTTATGTCTGGAGTGGGTTCACGGCAATAATGTAATGGGTGGGGTTCGAACTCGTGACCTCTCGATCACAAGTCCGACCTCTTATCCATAAGGCTATTGACGCTTGATATGTTCTGAAAATAAACGGCACGTCTCATGTTTGCAAAACAGATTAGTTTCTTCACAGAATTATCTAACTTGTGCACCAGGCTACGATTATCTGACTTAGTCTGATTAAGTTAGTGCGAAAGCCCTAATTGATACCCAGCTCGGTTTACTAATTAAATGTCGGAATAGTATCAAAGTATCATTACAAGCTCTGCCCTGCGGCCGCGCTTGAGTTTCAGGAAGGATTATTGTTTCAATTAAAAGTATCAAGCTTTGTCGATGTTTATTTGTGTCGCTCGTATTCATTATGAAACGTCACTTGAGTTAGGCATTTTGTTGTTGAACCAACATGAAATTCAAATTTGTGGGTGTATGTGGTGTAGAGGACTAGTAATGCCTAGGAAAAAATCTGTCTTGGTCCCCAGAGCTTTACCTGCCTTTCTAGCTAAAATATAAGTTTACTAAGCTATAGAACAGTCACAACTAACGCAAACTCTTTTTTCCAGGTACGTACACACTACTCAAGTGCGGTAATCAGCAAAGTTTTACACTCCGCTGCAGTAAATTTAACTGTGGCAACACTGGCAACAAAAGAAGTGTAACAACGCGCCATCTAGTGGTGTATTTGGTAAGTTTAGAGGTTAGTACCATGGATAGAAACGTTTTGATGTAAATTTAAATTGCTGATTATTTATTTACTAGTACTCACGCGGGGCTTCGCTCCCGTGGATTCAATCACGGTAAAAACATAACTCTCCTTTTTTGCAGTCGCGTAAAAAGTAGCCTATAGCCTTCCTCAAGCTTCAAGCTACTTCCATATCAAATTTCATCCAAATCCACCCAGTACTTTTGAAGATTAGCGCGTTCAAGCAAACAAACAAACAAACTTTTCCGCTTTATAATATTAGTATAGATTCAACTATGAAAATCTTAAAGAAAATAGACAAAGACAAGAATAGTCAATGAGACTGACGATCAGCTTCTAAGTTGTGTGTCGTAGGTTCGATCCCCACACAAGTATAAATGTCGTTACAAGTTGGTACAACTATTTTTAGGCCATACAGGCCTACAAATACATAGTTGTACCTGGTCTGATCGTTTTTTTAAAAGCACTCACGATACAGTAGAAATACCTAGTAGGGACAATACTTAAAAAAGAAAAGGACAGCAGACTATAAGCCTACACCCCTAAAAAACAGACTTAAAAACATTTTTAGATTCTGATCTATAAGTCATCTTTTAAGATCAGATCAAAATTTCGCTATCGGCACTTTAAAGCCTGGGCTTAAACAACTCAGGTCTAAGCCTAACCGTTTGTAAGATCATTCTGCTAAATCCTAGTTATCAAGACAGGAGGTCATAGTTATCATAGCAAGGCTTATGTTCAGTAGAGAACAATATTAGGCTTCTGAAACTTGTAGATCAAACTGTGTATTGTGATTTGGTTTTCCGATAATACATACCGACGATTAAGAGGAAATAGGGTATAAGGGACATTTTGGACTGGTATTGTTTTGAAAACCGACTGTTTCTTGTGTTCTGTTATCTTTTATACATCCACTATGAAAAGTGCCTTATCCTTCTTTTCCCAAGTAGCACAGATAGCTGTATAACTACTCACTTTTAGACCTATTTGAAACACTATGCGTATTAAGACTCTTAGAGTACACTGGTGATCCTACAGCTGCATAATAGCTGTCAGTGATATTTGAACAGCTTAGGCTGATTAAGAGCTGCATTAATGCTGATTAAGACCGACAAAACTACCATTAATACGCTTAGAGTGCTATAAAGGTATAGTTTCAACGACGCTATTCAGCATTTAACCTTTTCTAATGCCTTAGCAGTAGTAAGGGCTGTTTAGTGGATGAAATTACGCCAAATGCTGTATAAGAAGGTATTTGTGAACTCCTATTACACTGACTTATTAAAGGGGCACGTGTGAACTATTATGACTTTAATAGCTGTATAATGGATGATTCGTGGCCCACATTACAGCTTATTGTTGAATATGTCTACCGCTAATCAGCCTTTATACTGCCATTGATAGTGTCTGCATAGCGACTGTTTAAACATTCACTAAATGTCTCGCAGCTACTTAGAGACTCACTAGTGTATCGAATTAACGGCTTTTACTTTATAGTGGTTCACATAAGTACCTTTAATCAGACTTTATCTGAATAAAAGTAATATGTGGTACTGTAATCAGTCAGTGTAACTTGTAACGTTGATGGCGATTATACTGACGTACAAACTATAAATATACTGATTCATTTTTCAACGTAAGATGTTTTGTGTATGAATTAGGAATGTATTGCATTAGTTTTTACTTCCTGATAACATAATAATAACTTTATCTTATAATTATTTTCAAAGCACAAAAAATTGTTTATTCAAGTTTTCATCACGGCTTATTTATATCACAAAACTAATTAAAAACAGAATATTTTCAAGGCGCACTAAAATTTTCTTAGACAATATATATGTATAATGTCAGTGAAATTACATTCCCAATCATTTTTCTTTTATGAATACCAGGGAATATGAATATTATCCACGTATAATTCACTCCACGAAACAAGTGTTCAATTGGCAGCTACGGGTTATTATATTTGCTTCTATATGTTTGCTACATCAAATATGTTCACTTCTACACTGGCCGCAAGCAGCCTTTCCCGGTTTAAAACATCTATTAACCTCTCGCGTGTCTTATGTTACACAGTGCGACATAAGAAAAAAATGCTCCAAATGTCTTAAGTCGGACAGTTACACTTAAGGGCTTGGTCAGGATTGGTCGATAAATATCTGTCGTTGTGTTGCAAGTAGCAATACGTTCTGCATACACCGCTAAAATAAACGAAAAAAAATTTACAATATGCATCTGTGGTTTTTGTTGTGACGCCGCAGACATTTTCGTTGTGTTATCAAATAGTTTTTATTACTTTTTATAATATTTTTTATTAATTTTTTGGAATAATATGTGTTAAAATAAAATAAAAATTAAAATAAATGTGTAGGCACATTTCTTTTTTCATTTTTTTTTCGGATGTCAGTGAAAATTATAAAAGTGTAAACATATCACATCACTGCGAGATAAGGTCAGTTTGATTTGCTTATTGAATGATATAAATAGTTAGACAAACTCATAACGAATCCAGGAAGGTATAATATATACCATGATAATGGCCATAAATTGCCGATTTATCATTTTTTCTGAAGTCCTACCCAAAAATCATAAGGAAATTCAACATGCGACACTCGAGGGGTTAAGAGCGTAGATGTGACATATTTACTGAATAAAGAGTAACTTGTGATCTCTTAGTCAGTCGATATTCAGCACATAGTACTGTCGTTACCCTTTATAACACTGTTAAATTGCTGCTACACAGCTCCTAAGCAGCTACGTGAACTTAAGGCTGAATAATTTGTGCCCATTTAAGTTATAAGAGCTGTGTAAGCCCCTATACAGCCCTTATTCAGCTTTAAGCATGATGGGAATCCGTTATTCGGCTGAAAAGCAGCCTCGTGTGCTACTTGGGTTACTATAACACTTATTCAACTGTCTGATGTTCTAATAAAAAAACACATCAGTTTTTCTAATATTCTAAACTTTGAATGGCTCTCCTAAACATTTCTTTTTTGTCGCTTATACCCTATTTCCTTTTAACCGTCGATACGATTTCCAATGTATCGTCCTGAATCCGGATATTTCGGGGTCGGCAAATAAATTTCATTTATGTGCAGTTTGTATGTAACTTCAATAGTTCTTGTGTTCAAGACATCAGTAATGGTTCTCATTGGAGAGTTACAGTCCTGCTTTGAAGAAGCTATAATGAACATTTAAAATCAAATTAACCTCTCAATGATCGTACAGAGAAAATATAGGCAATGAAAATTTCAAATAAAGCTATCAAAAAAATTAAATTCAACCCTATTTTCATAAAAAAACAATACCATAAAATCCTAAAGCAAAATTTTACGACTATTCCCTCAAAATTATTGCCCTATAAAACGTAACAAAAATAAATACATATTTTTTGAATGGAAACACTGAGCTGTCAAAGGCATATTCAGTCATAAATCAATGGTAGTACTTGGTGGAACATTGACATTGTTTTATAAATATGGCGGTATATACGTTCCGGAGTTAGCCACGGATAATATAAACAGAAATACGAACGTGACCAATGTATTAGTTTCTGTTATATTGATTGTAAACAATCTGCGGCTTGGATAGAATTGTGAGAGATCGTGCAAGTTTTTTTTATGGCAGTGATTATGTTCGTCGTTTTGGATCCAATAGGTAATTTTATAACGATATCTGATACTTTATTGATTTGTGATGCTTAAATTGAAGAATCTGACTATAATGTTATAAACGCGAGCGTTTATGGGGATAGATGTTTGTTACTCTTTCACGCAAAAAGTTGACATCCTGAAGTAACACAAAGTCTACTTTTTATCCCGGAACTCCCAAGAGATCGAGATTCACGCGAGAAAACCCGGTCAGTGGGTTGTCTTAGTCCCACTCGAACAAAGTCGAGGGCAGAAGCTAGTACACGCGTACGCATTCATAAATAAATTGCGACGTTGCCGTCCTTCAAGTACGCGTGTACAGAGTGTTTCTTTTACCTATCAATTTAATATTTTTAGTGAATATTTTAATATTAAAAAATAAATACATTTTGTTTTCGAATGGTAATATTTTTTTAGCATGTATGGATGCTATAATATTGCGGGTTAACGGGAACGCTCTCTGTTAGTTAACATACTGTATATTTTCATATGTTTTACTTTCATAATGGCTTGCTTTTTGTCAGCGGTGATGTTTTTGTGTTAATACTATCACCTGATAGTGACCAGTAGATAGTGGTAAAACGCGAGGCTATTAATAAAATAAAATTATAGTAATATGTATAATGGTATACATACATCATTTCAGTTTACTTGTGCAATAAAGCTTCACAAACGAAACCTATTCTATTCAACGCAACGCAACCAGTATACCTCAAGTAATAAATCCTCTTTTATTTCACGACGTACGTTTAGTAAGGAGAGGTGGGTAACAACACATTATTACATGCCACAGATTATATTTCATAGCTCTAAATATACCCCTGCTGTGCCCATTATGATAATTCTGGTCTAGTTGACGTCACATCCTTAATCTGCGAAATACTAGAATATGTTGTTATGCGAGTATAATGGCACTGGAGTGTTACTTAATTAGGTCTTAAAACGAAAAATAGGTTAATGTTTTTTTGTTCAAATACAAGACATTTTTGTGCGTTTAAATTTTTTAGCTCTTGGTATTGTTTTTTTTTGCCTCTGCCAATTGACATGCATTTTTATTTAAGAGAGAAAGAGTAATATAAACTTAATCTATGTTTAAAGTTTATTTAGCATTGTTTATAACGTTTTAGTAGCAAATTCACAGATTTAGTCGATAGTACAAAATTCCACCAACAAAATTATTAGCAGAGACTAAACAACCATCTTAAATGTTTTTTTCAAATTCCTGAATTCAAAATTAAACTATCCACAAACAAAAAAAAAACCTGGCTTACAACGAAAAGAGCAGAGACAAATACCCAGAAAACTGTGCGAATAAAACGTAATTTGTACTAACAAGAATGGTAATAAAAACCTTTTTAGTAACAGCGTTGTATTGTTTGGTTCACTCTCGTATGACTTCACTGGAATTGGGTCATAGTTGGCGCATGGTGCATGGATGTAGCTCGGAATACGCTTGTACGAAATTAATGTTCGTAATTGACTTTAGTTTAGTTCACTATTAGATAAATTACGTTATAATGCTCTAGTTTCGTGTTTTATAAATGTACTAGTTTGTGAGCGTAGGAAGGATAATACGACTGTTCTAACTGGGTCGGGTTTTATCAGGTCAAAACTAATTTTTCAGCTAATAATATCTATGTAAATTATTGTCTTGAAGCTCAACATAAAAAATATTTTTTACGAGCAACTTTAGTTTAAAAAGTCAAACTCACACTTTTTTGGCTTTGGTTGTAGCATAGACTAAAGAATGCCGCCTCGCAACGATTCATTGGAATCGTGATTTAAAACATTTGACCATAAAACCATTCTACAAAAAACATTCTTCTTCTTCTGTGTTCTGTGTCCCTTGCCACTTATGACCTTTCAGCCTTTAAAGCACGAGTAAATAGGCATCTTCTGGGCTCGCTCGTCCCACCTTAGACCTCATCTATCGCTTACCATCAGGCGAGGTCGAGGTCAAGAGTGAGCCCATCAGTAATAATTAAAAAAAATCGTATCTTTATTCGTGCTACTACTCTTTATAATGGTGCATAAAGTCTGCATGCATGCGCCACTTGACCTAATTTTCTTTCCATTCAACTTAGCTCAAAAATACGACCTACACTAAGGACTAAAGCGCACCCTTGACGTGTCTGTATTGACCTACTTTACGAAATCCGTTTTTTGAAAACGGGAATCCAAACCTGGAATTCCAGCAGTTCTATTTTTCTTTTCGATATATCGCTAGTATCACAGTTTCGAAAGGTATTTTGTTAAATTTAATTTTTCGAGACACTATTCGAATTTCGAAAGAGAAAGAAAGTAAAACAAAACATTCTTGTCATTTTTTTTTTAATTTGTAAACGTTATTCTCGTAGGATTGACAGAAGCATAAAATCGGATCTAATCTTTTTTTCTGTGTACAAAATTCAGTTCAAATAATTGCGAATTGACACGTGATTTTTAGAGCGTAACACCACTATAAAAAGGGCATTGTGTAAAAAAGCATATGCAATAACATAGCCACTCCAGAAAATATGACTCCAGTGCCACAATGGAAGGAAGGAAACTGGGTCAGGAGCCAGCTACTCGGCACCATGGAGAAGGTGCAACTTTGTTTTTATTCACGATTGCTGCAAACTGTTTTTGCCTGCCCCACTTATTTTTTAGGTTAATTGGATTGTATGAGGTGTTTCTGGAAAATGGAGTGTTTCGAGGATTTAAATATTTTAGTGCTTTTTTTGAACTTGATGTGGCAGGGACTGATAAATGCATTATTAAGTTGAGATAACTTATGTTTTTTATTTGATTTCGGGCTTTTAGCTTCCTGTTTGTAACTCGTTTTTGCTACATTGTTTTAGGGCAAAAACGGATATGCTAATCTTATGTATTTAGGAGCTTCCACACAAAGTGTGACTTAATTTAAGCATTATGTAAGGAGCTTGAGAATAGTAGCTTACTTACACGGTAAAAGTTCTTGTCGTAAGATTTCCACAAGCATTTAGCATCCAACCAAATAGCGTATAAAATACCAATAATCTTACTGATATTATGAATGTGAAAGTGTATGTGGATGTTCGTTACTCAATTACGCCAAAACGGCTGAACGGATTTGAATGAAATTCGGTATAGCTGAAATCCTGGAATAGCTACTTTTATCCCGGAATTCTCACGGAATCGGTATTTACGTGGGAAAAAGCTTCCTTACGAACGAAGATGCGAGCAAGCTAGTAAGTAGCTTATATAATATGTATGTGTATTAAACATTGTAAATTATTTTTAACAGATAATATTCTAGTTTTTTCTTCTCTTTCAATTACACCTTTTTGATTTTTATTAAATACTAGCTTCTGCCCGCGACTTCGTACGCGTGGGAAGGTTTTCCCGCGCAAATCCCGATCCCGTGGGAATTTCGGGATAAAAAGTACCCTATGTGTTATTCCAGAATGTCAACTATCTACTTACCAAATTTCATTCAGATCCGTTCAGTAGTTTTTGCGTGAAAGAGTAACAAACATCCATCCATCCTCACAAACTTTCGCATTTATAATATTAAGTAAGTATGATACTGTCGAAAGATCTAAGTAATATTAACAAAAGCTTAAACAACTGGCAAATACGTTTTTCAAAATGTTTAAAACTGCAAGAAGATGAGATATAACTTTTACTTCTCCACATTTATTTCCAATGCAGTGCGACTCCGTTTATTTTCTTTTTATTATGCTTCTTTAGCTCACAGGCAGGACACAGCTTCGAAATTGTAGAATTTTTCTGTTGTAGAATTACATTATTACCATTGTACTTTATAGAGAACAGTGTAGATTGATCGTCTTGTGTTTGTTTTTAATAGAATTGCTTGACGGTGTATAGTTATAAAAGATGTAAACACTGCAAAGAAATGAATGTACAAAACGTTTTGGGAATAGTTTCATTGTGCGTAGAGCTAAGGAGTGGAATTCCCAGCCAGACTACGTGTTTCTTATAATCTGGGGGTCTTTAAATCAAAAGTGAATAGGTTAGTTCTAGGCAAACCACCCGCTTACCATCAGGTGAGTTGGTGGTCAAACGCGAGCCCATCTATACTAATATTATAAAGCGCAAAAGTTTGTTTGTTTGTTTGTTTGCTTGAACGCGCTAATCTTCGAAAGTACTGGGTGGATTTGGATGCAATTTGGTATGGAAGTAGCTTGAAGCTTGAGGAAGGTTATAGGCTACTTTTTACGCGTCTGCAAAAAAGGAGAGTTATGTTTTTACTGTGATAGAATCCACGGGAGGGAAGCCCCGCGTGAGTACTAGTCAACAATAAAAAATGGTTTAAACAGTATGATATGGTTTCTTTGTTTCCGTGCCTGGTTGCTTATGTCTTTTGCCGTGTGTACCAAAAACTCTTACTTTACGCTTTTGTTTCGGTGAGAAAATCATCTAGTGACTCCTGCTCTGGGTGGAGCGGAAGATAGTGTCAGACTTCTACTGACGAAAACCCTACCTTATTCCTTCGCTCTTAGCCCTTACGCTCCAAGAAAGCGGTATCTCGTTAGAGCATTCTCGCAGTCCCAAGTGCTTTATGCTTAACTGCATTTTAAATATTTGATACATTCATGAGCGTTACTAAACATTAAGTCTGGAATTTTAAAGTGTAAATGTATCGTAAGTAATTGGCAATAATCATCAACAATATATTACAGCAAGTCTAAGTAGTCTATCGAATACAGTAAATAACAAATGAATGAAGTCTAGAACCTTCAAATAATAAAATAACTCGCAACACAGTCTCAGTAGCTTATAGCTAAAGTAAGGTCAAGTGCTTACTCTAAAAATTACAAAGCTTAATGGAACTCACGCCGAAACTATAAATTATTTTAGACGCTAGAATATTATAGAAGCCAATTCTATTATAGTTTACTACAAACAGTGAAACTGAATATCTAGAAAAGATAATAATGATAGCCAATTCTTTTGTAGTAAAGTACTAAAAGAATAATAATCACATAAGTAGATCATATATTATGCTACAGATTTATTTTGTAAATTATCATGAAATCAGATTATCTTTGATTCTTTTTACACAGCGATACCCTTTTTGCCTCCCACTGTGTTATTAATGTTGTGATATTAATGCGTTTAATCACTCAAGTGGAGCTTTTTACCTCATGCAGGGAATTTTCGTATTTATTGATTTGTTGTTTGTTTTTTGCCATTTGGTACGATTTTAACTAACGCTGCCATTTTTATTACGTTTTGTATGGTTTAGTTTTAGTAGGGTTTAACTAGCATATAATTGAAAGTAATACTAGAAATAATAATTGAAACAGGTCCTGAAAAAAAAAAACAAAGATGTACCATTAGAAATAAAATACAATAACGCTGATGATCTCATTTAATAACGTCGACAATAAGATCTCAATAATTATTACATAGGTAATTTTTACAAAACCATTTTCGTTTTGCGTGACCAAGATCAGAAGATAACAGACATTTACAGAACAATCTTCTCAATGATTGCTATTAAGATTCTCCCCACCGCTCTTCCCATCCAGAATTAAACTTCCCAAACATAATATTAGATCTACCCACCAAAAAAAAGTTGCACGGAAAGTTGCCAGTTGCCAGTGGCAGTCGTTAATGGCACAGTAGCGGTAACTGCACGCACGCGACTCTCCTTATAATGCTCCCCTCGGATTTATAATAGAGAGAAATAAAATGTTATATCGATCCAGCGGGGACTTGGGTAGGGCTGTGCTGATATAAAAAAAAACTTTTTTGCAAAAAATAAAACCGACTTCCATATCAAAACACTACAAAGCCAAAAATAATTTTAATTTCGGTAGTCGGTGTTATTGGTTTTGTATTTTCTTTTTTTTTCACACCGCCTTCCGAAATTAAAATTATTTTTGGCTTTGTAGTGTTTTGATATGGAAGTCGGTTTTATTTTTTGCAAAAAAGTTTTTATTTTCGCGCTTTTTAGTGGGTCAGTGAATTTTCCAAATCGATTCGTAAATGACGGAGTTATGCGCGAACAAAAAACGCAATGCAGAGTAAACGAAAAGATCATCAAGGTAAATTATTTTTTTCAACTTTTTTTGATTTTTCAGAAACGGCTCGTCCAATTTCGATAAAATTTTCATGGGACCATTTGGGAAGTATACCCTTTCCAACAAAAAAAGAATTTTTCAAATCGGTTGGCAAGCGACGGAGTTATGCGTGGACAAACATAAAAAAAAAAAAAAAAAAAAAAATACAAACATCCGAATTGAGAACCTCCTCCTTTTTTAGAAGTCGGTTAAAAAAAAATATTTACCTAGGAAATGAATTTTGAAATTCTGTATCATACTAAGAAAAAGCCATAAAGAAATACGATGTGTTAAGCCGTTTGCTCCGATTTTCATTTGTACATCTTTGACAGTCGTTACGGGTAGTCAGAAAGCCAGAAAATCTGATACTGGTCTTGCTAAGAGGTGTCGTGTTACCCAGTTACTGGGTTGTGGAGGTCAGATAGGCTACTAGTATCATCTGCATCCGGTAAGACTGGAAGACTCCAACAAAGTAAGGGAAAAGCCTCAGTAAATGATGTTATTAAACATTTTGGTTTCACTTGTAATAACGTGAATAATCCTACTTCTTATCCTACTTCCTACTATCCTACTATTTCCTACTTCCTATCCTACTTCCTACTATCCTATCCTACTTCCTACTTCCTACTATCCTACTTTCTACTATCCTACTATCCTATCCTACTTCCTATCCTACTTCCTACTATATTATAAATGCGAAAGTTTGTGAGGATGGATGGATGTTTGTTACTCTTTCACGCAAAAACTACTGAACGGATCGAATGAAATTTGGTCAGTAGATAGTTGACATTCTGAAATAACACATAGGCTACTTTTTATCCCGAAATTCCCACGGGATCGGACTTTGCGCGGGAAAACCTTCCTACGCGTACGAAGTCGCGGGCAGAAGCTAGTATTATAAATGCGAAAGTTTGTGAGGATGGATGGATGTTTGTTACTCTTTCACGCAAAAAGTACTGAACGGATCTGAATGAAATTTGGTCAGTAGATAATTGACATTCTGGAATAACACATAGGCTACTTTTTATCCCGAAATTCCCACGGAATCGGGATTTGCGCGGGAAAACCTTCCTACGCGAACGAAGTCGCGGGCAGAAGCTAGATTATCATAAAAATATTATAGAACAAGTTTCTTATCAGATTGAACTAAAACGAAAATCGGCACATTTTTGTAGGACCTATTAAATTTCTTAGATATCATATTTCGAGGTCAACACACAGCAGCAGAAAGACACAACCGTAGACATCTGATATCCATAATTAATATCATTCTATTATACATAATTAATTACCAATTATTTTAATACGTTCATTAGTTTTAAGGAAGACATAACTATTATTTTGTTTAAATAGATATTCTTACAAATTAAATAGGAATCTAAATATTATTATGAATATGAAATAAACCACTTTACTTTTGAATTAATAACAGATCTGTTGTACAATATTATGCGTAAGTAATTTAAAATTAAATATGTTATGAGAATCTCTCTAGTTATAATATATGTATATTTATGTGAGCCTATTAAGTAAATTGGACGTTTCAAAAAATTTTACTTAGCAGTCTTAATGCAGTGCACATTAAGTAATAATGGTCTTGTTTTCAAAAACCTGGGAGAAATTTTCAGCGTTTTCTATCTTTTTTTTCGTATCGTTTTTTCAGTCGCATGTCCGAAGAGACATCTCTATCATACTTAACTTATCCAAATCAAAATTAGTGCTTTGGAAAAATGGAGTGAAATAAAATAAAGAAAGTTTATGCAGTCACTCAGACCTGTCTCCAAAACAAAGAATGGAACTCTCTGCTGGAAAAAGGTGTGGGACTCTGTGTTTCCTAATCACATATGATTTGTCAGCCTTAAAGCAAGAGTGAACATGCATCTCCGGGCTCGCTCTTTTATCGTAGACATCAACTATCGCTTACTATAAGGAGCTCATCAAGAGGTCCATTACTGTGACCTGCATCATCCCACTCCTGGGCAAATGCCTCTCCCCATGACTTCCAGGTGGTTTTATACAGGGCCAAAGCAAACCACTGGCCGTTAGTTTAGTCCAGCTCGTCCCGCCATCTTCCGGAAAGTGGTAATTTTGGCCCGCAACGCATTGGGCATGCGATAGCGGTGCGGGATCATAAAAAAAAAACTAAATTCAGCCTATTATGTTCCCACTGCAAGGACACTGGCCTCGTCTGTATGATAGGGAATGGGCCATAATGCACCACACGGGACCAGTACGGGTTGGTGGATTTCACATGTCTTCGCATTTTTTGTCCTAGGACGTGTCGGTTTCCTCATTTTTTTTTCTTTACCAATGTGAGAGTAGCGGTAAAGATATAAGGTACACAAAGTAATATGCCTGAGTTCGAACCTGCAACTCGCAAGCGAGGCCGTTACCAAGGCCATCACTGCTCTGCCCCGATAAAAAAAAAAAAACAGAAATTAAAACAATCAGCATCAGTGACACCCCTGACACGCGACCCATGAACGCGTGCTTCGCACGGCCTGTTTATATTACCAACAGCTCTGCTATTGCCATTTTTTTAGGCGTCTGAATCAATGAATCAGAACTTAGCTATAATGCGAGTAATCGTCCATATCCGTTTATTTTCTATTAGATTATATTTTTAGTGATGGCTAGTGAATTATGCACATTGTCCTTTGATTTTAAATTTGATTTGGATCTAGTCCATATTGTTTGTTTAATGCTTTGTAAAAGAAACTATTCTGTTTATGGCGTTTAAGCTTGAATGTCATAATTATGACATTCATACAATACTACGTCTACATATAATATTATATGTAGACATAGTTTTGTTACTATATTATATGTATATTTTGAAATAATTACTAAACCAAAAACAATACCTGTGTTGTGTTACGAGAGAGATGAAAGGCTTTTATTATGATTGCTAATCAACAAATGTCGAACAAACAAAAGCGTCATTAAGTTACAAAAAGCGAGGCCTCATCGTACTCAAACCAAAATCGAATTAACCATGTAAAACAATAACTGAGCAGATGCGAATCATACACGCGTCCAAGGAACAATCCCGCTGGGGTATAGTCTCTACGTCCCTTAATAAAGGCCCTATTGTCCTCCCCCTGTATTTATTTCAGAGATAGATAATCTTTTATTATACCTAGTCACAATTTATGGTCGGACGTCGAATTTCATTTGTCATTGACAAGCTTTGTGAGCGATTCTTTTGTACTCGATTCTTGTAAGGTAATCGATAGTCGACTGTTTTGTCGAGAGAATCGATTTGCTAGTTTTGTGATTTTTGTATTAGTTTGTAGGTAGTGCAGACCGTGCCTAATGGGTAGAAGTTAGTTTATTAGGTGTTTGAAGTGTGAAATTAAATGACAATGTTTTCTTGATGGTGGGGTTTTTGTATAATTTCGGTGGTTTTAAAATTTACAAACAATAGGTGTTCATTTTTATTGATACTAAGCGGTAGTTTGTTTCTAAGCAGGTTAATAAACACAAAATAAAATCCTATATTGTTTTCATAGTACAGTCAAGACGAAAAATGAAAATATTTCTAAATGAAGTTAGCTTTAAATTATAGTGTATTGTTGTAAAAAGCTAACTTAAGCCTATTAACTTCTTATTAATTGATGAAATCGTCACATATCGTTCATAAGTACAAGCCCGTTCCATCATCGGACTACAAGACAAACGGCGATGCGCCATCGTTACATGGTGGACATCCGGGTGGGATATCCACCACGTAATACGCACAAAAAGTTTTGGGAATAGTTGCATTGTGCGTACAGCTAAGCAGTTGAATTCTCTGCCATAGTCTGTGTTTCCTGATAGCTATACCCTGGAAGTCTTTAAGTCGAGAGTGAATAGGTTACTTCTAGGCAAGCGTGCTTCATCTTCGACCACATCATCGCTTAACATGGGGTGAGATTGTGTCAAACGTAAGCCTATCAACAATAAAACAAAAAAAAAGTTTTCATACAAATTGTCGGTTATGTTAACGCAATCGTACTGAACCTATAAACTAGCACTTGGGTTCTCTAGATAGATAAAGTCACATTACTAGCTGATACCCGCGACTTTGTTCGTGTGGAAATTTCACCCATTTTCCCGTAATAATAATATAACATATGGAATATACTACATAGTTTGTGAACTGTATTTTTTTTTAAAGAGAACTTTCATTGTGGGTAGAATTCACATTACTAGCAATCTTGTTAACCTCTACAACTAAGCTAGATATGCTTGTGTCTGGAGTGGGTTCACGACAATAATTTAATGGGTCGGGTTCGAATCCACGACCTCTCGATCACACCCATTAGGCTGTTGTGTAACAACTACTCCATAGAACGTATCGCCGTCGATTCGTATTCGTTGACACGACCACTCTGGCAAGAATGTTACGACTGAGAAGAAGTAACTAAGTATATCTTTGTGTGCCAAGTTTCTCCCAAATCCCTTTATCCTTGCGTGATTAAAACAAACATCCAAACCTTTTTTTATAGGCTTCAAATCCCATATATTTTCGACATTTTCAAAAGTGACTTCGCCACGCTACCACTGACCATATGCCACTTGATTTGTGACAAGTGACACGAGCCCACCATAACCTGTGAACCAGAAGCTCTAAGCCTCGGGCCACTGCGCAACAAACCGATTAACTCAAAAATAAGACAACACAGGCGTGAAATCACAACCAAACTCCAACACGACTACAACTTAAGATCCATAGGAAGTGTTTCTTTTTAATAGTTGCCATCCGTTACCGTCGTTTACCCACTATTACCAACTTTCACAGGTAGCTGTCACTGGTAATTTAACTTCGTTACCAAACCAACGGTACGCCTCTAAAGTATAAGTATACACTCGTTTAATTCTTAGTTTTTTACGACTCGAAAACGTTTTTATCGATAAACCTGTTGTTTTCGATGAATCGGTACGGTACGGTTGAGGAGAAAAGTGGTTTGATTGATTCGTATAATCGATTTATTTTTTCTGTTTTTAAGTAGTTTAAATTGTTTGCTTACTATAAAAAAATCAGGCCATCATCTTTCTTGTGACTCTAGATAAGGAACCTATATTTTGGAGTAAGAGTTACAAAACATGAGTCGCCAAGAGTTCATATAAAAATTAAAGTATCAACAATGCTATTTATTAAAATCCACAAAGTCAAAGCTATACTGAATAACGGTACAGTTTATAAAGTTTGTATGATAGTAACTAGCAGTCACGCGGGGAAACTCTCCCGTAGAATTGATTACAATAAAAACATAACCCTCCTCCTTTCTGGCTTCGCTACAGTCGGGTAAAAACATAACTTCCTACTCGTGTAGTCAGGTAAAGAACTTATAGCCAATATTATACCTTCCTCAAGCTTCAAGCTGCTTCCATACTTACTTGTATCCAGTACATTCGAAGATTAGCGCATTTAAACAAACAAAATTTTCTGCTTTATAATATTAGTAGATATGCCAAACAAATGATGCGCTGATTTCGCCTGTACATATCATGTTTAAAAAATCTAAGATAATCTAAGCAGCAGAGTAATGCACAATCGAGCGGACGAACGCTCAGTTGTCAATTATAGTAGTCATACACGTTTATGTCGACTTCACAGTGTTCGGTGGGTAATAAACACCTACTGCGAGGATTGGTTTGAGTAAACTTGGTAGAGCGGATTCTCCTAACACAGTCATGTTTTGCTTAAAAGGAGGCTCCAATCACCAACTAATTATAAACTTCTTAGTTATGAAATAAATATTTTATATTTTTGTAAAATTTTACCGAGTAGTGGGACGGATTAGGCAGGAAAATTAAATTAAAAATATTTTTACGAAGTAATTCATACATATTCCGCAAAAGTTCTTTTAGTACTCCAACTGCAAACAAAGCTGTAGGCACAGTTAATAAAACGAAAACCGGACTTATGAAAATACCACGATACCAAAGCTAAAATCATTCATATGTTAATAACTTTTGCACTCACCTGTACAGTTTTACGATTTTAAAAGCTATAATTGATTTCGCAATCAGTACTGAGTTATGCACTTATTGTGTTCTGCATAATCAATTTATTTAACTGATAGCCAATAGCCTCTACTCTACTTTTATGGCTTTTTACGCAAAGTATATAAAGAAAACTTTGCCGTAATAAGGAAACTTGTTTTCGAATTGATTTTTACCAGGAGCGTGATTCAGAGTTTCTTCAACACCGGATTCATCTTGCAATACGATTTGCAAATTAAATGCTTTCTAGGGTACCGTACCCAAAGAGTAAAAGTGGGACCTTGTACTCTTTGGGTACGGTGATAATGGTACCAATTTCGACGTATACCCATTCGAACAAAAAAAGAATTTTCCAAATCGGGTTCAGCCGTCTTCGAGTACTCGATGATCATCAGTGATCGGTGTAGGTAGATTGATTTTTGGTACTTGTATCATAAATGCACACAGAAAGAATAACATGGATAAGCCATTTTCCCGGAAAGTAATTCCGGTATTTCCGGATTCAATTAAACATTGTTAATGTTGGTAGTGATATTATTCCTACTCAATTCAAAATTTAAAGGAAGGTATAAAAACTAAATTAATTCATTATTTATCTGTAATTTTTATTGTTTATATGTAATTTTATTTTTATCTGTAATAATATTGCTCATTTTATTACAATTCCTACCTTTTTTTTGAGGATGGCAAATCATCAAATGACTCCTTCCACTCTGGCAGAATAAAATTCCTACATAAGTTCCGGTTTATTTTAATAATCCACCAATTCCGGAGGAATATTCATATTAATATATACGTTTCGGATCAATGACCCCATTTCAATCTACCTACTCCGATCACTGATGATCATACATAAAAAAACAAAAAATATACGTGTCGAATTGATAACTTCCTCTTTTTGTCGTCGGTTGAAAAGTGGGACCTTGTTATAACGACTCCGCTATATGTCTGTCACCAGGCTGTAATCTAGTGAACCGTGATAGCTAGACATTGACATGTTTACCGATAATGTATTTCTGTTGCCGCTATAACACAAAATACTAAAAACAGAATAAAATAAATATTTAAGTACTGAAGTGTTGATTAATTTCCGTTTTTTGTAGAACCCTTCGTGCGTGAGTCAGACTCGCACTTAGCCGGTTTTTTTCTTTAAGTTGGATCGAGAAGCAATTAATATGTGTTTTTAATGTGCCTATGTCACAGAATACTTAATAGTACTATTCAATAAACCGTTATTCAGTAAATATACCTATGCAAAATAAATATCATTCATCATTTAGTGGTAAGTATGAAAGTTTTTTGAATTACTTAGTAAAACAGTCCAGTATTGCTTTGGCAACGCCTCAGCTGAAATTGAAACCAAGTTTGGCACAGAATCTGTTCGTTCAGTGTTGATAAAATTGGTATTTATTTAGTAACTGTATCTGTACTAGGATTTTAATCTGATTCATAGGCAATTAGGCATCTACGTAGCCATTTAACTTCAGTTATTATAATATATAATAATAATAATTAACTTTAAAATTAAACCGCGATTAAAATCAAGTAATTATTTTATAAAAATCAATTATTTAAATCAATACTTTTTAGGGTTCCGTAGCCGAATGGCAAAAACGGAACCCTTATAGTTTCGTCATGTCTGTCCGTCTGTCTGTCTGTCTGTCTGTCTGTCCGTCCATCCGTATGTCACAGCCATTTTATTCCGTAACTATTAGGACTATACATGTGAAAGTTGGTAGGTGGATGTATTCTGTAAACCGCTTTCTGATTTTAATATTTATAATAAAGGCGGGCTCTCCATACATAGAACTAAAACTGAAAAATTATATTTTCATGAAACCTATGCGTGATTAGTATCTATAGACAGGTCTTTAAAATGACAATTAACTTCTTTATTTTCCTTGTTCTGTGTTTTTAAAAAAGTGATTTGATTTTATGTGATGTAATTTAAAAAAATGTATAAATTATGTTGTGTTTTTATTTAATGAATAACTGACTTGACTTGACCAAATTAAAAAAGAACAGAATGCAAAAAAAAATCCGATATAAATCAAATTTAAATCAAAAACCCTGGTCGATAAGGATGGGATCGTGGAATCCCTTTTTTTTTGGAGTGTAAATGATCGAATTCCTCTTCCCGTTCTAGGGAGACCAAAAGGTAGTGACAGTCTTCTATTAACTAACAAACCCACCCTGCTCCTTCCTTCCACCCTTGCATTCCAGGGCCATGGTATCATTTTAGAACATTCCCGCGACCCCGGCAGCGGAAATCCACTGGATGCGGACGCGAAATAGCCGTTGATATGGCGAATATGTCATTTTTTTAAGATAACTAGTAATGTGGGTAGAATTCACATTACTAGCAATCTTGTTAAGCCTTCCAACTAAGCTAAATATGCTTGTGTCTGGAGTGGGTTCACGGTAATATTGTAATGGGTTGGGTTCGAACCTGCGACCTCTCGACCTCTCTCTATTGCCACTTCAAAATACAAATACCAAGAATGTCCGGAAACCATTTTTTTTTTCCGAATGAATCCGCTATTGACCTCGATCACACCTGATGGTAAGTGTAAGATGAGGTCTACGATCGAATGAGCGAGCACAGAAAATGCCTGTTCACTCTTGCTTTAAAGGCTGACGGGTCATATGTGGTAGGGAACACAGAAGCCGGCAGAGAGTTCCACACCGTGGCTGTGCGCACAATGAATGTTGAAGAAAAGCGCTTAGTACGACAAGACGGTATATCGACCAAGTGTGGATGGTATCCTGCAGTACGTCTGGTGGACTGGTAGTAAATCAGATAAAAACAGTTGTATGCTTTCAAAAGATTTTTATTTTCACTACTGTTAGTTTTGACAGGCCCATTGGTATAGTGGTCAGTGGTCCTGACTGCTATGCGCAAGGTCGTGGGTTCGATTCCCACCTAGGACAAATGTTTGTGTGATGAGCACGGTCATTTGTTCTTTGTCTGGGTGTAATTTATCTATAATATGTATGTATTTAGAAATATATATGTATGTTTATCAGTTGTCTAGTATCCATATCACAAGCTCTGCTTAGTTTGGGACTAGATGGCGTTGTGTGAAAAAAAAGTTGTGGAAAGTTGTGGAATATTATACATTATTTTTCATTTCAACAACACATGATATTATTTGAGATCTTGACTTCTTTCCAACAGACCGTTACGTAATAAAAACGTTTACTTAATGAGATCTCATTTCTCATATTTCCAGACTTCGGACACAAATACCTACCAAAATTAGAGCGTCGGTCGTTAGTGAAATATGACAAAAATTTTATGAAAGTACAAAAATATTCGATTACTTATTGGTGGGCGATCAAAAATTCTAAGCTTGTTTGTAACAGTAATTGAAGTGAGTGGAATTTTTTTGAAGAAAATAGTATTAAAAATACTGGTGTTGGTTGACCTTGTCTAACTACTAAATAGTGTAAATTAGTAATGTGAATACTCCGTAACAATCTTCCTTGAAACTTTTGATTATACCACATGTTTTAACGACCCACTGTAATAATAAGAACAAGCCACACTTAATTTTCACGTCGTTTCAAAACAATCTAAAATTTCTAAATCAATCCGATTCAACAATGGCCCTTTAATCAACTATTGTTAATAGCTATTTATTGCTCATTAAAGGGTCTTATGAAGTATGGCCCATTCGCAGGGCCCATAAATACGGGCTACGATAGGCAATTAGACCGAAACGCTTTGCTATGGCCATATTGCCTGCCTATGTGTTAGTGCGGGAATTGTTTCCCCGTAACTAGGGTTACCTATTAAGTCTTAACAGAAACTTAGGCCGAAACGTCACGGATATTTAATGTTATATCATTTATTTAAGTGTATTGAGTCGATGTAAGTGTTCTGTCTCTCAAAACTTTCTTACATGCTGTCTACTCAACGATTTGTCTCACATACCACCAATGAGGTTTTGATAATATAGCCACCCACGGTCCTCACAGTATCTTAAGACGTAAACCAATAACTGGATACCAAAACAAGATTACTTAATTCTCGAAAATTACATAAATTTTAGTTTAAAATTACACTTTTACACGTCACTTCTTTTTAGTCAGTTTTATTAGATGAGACTGGTTCTCCTTATCTAATTTATTATTTTCTAGATCTTACTCATAAGGAAATTTTCTAAGCTAGATTTTTAACTAAAAGTAGCCTTTTTTTTCGTCAACTATACCAAAGTTCATAAAAACGATTCAGCGGTTAAGCCGTGAATCCGTTGATACATTTATTTGTATGGATTGCACACACATAAAAACGTATAATCACAATCATCACCTTATTTACACAGGTGAACTTCAATCTAAAAAATATATGACATATACATTTATGCCCTCTGTCCTTTGCAAGTCTGACCTAAAATCCCGGACGTGTTCGATCGGATGATAGCCCTGCTCACAAGCATTTTGTAGTGTTCAAATCGTTTTATAGTCTTAGTACCTGTAATGTGCTTAGGTGTTTAGAAATATGCAACCTTTCTTAGTTTAATGGGCTGAGCCTAGATTTAGTATCGATGCAGAGGTATCGTAAACCTTAGGTATAGTCTTGTGAGAGTTAGTTTAAGCTTGCGCATTCCCTAAGGTGTGCTTATTTAAATGAAATCTTGAATAGTTAAATAAATCGACTTTAACTTAGAATAAAGTCGATTTATTGAAAATTATTTCAATTAATATATTTTTGATGAATAGTAGTTTCTATTCAATTTACATTATGACTTTTTTTTGTTAAACATGAAATCATAGGATACCAGTACCCATAGTTTATCTTTTTTATACTAATATGCAAATGCGAAAGTTTGTTTTTCTTTCACGCAAAAACTACAGAATGGATCTGAATGAAATTCGGTAAATAGATCTTATAGGTTTTTTTTTTTTAACGTGTTAAAATTATCAAATAAGTCCTCCCACCCCGGGCAGGGTGGGAGGGACTGTCAGACTTTTACTGACTACAATCCACGGTGTTCCTTCAATAACCCTTTACGTACCGGGGCTACGGTAACGGGATGAGTCCCACGACCCCGGCAGGCTTCGGCCCTCTGCAGAGGGGGCCTCGTCATGTTGCTGACGCTCTTTGAGGCGCGCGTGGAACACAACGCGCCGTCGACCCGGGCATGGTCCATGGTCGGACAGCGAGTTGCCCTTTACTCGCTGTCCGCATGCCCGCGCCTACGGTGGCCGGAGATCGTCGGCCGACGTCCGACGCCGTGGGCGTCTACCACTGCGGCTGGGCTGAAGGGAGGACGCCATCCTCTCCCTCACGCGGCCCGCCTCCTCCTTCGAAAGCATGACTGCTTCGCAGAAGGAGGCGACCGCTTCCCACTCCCTCTCGCCCCGCAGCATGGCCTCGACCAAGGCCGGGCGCGAGAGGTCTCCGCCTATTGTCGCCGTGAGGACACGTCGGTGCTCTGCCCAAGCTGGGCAGTCCTGCACCGTGTGCTCGATTGTGTCCTCAGGGCGACCCTCGCAGTGGTGACACCCAGGCGTCTCTTCCTTACCCATCAGACACAGGTACCTCCCGAAACTTCCGTGTCCGGTGAGGACCTGCGTCATGCGGTAGGTCAGGACGCCGTGACGCCGATCTAGCCACTCCAAAGAGGGGTCTTACCGCCGCAATTGCGGCGTGCCCGAGATCTTATAGGTACTACACATCCTGGATTAACACATAGGTTAATTATATCCCAAAAGTCCCACGGGATCGGGATTTACGCGGGAAAACCCTCCCACGCGAACGAACTTGCGGTCATAGTCTAGTCTATTCTAGTTGCATCTAAAACGTTGCACGCCTAAAATTGTCGAAATATTCAGTGGAATCATTCTACATCCATTCATAGCCTGAAAACTACATCTAAAATGATGCTATGTCATTACTAAATAGACTATTGACTTTGACTATCGGAAATCCGCAACACAGCATTCTACACAACGGCTTATAGTGGTATCGTTAGTACAGTCAAAGTCAAAAGTACATAATGTGTCAGCCATGTGATGTGAACAGCACAGGATTGGTGGATGTTGTGACGCTCGAGGGACGCTTATGCCCAGTAATGGACGTCATTTCAGCTGAAATAATGATCCTGATGATGATGACTAGATTTTAAAAACCATTCCATCCATCGTATCGTGTTCCATCGTAGACCTCATCTATCGCTTACCATCAGGCGAGGTCGAGATCAAGAGTGGGCTCATTCAGAATCCAAAAAAACCTCTGTAAACACTGAGTATTTCATTCGCCATAGTTTAATGATTTAATCAAAATTTGTACCTTGAAATAATCAATCAAAACGAGGTGTCACACCGATAACTAAAAGTTAAAAACCTATACAGTTAATGTCTTCATTTTCCATACTTCTGTATAAGGCAATGAATTTTAACATAAATTATTGTACCAATAATAAGGTCAGTTGACACTTCCCGTGACAAATGGCTGGCTTTTACCTTAGCCAGAAGCTAAGCATTTCATTAAAACGTGACAATGCTGCCAATCTCTAATGCACATAACCAGCCGAGAGCGTACACGATTAATTTAGTGACGCTTTATTTTTGTTTGATTATTTTTAAATTAATTTAGAATATCTTACCTATCTATATTAATATAATAAAGCTGAAAATTTTGTTTGTTTGTTTAAACGCGCTAATCTTCGAAAGTACTGGATTCGATGAAATTTGGTATAGAAGTAGCTTGAAGCTTAAGAAAGGTTGTAGGCTATTTTATATCGGACTGTAAAAAAAGAAAGGTTATGTATTTATCGTGATAAATTCCACGATAGGGATCCTGGCTGGTAAGCCGCGCGGAGGATCCCTACTACCGTAATATAACATGAATGCTATAACTTCGGTAGTTTTATAATTTATAACTTAATCGATTTTTATTAATTTTAATTAACTAATTTGTTAAGTAAAGTTCATTTTTTATATCATCCACCCATCATTTCCACAGGCTCATACTTATTCATACCGAAAAGAAGCAATCGTGTTACCAAATTAAGATACTCAACTTCCGTCCGTGACTGTACTGAACAGTTACGACAAATACCATTGAAATTGTTTGGATTTCTCCACCGTTTGTTATACAGGCGCCATATTTGATTGTGCGTACCTAATTGATTTTCAGTTTGATTGTTTTGCATTTAATTACGTTTATTGAAAAGGATTTACGTTAAGCTTTGGTTTCCTAGGAAAGCGGTGCCGTCATATAGCGGCCGTAATATTACGGACGCAAAAAGGCGGCCGTCTTTACGGTGATGACATGTGGAACGTTCCACGGCCGTTTTAACACACTGTCTTCATCGCTATCAATGAAACGTTCACGAAACCATCTGTCACCGACAAGACGGCCGTCATGCAAATGGCGGCACCGCTTTTTGACGTTACGGTGTCAGTTACCGCTCTCTAGGAAACCGCGACATTTTGTTTACATAGACAACGTCCTAGTGACGTCATTCACCGCTGTATTACGGCCGCTATATGACGGCACCGCTTTCCTAGGAAACCAAAGCTTTATAGCTACATACTATGTTTCATTTAGTAACGTTTGTGGCTGCGGTTAGGTTAGTACTTAGTATTTACATATATTTTTTTACTATTTATTTATGGCTTAAATTTAAATGCTTACCAAAAAATGTTAAATGCTCACCAATTTTACTCAAACAAAGAATTAGGTAGATTATTCGAAATGCTTACCGCATTTCGAATTTTTTGGTAGTAGGTATAATAGGTACTTTTCTGGCAGGCGTTTAAACACAAGCCTTTATTTATTAGTAGACTAGAGACCTATATATAGCTGTAGAATTTTGTTATCAGAGGAGCTTGTGGCTTAATAAGCAGCAGAGATATTTAAAGTTAAGCAACGCTTGTTTAGGTCAGTCTGTGGATGGGTGCCCATCTAAACATATCGTGATTCTTCTGTGCCTCGAAAAGTGCGTTAAGCCGTTAGTCCCGTCTGTCATTAGTTCATCTTTGACAGTCATTACGGGCAGTCAGAAGGCAGGAAATCTGGCACTGCTCTATCTTATCGGGGCGGGGTTATCGTGTTACCGGCTAGTTGTGGAAGTCATATAGGCAGTTGTTTCATGAAGCGTAGCTTCGTCTAGTTAGACTGGAAGCCGGAAAGGCTAAGCAGATGGTGATTTATTAGTAGGTAGTGAATTTAACGTTGATGTGGTCACTGGCAGGAACTAAACCCGTAATGTAGCATTATGATATTAACAACGTAAAACGATCGCTTTTAGCGAATGGGTGGTCTTATACCCGTTGTATCATCCTTTTTTAGTTGCTCAAACCTTATTTGTTTTCTGTTATGGTGTACAATAAAGAATATATATATTTTTCTCAATCAATCAATCAATAAGTCATTTATTCTTTCTTCACAAAGTTACTTTATACATACTTAATCTAGTACAATTTCTTAAGCTGTATTCTTTGTGAGAGACTGGTGCCTGAAAATGGTTTTGGAAAAAAAACTGTGTTACAGGTCACCAGGCCCCTTCACGGCTAGAATTAGCTTTTACTTAGGTGCCGTGTAAGGAAAAGGGAGTAAACATTTTTAAAAAGAAAAAATTTAAATGTATAAATTAATAAAACTAAAACTCTAATTAAGCAGAAATTATTAATTCGTGTTGTGAGGTGGGTTGTGTGAGTGAGAAGATTATGTAGTTTCAGTGTGGTTGTGTGTGATATATGTCGTTTGGGTGAGGAGTGTGTGAGTAGAGGTGACTGAAGTATGTAATTGTAATGTGTGTGAGGCAAGTATTGAGATGAGGAGTAGCTGTGAATTGGGTTAATATGAGTAACATTTATTTCAGAACGGTTAAAAAATTCTTTGTTTTCTGATAATCCAGGGCTTTAAGGTGTTTTTTTGCTATAATACAGCCTGATTCAGTTTTGGGATATAGATTCAGATATTTATTAAGTTTATTATAAAGATATTGCTCGAGGAAACAGAAGAATCTTTTAGGGAGTGAGGATTTGAATTGGGCCGTAGGACACACTTTACCCTTTCGTCGCTTGTCTTTGGGTAGGTTTGCATCAAACTGCAGGTGAGAATACTTTTTCATTCTATTTATCACGTTGATAATTATAGTAGGTAGCCACTTCTATCTCCAAGATCAAAAGCCATCTGAAAGACAAAACAGCATACATATATACCGAATGCAATATATAGCAATATTTCATAACATTGTCGCTAATGTAAACCGCGTGGGTTCGTTTGCCCTCCTTCACTTCCTAGCATTGTATAGATGCCACACTCCACTGCCTTTGCTCCTATAAGCTTCAGTGTTACATGCAGGGCTGACTAACAAAAAATAATTTTATACGGTCTCTATATTAATTAGGAAATTTATAAAAAATATATATCTATGTACTTACATATTTTTTTGCGTTGTTGCTGTTGCAATGATTTTTTAATCATTCTGTAGATCTCTTCAGGTTTTTCGGGACATAGAAAAAAATACTTTTTATACTTTGTAGTATTGTTTTAACAATGTAATCTTATTAATTGTAATAGATAGAAGTTTAATAAAATTATAAAGTATTAATTTTCTTCGGCTAATTATCTTTTATTGTACCTTTAGGAATGTCATGTTAATTACACAGCCAAAGAATACTTCGTGACGGCAATTGACGAAGCCTCTTTTTCAAACTTTCTTTTTTACTATCACTTGTGTAATTAAATTTCCACATTACGAATTTAAAAATCCAACTAGATATTACTCATTTAGCCAGTAACGCACATTAAAAGGAGACAGCCCATACATGTACAAACCAAATCCACGGACCGAAAAAACGGAATTACCAAACACAAAAACACATCTAGCATGTCGAAAAAAGAAAGAAAGAAACTGACAGCCCTACTATACACGTATGTTGTTTCACACATAAATCCAGGGTTACCACGCGGGTCCGCAAAGGTGTTTGATTTAGTACGCAGCCAGAATAATATTGCATTCCCTTGTTCTACCTGTATTCTGCTTACATATGATTTATAAAAACGTTTTTTGGGTGTGAATGTTCGTCGTAAATATGATTTCGGGGCTAGACTTTTCTCCAGTTTATGTAGCCTGTATTATATGGGTGCGGTCTGGATGTCGGCTCGAGGTCGAGGATTGGTGGAAGCCTGTGTTAAACATAAGTTACCGTTAGAAAATACAGGCTCGGTGCGAGATAGGGCCTTCTGTGTGTGACGTAATTAGAATGCCTGGGTAAATAACTGATTTGCGATCAGTTTAGGCTGTTATATTACCCTGTACAACATTGGTACTTACTGAAAAGGCTGGAACACGTCACCAAAAGATACAGTCTTGTGTAATATGCGAAAAGTTTTAGGTAATCTGCTATTGCGATGGTTTTAAAACTTTCAGCTTTCGATGACATACAGCTTAAAAATTCACTTTTTTACTAAGCATCGGCTTGTTCATAGTTCTGTGTTACTCTCTTTTATTGGACTTTTTGATCTAGAATCCCTCTCGCCCCTCCTCCACAAACCCTGCCAATATTACAGCACAACCGGATCCATGATTGAACAGCCGTGTAGAAACGCAAAGAGAAGAAATTCAAGATACAATAATTAGTTTTGTATGTATATTGATTAGTATGTATAGCATCAATATGTCCTGTTAATTTACGAGAGCTCTAGTACCAAAAACACAAAATAAATCTTGCTTTGGCTGCCACTGTTCACATAATTTAGTTTATAATAATAATAATTTTTTTATTTCCTAATTTACAATTTTAACAAAAGTACTTTGCCACTAATAAACAATATTAGAAAAATTGTAACATTTTGCTCGGTTAATAACCTCTGGCACTCAAGCTAAGAGTAAACTTGTGTATGAGTGCCAGGGCTCTCTCTTTTGAACAATTTTTAGAGATCAAACAATTACGGAGTTACATAGTATTAGCTTTTTTGATTATACAATACAATAAAAAAAATAAAATAAATAAAAATAAACAAAAATAAAAAAAGTTAAAAATAATAATAACAAAGAAAAACTAAAAACTATAGAGCCCTCAAGGTGTGTTGATTATGTAGGTGTGTTTGTGTGTGGATATATGTGAGTGTATGTGTGTGTGTATGTATTTTTGTGAGTTTACATAATACGTATATGTACGAAAGCTATGTTCTTATATTGTGTAATGTAAGTTATTTTTTTTTCCTATATTGTGAAGTGTAAGTGGAATGTAAGTCTAAGCATCAATAGCCTAATGGCTAAGGTGTCGGACTTGTGATCGAGAGGTCGCGGGTTCGAAACCCACCCATTAAACTTTTGCGCCTGAACCCACTCCAGACTCAAGCATATTTAGTTTAGTTGAAGGAGTTGCCAAGATTGCTACTGATGTGAATACTAGCCACATTACTGGTTCTCTTTTTAAAAAATTGTTCCGTTTTAAAGGTGTTAATTCTGTTAATGTTAATCCTTAATTCTCCGTGAACCAATTTACTAAAACAATTTGCAGACACAAGTGTCGGACACTTACCTAAATGCAATCGCAGATGCCTCGAACACTCTTCAGTAATAATTGGAGAATATTGCCAAATCCAATACACTTGATAAGGACAAATGTTGATTGTATTATGAAGTTTCGCGTCGCAGGTGTATGGTCTTCCCTTTTCTATACCCTGGGGCATTTGATGAGTTACCCCAGTTTTATTAAGGGAAAAAGAATTTGTCATGGGGTGATGAGACGTCACGAAGTTACTTTTGTTGTTTAACACAGTTACTATAAGCAGAGGCATGTATGTATTTGAAGTGTTGTTTAAGTGAAGATTTTTGTGTTCATTTAATTTTACTAAGGACACTAAAATTGCAGTATTGAATTTACCTTTAAAATACACTAATCACGACGTTAGCCACATAAATACAGAATAGTAAGCTGTTAATTAACAATTTTTATTTTATTTATTTTATTTATTTTATTTATTAGGGACAAAAAACAGTTACATGCCAAGCTTAATAATAGATTCTTAAATTAACACAAAAATGAGATATACTATTATACTTAATCTATTCTATATCTATGTTACTACACATGTAACCCACACCATTGTCCACGAAATCACAAAAAAATATTAAAAGAAAACAGACATATAGTTTGCATCATAGGTAAATGATAATTAAAAAGAAGGATAAAAAGGTTATACATACTTATGAAGTTAGTATCTCTATTGCTCTTGCCTTAAAACTATGTTTAGAAAGAGTAAATATGTCAAGCTCCATGAAGTACGTGTTGTATGTATCAACAAGGCGACGAAGAGGCACGCGCACCCCGGCATTAGTCTTACACGAATTTGTATGGAATAATCGAGGCGAGGCGACAATGGCAAACTAAATGCTACTTATTATTTATAACATGCTACTTAAATCGTGCTAGTTGTTATCTGGAAGACCATGAAGGAGAGTGAATGAAACAAATAACATTTCATTAGTTTGATTCTTTAATACCTATATAAGGTGTAACAGATTAAGCGCAATACCTCAGACACCCTAATTGGAATATTTAATTATAAGTCTAAAACAAATAAAAAAATAAATTGAAACCAAACCAAGACATTTTTTATAAAATAGTTATCCTTACTAAACGCAAAACGTATGTGCGTCATACAATATCCTTACGCAGACGCATACACTCATGCAATGTTAGCGACCGACACACCCACGAACGCATTTCCTTGAATTAAGGATTGTATTAATTTGTAATGATATTGTCTTTCCATTTTAAGTTAAATGAAAGATTTTTCCGTCAATATTTAACACCAATTTTTTTATGACGTAAATCGATTCAGAAGCCGATTCTGAACCAACTACTTTCAGGAATTGCGTTTATTCGGTTACACGTTGTATAAGTTTTCTGAGTTTCTTTTAGAAGAAAAGCGTTTGTCGCTATTTCAACGGAAATAAATCGTCAATGTGAATGTAAGCTATAACTTAAAAGTTAACTTGTTTAGTTAGGTAAAAGAAAGTACTTAAAATATAGGAACAGAATCAAATCTATACTATAATATTATAAAGCGGAAAAGTTTGTTAGTTTGTTTGTTTGTTTGTTTGCTTGAACGCGCTAATCTTCGAAAGTACTGGGTGGATTTGGATGAAATTTGGTATGGAAGTAGCTTGAAGCTTGAGGAAGGTTAAAGGCTTTTACCCGACTGCAAAAAAGGAGAGTTATGTTTTTACCGTGATAGAATCCACGGGAGCGAAGCCCCGCGAGAGTACTAGTCTGTTATAAAAAAGTCAGTGATTATATCCTGTATGCGTTCCATCAATCACATTGTGTTGAATCTTTGTAGGGTGTTTTAAGCCGGGGTTGCGGGAATGTTCTAACGAGATACCGCGGCCCCGGAACGCAAGGGAACAGTAGGAGCAGGGTGGGTTTTTGGTCAGTAGAAGTCTGACACTCCCTTCCGCTCCACTCACAGCGGAAGGAGTCATTTGATGATTATCCCACGCAGAACTAAAAAAAAAAGTTGTTCTGAGAAGGCTCTAAAACAATTCTGTACCCAAAAATCTTATGAACAACATGTACTTTCCGTGGAATTGCAACGTATGTACAAAGCAAGGCTACGTATTAAAATCTGGTATAAGAATAAGCACCTATCCCGTACAAAACTGAGATTCTGTCGATCCGTTCATAAATAAAAGTAAGTAATCATAAAACAACACCTACAATTTAATTAAGCAAACCAAGCACATTCACACCTACAAGAAAATCAACACCCATTGCAAATTCTCGTACATAACCGTCATGACTTCACCAAACATTACGAAACCCGATACCAATCATTACTAATACAATGGGTGGTCCATAATAACATTGTTTTAATTACGAAACCACTAATGATTCTCTGTAACACTGAATCAGTAAGATCTTGTTCAAAGAAATGTGAAATGCCACCATTTTACTTTGACACGCGATGAAATATCGCACTAAAGTAAATCGTACTGGATTTTGAGAGCTGACATAAATAGAGGCGCCATCTTGAAGAGGCAACTTATTTCGGTCTGTACCGTTATTCGGTGCACCATATCTTTTGTATGTGAATTCATTTTAAGGTGTCAGTAAACGGGTGTTTGATTGCATTCTTGTTATCATTACTTACGAGCTTACCTGACACTTGGTTTCAAATTTTTTTGCCTGAACAACATCTCGCCCAGGTCGGTCAGCATTTATACTTAGGTGGCCATAGAAATACATAGGTAGCTAGACTCATGTAATGTTGATATTTCAAACTTTTTTTTTCTCGTAATGGTCAGTCAGAAGCCATCATATCGAATTCCAGTCTTACCTATTGGGTTGTAGATGTCAGATTAGCAGAATCTTCATGTATATATTTAGCTACTACTGGAAGCTAACTCCAATCTAGTTGAGTAAATTCTAGATACATTGATTGATTAGCACCTTTTAATACCTAATATTATTAATTTTCAGACTATGGTCTATATTTAAACATAATAACATTTAAACCTTATCGGTACTATGTTAGTAAAATATAAATAGACATTTATAACCTGTATCAAAAGGCGGAAAAGTTCGGTGGTTCGTTTGTTTACACGCGCTAATCTTCAAAAGTACTGGGTGGATTTGGATGAAATTTTACGAATTTAGCTTGAAGCTTGAGGGAGGAAATAGGTTACTTTTTACTCGACTGCAAAAGAAGAAAGTTAAATAAATAAATCGTTTATATGTAACAAAAACAATACATTAAGCATAAGATCCACGGAAGCGTAGCCACACATGACTGCTAGTATTGTATAAATTATCTTAACCCTATTGCTACCAATCCAGTATCACTGAATTGGGCAGTCGAATCGCACCGCAATTGCCTTGAAAAGGCTGTTGCTGCTGTTTCTTAAGCGTTGCAGCAGTGGGCCTGCTTTGTTAAGCACTACCTGGCCTGAAAGCCATTCGTATGCACCCGAAAACATGCCAGAGACACTACAGTGCCACGGCAGACCCAACAGAACCTATCCTAAAGACCCTTCTGGACCCTTCCTTCTTTCATCATCATCGAATGGTTCTTCCCATTCCGGGTTGAGCAGACGTCTACTGACCAAAAACCGACTCTGTTCCTTCAGTTGCCGTTGTGGTCCGACGCGGTCTCTCCTTCGAACATTCCCGCAGCTCATCTAACAGGATCCGTAGAGGTAGGATTTTTATCATAGCAATTTAATGGCCTCCTCTCTCATAGTTCAGTCAGTTGCTTCTTTGAGTGTTGGTATAATGGAAATCCCTCCCTTTTACAGCGAATACCATCAGCTAGGATATTGACAGAATAATCGAACATAATGATGAATCACCATTAATCCGGTATTACAGCCGTTTCCACAATAAATAAATTATACCATAAAGAGAAAACAATAGAAGTTACGGCTTTGAGAGTTATAGGAGTTAACCTCATATAACGTTATAATTTAACTCCATATATAAATTTTAATAATGATATTCTCTTGGTTGATTTATGTTGGTGGGCTCCCCGCCTATAAGTCGCTACTACACGACATAAATTAAACGAGACTCTTAGACTATTGCCTACTTGCACCTCATTTTGACTGAGTTATGGCTTCCTGCAGTACTAATCATGGTGTGTGAAATTCGGAATAGAATCACGCTTTACGTAATAATGATGTAAAATTCAGGCAAAAACTACCTACTACCTTACTTAATTGAAAAATCTCAATTTTAACGGAGATCCAAATCCGATCTGAAGAGAGAGCCAAGTAGGTACGCAGAATCTATACTAATCTATAGTTACTTTTATACAATTTATTATTATAAAGAGGTAATATTTGTGAGTGACTTCTAAGAGGTTCTCGTTGAAACTACTCATTCGATTAAAAAAATCTTGAAAAAAAAACAGTGGAATGATAGATTATCACTAAGTGTCATAGACATACTATGACACATAGGTTCACTCTTCCTTCCTTAACTTTCATAACCTTTTGGGACGGCAATCTAATTTACGGTTATTTTTCATTAATCTATGCTTACTACTATCAGGATCAGGAACCCTTCATGGTCGCCCATGAAGGGTTCTGAAGGGTCCGACTCGCACTTGGCTATTTTTTTTTAAATCTGTCGAGATATCTCTATTAAATATAACTAAGTAATTACATTATTTTATTTTCGCTTAGTTCAGTTAGCACTGGACAAAACACACGAATAATATTTACGGACCGGTTAGAATTAATAATATTTTTAATAAAAGCCTTATGAATAATTCTTTGAAAATTAAGCAGTGACCCTTTAAAGACGCTGAATCGAACAAAGTAAAATGATTGAAATATTTTGTTATTCTCAATATTCCTCTGCTTATCCCAGTAAGTACCTTAGGCGACAAAATCCAAAATGGCGGCACCGAATTAGCTTTATCGTCACGAACACATAAATTAAAATCACATAAACGTAATCCTTATTTTAACGAACGGATTAACAAAATAATAATATTTGCAAAGCATTCCAGGAAATAACAGGAACGGAGATATAATTTATTATGTTTATAGTAAATAACTGTTTTGATAGGTACACACTAGATATTACCGCGGCTTCGCTTAAGTAGTACATCCCACTGAAATTGTACTTTTCTACAGGCGATAAAACAGCTTCCTTGAAACGAACGGCGATGCGGCATCGTTACATAGTAGACGTCCCACCCATAGGCACAAAATGTTTCGGAAATTCTTTCATTGAGCGTAAAGCTAAGGAGTGCAATACCCTGCTGGAATCTGTTTCCATATAGCTATAACCTGGTCTTTAAAACATGAGTGAATAGGTTACTTCTAGGTACCTACGTGTGCTTCATTTCCGACCATATCATCGATTATCAACAGGTAAGATGGTGGTTAAACGCGAACCAATTATATTATAAACAATAAAAAAAAAACATTTTTCGTAATATGGCATGAAATTACTAATCCATTGCTTTTGCATAACATGTTTGTAAATTGTATTTGTTTAGCTACGTAAATCAGGTAGCGAATACTATTTGTTGAATTGACAAAATGAAAGGCCATTTGTCGTTTGTTACGCAAGTACACTTCTACTTATCAGAATTTCCAAAGAAATTTAATTGTAATTTAGTAACGGTTAGTTGAAAACTTTCATGGTAATGTATATAATGGATTACATGGATTGAATAACGAATTAGTTTAGGTATATTTTGAAAGCCGTGTTAATGTTGAAATTGACGCTGATTTAAATTTAGATAATAATGGATGTTATCAGTGATCTAAATTCTGCGTTGAAAACTATTTTGAGTTTGTTGGATAAACATATGTTGTTAATTGAAAATTGATTAGAGCTAAGTATAAAATATGAATTTACATACTTTGTGGCCTTTGTCAGAGAGATTTTGAGAAAAAAATTAATATAACATAATATGTAGATACGTTTTCTACAGGGTTATGGCGGGCTGAAAATAAGATGGGATGTCTTAGGGGGCTTCTAAGTGAATTGGCCTGAAGATGCCCATGAAATAAATGGAAGTTCCGTGGACCTTAGTACAGGAATGATAAACGAAGAAAAAGTAAACTATATACTGTGACTATTTGAGTGTACTTAATCTAAATATTAAAACAACATAAAAAAATTAAGAAAGCTCTTCTCACTTCAACCTAAATCCACTGATCCGACACGAAGTTTTCCCCATGAAAAACATCAAAATCCCATAAAAAGTAAACAAAAGAAAAATAAACAACGGTGGCGTCGAACCGCGCGTCTAAAATATTATGACTACCCTCAGCTGACGATGTTTGTTAATTAAATTTCATACATTGTTTGCGTTTGGGAAGTGGCGATTTACCTGCGAATTAATTTCGGATCAGGCTTCGACGTGCTACGCGTCAGGAACAACCCTAGTTTGATTTTTGTAGGGCTGTCCGGAAATGGCTGGACGACTTATTTGCGGGACGACTAATCTGTTGGACAAGAATTTTGGCGTTGAATTATATTTAATTGAAATGTACTACTGTAGAAGTAGTACATTACCTACTGTACTGTTGAAGGTCAATTTGCTAAACAGTTCTTATGGAGTGTCAATAGCCTAATGGCTAAGGTATGTTGGATTTGTGTTCGAGAGGTCGCAGGTTCGAACCTCACCCATTACACTATTGCCGGGAACCCACTCTAGACACAAGCATGGTTAGCTTAGTTGGAGGTGTTAACAAGATTCCTATTCATGTGAATTCTACCCACATAAACACAAAAAAAAAACAACCAAATTGGTTACCATGCCTTTTAGGCAGCAAACATTCGTCACAATGAAAATTTAATAAACAGTAGACGTAGATAAATATACCTTCTGTGGTAGTTAGTGATAAAGGGTGCATAGCTTATATGGTTCAATCAACTAGTCCAATATTTGAATATCAGCGCTTTGTGGTGTCTAGTAAGATTTTACTATTAACACAGAAACGTTGATAATGTTTAATCAAATTTAATTAATTATATTCTTGTGTAATAATTTGAAGGAATAACCTACGCTGTCGAAGTTATGTTTCCTGCTTTAGGTCAAATATAATAACTTAAAAATAAACCGGCCAAGTGCGAGTCGGGCTGGCGCACGAAGAGTCCGTACCATTATCTTTAGAAAACGGCAAAAATATCACGTTTGTTGTATAAAAGCCCCCTAAAATATTTTTTATGTTGTTTTTAGAATTCATTGTTATAATGGCAACAGAAATACATCATCTGTGAAAATTTCGACTGTCGATTTATGAGATTACAGCCTGGTGACAGATAGACGGTTAGACAGCGGAGCCTTAGTAATAGGGTCCTGTTCTTACCCTTTGGATACGGAACCCTAAAAAAACTCTTAACTTGAACAAGACTCGATGTTTTTATAGACATTTGAAAAAAAATAACAAAATTCACACCTAACCTATAAATAACGGTCCCACATAAAAACATAACAAAATTAAGCTTATCATTTAAAAACTACTCCAACCAATTAGCGAACACTACTTAATCGAATCGAATTAATTAATATTTTTAATTGCACAGCCCTGTAACGTTTTCTACGAGTCCCTAGGGTTGTCAACTTCCACAATTTGGTCGGTGGTCGGTACAAGTTGGGTTGGTGTCCAGCGAGTAACGTATTTAGTATTTACTGTAGCGAAATATTAATCTGCTAGGTAACGAACTGGCAATAGTTTGGTGGACAGGACTCATAGATTATGTGTTTAGAGTTTCTCAGATGCGACTTGTAAGTCATGTAACTTAGTGACCTAGTTAATTGCTTAAGATCACCTAAGTTGACTTACGAGTTAGATTAGAAAATGTGATTCATATTTTACAGTAACATACAAATAGGTAATCATACCAAAAATTAGTTAGTAATAATGATCAATTAGTTTCAGAAACAGATCGCATAGTTAATGAAATATGGCATAGTAAAACTATAATAAATTAACAGTGAATATTCACTAAACTAAATAGCTATTTAATTAGTTCTCGTTGCCATAAAAGCAAGTGTAAAATGCAAAGTAAGTCATAAATATATGCATTGATATTCACGCTACAAAAGTGCAAAAACTTCTTGTATATTTATTATGAGAACGAAGATAGATATAGAGCGCTACATACGCTTCTTTTTGATATATTAATACCAAAGCAGAGATATCAATAGAGAAGAACGTGCATGAAACACCATGTACACTTTTTAAAATCGGTATCTATGCAACTATATCTATATATACTTATAATAAAACAGTAAAAAAGTGTGTCTGTACATTTAAATTATATACAAAAATAATTATGAGGTGAGAAACGGTAATAAGGCAAAAAAAAAAATTTAAAAAGGCTGTCTGTTGTACACGCTAATCTCCGGCCCTACTGGATGGATTTTAATGAAATTTGGTAAGAAGATAGTTGACATCCTGGAATAATACAGGCTTTTTATCCTGGAATTCCCACGGGATCGGGATTTACGCGGGAAATCCTCCCACGTGAACGAAGTTGCGGGCAGCAGCTAGTATCGTTATAAATCAGAAATCTTATTAAGATTTATGGGAAATGATTCCTCCGGCTCTGATTGACGGAGTGTCAGACTTTTACAGAGACACACACTTTGAAAATTTTCGCAACCCCGGCAAGTGAAAATTAACCTCATATCTTATAAAAGTGATGTTGCTTATCATCTTATTAGAAATTTAATTTCTCTTCCGTATCACCTATGTAACCTGAGCAATAAATTCAAACAACAAAACACCCTTGTTACACACCTTGTCTAATTCTTTCTCCAGGTCCAAATAAATATCTCAGTGTTCCCCGCATGTTCGCCTCACTAAATTAGTATTTTATTGCCCTCACTCGTTCTCAATTTTTATTGCTTTTTGCCAAATAGAAACAAATAAACCTTGTAGCTTTGATTTCGCACAATTTGTTTATTAGTGTGTTGAAAATAACTGGTTTTATTATAGCTTTGTTGCTAATAGTTTAATTTAATGTAATTCATTAGGTTTATGGCTTACTACACTAGCTTCTTATTAATAAATCTTCAGTCCTAATCGCTTTAGATTATTACAGATCCAGTTTGATTTAATACAAAATAATAAATGTTTTGCTTTGATGTTAGTTGAATTTTTATTATTACGACTCCCGCCGACAATTTTATTGCGCCAACTTCTGTTATGATAGTGACAGGTATTCATCATTGTCGCACTGTCGCGACGCCCCTGTCTGCGGGGAAGTCTTTATGACAAATTAGAAATATTTAAAGCGTTTTGTTTTCTTTTTCACTCATACATGAAAATGTTCTAAAAGTCTCTCTCTGTTTAAATAATCTTTGTCCGTAATGACAATATAGTTTAATATCAAAGTACGTATTACGGTCTGAAACTTAAAAAGTCACTCATCTATTACACTGAGAACGACAAATGAAATTTTAACGCCTGTAGTTAACAATGTGCGTTAAATTTAATTGGATTGACACTAGAAATGTTACTGACGAAGTTTATATTGTTAACAAGGGTTTTAATGTCGGTTAAGGTTTGTAATACAAGCTTTCATTGTAACTGTCGGTTATCATTTTATACTCATCTAAGTATTACATTATTATTAAATAATTCTAATAGGATAATAGGTATTAATTTAAAATGATATGAGCATGTTAATCAGAGCAGTTGTTGCCCGGTGCTAACAGGACTTGCAGGTCATAGATTCGAACTCAGTTAAGCACATTACTTTGTATCATTTATATCATCACCGAATGCTTTCAAATATGGTGACAATGTTTTTAGAAAACCGGCATGATCAGGGACGGAAAAATCCGAAAACATCTTATTCGTCTTATTCATCGTACCGCAGGATACCATCCACACTTGGTCGATATACCGTCTTGTCGAACCAAGCGCTTTTCCTCAACATTTATTGTGCTCACAGCCAAGGTGTGAAACTCTCTGCTGGCTTCCGTGTTTCCTGCCACATATGACCCGTCAGCCTTTAAAGCAAGAGTGAATAGGCATCTTCTGGGCTCGCTCGTAGACCTCATCTTACACTTATCATCGGGTGTTATCTAGGTCAAGTGCGGGCTCATTCGTAATTAAAAAAAATATTATAACTGCAAGGCAATCGCCATATTCTCGTTGTATTTTCAAAGAATTTATTCCATCAATAAGACCCATTTTTCTATTCCAATCCAGTCACGTAAATTACGTAAAAATAGATACTAGCCTACTAGTAAGTCTACTTAATTAACAAACTTGGAACAAAATCTGTCAAAAGGTTATTTAGGATATAAAAAAGGATCTTCACAATACCACTTAAAAACATCTGCAGAACAATAAACTACTATAACAAGCACTAGAATTTAGTACGTATAAAGAATGGCTTTTAAACTCCATAATTGTATAGCTCACCATAATATTTTGGAACGAAACAATGGGAAGATATACTGCTGACCATCTTTCACACTTTCAACAAGTAAATTCTCATACGGTTCTCATAAAAACGCTACAGCTATATTATTATATGTTGGGTAATATTTTTTTACTTTGGCAATACTGCAGTTGTTTCAAGAAGACTAAAGTGGTAACACTCGTAATTCAAATCATTGAGTACTTCTCTTTAGCGAGTCGATGGCAAAGATCCTACTAATAAATGTGAAAGTTTGTGAGGATGTATGTATGTTTGTTGCTCTTTCACGCAAAAAGTACTGAACGGATCTCAATTAAACTTGGTAATTAGATAGTTGACATCCTGGAATAATACATATAGGATCGGGATTTACGCGGGAAAAACGCCCACGCGAACGAAGTTTTTTTTTTATTGTTAATAGGCTCGCGTTTGACCTCCGTCTCATCTGATGGTAAGTGATGATGTGGTCGAAGATGGAGCACGCTTACCTAAAAGTAACCTATTCACTCTGGACTTAAAGATCCCTAGGTTATAGCTATCGGGAAACACAGACTAAGTCGCGGGTAAAAGCTAGTATTTAATATAAATTTGGCCCAATAATCGGCGACGCGCACTCCGCTCGGTGATGCAGACCTAAGATCATTAAGTGTATAAGTGACAGGGCATGCGGAGCAAGATAGAAGGTGGGCCATTGTCTGCGTTGTCACGCCGCATATACATTTGAGATCTGAGCCGTCTGTGAATCCCCATCTTTAGAGAATATCTTTGCTCCGGCTGACTTCGGTTCGCAGTCTGTTAAGGCATTTCCAAGCCGGCCACGATAACTTCTGCCCAGGCGGAAGACTCTCCAATGGCTCGATGAAGTCATCAAGTGGATTGAAAAGTTAAAAAATATCACTTAAATTTCTGTACAAGTCGTATTGGAAGTGAACTGTAGGTAGATGATGTATAAAAGTCAGTTATGTTGAAACTGACATATTTGCCGCAGAATCTCAGTAAGGTTGTAATTGGAAGACTGTAACTTAAGTAAAACCTGATTGTTTTTACTTCACTGAAGGTTTGAGAGACTATTGTCGCTGTGATTGCAAAAGTTGCTTCGTTACCACAAAAATTAGATTATAAACTGTCTTTAATAAAAAGTGACGTCATCTCTAAAATCCCCTTTACTTCTGAATAGCTTTAACTAATTATGTTTCTTCTCTATTCACAGGTACGTCAACAATTCTACATTAGCTTCTACACGGCATCTAGCAATAACTGTTTCAAAACAAGTAAGTATTACAAATAGCGAACTACTGTAATTTATTTCTTGTTATAACAACCTAGATTTTCTCTATAACGCATTAATTAAAAAAACCTAGGCACAGAATGACGCAATGAAACAATTTTCTAGATTCCGTCTTTGATTTGATTTCAATTAAAGTCTCAACTGTGACAATTCCACTGCAGCTAATTCGATATTCTAAGTTATTGTCAAGTTATTGTTGTAGATGTTTTGCTTCGTCAAGCCAATCTAAGTTGCGTTGACAACAATTATAAGTTTGCCGCTTCCTGTCATTTTGTGAAAATTTCTGTTTAACTTAAATGTAACTTGGTTTGTGGCTGTTACAGAATGTTGTCTAAATGTTATACTATAGAAATCTTAAAAGCCGCCGTGTACTTAAAACGAAGTGACTGTCTGTATGACGTTTAGAGTTTCTGAATAACACGAAAACCCTTGTGGGAAAATCATCTAATGACTCCTACCACTCTGGATGGAAGGGAAGGGAGTGTCAGACTTCTACTGACTAAAAACCCAACCTGTTTCTTCAATTGCCCTTAAGTTCCGGGGCCGAGGTTAGAACATCCCTGCAACTCAACAGGCAAACACAAAACCCCTGGTACGATGCTATCAGATTGCTGGGTTTCTCATTACCCTTAAAGACTGTTAAAGTTCTATACATTACAAGATAGAACAACGGCATCTTTTGCTTTCCGAGGCACAGAGGTAAATCGATGGATACCTATAGACCTAGTTCTGAAGGCAATCTTTGCCAAAGGCACCTAACTTTTTTCTTTGTGTTTTTGTATGTATTTTTTACATAAAACAAAAAAAAACACAAAAAAAAAATTGATAATGCTGAGATTTTCTACTCTGAATGTCTAATCTAGGTCAACCAATGTTGCTCCTCTGCATCCATCAACTTTTTTCATTTCCTCAAGTGTACACTGCGCCAACCCACAGATATCCTTTACAAAAACTGAATTTAAAATATTTCCATTTAATCGAAAACCAACAACACGTACGAGAAACTGCAAAGTGGTACGAAGGAGTAACGACCCTCGACAAAAGTTCAAACTAAAGAAATCACGTTTCGCCATTGTCACCTGCGTCCACTACCAAAAGTGCATTTTCTAGGAACTACTGGAGCGACGAGGGACTTTGTTTTTGTTTTATTTCTGACCAAGGCTACTACGTATCGCTTTACTTTCAAACAAATATACTTTCAACCGTAAAAACTAAATTAAATTGCCTTTACTTTGTCAAAAATAAAAATATAAAGTTTGTTGTCTAAAGTTGCAGAACAAACATATCTTGCTGTTTATTGCTGTTCCAAAAAATGTTCAAGTAGAACAATGTTTCAACCTGACAAACGTTTTTATGATTCAACAAGAACATGCAGCTTAGCTTGCAGTCTCAGCGTTTTCTCCGTGGGAAAACTTGAGCGAGAGACGGAATTATAAATCGGGGCAGTCAGAGAGAGACAACAGATGTCTGGAATAGAACAAGTTCGAAAATTTACGGGCTGACCGGACCGTCAGTTTTTTGGCGAACTACTATAGTGCTTCGCCACACAGGGCGTGTAAAATTCATGTAATTTAAAACTTTTGTTGAATTTGTGAGTTTTTGTACACCCGTGTGATTAATGTGTCCTTTGTACGTAAGGTAGAACAGGGGGGAGGGTGAGGGGAGGTAAAACTTTTGCTATTACTTCGAATGGATGTTTAAATTTCTCAATAAAAGTTCCTTGAAGGAGGTTGTTTGGACTCGCATTGTGTATTTGATATTTTGACAGAGCATTTGGATCGAAGTTTTGTGTTGAGGAAGTTGGTAGAAACCGCTTAATAAACGTCTTTGGGAGTACCTTTGAATATGTAGAGTGGAAGTTTATACGAGGAGGTTATTTATAGGGAGGCAATTCTTGATTTCCGTAGAAACTTCTGGCTGATTTTATACTGTCGTTCGCTTATGTGGGTTCGGTTTATGAAATCAAAGGTTTTGTGTGAGTGAAAAGGTCGCGAACTGTTTCTGAAATAAATAGTAGTTGGCTATTGGATGTCTGGAACCGGTAAAGTTTGAGTAGAAACCTAAACAAAACGTTATTGTTATAATTTATTAATACTAAAGATCAGATCGTCAAAATGTTTGCTTAGACGCATTTTTTAGTAACCGTGGAATGAAATACAATCTTCCAATAAACAAATGAAGTAAAGATTTTCTTTTCCAATCATCCATTTCTTAAAGAGTTTCCAGTCGATTGGGAGAATATAAAATTCAACTGGATTAATAGAATTTTGCAAAACCTTTGGCAAAAACAAGTGACCTGAGAAAGCAAAAAATAATTATAAATTAAATCAGAGTTTCAACCCTTTGTTTGTAAAGGTTACTTATTTAAAAGGTAAGTACTAAATTTATTTTGCGTGGATAGACGTTTAAAAACAAAAATTCGTTATGTTCGTGCCTGATGTAAATGTTTTGACAGACAAGGTAGACAATAACTTACCTAATAGGAAGGTTGACAATTATAAACATCCTTAATTAATTTTTTCTTACTTATTTTTGTACATATAACACTTAAAAGTGTGTAATACCAATCCCATGGTGGGACATCTTACAGTCCGTATACGTCTTATATGACTCGAATAATTGACGTGGTGCGAACGAGACAGTGTTTGGCTGTGTAAGTGAGAGGGTAAATAAGCTAGAACAAACTTAGATCGAGGTGTATTAAGGCACTGTTTGTTGGAAAAGAAATTTCTGCTGGCAGACCTGGTACTTGAAAGTTGGATGAAGGATTTAGACTCCTAGACGGGGCCCACGTCGAAGATTAATTGTTTCCGCGGCCCCAGCATTAGTGTGTGAGAAAACCCGGGGTGATTTAAGTCAGAATCTGACAGACCCCTTCTCCCTGTCAGAGCTAAAGACATCCATGAGGATTTCTACCGCGGGATAAAAAGGTGTGTAGACTCAATAAAACCTATACATATAACAAAAAATACCCACATGCTTAGTTTACTATTTAGTGGATTCTTCATTTAATTATTCTGTAGTTTTTGAATTTGGAATACCTACGTTAATAAGTAGTACTATCATAAGTAGCTTTTACAATGAAACTGTCTGTGCAAACAGAAAGTAACTATAGTGTATGCGCATCCAAATACGCCATTGCTCTTACGATCGTTTTGCCTAATCTCTTCCCAACTACATAATCTGAAGTCTCTAGCAATTTAACATGCGGCACTCTGACTTCCATAACACAGTGACTGGGGAGCAAACAGGAAAAATACCTACAAGTTTTTAAAAACAAGCTCAAACTAACGCATTCTAAACAATACGTCTTACTTGACATCATTTAGGAGGAGATAAATGATGTTACCCGATAGCTGTACAAGCTGTAGCCGCGGTATTGTCCGGTTTTATCTGGACAACAAAGATGCAGCTTCTGTGACCATTTGTCAAGCTGACGTCCTGGATACGATGCTGTACGATCATTATGGATCCTGGCACGTGTATTTTGCGCTGAAGTTTTAGAGGATTGTTACGTTTTTATTTACGTATTTGTAGGTGTTTTGGTAAGTTTTATATCGTATTGTTTCATGCTATACCATTGTCTTTTTGCATACGCCTCTAAAGATGCTCTGTAAACTCGGTTTAAAAAGGTTCTGTGATCGCTTCTATGTCGTCGGTGCTTCGTATGAAGTTTAACTAGTTAGCGTTCCGTACATGAAAGGAAAGAAACGGAACCCTTATACATAGGTTCACTTTTTTACCCTTCATTGAGCCTTAATTTCAGGAGCGCGTTGAGATATCCAGTTTAAATTAAAACCATAGGTATAGGTCCTCTGGTCTACAATGCTTTGAAGCTGTGAAAAATCAAACATCTAAATTAACGGAAATTTATGCCGCAAAAAACGAATATTTTGTCATTGGCAAGTCACATCGTTTTATAGTACAAGTTCAATGAAAAATATGCAAAATACATTTATAATTAAGTTATAAAAATGTAGTATTAGTTGTAGAGGATCAAAATTTAAAATTGAAGCAATACCTTTTTTATAATGAAAATATAAAAATATCACTGTCCCGTCTCCCCCTCGGTACAGAATCCTCGGTCGACAAGTCTGACTCGCACTTATTAGATTTTATCGATAGTCCTTTTCGAAAAAAAATCAACATAACCAAAACTTTGCTAGGTTTTTGCAAGATTCCACCATTATTCTCTCTCCAGTAAATTTTTCTGACATTATTTCGGATAATATCGACAAAAAATCTGTACTTCAGATAATTTGTTGAAAATCTTTGTTTCATTCACTAATTACTTAATTTTCAATTAACCTTTGAGGTCAACTTTTAGACTTAGTAATTAACCTAGCGTGAAATTTTCAATGAATGAATAGATACGTCTTACTTATACAAGGTGTAACAGATTAAGCGCAATACCTCAGACACCCCAATTAGATAATTAAACTATAAGTCTAAAACAAGATCCGTATCCGGATCCGTCATGATACTGTGTTTCCACTGTGTTTTAAGTTAAATGAAAGATTTTTCCATCAAAATTTAACATCTATTTTTATGAGGGAAATCGATTCAGAAGCCGATTCTGAACCAACTTTCAGTAATTGCGTTTATTCTGTTACACGTTGTAGAGTGTTAGTTCAAGTAAAACATGAAAGAAATTAGTTTTTCAGTCTTAAATTCTTGAGACTAAACAAAGCAAAATAAGTATGAATTTAAACTTCGATAGGTATTCGTTATTTTTTGGAGGTAATATCATCAGTTAAGGGGATTACATTGCCCAACAACCTTGGGGATTTGGAAACTGTACTAGCATTTGTTATTTTAGTGCCCTCTGCCGATTGATATTTATACTACAACGAAAGATACGAAAAGCGTATTAGATTAAGAATACAGACACGTCGCGCGTCGCGTCGCTGTCATCTTTGCCGATTTAATTTTGTTCTCTGAGAGGCTTACTACATTTTTAATATTCCGTTTTATTTTGAAATAAATTACCGGATATAGGTTATTAAGTCTTATTGACTTAATAACTGCCTCCGTGGTCGAGTGGCATTTGCCTTGTGACCCGGTGGCCGTGGGTTCGATTCCCGTGGGAAGCATACTTTGTAAAGTTGTTTCCAGTTTGGCTAGGACATTGCAGGCCTGCATCACCTGAATGTCTGATTAAAAGATGTTTCCGTGCTTTGGAAGGTACGTATAAGCTAGTGGTCCCGGTCGCCAAATGGCGATCGACAAAATAGATTACGTCAGAGGCCCTTGAGGCGGTCTAGAAACTCTGAAACTAGGGTATGTGGGGTCGTTAGACCTTACTTACCCACACGATAAGAAGAAGAAAAGTAGGATTTGGTATTTAGTTTTAATTAGTTGTTTCATTACATATTTATAAAATATAATTGTAAAGTTGCATATCTAATGATGATGGACTGGTATAAATAAAAAGAAAAAATAAGTGTGTAAGTAGGTATATGAATTTTTTAATCAACAAAATCTTAACTTAAACTCGACTAAAACTGATCAATTTGTAAATATCCAGGACAAGTCAGTTGATTATTAAATGTGATTGTTGTTGACGGTGAATGTTGGTCGTCAATAATATAACATTCTTCTAATTGGATAGTGTCCGCGTCGAGCTAGAATATTCTGGTTACTTTTTTTCTTCACCCTGATCAGGCTGCAACAAACATAATCAGATTATTTATGATTATGTTTCATTTTACAAATAGAATACGAAAACAAAATTGTAACACGTTGTATAGTTTGTAGAATGTCTATTGATTTTGAAATATAAACACCCACTTAACAAGTATAGTTTATTAGATTCGTCTAGGAAGGAGAAATTACAGTCTAGTAAGATAGATTTAAGAGAAGATACAGATTTATGAAACAATAGTAAACACACTATAAGAACTGAACGTTCTTGATTGCATAGAAAATCAACGCGGGCTTAGCGGCGCGATGGTGCAGCGGTAGAAAGACTGAAAGGTAGGTCGCCTCGGGGTGCCTCGGACGCATCGACAGCCGCCGCGCTGTTTGGCGCGCGCGGCGATGGATAGCTATGCGTATGTACTTACCTGCCGCATACTACCAAGTGTCATTCGGCGATGCTTGTAAATTGTTGATTTTATAAGGTTTTGTGATGTGTTTATATGAAATACACAGTCATATTTGCGATTTCGTAAATAACCTTCAAAAAATTGGCGAAGTGCGTGTCAGACTCGCCCATGAAAAGTTTCGTAGTAACTGCGCAAAGTAAGTTTGTTTTTAATAGAGCTTGTATGAAATACAAAGTTATATTTGCGGTTTTATTTTAAATTTATTTGATAAATTCATTTTTGAGGTAATCATAATCCTGTGATAGAAAAAATCTGTAGCCTGGATTTGTGAGTTTTGAATCTTTATCTCTTCCACTGATTCACACTTTTTCCCAATTTTCTTTACTGGTCCCTACTTAAATTCCAGGAACATGGTTTTAATTCCGGCCATGAAAATAGATAATTCGTTATCCTGATTTATCCTTGACTCAGAACATTTTTTGCTAGGAGCGTTTAAAAAGCCGCATTATTTACTAACCGAGTCAGTATTCAGTATGTTAGGTTCCGAGGAGCAGTGCTGAAGTGGAATTGGCAACGGTGCTGAAAGCGATGTACACGGGGTGAACGTCAATGACGGTGATCTATTTGTCGGCACATTTTCTTTTATATAATATAATATTTAGTCCTGGAAATACTTGTTAGTATTTCCAGGACTAAATATTATATTATTTATAAAAAAGAAATACAAATTATATTTTACAAATGCAAAAAAAAGCCAAACGCACAAAAAGTCAAGTCACAGGTTTAGATTCGAACTTGAGTTACTCGAAGATTCGTAGAGCCAACGCGTACTTTTCGCAACTGCGCTAAAGAGTTCTCGAACAAAGTTTTGAAATTGGTGAACTATTGATTTAGTAGAATGGGTAACTCGTGAGGTTTCTATGACTTCTTTGTGTTATGAGATCAAAGTACAGAACGCATACACTTTTTAAAAATCTGTGTTCGTTGTTATTTAAAACAGCTGTTACTTTTGCTGTAGATGTTGAATCACGGAAATTTTACACACGATTATTACTTGTAACTTACTAATGTAGATTCTCAGTTTTTACGTATATTTATGCATTTTATTCATGGTAAAATTAACACAGAGCTATTAGAAGTATGTCCGTCTGCGTTGACATCTTGCGCCCCCGGGGACAGGAGTTACTAAATTTTAATAACTCTAACATCTATACTCAGAATGAAAATCGTGTATACAACATGTAACATAATTAACGCACACCCTCAAACACTCCAATTAGTATATGATGTTATAATCATAATACATATACTGAATTTTTAGTTAAACATGTATAAGTGTATTTGTAAAGACTTTAATGTGCTTGTAATAAGGTTCATTTTTCTTTATTTTGTATCATTCAATACGGAATTTGTACTAATACAAATAAAACTGCACTTTTAAAAGTCTTATTGCCATGAGTTACGGTTCATTTCAGTTTGTTTTGACTGTACAAACGTAATGTGACTGTGATTTACGTAGTTTTAATTATTTTTGGGATAAGGATAAGGATAGGTAATTTACCTATATAAGTTTTTAAGCTAACATGGTCACTAACAGTATCATTAGAACTTAAAACGGGATATTTACCATGTGTATTTATTGATTTGAGTTTCCGATATTTCGGCACTGTTGCAAGCGCCATGATCACGGATGAACTGAAGTAATTGCGGGTGGAAGTTTATGAGCAGACAAATCGGTCTACCCTCTTTCTCGTTCGTTTTCTGTTAGCGACACCGCTACCACTGTCACATGTATCACTAAACATTCGATTCTGTTCCCGACACAAAACTCACCGTGTCGACTCGCGAACTTTCTACGGAACTTTTTCGGTTTTTACACATTTGAACCACTGGACTTCAGTTCATCCGTGATCATGGCGCTTGCAATAGTGCCGAAATATCGGAAACTCAAAACAATAAATACACATGGTAAATATCCTGTTTTAAGTTCTAAAAATTACCTATATTAAAAATGATAGTAATAGCTTCAGTAAACGATTCCGAACAAACTACTTCTAGGATGTACGTTAATTATGTTACATGTTGTATTATTAGTAGTAGGATTATACGCGGGTGAATCCGTGGGGCACAGCTAGTCTTCTATGATAATAGAGTGAAAAATCTAAACAAAATATTTGCAATTATGTCTAGATCTTAATGAAAACTTTCTATGAAAATTGGTTTGAACGAAATAGAATCGGCAGTTTTTGAGATATAAGTAGCACATTTTCTAAAACCACAAATATAACTTTGTATTTCATATAAACACTATGAAAAACAATGTTATCTTGCGTAGTTACTACGAAACCCTTCATGGGCGAGTCTGACTCACACTTGACCAATTTTTTTAAAGATTAATTATACTCGTACCTACACGGTTACAAAAAACTTATAAATTCAAATAAATAGAAAAAGATAGAAAGCTCACCGGTACAATTTGCAATACTTTTACTGGTTCTGGTATACGTGGTAGAATTACATTTGAAATGTTGGCAAAGGGCTGAGGACTCTGGTGTTCCTGGTTTTGCTTATCCTGGTTTTATGCTTGAGTGTTCTGCTGTTTTTTGTGTTGCCTAGAAACATAATATATTTGTGATTACGCTGGTCTAGTAATAAAGCACAGAATGAACTGAAAAAGTATTTTGCATTCATTATGTGGTAGTTCATGATCAGGTAGGCGAGATCATCATAGTCATCTTGGTCACGTCAAAACCTGGTGATGAGTCCAGACATGAAAGGTCTACGTTGAACCAGGGCTGAGATACTTTTCTCATATTCGGAGTTCATCATCAGGTAGGCCAGATCATCACAGTCATCTTGGAGTCAATGATCATTCAAACGTGAAACCCTATGGTAAAACCAGTATATTTTAATTTTACGAATATTCATAAAATTGTTATAGTGATAAAATAAAAACTAACAGGATTTAATAAATATTGTCATCATAATAAAAACAAAAGCGTCAATAGCCTAATAGATAATGTGTCGGACTTGTGAATTGTGATTGACAGGTCATGAGTTCGAACCCCACCCATTACACTATTGCCGTGAACCCACTCCAGACACAAGTATATTCAGCTTATTTGGAGGTGTTAATAAGATTGCTAGTGTGAATGTGAATTCTACCCACATTGCTAGTTAACTTTTTTTAAGAAAAAAAATAAAATAAAACTAGCACTCGCGCTTAATCACGATAAAAATATGATGTACTTCTTTTGCAGTCGAGTATAAAGTAGCCTTTCTCAAGCTTCAAATCTACCCAGCATTTTCAAAGATTAGCGCGTTTATACAAACAAACAAACGAACTTTACCACTTTATAATATTAGTATAGATAATTATTTTATTACTTACCAATCATTTTGAAGAGCTCGGCCACACTTTACATTACTTTAACTTTTGTGTATAGGCATAATGTATCAGGTTTAATCTATGACCAACTTAAAAAGAAAAACAAACTTACAAACACTTTTATGTTAATTTACAAACTTAATTTATATTTTAATTTACATGTTATATATATCTATACTATTTGCAATATCATTTAATTGAAAAGTCATTCAAAATCCTACACTTTTGTTATTTATGCGGAAAAAATATCGCACGCACAGTCCTCCCGTCACAAGAGTCATCAAGACACTAACGAGACGCGTTCCGTCTATGCGCAACAGGCGTTGCGGGGGTGTTTCACGCGGGTTACACGTAGTATTTTTGGTTTTTATTTTTTTATAAAAAATATACTAAACAAAATAATAAATTAAACAATATAAACCGTTAAGGACATTGTTACCTTTTTTTGGTTTATAAATCATATGTATCTAATAACCGGTTATTACTCAAATTTGCAATTTAGGCTTGAAATTGCCTTTTTATTTCGATTTATTACTTTAATTTGGGTATATTTATCAGGATTGTAAACAATGCATTCGCATCGTAATGATCTTAGCTTTAATATATATATTTTGTTTGGTGAAAGTATAAGAAGATTCAGCAGCAAACTTCTTTAAAGTTACGCTATTTTTACGATTTGAGCGGGGTAGTACCCTTAACTCCTCTCGCTTTGGGTGGAGCACATGGGAGTGTCTGACTTCTACTGATTAAAAAGCCACTCTGTTTCAGTTTCTCTTGCTTTCCGAGACTGTGGTAGGAGCATAACTAAGTGCTACCACATCGCGTTGTGCTAAGCTCAGCCATCATTCAATTCAGCCGAAATATGTTCAAGGCTGGATATAGCCTTCCTCAAGAGTCTCTAAATCAGATCCTGTAGATCTCGCATGCAGTAGATTCCCACGACCGTCGAGCGGATGAAAGTATCAGACTGACTAAAGACCCACTCTGACACTTCAGTTGCTCTTTCGTTCCGGGCCAAGTATCTCGTTAGACCATTTCCGCAACTCCTACAGGCAATGCCCCTTCCAACAATCTTCATGAAGTCATCGGTTAAGGAAGTTATGCATTCAGCGAGTTATTTTTATTCAACGTTTTTTTTTAATTGATGATACGTTCGCGTTTCATCACTATCTCACCTGATGGTAAGCGATGATATTGTGGTCGAAGATGAAGAACGCTTACCTAGAAGTAACCTCTTCACTCTTGACTTAAAAACTCCGGTTATCAGGGAATACAGACTTCGGCAGGGAATTCAACTCCTTAGCTGTACGCACAATGAAAGTATCCTAAAAACATTTTGTGCGTATGGGTGAATGTTCACCAAGTAACGATGGCGCATCGCCGTTCATCTTGCAGTCCGATCATGGAACGGGCTTGGTGGAATGATATTGTATAATGCCATCACACACGTTCTTTCTTTGTTATAAACCACAAGTTTTTACAAAGGTTATATATAGGTGGTTAAAGTTATAGTTAACCTTGCACCAATAAACAGCAAACTTTCAGATAACAATAAATTAGTTTTCAAGGTTGTCTGGAGTAACCACACTTTTCTAACAAATCTTTACATGGTTCAAACTATCTTAAAACTCATTTAAGTTGTAAATGTCAAAATGATTGTATTGTATAATATAACAACGTTTATTCCCAGGAAAAAGTGTTAAAAATTTTAATGTGACACCGGATCCCGCACTAGGTATCGCAGGATCCAGTCTCTCTGGACATTAATGGTTTAGAGCTAGGAATACAAATGCAACGGTTATATATATATATATATATAAACGGGCGTTTTGCGTGTCAGGCAATTATACATCCTATCCTCCCTTCTTAAACTAGTTAAAGTACTGGGAAGTAAAATTGCGTACACACAAAGAGGCAGGGTTGGAGCTGACAGCATACCGCTTCCAAGAGTAAGAACAGCATTTGCGACAAGGTTTTCACTGTTCCTCCCGATCCGAGTCTTCAACACTATTATCAAATCTACTCTAAAGATCTCTGGAAATCTGTTTAACGACAAGAAAACTACGAGTATAAAGACATGGTTACAGGACCTTTCGTATGATGAGACAGATATAATCTTATGCCCATTGAGTTGACCAGCATCAAAATATAAGCACTCACTTAGACACATTCTCCCCAGACAACATTCGTACACACCTCAACACTACAGTCTCACACCCACTCACCCCATTTTTTCTTTTTTATAATGTTTGCTTGTGAATTCATTTGAATCAGACTCTAATTGTGTAATTGACTTTATTGCATTCTAATTGTGGCCGGAATTGTTTATTCGACGTTGATATTAATTTGTTTTATTACGTTTTGATTAATATTAATTTTATTTTTGCATTCAACTAATTTAACTTTCTCAATCTAATTTAATTTGTTTTTGTTACGAATCTCAATGACTTCCTTTACTTTTCTAATAATATTTTATTATAACTAAATTTTATTAAGATGTTGCTATCATTGCTAAGTTGTGTTGTCGCAGTGAACTTTATATTATGCCAAATCTGTTATCCTGGGCCACCAAGATACAGGCTGTGCCTAGTTTGGGGCCCACGGTTACTTCTATTGTTTTCAGTATATATGCATACTCTATCTGTATCTCTTTTCTTCAATAACTTGTGTATGTCAATAAATAAATAATAAATAAATAAATAATATTGAGGAAAAAAAAACTTAATTAATCTAATGTTGATAAGTAAATATGACGTCAAAAGGCATAAAATTTAATTATAATTTCATATCCTGTTCATCACACCAAACCTTTTGTCTCGATATCACCTAAATTTCGGTGTAAATTTTGTGCTCTGGAGAAGGGCAAGTGATGTAATTATTTCTAACTTCTGAAATGGTATGATCACTTACTATGTTTTCGTTAAATTAAGAATCGATGCTATAAAAACGACTACGGAACCGTGCAAATGTAAATTGACCATAACGAAGCAGTTTAGTTACAAACTAACAAATCTTATTGGCATAACTGATTCTTCACTATATCTACTTCCCACGGTAAAATACTAACGTACTGTCGAACATAAAAACTGTTTAATTTAATGTACAGTTTGCGTTCATTGGGACGTCACATTTAGTATACTTTAGAAATTTTGACTAAATTATAATTAAGCTACATACTCTTTCTAATGTCCATTTTCGATGGTAAAGTGAATTTTGAGAGTACGCTGTTTGACATATAATTATGTCTCTAGTATGTTCTAGTTCGAACCCATTACCCAATTGCCTAACCTACTCCAGACTCAAGCATATTTAGCTTAGTTGGTGGTTAGTAAGATTGCTAGATTATGAATTTTACCCACATTGCCAGTTCTCTTCTTTTTTTTTTAAATATATAAGAAAGTTAGAACTAATATTATAGAAGCCAAGAATCATAAGAAAATGTTTGATAGAGTAAAGTAAGACGCATACCTGGAAAAGAAGTGACAACTTATTAAATATAATAACATAAATAACAAAAAGAACTGAAATAAAATCAGTCAAAATTAATTGTTACAAGCTTGCACTCGATGCGGATGTAACCCGTTCTAGAGACGTGAAGTTTTGTTACAGATTTTGCAAAGTAACAGCTGATTGTACCGCAATGTATAAAACAGTGCTTCCAGATTCCAAAAGTAAAATTACAGTGTTGCCAGCTAAAAAATACAGGAGTTTCTGAAAACAATACAATAGATTTAAAAATCGATTACAGTAAAAATACAGACAAACTTTGTTTAAATATTGATAGAAAAATAAGCTGCTTTATGACTTTGTTTGTCAATACAAATTGCTATATGTTATTAAATAAATAAAAACATAAATATAAACATTGATAAAGAAACATATATTATTTATTTGTTCTTTTTGAATTGTTGCCGATATTTCTTTTTTAGCACTTGACGGACCAACATCGCCACGCACATCACTTTCCTCACTACTTGAGCTCATTTTTTATAGTAATAACGCTATAAGTTATTAGTTTAGACTTTATTTCACATTCACATCACTCAAAACAAAAAGTTTCACCGATTTGCGGTTGCTAGGGAATTCCCCACACCTTTATGATCTGCAACTCTGTTACTAACACTCTACATTGTATATGGATAAAGGTCAGTGGGTGTAGGCTAGCAACGTTTCGTTTCACGTATTAGATTTGATGAAGTTTTAAGAATGAAAATTAAATACAGTATATTCATACACTGTATTTTATTATTACAGTATACAGTAGAAAAGTCTAAAATACAGTAAATCTACTGTAATTACAGTGCATCTGGAAGCACTGGTATAAAACAACAACCACAACTTAAAAAAAAAGAAAAAAAAAAAGGTATAAATAGATGTAGCTTAAAAATAATTTTGAATTTCCTATCAATATAATATTATGCTCCTTATTTTCCGCAAATTTTTTGTACCTACCTACATAATTTCAAAATTCCATCGCGTCAACCTATTTACTTAATTCAAGCAGCATATATAAAAGGTATTAGGCGATGATATAGGATGATGTACCCGGCAGTATTAAGTGCGGTCGGGTTTCCACCTGAGACCCTGTATCAAGCCGGCATTAAACATACATGATGGTGCGATGGCTTGACAGTTTGGCTTGATACTTTATTATAGACAAGCAGGCAAGGAATTTCGCGTTTTCCTGGGATAAAAGTATCCTATGTGAAATTCCAGGGCCGTAAAATATACATGTTTTCCAAGTTTGTCTTATGTCATCAAATTGCATCATCGATTAATAGAAGAAATTTTCAAATTGAAATTCAAAACATTTCAGAATTTTCAGTCTTATGAGTATTCAGTTTCAACTTTATGTGCAATAGCGTTCCATGGGCGGACTTAATGCAGTAAGACATTCTCTACCAGTCAATCTTGGGGTTTGGGTTATCTACATTGAAGTTACTTAAAGCTACGTAACCGTAAGGAAATTGCACACACACACAAATACCCGTAAAAAGAGAGTCAGCCGAAAATACATGAATCTATCCACTGCCTGTAAATCGGATTATCGATGTGTTCGGCAATTACTTTTAAGTAGCTGTTGGGACTGTCCCTCACCTTTCGCATCAGCGAAGCCGCTTACGTATAATAGCGTTCAAATTTTAAAACTAGAAGAAAAACCAATTTCACTTTTATCCCTCAAACTAAAAATATCAAGAACCCTTATTATGTCATTCGCTTACTACCAGACGGCTACCCTCATCCACCCCAATTTTTTGACAAACACTTGCCTACCCTAAAATACTAAAACTGAACAGAAGGGTAGTTTATTAAATATTCTTATATAAGTGACGTCATGTCCGTGCGGCTTACATTTACATAATTACGGTCAGCCATCTTGAATCATTAGTGCACCTTTATTTTTATGTCTTTTTATACAAGGTGACTAAATATATTAAAGTGTAAGGAAAGGCAATTTTGGATAAAATATAAATAGCTATAACCTGGGGATCTTTAAACTAAGAGTGAAAAGGTTTCTTCTAGGTAGGCGTGCTTCATCTTCGACCATGTCGTCACTTACAATCAAACATGAGCCTATTATCAATAAAAAAAATGTTAAGTAAAAGGATAAATAATTTTGATAAATAAAGAGTTAATGCATGATTTCATTGCACATAATGTAGGTATGTTTGTTTGCTTATCTCGTATAAACGGCTGAACAAATTTCGATGAAACATGTACCATGGGTAGATCATGTCCTGGATTGTTCTAATGGACGTTAGCAAACGTTATTAGATTTCATTAGCAGTTTTCTTGTTTTTATTTTATTTATGGTATATTGAAAAACCCTCTCGTTTGTACAGGACAACAAACGGGATTTAAAAGTAGTACTAGTACTTCAATACGGTTTTCTTACTAGAATGTTACTATAATTACGTAAGTTCTAATAATAACTATGATGTATGTATTAATATTAAGATTATGAGGGTAGTTTTATATCGATTGGTTCATGCGATATTGTCACCACCACCGCGTCAGTCCGCAAATATATGCTGTGCTATCCATACGTCTTTCATTCCGCTCACAGTCGACCTAGTACCTACTAACTATATATTTCTCAATAACTAGATAACAAATAAAAACTTTTTACCAAAAAATTAAACCGACTCCCAAAAACACTGCAAAGTGAAAAATAACTTTAATTTCGGTAGTCGGTGTCTTTAGTTTTGTATTTTCGTTTCTGGCACCGACTTCCGAAATTAAAGTTATTTTTCACTTTGCAGTGTTTTTGGGAGTCGGTTTAATTTTTTGGTAAAAAGTTTTTATTTCACTCTTTTTAGTTGGTTGATTTTTAATTTACCTAGTTACAAGAGCCTAAATGTCAACTACTTATAACATTTTATTAAATATTGCTTTTCCCAATGCAGTGCCGTTAATTTTTGAGGAGTTCTCCTGGTACTTCACCATCAGCTATACATCACCATATGCATTGTGACGAGCATAAAGTGCTTAATATCCATATTCAAGTAATCGAATCGCAATACACGAAATACTTATTATTGAGTAGTTTCGGCGGCCATCTGTGGTCTTCATCATCAGTTCCACTTCCCCAAATGGTACTTTTTGAGAGCAACTGCACAAGTTACTATAAGAAATACCCAAAACGCCATAGGTGTGCCTATAATATTTGAAGAGTTCCCTCGATTTCTCCAGGATCCCATCATCAGATCCTGACTTGGTGACAAATGGTACCAATTTCGAAGTATACCCTATCAAACAAAAAAAGAATTTTCCAAATCGGTTCAGCCGTCTTCGAGTACTCGATGATCATACATAAAAAAAAAAAAAAAAATACGCGTCGAATTGATAACCTCCTCCTTTTTTTGTCGTCGGTTGAAAAAAAAATTCATCGACATATCAACCACGCTATCAACGAAAAACTGGTGTCGCTCCTTCATAACATTGCTACGTTGAATGACAATGCTGATTCTTTGACCAAAAAACCCTTACCCTCTGCCCACGTGTAGAGATGATAAACGAACGGTCCCCTTGGCCTAATGTTTTATATTATTTAACTTCATACAAAAAAACAGGAGAACTTTAACAAAAAAGAGAATTCGCAATGTGGTTAGAATTCACATTACTAGCAATCTTGTTAACCCGTCCAACTAAGCTAAATATGCTTGTGTCTGGAGTGGGTTCACGGCAATAATGAGTGGGGTTGGAACATGCGATCTCTCGATCACAAGGCCTTAGTAAACAGCCCATTGCCCCTTTAAACATAGATTAACCACGCGCCATAACTTCGACACAGGTTTTACCTAGTTTAAGTAACAGCGATCACGTTACTGTAGCTGAATTTAAACATTAAAATAATCAAGCATACAATCCTATTAATATAATAAATGCGAAATTTTGTGAGGATGTATGTATTAGGGCGTCCAATCCCGCAGCCTGAATTCAATCTCGGTATTTGCGGGACTACGAATTTTCAATGCCGCGGGATCTCGGTATTTGCGGGATCCCGCAAAATAGTTAAAAATACTGAATAAGAAACTTTACTGATATTTTAGGCTACATACTTAGGCTACCATTGACTGAAATTCGGCTATATTAAGCTACATAAGCTGTGAAAAACGGGTGACATCGGCCCCGCGTTGTTTGCAACGCTGCCGGCCACCAGTCACCGAGCAATCGCACTCGCGAGAGGTCGTATGCATGCTTTTTTTCAGTCCCGCAAATCCCGTGGATCCCGCGCCCGTAATCCCGCATCACGCGGGATTGGAAAATGACGCGGGATCCCGCAATACCGAGATCTCGGTATTCCGGGATTGGACGCCCTAGTATGTATGTTGGTTGCTCTTTCACGCGAAACTTTTATCCCGGAATTCCCACGGGATCGGGATTTACACGGGAAAAACTTCCATGCTAACGAAATCACGAGCAAAAGCTGGTAAGTATCCTATATATGTATAAACAAGTCAGAATCCCATTTTGATACAAGTGGTTGACTTACAAAGTAGCAATAAGTGCTATTAAAATAAATTAATTGTGTGTTGATATTCTAGGCTACTTAACGACTGTCGACCCATTTCCTTCCAGACGATAATTATTGCACCGATATGAAAAATGGGGACAAATGTTAATTAATACATAATGTCTTTTATTTATCGTTGGCTATTTAAAATTAAGATAAATTTGACTCGTATCTAAGTTAATAGTTGGCTTTATTAACTGGGTATATGAATTGCCTATATTATTTTGGTCTTTCGCATTAAAATTTTGTTTTTGCTAAAATTTGTGCAGTGTAGCAGTATGGAGGTGCGTACATCGATTAGTTAGTCATGAATGGCTTAAGTAATATTTATAGGTCGTAGGTTAGCTTGGACGCTAAGACGTATTGCAGGGTAATATCCTCACTTGGTCAATATACCGTCTTGTCGTACGATAAATGTATTGTAAATTATAATAATAAATGTAGAGGAGAAGCACTTAGCTTCTCCTACATTTATTGTGCGCTCGGCCACAGTTTGTAACACTCTGCGAGCTTCTGTGTTCCCTGTCACATACTTATAACTCGTCTGTCTTCAAAGCAAGAGTGGGCAGGTACTATCTGGGATTGCTCGTTCCATCGTAGACCACATATATTGCTTACCATCAGGCGTGATCCAGATCAAGAGGGGCTCATCAGTATTAAAAAAATTGACCAAGTGCGAGTCAGACTCGCCTATGAAGGGTTTCGTAGTAACTATAATAATATAATATGTATATTTATTTGACTTCTTCACATAGATATCATAGGTCCTATGCGGCCTACTCATTACCCGTTCGAGCCATCCCATTTGCCAGACGTACTCGACATTGCCCTCCTGAAGAATGTGAACTTACGTTTGCACTCTTTAGAGACGGTAGACGAACTTGACTCTGACCATAGACCGGTGATCATGGAGTTAACTCCTAGATCGGGTCCCTATGACCCTAACCGCCCCCCTCCCACACAGGTGATCACTGACTGGAGGAAAGTAGGCGAATTGCTGAAATCCAACACGTCTCCTCACCTGGACAAGATCCCCGACCACATCCAGTCCGCCGCCGACACGACGACTGCGATCGACTCACTCACAGAGCACGTACAATCTGTCCTGAACGACTGTTCAAGGGAGATTCCGGTGTCAGAGCACTGGCGCCGGAAGCTCCCGGACGATGTACGGGCCCTGCTGACTGAGAAGAACGCAGCAGTCCGTGCCTACAGAGCCTTCCCCTGCCAGAATAACAAAACTTTCATGCGGTACTTACAGCGCAAAGTAAGTAACAGCATCAGAGAGTGGCGTGAAGCCGGCTGGGATAAGACCCTGAGCGAACTGGAACCCACCCACCTTGCCTTCTGGCAACTTCAGAGGAGAATGCGCGCCACTGAGATTACCACAATGCCTCCCCTTATCCGCCCGGATCAAAGCATTGCCTTCGACGACGAAGACAAAGCTGAATGCCTAGCCGACAGCCTAGAGGCCCAGTGCTCTCCCAGCTCCCAACCAGTCGACCCAGCCCACCTTGCCCACGTGGATGCTGAGGTAGAACGTAGATCTGCCCTACCCCCTGTCGAGGACCCTGATGCTCCCCTCCCCCCCGTCACGGAAGACGAGGTGGAGGAGATCATCAGGAAACTCAAACCTAGGAAAGCTCCCGGGACTGACAGACTGACCACTAGGGCACTTAAACTCCTCCCACGTACGATCATAGTCCTACTGGTTGCCATCTTCAATGGCGCCATGTCCAACAACTTGTTTCCGCAAGCTTGGAAAGAGGCTATAGTGATAGGTATCCCAAAACCCGGAAAGCCCAAGTCCCTCCCGACTAGTTATAGACCCATAAGTCTGCTCAGCGCCCTCAGCAAGATCTACGAGCGGATTATTCTTAATCGGCTCAAGGACTTTGTCGAGGCAAAGAGCCTAATCCCTAACGAGCAGTTTGGCTTTAGAGCCCATCATTCCAGTGTCCACCAAGCCCACCGCATCGTAGAGCACATTAGCGGCCGCTTTCAACGCGGTCTGATGACGGGGGCCCTATTCTTCGACATAGCGAAGGCCTTCGACAAAGTCTGGCACAATGGCTTAATTTATAAGCTATACCAACTAGGTGTGCCGGATCGTCTCGTGCTCATCATTCGAGACTTTCTGTCGAACCGCTCCTTCAGATATCGTATCGAAGGAGCGCTTTCCACTCCCCGCCCTATCAGAGCCGGCGTCCCTCAGGGCGCCGTGCTCTCTCCCCCACTCTTCACGCTATTCTCTAGCGACATCCCAAAAAGCCCTCCAGTAGAGTTAGCCCTATTTGCCGATGACACGGCCATCTACTACTCGGGAAAAAGTCCCGATAGCATCGCTCATACCCTCCAGACCTCAGCCAACGCACTAGGCGATTGGTTTAGGAAATGGAGGATTGAGGTAAACCCTGACAAAAGTCAAGCAGTCCTGTTTCGCAGGGCTCGCTATAGACAACCCACCCTCCCCAGCCCGATCACTATGTTTGGCAAGCCGATCCCCTGGGAGAAGCGAGCCAAATACCTAGGTGTAATCTTAGACCAGTTCCTCAAATTCACTGAGCACATAAAGAAGGTTCGCTCGCGAGCCGCTTTCGCTCTCGGTAGGCTTCACTCCTTGCTGAATAAGCACAGTAAGCTCTCCCTTAGGTGTAAAATCCGAATTTACACGACATGCATACGTCCTATCATGACGTACGCCTGTCCGGTGTTTGCCCATGCCAGTCCGGCTCAGATCCATAGGATGCAGGTCCTTCAGAACCGTTTTCTCCGAAAGGCCACGGGCGCGCCCTGGTACTTGAGGAATGAGGATCTCCACGTAGACCTCAAACTCCCTACCATAAAGCAAGTGTTGAAACGCATGTCAGTGCGTTACTTCACCTCTGCTGATACCCACACCAACCCCCTGATCGTATCGGCCGCCCGATACAGACCCTCCCAAATTTCTCGGGTTCGTCGCCCGCGCCATGTCCTAGACGAGCCCGACGACCCCATCACCATCCGACAAGAGAGCAGTAGGGAAACTAGCACTCTTAGAAAACACAAACACAAAACGCGTTCTGTATTCCGGCCTCGCCGACGAGGCCCATCGCGACGTCCGCGTACTTGTAATAGAAATCCTCCCCGACCTTTGCCAAACGAGCCAGCCCGCGATGCTGAGCCAGTAGCAATAAATACTCCCCTAAACACGACCCAGCCTGTCCCTTTGCTGCCCTCCCAAAATGACCCCGCTATGCCGAGGCCCGTACTCCGCAGGGAGTGCCCTTAGCGTGCGGTCATTAGTAGTAAGTAAAATTTTAGTTTGTAAGCCCTGGCTGGGGGCCTTTAATTTAATTATTAGAGGTCACCACAGGAAAGTCCGGTTAAGTAGACTCACAGCCTTAGTGTGCTGATCTACAAGTGGCCCTACCTAAAAAAAAAAAAAAAAAAAAATTTATTTGACAAAAAAACCTTAATCACTTAAAAAGAATAGCGGGTAACTCAAGTTTAACTTTCGAGGAATTATATATGTCGCAGGATTTTCATAAAGTCAGGTTTTTGATCAGAAACCTAGGTTTTTGATCAAAAACCGGAAGATGACACATTTTAAACTCAATTTCATCATAAACCTGTAAAAATCCAGATTTTTTATCAAAAACCTGAACTAGTCTGGGTTTATGATAAAGTTCTTTTCAAAATCATGGGTTTGCTTTGTTTTATAACATATAAATCAATTTACATGAAATAAATAAATATATTTTCGGCACATCAACTAAATTTGTAGCACAAATATCGATTTCTCCAAAATTTTCCGAAGAAGCTGCTTTCATTTTTCTTTTTGCTGACATTTTTAAATTTTCAACGGCAGGTTCCTTTTCGATAAGAATGTTTTGTTCTTTTTGACATAAATCACACAGAATCTTTGATCCATACCCTTCAACAACCCAGTTCATCAAATTTGCAGGAAGATATTATCAGAAGAAAATCAAGGGTGTGGAGTACGGGCCTCGGCATTGCGGAGTCGTTGGTGGAGGGCAGCAAAGGGTCAGGCTGGGTCATATTATTATTAATGGGGTTATTTATTGCTACTGGCTCAGCATCGCGGGCTGGCTCGTTTGGCAAAGGTCGGGGAGGGTTGACGTTACAAGTACGTGGACGTCGCGATGGGCCTCGTCGGAGAGGCCGGAATACGGAACGTGTTTTGTTTATGTATTTCTTTAGAATGCTAGTTTCCCTACTGCTCTCTTGTCGACGCGGATGACGAACCCGAGGAATTTTTGAGGGTGTGTATCGGGCGGCCGATACAATCAGGGGGTTTGTGTGTGTTTTCAGCAGAGGCGAAGTAACGCACTGAATGGCGTTTCAACACTTGCTTTATAGTCGGGATTTTGAGGTCTACGTGGAGATCCTCGTTCCTCAAGTACCAGGGCGCGCCCGTGGCCTTTCGGAGAAATCGATTTTGGACAACTTGCATCCTATGGATCTGAGCCGGACTAGCATGAGCAAACACCGGAAAGGCGTATGTCAGAATAGGGCATGCACGTGGTAAAAATACGTAGTTTACATTTTAGGGAGAGCTTGCTGTGTGCATTCAGCATGCAGTCCGAGAGCGAAAGCGGCTCGCGAGTGAACTGATTTTATATGCTCTTTTAAATTAATTTATTTGTCATAAAACAAAGCAAACCCGTGATTTTGACAAGAACTTTATCATAAACCCAAACTAGTTCAGGTTTTTGATCAAAAATCTGGATTGTTGCAAGTTTATGATGAAATTGAGTTTAAAATGTGTCATCTTCCGGTTTTTCATCAAAAACCTAGGTTTTTGATCAAAAACCTAATTTTATGAAAAACCTGCGACATATACACTCTTTGCACAGATTGAGGCTGTCATGAACTCGCGGCCGATTACTTCAATGTCTGTTGATCCATCTGATCTGTCCGCACTTACACCTGGGCACTTTCTTGTGGGTAGACCATTGACCTCGCTACTTTCACCCGTTACTGAACGAATCGGTATCAATAGATACCAACTGATTGAGCGCTTAAGACAGCACTTCTGGTCTCGATGGACAAAGGACTACCTAGTCACTCTGCAGCAACGCGTCAAATGGCAGCAAGCACAGCACCAAGTTCGTGTCCACGACCTGGTCTTAATATTGGATGACCAGCTGCCACCTATGAAGTGGCTCATGGGCCGCATTTTGAAGCTGTATCCAGGAACTGACGGTGTATGCAGGGTAGTCGACGTCAAGACAGAGAATGGCGTCATTCATAGGCCCGTCTCTCGACTAGCCCTACTAAATTCCCAAGAGCTCCTTGGGGAACATGTCCCCAAGGGGGGGGAGGATGTTTACAACGAAACCGGAACGCACTAATGCTCGCGAACCGAGCATCACCACAAAAAGATGGAACGCGACGCGATGACAAGATCCTGTGGCGGCCATCTTCTCCCCCCTTTTTTTCTCTGCTGCTGATCGCGCGTACGTATTATGTCGCGCACCCTTTTGTAGAAACTTAAACTTTAACTTTAAACTTAAAAATAACTTTAACGAATAAACGAATGTAAAAACAAAACGCCGTCGACTTTGCTTGATTGCCACCAACATTTATTAATATTTTATTTTTTCCAAAATATGCTGTATCTCTAAAACTGCTGACCCGATCACGTTCAAACTAATTTTGGTTGAAAGTTTACACTAAGATCTACAGACATATTTTTTTCTTTTTTTGACTTTTCAATCCATTATTATATAAGTTAGAGGGGGGGGGGGGTACATTTTACCACTTTGGAAGCGTATATCTTTTAATCAATTCCCTTATCAAAAAGTGGTTTTAGAAACCTTAATGTCATTTTTAAAGACCTGTCTATAGATACCACACACGCATAGGTTTTATAAAAATAAAAAAAATATTTTCAGTTTTAATTCCATGTATGGGGATCCCCCCTTTATTTTAAATATTTTTTTTTTTATTTTTTTTTAAATCGGAAAGCGGTTCACATAATACATCTAGCTACGACATGCGATACAATCTATCCTTGTCGACTGAATTTAAGAAAACTTTTTGTCTATGTGCATTTAAAAAAAAACCGATTAATAAATTGTCTTGTCTAATTTAATATAAGTACCTAGAAAATTTTTGGTATATAACTTCAGCCAGGTACTTATCTAAAGAATATTCTAATACTTAAATTCTAATTTTCTATTCACATATTAACCTGTCAAATTGATACAAGTCATCCATAAAATAGCCGAGTCAGAACTATGAATAGGTGAAGTCAATAATTGTCAATTATACACACTATAGATATGAACGAATAATAAGATATAATTATATTATAAATTAATGTAGGCTCACATTCAAAGGTGAGGCTGTGTTATAATTATGGGAAATCTTTGCAGTGTATTTACTTAAGAGAGAGCTGTTTCGAATATAACATATTTTTTTTAATTTGAATACGTTTTTTTTTGATTTGTTACTATACTTTATTAAAACTGTACTTTAAATACTAACTGGTTTTTATAGAATTATATTATGTTTTGTATTTGTATTTAATTGTTCTGGAAAAGAACTACAACAAAAAGCCCGTAAAATGTATTTATCGTTTGTAAAATATAAAATATAAATTGGCTCCTGCGCTACGTGTAGCGGGTTCAATTCCTACACTTTACAATTTTTTTTTTATAAAGATATCTCGGAATGTGGTTCGAATTCACCTTACTCGCAATTTTGTTAACCCCTCCAACTGAGCTAAAATATGCTTGTGTCTGGAGTGGGTTCACGGCAATATTGTAACGGATGGGGTTCGAACTCGTGACCTCTCGATCACAAGGCTGACACCTTAGCCATAGGCTATTGACGCTTAGACGACTCCTTTTCCCTCACAGAAACTTCAAAAATTATTTAGCCATCGGTACATTAGTTTGCTCTGCCAAAACCCGACACCTAATTTGCCAATACACTAAATACGGTACAGTCAGCTTCATCAATCATGACCATGGTAATTAAATGTCGACTGCGGATGCATGCTAACATAAATCTTAGGGAATTACCTTGGAAGCTACGTGAAATGTAGCTCTAAAATATGGCTTTGTTTTAAGTTAATTCTGTAATGGTTGAACAGCGTTTTTGTTTGTGTAAAGAAACAGTGGGAAAACATTCAAATCTGGGTTGGAATATTCAGCTTTTTGTACGGGTGGTAACTTCTATGAACAGCTCTGGCTGATACATGGTCAGTGGTGTTGCCTTAAGTTTCGATTTAGCCAAAATCAAGCTCGGGTTTGCGGCGCGCCCCTAAATGCAAATGAAAGAACAGTGTAGGTTTGGTTCTTTGGTCCCGACTGTCATACGCATGTACCTACATACATATCGTGACGATCGTTATTAGTAGTCAGGAGCTAGAAAATCTGACAACCATAAGTATCGTGTTATCCAGAAACTAGGTTGGAAGTCAGGCATTCACTGCTGTGGAATACTGGTACTCAGATTTATTTCGTTAGACTGGAAGCCGACGATTACATACAGACTTGGGAGAAAGCTAGGCAACTGATGAGCAAACGATTAATAAAAACACCCAAAAAAATATAATGTGTTTAGTGATTGTACATGTAATATACATATATTTTTATCAAGCTTTCGCTCATTCGCAACAGTTTGTTAAATTTCGCGGTATATTAGAAATCTTCGTTTGATTTCTCCGAGTGGGCCTGATGATGACCGAACGTGGCCGAAGTGAAACCATGTCCAAAGACAAGGACTAAATCCCCTTAACACTTGAAAATAACAGCGCATACATGTTAGCCGGTAAAAATATAGGTACTCTACGCTTTTGCTAAAATTATGTGCCATTGTTATAAAAGATATGTTTGTAGGTATATGAATCAACTTATATTTTAGTACTTTCACAAGTTCGCCTTTGACTTTAAGATAGGAGAGAATCTAATTACTTAAAGATAATAAAATTTGGGTCACAAAGAGACAACACACAGACTTGTTATCTTAATTTATTGAATGAGGTCTCTATTTGCGGGGAACATACATCGTGTCACATTGATTCGTTTTGATAAAATTGCAAAATTGCTTCAATAATGCATAACTATCATTATTTATGTGACTCCAAACGGGACTTAAACCGAACGCCGGGACCCGCGTTTATCCAAACACAAAATGATCAAGGAAACCCAAAGAGTAAACTCATCTCATTCAAAAATAAAACAACACCAAACCCCATTTCTCACCAACAACGGTAAAGAGAAAAAAATAATAATCACGCGATTCCACTTCAATAATTTAGCGCTGAGAAACATTGTCAATACAAACGTACAATGGGAATCGTACCCCATTCCAGCGCATTACTCCCCCCTCTCACCTCCTCTGCGATTACGTTCAGGAACCGTGCCAATGATGGATAACCGGAACTTACCGGTGCTCCAACGCTGTCTATACCTTCCACCTAGGGTTGCCTAAATCATTAGACCGGCACGAGATTTGAAAACCCCTTTAATTTCATCCAAATGGATGTTTGTGAATTATGGCTTCAGTATTATTATATATGTATGATATTCTGCCTGTTTCGGTAGAGAAATTATAATGAATGAGGTGATTTGTCTGTGTCCCTAGAGGGATGACGTGTGTTTGCTTAAATTAAGGCGTATATAATTTGAATTACTTTTAAAATTATGCTGTCAAATCTCATCATCGTCATGATTTTCCCAAGCCTATTTGGTATAATTTTTGGGGTCGTACTCGTGGAGAGTAGAAACACGTGTCAATGTAGGTTCATGTTAAATGTTGCAATAAACATTCGTAGTTTCTTCTTGTGCGTATAACTATATATTTACGGGGCAGGTAATACGGAGAAGTGCTTCATATTGGTAAGCTACTAGTAATGCTTAGTGGACGTAACTCGGCAGATTCACCGTTACATATCGACTTACATAAACTAGAACATGTTACTTGAATGGGGGCTGTATAAGACATACTTTAAAGATGGTAACCCTATACGCCACCGCCTAGCTCCTTTTTGTTTGTGCAAGTTAAAATATGACCCGTCTCGCGTATTGACGTTTTTCATATCCGTATTTTGTAAATTTGCTTACGGTAATTTGTTTTTTAATACTGTTTGCACATTGAAAGTAGTTATTTATTCGATGAACTCTCTGTCATGTTAAAACGCTTTTAAACGTTTTTTTTTTTCAGTTGATTGGGTTTATGGACAAAAAAATTGTCACTTGATTTTTTTCCGTTTCAAAATCGACAGACTCAAATATGTAAGACTTTATTATATTTCTCCACTGAGAGCCAAGAAACTAGTTCCTTTCAAATACTTACGTAATTACGTGATAAGCGATATAAATCTTCAAACATGTTTAATAACTAAAATCAAGACAGGACTTAAATTTAGTTAAGTTCTGTCTTGATCTATACTAATTCTGTCCAGTCCAGTCCTGTGCTGATTTATAAACAGATATTTACGTGAAGTTATATGTAATATATGTACTTTGTACAAAGAAATCTCATGCACCAACATCACAGCTCAACAAAAAGTGCAAGTACTATTAGTACTAATTGTTGGCAAGATAACTACGTATACGGGCAGAGTATAGGGCTGCAGTAGTTTCGTTCTTCTTATGTTGCTACTTAAAATTGTGGGTATAGCATCTCTAGTTTATACAATCATATTTGTTCCCATCTGATTATAACACAACGCATCTTCAACATCTGTCAACATGTCATCTGTAGATTAAAGAAATTCAGTCAGTGCAATCTATACTGACATGACCAAGGCTTTTGATTATGTTGACCATAAGATTCTGTTATACAAATTACATAGTCAAGGTCAAAGAGGGAACATTTAACGTTTATCATTCTTAAGCAATAGGCTTCAATGCACAGAAGTTTGTAGGATATGGACAACGATTAAATTAGAAATCGTATATGTATCGAAACCAAGACATGTAAAATATGGCGTCCCACAGGGTAGTGTACTGGGAGATCTGTTTTGCAACAAAAATTATCAATTTATTTGTACCCCTACTAGCAAAGAAATATAATGATTATGAACATCTTTATTCTTGGAAATAAACGAACCTATTTTAATTAAACTTCATACGAGTGTACGTATAATATTTAGAGCCAAAAAGTTAGATAATTTCCAACAGAGTTCACAGTAAAAGAGAGACCTAGGTATCTTGCGTACCAAGTTAAATTAATTTACAAGGATCCTGCTAATTTGTATGAAATGCCGTAAGGGGGTAATTAATTGCTCCTAATTTTTTTCCCCTTTGCGCCATTGCGGCAGATGAAGACGGGATGACCTTGACTCCCCCTCTTAAATAACTACTACGTAAATACTTGTTACAAAATATTTGTTACATTAGTTGATGACTGGAGTCTTCTTTAAAGCAAGTAATGCCTGTATTAGACGAATCCGCTTCTCCGTAATTTAAGGTAATTACGGTTAACAATTTAGGGAAAATTTTATATTAAGAACTGACGATTTAACACTACTGCAATATTATGTTTTATGTGTAGGTTATACGTATACAAATATATGTGTGTGTGTGTGTGTAGTGTCTAGTGTTATGTGATGTGTGATGATAGTTTGTGTGTTTGGGTGAATAGGTGTGTGTATGGGTGGGTGCATGTGCTGGAGTATTTGTGAATAAGTGTTTTAGTTCACATGTAGCAAGAGTGCTTCAATATCTTCAACTTCATACGTAAGGGGTGACAGCAAGATAGCATTCTGTTATAATTTTGTAGTATAATATCTTAGTTGTATATCTTTCCGTTTGTATCTATTATTTCGATTATAGCTGCCTTAAGGACAGAGATGTGTAGAAAATGGAGAATGAAGTCTCTTTTGGTTTGATGGGTAAATTTTCCCGCCTTGTGCATGTTCAAAGACCCAGTTTGTAAGCCACACGGAATGAAAGGTGAACTTCGTCGAATTAAACGTGAAAAGCGTAGTTAAGTAAACGTCTTGCGGTTCGGACCCAAACTAAGAGGATCAGGACGTTAGTGAAACTTTGTGGTTTGTTAAATAACTATTGGATGGCAATAAATCCATGGCTGGTATATTTTCATGCATATTAGGAAATTCTCATTTTCTGAGTATCGATTTGATATGTATAGGTACATTTATTGCGTATTTGTTTTCGATTGTGTTACAATTGGATCTATGGCCGGCTTGATGCAAAAAGCACAAGACTAGTCAATGTCACACTAAGGGAGCCCTATGTGCCAATAAATCTTTGAAACGACAAATGGTGGCGTTAACCCATAGTGCACAGCAGATGTATTAAAAAAACTGTTCAGTGAATGAAAGGAAAGAAAATATGTAGTTGGCAGATAATATTGATGACTGTTCAATCATCGGCAGCCTTCAAAAGGACCCTTTTAAAGAAGACACTTAAAACAAGAATGTTGTAATTACATCATAAAAAGTGACATCTGAATTGTGCAATTCAAGCAATTCCCTTTATGAAGCCGTAAGTCATTACTAATAAGCTACATAATTACATAATCGAGGTATGATTACAATGCATTAGCTCCCAGACGAGGCAGGATCGGAAAAATTGCAACACTTTACTTTTTAATAATGTAATTGTTAGCGCGCTGACGCGAAGCATGCATTTCCTGGTCGTGTGCGAAGTTGAATTTTAATGGGACTTAAGAAATACGCGGTTAGTAGTTCTCATTTTGGAAGTGTCTGTCTGTCTGATTGGTTGACAGTTTTTGATGGTTTTGGATGTTGAGATTGACTCACAGTGTAACTAATTCAGTTAGTTATAGGTTTTACATTCTCCGTGACGGCCTTTTTTGACTACACCCTGTAGCACCCCTTCAGTTCTTCGGTCATTTGTTCTTTGTCTGGGTGTAATTTATCTATAATATGTATGTATTTAGAAATATATATGTATGTTTATCAGTTGTCTAGTACCCATACCACAAGCTCTGCTTAGTTTGGGACTAGATGGCGTTGTGTGAAAAGTTGTGGAATATTGTGGAATATTGTAGTTCTTTTTTCAAGCATAAAATATTTATAAGTCATTTAATTAATCCATTTTAAATGAATCTCAACTAATTTAGTATTGTTTCTTTTTTCCAGGTAATTTCCCGATTTATTCAATTAATTTCTCAGAAATAAGATGTAAGATCTGTAAGTTACCAACTTTTATGTTTTTTGTCAAGCTACGTTAAATTAATAAATACGTTTGGTCAAAACGTTAAATGAAATACATACTATGTAGAAAATACTATACTCTTTTCTACATAGTATGTATTCGTATGTAGTATGTTTTCGGAACCTATACTATCTTAATTGCATGTGCTTACTACAGCCATATATAAAAAAAGTTAATTTTGGTATCGAGATGCGTAGAATATTTTTATTCGACGCTTTCAATTATTAAAATCGTTTTTCGCAATGAAGTATTTCATGTCAGAATCTCGAAAAACGTAAGGTTTATGGTAGGTACTAAAGAATCCGAAAATCAATTTCCCATTGAAAATGAATTGTCACATTCCAGTGACAGGCGAAAACAATTTTAAAACATCAATTGGCTTTGGAATGGACTGGTTCGGCAAAATTTATCGGAAATGGGACATTCCGCTGTAGTTTCTCTGATACAGAATGACAGCTACGAAATTAAACTTTATTATATTAATATAATGATCTGTTGACATCAAAAGCAGTGTAATTATTCTTTAAATAAAATTGAAATGTCTGTCTGTAATTTCATAGTAACTGTTTTTTATTTATCAACTGGTTTTAGTTTATCAAGTAACTAAAAGATTTTTTTTTTCTGTATGTGTGTTAGTTCAAAATACCTTTTTATACGACATTTTTCAGACAATTTGATGGGTCAGAATAAACAGCTATAATTTTTTGTTTTTGATGATAGATTCCCGTTTGACCGTCTCACCTAACGGTAAGCGAACATGTGGTCGAAGATGAAACACTTTTTGTAAATGTAACCCTTTTGACTTAGAAGACCCCCAGGGCTATCAGGAAACACAGAGTCCGCTATAGTATACGACTCGTTAGTTATACGCACAATGAAAGCATTCCCAAAATAGTATGCGTTATGGATGGAATCACACTTTTTAATTCATAATTTTCTTTTAAATTAGTCGTCTTTTTAGCCGACTAAAAGGATCATAACGAACTATTTACAAAAAAAAAACATGCGGGTCTTAATAACACAAAAAAACCGTGTCATCCATGAAGATGAAGATTAATTTTGATATGAGGGCGTGAAAGCGAGTTTTCACGACCACATACAAATTGGGTACAAGCAGAACTAAATGGATAGCTCTTCATTAAGGCAAGATGTAGAGGATGGCTGACAACCTGTCTTGTACAATGATACTTCAATGAATTTGATTCGCTTTTAAATATTAATGTAATTTTAATGGGTCCTAAATTTTGGTGGATTTGATTCCAATTATTTCAAGTAGTATTGGATTGGCTTGCCAATTACGGTATACATTTGTAGTAAGCATTAATTCCTTCAAAGTTTGACCAAATTTAAAGAAAAATAACATTTATATGGCATCAGTTTGTCAGGCACGCAAACATACAAAAATGCAGGCAAATAAAAGGGTAAATAAAATTTTGGAAACCAGTCCTACTAAGAGAAGTGTATTATTTTTCAACCGACGAAAATATACTTATATGTATATATTTTTTTTATGTATGACTAGTATTCACGCGGGGCTTCGCTATCGCTCCCGTGGATTCTATCACGGTAAAAACATAACTCTCCTTTTTTGCAGTCGCGTAAAAAGTAGCCTATAACCTTCCTCAAGCTTCAAGCTACTTCCATACCAAATTGCATCCAAATCCACCCAGTACTTTCGAAGATTAGCGCGTTCAAGCAAACAAACAAACAAACAAACTTTTCTGCTTTATAATATTAGTATAGATTATCGATTACTCGAAGACGGCTGAACCGATTTGGAAAATTCTTTTTTTGTTTGAAAGGGCTTCGATCCCGTTGTCACCAAAACAGGATCCGATGATTGGGTCCTGGAGAAATCGAGAGACTCTTCAAATATTATAGGCACACCTATAGTGATTTGAGTATTTTTTATAGTAACTTCTGTAGTTGCATTCGAAAAGCACCATTTGTGAAGTGGACCTGATGATGAAGACCACAGATGGCCACTGGAACTACTCAAATTATATAAGTAGGAATAATAAGTATTTCTTGTGTTCCGCTTCGATTACTTGAATGTGGATATTATGCACAATATGCTCGTCGCAATGCATATGGTGAAGTGAAGCTAATGGTGAAGTACCAGGAGAACTCCTCAACAATTAACGGTCCAACATTGGGAAAAGCAATATTTTGTAAATGATTATAAGTAGTTGTTATTTAGGCTTGCTATGAGCTCTTTTTTTTCTACAAAAAAAAAGAACTATCAAAGTGGGTAGAATTCACACTACTAGCAATCTTCTCAACTCCTCCAACTAAGCTAAATATGCTTGTGTCTTGATTCTGGAGTGGGTTCACGGCAATAGTGTAATGGGTGGGGTTCGAACCTGTGACCTCTCGATCACAAGTCCGACACCTTAACTTTTAGGCTATTGACCAATTAATTCTTTACATCCTTATACTAATTTCATATATATTTCATAGCAGGCAGAAGATAAATACGAGTCAAACAGGATACTTCAATCGAACTTACTCATATAAACATGCTATTGTAGAAAAGTACCAAAACCGATCTCCACAAGCTCAATAGGGCTGATTGAGAAATATCACCATCGGAGAGACGAATCAACGGTAATTGTTACAAATGGCACCATAGCTTTTTAGGGTAAGGAGGCCCCCATAGAAATTGTGGAAAGAAAATATTATGGCCTTGGATAGTACTTTTCTGTGTTGGTATGATATTATTTGCGGTAATGTGCCATCCTTGCCGATATAATAAATGTGAATGTGTGTTTGTTTGTTTATCCTTATTTTACGTCAAAGTGGAGTAACGGATCGATGTTATTTTTGATGTGGTGATAGTAGAAGGGCTTATGACATATGCTGCTGTGCCGCGGGCAGATGCTAGTATTTTAAGTCAATGTTATACGAGGTGGAAAAATACACGGGTTAAACTCCGGGGCTGCGGGAATATTCTAATTAGATACCGCGGCCCTGAAACGTGAGAGTAACTGAAGGAACAAGTCAGTAGAAGTCTCACACTCCTTTCCGCTGCACCCAGGACGAGAGAAGTCATTTGCGGACTATCCCCACCGAAACAACAACGAAAAGAAAAGGTTATTCAGATAGTTTTCATTACTAGTTTATTCTGGTCACAACTCCTTAATTCCTAAAACGAGGTACAAATGATACATCAAATAAATTAACCGAGACGTACTTTGCTTACCAAAAAGTTTATTGTATTCAAAGTCCTGCAATCCGTCTTCAAACATTATATTCCACCTCATTACCCTGGCAAAATATAGATTGCCAGGAAAATTACGGCAAAAAGAAAGAAAAAGAAACAAAGTCAGCCCCACATGTCAATCTTTTTGTGCTCAGCGTTGAAGGAAAAGAAACTCTATCTGCTATGAAAAAGGGTACTTATTCCCATAGCCAATTGTATCGATTGTAAAATCAAGTTTGCTTGCATGTCACAAGACGTCTCGGGCAATTTAAGAGCCAGAAAAAGTCTAAAAAATACCAAACTTTAATAGTTAATACGTGTGTTCCTTTTAAACAGTTATTTTAAAACATGTAAAAAGGGAACATAATTGTCTGCTGTGATTATGTTGTTAGTAAACTGTTTTAGTGTTCAATTTTGATATTTATTTGTGTGTAGTTAAGGAAGAAATTGACATTTTCTTTTGTGTTTAATTTTCATGGGAAAACTAGTATCTGTTCTGTTATAAATAGTCGACATTAATCATATGGCGATAACTGGTTTATTGGAGTATTTTGGTTTTTAAATATCGGAAAATCGAAACAATAAAAGTTATGGGTAGAATTCACATTACTAGCAATCTTGTTAACCCCTTCAACTAAGCTAAATATGCTTGTGTCTGGACTGGAGTGGGTTCACGGAAGTTCTAATGATATAGAATTGTTTATTCGACGTTGATTTTAATTGTTTTATTACGTTTTGATTAATATTAATTTTATATTTGCATTCAACTAATTTAACTTTCTCATTTTAATTTTATTTGTTTTTTGTTACAAATCTTCAATGACTTCTTTTACTTTTCTGATAATATACGATTATAACTAAATTATATTAAAATGTTGCTATCATTGCTAAGTTGTGTTGTCGCAGTGAACTTTATATATGCCAAATCTGTTATCCTGGGCCACCAAGATACAGGCTGTACCTACTTTGGGGCCCACGGTTACTTGTATTGTTTTCAGTATATGTACATACTCTATCCGTATCTGTTTATTGGAGTATTAATTTATTTTAACTAGTTTTTTTAGCCAGCCTGCACAGCCCGCGTGTTGGATTATGGCCCATTTTCTGTCATAGAGACGAGGCTTGTGTCTCAACAGTGGGAACTTTATTTGCTGATTATGATTACATAATTTTATTCCACTTTAGTAAGTTGCAGTCCATGGTTTGAAGTACATCCCCCGTCACCGACTTCCAATTTACCCCCATTTTATTTTATACCTGCCACCAACTAAAAATAAACAATAATTCGCTGCGAATGCAATATGCACTAGCATGTCCCTCTAATCAATTGAATACGAGCAAATAAATGTGTTTGAATAAATAATGCTTGTGGGGCAGCCCTAGCCAAATTCAGCGCTCGGTGGAACATCAAAGAGCCCCGATATATCGCTAGGGTTGCCGCGCTATTGATTTGTGCACGATACTTTGTTTTGATAAAAAAAAAATACGTTAGATGTGGAAGATGCTGTGTGAGCGTGTTAGAATAAATATTTTTACGGGAGAAATTCTTTTAGAGTTTTTGTGATTAATTTAGATATTTGCCACACATTTTTTTTACTTTGACACATTAATCTATTAATAAGTCATATTATGATTTTACATTTAGTTACATGACACGCATGTTACTATAATTGTGATGAATTTAAATGCTGTTGGATGGAGAGGTAAAGGGAGAGACCAAGGAAAAGATGGATGGATTGTGTGAGGAATGATATGAAAGAAAAAAGAGTAAATGATGCTGTGACGTCTGGCAGGGGAGAATGGAAGAAGACCAACTTTACTTAACCAGTATAAGCTGAACTTTTATCCTATATCATCTCAATATCTCTATATCAGCTCATCGGCGAACCGTTGCTTGCCTGTCGGTTTTCTACAGATTGTACTTCGGGGAGTGTGCGCAGGAGCTCCATGACCTGATTCCTCCATCTCCCTTTCACTACCGGTCTACCAGATGCACGGCTGGGTACCACCCACACTTGGTTGATATACCGTCTTGTCTAACCAAGCGCTTCTCCTCCACATTTATTGTGCGCACAGCCAAGCTGTGGAATTCTCTGCCGGCTTCTGTGTTCCCTGCCACTTATGACCTTTCAGCCTTTAAAGCACTAGTAAATAGGCATCTTCTGGGCTCGCTCGTCCCATCTTAGACCTCATCTATCGCTTACCATCAGGCGAGATCGAAGTCAAGAGTAATAAAAAAAAAAAAATAATATCGAATCCTATATACTATTAGTGGTCAACTCAAGGTCAGCGTAGGAACACTAAGACAAGATCAATTTTACAGGGGTAGGTGTTTTTCTAAAGTGTATCATAATATTCATCATCTGTTTAGCCATTTCCCAACCATATTGGGTTCGGCTTCCAGTCTAACCAGATGCCTCTGAGTATTAGTGCTTAGCCTCCACAACCTAGTTCTTGGGTAATACTGTACCCCTTGGCCACACCAGTGTTAGATTTTCTGGCTTCTAGGCTCCCGTAACGACGGTCAAAAATGTCTAAACGACAATCGGGATCAGCAGCTTGAGGTATTCCTCGAAGCGCTACCATTTTGAAGCGCACCTAATGAAGCGCTCCTTTTTTATTCCTCGGAGCGCTCCTTTTCCGATAACATGGTATCGGGAGCGCTACTAAAAGAAGCGCTCCGAGGAATAAAAAAGGAGCGCTTCATTAGGTGCGCTTCAAAATGGTAGCGCTTCGAGGAATACCTCAGCAGCTTTACGTGCTTTCCGAGGCACAGGGGTATTACACCGCCAACTTCCAAAGTACGGGCTACTACTGAAGAAATCCTTAGAAAAACCTAATAGTACTTTTTCCCGACCTCAGCAATCGCGCTTGCGATCACTAGAACAATGAGGCAGTTTAACTGAAGTAAAAATATTACTTCTTCAGACATGATGAAAGCCTTAGTCAGGCATATCATAAAGAGCACCCTGTCAGTCATACAATAAGTTCTAACGTAGATTGAACTTGTACGTCTTTTTTGTAATAGAATATAATTACTAACTTACTTGTTAATTTTAGAATTGTAAGTATTTATTATTATGGATCTTGTTTCAAATAAAGAAAGATATATATTTATTATTTATATACTTAATTGTACACCTTTACAATATTTCATTGGATACAGAAATTAAAACTTGTGTACAATGGGCGGTTTTATCGGTCAGGGCGATCTCTTACAGACAACCTTTGGATGGACAAAACTAAAGGAGACAGATTTAGGGCTGTCAGTGTACAAACGTCATAAATAATATTAATTGAACATAATAATATAAAATACATACAGTAAAATACAAAACATATATTAATAAATATTACATGCATAGTTGAGAAAGAAGGGGAAAGCTACAGGGAAAAATAATGCTCCTTCACCATTCTTTTGAACGCTAGTAGCGTTTGAGCACGCCTTACTTCTATGGGTAATGCATTCCACAAACGAGCTGCTTGAATAGTAAAAGATTTGTCAAAGAAAGAAGTGAAATGCATACGAATACTTAACTCTAAATTTTCCGATGATCTCAAGGATCTAGAATATATGTATTACTCAAAGTTTAAAACATTAATATCAATAGCTAGAGTACCTAACACACTTGATCCTGCAAAGCTCCATGTAGCATCCAACATCCACAATAATACAGATTATTGATATAGCCAATGGCTTCACTAAGCAATGATATAGCGTACGGTAGCCAGTTCGATGCCCGGGGGTGCAATTACGTGTATCAGAGGCAAATTTCCTCTCACATAGCCTGACCGTGGGTTAATGATAATAACCCTTATGGATACGGCATTGTTCCACGATGTATATTATATTAGTTCTTGCCGTCTGGTTGAATATTGACTGGTAGAATATGATTATATATCTGACCTTATTTCGTTTTTCGAGCCACGTCGTACTTCTTTATTGGTTTGTCTTATTGATCGAATGGGTTTTCAAGGTTGATTAAGGTTTGATAGATTAAGAATATTGTTTTTTTTGGGTTCCGTAGCCGAATGGCAAAAACGGAACCCTTATAGTTTCGTCATATCTGTCTGTCGGTCCGTCCGTCCGTATGTCACAGCCATTTTATTCCCAAACTATTAGCACTACGCATGTGAAACTTAGTAGGTAGATGTATTTTATGAACCGCTTTCCAATTTTAAGATAAAAATTAATAACATTAAGGGGGCTTCCCATACATGGAACTGAAACTAAAAATATATTTTTTTATCAAACCTATACGTCCTATACCTATAGGTCTTTTAAAATAACATTGAGGTTTCTAAAATCATTTTTTCTGAAAGTCAATCGTTTAAAAGATATATGCTTCCAAAGTGGTAAAAGGTCCCCCCCTCTTCTCCCCCTCTCCTCCTCTAACTTCTATAATAATGTAGTGAAAAATCTAAAAAAATATATGCTGTATAATAAAAACTTTCAACAAAAATTGGTTTGAACGAGATCGAGTCAGCAGTTTTTGAGATATAGCACATTTTCGAAAACCGCAAATATAACTTTGTTTTTCATACAAACACTATGAAAAATAAATTTATTGGGCGTAGCTACTACGGAACCCTTCATGGGCGAGTCTGACTCGCACTTGGCCAATTTTTATTTCTGTGAGATAATTAAATTGGTTATTACGTTCTTCACATATTACGACTCCTATTTCTTCAGTTAATCAACATGTTTAGCTTTTTCCCAACTATTTTGTGGTCGGCTCCCAGTCTGACCTGCAACCAGTTGAATATTAACATTCTACGTACGACTGCCTATCTGACCTATCTGACTGCCCGTAACGACTGTCAAAGATGTACAAATGACAGCTGGGACCAACGCCATGGAGGAATAACTTTTTTATTGATAATATTAGGCTTGCGTTTGTCCACCATCTCACCTGATGGTAAGTGATGATGTGGTCGAAGATGGAGCACGCTTGCTTAGAAGTATTCACTCTTGACTTAAAGACTCCCAGGTTATAGAGATCAGATTCTAAATTGTAGTTTAAAAAAATGTATTCGCAGTAAGCGTATGGCCAAAAGTATGCTTTGTTACGTGATTTTATTTTAAGAGTTATTATTATCATGTTAATTTGTATATCATGACACTATTTATTTGTTTCTGAATAATTGTAATTAATTTATAATGCAAATATTTATTATTAAACGTACAGACTTAATAAATCCGAAATAAATTGATTAATAATAAATACTTTAGGGTCCGACGTAGACCAAGTGGCGTCCGTAGCTTGGTTGCGCTTCGGTGACCTCTTTGGGGAAACCGAAGGTTTTATCTGTGCAATTATGGACGAAGTTATCATGACGAACAACTACCGGATTGTGAAGGATGGCACGGTTGACATATGTCGGGCATGTCACCGTCCGGGTGAATCAATCCGCCACATTATCTCTGGTTGTTCTCGTCTTGCTAATGGAGAGTACTTGCACAGGCACAACCTTGCAGCCAAGATAATTCATCAGCAACTTGCTCTGAAATATTCTCTTGTGGAATCAGAAGTGCCGTACTATAGGTATGTGCCCGACTCAGTTCTCGATAACGGCCATGTCACATTATACTGGGATCGGTCCATCATCACTGAAAGGACTATTGTAGCCAATAAGCCTGATATAGTGGTGGTGGACCTAATCGAGAGGCGTGCCATGATTGTCGACATAACCATCCCGCATGACGAGAACCTCGTGAAAGCTGAGAAAGATAAGCAAATCAAGTATCTTGACTTGGCACACGAGATTGTCGACATGTGGGATGTGAACTCGGCAATCATTGTACCGATAGTCATTTCAGCCAATGGCTTAATAGCCAAGAGCCTCGACCAACACCTCAGGAGGCTCTCGTTAGACGGTTGGATCAAGGGCTTGCTTCAGAAAGCGGTACTCCTGGACACGGCGCGTATCGTCAGGAGGTTCCTCTCTATGGAGCCCTGACCGCCGGTAGCTTGGACCCTGTTCCCGATACCGGTGGGCTACTATTTTTTATATTTATAAATGTTTTTTTTTTGAGAATATTTAAAAATGTAACTTATATGTATATATTGAAAATAAAGTAATAATACTTTACTTAGTTAAAGTATTTATTATTATAAAATTTATCATAAAAATATATAAGACATTATATTTGTCGCTAGCTGTTGTCCATGACCTTGTTCATGTTGAATTTTTTTTTCACATTTTTTTTATTAAAAATAGGTTCGCCTTTGACCACCATCTCAGCTGATTGCAAGTGATGATGTGGTCGAAGCTCGAGCACGCTTGCCTAGAAGTAACCTATTCACTCTTGACTTAAAGACTCCCAGGTTATATCGATCAGGATACACAGAGTCCGGCAGGGAATTCCATTCCTTAGCCGTACGCACAATGAAAGTATTCCCAAAATGTTTTGTGCGTATGGGTGGGACGTCCACCATGTAACGATAGCGCATCGCCGTTTGTCTTGTAGTCCGATGATGGAACGGGCTTGGCGGAATTAGTTTGTGTAATTCCATCGCACACTCCCCGAAATGTAACCGATAGAAAACCGATAGACTTGCAACTCGTCGTCGATGTTCAAGGCTCTGGAGCTTTGATTCGACCAGTGAATCGTTGCCAATGAGTCTCTTGGCCCGTTTCTCGATAGACTCGAGCGCGTCCAGTCGGTATTTGGCAGATCCATCCCAAAGATGAGAGCAGTACTTCATACACGACCGAACTTCGGCGTGATAGAAATTGAGCATCTGTTCCGGTGTGAAATATCGATGTGCCAAGATGTTCACCCACCCATTGACTGACCTCAAGCTTTGCTTAACCTTGCAGATCGCACAAGCTCCGCAATAACATATATGAGGATTAGAAATACATTGCTTGTTAGAAAAGAATTGACCACAAGTTCAATAAACTGCATTTAAACTAAGTTCTGTGCTTTCAAAGCTACGCTGCACACTACAAAGTACAAGTATGACCTTTCTCTTAACCCACTAGTGCTCATAAAGACGATTCTAAGTGTTTATCTGCGTTCACAATTCGCTGAAATCAATTGAAATAAGCCATTTTACTGCTTTTCTAGGATGTTAATGTGACGTTTTATGTTATTTTGTGTTTTATTCAAAGTTTAGCATGCTTTGTGATGCCGACGGTTTGGCATTTTGAACCGTTGTGGTACCGTTAGTTTAAAATGTTTGTGTGTCAGTATATTGAATGTTTTCGTGTTAAGTTTCCTTTTGGTCAGTAATCCATCATGCTAAGAAGCTGTGGATTTATTTAATGATGCTGAGATATTCTCATTCCTATTATAATGCGAATGCAACGGGACAACATAATATGTAGGTACAAAAGCGAGCTTAACTTAGAATTCGTTTCGACTCACTCACTTGTAGTGAATTATTGTAATACCAAAATAATGTGATTTAAAAAAAGGACTTTGGTTTTTTTCACGTTCATCTCCATAGAAATCATAGAGATTTGGAACGTTCAACTAGTTTCATTTCTAAGACTGCCTGCCCTTGAAAACCAAAAAATCAAAAATGTCCGTGAATTATTTATTTATCTCCTATGTACCTATATAAATAAAAATCTATGTCTCTATGCGTTTTTAAACCATCGAACAGATTGTGATGAAACATTTACAGATTGTTCTTAGGACACGCAAGAAGGCTTTTGGCACTATACAATCCTGTAATAAAAACCTTGGTATAGCTAATTTGGAATAACCGACTTAAGTTTGATTGATAATACATTCCCTGTATCCAAAAAAACAATTGTCCTTTAAACAACATTACACAAACACTGCTGTGCTGAAATCAAAGACTAAATAGCAGTAGTAATACCTATTATGTGCAGTATTTAACTTCAAAACACGTCTCAAATCCGTATCATTAAACCTAATTAAGTCTTTATAACATTCAGTAACATTGAAAGGTATTCAGAGAAGAATTACCGTATCCAAACGCTCTGAATGCATGTATGCATTCAATTGGGCTGTGCGTACCAAGCGGAGGAATTTAGTAAAGTATTTTGTGACAACCATGCTCAGTTCAGGTGTATCGAATAGCTCAGTTCTGAATACCACTGTATTTCTGCGCTATGCTGTGATACAGCTTACAGAGGAATTTGTGTATTAGTACATTTTTGTAATTTATATGTATATTTCAATTTCAATTTATTTTATTTTACAAGTTACTATGACTCATTTGTTAGTAGCACTTATCGTATGTTAGTAATAATATAATAATAATTTAATCTTAAACAAAATGAAATACACTAAAAAAAATAATTTTAAGAACTACATATGCCGAACTGTACGACGCTTTACCGCGGCAACACCATTCCATGGGAAATGGTGGAGCAGTGATTCACGTACGAACAGTCCAGCCTGCTCGCAATTAGGGACAGGATCCTGTTATTACTGCCCCGCACCCTACACACCAGGGATGCACAGCGTTTACGCATTGTGGCAAAGAAACAATCCACATGTGCGTCCGCGAACATTCCTGACGCGCTGCAGTAGCGGGGCAGTCTCAACAGAATCCTGAATGCGTTATTGTACTGCCCAGTGGTAATGGGCTCGACTTGCGAGTTGCAGGGCGTGGATTCGAAAACATCGAAACCAGTCAGGCACATTACTTTCTGTAATATATCATCACCCACTGCTCTCAAATTGGTTTTTTTTTTATTGAAAATAGGTTCGCGTTTGACCACCATCTCACCTGATGGTAAGTGATGATGTGGTCGAAGATGGAGCGCGCTTACCTAAAAGTAACCTATTCACTGTGGACTTAAAGACTCCTAGGTTGTACCTGTCGGAAAACACAAGACTCCGGCAGGGAATTCCACTCCTTAGCCGTACGCACAATGAAGGTATTCCCAAAACGTTTCGTGCGTGTGGGTGGGATGTCCACCATGTAACGATGGCGCTTCGCCGTTTGTCTGGTAGTCCGATGATGGAACGGGCTTGGCGGAATTAGGTTGTGTAATTCCATCGCACACACCCCGAAATGTAACCGATAGAAAACCGATAGACTTGCAACTCGTCGTCGGTGTTCAAGGCTCTGGAGCTTTGACTCGACCAGTGCATCGTTGCCAATGAGTCTCTTGGTCCGCTTCTCGATAGACTCAAGCGCGTCCAGTTCAACATCGTGGAGAAACTGTCAAGTATTTTCTTTTTCGAACGAAAATTTGTCTAATGACGCCTCCCGCTCTGTCATCTGGGGCCGCGGTATCTCGTTAGAACATTCTCGCAATCCCGGGATTGGCTCGTCCTAGGACAAAAAATCCGAAGATATGTGACATCCTCCCTACCACCGTGGGCCTGTGTAGTGGATAACGACCCACTTCCTCTCTTAAAGAGGAGGTCTGTGTCCTCGCAGAAGGAACGTAATCTAATATTATATGTAAACTAGTATTTGAGTGTGCGCGAGGTGCAAGCACCTCGCGTGCTTGTGGTGTGAATCTGAAAAAAAAAATGGTGGGCGGGTGATGGGGGGGGGTTTGCACAATTATTTTGACTAAAGCATTGCCCCTCTAAATGAATCTGAAAAAAAAAATGTTCCAAGTCTCTTAATTTCCGAGATCCGCCTAAAGGGAGTGAGAAGGGGGGCAAGAGGGGCGACTTTGAAAAATGGTTTTTACTTTACCGAGCCTCCTCTATACGAATCCGTAAAAAAAAATACGGGTCACGTAGTTTCCGAGATACGATAGGGAGGAGGGAGAAGGGGGTGAAAAGGGGAGGTTTGGCACTTTTCCCGTAGGTTTGAGAGTTACTTGTTTACAATTCTGTCAAAATATACCCACCTCCCCATCCACCATCTGGGAGAACAATTATGTCAATGAGTGAGTGAGTGAGTCAGTGAGTGGTAATTTAGCTTTATATAATATGACTAGTATTTACGTGTTGCGCGAGGTGCAAGCACCTCGCGTGCTTGTGGTGGTGGATTGTTAACTTTTAAAACCCCTAAATGTAGTAAAATAAAAACTAAAGCATTGCCCCTCTAAATGAATCTGAAAAAAAAAAAATGTTCCAAGTCCCTTAATTTCCGAGATCCGCCTAAAGGGGGTGAGAAGGGGGGCAAGAGGGGCGACTTTGAAAAATGGTTTTTACTTTACCGAGCCTCCTCTATACGAATCCGTAAAAAAAAAATACGGGTCTCGTAGTTTCCGAGATACGATAGGGGGGGGGAGAAGGGGGGTGAAAAGGGGAGGTTTGGCACTTTTCCCGTAGGTTTGAGAGTTACTTGTTTACAATTCTGTCAAAATATACCCACCTCCCCATCCACCATCTGGGAGAACAATTATGTCAATGAGTGAGTGAGTGAGTCAGTGAGTGGTAATTTAGCTTTATATAATATGACTAGTATTTACGTGTTGCGCGAGGTGCAAGCACCTCGCGTGCTTGTGGTGGTGGATTGTTAACTTTTAAAACCCCTAAATGTAGTAAAATAAAAACTAAAGCATTGCCCCTCTAAATGAATCTGAAAAAAAAAAATGTTCCAAGTCTCTTAATTTCCGAGATCCGCCTAAAGGGGGGCGGGGGGGGGACTTTGAAAAACGGTTTTTACTTTACCGAGTCTCCTCTACACGAATCCGTAAAAAAAAAATACGGGTCTCGTAGTTTCCGAGATACGATAGGGGGGGGGGGAAAAGGGGAGGTTTGGCACTTTTCCCGTAGGTTTGAGAGTTACTTGTTTACGAATCTGTCAAAATATACCCACCTCCCCATCCACCATCTGGGAGAACAATTATGTCAATGAGTGAGTGAGTGAGTCAGTGAGTGGTAATTTAGCTTTATATAGTATAACTAGTATTTGCGTGTTGCGCGAGGCGCAAGCACCTCGCGTGCTTGTGAAAAAAAAAATGGGGGGGGGGGGGCGCTGGGGGAGGGTTTGCACAATTATTTCGACTAAAGCATTGCCCCTCTAAATGAATCTGAAAACAAAAATGTTCCAAGTCTCTTAATTTCCGAGATCCGCCTAAAGGGGTGAGAAGGGGGCAGGGGGGGGGACTTTGAAAAATGGTTTTTACTTTACCGAGCCTCCTTTACACGAATCCGTAAAAAAAAAAATACGGGTCTCGTAGTTTCCGAGATACGATAGAGAGGGGTGAAAAGGGGAGGTTTGGCACTTTTCCCGTAGGTTTGAGAGTTACTTGTTTACGAATCTGTCAAAATATACCCACCTCCCCATCCACCATCTGGGAGAACAATTATGTCAATGAGTCAGTCAGTCAGTGAGTGAGTGAGTGGTAATTTATTTATTTATTTATTTATTTATTTATTTATAACAAAATCCACAGCTCTTAAAACAATGTTTTATAGTAACTTAAATCTAATCTTACAGCCAATTACGGATTTACAATTTATTCACTAGTAACAAACATGTAGGAAATATTTTTTTTTATAAGATTAACATTATTATACAGTATTAAGAAGTGTGCATGGGGAGTATTAAATGACTGTGTCTTGGTGCGTGCGCGTGTGTGTGTGTGTATGTGTGTGTGTAGGTATATGGTGTATGATGAATGCCTGTAGTGTACCATACTCATACATGTAGTACTCATAATGTAGCTTTATATTTAGCTTTATATAGTATAATAACTAGTATTTGCGTGTTGCGCGAGGTGCAAGCACCTCGCGTGCTTGTGATGTGAATCTGAAAAAAAAAAAGGGTGGGGGGGGGGTTACACAATTATTTTGACTAAAGCATTGCCCCTCTTAAGGGATCTGAAAAAAAAATTTTTTTCAAGTCTCTTAATTTCCGAGATCCGCCTAAAGGGGGTGAGAAGGGGCGCAAGGGGGGCGACTTTGAAAAATGGTTTTTACTTTACCGAGCTTCCTCTATACGAATCCGTAAAAAAAAAATACGGGTCTCTTAGTTTCCGAGATACGATAGGGAGGAGTGAAAAGGGGAGGTTTGGCACTTTTCCCGTAGGTTTGAGAGTTATTTGTTTACGAATCTGTCAAAATATACCCACCTCCCCAATTGAGAACAATTATGTCAATGAATGAGTCAACGGTAATTTAGCTTTATATAGTATAATGTACAAGTTTGTGAGAATGGATGTATCTTAGATGTATGGATGTTTTAAGTTTTTAAGCTAACATGGTCACTAACAGTATTATTAGAACTTAAAACGGGATATTTATCATGTGTACTTTTTGTTTCGAGTTGTAGTAGTACTATAATTGTGTTCTTTTCAGGCTTTCTCTCGTCAGTAGCCATACCATTCTTAGAAATTATTTGGTTAGATTTTTCTTTTTATTTGTTTCTTTGGTAATGGTAAACATATGATTGCCCGGGATCATTTCTAGATTGCAAACTATATGTCTGGCAAGTTTCCTGCATATCCCTTAAACTATTATTGCGTGACTGAAATTCAAACATCCAAATTTTCACATTCATGATATTTGTATGATATCCCGGTTCTCATTCTCATCCAACTATAGTAATATTTTAATAACGAGACTAATCAATACTTAGTATCTCCACATAATATAATTTTAACACCGATAAGCTCCGAAACAATAGATTCACACCCCTATACAAGGGAGGGGGTTCAGTGACCTTTCATTGTTAAATTGAACAAGCAAAACTCCACCCTGAACCAACGTGGCAAAGTTTTGATTAATTTAGCAGACCATTTTGATTATCATTTTAACAGTAGGTGAGGTGTAACTAAAATTTGAAATTTATTGTCGCTGATTCTTTAGCATTCATTTCTGAGGGTCGAGAATGAACCTTAGACCTTTAGTAAAGCTATGATTTATGGTTCACGGTTCACATTGTGTGCTGGACAATAGTGGGTATACTTATTTATTTTGGTTGAAATGAGTTCAAGTAGGTTCAATTAAGGGGTAGCTACTCAGGTACGATGCTACTTTGCGATATGATTTTGGAAATCAATAATTTTTCTTTAAGGTTATAAGTGCGACCAGAGCCTACTTATAGAATAAAATAGTATTTATTTTCAAGAATACGAGTGTAGTAATTTGACATAATACGCTCGAAAGATTGCGTCATATTCTTCCAAGTAAGTAGTATGTAAATATTTTAAGGTGTATTACAATTTTTTAAATTTATTATTATATTAGTTATTAAATTTTTTGTGGAGGACTTAAGTACTAACCACGCTTGGCCAGCTGTCAGCTGCTTGCATGCTATCAACACTGATTTTTTTTTTAATAAGTCATGATAAATAAATAATAATTAAATGTATACTAGTTATAATATACAGTATTATAAAGCGCAATAGTTCGTTTGTTTAAACGTGCTAATCTTAGAAAGTACTGAGTGGATTTGGATGAAATTTGGAATAGAAGTAGATTAAAGCTTGAGCAAGATTATATGTTACTTTTTAGTCGACTACAAAAGAAGAAGGGCTATGTTTTATCGTGATAAATGCCACGGGAGTGAAGCCTCACTACTGAGTAGTGTAATAAATTACCAGGCCATAGGCGATCGAGTCTCATCTGAGTCTGGTGCGCCTAACCCTTAATCCTTAGCGCAGACAATCGCAAAACTGCGCAACCGTCATTGGTATGCACAACTGTAAGTCGAGGGTGTCCTCGAGCCCTTAGGGACCAAAGTTTTCACAGTTCCGAGCATACATGTGCGATGCGTTCGTCTATGCACGTGATTGTAACCCTTAGCCACTTGTAGCCCCCCTGAGATATGGGGTGGTAAGTCTGCACGTGGCTCGTTTTATTAAGTGTTTTAAACGGATTTGGCTGAATTATAAGGTACTTGATCTGATAGGAATATGTGATTTTTTTATTAGTTTTTTTTTTTATAAACTTGGCTGTCATTTTGGAAATAGGGTTTTGAATACGTTCAGCTTCAAGTGTATTTTTTATGTCATTGTAATTCAAAGACTTGTATTATATTTAGAGTGATAAACATTCTATAAAATGAGCCCTTTATGTACAAACAGTGAAAATATATTTACTACACAGTTAGGCCTCACAAACACTCCTTTATTTCGCTGTCCTTTATTAGGAAGTTAACCCAAAACATAGGTAGCATTCTCACGTTGAATGGCAATGCTGATTCAAGCCCAACCCTTTCCTGGTCACGCAAAATGTCGATCAGTCCGGGGTAATTATCTTCGAAAAATCTCTAAACGTTTTGAACCCAAACGACTAAAAATTGTAATTAACAGTAAGATGGCAGAAGTAACAGTTGAAGTAACATACAACATGGCAATGCCACTTGTCTTTTGGGTCCTACGTTACCAGCCGTCAGCTTTGAAAATAAAAATAGATGAATTCGTAATGCTTGATTCTAGTTTGTATTTTAGTTTTGCATACTGGTTATAAATAATTGGAAACAATACAACACCCAAAAAATAAGCTTAGGTGCTTCTTGTATGAAATAAATAATTCACAATTTAAATTCAAACCAAAATTGTTAAATTTTTGTCCAAATTCACCAAAGATATTCTGCAAAATTCGTTCTTGTATAAAGCAGAATTCTTCTCTGAAATCCGGCTCTAGTATCCCACATCCATTTCCTCCTTATCACCTCAAAAAAATCTTATCATAAGCCACTATATCTTACGAATAATACTTCACTTTGAATAAAATCCTCGTTTCTCGTCCTACGAGTATTTGTTGCAGTCAGTCTTAGCTACGTGTCTAGGAGAAATCTAGAAGATTGATCCAGACATTTGCATAGCATTAGGAGATAGCACTGCTTTAGCTTCAGCATGAGTCTAGATTTCTAGTCTGTTTTTATCGCTTATTACTTTTGTGATTTTCTAGATTGGATGGTTGAGGAACCGAGTTTATTTGAGTTCGATTCGATAAAGTTTTGACTTAAGGTTTCCGCAGACAGGTAACTCAGTTGGCTGGACGCAGCTATGTGACAACTCATTTTATAGAATTTGTTCTATCTATAGTACAATTTTAGGTTAGTTGTATTATCTAAGTTGTGTCTATAAAAAAATCTTAAGTCGATATTGAAGTCTGTATAAGAAATGGGTCGCATTGTTGTCTCATTGTAGCGTTGGGACCTGTCTACGATAGCGTTAGTAAATTAAATATCCTTTTATCATATATATCACAGCCAAGCTATGGAATTCTCTGCTGGCTTCTGTGTTCCCTGCCACTTATGACCTTTCAGCCTTTAAAGCACGAGTAAATAGACATCTTCTGGGCTCGCTCGTCCCACCTTAGACCTCATCTATCGCTTACCATCAGGCGACTCTTGACCTCGATGGTCAAGAGTGGGCCCATCGGTAATAAAAAAAATAAAAAAAATCTTCATCGAAATTCAAATCAAATCAAGCAATAGACACAAACATATCGTCCAAATCTAACAAGACAATATCAAAATAATTTCCATGGAAGGATACGTTCTCATATAATTCACAAATCAGCGGACATGTTTGCTCACTGAACATAAAAACGGAACATTTGACAGGTACCCAGTAGTATGTGCCCTGGAGGGTAGTATCAAATATAATCCGCGGATCTAAAGGTACCTCGCATAGACGCCATCTTGGCGATAAAAATGTAAGCGCCTTCATACATAAAACTATAAGGGAGCGCTCTTTTGTTTGGAAAATGCCATGAAATTTTTTTTCGGGTCAATGTTTTGTTTTTCAGGAAATGCAGCTTTCGAAATTTGAAGTCGGGTTTCTCAAAAAAAAAAAACTGGTTATAAAAAAAATACCTCAAATATTTTTAGTTTTGAATAAATGTTGGCATACTTAATTACTTCAAACTGTATACATACAAAATAACAATTATAATAATAAAATGTTTTTAAATGTTTTTTTTTTTTTATATATTAATATTTAAAAATGTAATTCATATGTACATAGATTAAATAAATGGAATAATAATAACTCAGCTTATTGCATTCCCACTGCTCACAGGTCTATTCTCTATGAGAAAGAGTAATCAGTCACGCAAAAGCAGTGCGAGTGGTGGATATCACATGTCTTCAGATTATTGGTCCTTGGGCATGCTTGTTTCGTGACGATGTTTTCCTGCACCGAAGTGCCACCGCTGTGAGCAGTGGTGATGCTATAACTTCATAAAGTTAGCCTAATTAAACCTGACTGTATTCGAAACCACGACCTGCAAGCCACAAGTCTGGCTCCTTACCACTGGGCCACCATTGCGCACAAAGCCTAAGTTATTTTCACTCCTGCACGCTTCAAAGCAAAAACAAAATCCAATCACAATTCAAATATTTTTACGGCGCCATCTTACTGTCAATTTCTGCTATTCCAGTGAACAATTTATAACGGTTTCACTGTTGCAGGAAACGGATCCAAGTGAATTCACGTGCGTAGTTTAACGGCTGAAACATGGCATCCGGAAAGGACGGTCACGGATCCGATGTGAACGCACCCTTACACCCTTTGTGTAGTGTGCGCTACGCCTTATTATGTGCGAATTACAAAAACGTCGCGTTTAGGAAATGGATGGTGATGTATGAGCTTTAAAGGGTTTTAATTGCGAGGTTAAATGGGTTTTTGAGGGATTTGAATGACTGTGTTCTTGTTTATTCTGCGAGTTATGGATTAGTTTTAAGGTAGATGAGAGTACCCAATCTTATCCTTTGCAGGAGGCCTGTAAAAAACGAAAAAAGACAGCAAACAATAGAATAAGTTTAATTTGTGTTACAATATGTTAAGTAGATTAAGATTTACATTAGATCTGAATTAAAGGCAAAATTATTAAAATATTAGTTTTGAAAAACGTTAAGATGGTTAGAAGTATTATAACAAGTATCCCTACTAATTAATGAAATTTCCTTACTAACATTCTAAATTCGAAAGTGTATGTTCATCCTTCTTTCGTACTACTAATACTTGAAGATCGGGGACTTTTTGCCAATAAACATTTTTCATGCAAGTGACATCTCGGGTAGAAGCTAATCATATATGTTCTTATATAAACCAATTACTTCTTTTTCTGCAATTAACTATTGAAGCTTTACCAAAATGGATAATTATGATGTGTTGTTTTTGGTTCTACCTAGATAAATGCTAACATTGCATACCAGTGACCTATGTGTACAAATGTGATAGATAGATATAATATACTTTATTGTGCACCAATAATTGAAACACACTTAAATAACAATATTGCAAAAAAAATTGGTTACAATGGCGGCCTTATCGCTGAGAGCGATATCTTCCAAACAACCATTCTACGCATTTTGATAAAAAATCCATGATCAAAAATTTTATGTGTTTTCGTTTAGTTTTCCTTCAGCATTTTGGATAAACCCCGCCACCTAATAAGATTTTAATAAATTAAATGAATTGCCACTATCTCTAGCCGCTGGAAACGTGTACAACATAAATATTCACAGCAAATCTTAAAGGGACCAAGCAGTAAACATTTTAGGACCCCAAATGTCACGCCGACTGACTTTTCCACTAACATTATCTAATCTATGGCCTCTACCTAACTGTGACAATTGAAAATGCACCTTACGACTTGGTAAATAAGAAGAAATCCAACTGCAGTTGTATTTTGCAGTAATTAGTATGCCGTGGATGTGCGATTCCTCTGATTGGCTGGAGGAATAGCGTGGACGGGGGGGGATTAAGATGTACCCCTCGTTTCGCTCAAATGATTTCAAACTGGATTTCCTAAGATTTTAAATATAAATAAATTGTTTCGGTCTATTGATTGAAGTCGCTTTAAAATCGAGTAATGGGTTGTTAGATAATTTAGACCATTTAAGGGTCCATTAAAATGACATGAACGCTGTCAATTAGAGTTAATCGACTGTCTACTTTGTCGTGAATATTTTATTTAAATTGAAGTTAATCCTGTAAAGGTTTCGAGCTGAAACTGGACTTTCATTCAATAATAATATTGACCCAGATACTATTAAGAATGACATAACATTGATTTATAGCAGTTCCTTCAGAGAAACAGGTAACTACGTTGGGAAAAGGCTGGCAGTTTTTTTTTTAAATAACGTAAATAACTCATAGCACATGAGAAAACACAGTTATTTTTAAATGAAAGACAAACACTTCCATTTTATTTATATCTAACTAATATTATAAAACGGAAAGGTTGGTTTGTTTGTTTAAACAGGCTAATCCCCGAAATTACTGGATGTATTTGGATGAAGTTTGGTATGGAAATAGCTTAAAGCTTGAGGAGGGCTATTATAGGCTTTTTATCCAACTACAAAAGAGGGAGAGTTATGTTTTCATCGTGATAAAGTGTACGGCAGTGAAGCCCCGCGCATGTTCTAGTGTACCTATCGTCGCCTTGGTGGTGAAAAGAGCTATTTCCGGCTCTTCACGTTGGCCAACATAGTGGTGAATGTAGTGGCCAATGCCCATTGGCCAACGTGTAGAGGGGGTGTTTATTCATCTTGGGTGCCTAAGGTGCCATAAGCCACACTTTTTACAAGTGTGGCTTAGCTCTTTTTACCACTAAGGCGACGATATTTTGGAGCATCACCGTGTTTGACCGCCTTTAGGTACTATCCCTCTTGTCAGACAACTTAAACCATTCATCAGGTACGCAACAAGAAAACAAATTTAACTCAAGTCGCAACTCAAATCAAAACAATTAAATTTTCATCATCGCAAAACCCCTTCTAATACAATCACACATAATCCTTTTGAGAGTACATTAATAGATATGTTCTAGTATTCTCTAGGCAGTACCTACTATTAGTTTTAATTAGTTTAACACTCCTCAGAGAGGCGGGGCGGGGTGAAACAGCTATAGTACAAGAGCTTATATTAACGTGTCTAGCGAAGCCTTAAGAGCTTACGAGGAGACTTCGGTATTGGAAAATGGAGATGTTATTTTTATTTAAAACACAGTATGTTAACTGACAGAGGGCGTTGCCGTTAACCCGCAATAGTATAGCATCCATACATGCCAATAAAAATATTACCATTCGAAAACATTTTTTTTTAATATTAGAATATTTACTAAACATGTTAAATTGATACGTAAAAGAAACGCTCTGTATACGCGTACTTGAAGGACGGCAACGTCGCAATGTATTTATGAATGCGTACGCGTGTACAGAGTGTTTCTTTTACGTGTCGATTTAAAATTTTTAGTGAATATTTTGTTTTCGAATGGTAATATATTTTTAAGCGTGTATGGATGCTATACTATTGCGGGTTAACGGGAACGCCCTCTGTGAGTTAACATCTATAATCTATAATCTATACTAATATTATAAAGCTGAAGAGTTTGTTTGTTTGTTTGTTTGTTTGTTTGCTTGAACGCGCTAATCTCAGGAACTACGGTTCTGATTTGAAAAATTCTTTCAGTGTTAGATGCCCATTTATCGAGGAAGGCTATAGGCTATATATCATCACGCTATGACCAATAGGAGCGGAGCACTAATGAAGAATGTTTCAAAATCGGGGGATTTTTTTTCCACGGGGACGAAGTCGCGGGCGGAAGCTAGTAATATTATAAAGCGGAAAAGTTTGTATGTTTGTTTGTTTGCTTGAACGCGCTAATCTTCGAAAGTACTGGGTGGATTTGGATGCAATTTGGTATGGACGTAGCTTGAAGCTTGAGGAAGGTTATAGGCTACTTTTTACGCAACTGCAAACAAGGAGAGTTATGTTTTTACTGTGATAGAATCCACGGGAGCGAAGCCCCGCGTGAGTACTTGTACTGTATATGGCAATATGTATGTCATAAAGTCATTTTCTTGTTCAAATATTTATATATAATATATATATAATATTTATATATAATATATATAAATATTTATTTTCTTTATAATCATCTGCTTAGCCTTTTCTCAACTATGTTACGGTCGGTTTCCAGTCTAACTGTATGCAACTGAGTATTAGTGTTTTATGTAGAGCAACTGCTTATCTGATCTCCAAAACCCAGTATTTTATTATTTTTATTACGAATGAGCCCGCTCTTGACCTCGATCACACCTGATGGTAAGTGTAAGATGAGGTCTACGATCGAACGAGCGAGCCCAGAAAATGACTATTCACTCTTGCTTTAAAGGCTGACGGGTCATATGTGGTAGGGAACACAGAAGCCGGCAGAGAGTTCCACACCTTGGCTGTGCGCACAATGAATGTTGAAGAAAAACGCTTAGTACGATAAGACGGTATATCAACCAAGTGTGGTTGGTATCCTGCGGTACGTCTGGTAGACCGGTAACTAAAAGTAACTCTGTCTGTTTGTTACCTTTTCACTCCTAAACCGCTGAACCGATTGAGCTGAAATTTGGCATGGGAATGGTTTAGGACCCTGGGAAGGACATAGGATAGCTTTTATCCCGGAATTCCCACGGGATCGGGAGTTACGCGGGAAAATCATCCCACGCGAATGAAGTCGCGGGAAAAAGCTAGTAATATTATAAATGCGAAAGTTTGTGAGGATGGATGGATGTTTGTTACTCTTTCACGCAAAAACTACGGAACGAATCTGAATGAAATTTAGTAAGTAGATAGTTGACATTCTGGAATAACACATAGGCTGCTTTTTATCCCGAAATTCCCACGGGATCGGGATTTGCGCGGGAAAACCTTCCCACGCGTACGAAGCCGCTGGCAAAAGCCAGTCTTAAATAAATATTTGAATCTACATTATCTATTCAAAGAAATACCAATAGAAGTCGATTAAATTAACTTAGAAAACAACGTAAAGGCCGATAAATCATATTGCCAAAACTATCTAGTTCCGAAACTACCTCAAACAAATCGCGTTTGGTTATCAAACAAATTCAAAATCAAAAGCTTATTCTATTCATTGTAACCCTTTACCGTTATTTTGATTAATTAATTACAATCCCTTAATTTGAATGTGACAACTTCGTAGTCCCATGAATTGAACTACCACTTGATTACTATGATTAAATTAGTTTTTGGTTTCGGTAGGAAATAAATTAATCATGTCAAGGACTTGGGATGACGAGTTTTCATACAAATTTATACAGAACTAAATTTTTTTTGAGGGGTCTTTAAATAAGTAGTTAGTTTCAGGTAAGTGTGCTCCATCTTTCCCCACATCATCACTTGCCATCAGGTGGTCAAAAGTGAGCCTATTATCAATTTAAAAAAAAATGGCCAAGCGCGAGTTAGACTCGCTCGTCAAGGGTTCCGTAGTATCTACGTCCAATAACTTTGTTTTTCATAGTGTTTGTATGAAATACAAAGGTATATTTGCGGTTTTAGAAAATGTGCTATATCTCAAAAACTACTGATCTGATCTCGTTCAAACCAATTTTCTTTGAAAGTTTTTATTAAAATCTACAGAATATATTGTTTTTAGATTATTCACACACATTTTACCAATTTGGGAGCGTATATCTTTTAAACGACTGACTTAAAAAAAAACTGGTTTTAGAAATCTCAATGTCATTTTCAAAGACCTGTCTATAGATACCACACACCGACACACTTATAGGTTTTATGAAAAAAATATTTTTAGTTTCAGTTCTATGTATGGAGACCCTTAATTTTACTTATTTTTTAAATTTTTAATAAAAATAAAAAACCGGTTAACAGAATACATCTACCTACCAAGTTTCACATGTGTAGTCCTAATAGTTTCGGCTTCATGGCTGTGACATACGGACGGATGGACAGGCAGACAGACAGACTTGACGAAACTATAAGGGTTCCGTTTTTTTGCCATTCGGCTACGGAACCCTAAAAAACGTTGCTTCAATGTCCTGACAGCGGGACATTATAGTGTTGTCACCATTATAATTTTGTCTATAATGTTCCCACTGCTGGGATTCAGGCCTTCTCTCTATGACAAGGAATGGGCCTTAATCCACCACTCGGGCCCTGAGTGGGATGTCACGTGTCCTCGAATTTTTTGATCCTGGGAGATGCCGGTTCCAACAGTGACGGGGCCGATTAGGCCATTGCCTGCCGGGGTTGCGAGAATGTTCTAAACGAGATAACGCGGCCCCGGAACTGCAGGGTGGTTGAATTGCCCTGTCACTGGTGCTGACAGCTCTTTAAGGTGCGCGTGGAACTCAATGAGCCCGGGCCTGGTCCTGACCGGACGGTGAGCTACCCCTGCTCGCCATCAGCAAGCCCGCGCCTACGGTGGCCGGAAATCGGCTCGCGATCCCCGAAGCCCGGAGCGTCTGCCGCGGTGGCTGGGGCGTGAGGACGAGAGTTGTCTCTCCCTTGCACGTTCGGCCTCTTCCTTCGCTGGCATGACTGCTTCGCAGAAGGAGGCGACTGCATCCCATTCCCTCTCGCTCCGCACCATGGTCTGAACCAGGGCCGGGCGCGAGAGGTCGATCGCCTCCACGAGAACACGGCGGTGCTCCGCCCAAGCAGGGCACACTTCCACCGTATGTTCCACCGTGTCCTCCGGGTGGTCCATGCAATGTCGACACCCGGGCGTGTCCTCCCGCTGAATCTGAAACAGGTACCTCCCGAAAGCACCTACGTCAGGCGGAAGATGAGGACGCCGTGACGTCTCTCCAGCCACATCTCAAAGAGGGGACTTATCGCCACGATTGCGTGCCCACTAGGCCACCCCAACTCTTACCATTTGGTGCGTTGTCACCATTGTGTAAAGTTATTGTTTTCAATATGGCGAGGTCTTCTTTGATTATATTTTCAGGCTTGATCGTAATTGTTTATTTAACGAACCAGAATTTCACAGGTATGACCGCCCGTGCGAAATATTAATTTTATGAAAATTGATGAAGAGGAATGATTCCTCTTTTAATTATGAAACATGTTCTTGCAGTTTATTAAGAAGATTTTTGGGTGAAATTCATTGAATCGCTACGCCAGAAAGACCTTAATTTTCCGTTATATTTATTTCCTTGTATCAATTTTTGAACAACGGGGATCCTTTTGTTGGTTTTCAAATGAAAAATAGTTACAGGAATATTTTGGCAGCAGACCTTTTAAAATAAACCTTTTTAAAAATTCGTTGAGTATGAAATTAAATATTTTATCTGCTTGCTTGAATGGTTTCATAATTATATTTAAATCCAGTTAAACCAGGCTATAAACTCGGTCTGTGCAATACAAACTTTGTCTGTGTAAGTCCACACGTTTACGGGATTCCAACCAATCAGATAACGAATGCGTTTGCGCCGTCTGTTCTTTGCGGCGCCAAAACAGATTTAAAATAAGAATGTCTATTGGAAAGATTTACATCGCTTTCTAAATATTATTTCATTTGCATGTAAGTTTATTACTATTATGCTTAACACAAAATTTCTTTTGTCCGTCCATAAAAAAAGAAGCGCTTGACTACTTACGCCATCTTTGTTCCATTAATTTCTAAATGCAGTAACAAAAACAATTAATCACATCATTCTCTCCCAATAAACACAAGCCCAGCTATTTTGTGATATTTTCTTCGTATTTTCGTACATCTTAAATGGCGTAGAAATAATTACATTAAGTAGAACATTAATGGCTTTGGGACAAACGTATCTGCAACTGTCAAACTGGCCGTCAAATTAATGAATGCCAGGGACCTGAGGTAATGACATTGTGGGTCAGTCATTCGGAACTGATAGTAGCTAACACAATAGGGGGAGGGCTTGCAAACAGCAGTAGAGGAAGCGAGGAGCGATTTGTTGGAAGTTATAATGTTGCAAAAGAAGAAGTTCTTCTTCATATTCTCTTAGAACCTCTGAAGTACTAATTTAGCCCTCCCCATTTCAATTAAAGCTTGTAAAGTCCTTCCAAAGATTGTTTGGAAGATATCGCTCTCAGCGATAAGACCGCCATTGTAACCAAAGTTATAGCAATAAGGTTGTATAAGTGTGTTTAAATTTTTGGTGTACAATAAAGTATATTCTATCTATCCATCTATAATATCCTATCATAGCTTGTTTAAGCTTCAAAAGTTGTGTAGGCTGGTATAAAGTCTTCTGTCAGAGCCACAAAATCTAACAACGGTTTTGCCAAGGGGTATTGTTGTGGACGTCAAATAGGAAGTCAACCCATGTAAAACTTTAATATGGGAAAAGGCTAAGCAGATAATGATGGAAAAAAGAAGTGCATCACGTAGCCAACATATTATGTTCACTGTCGTCGGCTTTTCCATCCAACTCCCTTCTAGACGCTTCTATTAACGACTATTGTTGTGTAGCTGTAAATAAATTTTCTAATTCATGAATATGTATTGTATAAAGTGGTGGTTTTGTTAAATCTTAAGGTTTTGTTTTACAAATGTCGGTTCGTGGTTTCTCGGAACTTGAAAGTAGCTTAGAATAATGTTGCTAAAAGCCTGTTGTACTGAAGGCTGAGTCATATCATACATGTATGTAAGTCGGGTAGGTATCAGTAACTACGGGTGGAATATATGTTTTGTTACTCGTTACCTACCGATACGTAAATTATCGTGATTTCAAATAAAAATTACTTGATTTATACAATTTGTTAGTACACAACTCATTCAAAAAACTGTAGCAACAGAAACTGCACTGTCATCATTATAAAGAATGACATCAAAATCATCAACTTCCCCACTTTCCGCTTCTCTTAAAGCCCCAGCTTAACCGTAATCAAATACCACCTGTATCCCTTCACAACAAAGTCCACATTCCTATACCACATCAACAGAGACTCATAGTGGCTTTCGATTGATTTGGCCAGAAGCAAGCTCTCTACTGATTCTTTGAGAGTACATTTCTTCCCAGTCAAGTATTTGCATTTACTTGAGTGTATACAAAAGGGGGAATTTGCTTACGTTTGTTACAATTTGAATAAGATAGTCAGTGGCATAAAAATATATTGCTTTTTTCTTTCTTTTTTTTTCTGTTTAATGACTGCTTTGATTGTTTTTTGTGGAGAGTGAGGGTTCATTGGAACGATGGTAATTAAAATTTGTACAAATTCTCTCTGTTAGTTTATTGATTTTTATTTTTACTGTAGGCCTTCTCCGTTTGGTTTGAGGCTCCTGTGCGACATAGATGTGAAAATGCTTTTTCATAGATTTTGTTCTACCTGAAGAACAACATGCATCATTGTCGTATTGTCTCGTCGTTCGTCGCATCTTCAAGATTCTTTTCAGAGGGTTGATCTTAAGATTATTTTTTAGTTGATTATGTATGTACTTTTTTCGCTCAGACATCAGTATTGTTACTTAGAAACTGTTGTCATTTTTTATATAAATATTCATGTTGGGTAGCACGCATGTTGATAGGCAGTTGTATTTATATTAGCTTCTTCCCAGCGGCTTCGCCCGCGTGGGAAGTTTTTCTCGTGTAAATCCCGATCCCGTGGGAATTTCTCAAAATCCTTTCTTAGCGGATGCCTACGTCATAATATCTACCTGCATGCCAAATTTCATCCCGATCCGTCCAGTGGTTTGGGCTGTGCGTTGATAGATCACTATGTCAGTCAGTCAGTCAGTCAGTCACCTTTGAATTATATATATTTAGATAAGCTCTACTCGATGCGTTGCAATGCAACTTAAAGTAATAAATTATTTGGTTTTTTCATCTAAATGTGTGCATGTGAAATACTGGATTTTTTGGTCCAGAAATCTTTCGCGCGTACCTAAAATATCATGCCAAAATTTCATGACGGTGACGGTGACGGTTTGTGAGCGCACAGAGAATAAACATGCAAATACTAATTTTCATTTTAATAATGATGTACAAATATTCGTAGATGTGGTTAATAGTGAATATGCATTGATACGGACATAGCTTCGGAAAAGCTTAATTAAATACATAGATATAATGACAACTGCTTTTATTAGTAATATAATAATGATATGCGTCATTGCGGATAATTACTTGTCACATAATTCATGAAGCTGGTTCTTAATTATCTACAGATGTAATATGGTTGTTATGTACTAATTACTATGCAATGGACTGTATCATGACCGAAACATACAACATTTAACATAATTAATGCACATCCTGAAATTAGTTTGTTAAGAATCGTTTACTGAGTTGATTATTAATATAATATTTGTTAAGTGATAATTTTTAATATTTGTTAAAAACTATAAATTTTAACAAATATTAAAAATTATCGAAATTTTATCCTAAAGCAAATAAATCTACGTAAATTACAAATTACACTTTCGCTGTATAGTAAAAAAACTATGGACCGTAAATTAAAGTTGTAACTTTATAAATGCAGATTTATATAAATTCCGTCATTCAGTACACATTACAAAAAAAAAACTCATTTAAAGGAAGTCTTAAAAAAAAACTGTTTAAACAAGTAAAACTAAAAATTCAGAGTAATAACATAATATTTTCTAATTGGGGTGTTTGAGGGTGTACGTTAATTACGATACATGTTGTATATAGCTGTATAATTTGGTTATCAGAAGAGCTCGTGGCGAAATAAAAACAGTAGCACTAGATAATTTGCATTGTATTGTATTGTATAATTTTCGAAGTTAAGCAACACTTGCCAAGATCGGTTCGTGGTTGGGTGAGCATCTTGATATGGGTGACCATATCGAAATTTCTCCGTGCCTTGGAAAGCACGTTAAGCCGTTATCCCCGGCTGTTATTTGTACATATTTCAATCAATCAATCAATCAATCAATCAATCAATGTATTTATCAATCAATATATTTATTTTCATAAGGTTGTTACAGTCTGTTACATAATATAATTTACAATTAAATGAGGAATACTTATAAATAAGTAACAATTATAAGTACAGTCATATTACGGTTAGACAGAAACCAAAAATCTGATACTAGTACCTATTGCCAAGAAGTATCGTGTTGTCCAGTTACTGGGTTGTGGAGGTCAGGCAGACGCTCCATGTAAAACAGTAGTACTCAGTTGCATCTGGATAGACTGACCCAGACATAGTTGGGCAAAGCCTAACCAGGTGATAATGAGTAGTTTGTTGTCATCTATACTAATATTATAAAGCGGAAAAGTTTGTTTGTTTGTTTGTTTGCTTGAACGCGCTAATCTTCGAAAGTACTGGGTGGATTTGGATGCAATTTGGTATGGAAGTAGCTTGAAGCTTGAGGAAGGTTATAGGCTTTTTACGCGACTGCAAAAAGGAGAGTTATGATTTTACCGTGATAGAAGCCACGGGAGCGAAGCCCTGCGTGAGTACTAGTAAAACATACGTACAAAGTATAAAGTCATAAAATGATACGTACAGATTAAATAGATTTCTTAAAAAAAACTATATTTTTTTTAAATTAGTTGAAGTTTTTCTTTCGTATTCTGTAGCCATCTTAGTTTGTTTCATTTTATTTCCACATGATCGTTAATTTCAACAATTACTTAATTGACGTTTAAATCAATTGCAGTATTCGTATCAATCATTCAATTATAAAACCATGTTGTGATTGATTCGCTGATCATTATTGACATGTCCAAACATTACTCGCAAGAAGTACGCATCATGCATACTAATGAGACGGATGCAGTTTGTGAAGATTAAATCATTTTATCCATTATTATCCGCCGATAGTTCAAAAAATGGTAAGCTAGGCGTTCGCGAGATTCTTTTTTTCAGTAAAGAAATTCTCCAAGACCGAATATATCTCTGTATTGGTACAGAGATAGATTCGGTCTTGGAGAATTTAATCATATATCATATAATCATAATCGGTTTAGTAGTTTACACGTAAAAGTATAACAGACAGACGGAGTTACTTTCGCAATATTAATATTATTAAAAACAAAAATAATATTTAATAGAGGGATGACTGAGCAGCTCGTGGCCAAAAAGGTAATAACAGCCTTATGAATAAATATATTTTAAAGGTAAAATAACGCTCCTCAAAGCCGGTTTGTGAGTGAGTGACCATTCATTGCTGACTTCGACTCAGCAATGCGGAAAGAATATTAGAAACTAGGTATCATAATAATTAAAAATTAAGAAATGGTTGAATATTAAATTGTTTTATATAGGACACTAGCGTGAATAAAACTAGGAGTTTGATGATAATAACCAGATAATATGTTAACTTCTTATAGAAAAAGTGACGGATAATTTTATTACGTTAGTCGTTTGGACTAAATCCTAATCTAGACAATCATATTTAAATCTATGTGTATCTGTGTTAATATATCATTCTATTTCTTTTGCTAACCAAATATTCGGTACCTTTTTTTTTTTTTTTTTTAACGTGGTAAAATTATCAAATAAGTCCTCCCACTCCGGGCAGGGTGGGAGGGACTGTCAGACTTTTACTGACTAAAATCCACGGTGTTCCTTCAATAACCCTTTACATACCGGGGCCACGGTAACGGGATGAGTCCCACGACCCCGGCGGGCTTCGGCCCTCTGCAGAGGGGGCCTCGTCATGTTGCTGACGCTCTTTGAGGCGCGCGTGGAACACGACGCGCCGTCGACCCGGGCATGGTCCATGGTCGGAGAGCGAGTTGCCCTTTACTCGCTGTCCGCATGCCCGCGCCTGCGGTGGCCGGAGATCGTCGGCCGACGTCCGACGCCGTGGGCGTCTACCACTGCGGCTGGGCTGGAGGGAGGACGCCATCCTCTCCCTCACGCGGCCCGCCTCCTCCTTCGGAAGCATGACTGCTTCGCAGAAGGAGGCGACCGCTTCCCACTCCCTCTCGCCCCGCAGCATGGCCTCGACCAAGGCCGGGCGCGAGAGGTCTCCGCATATTGTCGCCGTGAGGACACGTCGGTGCCCTGCCCAAGCTGGGCAGTCCTGCACCGTGTGCTCGACTGTGTCCTCAGGGCGACCCTCGCAGTGGTGACACCCAGGCGTCTCTTCCTTACCCATCAGACACAGGTACCTCCCGAAACTTCCGTGTCCGGTGAGGACCTGCGTCATGCGGTAGGTCAGGACGCCGTGACGCCGATCTAGCCACTCCTCAAAGAGGGGTCTTACCGCCGCAATTGCGGCGTGCCCGATTCGGTACCTTTTAAATCCTATTTCAAAATGCCAAGAAAAACATAACCCTCAAAACTCAATCTTCCGATAGAAATGTCACAACTTTCATGTTTACGTTCATAATAAATAGATTGAATTTTATACCGGGGTCGGAACAATAAAAATAAATTGCTTTTCGGTCCGTCAATACGCAGCGAATAAAATGACAATAACGCCACCCCGTGGAAGCAGTCGAACTAACAGACAGATAGATGGATATATACTATTGTATGATAATCTGTTAGAGTAAGCCTGTCGGGGAGTAGCCCAGTATCTGGGAAGCAAACAGTAATCGCACAATAAATAGTTGACAACCCTAACGCATCTGTCACTTAAATAGTAAAATATACAAACGTCATTCAGCAACTCAGTGAAAAATCGCACCGTTCTTCACCACCCCTAGCGTGTAGCATCAACAAACAAAACGTTTCCAACTTTAAAATAAAGCATTAAAGTTGATTTTTATATGCACACAACAATGAATAAATTTAAATATTTGTTAACTTAAAATGTAACCCATGTTACCGGAAATACAGTCTAAATTGCACGGGTGAACATTTGTTTCTTCAATTGTGTTTAGAGCAAGCTAAAAGGTGCTCTATTCTTTGAGTTCTAAAGATTGGTTTTGAATGTGTTTGTTGCCGATTCCTGTCAACCTTACGTAGGGGTTATTTAACTTTGAAGTCGTTCAAAAGACCCATGATTTGGGATTCTGGTGGATTTCTTTTAGGATTAAAGGCCCCATGAATATAATGATAATGCATTCGAGGGTTATTACAGAGAGATTTTGTCACGCGTCAGCGTTTGTATAGGCCTTTTTTTTATTTAAAAGACTCGTGTACCGTCAGATCAAATAAAAGGTTATAATGATTTGATTTTAAATTTTGTTATTACGTTACCAGTACCATTTCAAAAAAAAAAAAAAAATTAAATGACTCAGTATGTAATTTGATACTACACTAGCTTACTTGGCTTTTATCTACAGCTACTTGTTGTGACACTAATACTCGGCTAACAACATAGGATTAGACTAAGGAAAGGTTCAAAATATCTTAAAATTTTGAACCTTTCCTTAGTCTTACAAAGGAATCATGTTTTCAATAAGGCTGATAGTCTTTACACACTTATGTAATACCAAAAATCTTTTACGCAAATAAAACCATACTTATTTATTAATATGTCGACAGTACAGGGGTGCACAAACCACCCTTTGAACTGGTAGTTAATGGTGTTTACTTTGCAAAAAAACATTTTTAATTACAAGTGATGTGTGATCAAATGTTTGATAGTTTGGTACCAATATTTGCGGTTATGGTCGATTGGTATGTTTGTTATAGTTTATTTATGTTTACTTTTTTGTTTCAGGTATTGGCTGAAATCAATTTAAATGCTGTTTTTCTGCTTGAAGTGTTGAAACTTGAAGTAGTTTTGATAGTGTGTTGGTGAGTTTTACTTATTACCTAAAAAGTTAAAGCTGATATTCTGATAGTCCAAGTTTTTTTTTTTTAAATACGTTCGCGTTTGACCACCATCTCACCTGATGGTAAGTGATGATGTGGTCGAAGATAGAGCACGTTTACCTAAAAGTAACCTATTCACTCTTGACTTAAAGACTCCTAGGTTGTAACTATCGGGAAACACAGACTCCGGTAGGGAATTCCACTCCTTAGCCGTACGCACAATGAAGGTATTCCCAAAACGTTATGTGCGTATGGGTGGGATGTCCAACATGTAACGATGGCGCTTCGCCGTTTGTCTCGTAGTCCGAAGATGGAACGGGCTTGACGGAATTAGACTGTGTAATTCCATCGCACACTTATTTTAATCCAAACGGTAGATATACTTTATTTGGTTTCGGGACATAAAACAGTAGTGCAATGAATGCATAGGAAAAAAATTAAATTAATCAACATTACCTATCGTACCTCCTACTAACATAGTATATTCACTTATGTATATATTATGATGCTAATAATTTGTATTTAATAATATTAATGCTTATAATATTAGCTCACACCAACATATATAACATATACAACACTAAACATGTGTGATAAAATTATATACAAAATGAATTCTATAGGTACATACGTGCAAAAAGATTTGTATTTATTTTGCAAACATTATGCTTAGTTTCTTGCTAGATACCTACACTACAACACTGACGGATCAGCGGAATCTTAGTACAATTTCCAAGCAACACGCGCGCTTCAACTATTTTGCTTCACCGAGAGAATTTCCCCGGATAATTTAAATGTAAAATTTATGTTAATCACATTCACACCTTGAGTGTTTTGTGAAGCACGGTAGCTGGCCTGTTTTCTGTGCATAGACATAAAATAAAAATGTAGAGGACAATCATGACCGAACTCACTCTTAGAACAATCACTCTTACACTTTGATTAAACACTGACCAGAGGATTACAAATTAGAATGAATAAATGAAGAATGTCCAGTATTATTAGCTTTGGGTTGTATCGTTGCATCACACCTGCATGTGCATGAATTTGCAGGCAGAATTTGAAATAAGGACGTTGCTGCACAGCTGCATAGCATAATCAACTATTTCTGTCGGAATTTTCACTAAATATTCTCCATAACGATAACTATATTATATGCACGTATGACTTTTGAGCCTTTAAAGCAAGTGTGATCTGGGCTCCCTCGTTCATCCTCACCTATCCCTCCATCTACCATCAGGCGAGATGGAGGTCAAGAGTCTCGACTCTTGATAGAGGCCTCATATGGAATAAAAAAATACATATTTATGTCATCTATATCAGCATAATAACGCCTGATTTTGGGTGTTTGTTACTCGTGTTTAGTCAGACAATATTTAAATAAAAGTTTCGCTTCTGTTCGATATTAATCTATGGCTTCACTAAACTTTGACATTCATTGTTACTGACTGATGCGCTTGAATCTTTGGTTCATTCGGTTAAATTCCATTCATGTGTGTTATGATTAAAGAAGACAATTAATTCTGTTGTTATTTAGGGACATGGTTTATATTTAGGCACTCTCAGAAAGCTCCGATTTGGCAATACAACAAAGTGACATCAATATTATATTCGTAAAATAAGCCACATCGCATCGCATTTCGTTTGCGATAACGCATACAGAATGCGAAACCACATGCATGCAATGCTCAAAATTAAACAGAAAATAGTTCATATAAACCTATATGGACACTTATAAAACATCAGAAGTTAGTGCATGGTTCGAATTGGTCGTTTTCTATGGAGAAGAATCAGCAAAAATATCAAGTTTAATAGCCAAAGTGATTTTACTATGTGACCATAATACCTACAGTGTTTATAAATAAGAAAGGACAGTATAGATAATCTATACTTATAATAAATCTGTAGAGAGTTCAATTCTGTACATGAAATATATTTACAAAATAACTATCAGGGGGTGATTAGGGATCGATACTGATGCCAAAAATGCAATCAGTAAAATTTTTGTCTGTCTGTCTGTCTGTCTGTATAACCGTTATAGAAACAAAAACTACTCGACGGATTTTAACGAAACTTGGTACAATTATTTTTCATACTCCTGAGCTGGTTATAGTATACTTTTCATCACGCTACAATCAATAGGAGCAGAGCAGTGAAGGGAAATGTTGGGAAAACGGGAGAAATTACTCCACTTTTTAAGCTTCCGTCGCGAGTGCAACCTTAATGGTTAAAGCTACACAGAAATCATTTATGACGGAAATGTTCTCCTTAAAATTATATTAAAAATATCTCACGACAGCATATATCTATCTTTTATGGTTGACTCACAATAACACGTGTAACTCCCGATAGCTTAGCAGTTCGAAGCTTTCTGATTATTATTCTGCTCCGAAATTTAAAACCACCACAACTTTGCAATGGAACTTGGCTAAAAGTAATGGGGCAACAAAATATAATCGAGGCTCAAATTTTAACAGGTTGCGGTGCAGGAGAAACCGTCTTTATTCCCAGAATTCCCATAATCTATACTTATAATAAATCTGTAGAGAGGTCAATTCTGTACATGAAATATATTTACAAAATAACTATCAGGGGGTGATTAGGGATCGATACTGATGCCAAAAATGCAATCAGTAAAATTTTTGTCTGTCTGTCTGTCTGTATAACCGTTATAGAAACAAAAACTACTTGACGGATTTTAACGAAACTTGGTACAATTATTTTTCATACTCCTGAGCTGGTTATAGTATACTTTTCATCACGCTACAATCAATAGGAGCAGAGCAGTGAAGGGAAATGTTGGGAAAACGGGAGAAGTTACTCCATTTTTTGAGCTTCCGTCGCGTGTGCAACCTTAATGGTTAAAGCTACACAGAAATGATTTATGACGGAAATGTTCTCCTTAAAATTATATAAAAAATATCCCACGACAGCATATGTCTATCTTTTATGGTTGACTCACAATAACACGTGTAACTCCCGATAGCTTAGCAGTTCGAAGCTTTCTGATTATTATTCTGCTCCGAAATTTAAAACCACCACAACTTTGCAATGGAACTCGGCTAAAAGTAACCCAGTTGCAACAAAATATAATCGAGGCTCAAATTTTAACAGATTGCGGTGCAGGAGAAACCGTCTTTATTCCCAGAATTCCCATAATACCAAATAATTTTCCATTCCAATTTAAAAGAACGCAATTCCCAGTATCGGTGTGTTATGCAATGACAATTAATAAGGCTCAAGGGCAGACTTTTCGTGTTGCTGGAGTAGATCTCGGTGTCAGTTGTTTCTCGCATGGTCAGTTGTACGTCGCTCTTTCCCGGGTTAGCAGTTCTAAAAATCTTTATGGTCACGTGCCGGACGGGTCAACTTTCAACATAGTTTACCCGCAAGCTTTGCGCTGAAGTATTTTCGTTCTATAGGTACTTAAGCCTCATGTAAACGTGATCTAAACAATATTACCAATACATTAACTTAATAACACACAAGGAGTTACACGCTGACAGAGTCGCGGGCACAGATATTAACAATAATATTGTGCGATTCGGTATTGCGATATTTTTCAACAGTATTATAGATTGACATATTATATTTCCCTACTAAATTACGAAAGTTAATCTGTCTGTTACATGAAAATCACTGAACCGTGAGGAAGGACATAGGCTACTTTTTTTTACGAAAAACGACGGAAACGTGGACGAAGTCGCGGGCAAATACTAATAATATAAGGCTGAAGAGTTTGTTTGTTTGTTTGAACGCGATAATCTTAGGAACTACTGGTTCGAATTGAAAAATTATTTTTTAATTAAATACTCAATTTATAGAGAAAGGCTATAAGGCTATATATCATTACGCTAAGGCCAATAGGAGCGGAGCTCCAATGAAGAATGCTTCAAAATCGGGGTTAAATTTAACGTTAGCCCAAAGTAACTATTCCACGCGGACGGAGTCGTGGGCAAAAGCTAGTTTAACATATAATTGTGAATGCAAATTACAGACATACAGACTTTACAAATTACATCTTGATGAACAATAATATTTATTAGTCAATTCTACAAAATAACTTCATCGTTGTTTCCCTGTAATATGAAGATATTCAGATCTTGATAGATGCATCGTGTCAGCTTTAAACTGATTAGTTTCACGCTGCATACAGCTACATGATTTCCCTGAGCATAGCTGCGATTTAGCTATACGGATAAATCATTATAAGTTATAGTTCTAGCTTAGTCTTTGTTATATACTACCTACTGTAAACTACCTTACTCTATCTAGGACATAATATGATTTATTGATGGGTGGTAGATGTCTGTCTAATATAATAATCTATGTGCGTGATAGTGTAAACAATCTGCTTTCCGAAGACTTCCAAACGTTTCCAATATATCGTACCTCATCGTCCATAGTTAGATGAAGATCAGGCGAGACGTCGGGAGTTCAATATTGATATTGACTTATAAACGAAGACATGTTGGATTCCGCGTTTATTTGACGCCACAAATTTGCCCGCCCGTAATTCGGAAGTCGTCGGAAATCTTCTGAAAGCGGGCGTTGGGTAACTCTAGCAAACGCTTAGAAGGCCTTATCAATGCTATTTAAATCTGAGAAAGACTATCCGACACATTTCTGTACACCTATCCGCAAGTTAACATCAAACGGAACCGAATCTTCCATAAGTCCTTTACTTACCATCTTTAGGCAAAACCGTGAGTAAGATAACATTCTATTCACCACCTTTCCGGGTTAAAATTCTAGATAAGTGCCCATTGTGCCACGATTATCTTATCTAGACATATTTATGGTAGCCTAGGTATTCTAGGTCGTATGCTTGCTTGCCTAGATTTTAGACCGAGAAAGGCTTTTGGTGTATGTTTCAGTGTGGGTATATGGGTCCCAGCGGTGCGTTACATTCAAATGATAGTAGGTTTTATGTAGATGAATGCTTTGTTTGGGCCCTAGGTCAGCTACATAGCTAGAATCTTTGTATAGATAAGAGTTTTTGGGTTGCTTGTTCAGGGATGCCATTTGACGGCCGTTTATTTAGTTTTCGAGGAATGGACTTTTCTTGTAGATAAATAAACAAATATATCATGTTTTCTGTCGTCAATCAGAGTTGCAGACAGTAGCTTACGTACGTATTTAACGTAGGTACATACGAATTGACGTATTTCAGTACGACATATAATTGTAAATACGATCGTTATAAATTAAAAAAGCGTGGATTTGAACACACGATTGATCAATGCTTGACCATGTTTTACAGTTTGGATTCTGGACCATTGTTTTCGTCGGTAAAATATCACTTTATCATGTCTCTGGGCAAAAACAAGAACGACCAAGTTTCCATTTGTGCTTACCATAAAAAACTTAATAAATTGGAAAAATACCTATATGGCTATCAATCATCATTTAGTATGATTCTGGGACGCTAGAGTTGAATGGTTGATGTTGATCGAAGTAGTATAAAATAAATACCTATAATGTTCTTGTATATGCAAAATCAAAAGTCATATTTTAAAACTAGGCTGAAAATCAGCACATCGTTTTGATTGTCCTAAAATATACATGAATACAGACCCCCAAATCGCTCGCTCGTCACCATTCTTAGTGTTTCAGCTAAAAGGAAGTGGCAAAACAACTTTCCCAGATAAGTATATGAAATCATTTTACTTGTGTTAAAAAAAAACTAAAACACGATAACTTCAAACTCTATGTTAGCATATACTATACTCAGATAAACCCTACTATACCTACCCGTAACCGTTATACCAACAAACTTTAACACTAACCCTTTCAACCACTATTGCAACTAAGTTATTTCAAGCAAATAGTCTGTAATATCGCTGATATAAACTTAAACTTACTATCAACGAAAGGGCTAAGTCAATCTTATATGCAAATTTAGTAACTTAGAGTTTGGTTCAAGTCACAAGAGATTACCAAGGATAGAAGTACTTAAGTTAGTGACATTTAGATCTGGGTAGATTTAAATGGAGATTTAGACGATAGATGAGGATTTTGAAACCATTCACGTGAGTTGATTTTATGCTATATTATTTTTGCTATGAGTCCAGCCAGAGTCACAGCTAACAGCTTACTTGCACATCTTGGATCTGACTTGAGCTGAATTGATAAGAGCTGGCTTGAACTGATAAAAAAGTCAATTTCTTACTGATCTCTTAAAAATACTTACCTATGTATAGTAGAGCTCGTTAAAAGGTAAAGTAAATAGGTATATAGAAAGTAGTATTACAACACACGAAATTTACCTACCACTTTAATACATTAGGTACATATATTATACAATTCTTTCATTCAACTCGCAAAAAATGTGTTTTGAAGTACTATTGGTTATCATCGGTACCTAATTGTCGGTCATCATGACCACCGAAAGAGTTACAAGAAAGGTTGAGTCGAGTCGACTATTCATAATACAATATTTATTTAGTAAGCAATTTAGAAATTCGTTTTCTTTTCAGAAGTCTATATTCTATGCCTCTCCACATTGGTCAAATTATACAAAGAAGATTTTGGTAAAATAGACATATTTGGTTTGTCATTTAGAATTATTGGGTTTGGCTTCCAGTCGAAAATCCAGCTGAGTATGGCAGCCACTTGTGGGATGGCTCTGCAAAGTACCAACTTGCTGCATTGGACTCGATCGAGCGCAGAGCTAAAAGGCTTATAGGCGACGAGGTGCTGGTAGACAAGCTTCATAGCGTGGCTCGGCGAACCGTTGCTTACCTGTCGGTTTTCTACAGATTGTACTTCGGGGAGTGTGCGCAGGAGCTCCATGACCTGATTCCTCCATCTCCCTTTCACTACCGGTCTACCAAACATACGGCTGGGTACCACCCACACTTGGTTGATATACCATCTTGTCGTACCAAGCGCTTCTCCTCCACATTTATTGTGCGCACAGCCAAGCTGTGGAATTCTCTGCTGGCTTCTGTGTTTCCTGCCAATTATGGCCTTTCAGCCTTTAAAGCACGAGTAAATAGGCACCTTCTGGGCTCGCTCGTCCCATCTTAGACCTCATCTATCGCTTACCATCAGGCGAGATCGAGCTCAAGAGTGGGCCCATCAGTAATAAAAAAAGTACTAGTTTTGATATGGATCAACTTCCATAACCCAATGGCTGGGTAACACGATACCCCCCTTGGCAAGATTAGTGTTGTTAGATTTTTTGGCTGCTGACTACTTGTAACGACTGCCAAAGATGTACAAATGACACCCGGAACCAACTGTTTAACGTGCTTCCCGAGGCATGGAAGAATCTCGATATATTGAGATAGTCACCCCATATAAGGACCGACCTAGGCAAACGTTGCTTAACCTTGAAGCTGTGCGGCTGTTATGATTTTACTAGGGACTCCGAAACAGTATTGTTTTTTTTTGTTTTTCCTAAAAATATTAACACATAATCGCTTTCGCTCCTGCCTTAACCGCTCCCGCTCTCATCCGTAGACTGATGATATTGCATAATAGTTGTCAAGTGCGGCCTTCTCACCAGATGGCGACGCTAGCGTTTTTGGGAATAGCAAATATGCTGCGGTTTTGGCCGTTAAATAAATGTTTAAATAGAACCTAAGTAAGCGTTGTGATCATAGAGACAACTTTATTAACATTTTGATGGCAAGTAACTACTTTTCTCGTGGAAAATTACGAAATTCACACAAACTAAAAAGAAGGTGATGAAAATATAGAGATAAATTACACGTACATGCAGCGTTTGAGGGTTTCCTAGAAGGTGAACCATTGACCTAGTGACAGGTATGAAAATCCGGTGGATGCGAAACGCACAAGGTGACTCTTCGGGGAGGCCTATGTCCAGCCGTGGCAAACACCTAAATCCTCCTGCTTAATAGATGGCACTCGCAGAAGCAGGAACCAGTCGGGGACTGCGATATCTTACGGAGTTGCGGGAATGTTCTAAGAAGATACCGCGACACTGGACGCAAGGGCAACTGACTGAGTAGGGTGGGTTTTTAGTCAGTAGAAGTCTGACACTCCCTTCCGCTCCTCCCAGAGTGGGAGGAGTCATTTGATGACTATCCAGCCAGAAAAAAAGAAAGTCGGGGACTGCGTTGAAGAACATTTGAGTGCCCCCGCATTCCCCGGTTCAAGAGTGCGACGAATCACGGGGTGGGTAGTTTTAATGAGTTACAGTCTGACAAACCCCTTCGCACGCCTCTAACCGAATGGTACAGATGAGGATAGCAACTTCGAAATAAAAAAGTTCTATGTCCAGCAATAAACCTGTAATGATACCCGTTCGAGTAGGATTTTCATCGGGCAAAAGCTGCTAAAAATAGCTATTCTGTAATATTACTTGATTTCCGAGAAACTTTGCACTCCAAATCTGCCAGAATTAGCGATATTCCACAAATGCCTACCTCATCTAAGTAATTACCCACCTTCAATCAATCATAATTGCTCAAATCAAAACTTTGACCCAAAAATAAGCAGATCAAAAGTTAGAAGTCAAATCAATCAAAATTTTAAACCAATTAGATATTAACTTACTTAAGTTTCACCTTGGCTTTAAACTTTTGCAAATAACAACCCCCTCGATAATTTAATGGCAGTTTAAAATTTAACTTTCCACTTAAACTTAGTTTTGGACACCGTTAATTACATATATCGTGTTGCGGGGGCCTAAGGTGTTTACTAATTTAAATATTAATCCTATTCTTACTTTAGGAGATGTCTTTTCAGTATTTGGTCGCATTAATAACTATTTATTAAAATATATGTCGTGCATTGCACTATTTATTGCAATATATGTTGTTAAGGCGTGTCCAAACATTGAGCAGCAAGAGCGCGGCAGCAACATGCGGCATTTCTAGGACACATTTCTGCCGCGCTCTAGTTAGGACATAGTCGACTAATGTTTGCGCGGCATTCGTCTAAACACAGGGCGGCGGGCCGCGCGCCGCAGTCGCGCTCGATTGCCGATCGATGTTTGGACACACCTTAACTGTATGTTTCAGAAGCACAATAATTAATAGCCAGTAGCTAGCAAAATCTGACACTGTATAGTGTTACTTAGTTACTGGCTAGCAAAATCTGACACTGTATAGTGTTACTTAGTTACTGGGTTCGAAGGTCAGATAATGGCACCCATCTTTATACTCTTATTACCTGACGCATAACTGGTATCAGATTTCTGACTTCGTTCTGTCTTCCGATATTAACGGGTTTTCTGAGACACAAGGGCCTCTTGATATGTGAAAATGATGACCCATCCTCCGACTGACGTCGAACAGCGTTGCTTCACTGTCAAAATCAACAGTAGGGCTCATGTTATTTTAACCAGGAGCATAAAGGTATTATGCGGACATAAGACTTACTTGCTCATTCAAAAAAAAAATATTTTGAATAATTTTCATTCTTTTTCAGTTTCATTATTAATAAAAGTTGAATTGAACGAAACGAAATTCAATATTGAAATGTTTTTATTCAAATAGGTCGTTTTAAGTACACTCAAATACCCAGATCTGTGAGTCGATGCAGTGATTTTAATGAAACCCAAAATTAATTCTGTATTGGCAGATTTTCACTCACGTTTTACTCTAAAATTAAAACGTTTTGGGTTGATGGCTATGGGAAAAGTTTTAGTATGCAAATGCATGTTAAATGTTACATGCACAAATTATATGTAAATGACTTTCTTATTTAAAGTTCTTTCAGTCCATTGTCGAGTAGATATCGCTGTCAGCGATGAAAACGCCATTGTAACCATAGAATTAAGTGTGTATACCAGTGGCGAAGGGTGAATTTTCATAAAAGGGAAGCCGGACCAAAAAATGCTTACCTTGCCCAAGTGATGCGTGAATTCCAGTAACTGTGGCCCTGTGGCTGACTTCGAAATCTTGTAACTTCGTAAATAATTATTTGTTTAATTGAAAATAATAGATTACTTTTTATATATTCATATATAAAATAATAGACTAATATTTGCCATATTTCAAAAGGGAAGCCGGTAGGAATCGAGTTGTATGGAGCCTTCGCCACTGGTGTATACATACACACTTAATTCTATGGTTACAATGGATGTGTTATGATTATGACACAAGAGATGTGTTAACTCATAGCTAAATAATATAACAGATACACGGGTAGTTCTTCAAGGTTAAGCAACACTTGCCGGGGTCAGTCCATGATGGGTGTCCATCTTAACATGTCGAGATTCTCCAGGGGCTCTGAAAGCTAGTTAAGCCGTTATAAATAAATAAATAAAATAATAAAAAATAAATTAAATAGTTTGTTTGCAGCTTCAAGTGAAATGGCAATGTTACAATGTAAATAGGCCATGTTACAATGTACATAGGCCTTAAAGTAATACATATGTTTATGTAAGAGTTGCAGCCAATGCCTAAACTAAGATAACTTAATATCTTGTATTTATAGGTATGAGCGACCGCCCTCGTTATATTAGTTAGATATTTGAGCTTTAAGGTTAGTGAACTTAATTAGGTGCAAACTATAATAAAAATAACAAAAAAAAAAACAAAAAAAAATTAAAAAAAGAAGTGTTAAGCCGTTGTTGGTCCCGGCTGTCATTTGTACAGTCGCCAGCACATTAAGCTATCCGAATCTGTCACATTTACCCAATTGAGTTTGAACCTTATCATGTTGTAATAAAGTTGTAAATCTATTAAATTATTTTGACAGATTGGAGTAGGTTGATGGGCGGGCAACGTACTACGACAGTCGTTACGAGTAGTCAGATTCCAGAAAGTCTGAAACAAATCTTGCTAAGAGGCTTTGTGTTACCTCGTTACTAGGTTCTGGAGATTAGATACACGCAGTCGCTCCTTGGAAATACACTATTCATCAGATGCAACCGCATAATCTTCAAGCCGACCCCGAATATTTGCGTAAAGACTAAACAGATCTTGGCAATATGGAACACAATAAAAAAAACCCCAAAAGATATAAATACAAGCAAAGGCAGTTATTCTGAACCATTCGTTATATAGTCCTAATTTTCTTCTTTGATTCTTTCCTACACTTTCACCCTTGACCCATCATTCGTTACTATTAGCTGAAAAAGCTTCACGATCCAAAAACATCTTTTATCACTTGTATGTCCAATCCAAATTCAACCTTAGTGTGAAAGACATAGGTTCCTTTTTGACAGATCGTTGGAATGTTTATAGGATGTTTTGGTTTGTGTGCCGATGTTGCCAACCTTATATAAATGGTAACAAAATGTCGGGTTCGCGTGATATACACTACTTATCGTACTTTAACTAACTATTTTGCATATATTACCTTGCTATGCATATTCTGTTGACGGTGAAATCACCAATATTATGTTTTCGCTATATTCTCTAATGTAATCAAGGCTTAGGACGATGGAAGATGTAATTTTGTTATGTTTGATAATTTTGGGTGTAATGGAGGCCCCTAGGTCTTTTACGACGACAGGAGTGGAATTCCCTGCCCGAGTCTGTGTGTGTCTCAGACACAGAAGTGTGTGTCACAGTCTGTTTCCTGATAGTTATAACCTGAGGGTCTTTAAGTAAAGAGTGATTAGGTTACTTCTAGGCAAGCGTGCTTCATCTTCGACCACATCATCACTTACAATCAGGTGAGATGTTGGACAAACGCAAGCTTATTATAAATTAAAAAAAAAGAAAGAAGTCTAGAGTCATAAGATCACGGGTTCGATTTCCGGATCGGACAAAAAGTGCTATTGGGTGTTTCTACATACAGGGTGGCTTGCGAAAACATATGGTTTAGAAATTATGTTTTTTTAAATTACCCGAAATTTCAATATTTTTGACACAAAACCACTCTGTTATGAAAGCTACTGGACCGAATCGAATGAAATTTTGTATAAGCATAGTGCAATAATCTACCTATCGCGCTATAGGCTCATCTAGTGTAAACAACTAGACTAGATTGTTAAAAAAAAAACATAATTTCGAAACCATAAGTTTTCGCTTAACTAAAGTATGTTTTAAATGATCACTTATGATGCTCTCAAGCGGAAAAAATCTTTGGACCACTGTAAACGGGCCACCCTGTATAAGAAATTTCTTAGCAGTAGCGAGTTTGAAAGTTGACGGTATGATACCCCCATCTCAGAAATAATAATAATAATAAATGACATGTCGATGTTACCATCCCACATGACGAGAATCTCGTGAAAGCTGAGAAAGAGAAACATAAAGTATCTCGACTTAGCTCATGAGGTTGTTGACATGTGGAATGTGGACTCGGCTGTCATAGTGCCGATAGTCATATCAGTCAATGGGCTGATAGCTAAAAGCTTCGACGACCATCTGTCAAAGCTGGCTTTGCACAGCTGGATAAAGGGCCTGATACAGAAGGCAGTTCTCCTCGATACAGCTCGTATTGTGAGGAGGTTCCTTTCTCTGGAGACCTAACCATCGGTAGCTTGGACCCCGTTCCCGATACCAGTGGACTGCCATTTTTTATATTTTTAAATGTTTTTTTATAGAAAAATATTTAAAAATGTATTTTTTGAGAGGTTTGTAAAATATAAATAATAATAATAATAATATTCCACAACTTTCACACAACGCCACCTAGTCCCAAACTAAGCAGAGCTTGTGGTATGAGTACTAGACAACTGATAAACATATATATTTCTAAATACATACATATTATAGATAAATTATACCCAGACAAAGAACAAATGGTGCTCATCACACAAACATTTGTCCACCCACGACCTTGCGCATAGCAGTCAGGGCCACTGACCACTATACCAACGGGCCTGCGGCGGGCTGAAAGCTTCATTTGTACTTCTTTGACAATCGTTTCGTATAGTCGGAAGCCAGAAAATCTGACCCTAGTCTAGCCAGGGGGTATCGTGTTACCCAGTTACTGGGTTGTAGAGGTCAGATAGGCAGACGCTCTATGTAAAACACTAATACTCAACTGCATCCAGTTAGACGACCGTTAGTCCGACCCAACATAGTTAGGAAGACTATGCAGATAATGAACATAAAGATTTCCTAAAAAAAAGACTTAAGGTAAGTTCCAAGTTATTTACATAAGGTAAGGTTTATGTATAAGGGATTTAGGGATTGGGGAGTGAAAAACTTGGTACCTGCTTGCTTAGTTGTAAAACTTTACGCTGAGGGGTGCTGTTGGTATGGGGCGAGTAGGTTGTTACCTGGCTACCTGTTAATAATTCGATTTATTCAGCATTTCCTTCATGTATTCATGTACTGTATGGTTGTACCTATGCACATCTTGTGTAATGTTACTTTAAACACCAGTTAACATACTCAGTCTATAAAGAACCCATTGTTGCGACACAGACCTCTTCTCTGTGAAAGGAAATGGGCTTAAATTCATGACGCGGGCCCAATGTTATTGGAAAGTAGCATGTCTTAAGATTTTTGGCCTTAGGATATTTTCTTTCGCCGTTTTTTGTGCTGTTGTGATAATGAAAATCACAAAAATTAATTTGTTTGCGAGGTGTAGCTGTAGATCGTGCCTATACTGTACGGTTTCACATATTTAGTATGCAATCTTAGTGAAATAGTAATTACTTTCCGCTGTTTTTCGTTTTTTCTTCCCTTTAACGAAAATATCATGTAGGGTCGTATAATTATAGACGTGCTGCAAATATCTTCGCTCTCCAAACTCCCTGAACATATCTCCCACATTTACAACTTAATCAAGTTCACGGAAAACACTTCAAACTTAAACTTACAACTTTACCTGGGACCAGCAAATCCTGGATCCGGCCTAAAGCTGCGTGAAGCTTCCAAGGGTTCACATTATCATAACTTTGAGTTGCTTGAGCCCCTAATCTCGGGTATAATCCTTGATCAACGAACATCCTCCTCACAGAATGGGCCATGATGGCTCACTAGGGCGTATTTCAATAACACGATCGATGTTGTTAACAAGTTGAGAGCACATTTGCTTAATTTTTTTCGCAGCGTTTGAAGGTTTAGTGTTTGTTGTGTGTTTTCGTGATGGTTTGTTTGTGTTTAGTTCCACTTATTTATTGAAAGGACATTATGTATTTACAAGTTTTGGTATAAACGGTTGAATACTTCACTCTTCTTAATAAATACCTATTTAAAAACGGTTGTCGTTCTCATAAAGAATTTCACGGCAAAATACCCGAAAAATATTTCAACACTTTTCCTCTGAAATTTTTTTCCTAAAATGTCTTCGAATTCTTAAAAGTTTCGCAATTCTTAAAGTTGTTCATGGCTCAAAATTTTGAATAAAGTCAAGAAAGCGCCATTGTTCAAGCACTAGTATCTAAATCTACTTACGGGAGACTTGGAGGCATCCAATGCAATCACTTCGGACCTCCTAGTACCCCCTAGAACCTCCCAAGACCGTCAAGGGATGGGACATTAGCATTTTTATCGACATAGAAAATTGTAAAGCGTTATTGGCTGATCATTGTTGATATTGCGATTATATTTTATGGCAATAGTTTGTGGTTTAAAGAGAAGTTATTTTTAAGTATGATGTGATTACGAATGTTATCTATATTTCTTAATAAAGTAGTGATCAATGCAACAAGTTAAAATGTTTGCTTAGACTAAACTCCTAGAAAAAGTATCGATCGTTAAACAATTTCTTAGATAAGTAAACTGTAGATTCGTATTTAAACTGTTTCTTGTATAAAAGTCTTCAGTAGATGCCATAAAACATTGTAGCTGTAATTAAAAAAAAAAACAATACTACGATACGATCCATTCTCGATTGATAGCTAGGGTTGGCACCAAAACTATCGATGTCCATTCCGAGATCGGTTTAAACGCACCCGGTGCGCCGAATTTCCATACGTACACAGAGCCAAATCCAACTGGAGTTATTGGCCATCCCGCGGGACTCCAATTCGACTATTTTTATTTACTTGAAAGGAAAAGCTTTCGCGCGTTCACTACGCTCTACGTCTCGCGGACGTAAAACGACCGTGGAATACGTTATTCTTAGTCATGTCTCTATTCTTTAACGTTCTTTTTTTAGATCATTACAAATTTATGAACGCACTAGACATGAAAAACATTGCGCGTATTTTTAAATGGAATGGTCACCAAAAGGAAAGTTTCGTCATTTACAATATAAAACAAAATGGATACGTTTTTTTGAATTTAGTTTCTGAAATGTGGTATTTCATTTGCTTTTTTTTTGCTTTTGTTCAAGTAATGATGCAATTTATAAAACTCATGTTCTATTAAATCACTAGCATTAATTAGACAAAGAAACTCTTCTTAAAGTTTGAAGCGATCGTTGTTGGTTATTTAATACTGTAATAGCGAACATAATGTAATATAGACCACCCACGACTATTAATGTTCCCACAAGATATCAACATGAACTTGTAATAAAAAACATCGTTAAATGTAAAGAAGATTTTTAAAATAATAGATTGCGGCATGTAACTGTAATGATTTGATAAAACCTTATATTATACTTGATAGGTACACGAAGGTAGGGAAAAAGATAATTCCATTTTTCTGTCTGAAATTTTAGCTATAAGCTATCATGACACGCGACCAAAGTGTAATTTGTCACATCTAAACATAGAGGCATAATGTAATAAAATATCTATTGTAGAATACTGAGAATTTTCTCCTAATCATTTAGATAACTTCACAAACAATAATTTGTGGCAAGAGAGAAAAAAGCGGGAGTTTTTAATTAACAAAATGGCGGCCGGAATTTCTGCAATTCAAACATGGCGGGCCTAGCCAATGAGCGACTCTTTATGTACGTATGCTAATGAGTGACAGACCTGCGCGAATGGAATTGTCATGTAAGGGCTGTCATTACGTTATACCATGAGGTTACAGGGATGAGACGCGAATGTTATTTTTGCATTTGAATGTATCTTGTCAGCTTTGTAACGTCATTTTACGTTATGTCTTTGTTAGGGGAGAGCGGAATGGTTTTAAGTGAATAATCCAATTGGGATCTAGCTTTTGCTATTGTAAAAGCTATTCCACGAACTGACTAGGATATAAAAATGACGTCTGGATAGAAGCCTAAAAATAAAACATATTTTTTCCATTACGTTTCGTCATGGTTTCATTCTGGGAACAAGTTGTGATGTGATTCACTAATTCGATATTTTTTAGTCGATTTCGATACAGAAGTACTTATCGATTTAAAATATCGATAAATTCGTTTTGTCGCACTTGTGAGTAAAGAGACAGATAGATAGATATATACTCTTTATTGTACACCAATTTAATTATAAAAATGTTTATAAGAATTATCAGAAAAAAAAAATACATCAGACAAAAATGTTTCACCCGTGAATTTCCCAAAATGGACAAGTCAAACTCAAGCAACGTTCAACAGTTTACGAAGGAGATTTTCATAATAATAATTAGAAACTTTATTTTGTAAGTAAAGTTGGTAGCGATAAAACTGCACGTTACATTATTAAACGACCTGTGTACGCAAAAGTTTGCGACCCCCGAGATCGCTTTATAAAACATTTCAAAGAAATAATGAATTTTGCAAATTTGTAAGTAGGTTAGGTTCTGTGGTTCTTAGATAAACGACGTATAATAGAAATTGGGGACGTGGTAAAAAAGTGGCTATTGGCATTGTTAAAAGCACTGATTGGTAACAGTTATTTTTACCAAATATTCTTCTAAGTTTTCAGTACAGAATGTGTTGAATTGTGTTTGCACCAGTGGAGTCCTATTACGAATGACCGATCGTTACTCCACAGCGGGAGGGGTCATTCGATGATTTTCCCAAAAATAAAAAAAGTTTTTCTATAGTTATTAGTCTGATTCAAATTTATCTATATTATATTATATTTATGCCAAATTCCTCTTTACAATCTGTGACTATTCGACAAACTGACAATAGACAGATATCCTAATCAGGGCCGGATTAACCACTAGGCAGAGTAGGCAACTGCCTAGGGGCCCCGAGTCCACCAGGGCCCCAGTGCATGCCCAAGAAAAAAATATTTCATCGAAAGATAAATTTGATGTGCGTGTGAAGTGAGGGACTACACTGGTATCTCACAAAATACAAATCGTTAGATTTAGTAGTAAATCTACAATACTTAGATCTACAATACACTAGTAGAATTAAAACAATTTTAGAACTAATCTGGATATTTGTAGATAAATACATTAAAAACTACAGCATTTGTGTGCTGTAGTTTACAATACTGCCGCCATAAGGTAAAAGGACGCTTCTACATGAAGTACAAAACGGAGAAAAAAAAATAAAATGTGTTTTAAAAATTTAAAAATTCGCTGTGCGAAAGGAAATAAACCTTATTATAATTTTGTTATGCAAAAGTGTGTATTATTGTTTGATCTTTCAGAAATTATATCAGAATTTTAATTAATTTAATTTTATGTATTAATTAAATTACTTTTTCCTTTTCTTTTTAGCAAAAAAAATATAAGAAAGTAAGTTTTACTGCAATGAAAAGACGCTTCTGGCTAGAAACGTCCTTTCAACTTAGTATTTTTTATAAACGCCTTTCCTACTTAGTGATGATGTGTTACCAGGTTCTAGTTAACTAAATAAAAAAGACGCTAATAGCCATTTGCTGCTTTTCAACTTAATAATACTAATACTCATTTAACTTAAAACATACCTGCCCCTTGTGGGATCCCTAACAAAACATCTTATGTTATAAACTGAAGTACATTTTAACACGATAATTATCTTGTCTATACTTATAATAAATCTGTAGAGAGGTCAATTCTGTACATCAAATATATTTACAAAATAACTATCAGGGGGTGATTAGGGATCGATACTGATACCAAAAATGCAATCAGTAAAATTTTTGTCTGTCTGTCTGTCTGTCTGTCTGTTTGTCTGTATAACCGTTATAGAAACAAAAACTACTCGATGGATTTTAACGAAACTTGGTACAATTAATATTCATACTCCTGAGCAGGTTATAGTATACTTTTCATCACGCTACAATCAATAGGAGCAGAGCAGTGAAGGGAAATGTCGGGAAAACGGGAGAAGTTACTCCATTTTTTAAGCTTCCGTCGCGTGTGCAACCTTAATTGTTAAAGCTACACAGAAATCATTTATGACGGAAATGTTCTCCTTAAAATTATATAAAAAATATCCCACGACAGCATATATCTATCTTTTATGGTCGACTCACAATAACACGTGTAACTCCCGATAGCTTAGCAGTTCGAAGCTTTCTGATTATTATTCTGCTCCGAAATTTAAAACCACCACAACTTTGCAATGGAACTCGGCTAAAAGTAACCCAGTTGCAACAAAAATAATCGAGGCTCAAATTTTAACAGGTTGCGGTGCAGGAGAAACCGTCTTTATTCCCAGAATTCCCATAATACCAAATAATTTTTCATTCCAATTTAAAAGAACGCGATTCCCAGTATCGGTGTGTTATGCAATGACAATTAATAAGGCTCAAGGGCAGACTTTTCGTGTTGCTGGAGTAGATCTCAGTGTCAGTTGTTTCTCGCATGGTCAGTTGTACGTCGCTCTTTCCCGGGTTAGCAGTTCTAGAAATCTTTATGCTCACGTGCCGGACGGGTCAACTTTCAACATAGTTTACCCGGAAGCTTTGCGCTGAAGTATTGTCGTTCTATAGGTACTTAAGGCTCATGTGAACGTGATCTAAACAATATTACCAATACATTAACTTAATAACACACAAGGAGTTACACGCTGACGCAGTCGCGGGCACAGCTATTAACAATAATATTGTGCGGTTCGGTATTGCGATATTTTTCAACAGCATTATAGATTGACATATTATATTTCCCTACTAAATTACGAAAGTTAATCTGTGTGTTACATCAAAATCACTGAACCGTGAGGAAGGACATAGGCTAATTTTTTTTACGAAAAACGACGGAAACGTGGACGAAGTCGCGGGCAACAGCTATCTATGCTAATAATATAAGGCTGAAGAGTTTGTTTGTTTGTTTGACCGCGATAATCTCAGGAACTACTGGTTTGAATTGAAAAAATATTTTTAATTAAATAGTAAATTTATAGAGAAAGGCTATAGGCTATATATCATTACGCTAAGGCCAATAGGAGCGGAGCACCAATGAAGAATGCTTCAAAATCAGGGTTAAATTTAACGTTAGCCCAAAGTAACTATTCCACGCTGACGAAGTCGCGGGCAAAAGCTAGTGTTAAATAAAACACAAAGTATGAGAAACTGACTTATATTTTTTATAAAAAAATAGCAATTACACAAAGTATAAGTTAATAAGTTTGAACCTTAACACACTTTGTATGTTTATTATAAAGAGAAAAGAAAAGCAAAAGGGAAAATTTAATTGTTTGCATTGAATTGGCTCCGAAACTACTGGACCGATTTCAAAAAACCTTTTTCCATTACAATCTTTCATTATCCCTGATGAACATATGCGATAGAATATTTTCAAAAATGTTAATATTATAATGAGGTTTTGTTTGTAAGTTTGTATGTGAAGAGGAAGACATTTAAATCAAAACTAAGATGGTGCCAGAATAACCAAAATAAAATGAAAATGGACATCTTAGCCGAGCACCACAAATCTAAAGATTTAATACAGATAAATTGAATCCAGGACCGGGCACCCCTGTGAGTGTAGCCGGGCAACATGAACCTGCTCCCATAGCTAACTTGTTTGGAAAACATTTTAAAATTGATTCTACTTATAATTCAACATCGCAGATGTTGGATACTGAGGATTTTGTGATGGAATTAAATATGAGATTCTCAGCGAAAAGTGTCGCCACTGTAATAAAAAGCATGGTAAGGGGCAAATCTCCAGGGTATGACTACCTCGGCCAAGAGTACTAGTGATGTTTTACTCACTCTCTTTAAGTCACTCTCATCTGCCCACCAACTTAATGAAAACGATAGTTGTACCCGTTGTGAAAGATAAGACCGGGGAAGCATCAGATCAGTCTTGGCCAAGGTACTAGATAGTTTTCTTGATAGATATATGGCGACTCGTATCGAATTGCATGATGCACAGTTTGGGTATAAACCTGGTCTATCTACAGAAACTGCCATACTGTCGCTTAAGCACACTGTCCAGTACTACACGTCTAGAAAAGCGCCTGTTAATGCGTGTTTTCTAGACCTTTCCAAAGCGTTTGATCTGGTGTCGTATGACTTGCTGTGGCAGAAGCTTATGAATGATACGTCCGTGGATAAGGAAGTCATACTTTGGTTCTGGTAAAACAATCAATGGTAATCAACAAATGGTAAAAATTGTGTCAGGTGGGCAGGATCGTTGTCGGATGAATATAGGCTGAATTGCGGAGTGAGCCAAGGTGGCTTGTCATGAACCGATTGATCGTTGAGCTCTGCAGCACTTATCAGGGTTGTCACGTGGATGGAACCAGCGTTAAAAATATTAGTTATGCTGATGATATGGTGCTGCTGAGCCTTTCGATCAATGCGATGAGTGTGCTTTCGATGTGTGAAAGGTTCGCGGAGATCCATGGGCTTCGATACAACGAGAAAAAGAGCGAGTGAGCTCCTAGTCTTGTAAGGCAGGCACAAGTTCTATCCGATTGTGCCTCAGTTAAAACTTTGCGGTATTGCATCAAAGCAAGTCACCGCTTTCAAGTATCCGGGCCACTTGGTTTCTGAAGACCTAAAAGTCGGTCTGGACATTGAGCGTGAGCGTAGGGCGTTGTCTGTTCGTTAGGGCTACGCTGTTTACAGTGTATTGCAATTCTTTCTACATATGCATATACATTCATACATATACATATTTTGACAGGCCCGTTGGTATAGTGGTCAGTGGTCCTGACTGCTATGCGCAAGGTCGTGGGTTCGATTCCCACCTAGGACAAATATTTGTGTGATGAGCACGGTCATTTGTTCTTTGTCTGGGTGTAATTTATCTATAATATGTATGTATTTAGAAATATATATGTATGTTTATCAGTTGTCTAGTATCCATCCATATCACAAGCTCTGCTTAGTTTGGGACTAGATGGCGTTGTGTGAAAAAAAGTTGTGGAATTGTGGAATATTATATGCAGTCTGTGAGTTATCAACACTACCATACGTTATAACACAGGCATACAATGCCCTGTGGGTACAGTATAATAATTCGTTCAAGGTGTTGATGGGGTAACCGCGCTACTGCAGTGCATCGGGCATGTTTGCCAACGCGGGAATAGACGATTTTTATGCTATCATGCATCAACGATGCACTTCCATCATGCGCAGGGTACGTGTCAGCCCCAACAGCATTCTAAATTCGATAGCAGACAGATTAGACAGCCCTTTTTTGGGACATTGGGTACACCTACATGCCAATGTAGTATAGTTGTTAAGTATTTTATTTTATGTTTCTGGTAGATTTAATTACTAACATTAGCTTCTAAGATTTATTTGTATACTAACCCAAATGGATCTAACGTCTGAAATAAAAGATTATTTATTTATTAAAGCACGAAGGGCCGCGCGCGTTTCTCTAACTGTCTGGACGCAACTGAAGGGCGGTATTCTAACCGCGAGCCCCACTTCACCCCATATAACTAGCAATACTAAGTAGAAAGGGCATAATTGCCACTTGCGCCTGCTTATTTTTCGTAATACTAAGTTAAAAAGGCACATCTACGCAGAACAGTCTTTTCTTCTTATGACTATGCAGAAGTGTCTTTTAATTGTATGAAGAATTAAATATTTTGTAAAAAAATAAGACGTTTCTACTGAAATGCGTCTTTTCAACTTAGTGTACGTCAGAAATGTCTCTTCTATTTAGTAATATTTAATTAATATGACAGATACGTCTTATTTAACAGTGAGATTCATAGGGTTCTGTTTAATTTATGCGAAATATAAAAATACTGGCAGATGCCATTTTTTTTTTCTGATTAAGAATGTATAGATAACTTAATTTCGAAAAAAATGTTAGATGCGTCTTTTTTCCTTATGGCGGCAGAATACGTATGTAGTCTCATAGGCTCGCGTTTGACCACCAAAATAAGAAAGAAAGAGAAAAAAGGGGACTAATTTTGTTTCGATCAATATTTTTATAATTTTTTTTTTCTACACTCTAGCCAACTGGTTCCTGTAAATACGATTTGTGAGATTTACGACCGTAAATGTAACCAAAAAACGTTGTGCTCTGTGTTTAAAAATTTACAAACTTTACTACTCTTCTGTAGCGCGTCGGGCATGTTCGCGGACGCGCACACTGACTGTTTTGCTGCGATCAGACGCAAGCGAGCAGCGTCCTTGCTCAGCAGAGTGCGTGCTAGCACTAACAGTCTCCTGTGTGTCATTGCCAGTAAATTAGTCTGTCCTATTATTCACTTTTTGAGTCAATTACATGTACGTACATGTAATTGACTCAAAATTTTAATTTTAATTTAGTTTTATAAAGTTAATAACATAGTTTTAAGTAGTGCTACTAATGATAATTAGGTATTAATTGTATTGGTTAAGGGAATAAAATCCTGAAATAAATGATTATATTATATTATAAACATTGCCTTGAAGAAATCGGCGACAGAACGCGTGTACATAATTAAAACTGAAGTTCTAAGGTAAGTTTGATGATTTTTTGCGAGATATTATTTTACCTACTTCACGCATTAATGTACAACTTTTACCAATAAATAGTGTGATCCCTGAGAAAGGTTCAAGTGTATAATTCATTGATATTTTATGTAAATTGATTGAAATATGACGATATTTATTGAAGAGGTTGCAAAAAAAATCTTGCCTCCTGAGAGATTTACACGTGTACGCCACGTAAACCAGCAGAGATTCATTAAAGTAATATACCTGAGAATTGTACATCTGCAATAATGCTACAAAAAGTCCGCGACAACCTGTATATCTCCTACGGTTGAGTCACAATAACTACTTTTATGTCCAAAATATTAATTAAAAATGTTACGTTCTTTTCGAAGCTGTTTTCTTCAGATCAGGAGATATTAATCTGTCTGTAAATAAATACGTTTGTTAGCTTCGGCATTTAATCCACATTAAAATTGTCCTGAATACTTAATTCAATTCAATAATTGCAAGTAACAAAACCTAATTAACCTAATTCGCTTTAGGGTTCCGTAGTCCTGCCGGGGTTGCGGAATTGTTCGAAAGAGTTAACGTGGCCTCGGAACACGAAGGGCTAATGACGGAACACGGATGCGCTTTAGTCAATAAAAGTCTAACACCCGCTTCGCCTTGATCGGGAGGCAGTCATTGCTTGAACTCCATCCTTAAAAAAAGGGTTTCGTAATCGACAAGGAAGCTTGTCGACTGCCCATAGATTCGCCATGTCCGTCTGTCCGCGGCTTAGCTCAGAAACTAATGGTACTAGAACGCTTAAACTAGGCATGGATAATACATATTAATCACGACAAATAGGTAAAATAAAATCATGAAAAACATTTAAGGTTGCTACACGTAAAGAGTGGATGACATCGGTGGATAAGATGATTAAGTGAACCGATTTTAGTACCTCCGTATAACGAGTTAAAAGGAAATCAGAATCAGACCTACGTTGGCTTCACTTTACGAGTAATAGTCGAAAAATATTTAGACTAATATTTTTTAGTGTGAAACATAGTAGTACTCTCGGTCAGCTAATCTGATCCGCACTAGGTGTTGTAGTAAACTACGGAGCTATTGAATGATTGATCAGGGATCTTTTGAATAATTGTTGGTGCTTTGACAGTGATAGTACGTCGTTACAAAAAGTGCGTTTAGCTAACATTTAATTTAAAATATATATTATGTACAAAAGTTTCATCTTGAATCAGACTGAACTGCCAGCCAATCCAAGTAATTTTAAATCTGTTATAACTTTTAAAGTAGGTACTCATTTGAATGAAATAAGTAAAGTACAATTTTGATCTACATTAAAAGCCCAAAGGTAAGTAATATACTTATTTGGATGGATTAATATAATTTTTTTTTATTTTTATTCTTTATTTATTTATAGGGACTTTTACGCATACCGTATGTCAGTCCCATCGTATCCTAAACAATTGTACCTTCACAATATGTGGGCCATGAATTTGAACAAATCCTTTGCAGCGTCGCCAATTGGTTGGGAGAGAATCGTATGGTACATGCCTACATCCGTTCTGTTCAAATTCAGAATATAATATTGTTTAGGAGAAATTAAGTTTTGAAGATAAAGTAATAGTTTAATTTAGGAAATAGACATATGTATGCTATCGCGGATTTTTTTGTAGTAATCTATAAATCTACTTAGTTTGTATTTTATTCATAGAAAACACCCAGACTTAAGATAAGATCCATGCCTATGTCGAGAAATCGTACCCAGGAACACGAGGAGTGATAATGATTTTAACAACAATATTCGGTCAGTCAAAGTAAGAAATGGGGCTCCGAGAATTCCATTGCCTAGAGCCTCTGAGAGGGTTAATCCGGCTCTGATCCTAATCGATGAACAAGCACGTCACTAATTTACCGAATGATTACATAAAGACTACTATTCAAAGGTGAATCGCGTTCGTATTTTAAACGCCCTATTCACAACAGTAAATGTTTTTTACGCGAAGTAACGAGTGAACTTTATATTCGCGTAAAAATTTTCGAAGACGCTCGAGGGTGTTGCAAATCGTTTATTCTACCGTTTTTTTTTTTCTTCTATAAAGCAACCGTTTCTTACGCTGAACGTGAGACGTTAACGCAGAATTTATTGCCCTACGTTGGCTCTTAAAGGTGAGTTTTGCTTGAAAACTAAATCGGTTTTGTTGGTACTTACCTTTCTAGAATTATCGTATATTATAATTATAACACGGGGTTGCGAGGTACTTTGTTCCTTATTTGACTTGGGACAGTTGTGAACAGAAGTGTTGGAGCGTGACGTGTGGAGATTGCCTATAACTTTAGAGAACATAATATTAAAGCATCTTTTTATTCCTTAAATTGTGGTGATTGTGTAGTCGTTCCATAAGTAAGTAACTTCTAATACAGAATAAAACACTCTTTTTATAAATAAGACGTCTGTAGACGCTTCTTTCAAGTTATAATATAGCAGTTGTGCACGTAAGTGTACTAACAATAAGCTGAACACTATTTATAGTTCTGTTTCGTAACTCGCAACTTTGTATCTATCTGGCTGGCTTTGTACCTAGAATAACCAATGCGGATATTTTAGGAATTTGACAGAAATAGAGCTCGGCAAAACGATTGGTCCTAATTTGTACTAAAAACATAAAATACTTGCGAAAAACACGTGACTCGCGTCAACGATGTATTACATAAGTACTTGAAAATAAATTAATAGTTTAAAAAACACTAGAAAAACACGCTTTTATAAATGCACGTAAAAAGGCACTGGCTTCATCATCAGACCTAGAAACCTAATCGTGGTCAAAGTTCATTACAAGACTTTTCTAAGAAATCCAAAACAGCTATGATACGATTTTCCATCATGAAGTTCCAGTTCATATTTTCCGGCTCCATCATCAGATCAGTTCGACAGTACCATATTATTGTATTGTCATCAGAACTACATACAGCTGCCAATTTTCATTACGCTACGGCCCTTGGAAGATGGTTAAATTAGTTACCTTAGATTCCATTACATAGTTAGTTACATACAGGTCGACCTAATAAAAGCTTGTTAATAATAGGCTTATTTTGTGAATTATATACATATAAACAAGTGCTAAATTTACTTCCTTACATATTTTAAGATAAAATCTCCCGCCGTATCCATTTGTCTGATCGCTAAAACACAAAAACTACGGAACAGATTTTAATGCGCTTTTTATCAATTAATATAGTGATTCATGGAGAAGGCTATAGTGTATAATTGATCAAGGTTTCGTGTGAATTAACAGAATGAGACCATGGCAAGCCAGGCCGCGTGTGTATTACAAAGATATGTAAAATTGATCTGATCAAGCAAGCACTCTACATAACTTAAATTGTGAAAAAATTGCTATACACAAGTTTAAATATGTATATTTCTGCCCAATCTGTAATAGTTATATTCACTGATGGTATACAAGTCTCCAGTTGCAGGTTGATCCACCAACCTACAACTAATAGATACGTAATGTTTTTATATGGAAAATTTACATGCACAATCAAAAATCGTAATGGTTTTATAAATTAGTTCTACAGTCTAAATTAAAATCAACTCTAAAGCTTAACTAATGGAAGAATAACTTAAGTGTAACAAGGAAATAGTACAGCGATGGTAATGAATACTCAAAGTAAATTACTTACCTTGCAAATTCCAACATTAGAACGGTGTTACCTGCAAACGCTTCTCAATAAATAAGAGCAAACGAAATAAATTCTTGGGATGCGCATATATTACAGCCAGATAACGTAGTGTGTTCAGTTTTCAAAGAATACTGGAAAAGTTTTCAAGGGAATTTCAATTGTGCCTTTTAAATAAGAGTGGTATTGGAATTTTGAAATAGTGATTTGTGGGTCTTATTGAAATGGTTTACAAAAGCGCTGGACGAAAAGACTTTTCTGTTAGACTTTTGTGGCAAAGAATTTTAACAAGAAAGTCTAGTAAATCACTTCATCCACCTTCGCATCGCACCTTGAGTACAATTTTCACCCTTGAAATTCAAACTTAGAAAATCGTGGTTGGGTTAGTGGGTGAGCGATTGGCTGCTGCACTGCGTTTCACGAGTTTGCTTCCCACTGGAACAAATGTTTGTATGGTCTACGGATAGGAGTTTAGTAGTCCGGGTATTAGTGCAACTGAATTCAAATGATCGCACTCTCGGTACAGGAGAAATTCAAAGTGTGGAGCGACGACATTTTCAAAATAAATGCAGGCAATGAGAGGATTGACTTGAAAATACCGGTATTACCCCACTATTGTGTTTTCTCATTGATGGTGATTTTAATACCTTATTTTTTAATTGAACTTTATTTTCAAACAAATATACATAATTATGTATATTTTTTTAATTTAGCTGTCCTCAATCAACTATACGTAACAACATTCCTTCTTACATTTTAAACATCGAACAAAGCTTGCGGCACATGTCCGCCAAAACTCACCCTGTCCCTTCAGCTGCCCGTAAGTTCCGAGGCCGCGGTATCTTGTTTTTTTTTTTTTTATTCAGAATGAGCTCACTCTTGACCTCGATCTCGCGGTAGATGAGGTCTACGATGGAACGAGTGAGCCCAGAAGATGCCTGTTTACTCTTGCTTTAAAGATTGAAAGGTCATAAGTGGCAGGGAACACAGAAGCCTGCAGAGAATTCCACAGCTTGGAAGTGCGCACAATAAATGTGGAGGAGAAGCGCTTGGTACGTCAAGACGGTATATCAACCAAGTGTGGATGGTATCCAGCCGTGCGTCTGGTAAACCGGTAGTGAAAGGGAGATGGAGGGATCAGGTCATGGAGCTCCTGCGCACACTCCCCGAAGTACAATCTGTAGAAAACCGACAGGCAAGCAATGGTTCGCCGATGAGCCAGGCTATGAAGCTTGCCCGATAGCGCCTCGTCGCCTATAAGCCTTTTAGCCCTGCGCTCAATCGAGTCTAGTGCAGCAAGTTGGTATTTTGCAGAGCCATCCCACAAGGGGCACCAGTACTCCATGCAGGAACGGACCTGTGCTTTATAAAGATTCAGAAGCTGTCCAGGCGTGAAGTACCGCCTCACTCTGTGTAGGATTCCTAGCTTTTTTGCTGCAGTCTGAGCTCTGGACTCGATGGTTGAGCCAGAGTTGAGGTCTGACGTCAACTCCATGCCCAGAAGCTCCAGGCGGTTGGTAACTGGTAGTACATTTCCGCAACCCCGGCGGGCAATGGCTTTATGAGGCCCCGTCACTAATGCTGACAGTTCCTTGAGGCGCACGTGGAACACGACGCGCCGCCGACCCGGGCCTGTTCCTTACCCGACGGTGAGCTACCCCTGTTCACAGTCCGTAAGCCCGCGCCTACGGTGGCCGGAGATCGGACCGCGATCCCCGACGCCCAGGGCGTCTACCGCGGCGGCTGGGGCGTGAGGAAGAGAGTTGCCTCTCCCTCGCACGTTCGGCTTCCTTCGCTAGCATGACTGCTTCGCAGAAGGAGGCGACTGCATCCCATTCCCTCTCGGTCCGCACCATGGTCTGAACCAAGGCAGGGCGCGTGAGGTCGCCGCCGTCGATCACCTCCACGAGGACACAGCGGTGCTCCGCCCAAGCAGGGCACACCTGCACTGTATGCTCCGCCGTGTCCTCCGGAAAGCTGGCACATGTCCTAGGAACTACAAATACCAAGATATGTGATATCCATCAAGCCCCGCTTGAATTTTTGGTGGACATAACGGCCCATTGCCTCTAATAGAGAGGAAGTCTGTGTTCTAAGAAGTGGGAACGTTATTGCTGCATCAATAGAATCTACTCCAATATAGCAGATCGAAATCTGAATATCTAAAATCCTATTTTAAATCTCTTGCATAATGCAGCCCGCATTGCAGTAATCTTTAAAACGTAATCCTTAAATAAAGATTTAGGTTTTTAATCCTGAAATATGCACGCCATGTTTAGATGCAGCTTTTAGGCTTACAATATTTACAATGCTTTAGTAGTTTAATATATTTACAAAGCTTTAGTAGTTTAAAGCCATCTTTTTAGACAAAGAATTATTTATGACAAATTGAAAAACGTGTTTCAGTCTAAATATTAGACGTTGATACTTTATTTTTCGACTTACATTGAACTTGTCCTTTGTGAAGGCGCCTTTAATTTGTTCATTGATCCTTCTTAAAATGATACATCGTAAGAACAGAATATATTCGGTCAAAATTATCAAAATTTGCTTATGCCCTTCGTGAAATTAAAAAAAAACTACAAATCTCCACACTGCTCTGGTTACATATTATGCCTACGCATACGCATTGTTAAGTTATGGTGTAATACTATGGGGAAACAGTACACATGCACCAACAATTTTCACACTACAAAAACGACTCATGAGAATACTGGTAAACATAGAGAACACAGACAGCTGCAAACCATACTTCCAAAAACACAAACTTTTAACCCTTCCCTGTATTTACATCTTCGAAATATGCAAATTCGTTAGACACAACCAACACTTATTTACTACACGAGAACACATACAATCTCAATATACACTACGACACAAAAATAGGCTTAACTTACCTGGGGGCTCTAAACTGAAATTACACTCCACAAGCACCTTAGTAATGTCAGTAAAAATATACAATAAATTGCCAGATATAATTAAAAATGAACAAAAATAAATTAAAACAATTTCTTATCTATAAATGTTATTATGATGTACATGAATATTTCAGTGATAAATAAAATAAATGTATACAATATAGTATCTTAAAAATGTATAAAACCTATGTAGGAGTAGTTTAAGTTATAAACATATACACATTTTATTTATAATAATTGTAAAGCCCTCTTCCTCTATTATAATTTGCTGTGGTCCACAATGATCTGTAAACTATGTATATTTTTGTATGCACCTACCACCTAAGTTCACATTGTGTAACGCAATAAATGATTGAGTATTGAGTATTGAGTCCCGTAACACAAGTGCAACTGAAGGAAAAGGGTGGGTTTTTAGTTAGTAGTATGACATTGCCTTCCGCTCCAGCTACAGTTAATATGGCCGCGCGAAAAAGATATGAATATGTTGTCATTATTTTGTTTCTCATTAATCATTTTTTGGGTGCAACCTGTAATAGTAGATTTAAGTTTGTAAATAAATAAATAAGAATTAAGTAAGGATAGATAACATAATAAAATATTAAATTTTTAAAAACACTGCTAAACCTAACCATGTACTCCTCCACATCGCTGTCGTCCGGAAACGTACCCAGAAGACTTGCAGTATTGCCACGATGTATGGCAAATATTATTATTAAAAAAAAAAACATTTATTTTTGTTTATGTTAGAAAAGTTTATAACTTAAGTTATTAGATTGATTTAACATTTAAGAAGGGCCAATGGCTAAGATTACTTTAAAGCGCCCATGGCTACGTAGGTACTCCTGATGTTAAAAGTACCGTAGTTAATCTCTTCATCAAAATTCATGACAATTCCTCCAGCGACATACGCTTTTTGAACACAATAAAACCGTATCTTAAAAACCGTGTGTAACATTCAACCACGTCGCTCTCATATGCAATGATTTTATTAACACTGCGGGGCAAACATGTCCATACGACAAACATTGTCTAACCGAACAAATACTAACTTAATATACATATGTAGGCAGTCGGGATGCATTCAATTCTTCATGTTTGTCGCCAAAAGCGCAAACAGCCGTGTTTTTTCAATATAAAACACACATATGTACATACCTACAGTTTACTTGGCGCTTCCAAGAATTGTTTGATTTTACCTTGCTGAATAGTTTTTACGCTTTTCCTATGTAATGTGATTCCCACATTACATAGGTTGTGTAGGTACTGTTTTTTGTGTGGTCTTTTAATTTAAAATGACGGGAAACCTTTCATTTCGTGAGCTAAAAGATGATGGACGAGTATCAAAAAATATGAGAAAAATAAAACTGCTCTTTACTGCTGAAGATGAAACGTTACACATAGAAACAATATTAAAAGGAAATAAACTGATTAAGGGACCCTTACATGGCCACATTATAAGATTTTTCAAGCTCGTTTCACGATTGGACTACAAGACGAACGGCGATGCGCCATCGTTACATGGTGGACATCCCAACCATACTTATAAAACGTTTTGGGAATACTTTCATTGTGCGTACAGCTAAAGAGTGGAATTTCCTGCCGTAGTCTTTGTTTCCTGATGGATATAACCTGAGATTCCTTAAGTTAAACGTGATTAGGTTACATCTAGGTAAGCGTGCTTCATCTCCAAACAAATCGTCGCTTACCAGTGAGACGGTGGTCAAATCGAACCTACCAACATTAAACGAAAATCCTTTGTGGTTGTATTGAACCACATAAGGCATTACTTAACCATGTCGCTACCCAATTTCCTATAAAACCAATAAATGGGAAGAAGGTATTACACGATATTTTGTGCGTAACAAAAAAATAATGTACCTAAATTATTTCTTTTATCCTTTGCGAAGAAGGGAATCGTTCTCGAATCCGTCGTCGTTCGACAAAATCCTTTTGATGGCTATATAAGCTTATTTGCCTATAAGGCTTACGATAGAAGTTGGTCTTTGTCCCATCCATGAATATTGATGGTTGATTGCGAAAGTTCGTGATTGACTTACAAGTTTGCATTTGATGAGAGATTATGTTTTTAGTTGTTAGTTCTATGATCTCTTTGAATGATTCGAGGCCCGTTGTATACCTAGCTAGAGTTTAGAAAATTACTGCGGCAAGGATTCACGAATGCTTTTTTAAATTTTTAGTTTAATGATGCGCAAAAGTTTTAGGGTTTTTAAAAGATTTTATTTTTGAGCTTTGGAAGCTAGAGAGCCCAATTTACTAGAAATAGTAAATACTAAACGTATTTATCTAGACAAAATTTATTAAGAACATACTAAATTTATACTTTAGTTAATACATTTAGATTATGCTTAAGTGATTTATTTTACTGATTATAGATAGGTGTTTTAATATCGGACTTTCGAATAATCGGAATTTCAAACTCATTTAATATTGTTATATCCATAATTATAAATGCGAATGCCTGTCTATTTTTCTGTCTCTTATGTTTTACGTTCACTGCTAAATCGGTGATCTGATTTGGTATACAGAAAGTTTTAGACTGTTTATTGTAGAAGCTATTTTTTTTTAACAAACTGCTTCAATACTGAGTATGAAAGTTTCCACAAAACCATAGCCACAAAAAGGAAGTCGCAGTCAGCAGTAAGCCATTAATCAATCCTTCAGTTAAAAACATACCACAACAGAAAAAAAATCCTTTTATGTAATGAAAATGATTTACAAGACAGTTCCCAGTCCCGCGGACCCTCATAATATCGACTTTACCCAAGCAATGCTTTCAATCCTGGAGAAAATGATATCTCGTTTGATGTGCTAGCTCTATACATATTTAAATGACTCAAATATTTCTCTACTACCGAGTTGCCATGTTTTTTTGTTTAGCCTGTATTTTTTGGCCACGTAGATGTTTTATGATGTAAGGAGATTTGTGAGCCTTTTTCCGCAATGTTATTAAGTTTTTGGGAAGTTGGTTATTCGGAGGGAGAGGTGGTGGTCGTCTTATTACGTTTGATTTTTATTTTACAGATTTACTGAAGTCAATATACAGTTTTATTGAACTGTTTTTATTCAATTAGGCTACAGAAAATACCAGTGATACTCACACAGTTATGTCACACATGAAAATAGTCATGTTGCAAAAATTTTGTTTCAATATTTATTCTTTCTTTTGTTTTTTTTTTTTCAAAACACATTTGTGTTTTGTTCCTGTTAGGCTCGCAGCAATGATGTGTTCGAAGATGAAGCACGTTTACCTAGAAGTTGTTCACTCTTGGATTGAATGCCCCAGTATGTTGCTAGCAGTAAACACAAAGATTCATATTCCTCAGCTGTACATGCAATGGAAGTATCTTCCTACCCTTGCTTTAAACCGATTTATTTAAGTCCTAATCCGGTTTATTGAACTGCTTGAAAGCCTACCCTTTACACCCGTCAGGCAGATATAACAGACGCCATTTTGCAAAAAAAAACTACCGGTCTACCACACGCATTGCAAGGTACCATCCACACTTGGTATCGTCGTACCAAGTGGTTCTTCTCCATATTTATGGTGCGCACAGCCAAGATGTGGAACTTTCTGCCAGCTTGTGTGTTTTCTGCCACATATGACCCGTCAGACTCGCCCATGAAGGGTTGCGTTAACTACGCCAAATAAATTTATTTTTCATAGTATTTGTATGAATTACAAACTAAGTTAAATTTGCGGTTTTAGAAAATATACTATATCTCAAAAACAATTTTCGTTGAAAGTTTACATTAAGATCTACAGCATATATTATTTTTATTTTAAGATTTTTCCGTCTATTATTATAGAAGTTAGAGGGGGGGACATACATATTTTACCACTTTGGGAGCATAAAGCGTATATCTTTTAAACGATTTACTTTATGAAAAAGTAGTTTTAGAAACCACAATGTCATTTTAAAGACCTTTCTATAGATACCACACACGCATAGATTTCATGAAAAAAAAAATATTTCCGTTTTAGCTCCATGTATGAGGAGCTTCATTTTAAATATTTTTTTTTTCTTGAATCGGAAAGCGGTTCACAGAATACATCTACCTACCAAGTTTCATGTGTATAGTCGTAATAGTTTCGGAATAAAATGGCTGTGACATACGGACGCACGGACAGACAGACAGACTTGACGAAACTATAAGCGTTCAGTTTTTTGCCATTCGGCTACGGAACCATAAAAAGAATAAATTACGTCACCGTATTTTATTTCTTTCTTTTCTTTTAATGGCGTTCATGATACACCAAGTCTTAGAATGAATGATGAACGTTTTAGACGTAAGGTTTAATAAAGATACGATCTTGATTAGCCTTGGAATCTAACTGTCTACGACCATATTTCATTAAGAAATTACACTGATTAATGAGCTTACAAAATTAGGAGGCCTAGATTCTAGACAGGTTTGGTTTGGTAATGAAATGAATCATTTTTAGGAGGCAATTGTTTGGGTTTAGCAGCTGTATTTGTTTAAGGCGTTTTAATTAATAAATTAAACTGAAAATTGTATCTATCGTTCTAGCTAAATAAAATGAAGTTTCCGGTGAAGTAATATTCTTAATTTTTTAAAGTCTGCGTAGTGTGTGTGTTTATTTTCTGGGTTTGGGTTTTTTCGAATCTGAAGTGTTTGCAAACTGTATCGTGTTCCGTATCAAATGAAAAGGATTCTTGGGTTTTACTATAGTTCTCCGAAATTACTGAGGCTGTAATTGAAATAAAAAATACAGAAAACAGTTCTTTACTTAAATACTTCAGTAAAACTTCTTATGAATCTATGAAAATCTGTAGATATTGTAATTTTATGCCATACAAAATACAACATGGAGAACATGTTTGTCATTGTAAAAATAAATAATTTATAAACCCTCTTATTCGTAATATCAAAAACCTTAAATAAGCGAGTCCAACTCGCACTTGACTGGTTTTGTATCACGACCCTACCAAAGCATAGGTTTTATCAAAAGCATAAAATAAAATCCGTCTATTCGTTAACCAAAATTAATTCAACAAACCTAAGTGAAAAATAATACAATTTCTCTTTTCATAACTGTGATAAAAACGCGGCGTAAATATTCCAATTGTCGTCCGACTAAATACGTCGATTATATTTTCACACATCCCATTTTCGTCAACGTCCCTCAAATGGCCAAGAACGCTGAGGTAAACGGCACAATTGTTGTCCAGTGGCCCCAGGTGTTTCGCCCGAACACCGCATTTCTCCGCGTCATACCAATCCTGTTTTTACTATACAACGTAGAATTTATGTGTTTATGTTTGTTCGTATGTTCGTGGCGCATAAAGTTTTAGTACAACTGCGGTTTAGTTTGATGCAAAAATATGAATTTTAGTTTTTATCACAACGATATGAAATTTTTCGTGGGTTTACGTGAAATGTAGGGTAGGTATACGTTTTTTAGTTTTATTCTTGTTTTGTTTTATGTGTCGCTTTGTTGTTTGATCTGGGGTACCTAAACCTGTGACAATTTATCGTTTATTTAGATTTTGAAACGAAAAATGTTATTGTTTCATCATTGTCTAAAGTTTAGCTTATTTGAAAGTAATATAAATTTTTGTTTAAGTTTAACACTTCGTCGTAATCATTCATCTGCTTGCTCGAGTAATTGTATTTTCTCGGATGTCGCCAAGGCCGTGTTTATAGAAAGAAACCGGTCTTAAAATCATTAGCGCTTTTGTTTTTATGTTCTAAAACATACTCTCCTACCACTTACATATTCGTAGCTGAAACAACATTAATTGCGTTTCGTTGTTTGAATTTGTGCATATTTTTCGCGAAATCAAATATTACGAGCTCCACATTTTGTGCTGTTCATAGCAAATAATTAATGTAAAAATAACTTCCAAAATGTTTAGGTTGTCAGGGTTTTAGAACAAGAATCCTGGACGTAAATTTATTTATTTAAACTTTATGTACAATAGTGGTTCATGGGCGGACTTAATACAACAAGGCATTCTCTACCAGTCAACTTTTGGGTTAAAGAGACCACAATGTGGTAGGTGTACAAATAAATAAAATGTCATAAATATCAATATACAAACAAATAAGTATTACTTAGGTATTTCTCATCTTCGTGACTTATCTTTTAGGTACCCGTTATACAGATGGATTTAACATCATTAAGCTCAAAGAAAAAGCAAGCTCGTTCATCAAAAACTGCCAGCCCTTTTAATATACAAAACAAAAAATTAATCATCAATTGTCATCAACACAGGTGTGTTTCATTTTACAATTCACTCGCTCCCGTACAGAGGGAGCCACTATAAATCATGCTTAACCGTGCCTCCGGGGATTGTTCGCGTTTCTGCTCGCCTTCCCATCAAATCCCATTAGTTTACCGCCGGTTAATGAGTCTAGCTTTTCTTTTATTTTCCCTTCGTTTGTGGTAATTAATGTTGAATTTGTTAATGTGCGTCAAGTAGGTTTTTGTTTGGTGTTATTATGGATGGTGGGTTTATGTCAGTTATCTTTCATATACTTTGTCTTAAGTTTTAGAGGTGTTTCTGAATTTCAGTGTTTTGTTTATTATTATACAAGACTTGGCAATCATAATATAAATTATAAATTCATTTATAATTCGTCTATGTACCCTCTTTTTATATTAAGTTCAACTAAATAAATTTTGTTTGTCTATGGCACCAGATGCAACTGTCTGAGTCTCTGAGTGCTTATTATAAATTAACCAGCATCTTAAACTTAATTCTAATGATACAAATAAAACAAGGGTCAAAAACAGTAAAGATAACAACTACTTAAAGTCATTCTTAAATTAGATTGATGAATATCCATACGATAATATTTCAAAGAAGGATATAAATCAAGCATACACACACGGGTGGTAATATAAAAATGAGAAAGTATACAATCCAAGTCTAATGTCAACTTTAATACTTACATTGAAAGTACATTTTCCAATGACATATGTGAATAAATAAAGGTCATAAATGATTATGAATGCGAAGAAATCTAAGCTATAGGTAATGGAAATAAGGGTAGTAATCCTAGAGCATGATAAATTGAAATTTCAAGTGGCTGATGTATAATGCTTATCATCCAACTTAACTGTAAACCGAGAACCTTACACTTGGGCTGTCATTAATCTACTCGGTCCGATTAATTTCGTTTTAATCTCGATAACGTCCCGGTGTAATTTCATTTCTGTGAGAAAAAATTAATTTATTGCACCGATGTAATTTGATATTTAAATTTTATGCCGTCAGTTCAACAAATATGTATTTTGTTTCATATGAGAATCTGTACATCAATATTGGCTACTGTTGTAGAAGGCCAAATAAGTCTAGGCAAAAATATATTCACATAATACCAGAAACACAAACTGGATTGAATCAACTGGGTCTGTAGTTGCTAATGAGATACAACACGGAGAATTCAAGTAAAAGACGAACTAAGATATACCGGAACTCTTGGGACATCAGATACAGATAAGTTTAATCACAGAACTATGAATTGATTATCTCTGTGGCTTACATAAATTAATCTCTGACAATGTTAACTAAATTCAGAACCAATTTCAACAGTGAAAATCAAGTTATTCCATTTGAAATACCACTATAACAATACAAAAATATGACGCGTAGGCAGATCCTCGTAACAACACGCTCATAAGCTTACTCAACTCCGATAACAATCAATAACTTGAAAACTTTATAGACCACTCCAACGGAACTTATGACCTTAGAGAGGGATTTGAGGCTAACATGAGGTGGAGTATTTCCTTAACGAGACACCACGCGAATAGGCACTTAGCGTATGAAATTTTCACTACGCCTTCAATACTTGAACGGCGATTTAGTGGGGGAATGCATTCGCCAAATTGTGGCCGACACGGAGTTACGATGCCTACAACTGGTAGTCTCACCTCGTTGAATAGTTGAATGAAATTTTATTCACTACGTTTTAAAAGGTCTTGAATTTTTTATGGAAACAGTTTTGTGGTTTACTTTTGAATTTGTAGTTTAATAGCACGGATTTCATCGCATTATTAACCTACTCTTAGAAAAAGACATTCTATATTGATTAATCTGCACCTCTCAAATAAAAAGGAAAATATAAATCCTGAACTTAGAATACTGAGCAAACCCCATTTAAATGATTCAACAGTTCAACATATTAATATTTAGTTCCTTGTTCGTAAATAAATCCTTAAACCTAATACTGTACCTCATCTAAGACCTAGATTCTAGGTCTATCATTAATAACCTTGCTACGAATACTGAACACATTAACACTATATCAAATAGCCGAATATTGTTAGCAAACCACGGAACTCCATTTCCTTCGTAGCTCCTGTCTGAGTCTAGAATGGACGGGAAATGGTCTAGATTCTAGATCTTTATCGCACTTAGGGAAATCGGGACTGTGCCACAGAACGCTTAATATTGCTGCCTTGAATATGCCAATATTTCCAACAAAATTGGTACATTACCATTCTGTTTTGTAGATAGCTTATTTAAGTACAACGGTTAGAGAATTCAGGAAGTCAAGTAATAGTGCTGATTGTTATTGTGATGATATAAGTTAGACCGTCGTAGGTTACTTATTTAATTTGCTAAAATTACACTGGTCAACACAACTTTTGATTCAGATGAAAAACGATTATTATATCGTTATTTCTAATAATTTATATATAAATTCCATTAAATAAAAATAGGAGCTCACCGGTATCGGAAACAGGGTTTAAGCTACTGGCAGTCAGGGCACCAGAGAGAGGTATCTCCTCACGACACGCGCCGTGTCCAGGAGTACCGCTTTCTGAAGCAAACCCTTGATCCAGCCGCCTAACGAGAGCCTCCTAAGGCGTTACTCGAGGCTCTTGGCCATCCATTGTTATAATTATTTTTGTATTGTTATTCTATTAAGTAACTAGGCCAGTTACTTAAAATAATAGAAAAAAATAATAAACAATGAGTAATTAGTAATTATGGTACCATAATTCACGATGAAGTAACTATCTAAGAAACGTGCTAGGATTAAAGTCTGTTAATACCAGATAAAAAATAAGCTACAACCTTCAACGAATTCCTATATTCCTAAAACAACATTGATACCCATAAATATTCTGTAAAAGTATTGAACAAGACATTTCTCCGGCGTTAATGTAAAAACGACTTTCTCAGCATAACTAAGTGGAAAAATTCTTTTAAGCACAGTACTTGGTGGCTACTTGGTGGAACAGGCTGTAAACGGGGTGGGACCAGGCCCGACCTGTTTAAGGCCATGAAATTTTAACCCCGCCTGCGACGCAAGCCTGGTTGCTTGGGGTGTGGTGTAAAGACTTAGCTGATGCGATCTTGGATAGTTGATAACAGTAAAAATTGGTTTTAGAAACACCTAAGGGAGTTGCTTGGGAATCAATGTTGTTATTATAGAATTTAACGAGGATACCTATACGTTTGTCTATCTGAAAAGAATTACCTGCCTACCGTCTCATCAGTTTCTTATGAAATAACCTTTAGTCTGTGTGTATTCTTTTTCAACCGACGACAAAAAGAGGAGGTTATCAATTCGACACGTATATTTTTAACTGCCATGTGTACATTATTACATAAATGGGAAGGTACATAGTAAGTGATATATTTGGTTGTAAAACATGACGAATGCGGTTGAAATGTTATCTTGTTTATAATATTCTGTATTTAAAATCATCCACAAAGTTGCCATCAAAAGTTTAAACACCAAAGATTGACTCTTCCCGCCGGTTTGTTAGTTCTAAGTTTCCCAACTTCATATTTCACTTCAGTTTATTTCCAAAGCCTTTCAAAACATTAATTATTATTAATTAATTATCCCGCTCTCCTTTACAAACTTTGGCCACGTCCACTAGAATGCACTGGCCATTCCACTCAGGCCATTTCTAAATTTAGATTGGACATAACCAACGATCCTTTTAAAGAATAACTGACCATCTTAGTTGTTATTACGAACGTTTAATTGCGTATGTGAAAAATGAGTAGCCATTTTGTTTTTGTCTTGTTCAATATTCATTTTTATGCGACGAGTTGGTTCTAATGCTGTCTTTTTAGTTTGGTGTCGTTTGTCGTAGTTTTTGTTATTAGCGAATTTGTTTTGTTAATAATTGTTTTCAGTTTTCTCGTATAATTTTGTTTCCATCTTGTTAACGGGTCTTACAAACTTCTAAACCTTGTTGTTTCTGAAATCCGACCACTTAGAAACGGTAATGATCAAAACAACACTAGAACGGAACCCAGTTGCTGAAACCTCTACTCAACAATTCCCACAATCCTTAACAGAGACATCTTAGCAACGCTTACACCAAAATTGATGACCCGCTGAGTTTTTGGTCCAACGCTGCTGCAACTGCAAATTCCTTTGTAAAGCAAACTGTGAAACCGGGAATGGCAAAACAAACAATCAGTCAAGAGGGGGAGTCACCCCCGCACCTGTGCTCGTCCTCCCTCCAGAGGGCTAAAGAGGAATGGACCTCTGGATTGTTACGATAAATGACTGTTTATATTTCTTCTCAGCGTTTCAGACCTGTCTGAAGCCACTTATTCAAATTTAATTCGATCCCACAAGCTCGTTTTACCGGATTTTAAATTTTTGCATTGTATTTTAATTTAATTAAAGTTGGGAAAAAAATATGATGATTTTAAATTCAAACGAGCTAACAAACCCAGATGGAGTACAGAATTATGAAAAGTATTTTTTACCAACTTTATTGCATGAAGCAGGAAAGTTATGTATCATGTTCATGATGTGGATTTAATTATAAATTGTGGTTCAACGCGATTCAAAAAGTGAATAATGCAGCCTGATAAAATGAAAATTATTTACTTAAGTATTATTTACTACAGATATGAAACTGAAAAAGAAAGTACAAAGGTGCTGCTTCTTTCAAAAGGATTTTCTTCCGGGAGATCTGCGACAGGAGTGTTGGATACGGGGATAGACATAGCGTGTATATAATACTAATTGCGCAAATTATAATATATTTTGAAGTAGGTAATAACATTGATTTTGCAAATTCTAATTTAACTTATCTATTCAAATATTCCTTGCTTCTCTTTAATCGTCAAAAATAACCAAGGAAAAAGGCAACGTTATAAAAAAACCCGGTAAGTTAAGTCATACACTTCCTGTAACTCCCACGAGCATCGAAGAGAACTCGTACGAAAACCAATAAAATTCTCTTTTCTAATAAAACGTGTACAATTGGACAATAACTCATGATAGCACCTGTGAAAGATCTCAGGGTGGGCAGTCCACCTGAACTTCAGCTGGTCCCGGGGGGCTAAAACAATTTCAGTTACGATCTACGGACCTGAGCTCTCGGACAAGTCCGAACGAATTTCCCGCCGTCGTTAAGCATAGAAATATCGTCGAAACGTGAGAATTATTCTCATCGCTGCCTCATTGATCCCTTGATCGGCTATTCCCTTTTATTTTTCTGTAATTGTGTGTAATGATGACATTACCCTGTTACAACCTTTTTATATTTATCTTTGTTCAGCAAACACCTTTTTTCAAGTTGAATTTGTTTATTTGCGCTTGATGCAATTGGGTACAAATGCGGACTTAATACCGTAGGTATTCTGTACCTCAGGCGGGGTTGCAGGACTTCCACTGCCCAGAAACAAAGCAACGGTACAGGATGGGTTTTAGTCAGAAATCTGACACTCCCTTCCGCTCCACCTATTGCGGGAGTCAATTAATATGTTTCCTCCCGACAAAAGGCATTCTACCCGTCAACTTAGGGTAGTGAAGAGATAGCGTATTCATTTATTTCATCAAAATATTTAACTTAGAGGGGTTAGTTAACAAGATTGTTAGTAATGTTAATTTTACCCACATTGCTAGTTTTTTTTTTAAGTATGTAGAATAGATGTTATTTAATAGACTTAATGAGAAAAGTACCAATCACGGACTCTGTTGGGGCACAGAAATAACTACTTAAAACTATACGTAAAATTATTTAAAAACTATTTTGGCATATAAAAAATAAACTTTACATTTTAATATTGAGATCATTAGGTACCCTATAAACCGAGGCAATAGTTGTGAGTCAGGGGCGATAAATAAAAACTGGTAACAAAATAGAATAAATACATACTACTTTAGTTACTGAAAAATGACTTATGTAATTATGTTTATTTGTTAATTAAGTAGAGCCGCAATATCCTAAATATATAAGTTTAAACTTTAAAGATATTATTTATGTCAAATCCCTATTAAATTTAGTTCAAATTGGTCAAGTTCATGTAGACCATTGCATTGCAGATTAAGATCTGCTGTCATTGTTATCACGCTTGTTTTATTTACTGAATGAACAGCATTGCCCGTGGCGTTAGGGTTCGCAATATCTTAAATAGCACAGCGATAATTTGTTGGGTTTCAATTCTGTTACTTTGAAAGCAATGATAATAACTTCGCTTGGGGCAGTGTAGTTTCACTTATCATAACTTATACAGGATATTAAGAGTCCGATTCTGAATATATGGCCGACAAATCGAGTATCTACTTCAGCATTTGTATAAGATACCATGTCGTTCTTCACCCGATTGTTTATTTTCGTGTAGTTCGAAACTTTTATCTTATACAGTCCCACAGCTGGACAGTCGTTCCATGTAGGACTTTCAGTTGCATTTTTTAGAATTGAATTCGACTCCAACATATTTGGGAAAAGGCTTGCAGATGACAAGTCCCATTGCTGGGCAAAGGTTCGTCATTTACATAAACTTGTTGGTGCAAATCAGATCTCAAAATGTCAACTACTTTTCCGTTTTTTCCCGTAGTAACCTATTATTGGCTATGTGTTGCATATTCCACTGCTAACAATGCATTTAAGCCGTTGGTTCTCCTTGTAATGAATAAATATCTATTTCTAGACCTTTTTACCCTCTGGTCATTCAATAATTACTAAATATCATCGTTAAGGATGTCAAAATTTTCCGTTAACAATTCCAATGGTATTATGGATTCCAAAATTTGCAAATACCGGCAAAACCGAAGTATTCCATTATCCGCTGCCGCAGGACTGCTCGTAAGGGCAGGGAAGATTAATGAGCTAGCTTTGAGCCCCGGATTGGCACACCTGAACCGGCTAGCTGTTCCACTGTGCATTGTTTTCTATGTAAACAGTTGGGAATTTCACGTTTTACCGTGCTGAAGATATATGGGAAATAGTTATTTAACTATTGATGGAGGGAGTTTGTTGCTTGTTTGGAAATAGCCACGGCGCATACTTCTACGCATATGTTGGTGTAGAAAGTTTATTGTTTCTGCTGTAAATGAGCCTTGCTGTGTTTTGAATTTAAGACATACATTGGTACCTTTAATATCTATGCTTTAAAAAAACATTTGTTTCATGAACGAGCAGTAGTCAATGTATCTACTAACTTTATCTATTTTTTTTTTCTGGTTGGGATTATGTCAGACTTTGACTACTGACTTAAAACCCACCCTGATACTTCAGTTCCCTTGAGTTTTAGGGCCGCGCTATCTCTATAGAATATTTCCGCAATCCTGGTAGGATCTATTAACTACCTAGGTAGGTAGAGACTACGAGGTAGGTAAGATTGATATCTAATTTTATGATGCTATCGGTTTGTAGTACAACACTTCTTCTAACTTTGCTAACAAGGTATAACAGGAATGCGAAACTAATAAGATCTAGTGAAAATATTATTGTAAAAGAAAAAAGTGACAATTCACATTTACGAACATACCAGATATAAATTTTCAGACTTTGCTGAAGTTAGCACGCCGTAAAAACTAGGCAATAACAGAATCTTATCCAATTTAACACCTTTCTGCTCAAACGTGTTCAAGAGTTCAACGAAGAGTTTATATAAGAAAAAAAGGTATATATAATCCCTTCGTTATCGAAAACTTGAACAAAACTGACTCATTAGGAGGAGAATGGACTTGTCCAGTGTTTAATCCGGATTTAAGGAGCAAGTTCATCTTACTCGGAGTTTGTCTTCGTCATTGGGCGCAGGTGGCTGCAATGCATCCCCCGCCTTCCCCGTACTGAGCTTACGTTCCACGATAACATATACTGTCACATCCCGTGATGAATTGCTTATTAGATTGTCGGCAGCATTCCCGTTTTCTGCTTATTTTCGTTCCAATAATCCCGTCCCGTGTTTTTATTTCGTGTAAGAAATTTATTGACGGCCGATTGTTGGTGCGTTTACCCTATTAAGTTGTTAGTGTTTTGTTTGGTGTTGGTGAGCCGTGTATGTGTGCGGTGTTGGCGAGCTATAAAAAATATAATGGATAGCCAATCATCGCGCCTAGCCCTAATAATTTTACAGGCAATATTTTATGGGCTTCTACCATAATAGTGTTATATTGAGCATAAAAATGTGCTGCATTTTGCACACTAAAGATTTTATATAACGATGGACTTTTGTGAGCATGGTAGTATTTTATGTTCTGATGAGCTTACATTAAATGTTAAATTAACACTTTAGTAAAACATTCCACGTAATTACGCAATTATGGAATTATATTCTCACTCACACCTCAACGCATGGATGCGGAATGTCCATAAATTAGAATTTATATGTACTTTCAATCTTAATTGCATTTCTGAGAAAGACTTAATTTGAACAATGTTTCAGACACAATTATGACTTTTTTACTATATAATTACTAACGATTTTTTTCTTCTTGTTGCAGATGCAATCTCAAGATGAGCCCGGAATTTGACCACAGTCAACCATTAAATCTCTAGCAAGACCCCTGCAACCACCAACCATGTCTGACCACCCAAACTTGGACCCGGTCCCAGAACCTTCTGGAAACCCAATAACAACAAAAAAGAAGAGTCTACAAGACCTCAAATATCTTCTAGAAGATAGAGGATATAAAAGAAGAGCATGTAAAGAAAGAAATAGCAGTAATAGTTGTGACAATAATTGTAAAGAATATAGTGTAGTGAATGAAAGGTTTAGTAAAGGATGTTGGTGCTTTAATAGGTTTAAAACTGTCATGTTTTTGTTATTAGTGTTTCAAGTGATTGTTGATAATGTGCACGCCAGGAGCTCAGGTAAGTGTATCTTTAACATTTATAATTTTCGTACTAACATTATTATACTTTTGTTATTTAATACCAGCTTCTGTCCGGGGCTTCGCTCGCAAGAGTTTTATTTCAGTAAAAACAAAATAGCCTATTTCAGTATCCAGACCATCAGCTATCTCCGCAGCAAAAATTACGATGCACAGCAATACCAGTTTTAAATTTTCTAATATCTTTATTTTATGATTTCAATACTTTCTCCGCGTCGTCGTGCTTCATTGTCTTGGCGTTCTTCTGATGATCGCCACTGTTCATTCCAGCTTTCTGGAATTGCAGTGGTTGGAATAGAGTGTCCAAAACTACTGGTCATACTTCTGAGGAATCTTTAGATAATAGAAAAAGTCCTCAATAATCTTTGAGTCAAGCAAGTCAAGACGTGCGAAAGCATTGAATACATTTTAAACTTTGCAACCCTATTATAATTGGCAATCAAAATTTTCGCAAAATCATCAACAATTCTTAAACGTCAATTTCACACTATTACAAAGCTTATAATCATTGTCAGTGACTAGTGAGTAAATTAGTAATGAAGAAGCGTGCGTGCCTCCTGTTGCGAATAGAATTGGATTAACAAAATCTATCAAGTCTAATATAGAAATCGATTAGTAACTACAGGCCTTTGGGTGACAAATTTTTACAAACATTTAAATGGTTAGATCTTATAAACAAAAAGTGCTTGGGCTGACTTTTTTTGCGGCCTTCTTAGAAATGGTGCAAAAGGTGCCCGTCGTGTTGTTAGAATATCTATGCTAATATTATAAAGCGCATAAGTTTATTTGTTGGTTGAAACGCACTAATCTTCGAAACTACTGAGTGGATTTGGATGAAATTTGGTATGGAAGTAGTTTGAAGCTTGAGGCTACTTTTTACCTGACTGAAAAATAAAGAGGGTTATGTTTTATCGGGATAAAGTCCACGGGAGTGACCCCGCGTGACTGCTAGTATTATAATAAAATAATCTTTATTACGTTCACCAGAAAGAAAATATTTATTAAAAATGATAAGAAAAGGTATGATAACATAAGGTGTTAATAATGCTGTCTATTTTGTTCACTTATGATCTGAACTAAGTTTTTAATTTACAACCGACGACAAAAAAAAGAGGAGGTTAATCCGACGCGTTAATTTTTTTATTTTTTTTATTTATGACCATCGATTACTCGAAGACGGCTGAACCGATTTAGAAAATTCTTTTTTGTTTGAAAGGGTATACTTTGAAATTGGTCCCATTGCCACCAAGTCAGGATCCGATGATGGAATCCTGGAGAAATCGAGGGAACTCTTCAAATATTATAGGCACACCTATTATTATTTGAGTATTTTTTATAGTAACTGGTGTAGTTGCATTCGAAAAGCACCATTTGTGAAGTGGACCTGATGATGAACACCACAGATGGCCACTGGAACTACTCAATATATAAGTAGGAATAATAAATATTTCATGGGTTCTGCTTCGATTACTTGAATATGGTTATTAAGCACAATATGCTCGTCACAATGCATATGGTAAAGTGAAGCTGATGGTGAAGTACCAGGAGAACTCCTCAACAATAAACGGCCCAGCATTGGGATAAGCAATATTTTGTAAAAGGTTACAAGTAGTTGAGATTTAGGCTTTTGTAACTAGGTAAATTATAAATCGACCAACTAAAAGGAGTGAAATAAAAACTTTTTACCAAAAAATTAAACCGACTTCCAAAAAACACTGCAAAGTGAAAAATAACTTTAATTTCGGAAGTCGGTGCCAAAAACAAAATACAAAACTAAAGACACCGACTACCGAAATTAAAGTTATTTTTCACTTTGCAGTGTTTTATGGAAGTCAGTTTAATTTTTTGGTAAAAAGTTTTTTATTTCAATATTTCTGTTAAATTCTGAGAAACCAATTAAATAAACACGTGAACTATATTAGATTGATACTTTATAACCGCATTATTAATATGAAGCCTTTATGGATTTTAACAACATTGATTTTAGCGTATATTTTGCATGACTTCAGTGCGCTAAGCCGCCCAGCCATCTAAATGACGCATCAAAAAGAAAACGTCCCAAATACCGTTAAGTAAACAACTTTACCGTATAACTATAAACATTGACTAAGAAAAATCCTTACTCATTCACAGGTGCAAATTAAATCAAAACTAACAATGAAAAAAGTGAGTAATCATATTCTGTATACACAGACATATAAAACCCAGGTTTTACCTATTTGAGTAACAAAAGAATTACCTGGTATGAGTAAGCTTAGTAATTAGCATTTTCGAACTAAATTAACAGATTTCTTGGTATTGAGAAGAATTTTGGGTTACCGAGACGCAAATACATGAATTATCTAGGCTTAGCAATTAGCGAGTTTCCTGGTATGAAATAAATTTGCAAGTACTCAACTTTATACCCACGACTTCATTCGTGCGGGAGGTTTTCCCGTTTTATTTCCGAGGTTAGAGGAGGTTATAAGGCAACATAATTGTAGATTTTCCCTATAACCTCCTCCTTCTTCCAGTGAAAGCATACTCCCACTAAAATCGGTTTAGCTGTTCTAGAGATTAGCCCGGACAAATAGAATGACGAACAGAAATCAACAAAAAAATGATTGTGTTTTAGTATCGTGTACTTAAATAAATAATTTGAAATGACAGAAACTGCAACTTTATTCATAAAGTTAAAATTATATTTATTGGTATCATAATAAAATGTATATACCTAATTATGATTATCTTATTATGTCCCTACTGCTTGAATATACGCCTCCTCAATGTGCGAGGGAGAACGATGTAAAATCATACTGACCCAGTGTGGTTTGATGAATGCCATATACGTTTAAACTTTAGTTTCTACGTTCTTTTCACATGTTGTTTTCCTTAAATAAGAGAAATAAGCTAGGTACCACGCAAATTACACACTTACCTACTTAGATTTAAACCCACGATATACACTCAAAACTACTCATTCCAAAAGTATGTTCTAATAATATGTTAACATAAATTACTAGCGACATTTCCACCCAAGAGTAAACAAAAATAGCTATCCGTATAGCAAATTACGTTTTGCAAATAAAACACATTCTATCAAACGATGGTAATTAATTCTACCAAGTCCTTTCTACGCGAGTCGTGAATATAGGTATACGATATAAGCAGTACGAGGCGACTTTAAGTCGTGAGACTGCGACTTTCAAGGACCTCTTACGACGATTTCTGAAGTTGCCAACGATTTGAATAAACGGGGGGAATAAGAGAAGCATTAGAGAAGAAAATAATATTAAAAAATTCAAATCTAAATTAAAAACTATTTACTTAGCACCCTACCTTAATGTTATTATTGTATTTTTAAGTTAATTAGTTATATAATATATTTATTAATTATATACATAAGTTAAAAATAGATTATAAATTGATTCCACACTCAAACTGTCTGTTCAGTTTTGTGGGACATTGTTGTAAATTATAAAAATACTTTGTACCTTGTAAACAATAAAATAAAAATAATAAAAAAGAGTAGAATTGTATAAGTTTATGTATTAACTTATTTATGGATTTAAATTGTAGTTTCATTGAAACACACATAACAATTCACGAGAAATCGTAATCTAAGTAGGATTACTTACTAGCTGTATATGTTACTATCTGTCTACTATCGTCCGCTGTATAAAAGTATTTTTCACGCAATTAAACTAATCTTCTTTATACCTATCACGTCTTGCAACGAATTTTAAAATAGTGACCCCCACAATATTGTAACAGTTGAATAATAAACCTTCGGAGAATTGGAAGTCAGATTTTAAGGGTTCTGATTATCTGTAACATCTGCATTCTTGTTACAAATAGTTGTCCTCTAATCTAACGTAAGCTTGCTTATCTGGTCTAAAACCTCAGCTCTTTGAAGCAAATTACATCAACATTTGCGTCTAAATTTTTTACATTTCTATATTCAGACTTTGAACGTCGTATAAAATATGTTTATAAACGTTTCTAAAACCGGATAATATAACCGACCCTTTCAAAATTCGGTACATTCATCTCACTAATCGATTCGCTCGCAAAGCTGATCGGATACGAAAAAAAAACGAAGCAAATTGGATTAGCTGCAGACATCGTTGAAAAAATTAAATTGTTATTTTCCCTAATTGCTCGCCACGGCTCAAAGGGACGAATGAAAAAGGTCCCATTGCGTCGGAGTACGTTTAATACGCTATAGAACAAATCTACAGGCGGATTGTGGATAAAAAGACTTGCAAAATGTCTGCAGGTAAGCCGAGTAGTCCAATCATACCATAATCCATTAAGATTTTGCTCCGCTTCGACGCACACACTTCCAAACTCCCGCGAGGTAAATATTTCAACCTCCCCTCCAGCTTTCTCTAGTATAATATATTCTACACCCCCCAGACCTCATCTTTCCATCCCTATTTTGCATGAAGGGGGAATTTAAATTGTGTAATCTAACTTTCAATTCATTCATACATTCAACGCCATCTCTCGGTGATAAATTGAAACTGGGATGGATTCTTACAGTCATTTAGCTTTTGGACCAGTCGTGGAGCGGTCGCGTCGGCAAACGTTGCGGGATTGATATGGAAATGTGGTTCCCACGATGTTTTCACTGCGTTTAAGTAGTTAAATAACTTCAGTGGGTCAACTTTGCAAGCTTATAATATCTAGGGCACATAAAATTACCAACTTTGTTACACTGTGTAATGAAGTAGTTTCAGCATGGCACCAACTAACCTTCCAACGTGTCTTGGTATAATTAAATGTTTATATTATGTTTGGAAAATAAATTCCTCTGAGGTTACGCAGAGAATATTGTTTGCCAAGTTATTTAAGTAGAAAATAGTTAGATACTCGTCTCACCTAAAAAGGATTCTTTAGTTCATAGAAATAACATCTTTTGTAACCCTGAAATACTTAACCCTTTCAGCTCTTACTCAAGTGCTTTCAACAAGTTTGTATTAATAGAAAACACGTTCATACAATAACACGTTTCTGAATCAGGAAAAAGTTTTTATCCGGTCATTATAGCCTAGCCCACAAAACCACCAATCAAAAGAAAAATCACAAAGATACGGATGGCTCTGTCAAATATCATTTTTGTCACTTTTCACAGGCTTTCTTTTATGCAATTCGACTTCAATCCCTTTATCTTCATTTAGAAAACCATTTTTCATGTTTACCTCCAATCCGTTTAGTAGAAAAAGAAGGTTTTTTTGCTTTATGAGCTAAAGTTCTCATTTTCCAAATGTGCCGTTAACAAGATTATATGGCGATACAACGAGTGCTTTTTCTCTTTGTAATGAGATGTCTCTTTTACCTTTTTTCCTCATTGATTGTCAAGAGAAATAAAGGGGATTTTGATGTCCTCAATTTACTACATTTCACGTGTCTTTAAAGGCTGGGACGAAGCTCATTAACAGGTTCTGATAACGTTGAAAATTAAGGGGAAATGGGGTGAAATGTAATTCTATTCCGGTTCGAACTTTCTTAGAAAATGTTAATAAAGGAGTCTTATTCATGTTCGGGCATATTTACGAGCAGAGTTCCCAGATCCCAGCTGACATAGCAAATATTGGTCTCAAAGATGAGTTTTGGAAACCAATCTCGGTAGAACTGGATGTAAACATGTTTTGGTTACACCAGAATCGGAACCGAAGTTTGCTTCAAAATATAATAAAAAGTGTGTTTTAATGAAATATTTTCAATAGAAGCCAGAACAAACAATATTCAGTTATATGACAGAAAAATCTAAAATACTTACTTTCAAATAAGCAAGAAATTCATACTACATAATAATAGTATAAATTAGAAAATGTGTTTGTTTCTCGTTCTTTCATGTTAAAACGATACAACTCATTGAATTCGTTATGGTTAGAGTACATTTAGTAGTAGTGTCATATAATTATGAATGATTTTAAAAATCCCCCATTTCAATCAACTCCTGCCTTATGAACCGTCCATACAAAACCGTTCTCTCCATTTTTCAATCTAGCTAAAAATAGAAGAAAAGGAATTCCTTGTTCGTCCTCACAATCAGTGCTAATGAAAGGGTCCTCCTGTCCGTTTATCACTGAATTATCTCCGCACGTCTGCCCATCTATACATTTCTACCTCCGGAATTACTGAACCGTTTTCCGAGAGGTGTAAATCCAGACTGTTTAATGTGATTTTCATGTCTGGGGATTAAAAATACAGTTTGTGCTGATTTTAATCGGGAAGGATTTGCTTTTCTACTCGATTTGAGTTGTAATGTTTCTTTTGCGAATGGTTCTGTTCTTATCTTAGTAACATTACGAATTATACGTCTGTGTCTGTTTTATTTTCAACCGACGACAAAAAGAGGAGGTTATCAACCGACGACAAAAAGAGGAGGTTATCAATTCGACGCGTATATTTTTTTTTTTTTTTTTTTAATGTATGATCATCGATTACTCGAAGACGGCTGAACCGATTTGGAAAATTCTTTTTTTGATTGAAAGGGTATACTTCGATATTGGTCCCATTTTCATAAACGTCAGGATCTGATGATGGGATCCTGGAGAAATCGAGGGAACTCTTCAAATATTATAGGCACACCTATGTCGTTTTGGGTATTTATTACAGTAACTTGTGCAGTTGCTCTCAAAAAGTACCATTTGAGGAAGTGGAACTGATGATGAAGACCACAGATGGCCGCCGAAACTACTCAATAATAAGTATTGAGTGGATTGCGATTCGATTACTTGAATATGAATGTTACACACTTTATGCTCGTCACAATGCATATGGTGATGTAGAACTGATGGTGAAGTACCAGGAGAACTCCTCAACAATTAACGGCCCAGCATTGGGAAAAGCAATATTTTGTAAAAGGTTATAAGTAGTTGATAATTAGGCTCTTGTAACTAGGTAAATTAAAATTAGACCAACTAAAAAGAGTGAAATAAAAACTTTTTACCAAAAAATTAAACCGACTCCCAAAAAACACTGCAAAGTGAAAAATAACTTTAATTTCGGAAGTCGGTGCCAAAAACGAAAATACAAAACTAAAGACACCGACTACCGAAATTAAAGTTATTTTTCACTTTGCAGTGTTTTTTGGGAGTCGGTTTAATTTTTTGGTAAAAAGTTTTTATTTACAACTGTTCAGTGTGGTAGAAGGAAAAGTTTTATGACAGAATATTATCCCTAATACAGAGATTTGAGAGCTCGTGACCTCGTGGCTAAATAATAACAGCCAGATGGGTTGATTTTCAAAGTTAAGCAACGCTTTCCGAGGTCAGTCGATAGATGGGTTACCTTAACATATCGAGATTCCTTTGTGCCGTGGAAAGCACGTTGAGCCATTGGCCCCAGCCTTCTTTTTACCCGACTGCGCCAGAAGGAGGGTTATGTTTTTCGAGAGTATGTATGTATGTATAATTGTTTTGCACGCTCTGTGGCCTGAATGGCTCGACGGATTTTAGCTTGAGAGGTATCGTTATATTTGTATTGACTGTGAAAGTGACACTGGGTATATCAAAATAAATTAAAAAAAAACCAAAATGGCGGATTTTTGGCGCCATATTATGCCTTCAAAAAAGTTTTTTTTCTCAAAACCTATCGAGTGGGGTATCAAAATAAAGGGTTTTAAAAGGTGATTACAAACATATATCCAACCTATGGTTAAAAGTAATTCTAAGTGACAAATCGTAAAAAACACATATCAAGAACTAAATCGTCTGCGAAATCTTTCACATTTGTAAACTAAAAACCTGGAAATGAAAAAAGTATTTAAAAAAATTAAAAAACCCGACTGCAACCTTATACTAAAACTAACTGAAAAGCTAATAAAAACAAGCCCATTTCAAATTAAATAAAAGTTGGAAGCAGTCGGGGCCCATACCATTATTATAGTTTCAAAATCAAATGGGTCCCGCCTGCTTCCAACTTTTATTTAATTTAAAATGGGCTTGTTTTTATTAGCTTTTCAGTTAGTTTTAGTATAAGGTTGCAGTCGGGTTTTTTAATTTTTTTGATTACTTTTTTTTATGTACATCTTTGACAGTCGTTACGCTAGAAAATCTGACAGTAGTTTGATAGCGGGGTATCACAACGCCAACATCCAAACTACGGGCTACTACTGATAAATTTCTTACAGAAAAATCCAAAAGCACTTTTTGTACGACCTGGGAATCGAACCCGAGTCCTCGTGCACAGTAGTCGCGCTTGCAACCACTCGACCAACAAGGCAGTTTATCCCAAAATTATACAGATAAAACACAAAAAAATTGTAAAACTATTTTGTCTAAACACGCCATACCATAATATGGTATCAGTCGTTCTGGAAACATTTACTTACAGATTTTCGTATATATTGCAAACGAAAAAATTGTATCGCAATGTTCATCTACCCACAACTGTCGTAAAACTAAACTGAGAGGAAAAACTTGCTTTATGTGCTGGCAAGAGAAGAAAAGTTTATGTTACATAGTTCATTACCAATCTCGTAAAAACAATGTCCTGTGTAGTTTTCTTAAAGTTGTATGTAGGCTTATCACGCTACAGGGAAAAAATAAACCTGGGACGATGTATTTCTTAACAAGAAAACACGTCCCGTTTGATACTAAGTACTCAATAATAACTAAAACTAGCAGTGGCGCGGGGCTTTGCTCCTGTGGACTTTATTGCGATAAAAACATAATCCTCCTTTTTTGCAGTCGGGTAAAAAGTAGCCTATAACCTTCCTCAAGTTTCAAGTTACTACCGTACCAAATTTCATACAAATTCAGCCATTACTTTTGAAAATTAGCGCGTTCAAACAAACGCAAACTTTTCAGTTTTATAATATTAGTAAATATGTGTAATATTATATTGCGAAAAAAAAAATGGAAAGTATTGGAAGTAGCTTGTACCTTGAGGAAGGTTATAGACTTTTTACCCGACTGCTAAAGAAGGAAGGTCATCCTTACTAATTTATTTATTTATGTACTTTCTTACTAATATTATAAATGCGAAAGTAACTCTGTCTGTCTGTGTGTTACGCAATCACGCCTAAACTACCGAACCGATTTTAATGAAATTTGGTACGGACATAGTCTAGAGCCTGAGAAAGGACATAGGCTGCCTTTTAATGCGAAAAAAGGGCTGTAAGAGGTTGAAATAGGGGATGAAAGTTTGTATGGAGATTACGTCATTTTTAAAGCTAGAAGCTTGAAACTTATTTTTTAGACTTTTGATTAGATATTAATAAATACGACATTCAAATTATGTATGAGTTTTATTGTCAAAATAATTAGTCTAGAAAATTAAAATTGCTGCTGAGTCACTATTCCGCGCGGACGAAGTCGCGGGCACGCTAGTATGTTTGTTTGTTTTGTTTTATAAAGTTCTTTATTAACGTAAAAGGTTTACATAATAATTGTAGGACTTACATACTAAGCAACAATTAATAAATCTAAATAATTACACTTTTACAGACTATAGGCGCCTTTTTAAGTATTTAAATAAGCAAGAATATAAACTATTTACAACATAAATCATCATACTACTACATCTATAATGTTGAGCATATGAAATCATTGAATTGATTTCACTTACATAATTAGGGGGTAGGAGAATTTAAATACGCGCAAGCGTAAGTGCTACTAGATGACGCTAGTATGTAATAATTATGTATCGTAGATGCTTTACCAATAAATTTTAATTTTATTTATATCCTGATGGTAAGCGATGTAGTACAGTCAAAGATGAGCTACGCAAGCTATCCTAGAAGTAACCACTTCTCTCTTAACTTACATACCCCATTATTTTTCTGGGTGAGAAAATCTTGACTTGACTCCTCCCGTTTAGGGTGGAGCGGAAGGGAGTGTCAGGCTTCTACTGACTAAAAACCTACCCTGTTCTTTTAGTTGCCCTTGTAGTACTTACAGACCCTTCACTATAGCTATTAGTTAACGCATACTTCGGCAGGAAATTCCTCTCCTAAGTTAAATGCACAATTCCGAAGGAGGAGGCGGGCCGCGTGAGGGAGAGGATGGCGTCCTCCCTCCAGCCCAGCCGCAGTGGTAGACGCCCACGGCGTCGGACGTCGGCCGACGATCTCCGGCCACCGTAGGCGCGGGCATGCGGACAGCGAGTAAAGGGCAACTCGCTGTCCGACCATGGACCATGCCCGTGTGTGTATTGTGTTCCACGCGCGCCTCAAAGAGCGTCAGCAACATGACGAGGCCCCCTCTACAGAGGGCCGAAGCCTGCCGGGGTCGTGGGACTTATCCCATTACCGTGACCCCGGTACGTAAAGGGTTATTGAAGGAACACCGTGGATTTTAGTCAGTAAAAGTCTGACAGTCCCTCCCACCCTGCTCGGGGTGGGAGGACTTATTTGATAATTTTACCACGTTAAAAAAAGAAAAGTTAAATGCACAATATGAATGGAGTAATTATCTGTTAACAAAGCTTAAGTTGATGCAGTTCAAAGGCAACTATAAGTTATAAAGCACTTTACCTTTCTAAGAAATTCACCTGTGCATCACCAAGCAATGATTCGTATTTCTCTTGTTTCTAAATATGATACCTCTCTTTTCGTATGAGGCGATTAAGGGATATGTTGACTTATCGCGTCTACTTATATCTGTTTATTTATTAATGCTGTAATTATCCCTAATCTTTCTGGTAATTATGGTATTATCTTCCTAATAGGAAGTTCATTACAAAACATAATAATATTATTCCCGCCATAATAAATTATCTTCCTGAAACTATATGTATATACAACTTTTTACTAAGTTAAAAAAAGCTTTTTACCAAAAAATTAAACCGACTCCCAAAAACACTACAAAGTGAAAAATAACTTTAATTTCGGTAGTCGGTGTCTAGTTTTGTATTTTCGTTTTTGGCACCGACATCCGAAATTAATGTTATTTTTCACTTTGTAGTGTTTTTGGGAGTCGGTTTAATTTTTTGGTAAAAAGTTTTTATTTCACTCTTTTTAGTTGGTCGATTTTTAATTTACCTAGTTAAAAGTTCCTAAATGTCAACTACTTATAACCTTTTACAAAATATTGCTTTTCCCAATGCTGGGCCGTTAATTGTTGAGGAGTTCTCCTGGTACTTCACCATCAGCTCTACATCACCATATGCATTGTGACGAACATAAAGTGCTTAACATCCATATTCAAGTAATCGAATCGCAATCCACGAAATACTTATTATTGAGTAGGTTTGGCGGCCATCTGTGGTCTTCATCATCAGTTCCACTTCCCCAAATGGTATTTTTTGAGAGCAACTGCACAAGTTACTATAAGAAATACCCAAAACGCCATAGGTGTGCCTATAATATTTGAAGAGTTCCCTCGATTTCTCCGGGTTTCCATCATCAGATCCTGACCTGGTGACAATGGGACCAATTTCGAAGTATACCCTTTCAAACAAAAAAAGAATTTTCCAAATCGGTTCAGCCGTCTTCGAGTAATCGGTGATAATACATAAAAAAAAAAAATATACGCGTCGAATTGATAACCTCCTCTTTTGGTCGTCGGTTGATAACAATGATATATGGTCACATGATCACAAGGAATCTATTCAAATAAGGTTGAAAAGCAGCATTATTTGAACGTCAAAAATTAACATGAAGATAATTCCCCTTATACGGCCACCCGTCACCACTTCCTATTTTCCTAATGAGCTAGAACGAAGTGGCGCAACTGATTCCCCATGTCTCATATCGTATCTAGTTCTACTTATCAAAATATTTTATATGTATATTATTTATTTTTGATGTTATACAAAGCTAGATAAAGCAAGACTGCCGTTTTAATATCCAGGTATATTAAAACAGCAGTCTTCAGAGTTATTTAATAATGATGAAAATGTATTTTGAATTATTTGCATTGCATTTAAATCAACCAAAAAATATGCTGTTTAATATGTTTACCGAGGCATGGAGGAATCTCCGTGTACTAAAATGTTCACCCATCCAATGGCAGATGTAGGCAAGCGTTGCTTAACCATGAAGACCGACCCAGGCTTTTTTCTGAGTGGGAAAATGATCAAATGACTCCTTTCGCTGTGGGGGGAGCGGACGGGAGTGTCAGACTTCTTCTGACTAAACACTCACCCTGCTTCCGTTGACCTTGCGTTCCGTGGCCGCGGTGTCTCGTTAGGACATTCCCGCAACCCCAGCTCGACCCAGGCTGCTGTTATTATTTAGCCACGAACTCCTTTTTATTTCTTTAATATATTCTTTGTTATATTTTATAAGCCTTTCATAGTTCATAGTTTTTTTAATTACGTCTTCATTTTCCCAGCCTCCATTATGCCCATGATGGATGCTCCAAATAACACGGAGAACCAAGTTTCGCAACGTCCGTTTTCAAATTCATTTTTTATACATCCATTTTGGTAGCCATGACAGATGGTGAATGAAGCTAAAATGGTATTGCATAGTGACCCCATTCTTTTCCATAGTTGTTTTACGTTACTATTTGCATGACAATTGTTACAATGCTTATACGTATAACATTGTGAAATGCTCCTACACCTGTTTTTAGATTTTTGTAATGTATTTTTTTGGTTGAGAAATTGTCTATTGTGTATCACTGTGGATGCAGCGGATTCTCGTTGCGAGCCTGCTTTTGATGACGTCATAGGCGGATTTTATTTTTGGCTTTATTTGAAAGACGGGTTTGAAGTTTTGGACTTTAGATTGATCTCAATGTTTTATGAATTGCTCAGTGCTTTGTTTGAGAGTAGTATCTACTTATTTTATATAGTTCAAATTATGTATATTTCTGTATCTATACTAATATTATAGCGGAAAAGTTTGTTTGTTTGTTTGTTTGCTTGAACGCGCTAATCTTCAAAAGTACAGGGTGGATTTGGATGAAATTTGGTATGGAAGTAGCTTGAAGTTTGAGGAAGGTTATAGGCTACTTTTTACCCGACTGCAAAAAAGGAGAGTTATGTTTTTATCGTGATAGAATCTACGGGAGCGAAGCCCCGCGTGAGTACTAGTTAAAAATATATTAATCTGTATTAATTTTGACCTTGAGGTAATCTTACCCGACTGCGCGACGCAAAGCAGGGTTATGTGTTTCTTACATTGCGATGATCACCACATTTAACAAGCTGATCAGTAATTGGTTGTTCATCCTCTCAATTAATTATCTTCATTCCTCATCAAAAAAAGCAAACAAGGACTTAACTAATAATAAAAATACAAAGTTGCCAACAATCTAGCTTCGGAATCCGAACAAAAATTACAGAAAAGAATAATTAAAGACAATAAAAAAATACTGTCTTGATATAATCACATTACATTCACATTCAACTTTGAGACTTAATTACTTAGCTTTAGAAGTCATTCTCGTTCAAATCAAACAGTAATTGCGAGAGAAAAAACGCTGTTAAACTAGGACATAATTTTTGTGAGGAAAACTCGTCTTGAGTTCCATTTTGATAACATTCAATTATGAAAAACGCAAATTAGGACGCAGTAAATAGTAATGGGGATTTTTCTTTCCTTTTTCTTTCTTTCCTAAAGTGAGTTTTCATTGTGAAATCTTTTCGGTACATTGGCTATGAACGAATTTACGGCTCAGTGATTCTTTATATATTATCGTCCATTGGCGTTCGAAAGGCTTTTTAATGAATTTTCCAATTTTAATGGACGTTTGAAACGTTTTTGGCAGTTTCATAGTCATGAATTTGGGTAATTTTTTTATGAGGATTCTGAGTTTTTTGAATGATGATTAATTAAGTAAGAAAGACTGGTTCGTGGTGAAAAGATCACATAGCTTTTGCGTTCAAATGTGTAGGTGTACCAACAGTCGTGGGAGGTTCCAGTCACAATTTATGGTCCTCATTACATCCCATCCTCCAAGCATATGCAGCTAAAGCCTGGTCACCAGTGCTATTACAAGTTAATTCTTATTCCTTGCATCTTTAACTTTCCACGCATGAAAGTCAACAATTTATCCAATGAAATCTTTTATCCTATTCCATCATGGCATACCCGTGCGCCAATTTGCGTGCAAATCCGTTCTGCCGTTAAAAAGTATCATCAGAGTAACTTTCATATTTTTATATTATAACTAGCAATACCCGCAACTTCGATCACATGAGACGTTTTTCCTGCTTGATTCCGTGACAACTCCATAAAAATAGTAACCTATACACTGCCCTATAACCTCCTCTATCTTCCATTAAAATCGAATCAGCCGTTTCAGAGATAACTCTGGACTAACAGAAATACAAACAGACAAAAACTATTTTATAAAAGTTTGAGTAACGTGTAAATAACTAGAAGCACTTAAAACATCACAGACAGAGACTTCAATGTTTTTTATATATATAGATTACTCCTAATTGCCCCGATATAAATGAGTTTTAGATGAAATTAATTACGATAAGGGTTAAAAAGAAGTCGTAATATAACTTCTATAATTGTAAGTCTTTTCTATAATGGAATATATATCTTTTTAATCCTAATCGTTGAAATAACACTGATCGTGTCTGTTCAGCTGTACTTCTAGGTATGTTCCCGTTTCGCACATTCCCATTTCGCCCGTACGTCGGGTTTATTGCTATGGCTCCGTCGGGAGCAGTTGTTGCCTTTTTCACTGAGTTTTGTTTGTTGACCACTTCATACCGCCCGTGTGGACGAAGATGGCCGCTTTCGTTTTTCTTTTTTTTTTCGTATCTGGCTGTTTTTCTAGGTAATTGCTAGATTCGCAGTGATGAAAACGCGTATTTTTCTATTTTAGAAAGATAGGAAGTTAAAATATTTTTTGTTTACTTTAGTATAGGTTAAAAGCTATACGAATCCAATTAAATCGGTATCTATCGATGTATACAGCCAGAAATTTGTAGGAGTTTACACAGACAGTTTTAAAAGCAGAGATTTTGTAAAGTAGCTGTCTTCATCATGTTTATACGCTGGCGATATGTCAATCTGCTCAAATGCGTGATCTTATGTGTACTAGCTATGAAAGAATTCGCATTAGTTACTTGAGTCAGAGGTCAGATTGTGCCCAGTCCAGATACGTCACGAGTCACCTCAATATTATATGTAGCCCATATAATATTGAGTACTTTGACAAATGAGATTGTAGTTACCTATACAACGTGTAATTTAAAGGGTATATACATACCAAGTGCATGGCTTCTTTGGATGATAACAAACGATATGGCAAGGGTTTTGTAATCCTAAGTCTACGTGTGTAGAACTTATAATATTACAAATTCCAATACACTGATACCCGAGACCGAATTTTTCAAATTAAGAAGAACGAAGAGAATTATCGTGTTATTGGCAAGTGACGTGGAAAGTTATTGACCCTCGTAGTGCTGTGACACGTTTGTTATGTTTGGTATTCAAGAAATATATGAAACCGATAATTTGGTATCAATTCTTTGAGCCAGTTATTTTGGGCTGAAACTGTGCATAGAGACTCCGTACCAGATGTTGTCTTCAGCCCTTTTGGATAGATATGGGGTTTCCGTTACACATTGTATATTACCGTGACACGTTCAGTGCGGGCTAAATATGAAATACCTAACAGAACTGATATTTTGTGTGGATTAATTGCAAATTCAAGGTACGCCAATCGTAATGCTGAAGTTAAGTGTACGTAATCAAAGTTAAACAACCTCATTATCATAAACTCTTATTTAGCAACATCACACCAACAAACGTTTTCATAAAAAAAATACATAATTTTCACCCCCAAAACACCAACCCACGTTGCCAATTAAAATAATGACCAACCGCGATAACGAAACACAAAACTTAACGTAACCCTATACAATCAATGGTATCCCCCTCAGTGGCTAGTACGTTTATTGTACTAAAACCGATCTCGTGCGATACGGGAAGCACCCTCTTGGGAAGGTGGAACTCAAACTAAATTTTTAAGCTGCGACATCAACAGCATTATGGAAATACCTTGTGAAGTTGTACGAGTTTAAAATAGTGTGTGAATTTGTATTTAAGATCGTTTATTCTGTGACATTGGCAATTAGAGGAAATGAATGCGTTTTTACCATCAAGAACAATTGAGACGGTAACAATTAAAGACAAATAAATTGGATAGGTTAGATTGAGAAGCCGTTGGTCCCAACTATCATATTTTGTAAATCTTTAATAGTTGTTAGCGTTACAGGCCAGTAACTCTGACGTAAGTCTTGCTAAGGTGCATCGTGGTGCGCAGTTACTGGATTGTGGTGGTAAGATAGGTACTTGCTCCATGTTAAATACTGGTAGTTAGTTGCATCCGTTTAGACTAGACCCAACATAGTTAGACACGGGCTAAACAGGTAAATCGATATATCTCTGTTTCCATCATCACACGTTTTATCCATTGTGCTTTTGGTCTTCTTTCACCCTTATAACTACAACTAAAGGGTGTTTTTTTAGAGGAGAGAACTTTGAAATGGAATAAAACAAAGATATTTTTTTTTAATTGATATGAAATTGCTGCTCTACAGCAGCAATGACTTCTTCTGTACGCACTGTACGACGTCTATGTGGATGCGTATTATCATTTAGAGCAAGGCTGGCCAATAGATTTTCCAGGTGGGGCAAATTTCTTAGATTGTGGCGGCGCCGGGCCACCGGTACTCCCGTATTCATAAGGTATACTTACATAAAAAAGTAAATATACACAATAAAGGCAAAATATGCATTATTGTACTTTATTTGTAAATGAAATAAAATAACATATTTTTTTATTAATGTAAGCTGTGAAGAGGTTTTCCTGATAGTCATTTGTCAATATTTGATTTTAAATCTGAAGTTGATAGTACAATCAAATCCGAAATGTGTTTTGCAGTGAGAGTTGTGCCATATTTATTTTTAATGTATGATAGAGTTGAAAATGTTTTCTCACACACATAGAACCAACTGCCAAACCTGCTTAAAATTTGCATAGCACGCACGCAATGTTGGGAAATCTTCACTAGAAACTTTTTTCCAAAAATTTTCAAAACTTTCTGTTAGCTGGTCTGAAGATACATTTTCGGGGAAAATTTGTTTAAGGGCAGTGTGATTTTGAAGAACTGTCACTTCGAGATGAATGTTTGCTGGATATTGAAGCAGATCAGTAGAACTGATTGCAAAAGGATTCATAAACAGCTCAATATTTTTCTTGTCGGATTCAAAATCCTGGAATCTGTTTTTAAAAGACTCTTTTAAACATTTTATTTTTGATAGGTACCGGGATATCAAGGGCAGTGATTTTTAACCCTTCTTTTACACTTGCAAGTGTGGAAAAATGGTCGATGTTATTTCTCTCTAAGTTTGCTGCAAACAAGTTCAATTTCCCTTTGAAACCATTGATCAAGTTTAACATTGTTGGAAGAGAACAATGTTTTCTTTGCAATTTAAGGTTCAGAACATTTAAGGTACTTCATAATGTCAACTACAAATGCAAGATCGCACCCGACACGCGACAACACCCGAACGACGCGGATCGGTTGCGCTCGGGCGCGCATGTTTTCGTTTTAACCGACCAGTCAGGTGGAGGCGGCGACACCGCGCACCCCGGCTTGCCGCTGGCGGGCAGATTCAAATGCCTTGGCGGGCCACTTCGTGGCCCGCGTGCCTGGGTTTGGCCGGCCTTGATTTAGAGTAAACGTGGTGCGAAAACGTTCCATAGTTATTCGAATTAATTGCTCTGATGAACGTTATGTTGACCATAAAATGAACGTAGTGCGCGATACGTATTTCGAACAGAACCATAATTTTCAAAATAAATTTACTCAATTTGCAAGCGTTGTTCAGGCGTCAGTCTTAGGCCGTGCGCGCACTGCCTTGCGGTGGCCGCAATTCCGGTAGTTCTACCGCACCGGTAGACTGACCGCAGTGCGCGCACTTCTATGACACTCCATACTTCACAAATTTTGCGTTTCCAAAACGCAACGCAGTGCGCGCACGGCCTTAGCGTCAGTCTATTCATGTTGAAAAACTTTTTAACAAAAAATTAAACCGACTCCCAAAAAACACTGCAAAGTGAAAAATAACTTTAATTTCGGTAGTCGGTGTCTTTAGTTTTGTTTTTTCGTTTTTGGCACCGACTTCCGAAATTAAAGTTATTTTTCACTTTGCAGTGTTTTTTGGGAGTCGGTTTAATTTTTTGATAAAAAGTTTTTATTTCACTCTTTTTAGTTGGATGATTTTTAATTTACCTAGTTACAAGAGCCTAAATGTCAACTACTTATAACCTGTTAAAAAATATTGCTTTTCCCAATGCTTGAAAAACTTTTTAACAAAAAATTAAACCGACTCCCAAAAAACACTGCAAAGTGAAAAATAACTTTAATTTCGGTAGTCGGTGTCTTTAGTTTTGTTTTTTCGTTTTTGGCACCGACTTCCGAAATTAAAGTTATTTTTCACTTTGCAGTGTTTTTTGGGAGTCGGTTTAATTTTTTGATAAAAAGTTTTTATTTCACTCTTTTTAGTTGGATGATTTTTAATTTACCTAGTTACAAGAGCCTAAATGTCAACTACTTATAACCTGTTAAAAAATATTGCTTTTCCCAATGCTTGAAAAACTTTTTAACAAAAAATTAAACCGACTCCCAAAAAACACTGCAAAGTGAAAAATAACTTTAATTTCGGTAGTCGGTGTCTTTAGTTTTGTTTTTTCGTTTTTGGCACCGACTTCCGAAATTAAAGTTATTTTTCACGTTGCAGTGTTTTTTGGGAGTCGGTTTAATTTTTTGATAAAAAGTTTTTATTTCACTCTTTTTAGTTGGATGATTTTTAATTTACCTAGTTACAAGAGCCTAAATGTCAACTACTTATAACCTGTTACAAAATATTGCTTTTCCCAATGCTGGGCCGTTAATTCTTGAGGAGTTCTCCTGGTACTTCACCATCAGCTCTACATCAACATATGCATTGTGACGAGTATAAAGTGCTTAACATCCATATTCAAGTAATCGAATCGCATTCCACTCAATACTTATTATTGAGTAGTTTCGGCGGCCATCTGTGGTCTTCATCATCAGTTCCACTTCCCCAAATGGTACTTTTTGAGAGCAACTGCACAAGTTACTATAAGAAATACCCAAAACGCCATAGGTGTGCCTATAATATTTGAAGAGTTCCCTCGATTTCTCCAGGATCCCATCATCAGATCCTGACTTTGGTGATAATGGGACCAATTTCGAAGTATACCCATTCGAACAAAAAAAGATTTTTCCAAATCGGTTCAGCCGTCTTCAAGTACTCGATGATCATACATTAAAAAAAATATATATATATATACGTGTCGAATTGATAACCTCCTCTTTTTGTCGTCGGTTGAAAAATGAAATGCCAAACCAAACTAAACATAAATCACTTGACAGCTGACAAAATGGCCGCCTGTTAAAAAAGTGTTGCCAACTTAAAGTTCTATACCTCTAAAAAACACCCGTTATATATTGTATATTCAGTTATGCTCCACGTCAAGAATTTTTTTTCTGGGTGAGGAAGTCATCAAATGTCTCCTCCCGCTGTGGATAAAGTGGAAGGGAGTGTCAGACTTCTACAGACTAAAACCTACCCTGCTCCTTCAATTGCCTTTACGTTCCAAGGCCACGGTATCTCGTAAGAAGGCTCCCTCAACCCTGGCTCACCTCAAGACATGTATTTCATTCTACCAACATTAACATGGGTAGGCTAAACGTATGGGCTTACATGCATTATCATACAGGGAGAAACGATTCTAATTACAATAGCTTCCGATTGATCATGGATGTTATAATTAATCGTAGTCGGGGTACGTTATTGGGTATTAAGCGGAGGTTCAATTCGTTTTGTGATGGTTTTGTGCAAGTTCACGCGGCGCCGCGTAGAAGTTCACACGACGTACTATCTACATTATTGGTGTTCACATTTATTTTGGGGCTCACAGAGTAGGGTTAGAACAGAGGTCGCTGACCAGATAAATTAAAGAGGTTTGAAAAATTAAGAAATATTTCAGTTGTATTTATGTGAATCAGAAGATTTGAATCTGTTATTTAGTAGTTTTATCTTATTAAAGATACACTCAAGCGCTACAAATAAACCACAAAATGCAGCAATGAACTAATTTAAAATTAGGCGATAAGTACGGTTGGTGTAGTGATTGAGCGATTGCTGGCTGCGCTGCGTGTCTCAGGTTTGATCTCCGCACCGGAATTTTTTTTATTGACTTACAAATGACTGACACATGTCACTCATGACACAGTAGAAAATATCCTGTTTAATTACTGTCAATCGTTTGAAGATAACAGGTAGAATGATATTAGTAAATGCATATTTATACGTGGTTCGATTGCGCTTTAATATGAGATCAATAAGTATTTGAAGGAAGGGACTTGTAATCGAGAGGTCACGGGATCAAACCCTACTCATAACCCACTCCAGACACAAGCTCATTTAGCTTACTTGGAGGGATTAATAACATTGCTAGAAATGGTAATTCTACCCACTTTGCTAGTTCACTTAGAAAAGATTTGAAAAAAGATTTTCCTTTACTTATGGTTTCCTGTACCGTATTTCACAGAGATACTATATTAATGCTTCTGTCTCTTATCTACTCTGTACCGCGGACTAGAACGCGTTGGTACGGCCGTAATGGACTTGTCGAAACCTCCCAAACTTTTACAATGTTTAGGCATTTGTAGCAACCTACCTCGTTATTGTTGACTGCCATTGTGTTGGTTATTGCAAATTAGTTAGTTTTAACTTCCACGTCATTACTTCCAATGGATTTAACCGTCGCTCCGTCTGCGTATTTTTGGAAACTTTGGTAACTGTGGGTAAGCTAGATTAGTATTTTTTGTTTTATCTATTTGTTTATAGGTCGATATTATTGTTTTGGTTGAATGGACAGTGGTTTTAGGTTTTGTATTTCGTTTTGTATTTTTTATTTTTTTTTATTTTATTTCATTAGGTTTTCCCTAATAAAAAAAAAAATAAAAAAAAAATTGTAGTAATGTAGGATTGGGACCAAACTGTTGGTTATCTTATCTGATATTATAACCCCAGTAGCTAGGTAACTAGAAACCCCCTGGCAAGACTGGAGTCAGATTTTCAGGCTTCTCACTTCCCATAGCGACTGACAAATATGTACAAATGACAGCCAGGCCAATGGCTTGACATGCTTTCCGAAGCAAGGTGGAATCTCGATTTGTTAAGCTGGTTACCATCTACAGACCGACCTCAGGAAGGGTTGCTTAACTTTGAAGAAGGGTCCGTTCAAGTATTACGTAAGCACATTTTTTTTTTAATTTTCAATCCACCCCTCCCCCTCGTCAGCAAAAGTAAGCAAAGCTCTTACCCCTCCCCCCCATACTTACGTAAACATTGGTACAACTGATTGATTCATTAGCAGCAGTTATAAATCTAGAAATAAGGAATAGGTTTGGAATAGAAGTCTGTAATGCAAATAATATTCATTTAAATAAACTTTACTGACACGGGATTCAACAATTCATTATTTGTAGGAATCCCCGAAAATGCATTTCGTTTTGAAGCATAGACAATATATGTTGCTATATGTCTAAAAAATTAAATAAATACTGCTGACTTAATCACCATCTAGACCCCCCCACCCCCCATGTCATCAAAAATAAGCAAAGCAAAGACCTCCCACGCCCCCCTATAGTGCTTACGTAATACTTGAATGGTCCCGATCGGCCTGTGCGGCTTTTATTATTATTTATTTATTATTTAGTCACAGGCTTCTCGTATAAATTGTTATATGCAACAGATTAATAAACTAGAGTAGAAGTATTTATTAAGAGCCTATACTACCTCAAATGGCTTAGCATGATCCTCCGTTATGTCGAAAATACTGCAGCAAAAATTTTGAAATAAATATATGACAAAGTTGAGGATTAATGTTAGGTACTATGTTTGACGAAAACACGATTCCATAAAATTTTCTTGATAGGAAAAAATTCCAAAGTTACCTCCAAACCGAACAATAAACCGCTGGTATTCAAAAATAACTTTAAATTAGATAATGAAACTTTGGATATTAATTGAACTAACTATAAAGAAGGTCTTATGTTATTTGCTTTTTTTAAATTACCATTATTTTCACCGTGACAAGAAATAAACTAAATTATTTAATTTGTCTTGCAGTCTTTTCCCTGCCACCATGCTCGCGCGCCAGTAGTGTGCGAGCGAGATAAAGAGTGAGAAGCGCTGAGGTAGTAGAGGCCCTTAAGTATCTTATAATAAATTTCATAAAAATATGTAGACAAATATTGCCCAAATCAGCTTTTTAAACTCTCAAATAAGGCTATCTATTAGCCTTATTTGAGAGTTTAAAAAGCTGATTTTAAAAGGCTGACTTGGCTCAATATTAGGATACATTTCTCTGCCAACTTTCTCAAATCTACCTTCGAAATAGCCTACATGGTTCAGCTTTTAAGCCTAATATGTCATCTTAAAGATTTAGCCAACGTTCGACAGCACGCGAGTATAAATATCGCGTCGGTTCTCGCTAGCCGAAAGGAGTTTAGAACTTTTTGAGTTGCCTTAATTGTTTGGGTAAATGACGTATCGGTTAAGTTAAAAGTAGTACACAATGAAGATAGCTTAAAACGCATAACTACGAAATAATGCCTAGACGTTTAAATCTATTAATTGAGCTTACTGAGGAATATTTTCAGGAAAACTCTAGCACTTCTTGACTGCGGTTTATTGAACTTACTAATTATAGAACTGGATTTCTTTATTCGAGTAGTAAGATAGATAGATACTCTTTATTGTACACCATAACATAATTAAATGAGGACTTAAAAACTACAAAGGGTGTTACAATGGGCGGTCTTATCGCAAAAAGCGATCTTTTACAGACATCCTTTGGATGGATTTGACACAGCAGGAGAAAATAAATACGAGGGTAGTCCATGGTGTACTATTAACTTATATACAATAAACAAGTAATAACTTACATACTCAATACACATATATGTATATACCTACATAAAAAAAACAAAGCTGAGATATATAAAAAATAGTAACAAATTAAAGAGAGAGATATAGATCTTTTACCATGTTTCTGAAAGAAGGAAGGGTTTGTGCTTGTCTTACTGACATGGGAAGAGTATTCCACAGTCGTAATCCTTGAGCTGCGAACGACTTACCAAAGTGGAGTGACTCGGTACCTCTAGTCTCAAGTTCCCTTCCTTCTTTTATCTCATGAAAGGTAAATTGTTATGAAAATCCTCCGCCATTGTTGCCTCGTTGGTCGAGTGGTCGCAAACGCGACTGCTGAGCAGGAGGTCTCGGGTTCTATTCCCGTGTCGGGCAAAAAGTGATATTGGGTTTTTCTTTGAGGAATTATTCAGTAGTTTCTTCAACATTCATTGTGCGCACAGCCAAGGTGTGGAACTCTCTGCCGGCTTCTGTGTTCCCTGCCACATATGACCCGTTAGCCTTTAAAGCAAGAGTGAATAGACATTTTCTGGGCTCGTTCGTTCGATCGTAGACTTCATCTTACACTTACCATCAGGTGTGATCGAGGTCAAGAGCGGGCTCATTCGTAATAAAAAAAAAATTGCCTGGAGTTTAAAAGTTTGCGGTGTGATAACCCCCGTGCCTCGAAAACACGTTAAACCCGTTTGACGGCTGTCATTTGAACATCTTTGACAGTCGTTACGGGTAGGGCGTCCAATCCCGCAGCCTGAATTCAATCTCGGTATTTGCGGTACTACGAATGTTCAATCCCGCGGGATCTCGGTATTTGCGGGATCCCGCATATTGAAAATATTTACATTTATATAAGGCAAATAAAACAATGAATTAATCAACTAACTCCACGTTTATTTACGTATTACTATTAGTATGAGATCAATCAAATTACACCGTTTTTTCTTCACAAAAAACAGTAACAAATACTGAATAAAAAAACTTGACTGATATTTTAGGCTACATACTTAGGCTACCACTGACTGAAATTCGGCTATATTAGGCTACATAAGGTGTGAAAAACGGGCGACATCGGCCCCCGCGTTGTTTGCAACACTGCCGGACGCCAGTCACCGAGCGATCGCGCTCGCGAGAGGTCGAATGCATGCTTTTTTTCAGTCCCGCAAATCCCGCGGATCCCGCGCCCGTAATCCCGCATCACGCGGGATTGGAAAATGACGCGGGATCCCGCAATACCGAGATCTCGGTATTCCGGGATTGGACGCCCTAGTTACGGGTAGTCAGAAGCCAGAAAATCTGACACTGGCCTGGGCTAGAGGTGTCGTGTTACCCAGTTACTGGGTTGTGAAAGTCAGATAGGCAGTCGCTTCACGTAAAACAATATTTTAACATTGTACACTGATTGGTTAGCCAACGTCACATAATATCTCAGCAATGTTAAAATGACGGGACGAAGCTGAAAGAAACGAGTATTTGCAAAAAAGATGTTTGTGTCCCAATATGGGAATTTATTTACATTAGTAGTCTGGCGTTTCCACTGTCAGAGAGCGCCAAAGATCTTTATAAAATTGTTAACGTAGGTATTAAGCGTAGGTAAATGTGCTATACTGTGCTATGTGTGTGCGTAGGTATATGTGTGTGTCATGCTAGGAGGGTGGCATGGTCATTGTTATCAAACCCTCTATAAAAAAAAGAAAAAAAAAATGTTAAAATGAGCGAAACTTAAGCATTTAATAAACAAACTTCTTACAAAAACATGAATAACGGTAACATCCCGAACGCCATCAAATGGAAAAAAAAATGGCCGAACAATACAGAATGATTTTAAACGAAGTTCGTGGGGGTCGGGTTTAAAAATGTATTAATCAATGGACGACCACACATTATGATGAAGATTGCAGCCATTTTGTGTGGTTATGGAACAGCATAATCTTACTCATTAGACGCTTATTTAATTTATTGGTGACAGAGATCGTGGGTAGGTGAGTTGGATGCGGCATTTGAGCGAACTATGGAAAGATTTTTTCAACCGACGACAAAAAGAGGAGGTTCGACGATCAATTCGACGCGTATAGATTTTTTTTTTTTATGTATGATCATCGATTACTCGAAGACGGCTGAACCGATTTGGAAAATTCTTTTTTTGATTGAAAGGGTATATTTTGAAATTGGTCCCATTTTCATAAACGTCAGGATCTGATGATGGGATCCTGGAGAAATCGAGGGAACTCTTCAAATATTATAGGCACACCTATGACGTTTTGGGTATTTATTATAGTAACTTGTGCAGTTGCTCTCAAAAAGTACCATTTGAGGAAGTGGAACTGATGATGAAGACCACAGATGGCCGCCGAAACTACTCAATAATAAGTATTGAGTGGATTGCGATTCGATTACTTGAATATGGATGTTAAGCACTTTATGCTCGTCACAATGCATATGGTGATGTAGAGCTGATGGTGAAGTAGCAGGAGAACTCCTCAACAATTAACGGCCCAGCATTGGGAAAAGCAATATTTTGTAAAAGGTTATAAGTAGTTGACATTTAGGCTCTTGTAATTAGGTAAATTAAAAATAGACCAACTAAAAAGAGTGAAATAAATACTTTTTACCAAAAACTTAAACCGACTCCCAAAAACACTGCAAAGTGAAAAATAACTTTAATTTCGGAAGTCGGTGCCAAAAACGAAAATACAAAACTAAAGACACCGGCTACCGAAATTAAAGTTATTTTTCACTTTGCAGTGTTTTTTGGGAGTCGGTTAAATTTTTTGGTAAAAAGTTTTTTTGTTAGTCGAGAAGGAGTGGGTAAAACGTTGATAATTTGTGTTTTCGATCACAAAACTCATGACTCATGTTGAACGGATTTTAATGGGACTTTCACTGGAAAATAAAGGAGGACAGGGCAACACTTATACGGTATGGCGCTTAAAGTCGAGAGATCGAGATTTATCCAAGAAAAGCCTCCCACACAATCGAAGTCCCAATTACAACTATGTAGTTCTAAATACACGTAAATTCCCCTATTTCCATAAGATCCAATTTCAGTAGTTTGAAGTTGTATCTAGTAACTAGATTACAATTACATTGCATCGTATAGCTTGTTTCAAGTACTCCAGCCTCTCTTTAGCTTCGGAATTCCATAGAATTCCACAAGAGACCTGCCATATCCATGTAACACAAGCCTCCCGTAAACGAAATATATTTCATACAAACGCGATCAATCTCCACCCGCGCACGTGTGTATTTTTATTTTATAACTCTATTCGACACCATTTTACATTTTATTCAAATCTCTAATTCCACTGATGGCTTTATTTTTGTGATATATGGAAGGTTTAACGGCGGCCCTGTTATTAATGTCGATCTTTATTAAACGCTTCCATAAAAGTTGTTTAATTGTTTGGATAATGGATTACATTATTACATGTCGTTTTAAATGATAGTAGACGTATGCTGTGGCTTTAACATTTTGTTAATGATGTTAGGCTCGCTTTTGACCACCAATTCTCCTGATGGTAAGCGACGATTTGGTCGAAATTGAAATGAAATGAAGTATTTATTAATAATATACTTTATTGTGCACTTTACAATATTTCGACCGCGGCGGTCTTATCGCATAGGGCGCTTTCTTACATTCAACATTTGGATGAACAAAACTAAAGGAGACAGTATGGAGCAGTATGTATATTCTGTAATAGGTTATAAATAAAAACTTTACACGTATGTTTTTGCGTTTTACGTTAAGCTAGATGAGGAACTTTTACCTACAATTAACCTAATTACTTTTGACTTAAAGACCCCTCGGTTATATCTATCAGAAAACACAGACGGCGGCAGGGAATTCCACTCCTTAGCTGTAAGCACAATGAAAGTATTCCCGAAAGGTTTTCTGCATATAAGTGGGATGTCCACCATGTAACGGTGTCGCATCGCAGTTCGTCTTATAGTCTGATGAAGGAACGGGCTTGGTGGAATTAGATTGTGCAATTCCATCGCACATTCCCTGAAATATATTTCTGCTTAGTATCCAATTAAAACATTCTAATGCAACACAGGCTTTACCCAAGATAATAATCTGAGATTAAGATCTTGGCTTGATCTTAGATTGGTAACGAAACCCAATGCATTACCACAGGCATTACTAATCACATTAAGCGCTAAAAAGCTATAAATTTAAAATAATGGCAACCGTGGACCAGTTTAAATTAATTGAAATTACTCGTGAGAAAACATATAACGCACAATTAAATTTAAATTACATTAGAAATTAATTTAATTACTCCTTTAACTATCTTTTGAACGTCGATAGAGTTTTACAATCTTTATTGTTTTATATGATATCATTCAGTTAATTGTTATTTATTTAATTAAGTATCAATTAAGTTACCTTAGACCTATTTATTATGTTCTATTAGCGAGAAATAATATCAAAGGGAGATAAATAATTAATTTTGTACTTGAAGTACTGTTCGTGTAAGTGCGCTCTTTAGCAACAGATTTCTTGGTAACTGGGTGTTATCAAGTTTCCATTTAAATTAAGGAAGTTACATTAAAAAGTAGCTGGTACTTTCACAATACTTCTGACAAGGTAAATTAAAACCAAACACGCTGACAAAAAAAAAACTCGTATTCAATTTATTATTGAATATCTAGGTATAGGTCTTTTTGTTCAAACGCGCCAATCTAATCTTAATAAAATAAAATAAATAAATAAAAAAAAATCTTTGAAAGTACTGCGTGGATTTTGATGAAATTTATGTACTTCCATAAATTGGACTTCCATTATTTCGACTGGAAATGAAGGAGGGTTATTTTTTATGGTGATAAAGACCTCATGGTGTTTTCTCTTGGAATCAGTTTAACTAATTTTAAATAAAAAGAAATATTTTCAAGCTTCTAAGGCCCATAGCGTTAGTCTAACAAATTAGGTACTTAAATACTCGGCACCCACAAATAAGATTTATGGGATTAATAAAACAATTTTGAGGAAACGAGAGATTCCTTTCCCCTACCATCTTACTAACTTTTTACTTAACTGTGCAACGCTCCATACAGACAGGAATTCAACATGGTGCAGGAAAATTACACTGTAAATCTATCCAAAGTACGGCCGTAGGTATAATTGGCGATTAAGCCATCACAAGCAAATTACAAACCCAATCACGCAAATAAAAATATATCATGCGAAATATGAAATTAATCTACTAAAATAGCATTCCAATATCCCATTCCTGAACCAATTTTAATCGTCCCTCATTAAGGGCATGGCCGCGTAACCACCGGATTTTATGGGCGCCATCTTGAATTATTAATACGTCATCAAAATGGCTGCCGGGCTGACGGTACGGACAGTAAAATTTTTATTAATCTCAAATGAAATCTTGAAAGCGTGAATTGCTTTGCCGCGCTGTAATTATTATATTATTTATTTTCGATTTTGGTTTTTGCCCTGTTTAATTGTGAGGTGATTCCATTTTATTACCCTCAATTGTCATTTGTATTTTATTTGTATGAATTAGTAAAATATGTATTAGTCTATTGTTACTTATTATGTATGTATATTTTCAACCGACGACCAAAAGAGGATGTTATCAATTCGACGCGTATATTTTTTTTTTCTCTTTTTTTTTTTTTATGTATGATCACCGATTACTCGAAGACGGCTGAACCGATTTGGAAAATTCTTTTTTTGTTTGAAAGGGTATACTTCGAAATTGGTACCATTTATCACCACGTCAGGATCTGATGATGGGATCCTGGAGAAATCGAGGGAACTCTTCAAATATTATAGGCACACCTATGGCGTTTTGGGTATTTCTTATAGTAACTTGTGCAGTTGTTCTCAAAAAATACCATTTGGGGAAGTGGAACTGATGATGAAGACCACAGATGGCCGACGAACCAACTCAGTAATAAGTATTTCGTGGATTGCGATTCGAATACTTGAATATGGATGTTAAGCACTTTATGTTCGTCACAATGCATATGGTGATGTAGAGCTGATGGTGAAGTACCAGGAGAACTCCTCAAAAATTAACGGCCCAGCATTGGGAAAAGCAATATTTCGAAAAAGTTTATAAGTAGTTGACATTTAGGCTCTTTTAACTAGGTAAATTAAAAATCAACCAACTAAAAATAGTGAAATAAAAACTTTTTACCAAAAAATTAAACCGACTCCCAAAAACACTGCAAAGTGAAAAATAACTTTAATTTCGGAAGTCGGTGCCAAAAACGCAAATACAAAACTAAAGACACCGACTACCGAAATTAAAGTTATTTTTCACTTTGCAGTGTTTTTGGGAGTCGGTTTAATTTTTTGGTAAAAAGTTTTTTTATGGGTCTTAGAAGCTTGAAATAAATAAATAATTTAATAAAAATATTTAGCTTAACGTATATTTTTTTTTTTTCATTTTTTGTTTCTATTTTTTTTTTTTTTCATATTTTCAACACGTGTTTCAATAAGTGTCTTCATTTAATGAAGGAGCTCGTGGCTAAATAACACATGATTCGATCTTCAGAGTGATCATATTAACATATCTACAAAGATTCCACCGCGGCTCGGTAATCACACTTAGCCAGATTTTTTTTTACTAGTTGATAGGCTTGCGTTTGACCATAATCTCACCTGATGTTAAGCAACGATGTGGTCGAAGATGAAGCACGCTTGCCTAGAAGTAACCTATTCACTCTTGACTTAAAGACTCCCAGGTTATAACTATCAGGAAACACAGACTCCGGCAGGGGAATTCCACTCCTTTGCTGTACGCACAAAAAAAGACAGAAGCTATGTAGAAAAGCTGACACCTGATTTGCTACGGAGTATCGTTTTATGGTGGCCAGACAGGCAGTCGCTTCATCCTATCCTACTATCCTACTAATCCTACTATCCTACTATCCTATCCTACTAATATTATAAATGCGAAAGTTTGTGAGGATGGATGGATGTTTGTTACTCTTTCAGGCAAAAACTACTGAACGGATCTGAATGAAATTTGGTAAGTAGACAGTTGGCAACCTTTTTTTTTTTTAACGGGGGGAAATCCTCATGGTCTACCTCCGCCTGGGGAATGGCGGAGGGGTGTGCCGGATTCTTACCGGCTAAAACCACCCCGGTGTCTCCTCACACGTGCGTGGGGGACCGCGGGAAACCTAATTCTTCCGCAGCCCCGCACTAGTGCTGGTCGGGTCTGTCCCGGCCTCGCCTCCTGCACGGGGTAGTGAGGTGTTGAACTACCCCGTGCATCGCCTCAGAGGCGCGCGCCGACACCCGCGCGCGCCTGCGACTCGGGTCCATCGAATAGGGGGCGGGGGACTTCCCCAAGTCCCTCGCCCCTGGACCCATTCAACCTATCTTGGCAACCTGGAATAACACATAGGCTACTTTTTATCCCGGAATTCTTACGGGATCGGGATTTACGTGGGAAAAACGTCCCACACGGAACGAAGTCGCGGGCAAAAGCTAGTATAAAATACAGCTACTCAGCTGTAACTGATTAGGTTGGATTCCAACCCAATACTTCATTTAATGCTCTGTATTCCTAGAAAGGTTCTGTATTCGTTTTTTAATGTTTCCTCGAAACTCACTTTAAGGAAAATCATTGCCTTAGCCCTTTAAGGGAATTGGTATCACGGAATCAGAAAGACTTTCTTGAATTAACCTTTTATTCAACAGTTAGGCTGAAAATAAAACCATTCTAGACATAAACCATTGTTTTTTTTTTTATTTGAAATGCAATCACTGTCAGGAACAGCCGTTATTCCAGAACCATTGCTTAATATTTAACTGAAAGTCTACGGCCAATTTCCTTGTCCGAGTCCAAGGTGTAAGCAATGAGCGGGATGAGGAGTTAGCAAGAACGTCTGGTCCTTACCGTGGCAGCTTAACTGTGTTCCTAAGATACAGTAGACCAACTTAAGTAGGTATTGCTTATGTAGCTAGCCAAACCTTACATATCTTAAAAACAAAGTCTCATGCTGCGCCTGCTGTCTATCTGTTCTCGATAATCTCATAAATTACTGAACAGCTTTTCATGTGGTAATCAGCACTGGTTAAAAACATGAGGAAAGTTTTGGTGTGTAATTTATTAAGGTGTTGTGTGAATTAGCTGAATCTGACATCTGTCGCTTGTTATCCAGAAAATAGCCTGTTGTGGATGTCGTTTACAGTTTGTCAATATGGATATGATATTCTTCGCTATTTAGTCATTTGACTATACTTGGCGAAAACCCTAACTGGTTGGTTGCAATCTATATTTATATTACAAATGCGATAGGGATGGATGGATGTAACCCAAACACGACAAAATGGCTAAGCGAATCTGGATGAAATTCGGCACAGCGATTGATCAGCTCATAGGCCACTTTTACACCGGACAAACGTGCCGACTTCAGTAGAGTTTGTCAATCAAAGAACAAAAGTCTGCGTGGTCCAAAGATTTTTGGGAAAAATAAGTTATTTTCCTTTCCTCATCCGCTTATACCTCAAAGCCCTCGTTTATAAAACATTCATAGGACAACCACTAACACAGGCTGTGTCGCCGAACCGTACTATTAAAATGTCTTTGTGTTCATGTAAATAACGCGTTTTATTACCTTTTATCACTGATCCAATATGTTTGATGTTTCATTACAGTACAAGCGTGGGCATTCAGTTTTTATTTTGATTTGCAACTGATACTGCATTTTAGGGATAGTAGACTTAAGCTTATGGGATTTATAAATAGGGTTATAAATTTTCTCTAGGAGCTTGTGGCCAAATAATAATAGACGCGCGGGTCGAACGTGTAGGTTAAGCAACGTTTGCCAAGGTCCGTGGATGGATGATCATCCTATCATTCGAAATTGTTTCATGGTCAGATCGGGTGATCTTAACATTCGAGATTCTTTCATGGTCAGATCGGGTGATCTTAACAATCGAGATTATTTCATGGTCAGATCGGGTGATCTTAACATTCGAGATTAGGTATTTCATGGACAGATCGGGTGATCTTAACATTCGAAATTATTTCATAGTCAGATCGGGTGATCTTAACATTCGAAATTATTTCATAGTCAGATCGGGTGATCTTAACATTCGAGATTATTTCATGGTCAGATCGGGTGATCTTAACATTCGAGATTCTTTCATGGTCAGATCGGGTGATCTTAACATTCGAGATTATTTCATGGTCAGATCGGGTGATCTTAACATTCGAGATTATTTGATGGTCAGATCCATTGACTATCCATACTAATATTATGAATGTGAAAATGTGTTTGTTTGTCCTTCTTTGGAGTCAAAAAGCAACTGAACGATGTGAGTTTTGGTATGGAGATAATTGAAGGGCTAGAGCGTGAAATAATAGGATACTTATCTATCGCTGAAAAAAATCCTGAGCGAAGCCGCGGGCAGAAGCTAGTAACGTTATAACCATGAAGCCAATATTCTTATTACGTTATTCAATTAATTATCGACCCTGAATGCAGGGAGCCTTACTAAGGCTGCATCATATTTTTTACCAGAACTAAATCTTTACACAATAATCTCATCCCATTGTAAATGCCAGCTAAATTCTTCAATATTAAGCTTGCCAACATTTCTACTCGGAAACGTTCAATAAGTCGCGACTCAGTCCCGTCAGTTGATCGTCCACGAATATATTTCCCTAGTCAATACGATCTTCAATGCCGTGGGAAGTGAATCAGCTGTCATATTTTATTTATGTTTATTAGGTATATCAAATCTGCTAGTTTCTTGGTCTATTTTTTAGGGTTCCGTGCCCAAAGGGTAAAAACGGGAACCTATTACTAAGGCTCCGCTGTCTGTCTGTCACCAGGCTGTATCTCACGAACCGTGGTAGCTAGATGGTTGATATTCTCACAGATGATGTATCTCAGTTCCCGCTATATGAAGAAATACTAAAAACAGAATAAAATAAATATTAAGCTAATAAATAGAAGAAGAAAATAGCAGTTATGGACAGCTCTAGTAAGGAATAGGGGTGTCGTTGGTAGATATTTCAAATTCTGTATTAGATAAATCAGGGTTGGTCAATGTCTTAGTAGGTAGGAATTTAGAAGAACGTAAACGAGTTTAAATAATAGACATTTGTAAGGGGTTCATGAAGAATTGAGTGAACAGAAGTAGAAGTACACCTACCACAATGTGGTTTTTTTTAACCCAAAGGTTGTCTGGTATAGAATGCCTTGCTGCATTAAGTCCGCCCATGTAACACTATTGTACATACAGTTTAAATAAATAAATAAATGCCTCATAACAAATGGTACATCACACATCTTGTGGAACCACAAACACTAGACTTGTTAAGGTTTATTCATAAGCAGAACAACTATTTTTAGGCAGATTCTTTTTTCAAATATTGTAGGAAGAACTTGAATTCTGAATCTGTTTAAGTATTAAATATAATCCGTGCTGTTTATAAAAACTTGGTTACGATACCAAAAAACACTTCTTGACTGCTCCAAAGGAATTCAAACCACAGAACTCAATAGTTTTATTACCACACAAAGATTCTAGTCACTCATTCACAAAATACCAAGAATTTAATTATTCCACCCCATAAGACATTTAATAAAAAACAGGAATCTCTCATTACCACCACGCTTGTTATGTAAAGGCAGATAATAAACAATTTGAAGGCAGACAGCACGTTCGGCTCAAGGAGTCTGGCCGCCATTTTAATTGGAATAATGATGCCGCCATTTTGAAGTCGTTTGGAAAGTGTGACTAGTTTTATAATATCGTCATTTTTTATGTAGGTTCACCTGTATCTTATCTTTCTAAGAATAGAGGCATCATATTACTTTGCGTGTTATTGTTTTAAAGAAGTTGGAGGTTTAATGAATCTATTTGTTTATAGTATGAAAAAATAACATCTAATTATTGTTACAACAATTATGCTAAACTTTTTTTATTAAACTAGCACAATGTGGTTACAATAAAAATTACTAGAAATCTTGTTAACCCCTCCAACTAAGCTAAATATGCTTGTGTCTGGAGTGGGTTCACGGCAAAAGTGTAATGGGTGGGGTTCGAACCCGCAACCTCTCGATCACATGTTCAACACCTAAACCATTAGGCTATTGACGCTTAAATTGTCAATTGATGATATAGTCTGTAGGTATACCCGCTGTTAATCATCACTAGCAAACACGGAGATCCCGAAAATACGAGGTATTCCTCGAAGCGCTACCATTTTGAAGCGCACCTAATGAAGCGCTCCTTTTTTATTCCTCGGAGCGCTCCTTTTAGTGGCGCTCCCGATAACATGGTATACTAAAAGGAGCGCTCCGAGGAATAAAAAAGGAGCGCTTCATTAGGTGCGCTTCAAAATGGTAGCGCTTCGAGGAATACCTCGAAAATACATTTCAAGACCAAGAAATAAAAAACGACACTTTTAATAATACAGTTCTTACCCTAAACCCCTACCTTCATTCATCAACACAGCAAAATATATCGCAAGATATTTTATACCAACGATATATTTTCTATATTACATCTGATGGCACGCGTGGGATTCAGGATTTGCGGGAAAAACGCTGGAACACAAAGAAATAAAGCCTAAACGATGTGGAAATGTATACTTTAGATGATAACCATGATTTAATAGTAGCTTTGTGGAAATTTAAGGTATTGTGAAAAATAACTTTGTGTGTTTTACGTGTATGTCGAACTTCAATTTTAAGCAACACCTACCAAGGTCTGTCTGTGGATGGCTGACTATTTTTACATTTCAATATTCCCTGTTTCTGTCATTTGTACATTTTTACCTACCAACTACCTTTTAGGATTGCTAGGCTTTAATTCGTTGGAGGTGAGGAGAGGCTTTGATAAGCTCACAGTAGCCTGCAAGACCCTGAGCGGACGTTTCAACTGTCCCGAGTTCCATGGCCTTTCTGCCGACTATTCGTGCCTGACAAGTACATCGGACACCGTCAGAACCTCTTGCACAATTTGTTTGCTCCACCGACATCCAAAACTGTCGCTAGAGCTGAATCCCCAGTATGTCGCACTCTAAGGATGTTCAATGCCCTCTTGACTACCAACCCTGAATGTGATGTGTTTGCTGACGAATGGAGTAAAATTATGCGTGCATGTCTGGTGTTCTCTGAGAGGAAGTATGCAAGAGTCTATTCCATTTTAATTTTATCTTATATAATTTCAATTTTCAATCACAATTATTACTATTCTTTTCTTAAATGTATTTCTATTTCTATGTTAATTAATGTAATTGGTGTTGTACCGTTTTAATTAACTATAAATAAATAAATAAATAGTCAGTCATTAGGGGAAGTCTGAAGCTAGAAAATATCCGTCACATGTCTTGCGAAGAGGTATTGTGTTATCCAGTTACTGAGTTATGCAGGTCAGACGGGCAGTCGTTCTTTAAAACATACTGAAACTCATCTGCAGCTGATTAAATTACAAGCCGACTCCAACATAGGTACTAATAATTGGTGAAAAGGCAGCTGAAAGTGTTTGTAAATTTCGAAAACAGGTAGGTATAAAGAGAAAGATTTTTCTGTACTTACCCGAATAATAATACTTTTTTATTAAAAACTAGCTGCTGCCCGCAACTTCGTTCGCGTTGGAAGGTTTCCCGCGTAAATCCCGATTTCATGGGAATTCCGGGATAAAAACTAGCCTATGTGTTATTCCTAACTATTACTATCGTAATCATAACTATCTACTTACCAAATTTCATTAAAATCCATCCAGTAGGTCCGGAGATTAGCGTGTACGAACAAACAGACAGACTTTTTCTTAACGTTTTTGCCGTGTTACCGTTTTTACCTCACCTGAATTATTATTTTTGTATAAAATTTAAATGTACAGACACACTTTTTTTACTGTTTTATTATAATATGTAATGGTTATTATATGTAATGATAAGAACTGTCCAATCGCGAATATCGATTGTACTATTCCGGTTCATATCATAGAGATAGTTGAAGAGCTAGAGCGTGAAGTTCGCTACTTACCTATTTATGACTGAAAAAACATTGACGTAAGCGAAGTCGCCGGCAGAGCTAGTAACATTATAACTATGAAACAATATTCTTATTACGATTTCTACTCGTTATGGACCCTGTATGACCCAATGAGAGTGTTGCCTTCCTAAGGCTTCGTCATATTATTCACCGGAAATTTTTTTACTTAACAATCTCATCCCATTGCAAAAGCCAACTTAAAGGCTACAATATTAAGCCAACCAACATTTTTACACGGAAAATCAGGACATGCTGTATTTATATTGAAACTATTTTATTTACTACTCATAATATCTCCAGTCTTCACCTCAAAGATAAATTAAATATGTCCACATCATTAATTTTCAGCTGTATAATAAATTATCCAAGTATTAATTATATTTTGTTTCTTTTTCAGGTAAGAAGACTCATAATCTAGCATTATTTAAGACGAAGGGTGAGTCGATCATAAATATAATTACGTTCATTAAAGTCTAGCACATTTAATGTAAATTAATGCTTTACGTCGTAAATCTGTAGGAAGCTCCGAGTGCGAGTAAGACGATGATTCCGCAAGATTCTAACATACACGAAGAAACAGAGTATATGTTAAACAAATAGCGTTGGCATGTGTGACATACTGCGTTTAAAATCATCATGCGTGCACGCTTTAAATAAATAAAAAAAAAACAAAGATAATGAATATTCGAAGCAATTATTCGCGAAATAAACAGATCTTAGTGACATGTCTCGTTGGCTGATAGACTGACTCCTTGCGTGACTAGAGGGCTGGCCCGTTCATTGACAACAGAATAAATATTGCTATTCTACGTAGTAATGTTGCCAGTCTTCTGGGCACGTTTCCGGACGACAGCGATTTTAGGAGTACTTCGACGCCTAAGTGTAATTTATTTTGTATTTATCCACATAGGTTTAGTAGGAGTTAAGTTTGATTTTCAAATTCAGTTTTGTCTAATCTATACTTATAATAAATCTGTAGAGAGGTCAATTCTGTACATGAAATATATTTCCAAAATAACTATCAGGGGGTGATTAGGGATCGATACTGATGCTAAAAATGCAATCAGTAAAATTTTTGTCTGTCTGTCTGTCTGTCTATCTGTCTGTCTGTCTGTATAACCGTTATAGAAACAAAAACTACTCGACGGATTTTAACGAAACTTGGTACAATTATTTTTCATACTCCTGGGCTGGTTATAGTATACTTTTCATCACGCTACAATCAAAATGAGCAGAGCAGTGAAGGGAAATGTTGGGAAAACGGGAGAAGTTACTCCATTTTTTAAGCTTCCGTCGCGTGTGCAACCTTAATGGTTAAAGCTACACAGAAATCATTTCATGTCGGAAATGTTCTCCTTAAAATTATATAAAAAATATCCCATGACAGCATATGTCTATCTTTTATGGTTGACTCACAATAACACGTGTAACTCCCGATAGCTTAGCAGTTCGAAGCTTTCTGATTATAATATTTGTCTACTCTTACGTTTATAACACTCTCAGTCACCCCTAATTGAAAAAGTTAACATTATTAACTATTCCATAAAAAATAATCATATAAATCGGTATAGAAACACCAAAGTTATACATGTTATTATAGTTATAATAAGCCATCGCGCATGAATACTGAATCATGCTATAAGAATTATTTTTGAGAATCAGTCGCCGCGCTCGACGCGTCTCGCGGCCGAAGGTATAAAAAGGCGGGGCGTCCGAGCGCGAGCTTCTTCAGCTACCCCATCCAATTACCATACATAAAATACTTTATTTTCAGATCAAAGTCCATATAGAGAAAACAAAAAATAAACACACAAATCTATATATATAAAAGAAAGTCGTGTTAGCTATTTATAACTCAAGAACGGCTAAACCGATTTAGCTGAAAATTGGTAGGGAGGTAGCTTAGAACCAGGAGACGGACATAGGATATTTTTATCCCGGAATTCCCATGGGATCGGAATTTACGTGGGAAAAGCCTCCCACGCGAACGAAGTTGCGGGCAGAAGCTAGTTTTAAATAAAGATACAATTTTCAATTAAGTCGAAATAAGACTAAAGATAGTGCTTGCTAAACTTTTGAAGTTACAAAATCAAATATTGAAATGCTATGCTAAATAAGCTATTGTAGCAAAAGTATCAATTAGCAATTCCAAATGCGCTTTTCATTAAACATTTGAATACCAATTGATATTCAATTATGCTTACACAATTTATTTGTTTGATAAAAGAAAAATTTTATTGAATTTTAGCACTTAATGACATTTTTATTTTCTTATCATTGTTCAGTTTTATATTTCAATTTAACATCGATGTTTCAATAACTAATTCAACATTTATATTCTTTTCAAGTCTGTTCTACATTTTCTGTTATTCCATCATAATCCTTTTAGTAGAAACTAAACGTTTTATAATTACTGAGAAATTGATATCAATATAATCTGATTATAATGATTGCCTATCTTTTAAAAGCTTTCATTACTTCGAGTTTTATTAATAAAGCAGAACATAAACATTTTTAATCGTACAGTACAATACGAGTTAATTTGAGTTAAATATAGTTTAGTTTAAATAGTTGTTTTAATTATGTATTATATTAACGAAATAAATAAACTAAATACAAGTTCAAATCGTATTTTAAAAATTCTAGGCTAAACGTTCCAACTGTCTTGTCTGAGAAGTCTATACTTGCCATAGACAATCTAAAAACAGCTTGTGTTCAAAAACTTTAAGGATGCGGAGAAAAAACCTTCTAATAAAATATTTGGTAACCGTTTCCCTCGAGAAAATTCTGGTGAACGTATACTTTCATCCCCAATAAAGCTACATCGCTGGCCTATAAATAAAAAAGACACAAAGCCTTTACAGACCCTCGTAAAGTGTACAGGAACACCAACATAGCAGTTCTTTCAATGGTTCCTTCATTTTGCCACCTCTGTGTCTCGCAGCAAACCACGCGTTCTTAGATTTTAATTTGGCCACGACTGAAGCCTGGTCGTTTTAATCAGGGCGGGAAGTATCGCGGAGCTTGTTTAAATTTTCTATTAAATCTGTGAGACGAGTAGGGGAGACAATGGCGACGTATCTCCGATCTATTAATAAGGCAGTTTAATTTGGAAAGCGGTAGGTGTAGGGACAACGTAAAAGGCAAACGGAATCATTGTTTTAATGAAAATTGAGATCGGGTTTTTGTATGAGAAAATTTTGAGTAGGGTTCTTGTTTTATTTTTATTATTATAAACTTATTTTCGAGTTGTCTTGCTGCAGTATAAGCTACTATTTATGGAATACAAACAATTTACTATGTCCTAGATACTAATGTGGTTCCAGTGTAGAGTGATTGACAATATTATTACAAATCGGGACGGACGTACCGCCCGACGGCGCTCTAATCCCACATTTTAAATATGTAATATCTTCTTAGATTCTCTTCTTAATTAAATGATGTAAATGATAATTTTGATCTACATTAAATGCAATACGTATGTAACGTATTTAATTGGATAAGGAATAGTAATGTGTTGTTTAAAATCACTTCGTAAATTAGCAATTTTTCAGCCTTGGTAGATAGACATACTTATGCATTACAATGATGAACTTTTTTTGTAAAAAAAAAATGTAGATATACAATTTCGTAGTACATTATTTTTATCTGTCTATTATGGTATACCCAGCGTTTGCAATGTAAGCGCACAAAAATATGTACAGAAGCTACTTAGGTTGATACTATGTAGGTAAAGATAAGTTTGACACAAAGAATTCAATAAGAAATGCCATCTCGAGCTTAAATAAAACATTTCTTGAAGAAAATAAATACATGTTATCTACACCTAAGATTGCCAATCAGCGAAAGGAACCGAACAGAGACAAAATATCTGAAATGTGATGATAAGACATTCATAATTCACGCATCAATCCAAGAATCATGCCTAAAAGCTCTCAAACCAACGAACCATCATAAAGTAACACATTTCACATATTTTTCGAGTATCAAAACTAATGAGGGTTATTTGGAAATTTATTTTTGATGTGTGTATTGTATTTTTTTCTCCGAATTTCTTCTTTCGCAAACATTTTGTTACGGTTGAGTGCCTTCTTGTAGTCCTCTTAAATGTCTCGAGGAATACTTGAAATATGAAATATTTTTCTTGTATTCGTGTAATGAAAATATACTTGCTTGAAGTAACCTACTCATTGTAAAATGTTTTCTGTGTATATCTACTAGATTATTATGGACTGTCACTGTTATTGCGAAATTAATATTAAGTATTTTATATTCTTATAAAATAGTATTGTTTTCCAATTAAAATACACAAAGCTTTAGAAATTATCTATGTTGCCTGTTACTTCTTACAGCAATCGATAAACAAAACAACTTACTTAAAAAAAAAAAAAACATTACGTTATTCCTAGGTAAGCGTGCTTCATCTTCGACCACATCATTGCTTACCATCAGGTGAGATGGTGGTCAAACGAGACTCTATCTACAACAAAATTAAAAGACATTTGTTTGTTTTTTTTTTTCAATTTTAATTAAGATCTTCATTTAGTTTTTTTGCTGACCGTATCTTTCTCTGTGACAGTTTCGTACACCAGCCAGATTAATGGTTGTATTTAAATTCTCGTGTATTTTTCGTTTTACTTTTTTACTGTATTTCAGCCAATTTCTTTATTCAGCTATTTCTTTCACTGTATTTTATTATTTTCTTTCATTGCATTTGATGTTACAATTGCAGTTGAGCTTTTTAGGGAACTGTTTTTAAGCGAAGCGTGATTATTCGAGTACAGAAACAGTAATGGCAGGATAACTGGGTTCGATTTATTTGCTGTAAATTCAAGAGGTACAGCGATCGCACATCAGAAAGAAAATTATTTCAAAGACAGAAAAAAAAATACCTTAACAACACTTAATACATATTAGACAAGATTTAAAAACATTACAAAAATCAGGAAGAAAACAAAAAACCTTTTACCCGTCGACCTTTCCTACCGAAAATTCGCATCATCTGCCCCGATCCGAAGGTGTTATCGAAAGGAAACGAAAGCCTTTCGAAATTCCACTTTCGATAAATAGGGAACCTCTTTGTATTCACTTCAAATCACACCTTTCAATTTCGCCCCAACTCACCCTGTGGTTGTCGAAGGGAATTAATTTTAATTACTCTTTCCCCACTCTCCTTTTTCCCCTTATTGTCTTCTGTAGACAATGTTTTGTATCAATCGAGATTCGAACTTCGATTGTGGTTGACGCGTTTTTGTATTAAGGAGGGGCATTAGCTGTCAATCATGTATTCTTCATTTACAATTATTATGAAGAGGAAAGTTTTTTTTAAGGGATAAACCCGAAAACTACGTGTATTCATACCGATTTCACCAATAAAAGGGCATCAGTAAATAACATAGACTATTAAAATTTCGCTGAAAAAAAAAAACCTTTTCAGGCAAGCAAAAACTATTTCTTAAAAGGTTTGTTCAACAAATAATTAAGTATCAACACGTTATCATACAATATTAATCATAGAAGCGAAGAAGAACTTACAAGTTACAACGAAAATCATCTTTCAAGTACCTTTATATTGTCAATAGTCTTCAACAAGGTTTGCTGCTTTTAAAAAAAAAAACTATTTTGCTCTGACTAATCGAAAATAAAACGTATTAGAAGTTCTATCGTTCTTATTACTAATAAAACAGAACCTAGGTTCATAAAATTCCTAAATTACACTCTCCAACCATGACATTACCCGGTCAATCCAAACATTACCCAAAAACCCACAACAATTCTAATCTGCGTCATAGGTCACTATCGCCTGCTTTAAGCAATCTGGTGGCTCATAAATCACATTTCTTTAAGTTTTGTATACTCACTATTTATGTATAAGTGTGTTAGTTGGGCTTAATCTCTGTTTAAGCGAGTACGGGAACACGCCAAAGAAACATTAATATTAGAACATAGTAAAGTATAATTCCGATCGGTGCAGATTATAGGCGACAGCGATTTTGATTTGTGAAAATGAAAGCCGCTGTTTCTGTACTTGCATCATATCCTCTGCTCTCGTAAGGCAGTTTGTCAGATACATCTTGGTACTGAAAATTAGTAACTGTATAGTCCTTGTAAGTTTGCAAAATTGCTAAAGATACTAGTAGGTACCAAAATTAGCTGTAACTATCTTTTTACTGTCTTTAACATTATTTGGATAGATTCTCTCTCACGATTAATATAGTATCTTAATAGGCTACTTTTCTAAAGAGAAGCTTGTAGAGAATATATATCCCGCTACGCTTTTAGGACTTAAGCCTCTCCCTAATCACGATTACATAAGAAATCGCTGAAAAACTAAATCGATGTATAGACGATAGTGAAATCTAATTTATGCAAAAAGTAATTTTCATTTCTTTTTTCTTTTCTACTATGAATTTATTTAACTTTATGGCTACTTAAAAAGTTAATGGCTAAACCTTGTAAATTACAGTGGTAGTAAATGTTTTCTTTTTTTTATTATTACTGAAAGCTTCAGAATTAGAATTGGCGTTGCCTTAATTTCTGGCTGTGTAATGCGAACCTTAACTTACTACTTATATTTCTGCACTTTTATGCAGTGCGAAATAAGCATCTTTATTATTTAAGCACTTAATTACATTTTGACGCGGACTGTACCTAAGTTAAAACGTGTGGGCGTTGCTATTTTTATTTTCGCTCAGGGTCATCTAAGTTTTATGCCCTTAAATATAAGAAAAAGCCTCTTTTCTTTCATTTTGGTCCAATCCAAAAACTACCGTTATTACGGGTTTGAAAAAAAAATATTAAAGAAACAAAAGAAGATCATAAACTTATTTTTTCTTTAATGAATTTGGGTAGAAGTCGCATTACTAGCAATATTGTTAACCCCTCCAACTAAGCTAAAGTTTCTTGTGTTTGGAGTGGATTCACGAAAATAGTGAAATGGAAAGGGTTTGAACCCGCGACCTTTCCTCGTAGCCATTATGCTGTTGACGCTTCCGGAAAAAGAAAAGAAAACACAAAAATAATTTAAACTAGTGATTGCTATGCGCAAGGTCGTGGGTTCGATTCCCACCTAGGACAAATGTTTGTGTGATGAGCACGATCATTTGTTCTTTGTCTGGGTGTAATTTATCTATAATATATATTTAAAAATATATATGTATGTTTATCAGTTGTCTAGTACTCATACCACAAGCTCTGCTTAGTTTGGGACTAGATGGCGTTGAGTGAAAGTTGTGGAATATTATATTATATTATATATTAAATTTCTGGATGCTATATTTTAGTATATTTTTAGATGTATATATGAGAGAAAGTATGCGGGATAGTGCCATACTATCCCGTCACACTATTCCTGTGTCCCGACCATTGCAACAACAGAGTCAGAAATAACTTGAGGTCTAAGTAAGAAATACTTCCATTGCAGTAGAAAACTTCTAATGAATAATAACATCACCTTGATCTGTCCCAATTGCCCAAGGCAATTTCCGGGATAGTCCCCAACGGATTTTACAGGATGAAATCTCTGATGAAAAGAACACATTTTCTCTTTCATACTTGTTTATTTCCAGATGTCGAGAACCAAAACCTTCTCTATAAACCACTTGAACTAATAAAATCACTCTCACGTTCCCTGAAAGGTCAAATACTTCCCACCTCTCTCCAGTAAATCAATTACTGACTAAAAAACATTAAGTATAGGTGCTAAATCCTTTGTAATGGTTACTTTCCATCAGAAACACTACATTTTTCATTGTATTCCGGATTAGAAACAAAGTTCTCAAAATAACCCAAAACTCACGACCCATTTAAATTAGCATTACATACGTCTAAGCGTTTGTATGTGCCCGGAAATTATGAATTCAAACATTTTACCCCGGGATTCTAACTAAATACATTAGCTATTTAGTAGCCGACTTAACCCTTGCACTGGCGAGCTGTCTGCTTAATTTGGCATGAAAACACGCAAACAGGCCTTACGCAGAGGGTTGAGATACTAGATGAGCTACATATATGCGTGAAAATATATTTTGAGCGTAGTTCCGGAAGCAATCTATGCTAATTTTATAAATGCGAACGTTTGGATATTTGTATGTATGTATGTTTGTTATTCAATCATGCCAAAAGTACTGAACGGATCGCAATGAAATTTGATAAGTGGACATCCGGGAATAACACATACGGCTACTTTTTGAACCCGTAAGGGTTGGCGAGCAGAAGCTAGTTTCTCAATAAATGGTTTACTATTTTTTAGAATGTACGTAAATAGCTAAACGGATGTGGAGTGCCTCCTACTACTCTCAAAAAAATATTGATCTGTAATGAACACAATCCTCGTCATCATACTGATTGCTGTGCTCTTATTTCTGACTCGTAAGAGGTCAGTAGTAGCCCTTTTTAGTGAAAAAGGTACGTTTTTGTCAATTATTTAGAGATACAATGCTTTGTATTCACGTCGTAAACAGGGTGAGTTAACAAGACAAGACAATTGACCTTATTTTCCTGTCACTTTTCTACCGCAACACGTCTAACCTTCAACCTTTTTCCATAAGGAAAAATCACGCCAAGATAAGACTTCCTGCATAATATGGAACCCGTATCTTATTTGCAGTGGCATTTCTAGTAGAGTATTACTCTTGGAGGGAACACTAAATATGTTGATTCGGCTATTTATTCTTAGTTGCTTCTAACCATCTGCTTTTGTTTTACTAACGAGAAACCTCTTTGTTTTCGTACCACTATATTATGAACTGAGAAAACTAATAGTTTTGGGTTAGACATATGTCTAGAAATTGTTGGATCTAAAGGGCTGGGTTCTGATTAGTTATTCAGACTATTTTATGTGCTGTGTTTAGTCAGTAAATGGTTCGGTTACGAATTATACTGTGGTTAAGGCCTCTCTGAATTGGTCTAGACTTCAATTCAAGGGTATACTGACAGACAGAATAAGTGCGAAAAGAGTAACAAGAGCTTAATTACTTTTTTCTACTTTTTAATCCATCAAAACCGTATAACTGTTGAAACTTGTACTACGGTTCTTTTTTGTCTGTGTTAAGAAGTTATTTAACATTTTTATTTAAAACTAGCTTCCGCCCGCGACTTCGTCCCCGTGGAAAAAAAATCCCCCGATTTTGAAACATTCTTCATTACTGCTCCGCTCCTATTGGTGTTAGCGTGATGATATATAGCCTATAGCCTTCCTCGATAAATGGGCTATCTAACACTGAAAGAATTTTTCAAATCAGAACGGTAGTTCCTGAGATTAGCGCGTTCAAGCAAACAAACAAACAAACAAACAAACAAACAAACAAACAAACTCTTCAGCTTTATAATATTAGTATAGATGAAAAGCAAATATTGATAATCTCTTACTCAATATGAATAATAAAATACAGTGATAACAAAATAAAAACATGAACTCTGCTCATAAAAATAACTATGAATCATTTCATTTTTCGTTAAACTATGATTACTCAAAATTTTAAATGTTCTTTACATATTATTGCATTTAGTTCCGAAAAGAAAGAGGAAGAAAAATTTCTGATTCTGCCAAAATACCCTCGAAATAACAATTGTTTGACGCCTACTTTTTAAATCAACGTAGGTATTTTGTTTTTCGAAACCCCGGTATTGGATAGTACAGTCTTTTATAAATATATTCATTTGTTTTTTTTTTTAATTTGACATCTTTGTGGTTTATCTATCATTTCATCACTTACCATCCCGTCAACTTAATCATACGGGGTTATACCCTAGACTGTTATTCATGATATTTTGGTATCCCCAGTTTAATCTCCCCTTGAATCCATATTTTTCTCTATGGCTTTACTGATCCATCCATCACTACCAACTTTTAATTTGACATTACAAACAATATGAAATTATGAGCGACCATTTTGAATAATCGTTTGACAATAAAATGGCGAAATTGGAAACGCAATTAAAACATCAAATAGTTTTCGATGCAGACAGTCAAACTCCTGTATTGATGGTAGCTATTAATATTAAAATTTTCGGGTTAACACTGTCCGTAGTGAATGTATTGCTGTTTATAAAACTGATATGATTCGGTGTGAGTTATTTTTGTTGGTATTGCTTTTATAAAGGTTTCGTATGTTAACTGCATGGACTGCTGTGTTTCGATTCTAGTGGTAGAATTAACAGAAAACATTTTTATTTTCAATGTAGTTTACTTTCCTTTATACATTCTCTTCGGGATAGTTACTATATACTAGTATATGGTCCATATTATTTTGTGTCGGTTTCTCTTATTGTCCTTATTGCCGTTCATTTGTTTTCTGTCGTACCCTCAGTAGTTATTTATATATAAGAGCACGTTTTGTATTCTGGGGAGCTTGTGGCTCAATAATAATAGCCGAACGGGCCGAACTTTGCGGTTAAGCAGCGCTTGCCGTGAGCAATATACAACGTGTAATTTAAAGGGTATGTACATACCAAGTGCATGGCTGCTTTGGATGATAACAAACGATATGGCCAGGGTTTTGTAATCCTAAGTCTACGTGTGTAAAACTTATTACAAATACCAATACACTGATACCAGAGACCGAATTTTTCAAATTAAGAAGAACGAAGAGAATTATCGTGTTATTGGCAAGTGACGTGGAATGTTATTGACCCTCGTTTGTAATGATTGGTATTCCAGAAATATATGAAACCGATAATTTGGTACCTATCAATTCTTTGAGTCAGTTATTTTGAGCTGAAACTGTGCATAGAGACTCCATACCAGATGTTGTCTTCAGCCCTTTTGGATAGATATGGGGTTTCCGTTACACATTGTATAGTTGAGCAATATTGTGATTCATGTGTGTTCAAATTATTATTATTTATTAAAGAGTATTCTGTCTATCTATCTATCAAGATGCCTCCATGCCTTGTAAAGCACGTTAAGCCTGTCAGTCTTTGACAGTCGAAGTCAGAAAACTTGGCACTGGTCTTACCAATGGTATCGTGTTACCCAGTTACTGGGTTGTGGAGGTCAGATAGGCAGTCGCTCCGTGTAAAACACTAGTACTCAGCTGTTTTCGGTTAGACTGGAAGCCGACTTCGATATAGTTTAGAAAAGGCTAAAAAGATGATGTAGATGGTGAGTACATTTTGCATTCTCTTTTAATATTACTTTTTATTTATACACATAAATAGGAGTACATGCCTTTGTCAGGGCAGTGGGGAGTTTATAGGCTGATTATTTTGTTATACAAGGTGTAACAGATTAAGCGCAATACCTCAGACACCCCAATTAGAATATTAAATTATGAGTCTAAAACAACATCCGTACCTAACTAAATAAATTGAAACCAAACCTAGACATTTTTTTTATAAAATAGTTATCCTTACTACGCAAAACGTATGTGCGTCATACAATATCCTTACGCAGACGCATACACTCATGCAATATTAGCAGCTGACACGCACACAAGCGCATTTCGTTGAATTAAGGATTGTATTAATTTGTCATGATACTGTCCTTCCATTTTAAGTTAAAAACAAAAGTTTTTCCGTCAAAATTTTACACCAATTTTTTATGACGGAAATCGATTCAGAAGCCTTCAACTACTTTCAGGAATTGCGTTTACTCTGTTACACGTTGTATACAGGATTAATTGTAAAACACCAAAAACCTCTCGGGACTATGTTAAAAGTCATAGAACAAAAGTTGTTGATTATGATGTTAGTAACATAGTCCTGAGAGGTTTTCAGTGTTTTACATTTAACCCTGTATAGTCTAGCTGCTAGAATACTGTGTTGTGTACTGTTAGACTCTAGCAGTGTACGAAACATAAAGTTTGTGTACATCAGGTATGCAAATAGAAGTTTCTTCTTCAACATAATCTCATAAACAGTCACCGATATAGATTAACTTAACCAGAAAATCATTTAACAAAACCATGAATAACAAATTAACACTCATTCAAAACGTACGCAAATTAAATCTTGCGCAGCCCACTAGGAAACTTGACGAAGCCCACGCGAATGTAATAAATTGAGACCGAGCGAAATTGGCGCCATTTGACATATCGAGAATGAACTACTAGAAGTACGTGCAACTGGTAGTTAGAGCAGTAGTGATTAATATGCTTGGACTGAGTAATGCCTTGTATACCCGGAAGGTACTCTGAAAGGTAATGCCTACATTAGAATAATTTTACTAAGGCGCAACTGTGTGGATGTCATTTTAATGTGTCGTAATGCACTTTACTGTTGCACGTTTAGTAGAGTGTAAATAAAATTGAAGTATTTCTGTCTGTTACCTCAAATCACTATTCTCTCAAGTGCTTTAAGTTTTTGTTTGTTTTTTCTCAGAGTAGTCAGGAAACCCAATTATGAGACTATTAAAATAATTTCGTGTACATATCTTTCTTAAAAACATAACACATTAAGGCATTATGTATATACTATTTACTCGTAACGAATGTAACTACGTACTCCACAATGTACCTAGTTCAAACATCTATGGTTAAAACCAATATATGTACAATGCTGTTACGTTCACACTTGCACGACTTAAAGTCCAATGAAATTCAATTCCAGACCCAAATCTAGATTTGTATGTCAATCTGTATAGACCGTATCAAATAGTTAATCGGCTACAAATATTGATAGGGCCAATCGTATAATACTTGGAAAGTGTAAATCATAAAAGAATATTATTAAACCCAAGAATTCAATATTCCAGATGCGGAAAAATTCACGATCAACTTTGTACGCCAAATCACAAGAAAGATTTAGAAATAACAAACACTCCGCACAAGCGAAAAGTCGAAAATAGCTAAATTGAATTTCCACATATCCAAATCGTATAATGTCATTATATTACCAATGGTAACTCCTAACTTGAGAAATTCAAGTCTATATTTGCCAGTATTGAATTTACTTGCAATCCGTTCGGTAGCGTTCCGGAGTGCGCCTTGAATCAGGAAAATATTTTTGGAGCTGGTATTATTTTTGAAACAATATTAGTATGTCAATAATATGTTCGGTGCAATAACTGCTTATTTTTTTATTATTAAAAATAGGTTCGTGTTTGACCACCATCTCACCTGATGGTAAGTGATGATGTGGTCGAAGATGGAGCACACTTACCTAAAAGTAACCTATTCACCCTTGACTTAAAGACTCCTAGGTTATAGATATCGGGAAACACAGACTCCGGCAGGGAATTCCACTCCTTAGCCGTACGCACAATGAAGGTATTCTCAAAACGTTTTGTGCGTATGAGTGGGATGTCCACCATGTAACGATGGCGCTTCGCTATTTGTCTCGTAGTCCGATGATGGAACGGGCTTGGTGGAATTAGATTGTGTAATTCCATCGCACACTCCCCGAAATGTAACCGATAGAAAACCGATAGACTTACAACTCGTCGTCGATGTTCAAGGTTCTGGAGCTTTGACTCGACCAGTGCATCGTTGCCAATGAGTCTCTTGGCCCGCTTCTCGATAGACTTAGATTGTATTAAAAACAATGGTAACTTTATTTCATCTGGTTAACCTTTTACCAAATATGTTAGGGTTGGCTTATTACCCGACTGCGGCGAAACTTGAAAGGAGGAGGGTTATCTTTTTGGCGCGTATTTTTACATGTTACGCTTGCCTATTTGACCTCCATAATACGATGCTGCGTTGCAAATCTGCGTTGCAAATCTGTAACGACTTTTGTATAAATGAATGCCGGGATCAACGGCTTGACATGCTTTCCGAAATATGGAAGGATCTTGATATGTTCAGATGATCACCTATCTTCCGACCAACCACGGTAAGACTTGCTTAACCTTGCAGTTCTACCCGTGGGCTGTTATTATTAAGCAACGAGCTCCTTAACAGAAGTAACTTTACGAGTATACAGGGCTACTGGTAACTCGACCTATTCCTTGCAGGACGTCATAGTAGGGTTAAAATGCCACAAATTAAGCCACCAAATGTTCTACCGAAATTCTATTATTTTTTGCACTAGACTACATTTTGTATGAAGTAATAACAAAAGTTACGAAAAAGTAAATGTTTGGTTAGTGATATTTGCCAAGGCTTTTTTGCATTTCTAATTAACAAAATACTGCTATGTCATCAACTATGATAATAACTTAAATTTTAGTACAGTTGCGCCGTAAATCATTTTTAAATTGGTTTCAAATGATTTAAGCTGGGATTTTTCATTAAAAACGAAAAAGCTAACTAACTCAAAAACTACTGAATTTCGGTAGAACATTTGGTGGCTTAATTTGTTGCATTTTAACCCTACTATGACGTCCTGCAAGGAATACGTCGAGTTACCAGTAGCCCTGTATAATTAAATTTCTTATATCTCTTAAAGCAGTTGCGAAACTATCATTGTAATAACAGCGATTGCAAAAGATCCCAAGTCAAAATCGAATTTGCTTCCTTTCCAAAATTTCGACCGCCTTATCCATCATCCAAGATTTATTTTAAGTGGTGTAAGGGGTTCAAATGTCTTACCTATTGATTTTGTGGAAATAGCGGCACGTCTCGACGATTCGCGGGCAATACCGAGGGAATACCGTTCGTTAAGAAAGAGACGCCTTGGCGCGACTTGGCTTGTCTTTTTAACGTGTCAAGATCTATGTTAGTCTCTAAAGTTTTTAGGATTTCTGTAGGTTTGCGTCTGGAATACATATTTTGTGGTGTACAAACATATAATAAATGTCCGTCTTTTATTTCATAATATATGTGTTTTCTCAAATGTTTGTAGTCATTTATTTGATACTAAGACACAAATTAATCCCCGGAATAGCTGAACCGATTTTGTTGGATTTTCATTAGATAACCTCCTCTGGTTATCGCGCAACATACCTATTGGCTAGTTTTTATTTGGATCGGGATTTAAGCGTGAAAAACCTTCTTTAAGTCGCGGGTGTTATAATAAAGATAATTTTTGTTGTACGAGTAGATAGAATGGGTAGTAAGTTTTAAGCTTTGTCTTTCAAAATCTTTTATCGATAAGGCCCAACTTGTCACCCCATGTAAGGCTTTTTAATCGATATTTTTGTCTAATATATATTGTGTACATAATATATGTTCTCTATTTTTCAATAAAGAGGAAAAAGAACATGTAAATAGCAATCCCCAAGATTATTGTTAGACACTTAAAATTTGTTGGGCACGGCATAATACACTCAAAATGATCTGTTTTCTAAAATATTTCCTCTCCAAACCCTCTCAATGTCTGTAGAATTTACCAATTCAAAACCTGATATTACTGTGTGTAAGAACAGAGCCTGTGTTTTATTTTCACGGTCTTGTGTATCGGCTAAAGCTTTACCAAGAGCTATATTTTATTTTCTACTGCTCAATTTCCTTATATATGAGTTCCTGTTGCATTTTACAAAGGTTTCCTTATGTATTATTTAAATGTGTTTAGTAATATTGTAGGCAGTCTTTTCTTAACATCCTCATAAACAACTTCTTCCTTATCATTACCATATTTAGGATTCAATACTTTCTAATGAAAATACAAAATCCACATACGATCCGTTCATGATCCGTCCGTCTGTCAGGACCCGTTTTAAAATTTATATCAAACATGTAAATAAATAAATATGCAGAAATCAAACTCGATGCAATCAAACTACCCAAAAAATAACTCGCATAAATCAAGTTAGATGCACTTAAACGGTCATATCATATCTTTTGATATATGTCCGTTTTTGTCGCATATTTTACAATTTCGCAAGTATAATGAAGCAATAAGGTACTACTTGTTAACTTATAATTATGTATGTTATTTTACAAGAAGCAATGTCTTACAGCATATGTTAAGAGAAAAATCTAAAAACCGTAAATATTTAGTTAGTTCGGTACTCACAGAAACTCGTACTCAAAATATTTTACTTCACATAGGCCTGCACACAACACACAAAACGTTTTGGGAATACCTTCATTGTGCGGACGGCTAAGGAGTGGAATTCCCTGCCGGAGTCTGTGTTTCCCGACAGCTACAACCTAGGAGTCTTTAAGTCAAGAGTGAATAGGTTACTTTTAGGTAAGCGTGCTCCATCTTCGACTGCATCATCACTTACCATCAGGTGAGATCACAGAAATAAAATTTATTTTATCTATGGGTGAGATAGTGGTCAAACGCGAATCCATTTTCAATAAAAAATAAAAAAAGAACTTATAAAACGAAGTTAGTGCACGGTTCGAAATTGGTCGTTTCCTATGGAGAACAACCGGCAAGAAACTCCTCATTTTTTTTTTTAAAACGTCATTCATTTTCACAATATATCCATAATACAGATTTAATAAGTATGAGAGGATAGTACCTACTAGTGAATTTATATACCTACCAGTGGCGAAGGCTCCATACAACTCGATTCCTACCGGCTTCCCTTTTGAAATATGGCAAATATTAGTCTATTATTTTATATATGAATATATAAATAGTAATCTATTATTTTCAATTAAATAAATAATTATTTACGAAGTTACAAGATTTCGAAGTCAGCCACAGGGCCACAGTTACTGGAATTCACGCATCACACTTGAGCAAGGTAAGCATTTTTTGGTCCGGCTTTCTTTTTATAAAAAATCACCCTTCGCCACTGATACCTACTGATGAGTTTCTGGTATTTACGCGGGTTTTTTATGGTGAGAGTAAGAAGGCGATCAAATACTGCTGATCTAAAAGCTACTTAAGTATATAGATGAAATCGGCACAAGCAGTTCCCAATAACATTAATGAAATTATCCACCAAGCGCTAATTTTAGCAATATCTTCTTAAGAGAATTGTTTGTGGTATATGTCTCCTACAGCATTGAACTTTTATGACCCGATATGATATGTATATATGATTAACCTACAATCCAATTTCATTCGGCCCCGGGTGTACTAGACCATAGTATATTAGATTTTCGTACCAGAACGATAAAAAATTGAGTTTTAGAGTGATATTGCAGACAAAAGTCATTGGTTTAATAAAAATGTTAGCAGCTCGATGGCATGTGAAAATTTTGTTGTATGTAAAATTCGCCACGACTCTTGTTTTGAACTGGTGACCCAGTTTGAGAACGTTGTCTGTTTCGTTCATCGCTAGTTGCCTTTTTTGGATGGGTTGAACAATTGGTGTTACATTGTTTCACCCTGGATATTGGATGAAACTGTTTCTGGGAGAGCTCATCTATGAATGAAAATATCGAATAAAAATAAAAATACATATTTCCCTTCGGCTTCATGGAATTTTTTTCGAACAAACTAACTAAACAAATCATTTTACTGTGGGTGTGTGTGTAAATGTGGGTAGTCAGTACATATGGCTGACATTTTTATAAAAGTCATAAATAGTTACGACCATATCCTACCACATAGTAGGTGTGCAAAATATTATGTTATTAAATTATGTATTTATAATTTGTAAATAACCTAGATTATAATTAAAAGTAAGTATTCATTACAATGTATCATTTTAAAATTCAGTTGGACATAATTTAGCAGGTATAGTATTCGTTTACAGGTTTGTACTGATTTGAAGGGATAAATAGCTCGGATATACAAACATATTTATTTATTTAAACTTTATGTACAATGGTGTTACATAAGCGGACTTAATGCAGCAAGGCATTCTCTACCAGACAACCTTTGGGTTAAAAAAACACATTGTGGTACGAGAAAATGGAGTGAAATAATAAATTTAATACTAATATACCACAATACACAACTTTACCTAGCATATAAATGGCATTATAATTACGACTAAGTTTTGTTCAATTGGAAAATATACTCATATTATCTTTGTTATGATTTGTACTTCTAATGTAAACAAATTCAACAAAAACCAGCATGACAACAAAATCACAATACAAAACCCAATTTACTTCAATAGAAACGAACTGTTATGATGGCGCTCCGTGGATCCTTTTATGAAAACACTTCACTGCTGCTATAATTACTTTTATTAATTAAAAAACACTGTTACATTCAAGGATGTTACAATTTTGACTGACTACAAACTACACACATCAAAAGTGTCTAGGGATCAACATATATTTTTGCAATAACTTTTCTCCTGATTGATATTAATTAAAATTTTCTTTAAGGATTCATCAAATAAAGTGTTTTCGTTTGTCACAGTAACGATAAACCAAGTCACCTTTGCATTAATAAAGAAATTTGCCATTTTCCTAATAAAGGGATTTTTGACATTTGAACCACTAACATTAAAGTTCGAAAAAAAGACTGAAATAACAGTTTTCTTTAAAATTTTATTGGGTAACTTGAACAATTAATAATCCGTGTTTCTACCCCGAACACTAACAACACAAGAACATCGGTTTGGCATACTCAAAATGAGTTCATCCAAATCACGCTGTGGAATGGCGGCCCATGTTCGTTGCAACAACAAAAAAAGGTCTTCTTGCGACTGGATACCCTCCATATTCGGCAGAGCTCTTCTATGTAGCATATCCCATGCATGCTCAATCGGGTTCAAGTCTGGCGACTGAGCAGGCCAGAGCAGGACATTGATGTTAGCTGCGGCGAGAGTCTGTCTTACAACTCTTGCGGTGTGCGGTCGTGCATTATCATGCATTAACTGAAATAAGGGACCGATTTGCACTTGTAGAGGAACGATGACGTCAGATACAATCGTCTCAGCATAAATTTGAGCGTTGAGGTTGCCTCTGATCCAAATCAACTCAGTTCTTCCGCCGATCCAAATACCCGCCCATACCATGATGGTTCCACCACTATAAGGATGGACTTCCTGGCAGGATTTTAATCGCTGTTGGCGTCCAGGGGTTCTCCAGTGTCGTATACGTCTTGTATCCGGTCTCATACCAAAACGAGACTCATCAGAAAAGCACACGAAACGCCATTGTTCTTCTGCCCAATTTCTGTGTTCAAGAGCCCATTGATATCGAATCCTACGATTGTGCATTGCTATAGGTGGTACCCGTAGCGGTCTTCGGGAATGAAGGTTCACTTCATGCAAGCGGTTTCTGACTGTTTGGTCGCTAATTAAGTTCCCTGAAGAGTGATGAAGCCTCACGGCTAACATCATGGCGGTTATTGTTGGAGCTCTTTGAGTTAAGATTTGAATGTATCGGTCTTGTCTCCGTGTGGTGCAGCGATACCGTCCTCCATGGCGCTCAGCCACGGTACCAGTGCTTCGGTAACGTGTCCAAAGTCGACTGAGAACACTCTGACTTGTATTTAGAGCTAAAGCCACAGTACGTTGCCGGGAACCAGCTTCTATCATTCCCACGGCTCTGAGCATTTCTTCCCTGCTTAAATGACGTCGCCGCTCCATAATAACGTTGGTTTTAATCAGTAGTAGGGAAACAGTAGCACTAATAATGTCTTCAATGCGTTGTATGTTTTTATAGGGAAAATATTGACAGCTGATTTTCATCTTTTACTCGAATTTGATTAACAGTTCCTGTTTCAAATTATGAAATGCACCAAAAAGGATCCATATAAATTTATAAAATCATAAATTTATTACAAAGCCACATCTCAATCTCAAGAAATCCGCATAAAAATGCTTGATCCCTAGACACTTTTGATGTGTGTATTTACATATGTGTGGCTAAAGGTGAATTTTCTGAACTAAACTCCACTAAACACGTGTAAATTGCCTTTATATTATATGCTCGGCATAATTGTGGAAGCGACGGGGTGAATCGCTTACTATGCGTTTATTGCATATAGGTACAAGGTTCATAACAGATCGAAGCAGAAAATAGTTTAAACTAGAAGTCTTGAAGACAAAACTAATAACCTGATTCTCAGACCACAAACTTGTTTCCAAGAATATCGAACGTCAGCCTCTAGACAGATCAACGCACTCAGCGTGGTCTCTTGAGGCACACCCGCATTCTATTATTCGACGAATTAACTCGCTTTCTGTTTCAAGTATTCGTATCCGATTGTATTAAAGGCTGATGTGCGTTGTTTAAACTTTGCTTTCTTTAGTATGTCAATTAAAACCGGTTATTTCAAACTTATACGTTTCGATTTAGAAGTTTCTATTTAGTTTTTGCTATCACAAACACGCAACTGGCTATTCAAATGATTAAGCAGAAGTTGCTTTGTTTTAATCTTCTTATTAATCTTGTAAAACCAAAGGAACTGTTCTATAACTACTTATTACCCGTCCATGGCAAAGCATTAAGGTGGGTTACGTCTTTTACAACGTGTAACAGAATAAACGCAATTCCTGAAATTAGTTGGTTCAGAATCGGCTACTGAATCGATTTCCGTCATAAAAAATAGGTGTTAAATTTTGACGGAAAAATCTTTCATTTAACTTAAAATGGATACACAGTATCATGACAATTTAATACAATCCTTTATTCATCTGTATATATGTTCATCTGTTCCATCATACTTCTAAACTACTTATCATAATTTGACTACTAAGCTACCGATAGAAGGATTTTCAGCTGGAAGCTTTGGAACATCGCATTAAGTTGAATTTAACGCTCTCTAGAGGGCATAAAGACACAAACTGAAAAAATGTTTTTAGAAAGTATATATTGTTAGCTGTTTACCCCTCTAGCACCCTATAATTGGAAATAATTTCTAAGAAATCAAATAATATTAAATGCAAACCTATGTATGTGTAACTTTGATAGCGTAGTTTTTAACTAGATATATATTTCTGACGTTACCTTACATTTATATCCATTTAAAAGTGCGCTTAATCTGGTTCAACCTCATAACCCTCAAATGTCAATCACATCCAGTAATTCTGTCGCCGTGATCACCGCAAGACACTCCTAGGGTCAGTTAACAATAGGCCATGGGGTTTCCATTGCTGTTTTGTTAAAACCCGCATGTTAGGACTAGGGGGAATTACGATCGCTGTTCGGGTTTTGGGTTTAGATATGGTTGAAAACTGAGATTAAATTCACTGTCTTGGTCCGTCGGTCCACCTGTAAGTGATTTACGTCTCATATTGGAACAAGAATGTGGTTTTCAATTGCCCTATACAAGTACGTCTATGTTTTTGTCCGTGTAATGGTAGTTTCGCAACTTTAAAATTAATTCCGCTAATGATTCAACGAATGCGAAGCTCATTACTTCTAAATTATGTTTAAATAGGTTTATAAATCTTTCGATATAATCAATCATCTGGATTTCTGTCACAACTTCAATGTAGCTTCGTTACCGAAATCCATTTAAATCTCCTGTTTCTTATACTTCAACGATAGCTGTAAAATCATTTAAAATATCATCAGTAATGGATTTTAGAGAATTTGAGTCCAACTTCTTGTTGGTTTATAATTTTATATATTGATGAAGATACAATGTGCTGTTGGAATAACAAAAAGCTGCCCGTTGATTTAAAGACTATTACTAAACCTAACAAAACATAAGCAGCCTATGAAATTGCCACAGTTGGGACTGAGGCAATTTTTCTATAAGAGGGAAGGGGCCGTTCTTAGGTAGAACTTTAACCATCCATTTACAGATCGCGGCAAAAATTATAACGTGACTAAAAACTAATTTTCTTTTAAATCTGATACAGGAATAACGTCAGATTACACAGATAGCGATTTCTACATAAATATCGTCTCCATTGGTTGTATTGCTCCAATGGCTCGTAAAGGTAAGGGTTATTAGGCTTCCGCCAGCGAAACGAGTATCTAAGTATATCTTATGAGACAGAAATATTTAATATTAAGAAGCTCTAAAATTCTTAATACCTTGTTGAACATTTCATGTCTTGTATATTCTGACTTGATAATAGCAAGATCGTGTCCTTCGCTATTGTTATGTTTTCTTCTCAATATACCACTTTTCTTGCACTACTCACTGTGTGGGTATAACTTTAGGTCTAAATTTACTAATAATGGGGTAGGTTATCAATATAACTATTTCTAGTATACAATATTCTATACTATAGGACACTACACTACGAGTTCCTCCTATGTAGGGTTACATTTTTGTTGATTGATTCTATTGATTTTCAGGGTCATGTTAAACAATAACAGAAGAATTTTAGATAAATAATAAAATTAAGCACATCATTAAGTACATTGCCATTTAAACCACATCTAGTAAGTATCTATCGCTTTTAGATGTTCGTATAAAAAACCGTCTATCCGCTTTTTTATTATTGTACCTTTGATTGTTGTATCAACATAGTTTTTAACGTTTATTTCTTTAAGTTTACACTACAATTATTTCAGAAATATGTTTTGTAAGTGCATTATTTGAACATTCTTTATGTAACACATATACACCATCTCTTATCTGTAACTTTTACCAGATGAAGGAACACTCACATCGTACGTACGAAAGCAAAAGAATGTAACCACTGCACTGCGTGCCAGCGGCTCGTTTAAAATTATAAGGTACGACCAATTAGTTGGTCGGTTCCATTAGAACATAAACTTGCTGAGGTTGTGGTTCAACTTAATAGCTTTAAGTATAAGGGATCGCGTCCATTGAGTGAACTCAATGGGAATTACACTAATATTAACAGGTCCTTACTTGCCCAGATCACTTTACTCCACCATAATAAGACGATTTAGCAAAAAACTGCTCTGGAGAAGTACGTTTACATGGTCGGATGTTAATACGGCTTTTTGGTTCACGTTTGAATGAAGATTTTACATGTAAATAATTATTCGACTTTTCTACGATGTTGGGAAGTTTTCCAGTTTCATTCTGAATTACACTATTAAGACAAAATTTATTATATTAATACTATTTTCTAACTAGACAAAATTAATTGAAAACACAAAATGGTAGATATCTTAATTTAAGTATTAATTATTTACCAAAACAACATTTACAGTGTACAATGGCATGATTTTTCAAACAGAAAACTCGGTCTACATGTAAAAAACTAAAATATATGCTACACTTATAGGGTCTGGAAGATTAACATCGTATTAATTAAATCCTCATAATACATGTTCAATAATATTCAGTGATTTTGCTGCAATTTGGTTCTTATTTTCAATCTGATTCTGAAAAATCACGGGCGTAAACCTAACGCTGTAGTTGTAAAGTATTTTTATGAAAGGTTATTCATAAAGACGACCTTAATTGTTGAGTTTTCTCCCAGCAATTAATACCTCATAATAAGGGATAGAAGCAATATAAACAACTATAAACATCTGTTAAATGAAACCGTTTATCAGAATTTACCGTTTCCCGATACAAGCAAGTCCCTAAATGTTTGGCTATTTCAAATCAGATATAACCGGCGTGAACCAGTTCGGGGCGGACGAAACTGGATCACAACCGGCACGGACTGGTCGAAACCAGATTAATCCGGTAAAGTTCCTCGCATGGTTTCACTGATTTAGAAACTTGTTTGTTCCTTAAGACGGCCGCAGAGGGTCCTATAGAGTTTCTCTACAAGTTTAATGGAAACTAATTCCAGATAACATCGTCCTTTTGTATCTAGCTTTATCAGATGTCTGTCTGTAGGTAAATATTTGGGAATTCTTGAACCCTTTCAATTTGATTATTGTGACTGGCGGGTTCAAGGCCTTGGCATTCTAATATTATTAAGGTTGTTTGAAAATACACCGCCAGATCTGATATTATTGCTTTACCAAGAAATGAGAAATCTTGTTATGAAACGAGATTCTTAGTAGAATCATTCTGGGATAATTGTTGCCCGATTCTCCTAGGAAAATTGTTTTGTTTAATTAAGTGTGGTAATTTTCAGACCTTTTGGTTCTTTGATTTTCACTTTTTGTGAGTTAATTATGTGGTTGTTTTGTATAGGTGTCTTCGGTATCATTCACCCTATTGTTATTGGTCCATTTTGAGCTCTTTAGTCTCACCTTACTTCAGCAGCTGGAACCACAATAACCAGTGTAATCTAAACTTCGTATAGGTTTAAAGTATTGATATTGAAAAAGATTTATTTATTTATTATATACTTTCAAAACAAATATACATAATTATGTACTAAAATACTTAAAATACAAACTACAATAAAGCAACAAAAAATTGATCCTCAACGCTGTCGGCTGGCAACGTACCCAAGATACTGGCGGCATTGCCTCGTTGTATGGCAATGCTTAGCCGTTGACCAAAGAAATAGCCAACCCTTGGGTCGCGGGAAACGTCAACGAGCCTTTTCGATATGTCTTTAAAAAGGCTGTGAGCACACGGGCCACGAGCAACTTCGTATTAACAAACCTTCAACATCACTCGAAAACGTCTAACTCCAGAGATATAACTATAGAAACATATCGGAATAACTGAAATATACAAAGTTGTATGAAAACAGGTTTTCATAGTGAATGGACAGTAAACATCCAAGGAAAGTTCAAAAGACTTGGTACAGTCAGCACAATAAACAAGAGAAATAATATACCTACCTACCACGCTTACGTCCGCAACTGATTCATATATTTTAGTTAGCTTTAAACTTTGTATCGTCGGTTTTAAATTATATATTTTAAAGGAAGCTGTGTTCTGTATTGCGTGATCAAGGGTCTTTAATGCTTCGTAACTTTGTTTTTGTATACAAGTTTGTAATGATTTAATTCTAGTCGTTTCCAATATGATTTGATGTTTTATATTTGTGTCATGGCGATTGGTATGAACGGAAGCCATTCATTTTACAGTTTAGTTTTTTAATCATAAACGAGAATTAATAGCAGGATACGCAAGTATTAATTATTTTATTATTATTGATCTGGGAAATATTGTTTGCTTTGATTTGTCATTAGTAAACATTTATCTCCTATTCATGCTCTTCTTTAATTTTTGCAATGAGAATTAAAACATTAATTAATTTGTTATCACTTTTAAACCCACCGCAGATTTGTCTCCTTCACGTGATGCGGTTACAAACAACGTTGGAGTATTGTACTATGTTGTACAAAATTCTCCATGCGCAAATAACCGTACATAGTACAGATACGTACACTTATTTTCAGTTTGTCTTGTTCGTGGTCCCAGTGTTTTGTAACAACACGGTTTTAATGTCTTCTCAACCTGAAAGAGTTTTGAGTTTGATGTTACTTTTGTGGTGTGCTCACTTTTGTTTTGGAATATTTTGTGGCCATGTTTTGCATTTTTATTTAACCGCTCTGGTTGCTACGGTTTCACCAGTTACTTATTCTCTATTTATATTGTTTTAGTGAAATATTCTGTCGCCACTACTTAGTATTTGAAGACTCATCAGCGCTATTTACTGTCCCGTGCTGTATCATCTTGTTCTCGTAGAATGTTTAGATTTCAATTAAATTCGCGCTTTTAGTTTGAGTAACGCTAGTTTCCAAGATAATCAAAACTAAATTCCTAATTTTAGTCATGCTAAAGTTAGTGTCCATTATTCATATTATATACTATTTATTTTCAGATCATAATTCAAATCCATTATCAGTTGCTAGTATATAGTAAACCATCCCCAGAATTTCAAGACTTCTCAAATATAAATCACGATTCAAAAGCAAGTGAGTTTATACACTTGAACTCACTCGCAAGCTAGAGAAATCGTCCACCCGTAAATTAATACATCAGTGTATACTACTAATTAGCTGTTTAATCTTCAAAGGGGCCGCTATGTACTTAAGTACACAAGTTTGTGTACACAAATTGTGTGTACAGGTACGTTTAGATGACAGATTGTGTTTAAATTGCAAGTGAGATTTATAGAAGTAATTTAGGTTGAAGAATTGATTTGGTTGTGTAGTGGTTTGGGCTTTGATATTCACACTTTGAGGTTTTCGTTAATAGATGTGGTTTAAAGGTTAAGTTATTATAGTAAACGACTTACCGAAAAAGTTTAAATTGAAATAGTAAAAAATTACAGTTGATTTACAATGTATCAGTATATCAATCCTATAAGTAACAGGACCTAGCAAGTTCTATGAACCTAACAATTGAGTAGGTAAAGCTTACATTTGAATACTAAAAAACCACAGTATTGATCCATTATAGTACATTGTCCAATATCTTTCACCTAACCACTTGATGTTTAATTAAATATTCCCGACTGCAATATTAATGAAAGCGAATTCAGAAGTAAATTACATTTCACTTGAGCACTCTGAATTGAATCGTACTTGCTATCATTGGCTTCATTTGAATGAAATTGAAGTCAAATATATTTTTATAATTTTGAGGGTAATAAGGTTGTGTTAACATTATCAGTTTTATTTTTTGTTTAAATTGAATTTGAATGTTAATTGTATGAAAAAATACTATTAATTTTACACTTAAACTCGCGACTCCGCCCGGCTTCACACGATCTCATTGTGCTTATTCATACAAAACCTCAATAATGCATACCCTTAAACTTCCTCATGAATCACTCTATTAATTGGTTAAAACGTAATGAAAATCGGTCCAGTAGTTTTTAACTTTATCGAAATCATACAGGCTCACAGACGCGGCGGGAGACGTTCTTTTTTTATAATAAACGCGGCTTTTCCCGCGTAAATCCCAATCCCGTGGGAATTCCGGGATAAAAAATCCTGTGTCCGTCTCCTGGTTCTAAGTTACCTTCCTAGGGCCTGCGGCCGGCGAGCAGGGGTCGCTTACCGTCCGGTAAGGACCAGGCCCGGGTCGGCGGCGCGTCGTGTTCCACGCGCGCCTCAAAGAGCTGTCAACACCAGCGACGGGGCCTCATAGGGCCTTTGCCTGCCGGGGTTTGCGGGAAAGTTCTACCGAGTTACCGCGGCCCCGGAAATTTAGGGCAGCCGAAGGAACAGGGTGGGTTTTTAGTCAAGTTACCTTCCTACCAATTTTCAGCCAAATAGGTTCAGCCGTTCTTGAGTTATAAATAGTATAACTAACATGACTTTCTTTTATATATATGTATATAGATATGTAAGAATATCTGAACTCTATGATAATACAATATACAAGTTTGTGAGTGAGTTTGTATGTAGGAGGTTATCGTCTAAACTGCGCATCCAATTTTCTTATTCTCTCACCAGTTGAATGCTACGATATGACAGTGACATAAGCTACATTAATTGCACTGAAAAAAATATTTTTACACGAGTGATTCCACAGGGAAAAGCTTGTACATATTTCATTAAAAATATAATAACTTATTCAAACATAATTTAGGTTATCTTTAAAAACATCTTAAAAACACATGTTACGCTTTAAATTAAACCAAATTATACCAACATAATGGGACCCAAGATAGCTGCGTGCGATACACCCGCAAACCACGAGCCCCTGCACCCTCCTTGACTTCCGCTTCCACTGCGGTTGTAAGAAACATTCCCTTAGAATTGGATTACAGTCACCAGAGGAATGAATATACAGGGTGTTTGGAAGCGAGAAACCAACGTATAACATTAACGACACTGTCATTTGCATGTGTTAGAACTGTAACAAGGCTATTTGTTGTATTGGATAGGGAATTTAATTTCTTTTAAGTGCTCTAAGGCGGTGGGGCTTTAAGGTTGAATTTGTACAGCTTCCATGTTACAATCGAAGTATCCAACTTTACTTCAAAATAAAGGTGATGTCCCAAATGCATATAGCATTATGTACATGATATTAAAACAGAAACATTTTTTTTAATGTTGTCAGTTTGACTTTCTGTACGTCCGGGCTCTGACCTCTAGAAAGGAAGAACCGATTTAAGTGGGATTTGTTTCACTTTTATTTTTAATTTGTGGGACTATAATTGGAAGATAGAGGAGGTTATAAGACAACATATGGGTTATTTTGTATCCCGGAATATTACGGGATCGGGATTTATACGGGAAAACCTCCCACGCAAGCGAAGTCGCGGGCATAGCTAGTGAATAAATGTATCTTATACATGCATCTTATTATAAAATAGTTTTAATTGCAAAATGATTAATGTTACAACAATATTTGTAATAATTCAATAATGTTTGATTTATTAGTATTACAACTTAACAACTACTAGTTACGTTTAGACGTTTTGATTTATTTCTAGTAATTATAACGTAAACAAGAGCTTTTGCTGCAATATGCCAAGTGTTAATACTTGTAATTGAGTTTAGAGCAAATACTGAACTGACATTTTTGGTGAGAAAGTTTATATATGTATAGAAAGTTTATTACTAAAACCAATATTCCTTTCAAAGTTTATGTTTACATGTATACTTTTAAGGCTTAACCTTTAGAATTATCCATCTGTCTCTAATCCTCCGAAGTTATAGAAACTTGTGCGGTCAAATTATAAAATTTAACCAAGACTAGGTTCGGACGAACGGATACGAATATAGAAAGTTTATGGACAACTTCCTAAGAAGTTCCAAGTCTCAAACTCGCCCAACCACACTGGTCCGCTATTTGAAAAATGAATTGTCTGCACTCCAAATATATGGTTTTAGTTGTGAAGTTGTGCAAAATATGGGAAACTTAGGGAAATTCTGTTATTACCTTTTTCTTTTGGTTTTCAAGCGTGATTTACGGGTTAGCCTTTTATACTGCAGTAGATTTTAAAAGAAAAGCGGACAATTTGTGGTTTCTTCCTTTTGTTTCTTTAGCACGGTTATTCTGTGAGCTTGAGTCTATCGAACAGCGGGCCAAGAGACTCATTGGCAACGATGCACTGGTCGATTCAAAGCTCCAGAGCCTTGAACACCGACGACGAGTTGCAAGTCTATCGGTTTTCTATCCATCGTTACATGGTGGACATCCCACCCATATGCACAAAACGTTTTGGGAATACCTTCATTGTGCAGACGGCTAGGGAGTGGAATTTCCTGCCGGAGTCTGTGTTTCCCGACAGCTACAACCTAGGAGTCTTTAAGTCCAAAGTGAATAGGTTACTTTTAGGTAAGCGTGCTCCATCTTCGATCACATCATCACTTACCATCAGGTGAGAAAGTGGTCAAACGCGAACCTATTTTCAATAAAAAAAAGACATTCAGTGTTTGCATTTTCTAAATTAATATCGTTATTGTTCTTCTTCATTAGTACCTACCATAATAATCTGCTAGTCCAATTTTGTATATCATAATTTCTACAAAGACAGATAGGACCTGTAATACAAATTCTATCTGACCGCTGAGGTCAGACGAAATCAGGTTATCACGGTCAGAAGTTATTTATCATACTCCACTAACATTCTCAACTACGACCCCTAATCTTTCAATCTCTTATTACTATTATTAGCATAAAATGTGACAGACACCATTACAAAATAGATTCTGTTTAAGTATTTTCTGTAACTACTGACGACATTGAAATATAAAGCCACTGAAACAATAGAACAAAGGGCAAAAGATCATTTAATGTAAAAAGTGAAGTTTATATAAACAACAGTGACATAGCTTGTAAAACTGGGACTGTCATTGAACTAAGTTTAACTATTTGACCTTAACCTTTCGAAATGCCGATACAACAAAAGGATTCTTCAAAAGGTAACTATATTTATACAACTTTACTAAGAAAACCTGTTACCACTTTACGAAATGATGAAGGAATTATCCACTCTACTTTGGGATAAAAGTTGTTTCTAGGTACAGACTACCAATGTATAAATTCTTAGAAGATTATTCACGTACAAATTTCGGAGTTTCAGATATTTTTAGACCAAGTCAATATATCTGGAAGATGATTTTCTTGGTTAATGAAATCAGACGTGACTGCGCAATTTCATAATATACCTACCTACACATACAAATTTTTAGGGAAATATTGTGTGATACTTCTGCCAAAAAATAATCGTTCTAGCTTGCATGTAACACCGCCCTCCCGGCCGGTAATATATGTATAATCACTCATACGCACATCATGGGAAGCAATACATCTTATTCTCAAGTAACTTATCATTAGGTAATAAGCATAAAATACCCTTTTTTATCGGAAAAATACCTTCAAATGTGAATATAGGATTTTTACCTCATCAAGTCCACTCCGGATGCCAAGCATAAACCAGCTGATGAGTTTGTTTTCCGCATACATTATCTTTTTCTTCTACCCATCTATAACTCCTTCAAACCGAACTGTCCCACGTATCCAAAACCTTGTTTATATCAAGAAAACTAGAAGTACATATTCCACGAAATAGGACGTACAGTCAGCAGTACTGACTGTTGTAAAGTTTCAACCTTATAACTAAGTATGTAAGGTTGAAAGGTGTTCGTTTGCCAACTTTGTTGAGTGTACCTAACAGGAGATGTGGGTAGAATTTATTAGCAAAGTTCCGTGTGGGCCGCTCAGACTTAAGTTATAGTCACTACGCATGGTAACTCATATTGTTATGTATGTTACGCGTTACAAGAAATATGCTATTGAAAAGTAAGAGATCTTGTTTTAACATGAACTACACGATGTAGCAACTCTCCTTGTGGTCTTGGAATTAGGTCATATTTCTTCCCGCGGTGGCCTGTAAAAACGACTAATAAAGGAATTTAATACAAAATAGCTGAGTGGTTTAAGCATCTAACAGTAAAATAATAAAAAAAAAACTAAATGGTGATGATGAAAAGTCCGTTCAAGTTATTGGAAATATTGTAAGGCATATACATAAATAGGTAATTAACTAGAATTAGGGTATGACGGGTTATACGCAGTGCATAAACATATCAATAAAAACACTACCTTCTCAGCTGCAGAATAACAACAATAGAAATGAGAGAATGATACGAATATAATCAAGAATTCCCTTCACAATAATGAAACGAACCCGTTAACATATTCTCATATTTTATATTCACGATCCACCGTCATCCACGATGTAGTATACAATAGCAATTCATATAAATTCGCTGGTTGCATGTCTTTCCTTATTATTGGCCCAGTAATACAGGCAATAATCGCATGCAAACTGAACATTATGTATGCAGCTTGCATCTAGCTTGCTACGGCGCCGTATGTACTACGTACCAATATGATGCTTGAATGCTTACTAGAAAGTACCTAAATCAAAAGGTTCATAACCTGCTATGAAAAACGGAACCCTAATATGATCACTCGTGAGTCGGTATGTAGGTCTTTCTGTCACAGCCAATTTGCTATGAAAGGAATTGTCCGATTCAGTTGTTTGTTACACATGAGTTTACTGGTGACCCGGCCCGGCTTCGTCTTTTAGTCTTATTCTGCTAATTGACAGAAAACCTTAATAAATTTTACAATGAAACCTTCCTCATGAATCACTCTACCCATTGGTGAAAACCGCATGAAAATCGGTTCAAAAGTTTTTGATTTTATCGCGAACTTACATGCGGACAGAAGCAGCGGAGACTGTTTTATATGTATGGATATGATTCCAACAGGGATGCGTTAGGTAAGTAAATATGTATATCGCACGTTTTAATCTAAACTATATTGACTCAATTTTTGAGATTTTTTAGTGATACTTTATTCGAATGCTCTTTGCCTATATGCACATAACCGACTTAATACAGATATAAATTATAACAAATTTTACATAGATTGAAGGGTCGAGTGTTGTTAAAAGATGTGATCTGATCTCAGCAGCAGGTCAATATGTACGAGGGGTGATCCAAAAGTAATAATAATCGGATATTTCCAGTTCTCAGAAAAATCCAAAAAAAAAATTCTTGGTAGCTTGTTTACCCACTAAGTCACTATAAAAATATCATATAAATAGACCACGATTCCAGGGAGTTGCATTCATTTGAATACAAACCGACGAAGTTGAAACATCAAAATGGAATAAAACGAAATTAGAGCGAATTATTAAGTACCTCTGTATGAAAAAAATGTCTACTAAAGACATACACAGTGACTTCGTGGAAACATTGGGGGACTCTGTTCCTCCATATTCTTCAGTTGCACGATGGGCCAAGGAGTTTAGCCTGGGCAGAATATCCACTGAAGATGAACATCGCGAGGGACGCCCATCCACGTCTCTCACTGAAGAGAACGTTAAAAAAGTCGAAGATCTTGTAATGGCAGATCGAAGAGTGACCATCAGGCATATAGCTGAGGTTTCAGGGATCTCATATGGCAGCATTCAAAGAATGCTTACGATCGAATTGCAAATGAAAAAGGTATCTGCGCGTTGGGTACCGAGAATGTTAACCGAAGAGCAAAAGAAAAACGAGTCGACATTTCGAGGACGAATCTCGAATAGTTCCAAGCAGACAAGGAAAATTTTTTGTCTCGTTTTGTGACCATGGATGAAACCTGGATTCACCATTTTGATCCTGAAAGCAAGCAACAATCGATGACGTAAAACGAGCCTCCTCACCGACGCCGAAGAAATTCAAGGTGTCAAGTTCGGCGGGGAAGGTTATGGCATCCGTTTTTTTGGGACGCTGAAGGAATCATTATGGTGGAATACTTGCAAAAGGGAGCCACTATAACAGGCTCTTACTACGCAGACCAAATAAGAAGATTGCGGGAGGCTATCAAGAAATAAGACGCGGCAAATTGCGAGCTAGAGTGTTGTTTCAGCAAGACAACGCAACCTCTCACAAAGCCGCAGTTGCGATGGCTGCCATTCAAGAAACGGGTTTCGAATTGCTCGAACACCCCCCCTATTCGTCAGATCTAGTCCCTAGTGACTTCTACCTCTTTTCTCGGCTCAAGGAATACCTCCGAGGTCGAAAATTTGAAGACGATAGTGAAGTGATGGCTGCTGTTGAGGCGTTTTGGGAGAGTCAAGATAAAGATTTTTCTTCTAAGGAAATCCTAGGTTTAGAAAAAAGATGGACTAAGTGTATTGATTTGTTAGGAGACTACGTTTAAAATAAATTCTTTTTTAAATCATAATTACCGTGTTTTATAATGATTATCATTACTTTTGGATCACCCCTCGTATGTATTATAAATGTATACTTGGATGATATATGTAAACAAACTTAGTCTTCTCAATATGTTCTGCACAATTGCAATACAATACGGTACTAGAGTATGTAGGTAAGATCATATTAGGAATAGATATTGTAGATTATTAAGACTGGACTTCGTATGCTCAAGAGAAGTGAGTAGGTTTCGAGCAGAGTAGCATACCAAGTGTGATAATATGGTATGGGTGCTATATGAAGTTCTTTTATGTTAAAATATTACATTTATATAGTTATAAGTTGCAAGTTGGTGTATGAATTTTATTTATTTTTTGCGTACAATATTGTTACAGGACTTAATGCAACAAGGCATTCTCTACTAGTATCTTTGATATTAAGATGATTTTTTGTCCATGGCACCAAAACGGCTGAACGGATCTGAATGAAATTTATTATGTAGATAGCTCAAATACTGGAATAACATATAAGCTACTTGGCATCCCAGAATTCTAAGATGATAGGGATTTACGTGAGAAAACCCTCCCACGGGTACGAAGTCACGGGTACAGTTATGTGGTTATTATACATATAAGGAAATCTCGCCCTTACTAAATGTTCTTTAGAGCTATTTACATTGTATATTCATATATATATATATAGTATTATCACAGATTTGTTCTAGGCTGTGGCTAACCACACATTAACAAGAAATTAACAAACAAAAAATATTACATAGTAATTAAAACAAAAGGTGAAAGTTTTATTAAAAAAGCCTGGGATGGAATTTATTACTGCGCAGCGGTCTCATCGAGTGATATGAGCTGTCGTTAGGTTTGATTATATCTTTAATAAAAATAATAAATAGTGGATGTCCCTGACTACTCTTTTCACTAATACAATGTCACTTTGTCTAGAACCTCACGATTGTCTCCCACCAATTGTTCGCCACGTTTGACCACCATCTCACCTAATCGTAAGCGATGATGTGGTCGAAGAATTAGCATGCTTACTTAGAAATATCCTATTCATTCTTGACTTTAAGACCCTCAGGTTATAGCTATTGGGAAACACAGACTCCGATATGGAATTCCACTCCTTATCAGCTTTATCTGTACGCACAATGAAAGTATTCCCAGAAACGTTTTGTGCATATGGGTGGAATGTCCACCATTTAACGTTTCATCTAATAATTGACTTCTTGTCCAGTTCCAGTGTAACTGGCTGCAGCAGAATACCATTAATATTAAATTTAGGAAAAAATACATTGCAAATCATGCATCGTAACTTAAAATCCCACTCAAAGAACCCAGAAAACCAAAGCAACACAAACCCCTAATCGATGTAAAATCCAAAACAGGCAGCTAGACACAAAAAAAAGCCTATTTCGACCAGATCGACCTCTGTCCGAGCCGGTAATCGAACAGGCGATCAATCAACCACTGTCTCCCAACATTTATCTTCGAAACGAATATTAAAAGGAAAAACTGAATACATGGGGAACGCAAAACGGAATTATTCATGTACCGATATGATATATGGTGGTTGTATGGTTCCGTAGAATATTTTTTAAGATTTGTTTTATTTATACCGATCCGATCTGACAGGCAGCTTTCGTTGTGTTATTTTCACTATCGCCACTGTTGTCAAAACAGTGAAAGGAAACATAGATATGTTCTAGGACTTCTAGCACCTTAAAATCCTAAGATATGAGACATTCACCAAGCCGCAACGTACCCGCGTGCTGGATTACGGCTTGTCCCTTCCCGTAGTAAATTCTAATTATGATGACGATAACTAATTTATTCTACATAAGTCCCTCTTCATGCTCACACAAAGATAGAACATCACACTGTTGTCTAAAGTCATCATCTGCCACTTCAGTTCAAGTTTGTAAGGTTCGGTTTTTAGTCTAACTAGATGCAATATTTTGCACGAAGTGAATGCTTCTGACGATGAAATCCCAGTTACTAGGTAACAAACACATTTACGCAAGACTGGTCGTCAGACTATTGCGCTTGTAAAAAAAACAATTAAAATCATTTCCCACCATTATGGTTTTGTAGGCACGCTTGCGGGTCCCTAAAATATTCCATGTCATGGACCATCGCGTAGCAGATTCATAGTGCTAAAATAAATACATATTGTTTTTGCTGGATTCTAACTTATGATACATTATTGTTTTAGTTTCGGTAATAACGTTGGCGGAGGATAAAAGATACGTTTTAATCACGTAGGTATGAAAATTTGGAGATATAAAAAAAAATAAGCAGGATAATGATATTAAAAATAATATTAAAAACAAATTAACACACCGCACAAACCCATTAAGTACAGTCAGCGCCATAAATAACACAACATTGTGAAATTCACAATTTCCCCATTCCCGCTCAATTTATTTAGGGAAATAAAAAACAGAAAAAAAGGAAATAAATTGGATTCATTTATGCGTCCCCCGTTCCCACCATATCCGTTAACTCTTTTAGGTTTAGTGGTTAGTGTTCTAACCACCTATTCTTAATTTTTTTAAATATATTTCTACGCCATCTATGGGTTACCTACCATACTAGGATGCTTTATAAACTCATTGTTGACCTAGTGTTATGTAACCTTGGCGCTGACGCGCGACGGTTAGGTCAAGGCAATTATTTGAAAAACCAGTGCAGTGTTGTTTTTTCAACGTAGCAATTCGAAAATCAAAAATAAAGGTAAGAGTTATTATTATGTTATGATTTTAGTGTTTCTCTGTCATCTAATATTGGTTTCGTTACTTTATGATAAAAAATAAACGTAATCTCTTATTATTTTTTTTGTAATAACGTAAATTATACGGTGGTTAGTTTACTAACCACTGTGACTGTAGTAGGTTTTATTTTATTCATTTTCTTTATGTGATTGTGTGTTACTTTTTTTAGAATGCCGCGGGTATTGAATAGTCCTGAAATTATAGACGTTCTTCAAGAAGACATTCCTTCGGATGGCGAGAGTGTGTGTAGCCTGGAAAGTGATGAAGAACACAGTGATGGACAGCAAAATATGATGGTGCTTGGTGACATACCTCCAGAGCTACATCCAGAGCCTGACGATAGATTTTCCTCAGATGATGAAGTATCTTTATCACATTTAGCCTCATATAATCGAACTGTTTTAGAGGCCAAAGTGGAAGAAAATCTTCAGGATGGAAGAGCCGGGTGAGTATACAGGAAGTGGAGGTATCCCCAATGATATAATAGATTTGGAGAGTGTGACACCCACACAATTATTTCGCTTGTTTTGGTCAGAGGATCTAGTTGAAATAATCTGCTTTCAAACAAATCTATACGCTACACAAAAAGGGAAACCTTTTATACCCACCAAGCCTGAAGAAATAGAAGTATTTCTTGTACTGAATTTGGTGATGGGCATAAAAAAATTGCCCAGTTATAAAAATTACTGGTCTTCTGCACCCGATCTGCATGACCCATACATATCATCTTTTATGCCACTAAACCGCTTTGGCTGGCTCCTCAATAATGAAGTTTGAAGAATTATGTTGATAAATTCGACCAAATGAAAAGTACCTATGCCATTGACCGAAAGTCTCACAAATGGTGGTATCGGATTTTTTTCCATTTCCTGGACTGTGCTGTCATAAACGCCTATTTTTTATATAGAGAACTCCAACAAAAACACCATCCAGAATTGGAACAATTGAACACAAAAGACTTTCGCAGAAGTGATTAACAAGGGATTCTAGCACCAGCTAAGGCGAAGAACTGCTACAGAGGTTCCCTGAATGGTAGCTCTAGATTTTCTCCGTTACCAGTCGTAATAAAACGCCACAAGCCATCAGTTCCGACAGAATTACGCACGGAAGTCAATATGCACCAGCCAGAGCGATCTACTTCAAGAAGATGCGCAAAATGCAGCACAAAAATAACTCCAGCACGAACTGTTTGGCAATGTAAGACCTGTAAAGTACCTCTTTATATTCGTAAAGAAAAGACATGTTTTTCAGACTTCTAAAAGAAATAAATTATTTGTATTTGCCAGCAAATAACATTTTCTTCCTCATTCTTGTTTTGATTATATTTCATGCCGACCGCCATAGTGGTTAGTATACTAACCACCTTATTTCTTGAAAACCTTTATGGATATAATTGTAAAACACTTTTTTTATTAATAATTAAACGACATTTAAACCAAATATCCATTTGTTTTCTTTGTAAAGTAATCATAGTAAAACTGTGGCTGAAAGAGTTAAGGGTAGACACAAAAACGAACAATGAAATACCAAATTGAACTTTGGTTTGTGACAACGCGGTTGCAGTTTTAAAAGCCTTCATTCGACCATCAATCAGCTATTTACATTTTTATCTTCGCCTTAAATTGTTTGAACGGTTTTCGGAGATTAGGGTTATAACTTTCAGTTGTTTTGGGAATGTTCTAACGAGATACCGCGGCCCCGGAACTCAAGAGTTTTTAGTCAGTAGAAGACTGATTCTCCCTTCCACTCCACCCAGAGAAGGAGGTGTCATTCGATAATTATCCCACCGAATAAATAAAGGTTGTTACTTTTTAGGTGTTATCAAACCATTATTTTTGATTTTCTATCTTGTTATTTGAATTTATCCTCTCAAAATGGCAAAGAAAACGGTAAAGAAAAACATCGTGAGGAACCCGTCATGTCTTAAGACCGTATTATCCGAAGACATGCGATATCTATCAACCCGCACTGGACCAATTTTGGTGAGGTATTCCTCGAAGCGCTGCCATTTTGAAGCGCACCTAATGAAGCGCTCCTTTTAGTAGCGCTCCCGATACCATGTTTCGGAAAAGGAGCGCTCCGAAGAATAAATATAAATTAATAGTTTAAAAAACCAAAAACACGCTTTTAAGACTAATATAATGAGGAGAAATTAGAAATGTTTACTAGCAGGCAGTCCCATCAGCCACCTTCCAATTCCATCGTCAGACCAGCTCGATGGTACCATAATATTGTATTGTCGTCTAATCTACACATAACTGCCAAGTTTCATGATGATACAACAATTAGAAGTACGTTTAATTCAGATTCTTAGATTTTGCATATTTAAATTGTTACAGATCGACCTAATAATAAATCTATGGATTACGCGGTAATTCAAAAAGGTTAAGAAAACCGATAACGGATTTTCTTTAGGTTTGTTATAACCTTGAAACCTGATCGTGTTCAAAGTCCATTACGTGGCCTTTCTCACACGTGCAAACACGACTATGATATTATATTCCATCATGGAATGCCAGTGCCTATCTTCCGGCTTCATCATCAGAACTTGAAACCTAATCGTGGTCAAAGTTCATTACAAGACTTTTCTAAGAAATCCAAAACAGCTATGATACGATTTTCCATCATGAAGTTCCAGTTCATATCTTCCGGCTTCATCATCAGATCAGTTTGACAGTACCATATTATTGTATTGTCATCAGAACTACATACAGCTGCCAATTTTCATTACGCTACGACCCTTGGAAGACGGTTAAATTAGTTACCTTAGATTTCATTACATAGTTAGTTACATTACCTTAGATTTCATTACATAGTTAGTTACATACGGGTCGACCTAATAGAAGCGTGTTAAAAAGGAGCTTCGCTTCATTAGGTGCGTTTCAAAATGGTAGCGCTTCGAGGAATACCTCATTTTGGTCGATATACCGTCTTGTCGTACCTACTAAGCGCTTTTCTTCAACATTCATTGCGCGCACAGCCAAGGTGTGGAACTCTCTGCCGGCTTCTGTGTTCCTGCCACATATGACCCGTCAGCCTTTAAAGCAAGAGTGAATAGGCATTTTCTGGGCTCGCTCGTTCGATCGTAGACCTCATCTTAAACTTACCATCAGGTTCTCAAGTCTGCTATTACAATAGTGTCAAAATAGTCCATCATTGATTTCAAATTTGTTGATTTTGACAAGTTTGGTAATCTACTAATATAATGGCTTTCCAATGGTCAACCACTGACACTTCATTGAACGAAATAATATGTAAAATTAATTAGAAATAAAATCTGGCATGAATAAATGTTCAAATTTAGGGGTAGTTTTTCGAAAATCATTACTACTAACGGGTTTTATAATAATGGCAATACGGCAATGTCATTCTAATACGAGACTACTGACCAACCATTATGAATTTAGTAGATTACGAACTATTAGCAAAATGACAATGGGATCGTGATGGAATGACAAATTTATAAAAATAGCAGACTTGGGGCCCAGGTGTGGTCGAGATCAAGAGCGGGCTCATTCGTAACTAAAAAAAAAAATGGCCTTGGTGGATTACGGTCCATTCTCATAGCCAAGAGGCTTGTGCCACAGCAGTGGGATTGTTATGGGCCGATTATATGTGAATATAATTATGTATCTTGTTATTCTGCTAGTGTGAAAGTCCCATTGCCCAGTTTAGAAAGAACTATCGCAGTAAAAATGCTGTATTATTTAAGTACTTCTGATCGTAGTGTGTTAATTTTTACCCGACTGCAAAGGAAGGGTTATGTTTTTCGCGGGTATCTTGTATGTATGTAATTCTTCATTATCTCATATCTGTAGAACCGCTGAACGGATTAACATAATTGAGGTATCGTTAGATTCGTCTTAGCCCAAGTGTTCTTCGGGCACGCCGCAATTGCGGCGGTAAGACCCCTCTTTGAGGAGTGGCTATATCGGCGTCACGGCGTCCTGACCTACCGCATGACGCAGGTCCTCACTGGACACGGAAGTTTCGGGAGGTACCTGTGTCTGATGGGGAAGGAAGAAACGCCTGGTTGTCATCACTGTGAGGATCGCCCTGAGGACACAGTAGAGCATACGGTGCAAGACTGCCCCGCCTGGGCAGAGCACCGACGTGTCCTCAGGGCGGCGATAGGCGGAGACCTCTCGCGCCCAGTACTAGTCGAGGCCATGCTGCGGGGCGAGACGGAATGGGAAGCGGTCGCCTCCTTCTGCGAAGCAGTCATGCTATCGAAGGAGGAGGCGGGCCGCGTGAGGGAGAGGATGGCGTCCTCCCTCCAGCCCAGCCGCAGTGGTAGACGCCCACGGCGTCGGACGTTGGCCGACGATCTCCGGCCACCGTAGGCGCGGGCATGCGGACAGCGAGTAAAGGGCAACTCGCTGTCCGACCATGGACCATGCCCGGGTCGAGGGCGCGTTGTGTTCCACGCGCGCCTAAAAGAGCGTCAGCAATATGACGAGGCCCCCCCTGTAGAGGGCCGAAGCCTGCCGGGGTCGTGGGACTTATCCCATTACCGTGACCCCGGAACGTAAAGGGCTATTGAAGGAACACCGTGGATTTTTGTCAGTACAAGTCTGACAGTCCCTCCGGCCTTGCCCGGGGTGGGAGGACTTATCCAAGTGTTCTTAGATAGGTGACTTTCACTTTCTGAATCCGGTGGAGTGCCAATGTGACACGACAGGGAAAACTAAAAAATTGCTAAATTGCTAATTAATATTTAAACTAAAAAGCTGAAAAAAAGTTATTTAAAAAGTCTAAAAACCCGACTGCTCAACTGAAGTGCAAGAAACAAGCACATTTTTATTTTAAAAAGTGATAAGCAGGAGGACTCATCCCATTAAATAAAATATATGTTCGATTGGGTCCCGCCGGGTTTTTTAGACTTTTTAAATAACTTTTTTAAATTAGTTACGTAGCTTATCAACTAATACCTACCTACATTGTATGTATTTTAAAGTTAGCCACAATTTAATTTCAAAAGATTCAAAATTATTAAGCCAATACCAATTTTCTTAATGAAGTTTTAAAAACCACCAATAATGAATCAATTACAAGTTGAAAACCAACTCACTAAAATGCAATTATGAAAAACTGTTTTTCGAACGAAAAGGATCCATTCGAACCGAAAGATACCAATAGTAAAGCAATTTGTTGAGGCTAACGAATATTAGTTTTTCATAGATATTTGGGCCACAGCTGGTTAGAAATTGCTATTCTATTACATCTATTTATTTAAGGCTTAGCAATTATTTTCAAAGTTTGGAATGGGCCATCTTTCATAAAATAATTAATACTTTCGTTTTGAGACGAGTTCAACGTACAGATTAATTTACTGTCCAGTATAATCCCTTACTTTTCGCTAAGACTCAGAAGTCCTGGGCTATTTTTATGTTAACAATTTGATCTCTTGGAACTACCCTAAGATACTTAGCTATATAACAGTCATTGATTCTTTTGTAGTAACAGATCAAACTCGTCTAGTCCCCTTCTACCTTCAACTTCAAAAGACCATTATCAACCTATCTCAATATTTAAGCTTCTTTTCTTTTTGTGTCCCTCTTACGATTTGCATTTGGAATTATAGTGTTTCGTGACTAATTTAGAGGGGTGAAATCTTCGAGTGGAGTGGATTTTTTCGTAATAAGGCGGTATAAGGCCTTGGTCACGAAGTCAATGGGGTGGCGGCGGATCAGCAGACGTCATTGTTGCCATCGCGGGTATAGCCTGGATGAGACTGGCATAGGAACGTGGAGCTTGGCACAAGCGGCGAAAGGCCTAAGTATACCCTGTGCGTAAAGTCAGGCTGTAGAGGATAATGAGCGTGTTCTTATGTATATGTATAGTTCAGAAAGTCTCTGTGATTTGAAAGATTTAGAAGAGCTCCATATTCAAAATATAATAATGAATGGTCACAAATTAGAGTAACCTCACTTGGAAAATTACTTTATCACGGTACCCAGAACTACAACAAAAAATACTGCCTCACAAAGTGGTCTATGGTTCAATGTTTGACATTTAATTTCCCGGGAAATCTAGCTTCGGCAAAGTAAAGGTAATGTTGGAACCAAAACCATTTAATTGCTTATAAACTAAAAATAATGTAAAATAATGAATCCATTGAGTGCCAAAAAACTATTTTTAATAACTGTACCTCCTAACGTAATACAGGATGTCTCAAAAGAAAGTTTATATTTGTTTAGCTTACTGTGCGAACGCAATGATTAGGAGAGACGCAGGGAGGGTATAGGCGTGCTTGGGAACTTAATCACTATGAAGCGTTTTATAGAAAGCTATCGCGCGTTGTGATGTCGCGAATTTTACAAAAATGGTAATTCTGCAACTATATTCGAGGTTCTCCTCCCTTCAATGATGCACCAAGCATTCCTCTCATTCGGAAATGGGTAAAAAAGTTTAAAGAGACCGGTTTAACACTGGTTAGACTAAAACCTGGGTACTCAAGGTTATGTAGAACGGAATAGAACGTGGATTGGGTTAATCGGTCTGTTCCTGATGATTCCGACTTCTCCATTCGGAAGCGTGCAAGTGCTTTGAATGTGCATAGATCATCTCTACACCTCATTTTGCTCACAGATCTAAAGCTGCACCCCTGTAAAATTCAATTGGGGCTCTTCGAAAAATTTCTTCGTGACATAGTAGCAAAATTACCATTTTTGTAAATTTCGCGTACCCTCAACGGGCGATTTGCAAGCAAAAACCGCTTCATAGCGACTAAATTCCCAAGAGCCAGGCTACCGATCCCCTGCGACTCTCCTAATCACTGCGTTCGCACAGTAAGCTAAACAAATATAAACTTTCTTCTCTGTCTCTACACCCTGTATAAGCTGCGAAGCTTTTAAGCGAATTCCTAACTTAGACAAATTCCCAATAAATATACATAATGTTATGATCTAATAAGACACGTTCTTATGAGTTCTTATTAATAAAAACTTTGTGGTATTTGATTTATATAAAAATAGATTCATAATCGAAACACCATTACTCTACAAAACATTGCAATCACTTGCAGTATTAATAAGTAGTACGATAGCATTGTACATGTACATAATTATGTATTAAGTATGCATACGCGCCAAGTAGGGTCGCGGTAGTTACCTTATTTTTATGTTACCAAGTCAATTTGCGAGCCAAATATTTATAGTTTACATATCTCTGCCTATAAGTGGATGCGACACAAATATTAAAAAAGCTAATTCAATTTTCCTTCCAGAAAATTAAAGCACAAACATTTTTAACACTCATATTAAATTCAGCAGCAAAATCATTACAAAACAGTCAAAAATTTTTCTAATGCTACAAAATAGTCCGTAAAAATATTCTTTCATAATTTTTAAACGTCACTGAAACATTTTTCAGCAACAATATCCTAAAAGCTTCATAATTTGATGGATAAATTAACGTTGAGCATTTTATATGCATATTTCAAGAGTGGCGAACAACGGAATTTTTGCTCTGCACAAAATTTAGGATACGTACATAAAAATATCTGAAATGTCTCTTTGTTTACTGGGTATCGTCAGTAACGAAAATAACTGAAATTTTAGAAAGCATATTTTAGGGGAGTGGTAAAATTTATTTTTCATAATTGGAAGTCCAATGTTTTAAATTATAACTATGATTTATTTTTGAACTTGACTAACACATTACATTTTAATCTATAAATAACGGTCTTACTATTGGGAACCAGACCTTTTTATCAGATGTAATGGGTCGTAAGCCACCACGTAGGCTCAGTACGGGTTGGTGGATTTCGAATGTCGTTGGGTTTTCGGTTCTAGGCCAAACATAACCAAAACATTGTGTCCACACGATGTTTTCCTTCGTCCTCTTAAGAGAATGGTGATGAAAATTACTCAGTATTGATGAAATAATTTGTCAGCCTGGGGTCGAACCGACGACCTACAACGCGTAAGTTGTACCTGTAACTACTGGGCAACCACTGCCCCTATTGCCGTATAATGTATTACATTATACACCTTAAAATATAAATTTTTAAGCCAACATGGTCACTAACAGTATCATTAGAACTTGGAATATTTACCGTGTGAATAAATATCATCGAAATATCGGAAACTCGAAACAATAAGTATACATGGTAAATATCCCGTTTAAGTTCTAATGATACCTTAAAATACGTAAACGAAATCCATGTTAATTATTATAATAAATACGAAAGTGTGCTAAGTTGTTTCTTCTTTTATCACGTTAGAAGAAGCGGACCAATAAGATTTTATATTTATACATAAATAAGCTATCTCTTATCCCTACTACGCGAACGGAGTTGCAGACAGAAACTAGTACCTGTCTCTTTTTAAATATTATATATAAAAATGCTTAAAAATAGTATATAACTCTATCATTGTTGTCTACCTCTGTCGCGCATCACATTTTGGTGCGGTTTTTACTTATTGAAAGATGAATTTTTGTGTATTATAATTTGAACCTACACCCTACACTGTCGTTAACGAACATGAAACTAATTTGTTTCCATAGGACAGACTCCCGCACACGAGCATATAAAATATATGAAATTGTACGTGCTGTCATAAATGTCGTTGGTGCATTAAAATTTCACGGAAAATGCAGTCGAGACGGCTAATACAGGACATGACGCTGTTAGAACCAGTCTCGTACAGTCTGGTACAAATGTAAGTGTCAACTACAAAATTGACGTTAACAATTTTCTATTAAGTATTTTTCGAAGTTGTAGCCTCGGAACAGTTATTATCGAATGAATTTTATATATGTAACGCTTTTTGAACGAACTACCTAATAATTACTTTGTTTCTTTCTATGAATATTAGAAAATTGATGCGAGACTTGTGTGTTTTATTTGGAAAATATTTATAGGATTATCAAGTTTTATTTATTTTTGAGTTAAATTAAAATGTTGATTAAGTTTCTGAAACTTTGTTTATATTAATGTATCTGTTTGAGATGCGTGCAGCTGATGACTAACTAATCAAAAATAAATTAAGCAACATAAATAGACGTATGAAAAGGTTTCTTTTAGACGTCTATTTATTTTGTTTTCACTTTTGGTCAGAAATATATTTTTGAAATTTTTATAGTTTTTGGACATCTTTGACAGTCGTTACGGGTAAACAGAAGCCAGAAAACGTGTTTACCGTGTTACCCAGTTACTGGGTTGTGGAGGTCAGTTAGGCAGTTGCTCCATGTAAAATACTAGCACTTAGCTGAATCCAGTTAGACTAGAAGCCGATCTCCAACATAGTTTAGAAAAAGCTAAACAGATGGTGATATAGTTTTAACGCAAACATTAAGTCAAGTTCGAGAACAGTGGTGGCCTAGTAATATTCATTATCACCACGGCTCTCAACGTGCAAGTAAAACATAAAAAGGAAGCCGGAATGTCCTATGACCTAAAATCTAAAAACATGTGACGTATTACAGCCCATTCCCTCTCATAGTCACGTGTAAAATCCTTACTAATATTATAAATGCGAAAGTAACTCTGTCTGTCTGTGTGTTACGCAATCACGCCTAAACTCCTCAACCGATTTTAATTAAATTTGGTACGGACATTGTCTAGAGCCTGAGAAAGGACATAGGCTGCTTTTTAAGTGAAAAAGGGCTGTAAGGGGTTGAAATAGGGGATGAAAGTTGATATGGAAATTACGTCATTTTTAAAGCTAGAAGTTTGAAACTTATTTTTTAGACTTTTGATTAGATATTAATACACACGACATTCAAATGATGTATGAGTTTTATTTTCAAAATGATTTGCCTAAAAAATTAAAAATGCTGCCGAAAGTCATGATTCCGCGTGGACGAAGTCGCGGGCACAGCTAATACTGTATAAATATAATATAAGTAAGTGAATAAAATAATAAATACATAAAAAATAGTAAGCAAGCCTGTGTCACAGCATTGGAAATATTATAGGCTGATTATGTTATGTTACCCAAACATTTTTGCCCAAAAAGACATAGAATTATTAAACCCTGTACTAAGTTTAAATTAAAATTCAACTCACGAGCATACAATTTTCATCCATACATCAACGTGTTCTATATTTGAAAACGAATATCGCTCAATCTGCTAATACTTATCGCTATTCTCGATCGACTTCGTGATAAAATGCGTAATTCGGAGATTACGGGGCCCTCTTTGAAATATTATGTAATTTCGAGCTCGTCGGACAAAGCAATTAACGTGGCTTACTGTACCCAGCCATGTTTTATTATCGACTCTGCGTTTTAATCGTTGTTTTTTATTATTTTATATGTGAATTTTATATCTATTTTAGGTTTTTGAAAAGAATCTACTGCAGGGTTACCATCTACATGTTTGATATATCGTTTTGTGCGCCAAGCATCTTCCACTTTTATTGTGCACACGGCTAAGGTGTGGAACTCTCTGCTGGTTTCTGTGTTTCATAATATGTGAATTGGAATCTCCAGACTAGCTCTTTCCACAGTAGAACTCATCTATCGCTTACCATCAGGCGTGATCGAGGTCCAGAGCGAGCTCATCCAATAATAAAAAACACCATCATATTATGTTTTATTCTGTAACAAAGTTGTCTGTACTTATGAACATTTACATATTGGTAAAAATCTACAAAAAAAAATAACGCTTATAAATTGTCTACTGTTAGAGTAATCTCCAACTAAATGACCAACGGTAGTGTAACAGCAAAGTTCTGCATAAAATAAGCAATACAGCCTTCAACAGAAACATTAACAAAGACATTTGAATTTTACATAAAGCAGGGTCTTATCCGTACGCATGCCCTGACAACTCCAGGCCGTATATGAGAAGGCATTACAATTTCTAAACAGTGCTATAAATACGCAATATTATGTTAATGTGCATAGATATTTTCCTTTTATTACACCAACTGTTTAACTCCATTAATAAAATTTATACTGCATCTAATTACACATTGAGCCTTCCTAGTCCTTGTGTTTTTGAAATAAGGTTCATTTTGCAGTGTGTTCCGTTGCTTATTTGGTACGAATGCCGACGATTCGATACGGGGTATTACGGCTGGATTAGAGCCACATGTGTTTAGATTTTGTCAATTTTCGTCGCATATGTGCTAAGATCCCGTATAATGGTGACTCATGGTGTTATTATCGTGTTAGGGAAACTAGATTTTGCGTGTATTTGTTATGCTTTGAGGTAATTTTGATAGGGTAGTAATTCTTTCTTGGCAGATCAAAGTCATCAAAGCGATAAATACACTGCACATGCAGTGTATTTATCGCTTTGATGACTTTAATGGAATTTAATGTATTCTGACGGTATTGCTTACAATTACGTGATTAGCGGACAAATTATTTTTAAAATCTGAGTAAATATGAGCAACGATAACGAAAAAACATTCAAAATAATGTTAATGACATCGCGATTTACCCGAACTTTACGCCACTAATGTATCGCGAGTGTGTTTACAAACATTTAGATTCGCATACACAAACATCCAAACCTGGAACAACCATCTGTAGACTATATAAACTTTCGTTCCGTATTAGAATCGAACCACCGACTCGCCACACCACTGCAAATCGCTCAATCACTGCGCTACCGTGTCGTCAAAAAATTGTAACGCAATACTGGTGAAATCTATCTAGATATGTTACTCCAATTAGAATTGAAAAACATACCGAAAAGGGCGCAAAACATAAATAATAATTTAATCACAGCTCGCTGGCGGACTTGGCTGCATTTTTACATCTTCACTATAACGTACACTACATATGTAGGTGTCTTATTTCGCAGTCTGCGTTCGTGGGACTTCGGCTCATATCGTTTTATTTCGGAGAATTCCATTTGTAAAATTATTCGAATTGTTTTAGTAATTGAAAAATTGTTAATTTCAAAACTTGTTTTAAATGAAACCTTTTTAGTAAGGGTTGTCTAGACACTGGTGAATATATGGCAACGAAGTCCTACTAATATTATAAATGCGAAAGTTTGCGAGGATGTATGTTACTCTTTCACGCAAAAACTACTGAACGAACTTAAATGATATTTGGTATGTAAATAGCTGAAATCCTAGATTACACATAGGCTTTTTATCCCGGAATTTGCACGGCATTGGCAACTCAGTTCGCGAGAGAAAAACATCCCACGCGAACGAAGTCGTGGATGACAGCTAGTCTACGTATAAAACTAACCCTATATTACCTGCGAACTATCATAAATATACGTAACTGCTACGTATGTATAGAAAGCTCACTGGGTAGGTACAGGTAAGCTCAATGGCACGGTGTATGGCAGCGATAATTAAAATAGATATAAAATAGAATATTCGATGCTACCCGTCAATATCCGGTGCGGCCGGACACGACGCCATTTTGTTCTGTAGCTGTATGCTCATATTGTTTTATATTGCAACTATAAGAGTGAAAAGTGAGGTATTATTTAAGTTTTGTGAACCACCCACGGTTGGACAAAGGCAACTTATTAAACGGAGACAATCACGAGAATTAATCACATTGTGAAACACAGACAATTTCCGTCAAACCAAATATTTTCAAATGGTTCAAAAGCAAAACGGTACCTAAAACACTAGTTAAATCTTACTTTGGGTACCAGCAACTAGTTTAATTTACATATATATGTACAAAAATGTTGTCTCATAAACTATGTAATGTAATTTAATTGAATTCAATAAAAAAAATATACGTAACTGAATTTATGATGTTACATTTTCATTTGAAGCCTTGACTCCTGTGCTCGACAACCAATACAGCTTGTGTTTTTTCTACAGTTTGTGTTTTAACACAAACTGTTTTAAATTTTGCTCTGTCTGCCATTTTGTTTGTCCGGGCTAATCTCTGGTACTACTGAACCGAGTTTAATGGGATTTTAATTGAAAGATAAGGCAACATAGCCCGGGATCGAGATTAGCGCGAAAAAATCGGCTGTGCAAGAAAATTCTTTACGCCCCACTTAACATAACCCGAAACCTTGTCGAAAGTAAATGTAGCCAAATTTATTATAACCTGAAATTAATTAGGTACTTATTTTTAAACAATGTTTTACGAACAACTGAGGTAATATTGACTCCCACGCGATGTTTGTGTTATAGTGTGTATTTTAAGCCTGTATTTACGAACATAATCTAAATATTGCCTAGTACCAGCTAGAACCAGCTTTGCCAGCGGCAGTTTGAGTGCTTTCTACGGCCTACCCAAAAATGTCCTAACTTTTAAATTGTTCGTCAAATCGAGCTACTTAAAGTTCTAAGTAGATATACTCGATAACTAACAAATGCTTGCACTGTTTGGACGGGCCTGCTCAAATCTGTGTGATTCTGTCCTCTAAAGGGCGCCACAGATATAAACCTACATGGCTCTCATATGACTTGATCACTACAGATTGTATGGACTTTGAAAGAGACGTCGACCTCTGAGTTTATTTCAGTGTTTCTTCTCAGAGTAGCCAGTTAGGAAACACTGGCCTCATACACGTACGAAAAAAAAATGACGTGTGAAAGTGTTGTTTATAACCTAGGTATTTGCAAAATAAACATCATTATTTCATTATATTTCATACCCTATAGAACCTTATTTTATATATGGCCTTATCTAACAGAGCCTTATTTTTTGTTTCAGGTATGTACCAAGAACCGCCTCATCTACTTCTCCGGTTATGAATAATTAAGTATTACAACATTATCAACTAGACTGAAACACATAAAAATAAATGATGTAAAGAATGTTTGTGGAACTTTAAAGAATTGGTTTTGTATTAATCTATATAAAAGCGGACGAAGTACGAAAGAGTCGCTGAAAAGCAACGACTTCGACCACTATTCTTTCACCACATCTATTATTTCGACCACGGGAACTCACAGTCGGAGTAAAATTGTAGCCTATTTTCTAATAACGACATGATATATCCGAAAACAAGAAAGTTCTAAACTAACATAAAAATATCACGTTATCTGTAAATAGATGGTAAATATGTAACATAACAATATGTAATCTACAACACAATTTGTCGTTCATTTTCAAGTGCATCAAGCTATCGCGATTTATGTATGTTCTTGGAATGTTTAATTGTCTATATTTGATAAAAAATATATACAGGCGAAAATAAAAATTAATTATAGGGCATCGAAAAATTCGTCAACATCGCTATCAATGGGAAATGTGCCCAGAACACTGGCCGCATTGCCACGTTGAATGGCAATGCTGATTCTCTGTCCAAAGAAAAGGCCAGCCCTCTGGTCACCTGTGGAGTCGACTAATCGTTTGCCGATGTCACGAAAGAGTCGATGCGCACTCGGACCCGATGGTGTCGCGATTGTTATTAAATACTAGACAAACATTGGTACATATCAACGCAAAAATAAAAAGTTGGTAAATATGTAGGTAGTGTAGGTTTGTATATATTAGTTTTTTTTAAGAGATCTAGCAATGTGGGTAGGAATCACTTTACTAGCAACCTTGTCAACTAAGCTAAATATGCTTGTGTCTGGAGTGGGTTCACAGCAATAGTGTAATGGGTGGGGTTCGAACCCGCGACCTCGGTCACGAGTCCAACACCTTAGCCATTAGGCTATTGACGTTTCATTAATTCATTAAATATGATATGATGATATATCAAACAAACTGTTGAAACAGATTGGATGCACCTATTCATTAGACTTCGTATTGCTCATCCAAAATGTTCGGCAAACTTCGGCCAAACTCGCCATAAATGCGCAGACACATAAATCAGGAACAATTTCGAGGACAGTGACACTGATTGGTCTATTTAACTAGGGGATGTAATGCGAAATCTCTCGTTATTTTTGTTCAAAAGGGTAATGTGTGCAATTACCCTTTCAAAGGGGTAAATGTTATCAACACGTGTTTAAATTCGGAACATTTGTAGTAATTGCGGGTAATGAGATCTAGTTAATTTTAGTTGTTGGTAGTTTTATCGTTGTAGGCCGGTTGATAATCTAACTAAACTTTAGTAAGTTAGAAGTACAGCTTATATTAGTTCCTAACTCCTTAGTGCCTACTTGGTTTTACGGTAAGATCGCTTTAGGTCGAGAAACATATGAAGAGCTTTGGCTTTACCTGTAGTCATATCAGTAGATATTTACTTATTTTATGGCAAGTTAATTACTACGATTTTGTTACCGGTATTATTATCATCCCACTTGATCATAAGGGTGATCACAGTATTCTTTAATAATTATAATCTGATTACTTCTAGTATTGTTGTCATGTAACAATAAAGGGGTAAAATATACAGCAAAGCACAGACAGGGCTATATACAATTTCATTACAAAAATCGATTCCTATGATTCTGCAACAGTGCAAATTGAGCCTTAGAGGCACACGCCTACATTGCAAAATTCACACCAGCACTTAAAACGCACACGGTATCATATGACCTACAATTTCAAATAGCTAATCTCAAGATATAAATACAGCCAACCATCTGCTACTAGCATTAATAACCAGTACCTTGATCGAGGGGTAAAGCGATTTCGCTTTCATAATTAAGGAAATTTGAAAACCGACATCAGAACGGGGTTGAGGCGGGGTTACGATCTGATACGATGGGTGAAAGAGGGAATGGGTACTCTTCATTAATCATACCAGTGGCAGATCTGTTGCCATGTGTTTCTAGTAGATTATGTCTCGTTTACAGTTGTTTGTTGTGTGGATTGTTTGGTTGTGTGCGTTGAGAAGGGGGTAAATGTCGATGATTGCTAAGGATGTGTCTTAAGACGTATCTTTGGATTAACCCTTAATTTGTTTAATGAAAAACTGAACTGCCTGAGCTTATAAACTAGTATATAATTACAGTTTTTTTTTAATAACTGGCCTCTTAATAGATTCTGTCAGTAAAATAGTGCTAAATAGTGTTGATTTTTTTACAAAACTAATAAGGCATGCATGGTCTATGGCATACTATAAAAAAACAAAATTTTCAATCAGAATATTAAGTAGATCATTCTTGAATTTACTTTAAAATCTAGTAAGTTAACTAGTTTTAGTTATTTTCACTTAAATTGCTTAAAGGCAAGCTACCAAATGTCATTTTATACGCGCAGCATACTTAGAGTTCTCTGTCGATTCATTTTCTGCAATGAAGTGGACTTATTTTAATAAAACCCGCAAAAAGAGTCAATCTACCGTCCAAAGATCTCCAATAAACTGAACTACTAAAGTAAACAACCTTATTAATTGAATCAAACGTACCGAACTCCGGGCATTATTCCGTATGCTTTTTTAGACGGCCTTCGAGAAACTGAAAGTTTCTAGAAAATTCTTAGAACTCAGCAGGTTACTAACGTTGATAACGACAGTATTATGTTCCAAGTACTAATTTTAAGTACTTTCATAAAGTGAGTTATTATTGAAAGCAATTAACGGCTTAAGCCAAGAGCAATTTGTGGGCAGGAAACCCTAAAGCAAATATAAAAGGTCTTGTAATTTAGAATTTCTGAACCGCTTTCGTGACATTTAAAATATAAATAAGAACACACACAAACAATGTGACGATTGAATTCCCTACAAGGGACAGGAATCATTACAAGAAAAACTAAAAAAAATCACGGAGTATCTATATAATCTGCTCAACTTTTTTTCCAATAGGGTAGTTTCCTAAAATATTTTATTTAGTCCGTCACGTAGTTTAACAAAAAACATTGGACACGTATTTTTTATTTTTTCACGTAATTGAAAAATTAAGACGATACAGTGAGTTGAAATTTCGTGTGACGTCACACCTCGGTATAATTCTTAGCAATGTGTGACGTCAGCAGCCCCCACTCCTGTACTTTGAAGCTTTCCATCTCTGTGAATTTTTCTTGACTTGAAAAAGCAAAAACTACGTAACCAATATTTTTTTGAAAATGTACCTAATGGACCAAATAAAATTATTAAATTATTTTGTAACACAAGAAACTACCGTATTATGTCGTGTTTTACATAGAGCGACTTCCTGTCTGACCTCTAGGTCAGGTAGGGCATAAGGCAGCGGTATCCCTGACGAGACTAGTGTCATATTTTTATTCTTCTGACTGATTTGCTTGCGTCGTAACGACGATGTGTAGCTACCGGCACAGCTCTTGCATTGGCCTTTTCTTTCATTTCATTCCTGCAAGGCCCAGCAGGTATGCGTATTCATTGGCCATGACAAGAGGTGGGCCATGTCTTAACAACACACTAGCATGGATTATATTAACAGCGGCCAACCTGGGCCAGCTCGGTTAAGTGATTTCCAGATTGGAAGGTAACGATTACAATATATGACATTTATATCACGATATAATCGTAGAATATTTTAAGAATATTCCCTGCCGGAGTCTGTGGTTCCTAATCGCTATAACCTGGGAGTCTTTAAGTCAAGAGTGAATAGGTTACTTCTAGGCAAGCGTGCTCCATCTTCGACCACATCATCACTTACCATCAGGTGAGATGGTGGTCAAACGCGACCTTATTTATTATCAATAAAAAAAAGTATTTTTAGAAACAGACATAACATATAAAATCCTTACTGAAGCTCACACTTCAATTAATAATGTCTCAAGATGACAGGCAGGTACTCAAGTGGGTTGTTACTAAACGTGGCCTTAACGCCTACGACACCATTAAAGCGTCTTCCTTTCTTGGTCTTTCAGCCTACTCAGACTTATGAGATGGTTGTTTCATTTTCTCATTTTCACGTCTTTTTAATTTGCTACATGAAATTGGTATCCATATCCATTCGTTGTGTTTGCCCGTGTACCTATGTATTACTTATCATAAACGTTTAAGCTTTGATTTCTTTTTGAATTTCCCAGTGGTTACACGACTGAATTGCGAGTATGTAGGTCATAATTCGATCCCAGATAGGCACATTAGTTTGTGTAATTTATAGCCTCTATGTTGCTCTAAAACGGCCAAGAAAAACATTATGAGAAAATCTACATGGTCTAGGATCGTGTATCGTAGACCTGAAGTATCGTTTTCTATAAGGCGGTATTGAGTTCAACAAAACTGTAACAACTGTGGTGTAGTGATGCGCTACTACTGAGCATGATATGGGTTCGATTCCTGAGTCGAGCAGTGTTATGTTTCAACCCCAAACGGCTTGGACATAATGGCTGTAATGAGGTAGGTATTTGCTTTTAAATTCTTCAATATATACCTACTGGTTTCGGAAGTCACAAATAACAAAATGGTAACTAGGTCGTACCTATGTCTAAGATTAGGGAGCAATAAACCTTTATAGGTCCATAATTCAGACTCTATTTTAGAACTGTAATTAGTAAAGTTGGTTCGTATGTTAACGAACCCAAGTCTGGGAATGAATTATGTTAGAAACGTCTTTACCAAAGTCGAAAAGTTAAGCCAGAGACAAACGTATGAGGAATATGAGTACCGTTGGCCTCATGCAAATGTTGGAAATTATTCTTATGCATGGTTTTATTTCTTTTCTTGTGTCGCGAGAGATATTGAGACTTTGTTGTTTGAATGCTTGATATTTTCGCGTTTGCATTTGAAATTAGCTAATACTTTTATGCTGATGCCGAAAGAATTAAAATAGCGCATATTTTGAGTACGTCCTACTACATCTTTTTTACAGGCAACTCACCTATTGGTACCTGAGAGGTGTGTGCTAACCTAGAAATAACTTATATATTCTTGACATAAAGATCCTCCGGTAATAGTTATCATACAGCTTTAAATAATATTCGGTGCATGCAAAAAATGCCTAAAAATTCTGAATAAAGGCAGGACTAACGGGACCTGACAATGCAATTGCCTGACGGGTTTGCGGGACGTTCTACCGAAATGCCGTGGCCCCGAAATCTACAACGGTAGGAGTCGTTTTAGGAGTCATTATTTTCTCTGTTGCCCGCGACAATGTATCACACTAATTTTATAATAATACTTTAGTAATAAGTCATTTATTCATTTGTTAACATAGGTAGGTAAAATTTATAGATGTTATGAAAAAAAAAATACAAGCGCTCTATGTTATACTATATATAAGCAAGGAAATGTCAATATTTGTATTTCATAAACAATGGCTTACAAGTATCTTAACTGTGGAGTCTAAACATTGCCCGAATACACCTTTTCTGTGCTTTGAAAACTATTTCCCTGTTGGTTGAGTTACTTCGTGTAGAAATTTGTACATTTTGCCGTAATAAAAAACTTTTTACCAAAAAATTAAACCGACTCCCAAAAAACACTGCAAAGTGAAAAATAACTTTAATTTCGGTAGTCGGTGTCTTTAGTTTTGTATTTTCGTTTTTGGCACCGACTTCCGAAATTAAAGTTATTTTTCACTTTGCAGTGTTTTTTGGGAGTCGGTTTAATTTTTTGGTAAAAAGTTTTTATTTCACTCTTTTTAGTTGCTTGATTTTTAATTTACCTAGTTACAAGAGCCTAAATGTCAACTACTTATAAACTTTTACAAAATGTCGCTTTTCCCAATGCTGGGCCGTTAATTTTTGAGGAGTTCTCCTGGTACTTCACCATCAGCTGTACATCACCATATGCATTGTGACGAGCATAAAGTGCTTAATATCCATATTCAAGTAATCGAATCGCAATCCACGAAATACTTATTATTGAGTAGTTTCGGCGACCATCTGTGGTCTTCATCATCAGTTCCACTTCCCGAAATGGTACTTTTTGAGAGCAACTGCACAAGTTACTATAAGAAATACCCAAAACGCCATAGGTGTGCCTATAATATTTGAAGAGTTCCCTGGATTTCTCCAGGAACCCATCATCAGATCCTGACTTGGTGACAAATGGTACCAATTTCGAAGTGTACCCTATCAAACAAAAAAAGAATTTTCCAAATCGGTTCAGCCGTCTTCGAGTACTCGGTGATCATACATAAAAAAAAAAAAAAAAAATATACGCGTCGAATTGATAACCTCCTCTTTTGGTCGTCGGTTGAAAAAGTATACACAAATTGTATGGACTTTAAAAGAGACGTTGACCTCTGAGTTTGTTTTGGTGTTACTTCTCAGAGTAGTCAGTTAGGAAACACCGGCCTCATCTAGCTAAACTAAACTAAACACGCAAAAAAAAAACATGACGTGTAAAAGTGTTATTTATAACCAATTTACAAAATAAATATTTCATTTAATTTCATACGTATAGACAATTTCGTCCAAATCACTCAAGACAATGGTTTATGCGTGATTGAAACACAAACATTCAAACTTTCACATACACAATATTAAAAGGACTTACAATCAGAACAGCTAAAACACTTATTACGTAGCTAATTAAAGCTTGGTCATTGGGTCGTTGAGTAGGGTGGCATAAAATGTCCATTAGCACTCAAATGCATTTATATTCACTACTAATTATAGGGGGTGAACACCATGGATTTAGGGGAGTCTGTGATGGCTCCTTTTGTTAAGGCACCACCTACTGTGCATTGAAAGCGAGTGCCGGGAGTTTGAGTACCTGGGTTGATGTTGGAGAGTACCGATATGGTTCATTAAGCTTTTATAATGGTTTATAAGGTAAAGAGGAATAGGGTAGATACCGCAAGGCAATCTGTTTAAATAACTCTGTGGATAGAAGAACAAACATTTTGACTGTGGCGACGGTCGGCGCAGTGGTTAAGCGATGGGCTGTTGCGCTGCGTGTCGCGTGTTGATTTCCGCACAGGATTTGTTTTGTATAACCTACAAATATTTGTTACGGGTTTGGGTTTTTCTAAAAATAAACTCACGATACCTATTCATTTATAGTGTGGAGAAATGTTTTAAATAAAAAAAAAAGATGATAATATCCAAAAGTTAGTGACTAGGTTACTTCTACACAAGCGTGACTACGTTAATGTATAACTGATTTTTAGTTCTTCACCAAAGATTTTCAACAAAAACGGGACCATTTAAGAATTATAACCATTAAGCGAAGATTAATTTAACTGCTTATTATCTTATCACCAAAATCGGATGCAAATTAGCGAAAATAACATAAAACATAAGTATGGTGACGGAGAGTGCCTTCCGTTCTCTTTGGAAATAAATCAAAAACGTTTAATCTGTATATACTGATCTAATTATAGAGAAGAATAGAATCATTTATGTCAGGAATACACCCATATAAAAATAACTAAATACTTACAGAAAAATACACATTTTAATATAGTCAATTATTAACATTAATTAATGATTATATCATCATTATTGTGGCTGATTATGAAAACTCAAAATACAATACCATTAATAAAAGTTACATTGTTTCTGGATATCACAAGCTTTAATCCTGGAATAATACCTTTTTTTTTTTTTTTAACGTGGTAAATTATCAAATAAGTCCTCCCACCCCGGGCAGGGTGGGAGGGACTGTCAGACTTTTACTGACTAAAATCCACGGTGTTCCTTTAATAACCCTTTACATACCGGGGCCACGGTAACGGGATGAGTCCCACGACCCCGGCAGGCTTCGGCCCTCTGCAGAGGGGGCCTCGTCATGTTGCTGACGCTCTACCTGTGAAAAGAATTATATTATCAACAAAACTTGCAATCAAAACAAACCATTGATCCCCGCAACAAAATTTAGGAAGCTTTTATTAAAACCATACCCAAATCACCACTTCCCCACAATTGTTGTATCAAATCACCGAATTAAATAACAAAAGGACATATCAACCGACTGCGCGAAGCATTTGGGAGTAATGCGTTTGCTCTAATCGCGGTGGCCTATTAGTTTGATAGATTGGCGAGAGATTTTAGTTTGACGAGTATTTTTGATGAAGATTTATTCGTATTTGTAAGGTCTTAAAACTTAATCATATAAATCTTTTACCTTTGTTCAGTTTGATTGCTGATTCCAATTTGTTTCATATTACGCGGAATTTAGCCTAATTATATCTACTGTTTAAATTCTATTCGCACATATTTTTCTAAATATGGGTATTTATCCGAATAGAACTCCGATTATGATGTTCATAACAAGTTCCGATAAACTTTCTGAACGATTACCAAAATCTCATTGAATAGACAACCCTAATAGACTGACCTGTCCTTGAAACCGTCGATCTTTCATCGTTTTGTTGAATCAGAATCAAGAATACCTACTGTATAAATGGATTCATTCAAAGCAAAGGATTGCTTTATAGGTATGTTCATTCTTCAGATTTATCTTATTATTCTACGCCACACGTGTAACTTCCATGACAACCAACCCAAAATTCATACATAAACTCATCACAGAATTCGTTACAGCGAAAAATTCTCATCTTCATACCTACCTGAGATAATTCAGAAACAAAAGCTGCGAAAGAATAACTTTTTCTATTACCAAACACACTTGGTTGAAAGTTGGTGCGATAAACACCATCGGTCGGGACCTCATACATATTAATACATTCTGCGACGCTGAATGACTCTCAGAGGACATTCGGAGGAGTCCCGTGTTTATTTAGCCGACTCAATGCAACACGAGAGAATTATTGTTTTAATAATTGCGAGCAATTTCTTTTAGGACCTCCCAGGAGCCACTCTGGACGTTTGAGGCTGTTAGAACGTTCCAGTTGATTAGTAAAACGATTTTAGTTGATTACATGTCTTAGAAATGTTTTACAGGAGCCGTCGAGATACCTATTACTCGTAGCAAATGAAGTTAGACACTATTAATGATCTAAAGCACTAATTGCTTATAATAAAAAGCACACTAAAACTATATTCTCTCCAAATTACTGCTCGGTTTTTCTGCAAACACTCCCAAGATACAGCCTCGCTACTGTGGCTACTGAGCTTTAGGATTATGAGTCCAATTCATAATTCCAGGCACATATGAAGAGCTTAACATAATCCGTAATAAACGAATGAACATCTCAGGCTAGACTTGACACTAAACAATATTCTTGGCAAAAAATGGGAATTAATTTCCTGCAAACCTCTATATTTCCCGCGTCTAAATATAAATAAGAGGCTCGAAGGCTTAGTGGCTGTCGGCGACGGTGTCCTTGCTTCATAATATCGCTACGTTGTTGACATCGCAGGATCCATTCGCCCGCCATTTTCGTCGCCATTTTGGACGCGCCAAAAGCGCGGGAATCTTGCTGTCATGGCGGGAAAAATAATTAGATTCCGTCGGCGCACTTCTTCTCGGTTCATTTCTGTATGTTTTGTTAATTATTTCTTCGTGAATGTCACGCCGACGAGTCTTAGTGTCCTCTTTTTTTTTTGTTTACGCAAGGTAAAGCTTTTGTTCCGCTAAGTATCGCTAAAAAGCGAGGTGTAGACAGTCAACGTTTCTTTTAAATTTTTAATACGGACGCTTTCTACTTTCGTCTCCGAAGTTTATCATTTATTTTGATTTAAGTTTTGTTCGTAATAATGCATTCTTTGCTTTGTATAAATTAAACATTCGGCACAGGCCCCCTCAAAAGTACAAATTGATATTAATTGTGTTAGAAGCCCTTACGGCGTTACGTTACCCCATGTGTTGTTGTTCTTAACAATCAAGCGCTTGCGCAATCCTTTTGCTGTTTATGCAGTGAAAAATAGCGCGATCCTCGACTTTATCGCTCAGATAATAGTACCGCAATCGAATCTATTCGAGCAGAAAATTAAGTTAGATAGTCTGTCGTGTCTCTCACTATTTCTAAATTCAATTTGTGTTCGAAATACAAATTGTGGCGGTTAAATCCCACGCGTCGGCCATATTGGAATTAATTTCGTTTTTAACTAACGCGGGAAAGCTCTTTATAGGGGTGACACCTTGTGAAAAGTGGTTTTATAGTGCATTCGGGAATTTTAACCATACGAGAGTCTGAGACGAGTATTGCTGCTCTAAATTAGGTGTAATTACTGTGAGAATATTTTATAAGGGTAATTCTGTGTAATGTGCTTTAATTTTTTAGTACTATCAATGTTTGCTGCTACTTTAGAAGTTTAGTTTAACAGAGCTAATTAGATTTTGTGTAGCTTTTGAAACATGTTTTTAGAGCTTACAAAAATAATTATTTATTAATGCGCTTCTGTAAAAATGGTTGAATTAATTTAAATTATTAAAACTCCACTCTAACAACTCAAGCACCAATTAATCACAAAACGAAGAACTTTCAACATTAAGTCGTGTTCACACCTACATAGGTTCCATTTATCAAACTATATTACTCCGGTAATAGTAATAAATTCCGGTAAATGTGTAACATTTGCCAACTGGTACGATTCGAGTGTTAACATGAGTCCTCACATGTGGAAGTTTGTTGCTATTTTTTTTCTCTCGACCTATCTTCAAACTATAGTAATTGGGAAACTTTGCTCATTACTATTTTGGCTGACATTTTTTCGGGTCGTGCGTACCGGGGCTGTGGAGGCCTATTTATTAACTTGTTACTACAAGTATTTTTATTTACGACTCGTTTCTTTTTTGCTTTCTCTTATAAAGTGGACTATGTTTTGGCTATTACTGATTCACTCACTTAAGGCACCACTTATGTATAAAAAAACTCTGTCAACCGAATATAATAATGCTGTTGTTATATTTTAACCATTTTTTCATGCATCAACACACTTGCAAACTTAATCAAATCAAATGACACTTTATCGACAAAAAGATCCCGAATTTCTCGCAAAAGATTACCATCTTGCCGACCTCACAAAAGATAAAAGAAAGATTTCTAACCCAGACAGTAAAACACACACCTACTTGATCACTTTGACCTGAATATATGAAGCATAGGCCACATAGGCTCTTTGCAAATACCACGACATTTTTGGATTGCCGTGTATGTAGGCCCGACATTTTGATAAAGGTCGGTGCACAATAGCTGGTGATTCAGTGGACGTAAAAGGTGTGTTTATGAATAGTTTTTGTTTACGTAGGTGCAAGATGGGGTAGAGGCTCGTTAATTAAGTAATTAGAGTGATGGAGGTGTCATCAGAATAGGCTCGCAATCATGAAGACATGAAGTCTTTCAGTTTATACTCATTTCTCGCACCAAAATGATTAAAGGTGAACTTTTTTTTATGGATTGGAAATCTTACACTGCCTCCCGATCTGTGTTCCGTCATATGCCATGCGTGTTCCGTCATATGCCATCCGTGTTCCGCCATATGCCATCCGTGTTCCGTCATATGCGATCTGTGTTCCGTCATATGCCATCCGTGTTCCGTCATATGCCATCCGTGTTCCGTCGTATGCCCTTCATGTTCCGCGGTCTCTTTCGAATTATTCCGCAAGGGCAGGAAGGTGAACTTACCCACTCAATTATATTGGTGTCGGCTTCCAGGCCAAACAAATACATTTAAGTACCAGGTTTCTACATGGAGCAACTGTTTATCTAACACCCACAACAAAACCCCGTTATTGACAAAGAACTGTTCATCAGGCATTCGGGCCTCTGGGTAACTGTGTTGACTGTTAAATTTAATTAAAGCGAAAGTTAAGCGACAATAGCCCAATGGCTAAGTGTCGGTCTTGTGCTCGAGAATTCGCGGGTTCGAACCCCACCCACTAGGGGAACACGGGGGAATTGGCGCCACTTAAGAAAAAACTCCTATAACTTTTGAAACACATCATTCTTTTAATATAGTTTTTTTTTTACAGCATTACTTATCAGGTTTATGTTATTAAGACAGAAATTAAAATACAAACAAACAAAAACATTAATACTCATTTGTGATAAAAGTAACATTGGCTCCCATTGCCCAGGAGTAACGGGGTAATTAGAATCAGAGATAGGGGTAATGACATCCACCGAGGCAATGGTAACCAGAACAAGAATATGACTGTAACAAAAATATATACCTATAACATTAGAGTATGTGCTTATAATTTATACTTATGAAGAATGACGTTGTTTCGGATATATAAACACGAGTGAAATATAGACGCCTGTAGCACTCATTGCACAGACAGCAGTGACTTTTTCTTCTCTTCCAAGATGTAACAGTCTCAACTCGTTTCTGACCTGTTTTGGCCAAAATTTTTCCTGGTTCTTGAACTGTTGATACTCCCGTCTCATCCATATTAAATATTTGATGTGCTTCATACTTATTTTTTATCATACAAAAGTTCTTCAAGATTTTTGTAAAATAGTTCTACTTCATTTTTGTTAAAGCCCTCAATCCTATTAATACTTGTAGACTCTGATTGCGAACACTAATATTAGTATTTCTTTTCAAAAATCTTTCAAGGCAATTAGGTCCAGCGCACTTACTTTCCTTGTTAAAATTATGAGGAATCTTCAGTTGGTCAGCACACTCGTATGCTATTTTTTTGATTTCGTAGCGTCTAATCCGAAGAAAAAATTCGTCACGTACCCCTTCCGCGTCCTTCTATGATACGTAATAACAAAACAGGATCTAACTTGTTCAGATACACGTAAACTACGGTAGCTCTCATTACCCCGTGACTCCGATTCCCCCGTGTTCCCCTACAGTGGTGCCGTGAACCCACTCCAGACTAGCGTTGAAAATGCCGAAAAAAACAAATTGTTTTTTTTCACAAAAAAAAAAACAAGTTTTGGTTTTTTTTCGTTTTTTTCGAATGTTACATAGAAAAATTAACAGAAAGAATCCTTTGGAAAGAAACAGGATTCTTTCGAATTTTTCGCAAGATGTTTTGAAAAGTTGAAAATAAACAAGTTTCATGTTTTATTGAAATATTTTTAATAGGTGAAATATGGAACAAATAGGTAAAAATAATAGATTTGGCTCTCCTCGGCCACAGTCTCAATTTCACTGCCCGAAGAATCGTCAGCTTCACGCTCGAGCTCGAATATTTCTTTTTTAGCTTGCATTAAATGTAAATTTGATCGAACGTAAACAAGTTTATTAAGTCGTTCTGGAAGAAGACGATTCCTATCTTTTGTATGCGTTCGACCAAAAATAGACCAATTTCTTTCAGACGCCGCAGATGATGGTGGAATACTCAACAATCTTATGGCAGCATATTAAAGTTGTAGAGTGACAAAATCATTTCCACCAGTCGCGAGGGTGTAAATTGTTTACTGGTTGCCAAATTATTTCATTGGCCCAAAAACCACTTCTAGTTTGGTATTCAGCGAAGTTTGCCATTATTTCACATGTGTTTTCCTAATTTAAAAGTACGTATTTGAAAAAAAAACATGAAATGTTTCCCGTTTCTTTCATATTCTTCGGTTTTTTTCGGTTTTATTAGAAAATAAACATGAAATATATACTGGCAAATTTTCTTGAAACTTTCGAATGAAACATTGAAAAAAAAAATAGCGGATGTGGAAAGAAACGGGAATGTTTCCTGCTTTTTTCAACGCTACTCCAGACACAAGCAAATATATTTATCTTAGTTGGAAAGGTTTACAAGATTGCTATTAATATGACTCCCTTTACCCACATTGCTAGGTAGCTCTTTAAAAAAAAACGATAGTACAGTCTGTCATAAATAAATATACATATACAGAAAAAATAAATTAAACATAACAATAGGTAACTTATAATTACTGCGAATCAGTTCAACACTAAAATTAGATGGAATTTAGAAACATACTAAGATAGTATGTAATGGATGTTCATTGGTCACTCATCCATGAACCAACAATCGTTGCTTTCTTGAATATCAACCGAAGCCACTTCTATCACTTGACATGTTCACTATTATTAGTAACAAGAGCATCTCACCTGTTAAACCACACTAAACAGTTATAACAAGCACTCACGAAGGCATAGAAATCAGTACGGTTAATTAATAGGCACAAAATAACGAGACAGTTCTCTAAAGCCTAGTCGCATCGATAATCAAAGATGTCTTAGTCACCAGTTATCTTGAACCCTCACCCCTTGTAATGGAGGTTTGGAGTATGGATGAGGTATAGAGCGCTGGTATAGCAGATGGAGTATGTACACTGCCGGCGAAAAATGTAAGACCACCTTAATTAAACTAGGAAAAGAAAATAAAACTCAATAAAAAATAAGTGTAAAGAGTAAGTAGTTTTATTTCCAAACTTGCAGTATTGTGGAATTTCGCTCTCGAGGACTTTATCACGATAAAATACTTCTAGACCAAATTTCATCGAATCCAGTACTTCCTAAGATTAGCGCGTTTAAACAAACAAACAAATATTAGTATAGATAAAACACAAATTCACAATTATTACTTAGAAACCAGAATAGTCAAGAAATACTAATTTTAAAACAACGCTATTTTAACCTAAACTGATTTTTTCATAAATAAATCTGTCCCTATCGTTATCGTATTACGTTTATACGTTACAATGATTACGCAAAGTTGGGTTTGGAATGATAATAATCATAGCTACACAATAATAAGTAGTTACACGACAGTTAGTATTAATTTAACAATTACCTACCTACTGAAAGATATCCTAGAATGTAGCTGTCATAACTCAGAATATTAAATAGTCCTAGTTCTATATTTGTTTAGGAGAGAGACCTGACGGACATGTTATCTGGGGGCACGGCAGTGCCCCCGCCAAGTCGAGCAAAAAAAGCGGCACGGCCGTACCATTCTTTTCTCGAAGCAACTCAGGCCATTTTCGACCCCCTGTAACTTCGTTGTGGATAAAACTAGAAGCCTGAATTTTCAGTAACCAAACAGGCATTGTATAAACACGGTATATTTCAAATTTCATTCCATTTGAACCAGTAGTTTAAGAATTATAACGAGTCAAAGTTCCTTAATTTTGTTAATTTTGTCACTCACTGACTGACCGATCATCAAAAGTCTAAGGCACTTCTAGCAGACATAGAAGCTTCAAATTTAGAATACAATTAGTGTTTAGTATATGAATCAAGGAAAAACTATAATATTTTTCAATTTCGTTCCAGTTTTCTAGATACATCAACTGCATAAATAACTTTGTAATCCCATATAAATATATAGGATTACAAAGTTACATTTGCAGTTAATTAATCAGTGTACCTGTATAATATAATGAAATAATAGATGTAGATGGGTACTTTTTTTTTTTCTTGGTGAAAAATATCATCGAATGACTTCTTCCGCTCGTTTGTATCAGAATTCTACTGACTAAAAACCCACCCTGTTCCTTCGGAAGCCCTAAAGTTCCGGGGCCGCGGTATCTCGATGGAACTTTCCCGCAAACCCCGACAGGCAATGGCCCTATGAGGCCCCGTCACTGGTATTAACAGCTTTTGAGGCGCGCGTGGAACACAACGCGTCGCCGAACCGGGCCTGGTCCTTACCGGACGGTGAGCGAACCCTGCTCGCCATCCGCAGGCCCGCGCCTACGGTGGCCCGAAATCGACTCGCGATCCACGACGCCCGGGGCGTCTCCCCTGGCGGCTATGGCGCGAGGAAGAGAGTTGCCTCTCCCTCGCACGTTAGGCCTCCTCCTTCGCTAGCATGACTGCTTCGCAGCAGGAGGTGACTGCATCCCATTCCCTCTCGCTTCGCATCATGGTCTAAACCAGAGCAGGGCGCGAGAAGTCGCCGCCGCCGATCGCCTCTATGAGGATACGACGGTGCTCCACCCATGCAGGGCACACCTCGACCATATGCTCCACCGTGTCTTCCAGTGTAGATAGGTACCTAGATATAATAATTATGCTCAAAGGAAACTTGTTAAATGGTCAACGGACTACAAAAGCAAGAAGTATTAAGAGTATTGGGGAGTATTAAGTAGAGTAAATTGCCCGAAATTGCATAATTACTTACTTATGGATTAACTTTAACCGAGACGTTTGACGAGTGCGGCATTGATTATTACTAACTAATGTAAAAGACGTACGTGCGTATTCATATGTGCGTATCAAAGCCTCCGAAAGAAACCCATAGAGACAGGGAGTGGGCTTTGAAAAAAACTTTAGCTGAAGTTCAAGAAGTAGTACCGGAAAATAAAAAAAGGAAGGCTACCTACAAAAATAAGAAAAGCTCATAAGACAGAGAGAGGGCTTTAAGAAAATTCGTTGTTGGTATACAAGAAGTAGAAGGTACCGGAAAGGAAAAAAGTAGGACTTTCTACAAAAAGCAATGAGATCCCATAAAAAACAATACTTGTCAAAAGACCAAGCCTCGCAACTTAGTTGTTCTACCGTAAAAAGTTAAGGGACCTTCTGTCTTAAGTTGTTACGTAATTATCTAACCTAACGACATCTTATAGTGACCATATCAATATTAAAAATCTTTACCGTTTTAAGTAAATAGATTGACTTGGCAATCGCACTAAACAATTTAATTTATATATGTATTACTTGTGAGATCTATTTATTTAAAACGGTAAAGATTTTTAATATTGATATGGTCACTATAAGATGTCGTTAGGTTAGATAATTACGTAACAACTTAAGACAGAAGGTCCCTTAAGTAGGGACTGAATAAATTAATAACCGACTTGGTATTACATGGATCTCACAACTCTTTACGGTAGAACAACTAAGTTGCGAGGCTTGGTTTTTTGACAAGTATTGTTTTTTATGGGATAATGTTTTTTCTGTAGTCAATCAAAATTAAAGTTCTAAATTTATTTAAATAAGGCCGACATGGGCACTTACCTATAAAACGTCATCCAATAGGTCGCTTTTTAAGAAGAACCGGCTACAAAACTTCACGGTAGTTGTAATATATTAAATCCCACTCTGTTTTCTGCATTGTTTTCCTAATGTTTTTTATTATTATTATTACTGATGGGCCCACTCTTGACCTCGATCTCGCCTGATGGTAAGCGATAGATGAGGTCTAAGATGGGACGAGCGAGCCCAGAAGATGCCTATTTACTCGTGCTTTAAAGGCTGAAAGGTCATAAATGGCAGGGAACACAGAAGCCGGCAGAGAATTCCACAGCTTGGCTGTGCGCACAATAAATGTGGAGGAGAAGAGCTTGGTACGACAAGACGGTATATCAACCAAGTATGGGTGGTACCCAGCCGTGCGTTTGGTAGACCGGTAGTGAAAGGGAGATGGAGGAATCAGGTCATGGAGCTCCTGCGCACACTCCCCGAAGTACAATCAGTAGAAAACCCGACAGGCAAGCAACGGTTCGCCGATGAGCTAGGCTATGAAGTTATTACTTATTACCAATCCACCCAAAAATATTAAATGAAGTATTTTTCGCGCTCTTACGTTCAGAAGTTCAGCATCAGACGTTCTAATTCTCTTTTTGTTTCTGATTTCAGTTTTTTCGTTGAGTCGGCCTTTTACTTACTTAATATCAAAGCTACTTCGTGACATCAATCCTCCTCGATACTTATGACGATAATGAATGGGGTGGATGGATGTGTAGTCGCAGACCTAGTGTATTTGGTTTGTTATATTTCCGTATCGTCTGTTCAGTGAGCGTGGGCCAAACCGTAAGCGTGGGCGTTTGTTAATTAAACATAGCTCACGCGTAAACCTAAAAGGTTTTCTTCGAATGTGTAGAATGGAATATTTGCTTCAAAGTATAATTAGTATAATAACAATGAATAGTGTCAAGGAGTTCGTGAAAATGAGGTGGGCAGATATCTATAACAGTTAAAAATGTTTTTATGGCCTACAAATAGGTAGTTGTGTCGAGGATGGTTGTAATGCACTCACAATATAGGACAAATTACATGTGAACATATGTTTAAAAAATAGAATAATATCCAAAATAAATACTTTACGGTACGCGTCTTTAATCTTCGACCACATCATCAATTACCATCAGGTGAGATGGTGGTCAAACGCAAGCCTAACCAATAAACAACTAAAAATATCAAAGTGTAGTGATCTTTAAAACCTAATTATCATTATGTTGACGACTTTTACTATTTGTTCTTCCAAATGTGGCGTCTTTTTATCGCAATATAAAATTTTAATAAACGCCTTTTTACCCGACTGCATAGGAAGGGTTATGTTTTTCGCGCGTGTCTTGTATGTATGTATGTTTGTAATATTCTTTATTACCTCATATCTCCAGAACCGCTGAACGGATTCACATAATTGAGGTATCTTTAGATTCGTCTTAGCAACCCAAGTGTTCTTAGATAGGTAGGTGACATTTGAAAAAATCAAACATGGCGGCTGTGCGAAGCCATTATACATAGTGAAAAAAAAAAGTTTTGTTTCGAATACCACAATATGGGTATCAAATTAAAGGGCTTATCGCAAGGATTTCAAAAAGGTATATCATATTTATCATTCGTGTAATCCTAGCAAAAATAATACAAAGAGAAAGTTTAAAAATATGGCCTTAGAGCTCTTTCACTTTTTACATCCGGTGGGGTGCCAATGTGACATGACCGGGAAAATTAAAAAATTGTTAATTAATATTTTAACTGAAAAGTTGAAAAAAAAAATCTAAAAAACCCGACTGCTCAACTGAAATGCAAGAAACAAGCCCATTTTTATTTTAAAAAGTGACAAGCAGGCGGACCCGTCAAATTTATTTTTTTTAGGGTTCCGTAGCCGAATGGAAAAAAACGGAACCCTTATAGTTTCGACATGTCTGTCCGTCTGTCTGTCTGTCCGTCCGTCCGTATGTCACAGCCATTTTATTCCGAAACTATTAAGACTATACATGTAAAACTTGGTAGGTAGATGTATTCTGTGAACCGCTTTCAGATTTTAAGAGAAAATTTAATAAATATTTAAAATAAAGGGGGCTCCCCATACATGGAACTGAAACTGAAAATATTTTCTTTCATGAAACCTATACGTGTGTGGTATCTATAGACAGGTCTTTAAAAATGACATTAAGGTTTCTAAAATGACTTTTTCATAAAGTTAATCGTTTAAAAGATATACACTTCCAAAGTGGTAAAATGTGTGTCCCCCCCTCTAACTTCTATAATAATGAAGTGAAAAATCTAAAAAAATCATGTGTGGTAGATCTTAATGTAAACTTTTAACCAAAATTGGTTTGAACGAGATCGAGTTAGCAGTTTTTGAGATACAGTATATTTTCTAAAACCGCAAATATAACTTTGTAATTCATACAAATACTATGAAAAACAAAGTTATTTGGCGTAGTTGTAAAAATTATAAATCGTCTAGTTTTAAGAAATTTGTAAGGTTTTTTCTTTTTTTTTTTTTCAAATAAATATGTTAAGTATATTATATTTATTTCAGTTACTACGGAACCCTTCATGGGCGAGTCCGACTCGCACTTGGCCAATTTTTTAAAATAAAATTGGGCTTGTTTCTTGCATTTCAGTTGGAGCAGTCGGGTTTTTTAGGTTTTTTTAATATTTTTTTTTAATATTGATCCAAAAATAACCCTTTAAATCGCTGCATCCTATGCCTTGCACATCTGTGTAGTAGTCAACGTGGCAGTGCAACGAGGCGGCGGCGAGCTGCCTCGATTGTGGGACAGCTACTTGCGCTAATTACTCGCCCGAGAACTAGGTGAAGTAACTTGGCAGTGGCTTACACGAGTTATGGGAGTAAGGAAGGCATGTTAGGTTTTTCTTTTAGAGAGATAGTGCTATGTTTGAAAGACTTGATATAGAAGTCAGTAGGTAGCTTGCTTCTGTGTTGTTCTAATAAGTTAATATTTCACTTATTAAATCTAACATATCTTACTTCTTACTCTTAATATTATGAATGCGAAAGTTTGTGAAGAGCTTGGATGTTTGTTACTCTTTATAATAATGAAATAATGATGTTTATTTTACAAATAGGTTATAAATAACACTTTCACACGTTTTTTTTTTCGTAAATGTAAACTAGATGAGGCCAGTGTTTCCTAACTGACCACTCTGAGAAGAAACACCGAAACTAACTCATATCAACATCTCTTTTAAAGTCCAGGCCATCTGTAGTGATCAAATCATATGAGAGCCATGTAGGTTAATGACTGAGGCGTCCTTTAGAGGACAGAATCAAACAGATTTGAGCAGGCCCGTCCAAATAGTGCAAGCATTTGTCAAATATCGCGTAGCTATCGTATACCTACCTTTCATGGAACTTTCACACACAAAGCATTATTTGTGAGTTAGTTATGATATGATAGGCTATAAAATATTTCAAAATCCATGTGGATAAAGTCGCAGACGAAGTACTTTTAATCAGTATATGTAGTGGATATGGAAACAATTATACCAGCCTCAATCATGGACCCTGTGGAACACAGTATAACTATTGGGCAGAGACTAACAGTAACTATCTAACTGTAATGACTGAATACTCTACCCTCTAAATACACTGTATTATCTCTGGTAATAAATAAAAACCCCTAAAAAACACACCCATCCCACGTATTAAAAACGTCCATATTTTTCACATAAAAAAACTATGTATGAGTCCCATTTCAGTAATTATTTCACGCCCAGACATAAAATTGTTTAGCACTTTCCAAGAAAAACTATCACGAAACCTACTGTAACTAATAAAAACCTGACACACTTATATGAAAGCTTTAATAAAAAATTCCGTTTATCTTCACTTTACACTTAGACACATATTAAACACATATAAAGGGGAAAGTTTTGTGTTTGTAAAGAATAAATAAACTCATTAACTAATGAACCGATTTAAAAAAAATCTTTTACCAATCGAAAGCTACAGTCTCAGCGAGTTACATAGGCTAATTTAATTTCGCTGAAAAAAAAAACCTTTTCTAGCGAGCGAAGCCGGGGGCAGAAGCTAGTTGGACTAATGAAACGAAGATGATTTTTTTATAAAGCAGTAAAAATAGTTAAATTTTACCGCGATATGTATAAATTGTACATAACTACATAGTAAAAGCCACTTATTAGTAGGATTGTCTAATGACCGATTAATTCATTCATTTTGGTCGTATTAGTTCGTAAAGTTTATTACTGTTGTAAAGTTTTTTCTTCATATTGTTTTTTATTAGTAAATAAAAGATTCATATTATTTTGTAAGTTTATTGTAAAAAATGTAAAATTATACCTGTGAGATCTGTGCTGGCGGCGTGTTTAAATAAATTTTACATAGCTACATATTATGCCCCTTTATTTTTTTATTGTTAAGCTCGCATTAGACCACCATCTCACCTGATGGTAAGCGATGATGTGGTCGAAGATGGAGCACGGTTGCCTGGATTAACCTATCCACTCTATTACAACTTAAAGACCCTCAGGTTATAGCTATCATGAAATACAGACTGTCATGGGATTATTTCCATTACGGTCACCATTCTTAAGATATTATCGACAACAACGGCTAAAGGAAGATGTCATTGGTGTGTCAATCCAGCCAATTATCAAGCCACGACTCGATCGAAATGTAATTAATTCTCTAAACTACCATAATAAATGTATTTGTCGAGATTTCAGTCAAACACTAAACTGTGCATCGCTCACGTTTAAACCAGAGTGTAATCTAATTAGTACTAATTATGGCGAAACTAATCCAAATCATTAAAATTGATATTTTCCGGTTACCGTTGTAATCGGACAATTACTGTTGTTTAGGTGAAGCGAAACAATTTAAATTAATTTGATGAATAATTTCGGTTGTGGAACTTTATTAAGCTAGCTTACGATTTTTACAGGTTTAAACAAATATTGATTGACTTAAACTATTTTGGCAAAATGTTTATATTCTCGAAAGGGGTGAACAGAAAAAAAACTGCATTTTGGCTTATAAATTGAACTGAAATAATTAAATACTTATGTTGATTTTGCAAATAGGTTATAACTTATATAGGTAATAATAACACTTGTACTTTTTTAAATTAAAAATTAAAAATAAATGTAAACGTAAATGTAAATTACTTCAGGCCGGTGTTTCCTAACTGACTACCTTGAGAAGAAACACCGAAAGAAAGAGGTCTACGTCTCTTTTGAAGCCAATCTGTACTGATCAAATCATATGCAACCATGTAAGTAGGTTTATGTCTGTGATGCTTTTTTGAGGATAATAACACACAGACCCGTCAAAACAGTGCAAGCATTTGTCAGTTATCGCGTATCTCAATTTAGATAATCGTATCTCAACTTGAAGGATTTCGAACGATTTGACGATCAATACCATAGTAACGACATTTGGGTAGGCCGTATCAGGTACTTAAACTGCCAGATAGTGCAGCAATAATTCCCTATAGACAATTCCAATCAACCTGCTACTTAATTAGTCAAGCTTATGATTGTATACTTGAAAGTACCTATGCAGTATTGCCCTCCCGCCTTCAAATTAATCCCGTACTCGAATTTACAGCATTTCTTATGTCAAATGAGAAAATAATCCTGTTCCTAAATCTTTATTTATCTTTCTCTTATGATGTTTTGTGATAGCGTTTGAGTTAAATTGCCAAAATTTACCTCAAACAGAATCACAAATCATTTATCTGTAACAAAAAAACTAAACGTTCCTTATAAAAATATTATTGTCCTCCTATATAATAATAAACAATTGCTATCCGGCCGTCACTCTCAATGGTCTCTTGTCGAAATTGCACGCCCAACCGTAACTAGTGGTGCGCCACTTAAAAACCGGACTTCTGATAAAAACCGCCCGGTTAAAAGTTATATTTGCGTTATATTTTACTGAGGGTCGCGCCATCTGTTTGTGACGTGTTGTTTTAGATGGGGTTTAAAGTTGATTAATTTTATTCCCGGTATTTTTGTTTTATCGGTCTGAGTGGCCTACTTGACCTGATATTTTCGCTTTTTGTTTGTGGATAAATGTTTTGTTATTTATTTGATATGTTTTGTAAGTAACGGATGAAAACAATTGCGAATACGAATCTCTATTACGAACTAAGTATTCGAAAAGTTAAAATAAATTACTTATTTTGTGACGTTTAGTAATAAGATCAGAGTACCAGTTTTGGAATCCAAACTTTGAATTTGAGACAGCAATTAATTGTTAACTCACCAAGTCAGTCTTCAGTAGAAAACACCGTAATATCTTGCAAAAAATTCAACCTACGCCACCAAAAAAACCGATAATAGCGCCACTTACCGTCTATCGCAACCGTAAACCTTCCCGTAAAAATTACCGGTCCTTAGAGCCTCTAATTGGCTGGTACATAATACATACTTGTAATAGGTATGGACCGTAAATCTTTCACACCTGGACACTCGCGTGCGTTCGGAAATAGTCGGGAATGGTCGGCAACCGTCGGCAACTTTCCCGGAGATAAATCACTAAAGGGATGCTAAGAGAAGATTAAAAATCTTTCTTGTTTTACACGGGAAATGTTGGACCATAAAGTAGGGAAAAGGAACCCTATTTTAATGTAAAAATGGGATATTGCAATGATATAGAATGATAGATTAATTCTGAAAGTCTACCTTTCTATTTTATCGAGTAAGTGGATTGTCAAATGTACAAAGTACACAGTCGATCAACTTGAGAAGTAGGAAAAAACTGTCTCACCTTTTACAAACGCACTACCTACATAGAACAAATCTATATATATGCATAATTATAAATAAAATTTAAGTGTACTATTGTCTGTCTGTGATTTCAAAATAACTAGGTATATCTTATCAATTGCTAGTTATTTGCACGATATTAAATTACAAAAAATATATTTTTGTGTAACTGTCTTTCTATTGCTCTTGGCTAATCTCTGGAACGACTGAACGGATTTTAAGGAAACTCTCACTGGAAGATAGAGGAGGTTATAGGATAACATTAGGCTTTTTTAATCCCGGAATTCCTATAGGATCGAGATTGAAGCTGGAAAAACCTTCTACGTCAAAAAGTCATAGGCACAGTTTGTACATATTAAGGAAATGTTTACTTGTCGTACAAAGTCTGAACTAACGCTTAATCAAGTTTTATTAAGTAAGTATATTCGAAATAAATAATTCAAATAGCATACTGAACAATATGATTTCCCCTAAAATCATCAAGAACGCATCTGTACTCCCATAGATAATTACAGTCGTGTCCCAAAATCAGCGCACGCGATCAATCAATTGTTTTAAGTCTACCATTACTAGGGATGTTAAAAGCATCGATATATTTGCTACGATGTTTAAGTTGGACTGGATTGTCGATACTTTTCAAAAAAGTTTGTACTGTTTACATAAACAGTACAAACTTTTTGCCCTTTTGTATGGCTACTCTTTCTTTACACGACAAAATATGAAATTAGATAAGTTTTTTATAATAGAAAACAACGTTTCTCAAAACGTTCAACACATTTCATTATGTACACTAGTACACTTTCATTGAGCGACGGCTAAGGAGTGGAATTCCTTGCCGTAGTCTGTGTTTTCTGATAGCTTTAATCTGGGAGTCTTTAAATCAAGAGTGATTGGGTAACTTTTAAGAAAGAGTTTCACCTTCGTCCACATCGTCTCTCATCGTCAGTTGAAATGGTGGTCGAACTACTGCGCAGATTCTATGAAATGATTTTTTTTTTCATTATATGGGGCATACATTAATACAACCTTTGTTTAATCAGAACCCAAAGCGAGTTTTGAGTTTTTGATAACTGGGTATTCTAAATACTTTTATCATAACCCAAAAATATAATTTCTTTGTCGATATCTTATCGATACTTGTCAGTGCCTACCACATCCATAGTCATTACGAGTGGGGGTGACCGAATGACATAACGAATTGCATCCACCGGTAATTAATCCTAAATCTGCGGAACCAACAAGTCTAAGGGTGAACGACCTCATTTAGGGTTCCTTGCGAAGGGGAACGTTGATTGATTGTAAGAAGTTTCTACTTAATATTTGTCCAAATATTTTACGCCTCAAGTGATTTGGTTTGAAAAGTTTAAATTGTTTAAGTACCTTAGAATAGCCTGTTACAGACAGGATGGACGCGACAAAACAAAAACAACGTAAAAGCCCATGAACATATAACAATAATTCATAGAAAAGTACTAGAACATTTTCTATGAAAACGCTTTGTCACATTATAGCTTTGCGCCTGTCTTCGAGAGCCTTAATTCAGACGTCAACACTATAAGGTGTTGAAAGAATATTGATTATCAAATAACAATGGCACATGAAAACATGTTGACGATCTCATCGATAGGATCTTTTGTAAGCGATCACAACATGTTATACAAAAGAAAGATAATGCAATACCTTGCTACATTTAAAATCCAACGTAGACTTCAACTTTCAATAGCGGCTAGATCAGGTTCCAAGACGGTTGCTCATTTTGAAAGGATTTTGCTTCATTGTGCTCTTCTTTTATATTATCTTCTTGAAAGCATCGTTCGCCACGAAAGGCCTAGTGTTTTCATCCACTTGAATATCTAGAACCTCATCTTATTCACTAATGTTTTAAGTCTACTTCCATTGTGCGTATAGCTTAGATGCAAGATTCCCTGATGGGCTCTGTTTTCTTAGTAACTAACCTGAAGCATTTCAGGATCAGCGTTACGGGAATGTTCTAACAAGAAAGTACAGCTGAAGGAACAGTGATTATTCAGTAGAAGTGACACTCACATCCGCTCCAACTTGAGTAGGTGGTGATTCATTTGATGATATTTTTTTTATCTTTTATTTACAGAACTAGCAACGTGGCTAGAATCCACATTACTAGCAATATTAACCCCTCCAACTAAGCTAAATATGCTTGTGTCTGGAGTGGGTTCACGTCAATAGTGTAATGGGTGGGGTTCGAACTCGGAACCTCTAGATTACAAGTCCGACACCTTACCCATTGACTATTGTCGCTTTTGATATCATCATACTTCTGAAAAAAGAAAGGTATAAGAAGCTTCGTATTTATGGAAACATCAGCAAAATCATCGCTTACAACACTTCCATCATATCATTCATCATTCAGCCATATCTTTATTAAAGGCTTTGAGACACAGTGTTCCTTTACAGAATCCAGCCTTATAAGCTGTGTACATCAGTGTTAATAAAACCATATTGGCAAACGTCCAGACCCGAAGCTCCGACACCAAGTTATTGTGTTTCTATTGGATACATAACAAGTCAACAAGAACAGAATTTGAAAAGCGGAAAAGAACTTTACGGTAGAAGAATTATGGTCTATAGATTTGGAAGGTGCTGCGTCAAGTTTTGTTTGATTTTTGCATGGACAGACACCATTCGTACTGCAGTATCCAATCTTGTATGTATTTATGTCGGGCAGCGCGTATTTTGCGTAAGGGCTTTTCATTCAATCCATGTCAGTTCCTCCATGAAGACCATCTCTCGGAGGGTACCTGGGTTGCCGAAGTAAGAGGGTTTTAGTCCTCTAATCCGCAACTACAGGGCAGCTGAGTAGCAGGTGTGCTGCTGTTTCGTCCTCATCCATGCAGGTTCTGCAAAGTGGGCTGTCTGTGATCCAATCTTGTTCTTATGATTTAGTGTAGGTTAGGGCTTTTACTGAACTGGCCTGTCTTATCATTGGAACATAAAACGGGATACTTACCATGTGTATTTATTGTTTCGAGTTTCTGATATTTCGGCACTGTTGCAAGCGCCATGATCCTATCTATGTGATGATGACCTGTCTTATTTCTAACGCCTGCAAAAACTTTTTTGTTTCTAGGTCTCACCCTGTTATATTGAACACCCTTAAAGATTGTTCGAGGTGCTTACGTGCTACTCATTCAATGCCTTTCATTCAAGACATGGAAGACTTTTATTAGTTGTGTTATTTTGCTTATGTGTGTGTATCCTTCCTTCCTTTATGAGAATATAGGAAAGGGAGGCATTTTATACGTACTTGGTTCTCCGCCCATCAGGAGCAAAAGGCTTATAATTATGAAGTCTAGCTTTCGGGGTGCATTAATATTGACTGATGACAGAAGTTGCAAGCAATCCACACCTTGATTTACTACCAAAAATTTAAGTGTACTATTGTCTGTCTGTGATTTCAAAATAACTATATCTTATCAATTGCTAGTTATTTGCACGATATTAAATTACAAAAAATATATTTTTGTGTAACTGTCTTTCTATTGCTCTTGGCTAATCTCTGGAACGACTGAACGGATTTTAAGGAAACTCTCACTGGAAGATAGAGGAGGTTATAGGATAACATTAGGCTTTTTTAATCCCGGAATTCCTATAGGATCGAGATTGAAGCTGGAAAAACCTTCTACGTCAAAAAGTCATAGGCACAGTTTGTACATATTAAGGAAATGTTTTCTTGTCGTACAAAGTCTGAACTAACGCTTAATCAAGTTTTATTAAGTAAGTATATTCGAAATAAATAATTCAAATAGCATACTGAACAATATGATTTCCCCTAAAATCATCAAGAACGCATCTGTACTCCCATAGATAATTACAGTCGTGTCCCAAAATCAGCGCACGCGATCAATCAATTGTTTTAAGTCTACCATTACTAGGGATGTTAAAAGCATCGATATATTTGCTACGATGTTTAAGTTGGACTGGATTGTCGATACTTTTCAAAAAAGTTTGTACTGTTTACATAAACAGTACAAACTTTTTGCCCTTTTGTATGGCTACTCTTTCTTTACACGACAAAATATGAAATTAGATAAGTTTTTTATAATAGAAAACAACGTTTCTCAAAACGTTCAACACATTTCATTATGTACACTAGTACACTTTCATTGAGCGACGGCTAAGGAGTGGAATTCCTTGCCGTAGTCTGTGTTTTCTGATAGCTTTAATCTGGGAGTCTTTAAATCAAGAGTGATTGGGTAACTTTTAAGAAAGAGTTTCACCTTCGTCCACATCGTCTCTCATCGTCAGTTGAAATGGTGGTCGAACTACTGCGCAGATTCTATGAAATGATTTTTTTTTCATTATATGGGGCATACATTAATACAACATTTGTTTAATCAGAACCCAAAGCGAGTTTTGAGTTTTTGATAACTGGGTATTCTAAATACTTTTATCATAACCCAAAAATATAATTTCTTTGTCGATATCTTATCGATACTTGTCAGTGCCTACCACATCCATAGTCATTACGAGTGGGGCTGACCGAATGACATAACGAATTGCATCCACCGGTAATTAATCCTAAATCTGCGGAACCAACAAGTCTAAGGGTGAACGACCTCATTTAGGGTTCCTTGCGAAGGGGAACGTTGATTGATTGTAAGAAGTTTCTACTCAATATTTGTCCAAATATTTTACGCCTCAAGTGATTTGGTTTGAAAAGTTTAAATTGTTTAAGTACCTTAGAATAGCCTGTTACAGACAGGATGGACGCGACAAAACAAAAACAACGTAAAAGCCCATGAACATATAACAATAATTCATAGAAAAGTACTAGAACATTTTCTATGAAAACGCTTTGTCACATTATAGCTTTGCGCCTGTCTTCGAGAGCCTTAATTCAGACGTCAACACTATAAGGTGTTGAAAGAATATTGATTATCAAATAACAATGGCACATGAAAACATGTTGACGATCTCAACGATAGGATCTTTTGTAAGCGATCACAACATGTTATACAAAAGAAAGATAATGCAATATCTTGCTACATTTAAAATCCAACGTAGACTTCAAATTTCAATAGCGGCTAGATCAGGTTCCAAGACAGTTGTTCGTTTTGAAAGGATTTTGCTTCATTGTGCTCTTCTTTTATATTATCTTCTTGAAAGCATCGTTCGCCACGAAAGGCAGCCTAGTGTTTTCATCCACTTGAATATCTAGAACCTCATCTTATTCACTAATGTTTTAGGTCTACTTCCATTGTGCATATAGCTTAGATGCGGGATTCCCTGATGCTCAGCGTTACGGGAAAGTTCTAACGCCTCAGAACGCAAGAGCAGCTGAAGAAACCGGGTTTATTCAGTAGAAGTGACACTCACATCCGCTCCAACTTGAGTAGGTGGTGATTCATTTGATGATATTTTTTTTTATTTTTTATTTACAGAACTAGCAACGTGGCTAGAATCCACATTACTAGCAATATTAACCCCTCCAACTAAGCTAAATATGCTTGTGTCTGGAGTGGGTTCACGTCAATAGTGTAATGGGTGGGGTTCCGAGAGGTTCCGAGTTCGAACCCCACCCATGTGGGGTTCGAACTCGGAACCTCTGGATTACAAGTCCGACACCTTACCCATTGGCTATTGTCGCTTTTGATATCATCATACTTCTGAAAAAAGAAAGGTATTAGAAACTACGAATTTATGTAAACGTCAGCAAAATCATCGCTTAGAACACTTCAATCATATCATCAGTCATCATTTAGCCATATCTTTATTAAAGGCTTTGAGACACAGTGTTCCTTTACAGAATCCAGCCTTATAAGCTGTGTACATCAGTGTTAATAAAACCATATTGGCAAACGTCCAGACCCGAAGCTCCGACACCAAGTTATTGTGTTTCTATTGGATACATAACAAGTCAACAAGAACAGAATTTGAAAAGCGGAAAAGAACTTTACGGTAGAAGAATTATGGTCTATAGATTTGGAAGGTGCTGCGTCAAGTTTTGTTTGATTTTTGCATGGACAGACACCATTCGTACTGCAGTATCCAATCTTGTATGTATTTATGTCGGGCAGCGCGTATTTTGCGTAAGGGTAGATCTTTTCATTCAATCCATGTCAGTTTTTCCATGAAGACCATCTCTCGGAGGGTACCTGGGTTGCCGAAGTAAGAGGGTTTTAGTCCTCTAATCCGCAACTACAGGGCAGCTGAGTAGCAGGTGTGCTGCTGTTTCGTCCTCATCCATGCAGGTTCTGCAAAGTGGGCTGTCTGTGATCCAATCTTGTTCTTATGATTTAGTGTAGGTTAGGGCTTTTACTGAACTGGCCTGTCTTATCATTGGAACTTAAAACGGGATATTTCGGCACTGTTGCAAGCGCCATGATCCTATCTATGTGATGATGACCTGTCTTATTTCTAACTCCTGCAAAAACTCTTTCTTGTTTCTAGGTCTCACCCTATTATTGTATATTGAACACCTTTAAAGATTCTTCGAGGTGCTTACTCGTGCTACTCATTCAATGCCTTTCATTCAAGACATGGAAGACTTTTATTAGTTGTGTTATTTTATTTATGTGTGTGTATCCTTGCTTCCTTTCTGAGAATATAGGAAAGGGAGGCATTTTATACGTACTTGGTTCTCCGCCCATCAGGAGCAAAAGGCGAATTATGAAGTCTAGCTTTCGGGGTGCATTAATATTGACTGATGACAGAAGTTGCAAGCAATCCACACCTTGATTTACTACCTTAAATAGGAATGTTAGTCCTGCAAAATCTCGATGCCAATGTAAAGATTTCATTTTAAAATAATACTGTATAATATAGTACCTACTAGAGTGCGGGCTGCTGACGTCATGTTTTGCAAAATAGTACGTATACACCAAACCCTGACGTCACGTGAACATTTCTACTCACTGTATCGTCTTAATTGTTTAATAAGATTTGTTGACAAAAGAAAAATATACGTATCCAATATTTTTTTGTAATATAAATGACAGACGGAAATAGATTGTCTCAGGATAATGCCTTATTATCAAATAGTGTGTGGAATTAAAATTAGCCTCTTTTTTCCTTTGGGAAAATTATCAAACGACCCCTCGCGCTATCGGTGGAACGAAAGGGAGTATCAAACTTCTACTGATTCAAACCCCCCCTTGGTCCTTCAGTTGCCCTTGTGGTCCGGGGCCGTGGTAACTCGTTAGAACATTCCCGCAACCCCAGCAGGCAATGACCCTATGGGTCTTCGCCAAAGCTGCTTATTGCTCTTTGAGGCGCGCGTGGATCACGACGCGCCGTCGACCCAGGTCTGCTCCTTACCTGACGGTGAGGTACCCCTGCTCGTCGCCTGCAAGCCCGCGCCTATGCCCTAAAATTATGATTCAGCTCATCAATTCAAACTTAAGACATCATCATATCCTCAGACAATACGAAAACTGAGGTGTTCACCTCCAAATACTGAATAGATAGGACAATTAATTTCAGTAATTACACATAATGGCGCCATTCCAACTTACAAAACTTAGCACGAAGGTGTAAAGGACGTTAATGAAGAAATTAATTATCTAACAATAGGTACTATTCATTACCTTACGTTTATCAGATCCCGATTCAGTTTTGAGAAAGTTTCTAACAATGACGATGAATGGTACTGGCAGGGCGATTTATGGGAGGACCACACAAAGGGACTGAAGGTCGGGAATTAAATGGGGAGGAGGTTGCGAGAAAAACTACTTTCGTGAAGGTATGACTGTAGGGGGTGGAGGGGGGAGGAGGTATGGTTTTTACATAGCTGCCATAGTATACGAACTTTGCTGGGTTTTCGAGTAAATGACTCTGACCAACTTTTCATAAGCTATTCCGTTCGCTATTACCTAATCATACTGATATTATACACGTATATGTGGTTTTTTAGGGGAAAAAAAGGAAAAGTCCTCAAAAGAAAAAGTCGAAACTCTTATAGGATCACTTAATTATCTGTCTGTCTATCTGTCTGTCTGACCCTTTATTTCGGGAGCGCATGGAGATGTCGAGTTGAAATTAAAACCATGTACCAGGTTCACAGTCCCTTGTAGCTCTGAAAAAATTATAGTTCTAAATTAAGCAAAAAAGATACAGCCGTTTATGCCGCAAAAAACGCAATTTTGACAGTCTCAAGAGAATCAAAATTAATACATCCCGTTGTTTTTCCTGAAATTTGGCAAGTGAGTTCAAGGAAATATTTGAATTCTCGTACTAATCAAAATTTAAAATTAAAGCCACTTGTTCAATGTAGGATGCATGGCTTGAAATCCATATTCCATAACATGTTTTATTTTTATGTAACTGTATAACTTAACAACGGACTGCGGTATGCTAATGAAACTATGCTGGCTTGGTTTGGCTTGGCACGCAAAACAGAATTAATCTAAACTAAGCTAACTCCTCAAACTAAACTAATTTATTATAAGTAATTCCTTACCCACGGCAATATTATTAACTAAACACCACCCAACAATGCTCTAGAGCGATCTCTCTGCTGATCCTCTACGAACGGCGTTAACATACAATAGAGAGGCAACAATGAAGCTATTTCCAATAACGTACAGTCGGACAAACAGATGTCATTCGAAGATTAATGTGGGGTACTGTATTTTGATTGTTATGTGGGAGTTGCTAATAGAAATACTGTATGTAAAGTCTAAATGCGTTTAAACAATTATTGAGTAGGCAGGTACTATTTAAAGACTATTTGAGTAGGTTTTATTTATTTGACGACTATTGGCGCAGTGTTTAAGTGATTGGCTGCTTTCCTACATATCACGGGTACGATTGCACGGCCCCGAAGCAATGTTTTTAGTAAAACTAATTGACATGCGATTAAATAATTACGATGAGTTACCTGTAATAATCATTTACAATCTATTAATAATGCTTAGTATTGTTACGCCAGTCGCTTAGCTAAGTACGTCGAGAAACGTCAACCAACATCTAGAATGTTTGAGACACTAACGCCACCTGGCGGCGAGTAGCAGTACTGAGCATATCGAGAAACTTCGACCGACTTCTAATACGTTCGAGACACTAACGCCATCTGTCGGCGAGTAGCAGTATTGAGTATCTCAAGTAGCTTCTGGAACATTCTTGGCAGTATAGGCAGTGAGTTGATTTTACAAGAATGTTCTAGAACTCATAGACCGGGGTATAAATAGATCGCAGAGGAAGGCAGACGGCGTATTATTACAAGATACGAGGCGATATAATCGAAGCTTTACAAGTGAATTTCGGTGCGATTTAAGTGTTGAGTGACAAGTATTGTACTGTGAATAACTGTGTTAATTTTTATTTTGCGTGTATTAAATTAAAGTGTTAATTTTGGTTTAATTGGTGTAAATTATTTCTATCCCGAACCCCAGCTCGTAACAGTATTAAAAACAGCAACACTAGGTACATTTATAAACTAGCGACCCGCTCTCTCATTGTGCTTGTTCACACAAAACTATAGTAAATTGTACACTATAACGATCCACATGAGTCACTTTATACATAAGTGAAAGTTGCATGAAAATCTGTTCATTATTTTTTGAGTTTATCGCGAACAGACGAACAGACAGATGCGGTTGGAGACTGTTCTATCATGTGTAAGAATTTATCTGCCATCACTGTGCATTATCTACCAGTAAATTTTTGGGTTATAAAAGACTTCTCTTTGGGCTCACAATTTATGAGCAATAATAAGAGGGTAGATTACAAATATATCAAACTCCACATTCTTTAAGGCCTGTAAGTTATAGCCTGCCTTTAACTGCCATTGAAATCACACACCATCAAAACTCATTGCAATTAAAACAGTACGCTTCAAGTTTGCTCTTAAATACGTCTTAAGTATATTACTCTACTTAATAGCCATTCCAATATATCTTCTATCTGGTGTTGACTGTACGAGTATCCATGACAAAGCTTAAAGGGTCGTTAAACTCAGCTTAAATATCTGACACACGGTCATTAAGTTCGTCAAGCGATATCGGGTACCGGGTAGTAATAAAACGTATCGGGTAGTGTTGGGTATTGCTAATAAAATGTATTGTGTGATGGAGGGATGTGTTGTTATTTGTGGTGTAAAGTTTTAATTGTTTTTGAGTAACTGTATAGCGAGACATAAGCGAGACTTGGATTATACATATAATATGTGTCTGGAATAAACATGTACGCATAACGTTTTATGAGTAATCTTGTATCCACCACTGCCATACGCTATTATTTTTTCATTGTGATCCTTCTACAAATTACATATATTAGAGTATGAAAATAGCGAAAGCTATTAGACGGTTCTACATGATTGATCTCTATATATTTCGAAAATCGAAAAACAAAGTTAATTTCGCATAAAATTACAAAACCAGATATTTAAATATGTTCATGCGAATGTTCTAACGAGATACTGCAGCTCCGGACTACAAGGGCAACTAAAACGATCAGGGTGAGTTTTTAGTCAGTAGAAGTCTAACACTCCCTTCCGCTCCGCCCAGAGCAAGAAAACTCATTTGATGATTTGCCTACCGAACAAAAAATCTATTAAATTATCAATATAAAATTATTTGTCAGCTATTACAAAGCGTCTAAACTGAATGACGCACGACAGAGTACACCGCCAAGGTCGGCTTAAAAACGGTTTTTGTTTCCAACATATCGGCGAGTAAGCTAGCAATATCTTTCGCCAATATCTCCCAAGTCGCACAAGCCGGTTTAACAGTAGTAAATCAGTGCGGTTACCGCGGCGCTCCTGCCATCACTCTTAGTTAAACTTCCAAGGTTTACAGCATATGATCTATGGCGTGAAGCTTAAAACCATGCTGAGACGAGAGAACTTGTCGTTGTTTAGTTTACTAGGCTCTGTGGTTGAGACATAATATGTCAATGTAATATGGCCTTCGGGTGAAAGGATGGGTGTGCTTTGTAATTCTGCAGCCATCTATCTTTTATATTAACTGTTGACTAAGAGTTTGACTTGTGATATGTTTTGTTTGCTCTTGTTATTTATTTTTAAATAAATAATTTGGTCTCCTCGACTTATACTTTTTTATTTATTATTAATTATGTACATACATGAAACTTAAAAATACAGATAGAAGAGCACAAAGGTGCTGCTTATTTCAAAAGATATAAATATAAAATCACAGGTAAAAGGAATATATTGTGTTTGTAAGTGTAAATATTAATTTGCGGGATAGTTTTAGCGAGATACCGCGGCCCCGGAACTTCAGGGCAGCCGAAGGAACAGGGTGGGTTTTTAGTCAGTAGAAGTCTGACACACCCTTCCGCTTGACCCAGAGCGGAAGAAGTCAATCGATGATTTTCCCACCCAAACAAAAGTGTAAATGTTAATCTTAAGAGAAAAATAAACGTTATTTTAATAATGAAATATTATGTCATTCAGATAAATCAAGGTAAAACATAATATAACTGGAGACCAAAGTCACGTCCTAAACAAATCCCTTGCTTCATCGTTAAAATTCAATAAAATAATATATTCAGTTAATTATGATGGATAGTTACACCTGAGGGTGTTACGATTTGAATAACCGTATGGTCAATGATCTAGTAACCAATCTAATCCATCATTGTACACCAAAATCGTGTAGGAGACCAAACAATATATTTTATCTGCGGTCTTTGACCAGAACAATTGATAAATAAGATTAATTGTCACGTTTGAAGACATGGGCACTGTCTTGAGTGTTTAAATATTATGATGACAAAGAAATACTGGTATAAAAAATATTCATTTGTAAAATCATAAAATATTTTATTTTTTACTAGTTTTTGCCCGCGACTGCGCTCGCGTGGGAGGTTTTTCCCGCGTAATTCCCGATCCCGTGGGAATTCCGGGATAAAAGTAACCTATGTCCTTTCCCAGGTCCTAAACTATTCCCATGCGAAATTTCATCTAAATCTTATTTAGCGGTTTAGGCGTGAAAAGGTAACATGCAGACAGACAGAGTTACTTTCGCATTTATAATATTAGTATGGATTCTTGGTATGGAGCTCGTCCAAACTGTTAAACTGGTCCATCTTCAAAGATAAGCAAGGGCTGTCAAGGTTGGTCCGTGGATGGGTCCGCGCGCCTCGGCGTTGCTCCCTGCTACTATATGTACAGAAGCCAGCATATCAAGCTTCAACAATCTGTCAAATTTCTTTAATAGATTAGCAACTTTATGATTAAAGAAATTAGGTTCAAGGTTGATTGGGAAAATTTGACAGTTTCGGGTAGCTTCATATGCTGGCGTCTGTATATCTTAGACTATTGTTACGGGTAGTCAAACGCTAAAAATCCGACACCAGTCTTCGGAAACGTCTTAGCAAATTATGATTTTTATAATTGGTAGATTTGCGTTTGACCTTTAGGTATCGTGAAATACCTAAAGGTCAAACGGTAAACGATATAGTAGACATTGGAACACGCTTGCCTGAAAGTAACCTATTCACTCTTGACTTAAATACCCTCAGGTTGTAGCTATCAGGAAACACAGACTCCGGCGCGGCGAATTCCATTCTTTACCATGCACAATGAAGGTATTCCCAAAACGTTTTGAACAAAAGTTACTGATATTGAATTTCTAGTCTATTTTTGAAGCAATCGTTTAAATATATTTTACCCGCTTTACCTACAGCAGCAAACCGGAAAAAATAAACTTACCGAATTCATTACTATTGTTAAACTGTTCTGAAGTCGGTAAAATATTGAAAGTAGCGATGTAATTGATCGTACGACTTGGTTCATACTTTGGAATACACTTTATTAGACTTTCAGTCATACTAATTAATGTTAGTAAAGATTCTAATTATTATATAGAGCATATTCTTAGATAGAGCCAAACATTTTTTTTTATATAATATTGTTTTTTTTTATTATTGATTTGACCCTAAAGATGAGACGAAGCTGTGAGCGTTGTAAAGTATTAGGGACATGTACCAGACTACTACCGACTAAAAACCCACTGTTCTTTCAGTTGTTCTTTTGGTCCAGGGCCACGGTATCTTATTGTTAAATAGGTGTGTTTAAATTTTGGTGTACAATAAAGTATATTCTATCTATCCCGCAACCCCGGCAGAGGTGTTATGAACATAGATAGACAAAGCTTCAAGAATAGTTTAAAGCGTGCCTAGCGTACCTTTAAAGCGTGTAATATCTATGTGTTTATTAATTTATAAAATATTTTATTAAATGAATTAACATTCATTTGTGCCATTCTAATCGTACTATTAATATCTATAGAATAAGTCACGAAATCGATTCGATTTTGTGATAGTACTGCAATGTACTTCCCAATAATAAACCCAACATTCTCCAATAATAATTTGCATAAAAAGTAAGCTTCCCTTTATACCACGCATGGCATAACACAATCGTCTAAGGGAAGGGGGAGGGGTTGGAATTTCCCGCTCTATTTCTCCTGGACATCGAACCCACACTACTGAAGGGTTAGAACAGGTCGCGTGTAAAATGTCCCGGACATACCCTTTCGAAGTTATTTTTGGCGTTTTTTTGCACCAATTCCTGTTAGGAGTAAATGAGGACTTTGATCGTGTTAGCTTGAAAATTTTAAGCCACTGGCTCTGAATGCTTTCGTGGAGGCCATCAAAGTGGGATTTTAGGTTTTTCCAGGAACACATATAGAACTAATTTGGCCTTTTTTTAGAATTTAGAAAGTTTTAATAGGTAAAAATTACGCAACTTTAAAGTAAAACCTTTCTTTATTTACTTACAAAAATATTTTTTAGATTGATATTTTTTTTGGTAACGATATTATTTAACGCTAGATGGCGAAAAAGACGATATTTTGGAATAATTACAAGTTTAACCTGCAGTTTACGTATATTTTAAATTGATGGTATAAATAACTCAATTCGTGAAAATTTTAGTTTAGTAACGGTTTGACTTTACAGGTGCGATTAGTGAAAGTGTAACCATATTATGCAAATTACACTAAGACTGAGATTTCCAGGGTATTTAAATTAAGGTGACAACTGTTTTACGTTTTACAAAAACTCTGAGGATGTTTGGTTTTATTTTCGTAACTTAAATATTTTTAGTAGGATATATTATGTAGTTACACACGTAGAATTCACATTGCTAGCAGTCTTATTAACCCCTCCAACTAAGCAAAATATTCTTGAGTCTGGGCTTGTAGTGGTTTCACAGCAATAGTGTAATGTGTGGGGTTCGAACCCTCTACCTCTCGATCACAAATCCGATACCTTAGCCATTAAGCTATTGACGCTGCGACTTAAAACATATTGGCTTCAGTTGTGTTCAATTACAAAGTACATGAAATTATAATAAACTTCAGTGATAAAGGTATATTTGCCATCTATCAGTAAATCGTCACGTAAGCGACTCTTACGCCAAAGACCATACAAAAAAGTATTAAACAAAAACGGACACACCCAACCAACTTCAATCATAACACAGGCCGATCGACTGATCCGTCCCCGGCCTGTAACGGTCCAGGCTGAGCCGATGCCGGAATCAATTTGGCTAAAAGCTAAAACATCAAAATACACAACTCATAGATATATGAATGAAATAGGTAGCACTCGAGGTTGTTTTTATTGCGAGTCTGTATGTATTTTTAAGGCACATCAATACAACAACAATACTACAAAAACAATACAATCATCAATCAATATACAAAAACGCTTCCGTTACTGCTTGACGGACAACGCACAGCCGAAACTACTGGGTACAAGAAGCTGAAATTTGGCGTGTATGTTCCTTGGGGTGTGTAGGGAAGCACTAAGAAAGGATTTTTGGAATTTCTCCAGGGATCGGAATTTACACGGGAAAAACTTCCGACGCGAACGAAGTCCCGGGCAACAGCTAGTATACAACAAAACAATATAATTAAATACAAGAAATCATTAAAAAAGTGTGTCCGTAGGTACATTGTAAGAAATTGAAGGGGTAACAGCAGCAATAAAGCAAGAATTTAAAATAAAAAATCGTCTGTTTATCTGCTTGTTTGTTTGTACACGCTAATCTCCAGAACAGGGCATCATATAGGTCATAAATAACTTTGACAGGAACCGCCCTGGATAGCATACCTAAACAAAAGAACATCTATGCCATATCTAGTAGTGTATGCTTTAGATTCATGTCCAACACAGTTTCAAACTAATTGAACTACAGCGTTCGTGGACTAGCCGCCATAACGAGTTAGGCCATCTCAGCATGAATTTATAATACATCCCTTAGGTAGGTAGAGTACGCAGCCGAAAACCGCCGGGAACCAAAACAATTGGATAACTCATGCTTTCCCTGACACTCATGTCTGTCTGTCTTCGAAAAACTGCTTACTAAATTTCTTAGCAAGAAAATTCAATTACTATAAACCTTTAATTTACTTCAGTAGATATGTTTGAGTAGCATTTCGCAATGTGAATCCAAAAATAGTAATTATCCTTATTTTTTCGGGGGGAAATGGAATGACTCCTCCCACTCTGGGAGCGAAATAGAGAGTCGGACTTCTACTGACTAAAAACACACCTTGTTCCTTTAGTTGCCCTAGCGCTCCGAAGCCGTGGTATCTCGTTAAACAATCCCGCAACCCCGCCCTGACAGGAAAAAGTTCTTCTCAATCGATGAAGATGGAACTTGTAGTAAAGTCACGTCATTCTAATATGGCGGACTACAAAGAGGCGATTTATTTTTGCTTGCTCACCTTATGTGTATCAAATGAAAAGCTTTCTTGAGAGAATATGCAAAAGCTTGTATTTAAAAATTATTAATGTGCAAGTGAGCAGCCAGCTCACCTAATGATAAGTTGGAACTGCCGGTTAGGGTAGATACTAACTTCCTATAAATTCTTTATTCCGGACTAACAAATGATAAAACATCCATAGTTTTAGTAGTAAAATTACTTAAACTATGTGATTAAATCACGTGCCCTTCCATATATTGACATGTGCCTTCGTGCCCAGTGCAAAAAGGGTTACCGACCTTGTATATGATTTTTAATACTGATTGACACAAATGTTACCTTCATAGTTGTATTTTTTTTTGTATTTGTCTTATAATTAATTATATATTGAACTCAATGTGAATTGTTACTGAATAAATGAAAGGTAATTGTCAATAACTGTACTTTGGATGTCGTTAGAGCTCCTGTGCAACCTACCCAGTATTGTCGCTGTTCTGTTCGTCATAATGGCATGAAAGTCGTCGACATGTCTATTGATTATCGTGTTTGAAACATTCGCCATTCATTTCTACACTAAGTGTGGTTATTACCTATCCCTAAACGCAGCGGTAACTTCCACAACCATTTACAGCAGCCCACGTTTAAATGCATAATTAACAAAATAATTTATATCCATGACGTTAAACCGAGCTAAACGAAAGTAGTACCGCATTATTTAATTAGTACGAAACAGCACTAAAACCGAGTCGAAAACAACGAAATAATTACTACCGCACTAAACCTAAGAACCGCTTATTTCACTCGTAAATAATTCTTTGACCCAGTATGGTTGCCATATTGGGCGAAAATAAAAGAAACAGGCAATAAATATCACAAAAAGAATTACCAGAATAACTATCTCATAACTGTTTCAATTAATAACGGAAAATCAAGATGGCGGACAATTGTTTTTGTATTTCACTGTGCCTCTCAGGTGTGCCTTCATTAAAGTTACGTGTTTTCTTTTGACGTCATAATAGTGTTGTGAATTTGCCGGTCTTAGTCGATGTTTAGCAACTAGCATGACACAACTGGTTTTTTTAGAACTTAATATGAGATATTAACCATGTTTAATAATTGATTTGAGTTTCCAATATGACCCGAGAAAGTATGCCGTTTTCAGTTCTAATAATAGATTTCGTTAGTTACCAGTTAGTGGTTTAAAAACTTATATAACTGGGGTTGATTTGTTAGATTTCATCTTCATATCAAATGCATGACACGTCGTTCCACTCTTAATGGGAAGTATATAATAGCTAGTGTATTTTATAATTCACTATTTTTCGATCTCACTTTACGATGTAATAGACGAAGTCCTCTATTTGTTTCTTAACATGAAGTAAACACTAATGCAAAACATTTTAGCCAAATTAATGTTGCAAGGGACAACCCCATATACATAAAACTGCCCTACATCTTAACAATCAGAAACTGAAAGTACCCACACAGTCAAGAGTTTTAGTTTCGAACATTTTGTCGCTATCACAACCCTACAGTGTCCGAAACTTGGACAAACTTAGGGTCCTACAGGAGCAACTTGGTCATCTCAACTGTCCCCATTCCTTTCTTTCATGCAGGTGTTATAATCTGTTGTCTCTCTCACCCATTTCGTAATTAATAATGTATGAAAGCCGTAGACGCTATGCATCATTATGATGTACGGCCAGCTCTTAGTCCTTTGTAGCGTTGACAAAAAAAGTTGAATTTAATTAATACTAGTTGATTTATAGTGCCTAGGTGAATTTTAAGTGGTTCTCTTAACATGACATATTATTTATTTTAAAAGAACATTTTCATGCTCTTATTGAGATGTGACTCTAAAGTTGTTTTATTGATACATTTACAGAGACGTCTTATGGCTTTTATTCATAAGAAATTGACATGTTTAAATGCTTGATAAATCATTGCGGTCTTTGTCATTTTGCCTGCAAAGAAACAAGACAGCAACTATTGAAGCGAATTAACTTTCTGTATAGAATTATTACAAGTAGAAGGTTATTATCAAGACGTAATTATGAACGAGAGTGCATAAATTAGTTGTCCAACAATACATAATTATAAATATGAATGTACCTAATTAGTTTCTGTCATTTTGTATTCATAAGTATGCAGAGGCACGAAAATGCACGTGTTGTTTAAAATATAGGCCAATTTTGAATGTAAAGAACAAGTTGCTTGGCAAGTAATTAAAATGAGTCTGTATGGTTCATAGTAACATACAATAATTTGTTCGTTCAAATTCATTGATCGAATCAAATAAAATAAAATTAATAAGATTATTATATTACAATTATCTAGCTCTGATTTTCCAATACAGAGAGGGAAGATTTCTTTCAATTCTGAACACATAATCATCTATCTGAACTGTTACCAAGTATGTTAGGGTTGGCTTCCAGTCTAACCAGATGCATCTGACTACAAGGAGCTATTCCTCGAAGCGCTACCATTTTGAAGCGCACCTAATGAAGCGCTCCTTTTTTATTCCTCGGAGCGCTCCTTTTCCGATAACATGGTATCGGGAGCGCTACTAAAAGGAGCGCTCCGAGGAATAAAAAAGGAGCGCTTCATTAGGTGCGCTTCAAAATGGTAGCGCTTCGAGGAATACCTCGTTTTTTTTAAAAGAGAACTAGCAATTTGGTAAGAATTCACATTACTAGCAATCTTGTTAACCCCTCCAACAGAGCTAAATATGCTTGTGTCTGGAGTCTATGGCAATAGTGTAATGGGTGGGAATCGAACTTGCGACCTCACGATCACAAATCCGACACCCTTAGTCATCAAGCTATTGGGGCTTATTGAACATGGACTGCCTATTGGATCTGCAACTCACTGCAGGGTAACATGATACTCCTCGACAAGACCTTGGACCCAGATTTTTGGGTTCCTGACTAGTTAGGGCCCCATTAGTGCGCTGCGCTGCGTTGCGTCGTCTCAACGTCGTTTTCCATATATTTTTTATGACATGCCCCATTAAACCGTTGCGTCTTCGCGAGCGACGTTTCAACAGATCGACGGACAAGAGACGAAGCGGGAGGGAGGGTGATGCGCTGCGTTGTCAGAGCTCCGCTGCGACGACAGAAAGTGATCCACTGCTACAGGAGGAAGCTAGGAACTGAGACGCAAGCTGCGACGGCGTGCATACCATCTTGCGTTGCGTTGACGCAGCGCAGGTCTGGCATACAATGCGTTGTTCCGTTGCGACGACGCGACGCAACGCACTAATGGGGCCTCGCCCTTACACGGATTAATATAAAGCTACGAAGAAAACTAGTTTCAATGGTACCTTAAAGTACTAACAAAATAGGTATGTACGTACTTTTGCCTCCAAACATTTCATATTATGAACCTTCCTTCATTTTAAAGAAATCATTTATATGGATTACCCAGAGACAAGTTATAGCGACGTGAATGTTTTGCGACATATTCGTGAGTGCTTTTTAATTAAAATAAAACTTTGTTTGAGTAATTGTTTGTTTGGGAGTATGTTTTAAAAGTATACCTACCTGATTACTTTTCTTATTTGATGTTGTGTTTTATTTATTGCGGAACGTATATATGTAAATAAACATAAAAAAGAAATAAATAGCCTAATTTATAACAAAGGGCTTTAAAATGCTTGCACGGGTTAAAACCTCAACCTTTATCAAGCGCAAGTTCGGTCGTGTATGGAGTACTGCTCCCATCTCTGAGACGGATCTGCCATATACCACCTTCATACGAGAAACGGGCCAAGAGGCTCATTGGCACCGAGAGACTGGTCGCGACAAAGCTCCAAAGCCTTGAACATCGGCGACGTGTTGCAAGCCTATCGGTTTACTAAGTCCAGCAAAAAAAATACGAACAAAGCATTATGGAATTTCTTTCATTGGTTGGGTAAATAACGAGCGGACCTTCCTTCTAGAGTTTATGTTTTCTGATAACTACGACCTGGACTGACCTGGAGCTCTTTTAAGTCAAGATTGAATAGGTTACTTCTAGGCAAGCGTGCATCATCTTGGACCACATCATCTCTTACCATCAGGTAAGACAGTGGTCAAACACAAGCCTGAGCACACGGTGCAAGACTGCCCCGCCTGGGCAGAGCACCGACGTGTCCTCTCGCGCCCGGCATTGGTCGAGGCTATGCTGCTGGGCGAGAGGGAGTGGGAAGTGGTCGCCTCATTCTGCGAAGTAGTCATGCTTCCGAAGGAGGAGGCGGGCCGCGTGAGGGAGAGGATGGCGTCCTCCCTCCAGCCCAGCCGCAGTGGTAGACGCCCACGGCGTCGGACGTCGGCCGACGATCTCCGGCCACCGTAGGCGCGGGCATGCGGACAGCGAGTAAAGGGCAACTCGCTGTCCGACCATGGACCATGCCCGGGTCGACGGCGCGTTGTGTTCCACGCGCGCCTCAAAGAGCGTCAGCAACATGACGAGGCCCCCCCTGCAGAGGGCCGAAGCCTGCCTGGGTCGTGGGACTTATCCCATTACCGTGACCCCGATACGTAAAGGGTTATTGAAGGAACACCGTGGATTTTAGTCAGTAAAAGTCTGACAGTCCCTCCCACCCTGCCCGGGGTGGGAGGACTTATTTGATAATTATACCACGCTAAAAAAAAAAAGGCCTGTTAACTATAAACAAAAATTTAAACACCATTTTTTGCAAGACACACGTTTTGCTAGAAATATATTAATTATTCTGATATTTTATTTTCTGCTAACGCTACGTAGGTACCTACGTGTAAGAGTTTTACTTATTTATTCATTTAGTTATCTTACGTTTTATACAACACATATATACTTATACAAAAGCTCACTGTAAGTGGTTATACAGAATAAAAATTAACTGGAATAGAACTTTTCTACCCAAAGAAGGTTATGCATATCTTGAGGTATGTAAAGAAAATAATAAGAGAAGTGGTGTAATTACTGATCTCGTTTCGTGTTCAGCAAATAATATATTTCTTACAGTATTTTTGTGAAATATTCATCTTTTTACGTTCATTGAAAATGCTTTGAAACAAGCTATGTCAATATGTCTTAAGAAATTAATGAAACCAAGGAAGTTGCTTACTAAATCATGACTTCATATTCACTTTTATTTCATATTAATAATGTATTGAAATGATAAGTACTTATTATGTAGAATGTTTTTGTAAAAAGATTCACAAGTCGAATCTTTTTTGTTCAGTATAGTTATCTCACGTTTTATACATCACATGTGTACTTATGAAAAGCTCACTGTAAGTGAGCATTCAAATTCACTTTTATTTAATTTTAATAATATTTTGTTCAGTATAGCTACCATATATTAATAATGTTATTTCTTTTGCTTGCAGGTAAGACACCACACCGACATTTTAAATAGAGAAAGGACTAAGATAAGTAACAAATTCAGAAACTTAAAGATCTATTAACGTACAACCTACCATCAAATCAATGAATCCATTTAAATTTCTCACAGAACCAATTTTCAAAGTAATTTCAAAGTCCCTGATTGAAGTATTATTGTTCTCTTTCTCAAACATTATTATGGAAGCATAACTCTTCAACATTTTACAGTTACATCCTTCTACATCATCTCCATCATACTTAAACGCCCACCCATCCAATTCTTCGCCTTACATTACTCAACGGCCACCACAACAATCTATTATGACATAACTAAGCTATTACAGTCACTTTAGTAGTACACCACGCAACTTTCAACTTTATCGTTCTAACAAAACAAAACAAATTCAATTGTTTCAAATTTCAAAACCACCGTAGCAGTTTTTCCAGCCTATTTGAAACCTTATTCGGAGAGAATAAAGGTTAAATTTAATTGACTTTTTTTCTATATTATCACAGAGTAGATAAATCTGGTATTTAAATTCGATAGACCATACGTTATCCGGTACGGTTACACGAGAATCGTTTTAACTATGGCATGGCTCGGTTTCGATAGATTATCGAAAATTTATTCGGAATTTTCGATAGTTAATGTAGTGAGTGGATGTAATTGTGGTCTCTATGGGTGTTGCATGGTGTTGTAATGGGCTGTGGTATAAATGAGGTCGTAGTACTTCGTCTGGGTCCAAATCCCAGGTCGGTTAATTATGAAGTTCCGTGTCGACAAATTGTCAGTGCTCGATCTTTGATTAAATCTCTATAGATTTTCAGGATATAAAATTAATATCCAAAAGGTCCTAGGTTGTATGTATCTTACGAAGGAGACAACGTTAGTACGTTTAAGAAAAGTGAAATATTCCTTGAAGCTTGATGAATCTCGGAAATTATTATTTAAAGGCTGTGCCGTATGCAAATGTTACATCTATTTCAAGATGATACAATGGTCAAATTTAGTTCGAACGCACTTACTATTTCCGTACATAAATTCCCGGTTTATGGTAGTTTTTCTGAATGGTGAATTTTTGATTGAAAAAGGCAAAGAGTAAAGTATGGAAAAAGGTTTCTTGTAAACCTCGTATCAATAACCTAACAGTGCCAATCGTTCCGATTTTCATTATTGAATTATTTTAGGTACACTTTAAGACCAAAGAGAATGTAATACACTATGTTTACTAGCGTGGTTGCGCTCTAAAGCTCCGTTTGTCTGCCGATGGTAAGGCGTAGTGAAGATAGATTTTATTTTACAAATCCCGGTTTCTTATTTAAAAAGTTCAGACGTAAAATATGTGCCTAATTTCGTAAGTATTCATCGCCTTTCCGTTCGCCGGTAGGCAGACCTAATGCTCAAGCATTAGGTCTAGAGACTAGTAGACTTGACTAGTGGTCTCGAAATGCCACATGATTAATTCGTGCGATTTGAAATTTCTAGAATTGCATTTGGTCATAGAATGGCGCGTCAATTCCATCCGTACTAATTGATTGTAAAACTTGTGAAAACGAGCTTCGTATTGATATAATTTTTGATGTGGAGATACTGCAAAGGCTCGACAGTGACATGTTCGTGGGCAGAAGCGAATAAAATGTGTACAAACATGTTCAAGAAAATCTTTATAACATGACAACTTCAGCCGAGTACACGTCGTCACTCAACATTTTTTGTTTAACATTACAATATCAGTTTTCAGCGGTTTCGGGCTCGAGCGTGAATCCGGCCTGTCAAGCGCGTCTGAAAACTTCCTACCTACAAATTATTTCAGGCTCCAATTGTTTGCGAATCCCCTACCATGTGTCACGGTTTTATTTATGACTTTATTTATAACGAAATGTTTAGTGTTTTTGGGAAGGTAAATCCTAGATATAGAGACCAGGTTAGGTTAGGTTAGGTTTTTTATGACGGATTGGTCGGAGAGGGTAGTGCACCGGGAGAATTGGAAAGCTATGGTGGAGGACTTTGCTCGGCAAAGTCAAAAATATTTTATTTCCCATAGGCCTACATGGGCAACGCTCGGCCAACATGTATTGCAGGCTTTACAAGTGTAAAGCCTGCAATACATGTTGGCCGAGCGTTGTCGAATGAAGGCCAATACCATCATGTAGATGGTATATTTGCCTTGTCTTGCTATCGCTCGGTGTCACTTGCCTAGTTGGCCGAGTGAAGGCCAGTGCCAACGTGTATAGAGCTCATTTGGTTCAACTTGTCTTCGCTCGCCGTTGCTCGTGATCACTTGCCTCACTTCGGATCAGTGTCGGTTTTTGGTCACAAATCAAAGGCGCTCGCCTGCGCTCGGCCAACGTGTGGGCAGCTCTACAGACCCTTATCTACATTGGTCGTCTGAATTGGCGTTCGACGAACTTGTCGAACGTGTGGACATTATTTCTTGCTTTGTACCTATTTGCCAACGCTCGCGTTGGCCTACGCTCGGCCAACATGTATTGCAGGCTTAAAACGTCAAAAGCTAGTGCACGGTTCGAATTGCTCGATACCTATGGAGAAGAACTGGCAACAAACTCCACGGTACTCTTTTCAAAACATAATTTACCAATAAAAACCTTACCTTATCTTATTCCATACCATACGCACAATTTTGGAATACTTTCATTGTGCGTATGGCTAAGGCGTAGAATTCCCTGCCAGAGTCCAGGTTTCCTGATAGCTATAACCTGAGGCGTATTTAAGTCGAGAGTGAATAGGTTACTTCTAGATTCGTGCTTCGACTGCATCATCGCTTAACATCAGGTGGGATAGTGGTCAAGCCGCAAGCCTATAATTATAAAAAAACGAAACTACGCATAGTAGGGGCTAAAACTTTTGTTCACATCTCTATGTATATTAAAGGCTTCAGTAAAGAAGACAACACCATGTTGTGTCATGAACAAATGTTAACATCTGACTTTGTTCGCTAAACGTGTAATAAATAGTCTGCTCGTTTGTATACATACTTCATTCCCAAGCGAATCTGGATTTTACTTACACGAGATCTTTGTTTGGAGATTAGACCCCATGCGTTTTCCTAATGGCAGTTTTGGTAATAATATTTATATTAGTATTGGTTTGTATACAAGTCTACTTGCTAGGCAAGAGTTAGGTTATTGGTCGGTATGTGTTCTTATTGCCTATTAGAAATAAATAAGTCTGCCTACCATATTTTCAACTATATTCAGTCTACATGTAGGGACTCCCTTCCTGCCACCCAGGACTAGTTTCTGTAACAGGTCTGCACGTCCTATTGACAATTGCAGATAATGAAATTAATTAAAATGAAACTAAAAATGTGCCCATTTGATATTTAACTGAAAGGTGTTTGATGTATGTTTACAGTGTACAAAAATATTTAGTAAAATAAATTAGAATAAAAATGTAAGTACTATAATGTAGGTGTAGAAGAGGAAACATAATAAGTCTAAGCTGCCCTTTGCAGCTAGTAGTGTCAATAAACAAAAGAGTGATGATAAACAATTTTTTTGCAAAAAATAGAACCGACTTCCATATCATTGTTGGTCATGGTCATGTTATTGGTTTTGGATTTTCTTCTTTTATCACACCGCCTTCCGAAATTAAAGTTATTTTTGGCTTTGTAGTGTTTTGATATGGAAGTCGGTTATACTTTTTGCAAAAAAAAAAAATTTCACGCTTTTTAGTGGGTCGGTTTGTAATTTATCTAGTTACAAAAGCCATAATGTCAACAACTTATCACCTTTTACAAAATGTTGCTTTTCCCGATGCATAGCCGTTAATTTTTGAGGAGTTCTCCTGGTACTTGACCATCAGCTCTACATCACCATATGTATTGTGACGAGCATAAAGTGTTTAACATCCGTACTCAAGTAATCGAAACGCAATCCACGAAATACTTATTATTGAGGAGTTTCAGTGGCCATCTGTGGTCTTCATCATCAGTTCAACTTGCTCAAATGGTACTTTTCGGAAGCAACTGCTCAAGCTTCTATAAAAAATACCCAAAACGCTATAGGTGTGCCTATAATATTTGAAGAGTGCCCTCGATTTCTCCAGGATCCCATCATCAGATCCTGATTTCGTAACAATGGAACCAACTAGAAACTATACACATTCAAACGCAAAAAAAATTTTCAAGTCGGTCCAGCCGTCTCCGAGTTATGAGGTAACATACGTAAAAAAAAAGTTCAAGACGAATTGAGAACCTCCTTTTTTTGAAGTCGGTTAAAAAGAACTTCTTGCGCTGATAACAAAAACAAGCTAGGAATATGAAAATGATTAACTTACAAACACATCCCATCTATGCCTAACAAATCCGTCGGCTTAAGCTAACGTTGCCAAAACAAGGCGTTGAGTCCGGCAACACATTATAAAGTCACGCCTAAATTCGGCTCCAGCCCAAAATATACCGAAAACGTCCAAAATTCGGCCGACAGCTATCCTATTCCATCCTCGGGGCAGTTAAAATCACAGATTTCACTTATGAAAAGCAAACAGCGCTGTTTCTGCGTAATATTCAGCGTAGAAGGCACAAGATCTAATCAAAAGAAATTATGTATTATACAGGATATTTTTTTAACGTATACGTAAAGTAAAACATGCTTAAGAAAGCATGTTTTACTTTACATATACATTAAAAAAATAAACTCTTATTTTTCTGGATAAGAATCCAGAACAATACGAGTCTTCCGTCTTATATTTGGCATGTGCCTACTACAAAAACCATGGAACACAAAAATACCTCTCTAGATTTTTACCATTTAAATTCTCGTTAAACTGACAACAAAAATAAGCTGAACGAAGATAGCAGATCCCAATGTGCTTTCATTCATAATCTGCAACAAGCAAGTTCTTGATCTGTCTTTATCCTCGTCAACCAAAAATAAAGTCCTTTCACATCAGCTGAAAAATCCCCAAAAAATCGCTGAAAAGAATATGAAATATAAAATAAAAGTATCTACAAAACCACCCCTGCAATCGAAGTGTAACACCAATATTATTCTTTGTATCAGCTCAAGGAGGATTATGGCGATACAACCCCTCACTTGCGCATCAAATACCGGGACGGATACCCGCAAATTTTCAAAAGCGACCAAAACCTGTACCTATTACGGAAAGCTCCTATAAATCAATTATCAGTGTGCAACATTTGTCAAACTAACCCTAAAATTCCTTACATAAGGTACACCTGAATGCTATGCTACCACCTGCGAATGTCGTCTAGAGTTAAGCCGATAATTACGGGATTATTCCCCCTCAGTCTGGATCCCCCTTTCCTGTCTCGCCCCCCACTTCAACCCCCCACTCCACTTTGCTTCAATGCACCACAGTATGTGAGCTAATGGTTTTTAGGGGTATAATTTTTCGTCTGATGGGGTTTTTTTTTTCGTGAATAATTCTTGCGAAATTATTTTCTAGTGCACTTGTGGAGAAGTGTTTCTGTTTGTCGATTGTTTGATGTAAGGTATGTAATGGCGTCTTGTGTAAAATATAATGTAGACCGGGAGCTGACATTTTTGGGTAAATATTTTTCATATTCCATTCTGAATTCACGCTTATGTTAAATATTAAGAAGGTGTTTGCATGTTTTCAGTAATGTATCTGTTCTTTTGAAAAAATTTAATCAAGCATTAAAAAATACCCTTCTTTTTGTTCTGGGTGGGAAAATCATCGAATGAAATTCCGCTCTGGGTTAAGCGGAAGGGTGTGTCAGACTTCTACTGACTAAAAACCCACCCTGTTCCTTCGACTGCCCTAAAGTTCCGGGGCTGCGGTATCTCGATAGAACTTTCTCGCAAACCCCGGCAGGCAACAGCCCTATGAGGCCCCGTCACTGGTGCTGACAGCTCTTTGAGGCGCGCGTGGAACACGACGCGCCGCCGACCCGGGCCTGGACCTTACCGGACGGTGAGCGATTAAAAAAAAAGTACCCTGGACACAAAAAATGCTCTCTAATTTTTGTACACAGTTCACACCATTTCATCATTATTCACTCACTTATCTTTCCTGCTTCATCGTCAGACCTTGACTCCCTGTCATCCATTTATTTATCACCTATTCATTAAGTCCATTTCAAACAGTTTAAATACCAAACACAAATCATCTTCCAAACTTTCGTACTATGTGTGTGTGTGCAAGGGTGGAGTTATATACCCTGCAGTTTCTAGCAGACTAATTGCGTGATACAAAAATTAATGGAATCAGTCAACAGAACCATTCATTTTGACATTGCTACCGTATCCAAAGCGAGTTTGGCTTCGTCGACAAGACAATCACTATAAACAAGAAAATTGCCTAAATCGAAATTAATTAATCCGTGAAAGAGGTATCATATGTACATACCTACGTCAAACTTTAACACCCATCTTTTTGTCACACCCTTTTTATTGTACACTTTTAATAAAAAGGATGTGAAAATGGTCTGTAGTAAATTTCTGAAATTCTTAAGTTACATTAATTATAACTGATTCCAAGATCTTAAACCTCACCACTGGGTAATACTTACCTACTTGGATTAAGCACAAGTGTTTCAAAACCCAATTAAATTAACGATTATCCCACATTCTATACATGATATTACGGCAAATATTACCGCGTAGGGAGCCAATGAAATCCTTTCAAGACATCTTATTATAAGAAGTTGGATTGCTTTGTGATTTATTAGAGTTATTGCAAGTTTTCGGGTCGTTTTGATCCAGCGCGGTAAAACAGGGTTGACCCGTTCATAAGAAAATCAATTTCGATGTTACTAACAATATTATTATTTGTACATTTAATGCGGTTGGTGCTAATTAATTTGATTTGTATTATTGTTTCTATGTTGGTTGAAATAATATTGAGTTCAACATAATTCATTGAGCCAATTATGGTGGAAGTGTGGGTTAATTTGATCTGTATACTTAATAGATGTAGTAAATAATGCAGAACATTTGAAATACTCTATGAAGCATCGTATATTCACGTGTAAGTACGATATAACGATATTTGTAAATCATCAAATTACTCTTCCCGCCCGCTCTTGTGGAATCTTACGTGAAGTACTTCAGTTACCCTTTCGTTTTGGGGCTGCGGTAAAATGATTGTGCCCGCAACCCGACAGGCAATGACCCTTTCGGGCACCGTCATTTCTGACTGCTTCTGAAGCGTGCCTCAGCTTGGAACACCACGCGCCATCGACTCTAGTTCCTATTTCGTTAAGATATTTATTGTCTTAATGAGTTATTGGCAGTCCAGAAATCAGACTACAGATTTAATGCATTACTGCAGATTTGAGACTGACAGGTGTCGCCTAGACCATAACTTAGTCTGCTAGATTGCTTGACAGTTTTGGTATTAATCTCGGTATTAGACATTAAGTCTGGGAATACCAGAATCGGCTAAGCAGTGAAATATTGATGATGTTTAAGTGTGTCTGATTGGGGTCGAAGATTAACCGCTTGAAAGTGGAAAAGGGTAGGATTTTCTCTTATAAAAGTTATTAAAAGTACCCTTTTTTTTTTCATTGGTTTGCTTATGCAGAGTGTATCATTATTATAACAAAATTAGCCTCTTTTTAATGAGAATAGGTTGTAACCCACCACGTTAGCCAACTGCGATTTGACCCATATCTTCGGATTTTACGTTCCTGGAAATATATCGGTTTCCGCGCGATGGTTTTCTTCAACGTTTTGAGAGCAGTGCGTCACCACTGGGTTCGAAACCATGACCTACAATTCGCAAGGCATGTCTGTAACCACTGGGCTACCACTACTCCGTGTATCATTGATCCATGTATGTACTTTAATCATATTATAATTGGAAAAATAACTCGAGCATTACCCTCGATAATGAAAGTGCGATAACTCCAACATCACCGCATATTTCAAAGTTAAAAATACCCAGTACATATTTCCGTATCCCATATTACTAAGCTACGCTGACTATTTGATATGAAGGCTATGATCATGCGTGTAATAGCGTTAGGCGGGTTGCTCGCTGAGAGGTCAAATTGGTGTAAATGCTAGTTGCGAGCTAACTGCTTCCGAGGTGTAGGGCTGTGGCTTAACACTGTTATAAAAAAGGAAGCTATTTTTAATCGGGATTCGCACAGAATATCTTACTAATATTATAAATGCGAAAGTTTTTAAGGATGGATGTACCAGTAGATGTATGGTTGTTTGTAACTCTTTCACGCAGAAACTTCTGAACAAATCTGAATGAAATTTGGTAAGTAGATAGTTGACATCCTGGAATAACACTTAGGTTGTTTATCCCAGAATTACCTCGGAAACGAAGTCGTGGACAGAAGGTAGTACATATATAAAACTAACAAATTAAAGAAAAAGCGTAACCAAAAAAAATTCTGCGATCTTTGCGGTGCGTCTTTCGGCCGAAATGGTGATGATGATTCGATACCCCAGAATAAACGTCACGTTTGCGAAGAATGCCGAAGATATACGACCCCAACTGATAGGATAAGGCTAAGTAAATAGAGAGATTCATTCTATTTTAGTCTACTTTTCCTCAAGAAATCTTCTATACAAAGTAATACAGTGAGCCTAACAATACTTCCCTCGTCCCTAAAAAAACTACGAAATTCATTACAAAACGTACTAGAATCTAAATTTATAACTTCAAAGGGAATTCCTACGCTCAACAGACTTATTCCTCGTTCATTGTAAAACAAAACAGATCAGCAACAAAAGGGAGTTTACAATTAACTATAAACAAACCAGAATACACGTATTTTGTTCACAGAAAACAGTAAAATGCACGTGAAACGGCTATTAAGGAAACTATAATTCAGTTTATCGATTGAATTGAATGCGTGCCCTTTTAAAATGTAGCTTTGGTGGAGTTTAAAGATAGCTAAACGAATATTTTGATAGATATAACATCTGTATTTCTTTAATATTTTCAGTTATCAATATAATAATATTGAATTTGAAATTGGGTCAATAGCCTTATGGCTATGGTGTCAGATTTGTGATCGAGAGTTCGCGAGTTCGAACCCCACCCATTACACTATTGGCCGTGAACCCACTCCAGACACAAGCATATTAAGCTTAATTGGAAGGGTTAACAATATTGCTAGTAATATGGATTCTACCCTTATTACTAGTTATCTTTAAAAAAAAAAGATAAGTTATCATTGAAATTTCCTTCGTAAACCATAATATATAAACGCAAGAGTTTTACAGACAGTGTCGATTTCCTTTTCTCTTGCAAAAGCAATCAAGCATGTCATAAGTCTGGTATAACTATAAGTACTAAAGCTTCCTCGATATGCAAATATCAGAGAACTACTGCGCGCGAAGTTAATCGAGTGACGCTCAAGAGGGTGGTAGGAAACACAATTATTTTTATGGCAACACAATTTTCCTCGGCTCATTACATACATGCCGTGGTTATACGTACTGGCAACATTAACATGCCGGGTGGGGCCCTGTAATGCCCGGTGGGCACGCGAACCCGTTTCTGATTATTTCCCCAAAATTATATCGTATTTTCACACCAAAAGACCCTTAGCGTGTGCACGACCCGAGCTTATGATATTCGTGACCAGAGACAAAATGTTCAGAGTCACGGCTACGGGAGAATCGACGCCATTTTGGTTTTTGTTCTTTTTTCAATCTTCCCGCCTCCAGTAGGTAATTATGGCAGTGTGCGATTCTTTCGCGTGAATTGTTAAATTGATTTTTGTAAAAATAAACGCGTTGGAACAAGCGTTGTTTAGCGATTATTGTAATGTCGGATATTTTGTGTAATAAGGTTTTCAAATGGGGTTGTTACACTTTATGTACTCTAATTATAATGTTTTGATCAAGTGTTCGACTATGTACCAATATTAATACTGATTAAAGTTTAAACTTCATTTAAGACGACGTACTTCAAATCAGCTGCTTTAACGATAATGTGGGCCCTAACAAAATAAGCAAACATCGTAAACATAAACTCTACTTCGAAAGTTCCAGTGACCTTCTAGACTAATGAAGATATCAGTCATGAAATAAAGTCCTGAAACGACTCTAAAAATACTTCGTGACTAGTGTTGTAAAAATACCGTATAATACCAAAAGGCTATGTATTAAACAGGTATTTTATTATAACTTACGGTATTATTGGTATTTTATGTATTTTATATTTTGATTCACTTTTTAAGATCTTGCAATATTACGAAGAGTTTTAGTTTAATAAATTAAATATATTTTAAGTTTCGATTGTATTCTATATTTTAGAATGACTAATTCTAATTTAATGATTACTTAGTAATTAAACTTCACAGTATTCGTCGCCGTCGACACCACCGCGCTGCGTTAGCGCCGTGTTAATGGCGTCGCATTGACGTGATTTTCTAATTGGCTTCTTCTTTTTCCTTTAATATTTTCATTTTTTCTGTGCTTTTCCACCGTATTCAGTACTTAGGTATTTTAATGATTACTCAGATAATTTACATAAAAAATATAGAAACAATCGATTTATACATAAAATACCGTAGCAAATGGTATAATACCGTATTATACGGTATTTTTCGTTTAATACATTTCAATACAAATGGTATAATACAGCACTTACATCTCTATTCGTGACACGCATTAACTGGTCTGAAATCGCAGACTAGCTTATCGGGCCGTTCAAATCGCGTGGCGGACCAAAACGCGCATTAACTTACATAATCTACGAAAACGAGTTCAATAAAATGGCGAATTTACAGTAAAATGGCGGGAAAATCGAATAGGAGCAGTCGCTAGACGGATCCGACGTTTTTAGGTTATCCCGGTGGCAGCGCGGGCGAATACTGGGTAATAGCTTGTTTCCCTAATATATAGTTTTGTTTTTCTCTAGTAAAAAGATTTTCTTCGTTCCTAAAAGGCTTGAATGAGGTCCATTTAGCCCTTTTTATAGATCGTGCTAATAAAAACCTTGTAACAGATGCGTGGATTCTGCTTGTCATCGTGTTACATAGAAACATTTTGTCGATGTATATAATACTGGGTTTTCTTGTGGTTTGAACAGGTATCTAATGGTGGCGGAAGGAATGAGAAATGTAATCCCCAATATCTTGAATCGTTTTCTTCGAATACATTACAAGTTTTATTGGCAGTATCGATACGTCACATTATTGCTTGCTGCTACAAATTGTAATGTCGGATGATTTAAAATCTTCGTCGTTTTGAATTTGTTTTTCGACGTAAATTGGTCGGAACATACTTAAACATTAGTTTAAAAGTTATAAAATACATTTCTCCCATAAAAAGTATATTAGTCTTGTAAAGATAACATAAACTCAACATAACTCAAACGAAGAATATGAGTCGACGCACAACAGCCAACATTAGTGTTGTCGTGTCCGGATTCCCGTGAAAAAATTTGTCCTCCTTGTTTATGGTCCGATTTAGATAAAGATATTAAGAGTTAAGTGCGCCACTGTATCAAATTTGCTCGCCGGTATATATTTTTTTATTTAGGCAAGTCACGCGAGCTGGTAACATGACCCAGGAATGCTGTTATCGCGCAAATTGCATAAAACAGATTTTTTCAGCGGTTTATTTTGATGTACGCAACATTTTACGATAAGTTTAAGTTATGCCGCTTATTTGAAGTTTTTGAACTAATAAAAGAGCTGGTTTTAATGTCGTTTTGTAACAAAATTGAGTTCGTGATTAATTGCTTTATATCATTTAACATTAAGTAAGTCACGAGATTTTGGTTTTCAAAGTCAAAGGATTACTTACTGTAATTAATAGATGTTATCACATTTAAATACAATATTTAACTTGACGGCTTTTGAGCGTTAATTGGTTAAAGCCAATACAAACAAATTATTTTATTTCCCCAGCCGATATCGGCACTGAGATCAAATAAATCATGATGTAACGCAATTTATACGCGGTAAACAGAAATATTATTTTGTAATGTGAATGTTAAAATGTGAAATGTTGCTATACGATTATAAACGTTCAGGATCGAACGGGTACGTTTCAAAAGCGACACATCCCTAGAGAGATGTTTGAATTCAAACGTTTTGGCGGGAACGCGGTGTCAAGATGGCCGCCGCACGACAGCGCGCGATATCGCACCAATTCTTTTGTGCAAACTCCGCAGATATATCTTCTTGGATTCGTATTCCGATCCGATTTGAAAGGACAAGCTAATCTCGCTATCATTGTACAGAATTGTACTATAAATTTTGCTTTTTACATTTACACTTGGCTTTTTACATTCCTCCGGAACTCGAGATTCTCTCCACTTTAAAAAGTTGCCTAATTTTTAATATCTGCGAAACTAGTCTGTTTGAGAGCGCTTGCTGAGTTTCGATTTAATTTTAAGTTACCAGAGCGCTCTGTTACGCTTTTAATTACCTAAGTGTAAGCTTAAAATATTTGGAAAACATAATCCCAAACAAATACAACGCTTTCGTACATTAAAAAATCTGCCCTCGTCGTAACCCCGGCATTAATTTTTATAGATACTTACTTAACTAATGACTGTAATTTTTAACTTTATAGATAGTAAGATTTTGTTAGATACCATTAAATATTTATGGCGAGAAATAAACATGTACTTTTAATAAAAAACAAGTTAAAAATGCAATCCGATGTATAAATAACTATAAAAATAGGGTTGTTTTTAGTATAACGGTCGGTCACGCCCACGGAGTAATATAGTGGTCACCATTAAAACGTAACGAGTTCTTTCACTATAAATAACCTAAGGCCATTATAATTATAGCGAACGAAATTCCTCTTATCACGCTCATATTTCACCAAAGAGTCTAGCATTAGGCATAAACACAAAATGCCATGGCCTCAAAAAAAGTATTTTAGAGAACAACGCGGCAAACAAATTACTTTCTTTCACCTCGATTTAGTGATCATTACAGGAGCAAATATCATTTATAATAGCGTTGGGACAGCTACATCGGGCTTGCGAAAAATAAAAGCGTAGGAAATTGCGTGTGCGGTTAAAAAGAATTGGCACCTTCGAGCTTCGTAAGCCGAGCGAAGTGGTGGGAAACGTCAACCGCCCTTGTGACGTGACATGTCGCCATCTTGGAAATCATCTTTTGTCAAGTGTAACAAAATGTCGATTGAGTCACGTATTTCCGTTTCCTTAAACAAATCTTGGATGCGAATAAATTGTCCTTGAGGATGTGCTGTTTTTTTTTTGTGATTTCATCGATAAATAATAAGCGTGTGTTGATGTAGTGTATTTATGTCAATACGTGTGAGTAAGATTACAATTAAATTATGTCATACAATACGAGAGAGGTCCTTTCATTAAAATTTAATTCAATGAAGTTATTCTGGTCTCCCAAACTGATAAATAAATCCTTTGAATGTTAGCAGCACTAACGAGTAAAATTTCATTTTTCTCATAAAAATATACCGAATGACAGAAACTTTGACTGTTCACAATCTTATTAGTCCCACAATAATTGCTCAATGTGGAATGATTGGCGAAATAAAAGAAGATTCGCTTTATACAACGTTTAACTGAGTTACGATTCAAAAACAGCGGAACCGGTGTTCCAGCACTAAATAGCGTAGAACCGGAACGAACCGATACGTAATCGAGTTTGCCGAGTATCGATTTGTATTGAAGAAACTTTTACGGTTTTCGTGGCTGGAAGACAATGATAATATAAAATGTAGGATATTTAGATAAAATATTATTTAGGTTTACTAAGGACCAATCCCTTGATATACCTAAATGCTCAATTACCAATGGCTATTTAAAATTCACAGTCGCTCCATGTTATATATTAGTACAAAGCTGCTGACCGGTTGTTTAACCGGTGGACTGTATTGTTACGGTCTGAGTCCAACAGACTTGTATATGCCTAGGCAGATATAGGGTTAGGTACCTACCTGACTACTGGACGACACTACTAATTTAAGAACATGATTATTGAATGAATTCTCCGTTGTCTGATATTGTGTAGTGTATTAAATGTAGTAGACTTGTTTGACAGCTGTTATATACGATATACCTAGTAGCTAAAAAGTAGCCTGTATGTTGCCCTTTACCTTCCATTTAAATCGGTTCAGCCGTTCCAAAGATTAGACCGGACAGACAAACAGAAAGACAGACGGATATTTTTGTGTTTTAGCATCGTCTAAATAACTATGAGCACATTAATAACAGCTATTTTTAAAACACATAATTAATATATGTAATGTTATGTCGGTATAGATAGATTAAACTATTGTGCCCAGAAATTTCATATTTCCGGGTTATGCTATCTTCGAGCGCGCTAAGAAACCGCCCACTAACACGACGTCGCGCATCTCACAAAATATGACACAAAATGAAATCCCAAAGGACAAAAAAGCCAGAAAAAAAAGAACTCCCCGATGTTGCGACTAGCATCACAAATTCTCGCCTCGCGTACTAATGTGAGGAATAATATTTTCCCCCCTAATAAAAGCCTTCGGGCGGTCGTCGCACGATGACGTGGAGTACATACATAGGTACTTCGCTAGCTGTAATTCAATTTCTGGTCCTTAGGGCTTACGGCTAAAATAGGTTTGATTTGTGGCGTAGATAGATACGCGGCAATAAATAAGTACGATTCACACTTAGAAATCGGTGAAAGGGGAGGGAATCTTGTCTTGCGAAGAAGCGGTTAAACGATTGTCCAAAGGAATGATACCTATCAGAGGACTAATGTAGAAGTACTAAATGTCGCGCGCGGCTTCGCTCCCGTGGATTATATCACGATAAAATCATAACCCTTCTTCTTTTGCAATCGGGTACGAAAGTAAGCTTTAAAAGTAGTAGCTCTAAGCTACTTGCGTACTAAATTTCATCTAAATCCACCCAGTTCTTTCGAAGAATAGTGCGTTTAAATTAGTGTTGCCCAAACGAGAGTCTCGCAAGAGTCTTGCAAATAGCGATTATTAAGATTAAGATTAGAGTCTGTTACATTGTTCTGAGATCTCAACTACCGTTTAATAAATAGCAATAAGATAATCGCTAATTGCAAGACTCTTGCGAGACTCTCGTTTGGGCAACACTAGTTTAAATAAACAACCAGACCTTTCTGCTTTAGGCTGCGTTTCCACCATAGATGTGCGAGGATGCGTAGCGAGGGATGTGTTTGTAAAGAACCAATAGAATCGCTTCATTTACTTCGCCTCGGTCAGCACAGCTCTGGTGGAAACGGCTCAGCGGAGCTAGATTTTTGCGCATACAAAACAAGCGAGGGATGTGTGCGAGAGATGTGTTGCGAGGAATATGTGTTGAGAAGGATGTGTTGCGAGGTTTGCGCATACTCGCACCACACATTAATGCGCATTTTCACAGCTCCGCTACACCTCCTCGTAGGCACATTTTCATCGCACAGCTTTGGTGAAAACTCCCACACATTTTCACAGCACAGCTAGACATCTTCGCACGACACATTTCCATGACACATCTCTGGTGGAAACGCAGCCTTATAATATTAGCATAGATTCAAAAGACAAATGATGTGCTGATTTATTAGATGTAACAGACTCTGTTACATTGTTCTGAGATCTCAACTACCGTTTAATAAATATCAATAGGATAATCGCTAATTGCAAGACTCTTGCGAGACTCTCGTTTGGGCAACACTAGTTTAAATAAACAACCAGACCTTTCCGCTTTAGGCTGCGTTTCCACCAGAGATGTGCGAGGATGCGAAGCGAGGGATGTGTTTGTAAAGAACCAATAGAATCGCTTCATTTACTTCGCCTCGGTCAGCACAGCTCTGGTGGAAACGGCTCAGCGGAGCTAGATTTTTGCGCATACAAAACAAGCGAGGGATGTGTGCGAGGGATGTGTGCGAGAGATGTGTTGCGAGGGATGTGTTGCGAGGAATATGTGTTGAGAAGGATGTGTTGCGAGGTTTGCGCATACTCGCACCACACATTAATGCGCATTTTCACAGCTCCGCTACACCTCCTCGTAGGCACATTTTCATCGCACAGCTTTGGTGGAAACCCCCACACATTTTCACAGCACAGCTAGACATCCTCGCACGACACATTTCCATCACACATATTTGGTGGAAACGCAGCCTTATAATATTAGCATAGATTCAAAAGACAAATGATGTGCTGATTTATTAGAATAATGGGTTACGGGCAATAAAAAGGTCCCGCTAAAAAGGTTGACAAAAACTAGTTAATCTATGACGCTTCACAATAAAAAAGATACTAGAACTGATAGTAACAAAGAGAATGTAATACACTATGACAGTAAGAGATCATAAGTAGTGGCACAAATACAGTGCGATGCTCTGTATATAATCAGTAAAGAAACTTTTGCAGTAACAACTCGTATCAGTGTCGACTTCAAACAACGGCTCAAAGCAGTCCATTTTATTAAGTGACTTCAAATCTATGGTTGAAATTAAATAAATGCATGAAACTTTTCAGAAGCTTTTGTGATCGGATTTATATTGGAACTAAGTCTGAAAAAAGTGTGCCGTATATTAAATCTGTCAATTAACTTCTAAAAGCACAAAGTTTTCATATATACCACGTGCAAAGCTGTACCATAAAAGTCAAACTACAAATGCGATTGAAATATCGCACCAGAAATAGACGTACTACCACAATACAAAAGAAGCCCAATTACCGAATTCCAATTAGAATCAAACAAAAAGAACCTGAAATTACTCACACCCACGCACAACCATACAGAATAAAAATATCAACCAGTTCTGTTGTCATACTGCATTTTTTTTCTGTTCGTTATACGGTATTGGGTGTCCTGTGGCTGTAACATGAGACCAGTGGTCAGATACATAGTCTGGCCGGAATTATGCGGTCGTATGTGCCAGGGTTTCGGGCTTTGTCTCACTTGCATCATGGCAGGTCTAGTGAGGGGTCAGTTGTAACATGGGGTATGTAGATAGTAGTTTTTTATTTGTTTCACATCGTTAGATAAGAATTTCGCTATGTGCATCGTTGCCAGCTAGAGACATGAATAGAATCCGATGCCCAAATCCGAAATACAATTACGCGTGAAAAAAATAGGTGACATAGTTGCAAGCCCTAACAATGTTGTACACTCGGTACTTTCCCGGTATCAGATACCGATACTAGATTGGATGGGAATTCAATAACGAGAAAAAAACCGTTCTAACTCGACTGTACCAAACTAAAAACAAGCCGAGGGTAGTATAACAAAAATATTGCCTTTTTTTCGGACAAAAACTATGCCTGGTTACCACCTGTGGAAAATGTGGGTAGAAATGTATTTTATTTATGGTAGGTTAATGAAATGTCTGTGCAAAATCACAGTATTTCTGTAGAAAACTAATATTGTTATCTACATTTCCTACAAATATATTTGAGTTTAGCTACTGAATCTGTTACTTATAATTTTACTTTGGGATACTAAAGAAACCGAGCTTTATTTCTGACTAGCCATCCCGTGCCCACTTCGTTGGGCGTTAATTATATTTTTGAGATGCAATTATGTTGTGTAGTTCTTAGTAGGTACTAAGTTTTATCAAGTTTATTGTTTAGAATCAGCTGGTATTGGATGTGGTACTTATATTAATTGTTGAAGACTTAAAACTACCTATCTCCTAAATTACACCACCAAATAACATACTGTAAACGACTAATTTATCTTCATAAAATTTCTTTCATTTAATAAAAAAGCCTTTGTAGTGATTCAAATATAAAAGCTAGCTATACAGTACCGCGGACTTTTGTGTAAAACTAATAGAGACCAAAATTTTTGATGAACATTATGTTCGTCTATACCGAAACGTTTAGTCAGCGCACACGTAAAACATCACATTTTGCCCAATTTCCGCTGACTTGATATACATAAATGCCATTTTTTTTCCTCTGAACTTTTTGTTCAATCATAATAAAATATAGCATATAGCACTCCTGAATAGTGTAGCCTTCTGATTGTGAAAGAATTTTCATGATCGGTTCAGTATTTCCGAAGATTAGCCCTTACAAACAAACAATCAAAGTTACAAACTTTACCTCTTTATAATATTATTATTATAGATTAAAACCTTTAATGGTCTGTCTGTTCAATAAATAATTTATTGGATCAGCAACGAAAGCACAAAATATACAAACAATATAACTTCAATATTTTACACTAGCTACCCGCCCTGAATGCGCTCGGTTACAAATACATGGTTTTTCAAAAAACCTTTCCTTGACAAATACGAATAAAAAAACAAAGAAGTCGAGCTAGGTATAATTATTTTCATAGTATTTGCGTCACTATTTTTCGGTCATTATATTAAGCGCAATTCAAAATGTAATGTTGTTAATATTGGCTTAGAAAAAGCTTATAATAATGGTTTTATATATTTAATTCTTATTTCTTATTCTGATAAAATTGATGTCTTTACATATACAACGTGTAATTTAAAGGGTATATACATACCAAGTGCACGGCTTCTTTGGATGATAATAAACGATATGGCAAGGGTTTTCAAATCCTATGTCTACATGTGTGGAGCATATTAGTTAATTTCAATACATTGATACCAGAGACAGAATTTTTCAAATTAAGAAAAACGAAGAGAATTATCGTTTTATTGACAAGTGACGTGGAAAGTGATGACCCTCATAGTGCTGTGACACGTTTGTTATTACTGGTATTCAAGAAACATAATTATGAAACCAATAATTTGGGGTCAATTCTGCGAGTCACTTATTTTGAGTTGAAACTTTGCATAGAGACTCCATACCAGAAGTTGTCTTCAGTCCATTTGCATAGATATGGGGTTTCCGTTACACGTTGTATAGAACGCGCGGTGCTTTGCTCCTATGACTTTATCACGATAAAAACAATACCCTATTTCTTTTGCAATTGGGTAAAAAGGAGCCAATAACCTTTCTCCAGCTTCAAGCTACTTCTATACCAAATTTCATCCAAATCCACCCAACACTTTCGAAGATTAGTGCGTTTAAACAAACAAACATTTCTGTTTTATAATATTATTAGTATAGATATAAACTAGTTTAGACTGATTTCTCTTCAAAACTTCAATAAAAAACAAACCCCTCACATTATTACGCAACTTTCAAGGATTCCTGTGGTTACTTTTATTGCAAAAAGTGCGTTTTTTCGCACGCTAAGGACAAGAGAACATCGCAACATGAAACCCCTGCAAAGAATTTTGATACTTGCGGTTTGCCAACTTTTCTGGCTTCTTACATACCGGTGGATATTAGTTCGATTCAAAACTTGGTATTCAAGTTCGTTAATACAATGTGGCTAAATAATAACAGTAGCATGAGTCGATATTCAAGGTTAAGCAACGTAGCCGAGGTTGGTCTATAGATGGGTTATGTTAACATATCGTGTTTCCTCCATTTCTCGTAAAGCACGTTGAGCTGTTGGTGCCTGTTGTCTTTTGTACACTTTTGGCAGTCATTACGGGTCGTTGACTGCCTGCTGAAAATCGTTGGGCATTCCAAAGAGATTTCCATATCGTCTTAACCAGTTACTGGGTTATAGATTTCAGATAGGCTCTGTGTAAACAGTACAACAACTTTTCTTTTTCCAACTGTGTCGGGGGCGGCTTCTAGCCTATTCAGATACGGTATCTGAATAGGCTGAATAGATGATAGCTGGTAGGTGAATTTTTCGTGGATCGAAATAAATAAAATAATAAATAATAATTTATTGAACATAAAAATATTACATCTTCCAAGTGAAGCCCTTGACTCTTGTGCTAGGCGAGCCTGTGTTACAGGAATCAGTGTCCTACGCTATACATTAATATACATTTTAATTTTTATGTGTTTAAATGTTTTTTTTAGCATTGTTTTATGTCCTTTGCAAGTCACAAATAAATATTTCTCGTTTTTCTTCATATTGAACTTCATCTATGTACATCTTCTTAATACAACTGACGTATAGTTTTACAATTCTAACAATGCTTAACGATATTTGCAATTTGTTAGCTGATCCATTTTCTAATTGTGCATTCATTATAATGCGACTGAACAGTTTTGATCACCAACCAACAAATGCATTTTTTTATTTCAATCTCCGCTTTCTTAATTAACCTCACACTAGTAAAAAATATTCCACGCACTTCTTTTAAAACTTGCCTTCTTAACCATCAGTGCTTCACAATCTAAGTGTAACTTTGACAATTGCTGACAATAGACTCACGGTGAGAACCCTAAACTAAGGGTCCGTTCTGCGGAACCCACGAAAATTTAGTGCATTACATTGTATCGTGAGTGAGATTCGGTTTATTTTTTACTCTTGTAGGGGATCTCGCGAAACCTTTAACACTTAAAAAATAACTCACCCGTATAGTACCTACATAGTCGGAGGTGGAAGTAAAATAGCTATTGTAAAAGCACGGGGCTATTTTTTAACCGACTTTTCTAGCCAAAGTGTAATGATTCATTGATTAGTATTTGCTTGCAGGAATTGTTAGGGGCGATATTGCCTTCTTATGAACGTGTTTTGCGTAAATAGTTATGCAATGTTAGGTTTCTGTGTCTTATAGGTACGTATGGTATTTTATCTTTATTTTTAAACCGTAATAATTATTTACAGAAAAATAAAGCATGTCTTTTTTTAATGTATAATTACGACTTATTTCATATCGTTCTCCATATTTGTTAGTAACCATAGATATTTTTGATTTCTGTGTTAGTAACAATATAAACTTATGACTGTGTAATATTAACATTTACTTGATTATTAATCTAAGTTGCGTGTGACTCGTCCATGTTGGGGTATGTCTACTTGAATGCGTGCAATCGTTTTTAGACGAACAACGATTAAATAATTAAAAATGTTGACTTGATTTTGGTTTTCGATACTCTGTTTTTACTTTTTTTTTTCAAAAAAGGTGGCTTTAGGGTGGAGGATCAAAATACCTTTATCATTGTCCATGCTTGATATCACTCCCTTGCAATGAATTTGCACATTATCCCCAAACAATACAAAAAAACTGCCCACCTCATTGCTGAAACCGATGGTGTTGCATTTAACCCCTTGGGATTCTGACGCACCATAAATAAACCGAATAAGGGGTAAAATGTAACAAATCCATGTATCGACTATAAAAGAGGTGATATTAGTTTACATTAACTTAATAACAGCGTCTCTAAAACAAATGTTTACTTTATAATAACTTTATTTTTATTATGAAATATTTTGAAGTCGTAAAAGCATTGACATTTTGTTACATACGAAGATACGATAGAATGAAACTGCTCAAATGGGTTTATATTTTTTTAAATGTCTGAAATCAATATGCTTTAATAAGAACTAATTAATTTCTTAGAATGGAACTGCATGTTTATGAAATACTATAGTAATTCAAGATAGCAATTTTATTTTCGAATGTGTTATATACACACACACTTAGGTATACAAACTACTTACCTCACATACTTACGAAAAACGGTGCTTCATCACAAATTGTATAACCGGACGGACCCTCTCACCGGAGGGTAGATTGAGGAAAAAATCTTATTTGGCAATGACAACCCCTCTACAATTCGCACCTCCCTTGCAAAGAGGTGCGAAATCGACTCATGTGCAACAACGGGTTAGTGTGGAAAGGACTCTTTTACCATACAAAACTATTTTTTTTTCTTAAAAAAATCATTTATGTTACTTAAATAAATTATTTAAAAATGTTAAAAATTGAATCTATTGAATCCATAAAGTATCAAGAATATAATCAATAAATAGTCTTTCGCACCACAAAACAAGCTTTAGCATTCATCTAGAATTCTAGATCATTTACAGATCATAACCTTGATCTATAAAAAAGTATTTCACGCATATACCTATAAAAAAATCCTTTAATTTCTTAGCAATATACTTATCCAAAAATAAAAATAATTGGCCCAAGTTACAATCTGATAACATCTCAGAACAGAAGTTTTTATTACTTATAACAAACTCGAAAAGGTCAAGTTTCTTAAGTAATTTGTCTCTTTACAAAATCTTTTGTTTTTTGTATAAAATCGTTTTCATAACGACCAATTAGGTAGACGATAAACAAAATTAATTTTATCGATGTTTATTTGTTTTATCGATACGGTAATAATCGACTCGATTGAGTCGTTATTTTTAGATTATAATGTTATGAATTTTACCAGTTTACAGATTGTATGAAATATTTGAAAGGTACTTTGACCTTTGAGTTTGTTTTGTTCGACGGTATCTCTTCTAAGGATAGTCACAGTTAAGATACCAAAAAAGAGTAACGTATTGAAGTCCTATTTGTAACCTATTTACAAAATAAATATTCTTTACTGTAAAATCCAGACTTATTGCGAATTTTACGACTTTTTAACCGACTTCAAAAAAAGGAGGTTTACAATTCGTCTTGAACTTTTTTTTTTTTATGTATGTTTCATAACTCGGAGACGGCTGGACCGATTTGGAAAATTCTTTTTGCGTTTGAAAGGGTATACTTTCTAGTTGGTCCCATTGTTACGAAATCAGGATCTGATGATAGGATCCTGGAGAAATCGAGGGAACTTTTCAAATATTATAGGCACATCTATAGCGTTTTGGGTATTTCTTATAGTACCTTGAGCAGTTGCTTTCGAAAAGTACCGTTTGGGGAAGTTGAACTGATGACGAAGACCACAGTTGGCCACTGAAACTACTCAATAATAAGTATTTCGTGGATTGCGATTCGATTACTTGAGTACGGATGTTAAACACTTTATGCTCGTCGCAATACATACGAGTATGGTGATGTAGAGCTGATGGTCAAGTACCAGGAGAACTCCTCAAAAATTAACGGCTATGCATCGGGAAAAGCAATATTTTGTAAAAGGTGATAAGTTGTTGACATTATGGCTTTTGTAACTAGATAAATTACAAACCGACCCACTAAAAAGCGTGAAAAATTTTTTTTTACAAAAAATAGAACCGACTTCTGTATAAAAACACTACAAAGGCAAAAATAACTTTAATTTCGGAAGGCGGTGTGAAAAAAAAAAAAAAGAAAATCCAAAACCAATAACACCGACTACCGAAATTAAAGTTATTTTTGCCTTTGTAGTCTTTTTATACAGAAGTCGGTTCTATTGTTTGTAAAAAAAAATTTTTTAATGTTATTTGATCATGTATAACAAAGTGTACGTATCTCTGATATAATTCCCAAGTACTTTCTTACTAGGTAATGGTAGATATGAATAATTGTTTTGTATGCTTCTATCGAGTCTGTAGACGAAAAAAATAAACATTTCGTATTCATCTTTAGCTTAGCTCTCAGCTTATTAAGGATTGGTCCCATATTTTGATACACTCCTATCATAAAATGAAGTCATGCTTGCAAAGGCAGGTGGATCCGGGAAATGCGATTATACCGGACGAACGATCAGCTTTACTCTATCCGTCTCCACCCATACAAAAGAAAGGAAATAAAGAAAAAAGAAAAATGAAACCATTCACACAGGAAGCGACTTCATACGAGACGTGATCAGGGGTGCATAATATCTGAGGAGCCGTTAAAAAAGCCCTAAGGGTTTTCTACCTCTGCCTCGCCCCTCTAAAACCGTCGCAATAGTTTGCCAACGATTTACTGAAATCACATTTATTTTTTGCTACACCCAACTTTACACCTTAAACCTTGATGCAAAAAGTTGGAATCACAAAAAAAATCTTCAATGCAGTTTTGTTTCAAATTGTTTGATAGGATTATATGTTTTATTGCCGTCAGTTTAAAGGTGATTTTGGTGAGAGTAATATTGGGATTTGAAAATAGGGTGTATGATGTCTCAATTAGGTTAGGATGTCCAGTCAGTTGGTATAATCGTGTTTGACTGTGAAATATTATTGGAACTAAGTTGTTTGAAGGAGACACTGACATCAAGTGATGTTTTTGAGAGAAAACTGAAAAACATCCGTGAACGAATGTTTTTTTTTTATAAAAAACTATTCTGAAGCTATAGAAAATCAATCTCATATTCTATTAGCTCCTGAACACTCTTCAGTTGTTTCAGCATAAAACAAACAACTGCCAGTCAGGACTTCATCGCAACATAAACATGAGAATAACTATTCCCACCTCACATCTAATACGGTAGAAAATCTACATAAACCTAAAACATGCATGATATGTTGTGCTCATAGGATCCTGCCACAAATCTCACCGGTTTTATTTTTATCAGAACACAGCAAGTTACGTCCCTATTTCCTTATGTTACCGCCAAATCGGGCTGCGATTTTGTAACTCGTAAAACAAGTAGTAAAACGTCTCCTTCGGTTTGAGAATCGATCGCCCGGGACGTCAGCCCGGCTCAACGGTTCGAACCACTCCGCCATTTTACTGCCGAACGGTTAAATCTTTTAAATTTCGAATGGTGGGCGTTTTTTGTTTTTACAACTTCAGAGTTCAGTTCGTCTTGATATCTCCAGGTGAATGGTCGCCTTCGATGGTTTCGTTACGGAATGCATTTTGTTTGAGATAGCAAAGCTAGTTTTTGGAATACTGTTTTGTTTGCTGCATTTTCTCCTGCCGTTTTCACATTTACATTTTCAAACATTATGCATAATCTCGGCCATAAAAGGTGCCCATGTAATTTTAACAAAGCAACAACTTTTCCTTAACTCATAAAAAGGACATTAATGAAATCAAAAGGTTGGGTAAAATGCCCAGTTACTGACTGTACCTATCCGAGTTTTTGGTAGAAAATATGCAAATTCCTGTAATTAAATCCGCGGACCGTATTTGACGTCCAAAACTGTTGACTATTTTATTTTTCGTATGAACACTGTTACTTTTATGGTTTTGATGGGTACCGGAAAAGTTGCGAAAACCTTTTTATAATAAAAAAAAATCAAAAGTTCTCATTCAAAGGTTTTTGCAGATTTGGAGAAAATATTATTAATATCCTCAAATATTATTGTAAGAGCCCTTGGATTTACTGTTAAAGTAAATACTAACTGCAAAATTTCACATTTACCCAAGATTTTGTCCTCCTCAGCAATTCTTAAACAAAGTGAGATAGGAAACAAAATTTTCTTCCTGAAATGTAAATAATATAACGTGCTTTTGCCTTCCAAGTCACCTGCCACTAAAATCGCAATGGAAAATTCTCTCAAATATATGAAACGTCGCATCCTCGGGATCTCGTAAAATATACGATAAAAAGGCCTTTTTCAATTTGTAACCATACTACCGTAAGCTTCGTAAAATTGTAATTTTAGTACCTATAGTTAGAAATAACTTGGACTGATGCAAGATTTTATTAAGACACAACCAATCTTGACACACATGCCAATAAAATAAAATAAAAATTGGTTTGTATTTTGTATAATAATTTAATTTAATTTAATTGGATTGGATAATAATTCAAACCACAAATATACATTTAAGTACATCATTATCATATTACCGTTAAAATTGTACCCACAAAAACTATCTACGTAATAATATTCTCTATAAACCCATTCGCTAACCAAAAACTCTGTTCATAAAAGTCCATATAATCTCCTAGAATAACCGAAGCTGATCTCGATTAATGACGTAGTGAATTAAACTCACCGGAAAACCAATAGTGTTGCATCTGCAGCCAAAATATTAATTAACAACAGTTTTGGACTTAATTATGTGGAAATAGAGAATATTTTTGTTTAAATTACTGGGACAGTTTTTGGGGGTATGAAAGTGCGATATCAAATGACAATAGTGCTGGGAAAAATTTGAGTTTTTGATTGGATTTAATAACGATGATTTTATTTCAAAGAAGGTATGTCAACGAAGCCGTATATTGGATGAAAAAATAGGAAAAACATAGATGGAGAAGTATAATCTTGATACAAAAACTAAAATATATGTAGGTATTTAAATCGATTTAAGGTCGAAGCGTAAACATACCAAGTTCAAAAATTAGAACAAAATTGGTATTTCTGTTATTGCTGTATATTGACAAGCAAAACTATGAATGAAAAAAAGAACATGCTTTTGCTTCGTGTTACTTTGCTTGTCAATTAACCCCGTATGTATAAACAAATTAATCGTCAGACACGCAACGCAAACACGAATACCTGCCACTCCTGAACTCGATTCAAACCCTACTCGATTCAAATAACAAGAAATTCAATTGAAGCGAACATCACTATCAAATGACATTCACGTATTCCCAACAAGGTTCCAAGAAACAATTTACGTTTACAACTTAATTAAACAACTTTAAACCGTAAATCAAGTGTATAAGAAACCTGTGTTGAGAAAATAATAACTTTGCGCAACCTACCAGGGTAATTACAGGGTTTGAAAAAGGAATTGTAATGTAGCGATGTAATTATAACGTGTATGAGTGAGTGAGATCTAATATGCGTGAGTGAGATAGCGTGCGTCTGTGAATATAAGGGTGTTTGTACAATAGAGAAGGTGGAATACAAGAGAGTATTTGTGTTATAGTTATAAAGCTGGGTGTACACAAAGTTAATTATATGCTAAAATTAAATTACAGTGCAACGTTTCTGAGAACGGACTTTTATTCAAATGAAAACTGATTTTCTTTTGACGCACCTTATTTTTGAATTACATATATTTTGTTTTGCTTTGCTGGAGAAAGGGTTTATTAAGAAAAAAGAATGTAAATGTTTTCATTGTTGTCTTTATTCACAGACCTTTTTCGAACAGTTGTGAAATTCAAGACTTATATTAATTTCAAGCCAACCGAGTCTAACTCATATACCACTACCTATTTCACTCAACATTGATTTATAAGTGACTCAAGTTATACTCACAAACTCACTACCCGGCAAGAACTAAGTATGCTTTGCTATTTACAACAAAAAAAACATTCTGAAGCCACGAAACACCGTATCATCCACCAAGGGATACTTAAATTATTTTCAACCCCAAGTGGGCAACTGGACATCTCAAATAAATCATTTTTATTACAACCCCTCAAGTCTACTATTAAGGGGGTGACTAGCGATTCCGCCCACGATACGACACGTTATTTTTAGTGATTTAAAATAGTTTCTGTTATATCTAGTTTCACCGACAGTAAATGCAGTTTCGCGTGTTTGTAGGGTGGGGTATTCTTTTTGGGTTGCCGATAGATTTAGATTGATATTTGAGAGCAGCTATATTTTAAGTCAATACAGGTTAGTTAGGAGAACTAGCATGCATACAGGATTATAAACTTTAAATACAATTCTTTAAGGGTAGTATTCTCTTCTTCGTCTTTCGCGGACACTCTTTGCAAATTATCGCTCTCCTTGTAGACTCTTACAGAGGTCCGTTAATAGCCCGTTATAAGCGTCAATAGCCATTAGGCTTTGTCGAATTCCATCCATTACACTATTGCCGTGTACCCACTTTAGACACAAGCATATTTAGTTTAGTTGGAAGGGTTAACAAGATTGCTAGTAATGTGTGCATCTTATCTATATTGCTAGTTCTCTTTAAAAAAAAAAGAAAAAAATCAGAGGCAGATACAGATCGTGACTGTGGCAACAAGATACCCACTCAGCATGATACCTTGCTTAGAGTCACAGCAAGACGCCTATAATATTCAAATTTTTGCCCAATATTAACACCGCATTCTCTTCTCATTTAAAGTTGTAGTACATCGTTCAAGCACCATTAATTCGTAGACATTGTATTTGACAATTCAAAAACATCTCCGAATTGACGCAACACTCAACTGTCATCATTACAAACGGATCCATTAATGTCATTGTATCGGCTATTAAAAATGATCAAAGAAATACTCAAGTACCATAAGAACCAATAATTAAAGCTACGTTTCTCTATAATTATATTTCGATACATCTAAACATTTTGTTTTGTCAATAATAAATGGCGACCGTTATTGAAGACGTTTATTTTCGTAATAAGAAGGCGGACGTTTCGAATTTCAAAATAGATCCGCTTTAAATTGGATGTAATTAATCGTCATTAGGCAGAAATGACAACGACTTCGGATATTATCGATAAATCGTAATTCTAATTTAACTTTTCTTTATACCTATTATTAAATGTTGTTTTGGCGAATAATTTATTTGTTGTGTTTGTAGAAACCTCAAAGAAAACACAGATTTTTGCTGTCTATCTAGAATTATTTTAGATTTTTTTCAAGAACTGGTTATATAGGTATTTACATAACATCTGTTACCGAAATTATTGTATCACCCACAAATCTCCATTATGAGATTTACATAATTTACCTATTAATTTAATGTGATACTACAATGTGTGCAAAAAATGTGATTTATTATCTAATAAACCATGTTTTTATCGTTAAAATATAATAGGAATCAGTTCATAGCTTTTTTGTCTTTTAATTCAAATTTATTATTTTGAATATTCCTAAAATTAATGCATCGCCGAATCGCCAGTAGGAGAGTTTTTAAATATTTTTATAATAATATGAACTTGTATTTCAACGTGTCCTTATTCGTGGAGTGGAAACCAGAATATACTGTTTTTCTCGAAGGCGGCCTATACGGTTCCGGCTGGACAGACCATTGTAGCGAATTCACATCGCATCTATGTTTTATTAATGTATACTTACTAATATTATAAAAAAATTACATTTGTTTGTAAGTTTGTAGTGGATGCTTGTAAGTGCTAGTAAAAAAAAAATAACGTCTTTTCTGAGCAGTGGTCGAACAGGGCGGACTTGCGAGTTGCATGTCGTGGGTTTAAACCCAGTCTGGCACATTATGCACATAATTTATATCACTACTGCTCTCAAATCGTTTTAAAGAAGAAGTGAGGAAACTGGCACATCTTAGGTCCAAAAATTTTAAGATACGGACATCCAACATCCTGCATTAGGCCCGCGTATTTTATTATGTACCTAGCCCATTCTCTCTCATAGAGAGGAACCCTGTGTCCTATACATTGGAAATGTTATAGGATGAATATAATAATTATTTTTTAGACTTCTCCGAAAGCCGAAAACTTTCATCGAAAATATTTACAGAACGAGGATATGGGGCTTCTCGTAAATCTGTTCGAACAATAAATTGCTCTGGCAACTCTTTTTGATTAATAGCAAAGTATTCGTGCGATTATTGCGTCTACCGATGTATGTGTCACCGCGATATTGCGAACGCCGTAAGTTCATAATGAATTGCGTGAAATCGTAAACTCTTCTTATAAGACTCGGATGTATTGGAAACTATTGAATTTTGATGCGATGTATTGCATTTAAAGTAACCTATTCACAATGCATCGAGAGTTTATAATACCGTAAAGCTATTTATTACAATAATCCGGTAGTATATGTAAGTAGGCTTTTTTCAATATTTTAGATTTTTTTGAGTTGGTTGATATCATTGTCTCCATTTTTGTTATACACGTGCTACTTGTAGCAGTCATTTGAGTTTTTCTTCATGAAATGAATTCAAAATACACTGATAGGTACCTACTACATAAAGCTTGTCAAAATTTAAGTTATTTACTAATTGTATTCACAAAATTGCATGCTACAACGCTTCAACAAAACAATATAAAACAATACACACCGCAAACAATTTTATTCAACAAAAACACCATCCGTAATTCCAATAACAGCAAAACATCCCTAATTAAAATAATCAAATATTTTCACAATGGATGCCATCGAAAACATTCATTCGTAAATAAATCCAATTAGACCAATCACGGATATTGTGACTGGCTCGTTTTCGAACCCATTTATCTAAAAACACCTACAGAAGACAAACAAAAATTGTCGACTCAACATTTCATAATCAATTTCGGTATTCATTTTCGGAGTGCGAAAAACAGGGCCCTTCCTAGTTTCAGACTACATCACTTCTTTTCTTCTGCTGTCTTTAAGTTACTGGGAACTAAAGCGCCAATGGATGTAGCATGAGTTTCATCGTCCGCTGAATAGGGAAGCCCATATTGTAGGGATCTTGTATAATAAATCTGGCTAAATTAATGACGGCACTGACGGATCGTTTACGCGTTTTCGCCGACTCACACTGTGAAATGAGCGCCTGTGGATGATGGAGTGAGAACACAGGCTACGGTTGTTTTATACCGTTTTTTTTTTTAATGTAACTTCAAGTTCTGGGTTGTGTTTGACGCAAGTTTTTTGATGGTCTGAAATTGAAATGAAGATGCAGCAAGATTTTAGTTATTACTAGATATGCTCGCGACTTCGTGTGCGGAGCGTTATGTCGATATCATTTACGCGTTATTTCTGCGTAAATAAATCCTGATCCCTGGCAATTCCGGAATAAAAAATAACCTATAAAAAAGATATATATGTATTTTGGTATCGTTTAAATACCTATAGGTACGCTTTTGAGAAAACAAATTTATTTTGAAATCATGCACATCCTAGACAGACTTCAATTTTATTCATATTAAACAAATAGGATTGTTATTATCGTAACCAAAAAAAAAAAACTACAGTAAATAATTGAGCTTTGACCCGAATTTATTTTCTAAAGCGAAGTTAATGTCTTGGTACTTTCATGTATTCAGTCTTACACAATTCGGAAGCGTCGAAAAGCTTAAATTCTCGCTCCTTAATTGATCTCTGAGTTTGGTATTTAATCTACGTTTTTTTCTTCAACAGAACCACGGTACGAAACTGCGTACGCATGCGAAGGAAAGACCCTGAAGATCGGCTGCAGGGAAGGCTCAGTGATCCACCTCATCAGGGCGAACTATGGAAGATTCTCCATCACGATATGCAATGACCATGGCAACACTGATTGGAGCGTCAACTGCATGTCCACGAAGAGCTTACGAGTTTTACATAGCAGGTGAGATATAAGTAAATACGTAAGTGTCAATAACCTAATAAGGTATAGACTTTTAAACGAGAGATCGCGGGTTCGAACCCCACCCATTACACTATAGCCATGAACTCACTCCAGACACAAGCATATTTAGCTTAGTTTGAGGGGTTAACAAGGTTGCTAGTAATGTGAATTTTACCCACATTGCTAGGTCTCAAAATTTATAAAACTATAGATTATTCGGAGAGAAAAGCAAAGGTACTGCCTATGTTAACAAATTAACTAGAAATACTATTGTTATAGTGTTCATATATATAAAACATAATACACTAAAATGCACACAATTAGGTAAAAAACATAATCAAGTGTGCGAGTCTCGTTCAGCAAAACCGAAAAGAGCCATCTAGTGACGTGGAATGACAACTAATGAACGCGATCGATGCGTTACATTCGCTCGGTATAATGTCTTTGTATTTTTTTGATGATGCCTTAGTTTAATATTTCTCACTTCAAATTGCTACCTAATAATTATTTATATTTCTGCCTAGTCCTTACGGAATACAAGCATAACGTCTCGTCACGATATGATGTCATAGTTATTTCAACTTAACATCAACACCTAGCTAATTTTACACGAAAATATATCTATTTGAACCAAAATATCCAATATTTTATACGCCGTAATTACTAACTTCGCAAAATGACGTCGCGAAAATATTTGCGGTGTAACATAGATTATAAATTATCTGCGCACAGATATAGTTGCAAATATCAGTTAAATTATGGTTATAATGTTAAAATAACATAGCGGTTTTATATATTTAAACGGTTATAGGCAAATAACTCACGTGATTAGAATGGCTTAGGGCTGTGGTATTCCGATTCTACGAGTACCTATATTGGCATGAAATTCTTGACGTAAGTCTATGGTTTGTGCAAGCTGAGATATTTTATTTATTAATGCAGTCAGAATTGCGAACAACGCGACGGAATTTTGAATACAGAGTAGCTATCTCATTGGCATTTAAGTTATTGATTGAATTATTTGAATCGATTATTAATGATAATTTACTAATTCATAGATAGATTCTTAGTCACGGAAGCCATTTCGATTTTATCGACGCGATTTGATTAAATGATAAAGCATGCAAATATTCTAACTGAAAAAATCAATAGTTGAAACTTAATCTAAATTACTATTTTTCTGTATTCATTTAATGATAATAATTTGTTGTGGTATCAAATTAAGATCTTAATTTTAATATTATCCAATAGTTAGTAAGTTTTTTAATAATCGTAAAGGAGTCAAATTGACATTGATTTCTGAGCTCACTTAGAATTTTTTTTCAAATTCGAAATAAGAGAATAAACATGTAATGTCGGGTTAATAGAGGCAGATTAGGTAGACGTTATTTTTTTTTCTTTAGTTAATTTTTGTGTTAAGTAACAATAGAACATTGGTTTCAAAACCAATGAACCAGCCTAACTTTTTTAACTACCCACATATTATTATGTTGGGTCGATTGGCAAACGAAATTGGTATGCCTATCTACACAACAAATAAAACACAATCATTCAAAGCCTTTTTAACATACATAAGTATTGTTTTATTATCTAATTAAATTCGTTTCTCGAAAAAAACAACAGTAAACCACACAATTTATCAACAACTCGATTAAAACATAAACGCGTGGGCTAATAACAAAACGTTATCCCGAGCCTGTACGGAAAGAGCCGACGAACGCCGAAAATTGGCGAAAATTAAATATTCCTGTAAGTTGATCCTGTTAACCCGCGAGATTGCCAATAAAGTGCCCAGACCCCTCTCACTCATGGAAATGACGCTTAAATTGATTGTCGGCATCACACGTCACACTTATGTTTATATTCAAAAAGTACATAAAAACGTGAAGATAACTTACACAAAGTAAAAATAACTAACGTTTAGGACCGTTCGTAGCATTTGGACGCCTTCTAGCATTTTTACGCCATATTCTTTGGAAATTAGAACCATAAAACAAATTGCTTAAATACGTCATCATGAACAAAATAACTAAACGTTTAAGCTAAGAATTGGTGGATTCGTGGTCTTGTAAGTACACCATACCATCACTGCTATAGCCATTAACTTAGTATCTTTTCTCTGTTTCCAGATGTAGCATGCATCAAAACTGCAGTATACTGGCCAGTACGAACATGTTCGGAGACCCGTGCCCCAACACGCTCAAATATCTCGAGGCGCATTATCAGTGTGTTCCCGGTAAGTCCCATCATCATATTTATATAGTTCATCATCATCAGTGTCGATTTTATTTGGGCTTGCGTCGTCAATCATGTGGAAGATTCGAGATTGCAAATTCGACAAACCTGCTGTTTAGAAATATAGACTTAAAGATTACAAAGGTTCTGGAAAAAAGCTCTATTCAAACATGCTGTAAAATTTTTCACCGACCTACTGGTACTAGGCCTGCGTGGTGGATTAAAGCCCATTCACTCTAATTGCGTCGAGTCCCAGTAGGTATCGTTATAGTCATATAGACCGTTCTTTATCTCCACTAGTCCAATCAGAGGTTGAAGATATATAGGGTTAATTGTAAAACACCAAAATCCTCTCAGGACTATGTTACTAACATCATAATCAACAACTTTTGTTCTATGACTTTTAAAAATTCGTCATATTTTAGTTCACCAGATTTTCATATAAAAATAAAAATATTTAAATTGAACGCCCTAAACGCATGTAGCGTCTATGCAAAGCAAAAGAAAGCGATAGTATAAATTGCTTTCTTTCGCTTCGCATAGAGTTCGTAATATTTAGGGCGTTCAATTTAAATATTTTTATTTTTGTATGAAAATCTGGTGAACTAAAATATGACGAATTCTTAAAAGTCATAGAACAAAAGTTGTTGATTATGATGTTAGTAACATAGTTCTGAGAGGTTTTCAGTGTTTTACATTTAACCCTGTATATGAAACCTATTTCTATCCAGATGAGAGAAGAGTCAATCTTAAGCCAGACACTAAACCACTACTGACTCACTATTCTTCCCTGTATTTCAGCATCAACAACGAGCACAACCAACAGACCATCACCGCCGTGGCTCATCACATCCCAGCCGACAGTTTGGAGGTCCACCCAGCCTCCTATCCAGAAGAACCCAGTGCAGACGCAGCAGAATGAGAGGAAGAAACCCACTGTTATCACCCCGCCAACCTTCAGGCCTCATATCACCTTACCGCCTGAAGTGAAACTTGGAGATGTTGCTTCTAAGGTGATTGCGTTTCATTTATTTGATGTGTCTTTAAAAAGGTTTTGTGTTTATTCGATTGAGTGTTATTTAATCACCAATTGAACACTGATATCATGTGGAGAATTTACAATCACCTTTGCGGCTACCAAAATGGTTGTTGATTGCAGCATGGTGTCTAGAAATTATCTTCTCCTATCCTCTAGACGTAGCTTTAAGAATGTCTTTATGTAATTAAGAAATAATGTTAAATAGGTGTGTTTAAATTTTGGTGTTTTGGGTTTGGTTTGGTGGCCTTTACTAGCCTAAAAAATATTATTACTAACTTTTGCCCGTGACTTTGTTTGCGTTGGTTGTGTTATTCCGCGTAAATCCCTATAATCTAGGATTTCAGATATCTACATACAATTTCTTTTTCCTAAAACCTACCTACCTAGCAGAACCCTTTCCTAAAACTCATCATACACGCGACATCTCTTAACGCCTCATGCTTTCAGAAGACCACGACAAAGCAGCCGGACTCTTCATCCGAGAAGGAACCTCCCCAAAGTCCAAGGGACAGCATACCTGAAGTTAAGGAGGAACCCAAGGTTGTGGAGCCTGAACATAGCCAGAAGAACGACAAGCCTGCAAAGGAAGATGAACCAAGTAAGTAACTGAAGTTTTCGCTTAATCTGACATTAGTCTCTTCCAAAGTATCGTCCAAAATCGTTTTACCCAGCCATGGGTGGTGAAATTCAGATAGGCTGTTGTGTACAATACTGTTGATATACAACAGGATATCTATCCAAAAAACTTTTTACCAAAAAATTAAACCGACTCCCAAAAAACACTGCAAAGTGAAAAATAACTTTAATTTCGGTAGTCGGTGTCTTTAGTTTTGTATTTTCGTTTTTGGCACCGACTTCCGAAATTAAAGTTATTTTTCACTTTGCAGTGTTTTTTGGGAGTCGGTTTAATTTTTTGGTAAAAAGTTTTTATTTCACTCTTTTTAGTTGGTCTATTTTTAATTTACCTAGTTACAAGAGCCTAATTATCAACTACTTATAACCTTTTACAAAATATTGCTTTTCCCAATGCTGGGCCGTTAATTGTTGAGGAGTTCTCCTGGTACTTCACCATCAGCTCTACATCACCATATGAATTGTGACGAGCATAAAGTGTGTAACATCCATATTCAAGTAATCGAATCGCAATCCACTCAATACTTATTATTGAGTAGTTTCGGCGGCCATCTGTGGTCTTCATCATCAGTTCCACTTCCTCAAATGGTACTTTTTGAGAGCAACTGCACAAGTTACTATAATAAATACCCAAAACGACATAGGTGTGCCTATAATATTTGAAGAGTTCCTTCGATTTCTCCAGGATCCCATCATCAGATCCTGACGTTTATGAAAACGGGACCAATATCGAAGTATACCCTTTCCATCAAAAAAAGAATTTTCCAAATCGGTTCAGCCGTCTTCGAGTAATCGATGATCATACATTAAAAAAAAAAAAAAAGAAAAAAAAAATATACGCGTCGAATTGATAACCTCCTCTTTTTGTCGTCGGTTGAAAAGAGCTTATGACAATATCTATTATGGAGTCTCTATGCACAGTATCAGCTCAAAATAAGTGACTCAAAGAATTGATACTAAATTATCGATTTCATTGTGTTTCTTGAATACCAATCATAACAAACGTGTCACAGCACTACGAGGGTTAATAACTTTCGACGTCACGTGCCAATAACACGATAATTTACTTCGTTCTTCTTAATTTTAAAAATTTTAACTTAAGTATTAGAAATTTCAATACATTCTGGTATTGAAATTTCTAATACTTAAGTTAAAATTTTTACTTAAGTTAAAGTTCAAGTTTGTTATCATTCAAAGAAGCCGTGCACTTTGTATGTATATAGCCTTTGAATTACACTTTGTATACTCACTTAGATCGCGAACCGACCTCAACATAATTAATTAGGATAAGGCTAAATAGATTATTATGTAAAATTCATATATTCATATCTTTATTTTCTTATAGGTTCTGTAACAGAAGGAACTCTGGAATGGCCAGCGAAGGACGAAGACTCAGAGCCAACGCCATCGATTCGCCTGTCGCCCAAAGATAGACCCGAAGTTGATCTCGTAGACGAATTTGAAAAAAGTTTTTGTAAGTATTTAAAACTTTCTTACATATAATAAAAACTGAAAATGTTAAGAGATCAATACAAGATCATTGACTACTAGGAGTCGCGCAGGGTTTCGCTCCAGTGGCTTTTATCACGGTAAAAACATAACCCTCCTTTTTGCGGTCGGGTAAAGCCTTTTTTATAGGATATATATAGATCTGGAATGTCTTTTTCTTAAATAATAATAAGGCAGTATTAATCTTCTTTTTCTCTGTGTAACGTATTCATCATCGGAACTTTCTTCGTCGATTATATTCATGGCGAGCGTCGTCCTTCTAATTTAACTTCGCAAAACTGACTGAGCTTTGGCTTAGCTCTTGGTGTGCACGCTATTTATTTCTAGCTTAGTTTAGCTTTGCAATAGCTTAGTTTTCGGTCTGCAACCGGCTTAAATACAAAATTTACAAGTTTTTGTCTGACTACACTGACATACATCCACGGAAGAAAATATACTCAGTCCTATGTTATATACCTATTATAATTCGTTCACATTGAGTATATCAAGTCTCGTGGCGTCTACGATCCTAGCTATACTTAATGTTGCAAAGATGTTGTGATGGCATGATCCGGGAATTGCTCATTAACATAATGTAGGGATTCCATCTAAACCCTAATTTCATCATTTCCCTGTATCGTACAAACAAGACTCGAAGGCTACCTAATATTTCTAGACTACCTAAAGTTCTTGTACTATAGACATACTGGGTATAGACAAGGAGGTGTAAAAATACAGTAAGTCATTAGTGACTTGTCCTCCCGATCGTATACCTTAGATACTCAACGCTTCTCTTCCCTTACAGCAACGATAGCAACCCCGAACATCGGTCGTCGAGTTTTCTGTCCGCAAGTCAGTGCGCGAGGGTTGAACTGGAACTGGACTATAGCGGGCACATATGCTGTGCAGCCTTGCCCGGGAGGAGCCACTGGGTTGGCGAGGTGGAAGTAAGTATCCAATTTTAAAACATTAGCAATCCGTAGACTTTATCACGATAAAAACATGACCCTATACGCGTCAATAATCTATATCGGATTTGTGATTGAGAAGTCGGGGATTCGAACCACATCCATTACGCTATTGTCGTGAACCCATTCCAGACACAAGCATATTTAGCTTAGTTGGAGGGGTTAACAAGATACCTTTTACAACCTTCTGCTGGACCTAGCCCTTTTTATTTCCGTTACTTAGATTAATTCGGCTGCTAATACGAAACCGAGACGGACGGAGTAGAGATTGAAAGCCCCATAATTGTGTTTCATCTTCGTGTTTGCAAGTATTTAAGTTATTTTTCTTTCCTTTTGTTTCCTGGCATGTGCCAAGTAAACACGTTTTTATTTTTTTCTTTCAATTGGGAAACCTTCCGTGTTTCCCTCTAATCGGACACAGAGCCTATTGCAATTCAGGGTCACATCATTCTGTTCTGTAATTTGTGAATAAACTTACCATTTTTCACTTCTTCCAGATGCACACTAACTCCTCACACGTACACGGAAGAGGAGCGTCCTCGGCGGCGCGGGACGGGTCTACCTTCAGGGGAGAACTACCACGACCTGGGATTGGAGCCAAACGACAGACAGATGCAGTTGCTGAGGAGACTTGGTTCTGAGGCTTTGCTTAAAGGTAAGATCCTTTTCCTGTTATTTAGAGATTTTGTGTTCCCATGAGTCATTTAAAACATTAAATTTATAAAACACTGCTAAACCTAACTATGTACATAAAAAATTAGGCGTCAAAGTACTTCTCCACATCGCTGTCGTCTGGAAACGTGCCCAGAAGACTGGCAGAATTGCCACGTTGTATGGCAATGCTTATTCTTTGAGCAAAGAACGAGCCAGCCCTCTGGTCATGCAAGGAATTCATCAGCCGGCGACACAATTCCTTATAATAGAGTCGCGCACTAAGTCATTATTTCATATTATTGTATTTAATTAGTATTATGTATGATGTTGTACACTGACAGCCCTGAATCTATCTCCTTTAATTTCTGTCCATCCAAAGGTTGTCTGTAAGAGATTGCCCTGTGCGATAAGACCGTCCATTGTACACTAGTTTTATTATTTGTATCCTTAAGTGTATTGTAAGGTGTATAATAAAGTATATAATAAATAAATAAATAACATACGTGGTCCCGTTGAGTTAATAATATAATAATATTCCACAACTTTCACACAACGCAATCTAGTCCCAAACTAAGCAGAGCTTGTGGTATGAGTACTAGACAACTGATAAACATACATATATATTTTTAAATACATACATGTTATAGATAAATTACACCCAGACAAAGAACAAATGATCGTGCTCATCACACAAACATTTGTCCTGGGTGGGAATCGAACCCACGACCTTGAGCATAGCAGTCAGGGCCACTGACCACTATACCAACAGGCCCGTTACCGTTACCGTACCGTTACCGTAGGCATCTTCTGGGCTCGCTCGTCCCATCTTAGACCTCATCATCTATCGCTTATCATCAGACGAGAGCAGAGTTGACCCATTAATGGGCCCACGCGTCTTTTAGATTACCTGTGGTCCCATGACACTAGGGATTGATTCCTGGACTTTTGATTATATCGATATAAAATTGAAAGGCATCAGTTACATACGATAAATTTTTTTCATTCATAAGCAAATAAATAATTCCATTCTTGGGTGCTAAAACACACATCAGAACTAAACACGGATGTTTGTTTGTTTTTTTTTTTTTTTTTTTTATGTTTGTTCGGGCATAGCTCCGTCGCTCGCCAACCGATTTGAAAAATTCTTTTTTTGTTGGAAAGGGTATACTTCCCAAATGGTCCCATTAAAATTTTATCGACATCGAACAAGCCGTTTCTGAAAACTCAACAAAAGTCTAAAAACAATATTTACATTGATGATCTTTTCGGTTACTCTATATTGTGTTTTTTGTTCGCGCGTTTTTAGTTTTTTGTAGTTGACATTTTGGCTTTTATAACTAGATTAATTACAAATTGACCCACTAAAAAGCGCGAAAATAAAAACTTTTTTGCAAAAAAATAAAACCGACTTCCATATCAAAACACTACAAAGCCAAAAATAATTTTAATTTCGGAAGGCGGTGTGAAAAAAAAGAAAATACAAAACCAATAACACCGACTACCGAAATTAAAATTATTTTTGGCTTTGTAGTGTTTTGATATGGAAGTCGGTTTTATTTTTTTGCAAAAAAGTTTTTTTATCTACCAAGATATTAAACTTATGTAAGAATTAAACACCTGAAAGTCGTAGTCATTTATGAAAATAAAATAGATACACACAAGAATGTATAATACTAGGCTCTGAAGTTGCCTCTGAATTCGTCTTTTTGTTTTTTTTCTATCACAAGGCTCTGTCCTCGTCTTGTCTGTCAAAAATAATGGTATGAAAATAGTTATTTTTTGTAACCAATACATATTATTTTATCGCAGGTCGTGACGGCGATTCTCCGGAACACATCATTGACTACCGAGGTTCGAACAATCTAGGCGACGCAATTGGCAGCCAACTTAACCAACTTGCGAACGATTTTATACAATACAGTAAGTATTGTAACTATGAAACTTCTTAACAATCTAATGACAGTAGTTCAATTTCAATTGCCTTATCTTTATTTTGCAAATTGGTTATTAAATAACACTTCTGTAACTTTAAACTAGATGAGGCCGGTGCTTCCTAACTGACTACCCTGAGAAGAAACACCGAAACAAACTCAGGGGTCAGTCTCTTTTAAAGTCCATAGAATCTATACTGGTTAAATTATATGGGAACCTTCTAGGTTACCGTCTGAGGCGATCTTTTGAGGAAAGAAGCTCAAAGATTTGAGTGGGCTTGTCCATACAGTGCAAGCATTTGTCAACTAAGAACAAGGAACTTAAGTTTAAAAAAAAAAGCTTAAGAACATTTTTCATTTATATGTGACAGGCTTTCATTTCTATATGTATAAATAATTATTAAAATTCCAAATAGGTTTATGAAATAAACGACATGTGTTGCTCCTTAAATAAATGACTTTTTATGTGCTAATTTAACGTTTAATGTTTCTAAAGTCAACAATTAATTTGGAAAGAAGAAGGTTAAAGTAAACAAGTTTAAAGAAACGGATACTCTCTGTACTCTCTGTACAATGACATGTAGGAGTATATTATACTCCTACATGTCATTGTACAGAGAGTTAAATTTCAAATTTATCTGTTTCATGTTTTATGTTCACCGGTTGATTATTCAGTATTTATAAGGTATCTGTTTCTTTAAACTTGTTTACTTTAACCTTCTTCTTTCCAAATTAATTGTTGACTTTAGAAACAACGAATCTACCGCGCATCGATCGTATATAATGGTTATTGGTTACTCTCCTCATATGTGCCACGCTTTGCGTTTAGCAGAGGTAGTCATTGGAATTTTATTAATTGATATGATGGTGTTGTATGCTTAAAAGTCATAAACAATACAAGTGTTAAAATATTAGAGAACATTAGGAGAATAAACTTTATAACTGACTTTTGGTTTACAGGTGTAATAAATGTTGTTACCAGAATGACAAAATGTGGCTATCCGTGATTAAAATCCTGTATGTTTGAATACGAATTTCCTTAGAATGGATTAGCAAAATTTATCAACAACACATTTATAGCTAGGGCGTGAGTAGTTGTTTATTTTGAGAAGGTTATTCTCAAGCGGCTTTTTTGTCGTTTTTTTTTTTTTTGTTTTAAAACGACAACTAGCTATGTTAGTAGGATCCACAGTACTAGCGATCTTGTTAATCCCTCCAACTAAGCTAAATATGCTGGTGTCTGGAGTGCGTTCACGGTATAGTACCCGGCACGAAACTTTAGCGCTGACCGTTATTGCGCAGAATTAAAAATTAAGGTACCTGAGGGGGCTAGCGGGATGAAGGGCGGGCGTGTGTAGCGCCGATTGGCTCTCCAGCCGTATTATGTTCCCCGCGCCGATACGACGCTCCGCGCACATCCCGTGTACAGTCGCGTCATTAATTGTATTGTTATTGCTGTTAATTTTTGTTGTTGTTTTTGTTCAGTTTGAATTTGTTTGTTAAATTTAGTTTTTTAGTTTGTTTGTGACTTTAAAGTGAATATACCTAGAAGAAATACTGTTATGAAAAGACAGGCAAGGAAAATTGTTTATGACGTGAATTGCTTTTTAAAAAGGGAATCTAACGAATTAACTGATTCTTTGAAACATATTAAAAGTGAGATTGACGAAGCTACAAATACTTTACTTAGTCATTCGGACAGCATCACTGTAAATTTGAGAATGGTTCTCTGTAAATTCAGATTCACTGTAGATTCTCTGATTCAGATTAGATTTAAATCTAAACTAAAATTTTCAAATAAACAAATAAATGTTTTTATTTTTATACTCCCCACAAAACTTGTTAAAAATTATATCTTAGGTACCTACTATAAATCCTTGGACATTGGCATTGGAGATAAGCTATTTATTAAAGTATAGGTAATATTATTTGCATGCGCGACAGTACTCATGCGCAGCTATCCTCTACATTTCGTTCAGCGCTAGACTTACTATTTGACATTACATTAAAATAATGTCATTAACGTTATTTAGCTAATAATTGTATTGTGTGCGCGACAGTACCCATGCGCAGTATCGTTCAGCGCTAGACTTACGTGCCGCTGGTTATAATAGTGTATGGCTATTAATGGCTGGGATTCGAACGCGCGACCTCGCGATCACATGTCCGAAAACTCAACCATGAACTAAATTTGAAAATTATAAACATTAATTGGTCAAGAAGTTAATAATTATTATCTTTCCACAGCTGACGCGATACCAGAATGGCACGGCGCGACCCCTGACCTGAGTGAGTGTCGGTCGGTGTGGCTAAACAGCTTGGAGGCCCGCGTCCGGGAGGGAGAGTCTCTACTCAGCATCAGCAATGATTTGGCACAGGTATGAATCGCTTTGACCCACAATATAGAATAGGTATTCCCTGCCGCAGTCTGTGTTTCCCGATAGCTATAACCTGGGGGTCTTTAAGTCAAGAGTGAATAGGTTTCTCTAGGTAAGCGTGCTCCATCTTCGACCACATCATCACTTACCATCAGGTGAGATGGTGGTCAAACGCGAACATATTATCAATAAAAAAAATACTTTCAAATTTGGGATATGATGGCTCTTTGAGATCAGAAGTTTCTTATGAGGTAACAGATATGTAGTTCAATGTTATCCTTTGAAATTATCTGACATAACTAAGCCAAGATAAAATATATTCTAAACTGAATAATTATTCTACATTTATTTTAAAATAATATTCAATTAATTCGACAGGATTTGGATTCGTCATCACTCATTCATTTAAATTTCACTTTAAAGTTCATTATTAAGTGACAGTGAGTTGAGTTTGGAATAATAAAATTTATGACATGACCCTTAAAAATATGACAGGCAATGGAATTTGTACTTTTTTTGTACGAGATAGAGTTATACGTTACGAGATCGAATGTTATATATAATTTTGAATCTGAAAAATATGGAATATAATTCTAGAACGAGCTTATTGGGCTCCTAATCTTGATAGTAGATGTAACTTATTACTTATCATAGTTTTCATAACTGAATATCCGGGGTTACGGAAATGTTCTAACGAGATACCGCGGCCCCGGAACGGTGTCGTTCAGAGAACAGGGTGGGTTTTTAGCCAGAATAAGTCTGACAGTCCATTTCGTTCCACCCATAACGGGAGAAGAAGAAAATTTTCCCACCGAAAAAAAAATAGATGTACTTAACTGTATATTAAAAATATCCATCGATTTCCACATTTTGACTTAGTCTGTTCAAAAGCCATTTCACCCAACCTTTCCACCCACAGGTCACATCTTCGAAGACCCTCTACGGTGGAGACATGATGACCACGACTAGTATCATGAAGAAACTGGCACAGCGGATGTCACAGAACGTGCAGACCTTCCCGGACCCACGGCAGAGGGAGGCTATTGTGACTGATATGCTTCTAGGAGTTATTAAGACTGGTAAGATCTTAATATCTTGTAATTAAATTTGAAAATTTGCTTACCTACTGTAATGCTTACAAAAAACCTAGTTCTTGCAAAGATTTGATTGATATTGATTGTGAATAGTGCTGAATACAATCATTTATGAACTATTTAACCCGTAACGTTGTTTGTGAAACTGGGATTGTGCTATAAACAAACATATAACCTTTAACACTTAAAAAATACATACATAGTCAATATTTCGAGCAATAATGTTAAATGTAAAAAAAAGATTATTGTTCGAAAAAGACTAAGAAAGACGAGAGAAATAAAATTGTATTGTTTTAATATCTACTTAAATCATATTGTTACGCTTTCTGCCTATATTGGAGCTCGATTTTTTTCTTTTCAATCAAAACGTAAACAAAACAATTGCAGTACCTATCAACTTTGAAATTCAAGTATGGAACCCCCATTTCCCAATTGATTATGGTGGTTTAAAAAAATGGAGCTCCGTCCTAACCGCTTTTCTGCTACCCTACAGGATCGGCTCTGCTTAATTTGCTCCATTCTTCTCCAGGATCCAACTTGCTGGAGGAAAGTCAGAGGTCCTCATGGGCAGACCTCAGTTCGGAGGCCCAGAGTAGAGCGGCCAGCGCTCTACTTACTCAACTTGAGGAGAACGCGTTTCTATTGGCTGATGCTGTTACTAAAGAGAAAACTATTCTTCAAATTGTTAAGAATATTTGTAAGTATTTTACTGTTTTTTTTTTATTCCTTCCTTTCACTACCGGTCTACCAGACGCACTGCTGGGTACCACCCACTTGGTCGATACACCGTCTTGTCGTACCAAGCGCTTCTCCTGTACATTTATTGTGTGCAAGGCCAAGTTATGGAACTCTCCCTGCCATTTACAACCTTTCAGCCTTTAAAGCAAGAGTTTTTTAGAGAGCGATCCCAGAAGATGTCAGTTATCTTCTGGGATCGCTCTTTCCATCGTAGACGTCATCTATCGCTTACCATCAGGCGAGATCGAGGTTGACTGGAACTTGGTCCTAAGAAAATTGGATAAAGGTCCAGCACATGGATGTAATGACTGCAAGAAAAACAGCAATAACTAGAATTATTTTTAGCCATTTAGCTAAAACTTTTAAGCAGCTATTAAGTAAAATGAAATAACGGCAAGAAGATCATCTAGAAAGGTGTTCAACTAAACTGTTCATTTGCAGGTCTATCAGTGAGGGTCTTAGAAGTAAAGAATGTGGAAGATGAGACGTTTCCGTCGAGCATTGCGCAGGAGCAGTGGAAGGGCTCTGAGGATACCATTACTATACCGAAGGCGGCTTTACTCGGTAAGAAAATATAAAAGTAGTCAATTCACAGTTTAGGTACTAGCTATAACCTTCCTGGGTTGCGGGAATGTTCTAACGAGATACCGCGGCCCCGGAACTTAAGGGCAGCTGAAGGAACAGGGTGGGTTTTTAGTCAGTAGAAGTCTGACACACTCGTCCGCTCTCCCCACTGCGGGAGAAGTCATTTGATGATTTTCTCAACCAGAAAAAAAAGGTACTTAGCTATAAGCTAAATCTTTTCTAAAGTACATAACCTACCAAGGTTATTGGACTGCCATCTATAAAATATCTATAAATCTGTATTGAGATAACTGATTTAATAGTCCAGTCACCCGACATCATCACCATTGCCCTCAAAACGGCGATGGAAAACATGTTGATGAAATCGGGATGGCTTGGCGAAAAATCAATCATCAACCCTTATTGGGCCGGCGGCGTAGTGGAATACGGCCAATTCCCTCTCATAGAAAAGAAGGCCTGTGTGTCAGCAGTGGAAACGTTGTAAGCTGATTATATGACTATGTTTTACTATTTCCAAATTTATTTGTTGTACACAGTATAATACTGTGTATAACAAATAAATTTGGACAGCTTATATAATCACTATATTTTGTAATGCTTTTTTTTAAACGAAATATTTATAAAATATGAAAATAAATATTATTTGTAGGGTCCTTATATACACCAATAAATAATATGAGACGGTTTTTAGAAACCAGTCAAATAAGGCTATTCCGCCGTTCCGAGTAAAAATTATAGACGGAATAGGCATTCTGTCTATTATTTTTACTCGGAACGGCAAGGAACATTTCCGATGATTTCCGATATCTGCCGAAGCTTTGTATCATGCGGCAGGACCGGCGGCTTTCGACATTCATGGGTGTGTGCGTTTGCGAACTTGTACGGACAGTAAAATTACTTCACACATGCGAACAATTTTCCTGCGTGAATCCGCGGCATGACCATTGACGTAATATGTACGTACGTAGTACATATTACCTCAATGGGCATGACTTGGGAATTAGGTACATTAATTCGCAGCGCCTGGCAAACAGTGTTTGTGTGCTTGCAAATAGGTGCTATTTATAAAATATTAGGCGTTTTTAGGTTATCATATTTTGTTTATTCATTTATTTACTATTAATTAAAGTCATCCAAAACGTACGAACGTTTTATTAAAATATCTGTGAATGGCAACTAAAGCACTGAATTTCTGCTTACAAAGAGCGCACGCCCCTGTCAGTATTATAATTTTGGTCTACTTATCATCTTGCTATATGGCATAAGGTGTGTGAACACGTCAATGAACCCATTTGTATACTGGAAATTTATAACTATGTATCCTTTGTTGGATATGCAATTAAATATTACATTCTTCTCCAGACAACCGCCAAAACGACTTGGTCCGCATCGTCTTCTTCGCCTTCGACCGCCTCGAGGAGATTCTCCCCCCTACCTTCGGCAAGACTCCTCGATTCCTGTCCACCTTCCAAGCTGACAGTGGAACATCTTCATCCACTAGCATCAACTCGGAGCGGGAGAAGAGGAATGTCACTAGGGTATTGAATTCTAAGGTAAGATAGAAAGAGGTATATTTTTGACATTCAATAATTCCCAAATTTCAACGCTATTGTGAATATCCAAGATTTATCTAAGGTAAATACGTCCCTCGATGCCTAGGCCCAGCTGTGTTTAAGGGAAGAAATAAAGTCATAGGGTTCAAGCCAATTGAATCGTGGTTCGACCTTCAATAGCTTGGTGGTATTGTGGTGGTAATCTTGCAGTATTTATATAATAGTGCGTCGAACGGATCACCACATGTATCTGAACCATTTTACGCCTGAAGTAAAAGAAAAATCAATATGTCTGATGCGTAGGCCTCTGTCGTGTTTCTGTAGAAAAACATGGCAATCGTACAGGGCTTAAACAGTAAAATTACTTACACTTACCATCAACACGATAAGGAAGACTTTTTTAATGGGTTTAAGTCTCAATTCTCTGATCTACAATTTTTCTATCTAATTTAAAACGTGATGTGATTAATTGATTAAAGTAACAAAAATCATCCGAGAAATTTCCAGAAAATAAAGTAGTTAATATAAGGTAAAATTGAGAAGATTTATAAAATAACTTATGTGTCTACCTGCAACCTTACTTTGTCCAATCACTAAAACTTTTCGATTCTTTCAGGTGATATCAGCCAGCTTGGGCAATGGTCGTCATATTCAACTGTCCCAAATGGTGCAGGTCACGATGAAACATATCAAGGTTGAAAACGTCACTAACCCAGCTTGCGTATTTTGGGACTATACGTTGCAGTAAGTAATATCTTGTTATTTTAGAGGTGGAAAGTGATTAAGGCTACTCCTCGCACACTTGCGACAGAGGCCGTGGCAGTAAAAAAGTAGTAAGGTGTACAATATAATATAAAATAAATAAAACCATAAAATGACTGACACTTTCGCTGCCCAGAATAAATTATTTCATAATACATATTTGGTGTTTTCGATAACTCTTTAAACTTACTTACTTCGGGTTTAGGGTAGGAACAAAAGTCATCAATCTTAATTCTTAATAATAGAATAAATGCGAAAGTTTGTGAGGTTAAATATATAGATATATAGATGTTTATTACTCTTTCAAGCAAAAACTACTGAACTGATCTGAATGAAATTTGGTAAATAGATAGTGGATATCCTGGGATAACATATAGGCTACTTTTTATCCTGGAATTTCCACAGAATTGGGATTTACGCGGGAAAAAGACTCCTAACTCTGCTGGGCACCGAAAGTAAAAGTTAAATGCTAGCATTTCTTCACTTTTTTTTATGCCCCTTGGTGGAGGTTTTAATTATTACTATTAAGACAACCACAGGCAAGTCCGGTTAAGCAGCCGACAACCTCAGAGGAAACCAGCGAGAAGCAATTCAGAAAAAAAAAAACTATTTTTATTCGTAACATTAGAACTTAAAACAGGATATTTACCATGTGTATTTATTGTTTCGTGTTTCCGTTTTAAGTTCTAATGTTACGAGTAAAAATTGTTTTTAGTTCTGAAGGGTTTCTCGCTAGCTTCCTCTGAGGTTGTCGGTTGCTTAACCGGACTTGCCTGTAGTTGCTTTGTTAGTAATAATTTAATAATTAATAATTAATAATAATACTGTTAGTGACTATGTTAGCTTAAAAATTTATGTTGTCATTCTAACCACCTGTTGTTCTCTCCACAGTGGCTGGTCCCCAGAAGGCTGTCAGGTGGAATGGTCGAATTCTACCCATACCGGCTGTGCCTGTTCCCATCTCACAAACTTCGCCATTTTAATGGATGTCCATGGAGTACCACTGAGCGCTGCGCACGAGTTGGCTCTACAAACACTGACGTACATCGGATGTGGGATATCTACCGTCGCATTAGCAGCGTCCATCATTGTCTTTACATGCTTTAGAAATGGAAAGGTATGTGTGAGGTTTGGAGATATTTTTAAGTGTAATAATTTAATAGTTCTTATAGAGAAATATTCTAACTGCCTCGTTGGTCGATAGATCGTAGGGCAAAAAGTGCTATTGGGTTTTCCTTAGTAGTATAGTATTCAAATAACTTGGCAAGTTCAATGCGCAGAAGTCGATTTTTAGGTGTCAGCGGTTGTCAGCGGGACGCGGGGTATGACGTAGCGCCGCTCCGAGCGCGCGATTGGTGCGTCAGTAGTTCTCGTTCCATTTGCTCCCACACTTGCGTACACGAAAGTTGTACCCTTTGTTTTTGTTACGAGTTTTTGTTTTATATTTAGTTTTTGTTACGTTGATTACAATGCCAGGACCAAATGCTGTTTGACGCAGACTATTAAAACGTCAGAAAGAACAGTTAGACATTAGTTGAAATTCCGAATTCGTCACTGTCTTTAGGACGCCGGGAAAAAAGAAGAATAAAAGAATAAAACTGCTACCCAGTTTTATTAACTAATTGTGACGTATTATTTATAGTACACGTATAGTACATATTATTTTTAATGTTTTTATTAAATACATTTTTTTTTCACTTTTAAATGTATTTATGTATTATATCTATTTTATTTATAATACCGAATTAACGAATGAATTACTCTTCATTCTTTAACATTCTTCTGAAGAGTCATGATTAAAAATAAATGATGGCAATAACCATAGAATAATGGCAAGCAGTAAAAGTGACCACTTTTTTGTTCCACTAAGTGCACGATGCGCGAACTTACCCCCACTACGCCAAAACCTTGCCAACTTACGTGACGAGGACTATAGTTCGGACTTTGGATGTTGGCGGTGTGATACCCCCGTGCCTCTGAAAACACGTTAAGTCCTTGGTCCTGGCTGTCATTTGAACATCTTTGGCAGTCGTTACGGTAAATCCGACACTAGCCATAGGGTATCGTGTTACCCAGCGATTGGGTTGTGGACGTCAATAGGCAGTCGCTAAAAATACTGTTACGAGCTGGGGTTCGGGATAGAAATAATTAACACCAATTAAACCAAAATTAACACTTTAATAAATTAAACAAAAAATAAAAATTTAACACAATTATTCGCACCACAACACTTGTCACTTAACACTTAAATCGCACTGAAATTCACTTGTAAAGCTTCGATTATATCGCGTATTCGCCTCGTAATAAGACTGGCTCTCTGCGTCCCTTTGCGATCTATTTATACCCCGGTCTATAAGCTCTAGAACATTCTTGTAAAATCGACTCACTGTTTATACTGCCAAGAATATTCCAGGAGCTACTTGAGATACATAGTACTGCTACTCGCCTCTAGATGGCGTTAGTGTCTCAACACGATATACTCAGTACTGCTACTCGCCGCTAGATGGCGTTAGTGTCTCGAATATTCTAGGCTTCTGTGGAAGTTTCTCGACGTACTTCACTAAGCGACTGCGACTAAGTTATAGAGAATTATTCAAAGTAGTCAAATAAAATTGACTGTTTCTTGAGAAACATTTCTAGCCATATTTGTTCTTTAGATTGTTTCACAGGCCACGTAACCGTATGTAACAATGGTCTTAAACATACGGCAAGTGAAAGCCAGATGTAAATTTTCACTGAATATTTTATCTATTGCGACACCAGTACTCTAGACTAATTAATTTACTTGACTTTTGTGAATATTGTTAACGAACTGATATGAAGACGAATTGATCAAATGAGGATTATTATCTACCAATACTTTAAATAACCCTAATTTTGCATCTAATTTTTAACAGACTATCTCTCAATTCATCTGTATACAGTATGTTAGTTTAAACGAGGGACATATTCAAACCTACAATAGTGTATGCTTACATGATACTAATAAAAATATGAACAAAAAAAACACTGATAAATAACAGACAGAACCATATCAAAAGTCCTCGGGGAACTCCCGCGGAAGTTTGGAGGAAGCTCGTGTGTAAACTCCGCCCGAGTTTACATACGAGCTTCCTTTTTTGGCAGGATCGGGCCGTGTTTTGCCACGTGATTACTTTAGGTACTATTTACAAGTTCATTCACCTCTTGCGCCTCAGTGTACATGATAAATGTATTATATTGGACAATTACGTCAAAAATTTTAGTTATATGTTTTTCACATATTTGAGACGAAAATCGAATACTGAATACCCTTCCTCAATAAGTCCCTCGTTTAACGTAACACACTGTATATATTTTTTTCATCCATCTCACCTGATGGTAAGCGATGATGTGATCGAAGATGAAGCACGCTTGCCTAAAAGCAACCTATCCACTCATGACTTAAAGACCCCTTTCCCCCTGAGAAAGCGACCTGTCTTCAAAATATAATCACTTTATTTCTCCCAGCAGTCTGACCGCGCGCTGATCCACAAGAACCTGTGCGCGTGCCTTCTAGTCGCAGAGATAGTGTTCCTCGCCGGCATAGACAAGACACAGAACAGGATCTTCTGTGGAGTCGTCGCTGGTCTTCTGCACTATTTCTTCCTGGCTGCTTTCGCTTGGATGTTCCTTGAAGGTATGTTTTAAGAATTTGAATTTTGTGCCTATCCCGAGGAGCTATTGGCTAAATCGTAATAAATTTTTGTGACTTTGACAGTCGTATAGATAGTCAGAAGCCTAAAATCTGACCCCAGTCTTGCCAAAGGGTTTCATGTTACTCAGCTACTGGTTTGTGGAGGTGAGATTAGCAGTCATGACATATAGAACACTAGTGCTCAACTAAGGTTACACTAGAAGCTGACTCTAACAAAGTTGGGAAAACTCTAAGCTGATGAAAGGCGAAGATAATGATGATGAATATCCTCGAAAAATATTTTATTTTGCTTATGTTTTTACAAAAATTGCTAACATAAATTAAAATAAAAAAAAACATTTATTCTTTTTATTTTTTTTAGGATTTTGAACACGATCAGGAACCTAAAGAAAATCCGTTATCGGTTTTCTTAACATGTTTTTTTTGTTTTTACGTGCATTTATAAAAGCTTGTTTTTCTAGTTTTTTTTTAAAACTATTATTTTGTAACATAGGAACTGTAACCTATTCCAGGCTTCCACCTTTACGCGATGCTAGTGGAGGTATTCGAGCCGGAGCACCCCCGAGCCCGCTGGTACCTGAGCTTCGCGTACCTGGCGCCGGCGCTGGTGGTGCTGGTGTCCGCGGCCGTGTACCCTGCAGGGTACGGCACGCAGCACCACTGCTGGCTCGCTACGGAGCGCTGGTTCATCATGAGCTTCGTCGGACCCGTCATACTAGTGCTGGTGGTAAGTAACTCTGGATATTCCAACTAGCTGTATACTCAGAACTTTAAACGAGATATTTACCTCGTTGTTGAGCTTACAGACTAACTGACAAAGGCTTACACTGACAGGACGCGTCTACTCAAATCTGTGTGGTTCTTTCCTCAAAAGGCCATTTCAGACTAATCTACATAATCCTCTTAAACGATTGTGAATATGTGAACTATGTAGGTTATTTGATTCGAGTTAAACATGATTGTCTGGCAGTTTGAGTGCTTTTTGCGGCCTACCCAAAAGTCCTTACCTTGGTATTGTTCGTCAAATCGTTAAGCTCCTTGTTCTAAGTTGAGCTATACGTCATTTGACAAATGCTTGCACTGTATGGACAGGCCCACTGAAATCTGTGAGCATCTTTCTTCCAAAGACCGCCTCAGACTGAAACCTACAAGATTCCCATATAATTACACCAATGTAGATTGTATGGACTTTAAAAGAGACGGACCCCTGAGTTTGTTTCGGTGTTTCTTATCAGGGTAGTCAGTTAGGAAACACCGGCCTCATCTAGTTAATATTTACGTAGAGAATGACGTGTAAAAGTGTTCTTTAATAACCAATTTGCAAAATAAAGATCATTTATCATTTACCACCATTGTCCTTACTCATGTCAAGTCGAGCCTTATTTAAATCAAGTCCTTATTTAATTCTGTAATGGTATACAATATTGAGTATAATTATATTTCTGTCTATTTACCACGTGTATTTATCGTTTTGCCTTTTTGTTTCCTTTTTTTTTGTTATTTAATAGATTCCCTTAAGTAACTTATTTAATAAAAAAAAAAATGTATATTTCAAAAAGCCGCACTGCCTACGAATCCCGTAAAAAAGTATTGTAGATGAAAATTATACTCTCTCTAAATAGATTGTATACCATAATAAAAACAAATAAAGACTAAATAAAAAGGGTGATACAATGGACGATCTTATCGCTTTAAGCAATCTTTTACAGACAACAAATTTACCCAATAATTTTTATGTAGAGACTTAAGTTACTACACGAAATTGTTCCAAATAGGGATATACAACGTGTAACGGAAACACCATATCTATCCAAAAGGACTGAAGACAACATCTGGTATGGAGTCTCTATGCAAAGTTTCAGCTCAAAATTAGTGACTCATAGAATTGACCCCAAATTATTGGTTTCATATGTTTGTTGAATACCAGTAATAACAAACGTGTCTCAGCACTATGAGGGTCATCACTTTCCACGTCACTTGCCAATAAAACCAAAACTTTCTTCGTTTTTCTTAATTTGAAAAATTCGGCCTCTGGTATCAAGTATTGAAATTTCTAATATGCTCCACACATGTAGACATAGGACTAGAAAACCCTTGCCATATCGTTTGTTATCATCCAAAGAAGCCGTGCACTCGGTATGTATATACTCTTTAAATGACACGTTGTATAAGGAACCCGCATACACAATAGGAAGCTAAATGATAACAAAATACCGACAAGTAATATAACGGTCTTTACAAAGCTTATTCTGTATTTTCAGGCCAACTGGATCTGTCTTATCATGGTGATCTACATGATGTGCACACATTCCACCGTCTCACTCAAGGCTAAGGATGACGCCAAACTGTACAAGATGAAGTAAGTGTTGTTTAATATTTTTGTATTTTTCTCAGCAAACTCCTTCATTTAAGACCCATATCAGGGCAGTGCACAAAAATAACTAGTCAGCCAACTTAGGCAGTCCGCCATATTAGATTTATGACGTAACTTACCTAATAATGAATTTTCTCCAAACGAATAATGTATGCTAAATGTCATTTTCTATTTTAAATTGAGTTGCAAAATTTCTAACTGCACATACTAACGAAAGAAATAAGAAACTTAAGTAACAGCTCGTTACATTTTTTGTAATAGTCAAATCCACCGTACAATAACAGATTTTTTTCTTTTTTAAGTATAGGTTATGTATGCATTGCCCGCACTGTAAAGAAATATTTTTTTTAAAGAGTATTAACAGTGTGGGTAGTATTCACATAAAACACATAAATATGCTTGGAGTCGGTGCACGGCATGTAATGAGTGGGGTTTGAACCCGCGACCTTTCGATCACAAGTCCAACACTTTAGACACTAGGCTATTGATGCTTCTAATTAATTGATTGATTGATATAACACTTAATATTTAATTCTAGGGTCTGGCTGAAAAGTTCGATAGTGCTCGCCTTCCTGCTGGGCCTGACGTGGACGTTCGGGCTCCTGTACCTCAGCGAGCAGACCGTCATCATGGCCTACGCCTTCACCATACTCAACTCTCTGCAGGGACTCGTCATCTTCATCTTCCATTGTCTGCAGAATGATAAGGTAAGAACTTTAACTAGCCTGGTCTTTTTCGGGAGAAAATCATGTAATGACTCCCTTAATGACTGCTCTGGGTGGAACAAAATGGACTGACTGACAGACGGGGCTGCGGAATCTCGTTAAAACGTTTTCGCTACTTTGGCAGGCAATAGCCCTATCAGGCCCCGTCATTTCTTTAGTCTCATCTTTGAAGCGCTGGTGCAAATTGATCATGAATAATACTGTTTTAAAAGTGTTCTTTTGTAAATTCGAACTACTCGATGCCTATACTGAGAAAAAAACAAACAAGAAAACGTAGAGGTTTAAGTCTTTTTTGAAGTCCATACAATTTGTACTGGTCAGATCGTATGAAAACCATGTATATATATATTCTCTTAGGAAAGATCCATAGAGATTTGAGTAGACCTTTACACCGGAACAGCTGCTCAATTTGTATCAAGCCCAGGTTCGGTCGTGTATGGAATACTGCTCTCATCTTTGGGATGGATCTGCGAAATACCAACTGGACGCGCTTGAGTCTATCGAGAAGCGGGCCAAGAGACTCTTTGGCAACGATGCACTGGTCGAGTCAAAGCTCCAGAGCCTTGAACACCGACGACGAGTTGCAAGTCTATCGGTTTTCTATCGGTTACATTTCGGGGAGTGTGCGATGGAATTACACAATCTAAATCCGCCAGGCCCGTTCCATCATCGGACTACAAGACAAACGGCGATGCGCCATCGTTACATGGTGGACATCCCACCCATACGCACTAAACGTTTTGGGAATACCTTCATTGTGCGTACGGCTAAGGATTGGAGTTCCCTGCCGGAGTCTTGTGTTTCCCGATAGCTATAACCTAGGAGTCTTTAAGTCAAGAGTGAATAGGTTACTTTTAGGTAAGCGTGCTCCATCTTCGACCACATCATCACTTACCATTAGGTGAGATAGTGGTCAAACGCGAACCTATTTTCAAGAAAAAAAAAAGACGGTGGCAAATGCTTGTTCTATCTGGTAGAACAAGTATTTGCCAGTTGTCGTGAAGCACAGTTTAAAACTTAGGAGTTCAACGATTTGACAAACAATATCAAAGCAAGGACATTTAGGTAGGCCGCAAAAAGTGTCTCATTTCAGTATTTCATCATCATTTGCTTAGACTTTTCTCAATCATGTTAGGGTCGGCTTCCAGTCTAACCACTGATTTGAAAACCACTTGATTGCACATACGTTGCCCCGACGCAAGAAAACTATGCCAGTTTTTGCTCTTATATATTGGCTACGATACACGAACCATTTTAGTGGTGACCAAGTATTAGGCCTGTGTGCATGCTAAACAATTACAAATTTTAATTTTTTGTATCCAATTTATAACGCATAATAATGCTTTCATGCGCGTTGAAGTGGTGTGGAAAACATTCCCAGACATCTAGATACCAAATGGATGACATAACTATTCATCAGTAATTAAATAATATGAAAATTATTTATCATTTAATCAGATTATAAGCTACCGCAGAGGTCCATTTAAAGTGGTGGTTTGGGTGGTCAAGGACAAAATTGTGTCGCGCGTTGATGTCATTTGGAAATGTCTCTTTCTTACATGAAGAAATTCTAATTCTTTTATCCCTGTCTTTTCTTTCGTATTTTTATCGCTGTGCTGTTACCTATAACGGCTGAATACGATACCTATCGATAATTATAAAATCAAACTTATTTTTTTTAATTCAATTCAGATAGTTGTCATAAAATACCTATCTACATTAACCGACTTTAAAAAAAGAAGAAGGTTCTGATATTTTTTCTTCTGTGTGACATGCATGTTTTCATTTTAGATTTCCCAAGATTCTAGATTAAAAAGAAAAGTGGATGGATAAGGTTACTAGGGAATATTGGTTTCTAGTTTGGTTTTTATTGATAATTATAATGTTGAGAAAAGTCAAAATAATATAAGATACCTATATCCAATCTTTCTAGGCTTCAAATAGTATGACGGAGTCTAATATTAATTAACTTGGACCTTTGCATTACAATATCGCCCTTGTAAGTTACTTTGGTTCCGGGGTTGCTGTAATGTTCTAATGAGAAACCGCGGCCCCGAAACTTAAGGGCAGCTGAAGGAACAGGGTGGGTTTTTAGTCAGTAGAAGTCTGACACTCCCTTCCACTTTACCCAGAGCGGGAGAAGTCATTCGATGATTTTCCCACCCAGGAAAAAAAAAACAGGTTACTTTGTTTCGATGTCGAGTCCACGGGTTAAGTGTATGTAGGAGGGAGGAGTCATTAGATAAATCATCTAATGACTCACCACCAAAAAAAAATTATTACCGAGTGCCTGCTGAAGCTACAGTTGTTGACACAACTGATTTTAATGAAAATATATTTATTATGGAATATAAAATAAATATAAAAAAATAAAATATAAAAATAATATATGGCCGGCTACATTGTCCATGCTCTGATAAAGCAAATAAAATGCCTAACTTGTATTGGAGCGTTGATTGGTGTTACAAATCAAAACGCCTTACAATTTCAAAAACAAGTTATTGTACGGATCCACCACAGTAATAGAAATTTGTCGTCGTTGTGAAATTTATATTAAAAGGGCGATCAACGAGAGTGGTTCGAAAGTCCTGTCTCAGAAATATAATTCCAATTATATTATGAGATCGGTTTTAAAATCACTGATTGGGTATAATTTATTCCCGGATATTAATTTTCATCAATATGAAATAGAAACTACCAATCATTTGATTGAATTAGCAAGATGCATAATTCAGAAATATATAGACGCTCGGTTATCATTTTTTAGCAAAAACAATCAGGACCCTAAAACTTTAATTCGAAAAACATTTACTAAATTAATTCATTTTAAAAATCAATAATAACAGCATACTTGTTTTTCTTTTTGTAATTGAGACTGATAATGATTAAATATTATTATGTGCTTTTATTGAGTACTTTTTATAATGTTAAACTTCATTTTATCGATATCGATAACTTTCCCTCAATCAAGTAGAGCAATCCCTAACTCGGCATATCTATGAAGCTTGACCTTGAACTGACCAATTGCAGTAGCGCATTTTTTCTTCGCCTCCCAACCCATATTGGTGAGTTGTGTTCTTCAAAGAAATCGGCCTATAAGCTCTCTAGGTTAAATACTCTTTGAGTCTAACCGAATACAGCTGAGTATTAGTGTTTTACATAGAGCGACTACATATTTGACCTCCACATTCCAGTAGTTGGGTAACACGTAAAGTAAGATCCGTGCTCGTAATATTAAGATGATCACCCACCCAGAGACTGACCTCGACAAACGTTGCTTAACCCTGAAGGTCGTCCCGTGCTACTGTTATTATTAAAGCCACGAGCATCTCATTCCAGTATCGAATGTTTCTAATTTCTTTAACCCCTAAAACCCTTAGTTCCGCAACGAATGCGCCCGCATCGGACGCCGTCATCCCTGGCTATCCTGCTGCCTTCACTTCACGGGACAACCTTCAGAGACTCTACAGCATAACAACGGCCCTACAGCCTCGTCTTCCAACCACATGGACACCAGACAGGGCTCCGTGAAGAGCCGCAGATACCACCAGAGTAACGCAGACGCTGATGATGTGGTGGATCCAAGAGATGTCACGGTAAGATTGAAGAGAGAGGGAAAGAACTGGGTTATGTTGAGGGAAGACTTGTCAAACTTGTGTGAAATATCGTGGTTTAAACGGAGAATAGAAGCAATTTTATTTTTGTCGTATTTTCGTGAATTGATTAATTAATAACATAAAAATTAAATCGAATATAAGTATTACATCAATTACAAGCAAAATAAATTTTAATTCTTACTGGGGTAGGATCGCGTTTAACTGTAATCTTACCTTATGGTAAGTGATGTGGTTGACGATTAAACACGCTTTTCTACTCTCGATTTCAATGAAGGGATTTTTTCCCTATAAGTTACTAATATGCAAGCAAATAAACTGATATTGTATTGAGTGATGAACCGTGATTTAGCCTACCCTGCCAAGATTGACATCTTAAAAGACATTGTTCGATTTTGGCCTATACAACGTGTTCAGGACTACAAGAAGCCAGTGCAACGATACTGGTGTGTCCGAACTGTCCACGGTTCGTGGAGCCCTACCGTTGCTTTCAACAACAATAAACAAACTACAGGCTCTTCGGCCTACAACCATATATACAAATAACTTATCGGTACCACTAACCTTCTGTGCTGGGTTCGCCAAGCTTCGACCTTCCTAGGTCACGCCCAAGTGTGGTATGTGTGTAATTATGAGGTGAGTAATTGAACGTGTGATGTAAGTCAAGTGTTCTGAACGGTCACAAGGCGTCGATCTCCAGATGGCGCGGTTCAGACAGCATCACAGCCCAACCTCGCACCGGATTGAAGCTATTTATCACTACTTATTTCCAACAAATGCGCGTGCCACGCGGTGGCAACCAACCGGCGATAAATCCCAAAATATCCCGGTTTTTTTTCATCAAATGGGGATTACAAATTCCAACCAATCGTTACTCGCGACCCAATTATCGGTTTCAACACGCGATTCCAAACGATATTTTACCAATAATAATTAACTCAACAGGTCCCAAGCGGACATTTTTCAACAAAGAAGCAAAGTCTATCTGTCAAGTCAAAAAGTTATGTCAAGTGTCAACATCAAAAAGACAATAGAATGTTGCCACACCAAAGATCGTTCAAAAATACATTTGGGACGCAACACAACGTGTAATTTAAAGGGTATTTACATACCAAGTGCATGGCTTCTTTGGATGATAACAAACGATACGGCAAGGGTTTTGTAATCCTAAGTCTACGTGTGTAGAACTTATTACAAATTCCAATACACTGATACCAGAGACCGAATTTTTCAAATTAAGAAGAACGAAAAAAATTATCGTATTATTGGCAAGTGACGTGGAAAGTTATTGACCCTCGTAGTGCTGTGACACGTTTGTTATGATTGGTATTCAAGAAATATATGAAACCAATAATTTGGTATCAATTCTTTGAGTCAGTTATTTTGTGCTGAAACTGTGCATAGAGACTCCATACCAAATGTTGTCTTCAGCCCTTTTGGATAGATATGGGGTTTCCGTTACACGTTATATAACCGATGTGAATATAAATTACATGATAATTTTCATGTGTTTTTTTTTTTTCTGCTTGAAACATTTTAGTATTCCACGGACACTTGAAATAAATAAATTCAAAACAAAAAGTTGGGTCACGATTAACGAATGCGTGGTGCCGTAAAAAATGTCTATTGGCCAGATAGTGTTGCCAATTTACGGGATTTTTCCCCGATTGAAGGAAATACGGACGGTTGTCTGGATTAAATCACTAACTTCTGACGTTTTATGAGTGCCCATTTAGGCCTATGTAAAATAAAAACAATTTTGATTTTGATAGATAGAAATTAAAATAATAATAAAATATTGCATGGGTTACGTTATTAATTTAACTCTAGTAAATAATATATAATCGTCAACTAATTGGGACGGGAAATCCCCATGCTTCTTCAGTCTGACGCGGACGCTTTGTCTCATTCACTTAGGTCATTTGTTCAATTGACTGATTATTTCTGAAATTGAGTTGATCACATATAGGTACATAATAATATGAATTCAATAAATCGAATAGGCACTGTATCCTATTATTGACAATAAATAAATTAATAGCTAAAAAAAAATATTTATTTAACACTTTATTCATTTAAATACCTGAATTGACTAGCTGGAGAAGAAAATGTATCCATTAATTTTTTTATCTGAAACCGGGAATTTCTGGCATGGCATTCGGGTATTATAGCTTTTTGTAATTGGCTACACTGGTGTGCTTATATTTCATTTCGTTTAAATTTTTATTGCAAAGTCCTTTTCTTTTCGATTTTCTATGCGTTTTATGGTTTTATTCTAACAACTTTGGCTTGATAACGGACTGAATAGATTGCATACTTGGTAGACTCGGCTGTATATAAAGGACTCTGTGAATCTTACTACCTGGCTATTTTCGGACTTGATTTCGATGAATTGATTATTTTTGTATCTTCAAGTGTCCGTTAGTAAAAATTGATTTACTATGATTCCATAAAATATTTAGAGTCTATCTAAGTCATTTTCGATTCAACGGTTCTTAGGTGTGACATGTATGGAGCCGGAACAATGTCCTTTAAAGTTAGCCTATAATAATAATAGTTGAATACACTTATATTAGAGTAACCAAGTCTCGTAAGTGTTACCTATCTAAAGTATCTTATAAAATTTACGTTATGTGACAAATGTAATATTTTATGCAAGTTTGACTAGTTAATAACTGTTAACAAATTCATGTGAAGTTACTAAAATATTGTGTATGGAAATACCATGAAATTTATTATTTTAGTATATAAGAAACTCTATTTGCCAATTTTTTACAAAAATTCACAGCAATGTGAAGTATCGATATTTAACTCAAAAACATTGCATGACATTGGTGGTGGTATAGGACTAAAGAAGAATAACATATGAATTTTTCCAGTATATCTGAGGATCAAATTCCATTTGATTCTTACTAACCTTACTGATATAATATCAAGACACTAAATAGCTGCACTTTCAAAATTTACACTTAAGTAGGTACATAATATATACATATAAATATCATAAGCAATGTATTTTAATTTTTAGTCTAAGATATACCACAAAGTATACCCCAAATAAAAATAAATTACAACTTATAGCAGAGCACAGCAAGCACATCCGGTCTCGCATCAGCGTCAGCGTCAACAACAAACAACCTTATCATCAAAACGTTGAACGTTGTTGTCAACAACAACAATCACAACAACAACAACGTTGTCAACAACGCCGCTGTTGCGTCCCTAGCCGCTGCGGCTGCGGCACATAGCTATCATTCCAACAGAAACAGACGAACCTCCCAGGAAAATCAAAATTTTGGCCCTTCATCCAATTTTGGACCTAGTCTCAACGCAACAGCGGCGAATTTCGGCCATAATATCCCTGAAAGAGAGCCCCCAGCACCTATGACGCAGCTTAGGAGTCCCGTCAACCCTGGTAGCGGCAGATACCCCCACGGATACCGGCAAAATGGCCAGCAAGGTGCGTACGCAAATAGAGATAGGGTATTTCCAAAATTTTTGTTCGAAAAATGTCGAATTTTCGACTCCAAACCACCAGACACCACTGGCTTTTGTCACTAATTGGTTAAAGACAGCTCAATTTGTTTATGTTTGTTTTTTAACATGTTTGTTTTTGTGTGTAAAAATGTCACTAACATTTTTTCCATGTTTTTTTTTTGTTCACGGTAAGTCCAATGTTTGTGTTTTTTGTTCTTGTTCCTCAAAGCCTTCTTTCACTAATGCTTCACTAATAATCATTTCAAATTGTCTATTAACACTCTTTCTTTAGTGGTGTGGTGGTTATAGTTAATACTGACAGCATCTCTGAATCGGATCATATATTTCTAACTAACCGTTAAAAATATTGATGCATTCAGTTTGGAAATACGAAGAATCTTATCTCTATATGCGTATCGCATAAATTAGTCATTCTGTCGTCTATCCTGCATAGTATATGTATTTAAAATATAAGTATATGTGTAATATATCAAACATTCTTTATATAGAGTTACAACTTGCAACCTGAGGCATCGAGATGGAATATTCGTCCAACAGCGCCGATTTACGTTCCAAATGAGGATGCAAGATCAATGCGAGTGCCAACTCCCCAGAATATACCTCATTCGACATCTCATACACAAAGTATTGCGTCGATGCATAGCTACAGAAACAATATAGAGGTTCCTAATGAATACCAGAACTTGCGGTCTCGTTCGCCATCTTGTTTTTCAAACAAAATGGCGGCGTCGATTGGCGCGAACGAGTGGGCTGTCATGGCGAACGCTAACGTATGGAAGGTGAGGGGAGGGCTGTGAAAACGCTTGTCGAACGTAGTTTTCCTGTTTTGATGTGTTGGTTTTAATTTTCATTGCGTTTTGGTAAGATCTACGTGTTAAATATTCGTTGAAAATGTCTTCCTCATTAAAAAAAGATACTTATAGATGAGTACAATTTATATTTATTTATATTATTTTTGTTTATGCATCTCTAGTCACTTTACACAATTTTGTCGACCAAATTAAAAAATAAGCTAGTTTTTGTAAATTTTCTTACATAATAACTATTTAGAAACATGTAGACCTACAGGGCTAGTTTAACTTAAAGCATGAGGTTAGTTATAGATCTAGTTTTTCTATACTTAGTCAAACATAAATTAGGCATCTAAATCTTCTAGATATTTAGAAATATATTATATTATATTTAAATTTAATTGCATTAATCACCAGGAAACGACTATGTAATATTATTTAGCTCAGGAACCAATTAAATCGAAGTTATTAACTATTTTAATAACCCCCACAGGATTTAACGATTTCCAGGTATTATGTAAATTATATATAAATCAGGTACAGGTCATGTAAAACCTGTATATTAATCCATTTGGTGATGGTCTGGAAACTCAAAGATCTTACTAAATCGTGAAGACTCACCCTAATCTAACTGCATGAGAATAACCGTAGTCGACATTGCATGACGTCACCACATTGCATATAGCCCTACCCATCTCCTTCCGAATATCCTGTACACAGTCGCCCATCATAGCCATTTAACAACCATTGAATGTTAAAATTTTCATCTTAGTGTTCACCGTTAGATGTCAGGGAGTAGTTTTCAAATGGAGTGCTTATATAGAAAATAACTCTATATTCAAAACCTTCCCATAGAAAAAATATTTTACTGTATTGCTCACTGTCTTCACACATAAAAGAAATTAATATATTTACATCAAAAGCAATTTTTATATATAGTTGGTAGGCGTTATACCTACTTATTATAAGTACATACGTCACAGTCTTTTTATGAATACTGTCATCAGAACTTAAAACGAGATATTTACTATGTACCTATATGTTTTCGAGTTTCCCATATATCGGCACTGTTGCAAGTGCCATGATTACAGATGAATGGTAAATATCTCGTTGTAAGTTTTTTAGTGGCCATGTCAGTTTAAAAACTTTTTAAGACTACTCCCAAAAAGTTGTACTCCGTTTGGTTTCTACTCCGTTGTTTTCAATCAACGTCTGTGTATGAGGATGGAAACTGTTCATAGCACTTAGAATAGCTAAGTTTAGCACTACCATACTGACTGTCTTGTTATAGTGAACTGAAACTAAGATAAACTAAAACTAAAATTAATCTGCTTGATTTTTCAATAATCAAATGAATAATGACATCTGTTATCAATCAAGACATCTTTTTCTACCAATTATTAATTTAAAAATGTAAATAAAAAGAAAGGACGTTTACTCTTCTCGTTGTTTCATAAACTTTTTAGAAAATTTATTAAGAAAAGGTAGACGGATTTTTTGTTTACTATAAAAATTGCATATATTTCTTGTTTTTCAATCAAAATCTTTTTAAAATATATGTTTAACTAACTTTTTATATCTTGCGTTCCAAATTTAGGTTCATTTATTTCCGAAACTAAATTAAGGTATAAGTTTTTATGAAACACCGTGAACAGTATATAAAGCTCCCTGCGTAATAATTAAACAAGAACTAAGAAATCATTTCAATATTTATTTGTCAAACTTAAAATTATCTTCTGCTACATTTTTTTACAGGAATTAACCAAACAAACAAAAATTGAGCTGTCTTATACCACAACACTGAAACATCCATTATAACATTTCTCTTTGTTTTACAGAACACTTCTTCTAAGCACCACCCGGTGAATTCTTCGACTCTGCCTCATCACGACACGTTGTCGAGGCAACTTGCTCAGCAGAACCACATCCACAGCCCATACGAGTGTGATGCTCCTCTTGCACCCCCATCTCCTCGCCACGCCATGAAAGATGAAGAAAGTCCTCTCCACCACCCGCAAGGGTATCAGACCACTCGAAGTTACAACCACGATTTTAGAAACCCTCACGTCTACATGTCCCAACATTCCCCCGGCAGCCAAGAAATGATATTCAGGAAACATTACAAAGACGACCGCAGAAAACACCACCACCATCATGGAAGCCAAAACGTTAACCATACGTACTCCGAGATCGCTAACCAACAGGGCAGGATGTACCGGCGAGGGTCCGAACAAGAGTTCCGCGTCATACAAGATGATCCCGTCTACGAGGAAATCGAGAGGAATGAGACGCTAATGTCTGATATGTCAGACGATAACTCTGGCCCTGATAACTGCCGACAGAACCCTGGACATCATGGTTCTTCCAGCTCCAAGTTTTTTGGCGATCACCGCCCTTTAATCTCCTATAGCCCGGGAGAGAGGCATCACCATGAGCAGGAGCATTATGGAAAGTATGGGAAGTGGGATACTCTGGAGCGCTATGATCAGAGGCATTATGAGAGTGGGAGGCTGATGCATCCGTACCACCAGCCGCAAGAGAGCAACATGAGGGCGTTGGCAGCTGTTCTCAACGGAGAGAACAATGTGGTGTGCCACCTAGAACCACATAACTCCTACGACGTATACCAGCCCCAAAGTGGCAACCCCAGGACTGTGTCCCAACCCAGTTTTTAAACAGTGCAATTGAACCATGTGATTAGACTGTGAAAAGTATGTGTTAGCGACGTCGCGAGTTGTACAGAAAAAAAAACTAGTAAAGGGAAATTTTTCTATGGACGTAGACAGTTAGAAGTCTTAGAAACCACTTAAGATTTATTTAGAGAAACTTGCCATAACATGGACATTAATATTTATAGTATAGTGACTTAAATTTAAATCACTTTTTTCACTGTGATCCTATTTAAATATAATGGCTCAAGATTCTATGTCGCGACCATATACTCATTGCGAGTTGGATAGAAATTTTGTATATATGGTTAGCGTTTAGTACTAGATTAGTACTTACTTCCAGTGTGACCTTACTATCGTTACTACTTGGGTTACAATCATGGCATTCTGTCGCATTACATGTTTTCTTACTGTAGGAATGATATCTGTGATGTCTCAGTTCGTTGTTGTGCTTAGCGGTTAGGGCACTGTGTTTCAGACTGTCATCAGTGAGATTTTGAATTCAGGCAGTGTGATTCTGGCTTAAGGCAGTGTGATTCTGACTTATGGCAGTGTGATTCTGACCTAAGGCAGTGTGATTCTGGCTTCAGGCCATAATATGTTTCTTTATTTCTTGCTATTTAATACTATGACGTTGACTCTTATGACATGAAATACGCTTATTGAAAATACATTCAAAGTTATGAAACACTTTTTAATTAATGCAATCTTTTAACTAGGAGCTATGTATGAATGCATTTTAAAAATAAAATTCAACGGGAAATTATTTTGATTTCCCTGTTTAGAGCTCAAGTATTTTTCATAGTGTGTTACACTCGTCGAGTTATATTTTAGTCCCTTAATTTCTTGTTTCGTTTAAACACAACGACGAATTGTTCTGTTTAGTTTAAGTTCGCTTTTAGCCATTATTGTATCACTGCCATATAGTACCGTTCGTATGCTTTTATACAATTTTAAAGCTTAACTGTTGAATCATATGGTCGATTTTATTTTGAAATATCAGTCCCTGGTGGTATTTTAAGAACTCCTTATTCGAATAAGTACTTTTTAAAGACCGCTACTAAGAAATTGAAAGAAATTGAGTTTATACATGATTTTTATCTTTTTAAATGTGAATATAATATCCTACTAGCACAAAATATGTAAGCATTCCAAATATATATTTTGACTTTCCTATACTTAACTTTTTAATGAAGGTACAACATATTATGTTTGCACAAATTACGAGCATGTACCACTGCCAACTAAGGAAGTTATTAAAATACCACTATAAAGGTTAGTGCACACTATACCGGGCCGCAGTATATATAACCTCATGTTGTAAAAAAATACATATTCGGCTACCTTAAGAACATGTGAACATATTTCTCCCTTTTTCAATCTTCTGGGATTACTTAAAAATATTTACAGGTAAGCTAAGTTCTTAAAGAGAACCTCTAACATTCATACAGCCCGTTATAGTATGCACGCACCCTACCACAGCTTCGTAACTATATAATTTGTCAATATCTCAAAAAAATCCATCCATCCAAACCTATTATAGACTGACACCACTTGATGTTGTGCACTTTCTGTACATTAGAACTTAGAGTAAATATCTCGTTTGATTAAATAAATAATAAAAAAAAAATGACAAAAATATGATTTCTACGTAATGTAGATTTTTAATGCCATGGATATACCTGTTACTTTAACTGGCGCTGGTGGTTCTATTTGACGTTCAAATGGTGATAGATACTTTAAAACGTAATTTTTAACCATATACCATACTTTCAAACATTAGCAGACCATCGAGAAAACAGCGCCATAATAACTGCCTGTTCTCCACAAAAAAATTGTCGTTGTTTTCCGCAACTAATTTTAAACCATTTTTTAACTATAGACTTGTTGTACGTAATTTTAATTAAGTAACGTCAAATGGAATTACCAACTCACTTATAATAAGGAATTGTTTGATTAGAATTGATAAAAGTACAATAATAACAACATTTATTTCCGTGTATATTTTAAATGTAAAGCAATATATATTAGACTGAAGTATTTGATAAATTTTCTGCCATTTTTTACTATAATACAATTAATTTATAAACATTTATACATGTAGGCGAAAATTTATAAAATACTTTCTTGATGGGAAAATAAATGATAAAAATTTTCTTGGGAATGATTATTTTTTCTAATTGGGTATACTAGTCCATCTATTTTTCCCATTCGTCTGAATTAATGTAAGTGTACATTTCTCATGTATTTCTGTTATATATTATTATTTTTTTGTTTTTGTAATGTATTTTAAAAACGTTAACGTCATAAATGTAAAGTAGAAAAAGGAAAATGTGTAAATAAATTAAAATTTATAAAAATAAAGAGTGGCCATTCTGTGAGAACGGCGCATATGAATTTGAGATTTTATTTAAAATTAACCCTTTCCACTGTATTCAACTTAATCCTTAAGGTAAACCATGAGATAATGGTCATACAAGTTTGCTTAAGTTTGCTTAGTTTGCTTGTACTTATTTAGTACTACATAAGTACCTATATGTACACTGCACAACACAAATTATGATACAGTTAAATCAATGTTGATTTCAAAAAGAACATATATGATACTATAAGAAACTATATGAGAAGAATGAAGTGATGAATGTTGGCTCTGGAGGGCACTGGAGTTAACTGCGAGCATGTCATTGGGATGGAGTTAGTTCCAATTGTTTTGTATCATCCTACGTTAGACATAGCGGTTAACATCGCAACGGATAAGGTAACAGGTACCCAGCAACATTGATCGTAGTCTGGAATTTTCGTAAAGGAGACTACTATACGAGCAAATTCGTTCTGCTCCTTGGAATGACGTTCTTCGCTGCAATGAGGCTCCCACCACTGCTGGTAAGTTTTACCAAATTCTGTATAGTTTGTTCGATTCTTCCGTTCTAAAGAAAAAGAGAAGGAGTACTGGCAATCGGCGTTATCCTGTTTGGTTAACTCGAGACATTATACGCGACAATCAGCGTAAAAGAAAACTGCACAATAAATGGAAATTCTCGCGATGTAGTTTTACGTATGCGGAGTTTAGCAATCTCCGATCAAATCTTAAATTAAGAACCCGGGAAACTTAAAGTGTATTGTAACCTTGAAAACATTATAGCGAAAGACCCGCGTGAGACTAGTTCGTGTGTCGGAGCGGCCGAGGCGTTTGCTCAATATTTTGCCAGCGTGTTTTTGCCTCATACACCTCAGTTAGACCCAACAAATGTTATCGTTTGTAGTGAAGGAGATAATATTCTTCTCCCCTTTTTAGACCCTGTGAATGTAGTTAAGGGAATTGCTAGACTCAAGTCCTGTAGTTCAGTTGGCCCTGACAACATTCCAGCATTTATTCTCAAGGGATGTAACGATATCTTGGCAGTTCCTCTATGTCACATCTTTAACCTAGCCCTGCAGTCCTGTATTTACCCTTAGCAGTTCAAAACGCGGGTCACTCCCATTCCTAAAACTAGTAATAAAACATCTGTAGAGGATCGCTATCCTGCCAACCATAGCAAAGGTCTTTGAGCACATACTGCATAATTTCAAACGCATAGATATGTCTTTATCTGATGCGCAACACGGTTTTCGACCCGGTTGCTCCGTAAATTCAAACTTACTGATTCATGTTGATTACATATCTAGTGGCATGGACATAGGTAGGCAAGTTGATGCGCTCTATTTCGATTTCCGTAAAGCTTTCGATAAAGTTGAGAATGATGTGCTCTTGACGAAGCTGGGGGCCATCGGTTTCTCGTCCACTTGGCTTAATTTCTTTTCGGCGTGGTCTGCTCCTAGATGTAGCCTTGTAAGAGCGGGGTGTGGTATTTTTCGAGGTACAAAGAAATAAAACAAAACCTTTTAGTTTCTGAATTTTATATTTGTTATACATAAAATACATTTTAATTTGCTTTTAATAAACAATAAAAAATAATTTTGTACATAATTTAATCTTATAGTAATATTATTAAATCTTTTTATTTCATCGGCTGCAACGCGCGCCGCTGCAAAGTTATGTCGCACTTTTACGCGGCTTCGCGTTGTCTATGCTAAAGGTTGAGAGAAAAAAGCGCGGGAATCTCCGAATTTGACGGGCGTGTTTTTTCTTTCGTTTTCATAAAATTAATAAAAAAACGTTTGCGATTGGAGATAAGTTGTGTAGATATATGTAAATATTCATTATATTAGTTAGTTTAATTGTTTTTAGTTAGAACTCTTCATATTTAGGGGTAAGTTTTTTTTATATATATATCTCTGGCCAGTGGCCACAATGGACAATGAACCGCCTGATCCGGGGGGCACAGTTCCCTCGGTTGGGCATAATATTATTATTAATGAATCCAGTATGGACACAGACTCGTCCATCACCAGATCTGAGCGGAAAAGGGCTCGAGCTCCACGAAAAATATGTAAACACTGTAATAAAAGAAGGAGAAATGGTCACTCAACAGGAATAAATAATCAATCAAATTGTCATTGTGATAATGACTCAGTAGCCACATCAAAAGTAACATCAGACGTACTACCAGTAAATTTAATTAAAGTTCACCAAGAAGCCACTCCACATTCTGTGGATGGCGATGGTCCCCAGACTGAAAACAGGTCAGATCTTCCTCAGAAGGCGCCACAGGTTGCTAGGGCTTTGTACGAAGCCACAGACCTGTCGCCATACGTCGTGTACATTCAGAAAATGGTTGATGCACAAAACTCAACTCAAACATTGCACCCAATAACTTTAGGGCACTTCCTGAAAAATCGGAAATACAGCAACATCATTAACGGTTCTCTAAAACGCATCGGTCGAAACAGAATATCGCTCAGCTTCTCCCGTTACGTAGATGCTAACTCTTTTATAAATGACCCAAGTTTGGCCAAAGAGAAATTGAAGGCATTTGTTCCATCAATAAATGTGTGCCGTATTGGCATTATTAAAGGCGTCCCTACCGAATGGTCTCCGGAGGAAATAGTGGAAAATATATCCGTTCCCGCTGGATGCGGGAAAGTCATCAAAGCAAGGCGTCTCAACTATAAAGTACACGAACCGACCCCTGTGTGGAAACCATCCCAAACAGTCGTGCTCACCTTTGACGGACAAATTTTACCAAAACGCGTGTTTTGTTGTTACAATTCCATGCCAGTGGAATTGTATACATTCCCAACAATCCAATGTTTTAATTGTTGTCGTTTTGGCCATACAAAGGTACAATGCAGGTCGAACCCTCAGTGCTTCAAGTGTGGGGAGAAGCATTCTGCTGACACTTGCAGTATTGAAGATGAGAGTAAAAGTAATTGTTGTCATTGCGGTGGCATTCACTTCGCCATCAATAAAAAATGCCCAGAATTTGAGAGACAAAAATCAATTAAGCATTATATGGCCCATAGCTGCGTGTCGTATGCTGAAGCGTCGCAACTACATCCACCAATCTCAAAATTGTATGCAGATGTGGTAACATCTGCCCCATCACATACCACTCAAAATCATTTTTCTTCACAAAAGTCGCTCCAATCACGTAACACACCAGTTGTCTCCTCACATAGAAAAACGGTATTCCTTAAACCTCGGGATCCCCCAACAACAACTAAGGGTTATGACCGCGCAGCTCATCAAGCATTAATCAATAATGAAGTTTCTGTGTCAGGGAATGGTGTTGCATTCCAAAATAAAACAACAACTAATAATGAGAGTCAAATTTTAAATTTAATAATCATGCTAATTAATACCTTATCTAAAAATAATAATATTGAACCGTCCAACGTTGCCACTGTAATTGATATGCTGTCTAACTTATTTGACCTTAATAATGGATCCAAATCTATCCAAGATTGTCCAGTGGAACAGTCGCAGCATTGTGAATAAAAAATCTGATCTATCCTACATATTGAACAAATATGATCCCTTTGCAGTCGCTCTCTGTGAGACATGGCTTAAACCAGGGTTCTCTTTTAGAATTCCTGGCTATGCGTGTCTAAGAACAGACAGAAGTGACGGGTATGGCGGTGTCGCCATACTTATTAAAAATAACTTATCTTTTCAATCTTTTCCTCTTCCAAGTCTTAGTGACGATATATCTGCTATCGCTGCTATTGTAAATAAAATCTGTTTAGTATGTATATATTATTCTCGTCCCACTGTAAATATTCTCTCTGAAATAAATAGTCTTCTTTCAGTTTTACCTAAACCATTTTTGGTAATGGGTGACTTTAATACTCAACATCAGTCCTGGGGTAGTTCTAGTTCCAGTTACTATGGGGAAAAGTTATTGGAAATACTAGACTTTAATAATTTATGTATTTTAAATACATGTCTCCCAACACGCCAAACAAATCCAGATGAGGGAATAAGTGCCCCTGACCTCTCAATCTGCACACCTGAGTTAGCATCAACATTAACCTGGTCTCCTTTACCGTCTTCTTATGGTAGTGATCATTACCCTTTAATAATTTCTTTTCCACATAAAAAAACAGCTGATTGCAATCCAACACCACGATTAAAGTATAGACTCCAAAATGCAGATTGGGATACATACAAAAATTGTGTAGAAGAAAGAATCCTTGCTTTAAATTATTCCTTACAACTACATGATCCTCAGTTATTATCTAATCAAATTACAAGAATTTTAATAGAGGTGGCAGATAATACTTTCCCTATTAAGAATTGTGCTACAGGCAAAATTCCTTCACCACCTTGGTGGGATGCTGAGTGCACTCAGGCCATCAAAAAAAGAAAAGAAGCAGAAAAAAATTATGTTCATACTATGACTTGTCTTGTCACAATTTTGGGATATACTTAGAAACTGCTCGTACAACTCGTAAGCTCCTTAGGAAAAAGAAATTTGAAGGTTGGCAAAGATTCTGTGCATCTATTTCGCCAGAGGTTAATGCATCTCTAGTATGGAAAAATATTAGGCGATTCAGATCAGCATTCCATGACACAACAGCCTCAAAACTACCATTAGAATTAGCCAATGAGTTTATGGATCATTTAGCTCCTCCTTCAGTCCCAGAACAGAGATCTTTAATGCATTTTCCCTATGTTCCTATTCCTAATTCTGAGTTGAATTCTCTCTTTACACTAAGTGAGTTGAAAGGAGTCCTTTCACATGTTAAGGATTCAGCTCCTGGTGAAGATGGTATACCATACTCATTTATAGCTAATCTGTCTGACTCTGTCCTTTTAATATATTTAAATCTCATCAATTCAGCTTTGATATCTGGAAACATCCCATCAAGTTGGAAGTCTCAAACAATTATTCCCATTCTGAAACCAAACAAACCTCCTTCTAATGTTACTTCCTATCGACCAATTGCACTTTCTACAGTTCTCGCTAAAATTGTTGAGCATCTTATTAAGAATCGTTTGGAGTGGTATTTGGAAAGCAAAAACTTGCTAGCTACATCACAGTTTGGTTTTAGGAAGGGTAAAAGTACAATGGACAGCCTTGGTGTATTCACAACTGATATTCGCTTAGCCTTCTCTTCTAATAATTCTGTAATTGCTGCTTTCCTGGATATTAGTTCAGCTTATGATAATGTCCTGGTATCAATCCTAGAACAAAAACTTAATTCATTACAAGTTCCAACAATGCTTTCTAAGTTCATAATTAACATGCTTTCAGAGAGATCTATAAATCTTCATATTGATGGGTATACATTTACCCGTCTTGTATGGAAAGGTCTCCCTCAAGGTTCTGTACTTAGTCCAATTCTCTACAATATCTACACTTATGATTTGGAATCCTCTCTAAATGAGTCAGTACAAGTCCTTCAATATGCAGATGATTTACTTCTTTATTTACCTGGTCATTCTGTTGTAAATATCTGTACTTCCTTAACCTCTTCTCTAAGCTTACTGAAGACTTGGCTAGAAACCAATGGTCTGCACCTGTCAATTGATAAAAGCAACATTGTCTTGTTTACTAGAATGCGTAAGCCTCCTATGGTTACAGTAAGGTACAATAATATCCCAATGCCCGTTAAAAACCAGGTTAAATTTTTAGGCCTTATTCTGGATACACATCTTACTGGTTTACCACACTGTGAATATATAGCTGCTAAATGTGAACGAAATATCAACATAATTAGATGTCTTTCTGGTGTTTGGTGGGGAGCACATCCTTTTTCATTAAAACTACTGTACAACACCTTGATTAGAAGCGTATTGGACTATGGGACTTTTTTGCTGGAACCTGCTAATGTTGCTGGTCTTAAGAAACTGGACAGTGTTCAGTCCAAGGCACTCAGAGTGGTTTCAGGTGCAATGAAAAGCAGCCCTATTAATTGTCTTCAGGTGGAATGTGGAGACCCTCCACTTCATTTACGACGTCAATTTTTAGCTGATAGATTTATGGCTCGGTGTTTGCAATTTACTTATCATCCTTTGCGAAATAAACTTTCCATTCTCTCGGAAGAAGTAATTTCATCCACTTACTGGAGACACAAAGCTACTCCGTGTTTAGTTAAAAGCTTTAGAAAATACAATGCAATTGAAGCTCCCTGTCATCAATCTCAATTTCTTCCTATATTTCATTGTAATTACAGTTCATTAATTATGTCACCAAACATACATTATAACCTTAATATTTACCGTGAGGACATATGTCATAACATTAACTTTAACTTTACTATGGATAGAGACTGGAAGGGTTGTCAGCTCTTGTTTACAGATGCTTCGAAACATGGAAGAGACTCATGTGTGGGTGTAGGTGTATACCACTCCCAATATAATATCATTCAAAAAATAAAGCTTCCCCCCGAATCATCTGTATTTACGGGAGAATGTTACGGTCTATTCAAAGCTGTCGAGTATATACTTATGATGGGCTTACGGAATTCACTCATCTTAACTGATGCAAGAAGTGCCTTACAATCTTTGGCCAGATTTCCTTTCTATTCTCATAATCCTTATATTATATTTGAAACACGTGAACTTCTTTTTAGGTGTTTTACTAGGGGGTATTCAGTACATTTTGCGTGGATACCCTCACATTGTGGCATTCTGGGTAATGAGAGAGCTGATCAGTTAGCTAATGATGCCGTATTGTGTAGAGACGTTTTTCCGTACAAAAATAACTCCCAAGATCTGGCAGCTCTGCCCAGGGTTTATCTACAGGAATCCTGGGGTCAGCTTTGGTCCGAGCAATCAGTGAAAGGGAAATTTTATCGTACTATTCAGCCATCAATTTTTATGAAACCTTGGTTTAGCAAGTACAAGTTAAGCAAAAAGATTACAACAATATTCATACGTATGCGATTGGGTCACGTATGCACTCCTTCTCATCTTGCCAGGCTTGGCATTGTGCAGAACCCTGCGTGTGAATGTGGCGCTGAAGTGGGAGATCTGAACCACCTTATTTTTTCCTGCCCCCTTTATGACCACTCCTCACTTTTCCAAAGCCTTGTTTCCCTCCGAGTCCCTTTTCCCACTTCTATTTCATGTATTTTGTTTAATTTTAATGTAGATATTTATAAAACCATAGCTCTTTTTCTTGTAAATAACGATATAGCTAAACGATACACGATATAGTTAAAAAAATTTACTTATTTTATCATGTACATATTATTTCTTAGTTTATGCACCGAGTCGGCCTTTTTGTTGGGCCACCTGGTGTCGTCAAATGGTTATGTACATTTTTCTGTTGTACGATTTCCATTTATCTTGTTATTATTATATTTATTTAATAAAACTAATCTCCTTTCCTATTCCAAATTTCCTGTTGTATTATTTTATAATTTCGCGAGTAATTGATTCCTACGTTTTGATCAAATAAAATATTGTCAGTGGCAATAAGCACGAACAGTGCAATGCCAAAACCAAAAAAAAAAAAAAAAAATAAAGGTTGAGACAAACAAGAAAGAAAATTGTTTTAAATAATGTTAGAAGTTGATTTAATGACATATTTTTAACTTACCGGTGATATGAAATGTTATATTTTTTTTATTGTGCTTTACGTCGTAGTTCACGCAACCCTTCACGACACAATTTGGCATTTTTGCTTGTAAAACTGACGCCCCTCCCGAAGATAGCCGATCGCGTTCTAGTTCACTTCGATAAAGGTTAGACCACTTTGGGACCAAGTTCGAGGCGTCATTATAACATGCGATCCGCCCAGTCCTTACGAAGAAATATATATATGTCAATGATCATCATCAATGATGATGATGAAGAGATCTTTAGATCCCGCCAATTTTAATCCTGTCCTTTTTGTGTAGTGGCAGATTTAAATTGGCGCGATTATTTAAACCAAAAATAGGATTAAATATCATGTCATAATTTTAGGTCGCTCGGCCGTAATTTAATGATTTTAAAAACTGTCTTGGGCCGTACAAAATAAAAATTTCGTACAATTTCGTAAAAATTTCGTACAATTTACTTTTTCTATAGTTTGACCATTGTAGTTTATATCCATGTCTCCCGCATATAATCGTTGGTAAAAATTCATGATTTTAGTTTTTTGAAGGTTAATGATTAAATTATTATTGTCAAGCCACTTTATTAAACTTTTGATTGTATTATTAATGTCATTTACATATGATTCTTTGTTTGTACATGAAACAATTGATGTACTATCATCAGCAAATAATATCATAGGGTGAAGTATATGGCGGGGCAGATCATTTATATATAATAGAAATAATAATGGTCCAAGGACGCTGCCCTGCGGGACACCATATTTTATTTCTCTAAGAGAGGAGACTGACTTCAATTCTCTTCTAGATTTTAAACACAGAGTTGATATCTCAGTGCATTGTCTACGACCTTTTAGGTACGTTTTTATTAAATTAAGGGCATTGCCACGAATACCGTATGCATCAAGTTTGCTTAGAAGGATGTCATGATCTACACAGTCAAAAGCTTTCGACATGTCGGCGCACACCGGTGTTTTAGAGTCTACTTTTGGCATTATTTTAAGGAGAAAGACATAAATGATTGAAAAGGTTCAAAAAACCTTCCTGAGGTTCTTATTCAAAAGGTCTTTATCAAATCAGTACATCGTACAGTAGAGTAATTTTGGCAGTATATCGACCACCGTCAGAACCGTTTACACAATTCGTTTGCTCGACCGACTTCCAAAACTGTCGCCAGAGCTGAATCCCTAGTATGTCACACTCTAAGGATGCTCAATGCCCTCCTGACTACCAACCCTGAATCTGATGTGTTTGCCGACGAATGGAGTAAAATTATGCGTGCATGTCTGGTGTTCTGTGAGAGGAAGTATGCCATTTTAATTTTAATATTATCTTATATAATTTCAATTTTCAATCACAATTTTTTATAAATAAAATATGTATTTACCGAAAAATAAAGATATGTATGCGTGCTAATGGGTGAGTCGATTTAGTTGCTCGCGAGTGTATATACTTTTGAAATTTAGACAGTTTTTTTTTAATTCCTAAAGCTAGTTTAAATTTTTTTTTTCATATAAATTCCTAAAGCTCTATTAAACTAAATCTATGTTTTGTATGGAAAAAGCTATCGAATTTAAAAACTATATAATTATATGTATTGCAGTTATAGGAAATCGTAGAGAGATTCAATGTGCAATAATGAAAGCAGGACATACACTTTACAAAATATTATTTATTACTAGCGACCCGGCCCGACTTCGCTCGGGTAATAAAGTTTATATTTGCTTATATATGATTTTGCTTAATCAATTTCTCGTCCGGTAATTTGCCACACTAATATATCGGCGATAACTCATAAGATATTCATTTTATTGATATAGTGTAAAAAGCAATTTTGATCTACATTAAATCCTCAACATATCTGACGTATTTTATTGGATAAGGAATAATGCTGTACTGTTAAAAAAAGATTCGTAAATAACCCATCATTTTAATGTAATTTGTAAAAGAAATAATTGTTATTGTGGGTTATTCTTGGGAGATGGACATATGCCATCGCGGACTTTTTTGTAGATCTATAAAAGAGAAACAATCCCGCCATACATTGTATTTTTATAACTCAAAAGGTTTTGTCAGCGTTTTCGATTAAAGCTCCCAATAGGCTTAATTTTTTCCGACATGTTGAAGTAATATCGTCGTATTTTATTCAATCTACACAAAACCTTAACTTATTATACACTAAAACCTTCCTCATGAATCACTGTAGCTATTAAAAACCTGCATTAAAATCCGTTACGGAGTTTTTAAGATCTAATCATACATAGGGACAGACAGACAGGGAAGCGACTTTGTTTTATACTATGTAGTGATTACTTTCATTCATTTAGTGAAAAGTCATGAAATATACAAAAATTACGGATTTTTTGGACTGAGTTGATAGACATAGGTTCTTAGAAGATTATTCATGTAATGCATAGTTCTTAATGAAATTAATATTGTTTTAGATACCGCAAAAATAAGTGAAATTTCGTTGACCAGTGTTATCAATATATAATGAAGGTAGGTTAGGTACATAGTTAAGAAAGTAACAAGTTATGTTATGAAAATGAAAGTAGTCTGTCTGATTAGTTTAACGGCTGAAGGGAATGGATGACACTCACACTGGTTGATATGTCGTGGATAAGTGGCTAATTTTCGATAAATCTTATACATTACTAGCCTTTGAAATGACAGGCCCGTTGGTATAGTGGTCAGTGGCCCTGACTGCTATGCGCAAGGTCGTGGGTTCGATTCCCACCTAGGACAAATGTTTGTGTGATGAGCACGGTCATTTGTTCTTTGTCTGGGTGTAATTGATCTATAATATGTATGTATTTAGAAATATATATGTATGTTTATCAGTTGTCTAGTACCCATACCACAAGCTCTGCTTAGCTTGGGACTAGATGGCGTTGTGTGAAAAAAGTTGTGGAATATTGTGGAATTATGCCCGCGAGCGGTGCCGCGGGCATAATTTCTTGATTACCAAGCTAATTTCGGTGGGGAAATCATTAATAGGCTCTCCTGCTCTGGGTGGAGTGGAAACGAGTGTCTCGTCATCTGCTTGACCTTTTTCCAAATACGTATGTTGGGATCGGTTTCCAGTCTAACCGTATGCAGCTCAGTATTAGTGTTTTACATGCAGCGACTGCCCATCTGACGTCCACAATTCTGTAGCTAGGTAACACGATGACACGCCGTTTCTACTGACTGAAAATCCACCCTGTTCATCTCGTTAGTACATTCCAACTACTCCAGCAGGCAATGGCCCTGTCGGGCCTTATCTGACTGCTCTTTGAGGCGTGCGTTGGACGCCGCAGACTCGGGCATACTAATTTCCACCTTTTTTTTTCCCGGGTGGGAAAATCATCGTATAACTTCTCCCGCTCTGGGTAAAGCGGAAGGGAGTGTCAGACTTCTACTGACTAAAAACCCACCCTGTCCCTTCAGCTGCCCGTAAGTTCCGGAGCCGCGGTATCTTTTTACTACATTTCTGCAACCCCGGCAGGCTATGGCTTTATGAGGCCCTGTCACTAATGCTGACAGCTCCTTGAGGCGCGCGTGGAACACGACGCGCCGCCGACCCGGGCCTGGTCTTTGCCGGACGGTGAGCTACCCCTGCTCGCCGTCCGCAAGCCCGCGCCTACGATGGCCGGAAATCGGCTCGCGATCCCCGACGCCCAGGGCGTCTACCACGATGGCTGGGGCGCGAGGAAGAGAGTTGCCTCTCCCTCGCGCGTTCGGCCTCCTCCTTCGCTAGCATGACTGCTTCACAGAAGGAGGCGACCGCATCCCATTCCCTCTCGCTCCGCACCATGGTCTGAACCAGAGCAGGGCGAGAGAGGTCTCCGCCGCCGACCGCCTCTACAAGGACACGACGGTGCTCGAACCTCGACCGTATGCTCCACCGTGTCCTCCAGGCGGTCCTCACAATGACGACACCGGGCGTGTCCTCCCGCTGAATCCGAAACAGGTACCTACCGAAACAACCATGTCCGGTCAGCACCTGCGTCAGGCGGAAGTTGAGGACGCCGTGGCCTCTCTCCAGTCACTCCTCAAAGAGGGGACTTATCGCCGCGATTGCGGCGTGCCCAACTAATTTCCCACTTTTTTTTTTTAGTTTTTTTTTTAGCTTGGTAAAATTATCAAATAAGTCCTCCCACCCCGGGCAGGGTGGGAGGGACTGTCAGACTTTTACTGACTAAAATCCACGGTGTTCCTTCAATAACCCTTTACGTACCGGGGTCACGGTAATGGGATAAGTCCTACGACCCCGGCAGGCTTCGGCCCTCTGCAGGGGGGGCCTCGTCATGTTGCTGACGCTCTTTGAGGCGCGCGTGGAACACAACGCGCCGTCGACCCGGGCATGGTCCATGGTCAGACAGCGAGTTGCCCTTTACTCGCTGTCCGCATGCCCGCGCCTACGGTAGCCGGAGATCGACGGCCGACGTCCGACGCCGTGGGCGTCTACCACTGCGGCTGGGCTGGAGGGAGGACGCCGTCCTCTCTCATACGGCCCGCCTCCTCCTTCGGAAGCATGACTGCTTCGCAGAAGGAGGCGACCGCTTCCCACTCCCTCTCGCCCCGCAGCATGGCCTCGACCAATGCCGGGCGCGAAAGGTCTCCGCCTATCGCCGCCGTGAGGACACGTCGGTGCTCTGCCCAAGCTGGGCAGTCCAGCACCGTGTGCTCTACTGTGTCCTCAGGGCGTCCCTCGCAGTGGTGACACCCAGGCGTTTGTTCCTTTCCCATCAGACACAGGTACCTCCCGAAACTTCCGTGTCCGGTGAGGACCTGCGTCATGCGGTAGGTCAGGACGCCGTGACGCCGATCTAGCCACTCCTCAAAGAGGGGTCTTACCGCCGCAATTGCGGCGTACCCGGCCGTCGGTTGCGACAGTGGAGACACTTCTTCGTGATTCTGTTCTGTTACTTTCTGAGTATTGACCACTCAATCTCAATCCAAGAATCGCTACTACATGCTTCTGATATCCTAGTAGCTGAGGGATTTATTGTTTTTTTTTTTTATTACGGATGCGTAAGCGATGCTAGCTCAGTAGATGGCTATTCAGTCTTTATTTACGGTATATCGACCAAGTGTGGTTGGTACTCGGTATGTCTAGTAGACTGGCAGTAAGGGACATTGAGGGATGAGGTCGTGGATTTCCTGCGCATACTCTTCGAAGTAGAATCTGTAGAAGCAACGTTTCACCGATGAGTTAGGTTTTGAAAGCTTGCGCTACACCTGCCGCCCACCTGGAGCCTTTTTCTGAAATTCTGTTCTCCTGTTACTTACTGATTGTTTGTTGCTGTATTTTCAGGTTTAACTGATTGTTGAGCATGAGGTCTCGGATTCGATTCCCAGGTTGGACAAAGAGTGCTATTGAATTTTTCTATAATATAGGACATTCTTTTTTATTCTTTTGAGAATAAGCTTGCTTTTGACTACCTTCTCACCTGATGGCAAGTGATGATATGTGATCGAAGATGAAGCACGCTTACCTAGAAGTTACTTATTCTCTCTTGACTTAAAGACCCCAGATTATAGCTATCAGGAAACAGACTACGGCAAGAAATTCCACTCCTTAGCCGTACGCACAATGAAAGAATTCCTTATTATACTATATTATGTCGGATCGCTGTTTGTTTTGTAGTCCGATGACGGGAGGTATTCCTCGAAGCGCTACCATTTTGAAGCGCACTTAATGAAGCGCTCCTTTTTTATTCCTCGGAGCGCTCCTTTTCCGATAACATGGTACCGGGAGCGCTACTAAAAGGAGCGCTCATTTTAGTATTTTAGTAGCGCTCCCGGTACCATGTTATCGGAAAAGGAGCGCTCCGAGGAATAAAAAAGGAGCGCTTCATTAGGTGCGCTTCAAAATGGTAGCGCTTCGAGGAATACCTCGATGATGGAACGGGCTTGGTGGAATTAGATTTTGTTATTACATATATCAGAAGTAGTAGTTTGGAGGTTGGCGTTGCTTCGGAAAGCATGTTAAACTGTTGGTCTCGGGTTTCATTTGAACATGTTTGACAGTCGTTACAGAAGCCACACTGGTCTGGCCAAGGGCTGTTATCCAGCTTCTAGGTTGTGGAAGTCAGATAAACAGTCGCTCCAAGTAAAATACTAGTACTCAGCTTCACCCGGTTAGACTGAAAGCCAATTCTAACATAGTTAGGAAAAAGCTGAGCAGATGATGATGAATTTTAGACTTGGAAACATTGGTATCCTGGTAGTGGAGAACGAGTCTGAGAGATTAATCTTTTCTTTTGTTTTTTAATTGATTCAATGTTAGACAGGTAAAAATAGATTGTATGAGAAAAGATATTATGTACTAGCTGTGCCCGCGACTTCGTCCGCGCGGAATAGTGACTTTCGGCAGCATTTTTAATTTTTTTGACTAATTATTAAAAAAAAAACTCATACACAAATAAGCTATTTACAATATTTTACTGCTAATAGCTTATTTAAGTACAATTTTCTAATCAAAAGTTTAAAAAATAAGTTTCAAGCTTCTAGCTTTAAAAATGACGTAATTTCCATACAAACTTTCATCCCCTATTTCAACTCCTTACAGCTCTTTTTTCTCATTAAAAAGCAGTCTATGTCCTTTCTCAGGCTCTAGAGTATATCCGTACCAAATTTCATTTAAATCGGTTCAGGACTTTAAGCGTGATTACGTAACACACAGACAGACAGAGTTATTTCGCATTTATAATATTAAGTATGGCTTTCTATTATCTACCTATTGAGTTGCGGCGAAGTAAATTGAATACACATCCTTTGAGCGAGTTTTTTTTAAGTAATTAAGGGATAAATTGTCAGTATATGTTTCTGAAGATCTAAGGAACAGCTTCGGCGATAGAGAGTGGAACGATTTGGCGGCGAACAGATGAGCTATTGTCTAATGTACCGTTTGTAAGGCCTACAAATAGTTGTTACGGGTTTGGATATTTGTGTAAGTTTATATAACGCACTCACAATATAGGAGAAATTCTTTTTTTTTTAAAGAGAAGTAGCAACGTGGATAAAATTCACATTAGTAGCAATCTTGTAATCACTCCAACTAAGCAAAATATGCTTGTGTCTGGAGTGGGTTCACGGCATTGGGTGGCGTTCGAACCCCTTCGTTTGGCTACTGACGATTGATTCCTAGTGTGGAGCAGTGTTTTTATATCATAATCACACCATAACTTATAATAGCCGATTGCGGCCAACGCGGCAGAGGCTAATTTCTAATCTAAGGGACGGCTAATCTCATAGCCCTATGGGACGGCTATCCGACACGAATAGATTACATACTACCTAGACCTATTGCGACTCTGGACTGCCTCAATGACTTTGGACTGTCTAGTGGTTGCCTTATTCTAAACAAATATTTTTGTATGTCTCTTACCTAGTGAGCAGTGGTGAAGTAAATTGTGTACCTACTTAGAGGTAGGGAATTGAACCGGAGACCTAATGGTCAGCAGTCGCGCCTACGAGTGCAAGACCAAAGAGTAGGCCAGCGCAAGTTGGCCATGCGTTCGGTTTTCCTTCCGCTTTGAGAGCTGTGGTGATGATAAAAGTACACTGACCAATGTAGACATATTACAAATGACCTGACTATCAATGTGCCTCCCTGGGTTCGAACCAATGACCTGACTCGTGAGTCGTGTCTGTAACCAATGGGTCTTTACTACTATTTCTTCAACTTTTTTTTTTAATGCAAAATTTCTAAATGCAAGTGCATAATATAACTTCGTGCCGAAGCGGCATGAAGGGATAGCCAGTTAAATTGTTCAGTAGTTTAATTGCGTAATACCAAAAAGTTAAATGTTATCACATGCAAAAACAACATTACGGTGACATGACAAATATATTGACCAGAAGGTCAATTCTCATACTTAGAAGATTTCCTAGTCGAAATATCATCTCATTGACAATGTCAAATCATACCTAACAAATAGACATATAGAGATATTTACTCTTGTATATATTATTGTACACCATAACTGAAAACAAATAAGGACTTAACAACTAAAAAGCGACCTTTTTACAGAACTAGTGGTCACCAGTGGTCGATATTCAACCCCAATGATCCCAAAATAATAAAATTAAGGTGTTTTCAATCGTCGGTAGAGGGCAGATAAGCCCTCTAACCCGCCTATATTAGACTTGGGGATGTCCGCCACCCACTTAAAAAATGGTCAGGGTGCAGCTAAATACCAGTAAATTACGTAGTGCGACTGCCTACACGATCTTAACAAAAAAGTTACAGGATAATATTTTGTGATTACAAACCATCTTTTATTTTTTAATTATCAATAAGAAATACCCACCACCAACATGCACTGGGCCGTTGTGGACTACGGCCCATTACCCTCACAGAGAGGACGCCTGTGTCCTAGAATAACTGTGTGTGAGACTAGAGAAGTGTGTGTGTGGCCTAAGTATTATATATAGGCCACACACACACACTTCTCTAGTGTGAGGCTTCCTCTGGCTGAATTATATAAAATATCCACTGGAGCGTGGACAGAACTGGCCATATATTGTTAATGTATTAAGTAAATCAGACACAATTAAGTTTTCGTAGACATATATTTCATAAAAGAGTTTACACCCACAAAATAATACGAATCGTAAAGAATTGAAGATTTATTTTATAAAAAAAAACTTATCAACATGAAAATGTTAGTGTTTCTGACAATAAACGAGTTACGTCGAAAATATTCTAACACAAAATTCTTAACCCTACAATGTTTATTAAAAACATTTTTAATTTTTTCTTTATTTTATTTCGTTATCCAAAAGATTTGCGAGATCTTTATGAAGGCACTCAATAGAACGGTTGCCTTAAAATGAGATCTAATTTTTGAAAATTCTACGCCCGTTAAAATTTTTCTAAAAACTTAATTTACGAAAAAATATCTAAAAAAATTGATCACTCCGAAATAATACGTCATATTACATGGGTAGGTACTGACACAATAATATTTAGTATGTTTTATAAATAAAGCAACTATCGTTTAAGCACCACCCGCTAGAACCTTAAAAGAAACTATGTATTTTTATTATAAAAATATAATTTTGAACGAGATCCAAACAATATCAAAAGAGAAATTTCAAAAAAGTACGTATTAGATTACATCGAATTACATAGAGCTACCTACTTACAATTAAATTTTAATGGTAAAAGTGATTATGGCTATGCTAAACTGAGAGAATACGTGAAGGCAGAAAACACAAATGCATTTCACGGGTAACTAACATTAAGCATATATAAAATAAATCAAACAATCGTCATTTTACTAATCAGTAAATTCTTAAAATAGCAGTGACACTTTTAAAATATTTTTGTGCCATTAAATTGGGTCATATGCGTACTCTTGATTTTTGTACTATCACAAATTCATGAAATACAAAAATGGAATTCCTAGAATTTAATACATTAATATCTTAATATTATGCCCGTGTACTATAGCTATGAAATGCGATACTCAACAATTAGTCTAAAATAAGACTTACAGTAGAAAAATTAAATGCTATTTTAAGACGCACGTTAAAGCAATACTTGATAACACATTGCTACACAGATATAAAAAAGAATAAAACGATAATGTACTATCGCTTGAACCTTTACACTATTATCAGAACCAATAAAAATGCCAAGGGGTCACATCGTTGGAAAAAAGTAAGATTATTGATTTAAAATAATTAATTAAAACTGATAATGTCCGCTTTTAGAAGTTAATTAATAAATAGCGACAAGCGTAGTAGATAACTAAGTATGTAGATATCTAACAGATATTTTGACAGGTCGAAAATGTCATATGATGATTGATAATATACTCGAGATGGGTGATACCTACTTACAAATGATGTTATAAGGAAACGTAATGTTGGTTCAGACGAGGCTAGGTTCGCATAAAAGTTCTAGACTGAAGCAGAAGTCAGAATTATATCTCAGTTTACGTAATAATAATAAACATAAAAGAAAAAACGCTAAAGATTATATTATCAGAGAAATATTAACGCTGCTGTGGTGTTCTCATGTACTCTGGCAATCACTTAATTACACGTTAGCTATATGTTCGGGGTCAATAGTAAAGCTATAATTATTTCTAGCCTCGTCTGTACCACACATTACAGATTGAGTAATTTATACTAGACGTAGGCACAAACGTAAAATAAAAATGTACATTTTTCACACTCACGGCACACAACACAAAAAGGGTTTGCAGTCTTCAACCGAATATCACATAGCTATAGACTCCACACTTAGGGCTCCAAGGTAATATCGCATTTTAAAATAAAGAAACGTTGCTAATTCTAAAATCAAAAATGGCCAAGAATTTTAGGGTTAACCTCTTTTTTCTAATGTCGTCATTGACGCAAATTTATGAATGAATCGAATCATTAAAATTGCGAATATTATCAGCTGAGGTTAGATAAAAGTACTTATTTCAAATATAAAACAATTAGGCTACAGTTTTCATTACAAGAGTAGGCACAACATACACAAATACTTTGATAAGAATGAAAAAGGAAAGAACTCTTGCCGCTTTTATATGAACTTTAACCTGATAATGCGTAGTTAACAAACCGTTGGCAATCTTGGAGCCCAAACTATCCTAAAACGTTGCTATGAACACCCGCAGCTTTCCACGACCATTCCGGGTATAGTCCCGTAAATAATATTATAATCATGGTCGAAATACAGCATGGTGATGCTGCTCATCCGTCGAGGAGCGCAGCAGGGCCCCCCACTTCCTTGCGGGGCGGCTAGATGGACTAAATGAGTGTGTGGATACTTCTGAAGAAAGCTGTAGGGACATTCTCCACTACAATAGTTTGCGTCGTAAATTTTTGGGGCGATGATCCAGTCCCAACCGAACTCTTCGAAGTTCACGACGAGGGGATATCGACAACAGCGGGCTTCCTTCGAGTTCTCTGTGCAATCCATGCCGATGGAGCGTCGTGTCCGCTTGTGTGAATTGTCCTTTAGACTTACTTCTATGTATGGCATCTGAAATTACAGAATATTTAGTTTTAATTGTTGTTTTTAGTTATTTATTTATAGTTAATTAAAACGGTAAAATACCAATTAAATTAATTAACATAGAAATACATATAAGAATAATAATAATTGTGATTGATTATTGAATTATATAAAATAAAATTAACATTAAAATGGAACAGTAGACACTCTAGCATACTTCCTCTCACAGAACAGCAGACATGCAAGCATAATTTTACTCCATTCGTTGGCAAACACATCACATTCAGGGTTGGTAGTCAAGAGGGCATTGAGCATCCTTAGAGTGCGACATATTAGGGATTCAGCTCTGGCGACAGTTTTAGAAGTCGGTGGAGCAAACAAATCATGACCGTCTTAAAATATCGAGTATCTTGTGTGCCTTATAAAGCACGTACGTCTCTGACATTAGATACGATTGTTCAGAACCCAGACAATTTGACTTCAGTCAAGTATGTAAATTAAGGTACAAACAACAATAAAGGCTATTATTTATATAGATACATATGAACAGCCGTTGTCCACGAGATCTCACATCATGCCACGATTTTTCGGTTTAAGTTGGCGAAAAATTATGAAAAAGATTAAAAATAGGTCAGAGGTAATTCAGACAACGCTAATTATTGAATTATAGAGTCCTCAATTTCTGCGAATTTATCTTCTTGACATGGTTTCGGGCCATATCAATTAAAAAAGATCAGTAGTGACCTTTTAAAAATATTGATTAAAAATGGCATTGATAGAGGCACTAAGGTACTGGTTACAGGGATGATGGACTTGGGAACGTCCGCCGCCCCCTATAGCATGAGAGCCCCACGGTGGCGATGGCGGCGCATATTGTTCTTCATGCGTGACCTTCTTCGGGGGGATTTCAACACCTCACTCACCCGCCTGACTTGAATGAGCCTTGTTTTTCGATGGGAAATCAACTTTTGACTCCTCCCGGTCTAGTTGGAGCGAAAGGAGAGTCAGACTTCTATTGACTAAAATCCACTCTGTTCCTACAAACGCTCTCTTGTTCGGGTGCCGCGGTATCTTGTTAGAACATTCTCGCAACCCCGGTAGGCAATGACCCTGTCGGATCCCGTCAATGCTGCTGATTGCTCTTTGATGCCCGCATGGAACACTCGACGCCGACGCTGCGTCGACCCGGGCTTGGTCCTTACCAAGTTACCTCTGGTCACCGCCCGCAAACTCGTGCCTACGATAGCCGAACTGGTCGACTAAAATCTGTGTGTTTCTTCCCTCAAAGAGCACCACAGACATTCGAACCCACAGGGTTCTCATATGACTTAACCGGTAAGGATTGATATATATTGACTAGTATTTGCGTGTTGCACGAGGTGCAAGCACATCGCGTGCTTGTGAAAAATAAAAAAGGGGGGGGGGGGGTGATGGGGGGGGGGGGGGTTGCAGTAGTATTTTGACTAAAGCATTGCCCCTCTAAATGAATCTGAAAAAAAAAATGTTCCAAGTCTCTTAATTTCCGAGATCCGCCTAAAGGGGGTGAGAAGGGGGGCGGAGGGGGGTGACTTTGAAAAATGGTTTTTACTTTACCGAGCCTCCTCTATACGAATCCGTAAAAACAGAAAAATACGGGTCTCGTAGTTTCCGAGATACGATAGGGAGGGGGGAGAAGGGGGATGAAAAGGGGAGGTTTGGCACTTTTCCCGTAGGTTTGAGAATTACTTGTTTACGAATCTGTCAAAATATACCCACCTCCCCATCCACCATCTGGGAGAACAATTATGTCAGTGAGTCAGTGGTAATTTAGCTTTATATAGTATAACTAGTATTTGCGTGTTGCGCGAGGTGCAAGCACCTCGCGTGCTTGTGAAAAAAAAAAAGGGGGGGGTGATGGCGGGAGATGGGGGGCTTTAGTATTTGCGTGTTGCGCGAGGTGAAAGCACCTCGCGTGCTTGTGAAAAAAAAAAAGGGGTGGGGGTGATGGGGGGAGATGGGGGGGTTTAGTATTTGCGTGTTGCGCGAGGTGCAAGCACCTCGCGTGTTCAATTAAAACGAAAAAATGGGGGGTGTGATGGGGGGGGGGGTCGCACAATTATTTCGACTAAAGCATTGCCCCTCTAAATGACCCTGAAAAAAAAAATGTTCCAAGTCTCTTAATTTCCGAGATCCGCCTAAAGGGGGTGAGAAGGAGGGCAAGGGGGGCGACTTTGAAAAATGGTTTTTACTTTACCGAGCCTCCTCTATACGAATCCGTAAAAAAAAAAATACGGGTCTCGTAGTTTCCGAGATACGATAGGAAGGGGGGAGAAGGGGGGTGAAAAGGGGAAGTTTGGCACTTTTCCCATAGGTTTGAGAGTTACTTGTTTACGAATCTGTCAAAATATACCCACCTCCCCATCCACCATCTGGGAGAACAATTATGTCAATGAGTCAGTGAGTGAGTCAGTGGTAATTTAGCTTTATATAGTATAACTAGTATTTGCGTGTTGCGCGAGGTGCAAGCACCTCGCGTGCTTGTGAAGAAAATCAAAGCATTGCCCCTCTAAATCAAGTATTTGGGTGTTGCGCGAGGTGCAAGCACCTCGCGAGCTTGTGAAAAAAAAAAAAAAAAAGAGGGGGGGTGGGGTGATGGGGGGGGGGGGGTAGCACAAGTATTTCGACTAAAGCATTGCCCCTCTAAATGAATCTGAAAAAAAAAATGTTCCAAGTCTCTTAGATTCCGAGATCCGCCTAAAGGGGGGGAAAAGGGGGGCGGGGGGGGACTTTGAAAAATGGTTTTTACTTTACCGAGCCTCCTCTATACGAATCCGTAAAAAACAAAAAATACGGGTCTCGTAGTTTCCGAGATACGATAGAGGGGGGGGAGAAGGGGGGGGAAAAGGGGAGGTTTGGCACTTTTCCCGTAGGTTTGAGAGTTACTTGTTTACGAATCTGTCAAAATATACCCACCTCCCCATCCACCATCTGGGAGAACAATTATGTCAATGAGTCAGTGAGTGAGTGAGTGAGTGGTAATTTAGCTTTATATAATATAATTCACAAGCACGCGAGGTGCTTGCGCCTCGCGCATCACGCAAATATAACTAGTATTTGCATGTTGCAAGCACCTCGCGTGCTTGTGAAAAAAAAACAAAAAAAAAAAGAGGGGGGGTGATGGGGGGGGGTTGCACAAGTATTTCGACTAAAGCATTGCCCCTCTCTATGAATCTGAAAAAAAAATGTTCCAAGTCTCTTAGTTTCCGAGATCCGCCTAAGGGGGGTGAGAAGGGGGGCAAGGGGGCGACTTTGAAAAATGGTTTTTACTTTACAGAGCCTCCTCTATACGAATCCGTAAAAAACAAAAAATACGGGTCTCGTAGTTTCCGAGATACGATAGAGGGGGGGGGAGAAGGGGGGGGAAAAGGGGAGGTTTGGCACTTTTCCCGTAGGTTTGAGAGTTACTTGTTTACGAATCTGTCAAAATATACCCACCTCCCCATCCACCATCTGGGAGAACAATTATGTCAATGAGTCAGTGAGTGAGTGAGTGAGTGGTAATTTAGCTTTATATAATATAATTCACAAGCACGCGAGGTGCTTGCACCTCGCGCATCACGCAAATATAACTAGTATTTGCATGTTGCAAGCACCTCGCGTGCTTGTGAAAAAAAACAAAAAAAAAAAGAGGGGGGTGATGGGGGGGGGTTGCACAAGTATTTCGACTAAAGCATTGCCCCTCTCTATGAATCTGAAAAAAAAATGTTCCAAGTCTCTTAGTTTCCGAGATCCGCCTAAGGGGGGTGAGAAGGGGGGCAAGGGGGCGACTTTGAAAAATGGTTTTTACTTTACAGAGCCTCCTCTATACGAATCCGTAAAAAGAAAAAAATACGGGTCTCGTAGTTTCCGAGATACGATAGGGAGGGGGGAGAAGGGGGGGAAAAGGGGAGGTTTGGCACTTTTCCCGTAGGTTTGAGAGTTACTTGTTTACGAATCTGTCAAAATATACCCACCTCCCCATCCACCATCTGGGAGAACAATTATGTCAGTGAGTGAGTCAGTCAGTGAGTGGTAATCTAGCTTTATATAATATTATAACTAGTATTTGCGTGTTGCGCGAGGTGCAAGCACCTCGCGTGCTTGTGAAAAAAACTAAAGCATTGCCCCTCTAAATCAAGTATTTGCGTGTTGCGCGAGGTGCAAGCACCTCGCGTGCTTGTGAAAAAAAAAAAAAAAAAGAGGGGGGGGGGGGTGATGGGGGGGGGTTGCACAAGTATTTCGACTAAAGCATTGCCCCTCTAAATGAATCTGAAAAAAAAAATGTTCCAAGTCTCTTAGATTCGTAGATCCGCCTAAAGGGGGGAGAAGGGGGGCAAGGGGGGCGACTTTGAAAAATGGTTTTTACTTTACCGAGCCTATAGGAATCCCTAAAAAAAAAATACGGGTCTCGTAGTTTCCGAGATACGATAGGGAGGGGGGAGAAGGGGGGTGAAAAGGGGAGGGTTGGCACTTTTCCCGTAGGTTTGAGAGTTACTTGTTTACGAATCTGTCAAAATATACCCAACTCCCCATCCACCATCTGGGAGAACAATTATGTCAATGAGTCAGTGAGTGGTAATTTAGCTTTATATAGTATAATAACTAGTATTTGCGTGTTGCGCAAGGTGCAAGCACCTCGCGTGCCTGTGAAAAAAAAAAAAGGGGGGTTGATGGGGGGAGATAGGGGGGTTTAGTATTTGCGTGTTGCGCGAGGTGCAAGCACCTCGCGTGCTTGTGAAAAAAAAAGGGGGGGTGATGGGGGGGGGTTGCACAATTATTTCGACTAAAGCATTGCCCCTCTAAATGAATCTGAAAAAAAAATGTTCCAAGTCTCTTAATTTCCGAGATTTGCCTAAAGGGGGTGAGAAGGAGGGCAAGGGGGGCGACTTTGAAAAATGGTTTTTACTTTACCGAGCCTCTTCTATACGAATCCGAAAAAAAGAAAAAATACGGGTCTCGTAGTTTCCGAGATACGATAGGGAGGGGAGAGAAGGGGGGAAAAGGGGAGGTTTGGCACTTTTCCCGTAGGTTTGAGAGTTACTTGTTTACGAATCTGTCAAAATATACCCACCTCCCCATCCACCATCTGGGAGAACAATTATGTCAGTGAGTCAGTGAGTGGTAATTTAGCTTTATATAGTATAATAACTAGTATTTGCGTGTTGCGCGAGGTGCAAGCACCTCGCGTGCTTGTGAAAAAGAAAAAAAAAAGGGGGGGTGATGGGGGGGGGGGTTGCACAAGTATTTCGACTAAAGCATTGCCCCTCTAAATGAATCTGAAAAAAAAAATGTTCCAAGTCTCTTAGATTCCGAGATCCGCCTAAAGGGGGGGAGAAGGGGGGCGGGGGGGGGGGGGACTTTGAAAAATGGTTTTTACTTTACCGAGCCTCCTCTATACGAATCCGTAAAAAACAAAAAATACGGGTCTCGTAGTTTCCGAGATACGATAGGGAGGGGGGAGAAGGGGGGTGAAAAGGGGAGGTTTGGCACTTTTCCCGTAGGTTTGAGAGTTACTTGTTTACGAATCTGTCAAAATATACCCACCTCCCCATCCACCATCTGGGAGAACAATTATGTCAATGAGTGAGTGAGTGAGTCAGTGAGTGGTAATCTAGCTTTATATAGTATAACTAGTATTTGCGTGTTGCGCGAGGTGCAAGCACCTCGCGTGCTTGTGAAAAAAACTAAAGCATTGCCCCTCTAAATCAAGTATTTGCGTGTTGCGCGAGGTGCAAGCACCTCGCGTGCTTGTGAAAAAAAAAAAAAAAAAAGAGGGGGGGGGGGTGATGGGGGGGGGGGGTTGCACAAGTATTTCGACTAAAGCATTGCCCCTCTAAATGAATCTGAAAAAAAAAATGTTCCAAGTCTCTTAGATTCCGAGATCCGCCTAAAGGGAGGGGAGAAGGGGGGCGGGGGGGGGACTTTGAAAAATGGTTTTTACTTTACCGAGCCTCCTCTATACGAATCCGTAAAAAAAAAAAATACGGGTCTCGTAGTTTCCGAGATACGATAGGGAGGGGGGAGAAGGGGGGGGAAAAGGGGAGGTTTGGCACTTTTCCCGTAGGTTTCAGAGTTACTTGTTTACGAATCTGTCAAAATATACCCACCTCCCCATCCACCATCTGGGAGAACAATTATGTCAGTGAGTCAGTGAGTGGTAATTTAGCTTTATATAGTATAATAACTAGTATTTGCGTGTTGCGCGAGGTGCAAGCACCTCGCGTGCTTGTGAAAAAGAAAAAAAAAAGGGGGGGTGATGGGGGGGGGGTTAGCACAATTATTTCGACTAAAGCATTGCCCCTCTAAATAAATCTGAAAAAAAAAATGTTCCAAGTCTCTTAATTTCCGAGATTTGCCTAAAGGGGGTGAGAAGGGGGGCAAGGGGGGGCGACTTTGAAAAATAGTTTTTACTTTACCGAGCCTCCTCTATACGAATCCGTAAAAAGAAAAAAATACGGGTCTCGTAGTTTCCGAGATACGATAGGGGGGGGGAGGAGAAGGGGGGGAAAAGGGGAGGTTTGGCACTTTTCCCGTAGGTTTGAGAGTTACTTGTTTACGAATCTGTCAAAATATACGCACCTCCCCATCCACCATCTGGGAGAACAGTTATGTCAATGAGTGAGTGAGTCAGTCAGTGAGTGGTAATTTAGCTTTATATAATATAATAACTAGTATTTGCGTGTTGCGCGAGGTGCAAGCACCTCGCGTGCTATTGGTGAAATCTGAAAAAAAAAATGGGGGGTTGGTGATGGGGGGGGGTTTACACAATTATTTGGACTGAAGCATTGCCCCTTTAAATGAATCTGAAAAAAAAAATGTTCAAAGTCTCTTAATTTTCGTGATCCGCCTAAAGGGGGTGAGAAGGGGGGCAAGGGGGGCGACTTTGAAAAATGGTTTTTACTTTACCGAGCCTCCTCTATACGAATCCGTAAAAAAAAAAATACGTGTCTCGTAGTTTCCGAGATACGATAGGGAGGGGGGAGAAGGGGGGTGAAAAGGGGAGGTTTGGCACTTTTCCCGTAGGTTTGAGAGTTACTTGTTTACGAATCTGTCAAAATATACCCACCTCCCCATCCACCATCTGGGAGAACAATTATGTCAATGAGTCAGTCAGTGAGTCAGTGGTAATTTAGCTTTATATAGTACTAGTACTCTCGCGGGGCTTCGCTCCCGTGGATTCTATCACGGTAAAAACATAACTCTCCTTTTTTGCAGTCGGGTAAAAAGTAGCCTATAACCTTCCTCAAGCTTCAAGCTACTTCCATACCAAATTTCATCCAAATCCACCCAGTACTTTCGAAGATTAGCGCGTTCAAGCAAACAAACAAACAAACAAACAAACTAACAAACTTTTCCGCTTTATAATATTAGTATAGATAATACAATATATATTGCCTTCAAAAGAGACTGATATCTTAGTTTGTTCATCTTAGGTTGCTTCTTAGTTTATAAGAAATTACGGGTGAAAGACTTATTAATAACCAGTTTCCAAAATATATATCATTTAAACTTTAACCCGGATAAAAGATAATAGGTATGTGTTGCAATCAAGTTCAATTGTAACATAGATTCGGCACTTCCCATTCTTGATACAATAACTTAGTCAAATAATGACTGAACACTATCTCCGGAGATACAGGCCCCATTTCTTTTTTGTTTTGTTTTTTTTTTATTGGTAATAGGCTCGCGTTTGACCACCATCTCACTTGGTAAGTGATGATGTGGTGGAAGATGGAGTACGCTTACCAAGAAGAAACCTATTCATTCTTGACTTATAGACTTCCAGGTTATAGCTATCGGGAAACACAGACTCCGGCAGGGAATTCCACTCCTTAGCCGTACGCACAATGAAAGTATTCTCAAAACGTTTTATGCGTATGGGAAAAAAAGGCGCCTGGACTTTTGGAAGAAAGACCAAGGAGTGTGGGATTGTTACCTCACTAAACCACCATTTTTATGGACCCCAATCCCCATTCTATGTGCTCATGATAATCTATCGGCACATAAAATGCTGCCCCGGTCGCTCTTAAAAGAGTGACTATGTGCTACGGCTATTAGAGTTCATCCCTGGGGAAGATACAAGCTTCCTACTTTAAGGGTAGAGAAGAGACAGGGTTTGTGTTTCGCTTATATTGCCCTTGAGTGTTATCTAACAACTATTTACAAGTCATGTTTCCCACATAATTATGTAAATGCTATTTATGAATCTGCTTAGCCTTTTACCAACTATGATGAAGTCGACTCCCAGTCTAACTTCATCAGATTACACAACTAGTGTTTTACATGGACCGACTATCTACAGTATGTTAACTAACAGAGGGCGTCCCCATTAACCCGCAATAGTATAGCATATAGATGCTATACTATATATATTTTTATATATTTTTTTTTATATTTTTTTTTTATATATTTTTTAGCATCTATAGAGATGCTAAAAAATATTACCATTCGAAAACAAAATCTTTTTTTTTTAATTAAAATATTCACTAAAAATGTTAAACTGATACGTATAAGAAACGCTCTGTACACGCGTACGCATTTTTAAATAAATTGCGACGTTGCCGTCCTTCAAGTACGTGTTACCGTCTGAGGTGATCTTTTGAGGAAAGATGCTCACAGATTTGAGTGGGCTTGTCCATACTATGTTCTTATTACACTCGTATATTAAATAGATATAAATAATATTTTGTTGTAGCTGAAATAATTGTTACCTGGTGCATAAAGAACTATGCATAGCGTGTATAATTATCTAAGAAACTACCAGCTCAAGATGATTTTTGCATATGAATGACATTGTACATTTCCATTAAAAAAATACAGTAAATATGTTGTAAAGTATAAGCTCTATTCCCTTCATTTCACTTTGAATAAACTCTTTACGATTTTCGGTTTATGATTTTGGCCAAAATTTCAAACTTTCCATTTCAGTAACGGAAAATTGTAAAGAGTTGTTTCAATGAGCAGTAACAAAGTAATAGTAAGTAGTAACAAAGTATAGCAGTGGGACATATACTTAACAACATATTTATTTATAATTATACAGAATGGGCCAAAAATTTTTGCACTTTTGATACATGAATAGAAATAAAACTACAAATGTTATTTTGTTGATAATTTATTTATCGTAATAATCATTGAATGAAAGGACATCCTCCATTTTGGTCCAAATTCGAAAATGGCGACCAAAGAAAAAAAATACAATATCTTGTTAGAACGTGTTCTCCTTAACATTTTTTTATTATGGCATCAAAACTGTGTGACCATTGCCCTCGGTTTTATTTGAGTTAAACGTCGCACACCTATTTCTTAATATGAATTGTCAAAACAAAGGATTTAGCTTGAATAGAAACTTCTAGGTAGCTGCCTTTACCTCCACGCAATATGATGCACCTACCCGCTGAACGACCTGCCCTGCTCCGCGCATCACAACTGTTACTATATTTATTAAGTTCTGAAAGCAATGCTATCGTGTACGCTGTGTGAATTACGCTAGCTCCTACTATAAGCTGTTTTGTTTTTTTTTTGTTCGTTATCATCCTTGTTAAGTTTTATTATTGACTGTTACGTGTAGCTTGGTTATTGTTTTTGTTGAGTTTTAAACTGTTATATTAAAGTGAGCCATGACGGATTTCTGTATTTTGTGTCGTGAATCGACAGAGAATTGACGAAGATACTCTTGGAGTTCTCGTGAAAGCGATCATCTTGATATTTCCCAAATAGTGACAGAAGAATTACTACTTCGACAGGTAAGAACGCAGTGCCCTTTATTTATGTCCGTGATATGTATATTATTATATGAAAAAAACCTGTATTAGCACATCATCAAAAAGACCAAGTTTATGTTTGCTTCTATTGAAAAGAAACGTGGTGCAGTATTACATTAACTGGGCTAAGGGCTGTTCATAACAATGATTTTTGTCTATCAAATACTTAGTGTTTTTTTTACTTTCACCTCAAATAGCTGCATTTTTCAACATTGTTTGAATGAACCTCATCGTCGGATACCCGAAAATATAAGGTTTCGTATATAGTGCAGGTACAGTTATTATGTGCCAGAAAGCACACGTGTATGCAATGAACACATGGAGCAAAACGTGTAGTATTTACTCCCTTTACAAGACAGCTCATCAGAAGAGTTCACTTCTGTTCAAATAATGGACATAGTATCAACATTACAGAGACATATTACTCAGGACCACATTAACTTCGAACAGTATGAAAATATGGCACCGGACGAGTTCCATGCCTGAACTGGAATACTTCAAGACCAGTTTATCGAATTGATGGAGGGTTTGCCAAGCTTGAGGTCAGTTACTAAAATAAAATATTTTTTGGCGGTAGTATTAGTTAAGTTGAGGACTGGAGACTCCAATGTTAGACTAGTGAACGTTTTCAAATGTGGTGAATCAACCTTCCAAAGGTGATTGCAGATTGGACGCGATGCGCTTTTACAGGATTTTGTACTCTTAAACCTTGGTTTTAATCACATAACACGTGAGAACGTAGCACTAAGGAACACGTTAATAGCAAACCATCTATTCGGGAATCCCTTGAACCCAGAAGTTGAAAGGAAGGTGATAACAATTTGTGATGGTACGTACATATATTTGCAAAAAAGTAGCAATTACTTTTTTCAGCGACAGTCTTACAGCCATCACAAATATAGAAACCTCCTGAAACCATTCCTCTTGGTTTGTTGCGATGGACATATTATTGAGGTAATTGGACCGTATGCTGCCGTTACATTTGACGCAGAAATCATGAATGGTATGATGATGAAATGTAAACAGTCCATTCCTTTGGTTTTTTAGGACCGGAGATGTGTTTATTTTGGACCGTGGCTTTCGCGATTCTGTGGCAAACCAAAGTCTTGTGGTTACATACCACATATGCCAGCGACAAAATACCAAAATGAAACACAACTCACGACAGATCAGGCAAACAAATCAAGGCTGATTACGATTTGTCAATGGGTGGTGGAAGTAGTGAACGTCCGATTTAAAAGAGATTTTCGGCTGTTACGAAATATTACAACAATAGAGCCGCTAAAAGATGTTTGATTACTTCAGAATCGCAGCAGCCCTGGTTAATCGCCATAATTATAATCGCAAACAAGCTCAGTTCTCCATAATGACAGCAGATATGCCAGAGTTCACAGATTTTCCTAGGCTGAGTGAAGATGATCTCTTTTTATTCGCTCGTGGCGTATACCAATTAAAACAGGCCAAAAGCTACTATGGCTAACATATCCTTCAAAACGGATCGTTTTCTATTGAGCTCAGTAATGAAATACCAAATGAACACTTGGAAGAGTTAGAAGGAACAGATCTGTGGATGATACGAGGACGACTGCAATCTCGACATGTCCGAGCTCGCCAATAGTATACCTACATCGTAATAGATAGAACATCATCCAGTCGAATTGCAATCCGTCACTATTATTGCACGTGCATAATAGGAAAAAGAACGATTGGGTGCTGTTCGCATATTATGTGCATAATATGGTACATGAGTTACGCTCGTCATTTACAGGTGTTATTACCCTCAGCTTTGGGATTAGAGAACATTATTGTAGTTCCAGACGAGGATGATTTTCTTGTTTAACCATATGTTTTGTATTAACATTCTTGTAAGACGTACGTGTATTTTTGGAAATAATAAAGGGTTCATTAACAATTGAACATATGATACAACTGTATTTTTATTTGTAGAAAATCACATAAACCACAAAAACCAAAATAACACAATAAAAAACCAGTACAGGCAGGCTGTATTATCTCAATATTGTATTTTTTAAACTATTGTAATGTTATAGCAGTACAATTCTTTTTTTTAATTCATTTCATAGAAAATGTATAAAATAAAAAAATTAACTCAAATAAAAGCGAGGGCAATGGTCCCACAGTTTTGGTGCCATAATAAGAAATGTTAAGGAGAACAAGTTCTAACAGAATATGGTATTTTTTTTCTTTGGCCGCCATTTTAAAATTTGGACCAAAAATGTATGAAACGTGGATGATGTCCTTTATTTTTTTTAAATGACATCGTCCAAATGTGCGCCGTCTCGTTGTTGGCACTCCTGAAATCGACTACGCAAACTTTGGAAAACTCGCTGACACATGCTGCGGGGAATCGCGGCTATCTCCTCGTGGATGTTTTGTTTTAATTGGGATACTGTCGTCGGTTTATTAAAGTACACTCGACTTTTCAGGTATCCCCACAAGAAAAAATCGCATGGTGTAAGGTCCAGGCTTCTCGGAGGCCATGGGATATCACCTCTGCGAGAAATTAATTTGTTCGGAAACATTTCTTTGACTACCGGTAAACTCACATTTGACGTATGGCATGTTGCTCCATCTTGATGCATCCAGGTTCTGCTGTTGTACCCTTGGAATTAAACAATACATTCTCAAGGCTAGAGAATCGCTCTAGCATAGTGTCAGCCAATAACTTACGTTGAATGTAATCATTTGGTTTCATCTCCTGCACAATTTGAAGCTTATAAGGGTGTAGTTTGAGGTCCAGATACAAAATCCGCCGTAGACTAGTTCTTGGTATTGCCAGAGCCTCCGATCGCTTACGCGTAGATGATTCTGGATCGTTCCGTACGGATATTTCGACCACTCGAATGTTCTCATCACTTCTTCTTGAACGTAGCCGCCCTGTTTGTTTAATATTCGTCATTGATCCCGTTTGCTCGAACTTCTCGACCCAAGCTTTGATCAAATTAACACTTGGACACTCACTTATACGGCGTAATCCGTATTCAATTCTAAACAGGCGTCGTACAGTAACGTAGGAATCTTTTTTTTTATCGTAAAATTGTTTTACACAAAAAGCACGCTGTTGTCCCGTGAAGCGCTCCATCTTGACTAAAATTGCATGAAGTGACGCATAGTTTCCCGCCAACTGCCCGCCCCTACCTCGAACGGTTTTCAAAAAAATCCAGTGTTGCTATTTGCCAAAATTTTTGGTCCACCCTGTATTTTAATAATGGTTGAGTTTATTCAAAGTCATGAACTATGCAAAAACAATGAAATTCTTGAACTTTGACTACAGTCTATAAGTGATAACAATATATGAAATTAGTATAACATATGTAGTAAGCAACAGCTATTTTTTTCCGTCAACAAATGTACTGTAAACTAGAGATATTAATGCTTATAATAGAGACTGTTGATAGATACTAAACATAAAGCAGAACAATTCGATAATCTTCGAATGTACTGGGTGGATTTAGATGAAATTTGGTTTGGAAGTAGCGTGAAGCGTGAGGAAGGTTAGGTTTTTATCAAGTCCACGGAAGCGAAGGCGACTGCTAGTGTAATTATACGAGTAAATAAAATTACATCCCTTTTTTGTTATCGGGCGAAAATCTTCAAAAGAAGCCTGAACTTTTGGGGAAAAAGAACAGGGAGTGTGGAATATCTCCTTCACTAAAACCACCCGGTGATCATCATCAACACATAGAAGGGGCCCCGTTACGTCTTAAAAGACCACTCCGGAGCCCCCTCTGTGCAACACCCATTAGGGCGCATCCCTGAGAACAACTACATACCTACACAATACACTATGCTCAAAAAACAACGCAAGCGATATTCGCACTAATTGGTGGCAAAATAGCTACTTATAAACGCGCGGGGTATAGGGTCGCGGCAATTACCTTCTATTTATGTTGCCTTTTAAAATTATGGGCAACGGTAATATATCTTCTGCCCGCGGCTTCGCCCTTTTGCAGTCGAGTAAAAAGCCTATAACCTTCCTAAATCATTTTTTTTAATAAATAAATATTAACTATATAGGTACCTAATAGTGTTTGGTAGTTATTTGGTATTATAATTATGTATTTGTCATATAGAAACTCATATGTGACGAGGAGACGTAGGTATATCAAGTTTTGCATGGTTGCTTGATAATTTCACAAAATAAACATAAGAAGACGGTAATACTTACCAAAGCTTGATTTGATTCAGAGCTCCGATGCGGCACAACCAAATTCATTCTATTCGTCGAGTCTTGTACTCTCACTATTATTGCTAAATTCTCCCGCGGCAGTCTGCAAAACTCCGCAACCATTTTGGTTATATTAACCTTCAACCATTTCCCAACTCTCAATTCTCTCCTCGTCATCTTCAGTGAGTTGTCGGTATATGGCACAGAAGCCTTCCCTTGGTTGTTTCTTGTGACCCTGCTGACTTGTACGTTGATGGTGAACGGCTCATCAAGGTCTATTGTGGTGTTCCGTGTCTCCAACTCCTGGACGTGCAGGCTTAGTACCGCTTCATCCAGCTCGTTCTGCAGCACGTTGTTAGTGAATCTGTAGGTGATCACTTTCAAACCCTTGAAGTTACTGTGCCGCCGTGTGTCTGTTGAGTGAAGAATGGTATGTTAGGATTGTATTGCTGTTAAGTACGGTCATCAAGTTAGCTTAAGTTTGAGCCCGTAAGTTATATAGAAACAGTATAAGTACCTACTTATTCTACAATTTTAAACTGTAATACTTAAGTAACTAGGACTAATTTATTTCCTATTCTACATGTTGTAGACTTGATTTTCCTATAAATGACCGACCTAGAAATTCTGCTATCGCAAGTTTATTTCAGGATTAGGAATAATGTTTCAATATTCATTAAAATTCACAAACTATTTCATATAACTACATACAGAAGGATCATCCATGGAATATAATAAACTAAAGCCGCCACTTTAGAAACTATATCCACGGAATCACCATAACCATACATCACCATTTACACCTCATTGTAAACTTTAATAAATAAAGAAATATTAGTCCTAATACCATACCTTTAATAACGTGATTAAAAAAAATTACTTGCTACCAAAAACGACTTTTTAAATTTTTGTTTAATAAAAACTAAAATTTAAAAACTTAATGAATATAAAGTATTTTTATAATCACTTTCTTTGTTATAATTTTAAATAAGAGATAATTTTTTTAAATATTTGTGTTATACATTTTAATAGTATAGACAAAATTCTTAATTGAATATTTTCAGTGATCAAATAGCGTGGACAATCTTCTGGTCTTAATTACAATATAATTGATCACTTTTAAGATACAGTAATATTCAGAAATAATGGCTGCTCCAATTTTGTATTCTTCTTATTTCACCACCATGCTCAGCCGGGGCAGCATACATCTGAAAAGAAGAGAAATTCTAATGAGACACTTAGATTAAAGATGTTGGATGTTGTAGCTTAGTTTGGGTTGCGTTTTTAGTTACTTATAGTTCAGAATTTTATACATTGTAAACCCAAATGACTTATTAGAAGCTTGTGATTATAATTTAGTTGTTTATGTTTTTTAAGTAATCTCATTCAGTCGGCCAAAATGACTTACTCGGATGGATATACAGTGGTGGTCATATAATTAAGAACGATTTGCAGTACCAGACATTTTTTAAAAAACACATGCTTGTGTACTTTTATGTTCCTTCTCAAAAGTAATTATTTATGTTATGAAATAGCTACATGGATAGAGTAAACGGGATTAAGAGTAAATATTAAATTCACTTACTATTTACCTTACAAATTTAATTTATTATCGACAGTTACAATTTCGAATAGTAATAAAGCTGGACAAATAATTAAGAACGATTCATAAATTGCTCTCGTGTTTCAGTAGATACTTAGATTTTTAAAATCTCATTAAATAAGATGGTGATAATATTAAAAATTGCAATATAATACATTTTATTCTAAGTTAATAGTTTGTAGCGTGTCCACGGCTTTTGATGACCGCCTTACACCGGCGAGGATTTTACTCTATCAATTTTTGACATTTTTCAAGAGAAATAGAGCGCCATTCTTCTAAAAATACGTTGTATAACTAACTTAGGTTACCACACCGTCGATTTGAAAACTTTTTCTTAACTTCGCACCAAAGATGCTCTATGGGATTTAAATCTGGACTGTTTGGTGGCCAATGTAAGACAGAAACTGATTGAGATGTGAGGAAGACCATGCGTGCAGTGTGCTTGGGATCATTGTCGTATTGAAATGTCCAACTAATCGGAAGCACGTCTTCAGTATATGGTAACATTGTTTCTTCCAGTATATTTTTGTATTGGAATTGATCCATGTTTCCTTCTATCAATCTAACAGGTCCAACACTATGACCAGAGAAGCACCCCCAAATTTTCACATTTCCACCACCATGTTTTAATGTCACTTTTGTATACTTGGGGTCGAATGCTGTATTGGGAGGGCGTCGAACATATCGTTTCCCATCAGAACATACTCTGTTAATTTTTGTCTCGTCTGAGAAAAGAACATTTTTCCAGTCTTACTGTCCAGTTTTCATACCCCCTAGCAAATGCAAGCCGGGCTTGCCTATGACATCGTTTCAACATGAGTACTTTTCTTGCTACCCTTCCGTTCAACTTAGCTTCTACCAAACGCCTTAGACCCCTTAAAAGGGTATTGTCATGCCAAACGCACGATATTTCTATCGTCTCGCCGAGATGAATTTCTCTGTTTAGGTACACGTGATATATTTGAAGTTGTTTGATACGTGTTAAAATGCTTCACAGCGTGGAATATCATCGTTTTTGAGCACTGCAGGTGATCGGCTATCTTTTCATATTACCAATTCTTATCGCAAAGTTTTATTATCACTTCCCTTGAAGATTCATCGCAAATTTTATTTTTTCCCCATTTTTTTATGTGATATAATCAACTTCTTGACTTTTACAGCACTAAATGGCGTCAAAATTAAGCGAAAAATAATGGCTTAGTTACAGAGTGTTCTCTTTTTAAATTTGAATAAAAAAATAAACTATCCAGCGTTCTTAATTATGTGGCCAGCCAGTAAGTTTGCAATAATATGTTAAGGTTTAATGTAAAACATTTATCTATATATTATTAAATTAATCATGTTATAACTGTGTGCTACGACAATGTGGAACAATTTTGCGATACCGAGGGAGACACAAAAAGACATGCAAAAAGTGTAATTCTCGTAAGTTTGAAAAAAAAGCTTGTTTTTAAATAGTCGTTCTTAATTATATGACCACCACTGTATATCTAAAGTTTCTTATTCTTTTTGTGTGGTATTTCCGGTTGCGTTTTTGACATGTCAAGTTCACTTTTTGCAATTGATTCTTCAGTGCATATCTGACTTAGATTATTTTCAAATATCACCCCGACTTCTTAAACGCATATGTATAGACATAAATACTAATAATTACAATATGTCGAAAGAGTTAGGAGCAGTAATGGTCTAGAGGTAACGGACCCGACTTACGAGTTGTCGGTCGTGGTCTCAAACCCAGAACATTACTTTTTGGTAATTTATATTAACACTGCTCTGAAAACTGCAGGAAAATATAGTGTGTAAAACTAGCATATCTTAGGACCAGAAATTCGAAGACATGTGACATACACCAACCCGCTTGATGGATTACGAACCATTCCCTCTCATAGTGAGGAAGGAGTGCTGTGTGCCAGATTTGGGGTCATTATAGGCTGATTAGATTATTTTGAAAGAGTACGAAGTGCTCTGCAAGGACTACTCATTATATCGCTTTGATCTTCTATGCGTTTTCATTAAGCTTCCTTTAAAGCTTTCAAGAATTGGGCCGAACGGTTCAGACCAAAGGTTCTCACACTTTTGAGATATAATAAAAATAATAGTTCTCCTAGCCGATTTCAACCACTGTGGCTAACCTCATAATGGATTAGCCAGCTGCACATGTGATATTATAGTGCACAAGTCCAGCGCAGGTATAGATGCACTCTCTGTTCCTATAATCTCATTGTCCGATGGGATGGCAATCCGAAATATGACCTTCCTATTAGGTTTCGCCGGAATCTTCACTTATTTTCTCTACTTTATAATGTGCTCTTTAATCCTTTTACTCCTTTTTATCTTAAGGAACGTTTTCAGTTCCTCTGTGACACACATTATAGATCCTTGAAATCATCGGAAAATCTAGAGTTAAGTATTTGTATGCAATCCACTTCTTTCTTTGACAAATCTTTTACTATACAAGCAGCTTGTTTGTGGAATGCATTACCCATAGAAGTGAGGCGTGCTCAAACGCTACCAGCGTTCAAAAGAATGGTGAAGGAGCATTACCTCTCCCTGTAACATTTCCCCTTCTTTCTCAATTATACATGTAATATTTATTAGTATATGATTTTGGTATTGTATGTATTTTATATTATTATGTTCAATTAATATTATGATGTTTGTACACATACATCCTATCTCCTTTAAGTTTGTCCATCCAAAGGTTGTCTGTAAGAGATCACCCTGTGCGATAAGACCGCCCATTGTGCACTAGTTTAATTTTTTTGTATCCATAGAAATATTGTAAGATGTACAATAAAGTATATAATATAACTGAGATATAACTGGTGCTTTTGTAATGTTTTTTTTTACCAAAATATTCCTTCCTTCGTTACCTTTTGTTAGAAGGCAGTTAATATTATACATACTCGTATTTGTAGTACATACAATGTTATTATGGAAACATTAGCTAAATAAGCTAGCTTTTGAATCCTGAATTAAACGTATTTAATTTAAACTGTCTCTACATCAGAATCGAATACAAAACACATTGGTGATGAAAATAAAATTTTGTTTTGACGATATTGTCTGTAATCATTGGATTGGTTTATGAAAGATTGCTACTACAGCATACAGATATAATAATAATAATAATATTCCACAACTTTAACACAACGCCATCTAGTCCCAAACTAAGCAGAGCTTGTGCTATGAGTACTAGACAACTGATAAACATACATATATATTTCTAAATACATACATATTATAGATAAATTAAACCCAGACAAAGAACAAATGATCATGCTCATCACACAAACATTTGTCCTGGGTGGGAATCGAACCCACGACCTTGCGCATAACAGTCAAGGCCACTGACCACTAGACCAACAGGCCTGTCATATAATGCGTACACACACTAATAAGCGGCAAAAGCATATATATAGCTTCATAGGTAATGTCGTATGTGTTACATAATACCTATATGTTCAGCTGTTTTGTAGGATAAAGTTTTAATTATAAAGTTTTTTTAAATTTTGAAATTCTCGCGTTTGACCACCATCTCACCTGATGATAAGAGATGATGTGGTTGAAGATGAAACACGTTTGTCTAGAAGTAACCTATTCATTCTTGACTTAAAGATCCCACGTTATAGCTATCAGAAAACACAGACTCCGGCAGGGAACTCCACTTATCAGACATCGTGACTCCTGCATGGAAACCATTTTAAGTCCTTGGTCTCGGCTGCTATTATTTTTTTTTTTGGTTTCTGTTGCCGCTTTCGCGGTCACAAAATTTCCCTTAGTGGGCCTAGGACTCTTGGTCTCTCTATTTTTTCCATCTTCTGTCGTACAATTTTTTGGCACTTTTCTGTGCCCTTTCCTTATTAACTATCTCTACATTCTACGTTCTTCTTCTATGCTTTCTTTCTATCCTCGGCTGCTATTTGTACTAGTCATTACATGTAATAGCAGTCTGAGGACTTGAAGCCAGTCTTGCAAAGGTTAACCAGTTACTGGGATGTGCAGGTTAGATAGGCAGACGCACCATTTACTCTGGTTAGACTGGAGGCTAACCTCTACATAAATATTTGATTAAAGACTAAGCAGATAATGAATTCAATTAGTATTACTTAGATATTGTCATCAAAGCGGGCCCTTTCAGAAAGAAAAAACCAGCGCTGCGGTATTTTTTCTTCAGTATCCCGTAATAACGGCCCTAATATGGCCTCGCCTATTATGTTTCACATATACGAAAGGAAATTACTCGCACATCTCAGAGAGAGATTCTAGCTTACCTGTACTAAGATTAGATTATTAACATACTTACAAACATTGTTTTTTTCCTTATATATCTATGTATGAAGAAAAAGCAATGTTTTTAAAATTAGATGCGTTCTTAAACCATCTACCTATCAAATTTTAATGAAAGTTTGACTGGGTGATCAACGGACGTGCGAGAGTTTTCTGTCCAAAAAAGCGTGTACGAAAAATTGCAACGCATGCGGAGTACAGCTAGTCTAATATATAAAAATCTCGTGTCCCAGTGTTTCTTACCGAATTCTTCCGAAATGGCGTGACGGATTTTTATGATTTTTGTGTATATTTGATAGGTCTGAATATAGGTCGAGGGCTATTACTTTTACACTACAAATCATTTATTTTCAGCTAGTATGTATATGAAAATTATTTGCCACGCGATAGTCTCGCAAAGCCCCAAATATGGCAATTTTGTTCTATTTGACGTAACACACGCATACACATAAATATGGTTACAACGAAACGCATTTAAGTGGTAAGAGTTAAACGGGTCATCAATCAACAATATATTTATGCCCCTTCAGACGGAAATTATACGCACGGAGGAGTATGAAATTTACCACAATTAAAGTTTATATCGACAAAGAGTGCAGAGAGTTTTTTTTTATTTAAAAAAAGGTTCGCGTTTGACCACCATCTCACCTGATGGTAAGTGATGATGTAGTCGACGTTGGAGCACGCTTACCTAAAAGTAACCTATTCAGTCTTGACTTAAAGACTCCTAGGTTATAGTTATCGGGAAACACAGACTCCAGCGGGGAATTCCACTCCTTAGACGTACGCACAATGAAGGTATTCCCAAAACGTTTTGTGCGTATGGGTGTGATGTCCACCATGTAACGATGGCGCTTCGCCGTTTGTCTCGTAGTCCGATGATGGAACGGGCTTGGCGAAATTAGACTGTGTAATTCCATCGCACACTCCGCGAAATGTAACCGATAGAAAACCGATAGACTTGCAACTCGTCGTCGATGTCAAGGCTCTGGAGCTTTGACTCGACCAGTGCATCGTTGCCAATGAGCCTCTTGGCCCGCTTCTCGATAGACTCAAGCGCGTCCAGTTGGTATTTAGCAGATCCATCCCAAAGATGAGAACAGTACTCCATACACGACCGAACCTGGGCTTGATAGAGATTAAGCAACTGTTCGGGTGTGAAGTACCGTCTCACCTTTGATATACTTTTAGAATTCACTAAAATTATTAAGCTTGAGCTTGGACACCTGACCGACTACTTGTTAATAAACACGTCTACTTAGCTGAATTCTTGCGAACGTGCTAACATCGGACTACAAGACAAGGGCAATGCCAGATCCTTACAAGGTGGACATCCCACCCATACGCACAAAACGTTTTGGGAATACGTTCATTGTGCGTAGAGCTAAGGAGTGGAATTTCCTACCTTTCTCAATAGCTATTTCTTAGTAATATTTAAGATAAGAGTGAGTAGGATACTTCTAGGTTAGCGTGCTCTATCCTCGACCACATCATCGCTTGCCATCAGATGACATGGTGGTCAAACACGAACTTATCATCAATTAAAAAACAAAATACCAGATACCACGAGAGATACATGGTAAATGCGAACGGAAATCTTGCATTTAATGAGATAATTAATTCTGTCATTGGATTCACGGATGCCTTTAATTGCATTACTTTGTGTAGCAAGTTAACTGAAATTGAGATTAAGTTTAAAATTTGCCATTTTGGTATTTAAAAATCTTTTTGTTTTTTTTCAATAATTCTTACACAGCACAGAATTGGTGTAAACAAAAAGGCTATTTGAATGAGTTTAAATAAAATCTGGGGCACCACTCTTTCAAATTTCTGGACAATTTTTCCTTATTCTTTATGTTTTACTATTCAAGCAGCTCGTTTGTGGAATGCATTACCCATAGAAGTGAGGCGTACTCAAATGCTACCAGCGTTCAAAAGAATGGCGAAGGACAATTACCTTTCCCTGTAATATTTCCCCTTCTTTCACAATTATGCATATAATATTTATTAGTTCATGATTTTTGTATGTATGTATGTATTTTATATTATTGTGTTCAATTAATATTATTTATGATGTTTATTTATGTACACACATGACACTTACACACTTACGAAAAAATATAAATACAGACAAAAGAGCACAAAGGTGCTGCTTATTTCGTAAGAAATTTCTTCCAACAGACCTGCGACAGGAGGGTTGAAGAGGAGATGATAGACACAGTGTGAATAAATACTAATTACGACAAATTAAACATACTTAGCTAATAAATTAAACTATAATGATATAATAAACAAATATAATACATAGAGTTAAAATACATATTTATATTAATGCTATAAAAATATATACCTATAATAAATATATAAAATCACGGGATGTTATCTTTGACTAGCTTTTTGAAAGTACTGATGGATTTAGCTATTTTGTACAGTGACAGCCCTAAATCTATCTTCTTTAGTTTTGTCCATCCCAAAGGCTGGAAGAGATCGCCTGTGCGATAAGACCGCCCATTGTACACTAGTTTTACTTTTGTATCCATTGAAATATTGTAAGGTGTACAATAAAGTATATAATAAATAAATAAACCAGACAAAATAAAACAGGAAAAGAAGGCAATGTGACAGAAGAGACGCTGACGTGAAAAAAAAATAGCTGGCTCTACTTGGAGGATACACACTGAACTGCGCACTGTGGCAATCTCTCTCTATGCGGGAAAGAAAGACGATATGATTATCATTCCGCCTATAACGTTCCCACTGGGTCACAGTCCACCTCTCTATGAGAAGTAATGGGCCGTAACCCACTACGCGGCTGAATTCGGGTACCAAGATGTCACACAGTGTTTTCCTTGACAGATCTGATAGCAATGGTGATGATCAATGATCGGAATAGGTAGACTGACCGCAAAAATTGATGTTAATATGGATATTCCATGGGATTCTTAGTAATACTACGGGATTTTATTAAATTTCTTTTTTTTGTCAATATGTACAAAATAAATAGTTTGTATGGTAATATGTTTTTGTACAACTTCAGAATAAAAATTTTCTTGAATAAGAAATTGTTACTTAAAAAATATATGTGGTTTAATGAATCGAGTTTATCTATTTATTATACTATCCTTAATCCCGTCATTCTTATATTTACCCGCCAGAAATGAAGTGTAATCTTTCAACAGTCCCGAAGGCGAGAATAGTTTTTTTATGATTTTACTACTTAAAAACCAAATCCCGGGACTCGGGGAATATCCATATTATTCTAACCTATGGCAAGTACATAAAACAGCTCTACCTATTCCGATCTATGGTGATGATATAACTTACACAAAGTAATGTGCCGACTGGGTTCGATATTAAACAAAAATGTATATTATCATGTAAAATTGTTACATAAACGCTTTGTTATTTTAAACAAAATCTAATTGCCGACGGAATAACAGCGTAATTTATATGTTAAAACACAGATAACCTATAGAGAGATTCAGTGAATGGACTCTTTTACGAGTCATTTTGCAATGTAAATTGTCGAAATTGTTATTACGAAATTCTTAATAATGACTTACAGGTAAGGTCCAAATGATCCAGTCAAATATAATATATGATTCCTACACATGTTCAAAATGACGGAAAAATAATCAAGACTTGTATTTACACCTGATCGCACTGACCTACGCGTGAACTTGGCATGGAAGATGTCTTTCACAAGTAGCAAGGTTGATCATGATAAAAATATTTCGCAAACCTGGTCATATGGTTAGCAATAGTACAAATTCTTAGATTGTTTAACAACAGAAAAACGAAGAAAGACTTGAAATCTCAATTGTCACGGTCTTACTTAATAGGTAAATGTTTCACTTTACCGACCGACTTAACGTATCCTAATTATATAATAATATAATCTTCACAAAATTTAAATTAAAAACAATTTGAAATAAAGTAAAATAAAAATACAAACGCTCACAAAACCTAAAAAGCTTACCCAAAATTAAAATCACAACTGAAATTAAAAAGCACGCACTAACTTTGAAAGCTCACTAGCAAACAAACCCATCTTCGTGCTAGCCACTCTTCCCACTAGGTACAGTTTAAAGTTCGCGAACTGAACAGGTGCTAAAGACTCATCTAAAAATAAAGAGTTCGTTCATCTAGATAAAGAAGGCCGATCCCTCCCACTGCGGATAGCATCATCACGATATTTCATGGATAATATTTTAGTTTTTACCAAACTTTTCGACGTGTATACTGCGAAATGTTCGCAGCTTTGACAGGCTGTATATAAATCTGTCGTCGGCTGTTTACAATTAAGTTTTTGCGTTTTGTTGATACAGAGCAGGTGGTTCTGGTTAAAGCTAATGTTAGAATGCCTGGAATAATCTGGGTTTTAGGATTCCGTAGTTGAATGTTCTAACGAGATATCGCGACCCGGAAATCGAAAGTATCTGAAGGAACACAGTGGGTTTTTATTGAGGAGATATCTGATCCTCCCTTCTATTGTAACATTTTTCCACGAAAAAATAATACACCATCTTTTGAAATTAGTTTAAAAGGAGTTACTACTGACAGGACGCAAATGGACTCAAATTGTTTCAAACTGAACTGCCTAAGACAAAAAATGAAAAAGACTGTAGAGGAAAGGGCATTTATATTTCAAATACGAATTGGAAGGCTCAAATTTTATAATATAGTATAATAATATTCCATAATAAAACACACACACAACACATAAAATAAAATAATATTTGTAAAAACTGAAAACTGAAAACTTTCACGCACAATGGTCTCGTGCAGAGACTAAGTGCGGAAACCAAACTACAGAAGAAGAAGAAACTGAAAACTTGTTACCACCAAAAAGTGCAACACACACTTTGCCAATCACTATGTGCATCCCGAACGCTCTTCACTGTAAAATATTTAAGCGCACCAATTTCAAAGAAAATTTTTAATCTTTTTTATGCACCCTGCGCCTAGTTACAGCTGAAACGCGTAGTTTTACCAAATTAATAATCAAAATCCAGCAAGAGGATGTGTTAGCTAAACATCCAGTAATTTATCTGTGAAAGAATTCACGAATGTAGTTCAACGGTTGTTTTAACTGATTTATTTTACTTACCAATGTGTCAGTAAGAAATCTACGTGCTTTCAGTAAATTATAAAGCAGAGATATGGGATTAAAACGTTTTCCTTGTGTTTAAGCACAAATTAAAACATTATGGACTTACGTACCTATTCTTGATTTGCCTTGTGGGGGAAACCTCGAAAAGGCGGATGGTTTCAAGTGAGGAGTGTGGAATTTTTGTCTCACTAAAACTACCACCGGTGGAGGATCGCTGATGCGTTGGACCAACCTAATAAGACCATGGTGGGCGGGCCTTTGCATGAGTGTATTTATTAATTGTATTTGCTACCTTATTGTGACTGTGTTAAGAATTGAAATATCTATACTCCACGTTCCTGAGTTTAAGGCGGTGCGCGCACTGCCTTGCGGTGGCCGCAATTGCGGTTATTCTACCGCACCGGTAGAATAACCGCAATCCATCCAATCTAGCTCCAATAGCCAGAATAACAATTATTGCATCACTTTGGGTGTCTAGATTAATATTAAATTAAATAAAAGTTTGTACTTATGATATTAATTATTTACGTATTTTCACTATTACGTATACGTATATGTATTACGTATTGACACTACGAATGCAAGAACCCTGGATAGCACACAACAATCTTTGACGGATTTCCTGAGCACAGCAAATTAACGTTGTTTATGAAAAAATAAAAAATAACCTTAAATAATAGATTCGTACAATGGTGTGTGTAACGTAATAAATGCGGTATCTAGGTAATTTATTTTGCTAAGTTCTGTTTTAGTTGTAACAGTTACTTTTATCAATACAGTGTGAAATTTGTATAAAAATCTGTGTCGAGTGCTAAGGCCGGCCGCAGACGTTCGGTTTCCTGATCAGGAATTCTGATTCGGAAACCTGAATGCTCTACTTACATACAAAATGTTCAACAAGGCGCACACTATTCTTATTTTTTCCGGACGGAAAAAAACCTGACGTTCGGTTCGATGCGTTCCGGAATGTAAGAACGGAAAAAACCTGATGACGTCATTCCGAACGCAGCGCTGGCGTACATTTTGGCTCGGCCGCCGTACACGCACGGAAATTTCATTTCAGATTAGTGTTGCCAGACAGATTTCTCGGTATCCATACAGATTTTCATCATGTCATACCGATAAAAACTTGAGAGTGAACGCCATAGATCATCAACTCTTGCCATAAGTTCTGCATTTTTATTGTGCCTACGCAGTAAATATAAATTAAGTACATTAATGAAGTAAAAATAATATATTTCGTAAAGGAAACCGGACGTCTGCGGCCTGCCTAATCATCAGATCAGGTTTCCTGATCAGGAATTCAGATTCGGAATTCCGTGAGACTAGCGCATACGTCCGGTTTTTTTAATTCGGAATTTTACGTATAGAGACCAGTGTTACCAACTTAGTTCGACCCCCCTTTAGTGGTGAAATGATGCTTTTAGTGGTTGAGACTTTTAATGATGCTTTACGAAATATACTATTTTTACTTCATTAATGTACTTAATTTATATTTACTGCGTAGGCACAATAAAAGTGCAGAACTTATGGCAAGAGTTGATGATCTATGGGGTTCACTCTCAAGGTTTTATCGGTATGACATGATGAAAATCTGTATGGATACCGAGAAATCTGTCTGGCAACACTAATCTGAAATGAAATTTCCGTGCGTGTACGGCGGCCGAGCCAAAATGTACGCCAGCGCTGCGTTCGGAATGACGTCATCAGGTTTTTTCCGTTCTTACATTCCGGAACGCATCGAACCGAACGTCAGGTTTTTTTCCGTCCGGAAAAAATAAGAATAGTGTGCGCCTTGTTGAACATTTTGTATGTAAGTAGAGCATTCGGGTTTCCGAATCTGAATTCCTGATCAGGAAACCTGATCAGGAAACCGAACGTCTGCGGCCGGCCTTAATGATTAAGTTTCTTATCTACTAAATACACACATCAAAAGTGTCTAGGGATCAAGCATTTTTATGCGGATTTCTTGAGATTGAGATGTGGCTTTGTAATAAATTTATAATTTTATAAATTTATATGGATCCTTTTTGGTGCATTTCATAATTTGAAACAGGAACTGTTAATCAAATTCGAGTAAAAGATGAAAATCAGCTGTCAATATTTTCCCTATAAAAACATACAACGCATTGAAGACATTATTAGTGCTACTGTTTCCCTACTACTGATTAAAACCAACGTTATTATGGAGCGGCGACGTCATTTAAGCAGGGAAGAAATGCTCAGAGCCGTGGGAATGATAGAAGCTGGTTCCCGGCAACGTACTGTGGCTTTAGCTCTGAATACAAGTCAGAGTGTTATCAGTCGACTTTGGACACGTTACCGAAGTACTGGTACCGTGGCTGAGCGCCATGGAGGACGGTATCGCTGCACCACACGGAGACAAGACCGATACATTCAAATCTTAACTCGAAGAGCTCCAACAATAACCGCCATGATGTTAGCCGTGAGGCTTCATCACTCTTCAGGGAACTTAATTAGCGACCAAACAGTCAGAAACCGCTTGCATGAAGTGAACCTTCATTCCCGAAGATCGCTACGGGTACCACCTATAGCAATGCACAATCGTAGGATTCGATATCAATGGGCTCTTGAACACAGAAATTGGGCAGAAGAACAATGGCGTTTCGTGTGCTTTTCTGATGAGTCTCGTTTTGGTATGAGACCGGATACAAGACGTATACGACACTGGAGAACCCCTGGACGCCAACAGCGATTAAAATCCTGCCAGGAAGTCCATCCTTATAGTGGTGGAACCATCATGGTATGGGCGGGTATTTGGATCGGCGGAAGAACTGAGTTGATTTGGATCAGAGGCAACCTCAACGCTCAAATTTATGCTGAGACGATTGTATCTGACGTCATCGTTCCTCTACAAGTGCAAATCGGTCCCTTATTTCAGTTAATGCATGATAATGCACGACCGCACACCGCAAGAGTTGTAAGACAAACTCTCGCCGCAGCTAACATCAATGTCCTGCTCTGGCCTGCTCAGTCGCCAGACTTGAACCCGATTGAGCATGCATGGGATATGCTACAGAGAAGAGCTCTGCCGAATATGGAGGGTATCCAGTCGCAAGAAGACCTTTTTTTGTTGTTGCAACGAACATGGGCGGCCATTCCACAGCGTGATTTGGATGAACTCATTTTGAGTATGCCAAACCGATGTTCTTGGGTTGTTAGTGTTCGCGGTAGAAACACGGATTATTAATTGTTTAAGTTACCCAATAAAATTTTAAAGAAAACTGTTATTTCAGTCTTTTTTTCGAACTTTAACGTTAGTGGTTCAAATGTCAAAAATCCCTTTATTAGGAAAATGGCAAATTTCTTTATTAATGCAAAGGTGACTTGGTTTATCGTTACTGTGACAAACGAAAACACTTTATTTGATGAATCCTTAAAGAAAATTTTAATTAATATCAATCAGGAGAAAAGTTATTGCAAAAATATATGTTGATCCCTAGACACTTTTGATGTGTGTACATAAGTGATTTATGTATAACATTGTTCCTGGTTTCTATTTAAACTTATACCTTCTACTAAAAATAAAATATGATGATTACTATAAGAGTAAAGAAGTTTGCCTGTTATAGTAGAGTAATTAATTGAGAATTGGTACAAAACAAAGTTAAATAAGTAGTCAATTTACTATACTACATAGTTATATTTCAGAGCTTTTTGTTGTGGCGTGTAAGTGCACCAACATGTCGATATCGCGAGGCGAGCTACATCGGCCATTTCAGCATTTACTACGTGTTGACCACGACTACTCTCGCAAGAGTGATACGACTGAGAAGAAGAAAATCACCCAGGTGGTTACCATCAGCACTTAGTGGAAGCCACAGGTCATCTTAAGAGATTGCTCCGAAGCAACGTGCAACTCGTATCAGGGCACTTCCCTGAGGAAACTGTTAAAATAAGTCTCTCCTGAGCCTCACTTTGCATGGTAGCACTTGACCACTATGCCACTATTCTCTCTGGGGTCACTTAATGGGCGACACTCTGAAAGCGGATTCTTGGGGTTGTGGGGACCCCAAACACATGCTTGCCTCGTGGACTTACGCACCTATCGTAGAAATACATGCATCTTCATGTTTAAGGGGTATAGTGGGAGTTTAATTTTAATAAGTTAAGGACGAGGCCGGCCATAAAGCAGCCAATTTAAACTTGGACTGGGCCGGAAACGTTCATGGGAGTGAATCAACCACAACGTGTCCCCGAAAATGTTATATGATATTTTGGCACACCGTGTTTAGAGATTAATGGAAGGAAGAAAGGCAGGCCTGTGATTTGAATGATGATGATTATATTTATTTTTGAAAATTGGTTATAAATACCACTTCGACATGTCATTTTTGCCGTTTTAAGTTAAACTAGATGAGGCCGGTGTTTCTTAACTGACTACTCTGAAAAGAAACACCGTAACAAAGTCAGAGATCTAGAAGCATTAGTCAGTTATCGTGTAGCTCAACTTAGAACATAACGACGCCTTAGAGTGAAAACCTCGTAAGTGAAAAAGGAGTAACTTTTCAGGAGGAAGAAAAATCTGCGTGCTTTAAAATTTTTGTACGGTTTCTTTTATGTTTTATTTTTTATTGATTTATATGTAAATTTATCCCGTTTTTATATCCAGAACTGTTCGATATTATGTATAATATGAAAATTATTATACATAATATCGAACAGTTCAGAAATGCATAATCCATGGCCTGATTACGCTAAACTGACGACGCGATGCGAGTGTTTACGAGGTTCTCATTTACTTTCATAGATAGCGTTTCGGGTATCGAATGAACATTAGTGAGATCAGGATGTGCGTTGCCAGGATTGCTTTCTGGCAACGCAATAAAAAAAATTTGGACAAAAATGTACTCCCGAGGTTTTCACTCTAAGGCGACGATAAGGAGCTCAATTATTTGACGAAAATATCAAAGTAAGGACTGTATCGAACATTTTATTTTAGGTTCCCGAGTGGTATAATCATCAAATGACTTCTCCCGATTAGATTTCTACTGACTAAAAACCCAACTTGTTCCTTCAGCTGTCCTTACGTTCCGGGGCCGCGGTATCTCGTTAAAACATTTCGGCAACCCTAACAGGCAATGGCCCTATGGGGCCCCGTCGCTGGTGCTGACAGCTCTTTGAGGCGCGCGCGGAACACAACGCGCCGCCGACCCGGGCCTGATCCTTACCAGACGGTGAGCTGACTTCACTGACTTTATCCTACAGTAGGACTTAAAATAATAAATAATAAAGCTCACAGCCTTTTTAAAGACATATCGAAAAGGTTCGTTGACGCTTCCCGCGACCCAAGGGCTCGCTATTGCTTTGGTCAACGGCTAAGCATTGCCATACAACGAGGCAATGCCGCCAGTATCTTGGGTACGTTGCCAGCCGACAGCGTTGAGGATCAAATTTTTTGATGCTTTTTTCTAGTTTGTATTTTAAGTATATTAGTACATAATTATGTATATTTGTTTGGAAATAATAAATACTTTTACTTACAATAAAAAAATAAACAATAAAGGAGTCGTTTTTCGTTTTCATTAAATGTCATATTTGATTAAAAAGAAAAACGAGTCTCCTTCCATTTTACAGTGTACTCGTATTTTTTTTTTTGTAAATTGTATTATTTTCCATCTATCATTAGTGAATTCATATCGTTTTATAAAGCTCATTTTTATTGTGAATTCGAGAACACTGTAGAATCTGATATTAGTTTTTAAATTAGTAACAACATTTTTATTGACTTTTTGATAGATTATCTTTTTATTTATATTTTGATTTATTATTCTTTTTATTTATTATTTTTGAATGACTATTTTGATTGATCATTTCTTATTGTTTTTCTATTGATTATTTTTTTATTGTTTCTATTATTTTATATGATTGACTATATTAACTAAATTGTATGGTTTATTATATTAACAGAATTTTTTTATTTTTTATTTGTGATTTAAGTATTTTTCTTTTTCTTCTACACTATCACTTTGGGAATGCCTGTAAAGATAGCTGTATGTATGTACTGAAACAAATAAATAAATAAATAAAATTTTACTACGCTAATTGGTCTATCTGTCTTCTCATACTACCTATAAAAATGTATTATGGAAAAATTGTGAAAATCAAATATGTTTTGGAAAGAGTAACCGGTTCTTCTCCTGACCGATTCGAACCATGCACTAATTTCTGAAATTTTGAAAGTGCCTTTTGGATATAAAATATTAATTAGATTTTTAAATAAATTTATAAATTTCTTTATCCGTACCATACTTTTACAACTGATAAAATTCTATTTTTAACGCTACTGGATGGTAATTAATATCTTTATCAATTAAAGTGTAGGACACGACGTGGGAACGCCCCAGTTACCGCCATTGGTCAGTGATAAAAACTTTTACCGCACCTGCTAACTGGCCACTCCCACTTTCCGTGAGTTAAAAATGAGCCAAATGCGAACTTAACTCTCTCGCTAAAAGAACGATATAGTTGAAGAAAAAAATTTTAATAATTTAAATTTCTTTTATATAATAATTATTAGCAATGGTTACGGGCCCGACTTGTGAGTCGTGGGTTCAAACCCAGTCATGCACATTACTTGGTGGAATTTATATCATCACCAATGTTTTATAGTCGGTGTATGAAAACATTGTCAGGAAAGCGGCATGTCGAAGAACCAAAATTCGAAGACGCACTGGGCACGCGTGGTAGATTATGCATCATTCCCTCTCATAGAGAGAAGGCCTATGTTTCAGCAGTGCCTCGTTAAGTATGTTATGTAATAATACATTCTAAATAAATAATTAAAAGATGGTCGAATATTGACTCCTGTGTGACTTAAGACACAAAAATTGCGCGGGCTTACGGACGGCGAGCAGGGGCAGCTCACCATCCGGTAAGGAACAGGCCCAGGTCGATGGAAACAACAGGAAAATATCGTGGGGAAACCAGCATGTAACGCTTCTTTCACACTACCCAATTTACTAGACTAATGACTAGACATTAGAAACTCAATGAATAGTAAAAACATAAATCGTAAGCTGAAATAACTCAACATCAACTCAATTATAACATAGCTGGTTGATCAAATCTCAGTCCATGGTATGCTAAGACAGACCCCAGAGGTCTAATTTTGTGCTTTGTTTAGGTATATATATAAGGAACTTGTAATATATAAATAATAAAAAAAAACAAAAATTCGAATATATGTGAGATGTCACATATATTCGAAATTCAAATTTTTCAAATTTTTCTCAGGCCTCAATGCGGGATGGTAGATGTACTATTGTATTTTGATGTGTATTGAGGCCTGAGTGCGAACAGTGGAAAGGTTAGGCTGAATTATTGGTGTTAGTTTACTTGTAATTACTGACAAATGCTTGCACTTTTTATTCTCAAAAGAGCACTGCATAAACCTACATCGTTCTCATATTTGATCAATACGATTTGTATGGACTTCAAAAGAGACGTCGACCTCTGAGTTTGGTTCGGTATTTCTTATCAAGGTAGTCAGTTAGGATACACCGGCACCGGTCTCATCTAATTTAAATTTATGAAAATAAAAATGATGTGTAAAAGTGCTATTTATAACCAATTTGTAAAATAATACAAACTTTTATTCTATTTCAACTCTTTTAGGTTGATTTTTGAAAACAAAGTAGTCAATGTGGTTTTCAAATATTTGCATTCCAAACTTTTATACACATCGGTGCTGTGCTTTAGCGGTGAAAGCGTAACAAACAGACAGATTTTCGGATTTATAATTATGGAAGTATGAATATTATCCCAATTATAACGGGTTTTAGTGGCCATAACGGAACAAGTTCAGTAATACATCATTTTAACAGATTAAAAATATCTTTCTTATTGTGTCATCGGTATTTAGGTAGGTACAACTTATTCTACAGTTTGGTCCTTGAAGCTGCCTACGTTTATTTAGGCGTCAGATACGTTGCTTGTATCATCCGCATTCGTTATAGATGGATCAGAGTAGAGTAGGAGAGATACTTAGAGTGTCAATGGCAAATGGCTAAATGGAGTCTGCCTAGAACCGCACCGTGCACCGTGGGCAGCTTCCATCAAGTCCTGCAGTGAACAATTAACAGGACATGCTGTACTGAAAATTAAGTGTGCCATGGTTTGTGGAGTAGCACCACATATATACGTACCATCAGTCAGAGACGTGAGGTCATGCGATGGATGGAAAAAATCCACAACACTATTCCAAAATCATATATGAATATGAATAAAATACTACAATTCCTGATCTTATAGATGTACCTACATTCGGACTTGCTTGTTCGGTTCCGATAAAAAATATTCAAACATCTCTCTAAAGGTGCGCTTACACGGGCAATATTTTGAGCAATAATTGCTTGGCAACACTAATGGAGCAATCTGGAGCAATTTCAAGAAAATGCGGAATCTATTTCGACATTATTGCTTCTAATTGTTCCATATATTCCATATCGCTACATGTCGCTGGTACGAATTGCCAAATATCCATTGGGTATGGAAATTCCAGTAAATTTTTATATCTATCTCGTTTGCACTTGTTTGTTTTGGGCTTCTACCGTCTCGCTTCCGCGAGAAACGCGAGACGACGCGGACGGGTGGAAGTACAGCGGCGTCTGTGCACTGCTCGGCCTCTGTTTGTTATGATGTGACCGGATTTCGTCAATTTAATACAGCGTCTTCTTCGTGGAATAATGAAAAGATTGTTAACTTTATCGATGCAGTTCACTTGCATATTTGTTTGTTGGATAACAAAAGGCCCGATTTTAAAGATCGCTCGCTGAATTGCTGAATTACGGAATTGCTCGTGTAGGAAAGTATTGCTTAGTTTTTTGAAGTTGTCCCTTATCGCACAATACTGTTGTTGCAAAACATTTTGCCAATTTGATGCTTGTTGCCATTGCCCTAAATTGCTTGATGTAGTCGTGACGTCACAATTAACGAATGTTGACCGGTTTTGAGCAATTTTAGTTGCCCGTGTAAGCGCACCTTTATTAAAGCGATATGAATTTAAAAAAAAATGGAAAAATGGAACAGTCCAGTATACAAGATACAAATTAAGAACTAACTGTTTCTAACTATATTCTGTGTTTGTTAATGTTGTAGTTACCTACAATTTTTGACCAATTTTAAAGTCCTTGTAACGAAGCGGAGGTATTCCGATGTTTCTTTTGGCATTAGCTATTCCGTCAAGCAAAACACGACGTGGGTGTGTCGGGAGGGTTCCATCCGGTTAAAGTATAAGGCCTGCTAAATGGTTCACATACTCGCAGGATTGGTTACCGGTGACCAACCGTGCGAGTAACCTTTTCATTAAACAAGCTTTCATATCGATACATACATGGCTGACGATCGCGACATAAGCAAATCGACAGCTACATGCCGATTTCTGTAGAAAAATAACCTTTTAAAAGTAGTTATAATTTCAAACCACGCATCACATTCTCACGAAAGTGTGTATGTCCTAAAATGGCAAGGTTTACTCTCATTTAACCACTAAGCTAAAGACATGTTATTTTTCGATATTTAAGTCCCCTGTTATATGCATATCAAACTTAGTGTGCCTAAAATAACCTACGTAGATGCAGAACGAGTCAGTCGTTATCAATGATCTTTGCGCTATGAGTAATCGTATGACGTCATAATCGGTCTGCACCTCTACACTTTTTGCCGAATAATCATTTCGTAGTAATCATAATTCATTGACGTCAGAAATAGAATGGTATGTGGGTTGGAGAGGACAACTCACAACTCTACAACAAAAGGTGACTTTGGTATTAGTCGGAAAGTAACCAAATTAAATTAATGTGGCGCGCCAAAATTATGTACCTATGTGCTAAATAGCTGTCTGTACCCCGACTACATCCGCGTAATTTTTTTTTCTCGTGTAAATCACAATCCTGTGATTATTTTGGGATAAAAGCAGTGGTAGTAGCCTATATGTTGCCTTATATCTATAATATGATCTCCCAGCGAAAGGCCCATTAAAATCGGTTCAAAGATTACTCAGGACTAACGAAAGACGCGACATTTAAAAAGTTGGTAATCATAATCATAATCATAATCATTTATTCATGTGACTCTTGGTAGTTTACAGAATGTCAGTTATAATAAAAAGTGCTCAAAAGTCTACCCATAGGGCTTACATAGATAATTTACAGTTTTAAATTAACAATAAATAATTACTCAAGTCATAATAGTCAAAATAATATTATTGAATAGAATATTAAATTACTAAAATTACAATTATAAATATCAATGTCAACACTTGAAACATAGTCAAAAATACCATTTCAGATCACAATTTAAACAAGTCATTATTATTATTTTATAAAATGTCAAAGAAAGATAGAATATAAAAAAATAAAAAAATAATGATTACAGCCGTATTTTCTCATTCAGGAACTCCGAAACATTATAATAAGATTTGCTTATTAGAATTTTTTTTAACTGTTGTTTAAATGGTAATGGTAATGGTATTTATAAATAATTATTTACCAGCACTTAAAAATTAACCAAAGCCAATGATTTGATCGCAGTCCATAGTTTTTAAAATCCGTTTAATTTTACACAGCTTATTATGAAGTAATTGCAGTGCAAAGTTCATATAAAATTGTCTATAAAAAGTTCGGTTATAAAATTAATTAATTTATGTATTATCTGTCAAGGTCAGTCTATGGATGAGTAACCATTATACATATAGAGATACACAAAAGCACATTAAGGGCCTATACTACCTCAGCGCTTCTCACTCTTTATCTCGCTCGCACACTACTGGCCGCGGTCACGCGAGCAAGCGAGACAGGGTGGCAGGGAAAAGACTCTAAAACACCGATAATTTAGTTTATTTCTTTTTACGGTAAAAATAATAGTAATTTAAAAAAAGTAAATAACATAAGACCTGCTCTATAGTTAGTTCAATTAATATGCAAAGTTTCATTATCTAATTTGAAGTTATTTTTGAATACCAGCGGTTTATTTTTCGGTTTGGACGTAACTTTGGAATTTTTTTCTATCATAAAATTTTTATGGTATCGTGTTTTAGTCACACATAGTACCTAACATGAATTCTCAACTTTACCATATATTTATTTGAAAATTATTGCTGCAGTATTTCCGACATAACGGAGGATCATGCTAAGTCATTTGAGGTAGTATAGGCTCTTAAGTGGTTGTTCCGAGCTGTCATTTTTATGTCTTTGACCGTCGTTACGGGTAGTCAGAAGCCAGAATATCTGACTTTAGTCTTGCCAAGGGGTAGGATGTTACTCCAGATACTAGGTTGTGGAGGTCAGATAAGCACTAGTACTCAGCTGTATTCGGTTAGACAAGAAGCTGACCTCTACATAATTTTGGGCAAAAGTTATGCAGATGATAATGTTATAACGACGCATAAAACAAAGAATAAAATAAGGAATTAAAAACAGAAATAATGAATTCGTTCATTGACACTTATTATGTTCTATTTTTAAGAAATAAAGGTGTATGCTGCATTAAAGTTTCACTCGTTTTCCAACCCCTCCACTATGATGAATTGGTGCGTCGCGGCGTGTGATTTGTTTTTGTTTTGATTGATTCCTAATTTTTTAACGAGTTTATAAGTAAATACCTACATGCTATTGTAGTTTAGAGGGAAACTCAATTGTGTTTCTCTCTAAACTGTAACTATAATTTGTCATCAGGTTTGTATGACGAGTTTTTCACATCCCTTCGGTGTCATTTTCAGCGGATTCTACAGTATTATTCAATTATCTGCCATACTCTATTTTCAAATTTCATGGACTGCTTCTCGCACCAGTGAACAACAGTCCACCAACAATTACAATACGAAGGAGGACCTCATTGCTATATAATAAGCCGCAAAGGTTTGTTTACAAAGTTATTGCTTGCCATGGTCGGTTAGGGTTGCCAACTCAGTTGATCAGAAATCCGGGAGGTAAAAAAAATAAAGAAAATAAAAAAAAGAATCTTAATAATTCCCCGCCATGACACTGCCCGCAGGCCGTCGTTCGCTGGTCCGGGAGATTTAAGCTGCATTCCTGGATCCGGGAGATTATAAAATTCTCCCGGAAAACCCGGAGAATCTCGGAATTCCGGGAGAGTTGGGAACAATAGTGACCATGTTAACATCTCATCGAGATTTCTCCGTGCCTCGGAAAGCACCCAGCTGTCATTAGTACATCTTTGACAGTCATTACGGGTAGTTAGAAGCCAGAAAACTTGACATCGGTCTTGTCAAGGGTTACCCATCATGTTACCCAGCTACTTGTCGCTTTAAAAAACTAGTACTCAACTGCATCTAGTTATTCTGGAAGCTGACTCCAGTATAGTTCAAAAGGAAGCCTTCCTATCGTAATAAGTGCGGTACAGCACCGACAGGAGCGAACTATATGTTGCGTCCAGCAGTACCAGTGACGCCGCTATACGTGTTTAGGCTGCATTACTCTACAAAAGTCGAGGAGATTATAGAGTACATTAGAATCAAGACCTAGTTTTCGCTGAGGGCCGAACGGTTGTATTCTCGTCTCAATACGAATTTTAATTCTTTTGTGGTGAGGGTACCTACTGAACATCTGTCGACCTTCATGAAGGAAGAATTTTGGCTGAAAGGTGTTGTGTTCCGGCAATTCCGTGGACAGATACCCGATACTGCGCGGCACACGACGCCGTTACAGACTACTCGTGTCAAATAGTGTTTTTGTTATATGTAAATAGTAGTTTTATTGTGTAATTATAAAATATGTATTAGTTTATAGTCACTTATTATGTATGTATAGTTTTCTATGGGCCTTTGGTAGCCTGAAATAAATAAATAAAAGCATCATCATCTCCTATGATGATGCTTTGGAATACGCTCCCTATTAATAATTTTTCATGGTTCATGTCCAATATATTAATAAGATTCTTACGTGATCTTACATGTGGTGGTAGCTTCCACTAAACTAAACATACATTGTTGGATGATCCATCAATCAACCCATCCATCCATGCCGATAAAATATACACAATGTCTAAATGAAGATCTATGTATGCGTAGGTATAACATGTTCTACCTCAATCTAGGAAGTTCTGGGTTTTTATTTTCCTTGAGACATAAGTACTTAGAATCCGACAACTACAAAATGACCTCGAGATTATCCAACCCATCGAGATTTCCAATGATTATTTTGTGTCGTTTTATGAATTGCAAGGTTATATATATATACAACGTGTAACGGAAACCCCATATCTATCCAAAAGGACTGAAGACAACATCTGGTATGGAGTCTCTATGCAAAGTTTCAGCTCAAAATAAGTGACTCACAGAATTGACCCCAAATTAGTGGTTTCATATGTTTCTTGAATACCAGTAATAACAAATGTGTCACAGCACTATGAGGGTCATCACTTTCCACGTCACTTGCCAATAAAACGATAATACTCTACGTTCTTCTTAATTTGAAAAATTCGGCCTTTGGTAGGTATCAATGTATTGAAATTTCTAATATGCTCCACACATGTAGATATAGGATTAGAAAACCCTTGCCATATTTTTTTTATCATCCAAAAAAGCCGTGCACTCTGTATGTATATACCCTTTAAATTACACGTTGTATATATATATATATATATACATATGTATATTTAGTTAGTTATTGCAAATAATCTATGAAATGGGATAACTCCTGATAGCTATAACCTGGTTGTCTTTAAATCAGGAGTGAATAGGTTACTTCTAGCCAAGCGTGCTTCATCTTCGACCACATATCGCTTGACATCAGGTGAGATGGTGGTCAAACACGAGCCTATGGACAATAAACAGAAAAAATCTCAACAAGTCTCTACATAATTCATATCTATTGTATTATACAGTATTGGTGGCCCAGTAGTACTCTACACAGGCTCTACTTAAAGGTCGTGGGTACCCAGCCAGTCACATTGACTTACTTGACCTAATGTCCTAAGTCCCTTAGGTGGGGCAGAGGGCGTCTACAGTGCTCTGTCATCGCGTTCTGTCTTGGATTACGCGCTTCACCTCGGGCCACGTTAACCCGATTTTCTTCAACTCCGCCGCTACTGAACGTTTCCAAGTAAGTTTTGGACGGCCACGCTTCCGCTTCCCCTGTCCACTCTAGACTTTGTCTAGGGATGTGGCTGGGGTCCCTTCGGAGAGTGTGGCCAATCCAAGACCACTTGCGACGAGCGATCTGCTGTCCGATCGGTTTCTTTTATTTTATTTATTACGAATGAGCCCGTTTTTGACCTCGATCACACCTGATGGTAAGTGTAAGATGAGGTGTACGATCGAACGAGCGAGCCCAGAAAATGCCTATTCACTCTTGCTTTAAAGGCTGACGAGTCATTTGTGGCATGGAACACAGAAGCCGGCAGAGAGTTCCACACCTTGGCTGTGCGCACAATGAATGTTGAAGAAAAGCGCTTAGTACGACAAGACGGTATATCGACCAAGTGTGGATGGTATCCTACGGTACGTCTGGTAGACTGGTAGTAAAAGGGGGATGAAGGGATTAGGTCGTGGAGCTCCTGCGCATACTCTCCGAAGTACAATCCGTTGAAGATAGATAGGAAAGCAACGTTTCGCCGGTGAGCAAGGCTGTGAAGCTTGCCTGCCAGAACTTCGTCACCTATGAGCCTTTTAGCTCTGCGTTCGATCGAGTCAAGTATATCGGAATCGGTATCTCATGGCAGACTTCCAGTAGGTATTCATTGGTTACCTTTTCAGGCCAGAAGATACCGATACTGTCGGAGACAGCGGTTGACGAATACGTGGATCCGACGCGTGATGTCCTTGGTAACCTTCCATGTTTTGCACCCATATAGCAGGACAGATTTCACGTTGCCAGACACATTACTTTGTGTAATTTATATCATCACCACAGCTGCTCTCAAATCGGTGACGGAAAAGATCTGAGGAAACCGACATGTGTCATTCACCTACCCGCAGTGGCGTAGCTGAAGGTCCGCAGACCCCGCGGCGTGGGGGGGCCTCCAGCTTTAGGGGGCCTCAGTGGCTTAATGTTTTTTTTCTTATCTACGTGTATACATTTTAAACCCCAAGCGAGCCAACCCCATGTAACCCAGAACTTCGTGAATCTACCTAACACAGGAAGTTTTAAATACAGTTGTGGCGCGAAAATTCAAATGTTTGATGTATTTCTATCTGCATTTATGAATATATTTTGTTATTACATTCTTGAAATGTTTTCGGATTCAACTTTATAATCGTATTAATTATAAATTCCGTGATATAATGAATAATTATGTTGTTTTTTATTTATTGAATAACTAATAGTGCACCTAATACGTTTGAAATTAGATACTTCAAAATTCTCGACGTAGATTGTAGGTATATAAAATTGTAGATTTAATCCAACATTAATCTCCATTTATTTTTTAAAGTAATGACCTTCTGATTTCTTGTATGGAAACATAAACAGCAATACATTGATTTGTTGATGTATCACAATTTCAAAGCGAGCGCACAAGAAATATAGTAATAGTAATAGTATTTATTTCATAATGGGATTGCAATGTTCACAACTGTTGGAATTCTGTAATTTTAGATTCTATTATATTATACAATGCAATACAAAACAGGTGAGATACTGTTCTCCTAGCTAGGCCGAAAGTCGGCCTGTGTTAAGGAGATAGAAGAATTATTGAACTAAATAGCGATAAAAATTTATTTAATGTTTTTTATTTATACAACGTGTAATTTAATAGTACATTGTTCACCGAGAGGAGCACTTTCTCTCGAGTGATACATAGTGCTTTATACTACACCTACGAGGAAAATAAAAAACTAAATCTTTACTAATTGAAATTTATATTGAAATCGTTGCAGTTAGTGAAGCTTAATGTAACACTGTTTTCACAAATGGCGCCAATGGCGTCTGCAATTTTCACATGTTCTTTTTTCAAATTGTTTATCCTGCCGCCGCAGGGTCGCACTGCCAACCCGAAACCATCCAACACACAGCTAGTGGCCAGTGTCATTTTGCGAACTTGGAGATAAAAACTCACTGTAAAAAGTTTTTGGCTTTTGATATTTAGGTTACCGGCGCATAGTCTTACCCAAAATTAAAAAAGAAAAACCATGTAAGAAATGGATTTTCATACACTTTTCTCTCCCGCTCAGATGCGTTTTCTCCCTGCATATTTGTTCTATATGCAATGACGTACTTTCTACCGTAAATTTGATAAAGTATCAAGGTACTTTCCAAGCAGGTGTAGTATAAAGGGTATATACATACCGAGTGCACGGCTTCTTTGGATGATAACAAACGATATAGCAAGGGTTTTGTAATCCTATGTCTAAATGTGTGGAGCATATTAGAAGAACGAAGAGAATTATAGTTTTATTGGCAAGTGACGTGGAAAGTAATGACCCTCATAGTGCTGTGACACGTTTGTTATTATTGGTATTCAAGAAACATATGAAACTAATAATTTGGGGTCAATTTTGTGAGTCACTTATTTTGAGCTGAAACTTTGCATAGAGACTCCATACCAGATGTTGTCTTCAGTCCTTTTGGATAGATATGGGGTTTCCGTTACACGTTGTATAGTTATGAGTTTTTAATAAGCTTCTCAAGTCGATGTATTTTGAGTACTAGGAAAATGAGCTAGTTTGTTGACTCGCTTGGGTCTTACGATTTTTCACGGAACGGAACGGGACGGCCCATTCCCTCTCATAGAGAGGATGCCTGTGTCCCAGCAATGCGAATGTTACAGGCTGGTATTATATTATTGTCAATCCATATCCATACTTATATTATACATACGAAAGTGTCTCTGTTTGTCTGCCTATTAAGCTTTCACGGCTAAACCATTGAACCGATTTTGTCGAAATTAGCATGGAGATAGTTTTTTTTTAATTTGACTGAATTAACTGCCTTGTTGGTCGAGTGGTCACAAACGTTCTCGAGTTGAGGGTCTCGGGTTCATTTACCGGGTCAGGCAAAAAGTGCTATGGAGTTTTGTCCGTAAGAAATTTATTAGTAGTAGCTCGGAGTTTGGAAGTTGGAGGTAAAAAGCGTTGCGTAAAAAGCACGCGTACGAAATCCAATGCGAAAGCTACTTTGTCTGTCTGTTTGTTACTCTTTCTTTTCTTGATACATATGTATACATACATTATACCTTGGAGAAGAACATACGCTACTTACTACACGCGGCAAATCTAGTTCAAATAAACCATTTAGTGCAGGCATTTTTGAACAGTCAAATTTGGTCAACTGAAACCTCAATCTCTGTGGAGAAAAATGTGCAAAAAAGTTCACGGTTACTCTTTTTAACCGACTTCAAAAAAAGGAGGTTTACAATTCGTCTTGAACTTTTTTTTTTTATGTATGTTACCTCATAACTCGGAGACGGCTGGACCGATTTGAAAAAATCTTTTTGCGTTTGAATAGGTATAGTTTCTAGTTGGTCCCATTGTTACGAAATCAGGATCTGATGATGGGATCCTGGAGAAATCGAGGGAACTCTTCAAATATTATAGGCACACCTATAGCGTTTTGGGTATTTCTTATAGTACCTTGTACAGTTGCTCCTGAAAAGCGCCATTTGAGGAAGTGGAACTGATGATGAAGACCCCTAATGGCCACCGAAACTACTCAGTAATAAGTATTTCGTTGATTGCGATTAGATTACATGAATATGGATGTTAAGCACTTTATGCTCGTCACAATGCATATGGTGAAGTAGAGCTGATGGTGATGTACCAGGAGAACTCCTCAAAAATTAACGGCTCTGCACCGGGAAAAGCAATATTACAAACCGACCCACTAAAAAGAGTGAAAAAAAAAACTTTTTAGCAAAAAATAGAACCGACTTCCATATAAAAACACTACAAAGGCAAAAATAACTTTAATTTCGGAAGGCGGTGTCTTTAGTTTTGTATATATTTTCGTTTTTGACACCGCCTTCCGAAATTAAAGTTATTTTTGCCTTTGTAGTGTTTTTATATGGAAGTCGGTTCTATTTTTTGCTAAAAAGTTTTTTTTAGTACAGTATCATCATCTGGTTAGATTTTGCCTAACTGTTGAGGGTCGGCTTCCAGTCTAACCGTATGCAGCAAAGCACTAGTGTTTTACATAAATCGACTGCCTATCTGACCTTTCGCAACACAATACCCATTGGTAAGTTCAGTGTCAGATTGTCTAGTGTACGACTTCCCGTAACGACAAAGAAGTACAGTCAGCGTCAGTGAAAAGGAACCCCCCAAAGACTTAAAGAATATCGCCCGAGCGACGGCGGAGCGCGTCACGAAGGGGTTCCTTTTCTCTGAAGCTTACTGTACTAATGACAGCTGGTTCCAACGGCTTTACGTGCTTTCCGAGGCACGGTTATGTTAAGACGTTCACCCATCCACAGACCGGCCTCGACAAGTTTTGCTCAACCTTGAAGTTCATTAAGCCACGACCTCCTTTTTAGGGTGCCGTAGCCGAATGGCATAAAACGGAACCCTTATAGTTTCGTCATGTCTGTCTGTCTGTCCGTCCGTCCGTCCGTATGCCACAGCCATTTTATGCCGAAACTATTAGGACTATACACATGCAACTTGGTAGGTAGATGTATTCTGTAAACCGCTTTTTGATTTTAAGAAAAAAAAAATAAAAAAAAATAAAGAGGGCTCATCATACATGGAAATGAAACTGATTTTTTTTTTCATGAAACCTCTGCGTGTGTAGGATTTATAGACAGGTATTTAAAAATGACACTGTGGTTTCTAAAACCACTTTTTCATAAAGTCAATCGTTTAAAAGATATACGCTTCAAAAGTGGTAAAATGTGTCCCTTCCTCTAACTTCTATAATAATGGAGGGAAAAATCTAAAATAAATATATGCTGTAGATCTTAATGTAAACTTACAACGAAATTTGTTTGAATGAGATTGGGTCAGCACTTTTTGAGATATAGCATATTTTCTAAAACCGCAAATATAACTTTGTAATTCATACAAATACTATGAAAAACAAAGTTATTTGGCGTAGTTACTACGGAACCCTTCATGGGCGAGTCTGACTCGCCCTTGGCCAATTTTTTAAAACAGTTTATTGTTAACAAATATAACCACATACATAATATGTATGTGGTAGATATTATGTCCATATTCCAATAGCAGAAACCATTTTATCATGTAATCGAAATTTAAGGTTTTTATAAATAACTAGCTTGTGCTAGCGGCTTCGCCCGCGTGGGAAGTTTTTCCCGTGTAAATCCTGATCCCGTGGGAATTTCGCAAAATCCTTTCTTAGCGGATGCCTACGTCATAACATCTACCTGCATGCCAAATTTCAGCCCGATCCGTCCAGTGGTTTGGGCTGTGCGTTGATAGATCACTATGTCAGTCAGTACCTTTGAGTTATATATATTTAGATAGATATAAACGAGCCTTATGAGACACGTTCATTTATTTTACAACTACGACTATCCTTAAAGGCCTTACAACCGTTTTTGGCTCTTTCTATAGATAAATGAAAACTGTATCTAACAAATTCCGTTTCGTGATTTAGGAGTAGAAGGGGAGAAACAGACAAGCAGACATCGACTGTTTTGTTCTATTTAGAACCAATATAAACGTATTTATGTGACCGTATCTTTAAATTTATGACTTTACCTTTGTCAGATTGACTAATAAAATCAACTGACTCTCTCGGTTGGAGCGAAAGGGAGAGTCAGACTTCTACTGACTAAAAATCCACCCTGTTTCTTCAGTTACCCTTACGTTTCGGTACCACGGTATCTGGTTATCATCGCTGGGAGCTGAAAATCGCATTTTAATCCCTACTTCCATACTAATATTATAAATACGAAATTAACTCAGTCTGTCTGTTACATGATCACATTCATTTCAACACTTAACCGATTGAGAAAGAATTTGGTACAGAGATAGGTTAGACCTTGGGGCAGAACATAAGATCCTTTTCACTGCAAAAAAAATGTATGACAGGTGAAATCGCGAGCTATATATCACAATCAAATGAAATTATATTGTAATTTAAGTTTAATTAAAATGAACCCTGTTTATAAAATTTGTAATTAATGTACTAGAAAATAATTTATCTTTTATTTATTTGTTTTTAATTTATTATTAATTTAATTGCTTTTTACTTTTTCTGTTAATGTTATAATTGATATTAGTCAAACTTTATGAGTATGTGTGTAGGTACAGGTGCAGAGTGCACCTGTACCTACACACATACTCATTGTTCCTTTACTGGTATTGTCCGATGGGGCGGCAATCCGATACGAGCGAAGAGAAATCAGACGCAGGATTATTGGATTAACGTCATTTCCGAGGCATGGGGGTTATCACACCAACAACTCCGGGCTACAACAGAGAAATTTCTTACAGAAAAACTTAATAGCACTTTTTGCCCGACCCAGAAATCTAACCCAAGGCCTCTTGCTCTCGCAGTGGTAGACGCCCACGGCGTCGGACGTCGGCCGACGATCTCCGGCCACCGTAGGCGCGGGCATGCGGACAGCGAGTAAAGGGCAACTCGCTGTCCGACCATGGACCATGCCCGGGTCGACGGCGCGTTGTGTTCCACGCGCGCCTCAAAGAGCGTCAGCAACATGACGAGGCCCCCCCTGTAGAGGGCCGAAGCCTGCCGGGATCATGGGACTTATCCCATTACCGTGACCCCGGAACGTAAAGGGCTATTGAAGGAACACCGTGGATTTTAGTCAGTACAAGTCTGACAGTCCCTCCGGCCCTCCCCGGGGTGGGAGGACTTATTTCATGATTTTACCACGTAAAACAAAAAAGGCCTCTAGCTCTGCAGTCGCGCCGTCGATCACTAGGCCACCAAAGCAGTTCCTACAATATTCAAGAATAAGGAACAAGTAATTTATAGTCAGTGACACTCCCTTTCACTTCACTTAGAGAGGGAGAAGACATTTGATGGCGTTCTCCTCGAAAAAAAATTAAAGAATAAGAATGTCTGTCTTTGAAAACAGGTCTCTTACGAAAATATACTTCATATTATAAATGCGAAAGTTTAAAAGGATAGACGGATGCATGGATGTTTGCTGAAACAATAGCACAAAAATTACCGAATGGGTGTGGTTGGAATTCAGCACGGAGTTAAATTATACATACTATGGAATAACACTTTGTTACTTTAATGGTTACGGCATCAGCTAGTGCCTTAAATTTTGGCATTAATAGATACAGAGTTACCTAATCCACTATAACCTTAATAATATAACTTTAATTTTCTTTAAATCTTGGCAAAGAAGTTTGTTAGATAGATGACGGTTTGTTTGATTTTTGTAGACTAGTCAGTAAGGAGAGAACTGGTTCAAGGGTACTTTGAGAAGCTTTGCGCCAAATCCATCCGGTGTATTCGTTTTGGATATAATTTACCTTTACTGACTATATAATTTACAGTTTTCACGGAAGACAATATATAATCTGTGCACTTTTCCTAACGACAGTGATATTGACGAATTTAGTATGCCCATTGTCCAATGAAGAACATCGAAGGTACGTCAAAGAAGGTACATTATAACTTCTGTGAATAATTACTTCTGTAATTTATTATTATTATAATTCTATAAATAGGTTATTATCCTACTTATCATAAATCTCCCTAGCCTTTTCAAACTAAGTTGGCGTTCTACCCGGAAGCAGCTGAGTACAATTTTTTTTACATGAAGTGACTATTTATCTCACTTCCACAGCCCAGTAACTGGGTACAATAATACTTCTTGGTTTGTCAGCTCATTATGAAAGTGTTGTGGTTTATTATATTAGGTACCTACCTAAGTATTATAAACCGAGGTGAGGTTATGTTTGAGGCGGCCATTTTAAGAAACCGGTGACATAAAATATAATGCTTTTAAAGACAAACTAACTTTATTAATCTGGTAAACTGGTAACACATTACAAAAGCTGTCATGTTTGCGTACAAAATAATTTTGGTTTTCTTACTTTAATACTTTTCACCATCCAAAATACTTAACCAAACAACCTCCTGCGTTTGATGGTCTATCATTCTACACGTGCTATTGGCAAAATTGTGGTGGCTCCTCTACAAACGCCACTTAACAAGAGTTGTAGTTGAACTTTAGTAATGATATTGAAAATATCTGAAATTATTATGTTTTTTTAATCAGGGGAAAATCGTCAAATCTCACTACTCCCGCTCTGGTTGGAGAGGGTGGGAGTGTCAGACTTTTACTGACTAAAAACTCGCCCTGTTCCATCAGTTGCCCTCGCGTTCCAGTGGTTTGGTACAAGTACGACTGACCCTTTTAACAAAAATTACGTTGACGGAGAAGTATAAAATTTGGCACAGTTCAGGTATATTATGGAGAAAGAGTGCAGAACGCTAATATTTTTATATATTAATTGCATTGGTATTATTTATTGAGCGAACGCACCTTAAGCCGTTAGTACCGACTGTGATTTGGACATCTTTGACAGTCGTTACGGGTAGTCAGAAGCCAGAAAATCTGACACTGGTCTAACCAAGGGGTATCCTGTTACCCAGTTACTGGGTTTTGGAGGTCAGGTAGGCAGTAGCTCCATGTAAAACACTAATACTCATTTGCATCCAGTTAGACTGGAATTTGACCTCAACATCGCACTCTTAGAATGAAAGTGACCTAACTCTAAATTCGTGTAATTTCAGATTTTGATGTAAACTGGCCTGAAACATTACTGTGAATTGTCGTGGAAACAGGAATCTGAATTACGAGTTATAAAGAGACAGCTTATACATTTGCCACTTGAGATATATGAATATAATTTATTAAATGCTGCTTTGTTCTGCTTTATTTTTTGAGTTAAGTCCCTTTTATTCTGAGAGTGCGATATGTAGTTGGAAAAAGGATAAGCAGACGATGATGGAGAAAGAGTGTAGAACACTAATATTATTTACACATTTATACATTGGTTTTATATATTGAAAACTTGTGTAATTTAATAGTCTATATTTTATCCTTACTAATATTATAAATGCGAAAGTAACTCTGTCTGTCTGTGTGTTACGCAATCACGCCTAAACTACTGAACCGATTTTAATGAAATTTGGTACGGACTTAGTCTAGAGCCTGAGAAAGGATATAGGCTACTTTTTAATACGAAAAAAGGGCTGTAAGGGGTTGAGATAGGGATGAAAGTTTGTATGGAAATTGCGTCATTTTTAAAGCTAGAAGCCGGAAACTTATTTTTTAGACTTTTAATTAGGTATTTATTAGGTCTTTTAATTAGTTATTTTTTATTAGGTAATTTATAAATACGACATTCAAATTATGTATGTGTTTTGTTTTCAAAATAATCAGCCTAAAAAATTAAAAATTCTGCCGAAAGTCACTATTCCGCGCGGACGAAGTCACGGGCACAGCTAGTTGTGAATAAAATTGTTTTTAAATTATTTTAATGCAACATTATTGTATGGGAAAACTAAAAGCTATTTTAACTCTTGAACCCTGGTTGAAGGAAAACCACTGAAAAACCACTAAACTTTTGATAGAACCTATATATACTTACAAGCTAAGACAAGAATGGTTAACTTTTGAGGCAGTGAGAGTTTGGAAAATGGTAATCATGATAGCCGAAAATGATTAAGGATTGCAATACAATAAATTTATAATACTAGCGACCCGACCTTTCTTCTTTGTAGCTAATTCGTATAAAACATTTAAAAATATCAAACAAACTTTCCTCATGAATCACTCTATCGATAAGTGAAAACCGCAAGAAAGTTTGTTCACTCATTTTAGAGTTAATCACAAACAGACAGACGCGGCGGGACACTTTATTTGAATGTGAAGATAAAGATGTATGAGAAGAGAGAGTAAAGAGTAATGCTCAAGATGATTGGTTTTTTTAGTTAAAAGGAGTTGATATATAAGTTACAAGCTGTTGCCCAAGACTTCGTTTGCGAAATTTAAATTTCGTAAAATCCCGTCTTAGCCAGCAACTACGTCTTAAAAAGAACCCCAATGTAATATTGGAGACCCCTAGCACTTGTAGTTTCTGATATTTCGTAATGAGTGAGTGAATCAGTGACCTTTCGGTTTTATATCTGTACACCGGAGGCAAACCAACTTAGGTTACATTTAGCTAATTATCAGTGTGCATGTTTTAGGTCTCAATTTGAACACATTTCACGTATCTATCTATCATTTGACTACACAATTGGGTGTATATCTAATTAAAATCTAATTAAAGTTTATTTAGAATTTGTTGTAGGTGTTAGTCAAAGACTATAAAATCACTCTCTGGTGTTAGTCAATAGGTTGTTTATTGCAAAATGGCATTAATATTAAGTAATTAAAAAGTAGAATAAGGATAATATACCTCCCAAATACAGATATAAGTATAGATTCTTTCTGAAGAGCAGAAATTGGTAAAAGAAAGTACTCCTATGTAGGAACAAATGAACAACAGTTTGATAATTATCTTTAATCGTAGCTACCATATATACGTATATTGAGTTAACATCGATTTACAATACAATGTATTACTGATATCAGTGGGATTGCCAGTGGATATTCCGACTTAAGGCAATGTCTATACAGTAATAGCAGTAGTGATGTTCAACAACTTTCACTAAATGTATTGAATTTATTAAAGAATTTATATTTGGTAAAGGAAATATACTAAATCTTTGATAGTACTTTTTAGTAAAAGTATTATATTAAATATATTTGAAATGAAATAAAAAGTTGAGCGTGATAGTTGTTCATAATAATGAGACAAAGGGTTTGTTTGCAAATGTTTCCTGCGCAGGATTCGAAAATAAGGTAAGTTATAGTGATTGTGGTGTACAATTTAAAATATGTTATTAAGATTCATGTATCATTATATACACAATGATATTATTGAAATCTTCAATAATTTATAATTAAATAAAGATTCTCATGAAGAGAAAATAAAATAAAAATTTGGAAACAACCCAAAAAAGTACTATAAAACAAAATACAATTCAAACTTTTATGGGAAAGAATTAGATTAACTTAATCATCAAAAATTTAACTCACCGTTCATTGCCTGCTGCCATAGAAACGCTACCAAGATTAACCAACACCACACGCAATGTATTGCGAACGAAACATGCCCGAAATTCGTTTCGAAAATTTCGAAATTCGCGGATATTTGGGTATAGGGACGCGCGCGCATCGTAGCGGCCAGTACTAGACTGATGCTCAGAGAACACAAACCCAACCCGTAGTGAACAAAATGCGTGGGTTCACTACAAAATTGAATCATGTACATATTATTTCACATCAGCAAAAGCAACTCTATTTTTTGCACAACAAGGTTGCCTTTATAAGAGCCATATCGATAAATTTTACCTTTTTAATGTTTCAATTTGTTTAATTGCACATGTTGCGATCAATTAATGAAAAGTTGTGCTTTCAACACAAGATGTCTTAATTGGTGGTTATTAATTTGTGTGTCTGTGCAATTAATTTTTTTTTTGTTCGCAGAATGACTGCTGAAAATAAAAAGTAGTTTAACAAACTTTAGATTTTGAAATGTCAAAAAGTAATTAAGGGCATGAATATAGGTAAGGTCAGCTCACCACCACTTGGAACTGAAGAAAGTGAGAAACAGAGGTGTGTTGAAATTATCCTCTTAACCTTTTCCTGACTACATATATAGGGTTGGGCTTCGAGTCTAACCGGCTGCAGCTGACTACCAGTGTGTTACTGGGATTGACTGCCTATCTGACTTCCACAACCCAGTAGCTGAGTATCACGATATGTTTTTCGGGTGGGAAAATCATCTAATGACTTCTCCCGCGCTGGGTGAAGCGAAAAGGAGTCTCAGATTTCTACTGGCTAAAATCCATCCCTGTTCCTTCTTCCCTTGCGGTCCAAGACTACGATATCTCGTTAAAACATCCCCGGGAACACTCCGCGCCGCATCTCGATATCCCTGGCAACACATTGGCTCATATTATCTGGTTTCTGACTACCCGAAACGGCTGTCAAAGATGATAGCCGGGACTAGCGACTTATCGTGTTTTCCGAAGCATGGCGGGATCTCGATATTATGTTAAGATGAACCTGTATGGCTGTCATTATTTGGCCACGATCTCTTCAGAGGTGTGTTAAAGTCATACAAATACAATCAGCATATATCTTAAACCGACATGTCATGTATGATAACCCAAAAATGAAAACATACAAAATTATTCTTTTGAGTCAGATTAAACCCGGCTACGTCATCTGTAGGTACCTGTGGTTCCAAAATATTTTATCACTCAATGTCTACGGTTACATTAATAATTGCATAATTAGTGAAAAAACTGAACAAGTGAGACTCGGACTCGCCCACTGAGGGTTCCGTACCGAGGGGGGACGGTATTTTTTATTATTTTTCATTATTACTAAGAATTTATACGTTATAACAAATATAAATAAAATATGCACATCAAGCTCTTTCATATGATGCCTCATTTGAACTAGTAACTTCAATTTTAAATATCGATAAATGTATAGTTTACAGATTTTCCTTGAACTTCAGTTTTAGATCAACGGGAAATACTCTATCAATTTTGATTCCCTTGAGAGTGTCGAAATATGCATTTTTTGCGACATAAACGTCCGTACTTTCTTGTTACGTTCATTGAGAAGTTTGATTTTTTATGAGCTCCAAGAGATTGTAAATCTGAGTATACTCGTATGTTTTAATTTCGATACGACGTTCGACTCGATTTCCCCATTCGTCCCGGAAATAAAGGGTCTTGACAGACAGACAGATGGACAAAGTGATCAAAATGGTTACATTTTTCCTTTTGAGGTACGGAACACTAAAAAATAATTAAATCGAACATGATAAGAGGCTATCTGTGCCAATACAATTAATGGTAGAGATAGAGACTTTTAATTATAATTTTGGTATTTCCGGGAATTTGTATCCATATGTTGGATTTTAATATCAGCTCGCGTTTATGTACTATTAGTTTCTGCCCGCGACTTCGTTCGCATTTTTTACTCATGTTTGGGTAACATTTTTACAAACTTTGATTGTTGTCTTTATTTATATCTAATCAAAAGATCAAAAAATAAGTTTTAAGCTTCTAGCTTTAAAAATGACTTAATTCCCATATAACTTTTCATCCCCTATTTCAACCCCCTTACAGACCTTTTTTCACATTAAAAAGTAGCTTTTTTTAAAAGGTTGTCTGGAAGATATCGGTTTTAGCGATAAGACCGCCATTGTAACCATAGAATTAAGAAAAGATGTGTTTAAATTTCAGTGTACAATAAAGTATATTCTATCTATCTATCTTTTGTCCTTTCTAAGGATCTAGAACATCTCTTTACCAAATTTAATTTAAATCGGTGCAGTATTTTAGGCGTGATTGCGTAACACACAGACAGACAGAGTTACTTTTGCATTTATAATATTAGTAAGGATTCTACGATATGGTATGCGATGATGGTGGTAGACGACCCTTGGCTTCTTCACTTCAAAACCCCCACGGTGTAATTATCAGGAAGCACAGACTCCGGCAGGGAATTCCACTCCTTAGCTGTACGCACAATGAAAGTATTCCCAAAAAGTTGTTTGCGTGTATTCCACCACGTAGGTACTAGTGGTGCATGTCGTAAGTGCAGTAAAACGGTCTAGGCAGAACAACATTTCAGTGATTCTTGCTTTTAAGCCTCGACTGTAAAAAAAATGGGGAAAAGTAAACTTGAAAAGGCTATCGGTAATTTCGAGCATTAACAGAATTATCAAAGCAATGGTGTCCCAGTTGTTACAGGCAAGACTTTATTTTTCCTTGGTGGGAAAATCATCGAATAACTTCTCCCGCTCCGGGTTAAGCGGAAGGGAGTGTCAGACTTCTACTGACTAAAAACCCACCCTGTTCCTTAAGCTGCCCTTAAGTTCCGAGGCCGCGGTATTTTGTTACAATATTTCCGCAACTCCGGCGGGCAATGGCCTTATGAGGCCTCGTTACTGGTGCTGACAGCTCTTTGAGGCGCGCGTGGAACACGACACGCCGCTGCCTCGGGCCTGGTCCTTACCGGACGGTGAGCTACTAGGCAAGACTTACTTGTGATACGTCGTGTTTTCAAACCAAGGAAGGCACATTACAAATCAGTAAAAGAAAACATCGTAAGGAAAGCAGCATGTTCTAGGACGGAAAGATCGGAAAACATATGTGATGTCCACCAACCGGTAAGACCCAGTCCTTACTTTCCTGCGGCCTTTCTCATAGAGAGGTCTGTTTTCCAGCAGTATGCATGTTATAGGCTGGTTAAGTATATTATACAACGTGTAATTTAAAGGGTATATACATACCAAGTGCATGGCTTCTTTGGATGATAACAAACGATATGGCAAGGGTTTTCTAATCTTATGTCTACATGTGTGGAGCATATTAGAAATTTCAATACATTGATACCAGAGGCCGAATTTTTCAAATTAAGAAGAACGAAGAGAATTATCGTTTTATTGGCAAGTGACGTGGAAAGTGATGACTCTCATAGTGCTGTGACACGTTTGTTACTTTACTGGTATTCAAGAAACATATGAAACCAATAATTTGGGGTCAATTCTGTGAGTCACTTATTTTGAGCTGAAACTTTGCATAGATATGGGGTTTCCGTTACACGTTGTATATAAGTGTAGTATATTATAATCAGAGGTCGGAATTACGTAGAGTTATTTATGTAGGTACTCACGCTGATTTCATACAACGAAAGAATAAAGTGGATATGCTCCAAATCCCGGGATTAATTTTGAAGAGCAGAAAAATCTCGTGATTTATTAAATAAAAACTTATTTACTTTTATACAGTTTAAACCACTGCACGCGCGACGTTGTCAAATTTAGATAATATTGTTGTTGACACTGGATTGTCTATTAGAAATCCCGGGAAGATCCATATTAATATCAATATTTCGATGCAACTCTACCTAATTCCGACCTCTGGTTATAATGAAATTATTATATACCTCGAATCAATTCTTCCAAAGCTACCCTTTTTCATTTTTGTTAAGTAAGCTCATATGCAGCAAGATGAGGACATGTTGCCATCGCAAATTGAACATGGACAAGGGTAGTACAGAGTTATGGGGCTTGCTATATCCAGTTGTGAGAAAAATCAAGCTGAAGACGATGACGAGTGATGACAATATTTTCAGGAGGATCAATATCTTTGTTAAGTCTACTGTGTTCCTTAGTAAGAGTTGATACTTCAGCAGCTCAAAAAAATCTAAGTAATTAGAAGAGCTCTCCTTATCTCACAGTTACCTACGAATACTTCACTACATTATAATAATACTAATGAAATAATTATGTTTTCTTTTTGCAATAAGTTTATAAATAAGTAACACGTTTACTCGTAATTTATTTTCATCATAATATAGAAACCATGTTTCTATTTTTGTGACTTGGACATTGTGAATATGTTAATTACAGAAGTGTACAACACGACACACATAAAAAGAAGGACCTTTCTGAAAAACCCGAAAAGATGAGAATTATTCTTTTTAGAGCCGAGACTCTGTAGATTCTCATAACATAATTGATGGTCACCTGGAGCTAAACAAGTCATCATCATCATTTTGTCCTTGTCCCACTTACTTGGGCTCGTGCAGCACATTTCTCCCCTGACAGACGTCACGGTACTATTTACTTGTTTTTCTTTCATATCATTCCTCACAGAATCCATGCATCTTTCTTTGGCCTTCTTTTCCTTCTCCATCCATCAACATTCATATTCACTACTCTTTGGTATTGATTAATTATGCAAAACCCGTGAATCTATTGTTGCTAAGCCATGAGCTTCGCCCCATGTTAGCTACAATCTTAAAAAAGTAAGAATTTAAAAATCCTCGCCCCTTGTGTGCCGACCCTACCCCAAGCGCGTCAGATCGTCTCGCAGCACGCACCTCACTGCGCAAGAGTGTAGCGCACATGTATACGTCCATACTTACTTGCGACCACGAGTATGTGCGCGGTCGTTCACTACAACGCGCCTTGTGACAATGACCCTTTGTCAGATTTCTTGGATGATTATGATTGGGTAGAATAAAAGGAGTATGTTATTTTTACGTGCGAATTGCTCTAAGGAGCAATCCGTCGTTTGCTATGAATTGAAATAAGGTTATAATTTCATAGATTGAAAGTCTTGTTTTAACGGACGACGCATTCGTCGCTTCTAGATCAAAATATCAAGGAGGAGAAGGAGAGAAACTCATCTAAGGGATTTAGAAGTTTATGATATTATTTGAAGCTTTGTACTAAGTTACTAACATACTAATAATCTAGATGTATTTTAACCGACTTAAAAAAAGGAGAAGGTTCTCAATTGAGGAGCGTTTTCACAAAGCGATACATCAAACAAAAATTCAACTATGTTTTTTTTTTGTCGTTTTGCACTCAATTCGTATAGGGTTCCATGAGGGTCTTAACTAATTTTCCGTGAACGATACATAAATCAATCATAAAGTACAGCAAAGTGCTTTAGTTTTTTCAAAGTGATACATCTACATAGAACTCAAATCTCTCTCTCTCTAAGAATCTCTTCAAAACGATATATGAAACGTACATTGATTCATATTTTTGTTTGCTCTCTTTTTAACAAAATCGGGTGATTATTGCATTAGTATTTAAATTAGTTTGATTGTGTACATCTGTCAAATTTCATGGCTTCTAGTAAAGTTTTTAATAAGCTGTCCCACGTTTCCCTATTAGCTTTATGCCTCCTGATAGAGTATTTGGAAGGGTTGAAAAGGACTAACGTCGACGTGAAGTTATTGCATCACCGAATGAATACTATACAATTTTAAATAAACATGGCCATGTCAACGAATGAGGTACAGATTTGTTTAGTTATGACATGAAAGCTAAGGCCAAAGATATGATAAAGGCAAAACTTCCATTTAAAATAAGCCAAACACGAATAATACACTATACTGTAGTTGGATCCCGCGCTATAAAAAATGTTGAAGCTGGTGTTCAAGATGTATATTCTGCTGAGTCAGTGACAGTTGAAGTTAAGAAGAAAGGCATCCGATCAAACAACCAACATGGTTTCTTCAAAAACGAAAGCAGATGTTGAAAATTTACTGAAATTCTGTGATATATCTGATGATCCTGATGCTCAGACATTTTATGCAGATGTTCTCCAGGGTTCTGCTGTCGAAGATTGATCTTGATCATATTCGACGTAACTACGACAATGAAGAACCAGTAATATAATATGCTTCGCAAATTTAATTAAATGTACCACGTTTATATCAAAACGAGACATCAACAGTAGATGTATCAAAGTTGAAAAAACCCGTAGATTTTGATGTCATTATTTTGGTATGTTTATGTGAAATATTATTTTTTGGTCAACTTAATACTATCTCAGTAAAATAATTAATAAATTAACCGGCAATTTAATTTAACATACCCTATCTAAACCCTAATAAATACATAAATTACATTATTGAAAAAAACATTATTTTAAGATGTATCGTTTTGTAAAAACGCTCCTCAATTCGTCTTGAACTTTTTTTTATGTTTGTTACCTCATAACTCGCAGATGGCTGGAACGATTTCGAAAATTCTTTTTTTGTTTGAAAGAGTATACTTTCTAGTTTGTTTCATTGTTATCACGCTTGGATATGATGATGGAATCATGGAGAAATCGAGGGAACTCTTCAAATATTATAGGCATACCTATAGCGTTTTGGGTATTTCTTATAGTAACTTGTGCAGTTGCTCTCAAAAAGCACCATTTGAAGAAGTGGGACTGATGACGAAGATCACAGATGGCCACCAAAACTACTCAATAATAAGTATTTCGTGGATTGCGATTAGGTTACTTGAATATGGATGTTAAGCACTTTATGCTCGTCACAATGCATAAGGGGAAGTAGAGCTGATGGTGATGTGCCAGGAGAACTCCTCAAAAATGAACGGCTCTGCACCGGAAAATGCAATATTTTGTAAAAGGTGATAAGTAGTTGACATTTTGGCTTGCGTAACTAGATAAATTACAAACCGACCCACTAAAAAGCGTTAAAAAAAAACTTGCTAAAAAGTTTTTTTTCATTTAGCTTCTTAACTGGCGTAGATGAGAGGAGAGTGAAATTCCCTTAGTTACGCAGGCCATTACTTGAGAACGACTCTACTAATTTCATTAATGGTTTTTAGTTTTGAAATACTTCGTAGGAGGTTCTTACTGAGTGAAATATTAAGAAAATTGTGCAGAAAAATTAAAACTTCGTTTGTACGTTGTGTTTCAAACAGTCAAATAATAATTACATACTCCTTTTTTATTGCCTTATAGGATTTGGACTAAATTTGGCCAATTTATAGTTGAAATTCTGAAATCACAAATAGGTTCCGGGAAAATGAGTGAAATTTCCCGCGCGGCCAAATGAATAAAGTCGCGGGGAAAAGCTTGTCATCAACAAAAATAATTACGTTCTGGCAGTTCGATTTTTAGATGAAAGTGGAAAAACTAGCTGGACTCTTACAAAAGTGACTGACCCGTGACGCCGTACGATAGACGTATGAGAAAAGGAAGAAAGGGAGTCTTTTGTCTAGCTTTATATTACATTTATATTTTTTGCAAAAAAAAATTTTTTCACGCTTTTTAGTGGGTCGGTCTGTAATTTATCTAGTTACAAAAGCCATAATATCAACAACTTATCACCTTTTACAAAATATTGCTTTTCCCGATGCATAGCCGTTAATTTTTGAGGAGTTCTCCTGGTACTTGACCATCAGCTCTACATCACCATAAATGTATTGTGACGAGCATAAAGTGTTTAACATCCGTACTCAAGTAATCGAATCGCAATCCACGAAATACTTATTATTGAGGAGTTTCAGTGGCCATCTGTGGTCTTCATCATCAGTTCAACTTTCCCAAATGGTACTTTTCGGAAGCAACTACTCAAGGTACTATAAGAAATACCCAAAACGCTATAGGTGTGCCTATAATATTTGAAGAGTTCCCTCGATTTCTCCAGGATTCCATCATCAGATCCTGATTTGGTAACAATGGGACCAACTAGAAAGTATACCCATTCAAACGCAGAAAGAAATTTTCAAATCGGTCCAGCCGTCTCCGAGTTAACATACCAAAAAAAAAAACACAAAAAAAAAGTTCAAGACGAATTGAGAACCTCCTTTTTTTGAAGTCGGTTAAAAAGACTAGGAGTCTCTAAGTCAATAGTGAATAGGTTACTCCCAGGCAAGCGTGCTCCATCTTCAACCACATCATCACTTACCATCAGGTGAGATGGTGGTCAAACGCGAGCCTATTATCAATAAAAAAGAGCCAAAAGCTTATAGAGCAAGCTTAATGATAACAAAATGACAATCTAGTACCGAAATATAACGTCACCAGATCAATCCCAAACATTTTCGGTAGTTGTCGTTGATAGAATATCACTTTACCTAGACCCAACATCGTCAGATCCTAAAATTAAACAACACTTTCTCCCAGACGAGTTTTACGATCGGCGCAAACGCATAAGTCATACATTCTATCTTTAACCTTTACTAATAAATGGATCCTTGTCTTCAAGTTCATTTCGTGTAGGACAAGTCTATCAAGGTCTTGGATAAGCATATTACTTGAAGCATGGGTCCTTATACAGTTGAGAGCTTCAGTTCAGAGGTCGCTAATTGTAGCCGTATGACTTATGAGTATAACTAGTATAAGGATCTTATCGCGTACTTGTAGGTTTGTTTACTAAAGAAGCGTGTAGTTTAACCACATGACACAGTGATTCTTTTGGGTGATTATAATTTATCTTTCGTTGGCAATTTACAGTTGACTCATAATCACAATGTATGCTTTTATTCAACGAACTAATGAAGGAGATATTTTATACATTTTCAGGTTGAAAAAGAACGTCAACAAGACGGGTTTGTGCGGGTTATGGTCGTAAATAATGTATGATGTAATTTGCCAAATATAGTTCTGTAAGTGATAACAATGAGTAGTAGTATTACCCGTAGTCTCGGGGCCACATATGATTACAAGAAGAGAAGTCATCAAATAGAGATGTACGTTCGAATAAGACACTGAACTGATCTCATCATCTGCTAGCCTTTTCAAAACCTAGTATTTGGGTAACACGATACCCCTTGACTTGGGCACGCCACAATAGCGGCGTCCCCTCTTTGAGAAGCGGTAAGTTCCGCCTGACGCAGGTCCTCACCGGACACGGTTGTTTCGGCAGTTACCTGTATCTGATTCGGCGGGAGGAAACACCCGGGTGCCACCACTGCGAGGATCGCCCTGAGGACACGGTGGAACACACAGTGGAGGTTTGCCCTGCTTAGGCAGAGCTCCGCCGTGTCCTCGTACGGGCGATAGGCGGCGACCTCTCGCTCCCGGCTCTGGTTCAATATATGGTCCGGAGCGAGGAGGCATGAGAAGCACCTCTTTCTGCGAAGCAGTTATGCAAGCGAAGGAGGTGGCGGGACGCGCGAGGGAGAGGCAGGTCTCAAGGCCCTCACAGCCCTTACGCCCCAGCCGCCACAGGAGACACTCTAGGCGTCGGAAGTCACAGGGTGACTCCCAGCCACCGTAGGCGTGAGCCTGCGGGCTGCAAACAATGAGTAACTCACCGCTCGACTGAAAGTAGACCCGTGTAGACGGCGCGTCGTGTTCAACGCGCGCCTCAAAGAGTGTCAGCAAAATTGTCGGGGCCCACAAGAGGGCCGTTGCCTGCCGGGGTTGCGGAATTGAGATCGGGAGGCAGTCATTGGATGATTTCCCATTCTTAATAAAACCCCTTGGCTAGATCAGTTTCAGATTTACTGGCTTCTGATTAACCGCAACGACTGTTAAAGATGTTCTAATGACAGGCACGAGGGTATCACACCGTCACAGCTGAGAAACTCCTTACAGAAAAACCCGATAGCTCATTTTGCCCGACCTGGGAATCGAACCCCAGACCTCGTTCTCAGCAGTCGCGCTTACGGCCACTCAACCAACGAGGAAGATCAACAGGATCTTCTTTGAAGACGTTTTAGGATATAAATATCACTGGACGAAAGACAACAATCCTCTCGCAGAAACTGCGGTTAAAATTACGACGCAGTACACTACTAGCAATCAAACGAGAGCTCCAAATTCTCAAGTAGATCGTCTGTAAATGTCTAACCTACACAGACAAAGGTCGTTACTATCAAAACAGTTACGTGATTGTCCACTGGTTCCGCATAAATCAGCTATCTCTCAGATTGTTGTGATACTTTTATTCAGGCAATGCAATCGTTGGACGGTTTATTTAGACAGGCACAACTTATATAAACGTGTCTATTGTCGACTGTAACAAACAGTTCCATTTTCTCTCTTGGCTTGTAATGACCAGACCTATCTTTATCCACTGCGCACTCTGGGTCCTCATGTTCCTAAGGCCCAATAGTCAGTGTGAAGCCCTTGTACAAGATATGACTCACCTCTTGTCATGTGTATCGTGCATGGTCACTGGCACCTTGCAGGATCTTAACGAGGCCAATACAAGAGCTGCATATTGGTCCAAAGAGGTTTGAACATCGACTCGAAAAAAAGAAAAAGCAGTCAGTAGACCTGAATTCTACACTACTCTACTGTGTTTCTACCAGATAACTAAAAGATAATTTATATTTATTACCGAACAGCATATTCAACACTTGGAGTGACCCAAGGGCTAGCTTTTACCTTGGAGAGAAGAGAGGTTACAAAGTGGGCATATTACCAGTAAACAGCGAAGTGCACGAATTTTTCGACGCAATTATTTTAGATTAATTGCTTGGTTATTTATATGCATCAAAAAGGATTATAATATTACTTAAAAACTAGCACATACAGTTAGAGTAGTAAAGTTTTTATTTCACTCTTTTTAGTTGGTTGATTTTTAATTTACCTAGTTACAAGAGCCTAAATGTCAACTACTTATAACATTTTACAAAATATTGCTTTTCCCAATGCTAGGCCGATAATTTTTGAGGAGTTCTCCTGGTACTTCACCATCAGCTATACATCACCATATGCATTGTGCCGAGCATAAAGTGCTTAACATCCATATTCAAGTAATCGAATCGCAATCCACGAAATACTTATTATTGAGTAGTTTCGGCGGCCATCTGTGGTCTTCATCATCAGTTCCACTTCCCCAAATGGTACTTTTTGAGAGCAACTGCACAAGTTACTATAAGAAATACCGAAAACGCCATAGGTGTGCCTATAATATTTGAAGAGTTCCCTCGATTTCTCCAGGATCCCATCATCGGATCCTGACTTGGTGACAAATGGTACCAATTTCGAAGTATACCCTATCAAACAAAAAAAGAATTTTCCAAATCGGTTCAGCCGTCTTCGAGTAATCGGTGACCATACATTAAAAATATATATATATATACGCGTCGAATTGATAACCTCCTCCTTTTTTTGTCGTCGGTTGAAAATAATATAGGATCATCTGCAGCCGAACTAGGTAAGCACCTATATCTCGGTACGTATATACAGCGCCAATCCTCTCAGTCTATGACATTGCAATTTTATTAATTCAGCAAGTACTTACTTTAAAATAAAAAAAACACTTAAAAGTAATACTTTATACAAATAATGATAAAATTCGAATTAGGGTTTTACTTAAAATCTAAGTGACTTATAGGTTTATTGCGTGTGTGTATGAGTATGGTTGTATGCATGAGTGTGCGTGTGTGAGTCAGTGTATGTGCATGTGTAGTGTGTATGAGAGTGTTTGTATTCCTACATTGTGCCAAAGAGTATCAATCATTCGAGTTAACTATAGGAAAAAAAATAAGATTATTTTTAGATTCACGGTTTAGTTTAGGATTTTTATTTATTTAAGTATTTGTAATGAACACTGGTTTGTCTTAGCAAAATAAAACAAATTTGTAAAAAGAAAAAATATTTATTTCGAAATAAAGAAACGATAATACTGACTGCCTCTTTGATCTAATGGTTGCAAGCCAGGCTTCAGAGTATGAGGTATAGGGTTCTAATCCCGGGTTGGCAAAAAAGCGTTAGGTGTTGGATTTTCTATTTATTGTAAATTTCTCAGTAGTAACCCAGAGTTTGGTTCAGGGTACCCCCGGTGCCTCGGTAAGCATGTCAATCCGTTGGTCCCGGCTGTCATTTCACATCCTTTACAGTAGTTATGTTTACTGTGGTACCCAGTTACTGGGTTGTGGAGGTCAGATAGGCAGTCGCTCCTTGTAAAACTCTAGTACTCAGCTGCATCCGGTTTAACTTCAAGCTGACCCCAACACTTTGGGAAAAAGCTCAGGAAATGATGACTACAATACCTACTTGCTTTTTTTTAATTACTAATGAGCCTGCTTTTTACCTCGATCACACCTGATGGTAAGTGTAAGACGAGGTCTACGATCGAACGAGCGAGCCCAGGAAACGCCTATTCACTCTTGCTTTAAAGGCTGACGCGTCATATGTGGCAGGGAACACAGAAGCCGGCAGAGAGTTCCACACCTTGGCTGTGCGTACATTGAATGTCGAAGAAAAGCGCTTAGTACGACAAGATGGTATATCGACCAAGTGTGGATGGTATCCTGCGGTACGTCTGGTAGACCGGTAGAAAAAGGGGGATTATTAGCGTTCCGCCTGTTCTTACCTGAAAGTCAGACTCCAATTTCAGCGTATTTGCCTTTCATGATCTTTGTATATTCTATCAAACTAGCGCTATGTCAAAGTAATAGGCCCGCCGGGGTCTCATTATCCCAATGCCTACAGCATCTAACGGTTAGTGAAAATGTTTACGACGATGTTGTACACTTACTTAACCTAATAAAAAACCATAAAGAAACCGCATCTGCTTGCTTCACTTACTCTTATAAAAAAGTAAATTTTATCCATTCATGTAACAACATTACCTTTTAAGCAAAAATTTGCTTGCACTAGGTAATTCCGCCCTTCCGTTTTACCTAAACTATACAAAGAAATTGGCCAACGGCGTACCAGACTCACTAATGAAGAGTTCCGTATGTTGGTGTAGAATTTTATAGGTTTTATGTTGTGGTATTGGGCCTCCTTTGCATAGCTGGCAGCTTAAAATAATAGATGAGTAAGTTGTATGTCAAATTTTTTTCAATAGGAAAAATTTGAGTGATCTAGTGAGTTTGGAATAGTATAGTTTAGAAAGATGAAGGTTTTTTATAGTAGTAAATTTTATATACGGGTTTTGATTTAGAAGAGTTTTCAAAGACAAAAATATGCTGACTTATGTGGTTGTTCAAAATGGAATTCCTAAGATAAATAAATTGTTGTAAGTGAAAGAAAAGTTTCATTCCTAAAGGAGGATCCTGGATCATGGAAAATATACCCTTTTAACAGGTTATGGGCCCAGCACGCTTCCACTGCGCCAATTGAATCCGGCCTAGTGCCGTTCGGTAAGGCCTTGAGCCTATGTGAAAAGTCCTCGTGACTAGTTGATAGTTTCCAGTAAGACGGTACTTAACAGGTTATGAGCCTGCACTATGATTAGATTGGAAAGAGGAGTATGAAGCCCTAAAATTGTAAAAATCGGATGAATATTTGAAAAGAAACAAAAGAACAAATTAGAAAATTAAAAATGGCGGACGAAATACCAAAATTATTAAATGAAAATGATTACAATTTATGAAAAGAAAATATTAATGTGCATCTATGCAAGGGAGTTGGTGTTGAAGAAAATAGTAAGAAAATAGTAGTAGTAATTAGCAAGGGGAAGTGAAGAATTTAAAGTTGGAGTTAGTGGTGAAGATGTTGAAGTTCGAGGAGTTGGTGTTGAAGATAGAGATTTTTGAAGATAGCGTTGAAGTTCGAGGAGTTGGTGTTGAAGATAATGAGATTTTTAAGATAGCGTTGAATAATTTTATATACAGTCGAAGAAGATAAGTTAGGAGTAGGTGTTGAAGATAATGAGATTTTTGAAGATAGCGTTGAATAGTTTTACATAAAGTCGAAAAAGATAAGTTAGGAGTTTTATAAGTAATGAGTAGCTTTTGTATGAATATGTGTGTTTTGTGATGGTCAGGGTATAAAATTCAGAGGGGATGTTGGTGTAGAATTTTATAGGTTTTTTGATGTGGTATTGGGCCTCCTTTGCATAGCTGGTGATGAGTAACTTTTGTATGAACATGTGTGTTTAGTGATGGTCAAAATATAAAATTCAGAGGGGATGTTGGTGTAGAATTTTATAGGTATTATGTTGTTATTGGGCCTCCTTTGCATAGCTGGCAGCTTAAAATAATAGATGAGTAAGTTGTATGTCAAAGTTTTTTCAATAGGAAAAATTTGAGTGATCTAGTGAGTTTGGAATAGGTAGTATAGTTTAGAAAGATGAAGGCTTTTTGTAGTAGTAAATTTTATATACGGGTTTTGATTTAGAAGAGTTTTCAAAGATAAACATATGCTGACTTATGTGGTTGTTCAAAATGGAGTTCTTAAGATAAATAAATTGTTGTAAATGAAAGAAAAGTTTCATTCCTAAAGGAGGATCCTGGATCATGGAAAATATACCCTTTTGACACCGCAGTAACTACGCCAAATAACTTTGTTTTTCATAGTATTTGTATGAAGTTATATTTGCGGTTTTAGAAAATATAATTTATCTCAAAAACTGTTAACCCGATCTCGTTCAAAATAATTTTCGTTGATAGTTTACATTAAGATCTACCGCATATATTTTTTTTAATTATCCCTCCATTATTATAGAAGTTAGAGGGCGGGACACACATTTTATCACTTTAGAAGCGTATATCTTTTAAACGATTGACTTTATGAAGAAGTAGTTTTAGAAACCTCAATGTATTTTTAAGACATATAGATACTACACACGCATAGGTTTCGTGAAAAATAAAATATTTTCAGTTTCAGTTCCATGTATGAGGAGCCCCCCATAATTTTAAATATTTTTTTCTTAAAATCGGAAAGCGGTTCACAGAAAACATCTACCTACCAAGTATCATGTGTATAGTCCTAATACTTTCGGAATAAAATGGCTGTGGCATACGGACGGACGGACAGACAGACAGACAGACAGACATGACGAAACTAAAGAAGATAAGGGGTTCCGTTTTTTGCCATTCGGCTAGGGAACCCTAAAAAGAAAGATGAACTTAGTTATATTAAAAATAAGCGAAGTATATGTGGTTTGTGCATTGGATTTGTGTGTGTGTGTTAGTAGAGCAATCATACATTTTTTTAAAGTCAATAAACTATGCATACACTGCATTATATTATACCAGCCCGCAATATTATTTTGGCGACAATCTCACCTGATGGTAAACAATGGTCACGCTTGCTTGAATAGTTTATATACAAGGTGGGGAAGATGATACGACCATAAATGAAAACACCGACTATACTAATCCCGAGGAAACCAAAGTGAGGAAAAAATAAAATGTGACATGAAAATAATAATAAAAAAATATATCCATCCATACTAATATTATAAATGCGAAAGTAACTCTGTCTGTCTGTCTGTCTGTTACCTTTTTACGCCTTAACCGCTGAACCGATTTACATGAAATTTGGCATGGGAATAGTTGAGGACGCTGGGAAGGACATAGGATAGTTTTTATCCCGATGTAAGGTTCCCGCAGGATAGTTTTCTAATCGTATCTTTGTTGCTCTTTCACGCAAAAACTACTGAACGGATCTCAATGAAATTTGGTAAGAAGACAGTTGACATCCTGTAAAAATATATAAGCTACTTTTTATCCCGGAATTCCCACGGATTCGGGATTTACGCGGGGAAACCTCCCACTCGAAGTCGCAGACAAAAGCTATCTATACTTTAATACTAATAATATAACTCCATACTTCCATATCCATATCCATACTTCCATATCCATCCATACTTCCATACTAATATTATAATAATACGAAAGTAACTGTCTGTCTGTCTGTTACCTTTTCACGCCTAAACCGCTGAACCGATTTAGATGAAATTTGGCATGGGAATCGTTTAGGACCCTGGAAAAGACATAGCATAGGTTTCGTCCCGGAAATCATTCCTAAAGGATGTAAAAGGGGTGTTGGAATTTCGTATAGGGAATCAATAATGTCCCCGCCCTACCCACACACATAATACACTTAGACCGCTAAACCGATTTGGATGAAATTTGGTATGGAGATAGTTTTAGACCCTGGAAAAGACACAGGATAGTTTCTATCCTAGAAATCATCCCTTAAGGATGTAAAGGGGTGTTGGGACTTTGTATTCCCCCTCTCAATTCATTAAAATCGCGTATTCAAGAACCACTCATAACATTTTTTTTTAAACTACACAACTGAATGTAGGCTATACAAATCTTTGTTTAGGACTGGGGTCGAACCCACGTCATGCACCAGTTAACAGTTACGCCAACTGTGTCGCTTAAATTTTAACCAATGAAATTAATATTCGAATCATTTCTATTTCAAAATCGGGGCAATATGCGTTTGCCTTTTTGAAAATAGGAGAAGATCGTGTGGCAACAGATATCAACGGGATGATTTATTTGAGCTGAACTGAATCTGAAACTGAAGCTGAAACTGAAACTGAAGCTGAAACTGAAGATGAAACTGTAGCTAAAACTGAAGCTATACCAAACTGAAGCTGAAACCAAAAATGAAGCTGAAACTGAAACTGAAGCTGAAACTGAAGCTGAATCTGAAACTGAATCTGAAACTTAAACTGAAACTGATGCTAAATCTGAATCTGAAACTGAAGCTGAAACTGAATCTGAAACTGAAGCTGAAACTGGAACTGTAGCTGAGACTGACGCTGGAACTGTAGCTGAAACTGACGCTGAAACCAAACTGAAGCTGAAACTGAAACTGATGCTGAAACCAAGACTGAAGCTGAAGCTGAACTGACACCAACCTGCACTGTGCTGGATTATGGCCCATTCCCTCTCATAAAGAGGAGGCCTGTGTCTCTGCAGTAGAGACGTTATAGGCCGAATTATTAATATTTCATTGTAATAATAGATTAAGATTAATAGATTAAGCGCAATACATTAGACAACCCAATTAGAATATTAAATTATAAGTCTAAAACAACATCCGCAACTAAATAAATTAAAACCAAACCTAGACATATTTTATAAAATAGTTATCCTTAATAAACGCAAAACGTGCGTCATACAATATCCTAACGCAGACGCATTCACTCATTCAATGTTAGCAACTAACACGCACACGAGCGCATTTCCTTGAATTAAGGGTTGTATTAATTTGTCATGATACTGTGTTTCCCTTTTAAGTTAAATGAAAGATTTTTCCGTCAAAATTTAAAACTTATTTTTATGACGGAAATCGATTCAGAAGCCGATTCTGAACCAACTCCTTTCACGAATTGCGTTTGTTCTGTTACACGTTGTATAACTAAATTTTAATATTTTGTGAATATTTCAAGCGTCTACCTGTTGCCGTTATCAATATTGAGCAAAAAATAATCACGTTTGTGGTATGGAAGACTTAAGTATTTATTTTATTCTGTTTTTTAGTATTTGTTGTTATAGCGGCAACAGAAATACATCATCTGTGAAAATTTCAACTGTCTAACTATCACGGTTCATGAGATACAGCCTGGAGACAGACGGACGGACAGCGGAGTCTTAGTAAAAGGATCCCGGTTTATCCTTTGGGTACGGAAACTTAAAAATTACCTAGAAAAGCTAACACCTGATTCACCCTAGGCGTTTTCTTTCCTCGCAATCCTGATTGGTACAATTGTTTGAAGACACACATTTTTCACTGACACACAAACGATTACAGTGTTGATTGACCTTCTAGTATCTTATCGTGAAGCGTAAATCTTTCGCACTGCGTCAAAGACAAAATGAGGTCACCAAATTATTAATTTTCGGATACTGAGCCTTTCAATTTGCGCACATGACATGCGTGCGCTTGCGCGTGTAAGTATTTGCACAGGGGTGCCTATTATATTCTACAAAGGTTGCAGTATTTTTTTGTTCTACCCATATGAGAATTTCTGGACCCAAATTGACAGCTTTCAAGGATTTTTCAAAATAAAATGATTATGAAATATTTATAAAAATGTGTTTCTTGATTAATAGGCGGCACGAGTGAATTTTTGGTTTTATCGCGCGCCTCACCCTAAAGCTCGCTAGTTGAGTAAATATGAAGACACTAATTATAGGAACAATCATGATAAGAATGTAAAAATACCATTAGATGGCTTACGGTCTAATCTGATGCTGGTGAGTAGCATGCTACATGACGCGACTGTCTATCTGAACTCCACAAATGCCAACGGTGTGACGAAAGACCAAACCAGTATGGCATTTATAAGCTACGAGCCCCTCAGAGCAAATACAATTTTCTTGTCCAGTAACTTGACTGTTTTTTACAAGTCATCCACCTTTCGTTACCCCTCCCTGACCTCTTACAGCATCATTGAAAGGGATCCCAGTGAGGATAACGACTGCATTGTTCTCCGGCGGCAAACATCACCGTTAACACGTAATAAACCTAATACATTTGACCCGAACTTAAGGCCATTGATATGATAAATGATCACATTTGATTTGTTTGCAAACAGTTTGACGACTGCATGACATTAAAATTGATACGAATGTATAGTATTTTAATCGTAACTCATCACTAGATTGACTGTGAATGGAAACACAGTATCATGACAAATTAATACAATCCTTAATTCCAGGAAATGCGCTCGTGTGCGTGTCAGTCGCTAACATTGCATAAGTGTATGCGTCTGCGTTAGGATATTGTATGACGCACGTTTTGTGTTTAGTAAGGATAACTATTTTATAAAAAATATCTAGGTTTGGTTTCAATTTATTTAGTTGTGGATGTTGTTTTAGACTTATAATTTAATATTCTAATTGGGGTGTCTGATGTATTGCTCTTAATATGTTACACGTTGTATATATTCACTTTAAAATGGAATATTAATAATTCTATTAAGCCTATTATGTTCTCACTACAGTGACACAGGCCTTCTCTCTATGAGAGGGGATGGGCCATAATAATGCAGTCCCAGTGCGGGGTGGTGGTTGACAATTTTTTTCAATTTTTGTAGGCTCGCATTTGACCACCATATCACCCGATGGTCAGCGGTGATGTGGTCGAAGTTGAAGCTGTATTGTCTAGAAGTATCCTATTCATTCTTGACTTAAAGACCCCCAGGTTATAGCTATCAGGAAACATAGACTCCGGCAGGGTTTTTCGGTCCTAAATCATGCCTTTTTTGAGAGCAGTGCTTATGATGAACATTTCATTAAATGAGGTGCCTGCCTGGGTCAGATTTACGACCTACAATTAAGTCATGACAGTAACCACTGGACCAGCACGATACTCCACGTTTTTACCATAACTTCTGGTAATCTCTAAGCATAGGAATATATTTCAAAAGTTCAAGTAGAGATCTGCCCAGAGTAGTATTTAAACTACAGTATCATATAACTAGCTAACTAGACTATTTTTTTAATGCTCTAAAGTAAGAGTAGACTTTGCAATACGACCCCAATGACCTGCTTCCAATAAATCAATCAATCGAAAGACATCTGGCCTCTCCAATCAATCCTAATCGATATGGAAACGAGCAAAGTTTGCTACGTAAAGCCAGCACCCGTTGGCCGAAACCTGTACATTGAACAATTACATCCAATATGCGGACCTCACATATATGACGGTGACAACCCAAATGAATCACGCACGAAAATCATCAGCATACAAATCTGGACCTTAGCACTAAATAAATAAGAAACACAAAAGCGGTTTTTTGTTTTTCTCGGGAACAAATAATTGTGTTTTCGCTGGTTATATGCGTACCTCCGTTCAAAGTCACCGCTACCAGATAACGTGGTGTTGAATGATTCTGTGAGAGGCACGCCAGCGGCCCATTTGTAAACGGTTCGTACAAAGAACTAGTTAAAGAGATTCCTTTGCACACTGGTCCCTAGTTCCGGAGTCGAAATTTATGTGTGAAATGATGATGGACTAGCTTTTTGGTAGTTTGACCTCTTGACAGATCAGGAAGAGCTGCAGCAAGGACGTTTATTTGTGACTCAGTTACGTTCACTATTCTGTACTGTTGAGAGATGTTTGTTTTGGGAGTATTGCATTTCTTTTGGGAAGGCTCTGTAAGCCTTCCGAAAAAAATCTGTAAGCCTAATAAACAATAATATATTATAACTAAGTTGCTAATTACAAGCCATCATAGATAAATACAAAATTATGTAATACTAGCAGCCGGATGGGGCTTTTTTGTTTTCTTTTATGGTATACAATAAATAGTATATCAATCTATTTATGGTAGAAAGTGAAATTAGTTTACGACAATGTTACTTTTCAGTTGGTAAGTTTGATATTTTATGTCTTACGCGGACGAAATTTTATTTATACCTTTAGCGATCCACAGGTTTGGAACCAATGCTCGCTCGTTATATCCTCATCTAATGCATACCATCCAATAAAAATAGTTAAGGTATATCTAATTTCTTTCTTAAAGCCATGAATTCCGAATCTAGTTAAAACTTTATCTATTAAGAAGGTAAATATGCCAAAGAGTCAGATTTCGATGTTGGATTTAAAATTATTTAAAACTAAAATTAAACATCCCTATAATTAATAATTATTATTCCCACTGAAACAAATGTTTTATGAAGCAGATGATGTATCATACAGTCCATACATGACTAAGACACTTCTTTGCTTTTTAGGGTTCCGTAGCCGAATGGCAAAAAACGGAACCCTTATAGTTTCGATATGTCTGTCCGTCTGTCTGTCTGTCCGTCCGTCCGTATGTCACAGCCATTTTATTCCGAAACTATTAAGACTATACATGTGAAACTTAGTAGGTAGATGTATTCTGTGAACCGCTTTCCGATTTTAACTAGAACTGAATTTTTTTTTCATGAAACCTATGCGTGTTTGGTATCTATAGACAGGTCTTTAAAAATGTTATAAGTGTTTCTAAATCCACTTTTTCATAACGTCAATCGCTTAAAAGATATAAGCTTCCAAAGTGGTAAAATGTGTGTCCCCCCCCCTCTAACTTCTATAATAATGGAGTGAAAAATCTAAAAAAAATATATGTCTGTAGATCTTAATGTAAACTTTCAACCAAAATTGGTTTGAACGAAATCGGGTCAGCAGTTTTTTGAGATACAGCATATTTTCTAAAACTGCAAATATAACTTTGTAATTCATACAAACACTATGAATAACAAAGTTATTTAGCGTAGTTGTAAAAAATGTAAATAAGCTAGTTTTAAGAAATTTTTAAGGTTTATTGTTTTTTTTTTTCAAATAAATATATTAAGTATATTATATTTATTATAGTTACTACGGAACCCTTCATGTGCGAGTCTGACTAGCACTTGGCCAATTTTTTTTAAGATTGCAATCTGAACAGTGGTAAGCTTTTTTAGATCATGTTAACTTTTACAGTATACAACTTAAACAGCTTCCTCAAATAGAGCAAACAAACACGTGTGTCAACGCGATCATAAGATATAATCTTTTATGTCACATATATTCGCATTTCTTGCGATTTCAAAAGGGAATCAAAACCGATAGGGTACTTCCCGTTGACCTAGAATTATGAAATTTGGCAAGAAACAATGTCAATAGCATTTGCAACGGCTAAAATCCGTATAACTATTGAATTTATACTTGGATAAGATTGTACTGAACCTTCGGTGCATCTACACTAAGATTATAAAAAGGAAACGCAAGCCTATTATCAATAAAAAAAGGAAGTTCTGTTTGTTTGTAATGCATAAACTCAAAAACTACTGGACCGAATTGAATAAAGAATAATCTACTTAGTACTCAAGCGGCGTCAATACATATAATAACCTTGTTGATAGTTATATTTTCGAGCCGTTTGGATATTATTTAAAGATCTATCCAGACGCCTAGTTGACACTTCGCTTGACCAAAGGACTGGCTTTTACCTTGGACAGAAGTTAAGCTTTGCCATACAACGTGGCAATGCCGCCAGTCTTTTGGGCACATTACTAGTGGACAGCGATGTGCACGATTTTTTAGATGCTATATTTTAGTTTATTTCTTGATGTACATATGTAGTATAGGGTTTTTGTTTAAGTGTTTAAAGTGTTCATTAGGAATAATTGTATTTTCTCTCTATAACTAGGTTTGATTGTAAGACACAGGTGAAGGCTTGGCTGCTGAGTTTTAAACATTTGGAAACCGAAACCTTTTAATTATCGAGTTTGAACATACACACTATTGCTCACAGTTACATACCTTAGTTTAATCAATTAGTATGTATAAATGTTGCATTTGTATCTCTAGAACTAAACAATGTATGTGAGAGAGACTGGATTCTGCAACACGGGATATCCTTTTATTTATTCATTTTATTTGGCTCTTCAACAATGAAAACACTATTACATACACAATTTTACATCTTAATCTATGTTTAAGTGCTCCATCACTTGGAGAAGAGCACTGCATGCACTATTTTATACTCGTACGCGTAAACTATTACAAAATGAATTAATTAATTACAATTATGTGTTAAAAAATTATTTACTTAATTACAATTTAAAATTCTCTTCATAGAAGACACAGGTGTATGGAACAAATCAATGTCTTCATCGTGGCTTTCATACACAGTTTACATTCTCAACAATGAGCAGTGCTGCCTTAAATTTGTATGACTTTTTGGCGTCCTGAATAGTTTCCTATTAGATCTTCTTGGTAGATTCCGTGGCATATGAAAAGACACTTTACTGAGCAACTCCGGACAATTCAAAGAGCCTGTTACTAGTTTCTTAAGGAAAATTAAGTCAAATACGTCTCTACGTTTCTCTAATGAGGCCATTCTAAAATATTTTAATCTTTCTTGGTACGATTTGAGCTTTTCCCATATTACAAAGTCAGATACCATATGAATCTTTTCTGCAGTCGTTAAATACGCTTGATGTGTACATTTAATTCTTGTAATAAATTTTATTGTAAAATGGTACATTATTAGCAATTAACATAGGCTAATTGAATTTCCCTGAAAAAAACCTTTTCAGACAAGCGTAGCCACAGACAGACGCTTGTGATAAAATAACAAGTGCGCGAGCTGATCTTCGAAGTTAAGCAACCCTTGTCTATGGAGGGGAGACCATCATATACCAGACTTCTCCGTGCCTTGGGAAACACGTTAAGCCGTTTATCACAGTCATCATTTATCCATATCTGGCAGTCTGTTACATATACAACGTGTAACGGAAACCCCATATCTATCCAAAAGGACTGAAGACAACATCTGGTATGGAGTCTCTATGCAATGTTTCAGCTCAAAATAAGTGACTCACAGAATTGACCCCAAATTATTGGTTTCATATGTTTCTTGAATACCAGTAATAACAATCGTGTCACAGCACTATGAGGGTCATCACTTTCCACGTCACTTGCCAATAAAACGATAATTCTCTTCGTTCTTCTTAATTTGAAAAAGTCGGCCTCTGGTATCAATGTATTGAAATTTCTTATAAGCTCCACACATGTACACATAGGATTAGAAAACCCTTGCCATATCGTTTATTATCATCCAAAGAAGCCGTGCACTTGGTATGTATATACCCTTTAAATTACACGTTGTATAATAGTCTTTCGAATGAGTAACGAACGTTACCGAATAACTGGTTTAAAGGCCTCTGTTAGGCGTTGTGTCTAAAATCTATCAAAATGAATCACTCTGTGTGGAGCGGAAGGGAGTGATATTTTTACTAAAAATGTACACGGTTCAGTTCGGTTGAATATTCCCGCAAACCCAGAGCCACCACACACAAGCCTTATGTTTGACGTTGCCACTTACTGGAGCCTTTTGTTTCCTTTTTCAATCATGCAATCGGTTTGCCAAGGACTTTTGTGTTAGCCAGCTACTCGGTTGTCAAGGTCTGATACGCAGTCGATGCTTATAAAACTCAGCTGAATCCGGTTAAACTGGTAGCTGACTCCAACATAGTTGGGACAAGGCTAGGTAGGTGATGATCCGGGGTTGCGGGAATGTTCTAACGAGATACCGAGGCACCGGAACTTAAGGGCATCTGAAGGAACACAGTGGGTTTTAGTCAGTAGAACTCATTCAATGATTTTCCCACTCGGAAAAAAGGTAGGTGATGATGACCTTGCATTCGGCTTTCTAGGCCCAAATGGGTAAATGGGTATATGTCTTCCCAGCGAAGAAAACTACCACTGTATTTGCCACTAAGGTCCCGCATGTACTATCGGCCAAAGATACGCATGCTCACTTAAGAAAATATTTCTGTGGAAGCACAGCTAGTTACAAACCACATCCCTTCCTAGTTTCGCCCAATTAGAGACAATAACATTTTGTGAGTACAGGGCGTGTAACATTATATTAATACTTACTATTACGAACACTACTAAAATACGCTTCGTGCATCCTATTGGTCAAAGTACATGCATTAGGCAATCGAGTTGTGAGCCGTGCTATGCGAATATTGCCTTAAAGGTGCGGAAGATTGGTCGATAGTACATAATATAGGCTTCCACGCCAACCTTTTGATGTTCAGTGGTGGTGTTCATTTAAAGCGGTCATTTCTGTATCCTCTGTTTTTAAGTTTATAGTTACAATTTCTTCCTTTACTGTAGTAGAATTTTATTATTTCGGTCATCCACTTTACAGTTTTCATTATTAGATAATCTCAGTCAATGATGCACTTATTCTAATATTTAACATATATTATTTTATTAATTAACATATAATATTGCTGTGAACTCATTCGAGACACAAACATATTTAGCTTAGATGGAGGGGTTAACAAGACTGCCAGTGATGTGAATTCTAAATTTGTTAATTTACTCTTTAAAAAAAAATTGTACAATTAAAAAACACTCCTGGTGAATTTACCCAAACGAAACTTCTATTTAAAAAAAAGGATTAACCATCGATTCCAAAAGGAGTAAGCCGAAGATTAGATGTAAAGATGAGGTAGCCACCCCACGAGTTCACGACGTTCGTACCAAGTTCGTTGCTCCTAAACAAAAATACTTTGTTTGCATACCTTGTACCTCAAAGGTCCTTAATCCTTAAGATGTGGAGTCCAGTTCAGAGGCCAGTGTGTAGGGGAAGCGGCTCCATTCCCACAGCCAAGCCGGATGCTGCGGTCACTACCAGCCCGATCGTAGTAGAGAGGCCTCGTGTCGATATGTCGATAAAATTTATCAAGATTAGACAACATTTTATATATGAAGGAGCATAATTATACAACAAATTAAACTTATATATAAAGAGACTATGTTCGTTAAGAATAAACTCGCTTAGTATTTCATAGAAAAATAATAAAACTCCTGAGCACTGAGTGCATTAATTCAATTTATTTATTCCATTCGGACAATATAAATCCATAATATTAGGCATTGGACGAGCGTGGATATTTAATATACTTATAGTGTAATAAAGATCTTTAAAACTAACCTAATTGTTATTGGTGGCTTTTAATTTACCAAGCTTTTCGCAAAAAGGACTAACAATATTAATTTCTGAGAACGCATATGGGGAAATACATTAAATATCTTTCGGGGGGGGGGGGGGGGGGGGTGGGGGGGGATCGATAAATGACTCCTCAAGTTCTGTAATATAACGATCGGATTCGGATCGTACGGAAATTTCAGACATCCACTACAGTTGCCCTTACGTTTCGATGCAGCTGGTATCTCATTAGAACATTCACTCAACCCCGGTAGCCATCGGGTATGTGATTAAACGAAATAAATAGCACCAATAATCTGATCATGTGCATCTGACACTTTATGTTTATTTTAATCCAATAAAAAAAAAACAAGGTAACAGAAAAGGAACGGTAAAGGAACAGAGAGTGCACCTGGGGCCATACCATGAAGTGTTAAAACGTGAGTCGTTCGAGCAAGAAAGAGGGATGGAGCTATATAGCTTGCATAGCTTCATCGCTCTTTCTCGCTCGAACGACTCACGTTTTAACACGTCATGGTATGGCCCCTGCACGGGCGTACAGTACATACTTGTGCACTATAAGATCTACAGATGCTAATCTGTACCGCCGTGGCCGAAATCGGTCAGGAGGACTAGGTATATAATATACTAGCAGTTGCTCGCGACTTCCTTTGCATGGGAAGTTTTTCCCGTGTAAATCCCGATCCCGTGAGAATTTCGCAAAATCCCGTCTTAGCGAGCATCTACGTACTAAAAGGAAGCCCCCATGCAAAATTTGAGTTTCTGAGATTTCGTGATTAATCAGTGAGTGGTATTTCGCTTTTATATACAACGTGTAAAGGACTGGAGACAACATCTGGTATGGAGTCTCTATGCAAAGTTTCAGCTCAGAATAAGTGACTCACAGAATTGACGCCAAATTATTGGTTTCATATGTTTCTTGAATACCAGTAATAACAAACGTGTCACAGGACTATGAGGGTCATCACTTTCCACGTCACTTGCTAACTTATTTACATCAAAATATTCAAGGATTTTTAAACAAAGATTTAGAAGTAGAGTTTTTTCTTAATTTTAACAATATTTATATTCTTTGCCTAACTGAACATTGGCTTCAAAGCCATCAATTTATTTTCAATTATAATAATTACCAGGTTGGTAGTTCTTTCAGCAGAGTGAATGCTATACATGGTGGCTCTTTAATATTCATAAGTAATAATCTTAAATTCAAGAGCCGAATGGATATTGTGAGCCTCTCTGTTGAACGATCTATTGAAATAGCCTGTATTGAATTGGAGCAGTTTATTATATTAAGTGTGTACAGACCACCTTCAAGATTGTACGATTGCTTTGAAAAAGTAATGGATGAAGTTTTGCATAAATTCTGTAACTCGAGTAAATATGTCATAGTTTGTGGTGATTTTAATGTTAATTTATTAGAAAATTCTGGTTTGAACACTAACATTATTAGTTTATTCCAATCATACAATCTTGTAAACATTATTTATGGAGCCCACTAGAATAACTCCTACTAGTGCCACTTGCTTAGATAATATTTTTACGGATGTTGTACCGCCTCACAAAAAAATAATTAATTTAATAGACTCTGATCATTGTGGACAATTAATTACTTTACCAAAAAAAGTCAATAAAATGTTAAAAAAGAATATCACTGTAAATCCAAAAACTAAATATCGCCTGGAAGCATTCAAAACTAAACTCTTAAATAAAATGCCCTGTTTGGTAACTAATGAGTACCCTAATAAATATATAATGATTTTTTTTTTCAAAATATATTGCCAACAATTCGATAACACATTTATTCCCAAAATTGCTTCAGTAAATAGTAACACTTCTTTCAGTGACTGGGCCACCACTGGTATTTATAAAAGTAGAAATCGGTTTTATGAACTCTATGAGGAGCGCACTTACACTAACTCGGTAGAATTTAATTTATATGTTAAGAACTGCTCTAAATTATTTAAAAAAGTCTGTTATATGCCAAGTCGCTACTTGACTTCTAAAATTAAAAACAGTAGTAATGTAATTAAAACGACTTGGGATATTATAAAAAGCGAAACGCGAAGGTCTTGCAACCGAAATAGTGATTACACCCTCACTATTGATGGTAATATAATAACATTAGATTCGCAAGTCGCCACAGAATTTGAAAATTTTGTCACTGACATTTCCGTATCGACAACCAAGTCGCTAAAATCAACTCCCATTGCTGCAGAAACATTACTTAAAAAAATGTGCCAGTTTGTAGTTCAGAGTTTAAATTCCAACATGTTACTTCTAATGACATAATCAAAACTTTTAATTCTTTGAATATTAAAAAGACTGCGGACCTGTGGGGTAATTCTGTTGAAGTTACTAAGTCAATTATACACATTATTGCTCCTACATTAACATTAATTTTTAATAATTTTATTGATTGCGGTGAGTTTCCTGATCTAATGAAATATAGTAAAATAATCCCACTATTTAAATCGGGTAGTACATCTGACCCTACTAATTATAGACCTATTTCTGTATTGCCCACTTTCAGTAAAATTTTTGAGAAAATTATTTTAATGCAGATGCAAAGATATTTTAATAAACACAAATTGCTACATAATAAACAATTTGATTTTACAAAGGGTCGTTCAACAACTGATGACCGATGTTGAACTTTTAGGACACATTTATAATGCATGGGAAGATAAGTGCGATGCGTTGGGCATTTTTTGCGATTTGTCTAAGGCATTTGACTGTGTTCCCCATGAGACATTAATCAGGAAACTGCACCACTACGGATTCCGGGACACCTCTCTGAATCTTTTAACCTCATACTTGAGTGAAAAGATTCAGAGAGTAGATGTGAACGGCAAAAGATCGCCGGGATCTGTGGTCAAGATGGGGGTCCCCCAAGGCTCAATTTTAGGTCCCTTTTCATCATCAAATCAAATCATTTATATAAATAAGAAACATCTTATTTATATAAATGATTCGCCGTACCTGATCAAAAATCATGACATAGTGTTATTTGCTGACGATACTTCTCTTTTATTTAAAATTAAACGTCAACAGCAGGTTACTGAAGAAGTAAACAGAGCCCTTGCAACTGTAGTTAGCTGGTTTAATGTTAATAATCTTCTTAATGAGAATAAAAAACAAATGCCTAAAATTTACGTTACCTCATGTTAGACAAGTGAATACTAGTGTATCAATAAAGGGCGAAATATTGAAATCCGAAGATACCGCAGTATTCTTGGGCATAACTTTGGATGCGAAGCTTCAGTGGGGCCCCCATATAGATAAATTGTCAAAAAAGTTAAGTTCTGCAGCATATGCCATTAGAAACATACATGGATTAACTGATATCGAAACAGCACGTTTAGTCTACTTTAGTTACTTTCACAGTGTGATGTCATACGGCATTTTACTTTGGGGAAATGCCGCCGATATTCACACAATATTTGTATTACAAAGAACCGGTCAAGTGCGTGTTGGGCCACGCGCAGTGTAGGGTTCCGTAGTTTTTATAACAGCTAAGTGCGTGTCGTATTCGCTGACTGATCGTTTCGTACCATAATCTAACTAAAAGCCAAACATGACTACCTAACTAATTTGACTTCCTATACAAATCCTCACCTGATGCGACAATTTTGCACGGAAAGTTTTAATTTTTTTTAGAGATTTGTATAAAACTTGTCATAGCCGGTGTTGCGCTAGCACGATACAACTGGCGCTTAGCGCCATCTATCGACATTTCTATAGAGTTGTTCGAAATTTTCGAGTCAAATACAATTGGTCGACTATTACTCGTAAACTTGTAAAGCCCACTTATATGTGATAGTTTTTCTTTAAATTTCGTTATATATAGGTACTACTGCCGTGACATTTGAATTTCTAACTACAACCGTTTAGTTGATAGGGGGGGACACTTGACTCTAATGAAATTGGTACTTTAAAGCTTGATAAGTCACGAACTGTTTACTTAATCAAAAAACAGTCTTAGCAAACCCGTAATATTTTTGAAAGACCTATCCAACGATATCCCACACTATGGGAAGAACGAAAAAAAATAATTATCATCCCACTTTACATGTATGGGAGGTACCCTAAATAATTGTTTTTTTTTTTATTTCATTTTACCACTTTTTCGGCGTCATTAACGTATATACTCATGCCAAAGTACAACTTTCTAGTACCAATAGTTTTTGAGCTAAACCGCGGACAGACGGACAGACAGACGGACATGGCGAAACTATAGGGGTTCCTTGTTGACTACGGAACCCTAAAAAGGGCCATTCGTGCAATTTATAAATTAAGTCCTAAGCACTCCTTAAGAGACAAATTTAAAGAGATTAATATTATGACTGTGCCATCTCAGTATATTTATGAGAATCTCTTGTATGCACACAAAAATATTAATCTGTTTAAAAAATACAGTGATATTCATAGTGTAAATACAAAGAACAAAGACACATATGTCATTCCTAAAACAAGGTTAAAAAAAAATAGGTGGTTCGTTTTGATGCCAATGTATACGTTTTTATAATAAAATTCCTAGGCATATTCAAGAACTAAGTATTAATAAATTCAAATTATTTATAAAACGTAAGCTATGTCAGAAAGCTTTTTACACTGTTAAAGATTATATTGAGGACAAGAAGGCTTGGGAATGAGCTGCTCCAGTGATATACGTGAGCCTTTTTTATTTTTGATAGTTGATTTATTTTTTATTGATTACAATATTTGTTTTGTTAAGTATTGTATATACATATTTATTTTGTTTTAGTTTTTTTTATATAATTATTTCATTATTGTTAATGTGAGGACAATGTAGGTTATTCTTTCTTCGTTGTTTTTACTTTCACTATATTTTTTTTATGACGTCAAGCAGTTTGAGTACTTGTGTGGCTTACCCAAATGTCCTTTGGTATTTTTTGTCAAAATGTTGAGCTCCTTAAGTTCTAAGTTGAGCTACATGATAACTGACAAATGCTTGCACTGTCTGAACAGGTCCGCTCAAATTTGCGTGGTTATTATTATATTATTTATATTGTCTGGACTTTAAAAGAGAAAAATACCTAAAAGAAAAGAAAACTTTAAAAGAAAACCTCTGAGAGAAACACCGAAACAAACTATCGGTGTTTCTTCTCAGAGTGGTCAGTTAGGAAATACCGGCCTCATCTAGCTAAACTTAACACGCAAAAAACATGACGTGTAAAAGTGTTATTTATAACCAATTTACAAAATAAATATTTCATTTCATTTCATTTCAATAAAACGATAATTCTCTTCGTTCTTCTTTGAAAAATTCGCTCTCTGGTATCAATGTATTGAAATTTCTAATATGCTCCACACATGTACACATAGGATTAGAAAACCCTTGCCATATCGTTTATCATCCAAAGAAGCCGTGCACTTGGTATAATTGCGAATTACCGTCTAGTTCGCAATGACAGAACACGCTGCCACGGCGGCGGTACCCTTATTTATTATAGGAAGGAGTTATACTGCATCCCTCTGACCCCACCCGCGCCTCTCTCTCACCTAGAGTACTCTGCCTGTCGACTAGGCATGACTGGTCATCCTCCGATAACCATCATCTCTGCCTACCATCCCCCACCATCGGTCGCGTCTCTTGCTTCAGACGATCCTACTACCCACACGACACCAACCATAGGCCCGATGTCCTCGATGTGGCGCTCCTAAAGAATGTAAACCTCCGTTTACACTCCATAGAAGCGCTTCACGAGCTTAACTCGGATCACCGTCCCGTTATCCTACACCTAGGTTCCCGCTCGGGTAACCATGATCCTACCCAACCTCCTCCGACCCAATTGATCACCGACTGGAGGAAAGTAAGTGAAAAACTGAAATCCACCACGTCGCCACAATTGGACACCATTCCTGACCACATAGTCTCAGTCGCTGACACGACGGCGGCGATCGACTCGCTTACAGATCACGTACAATCCGTCCTGAACGATTGTTCAAGGGAAGTTCCTGTAGTGGAAGACCACCGCTGGAAACTGCCGGACGATGTACGGAATCTGATAACCGAGAAGAACGCAGCCATCCGCGCGTACAGCGCTTTTCCCTGCGCCGCAAACAAAGCTCACATGCGCAACTTACAGCGTGCTGTAAGGAAACGCATTACCGAGCAGCGTAATGCGAGCTGGGACAAGATGCTGAGCGAACTTGAGCCCACCCATCTTGCCTTCTGGCAGCTTCAGAGGAAGTTACGATCCACTGAAGAGGCCACAATGCCTCCTCTCATTCGTCCCGATAAGAGTATCGCCTTCGATAACTCTGAAAAAGCAGAATGCCTAGCCGACAACCTAGAGTCCCAGTGTTCTCCCAGCTCTCAACCAGTAGACCAAGCCCACCTCGATATGGTGAACGCCGAAGTCGAACGTAGAACTTCCCTTCCGCCCATCGAAGATCCCGATAATCCACTGGCCCCCATCACTCCTGATGAGGTCCAGGATATCATTAAAAGTCTCCAACCGCGAAAAGCCCCTGGCTCCGACGGCATCACCAATAGGGTTTTCAAACTTTTCCCCGCCCAGCTTATAGTGCTAATGACTGCCATCTTCAATGGCGCATTGAGCAATAATATGTTCCCTACAACCTGGAAACAGGCCACCGTCATAAGTATTCCCAAACCAGGCAAGCCCAAGTCTGACCCGTCTAGCTACCGTCCCATTAGCTTACTCAACGTCCTCGGTAAGCGGCTCAAAGATTTTGCCGAAGCAAAGAGTCTTATACGCAATGAGCAGTTCGGATTTAGAACCGAACACTCATGTATCCAACAAGTCCACCGCATCGTAGAACACGTCAGCGCCGGCTTCCAACGGGGCGCAATAACGGGAGCCTTATTCTTCGACATAGCGAAAGCGTTCGACAAAGTCTGGCACAATGGCTTAATCTATAAGCTATACCAACTCGGCGTGCCTGACCGTCTCGTGCTCATCCTACGGGACTTTTTATCGAATCGCACCTTTCGTTATCGAATTGAGGGGGAGCTCTCCTCCCCCCATCCCATTCGCGCAGGAGTTCCTCAAGGCTCCGTACTATCCCCCCTCGTTTTCACGCTATTCACTAGTCATATTCCCAAGCATAAAAATACCCAGCTAGCCCTATTCGCCGACGATACGGCTATCTATTATACCGGTCTTAAACCCGATGCCATCGCTCGCACTCTCCAAACTTCTACTCTAACACTCTGGCCAAGTGGTTCCGGAAATGGAGAATCGAAGTCAACCCAGACAAAAGCCAGGCAGTCCTCTTTTCTAAACCGCGGATAAACCCACCCTCCCCCCGTCCGATTACCATGTACGGCAAGCCGATCCCTTGGGAAAAGCAAGCCAAATACTTAGGCGTGGTCCTCGATAGACACCTCTCCTTCGCTGAGCACATAAAGCAGGCACGTTCGCGCGCCGCTTTCGCTCTAGGTAGGCTCCACTTCATTCTTAGCTCTCGCAGCAAGTTATCACTCATGTGCAAGCTGCGTATTTTCACCGCGGTCATCCGTCCCATCATGACCTACGCCTGCGTTGTTTTCGCACACGCAAAGCCCTACCTCCTCCATAAGATGCAGACCCTCCAAAACCGATTCCTCCGTAGAGTCACGGGAGCCCCCTTTTATGTTCGAAATGAGCTTCTTCACGTAGACCTCAAGATGCCCACCATCCAGCAGTTCATGAAACGCGTCTCCAAGCGTTTCTTTGAAACTTCAATCCAACATAGGAATCCCCTTATCGTATCGGCCGCCCAATACGAACCCTCGCGTATCTCTAAGATTCGCCGACCAAGGCATACCCTAGTCACTCCCGATGACGCAATCACCCTGCTCCAAGAGAGCCGTAGGGAAACAAGTACAGTGGCACACAAACACAAAAACCGACCGTCCTTCCGTCCTCGCCGCCGAGGCCCGCCGCGACGTCCCCGTAATAGTCCACCCCGACCCTTGCCAGAGCCAGCCCGCGACGCTGAGCCAGTAGCTTTAAATTCCCTTATTAATAATAATAATGATATGATCCAGCCTGTCCCTAGCTGCCCTCCCCTGCGACGCCCTAAGCCGAGGTCCGTACCCCACAGGGGGTGCCCTTAGCGTGTAGTCGCCTAGTTTGTAAGTTTTTTAATAAGCCCTGGCTGGAGGCTTTAATTAATTTATTAATTAAGGCAACCACAGGCAAGCCCGGTTAAGCAGCCGACAACCTCAGAGGTTGACCAGCGAGATGCCACACACAAAAAAAAAAACGTGCACTTGGTATGTAAATACCCTTTAAATTACACGTTGTATATAGATATATAATCTAATTTAACTAAGTTGTAAAGTTTCACTGTAAAACAAAGGTTACCTTTTCGGTTTAAAATAGTTTCTATTTTATATTTTACCTTGCTGTTGTTACATGTAACTTTTAAGTTGTCTGACAAACATCTGACAAATCAATTACTATTAAAATTTTGCCATATGTAGTGGGGTCTGCCAAGCCTTTGGCAGATGACAATGAACTAACTTTGATGCCATTAAATATAACATAAACTAATAGAATTATTAGAAACATACGAAAGCTGATTCATAAAAAGTTTCTGATTCTAAATTTGAGTTTTCAAAACATTTTCAGCTCTATTAACAATACTGATTAACAATTTCTTAATTCAAATTTTCTTTAGAAAACTGATCTAGGATCTACTATCTAAATTCATATTTCCTGTTGCTTCAGAAGCCTTTATGGACATAGCTGAAGAACTGTATAAAAAATAATCCTACGACAATACAGAAATAAGCATTGCTTCAATTAAAATTCTGCATATCAACCACTAGTTAGCAATCGCAACATACGTGTACCACGTTTTGCGTCACCCGTGTTCCGCTATTTCATTTTGATAAAATTCGTACTTACACCAATGACGTATTATAATAGACGCGTCATATTCCCACAAAACACCTCTCAAAAACGGCACGAAACACACACATAGAGAATTACTATCTAATACGTGTAAACAAAGGGACAGAAAATAAATGCCATCTTTAGGTACACCTGATGTTAGAGAGAGATGAATATACATCTTTAGTTAACAACCTCCCCTAACGTCCCGTGACTGACTTCATTCATAAGCTAGCCGCCATTAGCCGTGTAGAAAAATTAAAATAAAAAATGTATTTCTGTTGATATTTACCTATGAAATGACACATTTTGACCTCTCACGGAAGCAGTATAATTAGTGCAACGTCTGAAAACACACAAAGGCATGCTTTTTTCCTAATTTTCTTTTAAAACACATTTTTTCTTAAGATGTGTAGTGTAGCGATCGCGACACAGGTTCGTGCGTAACTAAACAGACACGAGGCACTTACCTTGATTTCAACTTGCCATTTTAGAGCTCGGACAACGTATCTATAGTTTATTATATATCTTTGACTTACACTATGTTATCTACTTCTCTTTTTCTATCATATATAAATGTCGATTGTGGGAGTGAGAGAAGAGATATAATGATGTCATCTGAAATACCGCTGGCAGTCGCCACAATGTCTGGTGATTTTGGTTGTCTACAACTCTACAGCTTGCCTTAGGACATTCGGTTTTATTGACCCAAGCTATCGTTCTAAGGATCTTAGTCAGTTGACGTGTGGGGAATGGAGGTATATAATAACTACTTAATGCATTCATGGAATCCCTACCATACTTATGTATTATCTCACCATGATAATGATTTTTCATTAAGAATCTAAATTCCTTTTTATGCCTAATTTAAATTAGATTGTACTAGGAAAATTCAATTTAATATGTAACATTTATTTATAATTATATTTAATTTGACATTGGAACATTGAATTTTGACATTTGATTGTATTTTTTTCATACCTAATTTAAGACAGATTGTACAAGGATATCACTTTTATTTAATTAAGACCAATTAATGTACCTACCATCTAAGCAAATAAATTTCTATTCTATGATATTCACCAATTAAAGCCCATTCCAAGTCAAAGAACAGTCCATTCCAAGTTGCTTGTATATGTGTTTTAATGTCCTTCGATCTGATAATATATGACGGGCAATTAATATATTAAAAGGTAATTAAAACATATATTTAAATAAGATGATCAATGAAAAATACTTTTTTTCTCTACAAAAATATATTTTCCTATTTATGTCCCTAATGACCGATAGGTTTTGTAACCTATCGGTCATTTACGTATCACTCTTTATTGTTTAGATTATTAATAATATAATCTATGTACCACTTAGAAAGATTTCATCTTCCATTGATAGGGTATACACTAAACTTCACTCAGTCAATCTTCTTAAGATTTAATCTTTATGAAGACATAGACTTTGTTATGCGTGTCTTAAAACATCTGTAACCGATAATCTTTTGAGGAGGAGTAACATCAATATAGGGAATGGAAGGTTTATAGATGATATTTCTCGTTATACCATTAAAAAACAAAACTCGGATATTTTTCTAAATGTTATTTTTTTTTCTGAAGGCTTACAGACTAATAACATTATAACAATAACATATTAAAACTAAGTCGCTAATTACAAGCCATCACAGATAAAGACAAAATTTTGTAATAAAGACTATGTTTAAAACTAAACTAGCAAAATATAAAGAAGACAGATGCGTTCTGTTCGACTACACAAGTTAACTACGACAATTAATTTAAATTCAGGTTTGTAGTTCAGTTCAAGTGTAGGTAGGTGCCTCTTGTACAAAAAATGGCTTTGCTAAAAGCTTCCTTAGTGTGTTTGCGTTGGTGTAAAACAAATCAATATCTTCTGCACAATAAATTTTATTAAACCTGCGACTGGCTCTAGAGAAGTATGTATTACGCCTAAAATTAGTGTTTGCAGAAGGTACATGTAGAAGTGGTCGCTGTCGCAGCTCTATTTGATTATAATAAATTAATAGTTTAAAAAACACTAGAAAAACACGCTTTTATAAATGCACGTAAAAACAAAAAAGATCGTGTTCAAAGTCCATTACGTGGCCTTTCTCACAAGTGCAAACACGACTATGATACGATATTCCATCATGGAATGTCGGTGCCTATTTTCCGGCTACATCATCAGACCTTGAAACCTAATTGTGGTCAAAGTTCATTACAAGACTTTTCTAAGAAATCCAAAACAGCTATGATACGATTTTCCATCATGAAGTTCCAATTCATATCTTCCAGCTCCATCATCAGATCAGTTTGACACTACCATATTATTCTATTGTCATCAGAACTACATACAGCATTTTTATTACGCTACGACCCTTGGAAGATGGTTAAATTAGTTACCTTAGATTCCATTACATAGTTAGTTACATACAGGTCAACCTAATAAAAGCGTGTTAAAAACAAGTTCATATAGTATGTTTGACAGTAATTTTTCTTAGAAACTACATATTAGATACTACACATAGCACTCTTCGCAGGAGTCAAGCAACTGGTGGTTACGGGTAAGGTTGAAAGCAAGACGCCAAGAGGATGAAGTCCTTGTAAATGGACTCAGTATTGAGGAAAATGAAGGCACGAGGAAGAGCCATTAGTTTTTCTTAGATGCTACATAATAGATAGATATATCAGTTACTACATTGCTATGTCTGACAGAGTTCATTATGCTCATGTTTGTAAACCTACCACTTAAGTTTACATTGTGGAATCCGTAATCACACTTAATTAATTAGCTTTTCAACATAATTAGTTTTCAAAACGGTGAAGGAGAACATGGTGAGGCTTGTTCTAATACTGAAAAATCCAAAAACATCCACCGACCCGCTCTGAATCGGTGGCTAAATATTTTTTTGTTCCTGTATGTCGATAAAAAACACTTCCAAACTCCCAACACTATTAAGAAATAGGGTCATTCGCCCTCTCACAACAAATCATTTTTAATTATGTGTGTATACTTCAATCTTTCCATTACACGACGAACCGCATATGGTCCCCACTCACGATCATTGACCTTATTTTTTTCGCAAGCCGTAATAAGACGAACATTTCAAAAAATGGGTCAACTCCGTTTCTGCGGCCACGCCCGAATTTGGGTCGAATTCAATTGATTGATTTATATTGATAGCGAGCAAGATCTCATTTGATTCATTCAAGGACTTGGCGATTTGACATTTCCTCTTTTTGCGAATTGTGTGGCCAATTGAGTTCGAAAACAAATCGTTTGGCTGGTGTAATCATTGTCTAATTTATTCAGTCAAAGATTTGTGGTAGGTTATTACTGCATTGCATTCAAAATACATTTAGAAGAATTTTCATTCGCAATTAATCATTCGGCATAGCTATAGATACAAACGTACTCAATTCAATTCCCCACAAAATAGCAATCAGTAAAACCGTTATCAATTATCAGGGGTGTCACTGTCAACAAATTGAATAACCGTCGGCCTACCCTCATGATATTAAGTCCAATATAATGGCGATCATAAATATCAATTGTAGATAGTAAAACAAACGTCGTGCGCCTGCCAGCCCTGATTGATGGCTGGCGCGATAAAACGGAGCCAAGGCTAGCGAAGGACAATGTTCCCGGCGGGTTGCGCGGGCGCAGGGAGCGAGGACAGCTTAACGTATTCTTTTTAAACAGATTGCAATTAATGAGGGATTATAATATAAGTAGTTTTGATTAACGCTATGCAAGTTGATAATATAAGTAAAAAACAGTTTATGCTGGAACAAAAAAGTCATCTCTACAGTAATTAGCCAAAAATAAGCTATTTAAGAATATAAATATGCGTAGACGCAGATATAGGTATCTACTCCATACTTTCAAACTCATAGTCCAATAGGCTGGCAATTCGGCACCGTCCGGTAAGGACCAGGCCCTGGTCGGCGGGCGGTGCGTTGTGTTTCACGCGGTCCTATAGGGCCAGGGTTTCAGGAATGTTCTAACCAGATACCGCGGCCCTGGAACTTAAGGGGAGCTGAAGGAACAGGGTGGCTTATACAAAAATTTACAAATGGCAGCCGGAACCAAAGGCTTAACGTACTGTTATGAACCTTGTACCTATATTCAATAAACGCATAGTAAGCGATTCACCCCGTCGTTGCTTCCACAATTATGCCGAGCATATATAAAGGCAATTTTACACGTGTTTAGTAGAGAGTTTTGTTCAGAAAATGCACTTTAAGCTACACATATGTAATTAGTTTTAGTCAGTCAAAATTGTAACCTCCTTGAATATGTAACAGTGTTTTTTATTTAATAAATGTAATTATCGCAGCAGTGAAGTGTTATCATAAAAGGACCCATGGAGCGCCATCCTAAAGCTTTGGTTTCCTAAGAAAGCGGTGCCGTCATATAGCGGCCGTAATATTACGGACGTAAAAAGGCGGCCGTCTTTACGGTGACGTCAAGTGAAAAGTTCCACAGCCGTTAAAGCTTTGTTTTCCTAGGATAGCGGTGCCGTCATATAGCGGCCGTAATACAGCGGTGAATGACGTCACTAGAACGTTGTCTATGTAAACAAAATGTTGCGGTTTCCTAGAGAGCGGTAACTGACACCGTAACGTCAAAAAGCGGTGTCACACTGTCTTCATCGCTATCAATGAAACGTTCACGAAACCATCTGTCACCGACAAGACGGCCGTCATGCAAATGGCGGCACAGCTTTTTGACGTTACGGTGTCAGTTACCGCTCTCTAGGAAACCGCGCCATTTTGTTTACATAGACAACGTTCTAGTGACGTCATTCACCGCTGTATTACGGCCGCTATATGACGGCACCGCTATCCTAGGAAATCAAAGCTTAATAGTACGTTCTGCGGCAGAGAGGCATCTTGATACGTTAGATGGTCAGGGTCACTGATCCTCAGATCAAACTTGGCAAGCGAAGATTGACTGAGAAGATCGACTGATGCGGTTGTTATTATTTAAGCAAGAGGTACGAACTGCCAACTTAAAAACTTTGGGCTGACCTAGCACTACAAAATTTAAAAAGAAAAACTTTTTACTTTTAAAATTAAAGTTATTTTTCACTTTGCAGTTTTTTTTTTTTTGGAAGTTGGTTTGATTTTGTGGTAAAAAGTTTTTATTTCACTCTTTTTAGTTGGTCGATTTATAATTTACCTAGTTACAAAAGCCTAAATCTCAACTACTTATAACCTTTTACAAAATATTGCTTTTCCCAATGCTGGGACGTTAATTGTTGAGGAGTTCTCCTGGTACTTCACCATCAGCTTCACTTCACCATATGCATTGTGACGAGCATATTGTGCTTAATAACCATATTCAAGTAATCGAAGCCATGAAATACTTATTATTCCTACCTACTTATACAACGTGTAACGGAAACCCCATATCTATCCAAAAGGGCTGAAGAAAACATCTGGTATGGAGTTTCTATGCACAGTTTCAGCACAAAATAACTGACTCAAAGAATTGATACCAAATTATTGGTTTCATATATTTCTTGAATACCAATCATAACAAACGTGTCACAGCACTACGAGGGTCAATAACTTTCCACGTCATTTGCCAATAACACGATAACTCTTTTCGTTCTACTTAATTTGAAAAATTCGGTCGCTGGTATCAGTGTATTGGAATTTGTAATAACTTCTACACACGTAGACTTAGAATTACAAAACCCTTGCCATATCGTTTGTTACCATCCAAAGAAGCCATGCACTTGGTATGTATATATCCTTTAAATTACACGTTGTATATTGAGTAGTTCCAGTGGCCATCTGTGGTCTTCATCATCAGGTCCACTTCACAAATGGTGCTTTTCGAATGCAACTATACAAGTTACTAAAAAAAATACTCAAATCACTATAGGTGTGCCTATAATATTTGAAGAGTTCCCTCGATTTCTCCAGGATCCCATCATCAGATCTTGACTTGGTGAGAATGGGACCAATTTCAAAGTATATCCTTTCAAACAAAAAAAGAATTTTCCAAATCGGTTCAGCCGTCTTCGAGTAATCGGTAATCATACATTAAAAAAATATATACGCGTCGACTTGATAACCTCCTCCATTTTTTTTTTCGTCGGTTAAAAAGGTACTAATTCAAAGTCTACCCTACCTGGTAGAGATGTTACCACATGTTACCATGTTTCAAAGAACCAACTTGTGTGTAAAGTGATAGTTTTACAAGGTTTTTATATGTATTAGTTTATTATAGTATTAGATTATTTTGTATATTTTGTTTAACTTTGGTTTTAGTTAAGTAATATGTATTAGATTATTTATAGTTATTGTTAAAGTATGTAAGTATTTTATTTGTATGCGCCAAGTTTGCCCGAAATAAATGAATTGATTGATTGAAAAGTTAACAGCAGTATGGATGCAACTTAGTTTACTTCTGCAGCCGGATGCTTTCTCATAACCCACATCATTGCTTAACCAAAAAAGGTCAAAGGCTCACAAAAACCTACCTCACAAATAATTTACTTCCCTTCCAACCCCAGTTAATTTAATGAACATGTGCTTACACAAGCCACCCACATAGCCAGGGTTTTCCGTGTGGTCTTAAGTACCCCTATTATGTTACAACGGAACCCGGTTCACGATGCGGGCGACCCCACGCAAACCATGCTCTCACAATTACTACGGATTTGGGGCTTGTGACGTAGGTACTAGCTTATGTTCGCTTTGCTTGCGTTAAAAGCTTTATATTTCTGCCACAAAAAAAGAGCAAATACAGACAGAAGTGCAAAAAGGCGCTACTTACTACAAAAGATGTTTCTTCCAGCAGACCTGTGACACAAGAGTTGGATCAAAGAAATGGACACAGTACGCATAAATAGTAAAGCTCCTGTCCGCGGGTTCGAGTAGCCTATGTCCTTCTCCAAGGTCGAATTTTATCAAAATTAATTAATGTTACTAGCGACCCGGCCCGGCTTAGCACGGTCTCGTTCTGCTAACGCACATAAAACCTTAATAAACTATATAATTATACCTTCCTCTCTATTTATTGGCGAAAAGCGCTTGAATATGTGTTCAGTAGTTTTTCTACAGAGTTGATACGACAGAGGGGCATTAAATTACACTACGTATACTTTACGTGTTTAGTGTTAATTTGATACAGTTAAAAAATAAAAAGAGCCAACATTTTTTTTTCAAACATACTAACGTACTTAACGTAATACTTAACGTACCTACATGCAAGCAGTAAATTATGCCGTAATATCTCTGTTTGCATTTTTGTGTAATTAAATTATGTTTAAATACCAGTCAAAACTATACCTATATTATAAACTTTCAAAGGCGAATTGTAGCCTAATAAAGTGTTTTTGTTATATTGTGTTGGTGTAACTTAGGGTAAGTGCATTATTGTTAATATTTATGTTAATAAAGATCTTTGATATTGAAATTGAAATTGACCCTTTGTAAATAAATGTGACTGACCTTAAATACCTAGGTAACAAAGTGGCAACGTAGCGCGGTGTATGTTATCTCTTGTCTTGGTCAGATTTATCGCTTTAAAGCCTGCAATACATGTTGGCCGAGCGTAGGCCAACGCGAGCGTTGGCAAATAGGTACAAGGCAAAAAATAATGTCCACACGTTCGACAAGTTCGTCGAACGCCAAATGCAGACGACCAATGTAGAAGAGGGTCTGTAGAGCTGCCCACATGTTGGCCGAGCGCAGGCAAGCGTCTTTGTTTTGTGACCAAAAACTGACACCGATCCGAAGTGAGGCAAGTGATCACGAGCAACGGCGAGCGAAGACAAGTTGCACCAAATGAGCTCTATACACGTTGGCGCTGGCCTTCACTCGGCCAACTAGGCAAGTGACACCGAGCGATAGCAAGACAAGGCAAATATACTATCTACATGTTGGTATTGGCCTTCACTCGACAACGCTCGGCCAACATGTATTGCAGGCTTAAGGTGCATCTCATCAAAATCATTTGCGACTAAACTGCTTCTCCTGTTTAATTGATTTTTGGTACAAAGCTTGAAAATGGTACCTAGTATACGTAGTTTAAAGGAAAGCCCCTCGGTCGTATCAACTCTGTATAAGGATAGCAGGGTTGTAGATTTTTGAAAGTTAATAATTCCTCCTGGCCGATTTCTACAACGGCGACCATTGTCAGTGGCCAGTCTCACACTCAAGATGCACAGGAAATATTATAGTGCACGAGTATGTGCCTCAAAATTATTAATATAAATCCAACAGCACTTTCTAACTGAACCGGGAATCGAAGCCGTAACCTCTTGCTCAATAGTCGCGATTACAACCACTAAACAACCATGCTGTTTAATAATCAAAATGTCGTAGTCAGTTTTCTATTAAACTTATCAAATAATGCATACTTGTATATTGTAAGCTCAGTTTAGAGTTCAGTATTTGTGTAGGTTATTTTTTGACAAGAACCTATAGCTATATGATGAACTTGAGTACCTACCATAGCGTGGATCTAAGCCATGTCTAGCCAATTTCTCAATTAACATAATCTGACATCAGCGTGTGCCAATGACATGTTATCTATGATCTATGCCATACATGGGTCGTCACCAGTACTGGCTTTGTTTGAGTGGCATCCTTTCACATTCGAATTTATTCGATATTTAATGGAACTGGTGGTCTGATCTCCCAGTGGTCAAAATTCGAGTATTATCGATATTTAAAATGCATTATTATGTAAACATATTAGCTTCCTACACTTCTCCATATAAACTTTAACTTTGCTAAATTTCATACTCGTCCGAAAGCGTATTTATTTAAAAAATTGGCCAAGTGCGAGTCAAACTCGCCCATGAAGGGTTCCGTAGTAACTACGAAAAATAACTTTGTTTTTCATAGTGTTTGTATGAAATACAAAGTTATATTTGTGGTTTTAGAAAATGTGCTATATCTCAGAAACCACTGACTCTATCTCGTTCAAACTACTTTTTTCGTTGAAAGTTTACAATAAGATCTAAAGCATTTATTTTATTTAGATTTTTCACTGGAGACGCCCATTTTACCACTTTGGAAGTGTCTCTCTCTTTAACGATAAATTTTAGGAAAAAATGATTTTAGAATTTGTCATTTTCAAAGATCTATCTATAGACACCAAACAGGTTTGATGATAAAAAATATTTTCAGTTTCAATCCCCTCTTAACTTTATATATTTTTTTTTAATTTTCGTATAAGAATCGGTAAGCGGTTCACAGAACACATCTGCCTACCAAGTTTCACATGTATAGTTCCAATAGTTTCGGAATAAAATAGCAGTGACATACGGACGGACGGACAGACAGACAGACATGATGAAACTATAAGGGTTCCGTCTGCCATTCGGCTACGGAACCCTAAAAAACGGGGAACAAATTTTTTGCTTCAAGTATTAATACGTAAGTACCTAGATTATAGGATTTCTTAGCTAAATAACAACACTCGAACGGATCAATCTTCAAGGAAACTTGACCATCTCGTACCTCGAAATGCACGCTAAGCAGTTGATCCCGGCTGTGAATTATAAGTACATCGTTAGATAGATAGATAGAATATACTTTAATTGTACACCAAAATTGAAACACACCTTATCCACAATATTGTTTAAGCTATGGTAACAATGGCGGTTTTATCGCTAAGAGCTATACAGGGTTAATTGTAAAACACCAAAAACCTCTCGGGACTATGTTACTAACATCATAATCAACAACTTTTGTTCTATGACTTTTAAAAATTCGTCATATTTTAGTTCACCAGATTTTCATACAAAAATAAAAATATTTAAATTGAACGCCCTAAATGTTACGGAGTCTATGCGAAACAAAAGAAAGTGATAGTATAAGTCATTTTCTTTTGCTTCGCATAGACTTTGTAACATTTAGGGCGTTCAATTTAAATATTTTTATTTTTGTACGAATTTTTAAAAATCATAGAACAAAAGTTGTTGATTATGATGTTAGTAACATAGTCCCGAGAGGTTTTTGGTGTTTTACAATTAACCCTGTATATCCTCAAGACAACCTTTGGAACGACTTAACAAGCTTTTACTAAAGTGGGATGTCTAAATTAGTGTACTACAAATACTCATCAAAACGGAAAAACGTATTAAAATATTGGCAGTCATTTCTTTTTTATAATAGGCGCGTGTTTTACCACCCTCTCACCTGATGGTAACTGATGATGTCGTCGAAGATGGAGCACGCTTACCTAGGGGTAACCTATTCACTCTTGACTTAAAGACCCCCAGGTTATAGCTATCAGGAAACACAGACTCCAGCAGATAATTCCACTCCTTTGCCGTAAGCACAATGGAAGTATTCCCAAAACGTTTTGTGCGTATGGGTGGGATGTCCACCGTGTAACGATGGTGCATCGCCGTTTGTCTTTTAGTCCGCTCAAAACGAAAGGGCGCTCTCCACAACCACTGTAACACTGGCAAGAATGCCCAACTAGGAGCAATGATGGTATGTCTATGGAGCTAATTTTATAGATAGTTTCGAATAGGTTTGAACTCGTAGAAGTTCTCCGTTAGTATACTCGTCTCAAGCGCATCTTTGCAGTTGATCAAAGAGAAACGATTCGATTATAGTACCTACAATATGTAGGTACTCAGTATCTGCTGTATTGCGTATTTTATTTACTAGCGACCTTTTCACCTTCTTGAAAGTGCATGTTACTATACTTGCCAAAACCTACCTTATTTATGTATCAAAATAAAGTGTTTCTTTTTTATTGATAATAAGCTCGCGTATAACCATTTCACCTGATGGTAAGTGATGATGTGGTCAAAGATGAAGCACGCTTTCCTAGAAGTAACCTAAGTTTTTTCATAACTCGTCACAAGTAACCAGGATTAAGGATTAGTGTTACAAACACAGTGAGTCCAGATACTTAAATACATATGTAGATATATTATTATAATTGGATCCTAATCAAACCAATGTTTGATGTATGATGATGATGATGAGTTGATGTATGTCAATATAGAACAGAGACATACATACCATACACCATCATCATATATCAAAAACCTAAAAAGATTTAATCAAAGTAATTGGTTACTTTTACTATGTGAAGATGTCGCCTAAAAAACTATTCTGAGCGAATTAACCAATAATTTTGTATATCATTTATGTTTGGCATCTTTGCTTCAAGAACTTGGTAAGTCTAAAATTTGCCTTTTTATGCTAAATTTAAGTTAAGTTTTATTAAATTATAAGTCAGTTTTAATAAACTGACTTATAATTTAATAAAACTTATATACTACTTCATCTTAAATGATAAGAAATCAATCAGTTCTGGTAAAAAACACTTTAAATCGCCTACTGTAAAATTGTGTATTTCAATATAACACGTCATTGAAGCAAAGCTGCAAAGTAGCGAATTTTTATATGTACGGGTACGGGAAGTAAAAAATTTGTGCCCCTTATGACGAAACATGTACTTAAATACGTGAATATTCTTATCGAATAACGGATTCGAAACAATTTCAGTTATAGTCGAATTTCGACCAGTGGGCGACCACAGGTAAAAATTACAATTTCTCAAAATTGGCGAGTTTTTGAATACTAGTAAAAAGGGGCAATGTTTAATAAAATAATGGAATAATGCTCTGACTTGTACCAGTAAAACTTGATAAATACTTGTACCGTACTTTCGCAACCAACCAACTTTTTATCAACTTCGACAGCCGAGCCGTCACAAACCAGAGTACTATACTATCTGCAGTTTTAATCTTTGCATATGAATGGCCGTCGCGTCATTGCCATGCTGAAGTCGTTTCCGATGCAAATTCTCGTCTCAAGGCCTTTTAACTTTTTGTGCATATCCAGACAGTGAGCAGACGATGCCTGCATAAAAAGAAAGCCAAGCTTTGTCGATACGTGCCCACGTTTTTAATGTTCATACCTACGATTTTTAGTACCTAATATATGACTATACTTACGGATGCTAATGTTTGATGGAGGAACACTTCTCATCAGAAAATCGAAACACCTCGCATGTTTATGTTTTGTATAAGGATTATCAGAAAAATGGATATATTTAGGAATATATTTCAAATGTCGTTTAATAGTGAATAATATGAGGTTTTCAAATCTTAATGTTAATGTTCTAAATTCAAATTAAATTTTCATAGGTTTCGTATTTTGTTTATCAAGTCATTTTTACCCTATATGGAGTATGAAGGAAATTGATAAAACAACACACGTGAATGAAAAAAAAGCTAAGAAACGTTTATTTAATTACTTGTATTTCCTCCCTGAGCTCTTATTACTGCTTCTATAAGGTTCTTCATCGATCGGGTGAGAGTCACGATCAAATATTAAGGCATTCCATCCTATTCCTCTTGGATTGCATATTGCAGCTGGCTAAGTGTTTCTGGGGCAGGATCTCTTGCACGAATTCGTCCCTTTAAGTCATCCCATAGGTGTTCAATTGGATTCATGTTCGGGCTTCTTGCTAACCATTTCATAATGGAGATACCGACTTCGGTAACATAATCTCGTACGACGCTCACGGTGTGAGCCCTAGCATTGTCGTGCATGAATATGAAACCGTTGCCAATAAAATGTGCATGGGGCATCACGTGAGGCTCAAGACACTGTTCGATGTACCGATAACTGATGACTGTTTAGTGCAGGCAGACGTGGCCCCAAACCGTCCACGAACCGCCACCATAGCTGACCTTTTTTTCAATGCAGCATTGTGCAGCAAAGCGTTATCCACCTCCTCTCCAAAAATTTCAGTCCAGAATATGATTAATTAACAATTTAAATAAATTAATTAATAATAATTTCACCGGTATGGTTAATAGATAAATTCCGTATCAATCGAAAGTATGAAGCCCATAGAATATGCAAAAGTTAGGTTAACTATTTTTTTGCCGTCACAACTCTTAGGTAGGCAGATATAAACAGGTAAATCGATACCAGTAAATTGCACCGCTTTGATTAATATTTTAAAGTTAACTTAAAATAAAGATTATTTAATTACGAACGCAGTGGTCTAGGGTTGTCGGGGAATTGACCCCACCCCTCAACTCACCCCTCAACTCACCCCACAACTCACGCCTCAACTCACCCCTCAACTCACCCCTCAACTCACCCCGCAACTCACCCTTCAACTCACCCCTCAATTCACCCCTCAAATCGCCCCTAAACTCACCCCTCAACTCACCCCTCAACTCATCCCTCAACTCAACACTCAACTCAGCCCTCAACTACTCCCTCAACTCCCCCCTCAACTCGCCCCTCAACTCCCCCTCAACTCCCCCTCAACTCCCCTCAACTCCCACCTCAACTCACCCCTCAACTCGCCCCTAAACTCACCCCTCAACTCATGCCTCAACTCACCCCTCAACTCACCCCTCAACTCATCCCTCAACTCACCCCTCAACTCTTCCCTCAACTACCCCTCAACTCCTCCCTCAACTCCCCCCTCAACTCACCCATCAACTCACCACTCAACTCAGCCCTCAACTACTCCCTCAACTCGCCCCTCAACTCCCCCTCAACTCCCCCTCAACTCCCCCTCAACTCCCCCTCAACTCCCCCCTCAACTCCCACCTCAACTCTCCCCTCAACTCCCCCTCTACTCCCCCCTCAACACCCGACGAGACCCCCCTCCCCCACCCCGCACCCACAAGGGACCCCTCTTACCCCTCACCTCCCTGAAATCCCTACGAAACCTCCCCCCCCCCCCCCCGCCCCCTCTCAGGGATACCTCAACCCCTGCGACCTAACTCCTAGGTCCCAACAGATAGATAGTGTCGCTTTTTCGTTTCATTAACTTTCAAATCACAACGATGCTAAAGAAGTTTTCACTTAAAAAAAAGTCTTACGCTTTTCGATCGGTCACGTGACTCTGACGCGAGTTTAACAGTTTTTACCCATACAAAAAGTGCTCAGCGCCGCAAAAGAAGTTTTCACTTCAAAAACTTACTAACATTGCTATGGTTAGCTAGCTATAAAATATGTTGTATACTGGAGATCGTGGCTAATTAATAACAGCTGCGCAGTTCGATCTTCAGGGTTAAGCAACGCTTGCCGGGGTCGATCTGTAGATGGGTGCCCATTCTAACATATCGAGATGCCTCCGTGCCTAAGAAAGCACGTTAACCTTAACTATCTTTCTTTCTTCTTCGTGCACGTAGGATCCAGTTGTCATTTGTACAGACGCCAGCACGTCAATCTACCCCAATCTGTCAAATTTTACCAATCGAACATTAACCTTCCACTATTGTGATAAGGTTGAAAATCTATTAAAGAAATTTGACAGATTGAGTTAGGTTGATGTGCTGGATGTATATCTTTGGCAATCGTTACGTTACGTTAGGTAGACAGAAGCCAGAAAATCTGACATCTGTCTTACCAAGGATCGATCTTATCGTGTTACCCAGCTACTGGGTTATAGAGGTCTGCTCTTGCCATAGCCTTCCGGGGCCGCGGTATCCCATTAGAACATTCCCGCAACCTCGGCAGATATCAGGCCCCATCATAATTATGTGCTGACTGCTGACTTTCGTCGACAAAGGTAAATTTCATGCCTAAATTTCCAATTTTATAAAAGTTTTGTTCGGAAAATGCCAGACTATTATTGTAAATATTTTAACTAGGTACTCGTATTATAATTATATTGGAATCCAAGTATTTTTCTTTCTTTTTTTTGTTTCTTTCGCTTATCCCAGAGCGGGAGAAGTTATTCGATGGTTTTCCCACCCAGAAAAAAAAGTATTTTTTTCTTATAAAATCACTATATTCAGTTATTCAGTCAGCAGTACGGATTCTATTCCCAGGTCCGGCAAAAATTGCTATTGTTTTTTTTTAAGAAATTTTTGAGTAGCAGCCCGGAGAGCCTGATATCGGCTAAAATTTGAACATCTATGTTCCAACTCGTTCCAAACGCACCCCACTAAAATAAGAGTAATATTCTACTTTATCCCATTCCGAATTCCAATTTTCTTCCCATTCCGATTTTCTTCGTTAAAAACTCAAAGCTAGGTATTTAAATAAATTTATCCACTAATCCAATGATTATAAAGATATGGGAAAAAATGCATAGCCTCTTTATCTGAACTCAGTCAAAACTGTCCGCCAACCGTCTATAAATAAAACAGAAGACATCAACAATAACCATTATCTCAACAAGGCGTAAATGAATGTTACAATAATTATAACTTCGACATAAATCACTAATGACAGGCCGATACGCGGGACATCATAGAGTGACAGCCAGACAATATGATAACACTAATTAATTTTATACTGCGTTTGTTAACTTGTTACATTCAATTTATTGTCAATATTCTTGATTGGGCCGGTTGAAATGTGTTGCAAGGATTTTTATTTTATTTCCAACTAGTGATCTGGCTCAACAGCCGCGTTGGTCAAGTGCTGTCAAGTGATTTCTGAGCAAGAGATCTCGGGTTCAATTCCAGGGTTGGGCTAAAAGTGTAATTGGGTTTTTCTATAAGATGTTTCTCAGTTGTAGCCCGGAGTTTCATCCACAGCCTGACTTTACCCACTTCAGGGTATAGGCCTCTCTTTGCTTGTGCTAAGCTCCACGTTCCTGTGCCTCTCTCATCCAGGGTATACCCGCAACGGCGACAATGTCGTCTATCCATTTCGCTGGCAAACGACCAACGCTCCTCTTTTCAGTCCTTGGACGCCTGCCAACAACGCACCTTCTTAAGTATCCTTCCGACCCACTTGATTTCCATAATGCGATTTCCGATATCGGATACCTTCGTACGTCTTCGAATCTCGACATTTTGAAAACCATGGATCTTTGTGCTAATCTGACCCTATTTGTACTTCGAATAGGTGCTTATAATGTGCAGAAACCTTTCCTTAGAAACTCGACTTTCGATTCTACAAGCAATATCTACTATCGCTTAAGTTTGACAAATCTTCAGTCTGTGTCAGTACCTGACTGTCTTATCTTAGTTCAATATTTAGCTTAACCCCCCGATAAAAATATAATGTATTTAACCCAAGGTTTTTTGCAAATTCAAAAGTATAAAATAAGATTTTGGCTGTCACGAGTAAAAGAGACATGTCTGAACAAGATGTCTGTCCTCAATAAATAGCAATACGATCGCCCCTTAACTCATTGAACTGGAACAAATACCTAGATAACAGGAACTTCAATCAACGCAAATGTTCTATGTAAATAAACGTTTTTAATTAATTACTAGCCCACAACTTCGTTCAGTTGCGTTTTTCCGCGTATCGTTTTTGATGTGGGAATTCGGGGATAACAAGCAAGTAGGTGGGAGTTATTCCAGGATGTCAACTATCTACACACCAAATATCGTGAAGATCCGTTCAGTAGTTTTTGCGTGAAAGAGTAACAAACATCCGTCCATCCATCCTCACAAAATTTCACATTTACAACAGTTAGAAAGATAAGATTCATGGCTAGTAAGCACAACGTAGTGTAAAGGTGTGCTTCTGCGTAACTCTGCAGGATCATCAAGCATGAAATGTTTTCAGTAACTTCAGTGGCCATATAACACAATTATTGACAATTCGTAGATTTTTGACAGTCGTTACGGATATTCAGAAGCCTGGCCATCTGATACAGGACTTACCAATCGTGTTACCCAGTAATAAGTTTGTGTTACTTTATGTTAACAGTCACTCCTTGAAAAATACTGGTATTCAGATGAAGCTCGCTGGACAGAAAGCTGGTCGAGTCAAAGCTCCAGAGCCTTGAACATCGGCGACATGTTACAAGCCTACCCTACCGGTTACATTTCGGTGAGTGTGCGATGGAATTACAAAATCTAATTCCACCAAGCCCGTTCCATCATCGGACTACAAGATGAACAGCGATGCGCCATCGTTACATGGTAGACATCCCACCCATACCCACAAAATGTTTTAGGAATACTTTTATTGTTAGCTAAAGGAGTGGAACCTACCAGTGTCTGTGTTTCCCGATAGCTGTAACCTCTAAGTCAAGAGTGAATACGTTACTTCTAGGTAAGCGTGCTTCATCTTAGATCACATCATCGTTAAAATAGTCGGGAAAAGGCTGGTAGTCAATCATAGTTACAATACCGCATCACTTCAAAATATTCATACTTGTTAAATAAATAAATAACTATTTGTTCATCACATTTAATCGCGAAGCTGTTGACCCGGAACAGATTACTTTTGTTAATTCTTGGATTTTATCAACAAAACTATAAACATATCGGATTCGTTGCAACTTTTATTCCTTGATAACCCAAAAATAGTTTGATATTTTAGTTTATCGACATTTTTAAGTTTTATTAATAAGTAAGTCATTTAACTTCATATCGTTTGTCAGAACTTTGAACTCCGTAAAATTCTAAGTTGAGCTTCATGATAGGTACTCTCTGAACAGGACTACTTAAATCCGCGTGCTTTTTTGCACTAAAAGTTCAACTAAGACATAAATATGGTTCACTTATGATTTAACTAGAACAACGGATTGTATGTTTCAAAAGAGACTTCGGACTCTGAGTTTGATGTAATCAGTTAGGAAACACCAGCCTCATCTACAGTTCAAATTTTCGAAAAAAAAAAATACGTGTAAAATTGAATAACAGATAACAGATTTGCAAAATAAGTATAATTTAATATTTAAATTTCACGAAGATGTGGCTGGACAGACATAATAAAATATATGTAGAGACGAATTGAGACCCTCACATTTTCGCAGTTGGTTAACATTAAGTTGGCTAAAACAGTAATGAACCTAAACAGCTCGAACCAAAGTACTGAAAAACAACGCTCATAAAAATTTGAAGCATGATAATATTCTCATCTGAAACCGCTATGGGAATACTTTCAAACGTTTTGGGGAATACTTTCATTGTGTTAAGGAGTGGAACTCTCTACCAGAGTATGTGTTTCTTGACAGCTAAACCTATGGTTCTTGATGTCAAGAGTAAATAGGTTACTTCTAGGTAAGCGTGTTTCATCTTCGACCACATCTTGGGCTTTTAAAAGAGCAAAAATTACACCAGTATTTAAGAGTGGGAAAAGGGACCGTGTGGCTAATTACAGGCCTATCTCGGTGTTAAGTGCGCTATCTAAGGTTCTAGAACGTGTCTTAAATAGTTGCTTGATTGGTTATTTGGACAAAAATAATATCATCTCAAGCAACCAATACGGATTTAGAAGTGGTCTATCTACCGAAGATGCGGTTGCTAATTTCAGTAGCAAGGTTATAAAGTTACTAGATAAAAAGCGGAAATGTTTTGGAATCTTCCTAGATTTGTCAAAAGCGTTTGACACGGTCTCAATTCCTATTCTTATCTCCAAGATGGAAAGCATTGGTATACGTGGACTAACATTAAGGATTTTTAAAGATTACTTATCGGGCCGGACGCAGTCTGTTTGCATCGGTACGGTCATGAGTGATGAAGAACCCATTGATTATGGGGTTCCACAGGGGAGTATCTTGGGACCAACAATGTTTTCAATCTACATGAATGATTTATGCAACCTTACAATTCCAAATTGTGACATATTAACGTATGCTGACGACACGGCTCTATTAGCACACGGAGAAAACTGGATTGATGCAAAAAAAATGCTGAAAATGGACTACGAGACGTGATGCAATGGCTCTCTAACAACTTGCTGACCCTGAATGTAGAAAAAACGAAATTTATCCGTTTTTACCTTCCAAAGTCCCCTGAGCCACCCGTGTCGCGAAGGGTCGCGATTATTAAATAAACCCAACAATATTGTATAGAGCAACACTTGTTACCAACCACAAACAAATTTGGTAAGTGGCAACACTCTTTTTGCCCGGCACGTTTTGCAACCGACATACTGTTCTTAAAGTTTCAATCAAAGTGTAAAATTGCAATGTGTGTGATCTTCGCCTGCCAGCCAGCAATAATACGACAGCTAAGTATCTAGATTATAAGCCAATATTATTCCGCAACTGAACTCGCGTATTGAGTTATGGATTGAGTAAATTAAAAGCGATGGGAAATGGTGGATGCCGCGAAACTCTTATGAGCTGATGAGCAAACATGATTTCCATCGTATAGACGTAATGTGCCGATAGTTTCGATTGTTTGTATCATAATGTGTGCAATCTAATATAATGCAATCAACAGAGTCCTGGGTTTGGGTAACAAAATACAAGTACCTACCTATATCAATATCAATAGGGTGACCGAAGGGTGCTCCCTATTCTCACGACTCCCAATATCGTAAGCATACAATCCTAAGAGCTCTTTAGGGGCTCACCTGTGTGTGGTGGGTTGGCCAATCTTCTCACAAGGTATCAAGTATGTTTGGGTAGACAGTAAATCATGTTCGTGGAGCATGATAGTTACGTCCATAGGACAAGAGGCGACAGCCTGTCAAGATTGTTCAAGTGAACAAACTCACTAAGGTTCACATTGTATATCTGTTGAGATAAACATAATAATACACCTAGCAATAAGTATGTGATTGCACTCATAGTGATTTAATAGAGTCCGTATTGATATACTAAAATTCATGTTAATAATATAATTATGTACCTTCATACCATTCGGTGGTACTTAGTAGTCCAACAGTGTAATCATGGACTTTCTTTCCACAACAGGAGTGACCTATTCGTGGAGGGAGGTGATGAGTTCTGTGTGGCTGAGCAAAGACATCTACATCATTCAGGTGAGACAGTTGACCAGCAGTTGACCAACAGTTGACCAGTAGTTGACAAACAGATTACATTAGAATAAAACTACAAGGGAACCGTTACTATGCATTTATCTCTTTCATATCAGATACTCCCCCCATAGAATTAAAGCGAAGCAGATTATTCATAATTAGTATAACTATTACATTCTCCAATTTGTGTCAAAGAATCTAGGCAATGCTAGCCTCCTTTTGTAGGGAGTCATACAGATACCATAATCTTACTTGTCGGAAGGTCATGAGTAGAACCGACGCGACAAAGATGGTGGAGATGCTGGGATATTCATCAAAGTTGGTGGAAATGCCCTGGGATCTTCATCAAAGTTTGGTGAAGATAAGATGAGACCTTTACATATCCATAGTTATACAAAAAAATTTTTAGTACAAAATCAAATAAGACAAAGTTTAGTGTAGATTGATTAACCTTAACTAACCGACTAAACTGAACTTAATTAACAAAAGTTATCTGATATACCTATGGCTAAAGAGAGTGTATTGGGAACCTACTTTAGATTAAAATATGCAATTGTCAACTGTCTTACTGAGTGGTATGGATGTCTTTAAAATTAAATATACAAAAAAAAAAAAAATGAACACAGTTCACTTTATTTACTTGTTTGTGTGACCCTGTGACCTTAACTATAAGTTATAACTCTAGTGTGTAAAACATGATTTTAACTAGATCTTGGGCAGTGAACATTAATCCAACAAAGTTACTACTGTTAAGTCAGTGATAATGGATAAAATCAAGATAATTTAAAAATTCCGCGCCAAGACAATTTAAAATTCCGCGCCTAAATGTAGTGTGGACGATGCGCGCATGCGCTATAACAGCGACGCGACGCCATAATGTAATGACGCTAGTGTGTTTGAATTTGCAATTTCTTGCATCATTCAGGTGGTCCTGGTTAGCAGATACTGCAAAACTCTGTGAATTGGATAAACAGTGGAAATAATTATAATTCCGTACAAAATTACATTAATAAAAGGTGAAATTAACTCATATCATCAGGTAAGAATGACGATATGTTGTTCAAAACTATCTAACTAATCTTTTCGACAAAGTTATTTGCCGGTAACCTATAATTTACATCTTGACATACCATTGTAAAAACCTGAAACGAACAAAATGTACTTATTGTCGAAATGATACATATATGCAATACGTGTTTCAATTAGCCAAGCGCTGCAATGCTAACGCTTATTGTTCCATAATTAATCTCCCTATCGTTTAATAGGAACACAAACATTCAATAAAGGAAACACTTGGGTACTTACGACATCTTAAAGAGTACAAATACAAGGAGATACACAACACACCTACCAACTGATAGTTGAGTCCAAAGTTCAGGTATGTAAAAGTGTGATTAAATACCACGTTATTTCAAATACATGAACGACGAGTCACTTAAGAAAACCCAAAATACCAACATTGAGTTGTAATGTACTATACATACTACATTTTAACTCAATGAATATCAATTGGAATCTAGTAGTGAAGATTTGTTATAATTACCTTTTAATTTACCAGAGACCCTGTCACTATCACCATATTAAATCAGAATAAATCACAACACATGAGTACATAGTTATAGTATATAATAATATTACCATTCCGAGTCACAAGTTTTATATGGTGACAATATCTAGTGAGTCGAAAATTTACATTGCTTGTCAAAATAGGTACATTTAAAACAATGATTATCAAATTATGAGTGTCCTACAATAATAGTTTCTCACTTGTTAACCAGTATTAATTGTGATTATCACAACAAAATACAACTTTAATCCACTAATTTTCAAAGGTAAATATATAATGAGAATAATACCTATATCAACTCTGATGGCTTAAAACCTAATAACTTAACGGTGAATAATTGCTTAATGTTGTGATGACATGAAAATAAAATAGATAAACAATTACTAGAAACTCTATCTATCACAAACTTTACATGCATTGGTGTAAAATTCAAATGTTACATACACTGTGATTATGTGATACCTATGCAAAGGAGTGCATGGAGATATACCAATAAGCTAATTAGTGTACATGTTCAGCGTTTGCACACTATGTTATGATGGATAACCTATGGTCCAAAGAGAAAGTTATTTGTGAATAATGTAGAATAAATATGCGGACATACTATAAAGATAATACATTAGCTAGTAATGCTTTACTTAATGAACATTAATTGATTTAACTCAGTGCTATACGCCGTGTGATGATAAAAGTGTGGTCTAGTGAACTTTCTTGTGTTCTCACATAATTGAATAATAAGATACAATAGTGCCATAGCCAAGGCTGGGTGAGTCAAAATGTTTTAAAGGAAACAACAACTGGCTTAACTAGTGCTATGATTATAGACTAAGTTGAGCAGTGTGACATACTTACTCCAGATATTTTTACAAAATCAATTGTGAGATCAAGAAGATCACTAAGAAATTAATAGTTAATATTTAATAAAATTAAATAAACAGTGGAGCTCCGGTAAATGTCAGTCATTATTGCAAGCTAATAAGAGTAATAATGATTAAATGCTAATTCTTAAACAATACACATTAAATGTATAATAAATTCAAAATCTAAATAAATAAAACTGACTATAATTGATGTAAATTTTAATTGTCGTTGTGGGCAAACGTTTTATCCATATTATCATAAGGAACTTATGATGATTTCAGATTCACCTCAGTCAGTGTACAATAATACCATGGAGGAAATATATTTAAGTAGACTAACTACGTTTGTGTCGAGTATCAAAAGTTTGACTAAAACCTCACATACTCTTTGTGCGTTGAGGTCGTGGTCTGATGATGATATGGAACAAGCATGCATTGTGTCATCAAAATTACAAGCGGTCATTCATCGATTCAATAATGAGTTGTATCAATATTTTAATACTTCTACAAACCCAAATGCTGATGATATATCAAATATGACAAATGAACAGCTAGAAGGTGATGAAGCCTTAGCCGAGCTGAAAGCAAGAATACAAGTTAGGAAGGACAAGGTTGTTTCTTCGAACTCAAGTCAATCAATCAATAGAGGCAAACTACCTGAGTTGAACTTACCTACCTTCTCAGGAGATGTTCTCCAATGGACACAATTTTGGGATCAATTCTCTTCCAATATTGATCAAAGAACACTAAGAGACGTCGACAAGTTACTGTACCTAAAAGCTTCTTTGAAAGGCGAACCTAAGACAATCTTGGATGGTCTTGAGACTACTAACGATAATTATAAAATTGCTGTGACTACTTTGACAGACAGATATGGGAAGAAAACGCAAATAATTGATGCCCATTACTCAGCTCTTCACAAACTTAAAGGAGCAGACAAACAAGATGATTGTAGAAAAGTTTTGGATGAAATCGAAAGACACCTTCGTGTATTGAGTTCTCTGGGAGAGAATACAGAACATAACCACCTAAGATTTTTGATCTTGGAAAAGTTCCCTGAAGACATAGTATACGAACTGAAATTAAAATTAAGTAGCGACACCATCGAAGAAATAAGGAAACAACTCCATCTTGTACTCTCAGCTAGAGAGGATGCTAAGCGTACTTCTGAGAAATTTAAGATAGAAGATGCTAGTTACACAACAGAAACACTTCATGTACTAGAACATAGAACTGAAAGGGGATCTAAGATACATAAACGAAATAATTTAAAGGATACGAATAAAAAATTCAAACCTAATGTAACTGCTTTCAATAAAACCTTTGACACGAAGAGGAAATTTCAGTCAGCTGGAGAAAAGAGTGGACAGGGACCCAAGCAGAAAAGAAGAAAGCTCAATTGTATATTTTGTAAAGGAGATCATTTTAATGATGAGTGCACGGATAGTAAAACTCTACAACAAAGGAAATCAAGGTTAAGGAACCGTTGTTTCAATTGCCTCCGTTTAGGCCATAACATAAATACCTGTAGATCCAAACACATAGCCTGCAAACACTGTGGTAAGAAGGGCCTCCATAATAGGGCACTTTGTCCTAGCAAAGAGTCACCAAGGAATGTGATAACAAAAACCGAGTTACAGAAGAAAGAATCTACTAGTGCGATGCATATCTATGAAAGAGGATCAACAATACTACAAACTGCTGTTGTTAATATCAGAGGACCGGAGAATACCTCAATGAAATGTCGCGTACTGCTAGATTCAGGCAGCATGAGAAGCTACGTTACACAAGATGTCGCGCAGAATCTTGATTTGAAGACTGAAGAAGACAACCATCTCACAGTATTCACTTTTGGTTCGAATAAACCCCAAGAGTTGGATAGCCCATTAGTGAAACTTCACATTCAATCAACAACTGATATACAAAGGATAGTATATGCGAACGTCGTACCTTCTATTACACATGGTATTTCATCTTGTGGTGAAGAATTATCCAAATGGAAATATGAAAAGGATTACTTACTAGCGGATGATGGATCTTTGTCAGACAAGGTGGATATCCTTATTGGAAATGATTACTATCATTCACTTATGTCTACTGAAAAGGTGAAAATACGAGAAAATTTATACTTGGTAAATTCCGACCTAGGATGGATATTATCAGGCAAAATTCCGAATAAGCACGAGGATGAATTATCAATGCTCACATACTTTCAAGCGTCCTATGAAACCAGATTGAACGAACCCGATCTGCCATTAGATAACACATCAATGAAAGCTTTATGGGACCTAGAATCCCTTGGAATTACTGATTCTCCAAATGCCAACCGGGAAGAAGAAGCTATTAAGCATTTTAATGAAACTACCGTATTCACAGAAGAAAGATATTATGTTAGCTGGCCTTGGAAGGAATACCCACCTGAATTGCCAACTAACTACGGTCTAGCATACGGACGACTAATTGGATTGATGAAACGCCTAGATGCTGAAACTTTGTCAGCATACAACCAGACACTAAGTGACCAAATGCAAAGAGGTATCATCGAACTAGTACCTGAAAAGGAGATAAGTGATCATCCTATTCACTACCTTCCTCATCATGGAATATTGGCGCCGGGTAAAGCCCTAAGAATAGTCTATGATGCTTCGGCAAAGACAAAAAATACAAAATGTCTGAATGAATGCTTATACTGCGGACCAATGATGCTAGAGGATTTGACGGGACTTCTATTGAAATTCCGTAGTCACGCTGTAGGATTGACAGCGGATGTAGAAAAGGCATTTTTACAAATTGGTTTGAAGGAAGGTGACAGAGACGTCACTAGGTTCTTATGGTTGAAAGATACCAACAAACCAGCCACTGAAGACAATCTACTACACTATAGATTTACCCGTGTTCCCTTTGGGATCATATCCAGTCCATTTCTTTTAAACGCTACGGTCAGACACCATCTTCTAAAGTCGAATGGGAATTATGCCAAACAGTTAGCTAATGACATATACGTAGACAATGTAGTTACTGGCGTAGAAACAGTGACAGACGCTTTAAACCTTTATAAGGAAGCACAAATACACTGTTTCACAGACGCATCTACAGTAGCTTACTCCGCAGTGGTTTACCTTGTACAGAAAGACACAGTCAACTTCGTAATAGGTAAATCGCGCCTGGTTCCAACCAAAGATCAACAGAACTTAAAGATTCCACGCTTAGAGTTATTAGGCGTACTCATTGGAAGTAGACTTATAAAATACGTACTCAGATTCTTACCATTGAACATAACCCAATTAACACTATGGACAGATAGTCAAATAGTGATTGATTGGTATCATTCTGATAAGTTACTTGAACCATTTGTATCCAAAAGGCTGGAAGAAATAAAACGCAACAAAAGTTTGATAGTGAGATACGTACCGTCTAGTCTCAATCCTGCAGACGTAGCAACACGTCCTATCACGTCAGAGGAGGAGAGGAACGGGTGGCTGTCTGGACCAGAATTTCTAGGGCAGGACCCTGGAGACTGGCCTAGTGGGCCACCGAGGAACACTTCTCTTCTGATGGGGGAGGGTCTGTTGAACACAGAAAACCAACCAAAGGTAACACCTTCAGAGGATAAAGTAACAGCAAACGAACCTTTGGATTCACAATTACAAAAAATAAAAGAACTACAGAAAGAAACATTCTCAGAGGAGTATGGAGGAAAGAAAACAAACCTAGCTAAGAATTTGGGATTATTCATCGATACCGATGGAATTTTAAGATGTGATGGAAGACTCACATATTCAGATTTATCCTATGATGCAAAACATCCCATACTCCTACCTAAAAACAGTGAACTTACCGAAAAAATTATTAAGGAAACTCACGAGAAAAACCTTCATGTTGGAGTACCTCATACACTAAGCCTCATAAGACAAAAATTTTGGATACCACAAGGAAGAGCGAAAGTTCAAAAAACACTAAGCAAATGTACGAGGTGCGTGAAACATGGAGGAGGTCCATACGAGCTACCTAAAACTCCAGCATTACCAGCCGAAAGAGTAAGATTTAATATGCCGTTCGATTACGTCGGTGTGGACTACTTCGGACCGATGGTCATAAAGACAGAAAATGGTGTAAAAAAGAGATGGATTTCTCTTTTCACATGCCTTGTGATACGAGCAATACACTTAGAGGTAGTTAAAGATCTAACCACAGATGAATGTCTCATGGCATTCAGACGTTTCATCGCTACTAGAGGAACACCATCACTTATAATAACTGACAACGCACCTCAGTTCAGATTGCTGGCCGAGGTAATGTCTGAAGGAACACTGGCAGACAACTTAAGATGGAAATTCATCCCTCAACTAGCGCCCTGGCACGGGGGTGCGTATGAAAGACTCGTAGCAGTAGTAAAGCATTGTCTAAAACGAACTCTTCAAAAACACATGCTCGGGGAAAATCAACTCTCGACGATCATCAAAGAAGTCGAAGCCGTAGTCAATACCAGACCACTTACATATGTGGGAACCGAGATGGACCACATCCTAAAACCAACTGATTTCCTAACACCAGGAAAGTGTTTGAACATTCAATTACTCATGAATAGCTTACCACTCTCTGGTTCTATCATTAGACAACAACTCATCGAAGGATGGAAACGTGGAAATATGATAATGAACGAGTACAAAGAAATGTTCATCAACCGATACCTTTTGAGTCTCAGAGAAAGGTATGGGAATTCACCCAAACAAGCAAGAGTGAGAACTCGTGAAGTTCCTCAGATCGGAGATGTGGTACAAATTAAAGGTGAAAGAAGTAACCGCGAAAGTTGGAAAGTAGGAAAGATAGTAGAGACACTAAAGGGAAAGGACGGTTTATGCCGTGTCGCTAGAGTAAAAGTGGACAACCATGTGTTCACACGATCGATTGCTCATTTATATCCTCTAGAAATAGAAGAGGAAGAGACTCCACTAAATCCCACTGACAAAGTCCTAGATCAAAGGGATGCAGTCGTTGATAATAATGACCCGATACAAACGCCGTCTATGAAGTTTGAAAGTGTCGACACTAATCCCACAGCTGAAATAAGTTATAAACTAGATAATGATGAGAACACGAATGCGAATGTAAGACATAACTCAACGCAGGATACGAAAGAAGAGCTAGAGAACGTCAGCACAATAAACGACATTGAACTTGCACAAGATCATAATGAACGTGATCTAGAAGACGAAGTAAACAATAGCCAGAAATTAATCAACCAAACAAGCGATGAGAAATCGCGTCGAGCAGCTGCAGTCCAAGCACTGGAGAAGATCCACAAATGGACTCGCGACTTGATGACCACCATAGTTTAAAACTCGCGAGGCGGGTGTGTCGCGAAGGGTCGCGATTATTAAATAAACCCAACAATATTGTATAGAGCAACACTTGTTACCAACCACAAACAAATTTGGTAAGTGGCAACACTCTTTTTGCCCGGCACGTTTTGCAACCGACATACTGTTCTTAAAGTTTCAATCAAAGTGTAAAATTGCAATGTGTGTGATCTTCGCCTGCCAGCCAGCAATAATACGACAGCTAAGTATCTAGATTATAAGCCAATATTATTCCGCAACTGAACTCGCGTATTGAGTTATGGATTGAGTAAATTAAAAGCGATGGGAAATGGTGGATGCCGCGAAACTCTTATGAGCTGATGAGCAAACATGATTTCCATCGTATAGACGTAATGTGCCGATAGTTTCGATTGTTTGTATCATAATGTGTGCAATCTAATATAATGCAATCAACAGAGTCCTGGGTTTGGGTAACAAAATACAAGTACCTACCTATATCAATATCAATAGGGTGACCGAAGGGTGCTCCCTATTCTCACGACTCCCAATATCGTAAGCATACAATCCTAAGAGCTCTTTAGGGGCTCACCTGTGTGTGGTGGGTTGGCCAATCTTCTCACAAGGTATCAAGTATGTTTGGGTAGACAGTAAATCATGTTCGTGGAGCATGATAGTTACGTCCATAGGACAAGAGGCGACAGCCTGTCAAGATTGTTCAAGTGAACAAACTCACTAAGGTTCACATTGTATATCTGTTGAGATAAACATAATAATACACCTAGCAATAAGTATGTGATTGCACTCATAGTGATTTAATAGAGTCCGTATTGATATACTAAAATTCATGTTAATAATATAATTATGTACCTTCATACCATTCGGTGGTACTTAGTAGTCCAACAGTGTAATCATGGACTTTCTTTCCACAACAGGAGTGACCTATTCGTGGAGGGAGGTGATGAGTTCTGTGTGGCTGAGCAAAGACATCTACATCATTCAGGTGAGACAGTTGACCAGCAGTTGACCAACAGTTGACCAGTAGTTGACAAACAGATTACATTAGAATAAAACTACAAGGGAACCGTTACTATGCATTTATCTCTTTCATATCAGATACTCCCCCCATAGAATTAAAGCGAAGCAGATTATTCATAATTAGTATAACTATTACATTCTCCAATTTGTGTCAAAGAATCTAGGCAATGCTAGCCTCCTTTTGTAGGGAGTCATACAGATACCATAATCTTACTTGTCGGAAGGTCATGAGTAGAACCGACGCGACAACCCGTCACCACCAATACACTCAAAGCTCACATCAGCTGTGCGTTGACAGCAGACTGTGTCTGCCTGCCACTAACGCGAGTGTGTAGTATTAAATATCTTGAGGTCTTACTAGATGAACGACTCGACTGGCGTCCACAAATTGAAGCTCTCACTTGTCGCATGAGAAAACTGATGTACATTTTTAGGAATCTAAGATACAGTGCTGATTCTTCGACGATTTATATGGTGTATACTGCCCTATGTCAGTCAATATTAATTTATTGCATACGAGTATGGGGTGTAACATATAAAACTCTTTTTCTTGTATTAGGAAGGGCACAAAGAGCTATCTTAAAGGTGATACATTTCAAACCTCGGTTGTACCCAACTGCTGAACTGTATGCTGAATGCCAGGTGTTGACTGTGAGGCAACTATACATTTTAAAAACAGTACTTCGGAGGCATTCGCTTTTGCCACTGGATGACAAAATAAGTAAAAAACGCTCTGGTGCTGTCGTTTGCCCAGGTGTACCTTGCAGAACCACATCTGCTAGTAGGCAATTTGATGCAATTAGCTCAAGACTACAATGTGGTCAACAAAAACATCAATATTTATACTTTAACCAAACGAGAGGTTAAACATAGGTTAAGTAATTGGTTGCAAACTCTAGACTATGTACAGACTGAAACGCTACTTGCTATAAAAAAGTGAAATATAACATTCTATGCGGTTGAAGGTATATATTTATGATAATGACATTTCTTTTTTAATTATAATTTAATTCAGTTTTTTTTTTAATGTTAATTAACGAATTTTAATTTACTTTTAATCTTGATATTAATTTTAAAATTTTATATTAAGTTAAATATTATTTTAATTATTTTTTTAAATCGAAGGCTGCAAGGTTGTAAATTATGTAAATCCTTCAACTTACGAATCACTAGCTCCCAAAATACAAGCTTGACTTAGTTTGGGAGTTAGTAGATCACATATATCATTTGTTGATGTACAACCATAAATTAATGTTCCGTAATGTTCATAGTTTTAGCCAATTTTCTTTGTTGTACTTTAAGAGCAAATAAATACATTATTATTATTATTTCCTTTATTCAACATATATCGTAAATTTAATTACATTTTTAAATATTTTTCTATAAAAACTTACAATAAAAAAACATTTAAAAATATAAAAAATGGCAGTCCATCGGTGTCGGGAGCAGGGTCCAAGCTACCGGTGGTTAGGTCTCCAGAGAAAGGAACCTCCTCACAATGCGAGCTGTATCGAGGAGAACTGCCTTCTGTATCAGGCCCTTTATCCAGCTGTGCAACGCCAGCTTTGACAGATGGTCGTCGAAGCTTTTAGCTATCAGCCCATTGACTGACATGACAATCGGCACAATGACAGCCGAGTCCACATTCCACATGTCAACAACCTCATGAGCTAAGTCGAGATACTTTATCTGTTTCTCTTTCTCAGCTTTCACGAGATTCTCGTCATGTGGGATGGTAACATCGATTATCATTGCGCGGCGCACTAATCGGTCTATCACCACTATATCAGGCTTATTGGCAACAATAGTCCTGTCAGTGATGATAGACCGATCCCAGTACAACGTGACCTGGTCATTTTCGAGAACTGGGTCGGGCACATACTTGTAATACGGTACCTCAGAGTCGACAAGTTTGTATTTCAAAGCAAGTTGCTGATGGATAATTCTGGCTACTTGGTTGTGTCTATGCAAGTACTCGCCGTTAGCAAGACGAGAACAACCGGAGACAATATGTCTGATGGACTCACCAGGATGATGGCATGCCCGACACACGTCAATCGTCCCGTCCTTCATAATATGTCTCCGGTAATTATTCGTCAAGATAACTTCGTCCATAATTGCACAGACAAAACCTTCAGTTTCTCCGAAGAGATCCCCGAAGCGTAGCCAGGCGACGGAAGCTGTCAAATCTACATCGGGCCCATAGAGAGCCCGATAGTAGCGACCATGAAGCTCCTTGCTCTTCCATACCTCCTTGCGGTCATCTGCGGTGAGTATAACAGGTTTGTGCCAGTTCTCTTTAGCCATGGTCAGCGGGTTGAGTCCCTTGTCCACTGCAACCACATCTCGGTGCATACCCACATCGGCTTGAAGGAAATATTCCCTGAGACTGCAAATCTCGCGGTTGTGGAGAGTTTTGGCGTTTAAAAAGCCTCGACCTCCACACTTCCGCGGGATGTACAGTCTCATCACCGATGATCGTGGGTGATGCATCCGATTTGCGGTTAGCAGTGTACGGACCCTCCTATCCAGGGCGTCCAGTTCGGTTTGAGTCCATTTGAGTACGCCGAAAGAATATATCAACACCGGCATGACCCAACCGTTGAAGGCGCGCTCCTTATTTCCTCCCGACAAAAGGCTGTTTAATACCTTTGTCAGGCGGCCAAAGAAGCGCTCCCTCAACGATTGCTTCATGTCAGCAACATTAATGCCCAAAGCTTCCGACATACCCAAATACTTATAAGTTTCGGTCAAGCAGAGAGATCTAAGATGTATGGAGTCTGAAAGTTGAATTCCCTCAGATTCCATAATCTCTCCTCGTTTTACATACATGATTGCACATTTGTCTACACCAAATTCCATCTTGATGGCGCTACTGAAAGTTTCAGTTACCTTCAGTAGTTCCATCAGTTGCAAGTTGTTGGGGGCAAAGAGTTTCAAATCATCCATGTAAAGGAGGTGGGATATACTTTGACCTCCTCTTCTCAACCGATAGCCCAGGCCTGAGTCCTCTAACATTGTGCTTAGAGGATTCAGGGCCAAGCAAAACCAAAGTGGACTCAAACTGTCACCCTGAAATATTCCCCGTCTGATCCATATAGGCTCATCATTCCCTCGGATCGGTCGACATCCTGGATAGCGAAGTACCGTCTTCCATTGCCTCATACATGACTCAAGGAAGGTGCGTAGAGTTGGATCTATTTTGTAAAGCTCTAGCACCTTCATGAGCCAGGTATGAGGAACAGAGTCATAGGCTTTTTTGTAGTCTATCCAGCATGTTGATAGATCTTTGCGGGATCGACGAACCTGTTGGCTAATGGCCATGTCAATGAGGAGTAGCTCCTTAGTGCCACGGGACCCTTTCCTACATCCATTCTGAGAAGCGGACATAATTGAGTTGCATTCAATGTGCATATTTATTTTCACTCTCAGAATGGACGTAAGAACTTTATAGACCGTAGACAAACAAGTAATCGGTCTATAGTTTTTGGGTTCCATGGGACTACCACTCTTATGGAGCAGGTGGGTACAGCCAGTCGTAAGAAACTCTGGTAGAGACCCAGCCTCTAAGGATGCCTGGAATTGAGAAGCCAAAAGCGCGTGCGAGCTTCTATACCACTTGAGCCAGAAGTTGTGCAGTCCATCCGGTCCTGGAGACTTCCAGTTTAGTAACGGATGAACTGCTTTGGCTACATCAGACTTATTGATGGTTATTTTATCCATTTGTGGTATAGCTTCACATACGCGTTCAACTTCACGCATCCAGTCACCCTCAACATGACAGACGGGTACCGACCAGATGTTGCGCTAGAATAAATTCGTGGCGGTATCATCCGGGCGGCACACGTCAGTCACATTTTGATTGGGTCGCTCCCAAGCTCTGTATACCCACCTCTCATCGCTCTGGAACATGCGATTCTGTGAGTACCGTTCAACCCGCCGCTTAAACCGTCGGATACGGCTTGCCCATGCATAAATTTTCTGCTTCAGGAAGTCAATGCGCTCCGTAATGTGGGGTGTGTATTCTCGAGGGCTGATTCCAGTCCCCGAGAAAGCCCGCCGCACAAAACGCATTACACGTGGACGTGCATTGCCTTCCTTGAAGCAGTATAGTTTGCCGATGAGTGTTCTGGCCTCATCGATACGCCTCTCGATCCTATACTGCCAGGCTGGTACAGCAGGTTTTGGTCGAATAGCTTCGTCGTTATTTGGAAATTTAACGTTAGCTAAGCGACATGCCGCACCAGCCCCGCAATACAGGATTGAGTGCGTATCAAAAAGGTTTTCGCTGCTCTCAAAAATATTCTTAAGCAGCGAGTCCAAAGCACACACCAGTGCCCTATTTTTTTTGTGCATGGGTAATCGTGGTAACCGGGGTCTAAGTTCAGGCGGAGCCGATCTATACTCACGAAGCGCATCCTCCAGTGCACTCCTCAGTCGATCGTTGCACTGGCTACTTACCGTGACAACCCTATCATCTAGCTCATTATTATGACTATTGGGCCGCGGTGTCATTGCGCCACTAGCGGGCGCTTGTACCACGGCATGTGTCGGGGTCGAGATGATATGGTTGCTCAGTACCTCTGAGCGCAGCCTCTCAAGTGTTGCGTCATCCAGCCTGTGGCTACGCTGGATGACCCGCACCTGATCAGACAGTCGTTGGGCTGAGACGTTGACAGCTGGTTCTAGGTCCTGGAACAGAGACAGCATCCTGACACGATACGCAGTGAGGTTAGTTCCCCCCTCTGTAGACCCATAATATGCGCGCATGACGTTTTCGTTTATGGACTGAGTCCATCTCATGCGCTGCACACCACCGGCAGCGGGGACCCGACTCGGAGCCGGTTGACTCCTAGGTTCCAAGCTTGACGGTGGCCGGCCTCTCCCCTGCCGACGCACAGGTGTTGGCGACGTCGGCGGAGAGAAATACTCGTCGCTCGAGCTCGACGCGGCTGCAGCCGCCGGTGACATTGGTAATCCTAAGTCCGGCGGCGGCGAGGCGGAGCTGAGCGACAGGTCCGGGGGTGGTGGGCGTGCACGTCGCGAAGCTGCTCTCGTAAGCATCGTTCAAGTTTATTTATTCACATAATTATTATTTCTCGCATTTTTTCTTCATTGGTGAGATTGACACTTGACAGTTGTCAATGGCTGATTTATTTTCATTTTGTGGAAATATTGGTGGCTTTTAGATATTTGATATTTTTCTTGGTTTAATATGTCCTCTTTTCATGGATATTGGAAAATGTGGATGGGAAAAACTTAACACTATTTTTTGCGGATTTAATTTGTATAGACGGAACAAAAAACTTGGTTTGACGGCTAGTGTTATTCATATTATTATTATTATTACATCATCGCTTACCATCAGGTGAGATGTTGATTAATCGCGAGCCTATTTTATTATTATTAAGCCATAATTGGGTGTCCATTTAAGGGCGTAGGCCTCCTCCATCTTATGTCATTCCTCTCTGTCTTGGGCTATTCTAGTCCAGGTGGGACCGGCTACGGCCACAATATCATCGCACCATCGACGCCTGGGTCTGCCCCGAGTGCGTGGTACATCGCGAGGGTACCAATGGAGAACCTTCTCACTCCAGCGTCCATTTGTGGATCAAGCTACGTATCCCGCCCATCGCCATTTCAACTTGCAAGGTAATTCCACAGCATCTGTTATTTTAGTGTATAACCTTATATCTTTGCTTCTTTTACGGTCTCGGAGTTTAATTCCTAACATACTCCTCTCCATTGCTCGTTGAAAAGCTTGAAGCAGGCCTGCGTCAGCATAGTACCAAAATCTGTGTTATAGCGCTACTGTCGCCGGTAACCATGTTTTTGGCAGCCATTTTGTCAGTAAAACTGACCAAAGAGAATGTAATACACTATGTTTTAAAACTGACGAGTGACAGATAACAGATTGGATTTTCCGTCATTCGTGTCGAAGCTCGTGTGCTGCCGGATTACAGTTTGTTTACTAGTCATTCTCCTCGCTGTATTGCTTAAGTTGAGATAGATTCCAAGTTCCTTGCTCAATACGAATTATACTGCAGTGCTCTGGTGCTTTGGTTCGCGGCCATGGCTCCTATCAAATGCTGTGTTGTCGGTTGTATTTCAACCAACAAAACTCATCCATCGCCTTTATAATTTACCTAAGGACGATAAACTTAGGGCTTTGTGACTGTCGTTTTTGGTATCAGTGAATTCCGAACTTCTTGGTCTATCAAAGTATCAGTTAGTGAATAAACGTGTGTCCCAAAAACACTTCGACAAATACCAACTGGATGGCGAGGGTAATCGTCTCAAAGATGGTTATCCATGTCGTTTTTCCACTGTGCCTTTATCTGTATTCATGTGTTTGTAATTATTTACAAGTGTAACATCCAGTTGATCATTTATATTCAAGAATGTATGTATATACAGATATGTATGCAGATCCTCCTGCATCATCATCTCTCAATACAATACAGGTAATAATTTTTAACAACTTTTAATTTCTTATCAAGAATATTCTATCTGTACTAATATTATAAAGCGGAAAAATTTGTTTGTTTGCTTGAACGCGCTAATCTTCGAAAGTACTGGGTAGATTTGTATGCAATTTGGTCTGGAAGTAGCTTGAAGCTTGAGGAAGCTACTCTTTACGCGACTGCAAAAAAGGAGAGTTATGTTTTTACCGTGATAGAATCCACGGGAGCGAAGCCCCGCGTGAGTACTAGTTTATCATATAAATATGATCAGTTAAAAACCATAAAGTTAAATATCTACATAAATATGTTACAATATGTATATTTGTATACTTAAGTAGGAATTGATTCTGATCAGAGCCGTTATGGTGTGCTTATTGTTATTGATTTTATTTTAGAGATGTCAAAAACGAAATTTTATAAGTAATACTGAAAAAACTATGCTTTTAGAAATAGTTTAATGGCAAATGTTAGAATGTTGCTCAGGATCCCGAAATAGTTACCTGATTCGTCTTTACTTAGAATTGAATTTTTCTTCTATTTTATTTACAGATGTGATTCGGAAAAGAAAAAGGAGGTGTACAAGAAAAAATTGTGAAGCAGATGTGTGCACCACAACAATTGCCTTCGAGAAATACAAAGCCCATAGGATAAGAGGAAAAACAAATAAAAAGTAAAATCTGAAAACTCGTTTTATTTTTATATTGATTTCGTTAAATTCGTATCCATTGGATTTAACGAAAGAAACAGTGAACTTTGCAAATAATAAAATTAACCCTATAAGAATTAATTATTCATGGCGCATCACTATGCTATCGATATTTCGATATTGATATCGATCGATGGTTATCGTGACGTTTATAGTACGCTGTGGGTCATCACTAGATGACATTACGACACTAGCGCTTGGCGTATATTTTTGGAACTAGACGTACCATATTACTGTCCTATCCATAGATGTAGAATATTTCCATAGATCGGACTTGAGAGTGAATGAGAGCTCCCGCTCTTAACGGAACCTTGCTGTGTTAGAAAGAGAGAGGAAATGACTCTGTTAACAGAACCAAAACACGCATATGCTACCGGCCCATACCGGCCCCGGTGACTGTTTACGCGAGCGTTTCGTCATTTATTTCAGTGAACTACAGTGATAACCTGCGTTGAAACAACTATAATACAATGGTGTCTTGTGCAGTACCAGGATGTGAATCTGCCAAAAAGAAAAATCCCCAGGATTACTCGTTTCACCAGTAAGTTTATAAGTTGTTTACATCGTTATTTCTGCAATAACAATGCACTAATAAGCCGGCTTTAAGCAAAATATGATGAGAACAGTATTTTATTTACGATTTAGATGAGTTAGCATGCCTAAAACCGACGTATTTGAGAAATAACAAATAGAGAAATACGAAGGAATAATAACCTCACTTTTTAGTGATGCGATGGCCTAATTTTTGTTGATATCGACAGCTACGATAGTTTCATACAAATGCATAATCTTAGAAAAATAGATTATGTATAGCTACTTATTGTAATAAACAAAATTAAATATAGATATATTACAATCGTATGTATACTAATATTATAAAGCTGATGAGTTTGTTTGTTTGAATTTTAACACGCTAAACTCTGGAACTAGTAACTACCTGATAGTTCGAATAGAAAAATTATTTTAGTGTCCATTCAATTAAGTAGGTATCCATTTATCGAGTAAGATTATAGGCTATATAATAATATATATCGACCAACGGGAGTGGAGCAGTAACCAAAACAGATATGGGTGATGCCGTGGGGGACAGCTAGTTAAATAATATTAATAGACTAGATAACAGATTTGAAAAATTATGAAACATTTTTCCATTGAGACTTGAGATCACTTAACAAGACACATATTGTTTGCAGATTTCCTACAAATCCGGTGATAAAAGAAAAGTGGTTGCGAATGCTACATAGACCAAATTGGACTCCGTGCAAATATTCAACAATATGTAGCAAACATTTTCATGCACACTGCTTTTCAGTCACTTTGGGTCAAAAAAGAAGAAAGTTGCGGAGTGGTTCTGTTCCAACTATTTATATGCCGGTAAGAAAAAAACAATGTCACAATATTTATTTAGATATCACTCAGACTATCTGTTATATTTGGTAAATTCAACAATAATTTTTTAATTACATATCCTTCTCAAATTAGGTATGTATAGTGCGACAATGTTGTGTTCATTTATTTAGATATTAAATAAAATAGTGGGATTATGCTGACAATAAGATGCTTCTTATAATATTATAAAAATGCTAAATACACAATATATTTATTTATTATATAAAGTATATAAATATAATAAATAAATAAATAATATGTATAACAAAATTATATTTTTTGTTGCTTAAAATTATAAAAACAACTAAATAATTATGTTTAAGTGCGCAATTAATTATTTTTTAATATAATTTGTTATGCACTTAAGGACAATTGGCATAAAATGTAAATACCTTTTAAAATAAATCTTCTTTACCCATTTAAATTATTTAAATTCCAGGTTGAACTTCAATGTCCGCGCCGAGCAACTACATATCAGTACAGAGATATTGAACCTGTACCTAGTACATCTACTCTACTAGTATACTATCAGCTAGTAGTATTGAATTGACTCCTAAAAAAAGAAAATGGTGAAGACTATAACTAAATTGAGAAGAAAAATAATGGAGAAAGAAAAAAAGCTAAGAAAATTGCGGGCTCAAAAGAAACGTAAGGAATTTAAAATCATTCAACTTAGCCAAGTTATTCAGGACTTAAAGTGCCGTCCATCATTGAAAAATTATATGACGACTATTATAGAATCTAGCCCAAATGAACTCTTGTTACAATGTTAAATGCTGATAAACAAGAAATTAAAGCAGTGCTCTTGCACACGGCGATATTATATACTCGTATATTTAACATAATATTTAAACTACCTGGTTTTCATATGATTTGACAAGTGTCTGGGCTTAAAAAGATACTGTAACATTTGATCTTGTTTCAGTGTTCTCTCAAAGTAATCAGCTAGGAAATACCGAGGTCAACTAATCTTAACTAAATGTGGTCATAACTTATGCGTAAAAGTGTAACGTATTTTTTTTTGTATTTTTGTATAGACACAGCAACACTTTTTCTTACTTGTAACCTATTTATAGAAATAAATATCATCGACACAAAAAGTGTAATCTTTCTTAGTTAAGTAACACCAAAATTTAATTTTGTTGAAGTCGGTTATCAAATAACTTGTATTTTTCTTTTAAATATATACTTTATACAACTAATACATGTGTTTAATCTTTTTTTTTATCTTAAGACATTTAATTAATCAAATCACTTTTTCTCATAAAGACGATTATAACAGCTCAAGACTGTTTAGTCCGACTCGACATTCGCTCTACACTATTTGTGTTGTATATGTGTGTATCGCCACGCGGACATACCAATTTTTACCTAAACTCGAGTTTTCAAATTTTGTACAATGGCTCTTAAAAATGCAAACTGCATTTCATTAATAAATCATTTTTTATAAGTAAATCTTTTTGTTTTACTATTTTCCTTAAAATGTTAGCTTTATGGCCGCTCAGTTAGTGGCACAGCGTGGGATGACATGGCAAAGCATTAATTAATAGAAATGTCTAGGGACGCTCGAGAATCCTTCTGGTTAACTTAGGATCCCCTGTTATACCGAGAGTTACCGGGACATACTGCTTTAATTGTGAAGATGTTTTTTGCCATTGAGTAAGTATATATTTTTTTAATCTTTCTAATAGAAATTGCGTGATACTCTGACAAATAAACATTGTAATGAAACATACTTACGGCATCAGTATTGTTCTTAGAAAACGCACCTAGTATTTATTTATTTTATTATTTATGTACACAGTAAAATACATTAGAATAAGCATAATTATAATTAGTATTTTTAACTTTTGTATATACTTTGCTGTTCGTCCATCTCACGTTTTACCGCTAAATGAGGCTAGTCGCATGCCGACAGCATTTGCATCAGACCTATAAGACATTTAATAGAATGACTCATGACGTTACATAAATTATCGATAGAGACCAACCAAGGAATGGACAAGTCACAACACTGTCTATGCACACACTCACATTTTACACACACTTAGATCAATGGTTTTTGGTCACGTTTGATTGTTGACATTACCAATCTACGGAAATATTCTACATCTATGGTCCTATCTGTCTCTGACTTATTTAAAGTTATCTGTGGCTTGAAGTTTGTATGTAACTGCTTTTGTTAGTGTCCAACTTTGACAACCGTAGAGTAGAGTCGGTAAAAAACTTTTTAGAAAAAAATAGAACCGACTTCCATATAAAAACACTACAAAGGCAAAAATAACTTTAATTTCGGAAAGCGGTATCAAAAACGAAAATATATACAAAACTGAAGACACCGCCTTCCGAAATTAAAGTTATTTTTGCCTTTGTAGTGTTTTTATATGGAAGTCGGTTCTATTTTTTGCTAAAAAGTTTTTTTCACGCTTTTTAGTGGGTCGGTTTGTAATTTATCTAGTTACAAAAGCCAAAATGTCAACTACTTATCACCTTTTATAAAATATTGCTTTTCCCGGTGCAGAGCCGTTAATTTTTGAGGAGTTCTCCTGGTACATCACCACCAGCTCTACTTCACCCTATGCATTGTGACGAGCATAAAGTGCTTAACATCCATATTCAAGTAATCTAATCGCAATCAACGAAATACTTATTATTGAGTATACTACGGCCGTTCAGAGAATGCGTTCCTGACACGTCGCGATTGAACTGACGACGTAACTTTGTAATGGCGTTGCAGTTACGATAAAAATATTTTTGCTGGTTGTTTACCGTTTTAACAATTGATGAGCATTAGAACAACATTATTATATCAATAATCAATGAATGTTATAATTTTGTGCCAAACTGAGTGTCAAATAACTTGGTAAACAATATTTTTCTAAATGTATACTGCGCTATTACAAGGTTATGTCAGCGCTTTATATTTGTAATGCTGTGCTAAAAATAACAGGCAAGTATCGTAATCTGTTCTTATACAGTTATACTTATAATATAAAATAATACGCTTTGTTTTTCTTTTTAAGAATTTGAAAATAATGGACTATAAGATAACTTTTATGAAATATAAAAATAAAACTATGACCAAACCGAACGCGCGAAAGAAAGTAGCATTTTTATATTTAGGTTGAAAATGGTAACCCCAAATGGCGTTGGGCCGCCATTTTGTGACGCTAAAACAGTCGTCTGTTGTCGTTTCGTGCGCATAGACCACGTTCTTCAAGTGTTTTCGATCTGTTCTTATTTGATTACCCGGCTTTCGTTTAATGGACTGTTTCTGCTTTTCAAACTGACATCGGCGCTAAATCGGGCTTCGATTGTATTTTGTATTGCGTTCTTTTTACTTTTGGTGCATAATAATGCCTAAACGTGGACAAACATTGAAAAGTGGAGCCCGTGAGTTAATCATCAAGCTGCAAGATTACTTTGAGCGGGAGCGGCTAAATTGCGGACCCCTGGTACAGTCAGCGTCAAATAGATAGTGACACTCAGGGTATTCAAATACATAGACGCAACCAAAAAATCAATAATATCGGTACAAACAAAGTTCCCTTATTGTTGTCAACAATATATTCGCTCAAAAAGTCGAGACGTTTAAAACGTCATAGAAATCGGTTCAATCAAACCGCCATAAATATAGTTACAGTCATCCAGCCAATGGTATCTAAGCATTCTAGGTGCTCAAAAATATGGAGCACATTAGGAAAATAAACTTTACTGCTATATATTTTAAATGTTATTTCTCGCATCAATTAATTTTATAACATTTTTACTCAAAATAAAAGGGATAGAAACTACTGCTGTCCTTTTCATTTTAAGCATGACGTCATAGACATGTCTTTTGTTTTGGAAAGAATTTCGTGGATAGCCGTTTACGGTACTTATATTGTAAATAATAAACAGCCGAGTGAATGTAAACCTCATTGATAATGAGTATATATATATCATAGAGCAAGAGTCATTCAATATTATGTTCATGTCAAAAATTGAAATAAATTCTAAATTATTTCATATTTAATTTTACTTGTATTTTGTGTATTTAATTGTACCTAATTGAAATAAACACATTCCATTTTAATGTCACTTTAGAACATACAGAACACTCAAAGCTTTCATCGGTTGAAAAATAAACAATAATTTTAGATCTGATTATCTTTATTTTTATAATTAAAATCGAGTGTAGCCCAATATCTTAAGGTGATTCGACCGCTGCGATTTTTAGGGAGGACATTTCTTTCATCATACCTTGTGTTCGATGATCGGTATAGAGATAATCGTCCTTGGGCAGACGAACAAATCCTTTTTCATCTACAAATATTACATTATCAAAATTGAAATTGAAATATCATCGTGCGAATTGTAAACGCTGCGCTTTAAGCTTCGGTGTTAATATAAGCTTTTTAGCAGGAATACGATGGCGTAATCCATGTTCTTACAGATTTCACAGACATACTCCTGGAGTTTATAAAGCGATTGCTAATAGCTCGCTGCACTATATCTCCGTATTGAATTGTACTAGTTTGACGTGGACGACCAAATGAAACATGGTTCTGCAATGCACCATCACTTTGCCATTTCTCTAGCCAACGGTAGACGATGTCTCTCTTAATAAAAGAAAGAAGAAGAATCTGAAGAGATGCGAATATATATATATATAAATTCGATAGGTAACTCATCTAAAGCGATATTTACGGATATTCCCAGTTCGTTTGAAATATCTGTTACGGAGACACCTTCCTCCCTCAAATATATAATTCGATGTTTTGTATCGTGTCTAATGCGATATGTAGCCATATTTAAACATAAAACACTATTACACTATTATTGCTTCAATAGTTAAATTTCTTGCTTGACATTTTAATTGACATGCAATGATCAAATCATCAAACAACACAAGATTGCCTAAAGAGGTTTTCATCTTCTGGAAACCGTTTATTTCTATAACATGTTAACTTATTTTTCTAATGTGACCATATTTTTGAACACTTGAATGCTTGGATACCATTGTCGAGATGACTGTAACGATATTTATGGCGGTTTGAATGAACCGATCTAAATGTCATTTAAAACGTCTTGACATTTTGAGCGAATGTAGTGTTGACAACAATAAGGAAACTTTGTTTGTACCGATATTATTGACTTTTTGATTGCGTCTATTAATTTGAATACGGTGAGTGTCACTAATTATTTGACGCTGACTGTACCTGTCGAACAAGTACAAGAACGCGTCTCTCAGGCGCTTGGAGTTAGCAAACGAACGATAACAAATATTAATAAAGAAAAGTTCGGCTCTACTGGCATGGAAGATAATATTTTACGTACTCCGAAGAAGAAACGTAGAACTAAACCCGTGACAGATATTGACACCTTTGACGCCGATGCAATCAGAAATCATATATATGGTTACTATTCCAGAAATGAATATCTCAACAGGAAGAAGCTTTTGGCATCGTTAAGAGAAGCTGGACTGTTTAGCGGGGGTAAAACTGCTTTAACCAAAATCTTAAAAGATATTGGTTTTTCGTATAAAAAAACAGACAAAAGAAAAATTTTATTAGAACGATACGACATAATTTTAAAACGGATAAGTTTTTTGAGAGAAGCAAAAAAAATTGATAACTGGGATAATGTCGTGTTCATTGACGAGACATGGCTAAACGCCAATCACACGGTTTCCCGTTCTTGGACGGATGATACACAAGCGTCGACGTCAAAAGTACCAATGGGTAAGGGGGCCCGTCTGATAATATGCCACGCAGGTTCTGCAAAATACGGCTTTGTGGAGAACACGTTACTGGCATTTCAATCAAAAACCACAAATGACTACCACGAGGAAATGAATGCCACTACATTTAAAGAGTGGTTCCAGAACGTGCTTTTGCCCAGCCTACCAGAGCCTTCTGTAATATTCATGGATAATGCCTCCTATCACTCGGTTCAAATACAGAAACCACCTACCCAAGCTAATAAAGAAGAAGAAATGGTGGCTTGGTTACAAGCAAAAGGCATCGCAAATATGCAGATGCTAAAAGCAGAGCTAATTAAATTAGTTAAAGAAAATAAAGCGGCAAATGTGCGATACGAAATCAATGAACTGGCTCTGGAGTACGGTCATCGCGTTCTAAGAATTCCACCGTATCATTGCCAATATAACGCGATCGAGCTAATCTGGGCTCAAATAAAAGGTTACGCCGCCCGCCACAATACTTACTTACACTACAGCACGAAAAAGATGATGACCCTATTAAAAGAAGCCTGCGGGGAAGTCACAAGAGATGACTGGGCAAAGGTTGTTGAGAAGACTAAAAACCTGATTTTGGAACATTTTGACCGAGATATGAGGATTGATTCTGTTATTGATAATAATATAATTATACATGTAGGCGAAGATGATGAAGACACCACCTCCTCAAGCGAATCGGAGTCTGATTAATATTCTGTACGCACATTCAATTCAATGTACTTACTTTATTGCATAGAAATACAGATTGTAACTTTGTAACAAAGAATAAATAAAACAATTTTATTATATGACTATTACCTTTTTTGGTTTCCACTTAAATAACTAAAATATAAATTTTAAATTATTCCGCCAATTTAAAACGAAAATAATCTTAAAATAATGCGGCGGTTCATTTTGGAGGAACGGTAATGAACTCAGTGTTATGTTGTGCCCATCACTAATCGTGACTAACTGATAGGTGTCAGGAACGCATTCTCTGAACGGCCGAACTTTAGTTTCTGGAATCTAGTCTTTTGTACGCTCTTTTGACTGAAGCAATTCTCTAACTCATATTGAATAATATTGTATCTATGTTCTTTTGATTTCTTCTGTACTTGTTTCGTATTAATTTGTATACTGCTGATAAATGTTTCTTTTCTATGCTAGTTTTTTTTTCTTTTCTTTTAATAGAGTCCTTTTCTTTATTAGTCTTGCTAGGTTTTCTTGAATAATAGATTTTTTACACTTTTTGGTATTTTTTAATTTATCTTTACTGTTTTTAATTTTTGAGAGTAAGTGTCGATTATGTTTATGAATTTAATGTTTTTTATTTCTTGAGAAAATTCTACTTTAAGGTACTCTTGCTCAGGAGGCACCATATCGATAAGGTTGTTTTTTCCGAAGTGTTTTCTTGAGGTAATGCGCTTGCTGTGAAGTATCAGTGCTGCACGTACCAGTCTATGATCAGTAGGATGTGTAGTATATATGACATCGACGTTATGGATACTGTTTTTGTTATTTGTTATATTGTAGTCAATTTCATTCCGCGTAACGCTATTAGGGTGCATCCAAGTCCATCGACGCTTTGGGTTCTTCTTGAAGTTGGTATTTGCAATATGTAATTGATGTTCAAAACAAAAATGTATTAATACCTGACCTCTTGGACTCCGTTTTCCGTACCCCAGCGATCCCATAACATCTTTATCATCATTAGTGGGCAGGACAATCTGTGCATTGAAATCGCCTATGATCAATGTGTCCCTGTTCATGCTTTCCATTGCTTTCCTGAGATCCTCGTAGAATCGATCTATGTCCTCCAATGTTGATTGTTCTGTTGGTGCGTACACTTGGATTATATGGATAGTTTTATCTTCAACGTAAATGCTTAACTTTGCTACCCTGTCGGATACTGGAACTAAGTCTTTTATAAATGTTATTTATTTTTGTTCATTTTTTATTGAAAACCAATCCCGTTTCTGTTATGGGTCTGTCCGTAGTACATAAAGAAAAATCTTGATGTTCTATAATTTCCCTGCCTGCAAGTTTTACTTCTAATAAGCCGATTATATTCCATTTTAATTTGGCAATATCGTATTGTAATTCGGTAAATTTCGATGTATCAATCAGTGATCTCACATTCAATGAACCAATGTAGAGGTATTTGCTTTTTCTATTGTTTAAGTTGTATTTGGTTTTTTTATAAGAGCATGTAGATTAGAGCATGGATACCGGTTTTCGATAATATCGAAAAACCTGAATATCGGACCATAAATCCGATATT